>OX336388.2:1605036780-1607656282 GCA_946902985.2 Meconema thalassinum | reverse complement strand
GATGATCGCTTGACGATCGAAACTGGTCATCCTAGTGTTTTATTAATCTCATGTAATTTATTTCAGGATTAGGGCATAACCCAGTCTCTTTTGGGTACATTCGTGTTGACCGACTGAAAAGCACTAAACTCTTGTTTACTAAGGCAACACTGAAAATATGGCTTCAAACACCACAATGTTCACGGCTAGTCAGGCAAATCGTGAAGCCAAGAAATTCAAATCACTCAGGCTTAAACTCATGAATTTAGACAAGTCAATTTGGTTCAACAAAAAATGTATAGAACTAAACCTCACCCCTAAATACGTACCAATTAAAACCGTACCGAACACACCAGCCTCGATCATTTCAACTAAACAAGCCAAAGCGCTTTGGATAAAAAACGAATTAAGATTTGCATACATAAGAAAGCAAAAAATTAACCAACAATTATACGACATTCAATTGCAACTAAGTAATTTCTGGCACGCAGCCCAATGGGACAGCTTCACCGAACACCTACATGACACCATCAAAATCAGAGCAACGAGGAAGCATGAAACGCTAGAAAATAAATTAAGAAAACTAGGAGAAACACAGAACCATCAATCTAACGAACAACACACGAATAACAATGAATTCAATTTCCACAGCAGAGTAAACAACAGAACGAACGTAACCTTTTCTCAAGGTGAAATGAATATGTTAGACAAAGGTTTTGAAATACAACTGCACAGACGCACACACGAACCACAATATAAAACAGTTAATCACAGATATTGAGATAGCCAGTCACAAGCTCCCAGCAGAAGACAGGGGAATTAACCAAAAATCTCGCCACCAACGAAGCCAAAAAAATCCTCAAACGAGAGGGCGATAGCAATAACATTCAAAACAACAAACAAATCAAAGAAATAAAGTCGTTGAAACAAAAAATAAAAGAACATGACTTAATCATCACAAAAGCAGATAAGGGAAACACTACAGTAATTTTGAACAAAACAGAATACATTGAAAAAACAGTCGAATTCCTAAACAACAACGAAATCAAGGAATTAACAAAAGACCCCCACCAACAAATTCCAAAAACAAATAAAAAGTGCGCTAAAAGAAACAGAATACATACTGACCAAAGCTGAAAAATCAAAACTAATAAACATGAACCCGAAAATACCGTCATTGAGGGGACAACCAAAAATACACAAAAAGGAATGCCCAATGAGACCAATAGTCAATTGTAGGAATGCCCCTAATTACAAAATCAGCAAAGAGTTACTAAAAATCTTAAAAAGCCGTCTTTCCAACGACAAAAACAACTCGGTAAAGAACACAACAGAACTAGTAACAGCATTGAACACCCTACAAATGAAACCTAGCTTCAGGCTAGTATCCTTCGACGTAACTAACATGTACACCAATATTCCGATTATTGAAGCAATCAACACTATCGAAAACAACTTAAATCCAACAATTCGGTAAAAGAAAATTGAAGAGATTGTGAGATTACTGAGGGGTCGTTCTCACCCAAAACGTGTTTCAATTCGACAATAAAATATACACACAGAGAGAAGGCCTAGCAATGGGATCGCCACTAAGTGGGTTAATCGCTGACATCTTCATCAATGCACTAGAAAATGCGTTCTTAGAAAAAGACTTCAACAAAGGGAATAGTAATATGGAAAAGATACGTAGATGATGTAATTTTGCATCTACGATACTGAACTAACAAGCGAAGAAACAATTCTCCAATCCATTAATAGCCTTCACCATTCTATCAAATTCACTAAGGAATCCGAAATAGACCGGAAAATAAATTATCTCGATATAACTATTGAACGTAAAGACTACGACCTTTCATATTCCATATTCCGGAAAGCAACACAAACCTCGCATGCAATCGACAATCAGTCTAATCACCCCAGTACGCACAAACTAGCGGGTTTCAATTCAATGGTGCACAGGGCTTTAAACATACCCATGTCAAAAGACAACTATAATAAGGAAATAAGAACTATTATGCAAATAGCAAAGGAAAACAACTTCTCGCCAAGCAAAATAAATCAAATTATAGCCAAACATAAAAATAAAGATAAAACGATTCCCAAACCGGACAGTAATGAGAAAAAATTTGCGCGTTTCAACTATGTGAATGCGAATACATATAAATCACTAACCTATTCAAAAAGCAAGGCATAAAGATAGCTTTCACGACGAAAAAACACAACCGCTAGGCACCTCCTAAATAGTAATCTAAATAAACGTGACCCGTATTCAAGGTCAGGGGTATATTCTATAACGTGCCAAGACACCGATTGTCAAGCTAATTACATCGGGCAGAGTGGAAGGCGAGTAGACACACGTTATAATGAACATAGGAATGCGATAAGATACGGAACACATTCAGCCGTGTGCGAACATATGTGTGACGCAGGGCATAGCTTTACCAACATAGAGTCGGACCTTAAAATAATCCATCACGAATCGAAAGGCAGAGCTCTTGACATAAAGGAAGCAATCGAGATACACCTAGCCAAACGAAACAATCCCAATAATCTAAATGAACACACGTTCATGGAGAGCTCACCCCCTCTCTACACGCTACTAAAAAACACACCCTGTCGGAAACAAAACACAATTTAGCGACACAGCCAAGCTAGATAAAAAAGGGGGGGAAATTAGGGGGTTTTTAATAGGTAAATGTTATCTGGATCAGGTGTACGATGTACTTTTCTTCTGCAATAAACCAAGGCCCATATTAGAGGCAGTATTAAAGGTGCCGGGACGTCCTCATAAGACCGTCAACGCTTAGTTCGAATGGGTTATGCTCCACGCGTGGCGAGGACTAATCCACGGTCTTTAATAGTTGTAGATCCACCTCATTCAATAACATACATCTTATCTAGGTTGGCAACACCTCACATAAACACATCGCGATCACTCCCCACAAGCACGTAGGGACAGGGGGGGAAGGCAGGGAAAAACCAGTCGTTAAGATAACCCACCCGCAGTCGACCGCACAGCGAGTTCAAGTGAACACGGAAACTGCGAATAGCTGTAGTACGGAAGACAATCAGATAAGTAGTTAGCCTAAAATTTTTATAGATTTAACCATAGTTTACAACCATATAATCTCTCTAAAGTACAATCTCCGGATAGCCATCACCATTTAGCATTTCACCTAACATATATACTGCATTTAGCATACACTGACAGTTGCAGTACCAATACTGCAACTAAATAATTGTACATATTGTAAATATTTTCACCTGTATTTCAAACATAGATTTTATAGCCTAAGTGTATTGGATCTGATGATGATCGCTTGACGATCGAAACTGGTCATCCTAGTGTTTTATTAATCTCATGTAATTTATTTCAGGATTAGGGCATAACCCATCTCTTTTGGGTACATTCGTGTTGACCGACTGAAAAGCACTAAACTCTTGTTTACTAAGGCAACACTGAAAATATGGCTTCAAACACCACAATGTTCACGGCTAGTCAGGCAAATCGTGAAGCCAAGAAATTCAAATCACTCAGGCTTAAACTCATGAATTTAGGACAAGTCAATTTGGTTCAACAAAAAATGTATAGAACTAAACCTCACCCCTAAATACGTACCAATTAAAACCGTACCGAACACACCAGCCTCGATCATTTCAACTAAACAAGCCAAAGCGCTTTGGATAAAAAACGAATTAAGATTTGCATACATAAGAAAGCAAAAAATTAACCAACAATTATACGACATTCAATTGCAAACTAAGTAATTTCTGGCACGCAGCCCAATGGGACAGCTTCACCGAACACCTACATGACACCATCAAAATCAGAGCAACGAGGAAGCATGAAACGCTAGAAAATAAATTAAGAAAACTAGGAGAAACACAGAACCATCAATCTAACGAACAACACACGAATAACAATGAATTCAATTTCCACAGCAGAGTAAACAACAGAACGAACGTAACCTTTTCTCAAGGTGAAATGAATATGTTAGACAAAGGTTTGAAATACAACTGCACAGACGCACACACGAACCACAATATAAAACAGTTAATCACAGATATTGAGATAGCCAGTCACAAGCTCCCAGCAGAAGACAGGGAATTAACCAAAAATCTCGCCACCAACGAAGCCAAAAAAATCCTCAAACGAGAGGGCGATAGCAATAACATTCAAAACAACAAACAAATCAAAGAAATAAAGTCGTTGAAACAAAAAATAAAAGAACATGACTTAATCATCACAAAAGCAGATAAGGGAAACACTACAGTAATTTTGAACAAAACAGAATACATTGAAAAAACAGTCGAATTCCTAAACAACAACGAAATCAAGGAATTAACAAAAGACCCCACCAACAAATTCCAAAAACAAATAAAAAGTGCGCTAAAAGAAACAGAATACATACTGACCAAAGCTGAAAAATCAAAACTAATAAACATGAACCCGAAAATACCGTCATTGAGGGGACAACCAAAAATACACAAAAAGGAATGCCCAATGAGACCAATAGTCAATTGTAGGAATGCCCCTAATTACAAAATCAGCAAAGAGTTACTAAAAATCTTAAAAAGCCGTCTTTCCAACGACAAAAACAACTCGGTAAAGAACACAACAGAACTAGTAACAGCATTGAACACCCTACAAATGAAACCTAGCTTCAGGCTAGTATCCTTCGACGTAACTAACATGTACACCAATATTCCGATTATTGAAGCAATCAACACTATCGAAAACAACTTAAAATCCAACAATTCGGTAAAAGAAATTGAAGAGATTGTGAGATTACTGAGGGTCGTTCTCACCCAAAACGTGTTTCAATTCGACAATAAAATATACACACAGAGAGAAGGCCTAGCAATGGGATCGCCACTAAGTGGGTTAATCGCTGACATCTTCATCAATGCACTAGAAAATGCGTTCTTAGAAAAGACTTCAACAAAGGGAATAGTAATATGGAAAAGATACGTAGATGATGTAATTTGCATCTACGATACTGAACTAACAAGCGAAGAAACAATTCTCCAATCCATTAATAGCCTTCACCATTCTATCAAATTCACTAAGGAATCCGAAATAGACCGGAAAATAAATTATCTCGATATAACTATTGAACGTAAAGACTACGACCTTTCATATTCCATATTCCGGAAAGCAACACAAACCTCGCATGCAATCGACAATCAGTCTAATCACCCCAGTACGCACAAACTAGCGGGTTTCAATTCAATGGTGCACAGGGCTTTAAACATACCCATGTCAAAAGACAACTATAATAAGGAAATAAGAACTATTATGCAAATAGCAAAGGAAAACAACTTCTCGCCAAGCAAAATAAATCAAATTATAGCCAAACATAAAAATAAAGATAAAACGATTCCCAAACCGGACAGTAATGAGAAAAAATTTGCGCGTTTCAACTATGTGAATGCGAATACATATAAAATCACTAACCTATTCAAAAAGCAAGGCATAAAGATAGCTTTCACGACGAAAAACACAACCGCTAGGCACCTCCTAAATAGTAATCTAAATAAACGTGACCCGTATTCAAGGTCAGGGGTATATTCTATAACGTGCCAAGACACCGATTGTCAAGCTAATTACATCGGGCAGAGTGGAAGGCGAGTAGACACACGTTATAATGAACATAGGAATGCGATAAGATACGGAACACATTCAGCCGTGTGCGAACATATGTGTGACGCAGGGCATAGCTTTACCAACATAGAGTCGGACCTTAAAATAATCCATCACGAATCGAAAGGCAGAGCTCTTGACATAAAGGAAGCAATCGAGATACACCTAGCCAAACGAAACAATCCCAATAATCTAAATGAACACACGTTCATGGAGAGCTCACCCCTCTTCACGCTACTAAAAAACACACCCTGTCGGAAACAAAACACAATTTAGCGACACAGCCAAGCTAGATAAAAAAGGGGGGGAAATTAGGGGGTTTTTAATAGGTAAATGTTATCTGGATCAGGTGTACGATGTACTTTTCTTCTGCAATAAACCAAGGCCCATATTAGAGGCAGTATTAAAGGTGCCGGGACGTCCTCATAAGACCGTCAACGCTTAGTTCGAATGGGTTATGCTCCACGCGTGGCGAGGACTAATCCACGGTCTTTAATAGTTGTAGATCCACCTCATTCAATAACATACATCTTATCTAGGTTGGCAACACCTCACATAAACACATCGCGATCACTCCCCACAGCACGTAGGGACAGGGGGGGAAGGCAGGGAAAAACCAGTCGTTAAGATAACCACCGCAGTCGACCGCACAGCGAGTTCAAGTGAACACGGAAACTGCGAATAGCTGTAGTACGGAAGACAATCAGATAAGTAGTTAGCCTAAAATTTTATAGTTTAACCATAGTTTACAACCATATAATCTCTCTAAAGTACAATCTCCGGATAGCCATCACCATTTAGCATTTCACCTAACATATATACTGCATTTAGCATACACTGACAGTTGCAGTACCAATACTGCAACTAAATAATTGTACATATTGTAAATATTTTCACCTGTATTTCAAACATAGATTTTATAGCCTAAGTGTATTGGATCTGATGATGATCGCTTGACGATCGAAACTGGTCATCCTAGTGTTTTATTAATCTCATGTAATTTATTTCAGGATTAGGGCATAACCCATCTCTTTTGGGTACATTCGTGTTGACCGACTGAAAAGCACTAAACTCTTGTTTACTAAGGCAACACTGAAAATATGGCTTCAAACACCACAATGTTCACGGCTAGTCAGGCAAATCGTGAAGCCAAGAAATTCAAATCACTCAGGCTTAAACTCATGAATTTAGACAAGTCAATTTGGTTCAACAAAAAATGTATAGAACTAAACCTCACCCCTAAATACGTACCAATTAAAACCGTACCGAACACACCAGCCTCGATCATTTCAACTAAACAAGCCAAAGCGCTTTGGATAAAAAACGAATTAAGATTTGCATACATAAGAAAGCAAAAAATTAACCAACAATTATACGACATTCAATTGCAACTAAGTAATTTCTGGCACGCAGCCCAATGGGACAGCTTCACCGAACACCTACATGACACCATCAAAATCAGAGCAACGAGGAAGCATGAAACGCTAGAAAATAAATTAAGAAAACTAGGAGAAACACAGAACCATCAATCTAACGAACAACACACGAATAACAATGAATTCAATTTCCACAGCAGAGTAAACAACAGAACGAACGTAACCTTTTCTCAAGGTGAAATGAATATGTTAGACAAAGGTTTGAAATACAACTGCACAGACGCACACACGAACCACAATATAAAACAGTTAATCACAGATATTGAGATAGCCAGTCACAAGCTCCCAGCAGAAGACAGGGAATTAACCAAAAATCTCGCCACCAACGAAGCCAAAAAAATCCTCAAACGAGAGGGCGATAGCAATAACATTCAAAACAACAAACAAATCAAAGAAATAAAGTCGTTGAAACAAAAAATAAAAGAACATGACTTAATCATCACAAAAGCAGATAAGGGAAACACTACAGTAATTTTGAACAAAACAGAATACATTGAAAAAACAGTCGAATTCCTAAACAACAACGAAATCAAGGAATTAACAAAAGACCCCACCAACAAATTCCAAAAACAAATAAAAAGTGCGCTAAAAGAAACAGAATACATACTGACCAAAGCTGAAAAATCAAAACTAATAAACATGAACCCGAAAATACCGTCATTGAGGGGACAACCAAAAATACACAAAAAGGAATGCCCAATGAGACCAATAGTCAATTGTAGGAATGCCCCTAATTACAAAATCAGCAAAGAGTTACTAAAAATCTTAAAAAGCCGTCTTTCCAACGACAAAAACAACTCGGTAAAGAACACAACAGAACTAGTAACAGCATTGAACACCCTACAAATGAAACCTAGCTTCAGGCTAGTATCCTTCGACGTAACTAACATGTACACCAATATTCCGATTATTGAAGCAATCAACACTATCGAAAACAACTTAAAATCCAACAATTCGGTAAAAGAAATTGAAGAGATTGTGAGATTACTGAGGGTCGTTCTCACCCAAAACGTGTTTCAATTCGACAATAAAATATACACACAGAGAGAAGGCCTAGCAATGGGATCGCCACTAAGTGGGTTAATCGCTGACATCTTCATCAATGCACTAGAAAATGCGTTCTTAGAAAAGACTTCAACAAAGGGAATAGTAATATGGAAAAGATACGTAGATGATGTAATTTGCATCTACGATACTGAACTAACAAGCGAAGAAACAATTCTCCAATCCATTAATAGCCTTCACCATTCTATCAAATTCACTAAGGAATCCGAAATAGACCGGAAAATAAATTATCTCGATATAACTATTGAACGTAAAGACTACGACCTTTCATATTCCATATTCCGGAAAGCAACACAAACCTCGCATGCAATCGACAATCAGTCTAATCACCCCAGTACGCACAAACTAGCGGGTTTCAATTCAATGGTGCACAGGGCTTTAAACATACCCATGTCAAAAGACAACTATAATAAGGAAATAAGAACTATTATGCAAATAGCAAAGGAAAACAACTTCTCGCCAAGCAAAATAAATCAAATTATAGCCAAACATAAAAATAAAGATAAAACGATTCCCAAACCGGACAGTAATGAGAAAAAATTTGCGCGTTTCAACTATGTGAATGCGAATACATATAAAATCACTAACCTATTCAAAAAGCAAGGCATAAAGATAGCTTTCACGACGAAAAACACAACCGCTAGGCACCTCCTAAATAGTAATCTAAATAAACGTGACCCGTATTCAAGGTCAGGGGTATATTCTATAACGTGCCAAGACACCGATTGTCAAGCTAATTACATCGGGCAGAGTGGAAGGCGAGTAGACACACGTTATAATGAACATAGGAATGCGATAAGATACGGAACACATTCAGCCGTGTGCGAACATATGTGTGACGCAGGGCATAGCTTTACCAACATAGAGTCGGACCTTAAAATAATCCATCACGAATCGAAAGGCAGAGCTCTTGACATAAAGGAAGCAATCGAGATACACCTAGCCAAACGAAACAATCCCAATAATCTAAATGAACACACGTTCATGGAGAGCTCACCCCTCTTCACGCTACTAAAAAACACACCCTGTCGGAAACAAAACACAATTTAGCGACACAGCCAAGCTAGATAAAAAAGGGGGGGAAATTAGGGGGTTTTTAATAGGTAAATGTTATCTGGATCAGGTGTACGATGTACTTTTCTTCTGCAATAAACCAAGGCCCATATTAGAGGCAGTATTAAAGGTGCCGGGACGTCCTCATAAGACCGTCAACGCTTAGTTCGAATGGGTTATGCTCCACGCGTGGCGAGGACTAATCCACGGTCTTTAATAGTTGTAGATCCACCTCATTCAATAACATACATCTTATCTAGGTTGGCAACACCTCACATAAACACATCGCGATCACTCCCCACAGCACGTAGGGACAGGGGGGGAAGGCAGGGAAAAACCAGTCGTTAAGATAACCACCGCAGTCGACCGCACAGCGAGTTCAAGTGAACACGGAAACTGCGAATAGCTGTAGTACGGAAGACAATCAGATAAGTAGTTAGCCTAAAATTTTATAGTTTAACCATAGTTTACAACCATATAATCTCTCTAAAGTACAATCTCCGGATAGCCATCACCATTTAGCATTTCACCTAACATATATACTGCATTTAGCATACACTGACAGTTGCAGTACCAATACTGCAACTAAATAATTGTACATATTGTAAATATTTTCACCTGTATTTCAAACATAGATTTTATAGCCTAAGTGTATTGGATCTGATGATGATCGCTTGACGATCGAAACTGGTCATCCTAGTGTTTTATTAATCTCATGTAATTTATTTCAGGATTAGGGCATAACCCATCTCTTTTGGGTACATTCGTGTTGACCGACTGAAAAGCACTAAACTCTTGTTTACTAAGGCAACACTGAAAATATGGCTTCAAACACCACAATGTTCACGGCTAGTCAGGCAAATCGTGAAGCCAAGAAATTCAAATCACTCAGGCTTAAACTCATGAATTTAGACAAGTCAATTTGGTTCAACAAAAAATGTATAGAACTAAACCTCACCCCTAAATACGTACCAATTAAAACCGTACCGAACACACCAGCCTCGATCATTTCAACTAAACAAGCCAAAGCGCTTTGGATAAAAAACGAATTAAGATTTGCATACATAAGAAAGCAAAAAATTAACCAACAATTATACGACATTCAATTGCAACTAAGTAATTTCTGGCACGCAGCCCAATGGGACAGCTTCACCGAACACCTACATGACACCATCAAAATCAGAGCAACGAGGAAGCATGAAACGCTAGAAAATAAATTAAGAAAACTAGGAGAAACACAGAACCATCAATCTAACGAACAACACACGAATAACAATGAATTCAATTTCCACAGCAGAGTAAACAACAGAACGAACGTAACCTTTTCTCAAGGTGAAATGAATATGTTAGACAAAGGTTTGAAATACAACTGCACAGACGCACACACGAACCACAATATAAAACAGTTAATCACAGATATTGAGATAGCCAGTCACAAGCTCCCAGCAGAAGACAGGGAATTAACCAAAAATCTCGCCACCAACGAAGCCAAAAAAATCCTCAAACGAGAGGGCGATAGCAATAACATTCAAAACAACAAACAAATCAAAGAAATAAAGTCGTTGAAACAAAAAATAAAAGAACATGACTTAATCATCACAAAAGCAGATAAGGGAAACACTACAGTAATTTTGAACAAAACAGAATACATTGAAAAAACAGTCGAATTCCTAAACAACAACGAAATCAAGGAATTAACAAAAGACCCCACCAACAAATTCCAAAAACAAATAAAAAGTGCGCTAAAAGAAACAGAATACATACTGACCAAAGCTGAAAAATCAAAACTAATAAACATGAACCCGAAAATACCGTCATTGAGGGGACAACCAAAAATACACAAAAAGGAATGCCCAATGAGACCAATAGTCAATTGTAGGAATGCCCCTAATTACAAAATCAGCAAAGAGTTACTAAAAATCTTAAAAAGCCGTCTTTCCAACGACAAAAACAACTCGGTAAAGAACACAACAGAACTAGTAACAGCATTGAACACCCTACAAATGAAACCTAGCTTCAGGCTAGTATCCTTCGACGTAACTAACATGTACACCAATATTCCGATTATTGAAGCAATCAACACTATCGAAAACAACTTAAAATCCAACAATTCGGTAAAAGAAATTGAAGAGATTGTGAGATTACTGAGGGTCGTTCTCACCCAAAACGTGTTTCAATTCGACAATAAAATATACACACAGAGAGAAGGCCTAGCAATGGGATCGCCACTAAGTGGGTTAATCGCTGACATCTTCATCAATGCACTAGAAAATGCGTTCTTAGAAAAGACTTCAACAAAGGGAATAGTAATATGGAAAAGATACGTAGATGATGTAATTTGCATCTACGATACTGAACTAACAAGCGAAGAAACAATTCTCCAATCCATTAATAGCCTTCACCATTCTATCAAATTCACTAAGGAATCCGAAATAGACCGGAAAATAAATTATCTCGATATAACTATTGAACGTAAAGACTACGACCTTTCATATTCCATATTCCGGAAAGCAACACAAACCTCGCATGCAATCGACAATCAGTCTAATCACCCCAGTACGCACAAACTAGCGGGTTTCAATTCAATGGTGCACAGGGCTTTAAACATACCCATGTCAAAAGACAACTATAATAAGGAAATAAGAACTATTATGCAAATAGCAAAGGAAAACAACTTCTCGCCAAGCAAAATAAATCAAATTATAGCCAAACATAAAAATAAAGATAAAACGATTCCCAAACCGGACAGTAATGAGAAAAAATTTGCGCGTTTCAACTATGTGAATGCGAATACATATAAAATCACTAACCTATTCAAAAAGCAAGGCATAAAGATAGCTTTCACGACGAAAAACACAACCGCTAGGCACCTCCTAAATAGTAATCTAAATAAACGTGACCCGTATTCAAGGTCAGGGGTATATTCTATAACGTGCCAAGACACCGATTGTCAAGCTAATTACATCGGGCAGAGTGGAAGGCGAGTAGACACACGTTATAATGAACATAGGAATGCGATAAGATACGGAACACATTCAGCCGTGTGCGAACATATGTGTGACGCAGGGCATAGCTTTACCAACATAGAGTCGGACCTTAAAATAATCCATCACGAATCGAAAGGCAGAGCTCTTGACATAAAGGAAGCAATCGAGATACACCTAGCCAAACGAAACAATCCCAATAATCTAAATGAACACACGTTCATGGAGAGCTCACCCCTCTTCACGCTACTAAAAAACACACCCTGTCGGAAACAAAACACAATTTAGCGACACAGCCAAGCTAGATAAAAAAGGGGGGGAAATTAGGGGGTTTTTAATAGGTAAATGTTATCTGGATCAGGTGTACGATGTACTTTTCTTCTGCAATAAACCAAGGCCCATATTAGAGGCAGTATTAAAGGTGCCGGGACGTCCTCATAAGACCGTCAACGCTTAGTTCGAATGGGTTATGCTCCACGCGTGGCGAGGACTAATCCACGGTCTTTAATAGTTGTAGATCCACCTCATTCAATAACATACATCTTATCTAGGTTGGCAACACCTCACATAAACACATCGCGATCACTCCCCACAGCACGTAGGGACAGGGGGGGAAGGCAGGGAAAAACCAGTCGTTAAGATAACCACCGCAGTCGACCGCACAGCGAGTTCAAGTGAACACGGAAACTGCGAATAGCTGTAGTACGGAAGACAATCAGATAAGTAGTTAGCCTAAAATTTTATAGTTTAACCATAGTTTACAACCATATAATCTCTCTAAAGTACAATCTCCGGATAGCCATCACCATTTAGCATTTCACCTAACATATATACTGCATTTAGCATACACTGACAGTTGCAGTACCAATACTGCAACTAAATAATTGTACATATTGTAAATATTTTCACCTGTATTTCAAACATAGATTTTATAGCCTAAGTGTATTGGATCTGATGATGATCGCTTGACGATCGAAACTGGTCATCCTAGTGTTTTATTAATCTCATGTAATTTATTTCAGGATTAGGGCATAACCCATCTCTTTTGGGTACATTCGTGTTGACCGACTGAAAAGCACTAAACTCTTGTTTACTAAGGCAACACTGAAAATATGGCTTCAAACACCACAATGTTCACGGCTAGTCAGGCAAATCGTGAAGCCAAGAAATTCAAATCACTCAGGCTTAAACTCATGAATTTAGACAAGTCAATTTGGTTCAACAAAAAATGTATAGAACTAAACCTCACCCCTAAATACGTACCAATTAAAACCGTACCGAACACACCAGCCTCGATCATTTCAACTAAACAAGCCAAAGCGCTTTGGATAAAAAACGAATTAAGATTTGCATACATAAGAAAGCAAAAAATTAACCAACAATTATACGACATTCAATTGCAACTAAGTAATTTCTGGCACGCAGCCCAATGGGACAGCTTCACCGAACACCTACATGACACCATCAAAATCAGAGCAACGAGGAAGCATGAAACGCTAGAAAATAAATTAAGAAAACTAGGAGAAACACAGAACCATCAATCTAACGAACAACACACGAATAACAATGAATTCAATTTCCACAGCAGAGTAAACAACAGAACGAACGTAACCTTTTCTCAAGGTGAAATGAATATGTTAGACAAAGGTTTGAAATACAACTGCACAGACGCACACACGAACCACAATATAAAACAGTTAATCACAGATATTGAGATAGCCAGTCACAAGCTCCCAGCAGAAGACAGGGAATTAACCAAAAATCTCGCCACCAACGAAGCCAAAAAAATCCTCAAACGAGAGGGCGATAGCAATAACATTCAAAACAACAAACAAATCAAAGAAATAAAGTCGTTGAAACAAAAAATAAAAGAACATGACTTAATCATCACAAAAGCAGATAAGGGAAACACTACAGTAATTTTGAACAAAACAGAATACATTGAAAAAACAGTCGAATTCCTAAACAACAACGAAATCAAGGAATTAACAAAAGACCCCACCAACAAATTCCAAAAACAAATAAAAAGTGCGCTAAAAGAAACAGAATACATACTGACCAAAGCTGAAAAATCAAAACTAATAAACATGAACCCGAAAATACCGTCATTGAGGGGACAACCAAAAATACACAAAAAGGAATGCCCAATGAGACCAATAGTCAATTGTAGGAATGCCCCTAATTACAAAATCAGCAAAGAGTTACTAAAAATCTTAAAAAGCCGTCTTTCCAACGACAAAAACAACTCGGTAAAGAACACAACAGAACTAGTAACAGCATTGAACACCCTACAAATGAAACCTAGCTTCAGGCTAGTATCCTTCGACGTAACTAACATGTACACCAATATTCCGATTATTGAAGCAATCAACACTATCGAAAACAACTTAAAATCCAACAATTCGGTAAAAGAAATTGAAGAGATTGTGAGATTACTGAGGGTCGTTCTCACCCAAAACGTGTTTCAATTCGACAATAAAATATACACACAGAGAGAAGGCCTAGCAATGGGATCGCCACTAAGTGGGTTAATCGCTGACATCTTCATCAATGCACTAGAAAATGCGTTCTTAGAAAAGACTTCAACAAAGGGAATAGTAATATGGAAAAGATACGTAGATGATGTAATTTGCATCTACGATACTGAACTAACAAGCGAAGAAACAATTCTCCAATCCATTAATAGCCTTCACCATTCTATCAAATTCACTAAGGAATCCGAAATAGACCGGAAAATAAATTATCTCGATATAACTATTGAACGTAAAGACTACGACCTTTCATATTCCATATTCCGGAAAGCAACACAAACCTCGCATGCAATCGACAATCAGTCTAATCACCCCAGTACGCACAAACTAGCGGGTTTCAATTCAATGGTGCACAGGGCTTTAAACATACCCATGTCAAAAGACAACTATAATAAGGAAATAAGAACTATTATGCAAATAGCAAAGGAAAACAACTTCTCGCCAAGCAAAATAAATCAAATTATAGCCAAACATAAAAATAAAGATAAAACGATTCCCAAACCGGACAGTAATGAGAAAAAATTTGCGCGTTTCAACTATGTGAATGCGAATACATATAAAATCACTAACCTATTCAAAAAGCAAGGCATAAAGATAGCTTTCACGACGAAAAACACAACCGCTAGGCACCTCCTAAATAGTAATCTAAATAAACGTGACCCGTATTCAAGGTCAGGGGTATATTCTATAACGTGCCAAGACACCGATTGTCAAGCTAATTACATCGGGCAGAGTGGAAGGCGAGTAGACACACGTTATAATGAACATAGGAATGCGATAAGATACGGAACACATTCAGCCGTGTGCGAACATATGTGTGACGCAGGGCATAGCTTTACCAACATAGAGTCGGACCTTAAAATAATCCATCACGAATCGAAAGGCAGAGCTCTTGACATAAAGGAAGCAATCGAGATACACCTAGCCAAACGAAACAATCCCAATAATCTAAATGAACACACGTTCATGGAGAGCTCACCCCTCTTCACGCTACTAAAAAACACACCCTGTCGGAAACAAAACACAATTTAGCGACACAGCCAAGCTAGATAAAAAAGGGGGGGAAATTAGGGGGTTTTTAATAGGTAAATGTTATCTGGATCAGGTGTACGATGTACTTTTCTTCTGCAATAAACCAAGGCCCATATTAGAGGCAGTATTAAAGGTGCCGGGACGTCCTCATAAGACCGTCAACGCTTAGTTCGAATGGGTTATGCTCCACGCGTGGCGAGGACTAATCCACGGTCTTTAATAGTTGTAGATCCACCTCATTCAATAACATACATCTTATCTAGGTTGGCAACACCTCACATAAACACATCGCGATCACTCCCCACAGCACGTAGGGACAGGGGGGGAAGGCAGGGAAAAACCAGTCGTTAAGATAACCACCGCAGTCGACCGCACAGCGAGTTCAAGTGAACACGGAAACTGCGAATAGCTGTAGTACGGAAGACAATCAGATAAGTAGTTAGCCTAAAATTTTATAGTTTAACCATAGTTTACAACCATATAATCTCTCTAAAGTACAATCTCCGGATAGCCATCACCATTTAGCATTTCACCTAACATATATACTGCATTTAGCATACACTGACAGTTGCAGTACCAATACTGCAACTAAATAATTGTACATATTGTAAATATTTTCACCTGTATTTCAAACATAGATTTTATAGCCTAAGTGTATTGGATCTGATGATGATCGCTTGACGATCGAAACTGGTCATCCTAGTGTTTTATTAATCTCATGTAATTTATTTCAGGATTAGGGCATAACCCATCTCTTTTGGGTACATTCGTGTTGACCGACTGAAAAGCACTAAACTCTTGTTTACTAAGGCAACACTGAAAATATGGCTTCAAACACCACAATTGCAACATATTGTTTACTGTTAGTAAGGTAATTCTTGAACCAATCATGTGCCACTCCTCTGATGCCTGCAAATTCTAGTTTATTAAGGAGAATCTTATGGTTAACCAGATCGAAGGCTTTTTGAAGGTCAATTAGTACACCAGCAGCTAGTTTGTTTTCATCTAATGCCTTTTCTACATCAGTTACTACTTCAAATATAGCACTATCCGCTCCTCTATTTGGAATAAATCCATATTGGCAGTTTGCAAAGTAATCATTTTTCATGAAGAAATTCATAAGTCTTCGTTTAACAACGCTTTCTAGAACCTTGCTGATGGCAGATATAATATTAATGGGTCTGTAATTTGATGGGTGGGTTTTGTCTCCTTTTTTGTAGATCGGGACCACCCTAGAGACTTTACAGGCATCGGGGAATATACCAGTCATCAGTGAAAGATTTATTATTTTGACAAGATATGGTGTAATGCCCTCAAGACACAATTGTAGCATGACATTAGTAGTGTTGTCCTCACTTATATTGTTTTTGTGTTTTAGGGAGTTTATAATTGATTGTATTTCATTAGCATCAGTAGGTAACATAAAGATTGTCTTAGTGCTAGTAGTATTTTTATAGCTTGTAATGTCCGAGGTAGAACCGTTTCCTTGATTTTCCCATATACTGTTAGCAATATTGACATAATATTTATTAATTTCATCACATATATTTTCCTTTTTTTCGACATTTGTGCCGTCGACTATAAGTTTGACAATTTCATTTTTCCCTTTCTTTGGCCTATTTAACATCTCATTAACAACACTCCACACTTCCCTCTGATTATTTGCATTTTGAATTTTTTGGTCAAAGTAGTCTCTTTGTAGGTTTCTCTTAAGTTTTGTTACTTGGTTGCTAATAATTTTATATTCTTCTAAAATTTCTGCAGATGGATTTTTAACTTTGGATTTTGTATATATCTTATCTTTCCTGTGTATTAGTGCTAAAATATCTTGTGTGATCCAGGGTTTTATTGGTGGGGCACTTGGCTGCTTATTCGTATATTTCATAGTACAGGCTTCTATTCCTTTATTAATAAAATCACAGAATTGATTGTAGTAGTCATTGATGTTAGTTTCATTGCATACAAATTCTTGAGTTATTAAATATTCATTAAGTTTTTTGTAGTTTATTTTATCCTTTTCTATTGGCCTATCATCACATATTGAGTTCCTGTTTATCTTTTTGTTTCTCATTTCACAGATTAGTAAATGGTGATCACTCAAATCATTATCAATATTATAGACATTACATATTTTGTCACAGTCGTTCACCAATACATGATCAATTAGAGTAGAGCTAGTTTGTGTTACACGAGTTGGATATTTTGTATTACATAATACTAGACCATATGATTTGACTAGGTTAATATAACTACTAGTATATCTGTCCCCAAATAATAGATCGATATTCATATCACCTAGTATTATAACAGGATTCGTTGAGTAAGAACTAATAATTACTTCGAGATCAGTTAGAAAGTGTGGAATGTTGCTTTTATGAGGGTTATAAGCAGTGATTATATTGTATTCTTGATGGCCTTTTCTCACAGTAATGTGCAGTATGCTGTGGGTGGAATTTATTTCCTTTACAAGGGTACTGCTACATTTGTTTGAAATATACAAAGATACACCCCCTCCAGTTTGCTTTCTAACTATGTGATATGCAACATATTTCTTAATATTGAAAAACATTTTTGTTTGTTCTGTTAACCAATTTTCTGAGATTGCTAGGACATCTACACCTTTGATTCTGTCTAACATTATTTGGATATCATCGAACTTGTTTTTTATGCTATGTGCATTTATGTGTACGCATTTTAGTGTACTGGTATCGGTTATTATCTGTTTACTGTCCTTAATTTTATAATAATCGCAAAGTGTATTACAGTTACACTCTGTTAATTCTAGTGTATTTTTATTTGCATCCCCTAAAAAATTTAATTTCTGTAATTCTACTTCCATATGGGATAATACTTAGTAGATATCTTACTATTACATAGATTTTAGTTTGAGAGGGCGAGTTTATCCAGTATTTCAGCACTTGATATAAGCTTTGAGGGTCCATTTTGATTTTTCCGAATGTATATTTTGCAGTCTCTGACCCAAGTTGCAAAGATTTTTCCCTTTTGTCTCAATTCACGGCATTTTTCGGCGATGGTTTCATTTCTTGGGGTCAGGTGTTCATTGATATATATATTACCACCATCACTGTAACCAATTTCACTAGTCTTCAGGGTCTTCTTTTGTCTTCTGCTACTGAGAATCTCTTCCTTCTTCCACCTAATATTTAATTTCACAATTATCGGTTGAGGCCCAGGCTTTGTTGACGGGAGGCGGTGAGCTGCGTCTATGTTTGCCCTGGTGATTTCAACTCCTAACGTCTTGCCAATGTCCGAGATTTTGTGAAACACATCCTCCTCTCTTTCAGTGGGTATTCCATACACTATCAAGTTGTTCTTGCGCTGGTACTGTTTTAGTTCCTCCAATTCGTTGATAGCTCTAGATGCAGCCATTTCTGCGTCCTTGACGGTTTTTCTCTCTTTCTTCAGAATTTCAATTTCCCGGTGGAGTTCATCATACTTTTCTGATAAGAAAGTTGCTAGTTTTCTTACCTCGTGGTTTTCTTCTCTCATCGCCGAAAGGGATTCCTCAAGTTTCTGGGAGAAAGATGCCATAACCTCTTTGAGGTTAGGTTGTGGGAGGCAGTCTTCACGATTGCATGACCATTTAAAAGTATCATCTTTCCGGAATTGTTGGTACGTGTCTTTACTCATTTTCATGCATGTTACATGAAACCAGCGTCCACACTCACCATCACATCCTACAGCCTGCTGATTGTTCTTGATCTTTTTGCCGCATGGAGCACAGTTGACCGTCATGATATTAAATGTTATAATCTTCTCTTTTAACAAGTCATGTATTGTATTTCTATTGCGTATTTTATCTACACTGTTCACACAATATTTAACACTTTAGTCACTCGCGTAATCCTCGGTAAACCTGCGTAATTTCTTAATTTTGCTTACGTTTAGAATATAAACCTTTTACATATCCGCCATTTTAACTCTT
Source organism: Meconema thalassinum (assembly GCA_946902985.2). Classification (NCBI taxonomy): domain Eukaryota; kingdom Metazoa; phylum Arthropoda; class Insecta; order Orthoptera; family Tettigoniidae; genus Meconema; species Meconema thalassinum. The sequence continues at coordinate 1,607,636,612 of OX336388.2, read as the reverse complement.
AGTTATTTATCTATAAAATCGTGGCTTCGGTGGCGTAGTCGATAACATGCTGAACTGCTCTGTCCAAGATCGCGGATTTACACCCGGTCGAAGTCATCAGTTTTTTTAAGAGCGTTAAGATCTTTCAGTATGCCTTTGTTCGGAGGGGAAGTGAAGTCAGCGGGCCCATGTCATAGATTTATGGCATGAAGAAGAACCTACCACTACAAAGGGTACTGTGTAGCCAAATTTGTAGGTTGTATTTCGTTAGAAGTGCTCTATCAAGTTCCAACGTTCGTTGCTAGGTGTCAGTGGTATCTGGTAGCCAAAGTTGGAACTACTTGAAATTGAACTTGCTCATTCATCTTCATTCATTTCATCTCATCCACACGTGGCGGTACTTGTAGCTCATCCCATGGGTGTCCGCATAGAAGCAGCTACAAACTCGAGCGAGCTGAACATGTCCTCGGACACTCCCGACACACAAACCCATACGATAAATAAATGAATCTATAAAATCATGCTATTAGACTTCAATTTTCCTTGTGTCAATTATCTTTTTTTTTGTATTGTTAAAGTTCTGTAAAGGATACCAAAGAGGTTGCATGAGATGGAAATTGAGGGTGAGAGATCAAGAAGAAGGCCAAGAGATAGGTGGATTGTGGGTGTGAAGGAAGGAGTGCAGAAAAGGGGAGAGGAGTGGGACAGAGTGAAAGGTGGTGTGAGGATAGAAAACGATGGAGAGGCTTATGTTTCTAGCAGACCCAGCCAGTGGCTGGAAACTGTAGAAGATGATGATGATGATGATGTTGATGTTGATGATGATGACGATGAAAGTTATGTAACATGATTTACCAGTATCAACTGTGCTGGTACGCAGAGAATTTTTGTTTCCATTACGTTTTAATAAATAAAAGTCAAAATAAACTCCTTGGGGAGTTTCAGATAGACCATGTGGCCATTTCAAGGAAATCTCACAGAGAAGTCCAGAATGTCAGAGTACTAAGAGGGGCTAACCTAGACTCAGACCACTTCCTTTCCAAAATAATACTCTGGTTCCTACCGAGGAATACAAATAAGACTCGGACTCCTAAACTCGCTAAGTTTGATTTGGAAGAACTGAGAAAGTGCAATATGCTTCAAGAGAAAATGCAAGTATTGGAACATGAGTGCAGCAAGTGGAACCAACTACAGAATAACTTAGTGAAAATTGCCACAGAAGTCCCCGTTAATGAAACAGAAGAATGCGTGGTGGAGAAGTACCTGCAATCAAGCGATTGCACAGAGACAAACAGCTTGGCTACGATGGAGTTCACAGAAGTCCCAAATAAACAGAGATAAGTTCATAGAACAGCGCCAGCTAGCTGCCAAAAACAATCAGACAGGTTAAATGTCCACACACTCAGGACCAATTGACACAGCTAGATGAAGATTTTAAGAGGAATAACTCCTGTAATTTTTTCCAAACGTTCCAGCGAAACCTCGGAAAATATACCCCACCCAGCCTACTCTTCAGAGGACCAGATGGGAAACTAGCTTATAACGACAAGGGCAACTGCCACATATTGGCCATGTATTTTGAAAATCTTCTCAACTGCAAGGTCCCTGAGACCTCCTTTATCTACCAAGACAGGCCCAAACAACCAAACTCTCGCCCTCCGACAATAGAAGAAGTGAAAAACATTATTCAGTCTCTGAAAAATAACAAAGCACTGGGGGAAGACGCAATAATTGCCGAACTGTGGAAGTAGGCTGGAGACAAAGCAATCGACATTTGGGAGGCAGAGAATCTTCCAGATGACTGGACCTCTGCTTTGATTCACCCCTTACACAAGAAAGGGGACTTGACCGACATCAACAATTATAAAGGAATCTCCTTGAAGCCAGTCACATACAAGATACTATCTAAGGCCTTATTGAACAGAGCTGAACCTCAGTTAGATCCACAATTGGGAGAATATCAGGCTGATTTTAGAAATGGACGTTCATGCGCTGAGCAGATCCTCAACTTGAAATCAGTATTAAGGCAAGTTAAATTAGCAGGTAAAGAGTACATACAGTAGTTATTTTCGTTGACTTTAAAAAGGCATATGGTTCAGTGGACAGTCCTACACTTATGAAAATTCTACAGGAAATGTGACTGGACCAGAAAAAACACATCCTTATTCAAAAGACGCTGAGTAACACCAGTTCGCGAGTGAAGTTCAGAGGAACACTTTTGGAAAGTTTTGAGATAAAGACAGGAGTTAGACAGGGAGACGGACTTTCACCTCTTCTCTTCAACTGAGCTCTGGACAAGGTCATCAGAGACTGGAGAAAAGAATTAGAAGAACAAAATTTACTGTACCTGGAACATAAACGAAAGGGTTTACTTGTAGACTGTTTAGCGTTTGCAGATGACCTGGCACTTCTGGCAAGTTCAGTAGAAGAAGCAGTGAAACTCAACACACTCCAACACCAGGCAGCCAGAGTGGCATTGCAGCTGTCACTAGATGAGACAAAATATTTCACCAACATCAGTGAGAGTCCCAGTAAACTACAGTTTAAACAGGGTCAAATTGAGTTAACGGATTCAAGTATCTGGGAAATGGGTTGGAACCCAATCTATCAGAAAAAAACAGCACTAACAACCCGCATTAACATGGTAGGACTGGCATATCAACTGACCAAGAATGTTTATAACAAGAAGTGTCTCTCTCGCAACACCAAATTGAAACACTACTCCGCAGTTATTCTCTCAGAAGTCCTGTATGCTACAGAGTGCTTGGTATTAAACAGGAAAGGTTTGATGGACAATCTGGAGATCCAGGAGTGGAAAATCCTGAGAAAGATACTGGGACCAGTCAAAATAGATGAGTACAGAAGAAGACCAATCGGGAGCTGTACAGCTATACTGAGAAAATCACAGATGTGGCCAGGAAGAGACGTCTGGCTTTCTACGATCATGTCTCAAGGATGAGCCCAGCAAGACTAACCAACCGGCTTCTCCACTACTGGGAGAATAGAAAGATTGTGACACCGTGGCTAACAGAAGTTAACAAGGACATCCAAGAACTGAACATAATGGAAAGTGATATTAGAAACCGATCGCATCTCAAAAAGATCCTTAAACAGAAGAGGTTTCAGGACAGACCACCCTGTAAGAAAACCGGCACCATCTGGACAAAAGAGAGGAAGGAGAAACATAGCCAGAGAATGCACGAATTTTGGGCAAATATCAAGTCCCTTGCTAAGCTGAAAAGTTGAACATCATGGTCCATAACTGGCCCATCCGAAAGAAGAAGTAATAAAATTAACTCCACTGGCATTGAGACTTTTCTAGACAATCCTGACCCAATGGCTTGTCTTATTGCTCTAAAGTGCAGATGATAGTAGACCAATTAGTGCATGGTATTCCACAACCATTAATCTTGTTTACAAGACCAGATTTGATACTTTTGGTATTCGACAGCTTCTCAATTGTTCTTAAAATGTTCTGTTAACCTTGTTCCAGACACTTAATGAAGTAAATTTCTTTGGCAAAACCAGGAATCAAACCTTAGCCCATCTGAACAGAAATCAGCAGTACGATTCCTAGGTCATGAAGGTTTCTTTAACGATTTTTCGGTTTAAGGGACTTAACATCTGTATCAGGACTTATCCCTGCTTATGAAGAACGAAAGATATAAAGCCTTAATGGAGAAGAAAAGGTAGAAAGATGTAAAGAATACATAGAGAGTTTATATAGGGGTAAGAGGATTGAAGATCAGCTAATGGGAAGGAGAGAAGAAATTGATGAGGATTAAAAAGAAGATTAAAACTAATGAGTATATACTGTAGATTTCGATAGGGCACTGGAAGACCTACAATAAGTACAACAAAGGACCAGGCTGTTTTGTACCAACCGAGTTGTGTAGGGGATGAAGGTCTGATAAGTTTATTTCAATATGTAGGGTTTATGACATTAGGTGATGTACCCGCAGATTTTAAGAAGAATTTCATCAGCAGCTCACAAAAGTGAAGATTTTCATACAATCAGCTTTACGGTACCCCACCTGTGAAGCTCCTCTTTCTTTTGACACTTACCCCCAAGCCCTGAACCACTACCTGACAGAATGTCACCCCAGCTAGAGTTAATATTTCTCTCTCATCACTGACCTTAGCCAAAATATTTGTTATTTTATGTTCATTCTGCGGTACCATGTGTGCTTCTATCATCATCTTCTTACCCAGACAAGTTGCTCTTCTTTCCTAGCTTGATAATGTTGCCTTTCTATTACAATTTCATTAACCATTTGAGTTGGCGAACTACTTGAAAAACAAGCAACTTAGCTTTGTCAAAATGTAACATGAGTTATGCATGACTCTCTTATCTGCTCTCAAGAAAACAAAAGGTGAGCAGTAGACTAAATGTTTGCATTAAATGTGTACATGCATGTGAAAGGGGACCAGTTTCAGGCGTCTAGTTTATGAGATATCATCTTTTAAAGTAGTAACTGGCAAATTTTTAAGGACCCCTCCGTGGTGTAGTGACTAGGGTCCGGATTCTATTCCCGGATCTACCAAGATTTAATTTAATAATTCTGATCTGAGGGCTGGAATGGGGGTACACTCAGCCTTGTAAGGCAAAAACTGAGAAGTGGTGGGTTTGATTCCTACTTCAGCCATCCTGCTACTCCAGGCAAATGCTGGGATGGTTCCTAACTTACGGCCTTGGCTGCCTCCTTCCCAATTCTCACCTGAATTACAAATGCACACACTAATACAGCCATCACAGTAACACAGTTTATCAGACAAACTTTTACACACACAAATACGCACACCTAGTACATGGGGCTAAATGGCCACTATTTCTAAGTCCCTCAAATTAAACAACAACAATGTTTTAAAACTATTTATTCTGCTTATTTGCATTCTTCTGAATTAAAACTTAATGAAGACTGAATGCAAAGGCTAGTCCCAGCATACAAAATGAAGGTATTTAAGTTAACTTACCTAGTACATTTTCTAAGTTGTAGTTTGTAAGATATAAACTTATTTTGCTAATCAACCATTACTGAAAGCCACTACTGTATTACTTTCAGTACTCAAAGACTCATTGCCTGACAACTGGTCCCTTTTCAAATGCACACAGACACAAATACAGTGGCGGCTGGTGCAGAAAATCATTTGTGTGCGGATATCTGCAAAATTTCTCATCATGTGGATATAGTTTGCAAGTCTGTGCGGATAGCGGATAAACTGCACATAATGTTAAGAATAAATTTTTGGGCAGTATATTTTAGTATACAATGTTGAACTGGATTTTTTTTTTTTTAAATAATTTTTGCCAAGATCTGCGTCTTTCACATTTCTTGCTATTTCCCTATTTGCTTCCGCTTGGATTGTACGAGTATGAGAAATAATAGACCAGTGAGAGAAGCCAATCATTGAAATTAGTGTTGACTATGCAAAAAAAATAAGTCCTTTATACCTGCGCTTGCCTGCGTGGGTTTATCTGACGACTAAGTAAGTGCTATAATTAGCCACCCGCTGTTTCACATGCAGAGACAAAACTCAGTCAACATTGTCTTGCGATTCAAACATAGCCTGGGGGAACTAATTTCTCCTCAAATGCCTAAATGTGTTGCTTTAATTCTTTATTTAATAAATTTAAAATATTTTTGTAATGCCAGCGGATTTGTATAACAAACGTGCGGATGTGGATAACAGTCGTGCGGATGCGGGCCGGATGTGGATAACGTTTTTTTTATCCACGCAGGGCTCTAGCTGTAACCTATCCCCTCTCCAAAAAATACAAATATTTAGAAAGATAATTTATAGAAAAACTCAAGAGGCTCTCCATTGGAGTGGAGTGCATGACTAGATACCTAGTTGTGAGGGGAGCTGAGACATTTAAGGTCCAAACATACCAGAGCGGGCACGACCACGGCTGCGGCCACGGCGCGATCAGATGTAGCACGTGCTCGTCAATGGGGATGAACATACCTCAACGCAGCCCCTTCGACCTTCTCAGCGATCGTCCGTGCCTCTCACGGCCATATACGGTTCGCCAGGTTCGGACGCAGCGCACAGCCGAGTGTTTCATTCATTCAGAAATGGCCAGCATTACAGAAAAATTAATTGAAACCTGTCACACCATTCAGTAATCCACGGAAGAGGAAGCCTGGAAACGATGGACGATATTTTATTGGCTAAGCCGTATTAATAGTAGTAATAATAATAATATTAATACAATATCCACCTTTTATTATCCTCGTATACAAACCGATTAATTTCTCAGCGGTTGGTTTCTATGGCCGGATGCTCATCCTAACGCCAACCTCATGAGAGGAGTCATTGAAAGTTGAATGAAATTGGTCAAGGAGTTGAAAAAAAGTGACCATGGCCTATTAAAAAGGTATCGTCCCGGAACTTTCCTGGAGTTGAAAATGGGAAACGACGGAAAACCATTATTCAAGGCCGGCCGACGGTGGGGCTCAATCCCACGTCTACAACGGGTGAAGTTAGCTTGGCCCCATGGCCTAGCGAGCGTAGCTACTGCTGTCCGCTATTGGCTAAGCCGTTCATTCTTGAAAATTCAAACTATTAATATGAAGTGACAAATTTATTATTTATTTAATTATTTAATATTCGGATATTTTCCACTTTCCTTGCGAAGTTTTAACTTTTCATTGTAAAATTTGGATTCAGTACCTTTCTGAAATAATAATTATTATTATTTTTACTATGCATACCGAATGTTTAATCTTATTAGTTACGAATGGAGCAACCCATACAACACTATCCTAGCACTGGCTAAGGATTAAGTTTCATTCTCATTTTTAGCCTATTTTTATTTATGAAAAAAAAAAAAAAAAAGGCTTATGAGATCACCTTTTGTCCATGTGTCTGTCTGTCTGTGCGTGCGTGCGTGTGTGTGTGTGTGTGTGTGTGAGGATTTTTGTGTGCCCCCCCAATAACTTCTAAACGGCTGGAGAGATTTCAATGAAACTCGGTAAGTTCATAGCTCTATTCCGGGCGACCCCGACCGTGCCCTTCAAATTTTGTTATGTCTCACCAAATATTTCACCAGCATTCAATATCTCCAAAACTATTACCGATATCACCCTGGATTTTTGTACGGTGATAAAAGGAACTACTAGAAGTTCACCTATGTGACTTTTGAAAACCTGGTAACTACAAAACCAACATGGCGGCCAAGCGAAGTTGCGACTTTTAAATAGATGTTTCTCGGGATTTAACCAACCAAACGCAATGAAACTTGGTACAGTGTATGTTTATACACATTGTAATGCACCGAGATCTAACTTCGTTCAATTGTTTACATAACCTCAAGATGGAGGCTGTGCGAAATATTTCACCGGCATTCTATATCTCTGAAAATATTACCGGTATCACCATCAAATTTTGTACGGAGATAAAGGGACTACTAGAAGTTCGTCTATGAGACTTTCAAAAACCGGTTAACTACAAAACGAACATGGCGGCCAAGCGAAGTTGAAACATTTAAATAGACTTTTCTCGCGATTTAATGATCCAAACGCAATGAAACTTGGTACAGCAAATGTTTATACATATTGTAATGCACTGGTATCTAATTTAGTTCAATTGTTTACGTAACCTCAAGATGGCGGCTGTGCGAATTTCGAAAATTAAGTTTTTATTTCTTGTGTTCTAATCATGCGATCGAAATAAACATTTGCATAATGAACGTACACAATAACCATCATCTAAGAGTACATAACTCTATGGCCTACATATATTAAAATCCAACATGGCGACCATCCGAAATATTTAGACGGTTCTCAATATCTTCAGCAAACGAACTGAAACTTTGTAAGTAGGCCTATATATAGGCTATAAGCATAAGTTCACCTATGGGACGTTCAATAACCTGGCGAGCACAAATCCATCATGGCGGCGACGCGAAATTTAAATATTCAAATGGACGTTTCTTGCGTTTTAACCATCCGAGCGCAGTGAAACTTGATTCGGTATATGCTTATACAAATTTTAATCGACTCGCATCTACTTCATTCAAATTATTTTCATAACCACAAGATGGCGGCTGAGCGAAATTTTAAAATCCCGCTTTTATTTCTTGTGTCCTAATCATGTGATTGAAGTTTGAATAAAACACCTACACAATAATCTTCATGTAATAGTACCTAAATCTAAGGCCTATAATATAAAAGTCCAACATGGTGACCATCCAAAATATTTAGACGGTTCTCAATATCTACGAATCTATTACTGCAATCAAACTGACAATTTGTATGTTGATAGAGGCAATTAATATTAGTAGGATATATGAAAATAGGCTGTATAGTTCTTCACGGAACTACTTGTTTTGCCTTGTATCATTGCTACTTTTCTATGTTTTATATACATTCCATTCACCGCCCTTGATCGTAGGCAGCTTCGGTGGCGTAGTTGGTAGCATGGCAAACTGCTGTGCCCAAGATAACGGGTTCAAACCCGGCCGAAGTCGTCGGATTTTTTAAGAGCGTTAAAAATCCTTCAGTAAGCCTTCTTTCGGAGGGGAAGTAAAGCCGGCGGTCCCATGTCATAGATTTATGGCATGTAAAAGATCCTTTCACAGACTAATCGTGTGGAGCTAAATTGCTAGGTTAGATTTCGTCGGAACGCTCTATCAAAGTTACAACTTTCACCACTAGGTATCATTGATATCTGGTGGCGAAAGTTGGAACTACTTGAAATTGAACGGAACTTGTAGCTTACAGTAAGGGTGTCCGCTGGAAGCAGCTACAGACTCAGGCGAGCCGAACATGTCCTCGGACACTCCCGGCACTAAACGCCATACGATAAATAAATAAATAAATAATCGTAGGAAAAGGCAGAAAACATGCACTCGTAACTCTGGTGCCAACATGCCAAAATCAACAAATATAAGAAATTGCGTGTTCTCGGCAGATATTATATCATTCTGGTCGAGATTCGTATTAAGTCAGGAAATATATGCTGCCATAACTTACGAAGTACTGGTACATAACTATTTTGCTTGTAATTTTACAGAAAATAAATGTACAAATAGCACAATATTATTCTTAAAAAAATGTATGACAAGTTCAGTTTTGATACTGTGAACAGTGATGCCTATTGCAGATAGTATAATAAATTTAAATAAATTTAAATAATTTTAGATTTGGCAATAATTCAGTATTTTTAGTGTATTAACGTAATTGTACAGTATAATATACAGTAATATAATATAATATCTTGTAGTGCTTCGGAATGAAGATCCTACTGTGATATTGCAATGATCCCTGTGTTAAGAAAATTGCTTTCCAGTAACAATTATTTTATCAGTCTACTGTTACATACGTTACTCTTATTAACACACTTCTCTAACAACCCCCTACAATTTGTTAGAAAGTGTGTTAATAAGTACCGTAGTGTATATATAATTCATGTAACATGTTTTAAGGTTATCGAAATAAAATAATTGGGGACACTCGTATTGACCGACTGAAAATCATTTTGTTAATATATCTTACCTTAGGATAACTATACGTGTTTTTTTTTTAATTGTAATTTCTTTGTAATAATTCCCTCTAATGATAATAAATTTAGTACAGCGAGCATACGCATTACTATTATTATTATTAAACTTATTATTATTGTTATAATTATTACCGTATTAATATTATTAGTTGCCTCCGTTGTGTAGTGGTCAGCGTGCTTAGCTGCCACCCCGGAGGTCCGAGGTTCGATTCCCGGCTCTGCCACGAAATTAGAAAAGTTGTATGAGGACTGGAACGGGGTCTACTCAGCCTCGGCTGGTCCAAATAAGTAGAAGGGGTTCGATTCAAATAAAATAGAATAGATTCCCACCTCAACCATCCTCGAAGAGGATTTTCGATTTTATTGCCACTTCGTCTTCGGGCAAATGCCGTGGTGGTACCTAACGTCAGGCCACGGCCGCCTCCTTCCCTCTTCCTTGTCTATCTCTTCCATTCTTCCCATCCCGTCCCATCCCTCATGAGGCCCCATGTTCGCTTTGCAGGTGAGGCCACCTGTATGAGGCGCTAGTCCCGCCTCCCCAGTTATATTCACCGTCCCAATGTCAAGGTCTAGGACACTGCCCGTAGAGGCGGTAAAGGTGGGATCCCTCGCTAAGTCTGTGGGAAAAGCCTACTTGGAGGGTAAACTGACTACGACGAGAAAATAAATTATGATTATTCATATTTAATTACATTTTGAATGACGTGCATTGATATCAAAGTATCCATTAACGAATATTGACAAGTGCTCAAAATAACCTACAGAATCTGAATATGATATAGGCTACCATTCTTTAGAAATAAGTTACCTCACTCGCTCGTCATCTTCTATTAGTGCTGCCAAGAGCAAAGCTTCCTCTTCGAAATCATCCATCCTATTGCGTGCTGTCTACAACAGCAAACTGAGACACACAGCTGACGTCCCTGGACGTGGCCGTGGCCGCGCTGGTTAGGTCACCCCCTGAGATCGTAAATATTGGAAATTGACTTCGCACTGGCCGCAGCCGTAGCCGTGGCCACGCTGGTTAGGTCACCCCCTGAGATCGTAAATATTGGAAATTGACTTCGCACTGGCCGCAGCCGTAGCCGTGGCCGCGCTGGTTAGGCCACCCCCTGAGATCGTAAATATTGGAAATTGACTTCGCACTGGCCGCAGCCGTAGCCGTGGCCGCGCTGGTTAGGTCACCCCCTGAGATCGTAAATATTGGAAATTGACTTCGCACTGGCCGTAGCCGTGGCCGCGCTGGTTAGGTCACCCCCTGAGATCGTAAATATTGGAAGTTGACTTCGCACTGGCCGTAGCCGTGGCCGCGCTGGTTAGGTCACCCCCTGAGATCGTAAATATTGGAAATTGACTTCGCACTGGCCGCAGCCGTAGCCGTGGCCCCGCTGGTTAGGTCACCCCCTGAGATCGTAAATATTGGAAATTGACTTCGCACTGGCCGCAGCCGTAGCCGTGGCCGCGCTGGTTAGGTCACCCCCTGAGATCGTAAATATTGGAAATTGACTTCGCACTGGCCGCAGCCGCAGCCGTGGCCGCGCTGGTTAGGTCACCCCCTGAGATCGTAAATATTGGAAATTGACTTCGCACTGGCCGCAGCCGCAGCCGTGGCCGCGCTGGTTAGGTCACCCCCTGAGATCGTAAATATTGGAAATTGACTTCGCACTGGCCGCAGCCGCAGCCGTGGCCGCGCTGGTTAGGTCACCCCCTGAGATCGTAAATATTGGAAATTGACTTCGCACTGGCCGCAGTCGTAGCCGTGGCCGCGCTGGTTAGGTCACCCCCTGAGATCGTAAATATTGGAAATTGACTTCGCACTGGCCGCAGCCGTAGCCGTGGCCGCGCTGGTTAGGTCACCCCCTGAGATCGTAAATATTGGAAATTGACTTCGCACTGGCCGCAGCCGTAGCCGTGGCCGCGCTGGTTAGGTCACCCCCTGAGATCGTAAATATTGGAAATTGACTTCGCACTGGCCGCAGCCGTAGCCGTGGCCGCGCTGGTTAGGTCACCCCCTGAGATCGTAAATATTGGAAATTGACTTCGCACTGGCCGTAGCCGTGGCCGCGCTGGTTAGGTCACCCCCTGAGATCGTAAATATTGGAAGTTGACTTCGCACTGGCCGCAGCCGTAGCCGTGGCCGCGCTGGTTAGGTCACCCCCTGAGATCGTAAATATTGGAAATTGACTTCGCACTGGCCGCAGCCGTAGCCGTGGCCGCGCTGGTTAGGTCACCCCCTGAGATCGTAAATATTGGAAATTGACTTCGCACTGGCCGCAGCCGTAGCCGTGGCCGCGCTGGTTAGGTCACCCCCTGAGATCGTAAATATTGGAAATTGACTTCGCACTGGCCGCAGCCGTAGCCGTGGCCGCGCTGGTTAGGTCACCCCCTGAGATCGTAAAAATTGGAAATTGACTTCGCACTGGCCGCGCTGGTTAGGTCACCCCCTGAGATCGTAAATATTGGAAATTGACTTCGCACTGGCCGCAGCCGCAGCCGTGGCCGCGCTGGTTAGGTCACCCCCTGAGATCGTAAATATTGGAAATTGACTTCGCACTGGCCGCGCTGGTTAGGTCACCCCCTGAGATCGTAAATATTGGAAATTGACTTCGCACTGGCCGCAGCCGTAGCCGTGGCCGCGCTGGTTAGGTCACCCCCTGAGATCGTAAATATTGGAAATTGACTTCGCACTGGCCGCAGCCGTAGCCGTGGCCGCGCTGGTTAGGTCACCCCGTGAGATCGTAAATATTGGAAATTGACTTCGCACTGGCCGCAGCCGTAGCCGTGGCCGCGCTGGTTAGGTCACCCCCTGAGATCGTAAATATTGGAAATTGACTTCGCACTGGCCGCAGCCGTAGCCGTGGCCGCGCTGGTTAGGTCACCCCCTGAGATCGTAAATATTGGAAATTGACTTCGCACTGGCCGTAGCCGTGGCCGCGCTGGTTAGGTCACCCCCTGAAATCGTAAAAATTGGAATTTGACTTCGCATTGGCCGCAGCCGTAGCCGTGGCCGCGCTGGTTAGGTCACCCCCTGAGATCGTAAATATTGGAAATTAACTTCGCACTGGCCGCAGCCGTAGCCGTGGCCGCGCTGGTTAGGTCACCCCCTGAGATCGTAAATATTGGAAATTGACTTCGCACTGGCCGCAGCCGTAGCCGTGGCCGCGCTGGTTAGGTCACCCCCTGAGATCGTAAATATTGGAAATTGACTTCGTACTGGCCGCAGCCGTAGCCGTGGCCGCGCTGGTTAGGTCACCCCCTGAGATCGTAAATATTGGAAATTGACTTCGCACTGGCCGCAGCCGTAGCCGTGGCCGCGCTGGTTAGGTCACCCCCTGAGATCGTAAAAATTGGAAATTGACTTCGCACTGGCCGCAGCCGTAGCCGTGGCCGCGCTGGTTAGGTCACCCCCTGAAATCGTAAATATTGGAAATTGACTTCGCACTGGCCGCAGCCGCAGCCGTGGCCGCGCTGGTTAGGTCACCCCCTGAGATCGTAAATATTGGAAATTGACTTCGCACTGGCCGCAGCCGCAGCCGTGGCCGCGCTGGTTAGGTCACCCCCTGAGATCGTAAATATTGGAAATTGACTTCGCACTGGCCGTAGCCGTGGCCGCGCTGGTTAGGTCACCCCCTGAGATCGTAAATATTGGAAATTGACTTCGCACTGGCCGCAGCCGTAGCCGTGGCCGCGCTGGTTAGGTCACCCCCTGAGATCGTAAATATTGGAAATTGACTTCGCACTGGCCGCAGCCGTAGCCGTGGCCGCGCTGGTTAGGTCACCCCCTGAGATCGTAAATATTGGAAATTGACTTCGCACTGGCCGCAGCCGTAGCCGTGGCCACGCTGGTTAGGTCACCCCCTGAGATCGTAAATATTGGAAATTGACTTCGCACTGGCCGTAGCCGTGGCCGCGCTGGTTAGGTCACCCCCTGAAATCGTAAAAATTGGAAATTGACTTCGCACTGGCCGCAGCCGTAGCCGTGGCCGCGCTGGTTAGGTCACCCCCTGAGATCGTAAATATTGGAAATTAACTTCGCACTGGCCGTAGCCGTGGCCGCGCTGGTTAGGTCACCCCCTGAGATCGTAAATATTGGAAATTGACTTCGCACTGGCCGCAGCCGTAGCCGTGGCCGCGCTGATAGGTCACCCCCTGAGATCGTAAATATTGGAAATTGACTTCGCACTGGCCGCAGCCGTAGCCGTGGCCGCGCTGGTTAGGTCACCCCCTGAGATCGTAAATATTGGAAATTGACTTCGCACTGGCCGCAGCCGTAGCCGTGGCCGCGCTGGTTAGGTCACCCCCTGAGATGGTAAAAATTGGAAATTGACTTCGCACTGGCCGCAGCCGTAGCCATGGCTGCGCTGGTTAGGTCACCCCCTGAGATCGTAAATATTGGATATTGACTTCGCACTGGCCGCAGCCGCAGCCGTGGCCGCGCTGGTTAGGTCACCCCCTGAGATCGTAAATATTGGAAATTGACTTCGCACTGGCCGCAGCCGCAGCCGCAGCCGTGGCCGCGCTGGTTAGGTCACCCCCTGAGATCGTAAATATTGGAAATTGACTTCGCACTGGCCGCAGCCGTAGCCGTGGCCGCGCTGGTTAGGTCACCCCCTGAGATCGTAAATATTGGAAATTGACTTCGCACTGGCCGCAGCCGCAGCCGTGGCCGTGCCTGCTCTGGTATGTTCGGACCTTTACTATTCTTTGGCTGACATCTTTTTCAATAAGCTGCATTTGATTGCAGATAATATTATTAAATTAATTCATTTTAAATAAAACAATGTGCTGCAGCATTTCAGCACATAAGTTGCTGCCACTCCTGCACAAATATGTAACACAACATAATATCCCAAAAATTATTTAGGTAGATTACAGCTGTTGTCAAGTTTTTCATTCTGGTGTGAAAATTGCTTGAATTTTAAAATGATAGATGATTAGAGGTTGAATAGCAAGGGAAGAGGGTCTGTGTCTGTCCCCCTCCCAGAGATGACATTGTACTGTATATTCCAGAATATTGAAATTTAATATTTGTGGCTATTTTCAGCTGTCAGACATATGAAGGAGGCTTTGCTGGCTGTCCAGGTTTAGAGGCTCACGGTGGCTATGCCTTCTGTGGGTTGGCTGCTCTCTCCTTGCTCCGGAAAGAGCAACTCTGTGATGTAAAAGCATTACTGGTTAGTGGAATGTTTTGCTTACTTAGTGTTTTGCCATAATTAATTAGATGAAATATATATCAAAGTACTATGAAATTCCTATTCACTACACTTAAGTTATTTTCTAGATTTTGCTTGGACCTCAGGACGGTACATTTGTAGTGAAATAAAATGTCTTTAGCAACTTCTATAGTGCATCTCTACCTTAAAAGGCAGTATGTGGTAAATACCTGACAGGTTTCTACGGCCGCTCTGAGCGGTTATGGAACACACTGCCAGGGGATGCCAAGATCTTGCCTCTTTGGAAATTCAGGCCATACATAAAAAAGTACATTGTATAAATAAACATCTGTATGAGCGATTGATTGTCTCGCCGAATGAATGAATGTATGGAGTGATTGAGGTGATGAAAGTGCGTGCGTAAGAGAGTGAGTAAACTATGTTAATATTCTCAATAACTTATGTAAATAATGCAAATATCTTTGTAAAACATGTAAATATTGCAAAACCAAATGTAGGTGCAAATTGTGCCAGTGAAACATGTAATATGTATGTGGGGCTTGCCCTTTTCCACTAGGCCTTCCATACTTCTGTTTGATTTATGGTAACTAAGTAATAATAATAATAAATGCAGTACACTGTTGCCAGATGTATTGCCTATACAAAGTTCTGCAATCCCTGGCATATGAAGTAGTGTGTGTGTAGTGAAACCCCTGGTGGTAATTTCTGATAAATTTGCTTGTTGCATATAATTGTGCCTCATGCCCAGCAGTGAATGACTGCACAATATTTTGGTATGGTATGATACACCAAAGTTCACGATTATAATAAATTGTTCACGAATATGATAATGTTTTTATAAAGTTACCTTTTCTTGAATATCATTGGTTATAATAATAATAATAATAATAATGTGACATTTTAAAGAATATAATAATATCAGGAAGGTAATCTATATATATAAAGCTCAATGTCTGTCTGTCTGTCTGTCTGTTATGTATACAAATCCACACCGTTTCACCGATCTGAACCAAAATTTGTATACTTACCCTTCGGAACCCTGCGGGTAACCCTGTCCACTTGAAATTTCCGACAGACCACCCCATTCCCTGCATTTAGGCCCTTTGGCCCAAATCTACACCGTTTCACCGATCTCAACCAAACTTTGTATACTTACCCTATGTAACCCTGTGAATAACACTGTCCACTTAAAATTTCGGACAGACCACCCCTTTTCCTGCATTTAGGCCCTTTGCCAAACATCTACACCGTTTCACCGATACGAACCAAAATTTGTATACTTACCCTTTGCAACCCTGCGGGTAACCCTGTCCACTTGAAATTTCGGACAGACTACCCCATTCTCTGCATTTAGGCCCTTTGGCCCATATCTACACAGTTTCACCGATCAGAACCAAAATTTGTATACTTGCCCTTGTACCCTGCGAGTAACACTGCCTGCTTGAAATTGCGGACAGACCACTCCATTCCCTGCATTTAGGCCCTTTGGCTCAAATCTACACAGTTTCACCGATCTGAACCAAAATGTGTATACTTACCCTTTGTAACGCTGTGAATATCACTGTCCATCTAAAATTTCGGACAGACCACCCCATTTCCTGCATTTAGGCCCTTTGCCAAAAATCTATATCGTTTCACCGATCCGGACCAAAATTTGTATACTTACCCTTTCGAACCCTACGGGTAACCCTGTCCACTTGAAATTGCGGACAGATCACCCCATTCCCTGCATTTAGGCACTTTGGCACAAATCTACACCGTTTCACCGATCAGAACCAAAATGTGTATACTTACCCTTTGGTACCCTGCGAGTAACACTGTCTGCTTGAAATTGCGGACAGACCACTTCATTCCCGGAAAGAGGACAGGGTCCGTCCCAAAGGCAATAGAAAGAAGGGGTAAAACCGGACCCGCTCAGGAAACCCTCAGGGTTGCCAGCTCCCGAATTCACCAGCCATGAGCCCTTGAGCATGTAGCACTATCCAGGGTGCACCAGAAGTGATGGGGCTACACACACCCTGCCTCCTTGAGGGTCTTGAGCAGAAGACATGAGATATTAAGAAAAGAAAAAGAAGGCTGACACCTCGAAGAATGAGGCTATCAGGAATGATTAGACAAGGGCCAATTAAGGCGGGAAAGTGAAAGAGTCGCTAGGCCTCGGATACCCTGATACCATCGGGGTCGGAAGAGAACAAGAGTTTGACCAAGGGAGGCTGACAGGAAAGAGAACTGAAAGGAGCCCGGCACCAGTAAGTAGAAGCAATGCCGGACTCAGCTGGGGTCCCGTGGTCGCAAACCCATGTCCCACAAGTTGTGAGACCCTGGTGGGTGGATGGGGGAGGAGGGGGCAGGTGTGAGAATAGCTTGCTGATTCATCGCGAGGTGACATGAGAGAAATGTCCAGACCCCGCCGTGTTACCTGGTATTGCTGACTATGCTGATGTTCATACAGGGTCTTTGCTCAAACCACTGTAGTGTTACGAAAGAATGAGTGATTCACCGGTCAATGTGAATAGGACCGGGAAACCCCCCCCCCCGAACGTCTGTCATCATATATCGTCATCATCTGCGATATTCTCAGGTTCGTGCAGCTTGGACGGACCCGAGCAGTACTCGATAAGCTCTTTCACTACTCGCATCGAGTATAGGCCTAAGCCAGAAAATAACGTTCAGACTTTGGAAGACATCGAAGGTAGAAATCTGAATTACCTATATCAGATTTAAAATTACACCATGTTCGTTTAGTAGTCATTTTTCATTACCTTATTATTATCATCATAAGGGCAAATGACCTAGATGTTACGCCCATTATACCTCTAATCACCACACACAATAAGTCTTTATCGCCTGTGAATTTTGAAATATTTCTTTCTATCACAGTAGTTTGTAAGTTTGTCGTGTCAATTCAACAGTAGTTTTCATTACCATCCTCATCAAAAGGGCAAATGACCTAGGTGTTACGTCCATTATACTACTAAGTAACACCACAGTCTTCATCGCCTGTGATTTTTAAAATGTGTATTTCCATTAGTTTGTAAGTTTGATATACCCGTTCAGTAGTAGTCGTCTTCATTATCATCCTCATCAAAGGGGCAAATGACCTAGATGTTACGTCCATTATACTACTAAGCAACACCAGAGTCTACCTAGCCTGTGATTTTAAAAATTTGTATTTCCATTAGTTTGTAAGTTTGATATACCTGTTCAGTAGTAGACGTCTTCATTATCATCCTCATCAAAGGGGCAAATGACCTAGATGTTACGTCCCATTATACTACTAACACCACAGTCTTCATCGCCTGTGATTTTTAAAATGTGTATTTCCATTAGTTTGTAAGTTTGATATACCCGATCAGTAGTAGTCGTCTTCATTATTATCCTCATCAAAGGGGCAAATGACCTAGATGTTACGTCCATTATACTACTAAGCAACATCAGAGTCTACTTAGCCTGTGATTTTAAAAATTTGTATTTCCATTAGTTTGTAAGTTTGATACAGTAGAACCTCGATGCATCGTTTTTCAAGGGGGAGGGGGAAAATGACGATGGATGCGGGAAAACGATAATAGCGGGTAACATAAAAATTTTTAGTAAAAAATTTATTTTTCCTGGTCCCTGCAAAATCCCTATACTTTCCATGTTAATTTATTTCCGATATACGTTTTTCACGCTTATACGATCATATTTTAAGTCCCTTGCAATATAAAGCGTCATTTATATGTTGCGTGTTCTGAGCAAGTATGTATGGTTGAATGCAAACTTTTGGTACAGCCTGTACTTCCGCTCCGAAGTATGCACCGCGTGCTATTATTTGTGTTACGATGGCCTTGAGCGACACCGGTGGTCACGGCGACACTCGCTTGTCAGTGTCGCAACAAGGAAGAACAGCTCGCGTAATAAGCGAGTGCTATTTGTGTTAGCCAAAGTGTTGTTGACCTCTCAAAATAACAGGAAGCAGCCAAAGAACACAGACAGCATCTGAAGCTTATGTTAAGATGAGCGAAAGAAAGCGGAAGTGTTTTACAATCACTGATATATTAAACATTTTATTATTTCCGCTTTTATAATTTTTATTCGTGTTTTTTTAGGACTTCTCGTCAACCCATTAAAAATACGCGATTGATTCTGTGTTATAATAATCTTACATCTTCAGACAATTGAAAATCCATAAATTAATTTAGGCCTACACTACGGTATTTTATTAATGACGATGACGAAGAGCCCCAGCATAATACAGTGGATTTTAATGATACTGTCAATGCTCTAAGGACTATCAAACATTTTGTGACGCGCCTCAACGTTTCTGAGGAAATAATGGCCGAATTATATCGATTTGAAAATACTGTTCACGCCGTAGCCGCGGCAACAAAAAACAAGTCAAGATAACAGACTACTTCGTAAAGTGACTCAATTTTCTTTGTTTTGTTGCATCTGGGTGCATTTCTCTTGTAGTTGTTTTGTTACATATTGCCGATAATAGTTAAACAATCGTTATATTATTTCTTGTTTTTCACTTCTTAACGGGGACCCTCGCTAGCCCGCCCGCCCGCGTTGCAAGCCTGTCTCCCGCTGGCACGTTGCCGTAATGCGTAGCTGGCGCAGCACTCAGTCATTGAGTAGCCTGTAGTTCACAGCTGGTGCTGAAAATGTTCGCCATTCACTGCTACGCATCCCTGGCACCTCTTTATGAAATTGTAATTTACGTTCTGAAGTTCCTCAGCACCGATTGACTGCATTTCAGCAGTAATACACTGCAGTCCAGCCTACTTGAACCTTGCTCAAGCCTAGGAACTCCTAATCGTTCGTACCTCGTACATTCTCGCGTAACAGAATGCCGCTATTCTATGCCGCTTCCAATTCAAAATACCGTTTGCATATATTTTCTCATAAACGATCAATGCGGGAAAATTGTGGCCAAGGACTGGTGATTTTTTGACGATCCATGCGAAAAAACGATAGTTCGAGGAACGATAGATGCAGGGAAATTTAACATTAGTTTATATGGAAAAAATTCGGGACTAAATAAATTGAATGATACATACGGGAAAACGACAGTTCCGGGAACGATGCATCGAGGTTCTACTGTATACCCGTTCAGTAGTAGTAGTCTTCATTGTCATCCTCATCAAAAGGGCAAATGACCTCTCATTCCTTTAAAGTATCAATTTTTCCCATTAGTTGATAAGTTACATATGCCAGTAGTCGCTTCTATGTTCATCATCACTATGTAGAAGATGTTTTGCGTTAGAAGAAAAGACAACTGGATGCTCAGGAACGTTAACGATATATCGACTGCAAAATCTGGAAGCTTCTCTTTGAGGAATTGCTTCAGACATTTATCGTACAGTTTAAACCTTAACAAGATGAAACTTTTAACCAGATAGGGATCTAAGTGGGAGCTCTTTGGCAAAAAATATTCAAGTCTTTCCCGAAATGTGAGTCCTAAAAATAACTTTTTCTATTATTTTCTAAGTTTCATATGTCAGTTATGTAGTAATTTTCAATATCATCCTGATCAGTAGGGCAAATTACCTAGATGTTACGCCCTCAACGTCATTGGGGGCAAATGACCTAGATTTTAAGTCCATTATATTTCTAATCACCAACACATAAAGTCTTCTACGACTGAGATGTCACGAATTCTAGGACCGCTAACGACATATCTCGACTCGGACTGAAGACAAATATCACGAGAATGATCATTATTTTACAGAGCCTTCCCATAGAGACTTAAGTATAAACATTGTCACTGGGTTTGATAATGTAAGAAATAAATACATAAATAAATATAATTTATGACGTTGAGTGTTAAGGAGACTGAAATATTATCATCATTTCTTACATTATCAAACCCAGTGACAATGTTTATACTTAAGTCACTATGGGAAGGCTCTGTAAAATAATGATCATTCTCGTGATATTTGTCTTCAGTCCGAGTCGAGATATGTCGTTAGCGGTCCTAGAATTCGTGACATCTCAGTCGTAGAAGACTTTATGTGTTGGTGATTAGAAATATAATGGACTTAAAATCTAGGTCATTTGCCCCCAATGATGTTGAGGGCGTAACATCTAGGTAATTTGCCCTACTGATCAAGATGATATTGAAAATTACTACATAACTGACATATGAAACTTAGAAAATAATAGAAAAAGTTATTTTTAGGACTCACATTTCGGGAAAGACTTGATTATTTTTTGCCAAAGAGCTCCCACTTAGATCGCTATCTGGTTAAAAGTTTCATCTTGTAGTTAATATATATCCATCACACACCATTCGGCCTGCCCATCATCAATAATTAAAATTAAGACTATAATTCGTTCTTTACTGTGTAATTTGTTGACACTACCCCACTTTCTAGTTTATATATTCATAGTTAATAATAATAATAATAATAAAATTTAACTATTTATAAAGAGCACAAGGATCACTTCACTTAAGAGTTGAACTTCACCCCACAAATAATTTAATAACACTGAATTCTGGGGGAGCACAGAATCTTTTCCTTCCCTCCATGAAACTCGGTCGGAGAGATAAAGGTCAACTGAGTCAGGCAGTGCTGGGCAGAAGCAGTATGCAAAGTGCTGTAACTTATAAGCTCTGGATTATTTTTAGAACTATTTCAGACATTTATGAACATTTCTTCTCGCTTTGTCACCAACGTCAAGTTAATAGCAAAAACGTTTCTCGCTGCCTAACTTCTGTATTGCCAGATCTATATAGATAATGTCTTAGAATTTTCAAGTAGCATTTAACAAAAAAAAAGTAATTACCGGTACTTTCTTATTATGAAAAATTTACTGTCCAGTGAAAGAGGGTTTCTTCTACTA
This sequence comes from Meconema thalassinum, assembly GCA_946902985.2. Lineage (NCBI taxonomy): Eukaryota > Metazoa > Arthropoda > Insecta > Orthoptera > Tettigoniidae > Meconema > Meconema thalassinum. Next base: position 1,607,615,124 of record OX336388.2, on the reverse strand, counting down.
ACATCAGACGATCTAAAAATAAATTATTAGTCTGTTTTGTTCTTTAGTTCTTTATCTATGGCATGACAAGTTTTATATCTATAAAAATATAGATTTGCGCCTTAATATTGCAATATTGTGAAAATTGGGCCTAGAATTAATTATTTATGACTTTTATTTTTACATCATTAGAAAGAGCGGAAAATTCTCTGTTAGACCACACAATAATTTTATTAGATTTATCAGTCTGTATTATTGAGAAATAGGCAACATCACCGAGGTAGAAGAGTACGAAGCTAATTGCAGGACAAACATGTGCGAGTGAGAGGCAAATACTGCATTTAATTCCATACTGTCTTTTAAGGTAGATTAAGTAGGACTTATCGTTCAATAAAATTTCCTACATAGTCAATAGTTAAGTAATGGATATTAATGTACGGTAACTTTCAATGCTTAATGAGTACGTGTTTCATTGTACTGCATTATACTTTCTATCATGAATGTTATATCTGTGTTAACACTATTGTTTTTGTTTTACATGTTGCAAGCGGTGGACAGTAAATCGTCAGATGCGGTATGAGGGTGGGTTTCAGGGGCGCACCAACAAGTTGGTGGATGGCTGCTACTCTTTCTGGCAAGGAGGTTCTTTTCCTTTGCTGCATAGGATACTTTCTCAGCAAGGTATTAACTTTGGATCAGGCCTCACAGGCTGTTTCTTGTGTGTTCAGCTTATGCCACCTTATTCCCTGGTAATAACGTTTGGTTCTGTATTAATTGCAGTTATATTAAATTAAAACAAAATCAAATTTTGATACTTCAAAATTAAAAATTTAAATTCTTCCTTCCCCCTGGATTTGCTGATAATATTTGAAAAGTTTTGTGCCATACACATTAAATAATTGTATATACTCAAATAGAAAAGCTAACAAAGAGTGGTATAAGGTAAATATAGTAAAGCTTCACATATACGTTTTGCAGTGGTCCGAAGAAAACAATGTAAAAAGAGTGAAAATCGCATTCCAGAAACAGAGAATAATTTGTATATACCGTATAAAAAAAACACAGACCACTGTTGTGTTGAATAGTAGAGAAACATATAAAGAAACTAGAAACTATAAAGACGAAGTAATCGCCATATTTACCGGCATAATTCTCGTCATGGCGTATTTCACCGACCCGGATTTCTTGTCGTTAAAATACGACAATTTCAGCAATAATTACCTATCCCGGTTATTCTTTTGCATGAAAATAGTCTCTGCTGTTTATAGTTCTATCCCCATTTGGTGCCAATAACTAGTCAACTCAAAGTCAACAATGCCAGGAATTTGTGAAGGGTGTCTTACCTTCTCTCTCATTCAACCCAATTGCAAACCAAATCACTCTGTAGTTACTTTATGTGCTTCAGGAAGTGAAGAGTTCTGTGGTAACTCATGAGGTTCAGAGTGCTGGAAAAGCATTGATACTGCAGTAATACAGCTGGTTTTAAATTCACCGCAATAAAATATGTGGAGGAACATGGAAACTGGGGTGCAGGTCATAAATTCTCAGTGTCAAAATTTAATGTGCGTTATTGGCATAAGCAAGCACTTGAACTCTGCGCAATGATGGAAATGTAGTTTTGCATGAAATGATGCACTTTAAAGTGCGTGCTACAGTTTCAAAATAATCCATTGATTGATCAGATTTTGAGGTGAGCAGAGGCTGGATGACCGGGTTTATGAAGCGAAAGATCATTTCACCGAAGTGCCGAACATCACTATGCCAACAATATGTCGAAAGGCTACACGGAGAAAACTGTGGACTTTCATCGGTTCGTAATTCGAAAGTAGAAAGAGAAAAAATACATGATTTCACAAATAGGAAACTCTAATCAGACACCAGTAAGCTTCAACATGCCACAGAATCGAACTGTAGTAGAAAAGGGAAAGTCAAGCATTATTGTGTGTACTACTGGAAGTGAAAAGCAACGGTGATGCTTGCAGTAACAGCTGATGGAAGGAAATTGTCTCCATACATTGTATTAAAACGAAAAACAATGCCCAAGGTTCAAATTCCACGTGGGATACATGTTTGTGTTCAAAATAAGGGCTGGATGGACAAATGCCTGATAATTGATTGGATTCGTAAAGTTTCGGGAAAGAGATCTGGGTCTTTGCTTTGACACCCAGCTCTACTAGTCATGGACACTTTTCGAGGACACTCGACAGTAAACACAAAACAGATGTTGACCAACATGAAGACGGATCTGGTGGTGATTCCTAGCGGCCATCCGTATTGCAACCTCTTGATATGTGCATAAACCATCCGTTCAAGGACAACGTGCGAAAGATCTATCACTTTTGGATGGCTGAAGGTGTGCGCAAGTTACAGAGACCATCGGCGAAAATGTTGTGCGACTGGATTTTACGTCCTTGGAACATGATTTCATCTCACATTGTAATGAACAGTTTCAAGGAAACCTAAGACGCTCGATACAAGTGAAGATGACTTGTTGTGGAACAGCGTGGTTTCAGTTGACAGCAGCAATTCCCCAGATTCCAATAGCTGTGATGATGAATGACTAGCTCCGGTAAGATTAATTGGAGGATTATCCATTTCACAAGGTCCGTATTGACGTGTACAATAACGATTCTAATGGGTTGAGGGGGTCTCCGCCCAATCAATACAATTTAATATTGGCAATTATTACTTTATTAATAAAAAGATTAAACGCGACAACATAATTATCACAAAAGCAGACAAAGGTTATCTTAAGCAAAGAAGATTACATCACAAAAACAGAACAATTTCTCAGCAATAAAAATTTTTCCAGAACCAACAAAGACCCAACCGCATCCATCCAAAGAAAACTTAAACAAATACTCAAAGACGTCGTTTTCATCATGAACGACAAGCAAAACAATAACCTTATTAACATGAACCCGAAAATACCTACTCTCAGATCTCTCCCTAAAATCCATAAAGACAACTTCCCCATAAGACCGATTGTCATCTACAGGAGCAGCCCCACATATAGAACAGCCCAGTTTATACAGAAATTGCTCCAGATTAATTACATATTTAAAGCAAATAAATCCTTCAAAAATTCATTACAGTTCTGTGAAATAACCAAAAATCTACAAATTAAACCTACGTATTCATGTCATACAATTGACATAAAAGATATGTACACAAATATTCCAATACATAAAACAATAGAAATTATCAAAAGCAATTTAAAAGATAATGACAAACTTTCAGAAATAGAAATCGAAGAATTTATCGAGATCCTCAGCTTCACTCTCAACAATAATTATTTTAAATTCAATAATAGCATTTATAAACAGAAACAAGGTCTAGCAATGGGGGATTCTTGCCAACATCTATATTGACCACTCAGAAGCGAATGAAATCTTAAACAAAATAAAAGGCATAGAATTCTGGGGAAGACATGTGGATGACATATTTGTCATTATTGACGGAAATGTCACCAACTTAGACCAGCTTCTTGGTAAGCTGAATAACCTTGAACCTAACCTTAGATTCACAGGTGAAACCTACAACAACAACATGATTAATTACCTTGATCTCAATTTGTCCATTAAAAACGAAAAATTCCAATATAGCATTTATAGGAAACCCACGCAAACCAGCACAGTTATAAAGAACAATTCCAACCATCCACAAAGCCATAAAAGGGCAGCTTTCATAAGCTTCGTCAACAGGGCCATCAGCACCCCCATGACCGAACAAAACTACCAGCATGAAATTAATGTCATTTTTCAAATAGCGGAAGCCAACGGGTACTCCAGAACAGAAATAGAAAAAATCATCAATAAAATTAAAAACAAACCTATTTCCTGGCTTACCCCCATAAGAAAAGAAAAAAAAAACTCAATTTGCTGTCTTTACATATATTAATCGGCACACCTATGACATAGCAAACATGCTAAAGAAATTCAACACCACAATCGCGTTCAAGACTAACAACAATAGCCATAAAATAATCTATAATGCTAGTAAAATAAACGAATCCCATAAATACAATTCCTCAGGTATTTATAAACTCAAATGCCAGCAATGCAACTCAGATTATCTAGGACAGACCGGACGTAGTTTCACTACGAGATACCTTGAACATGTAAATGCGATCAAGCATAAAAAAATTTTGGCCATGGGGAATCATATGAAAGACACCAACCACACCTTCACAGACATTAAGAAAGATTTAGAAATTATCCACTACGTCAGGAAAGGGCCTATCATGAATATACTGGAGCAAATAGAAATAGATAACGCACAGCGCACCAATCCGATGCATAATTTAAATGAAATCAATTTCGATGCTAACATACTTTTTGAAAATATTCATAAATTTTTTCCGTCGCCTCAACAATCATAGCAGTCAAAACATAAACATAATTATTGTAATTTCAGATCCGTTCGTTAGCTTCCTTGCTTATCTCTCCTCCCCAAGCTAAGACACCCCCCTGCCCCCCACACACTTAGCCTGCCAATTAGGCCACAAACCCAAGACAAATTCCGCTTTGCATCATGTCATTCATTACCCCGACACACATCTCCTCCCTCCCCCTCCCCTCCTCCCAGTTCCTGACCTGCCACAAGGTCGGGCCAGCTTAGCTCACACAGCAACGTGCCGTCAGACATAACACAATCTGTACCTCAAACTACTAAGTAAAGGTAAGCAATCCGGCGCATGAGTCATCCTCTCACATGTTCATGTGTGTAGGCGTTTTTATTGTTACTTCTCTTTCTTCCCATTACAGCCTCCAGGTAGATAGCTGACAGTCGGTTATTCCTTCAATTCGAGCTTAGTAAGTTTTTACTACATTTTTTCCGTTTTAGCCCTAGTTTTTTCTGACGCATTCATTTTTCAAAGACCCATTTTATTTCTTTATAGTTGGGACAGCAGGCTTACCCTCTGGCTGGTTCACCCCTTCAGAGACTCCGAATGAAGTTTCTTCAAAAATGTAATGTCTCCACCCAATCCAGCATCAAAGAAAATGACAACGGTTCAGCTTTGGTTCAAAACATATTCCCAAGCCAAAACATGAAGATTGGCTGTAAAATAGGACCCCGAATCACAAATGGAGAGCCTATAAGCCCACTGTTCACATTCTAATTACCTCCAATATATTTTTAAACTTTTTAACTAACTTTTTTAATAGCACTTTGAATAGGGCATCTACTAGATCAAAACATTAAGAAGGTCACCAAGACCACATGTGTCTTTTTTAGCTGTACTTGTTTCTCCTTTTTATAATATGGATAAGATGATATTTTAGAATTAGTTTTCGAATGTTACTTTTAATTTTTTCTTGAAGCATGATAGATGATATTTTAGAATTAATTTTAGAGTTTAATTTTAATGTTTTTTCTTAAAATATGCATGATTTGTGTATAAGTAATATGATGGATGTGAATGTGTACATATTTTTGCGGCTGAAGAAGGGCCCATGAGGCCCGAAACATGTCCCCAAAGGCAATAAATTAATAATTGCCAATATTAAATTGTATTGATTGGGCGGAGACCCCCACAACCCATTAGAATCGTTATAGCTCCGGTAAGTAATGAACATGATTTTCTTAATGTTACCTATTTTGATTTAATGTAGAGACATATTGAGAGATTTTGTGAGCACCAGGTCGATGGAGGGAGAAGCCAGTACAGAATCAGAATCACTTTATTTGGCGTTAAACACAAGTGCAATAGCCATCGTCAGGTTAATAATACAAAACAATAAAATCAAACAATTCTACATTACTTAGCCTACTTATAACAGTATATACAAACAGCTTATTATCGTTATAACAAAATGTAACCTACTTCTATTGCACTAAGTATTACACCAATCTGCTTCCATACATTCTTCCAGGGAATACCATGGATTCACCAGCAACCACTTTTGCAGCTGTTTCTTAAAGATTTTGGTTGGTAGTTGTTGGAAAGACAAACTCAGTTTGTTAAAGAAAATTATGCCAAGAATTTCATGACTGTTCTGTGTTTTTGAAAGCCGACACCATGGTACCTCTATCTGGTGTGAGTTTCTTGTGCTATATGAGTGAACTGTTACCCGTCTGCCTGGCAATTCATGTGGATGTTTATTTTTCATATATATGAGGATATTTAAAACAAAAAGATTTATAACTGTTAGTTTGGAAGATTTAATAAATAAAGGTCTACAGGGTGTGTTAGGAGGAGCATTTGCAATAATATGGATTGCCTTTTTCTGTAATTTTAAGATATTTACAATGTGTGTACTATTTCCAAAAAAATATTAATCCATAACTAAAGAGACTTTGAAAGAAAGCAAAATAGGCTGTGTGTAAATATGTCTTAGGAACCTCATTTTTTAAATGACGGAGTAGATACACCACCCTTGCAAGTTTATTCGAAGGGTTATGAATGTGAGGTTCCCATGTTAATTTTGAGTCAAAATTCATTCCTAGTAGCTTAGCTTCTTTTATATCAATACTTATGTTTTTAAGGCTAAATATTAAATTTTGAGTTTTAGTTTCATTTAAGTGGAATCCATTCTCACTGAACCATTTCCTAGCTTCTAGCAAGCACTGACTTGATAAATTTTGTAATTCACTTATACATTTGCTAGAACACAAAAATGTAGAGTCATCTGCATAAAGAATTGTTTTTCCAGAAACATTTACTGCTAAGTCATTCATCATAACGACAAAAAGAAATGGACCCAGAACCGAGCCTTGGGGTACACCATACCTAACTTCTAACGCATGAGATTTCCTATCCCCATTCTCTACAAACTGTACTCGGTTTGTTAGATATGATTTAAAGACTTCATACTCTGATCCTTTAATTCCTTACAGTGCTAACTTTTGCAGAAGTATATCATGTGACACACAATCGAAGGCCTTGGATAGATCACACAGGAGTGCATCTACTGAGCTCCCTTCTTCAAAATGGTGCATTATGTGACAAACAAAATCATCCAGTGCACTAATTGTAGATTTTCCCGGAAGGAACCCAAACTGAGTTGGTGATAGAAGGTTGTTGTTGATGAAAAATTCATAAATTTGACCAACTATAACATATTCAAAGACTTTTGACAGGATGGTTACTACAGACACAGGCCTGTAACTATCAGGTTTAGTCTTATCCCCTTTTTTATATACTGGAACAACCCTCATAATTTTTAACTGAGCTGGGAAATAGCCTACGCTAAGGCACTCGTTTATGCAGTGCGTCAAAGGAATTAAAATGCTGTCAATAATGGCCTTTAAAATGTTGTTGGTGAACCCATAACAATCCTTTCTATTGGAAGGTTTCATATTTCTTACAATTTTCTTTACCTCACTACAGTTTACCTTTCTCCATTTAAAAGTATCATTTGAGAACCTCTGAACTATTTTTTCTACTCTTTCAATTGCTGCTGTAGGCAGCTGTGAGGCAGGTGAGCAAATCCTTTCGACAGACTCAATAAAATGTTTATTCAGAACCTCAGGACTGATTTCTATTGTGGAACATTTATTTGCAACTCTAACATTGTTAATTACACTCCAAGCTGCTTTACAGGGGTTATTTGAATTCTCTATGAATCTAACGTTTGCTTCAAGTTTAGCTTGCTTAAGAGCACATTTATACTTATGCATTTGTAGATAATTCTGTTTAGATTCAATAGATCCCTGTTCATTATGTATTACATAAAAAAACATAACCTGTGATTTCATTTGTTCAAGCTCAGGTGTATACCATTTTATTTTATTTTTAGAATTACTCCTTTTCTTGGAACTTTTAATCTTCACCATTGGGCATGAAGTATCAAAGTATGAAAGAAGTATGTGAAAGAAATCATCAAAACATGTAATGGGAGAGTAGGAGTTGTCAGTAATAACCCAATCAGATAGGATATGCCTAAGGTATGAATTAAATAGCTGTATTCTGTCAGGGGAAATATGTCTAATATGAATTATTGTGGGTGATTTAGCTATATTCCCATTTGAAAAACTACAGGATTGCATCACTTGAAATAAAACTGCTGAATGATCTGACAAACATGGGGCAATAACTTTAGTCTGGTACTGGCTGTGATTTAAATCCGTGAATACATTATCTAAGCAGGATGATCCTCTTGTTGGTTCATTAATTGTGTGATATAAGCCAAAGGATTTGAAAAAATTCTGAACCATAATAGCTTCTCGTTCATTGAATCTCAGGTCTACATTAATGTCTCCACAAATTACTAACTTATATTTTCGGTATGACTTTATAACACTTTCCAAAACCCTTTCCATACTTTTAAAAAATGTATAAATATTACTATCAGGTGTTCGGTAAAAGGCTACCATAACAATGTTGGAATCTACAAGTACTGCTGCCACAATTTCACAGTGTTTTTCTAAACCAAATTTTGACACATCAATCATTTGGTATTGCGTTTCTTCTGACACAAATATGGCACTTCCACCAGCCTGATACAAACATGACTTGCGACAAAACGGGTACCTACAATGTACTTGATATTACATGATAACTACAACATATGTGTGCACTCAAGATAAGTGTATAGGTTTTGGAAATATATGTAATGAATTTCATAAAACTCTACTGAAGTTTATTATTCATAGCACTTGTTCCATAAATTGTGAGTTTAGTCCTAGGCCTAGTTATTGTGCCCAACGTTTGTTGAGCTATTCAGGATTATTGGCATATTTTGCGCACCTGAAATTTTGCTTGTATTATTTACTAAAATAGTGGGAGAATTATGCCAGTAAATACCGCAACTTCCAAAACAATCTGAGATTTTAGACTGCGTTTTTGTTCACTCCCATAGCATAAATTACACCTTCAACGTGTGATAATACTTCTACAGCTTCATCAGAGACACACTGTTTCTAAAGCAATGGCCTCATTGAAAGGCACATTATCTTCTTCTTCCTCTTCAAACTGCTGTTGAATGCTTCGAACAATATTAGAGATTGTCATGGCTTCTGTGTTGACCACATATTCTTCAAAATAAACCCCGATCTTGTAGTCCACACCTCGTAGGTAGAGAGTACTGTACATGATATTTATTTTGCTAGGATTTTTTTTATAGCATGTTGCAGCAAATTTAATGCATATTTTACATAGGCCAACTGGTGTATTAAAATATTTAAAAAATGTATCACAAATTATCACAATTTCAACTGTAGAGAAATTTTTAAATGCTGACTTATACACTGTCATATCCTGCAATGATCTCAAAACGAAATGTTCGATTTCAGTGTCACTAATTCTTCTTCTTCTTCTGCTTTTACGGCCTCATTGGACCACTTCAGTCAATCATTTCTTGGTCCTCTTCTTCAGTAAGTTTCCTTTCCGAGTCGCCCAGTAGCTCTTCATTCGCTCTGATCTTCTCAGGCGTTCCTCATCTGTAAATACCCTTTTTACTGTATTACGTTTGTCTATTTTAGCCTGAAATCTTATTTTTATATCTCTCAGTTTTTTTAATTTTGTTGTTTTGTTTTGCAAGTCATCCAAGGTTATTTCCAATTCTTTCATATCTTCTCTAATTTCCTTAATCCATCCTACTTGTTGTTTCATATTCCAAAGTTTCACTACAATTTTTCTAGATAACCTGGTTTCTGGTGTCCTCATGATGTGACCAAAGAAAGAAAGCCGTTTCTTCCGAATAGTATCAGTGATGGGCTCCAGTTCTCTGTATACCACTTCATTTGGTACTATCTGCCACTGTCCATCTTCCTGATATTTTTTATATATGCATGTTCTAGCTATTCTTCTTTCTACTTTTAAAATTTTGTCGATTCTGTTTTTCTGAGTAACTTTAAAAAGAGTTTCACTTCCATAGGTCACCTCTGGTTGAACCACCGTCTTGTAATGTTTTAATTTTGTTGCGATTGATAGACATTTTCTTTTATATGTAGACCATGTTAATTTTTGGGCTTTTATCATTTTATTAGTTCTTTCTTGCCATGCAGGTTTCTCATCCAAGTTGTAAGTTATAATTTCTCCTAAGTATTTAAATTGCTTCACTATTTTAACTTTCTTGTTATTTACTGTTATGTGATTGATTAAAAGTGGATTTGCTACCATTATCTCTGTCTTTTCAAATGATATCTGAAGTCCAATTTTTTGTGCTATATTTTGTAGGCTTATTATTTGATTTTTGGCTTCTTGAATATTATTAGCCAGTAACGCTAAGTCATCTGCGAATCCCAAGCAATTTAAGTCTATTTGATCTTTCTTGGTTCCAATTCTTATGTTCCTAGGATTTTCCCTGTACCATTCCCTCACTACATATTCCAAAGCACAATTGAAAAGTAGAGGCGATAAACCATCTCCTTGCCTTAATCCTGTTTTAATCGTAAACGGTTCAGATATTTCTCCTCTGAATTTTACTTTAGATTTGGTGTTTGTTAGAGTTAGTCTTATAATTTTTATTAATTTGGGATGAAGTCCGAAATTCCTTAGTATTTTCAGCAATGAAGATCTATGTATACAATCATAAGCTTTTTTGAAGTCTACGAAGGTTATGACTTGCTGTTTTTGTCTACGTTTGTAGTAGTCCATTACTAATTTTAAGGTGATTATCTGTTCAGGGCAGCTTCGCCATGGCCGAAATCCACCTTGATATTCCCCTATTTCCAGTTCTAATTGATCTTTACAACGATTATATAGAATTCGTGACATGATTTTATATGTGACTAATGTCACTAATTCTATTGTATGAAAAATTACTAATCACGCTGGATAAAATGTTAGATTGTGTTGTTGTTTCCTATGGCTAGCCCGGATTCCAATCCATCAGCTTTCTTGCGTTCCAATAGAGTTGTGTGAGGTTTCCTGAAGTTCTAGCAGTCACATCAAGTTTGTTGCAATATAGGAGGTGCCCCTTATCCATTTTACTTCCAGGTTCGTGACAAAGTGTCCATTCTTCAGATCTCAGGACGTTGATTCGTTTCAGTCGTGACCAGTGTTAAGTCTGAAGAAGGCTACAGCTTCTCTTCTTGGTGTTAATTCATATTGATCCCATTTAGCATCAATGTCCTTCCATAATTTGGTTTCTGCTGTTTTCTTTGCCATTTCTTCATACCTGTTTTTGATAGTATTTTTCAAGATCCTTTTTGCTGACATAAAATCAGTCTGACTGACAGGTTGTTGTAGTTCGGTACCTTTTTTGCTAATCTGTCTTCCTCTTCATTACCTGCTATTCCAACATGAGAAGGGATTGTATTGTATTGTATTGTATTTTTTATTCATCCATTCAATCATATAATGTACATTGTACAATGATATAGGACACGTCAATTCACAAATTATACTAATACTAATTTACAATCACAATAATAATATGGGCCTACACAAGGATAACCTTACATCATTTAGTCCTATGAATACATAAACATAACTATTGATATTCTAAAAACTCTTTAACTGAGTAGAAGCAGTGCTCCAGCAAGAACTCTTTAGTTTTTATTTTGAACTTTATGTAATTTGCTGTACTTTTAATATTATTTGGCAAATGATTATACAGCGTTATAGCTGCATGGAATACACCATTTTTACATAGTGTTGTATTTGCAGCATGTACATGAAGATTGTTCTTTTGTCTGGTCTGGTAGTTATGTATATTTGAATTCATCTCAAAGATATCCTCATTTCCTAAGCTTTGTTTGACAAATAATAGAAGTTCAAAGATGTAAATACATGGTAAAGGTAAAATTTTCAGTTGTTTAAACAGAGGCTTACATGTATGCAATCTAGTAGTTCCTTTCATTGTTCTAATTATTCTTTTCTGGATAATAAAGATTTGGTGAGCAGCAGGTGAATTTCCCCAAAATATGATTCCATATTTCATAAGCGAATAGCAATAAGCAAAATAAGTACTAAGAACAGTTCTCCAGCTAGTCGATTGTCTTAATACTCTCAATGCATAACAACTTGAGCTTAGTTTCTTGGCAAGTTTAGTGGTATGCGAGTTCCATTTTAGGTCATCCTGCAACCAAAGGCCTAAGAATTTAGTAGAAGAGGCGTTACCAATTTTAAGGTCATTTAAGATTATGGAGGGAGAATTAATACTTTTATTCTGAGCTGTGTGAAAGTTAAGAACCACTGTTTTACTAGTGTTGATAAGGAATCCATTATTGTTGAACCATAAGGACAGCTGACCTGTTACTTCCTCTACTGATTTTTGAAGTTCAGTGTCATTTTCACCCCTCATCAAAACACTTGTATCATCTGCGAATAGTACAGTTTTAAATGCAGGTATCTGAGATGGCAAGTCATTTACGTAAAGGAGAAAAAGTAGTGGCCCTAGAACGGACCCCTGCGGAATGCCATACTTCAAAAACATAGGATCTGAGTGGTAATATTTAAATATGTTTGTGGTATTTTCTAAACTTTTTTGTTCGACGATCTGTTGGCGATTATTTAAATATGACTGAAACCACTTACTAGCGATACCCCTGATACCATATTGATGGAGTTTATCAATTAGTATCTGATGATTTATCACATCAAAAGCTTTAGACAGGTCCAAAAACAGGCCACATACTCTCTTCCTTTCATCAAGTGACTCAAAAGCAGGATTTAAAAATTCATAAATTGCGGACATTGTTGATTTTCCTTCTCTGAAGCCATGTTGAGAGTCAGTTAACAATTTATATTTGTTTATGAAGCTAATTAGACGGTTGTACATTATCTTCTCTAAAATTTTTGAAAATATCGACAATAAAGAAATAGGTCTATAATTGGTTACGTTTTCTCTATCTCCCCCTTTAAATAATGGAATTACTTTTGCAATTTTAAAGATATCTGGAAATATTCCTGACATGAGAGATTGGTTACAGAGGTGTGTTAAGGGGGTAATTATATTTTGGATACATTTTTTAATTAGTATATCAGGAATGTTATCAACTCCTGAGCAATGTTTATTCTGTAGGTTCTTTACAATATTGAGGATTTCTGCTTCTGTAACATTTTCAACAAACATTGATTTTCCATTAAATGTTATATTCGCGAGTGTTGATTTTATTGCTTGTATATTGTTTACATTTAGTAGTTTTTCAGCTATGGTAGCAAGTTTGTTGCAATATAGGAGGTGCCCCTTATCCACTGAAATGAGATCTGTTTGTGGAGCCTTTGAAGGGTTTTTATCATACAAAAAATTTCTTTCAGTTCTTTATTTTGAGGCTTATAATTTGACGAGACGGCTTTGATGGCTGCTTTTGAATCTGTAATGATAACACATTTTTGATAATCAATGTTTCTGCCTAATTGATGGAGTGCATGTGAAATTGCTCTTATCTCAGCATCAAAGTTTGTTTTGTTTTGGCCAACTGGGAAGTAGAGTGAGAAGAGAGATGAATGTATTCCTGCTCCAGTTCTATTTTCTTTGTCTTGTGAGCCATCTGTAAATATTTTTAGCCATTGATTAGATGGATATCTTTCTTCTATTGTACAGAGGGCCAGTTGTTTTAGATCATGTGGTGAAGAGTCTTTGTTGCAGACATCTTCTAGCAAAGTAAGATCTGTAGTCACTTGTATATATTCAATGGGGTTGACTGGCATACAGAGTGGTTCAAGTTTTATTTGCAGATTGCTCTTATTGATATATTCTTTGGCGAGACTTAAGGGATCTTTTTGTGTTTTAAGATTGGGGCTAGAAACTGGTTTATTGATCCATGTCATTTGAGGTAGTCTTTGTATACTGAGATGTGCATTGGCTGTTCAATGTTTCACCTCTTATTCGATTGGTAAGTTGTGGGTAAATAATTGCAAGACGGTTATGGTGTGGTTTTTATTGCGCCTGTTATGATTCGTAGGGCATTATTCTGACACCTCTCGAGGCGATCAATGTTTGACTGGGGTGCTGTAGAGAGTACTTCACTGCCATATTTTATGATATTATTCTGACACCTCTCGAGGCGATCAATGTTTGACTGGGGTGCTGTAGAGAGTACTTCACTGCCATATTTTATGATAGGTTTGATGTAAGTATTGTAGGTTTTGTTGAGTGTGTCTTGAGTGCTCCCCCAAGTAGCTCCTGCTAGTCTCTTCAGTAATTTCATCCGTTTGCTTACCTTATCCTCCACATGTTGTATGTGTTTGTATTAATGAAGAAATTTGGAACAGCTCAGCTATAAGATCCCATCGCCTATAGTACCCCCTTAATTTTCGAGAGCCAAAATACAAAATTCTTGGGAACTGCTTATAGTTAATTTTTGGGGGTCAGAATACAATATTTTTGGAAATTGACGAATTCCTTACTAATAGTCATCATGATTCCGGCAACATTGTCTGTATAATTTTCAAAAGAAAAATATGCATTGTCCGTTGAGCCATTATATATTTAAACACAAATTGTGCTAAATGTTCCGGCATAACTCAACAAAATGACAGTGTTTCGCCCCGGTGTGCAATTGGGCTCTTCAGTTGGTTAAAGCACACCTCACCAAGACACTGTCTAGTACACACTGGGAAGGCCATTGCAAGACGTATTTGATAATAATATATAATGGCTCAACGGATAATGCATATTTTTCTTTTGAAAATTATATATTCAATGCCAAGGTAAGGTTATAATTGCTTTGGAGTGGAGTTTCGACTCCCATAGTGCACTGGCTTTGCTCGTGACGTGGATACACATGTATCAAATACGTCTTGCAATGGCCTTCCCAGTGTGTACTAGACAGTGTCTTGGTGAGGTGTGCTTTAACCAACTGAAGAGCCCAATTGCACACCGGGGCGAAACACTGTCATTTTGTTGAGTTATGCCGGAACATTTAGCACAATTTGTGTTTAAACATTGTCTGTCTCGGGCTTCTGAGACATACTGTCAAACAAACACGGTGTAGCTATAACGGTGAAATCCATCCCCTCTGGGCTCAAGATGGCTAGACTCCACTGGAATATGGCCTTGGAGCCAGGCTTGCTTCACTCCCATTCCCCACCCCATCCCACTTGTTGAGCTGCTTGGCTCATACCGTACCTTTCTTCTCACATCTAGTCTTTATCTGAGATTTGTAAAAAAAATAACCAGTAATCGCAGAATGAGATTTTTGGCCTCGTTAAAATAAATGCTGCCTTGTTTGCATTGAAACATGGCATGGGAATGGCATCTCGTGAATTCAACGTATAGCCTAAAATGATTCGTTATTGACTCAATCAGAAGGACCAACTAACATTAGTGAAAAAGGACTCTAAATCTTTTCATGGCATGCGGAAAGGAAAGTACCAAGTTGATAAAAATGTGTTATAGTGGATCATTGCAACTAGAAACAATGTTCCTGCCGTGATGCATGAAATGCTACAGTTCAAAGTGTGTGAGTTTATTGAAAGGCAAGGAATTTCAACTTCACAATTTGAGGCAAGCCGAGGCTGGGCATTCTGAGTCAGTTAAGGCAAATAGCTTATATGATAATAGTGGAAACTCTCGCCACTTAACATGCAGAGCAACAGCGACAACGCATAGTGCTACCATATAGCGACTCGAATAGACAACTACTGGAACGAACTATTGAAGAACAGACATTACGATTTCCAAGAGGAAAATATTATTATTATACCCGCAAAACTTACACCATAAGCGATGCAGAGAGAGCGGCAAGGTCGACTAGAATGAAAATGTTTTGGGAAAAGAAGAAAAAAAAGAAGCTGAATCTTTAATATTGTTTTTTGAGACATGTGTATACTTGTTTTGGTTAAGTGCTCCAATGAGGGCGTAACATATGTAAATAAAATAAATAAATAAATAAATAAGATTGCACTAAGTCATTTGATCTTCTGGACAGAGAAATTCTCGTAGAAAAATCGGCAAGGCCTACAGAAGACGACCACATAAAGATAAGAGGGGAAAATGTTCCAATCGTTCAGGCATTCACATATCTCGGGATTACTTTACTAACAACAGGTCACTACTACAGACTGCACGTAAAAGAAAGAGTCTCAGCTGCAATTAGAGCAATATATACAATAAAAGATCTACAGAATGTATCAATAAAATCAGCAATCAAACTTTCATGCAGTAGTGAGCCCAGTAGCAACTTATGGGATACAGATTATATGGGATCACCCAACACTCGCAGACCTCCGATCCATAGAAAAAGTGAAGGCAAGATTTCTTAAGAGCTCACTGTGTTGGAATAAACACAAAGCCGAGACCGGTATATGAAATGGCCAAAGAGACTTTCTATATTGATGACATAAAGGCAAGGTTCTTGCTACCATCCACTCAAAATAGTGCCAAGGTACTTGAAGAGAGAAAACAAAAAAGGGAGGATATTTGGCTTGAATTTTATAATACAGACGCCATGTGGGACCGACACTGAACGGAGGCAAATCAAGAATTAAGGCATGTCATCACAAGTTTGGCGGTTCATGGATATCACCTCAAACTATGTGTGACGACACAGTTCCATGAAGTAACAAAGCAGTATGTGTGTACTTTGTGTGGTGAAGGATGTAAACGCTATCTTATCAACCGATGCAAAAAATAGGACAAAATCATTTTTGGAGTATAGTAAAGATCTGTAGACTAAGAACCAACAGGAATTGTATTTTGGCCATTCGGCTGCAATTAAATTTATTATTATAACACAATTCGACTTCGAAAACGCAAAGAAATACTTTGCGTACTTATTGTAGCAGGGATGCCCGCGGAAACTGTCAAGAACTAACATGTTCCTTAAACGCAATTAAGCGCCTGCACGCCTTTCCCAAATACAGTTACCCAGTCAACGGCCAGCCCATTATCAATCCAGACCTTTTTCTTGATCTCTCACAGCATCACTGCACCATTCCTTTCGGTAGTGCCTTTCTTTAAAAAATTACAAAAGGTGGGATTTTCTTGCCATCCACTAACATTGCTAGCATATCACTGCAATGCTGCTTTTCACTGCTGCTTGTTAAACTAGACACACTTTTTTGTTCTTTATTCTCCACAGTCACATCAAACAGCATGTCGAAATATACAGGAGTTTGATATGCACTACCAATTTGACTCAATAGATGTAACTTTTCTTTCCAGAGTTGGATTATGTGGCTTTGGAACTGGATCGATTTCTCCTCGTGAGCGTCTGGCAAATGTTGGCAAATTGTAGTTTTCCCTCTAATGGAGAGCTGATGTCTGTTGAAAAATGTTCGATCCAGGCCTTGCTTGGCCAAAATTCCGGTCTATTTATGTATAATTCTTTAGCGATATCAATCACCTTCAATTAGCATACCGGGTATCTCTGTTGACACTGCGTAACTGAATTGTCTTTTACTTCTGAGGGCGTGATGGCACAGCGGTGAAGCTCTTTGCCTCTCACCAAAGCGGACCGCGTTCGATTCCCGGTCAATGTATGTGGGATTTTCAAAGTGAAATGCCATTTCTTGTGGTTCATATTCCACGTAAAAAGGAGGCCCCGTGGCTCATGATCGTGAGGTTAACGGTCACTTTAAACTACAGGCTTCCTTTCCTTTCTTTTACTTGTTAAATATTCTTGTAATCGCTCTTCCACTTCAGGGAACCTTTTTTTACCTAGCAAAGCCAAGCGATTTCGCAAACAATTTTGGAGCTTGTCCTTGTTTTTTCTCCAATCTTGATACATGATTCAGATACATCGTATTTTCTACCCACAGCAAGATTTCTCTCTTCTTCTGCTTCCTTGATCATTTTAAGCTATTCTCCCGCTGTAAACTTATCTTTTTTGCTGAGAACATTTTTCATCTGATCATTACCACACACCAAACACCAACCTAGCACGTGGTCAACACAAGACTGATAGACTTCAACCATGCGTCACAAACCCGCACTGTCACTTCTGCAAACGATGCAAGACCCGTCAGCAATGATTTTCTACCGGAAGTGTGTACCATAATTGCGTAATTTTGTTTCAATTTTACATTATTTATATTAATTCAAATACCAAATGGTTTGAAAAATTAATCCTCTAAGACAATAAAATAAGTTACTAATAGTTATTTATTGTACCAGTTTTGACCACATTGTAGTCTCCCTCAGCAAGGGGTCTTAAGAAACATGTTATTAGCAAAATTGTTATTATCGGCTATTTATAATAAGTTGTTCCGTTATCTATGAGTGGAATTTATTCACATTTCATCTGAAAGGTAATGGACTGTAACATAGTAACTCACATTGAAAATTAACGATTCTATCGTAAATATCATTATTGGGAAAGTACCGTACATAAAAATCAGAACTGTTACAATTTATTTTAAGTATAAATTCTTAACGACATTAATTATGAAACAAGATTGTTGTTACTAATTTAAAAATGTGAATTTTCTTGTAATTTTTTTCTTTAAGTATCACTATAAAATATGGTATACTTTATTAATCTTTAAAAGAACTAAAAATCTGATATAGCCGACGTTGGCAAATAAAAGGATGTCGGTTTAAGTCCTATTGTGGATTATATTAAATATAAAATGTGAGGGCAAGACCATTCATAAACAACAGACATCAAAAAGTACCGTATATACTCGAATACCACCCGCACATTTTTAAACAAATTCGGACGTGAAAAATTGGGGTGCGGGTCTTATTTGAGTCATCCAAATTTGAAAGATCTAAATTGCCCACCGCGCGCGATATCGGGTGTTGCAAGTATCCGCTAGATGGTGCTAGCCTTCTTCCGGCTATAACTTTGTTTTACCGTACACACGCGGCGTCACACAGTCCCGCGCAGGTCCCGCGCACGTTCTCCGAGTGTAAACATGAATGCTACGAAACGTTTGCGGTCATTTACTGTGAGTGAGAAATTGAAAGTTGTGAGGGAAGCTGAAGTTATTGGAAATCGTGCCCGGTAGGAAATATGATATTGACGAGTCATGTATTCGTGATTGAGCGGGATGACGTCTATGCTACAACCACTGGATGTCTGCGTGAATCGCCCGTTCAAAGCAGCCTTGAAACAGCTGTATACGGAGCGGATGGCGGCCGATAAGCACACACCGACTCCAACTGGTGGTATTCAGCACCCGAAAGTTCAGCTGCTGTGTTCGTGGATTTTGACGGCATGTAATAGTATCTCTGGAGATCTCATACGGAAGAGCTTCAAGAAATGTAGTATTTCGAATGCTATGGAGGCAGTGATGATGACATTTAGTGGGAAAGTGATGGTGATAAAAGTTCCGAAGCTGGTACTTCTGATGACGATGAATGACGTGTTTGTGTACTTTTATTTGTATTTTTAATAGTTTGATGTGTGTTATTTTAGGACGACTTCAAAACTGTTGGAAACTATTTTGGATAAATGCAATTCTGTTTATTTAGTTAAGATAGTAAATAATTTTGAGTAAAATTTTTTTTTTTAAAATTTTTGTTCTTCAAAATCAGGGTGCGGGTCGTATTCGAGTAAATACGGTATATAAAAATCAGAACTGTTACAATTTCTATGGCATGTGAACAAGTATTTGTATATTATAGGCAAGCTTGTCAGACCAAAATGTTACCGGTATCATTAAAAACTAATCTGACACAAAATATTTTTAAAAAGAACGCAAATGAAAACTTGGCGGCTGTGCCAACTGATTACCGTGTTGCCGAAATAATAGCTAAGGGTATTAGTTTGTATGCTGGCGTGGAGTTGGTGAAAACATGTGTCAAGGCCATTGTTGGAGAGATGTGCCCAGAAAAGTTGGCTATAATCGAAACCATTAGTTTGTCTGCCAGAACAGTGATGCAAAGAATAGAGCAATTTGAAGTCTATGCTAATGAAAAGTGCTCATTATTTTTCCTTCCTTTCTCTTGCTATGGATGAGAGTAATTATGCTTTCATCACTGCACAGTTTCTCAGAGGCTATAATAATAATTTTGTAATAACTGAAGAGTTGGCAACTGTACAGAGGTAAGAACAACTATGTCAGAGGATTTGTTTAAAGAAATGTGTGATACTGTCTAGGAATTGAAATTGGACTGGGCGAAATTGAACACTGTTACCACAGATGGAGGAAGCAGAGGTGGCCTCATTACTAGAATGAAACAAGAAATTTTGAAGTGGTGTTCTGATTTCCCAATGTCCATTCATTGTATAATCCACCAACAGTTGCTCTGCAGTAAAATGCGATTGCATGATGAGTTTTATTGCACAATCTGTGAACTTTATAAGAAGTCATGGACTTAATCAGCGGCGATTTCAGGAGTTTTTGACAGAGCTAGATAGGCTAGTGGTTATTTGTCATTCTCAGGTGTGGACTTGTCACTTCAACGACTTACATTTAAAACTGCAGGGAAATAGTAAATTTATGTGCTTGGATGAAAAGGCGTTTGAAAAAAATATTCAACATTTTTAAAGACTTTTTAAGATTTTTTAAAGCTCTTTTCTGTGCTGAAAGGGCACTTCTATCGAACTTCAGGATCAATACTATGATTTTCCTGTTGACAAATGTATCCAAGCAATGGAACTCATTGAAAGCGAGTTTAAAGTGTGATTTGTGGAACTTCATGTTTATGCAAATGAGATCTGATTGTTTCAAAATCGTTTTTAAGTTGATTTGAAAGTTTAAGAATTCTAGAAATTGATGTGAATGAGCTACAAGCAAATGATGCATTGAAAGACACATTAAAGAATAATGGTATCATTGTGTTATACCCTTTTCAGGTTACAGGAGAAACGAACTATGTTAAGATTACAGTACAGGAAAAGGAGGATAGAAATATGAATAAGGACAACAATAACAGGCAGAGGAGGAAATAAATTTAAAAAAACGGACAAGGACAATCTCCAGAGTCGGGCTCATCACCATCCTCAAAGGTGGGCATTTAGGCCATCAATGGAATCAATAGCTCTTCAGTGCTGTAGCCCGCAATGAGCTCATGTTGGCCTCAATCACATCTGCCCAAAACAGGGAATATTTTCCTTTGATCTTTCCTTCTGTCGCCACCTGCCTGTCATTATGTTTGTCCTTTATCCATGTTTATGACAATCTTATGCGGAAATACAGTACCACCAATAACCAAATCATGACTGGCACAGAGGTCCACAAAGAGCTGTCCATTCTCATTTCGTTTTCCTAGGCCATGCCTTCCCATAATATGCTCATGTCCTTCATTTTCCCGGTCCACTTTTGCATTCTCCTCCAACTATAATGATATCCTTCCTATTCTGTTTCTTGATCATGTTATTGAGGTGTACATAAAACACTTGTTTATCTTCTTCCTTTGCTGTCTCAGTGGGTGCATAACGAACTATCATCATAACATTTCTAATATTGGTCTTAAAACGTGCCACAATCATCCTCCCCGATACAGGAAACCATTCCATAAGGATCCTCGTGGCCTCGATATACCCACACCTTCGCAACTCGCAAATTGGTAGAAGAAGGAAAAAAAACTAACAATAAACTCAAAAAAGACCCCAGGCCTTAAGAACTAACACCAACAAACTGGACCCATTTGTTTTCAGGGGTAAATCGATAGAATATGTGGATAACTTCACTTACTTGGCAGTGTAGTGGCCAAAGATGGAGGAGCAGCACAAGATGTCTCGTAACATATTAAAAAAGTAAATGGCGCCTTAATTTGGCTCTATCCAGTGTGGAAGAACAACAGAATATCTATCAGGACCAAACTCTGCATTTTCCAAAGTAATGTCAAATCTGTTCCATTACATGGCTCTGAGACTTGGAAAGCGACTAAAGTAATTACCTCCAGGTTGCAGACCTTTGTCAACCACTGTTTACAGAAGATTCTCAACATCTACTGGCCGGTAATAATCTCCAACCACGAACTTGGGAGATGGACGGGGGAAATTGAGATGGCCATACAAATCAAAAGGTGGAAATGGAAATGGATCGGGCATACACTGAGAAAGGGAAATAGTCATTGAAAGAGAGGCATTGGATTGGAGCCCGCAGGGTACAAGGAAGAGAGGGAGACCCAAACATACGTGGCAAAGATCAGTACACATGGAAACAATGGAAGAAGGCAAGACCTGAAGCGAGGTGAAGAGGTTGGCTGTCAATAGGACCAGATGGAGATGCTTTGTTGATTTCCTATGTTCTACGAGGAACAACAGGAATTAAGTCAAGTATGTGAAGTTTATCCATGTTTGTATCCTCTTTTTTTCCTATCCAAGGATTGTTTGTGTGTCCACCTTATTTGTCTAACCTTTCTCGCCTGCTGTTTCCAAGGTTGCAGGATCAAATACTTTCACTCTCAGTTGGCATTAGATGGTTATTTTCTTCTTCCATGTTTGTCCTGGTTGTTACTACTTTTGTTGTTACCTTTTTTTCATTCCCAATCCTGTGTTTGACCGGTTTTCACTCCATCCTACACTATCTACTTCAAGATAGATCATCTCGTTGAAGAACACCTACCAGCAAAAGAACTGGTTACCTCGTACCTTCCTAATAATGCTGGGAGGTCAAGACGAGTTCATTGAAGAGTTATTGATCGGATTGAAAACCCACCTTTAAGGACGGCTGTTTGTCTGGCTGTGAAGATTGCTCTTATCACTTTTATCCCTCCCTCTGCCTATCATTGTGTTTGGTTTTCATTCTTGTTTCAACCTCCTTTTCTGTCCATTGACTGATAATGTTGCATGCCCACCTTGTTTTGTTTTCCTGTATAAATAACTGCAATTTGAATATAAATTTGTTGAAAATGTCTTGGCTGTTATAGATTTGACGAATCTGGATGCAACAAGTTGGCTATTCCAGCAGCAGGCTCTGCAAGAATACATCTTGATATGTTGCCAGAGCACTGTTGGGGGCCTTCTGGACAAACCCAATAAGTGAGTGAACTCTGGGTAATGTATTCAAGAATTTCCTCCACTTCTTCCTCCAGTTGAACTGAATGATGCAGTCTGTTAAGCATTGCCCTTCAAAACTCAAGATAGCAAGTTCGATCTCGGCTCATTCCAACAGCATTTGATGTCAAATAGGACAATCTTGTATCGGTAGTTCTATCAGCCTGTTCCATTATGTAATGGTTGTGGTGGTAGTCGGTCTCTTCCTCCTCTTCAAATGAATGAAATATAACAATTATGGTAGGGGACCTTTTTTTTGTTCTCGGTATAGGGAATTATTTTCATTTTATTTTTTTTCGATTACTTTAGTATAACTTCAAGTACTTCATTGTTATTATTTTTCTTTCAAGAATGACATTGATTGAGTACAATTTAGAACACTATTGTATAACTCCTACAGTTTGATGGTTTACTAATTGTAAAAATGCTACTACATACACTGGTTGGCAGAAAAAATGGAAAGTCTTGATTTCTTGGAAATTTTCTCATTTTACTCTAAAGTTCACAAAACAAATTGAGGCAGTGAGTGAGAGAGGAGGGCTAAGCCGAGATTTTGTCAAAATTGAGTTATTAGTACCGTTGTATGGGGCATACATTCATCTTTCTGTGTGTATAATATCCAAGACGTCTGCAGGCTCCTTCCCTTGTTTTGTGAAGAATGTTATTTCTGTGAATCACATTTACGTTGCAAGAGAGCAACCGCATAACTCCAAATATCTCGGTTCCATCCAATTTGGGCATAGCCCCCTCACTCTCTGCTTCAGTTGAAACATTATACAGTACATGCTTTAGCAACCTTTATGCTCCCAGATGCCATTTTGAGCCCCCAACTTCTTTTAGTGGCTTAATATGCAAATTAATGTAAATTATTTTCTTGTCGTTAATTTATATATTTGATATTTAAACACAAATTGTGCTAAATGTTCCGGCATAACTCAACAAGATGACAGCGTTTCGCCCCGGTGTGCTATTGAGCTCTGCAGTTGGTTAAAGCACACCTCACCAAGACACTGTCAAGTACACACTGGGAAGGCCATTGCAAGACGTATTTGATGCACGTGTATCCGCGTCACGAGCAAAGCCAGTGCACTATGGGAGTCGAAACTCCACTCCAAAGCAATTATAACCTTACCTTGGCATTGAATATACAATTTTCAAAAGAAAATTATGTATTGACATTTAGCACAATTGACAGTATCTTGGTGAGGTGTGCTTTAACCAACTGAAGAGCCCAATAGCACACCGGGGCGAAACACTGTCATTTTATTGAGTTATGCCGGAACATTTAGCACAATTTGTGTTTAAATATATAATCGGTGAAGGAAGTGGGAAAAAACCAGAGGCGGTATGCTATCCGAAGATATTTCCCTGTCATACCTCAACTTCAAAAAAGCATACCCCCTTCCTTACAACGTAACATGATATGCAGGAAATTGTTCTATTCACTCAGAATTGCATCATGCTCAAGTAATAAATTTTATTTTTCACTTAAAAAATATATGTGTGAATTATTATTTAGGCTATATAGGTAAATAAAATTAAATGAGTGAAGTGGGGAACGAAGTTAATTTTCGTTTGTTTGTTACTGACATAATTAGCATCCGTATTAGAGGAACCATTAATAGTAAATGGGTCATAAGTCACAATAGATTGGTCTGAAAATCACACAAAGATAGCATCTGAAAATACAGTACAGCAATATAAACAGTAAAGTCTATATTGTAAAAAATACATAAAATTAAGACTGATAGGCCTAACTTAAATAGGAATAAATTATTAAATGCACTTATCATTAACTAAACGAAAAATAGTGTTTCAAAATTTGTGCTTTTACAGAAAGGTTCATTTTACTTGTAGCTTACCATTTTATTCCTGTAGAAACTCCCAGACTACTTTTAACCCTGGAGGAGAGACATCTGACATGTTTCGCTTCATGGAGTTGTTGTCATCAGTACTGCGACGTCCCTTACCTAGCCATGCCTTAACACAGGGGTGTCAAACTCAATTTTGCAGAGGGCCATATATTAAATTTAGAATGTGTAGGCGAGCCAGATTCAAATTAAAAAATGTACTGAATTATTATAACATTTTATTTACTTAATTATGTAGTATATAATATACGGTTGTTAAAAATCATATCAAAGTTATAAAAGAGGGTAATTATTTTGAGCTCGAGGATCCAGATACCTGACTTCTCTTGTGTTTGACAAGCTCATTGATGTCAGGTATCATATTCGTTGTAATTATTTTAAGAATTGATTGGAGATGTTCATTCGTAAGTCTTGTGCGATGTTTGTTCTTATTTATTTTCATGACGGAAAACATCTGCTCACATAAATAGGTGCTACCAAACATGCCCAGAATGCGTGCTGCATGCTTTTTTAATTGCGGGTAGTTATCCAAACTCTTGAAATATTGTGTATAAAATGTAAGAGCGTTAATCTCTTTAAATTTTTCTTTCAAAATACTGTCTGATTGAAGATCTATCAACTCCATTTGCAAATGAACTGGTGCCTGTGAAGCTTCAAAATTGAATGGATTGTTGAAAATTGGGAATTCCATTTCATTCATTTTGTGGAAGTCTTCAAAACGATTGTTGAATTCCGTGATCAGATTTTGCAGAAGTTGAGAATATTGATCCAATTTATTTTGGTTCACCATGCCAAATTATTTTAAATGAGGGAAATGATCCAAAGTTTGATTTTTTACCTGATTTTCCCACAGCCTCAACTTTGTTTCAAAGGCTTGAATACATGAATACATTTGAGTGACAATCAGATTTTACCCTGTAACTTTACATTCAGATCAGTCAAGTGTTTATTCACATCTACTAAAAAGGCACAATCAACCCACCAGTCATTGTCATAATCAATTGGGTTGCCTTTTTCTAACATGAAAGCTTGAATAGGGTCACGTAATGAAAAAAATCTTTCTAAAACTACTCCTCGTCTGAGCCAACGAACTTCGGTGAAATAAGGGACATCAGAAAACTTTTCGTCCAAATCTTGTAAAAACTGGCTGAACTGTCGGTGATTTAGTCCTCTGCTCCTTATAAAATTTACTATTTTAATTATAGGTTGCATGACATAGTCCATTTTTAAATGTTTGGATGCCAATGATTTCTGATGAATTATACAGTGAAATCCCATAAAATTCCCTGATGTTTTCTGTTTTAACTTAGTAACAACGCCCAAATGTTTGCCAGCCATGGCAGGAGCGCCATCCGTAGTTGTGCTGCTAAGTATATTCCAGTCGAGTTCATATTCTGCTATCAAATGCTCAATTGCAGAATAAATATCATTTGCTCTTGTAGTACCTGTCAATGGGACGCACTTTAATAGTTCTTCAGTTATTTCAAAGTTACTGTTAATACCTCGTATAAAAACAGCAAGTTGAGCTGTATCCTCAGTATCAGTGCTCCCGTCAACAGCCAGTGAAAAGTTTGTAAATTCCTTAATTTTCTCCTTCAGTTGAAGAACCAAATTTTGAGATGAATCATTTATTCTTGAAGCAACAGTGTTTCTTGACAGCGAAATATTATTGACTTTTGAAATGGAAATGAAACATCGGCCACTTTCAACATGCAGTCTTTAATAAACTCACCATCAGTGAAAGGTTTTGATCTCTTCGCGATTTCTAATGCAATAATAAAACTTGATTTCAGGGCATCTTCGC
The DNA here is from genome assembly GCA_946902985.2 of Meconema thalassinum. NCBI lineage: Eukaryota > Metazoa > Arthropoda > Insecta > Orthoptera > Tettigoniidae > Meconema > Meconema thalassinum. The sequence continues at coordinate 1,607,588,742 of OX336388.2, read as the reverse complement.
TCTCAGTATTAGCTTTAGTAAACATCGATTGTTGACCTTGAAGTTTAGATTTTAAAGATGACTGTGTGTCCATTCTTATTTTTTCAGTGTAACAATCGAATTTTGATGTATAATTCGTATCATAGTGTCTCTTCAAGTTAAACTCCTTACAAACAGCAACTGTTTGATTGCAAATCAAACACAGTGGTTTACCTTTCCATTCTATGAAAAAATATGCAATTTCCCATTTAGACTGAAAAACTCTGCACTCACTATCAACTTTACGTTTTTGTGACATAATGCCGAAATCGTAACAATTATGGAACTCGACACAACAATTATGGATATCGCATGCGCACGACACAAACAAATGAACAATACCTTCACAATCACTGGACTTCACAATCACTATGTCGCAGTACAACTAAATTAATTAAAATCTTTCTCCGACCGTATCGCTTCGATTACTCGACTCAACTGACTAACGTCGTGCCGACGCACTCCTTTTATATCAATAAGGAAGGTTCTAGTCTAGACTCGAAGCGCGTGGAAGATTCTAGCCTTCGTGGTATTTCCGCTTTTTGCTAAGAGATGGCGTTACTGTCTACCTCTCTCGCTTGTCTAGGCACGCACTGCCCTTGAAATTACTTATAAATGTTGTAGTCTGCGCATTTTAAAACTTCCGTAGAGGAATCGAGTGAAGTCATGATTCTTCTGTCTGTCACACATTGCGATCGCGGGCCGTATCTTTGACATCCCTGCCTTAACATATTTCTCAGGCTTGAACTTGTGAATTGGCGTCCCAACCAACTTCAAAAAGACTAAGTTTCCAGCAGTTTTCACCTGAAGCTGATTCCTTTCAGGTGAATATATTACGTTCATGGCACTAAAAGATCGTTCACATTCTGCTTTAGATATGATTATGGTTTTCACAGCCCTAGGAAGTGGTTTCAGATCATCAGATACTTTTTTGTCTGATGCATACAGCCTGAAACCAGTTACACTTTCCCTGATGGAACCTATACAAAATTTCTCACACATATATTTCATTTTACTGTCTCCAAAACAAATATCACTGGCCACATCTTCTGGCCACTTTGTTTCATCAAATACTTGTAAATTACCGTACTTAAAAGTTATTGATACTTTGCTGCAAGAGATTGTGCAGTAGAAGCAGAAGACTGGCTGTTTAGCATTCGTTTTTCCATTTCTTCCACAAGTAGACTGTAGAAGGCTTGTTCAACAATTCTGTGCACTCCCTTCCAGGTCCATGCAAGTTCACACCATTTAGTTCCTTACACTCGGCTGCATTTCTTGCTAATTCTGTATACTCCCCAGGTCAGGTTTGTAAAGAGTGGAAAACTGGAAGTTTTTGGAGTACTAGCTTATGAGCCTGAATAACAGACATCTCGCTCTTCTGCAATTGAAGCGACAGATCCTCTATTTCATTCAGAGCATCTATCATCAAACCCATATTCAGGATGAAGTTTATATCAGTTAGACGATCCAGCAGTCCTTTGTACTGGGCCCTTTCTTTAGAGTCTCTTGTTTGATCCTCCATGGCGCTTTTAAAATGAAGGGAGAGTGCTGCAAAATCTTTCCAAATGGCCCTAACTGATCTAGCACTTGACGAAACCCATCTAACTCCTAACATTCTCCCTATAACCTGAATTTTAGTATTCAGATTTGATGCACAATGCTGCAATTGGTTTTTGTTCTTTGGTGATGCATGGTATAGGGAGTACAATTTATCAAAAAAGTTCCTCATGTGGTTGATAGCTGTCAGCTTGGAAACAACATCATCAACTGTTAACTCGACGGTGGTTAGCACAGTGCCATATAAAAAGCTGAAGGAATTCTTGCTGGAGTCTTACTGCCAATCCTGATACACTCCCTAGCATATTAGATGCTCCATCACAAGCAAATGATATAAAATTACTGGCTAGAAACTCTTGTGAAAAATGCTGAAGTTTAGACTTTAAGGAATCATATATACATTGAGCTGAGGTGTTTGGAAGTTCAACTAGATCGAAAAATATGCTGCTGGTTTCTTCAGAATTATTAAAATTCACCCGAAGACAAATACAAAGAACAGATTTTTTACCCACTGATGTTGATAGGTTATGAACATTCCCGAATGGGAATATGATGTTATTTCCGTTTGATCAGATAAATTATCAATTAATATGATAAAATTGGTCCGGCTAGATCAAACATAAAATGCCAGCGTTTCGCCCCGGTGTGCCGTTGGGCTCGTCAGTTGGTACAGACACACCTCACCAATACGCATGGCTAGCACATACTGAGAAGGCCATCACAAGACACAAAATACAAGTAGTATTGACGTCACGAGTGATGCCAATGTGCTACGGAAGTCAAGCTCCCTTTCATAAAACAAAAACCTTACCTTGGCAATCCAAATAGGTTATGAACATTCCCGAATCAGTATGTGCTAGCCATGCGTATTGGTGAGGTGTGTCTGTACCAACTGACGAGCCCAACGGCACACCGGGGCGAAACGCTGGCATTTTATGTTTGATCTAGCCGGACCAATTTTATCATATTAATTGATAATTTATCTGATCAAACGGAAATAACATCATATTCCCATTCGGGAATGTTTATAACCTATTTGGATTGCCAAGGTAAGGTTTTTGTTTCATGAAAGGGAGCTTGACTTCCGTAGCACATTGGCATCACTCGTGACGTCAATACTACTTGTATTTTGTGTCTTGTGATGGCCTTCTCAGTATGTGCTAGCCATGCGTATTGGTGAGGTGTGTCTGTACCAACTGACGAGCCCAACGGCACACCGGGGCGAAACGCTGGCATTTTATGTTTGATCTAGCCGGACCAATTTTATCATATTCACTGATGTTGACTCGTCCACCATCACACCAATCTTGAGGTCGTTTTCAACAATTTGTTTAACAACAGTTTTTCTCATTTCTTCACCAATCAGATTGGTAATGTCAGCACAGGAATGTTTGGAATGCAAAATCTGTCCCATATCTAAACCATTTGCTCTTTGTGCATCAATCCAGGACGGTAGATCAGAAAATGGCCTTCCTAGCTTTTCAAGATTGTACACTGTGCGAAAAACTCTGCATGTATTCTCGTGGTAAACCCCTTATTGTTTTGCAGTTGTGTTTTGAAGAACTTGTTTCTTGGCGTCCTCAAGAATTTTAACACACTGACCATGGGCATGGGAATTCTTGTGATCAAAGATTTATTTTCCTATTGCCTGACGCATTTTCACATCACTATCACCAAAAGCCTTTACAGAATAAGAACACCACTCATTTGATAAGCGAGTTCGTTCTGATTTAAAAGCACCCAAAGTTCCATGTGCTCTGACGCATACTTTGCAACCAAATCCTTTTGTTTCGGTTTTGTAGGATAACCATTCGTGTTCTTTGAATTTAGTTTTCCACTGATCAGGACTCAGAAATGTTGGCAAACATTCAAAATCTGCATTCCTATTTCACTTGTGCTTTATTGTCTGTGAGAGGTGAGAGACAAAGCCGATTTCGTCAAATTTTTCCCAGACCGATTATCTTCAACACAATCACCAGTTTCGCTGAAATTTCTCTTTCGTCCTCTTACGGCAAATTTATCCATGATATCAGCTCTGCAGCCGATGCTGATAAGAATACTTTATTTGCAATGATGCTACTTGATACACAATCGTACTGACCATACTCCACAATACTAGTTTTTAACCCGACAACGAGGCGGGAGACTATCGTCTTTTTAATTAAGTTCCTCCACGAGTAACCAACCTTGCTTTATAGATTTTCGCCAAGCAGGAGCCCAAAAGTCAAGAATATTATGTCTTGTCGATTGACAGTAGATATTTTAAAGATATTTTAAAAGTAAAGATATATCTAAACAATGTAAAAGTTATGATATTATCTTACTGAGAAATATGTTTAAAAACATCAGATGTAGCGGTATATTCTTAAGGTGGCGACTATGGTCATCACAAGTTACCGGTCAAAGCCATGGTTTTTTAAGCGCTCTGCTACAGCGGTGGTGAAGAGATCTTGCTTTATGAGTTTTGCTGCATGGACGGCCATGGCCGTTCTTTTTTTCCACTCTAGTTTGCTGCAGCGATGCTAAAGCGTTTTACGGGTTGGCTTTAAAAAGGAACGCACGGTTCTATATTGGCGATGTCTACAGGGGAATGTTTATTGGTGAAGGTAGCTTGGTACCAGTGGATGAATGATCATGAAAAGTAATGATATTAATTCCTACGGCGCAAACAAGTTTAAGATCCACTGGTTTTCAGTGGCGGTATGCTATTTGACATTGAAAGCAGTGACGGTATGCCATTGGGCCTTTGAAAGCAGTGCCGGTATTGCATACCGGCGCATACTGCCTCACTTTCCTCCCTGTATATAATGGCTCAACGGGCAATACATCATTTTCTTTTGAAAATTGTATATTATATATTTGACTCTAAAATTGTTTGTTTTTTAATGCCCGGATTTCTATTCCTGTGAGGTTTTGTTACTGTAACAATACAATGGCACACAGTTTAATACTCTTTTTCTCAGAAGTTATGTTGCCACTTCAGGCTGATATCACAACTCGAAAATTTAGAGACATGCCCTTGAAGGCTTATGTGCTTTATTGAGATGTGTTCTTCCATTTCACATCCAATTGTGATTCAAAATGAATTTAGAGGTTTTAGTGAACATCTCGAGATGCTGCGGTACATACCATGCCATTTTATCCCAAATATACACGGTAGGGTTAAGATCAGAACAACATGCTGGCCAACTAGCATTTGAATTACCACTTCACGCATGTACTACATCAAAATCCAGGTGTTATATGATTATGGAACTGTTCAGAAGCCATTTTCAGTGACAGGAGATTTGCCCTTCTAAGATATCAGACATAGGTCCCATGTTGAACTGACAACTTCGAAAAGTTCACCTTCTCTTCAACAGTTAGCAACAAAACTAAACTGAGGAGTAAGGAGAGTCTGTTCTCTGCACACATGAATCTAGGTTCTGCCTCAGATCACTTAATAGCAGTAAAACTATATGAAGTAAGAATGGGTAAAGGTATTCCCCTTCATATTTCTCATCAGGGCTGCATTTCAGCAGGACAGAGCGGGTCTATGTGGACCAGTTTTCAAACATCCAAAATCCTCTTGTTAACAGATTGGTTGGTTCCTCAGTTTAGGAGCTGCTACAATGTGGTCATGTAGCCCCGTGTACTTTGGGTGTGTGTGTAGAATCTATCCGACAACCGGTGTTAATTGTGATGGCTGTATTAGTGTATGTTGTCTGTAATTCAGGTAAGGACTGCAGATGATCAATTTCAAGTAGTTCTTACTTTTGCTACCATCAACGACACCTAGCCCCGAACGTTGGAACTTACAGAGTGCTAATCAAATCTACAAATATAGCTTCATACAATTGTAGTTTGTGGAAGGTTCTTTTACATGCCATAAATCCATGACATGGCCCTGCCAGCTTTACTTCCCTTCCAAAGGAAGGCATACTGAGGGATTTTTAACACTCTTAAAAAAAATCCGACTACGGCCGGGTTTTAACCCGCGATCTTGGGCATAGAAGCTCAGCATGCTACCAACTACGCCAAGGAAGTGCCTTTGTTAACAGATTACACAAAATTCTTTATGAAAGGAAATCTCTTCAGGACTGTACACTTCACCAGGAAGATCTTTGGCGTCTAGAAGAGTATTGTTCTTTAAACGCGTTAATGCTCAATGAAACAAAATGCCGACTAGGTAGATTCTCAAAAAAGGAACAGAGTACTGAATGTTCTCATCACTTTATATTGTCTACTCCAGTTCAAGCTGCTAGTAGCATTATGGACCTAGATGTAACTTTCTCTGATACTCTTATTTTTAATGATCATGTATGAGGAGCATACTGAAATTCATGAGCATCATTTCTTTTATAGAAATAGGTTTATTAATTGTGATAGACGGAGCCTCCGTGGCTTAGGCGGCAGCACGCCTGCCTCTCACCGCTGGGTCCGTGGTTCAAATCCCGGTCATTCCATGTGAGATCTGTGCTGGACAGAACGGAGGCAGACAGGTTTTTCTCCGGGTACTCCGGTTTTCCCTGTCCAAATTTCATTCCAGCAACACTCTCCACTATCATTTCATTTCATCTGTCATTCATTTAATCATTGCCCCAGAGGAGTGCGACAGGCTTCGGCAGCCGGCACAGTTCATATCCTCGCCGCTAGATGGGGGCTTCATTCATTCCATTCCTGACCCGGTCGGAGACTGGAAGCAGGATGTGGATTTTCATTTTTCAATTGTGAAACACTGAATACATCATTTCAAATTATAAACCTTTGTTTAAATTTCAACATAGTCTCCATTCCTTTAGACACATTTTTCCCACCGTTGTGGAAATTTGAAAATATCTTGATGGTAGAAGTCCATTCAGGCACACCAAAGGCACTGATGCACTGCTCTCTTCATGTCCTCGTTCGTCTCATAGCGCTGGCCACTCCTCTGCTTCACAAAACCTAAATGATGGTTGTCGGAGGGTGGTAAGTCTGGATTGTAGGGAGGATGCAGCATAACTTCTCATCCAAATTTTAGAATGTGAAAGGAGCATCGTGGGGATATTTGTTATCGTGTTGCAGGATAATGTTCTTTCCAGGACATTTATCATGCAATGCACGACGAAGCTTGTGAAGCGTTTCAACATAACGGGAAGCAGTTATGGTTTGCCCAGGTTCAGAAATTCAGCCAGAATGACACCCTCTACATCCCATAACTTGCCCAACAGACTGCTCTGTCTTTGCTTTTTTTTTTTTTTGACTCGGCGAATCCAAATAGTGTCATTCCATGCTTTGTCGTTTCATTTCTGGTTCGTAATTGTGGAACCAGCTCTCATCCCCCATAACAATACTCTTCACAAAATCATCTTCTTTGGTGACTAATCGTGGGACCCAGCGGGAACACACTTTCTCGATAGCCTAACTCACGAATCATTTCCTGCTCTGTACTGTGTCCTATTGCAAGTCTTGCTGCAATTTCACTGACAGTGACACACTATGCGGCTGATCTTGAATGCTCGTGTTTCCTTCTTTAAAATGTTTCGCCCATCTCCGAACACTACTAGCACCCATACACACATCTCTATAAGCATGCTGAAGTCTCTGGTGTATTCCTTCTTTAACAAGCAGTTCTATCACAGCACGTTGATGGAACGAAACATCGATGTCTGTCATTTTGTAACTCCTTACTGTGGTCACGTGATAGAAGCTAATGATGTCAGTACCTTCCCGAGCAGATGCTTTTATGGCTCTGAGCGGATTTTTATTTTCAAAAATTTAATATTTGTAGATTATATGAGTCGTCTAGTATCAAAACCGGCCAAGTCACAAAATTTACGAAAATGAGTTATGGTTATCAATTTGAAGTAGAAGTACAGCACTATCAGGCGAAACAAGAATATGCTTCAAAATCGTCCATGTCTTCATGTTACACAGCACTGAATTCTTGGTCGTGCAACAGAATGGGCCTAGTCATGCAGGCAGTGCTTTCAAAACCGGCCATGTCAAAGAACGAGTAGCAATCTTCATGTCGCAGCATTATTGTCTGGAATCTAGCGTTGTTAGATTACGCATGAATGTGATATCAGTAGGCAACATTGTTCCTTATTTTGTTTACTCTTCGAAGTCATAATAATTTGTATTTTGTTCGTTTGCAACACTGACTTCCGTATTCGCGGGCTTCTTACCGCATTGGCGCGAAAGCAATCGTATTTCCTGTGTGCTTGTATTTTGTCATTATTGTGTAGTGTAACGTGTATATTGTTCCTATTTTAATAATGATTCTATTAACATAAGTGACTCATTTTCTTTTACTGTGTTCAAGATCTAGTGAACTACTAACTTTTAATGATATAATACCTATTTTGTATTCTCCTCAGCTTTCTGATGTTCATCTTCATATATTAGGCTACTATCCAATTTAAGCAGAATGCTTTCGTTTTTATTGCAATAAAAACAGGTAATTAAAATGTCAATTTATTTTAATTTAATTGCCTTTTTTCACTGGAATTTGGAATTTAAAAAGAAAAGTTTTACAAAAAAGGACTAAAATTATACCAAATTGCAACAAAAACGGCCAAGTCAAAATTAATATTAGCAAAAATGAAGGGTTCATTATGAATCAGATTTTCTCAAAATAGCAGAACTTAAATATTAAACCATTATGGATATAACTATGCAATAAAATCTTTTGTGACCACCATTGCTTTGTCTCTAGAGGTTTTTCATCCATACTGAAAAATATGCCTTCAGTGACTTGGCCGGTTGTGATACCAGACGACTCATATTTTTCATGCACTAAATTTAATTAGAACTCACATATATTTCGTATACCTGTTGATATTTGAAGTTTGAGTAGCATCTGAAGGTTGAAAAGTTAATTAATTATAATTATTAAATATAATAATTATTATTTAAGCATGGAAACACTTCAAACCATCACTCAAATCCAAAGCAGACACTATATCTTCATCATACCTTCCGTGACATTATGCTCACATCGCCAAATAAACACTACACAATTGCACTCATTTCACCAACTACACAATAAGACACGTGCTTTCATCTGAAGCAACAACTGCCTGCGGGTATTTGTGAAGTCAAAGAGTCTCTAATGGGTGACATAATTGACTATCAAACATGTGTCTGCGTAATGGTGCCATCTCCTGGGTTTAACATGAACGATTTTGACGGAAAACTGCGCTAGATTTTAATGTAGACATTTTCCAGATATATCCGTTTTCCACTCGCGGCTGATAAGTATGTTCCGGATATATCCATATTCTGTTCGGGAAGAGTTAAAGGAGTGTTGGTTAGGATCTGTCAATGCGAGACCTCCTTTTTCGGGAAGGACTAGAAGTGAAGCTTCTAGTCTAATAAGAAAATGAACTTTACTAAGTAGGAACAGATTGAACATTGATGAGTAAATAGGAATGGAAACAGTTTGCCAATAACAGTGGTATTTTATTCAAAAACCAACTTTCAAATGATTAACAATAAATAAATATATAAACATGTAATGGAAATGTGACCTTTGACAGGCCAACAACAAGCGAACAAGATTTCATAAGTTTGAAAAAGATTAACAATAAATATATAAATATGTAAGGGAAATGTGACCTTTGACAGGCCAACAACAAGCGAACAAGATTTCATAAGTTTGAAATGCCAAGAACCCTGAGAATAAGTAACCACTTTGTGGCCAGTTAGTCTGAAGTAGAACTATGCAGGGTAAAATAGTGAGTAACTATAGTGCTCAAATGAAGGCCTAAAATTTAGCCTAGGACTGCACACAGAGAGTAGGCTAGTTTATTTACAGAAAAATCAATATTTACATGCCAGTAGGGATAGCATCCCACTAGTTGCCTGATAGTTACAAGGCGAGGTTGTTTACAATTGAAATGGGAGCATTCCCAAGAACACTTTGATAGATTAAATGAAGAACAAGCCATTCACTTCGTCAGATAGGTGAACTGGTGTTAAGCCCAATAGTTTGTACAAAAATAGAGAAAAGAATGATTTATTTTGAAGGAAAGTTAACATGCGAAAGAGAGAGAACAGCCGTTTTCTCATAGCCTACAATTTAAAGGCATAATACATGCTTAAACCACTTAATAGAAAGAAATAAGTTGAGTTTGGCATAGTTTGACAAGTTTTTTAAGTCAGGTAACATAACCCTAAAAAGAAAGATAAATTTTTAAGGTTTAGAAATTTTTGTGGTTATAATAAACACTTAGCTTGTTGGCGTTGGTGTAGAGGAATTTCCACATAATATAAATAGAGGAAGAGCGTGTTGATCACTTTTTTCCGTCTTGGAAATGTTGAAGACTTCGTGCCCACCACAAAACTGACGTAGGCCAATCATCGATGTAAACTTAGATAGACTTTGTAGAACTCGGTTTTGATCACTTTTTTCCTTCTTGGAAATGTTGAAGACTTCGTGCCCAGCACAGAAGAAAATTTGTTTATCGTTTTTTGCTCACGACAAACTGACGTAGGCCAAGTATCGATGTTAACTTAAATAGATTTCGTAGATTTTAGAATGCACTGCTGGTTTGACTAGAAGCATTTTGCGATGTATTAGCACACAGCGTTGAGACACATTCAAGCGTTGTGCAAACAGCGTGAAGACAGCTGACGACGAGTGACTGGCATTGTGACTTGCTGGAGACAGACAGTTGATGTAGGCCAGGGCAGGCTATATACCGGAGATCACGCGGAATGCGTGACGAGGACAGGTGGCGTCGGCCAATCCGAGAGCATGGAAAATTCTCGAAAACTGCTGAGGCCAATCAGAGCAAGGGGCCAACTGAAAATGAACCTCGTGACCAACATTAGTTCCGGAAATCATTACAGTGTCATGGAACACGTGCTAGCAAGAACAGATTGAAGAAAAATGGAATGACATGACAGGTGAGAGGTTATGTTATAATAAAAATAAGTGAACTTTGTAAATTTCACTGAAAAGTGAACATACTGCCAGAGGGGCAACAGAGAAAAAAAACAAAACAAAAATAACATGAGAGAGAAGAGCTAGAGTGGCAGAGGGCAAATGACTGAAATAGGACGAACACAGTGTCCTGATGAAGTTTTAAGTTTGACCACTCGAACTCTAGCATCTTTGCCATAATAGCATTTTATAACACGACCAGTTTTCCATACAAGAGGAGGACTTGGGTCTTTGAGAAGAACCAAATCACCCTCCTGAAGGTTAGGCTGAGAGAGCTGCCACTTGTTCCTCCTTTGGAGCGAGTGAAAATACTCAAGTCTCCATCTCTTCCAAAATTGAGCCTTAAGGGATTCTATCTTTCTCCACAAGATAGGCAAAGACAGATCAAGTTTACGATCAAGCAACGGGGGAGACGCAGCTAAGGAACTGCCCACCAGAAAATGACCTGGAGTCAAAGGAAGGAAATCACAAGGATCGTTGGAAAGAGGAGAAAGAGGTCGTGAGTTGACAATTCCCTCAATGAGTATAATTAAAGAATTGAATTCTTCGTAAGTTACAATACTAGAGCCTAGAGTTTTCTTTAAATGATTTTTTGTGAGTTTCACACAAGATTCCCATCGTCCGCCATGATGGGGAGCGTAAGGAGGGATGAAATGCCATTTGAATTGGTTTAAGTGCGAGTAATTGGAGATTTGTTCTTTCGCACGAGGGGAACAAAGGGCTTTATACCATTGCTGCGAAGCTCCAACAAAGGTTTTGGCATTATCAGAGAAGACTTCTGAAGGAATGCCTCTTCGTGAAATGAATCTAGAGAAAGCGGAAAGAAAGTATGAGGTGGAGGCACTAGTTACAAGCTCAAGATGAATAGAGCCAGTGACCATACAGACAAATAGAGAAACGTATAGTTTTCCAAGTATTTTCCTTTTAGCACTGGGGTGATTTTGTTGATACACAAACGGACCGGCGTAATCAATGCCGGTGAAGGAAAAAGGCCTGCAGGGAGCTGAACGAAATGGGGGAAGGTCAGCCATGAGTTGCTGATTAGGTTTAGGCTTAGCTTTGAAACAAGTAATACATTTATGTATAACAGAAGTGACTTCGTGTAAACCATTAATAGGCCAGTATTTTTCCCGTATCAAGCATAGAAGGGTTCTAGAACCAACATGCAAGTTTTGATAATGAAACTGACGAATGATTATCCGAGTGACATGATGTTTAGACGGAAGGATAATAGGGTGCTTTTTTTCATCGGAGAAGTCAGAAAGAGAAAGTCTGCCGCCCACTCTTAACAAACCATCGTCATCTAGAAAAGGGCATAAGGCTAAAAGCCTGCTGTGTTTCTTGAGAGTTTTACCTTTAGCCAATATGTTTATTTCGACTGAGAATGCCTCTCTCTGGGTGAGCCAAAGAACTTTGATGGTGGCAATTTTCAGTTCAACAGCCGAAAGAAAAGGCTGAGGGAATAGAGGTTGATCTAGTACTAAAAATTTCCATCTGAGCACATAAGCAGTGACGCGCACTAGTTTTTGAAAAGAAGAGTAACGTTCCAACAAGGAAGGAGTGTTGGCAGTTACAAAGGCAGAAGCTTTTTTGCTGATTTCAGGAATATCCTCTAACGGGAAATTAGAGTTGGAAGGTCGGTTTTGAATTCTTTCAGAAAGCCATGAAGGGCCGTGCCAGTACAAACAGGATTGAGATAGTGACTTAGGTGAACAACCACGAGAAATGAGGTCGGCGGGGTTGTCTTTGCTAGAAACATGCTTCCATTGTTCTGGTTTAGAAACAGTTTGAATTTTCTCAACTCTGTTAGCTACAAAAGCTTGCCAATTAGAAGGAGGTTTAGAAATCCATGCCAAAGCAATAGAGGAATCTGTCCAAAAATATGTGTGCGAGAACTTACAGTTGAGTGTTTGTTTGAGTTTGTTAGCTAATTCGGCAGCAAGTAGTGCGGCACAGAGTTCAAGACGAGGTAATGAAACTGGTTTCAAAGGCGCAACCTTAGATTTAGCACATATCAAATTGGAGAAAAAGGGGGAGCGGCTTACAATGTAAGCACAACATCCGTATGCTTTGGTCGAACTGTCAGCAAAAAGGTGCAAATCCAGGACAAGAGAGCAAGAGAACGGAACTAGCACTCTAGGAATGTCTATTAATGAGAGATCACAAAGACTGTGCCGAAAGGTAAGCCACTTTTGTAAAAGCGAAGGAGGAATGGGATCATCCCAATCCGAGTTCAATGACCATAGCTCTTGCATAAAGATTTTAGCTAGAACAATTACGGGTGCAATGAACTGAAGCGGGTCATATATCTTAGCTATTTCTGATAGCACTTGTCTTTTGGTTTGTGGAGGTGAGGAAGACAAATTTACTTCGTAAAAGAATGAGTCAGCTTTAGGATACCAGTGTATTCCCAAAACTTTAGTAGCATCCTCCAATTTACAAAGCTCTACTGGAGTATCAACAGGACAATGTGGCAAGAGATTGGATAGAAGTTCCTCAGAATTTGAGTTCCAACGATGAAGTAAGAATCCTCCTCTGCTAAGTAAAGTTTTTAAACTTTGAGAGAGTTCGATAGCCTCAGATACATTCTTGAAAGAAAAAAGAAAGTCATCAACGTAGAAGGAATTTTTCAACAAAATAGGAGTTTCAGAAGTAAACAAGTGACCATCTTGGTCGGCAAGATGTTTCAAAGTACGAATGGCAAGAAAAGCCGATGGTTTGAGCCCATACGTTACGGTTTTTAGTTTAAAGATCTTGATGGTTTTGGTAGGAGCATCACGCCAGAGAATTCGTTGAAGATTTTGTTGTTCGGAATTAATCAGAATTTGTCTATACATTTGTTGTATGTCAGCTACGATTCCAATTGGAAATAGACGGAAATTTAAAAGAATAGACGGGAGATCAGACTGAATGGCAGGTCCAGATAGGAGAGTGTCATTTAAGGAAATGCCATTGGCATCAGGGGCAGAACCATTAAAAACAACTCTTATCTTTTCTTTGGTGGAGGGATTCTTCCAAACGGGATGGTGATTTAAATACACTGAATCTAAAGAAGGGTCGAAATCTTGAACAGTCTCCATATGGTTTGAAGCTTCATAATCCTCCATGAATTCAAGGTATTGTTTGCGAGTGGAAGGATCTTGCTTGAGTTGATTCTCAACTGCAAATAAAGCTTTAAGAGCTTTCGGATAGGAATCACATAAAGAAGGAGGAGAAGGAATGCGTGGCATTGTGACAATAAATCTGCCATCTGGGTTACGAACAGTGGTTTCTAAAAAATGTTGTTCACAAAATTCATCTTCTGATGAAAGAGAAGGAGTAGATTCAATGGACTCGATTTGCCAAAATTTTTCCAGACGCTGATGAAGATCTGCATTAGTGAAATGGCATTGAGAGGAACCTTGAACAGTTTGAAGAGGAATATAACCTGTGATAAGCCAGCCAAATTTAGTATGGTGGGCGTAGATACCAGATGAAATATTAACCCTTGACGGAAGAAGATTTTGCCAAAATGTGTTAGCTCCAAAAAGAATGTCAACGTGAGAGCTTTTATAGAATTGAGGGTCAGCCAGTTTTAGATCAGAGGGAAATTTCCATTCGTCAATGGAAAAAGAGCGACTGGGAGTAGGACTACCAATACTCGGAATGGACAGACAGTTTAGATGAAAGTTAGTGCCATATTGGACTGAATCTTTCACCTGCAGCTTGACATAATTTAAGGAAGTAGACTTGCTGTTGTTGATACCAGATATTTCAATATTGGTGGAGAGAGGTTTGAGACCTAACCTTTCAACTAATGATGAGGTTATGAAGTCATGAGTTGCCGCATTGTCGAGCAAGGCTCGTACTAAGTGCCAATTGCCGGAAGAATCTTTAACTTGGACCTGGATCGTAGATAACAAAACTTGAGCACTACGCCATGAGGGGGTTGTTTGATTGTAGGATTGGGCAACGGTATTTACAGTAGAAACAGAAGAGCTAGGTGGAGAAGCATCACTGGTGAGGCTCAGCGCAGGTTGGGCATTAGGATTTGAAACTGTTCCAGAAATAGACCGTGGCTTTTCGAAGCGGTGTAAGGTAGAATGATGTCTCAGCTTGCAATGCATGCAAACTCCTTTTGAAGGGCAGTCCGCTAAGATATGCTTTGAAGAGAGGCAGTTGAAACAAGATTTGTTTTGCGACACAGCTTTTCTACGATCGTCAACTGAAAGGCCTTTGAAGGTATTGCAGAAATATAAAGGGTGAGGACTATTGCAAAGAATACACGAGGTTTTATTACCTTGCATAGAGAAAACATGAGAATGTGAAGACTTTTCCGAGAAATGCTTGGTGGGTTTACTTTTGCTGACATCGGTGGAACCTTCAGCTTTATTGATTAAAGCAGAAAGAATTTGACAACGTTTCTTTATGAAAGAGATCAACACTTTAAATGTGGGTTCAGGTTTGTCCACTAAATCGGATTCCCATGCTTTACGAGTATTAAGGTCAAATTTGGAGGTAGTAAATGTATAAGAAAAAGATCCCAATGTTCAACAGGTTGTTTAAGATGTTCTAGGGCTCTTACATGAAGTTCAACGGTGTCTCCCAGACTTCTAAGGGATGATAAATTATCAGGGTGTGAGGCTGGTAAATTAAACAAGGCGTTCATATGGCGTTGAATTCTAAGTTTGGCATTGCCATATCGCTGTTGGATGAGGTCAATAGCTACCGAGTAATTTTCGGTTGTGAGAGGTAAAGCTTCAATTAACTTTAAGGGAGGACCCTGAAGAACAGACTTTAAATAATAAAATTTTTGAATCTCAGGGAATGATCTATTATCATGTATTAGAGAAGAAAAAAGTTCAAAAAAGGAATCCCACTGTTTTTCCTCCCCGGAAAAGGTAGGAAGTTGGATTTTAGGAAGAAACGGTTTGCTAACTTCGGTGTTTTGATGGGTTGCTAATTGCTTAATTAAATCCTTAGCTTCGCCATACATATTGTAATACAGTTCTTCAACAGAACTACGATCCTGTTCTTGATCAGGTTCGATTGTTTCAATTTCGGTTTGCAACACATCATACTCTTGAAAATGTTGCTGATAAACGTTAAAACGTTGAACTAGAACGTCATAATTGTGATCATCAAAAGATTTGGAACCTAAAAACTGCTGAAAACGAGTAAGTTTGTTTTTACAGGCGGTTCTTTTGGCTACAAGCTCTTTAGGAAGAGACATGGCGGAACTTTGAGTACTTTCACTCACCGATCTGCTAGACTGCCGAGCGTCTGAAGTGGTAGTAGTAGTAGTATTGGTACTGGTAGAGGTGGTAACAAGGGACATCTCCGCTCACCCCAACACAGCTTTCATAGCGATAGCTGAAAAATACAATTAGCATTAGTGACAGAAGTGAAAGGCTGCAATAGCTTATCGAATGGCTTGGCAACCTGTTTCATACAATAAACGATTATGAAGGTTATTTAAAGGTCCCGGGTTTCGGCACCAACTTGGTTAGGATCTGTCAATGCGAGACCTCCTTTTTCGGGAAGGACTAGAAGTGAAGCTTCTAGTCTAATAAGAAAATGAACTTTACTAAGTAGGAACAGATTGAACATTGATGAGTAAATAGGAATGGAAACCGTTTGCCAATAACAGTGGTATTTTATTCAAAAACCAACTTTCAAAAGATTAACAATAAATAAATATATAAACATGTAATGGAAATGTGACCTTTGACAGGCCAACAACAAGCGAACAAGATTTCATAAGTTTGAAAAAGATTAACAATAAATATATAAATATGTAAGGGAAATGTGACCTTTGACAGGCCAACAACAAGCGAACAAGATTTCATAAGTTTGAAATGCCAAGAACCCTGAGAATAAGTAACCACTTTGTGGCCAGTTAGTCTGAAGTAGAACTATGCAGGGTAAAATAGTGAGTAACTATAGTGCTCAAATGAAGGCCTAAAATTTAGCCTAGGACTGCACACAGAGAGTAGGCTAGTTTATTTACAGAAAAATCAATATTTACATGCCAGTAGGGATAACATCCCACTAGTTGCCTGATAGTTACAAGGCGAGGTTGTTTACAATTGAAATGGGAGCATTCCCAAGAACACTTTGATAGATTAAATGAAGAACAAGCCATTCACTTCGTCAGATAGGTGAACTGGTGTTAAGCCCAATAGTTTGTACAAAAATAGAGAAAAGAATGATTTATTTTGAAGGAAAGTTAACATGCGAAAGAGAGAGAACAGCCGTTTTCTCATAGCCTACAATTTAAAGGCATAATACATGCTTAAACCACTTAATAGAAAGAAATAAGTTGAGTTTGGCATAGTTTGACAAGTTGTTTAAGTCAGGTAACATAACCCTAAAAAGAAAGATAAATTTTTAAGGTTTAGAAATTTTTGAGGTTATAATAAACACTTAGCTTGTTGGTGTTGGTGTAGAGGAATTTCCACATAATATAAATAGAGGAAGAGCGTGTTGATCACTTTTTTCCATCTTGGAAATGTTGAAGACTTCGTGCCCAGCACAAAACTGACGTAGGCCAATCATCGATGTAAACTTAGATAGACTTTGTAGAACTCGGTTTTGATCACTTTTTTCCTTCTTGGAAATGTTGAAGACTTCGTGCCCAGCACAGAAGAAAATTTGTTTATCGTTTTTTGCTCACGACAAACTGACGTAGGCCAAGTATCGATGTTAACTTAAATAGATTTCGTAGATTTTAGAATGCACTGCTGGTTTGACTAGAAGCATTTTGCGATGTATTAGCACACAGCGTTGAGACACATTCAAGCGTTGTGCAAACAGCGTGAAGACAGCTGACGACGAGTGACTGGCATTGTGACTTGCTGGAGACAGACAGTTGATGTAGGCCAGGGCAGGCTATATACCGGAGATCACGCGGAATGCGTGACGAGGACAGGTGGCGTCGGCCAATCCGAGAGCATGGAAAATTCTCGAAAACTGCTGAGGCCAATCAGAGCAAGGGGCCAACTGAAAATGAACCTCGTGACCAACATTAGTTCCGGAAATCATTACAGTGTCATGGAACACGTGCTAGCAAGAACAGATTGAAGAAAAATGGAATGACATGACAGGTGAGAGGTTATGTTATAATAAAAATAAGTGAACTTTGTAAATTTCACTGAAAAGTGAACAAGTGTGATTAAAGAAAAATATGTTGCTCACGACTTTCAGTATGACCTTCGTAGAAGATATTAGGAGTAAAGTACTGCAGAAATTATGTTGCATAACTCGTTTCTCCAAAAACAATTGTGACACAAATATTTTTTTCTTCCGTATCTGACCCTTGTTCGGCCCTTACTTGAATATTGTACACCAATTTCCTTTCCCCAAAAGTACTCTTTATCCTTTGATAGTGTCCAAAGTGTCCAAAAGTTAAGCATAAGTTACGAATAAGCAGGGCAAAATTAATAGACCGCAAATTGCACGACATATGCATCTACCAACCTTACGTGTTCTCTCTGTATAGGAAAGGAGTATTCCCTCCTTTAACTAGCGGTGTAACCGCAAGGTAAACACAGCCAGTGCCTCCACCCCATATTCCCTCAGTTGCATTTGCCCTGCTATAGTGTGCGGGGTGTAGCCTCGTGGTGAACGTGACAACATAATGGCACAACGACTCCATTTGGACCCCGTTTTGCAGGGTATAATACTCGGCCGCCTGGAAGCAGGCCAGACACAGACCGAAGTCGCCGTATCCTTGAATGTGCCACAAAGTGTCATTTCTAGGCTTTGGAGATGATTTCGAGACACAGGAGTTGTTAGTCATAGGCCAGTACCAGGTCAACCAAGAGTAACCACCCCACAGCAGGACCGATATTTGGCCTTAACTGCCCGACGAAATCGGAGTGCACCTGCAAGACAATTGTCGGCGGAGCTTGCAGCCATCACAGGGGTTGCCGTTTCCCGGCAAACTGTGTACCGGAAGCTCAGAACAGCAGGGCTGTTTGCCAGGCGTCCAGGGGTGTGCGTCCCGCTGACTCCAGCACAGACATGGGCCCATTTACTGTGGAGCCGTGTACATCGAAACTGGACCATGAATGAATGGAGGCATGTGCTCTTCACAGATGAATCCTGCTTCAGTTTATAGAACGATTCTCATCGCACAATAATCTGGAGAGAACCGGGTAGCCGATACAACCACAGGAACATCGCGGAACGGGACCAGTATGGTGGTGGTGGCGGCATCATGTTGAATGGCCGTACGGGCCTGCACATCTTCATGGGGGGTCCGAGGAACACTGTGAAC
Organism: Meconema thalassinum; assembly: GCA_946902985.2. Taxonomy (NCBI): domain Eukaryota; kingdom Metazoa; phylum Arthropoda; class Insecta; order Orthoptera; family Tettigoniidae; genus Meconema; species Meconema thalassinum. The sequence continues at coordinate 1,607,569,999 of OX336388.2, read as the reverse complement.
GCTTGGAGATACAGGGATGAGGTACCGAGACCACATGTTCGACTCTTCAGAGGTGCAGTTGGTCAGACTTCCTCTTAATGGACGATAATGCTTGACCGCACCGCTCTGCTCTGGTGGATGATTTTCTGGTTGGGGAAGACATTCATCGCATGGACTGGCCAGCGAGGTTTGCAGATCTGAATCCTATAGAACATGCCTTGGATGCATTGGGGAGGAGAATTGCATCCCGTCAGCCTCCACCGTGGACCCTCCAAGACCCTCGTATTGTACTTTCGGAGCAATGGGATTGACTGCCACAAGAGCTCTTGGACCATCTGATAGAGAGCATGCCACGTCGCTGCGAAGCATGTGTGGCCGTTAGGGGTAACCATACACCCTATTAACAGCATATCTTTTTGTAGAAAACATTGTTAAGTTCTGTTAGTTGTTGTCAAAGGTGTACCTTAGCTATCAGAACCTTTCTGATACTGTTTTTTTGGACAAGTTGTGTGACATATGGTGTGTGATTCTACTTCTGTTTGTTCAGCAATCCGTCTGACATTCCTATCAGGCGATATGGCCTTGATTAGTGATTATGCTTAACTTTTGGTCACTAGTGTACTTTTACTACTTTGCGACAATTTTCTATATCTGTACATCTCTGTCTCAACCATTCTTGTTTCGCTTCCTTGCACTTATTATTTACCTCATTTTTCAGATGCCTGTATTCTGCTATCCCCCTTTCATCTCTAGCATTCTTGTGCTTCCACCTTTCGTCCATTAATTCTAGTATATCCTGAGTGATCCATGGTTTTCTACCTATTCTTTCTTTTCTACCAATGTTTACTTCTGCAGATTTTGTTATTTTAGTCTTCAAAAGTGCCCATTTCTCTTCCATTGAAGTTTGTTCAGGGTTCTTCATTAGTCCTTCCCTTATATTCTGTCTCGAATCTTTCGTTCACATCCTTCTCTTTGTTTGTCTATTTCCCACCTTTTTGGCTTTTGACTTTTCTTCAGTTTCTTCATCTTTAATCTGCATTTCATAACAACCAGATTGGGGTCAGAGTTTGTCAGCACCGGGATATGGTTTGCAATCCAAAAACTGGTTTTGGAATCTCTGCCTGACCATAATGAAGTCGAAGTGGTTACGTCCTGTATCTCCTGGTCTCATCCGTGTATATTTTCCTATAGTGATTATTGAATAAGGTGTTAGCAATGACCAACTCGTGCTTGGTGCAGAATACCAACCGCCTGCTTCCTCGATCATTCCTTTCACCTAATCCGAAATCTCCTATCTTCCCTCTTCCTTTTCCTACCTCAGCATTACAATCTCCCATTACTGTAACATTTTCGTCACCCTCGACATAGCTTAGAATTTCGTCTATTGAAAATGAAAATCCACAGCCTGCTTCCAGTCTCCGACCGGGTCAGGAATGGAATGAATGAAGCCCCCATCTAGCGGCGAGGATATGAACTGTGCCGGCTGCCAAAGCCTGTCGCACTCCTCTGGGGCAATGATTAAATGAATGACAGATGAAATGAAATGATAGTGGAGAGTGTTGCTGGAATGAAATTTTGACAGGGAAAACCGGAGTACCCGGAGAAAAACCTGTCAGCCTCCGTTGTGTCCAGCACAGATCTCACATGGAGTGACCGGGATTTGAACCACGGACCCAGCGGTGAGAGGCCGACGTGCTGCTGCCTAAGCCACGGAAGCTACATTTCGTCTATTACTTCGTACAATTTTTCAACATCTTCATCATCAGCTTGACTGGTAGGCATATAGAGTTGAACTACTGCGGTGACATAGGTTTTGTATTTATTTTAGCTACAATAATCCGGTCAATATATTGCTCATAATATTCCACCCGCTGTCCAAGTTTCCTAGTCAATATTAGACCTATACCCGCATGGCCGTTCTATGATTTAGTGCTAATGATTCTACAGTCTACTGACCAAAAGTCCTGTTCTTCCTACCAGTGCACTTCACTAATCTCAACCTATCCATTCCTCTTTCTAAATTTTCTAACCTTTACTGTGTATCAGATCCATATGATTCGATCCATAGAATCTCAGATTTCCTCTTTGTCGCTTCTGTGTTGTCAACCCCCTCTCAAGTAGTCCCCCGGAGATCCGAATGGAGGACTATTTTACCTCCGGATTGGACTTTTACAAGAGAGGAGGCATTCATGACATGCAATTACACATAGAGAGGTGCATAACCTTAGGAAGAATATGGCTGTCGTTTCCCGTTGCTTTCAGCCGTGCAGCATAACGCAACGCAATCATTAGTTGGCTAATGTTATCAAATGTCTTCACCATCTATAGGACAAGTAAGGAATTGATTAATTCTGAAAGGCTGCTACTTCCCTTCAGAATAAAGTAATAAAACTATGTTACCCAACTGTATGACACTGTACTATGTTAACCAACTGAATGACAATGCTCTATATTACACAACTGTATGATACTGCACTATTTACACTCGATAGCTCGTGTAATGAATTAGGAGTGGCTGTAGGTCCCTGTATGATCCGGACACGTAGTGAGGTGCCTCCATGGCAAGTCTTGAATCCGGGAATTCGGTTAGATCTTCACCGAAGTCCTAAGGTGAACCCAGATGCCTTTGTTTATCGGAGGCAGTTCCACAGCATTGTTCACGAATTTCCGGGCGCTGGAATCCTCTACACAGATGGTTCGAAGGTGGACGAGAAAGTGGGTTGTCCTTACATTATTCACCATCATAATCATGAACCGGTTCCAGTTTCCCGAGTGCAGTGAATGAGCGCTCTCCATTTAGTTCTTTCCAAGAATGTTTCCTCCTCCATGATCCGCTGCACATCCAGACCTCTCCCTGCAAGATCATTTCTAACCTGATCGATCCATCTCTTCCTCGGTCGACCTCTTGGTCTCTTGCCTTTTAGTTCTTTCTCAAACCACACTCTAGCTGTTCTTTGTGCGTCCATTCTCTTGAGATGATCGAACCATTTCAGCCTGGCTTCAACACAGATCTCATTTAGAGATTGTTCTACTTGAACAAGATGGCATATCTCATCATTTTATTTTGTCCCTCCTTGTCTTCTGAATCATAGTTCTTAATAACTTCATCTCCACCGCCTGTAGTTTACTGGTATTTCTCTTGGATTGGGTACAGGTTTCTAAGCTATATGTAGTAACAGGTACAAAGAAGCTCTTGTAGAGTGTTATTTTTGATCTTAAAGGAACTTGCTTATCCCAAAGAAGCCCTCTCACGAGGTGATAAAATTTTGCTCCATGTTGAACTCGACTAGTGATTTCTGCAGATGGTTGGTTATCTGTGGACACTACACTGCCAAGGTAACAACTGATGTACTTGTTCTAATTTTGTACCATTGATAGTGATGTTATTACAGATGTTTTGTCGACTAATGGGCATCACAACCGTTTTGGACTTGCTTATATTCAGACCAAATTGCTTGAATACAGCATTCCAATCATTCAGTTTCTGTTGTACTTCAGCCTCATTTTCACCCCATATTACAACAGCATCTGCAAACGCTAAAGCTTTAAATTCAGAGGTCTTATTGAGTCTCTTAACTGTTTTCATTATTTCATCCATTACAGTAATGAATAAAAGTGGTGATAGGGCGCTGCCTTGCTGTACACCCTGCTTAGTGTCGAACCACTCTGAATAGCCATCACCTATTTGGACACAACTCTGGCAGTGTTCATATAGCATATTGACTTTATTTATTAAAGCGCATGGTATTGATCTATTTTGAAGGCATTCCCAGATTGTGTTTCTCCGTACACTGTCGTAAGCCTTCTCAGTATCCAGAAAAATGAAGATGTCTTTTCCTTTTTCCCAGTGCTTCTCCATAATCATCCTGACAGAAAATATCAGATCTGTTGTTGCCCTGTTCCTTCGGAAACCATACTGCTCTTCTTCAAGCTGTGGTTCAATGATAATTCTTAATCTGTGTTCTATGATTCGTCCATTATCTTCAGGCCATGAGATAGAAGAGTAATTCCCCTGTAGTTGCTAGGTTTCCGTCTGTCTCCTTTCTTAAATAGAGGGACGATAACATCTTTAGTCCAGTCTGTTGGTATTTTTACTTCTTTCCAAATAGTGTTTAGGACTCGATACAACCACTGCAATCCTTGTACTCCAGCTGCCTTGATCATGTCAGCGCTTAAATCATCAATGCCTGTTGCCCTAGCTTTTTTCATGTTCTTTAGGGCATTTTCCACTTCCATCCATGTTAGAAGGTACTCCATATCTGGGATGCTTTCTTCTTTTTTAGTCTCCTCTTGTTTGGTATTTGAATTTTGATCATTAAGTTGTATAATTTTTTGAAATACTGTCCCATCTCATCTCGAATCTCCTTCTCATTCCATGTGATGTTTCCACCTTCTTTCTCCACAGCCTTTATTGGTTCATAGCTGTTCATAGCTTACATTATTAATGGTGCAAATACCAAAATCTCTTTGCCTGAGGCCTGTAGTGTGTTTACTGCGGAGCTCGTTGCCATCTATGAAGCTCTGTAGTTTTCACTACGGGATGCACGAATTCACTTTCTCGTGTGAACCGACTCTTTGAGTTCGTTGCAGTCAATTGCTACATGTTTCCCTTACATCCCCTAGTGCAGCGAATCCACGACCTACTAGCCGGGTTGTGCCATGCTGACACTCGAATCACCTTTCTGTGGCTTCCAAGCCACATGGGAATTGCGGGAAATGAGTTAGCGGTTCAAACAAAAGAGGCGGTATCACTACCACCTTGGCCAATGGAGCTACCCACTAGAGATATTCGCTCTCAGTTAAGCCGACATGTACTGGCATTTCGGGAGACAGTGGCTAGCTGACCCAATGCCCAGTAAACTGAGAGCGATCCAGGGAACTACCCGCGTGTGACGGAGCTCTTTATGGTCACGGAGGGAGTCCGTCATTTTGTGTAGGCTACGGGTAGGTCATGCAAATTCCACCCACTCGTTCCTAATGAGAAGGGAAGACCTCCCCACGTTGTACCTGTGGAGCCGTATTCACCATGGCCCACATTTTAACTGAGTGTGTTGATCTAGCTGACTTACGAAGAAACCTTGATTTGTAGATGACACTCAAACTTATGGTATATTAGCCGATGACGCGGTGGCTGCTGATCTCGTCATCCTCTTTATAAGTGAGAGTGGGTTAGGGCCAGCAATCTAAATTTTCAAGTGATAATTGACTCAAATACTTTGTTCTCTTTTGAATTCTGAGTTTTTTTTAATCCATCATTTTTTGCTTATACTTATTAGTTTTATTTAATTTTTTGTTTTATTATTTTTTTTTTTCACATTTAGGGGTCCACCTCAAAATTTAAGTATATATTCCAAATGTATATCATTTAATTTGTGTTAAAAGGGGCAGATGACCTTGTATGTCCACACCTTAAAACAACAATAACCAACTATATGACACTGACTATGTTAACCGACTGGATGACAATACACATGTTACACAACTACCCACAGCACTGCACTATGTTAACCAGTATGACTCTGTGGAGTTGTGAATATTAGTGTGCAATGATGAGTAAAATGACTAAATTTCCAAGAAATCTAGGTGTTGCAATTTTCAATGGTCAGTGTATTTTAAAGAATTCTAATTGGTAAAAAATACTAAAACTGTTGAGTTTATTTTATGATATTTTGGACATGTATCCTACCTACCAAGTACAGTAACCTCGTGTAGCCCACTCACCTGGTGCAATTCCTAGAAATTGATACCACTTGAGTGACTTACATGTCAACTATGCCATACCAGCACCTCAAACCAGTATTAAATTTCTTTATCAGAGCAGGGAATCAAACCTGGGGCTCCAGCCATTGATGCTATCCACTACACATAACATATACATTGTAGGCAAGAGTGGTTCATAGACCTTCCTTTATGATAATTATGATATTAATACTGTGCTATTTTGTCCTGTTGCAGGCCACGTGATATCTACCACACGTGCTATGCTCTGAGTGGACTCGCCGTGGCTCAGCACTCGCTGGGAGGTCAGGCTAATATTGTGGGCAGCGTGCAGAATGAACTGGTCAGTTAATACACTATTGGGAAATCCACAATTTTCTCTTGATCTACCCAGCCTAGCAATTTTAGTGTTGACAGAAAATTTAAAACCTAATTTTTTGTTGTTGTTGCTTTTTTTATTTATTTTTTTTTATTTTGTCTTTATGACACATTTTAGAAATGGATGAAAGCATTGGAATTTATTTTTAAAACTTTGAAAACAACATATAAGAGCACTATAAAAAGTCTTGATTCCCAGGATAACATGTAGGTTGGTTGTCAATTGCTTCTTTGTTTGTTCTTTATAGTAATCTTTTAAGTGCCAGAAAGTTTGTACTTTCATGCCCTGGCTGCATTAGTTCATATACAAACCATTGATTCAAAAAACTGAGCTGACTTTTTTGTATAATGTTGGCTATGTTGCGCTTGCAAGCATCATGATGTTGCCGCTATGACCACTATTATACTGTACTATCAGCTGACTAGTTCATTTAGAGTTTGCTATTCTGATTCATTAATTCATATTTTAGTCATGTTCTGAATGAAACACCAGCAAATCATGTCTATTGCGGGGTTTCACCCAGGTTTACCAAATTGGGCTCATCATAAGCTCTTGGATCCCACTAAGGTAGTACACCTTGCACTACATCCCATACTTGAACCACATTGTAGAGCTTGATCTTTTTCCTATGGTTGTGTCATCAAATGAGTGCATGGTATCAGAAATTACACATACAATGAGGGTAAGAAAATATTTCTTATATTGGGTCATAAAAGAAAATGTAACTCTCTATTATTGCTTTGTCGCATTCTTTACAAATATGAGAAAACTTTCTAAAAAGGAAACACACCACTCATTTTGGAGTGAAATTACTATGGCTTATTCTCTTTCACAAGATTCGTGAGCTTCCCTTTCATGAATGTTGCGCCTCTTTATCCACTCAGCTGTGCCCAAGGTTGCAGGTTCGTATCCTGGCGCAGTCGGCTGGCATTTGAGGATGCGCAAATGCGTGGGAGCCATGTCAGTAGATTTTCTGGCACATTGAAGATCCCCTTCGGGGCAAAATTCCAGCTCCCGGCATCTCGAAAAGCCAGAGTAGTTAAAAGGGACGTAAAACCAATAACATTATTATTATTATTATTATTATTATTATTATTATTATTATTATTACTTTAGCCACTCAATGGACACATTTTTATTTGCTGTTATTGGAACTTCGTTGTGAATGGCAGAGTGATATTCCATATTCCTGTGCTAGTAATATCATTATAAAATATAAAAGACTGTCAAAGAAAGTAGCTGAGCATGACACATGTGAGATAACAAGCAACACAGTCAGTGGAACTTGATTTGTCATGATATATCGATATGAAAAACTGCATGTGATTGGCACAACACAACATAGAGTATAAATTTTGCATCGCCTCAATGATTTAAGCAAGGTTAAATCGACCACTGTGTAGCTCTAGATCAGTGACGCACAGCAGAACGCTCCTGGAGAATTAGGGGGAGCTTGGGACTGAATCAGCCTGATTAGCTTGGCCATGAAGGTAGGAGAAATGGACGTGCAAGGCTTTGTAGGGCTAACTAAGTTTACATACAGAGCGTGTATAGCAATGCGCATTGTCATTGAATACCATGCAAGCTTTTTAAAAACACAGTGCTGTATTATAATTGCTGAAGGTAAAAGATAAGATAAGCCCGTAGATCCCTGATGGGCAAGGGCCTCCTACCGGAGTGGTAGGGGGTGGTTCGAGTAGTCGCCCAAGAGAAGCCAGTTCTTGAGAGATGTCTTTCCTAAATACAGTACATATTGACACACATTAATACTAAATAAATTAACACACATCCTTACTACGGTATTTACATTGTTACACTATTACTCTGTTCTGAATTTCCTTCGATAGCTTTCTATCCCTGGCATTTCTGGTCCGCGTAACACCTGCCTCGAACTTAAATTCATCCGACCATCTGCGACGGGGGCGTCCTCTGCTTCTCTTGCCAGCTCTTGGATCCCACATAGTCGTGGAGTAGGCCCATCTATCGTGGTCCATTCTGGATATGTGTCCACCCCAGCGCCATTTCAGTTGCCGAGCTCTTGTTGCTATGTCCTCCATCCCACTTCTTTTTCTCAGATCCGTGTTACTGATTCTGTCGCTTAGCTTAACGCCTAGGTTTCTCCTTTAATTTTTCCGTTGAAAGATCTGAAGCAGTCTTGTCTGACATTTATTAAATGACCAAGTTTGGCATCCATAGATTAACACTGGGATGACACACCTTTGTAGTACATCGAATCTTAATTTAGGGCTCAATGATTTGTCCATAAGAATGAAGCTTAGGCTCCAGAATTTTCCCCACGTCAATCCAATCCTCCTTTTGATTTCTCAGTCGCTTGTTTGTGTCATACTTATTGCTTGGCCTAAATATATATACTCGCTGCAATATTCCATAGGTGTGGCATCCACTATGATTGGTAACTCTTTGGAATTTGTAATTATTTTGGTTTTTGTGGAGTTTATTTGCAGTCCCACTTCTTCGCTCGTGTAATGGAGTTCATCTAGCAGTGTGTTTAGTTCCTTTGCTGTCTTTGCAAATAGCACAATGTCATCTGCAAAGCGGAGGTTAGATAGACGTCTTCCGTTAATGTTAACTCCAAAGTTCCTGTTTCCCCAGTTTAGTTTTCCGAACAAAATTTTGAGGACGCAGGTGAAAAGTTTGGGCGATATGGGATCCCCTTCTTTGACCCCTTTCTCTATTCTGAAGAGTTCTCCATCAACTTCTGTTCTAACCGTAGCGTAGCTTTCCAAATACAGTATGTTAGACCAATAATTCGAATGTATTTCGAGTTGACGAAGGTAGTAATGAAATAATTCAGCGTTTAGAAACACCACATCAGCAGACTGTTTGTTTGTGGTGGTGGTGGTGGTTGTTTTGGTGCTCTTAAGGGACATAACATCTAGATCATCTACCCAGAAATATTATTGGGAATTAATGTTTTTACATTACTTGGGAATGACCTCAAAACTATTATCAGCAGTCGCTGGAGTGTAATAGCATGGATAACGTTCGATTTCACTACTTGGGCATAGCTAGTGAGAATGTCGCCGCTGCACCACAAGAGTCGGCCAAAATTCAAAAAGAAATATAATGTACTGTAGGTCTAGAGGTTACATTTTAGCTTCTTGAACAGAAAATTAAAATGCAGGCTTTACTAAAATTAAGTCATTGTGCGAGAGCAAAGGTATTACGTCAATATAACTGATTATACTTAAAAATGAGAAAGTGGTGGTGATAGTAGTTCAAGGGGGCGAAACATCTAGTTCGTCTGTCCAAAAATAATAAGTAACTAAGATATTTGTAGTTTCTAGTTTTCAGATGTTGCTGGTGTTCACACCAAACTGATAGTAAAGGTGTTATATTAATAACTAGCTGGACCCGGCATGCGTTGCAATGCCAATCAAAGAAAGTGCTTTGTAACTTTGTTTGTTGAAGTCCTTTTGGATTCCCAATATTTATTTATTTTCCGTTAACCACCTCTAAACTATTGTTAAATTGGTTTACTATCTCAAAAAAATCTTGGGAGCGTGCTCAACAACTCGCCAAAGTTTCATCTCAATGAAATGAGTGGTATATGAACGCATACGGGACTTCGTTGAAACGATTCTAGCGCCGTCACCCATTTGTTGAATATACTCGTACGCTACCTATTGTAAAATGGATTTACTAAGTCGAAAACCTTCCCTGGCATGTACACAACAACTCGTGAATGTTTCATCGCAATCGGATGAATGGCATATGATCGCATATGGGATTTTGTTTAAACGATTCACGCGCCTTCACTCATTTGTTGAATTTTCTTGTGCGCCACCCATTGAAAAACGGATTTACTAATTCACACACCGTCGCAGGACTGTACTCAACTCACCAACGTTTTATCACAATCGGATGAATGGTATATGAACGCATCTTGGGTGAAACGATTCACGCGCTGTCGCTCATTAGTTGAATCTACTCGTGCGCTACCAATTGTAAAATGAATTTACTAAATCAGAAATCTTTGCGGGAGTGGAAACAACATTTCTCTAAATTTCATTGCAATCGCATGATTGGTATATGAACGCATACAAATTTTTTTTTAAACGAAACGCGCGCCGTTACTCATTTGTTGAATCTACTCATGCGCTACCTATTGTAAAATGGATTTACTAAGTCAGAAAGCTTTCCTGGATTGTGCACAACAATTCAACCAAAGAATTATAGCAATCGGATGAATGGTATTTGAACGCTACGGGACTTTGTTTAAGCGATTCGCGTGCCGTCGATCATTTGTTGAATCTACTTGTGCGATACCTATTGTAAAGTGGATGTACTAAGCCAGAAACCTTCCCTGAAGTGTACACAACGTCTCACCCAAGTTTCATCGCTATCGGACGAATGGTATATGAACGCATACGGGACTTTGTTGAAACGCTTTGCGCGTCTTCGCTCATTTGTTGTATCTACTTGTGCGCTACCTATTGTAAATTGGACTTACTAAGCCTGAAACTTTCCCTGGAGTGTACACAACAACTCACCCAAGTTTAGTCGCTATCGGGCGAATGGTATATGAACGCATACGGGACTATGTTGAAACACTTCGCGCGTCGTCGCACATTTGTTTAATCTACTTGTGCGATACCTATTGTAAAGTGGATGTACCAAGCCAGAAACCTTCCCTGAAGTGTACATAATATCTCACCCAAGTTTCATCGCTATCAGACGAATAGTATATGAATGCATACGGGACTTTGTTGAAACGCTTCGCGCGTCATCGCTCATTTGTTGAATCTACTCGTGCCTTACCTATCATAAAGTGGATTTGCTAAGCCAGAAACCTTACCTGAAGTGTACAGAACATCTCACCCAAGTTTCATCGCAATGGGATGAATGGCATATGAACGCATGTGGGACTTTCTTGAAACAAACGCACGCCATTTTGTTGAAGCTACTCGCGCGCCATCTATTGTAAATTGGATTTACTACGCCTATAACTTTTCCGGGACTGTGCACAACAACTCGCCAAAATTTGATCGCAATCGGATGAATTGTATATGAACGCATCGCCATTATGCATTTGTTTAAACTACTCGCACGCTATCTATTTTGAAATGGATTAACTATGCCTATGAACCTCCCGGAAGTGTTTACAACAACTCACCAAAATTTGATCGCAATCGGATGAATGGTTTATGAATGCATGAAAGACGAACACCCAGACATTCCTTTATATATATTTATAAGATTAGGGAATTAAAAGATTCTAGGGATTACGAGTAACATAGTCTGAGTAATGTTAAAAAGTTATCAATGTTAGTCCCATACTTAAATCATTGAGGCGATGCAAAATTTATACTCAATGTAGTTTAAAAGTAATTACATTACCATTGTTTCAGTCTATCAGAGGCATTTCCGCAACATAGTTCACCAATTTCCGGACGTTGGCATTCTGTACATGGATGGTTCGAGGGTTGTGCTTACGTAATTTATGGTGCAAATACCAAAATCTCTTTGCCTGAGGCCTGTAGAGTGTTTACTGCGGAGCGCATTGCCATCTATGAAGCTATGCAGTTTGCACTACAGGATGCACGAATTTACTTTCTCGCGTGTACAGACTCTTTCAGTTCGTTGCAGTCAATTGCTATGTTTTGCGCCACTAAAGGTCTGGTAATAATAATAATAATAATGCGCGTCAGAGTAGCAGTGGAAGATAAAATCAACAAGGTCGCAAATGGACGGGGGAAAAGACGTCTTGCTCGGCCCGGTGCTGGGCCCAAGGTTTTCGGAGCGAGCAAAAGATGATTTCCAAAAAGCAAATGGAGACAAATAATTGCTTAATGCAATAATCAAAAGTGCAAAAAAAGAATCTCATGAAATTAATTAAAGAAAACCCAGAGGCCTGTTAATCGTGCCTTTGTTACATCACAAAGACAAGATTGACGAAATCGAGATAAAGATAAGGATTATTATTATGTTATGTAATACGTAATACATACGAATCTTATGTAATATGGAATAAAATAAATATAAGAAATAAAAAGACAAGGGAGCTATATTACTTAAAATATAAAAATGTATTAAAGATAAAAGAAAGAGCGTGTACACGAAATAAACAAAATTTCAAAATGGCGGATATGTAAAAGGTTTATATTCTAAACGTAAGCAAAATTAAGAAATTACGCAGGTTTACCGAGGATTACGCGAGTGACTAAAGTGTTAAATATTGTGTGAACAGTGTAGGTAAAATACATAAGAGAAATACAATACATAACTTGCTAAAAGAGAAGTCATATAACATTTAATATCATGACGGTCAACTGTGCTCCATGCGGTAAAAAGATCAAGAACAACCAGCAGGCTGTAGGATGTGATGGTGAGTGTGGACGCTGGTTTCATGTAACATGCATGAAAATGAGTAAAGACACGTACCAACAATTCCGGAAAGATGATACTTTCAAATGGTCATGCAATCGGGAAGACTGCCTCCCGCAACCTAACCTCAAAGAGGTTATGGCATCTTTCTCCCAGAAACTTGAGGAATCCCTTTCGGCGATGAGAGAAGAAAACCACGAGGTAAGAAAACTAGCAACTTTCTTATCAGAAAAGTATGATGAACTCCACCGGGAAATTGAAACTCTGAAGAAAGAGAGAAAAACCGTCAAGGACGCAGAAATGGCAGCATCTAGAGCTATCAACGAATTGGAGGAACTAAAACAGTACCAGCGCAAGAACAACTTGATAGTGTATGGAATACCCACTGAAAGAGAGGAGGATGTGTTTCACAAAATCTCGGACATTGGCAAGACGTTAGGAGTTGAAATCACCACGGTAAACATAGACGCAGCTCACCGCCTCCCGTCAACAAAGCCTGGGCCACAACCTATAATTGTGAAATTAAATAATAGGTGGAAGAAGGAAGAGATTCTCAGTAGCAAAAGACAAAAGAAGACCCTGAAGACGAGTGAAATTGGTTACAGTGATGGTGGTAATATATATATCAATGAACACCTGACCCCAAGAAATGAAACCATCGCCAAAAAGTGCCGTGAATTGAGACAACAGGGAAAAATCTTTGCAACTTGGGTCAGAGACTGCAAAATATACATTCGGAAAAATCAAAATGGACTTTCAAAGCTTACATCAAGTGCTGAAATACTGGATGAACTCGCCCTCTCAAACTAAAATCTATGTAATAGTAAGATATCTACTAAGTATTATCCCATATGGAACTAGAATTACAGAAATTAAATTTTTTAGGTAATGCAAATAATAATACACTAGAATTAACCGAGTGTAACTGTAATACACTTAGCGATTATTATAAGATTAAGGACAGTAAACAGATAATAACCGATACCAGTACACTAAAATGCATACACATAAATGCACATAGCATAAAAAACAAGTTCGATGATATCCAAATAATGTTAGACAGAATCAAAGGTGTAGATGTCCTAGCAATCTCAGAAAATTGGTTAACAGAACAAACAAAAATGTTTTTCAATATTAAGAAATATGTTGCATATCACATAGTTAGAAAGCAAACTGGAGGGGAAGTATCTTTGTATATTTCAAACAAATGTAGCAGTACCCTTGTAAAGGAAATAAATTCCACCCACAGCATACTGCACATTACTGTGAGAAAAGGCCATCAAGAATACAATATAATCACTGCTTATAACCCTCATAAAAGCAACATTCCACACTTTCTAACTGATCTCGAAGTAATTATTAGTTCTTACTCAACGAATCCTGTTATAATACTAGGTGATATGAATATCGATCTATTATTTGGGGACAGATATACTAGTAGTTATATTAACCTAGTCAAATCATATGGTCTAGTATTATGTAATACAAAATATCCAACTCGTGTAACACAAACTAGCTCTACTCTAATTGATCATGTATTGGTGAACGACTGTGACAAAATATGTAATGTCTATAATATTGATAATGATTTGAGTGATCACCATTTACTCATCTGTGAAATGAGAAACAAAAAGATAAACAGGAACTCAATATGTGATGATAGGCCAATAGAAAAGGATAAAATAAACTACAAAAAACTTAATAAATATTTAATAACTCAAGAATTTGTATGCAATGAAACTAACATCAATGACTACTACAATAAATTCTGTGATTTTATTAATAAAGGAATAGAAGCCTGTACTATGAAATATACGAATAAGGAGCCAAGTGCCCCACCAATAAAACCCTGGATCACACAAGATCTTTTAGCACTAATACTCAGGAAAGATAAGATATATACAAAAACCAAAGTTAAAAATCCATCTGCAGAAATTTTAGAAGAATATAAAATTATTAGCAACCAAGTTACAAAACTTAAGAGAAACCTACAAAGAAACTACTTGGACCAAAAAATTCAAAATGCAAATAATCAGAGGGAAGTGTGGAGTGTTGTTAATGAGATGTTAAATAGACCAAAGAAGGGGAAAAATGAAATTGTCAAACTTATAGTCGACGGCACAAATGTCGAAAAAAAGGAAAATATATGTGATGAAATTAATAAATATTATGTCAATATTGCTAACAGTATATGGGAAAATCAAGGAAACGGTTCTACCTCGGACATTACAAGCTATAAAAATACTACTAGCACTAAGACAATCTTTATGTTACCTACTGATGCTAATGAAATAAAATCAATTATAAACTCCCTAAAACACAAGACAAGTGAGGACAACACTACTAATGTCATGCTACAATTGTGTCTTGAGGGTCTTACACCATATCTTGTCAAAATAATAAATCTTTCACTGATGACTGGTATATTCCCCGATGCCTGTAAAGTCTCTAGGGTGGTCCCGATCTACAAAAAAGGGGACAAAACCCAGCCATCAAATTACAGACCCATTAATATTATATCTGCCATCAGCAAGGTTCTAGAAAGCGTTGTTAAACGAAGACTTATGAATTTCTTCATGAAAAATGATTACTTTGCAAACTGCCAATATGGGTTTATTCCAAATAGAGGAGCTGATAGTGCTATATTTGAAGTAGTAACTGATGTAGAAAAGGCATTAGATGAAAACAAACTAGCTGCTGGTGTACTAATTGACCTTCAAAAAGCCTTCGATCTGGTTAACCATAAGATTCTCCTTAATAAACTAGAATTTGCAGGCATCAGAGGAGTGGCACATGATTGGTTCAAGAACTACCTCACAAACAGAAAACAATATGTTGCAATCGATAATGTAAAAGGATCTCAAATGAGGATTGACACAGGAGTACCTCATGGTTCTGTCTTAGGACCAATTCTTTTCTTGGCCTATATTAATGATATAGTATTATTAGAATTGAAAGGCAAGCTTAAACTATTTGCAGATGGTATTTTTATACTCTATCTGGGAACATCTGAACAGGAAATTATGCTAAATATTAATTATGATCTCAATAAGCTGGTGGATTGGTTGAGAGCACACAAAATGGTTATCAATATCACTAAAACAAAATATTTGTTCTTCCATAAACCATCGTACAAGATTGAGACCACAAACATAGTCAACATAGCCAACAAAGAAATAGAAAGGGTTAATTCGGCAACATACTTAGGTATCACACTAGATAGTACACTAACCTGGGAAAATCATGTAGAAAATGTAAAACATAAAATCAGCCCTTTAATTGGTATTATTTTCAGATTAAGATATAGCTGTCTTACTAGCCAACAATTGAAAAATATATACTTTGCTCTGATACATTCACATCTAATGTACATGAATTTCATATGGGGATATTGTAAGAAGGAGCTGATAAAAGAACTTGAGATACTCCAGAAACGTGCTATAAAATCTATCTTTGGATTACCTTGGCTCACACCCTCAAATGAATTGTACTCAAGAACTAAAATTATGCCACTGCAAAAACAAATAGCTATGTCAGCAACAGTATTTGTATACAAATTAGAAAACAAATTGTTACACACACACATCCATTTTACCCATGCAAATGACATTCATCATTATGCAACAAGAGGAGTAAATCAAATATTCACCAGCCATTCCCAATCCATTAAATTTGGAACTAAAGGAATTATGTCCTCTATAATAAAAGAATATAACTCCTACCATTAGGCATAAGGGAAAGTTTCTCTATAAAAACATTTAAGCGGAAAACAAAAGACTTCCTATTAAGGAATGAATAGCCAATGTACAATAGCCTTAAGCAATGCAATGTATCATACCGTATTATCTCTGTAAAGTTAGTCACTAGCAATCTAAGTTACTATTAAACTAAACAATAATGTTACAAAAATTATATATATGCCATGCTGTAACTATGTTACTTGATTGTCCCTAACACGAGCTCAGGCTCATTGGGACCTATGTAAATAAATAAATAAATAAATAAATAAATAAACAAATTATTTAAAACCAAGAAAAAGGCAAGCTAAGACAAGATCAATAATACAAAAGAAACCCAATACCAAGAATAAAGACTTAAAAAAACTAAAAAGCATGACAGAACCTGAATACAGCTCAACAACATGAATCTAACGAAAAGATACGAACATGGAATAAAATAAAATGAAACTTACAAAAGCCAGAGAGAAACGTCAAACTTGCAAAAATTCAAAAATCAAACATTAACGAGACGCGAAGCTTTTCATGATGTTATGTAAACATACCGGAAGGAAGGGGGAGGAGTGAGGGGGGGAGTAAAACAAAGGGGAGAGAGATAGGAGGAGGGAGAAGACAAGGGGGATTATTATTATGTTATGTAATACGGCGAAAATCAAAAGAGAAAAACAAAACAAAAGGAAAATGAAATATACAGAGATACATTACATTACAATTGACTTGGGACGAAAGAGACCGGTAAAAATCGAAAGCACGCTATAAAAAAATAGGCTTATACTCCAACATAATGCCGCACCAACGCGACATGAAAAATGAATAATATGACATCAGAACTGGAGAAATCCCAGTTAACCACCGTCACATATATTCTATAAACAAAAAAGGAAGGAAGCTTGTAGTTTAACGTGACCGTTAATCTGTAGATCATGAGCCACGGGACCTCCGTTTTACGTGGAATCCGAACCACAGGACATAAGTCCCGTTACCTCACATGGCAGGCATTGTTCAACATTCAAAATATGCCAGCCGGATTTGATTTGCCCCGCAAGACATGGGTAACTCTCAACAGAGTCCGCACTAACCACGGGAGATGCGGATCAATGATGTTTAAATGGGGCATGCGATCTTCCCCAACCTGTGATTGTGGTGCAGTTAGACAGACTATGAACCATATTGTCGCTGATTGTATTAGTAGGGCATTCACTGGATCAACACAGGACTTTGTAATAGCCTCTACTGAAGCCATAAGATGGCTAGAAAATTTAGACATTAATCTTTGAACACCCTTTCCCTTGCATGATTGTAATAGTTGTAATGTGTTACTTATTGTATGTATGTATATTGTTTATGTTGTTTGTTTTGTGTTGTACCATACGCTAATAATATAACCTCACATATACTGTCCGCAAACAAAGGTCCAATTGCAACCAATCAAACGAAACGTTTGTGGTACAAAAAGAGACACCGACGCAAAAACGAGCACCAAGGCCCGACAGGAAACATACATAAGCCAAGACGCAGAAATGCAAAACTTTCGAATCTTACTGTGAGGAGGGTACATAACAAAAGCAAAAAAAAAGGACTCCACCGTATGACATTACGCAAGGTCCCGGAGATCTGGTTCAAGGATTAAAATACTAACAGTAACATCTTGAAAAGGAAAGAGAATTAAGCAAAAGAAGAAACATTGAACAAAAACAATTACATTGCGTTAGATAGAAATACATTGAGCCGTACTCACATTCCGCTGCGCCATGAGGGTGGGCCTCCGCCCGAATACACACGTTCGCCCTATATCTCAGCACGTCCAAGACTGAATAAGCTTCTGTCCCCCAGAGAGGAGAAAAGCCTCTCAGAAATATAAAATGCGTAGTTTGGGAGTGGCACCAAACTCGCGTCAAATATTGGCAGAGCCAATAGCAGAACAAATTGCACAACAAAATGCAAGGTAAGCAACAACACTAGCCAATACGAGAGAACTAGGTAGTATGTAGCTAGGGGTTGCACAACGTTAGACAGAGAGATACATACAGACAATCTGCGCACTTTTAAACACTCGAGGCGTAATATAGAGATGTCACAACACATGACAATAATAATAATAACTATAGATTCATGAAAAGTGGTTCAGTTTCCTGCAACACCCTCTAGTGCAGCGAATCCACGACCTACTAGCTGGGTTTTACCGCGCTGTCACTCGAATCACCTTTCTGTGGCTTCCAAGTCACATGGGAATTCGGGGAATGAGTTAGGGGATCAAGCTTCACCTCGACCAATGGAGGTACCCGCTAGAGATATTCGCTCTCAGTTACATCAACAAGTACTGGTATTCTGGGAGAATCAGTTGCTAGCAGACCCAATGCCCAATAACCTGAGAACGATCACGGGAACTACTCATGTGTGGCGGAGCTCTTTCTGGTCACGGAGGGAGTCCGTCACTTTGTGTGGCTAAGGATAGGTCATGCACGATCCACCCACTCATACCTAATGAGAAGGGAAGACTTCTCTACATTGTACACTTTGTACCTTTGAAGCCGTATTCACTGTGGCTCACATTTTAACCGAGTGTGTGGATCTTGCTGACTTACGAAGAAACCTTGGTTTGCAGATGACAGTCAAACTTATATTAGCCGATGACGTGGTGGCTGATGATCTCGTCCTCTGCTTTATAAGTGAGAGTGGGTTAGGACCAGCAGTCTAAATTTTCCAGTATACATTGACTCAAAGACTTTGAATTCTGAATTTTTGTATTTATGTAATTTTTGTTTATTATTATAATTATTAGTTCTTTTTTGTTTTTGTTTTATTAATTTACAGTCTTTTCATATTTAAATGTCCACCTATAAATTCTGAATTCCATTCTAAATTTGTATACTTAAATCTGTGTAAAGAGGGGCAGATGACCTCACAGTTCCAATGTAGAGAATTGATGTTGGATACTGCAATTAAATCATCATCACCTCTCCTCTGTAGTGAACACGCCACATACTTGCTAGGCAACTACAGCTAATGGACAGCCCTATGCTGTTATGTTCAATGTGACAGTCGCTCATAGGATTTTGCTCCGGCCCCAAAGTTACAAGCGCTCCCAGTGCCCGCTGAGCCTACCTGAACAACACTGCTCGAGCACAACACTTAAACATCAATGCCCCAACTAAATGGAGGTACCAAATTATGGAATATTGGCTTTCGCAGCCAAGTAATTAATCCCCAGCAAATCTTCTAGGTTTTTGCTCTGTCTGTTGTGGGGTATTGCCCAGGTGTACTTTTAAGCCCAACTTCTATGTTAAATGTTCAGAATATATCTCTTGTTGAACTTTTAAACATACTGTACTTTTTCTTTGAACAAAATATTAATCTTATCATTTTCATTGTTTAGAGTTAATAAAAATAATATAATGGTGAATTTACATGAGAAAAAAGAATTATGCAAAATCAAAAACGTTTTTTATCCATTACCAATATGTCAAATGTTGCAGCACATTGTTCCTTTAAGAAAATTTGTATTGTTTAAATTTTATGAAATTT
Organism: Meconema thalassinum; assembly: GCA_946902985.2. Lineage (NCBI taxonomy): Eukaryota > Metazoa > Arthropoda > Insecta > Orthoptera > Tettigoniidae > Meconema > Meconema thalassinum. Next base: position 1,607,550,313 of record OX336388.2, on the reverse strand, counting down.
ACACGTGATGATAATGTGTGGAGAGTAGTTAATTCATAACAAGAATACAGGGACACCTACCAAAAAGGAAAATAACAACAGTAGAGGAAGAGTGGAAATTTTTTAAAGAAGCTTTTGTGGGTGAAGCTAAAGACTTGTATTGAATAACAGGATCGACCATGAAAGATAAGGAGACACCTCGGTGGAATGACAGAGTCAAATTAGCCATAAAAGAGCGAAATAATGCAAAAAAGATGGTAGACAAAGAAAAGCAAATATCTACACCCAAGGTAGTCGAGAAATTAATAACCTCCAGGAACTCTACAGGGCTAAGAAACTTATGGTTAAGAGGATAGTAAGAGAGGAGAAGGAGAATAAATGGACTGATTTTGTTGAAAAATTGGAAGAGAACAGCAGAGGAAACAAGAAACTTCTTTATAGAGTAATTAAGAGTAAGAGAAAAACCCAAGAAGTCATTAAGGCAATAGAACTGGAAAATGGAACCTTAGTAAGAGAGGAAGAAGGAATCAGGAGAGAATTCATGACCTTCTTTGATAAGCTCCTGGATGGGGAAGCATTAAACACATCAGACAGAGAAGGATCCTGTAGATCTGAAGAGCCCAGCAGGAATACGGAACCACCAATCACGTGGCTGGAGATCGAGAATAGTCTTAAAAGTATGAGAAAAGGGAAGGCAGCAGGAGTGGACGAGTTCAGCACAGACATGGAGGGTTGGGAGGAACTCCAGCATTACAATGGCTCTATAGACTCCTCAAGGTAGTATGGCAGCAAAATAACATTCCAGATGACTGGACGAAGGGTGTAATTGTACCTCTTTTCAAGAAAGGCAGCGGACGGAAAAGCACCAACTATCGTGGCATCACTCTACTACCCCATTCTGGAAAAAAATCATAGAGGGTAGAATAAGAGAATCTGTAGAACAATTATTGGAAGATGAACAATATGGCTTTAGGCCTGGAAGATCGACAGACCCTATCTTTGCTGTCAGGATGTTAATGGAAAAACATTGGGAAAAAGAGAAGCCTTTATATTTACTGTTCCTCGATATTCAAAAAGCCTTTGATACCATTCCAAGGAATCATATCTGGGAGTGTCTGAATAAGCTTAAAGTTCGTGACAGTTTAATTGCAAAAGTTAAGATGCTTTATGAGAAGACAAGAAGCTGTGTACAAGTTGCCTGTGGGATGTCAGACTGCTTTGAGACAAGAAAAGGAATACAGCAAGGTAGTGCGCTGTCACCTCTTTTATTTATCACTGTGATGGATGCCATAATAAAGACGCTAAAAGGAAGAGACAAGAAGAGTTACATGCTTTTGCTTTTGCAGATGATGTTGTGATCTGAGGTAACTCGGAAATGGATGTAGAGGAAGGTGGAGCCAGGAGTTTGAAAGATATGGCTTAGACATCAATAAAACTAAAACAGTGGTGTTGAAAGTACAGAAGGGTGATAACGAGCCAGAAATCATGCTAAATGGCACAAAGCCGGACAGTGTCTCAGTTTCAATACTTGGGTAGTATAGTATCCAAAGATAACCTAGCCACATGTGAAGTGAACTATCGAATCAGCAAAGTAATGCACGTTTACCACCAAGTAAGACAACTACTCTGGGATAAACAAGTGCCACTCAAAACCAAGGTACCATTGTACAAAGCATACTACATACCAATCCTCACATACAGCCTGGAAACCACCACACTAACCAGGAAGGACAATTCGAAACTCCAAGCAGAAATGAAGTTCCTGCGTACTATGATCCAAAAGACCAGGAATGATAAAATCAGACAAAAGGTGAGAATAGAAGACTCTATACTACAAAAGATCCAGAAGGCTAGAATGAAGTGGTTCGGCCACGTGAAGAGAATGAGAGCCAGTAAAACTGCAAGAAGGGAGTATGAAAGAGACCTAGGAGGGAGGACCTAGAAAACAATGGACAGATATGGTGAAGAAGGATGTACTGGAGAGAGGCCAGGATTGGGAGAGGATTGTGGACGAAGAATGGTTCATGTATAGACAGAGATGGAGCGGGCTCGTATACCACACCCGAGAAACTGGAGTTGGTCAATGATGATGATGATGATGATGATGATGAGTAGTTAATTCAAAACAGAATACTTCAAAATGTCGTGACTTTTAGAATTTTACTTCCTAATTTAGACCCATCGGATATATGCAGCGTGTTTTTTTTAATCTGTAAAGTTCTCCATTCTAAAGAAAGAAAAGATTCTATTTCGTGATAATATTTATTCAATTGTCACTCTCTAAGAGTTGAAAGACGACGTGGTGAGAGTTCTTGCGAGGATCCTTTAGGCTATGCCGGACAGGCCAAAGGTGAAGATCCAGACTAAGAAGCAACCCACGAAGATGTCCAACGACTCAAATTGCGGAAAAGGAGTAAGAGTCCCAACGAAGGAGGAGGCAGAAGAGACACTTCAGGATAGGGAGGGGCAGACGAGGCTCCAAAGCCATGGTGAAGGCAGCTTGTTTAGAGGTTGGATGCCTCGAGAACAATATCACCATCCTCTGGTATAGGTTAGGCGTGAGGTTAACAGCCTTACCATGTAAAAAATATCTTGTAGAGAAGGACCAAACACACAATAAACCAGACGGATCTTTTGAACGACAACCAAAGCAAGTTAAAACGACACGCATAAGGAAAATGGACATAAAAATGGCTACTTGGAATATAAGAACGGTGTTACAACCAGGGAAGATGCAAGAAATTGGGAGAGGGATTAATACATTTGGATTGGATTTAGTGATGGTACAAGAGATAAGATGGAATCGAAAAGGAAGAATTGATAAGAAAGATTTTAGTTTAGGTATTTTATAGTGGACCAGAAAGAAGAACTTGATTATTTGGTGTGGGATTTATTGTAAATCAGAAAATAAGGAAAAGTGTTCTAGGGTTTGATCCTATATCTGATAGAATATGTAAACTAAGATTGAAAGGGCGCTTTAGAAGCATGACAATTATCTCAGCACATGCACCAACAGAAGATGCAGAAGAGGATTGTAATGATGAGAGTTTTATGACGAACCAACTGACAGCGCGCCCAGATATGACCTGTTGCTTACTCTTGGTGACTTCAATGCAAAGATTGGACGTGAAGACTTTATGAACCAGGTGGCAGGACGATATTCATTACATGATAAAACAAGTGGAAATGCTATTTTGCTCGGCCAGTTGGCTGCAGCAAATAATGGTTATTAGGAGCACTTACTTCAATCATAAGAACATCCTTAAAGGCACATGGCAGGTACCCGGAAGTGACCAAGTGAACCAAATAAACCACGTCTTGGTGGGAGCAAGACACACTTCGTCTGTTATTGATGCGCATGCCTGCAGAGGAACCCACTTATGATTCGGACCATTTCTTGGTCTAAGCTGTAATAAGGCAAAAACTATCTAATGCACAGACGAGACAACCATCAGAAAGAAAGAAGTGGAACCAAGAAGCTCTGAACGACCCAAGAAAACAATTTTAAAGAGGAAATTAAAAGGTGACTACAGACAACAAATGCTATGGTTATCGAAGAGAAATAGGAAGATATTAAGACAGCGATTCAAGAAAGTGCTCAGGAAGTATTAGGAACTAAAGAGAGAGTAAAGAATGGATAGTTTGATAAAGAATGTGAAGAAGCAATGGACAAGAAACATGAAGCAAGGAAGTTAATGTCGCAAAGAGATACAAGGCAAAGTAAAGAAAGATACAAGGTATATAGGAGAAAAGCAACAAAATTATTTAAAAAGAAAAAGAAGGAAACGTTAATGAGAAAGTTAGATGGGATTGAAGAGAGAAGACAACGAAACGAAGTGAGAAAATTTTATACAGAAGTTAACTGGTTCAGGAAAGGGTATCACCCTATGCCTGGATGTAGAGACAAACAAGGGAAAATATTAGACAACGTGGATATCGTCAATAGATGGAACATTTTGAAGAGTTACCGTATTTACTCGGCTATAGGATTCCTTTTTTTTCTAAATTTTTTGTTCCGAAATTGAGGGGGGTACTATAGATACGGACTTCGCAAAAAAAAAAATTATTTTGGGAAAGAGAGAGAGAGTAAAAACAATCTATTTTATTTTGATGCTACATAGTTCATTTCAGCGGCGGCTCGTGGGGTGTAAGTACGGTGCAGCCCAACACTCGCTCGAGTACAGTAAACGTATACATTTTGAATAGGTGTGTTGGGTCATCTAGCTAGGAGAAAATCTGGTATGTCAAAAGTGGTTGGGGTTGATGGCTTGATAAAATTTCTTTTTTATCCTCCTCCTTCCAATTAGAAAACGGAGTTTCTCTTAAAATACAAACTAAATCTACGGACTGTTCCATGTTAAAACACGCCTTGGAGGAACACTATTATTTCACACTATAGGAAAAGATTTAAATACTATATAAACTTACCTAAAGAATGACCTCTCACTCTACATACCGTACTCATGTTTATAACATAACTGAATTTCAAACTCGCTTCCTCTCCACTTAACACAGTAACTATAAAAACGCCAAGAGCTCACTCTTTTAACTGTGCTACTGTATGCTCTTCAAAAGCGCTTATTCTATTTACACTTCACTCACAATTAATGCACCACACGGCCACGAATCACAATTTAACAGCACAAGAATACTTCGTACACCACACGTTCAAATTTATAACAAGCTTCTTGTTACAGCTGTTGGAACAGTAGCCACAACTCCCGCGACAAAATATACTAGTAAATATGTCTTTGCGTGATTGTGTTTTAGCGTGATTGAGATACTAACATTGGCAGCAATGGTCAAGGAGCGAAGAGCCCGGGTTATATTCGGGTGCGTTCAGATAATATCGTCACAGCTCGTGCGAGGCAGCCAAATATTCTAGTTGATCGAAGGGCTGCACCAAGCGGAATTCTTCTGTATACATACTGCAGGAGGTTTGGCGCGTTGTCATGGCAACCGTTCAGTTACACGTCACAAGTCAGCCCGTACTGCTGTGAGCATTGGCAGGGCTACACTCGGAACGCAAAGCACAATCGTGAAGGAAACGGACTGCGGTGCTTGCTTAATTACTAATAAGTATGAGCACTACGCTGGTTGTGTAATCACAACATATAAAGCACACTCTTCGTTCTTTTTAACGAATACAGAGGGTTTTAAAGAGAAAATATAGGGATTCAGAAAATGATAGACAATGGTTTTGAGAAATGTTAGTGCAGCCGGGCTGTACCTGATGCACCTGGAAAGCCACTACTGGTTCATTCATGTTCTCAATCCGTAGATTGGTCGGCAGCAATCCTCCTCTTCCATTCTTCCCTGTCGCCAGTCAGTCTCTTCATGTCTCTGTATGAATGGACATTAACATCTGTTATGATCTGTTTGATGTATTGCAATCTCGTTCACCCTCTTCCTCTCTTGCCCTGAATTATAACATCTAACACAGTTACCATAAAGTTATTGTGGCGATAGACATGTCCTATCAGTTGGTCTTGTCGTTTCCATATTGTTTTGAGAAATGCTCTCTTTTCATTAATGGTTTTGAGCACTTCGTCATTCGTCACTCTTGCGGTCCATGGAATTTTTCCCATCCGCCGCCAACACCTCATTTCGAAAGCTGCAAGTCTTCTTTTATCAGCACATCCCATTGTCCAAGCTTCTGAGCCATACAAGGCTACACTCCACACATAACATTTTATAAATTTAATCCTGGTCTCAATAGATATATTCTTTGAAGTCAGAAGGGTTCTTTTGTTGTTAAATGCAATTTTGGATTGCGTAATTCTAGCTTGAATATCAGTTGAACTTTTTCCAGTGGAAGTAATTTTACTCCCTAGATAGGTGAAATTGTTAACTTGCTTAAGTGGAGCACCAGCTATATGAATACCTGCATTAAGTTGTTCTCTAGCTCAAACCATTATTTCCGTATTTTTAATATTGATTTTCATATTATATTTTTCATGTAGAATCCTGTTCATTTCCGTGAGTGCATGTTGCAGTTTCTCTTCACTGGTTTCCAGGACTGCTATGTCGTCTGCAAACCTTATTGTCTTGACTGCTACTCCGTTGATCTTAACTCCTCTCATAACTGTCTTACATTCCTCAATGCCTTTCTCAATATATAAGTTGAAAAGTGCCGACGATAAGCTGTATCCCTGTCTAACTCCTTTATGAATACAAGCTTCTTGCACTACTCCGCATATGTCCACAATGCTTTTTTGTTTTTTATAAAGTTCATTGATTATCCTTCTATCTCTGTAATCGAATCGGTAATAATAATAATATCGTATGGCCTCGGTGCAGGGTGCAAGCTTTGTTATTTGACACCCAAAGGGTAGCTTGCATGTTGAATTTCGTTGTTCCTTGAAGCACTATGAAAGTCAAGGAGGTTAGATCTAAGCTCCTTGAACACTATAGCACTTTCTAGTAGAAAAATGAGGAACTTTGTGTTGGCGGAAACTCCCGAGATTAATTTTGCCATTAAGAACATGGCCTACTGAATTCAAATGGGTTCCTTATGCCAACATCGTATGACATGGTGTCGCAATTTTTTCCGCCTTTCAAAAAATCACTTACCACGGCCAGGAGCGAACCTGCAAGCTTGGGGTTAGTAGATCGACACATTGACCACTCGCCCACGGTGTCAAGCTATCGAATCGGTCATTTGTAGAGGGCACTAAGTCATTTTTGTAAGAATTGAGATAATTGACACAAACTGTTTCTCTCACTTAATTTCCCCCAGGGGCTCACATCTAGTGGGACGTGGGTTGGCGACCACGGGACCCCAGCAGAGTCCGGCCGGGCTCCTCTCTGTCTTCTTTCCTGTCGACCTCCCTTGGTCAGCTCTTGTTCTTTACCGACCCCGACGGTATTAGGGTATCCGAGGCCTAGGGAGTCTCTTCCTTTCCCGCCTTAATTGGCCCTTGTCTCATCTTTTCTGATTCCCTCCTTTTGCGAGGGGTCAGCCTTCTTTTTCTTTTCCTTTCACCTCCTGCCTTGTGCTCAAGGCCCTTAAGGAGGCCGGGTGTATGTAGCCCTACCACTTCTGGTGCACCCTAGATAATGCTACACCCTCAGGGGCTCACGGCTGGTAAGTTTGGGAGTTGGCAACCCCGAGGGATTCCTGAGCTGGGTCAGTTTTCCCCTTTTGTCCCTTACCTTTGGGGAGGACCCTCTCCTCTCTCCCCTTTCCTCTCCTCTCCTCTTTTCCTTATATTTCCTTCTCTCTTTAAGATTCCCACACCTTTTTGTAGATATTCTTAATCTACGTTGCATTTTGTAAGTTTTTTCGATCTAAATTGCATTTTGTGAGTGTTTTTCAACCTCACTTGCATTTTGTAAGGATTGCCAATCAAAATTGCTTTTTAGTAAGTCTTTCAATATAGGGGGGGGGGGGGTCTTTTTGTGAGTATTTTGAATTTCAATTGCATTTTGTATTTTCAACCTACCCCGTTTTGTTCAAGTAGTTAAGTCTCAATTGCAATGTTGTGGGTATTTTGAATCTAAATTACATTTTGTAATTATTTTCAATCTAAATTGCATTTTGTAAGTATTGTCCATCCAAATGAGAAGTTTGAATCTACCATACATTTTGTAAGCAATTTCAATTGCATTTTGTATTTTCAACCTACCCCGCTTTGTTCAAGTAGTTAAGTCTCAATTGCAATTTTGTGGGTATTTTGAATCTAAATTTCATTTTGTGCGTATTTTCAATCTCATTTGCATTTTGTAAGTATTTTGATTTCACTTGCATTTTGTCAGTATTTCGACTGTATGTTGCATTTTGTACGTAATTTGGACTTTACCTACATTTTGTGCTTTTTTTTTCAATCTATTCCTTTTGTGAGTATTTTCGTTCGAAATTCCCTTATGTACGTATTACCGCTCTCCATTCGGTGAGTAGTTTCAATCTGAGTTCCTTTTGGTAAGTATTTTTCCTGCTACATTAGGCATAATTGTTGGGGCTTACTGTCTATTTTATCTAAACCATTTTCGTTTCATCCACAGCAGTGAGCTGTTTTTTTTTTTATCTTCATCCTTTCATTTCACGCCATTTCATTTCATCAGGGGCCGATAACCTCGATGTTAGGCCCCTTAAAACAACAATTATCAACATCTCACTTAATTGTAAAGCAAAGTTGCTGTCACGTGTAAGTATCATTGCCCGCAATAATACTGTTCTAGAGAGGTTTATTCGAATAGATTTATCCTTTAAAAAAGGGAGAAAATAGAAAAAGAAATTTATGACTTAGTTCCCTTTAACATTGAATCAGATCTTTAAGAAGTAGTTAGTTCACTTTTTTGACAAATATACAGATTTATAGATACCAGTATAGCATATTACTATATTTTCAATGCTTGTTGTTTGAGTCTTCAGTCTTTTGACTGGTTTGATGCAGCTCTCCATGCCTCCCTGTCCTGAGCTAATCGTTTCATCTCTACATAGCTACCACACCCTACATCCGAGGCAATCTGTTTAACATATTCTAACCTTGGTCTACCCCTACAGTTCTTGTCCTCGACCCTTCCTTCCATAGCTAAGCTTGCTATTCCTGGGTGTCTTAGTATGTGTCCTACCAACCTGTCTCTTCTCTTCATGAGCAGTCGCCAGAAACATCTCTCCTCTCCCACTCGCCTTAATACCTCTTCGTTCGTAACCCTATCTACCCATCTGATCTTCATCATTCTCCTGTAACACCACATTTCAAATGCTTCAATTCTCCTCTTTTCTGCTGCACCAATAATCCAAGTTTCACTTCCATAGAGCGCCACGCTCCAGACAAAGGCTTTCAAAAATGACTTCCTAATACCTAAATCTATATTCGATGTCAACAGATGCCTTTTTTGTAGAAAGGCTTTCCTTGCCTGAGCCAACCTACTTTTAATATCCTCTTTGCTTCGTCCATGACTGGTTATTTTGCTTCCTAAGTAACAGAAGTCTCCTACTTCCTTTAGTTTTTCACCTGCCAATTTGATGTCCATAGAGGATTCTGATTTATTTCGGCTGCATTCCAATATTTTTGTTTTACATTTATTAATTTTCATCATGAATTCTTTCCTCAAGGCGGAGTCCATACCATTCAAAAACTCATTCAAATCCTCAGGCGTGTTGGCCAAGAGGAAAATATTTCTCCTTGAATCTTCAACCCACTTTAAATTTTTCTACAATTTTGTTCATTGCTTGTTCAATCTTGAGATTGAAAAGTTGTAACATGTTTTTCTAGGGGGGTTTTATGCCACTAACACAATGAAACACTCTCACCTCCTCGCTGGAGTTGATTTAACTTGAACTACCCTCATTTTCCACAAACCTACAGAATTTACTGCCTTTAAATACAGGCCACAAGTGATTTTAACGTTACTTCCCGACTTTGAATGGGCGCCAAGGTTGACCATATGGGTCTTCCTGAATAAAATAGAAATAAATACATAAATACTATGAAAAACTCTTTCTCCCAGGCATAGGGCATTTGGCATGCGTTTGCTGATGTACCAGGTTCATGCAAGACAGGAATATAAACACACATGGATTTTAAAATGATAATCTATTGGCTGTTCTAACACATATGTACACAAATATACAACAGAAAATACCCTTCAATACACTTGTAATAATTTCTGTACAGTACCTTTTGTTCACTGCTTCTACACTCTTAGAGCAACAACACTTCTGGTCAGTTTGACCCCAGGCATTCAGCCTCCTATCATATTTACACTTGTGTAGTTTGTACGGAAAATGTACACAAGTTCCAACAGTCGGCGATTATAGCGTTGTTCCACAGTCTTTTTTGCTCGATCCACGATAAGTCGCTCGCCACCACTTTCCAACATGTGGACCACAAATAGCTTGTTAGGCCCAGATGTATAGTCATGTGTTATAATCGTCCTTCCGGCGTGATTTGCACCAACAACCCATGGTACTTGAACAGAACCATAATAATGTAAGTTTCAATAGCCGAAGCTCAGTGAAAGCTTATAAAGTCCCAGTTGTTCATTACTGCACCACGGCAAGTGAAACGACCCTGATTCCCTTAAGAACACTGAAATAATGTAGTTACCAATAGCCGAAGCTCAGAGGAGAACTATCACTGCCTTTGCTGTTCGTTACCGCACTATCACATAGAACGACCCTGATTCGCAAGAAGACATCGTAACCGCATCAAACACGCCATTTTAAACACTCACGCATGAATATCCTTCCCCCCAGTACTGTCCTTTGACCTGCCGGAACTCATTGGCGCGCGCCCACTTCAAGCGGATATTCGTGGCAACATCGGAACATTTGACGATCGTAATTCAGCTGAGCGCACACTAACTTCACTGAGTACTTTTCCTGCGCCGGGTCATCAGAGTTAAGGCTATTCTTAGCCCAGGCATTTTCTGGCTTGACACAAATAAGTCAAATTACCGTTTAACTTTCTCATATGCCCCAACTTCCAGCCTTCGAAAATTGTGACTCGTGTACCTATAGTACAGCCAGCAATTGAAACTTTTAACATTTCTAGTTAAAATAAACACATTAACCCCAAACCAAAATGAAATAATGCTTCTACTTCAGGTAATAATACAGTCTTTTATATCCCTGTTCCCAAAACGTAATAAATCTCAAAAAACCCCGTATTTTATAATATCAAACATCCAAAAACCGATAATTAATAAACAGTGATCCTAGGTTGTCCGGACCATCCAAAAATGAATCCGTCCACACAAAAACACACAGGCACAATAAAAATCACCTCTACAACCCCATGTTAACCCAATATAATAAGATACGAATAAAATACCCCAAACTAACTGCGCGAAGCAAAACCCGAGGGTGAGCTACTGTAACTGAATAAATTCCGTTACAACAAGTTAGTTGGACTACATCATATTTGTTAAACGCGGCAATAATCCGGCCAAGTTAAATTATTTCAGTTTATTCAATTTCATATTTCATATTATTATTATTATTATTAATATTTATAACGTCATTTTTTTGGAGCTTTTAAATTTGGAAGATTACAGATAGGATTTCTACTAGTAGAAATCCGTATCTATATTGGATGAAAAAAATCCACAGCCTGCTTCCAGTCTCCGACCGGGTCAGGAATGGAATGAATGAAGCCCCCAACTAGCGGCGAGGATATGAACTGTGCCGGCTGCCGAGGCCTGACGCACTCCTCTGGGGCAATGATTAAATGAATGACAGATGAAATGAAATGATAGTGGAGAGTGTTGCTGGAATGAAATTTTTGACAGGGAAAACCGGAGTACCCGGAGAAAAACCTGTCTGCCTCCGTTTCGTCCAGCACAGATCTCACATGGAGTGACCGGGATTTGAACCACGGACCCAGCGGTGAGAGGCCGGCGTGCTGCCGCCTAAGCCACGGAGGCTTATCTATATTGGATGATTCCAATATAATGTTGCACGGCAAATCATTTCATACGTAAAGTCGGGATTTTATTCATTAGGGGTAAGAGAGAGTGGTGTGTGACTCACTGGGTATTTCAATACAAGAATAGATTGGAGTACAATAAAATTACGAAATCTGAGGGAACACTTAAAAGCAAGGAAACGTGTATGATCTACGTCTTGCCTGGATACGGAAATATAAATACGGGGAGGCAGCCTCATGGCGGGAATAGCCACGTGTGGTGACCAGCCAATCAAGGAAGAAGGAGCAACAGCTGGGGCATGGGGAGATACGTGACGCACGCGGATTGGTCGAAGCAGCGAGGCCGCGGTATTAAGCTGGACCCTGGTGGGAGAAGATGGAAGATATAGTGGACGCGCGGTGTGAGTGAGGACATTCATTAAGACTTTACGCTTGGAGCAGTAAGGAGGTACTTTGTTCGTTAGTCCCAAGTGGGACAATTTTATTCACGCTAATTCCGCTGATCACATCAGATCATGAGTTCCACTCGTCTTGCAGTGTTTAGCGAGACCACGTGTTGTGGTTCATGGAATAGACTCCACCACAAGCTGTAACGATTACTTTTGATCAACGAGGAAGAATCTGATGCCGTCAACACCAAGGCAGAGCATCCGACGATGAGAGACTTCAACCACGTGGAGGCAATGTTTCCGTTGGTAAGCACAAGTAATCTACGACACACACTCTCTGTTTTTCAATAGAGCTATATAAATTCTTTAAGCATTAATTTGGAAATAAGTTAAATTCACGTTATTCTCCCAACCGGCGTATTAAGTAATTTTGTTCGTGGCAATGTTTAAAGTAGTGTGCTCCGTTAACTGTGTTAATTTTATTCATGTTGCCATCAGATTTTCTAAGTGTATTAAATTCAATTATTACCAAGTAGATTCTTTAATTCCAGTAGGTAGCAATAGTTATAATACCTCATCCTTCTCCACAATCAAATGTTGTCTGGGTTGATGATTCAATCATCCCACGGCCTAGTCATTAAGAGTCTCTTATATGTTCTACTTACGCTAGGGGTCGATATTAAATATATAAATTTAGCTTGGAACACAGTGTATCCAGCTTGGCGCCCAACATAGATCAAACTTAGCAGTAGTATTTTCTGGCGAATAGTCCGCCCAGGTAAAACACATTACATTTGTCGCTACCAACAAGGGGCTTTAATAAACATTACAAAGTATGGGTGATAAGTTGCAGCCTTGCTTTACAGCTTTCTGAATACCACCTTCTCTCTCATGTCCTTCAGCTCGAATGACTGCTGTCTGGTTTCTGTATAGATTGTAGATCACCCTCCTATCCCTATACTTTATTCCAATCGTTTTCAAAATGTCGAACAATTTAGTCCAATTAACGTTATCAAAAGCCTTTTCTAAGTCAACAAATGCCATGAACGTTCTCTTATCTTTCCTTATTCTACCTTCCAAAAGCAGCCTAAGACTTAGTAGAGCTTCCCTTGTTCCTACATTTCTCCTGAAACCAAACTGGTCTTCACCCAACTCCGTTTCTATCTGGATTTCCATCCTCTTGTAAATTATTCTTGACAGGATCTTTGAAGCATGAGTAATCAAGCTGATTGTACGGTTATCTTCACATCTGTCAGCTCCCACTTTCTTCAGTATAGGGATGATAACATTCTCCTTGAAATCAGAGGGTACCTCACCTGTCTCATAAATCCTACACTCCAAGTGAAATAACCTGATGAGACCATCGACTATGCAGCGTAGCAACTCAATCGGTATGTCATCTATGCCTGGTGCTTTGTTCCTCCTCAAGTCTTCCAATGCTCTGTCAAATTCTTATCTCAATATTAAATCTCCTTTTGCATCCTCATCAATTTCCTCCTCCCTTTCCATTACATGATTCTCAATCTCCTTTCCCTTATACAAACACTCGATGTAAGCTTTCCATCGCTCAACCTTTTCTTCCCTATCTGTTAGAGGCTTTCCATTTGTGTCCTTAATATTACAGCACTTAGTCTTCTTTTCCCAAAAGTATTCTTAATCCTTCGATAAGCTGTATCTACTTTTCCTAATTTCAGACAATTTTCTATACCTGCACATTTCTCTTTCAACCATTCTTCTTTCGCTTCCTTGCACTTCTTGTTAACTTCATTTCTCAGACGTCTGTATTCTGCTTTCCCCTTTTCATCTCTTACATTCTTGTGTTTCCGCCTTTCATCCATCAATTCTAGTATATCCTGAGTGATCCATGGTTTTCTACCTATTCTTTCTTTCCTACCAATGTTTTCTTCTGCGGATTTTGTTATTTCATTCTTCAAAAGTGCCCATTCGCCTGCAATTGAAGTTTGTTTAGGGTTTTTCATTAGTCCTTCCTTTATACTCTTCTTGAATGTTTCGTTTACATCCTTCTCTTTCAGTCTGTCTATTGCCCACCTTTTTGGCTTTTGACTTTTCTTCAGTTTCTTCAACTTTAGTCTGCATTTTATAACAACCAGATTGTGGTCAGAGTTTATGTCAGCACCGGGATATGTTTTACAATCCAAAATCTGGTTTCAAAATCTCTGCTTGACAATAATGAAGTCAATTTGGTAATGCCCTGTATCTCCTGGTCTCATCCATGTGTGTATTCTTCTATTGTGGTTATTGAATATGGTGTTAGCTATGACCAACTCATGCTCGGTGCAGAATTCCATCAGCCTGCTTCCACGATCATTCCTTTCACCTAATCCGAAATCCCCTATTATCTTCCCTTCTCTTCCTTTTCCTACCACAGCATTCCAATCTCGCATTACTATAACATTTTCATCACCCTTGATATACCTCAGAATTTCATCTATTTCTTCATAGACCTTTTCAATATCTTCATCATCAGCTTGACTGGTAGGCATATAGACTTGTACCACTGTGGTGCACGTAGGTTTTGTATTGATTTTTGCTACAATAATCCATTCACTATATTGCTCATAATATTCCACCCGTTGTCCAAGTTTCCTACTCAATATGCGACCAACCCCTGCTTGTCCATTGTTTGATTTAGTGCTAATGACCCTATAGTCTCCTGACCAAAAGTCCTGTTATTCCTGCCAGCACATTTCACTAATCCCAACCAAATCCAACCTCAACCTATCCATTTCCCTTTCTAAGTTTTATAATCTTCCACTTCCCAGCAGACTTCTAACATTCCACGCTCCGATCCGTAGAATGTCAGATTTCCTCTTTGGCACTTCTGTGATGTTAACCCCCTCCAAATTGGAATTATACATGGGAGGAGGCCATCATCACATGTAATTATGCATAGAGAGGTGCATATCCTCAGGGAAGGGCATTACGGCTGTAGTTTCCTGTTGCTTTCAACCGTGCAGCAGAACGCAGTGTAGAAATTAGTTGGCTTATATTATGAATATCTTAACCATCTATAAGACAAGTAAAGAATTGATTTATTCTGAAAGGCTGCTACTCCCTTTCAGAATAAGTAATAGAGCAATTCTACTAACAATAATACTAACCTTCTACTAACAATTAAATACCAAAATTCTACTAACGAAAAATACTTAAGTTCCACCAACAACAAAGTACTGCCACAAAAACAGTCTGTCACCAGGCACACTCACATGCACCCTCACACATCACAGTCTAATGAAACAATGAGCTATATCTAACAAACAATGCAACTGCCACCAGACACACCACAGTCTAATGGAACAATGAACTATATCTAATAAACAAACTAACTACATACTTACAACTAAAATCAACCACACACCCACATTCTAGAAGAGGAAATGGAAAACAGAAATAAGAGTAAGGGAAACAAAAGACAAGGGGAAAGGAAATGCCCTCAACCCTCAAAGAACGAGAATTACAGGACTCGGAAGAGAGGAGAGCCAGGAAAGGCAGAAAGGAGTTTTAAAATGCGCACACTACAACATTTATAAGTAATTTCAAGGGCAGCGCGTGCCTAGACAAGCGAGAGAGGTAGACAGTAACGCCATCTCTTAGCAACAAGCGGAAATACCACGAAGCGCTTCGATTCTAGACTAGAACCTTCCTTATTGATATAAAAGGAGTGCGTCGGCACGATGTTAGTTAGTTGAGTCGAGTAATCGAAGCGATACGGTCAGAGAAAGATTTTAGTTAATTTAGTTGTACTGCGACACAGTGATTGTGAAGGTATTGTGCATTTGTTTGTGTCGTGCGCATGTGATACCCATAATTGTTGTGTCGAGTTCCATAACTGTTACGATTTTGGCATAGTGTCACAAAAACGTAAAGTTGATAGTGAGTGCAGAGTTTTTCAGTCTAAATGGGAAATTTCATATTTTTTCATAGAATGGAAAGGTAAACCACTGTGTTTGATTTGCAATCAAACAGTTGCTGTTTGTAAGGAGTTTAACTTGAAAAGACACTATGATACGAATCATACATCAAAATTCGATTGTTACACTGAAAAAATAAGAATGGACACACTGTCATCTTTAAAATCTAAACTTCAAGGTCAACAATCGATGTTTACTAAAGCTAATACTGAGCGCGAAGATGCCCTGAAATCAAGTTTTATTATTGCATTAGAAATCGCGAAGAGATCAAAACCTTTCACTGATGGTGAGTTTATTAAAGACTGCATGTTGAAAGTGGCCGATGTTTCATTTCCATTTCAAAAGTCAACAATTAAAAATATTTCGCTGTCACGAAACACTGTTGCTTCAAGAATAAATGATTTATCTCAAAATTTGGTTCTTCAACTGAAGGAGAAAATTAAGGAATTTACAAACTTTTCACTGGCTGTTGACGAGAATACTGATACTGAGGATACAGCTCAACTTGCTGTTTTTATACGAGGTATTAACAGTAACTTTGAAATAACTGAAGAACTATTAAAGTGCGTCCCATTGACAGGTACTACAAGAGCAAATGATATTTATTCTGCAATTGAGCATTTGATAGCAGAATATGAACTCGACTGGAATATACTTAGCAGCACAACTACGGATGGCGCTCCTGCCATGGCTGGCAAACATTCGGGCGTTGTAACCAAGTTAAAACAGAAAACATCAGGGAATATTGTGGGATTTCTTTGTATAATTCATCAGGAATCATTGGCATCCAAACATTTAAAAATGGACCATGTCATGCAACCTATAATTAAAATAGTAAATTTTATAGGGTGCAGAGGACTAAATCACCGACAGTTCAGGCAGTTTTTACAAGATTTGGACGAATAGTTTTCTGATGTCCCTTATTTCACCGAAGTTGTTTGGCTCAGTCGTGGAGTAGTTTTAGAAATATTTTTTGCATTACGTGACCCTATTCAAGCTTTCATGTTAGAAAAAGGCAACCCAATTGATTATGACAATGACTGGTCGGTTGATTGTGCCTTTTTTGTAGATGTGAATAAACACTTGACTGATCTGAATGTAAAGTTACAGGGTAAAAATCTGATTGTCACTCAAAATGTATTCATGTATTCAAGCCTTTGAAACAAAGTTGAGGCTGTGGGAAAATCAGGTAAAAAATCAAACTTTGGATCATTTCCCTCATTTAAAATCATTTGGCACGGTGAACCAATATAAATTGGATCAATATTCTCAACTTCTGCATAATCTGATCACGGAATTCAGCAATCGTTTTGAAGACTTCCACAAAATGAATGAAATGGAATTCCCAATTTTCAACAATCCATTCAATTTTGAAGTTTCACAGGCACCAGTTCATTTGCAAATGGAGTTGATAGATCTTCAATCAGACAGTATTTTGAAAGAAAAATTTAAAGAGGTTAACGCTCTTTACATTTTATACACAATATTTCAAGAGTTTGGATAACTACCCGCAATTAAAAAAGCATGCAGCACGCATTCTGGGCATGTTTGGTAGCACCTATTTATGTGAGCAGATGTTTTCCGTCATGAAAATAAATAAGAACAAACATCGCACAAGACTTACGAATGAACATCTCCAATCAATTCTTAAAATAATTACAACGAATATGATACCTGACATCAATGAGCTTGTCAAGAACAAGAGAAGTCAGGTATCTGGATCCTCGAGCTCAAAATAATTACCCTCTATGATTTTTAACAACCGTATATTATATACTATATAATTAAGTAAATAAAATGTTACAATAATTCAGTACATTTTTTTTTATTTGAATCTGGCCCGCCTACACATTCTAAATTTAATATATGGCCCTCTGCAAAATTGAGTTTGACACCCCTGGGCTACACAATTTGATATCCTGTTAAATCGCGCACGCGGTATATGTAGGCAAAATGGCGGTCATATCGTCTGAATAACTAAATAATGTAACAAGAAAAGTATTCTTGTCATAAAAGAGGATGAATTTCAGTTATAATTTTAAAATTTTCAAGAATTTGTCAATTTACAAGAATGTTGTCTTTTGACTCTCAATAATTAAGGGAGGTAGCGAGGGGGTCCTAGAGCCGAGTAAATACGGTATTAAGGACTGAATATGAATGTGATACACATCCAAATATAATGAATGTAGAACCACATATAAAAACACCAGCCATTCATGAAGTGCAGGAAGCCATTGATGGACTAAGAAAAAATAAATCCCCGGGGGAGGATGGCATTACGAGTGAGATGTTAAAAAACTCAGGACAAGAAATTATATCTCAAATATATATTCTTATCGTCAAGATAGGGGAGAAAGAGAATATGCCATCTCAGTGGAACATCAGAATAATTTTTCCCATATATAAGAAAGGAGATTCAGTAAATATAATTGTGTAAATTGCCGAGGAATTACATTACTGAATATCGTCTATAAAGTGTTTTCCAATGTGCTATTAAAGAAGTTGCAGATCTACTATTAGGAAATGGTAGGGGAATATCAATGTGGGTTCCGCAAGAATAGAAGTACTTTTGATCAAATCTTCGTTGTTAGACAAGCGATGGAAAATGGTTATGAACACAACTTAGATCTTCATATGTTGTTTGTAGACTACAGACAAGTCTTTGATAGTATTGACAGGGAAGGATTATACAGACATATGGGACAGAAAGGAATTTCCAGAAAGCTAATAAGATTAGTGATAATAACCGCAGAAAGTGCTAAAGCCAAAGTAATGGTGGAGCGGAAACTTTGTGCTGGATTTTCCTTGGAAAGAGGTGTACGACAGGGTGATACCATGTCCGCTTCGCTATTCAACTTCGCCTTAAATAAAGTATTGGAGACATTGGAAGGAGCAAATGATATAGTATATAAATCAACCCAAATATGTGCCTATGCTGATGATGTAGTATTGATAGCGAGAAGACTAAACTATTTAAAGGAAATGTTTGAAGAGATGAAGAAGAAAGGGGGAAAAAATTAGTCTAAATGTGAACGCGGCCAAAACAAAGTACATGCACCTAACATCTGTTGAAAGAAGAAGAAACTGTGATAATTTAATAATAGACTCCTGCCCATTTGAAAATGTTGTATTTGAGTATTTGGGTGTTCTAGTTAATAATAAAAACAAAGTGAGTGAAGAAATAAACAGGAGGATTATTAATGGAAACAGCCTATTTTGCCAATCGCAATTGTTGTCTCATAAAACAAAACTCAACATTTACATGGCCTTGATCAGACCAGTGTTAACTTATGGCTTATGGCTCAGAAACATGGAATATGTCGGTTCAGGATTGCAATAAACTTAGGGGGTATGAGAGGAAAATAATACGGAGGATTTACGGTGCTGTATTGGAAAGAGGAGAATGGAGGATACGAACTTATAGAGAAATAGATTAAATCCTCAAAAGCGAAGACATTGTTCGATATATAAAATCACAAAGACTACGCTAGCTGGGCCACATTGGAAGGATGGAAGACAAAAGAACACCAAAGATTATATATAAAGCCAGGATGGAATGAAGACGACGGTTTGTAGACCAAGGAATTGATGGAAAGATGAAGTGGAGGTGGACTTGCAAACAACGAACATACGACCCCGGAGAACAGCTGTCCAAGATCGAGATCGATGGAAATCTGTGGTTGGGGAGGCCAAAGCTCATACCGGGCTGTAGTGCCAGATAAAGAACAAGAGGATTTATTCAATTGTCCCCCTATAATACGAAATAATGTATCTACTTCTTGAGTCTAACCGCCGAAATAGCATCTTAAAAATGGACGGTGGTCCACTCAACGTGCCAGTGACTAAGTGTGCGGGATTCATGCCCAACAGATTGAGAACAGTGCCGATCACAAAACCAACTTGCGAACTATTGACCGCCACTTTTATTACAACAGGAATATTGTCAAACGGACCAATAGGGGTGCTGTTCACGTAACATCGCGACATCTTTCCATTCCCAGTTGCGAACTCTAAACCGTAAGGCCAGCAAGAATCTTGCTAAATGGGCCGGAGACAGCTGCAACCTATAGGCACCACGACGGACTTTGCCCCTTAGTGGATGCATGCAGATACTACCCACAGTTCATTGCTTCTTGCGACGAGTAACTGAACATTGCGATAACTCCCAAGTGCTCATTGTGGGTGCACATCTCATCCCACATATTCTACATATAGATATGCATAAATTTTAGTCCAGTGCAATTAGACAAAATTGACCTCTGACTCGGACAAAATTAATAACAAGCTGAAAATTGGTGGAAACGTTAAGAACAATGTACTAAACGAAATCCCAAAAGTTCCAAGAAATCCGAGCTGGGGAAAAGCCGCCATCTTGAAAAAACCGCCGCCATCTTGGATTTTTCGGTTCTTGGCCATATATTTCGAACTAGTGGTCCTAGCAAGGGGGGCGCCCGGGAGGAGCGTCAGTTGGAGTTGTGAGGCCACGTAGATACCACAGCAGCAATCTCTCAGTGTTTCGTGTGTGTTCTTTATTCTCAATATGTGTCGACCGACACATCGACCAGATTTTACTGTCGAAGTCTCGGAAACATTAATAAGATATGCTAGACGCATTCTTACAGCTTTTTAAATTATTTTAGTACTGTTAATAATATAAATAGTGTGTTCAAAGTTCGATGTTGACCTGTTTTTATGCACTAACTTAGGAAAGTTACCTGAATTGGTGGAATAAGAGTAATTCTAAAGATAAAATGAATATACAAACTTATCGCCTTCAAATCCGTCGACGATTCACACGTGCCTCCTTTATGCAGCAGAGCAGAGTGAAGCGAGAAACCAGTCCTGTGTGGTAACGTTTGACCAACCGCTCTATGCAAAAGCTTTGGATAACGTGCTCTCGGCCGAAGAAAATAGCCCCTTATCAAATAATACTTTGCGGCTTGGAGGTTTCCACCTCTTGATGTAGGATGTTTAATGGCTGGAAGTGGCTTAGAGGACTTGTGGGTGGAAATTTATGCAAAGAATTCGGTAATTCACGTGATGTCTGGACACGCGTATGCTCGAGCAATCCGTGCCCACTTCCTGACTCAAGTTGCTCTCGCCAGTGTCCTCATCGACAACATAAAAGGAGATACGATTTTAACCGAAGAACTTAAAGCAGTTCACCGAAAGGTACTTTTAGGGGAAGAAACAGTTGCAAGCATCCGCAACACTGCATGTCTCGCTGACGCCTCCAGTCGGTATTACACCAAGTTCGACAAAGTCGCCAAATCAGGTCGCACAGCGAAATCGTGGACTGAGTATTTCAAAATGGTAACCATGAAGCGTCTTTTCATGAGAGCCGAACGTTCCGGGGAATGGAATCTTCACCTGTATTGTGTGCAGAGAATGATTCCATACTTACATGCTGCAGGGCAATTTAATTATGCCAAATACGCTCACATTTACCTCCAGCAAATCATCATCATCTTGCACAGTTTCCAGCCACTGGCCGGGTCTGTTTGGAACACAAGCCTCTCCAACGTCTTCTGTCTTCCCACCGTCTCTCAGCCGCCACCTTTGTCCAGTCTTCTCCTCTCTTCTTCACGCTTTCTTCCTCCCCCTTCAGCCACCTGTCTCTTGGTCTCCCTCTCGGTCTCTTTCCTTACCACTTCGTCTCGTGTAACCTCCTGGGTATCCTCTTCTCCTCCATTCATTTTACATGTCCATACCATCTAAGTCTAGATTTCTCTATACCATCCTGTAATGGTTCCTCCTTCATTAATTCTCTGGTCCTCTCATTTCTTATTCTATCATCTTTGTAGTTCCAATACTGCTTCTCAAGAACCTCATCTCACTGGCCTGTATTTTGCTCTTCCTTCCTTTCATAAAATCCAGGTCTCCGAGGCATACGTCAGGATAGGGACATAGTACGTCCGATATATGATCTTTTTGCTGTTCTGAGGGACATCCTTGCTCCATTACATGCTTCTCACACTCCTCCGGAATGCTTCTGCCTGTCTCCCCCGCTCATTTATTTCTCTATCGTTTCTTCCATTATCTTGTATGAGGCTTCCCAGATACTTGAAACTCTCCACTTTCTTCAGCTGTTCCCCACCAATTGTTATTCCCGTTGTGGTTCTTTCGGTTCTTTCCTTCTTCCTTGTTGTGATCACCATCTCACTCTTATTTATGCTAAATTTCATCCCATATCCTTGTATTATTCCTTCCCACACATCCAACTGTTCCTGTACCTCCCCCTCCTTGTTTCCCCAGATCATCAAATCATCTGCAAACACCATTGCTTTCATCTTTCCTTCCCCAATTACTTGTGCCACTCGGGTCATTATGTCATCCATCACCACAATGAAAAGTAACGGTGACAGTGCACTTCCTTGTTTCAGGCCGTTTCTCTGTTCCAACCAGTCCGATCTCTCTCCTCCCACTTTCACACAGCTCACGCTTCCCTTGTACATCTTTATCCTCCTTATAGTCCATTTTTCTACTCCTCTATCCTCCAGGGACTCCCATACTTGGTTTCTGCATATACTGTCATATGGTTTCTCAATATCCAGGAAGGCCATCAGTAGATCTGTTCCATACTCATAGTGCTGTTCTTGTAACTGCCTTACAGCAAAAATCCAATCCACTGTGGGCCTTCCTGCTCTGAAGCCATGTTGTTCTTCCCTCATCCCTCCTTCTATCCTTGTCCTAATTCTCCTTTCCAAAACTTGCTCAAACATCTTTGCACAATGACTCATCAGTGTTATTCCCCGATAGTTTCTGCATTCTGTTCTACTACCTTTCTTGAAAATCGGGACAATTATTCCCTTTTTTTCCAGCCCTCTCCTCCAGCAAATATTGAGGATAAATGAAACCATGACTGCGTCCGAAATCGAACAATTTGTGACGAAAGGCTTCTTCACCGTCCGAAGATCCGACAAATTCTGGTGTGGAGTTTGGACGGATATGGCAATCGAACAGGTGCTGATGCGTACTACGAAGTCAGCGGGAGGACTGACACACGGCCGCGGAATGTGTGAAGAGGTGATAGCTCGATGGGTGACCGCCATGCCTGCAACGTCTGGTATTGTCGATGCAATAGAACGTTTCAGTGGTGTTTTCTCTGAATTTTGCGATCAACACGTTGAACTTCGAGAGACACGACAAGGCAGAGACAAAGGGGATGTTGACAAGATGACAGAGTGGATGCGTTCTCACAACCCTTTCGTGGAACTTCCTCTTCTTTGTCTCTTCGTACACGTGTGGTTGCCGACGACACCGTGATCTGCGACGAATCCTGCGCCCTTCGTTTGCAAGCCATGAAGTCAATCGCAGCTCAATGCCTCAGCGACGTCCACTTGAAGAGGAAGGACAAATTTCGTTCCCTTGGAAGTATGGCCAAGATCATTAAAATTAAGGACACCACAGTGGAAATAGACCCGAACCTACTGTTTCATCGCCTCCTTTGCAAAATACGAAGTAAAGAAGAGCTTTCAACGTACTTGACTTAAGAGTTGGCCACAAGACCACCAGCTCTATTTGATGGCACACTTCTGCGGAAAGGCACAAAGTCCAAGAGGAGTTTCCAAGCTGCGAAGAAGCTTTGCCATCAAACCCTGTGTTCACGGTCGACGGAGGTTTCCTTCTGCATCGAGTTGTTTGGACCTGTCCTGCAACCTACTCCCAAATTTGCCAGCAAAACATCAATTATATTGAAATCCATTTTGGCAAAAAGACAACCGTTGTGTTTGATGCCTATGGTGCCCCGACAACCAAAGATGCAGAACATGCCAGAACTGGCAAAGAAGCACCAGACGCAGTTATGGAAGATTTCACGCCAACTACTGTACCACTAGGAGTGTTTTTATCAAACGAGAACAACAAGGCGCGTTTCATTGCTCTCCAATCAAAACACCTTACAACAGCAGGCATTGAGGTTATTCAAGCTGAAGACGATGCTGATACCGTGATTGTTTCAACGGCAGCCGAAACTTCAAGGAAAACAAAAGTCAGTTCTGTGATTGTGGGAGAAGATACTGATCTGCTCGTCTTGATGGTTTCTGTTCCTGATGATAAACTTAATGTTTATGCCGGAAAAAAGAATGGAAAAGGCAAGATTTTCAAAAGCGGAAAACTCAAGTCTGGCCTTGGAAGCTTGCTTCCAATTCTCCCTTTCTTCCACGCTGCTACTGGTTGTGACACCACATCCGCCCCCTTTAGAAAGGAAAGGAAAAACTCAGGTCCTTCAAGCAGCTTAAAGAAAACGCTAAATTGCGCAGTAAGGTCCATGTTTTCAACAAGCCAGATGCATCGCACAAAGAAATCACTGCAGCAGGAGAGGCTTTCTTTCTTTCCTTATATGGATTTCCCATAACTAGCCGATTGGACACCACAACTACAGATCCGGATGTGAACGCAAATGCGCTTGCCTACTGAGTGGCCTACGCTACACAACAATGTGCGGATACTGCGCTGGTCACGGATGTGCGAACTGCGCAGAGGAGAGCATCGACGTTGACGACCCTGATGATCTTGTGCTTTAATACGAGGGCAAGTTATTTCGAAATAGACATTATCTGCACAAAAGATAAGATTCTCACTGTTCCTTTTTTTTACAGATCTCATGGAACCACCAAATGACGAAAGCCACTAAGCATTACAAGTCAAAGTTTACATCTCGCATAGTGTCTCTGTATTTAATACTGACAATAATTTTAGCATTTTTCATGTGATACTCACAATTTCAAGAATATGATTTATAATTTTAGATTTAAATACATTATTTCCATTGGCAGTTTTAGCTATTGTAACAGGAACGGTCTAAATCGAACTTTAAACACTCTATTTATGTTAATAGTACTTAATTAAATAAAACAGCTGTAAGAACGTGTCTAACATATTTTATTAATGTTCCTGAGACTTTGGCAGCAAAATCCGGTCAATTTGACATCAGTCTGACCTCGCTATGACCACTTGTTTGAAAGATATGGCCAAAAGCGGAAAAATCCAAGATGGCGGCTTTTCCCCAGCTCGGATTTTTTGGGATTTCGTTTAGGACATGGTTCTTAACGTTTTCACCAATTTTCAGCTTGTTATTAATTTTTTCCAGGTTTAAAACTAATTTCACTTGACTATTTATCAATTTTTAAAAAGCCGCAAATCTGTCAACGGAATCTGTGAATCCTTTTCAACATACCCAAATCCTTTATTTTATGGCATATCCTTTGAAATATACCACTTTATCAATACAAACTAAGTTTTATTTTAATTCATATTATAAATCTACATGTTTTGGTCATTTTACAGCCTTCTTCAGCATTTCATAAAGATATTTAGTCTATATTCATCATATGCAAAAATAGGCTCATGAGATCACCTTTTGTCTGTGTGTGTCCCCTAATAAAATCCAAACGGCTGGAGAGATTTATATGAAACTCGATGAGGACATAGTACAATATTATCCGACCCCGACCATGCCCTTCAAATTTAAATAAGTTTCTCCAATCGAACATTGCCGCTACGCGAAATATTTCACAGGCATTCTATATCTCCGAAACTGTTACTGAGATCACCATGACATTTTGTATGTTGATAGTGCATTCTACGCTAAGTTCAGCTGTACGATGCCTAAAAATATATTAGGAACAAAACCAACATGGCTGCCAAGTGAAGTTGAAATATTTAAATGGCATTTTCTAGAGATTTAATGAACCGAGCGCAGTGAAACTTAACGCCCTACATGTCTATACAAGATTTAATCTTCTTCTTCTTAAGATGCCGTCTCCAAACGAAGGTTAGCGATCCACGTAGCCAGCTCTGACCTTGACATTGCAGTGTGAAATGCTTCCTCCGATGTACACCGGTGCCACCTTCTAATGTCCTTCAACCATGAATTCCTGCATCTCCCAACGGATCTTTTTCCTTGTATCTTTCCTTCAATAATTAGCTGTAATAATTGGTACCTCTTGTTTCGCATGATGTGACCAAGGTATTGTGTCTTTCTTTGCTTTATAACATGTAGCAGTTCTTTTTGCTTTTTCATCCGATGTAGGACCTCGACATTTAAAATTTTCAATGTCCAAGGTATGCTCAAGAGACGACAATATAGATATATTTCAAAGACATCGATTAGTTTTTCAATCGAAGGATCCATGGTCCAGCATTCACAACCATATAGAAGAACAGAAAATACGTAACAACTCATCATGCGGATTCGCAACTGTAGACTGAGATCTGATCGTACAAAGAATTTCTGCAAGGTAAAGAATTGTTTCCTGGCCTGTTCAATTCTAGATTTTATTTCTTGTTTGGAGTCACATTGTTCGTTCAATATGGTGCCCAAGTATTTGAAGGAGGACACTTGTTCAACTATATGATTATTTATTGTGAGATTTGCTCTTATTATCTTTTTAGAGAACACCATCATTTTTGTTTTTAAAGTGTTCACAGACAAGCCGAATTCTTCACTGTGTTGAAGGGTAGATAATTTATCTGCTATGACAACATGTATCATCCGCATATCTAATGTTATTAATAAATTTTCCATTTATATTGATCCCTCCACCTTCTGCCAGCGATTCTTTAAATATTGCCTCAGAATAAATGTTGAACAAAAGCGGTGACAGTACACAACCCTGACAAACACCTTTTCTGATTGAAGCCGTTTCTGAAGTTCCTTGAACTGTTTTAACATCCGCAGTCTGATTCCAATATAGATTACTTATGATGCGTAAATCATGGCGGTCAATACCAGTTGATCTCAGAATTTCTATCAACTTTTCATGTCTGACACAATCAAAAGCTTTTTTGTAGTCTATAAAACATGCATCGACATTCATGTCTACACATCTCTGTATTAGTACATTCAAGGAGAAGAGTGCCTCACGTGTACCGACCCCATTTCTAACCCAAACTGATTCTGTTCCATGTGTCATTCACATTTCTTATATACTGTATTCGAGTGTGAACGATTCGTAAAAATGTTTTGAGTACGTGAGACATCAAACTAATCATACGATAATCATCGCATTGAGAAGAGTTAGGCTTTTTAGGTAATGGTATGAAGGTTGATTTCAACCAATCAGATGGTATAACTCCAGAAATATATATTTTATTGAACAGGGATGTTAGGATAATAAGGCCGGTAGATTCTTGCTCAATCATTACTTTAAGAACTTCAGCATAAACTCCATCTGGCCCTGTGGCTTTGCCATTCTTTTGAAGTTTTACAGCATGCACAACTTCTCTTGTTGTTATTCCAGGACCAGGCTCATTTATTCTTTCATCAGGTGAAGGAGGATCATTTCTTTTGTCATGGAAAAGAGTATCAATATATTCATTCCCTTCAATTCAATTGTTCTCATAATATCAAGATGGTGGCTGTGTGAAATTTTAAAATTAAGTTTTTATTTATTATGTCCTAATCATGCGATGGTAGTTGCGGCCACCGGGGGATAAATTTTTAGTTAGAGGGCAAATAGAATAGTTGACAACATACACTATGAGGGATGAACCACAAAGTCGCACTTGAAGATTACACAAGATGTTAACAGCGGGGTGCGACGTCAGAGACGCGAGCCTCCAGCTTACTCACCACATCCAAAATCCTCGCCTCCTCAGAGTGCCTTCTTATGCTATGTGGAGCTGTGCGTTGGGCCTGTGCTACCTTTTATTGAGGTCCTTTAGTGATGTCACGGTGGCCTCCCAAACAGATGGTCAAGGTCCTGAAAAGTTAGAAGGATAGACAGAGGGATACCCACAAGGTTGATAGCTAAAATCTCCCACCAGGCCCTAACTAAACCAAACCAAACCAATGAAATGCAACTAGAAGTAGGGTAAGATAAATAAATTTAATGAAATAAATAGCAGCAACAAATTAAGGATGACAGTAATTTAAAACACAAGGGATCCACACCATTTAGAAAATATAGTTACGCTCACTGGGGTACCTACACTTAGGACTGAAGGTCAAAGGATAAAACATAATAATACACAAACAGACTTTAAGAGTCAAGAAAGTTGTAACAGACCCATATAAGGGAAGGATGATGTTAAAAGCTAAAAGCATTAATTTACAGGAGAAGTTAAAGTTGACGTCAGAAAGGATTACAATAAGGAGGAGGAATACAATCCTTTGGGAGCACATATTCAAGATTAACCACTTCCTTCACTTAAATAATTAAAGAAACACAATTTAAATACCTGAAAATGATCTTACCTTCCTATTTTCAGTTTCCTCAAAAGTGCAATTACCAAACGGACATTGCCTTATTAAATTCCACAACAAAATAATTCTGGATAGCACAGCCAACTAGCTTCACCTCATACAGCCATGGTCAAAAAACAAAAGACATACCACAACAACAACAACAAAAAAAGAGAGAGAGAAAAGAAAAGTGAATCGCTTACTGTCCAAATAACACTAGCCTCCCAATTACAATAGTGGTTCGAGCTAATAATAATTAAATAAACCAATTCCCCCTAAGAGAAACGAGAAAGAAATAGAATGTAAATGTAATAACAGTGGGACAATAAAATTTAAAGTAACAACAAAGTAGGTTGACTCAAATACAAGCAAACACTTTGACTCTTTTTTTAAATTATCTGATAGGAAATAGATCTCCTTGAAATAAGAGGACAAATTAAGACAAACAAATCTCACAGCCAAGAGACGTACTCAATGCGTCAGAAAATACCTAACAATTAAAATATAAGGTACCGTACATTGAATCTCACATTGGCAGAGCTAATTTATAATCACCGAATAAAAAGAACCTACCAGCACATATAACCAATAAGAATTAAAATTCTACACGTACCTTACATCATTTGATACCTACTCAACAAATATCATTTCATGATTATACAAAATTGTATTCTGTCGACTTTCCCAGCATATGAAATAACGGTTAGCTGCCTTTTCGATTCCATCACAATCCACAAGTGTTTTTTCACATAGCAAATCATTCTCCGGGCGGATTTTTAAAATCTCTGTCCATTACAGGTCGCAGCTTCTTCAGGATATATAATTTCAATAGATCCACACAATATTATCTCTGGGAGAGGTCAAATATGACCTCCCCCAGAGCGTTTGACTACACACTTCAACTCCGTCCGATACCAGGCCAGTCAATGTCCCTTTGCAAGATGGCTGCCTATTTGGCAGCGTTTAAATTTCGCCCACCAATCTTTTTGATTTTTAACCAATCAACGTAATTGGCGGGCTTCTTGACAATAGCACACCAGTTCATAGTACACGCAACACTCTTTCGATTGAAGCGGCAAAATAATAATTGCATTCGATTGTTTATTTTACAAACCTCCTGATCTCATTCAAATTCTCTTTTTGTAGGTGCTCTGCATGCTGCTGCCATCTGCCGCCATTAGAAACAACCACATCATTCAAATACAGAGTTATTGCACGGACGGCGCGCTCAATTCAAACACAGATATATGTTACAATTATTAAATACAGTCTCTTTACCATGTCTTGAGCAGTATTCACAGCTCAGTAGTGAACGTTTGAATAATGAACCTATGCCATAATCTCCATTTAATGGTACACAACTCTATGGCCTACATATGAAACAATCCAACATGGTGATCATACAAAATATTTAGATGGTTCTCAATACTGTATCTGCGATTGTATTAGGTTGGTGGATAAGTCCGTAGCGTTTTCCATAAGTTTATCCAAATCAAGTTCATAAGTTCATAAAATACATCAGATACACACAAGAAAGAAGTGAATCATCAGTAACATACTCTCCTTCACTATCTACAACAGTCTGCCAATGCTGTGGTTATAATTTTTCGATTCCGCGCCTGTAGAAATCACGTGGTTTTGAGTTGAAGAATTCGTCAAGCCATGTTCGGAGTGCATCTTCATCCGGAAAGGAAGTTCCTTGAAGGTTGTTCGGTAGAGAGTGAAAAAGGTGAAAATCTGAGGGCGTAAGATTGGGCGAATGAGGTGCGTGCGGAATGATTTCCCAGCCCAACTCCTGTATAGTGATTTTTGTCAGGTTAGCAGAGTCCGGGCGGGCATTATCATGGAGGAGTATCACTTCACGCAGTCTTGCTGGTTGTTTTTCTTGGATTGCATCTGCAAGACATCTCAGTTGTTAGCAAAATATGTCAGCATTGATTGTTACACCTTGGGGAAGCAATTCGTAGTACAGCACACCGTCGGTGTTCCACAAGAGGCATAACATTATCTTTATTGGATGCACCCAGCTCTTTGTACGGGGAGTTGCTTGTTTGTTTGGGCTTAACCATTCCTTTCTTCTGCTTATGTAAGCGTAAAGACACCATTTCTCGTCACCAGTAACGATACAGGATATAAATGGTCGATGTTGTTCACGAGCCAATCGATAACGAGTAAGCAGAGATGCACATATGGCCACCCGCTGATATTTGTGATTTTGGCTTAGAGCATACGGTACCCATTCACCAGATTTTTTAACCTTCCCATTGAATGCAAATGTCGCACAATGGTGGAATGATCACAGTTCATCACATTTGCCAGTTCTCATGTACAAGACATGGATCATTGTGATTGAATGTGTTTAAACGATCTTCATTAAATTACGACGGCCTTCCTAAACGTGGGGAGTCACTAAGGTCAAAACGACCCACCTTAAAATGAGAAAGCCACTTTCTTGGGGTGCTCTCTCCAATAGCATTGTCCCCATACACGGCGCAAATGTTTCTGGCCGCCTCCGCTGCTTTCGTCCCTCAATTGAATACAAAGAGAAGAATATGTCGGAAATGTTCCAATTTCTCCACTTGGCACTCCATTTTCTAGCGTCCACAACTCCTCTCACAATCTACAAATGACAAAACTTCAATATGTAAAATCAAGAACGAACATTGAACTACAAAGCAACAATGACAGTCGATAAATAAACCATAGCCACCAGAATACCAACAAGAAAAACAAAAACGCTACAGACTTATGCACCAACCTAATATTACAGCAATCAAATTGGAATTTTGTATGTTCATAGAGGCTATTCAATGACCTGATTAACATAAATCCAACATGGCGGTGAAGCGAAATTTAAAAATTTATATGGCTTTTTCTCGTGACTTAATTATCCGAGAGCAGTGAAACTTACATAGAGCAGTAACCCTTCATACAAGGCTTAATATATAGGTGACTATTTTAATTCAAGTTCTATGAGAACTTCAAAATGGCGGCTGTGCTAAATTTTTAAAATCGTGTCCTAAACAAGCGATAAAAATGTAAGTTGGTATAATAAGCCACAATTATAATATTCATCTGCTGGGCATATAATATTATAGCATATATATAAAACAACTGCGGTAGCTATGCTCGCTAACGCGTAGCGCTAGACCAAGGGGCCAAGCTCTCTGTGCACTTGGCAGACATGGGTTCGAGCCCCACCATCAGCTGTCCTTGAAATGGTTTTCCATGGTTTCCCCATTTTCAACTCCAGGCAAATGCTGGGACGGTACCTTCTGACAGGCTGCGGCTGCTTCTTTCCACATCCTTGCCCAGTTTCACTCATCATCATTCATTTCATCTTTCATTAACTCCTCTCATGAAGTTGGTGTTAGAAAGGGCATCCGGCCGTAAAAACCACCTGCCACATAGACTTTCATCATATCTCATCCCCGACCCCATTGAAAACGGGAATAATAAGGGGTAGACATCACTACTTAGTATAAAACAAAGTCCCCGGTTCTTGGATGTTATGGGTAAACTCGAGAACCACTGGATGGATTTTGATGCGGTTTTCACCATTCTGTAAAGGATATCTCGAGGATGATTTCTGTAGAAAATAATTTATTTATGATCAAAGGAAGCCGAGCAGTAACGATTTCAATGGAAAAGTAAAAAAAGAAAACTGACATCCGAGCGCTTTGTAAGCTTACGCTGTGCATACCGTTAAACATATCTAAATACTATGAGGGTAGGAATTGTTCAGCATGAAAAGTTCTACAAAAAAGTCCGCTAGAGCATATGTCTATCTTCAATACATCGCCCCCTATAACTGTTTTTACGTTTTAATTTCTTCCAACTATGTCCATTCAACTACTGAGGCGACAGTTTACGAGCTAGCTAAGGGCGAGTCTATCATCCCTGTTACAGCCTATCTAGCGTACGAGCTTATTGCTCCAGATACAGCCAGCAGCAAACTGTCGAGTCGTGTTGAGTTAATAACTTTAGAGAAGAGTGGTTGTGTTTGGAGTTTCCCTGGAAGTGCAACTCGGCTTTTCTTCATTTCGCCTGTGAACTTTTCCTTCCGTAAAATTCACAGTCAAGTTAAGATTGGAAGGAAGGGGGATTTGTGTTTCATACACCTCGCCTTTCTTAAATTACGTCTGACAAGAATTTGTTGCACATGCATCTCCATGATAATATAATTAATAGTCCAGTCAGTGATTTTAACCCATCATGCCGAGATGTAAAACGGATATTGGTCGTTGTTCATTGACATTGGGGAAAAAAAAGCGCTTATCACGTAATGCATTCATAACTGTTCCCGGGCGAAGCTGGGTCGGGTTACTAGTTCATATATAAAACAATCCAACATGTCGCCCATGCCATATATTCACCAGTCTTCAATATCTCGAAACTATCTAAGCAATCAAACTGAAATTTTGTATGTTGTTAGGGGACTGTTAATTAAGGAACAATATGTGACCTTCCCTAATCCTGAGAAACACAAAAATCATGCAGCCAAGTGATTTAAAAATATGTAAAATAACTTTTCTGACCATCTAATAACCGAAAGTGCAATAAAACTCGACACAGCGAGTCTTTATTCACAGCTTTGTATAGAGACATCTAATGATGTTCAATTGTCTGCAAAACTTCAAGATGCATCAGTTCGAAATTATAAAACCTTCTTTTTTATTTATTTCTCGTATCTTATTCAGGCGATTGAAAAGATGGGCTGTGATAATAATTCTTATCTAATGGCACTCAAGTCTGTGGCTTACTTTTCGTAAATCATAGAAGCCGTGCATTTGATTTTTCTAAAAATTAATTCCCAGTTACAGAAAGATGCCATCTCGCGGGAGGAGTTTTAATCACCGATATTGAAAACTATACAGAGTGGTTCACCAGCCGCCCCCCCCCCCCCCCCCTTTTTTTTTTTTTTTTTTTTTTTAGAAAGGCAAAAACGCGCATATCATAGTCATCCTAAAAACATTAGTACCCGCTCCTTTTCGACCTTAGTACAACTTTGCCGTTGAGTACATGCTCGCGAATATAGTAGAAATCGATGGTGGCAGTGTTATTTCAATGACCTTAAAGATAATGCATGATTAAAACGATCACAGCTCCGAATAACACAACCTTACGTTTAGACAGGAAGTGTCTACGAATAGATTCAATACGTGCCAGCATTACACCATGGTTCTCGGTAGTTAAGGTGGTAAAATCAAGAATTGCTGGAGTAGCGTCAACCAAGTCGCATAGTAGTAGGTTCGAACCTCGAACTAGTACAAATTTTGTTTGCTTAACCCCTCAAGCCGGCTATTTTATCCAGAGGTGTTCACTTCTCTGGCGGTATTTCAATTGAAGCCCAGCAGAGGTTTGAACACCAACAAGGTCATCATCATCATCATCATTTCCCCTTATCCAGCTCCTGCCGGGTCGGGGTATTTATGGCACTTCTCCACTTTCCTCTTTCCTTCCACCATTCTTCTTCCACGATCTTGTCCCAGTCCAGATTTCTTTTTCTCACGCTGTTCTTCACTGAATCAATCCACCTTGTTCTAGGTCTTCCCCTTGCTCTCTTACCCTTGCACTTCGCCTCCAGCATCTGTCGTGGTATTCTATTTTCCTCCATCCTCTTTACATGTACAAACCACCTTAGTTTATTCTTCTCAATTCTCTCATTTAGTTTTCCCATCCCAACTTCCTTCCTAACATCTTCATTCCTCACTCTGTCTTTCCTTGTCTTACCTATCATACTTCTTAGGAATTTCATTTCACTGGCTTGGATTCTACTCTCTTGCCTGCTCGTCAGGGTCCAAGTCTCAGCTGCATACGTTAATATGGGTACATAGTACATTTTATACATTACCTCCTTGCTTTTCCTTGGTACTTCCTTATCCCAAACAAGTTTTCTTACACTTTGATAGAATGCATTGCTCTGCTGTACCCTTCTGCCAAACTCCATGTCCAACCTACCAGTTTGCATCAATTCACTTCCTAGGTATTTGAACGTGTCCACAATTTCCAAACTCTGACTTCCAATTTTCACAATGCCCTTTCCTTGTCTTTCCCCTCTTGTCATCACCATGGTCTTGCTTTTCTCTATACTGATTTTCAGGCCATACTTCTGAATATTTTCGTTCAGTGCATCTAGTTGTTTTTGCACTTCTTCGGTGTTCCTTCCCCAGACCACAATATCGTCTGCAAATAATAGTAACTTCATTTCTTTATGTCCATATGCTTCCTTTGTTTCTTTTACAATTTCATCCATTACCATTATGAATAAAAGAGGTGACAGCACACTCCCCTGTCTTAGTCCAGTCTTGTTCCTAAACCAATCTGTCTTTCCAACAGGGGTCAGAACCCTGCTAACACAGTTGTTGTACATTGCTTGCACCATTTCCAACATTTCTCTTCCCAGTCTCTTCTTAACCATGGTTTCCCATACCTTCTCTCTGGGGACACTATCATATGCCTTTTCTAGATCTATGAAAGTCATGATCAAATCCTCTCCATATTCCCAGTTCTTTTCCATCACCTGCCTCAAGCTAAAGATTGGGTCCACTGTGGATCTTCCACTCCTGAAGCCATACTGTTCCTCTTGCAACTCTCCTTCCACCTTTCTTCTCATTCTTCTTTCTAATATCCTTTCCAGTATTTTTACTATCTGTGATATGAGGGTGATCCCTCTATAGTTATCACACACTTTCTTGTCCCCTTTCTTAAACACTGGTATTATTAGCCCTTTCACCCAGTCTTCTGGTACACATTTCCGTTTCCACACACACTTTAGCAGTCGATACAGCCATTGCATACCAACAGGTCCAGCAGCCTTTATCATTTCTACACCGATCTCATCCACCCCTGTTGCTTTTCCCATCTTCATTTTCTGTACTGCTAATTCTACCTCCAGCATTGTTATATCATCTTCTGTTATAGAGTCGTCAGGCTGTGTCACTTCCATCTCACCAGTACAATTGCTCACGTTCAATAGCTTATCGAAATACTCCTTCCATCGTCCCTTTATCTCTTCCGGGTGTGTTAACAACTCTCCATCTTCCTTTTTCACCAGCTTTGTAGTAACCCTTTCTTTCCTCTTACTTCTTAGAAGCCCATACAGCATCCTTTTACTGCCACTTACATCTGTTTCCATTCTTCGTGTAAATTCTTCCCAACTTTTCTTCTTTTCTTCTCCTACCACTTTCTTACACCTCCGTTTGCTGTCGTGATACTTCCTTTTGCTTTCTTCTGTTTGATCTCGGTTCCATTCTTTCCATGCAGACTTCTTTTCTTTCACTGCTTTCCTCACTTCCTCATTCCACCAACAAGGTATAGAATTAATAATGTTAAATCTACGAAATATAACGTATTGAAAATTTTAGGATTACTTACCAAGATAATGCCCAATGTTTCTCAGTAATATATGCAACGACTGCTTTTCAGGGTTGTCCATGATCACACTCAATATTTACAAAAATATAATAATTTTGGTATTTGTTTCAGGTAGCCTATATTTACAATGAAAGCAAGATATTTACATGATAATGCTCAATCTACATATATACATAATTTTGGAATATAATTTCCAGGAAAAGCTGAATTTTGAAAAGCTTTTTAGGGCCCGCATATGTATCCTGTAGAATTTCAACAAACTGTAAATATCGCAATATTAGTTCAATCCTGTCCCTTGGCATTGTTTGTGGGAATATAGGGGTTTCTCAAGCTTCATCCCTGGTGAAATACCTCTTTAGGGCAGGTTTCTGTATTATTCCCATCAACATTACAAGCCCCAAAAACACACAAATATTGTCACCTGTCACTGACTCCCACTTCCTAACACGCGACCTTGGTTTCAAGGGCGCGCCAACTATACATTCTGCCGCGTACATATTTGTTTCTCAAACAATTAGTTCGAACCGGCTGAACGAGTAGAGTCCAGCGGACGTACAGTGTACGGCGAACCGGCTTGAGGGGTTAATGTCGTTAGTTTTTCATCGAAAAACTGCAAAAAAGCATCTAAAACAGACGTGAAATGCTTTCTTGTACCCGGCATACCTGTGAAGGGGATCTTTTGTGCGCTCATGACGAAGTCTACCTCTTGCCACAAACACTGATCAGCGGTCGTTGTTATTACAGCTGAAGCTATTTTTTCTTCATCTGCGCTGTCTGCCACTTCTCCAATAACAACATGCTGTGCATAGTCCGTATCACTACCGAAAATATACATCACTTCCACTACTGTCATCTATCAAACCAGTAATCTCTGCAGCATAAGAAATGAGACAGCCTGGCAATTATTCCACTACAACTGAGTAGCCGCTAGCCTGCGAAGCAAAAAGTTATCTACGAAGTATTTGCTTTCGGTGCTTCCCCTTCATAAGTGAAGAAAATTGTCAAGTTAGATATAGTTCACAACTAACTTGAAACTCAATAGAGCGTGTTTCGTGTTCTTTCTCAGATCGATATGAGTCGTCAAAAGCAACGGATATCGATCAACTTCGTATTAGTTCTAATTATGAAACAGAGATGGCATGAAAGTACATAACTTCTCGGTTCATAACGTAAAAGAAGATCCCGCAAAGCAGCAGTATTTCGTGTGTAATAGGCATTATAACTTCCGCCTGCACCGGCCGTTTGTGGTAAGTCGAACCGGCTGAACGAGGTAGAGTCCAGCGAACGTACAGTGTACGGCGAAGCGGCTTGAGGGGTTAATGTCGTTTATTGTGGATGTATTATGGACGCATATCTTCCTGTTCCAACGAGTGATTTCTTATCTGGTCCTGAAAAGGACCGTATTTATCCGATGGTACGTAGCCAGATTGGATGACGCGATAATGATCTGTAGAACGCGAAAGCAAGGTATCCTGTATATTCAAGGTACCAAGTGTTCGAAATGTTGACCACCTTGGTTTAAAGGAAAACTCAGACTCACTCAGGCCACCGCACGTGTCAAGTCAAAGCCCTCTGTAACATTTCGGGTTGTAAACCATTCCTCATTCTTACGCTGTGTCAAGTCAAAGCCCTCTGTAACCACGGGATATAATCTAATCGACATTCTTACGTTTGACAAATACAAAAGAGTATTAATTGATTCACTTATGAGAAATACCGTGTTGAGTTCATTAGACTGAACATGACTTTTCTCACTAAAGATATGCTAAGACTTTTTGTTAAAATTTAATAACAAAATAATACAAGGGAAATTCTAGGGAATACGTATACTTCGATGCGAGCACTGACGATCAGAATCTCCTTCGATATGTTGTTATTTCATTTGAGGGGCTAGAACATCGCAGTCATTTATCCCCGTGTACTTGGGTGTGTGTGTGTAGAATTTGTCTGATAACCGAATGTATTCCGGACTTGAAATAATGTGTGTATTTGCAATTAAGGATTGGGAAGGAGGTGGCCATGGCCTTAAGATAGAAACCGTCCCAGCATTTGGCCGGAGTAGAAGTGGGATACCACGGAAAACCACTTCCAGGGTAGCTGAGGTGGGAATCAAGCCCACCTCTTCTCAGATTTGCTTCACGAGTCTGAGTGTACCCCATTTCAGCCCTCAGACCAGTATTCAATTTCCTGGCAGAGCCAGGAATCGAACCCGGACCTCCGGAGCGACACTTCAATATGTTATGTTAATATCCATGACAGTTTTTTAACTTTCTGTCATTACAGGTCACGTGGTATAACCTACCAATTCGATCGTATTCTCGTTATAAATCAGCAGAATTCAACGTACTCTTAACAGGAATAAATCATAAGTGAACAAATGTGGCAATGTGTTACATCCCCACTAAAATGGAGAGCGGGCTGTCGTTCAAATAAGTAAGCCTACCACTGGATTTGAAGCATTATTCTACCCGTTCTCGCCCACCAACTACGGCCAGGCTTGAACCGATTCAGCCACCAATACTTGGTACACATCTCGCGCTGCACGTGCACTACGTACTGTGGCCATCCCACCTCAAACGTTTAAGTCCATGTCATAAGTCTTCAATCATGGTTTATGGTGTTGATTTAACTTTCTACTATTACAGATAATGTGGCGTAAGCTATTAATTCGATTGTATTACGTGTATATGTGTTATATCAAGGAGCAATAAGTCACATGTTAGTAGAATGGGCCTTAGTATTTGGCAGGAAACGTTTACGGTCGTTTTTTTCTTTGCTAAACCCATGACTCAATTACATTGTTTCACACAGTCAAAGTGCAGGGTAATATCGACCATCAGGAGAAATGCAATGTTAGTTGGGTTTCATAAAACTAAATAATAAGGGGCTGGTGAACCACTCTGTATAATCTAGCACATAACTTCTCATTGTAATGGTGTTGGTGAAGACA
Organism: Meconema thalassinum; assembly: GCA_946902985.2. NCBI lineage: Eukaryota > Metazoa > Arthropoda > Insecta > Orthoptera > Tettigoniidae > Meconema > Meconema thalassinum. The sequence goes on along the minus strand of OX336388.2, from coordinate 1,607,512,124 downwards.
TGGGTCGTAAACCAAAAGCTATTTAGTATATCATAAGGAAAACCCTTTTAATAGGCAGGAGAGTTTTAATGGAAAAGACCAGTGGGATGTATGAAAATAGTTATTCACGAAACTACTTGTTTATATTGCAACATCTGTCGATATAGGAATTTAAAATTAACATCTAATGTTGTAGGGGAATGTTTTTTAAAGTTAATATATTTCCACCACCCTACCCCTTAACTCCATTTGACCAACCCCTCACACGTACACCTAACCTCAAACCAAGGCCCAACAGAGACAACACGCCCAGCCCTCACATGTCCATTTACCACATCACACCTATCACACATCAGGACAAATAATAATCGAACACTAGGAGAGCGTAGAAACAAAGAGAAACAACGCTCAATACCCTTTAATAACACACTTACCGTAGTATGAAAAGTGGACATTAACTTGACACAATCTTCAAAACTCTCCAAGTAGACACAACAGTAGGGGCGGGATCATGGAAATAGAAAAACTGCTGTTGAAGTTACCTCAAGAGGTTTCTAATTTAATTGTTTGAAAGCGAGTTGAGCGAATAAATGGCACCATAAGTAAATTATTTCAAGGTTTAATAAAAAATATAACAGTGAATAAAATTTCAGAATACTGTAACATCAAATTTAGTTCTCTTTTACACACATCAAAAAAAGTTTTGCATCACCTCGGTTCCCAGATCTCCGGCATATAGACGTTGACTGTGTATATTGTATCAAAGATACAGTCCCTTTGACTGTTCATAGATGTCACTAAAACTGCTCAAAGATGTAAACAACCATGCATGAGCAGGGCCTATTAGACGGAGGGGGTACGACAGCCGATCAGTTCCAGTCATTCCACCAGGACGAAGGTACGCTGCTCATGTTGTCTGTAGTTCTACCATGCCTAGAAGGTCAATACCGCAGTTCGATCGCGTCCGCATTGTTACTTTGTGTCAAGAAGGGCTCTCAACAAGGGAAGTTTCCAGGCGTCTCAGAGTGAACCAAAGCGATGTTGTTCGGACATGGAGGAGGTACAGAGATACAGGAACTGTCGATGACAGGCCTCGCTCAGGCCGCCCAAGGGCTACTACTGTAGTGGATGACCGCTACTTACGGATTGCCGCTCGGAGGAACCCTGACAGCAATGCCACCATGTTGAATAATGCGTTTCGTTCAGCCACAGGACGTCGTGTTTCAACTCAAACTGTGCGCAATAGGCTGCATGATGCGCAACTTCACTCCCGACGTCCATGGCGAGGTCCAGCTTTGCAACCCCGACACCATGCAGCGCGGTACAGATGGGCCCAACAACATGCTGAATGGACCCCACAGAATTGGCATCACGTTCTCTTCACCGATGAGTGTCGCATATGCCTTCAACCAGACAATCGTCGGAGACGTGTTTGGAGGCACCCTGGTCAGGCTGAACGTCTTAGACACACTGTCCAGCGAGTGCAGCAAGGTGGTGGTTCCCTGATGTTTTGGGGTGGCATTATGTGGGGCCGACGTACGCCACTGGTGGTCATGGAAGGCTCCGAAACGGCTTTACGATACCTGAATGACATCCTCCGACCCATAGTGCACCCATATCGGCAGAATATTGGAGAGGCATTTGTCTTCATGGACGACAATTCTCGACCTCATCGTGCACATCTTGTGAATGCGTTCCTTCAAGATAACGACATCGCTCGACTACAGTGGCCAGCATGTTCGCCAGACATGAACCCTATCGAACATGCCTGGGATATGTTGAAAAGGGCTGTTTATGGACGTCTTGACCCACCAACCACTCTGAGAGATTTACGCCGAATTGTCGTTGAGGAGTGGGACAATTTGGACCAACAGTGTCTTGATGAACTTGTGGATAGTATGCCACGACGAATACAGGCATGCATCAATGCAAGAGGACGTGCTACTGGGTATTAGAGGTAGTGGTGTGTACTGCAATCTGGACCACAAATGCTGAAAGTCTAGCTGTATGATGGTACAACATGCAATGTGTGGGTCTCATGAGCAATAAAACGAGCTGAAATGTTGTTTGTGTTGATCTCTATTCCTTTTGTATTTAAAGGTTCCGGAACTCTTGGAACCGAGGTGATGCAAAACTTTTTTTTGATGTGTGTATAACAAATCAAGAAAAGGTTCATTAATACCTAACTTGGTACCTAAAAGAAGAAGGAAAATATTTCAGTAGAAGGTAAAGTCCAGAGCACTACCTACTGTAATCTACCACTAAAACTAACCTGCACAAGCAGGCTACACAATAAGATAAGTACAGAACCCAAAATTAAAGGAGAAATCAGAATACATTTCTTAACTTAAGAATCATAAGTACAGCATGAGCCACCATAAGAAAAATAGGAACTAGGAGATTAAGTACTTACACGAACAACGGGTGATACAATAATCACACTTAACACCAAATGAAAGCAAGAAAACCACAACTTATCAGGTCATGGTAACTTGCTGATCATAGAATGTAGATCAGTACGGTATCTTGTGCAGTGAACACTAACTTTAGAAGATATTGGTTTCCAGGCCTACAAGCAATCATGCATCTCAACAGACGACACAATAAACAAACATATACACTAGTGTCCAAAAGTAAAGCATAAGTTACGAATAAGCAGGACAACAGGAAATAGAACGCAAATCACAAGACATACGCAGCTACTAACCTTGCGTGTTCGCTCTGTCTAGGAAAGGAGTATTCCCTGCTTTGACTAGCGGCTTAACCGCAAGGTAAACACAGTCAGTGCCTGCGCCCCATATTCCCTCAGTCGTGTTTGCCCTGTTATAGTAAGTGGAGTGTAGCCTCGTGGCAACATAATGGCACAACAATGCCATTTGGACCCCGTTTTGCAGGATAGAATACTCGGCTGCCTGGAAGCAGACGAGACACAGACCGAAGTCGCTGTATCCTTGAATGTGCCACAAAGTGTCATTTCCAGGCTTTGGAGACGATTTCGAGACACAGGAGATGTTAGTCATAGGCAAGTAGGCCTACCAGGTCAACCCGGAGTAACCACCCCCCCAGCAGGACCGATATCTGGCCTTGACCGTCCAACGAAATGGGAGTGCTCCTGCAAGACAATTGTTGGCGGAGCTTGCAGCCGTCTCAGGGGTTGCCGTTTCCCGGCAAACTGTGTACCGGAGGCTCAGAACAGCAGGGCTGTTTGACAGACGTCAAGCGGTGTGCGTCCCACTCACTCCAGCACAGACATGGGCTCATTTACTGTGGAGCCGTGTACGTCGAAACTGGACCCTGAATAAATGGAGGCATGTGCTCTTCACAGATGAATCTCGCTTCTGTTTGCAGAACGATTCCCATCGCATATTAATCTGGAGAGAACCATGTAGCCGATACAACCACAGGAACATCGTGGAACAGGACCAGTATGGTGGTGGTGGTGGCGTCATTGTGTGAGGCGGCATTATGTTGAATGGCCGTACGGACCTGCACATCTTCATGGGTGGTCCGAGGTACACTGTGAACGCTCGGAGATACAGGGATGAGGTACCGAGACCACATGTTCGACTCTTCAGAGGTGCGGTTGGTCCAGACTTTCTCTTAATGGACGAAAATGCCTGACCGCACCTGCTCTGGTGGATGAATTTCTGGCTGGGGAAGACATCCATCGCATGGACTGGCCAGCAAGGTCTGCGGATTTGAATCCTATAGAACATGCCTTGGATACATTGGGGAGGCGAATTGCATCCCGTCGGCCTCCACCAAGGAACCTCCAAGACCTTCGCATTGCCCTTTCGGAGGAATGGGATCGACTGCCACAAGAGCTCTTGGACCATCTGATAGTGAGCATGCCACGTTGCTGCGAAGCACGTGTGGCCATTAGGGGTAGCCATACACCCTATTAACAGCATATTTTGTTGTGGAAGACATTGCCAAGTTTTGTTAGTTGTTGTCAAAGGTGTATCAGAACCTTTCCGACACTGTTTTTGGACAATTTGTGACAAGGTGTGTGATTCAGCTTCCGTTTGTTCAGCAATCCGTCTGGCATTCCTCTCAGGCGCTATGGCCTCATTTAGTGATTATGCTTAACTTTTGGACTTTAGTGTAAGGTATCTTAATCAACTCCCACCAAGAATAATTAAATTCTAAATTGCCTAGAATCAATACCGTAATGTAATTCAATAGATGCCACTAATCAAATCTTTCATTGCAAGCCACACTCACCGCCCATTACAACTGAATCCCCTAGAATGAAAAACAAAACCTACCCTCTAATTATTCCAACCGTTAACATTGGCAATAATATAAGGGACTCAGGAAAAAAAGAAGATCAATAAATCATGGCCTTGATCTTTCTCCAGATTTTAATAATTGTGATTTAGGATTTAAAAACTGAAATAGGTCAATCTTAAAAAATGAAATAGATACAGGAGAAAAACTTTTTTTTCACAGAGGGTTATGTGAACCCATACTAATACTGGGATGCAACATATGGTAATAATTAAAAAGAAAGTATTAATATTCTCATTATTTCAATAAAACATTCCATTCAGCCTACAATAAATAAAAGATATCAGCTCATGCTGTACAGCATGCCATATCAGAAAATACATCAAGGTTACAGGTCACGCTTAGATTAATGGGTGGCGTAGTTTAAATCTAGGGTATCCAAGCTCCAAGTCAACATATTCAAGGCACATGAATGATCCTATCTCCTAATAAATACAAGGCGGCAGAAAAGTAAACCAGCAACCAAGAATCAAATCACAAGGGCAAGAAACTAACAGGCAGAGAAGCAACAATTAACAACGATGCACAAATGGTAACAAAGGATGCTATGACTAGAACATGAGCAACCAATCTTAAACAGCATAATAATTAAATACCGTACCATAATATAATCGCCAGAATTGGGATACCCTGTATAATAAAGTAGACCTGAAAAAGAAAAACATTTGAACCCTATATCAATTAGACTGAATCTAATCCAGGCTGGCCCACGCAGGCCAGCATACTTCGTCGTTAATGTCAGGAGGTTTTTAAACTTTCTTTTTTTAATTGACAATATTTATCGAGTTCCTTGGAGTCTGTATCCTCTGGTTTTATGGTACAGTGCGCTAATTAATGTACGAACTTCATTGAATTATCGAAAACCTTGAATTATTCGCAGTTATGATTTGTAAGCCTAGTAAAAACAAAACTATTGATTAAATTATTGAATTGTAGGCCTATTTTATGAACACTCAAAAAAATAATTATAACCCTTTGCATTGTAAGACACACTGGAATAGAGAGGTGTGTGGATTATGCCAACATTAATATCTAAGAAAAAAAAAGACTGTCCATTTTTGTTTCTTAGATCGTTTTTTCTAATTTTAGATTGTATATTTCTGAAGAAAACAATATATGAGGACGAATATTCATCTTGATTTCCTATATAAGAGATAAGTCTTACTATTGACACACAAGGTTGACTGGGAAACTTTCGGGATTTCCGTTGGATCACTCCCGCACTAGATCTCCGTTTTGCTCACCGACAGTCGAATTCCGTACAATATTCTCCTCGCTTTCATGTCTGAAACCATAATCGTCTTTATCGACGTCTAACTACTCGGTTATAGCATGTCACTTTCTTCTGCATCTTGACATTCATCCAGGTTTTGCCTTAATGCCATCGTAGTGAGATCACCTTTCCCATCCGAAATATTGTGGTCACAGAAGCCGACAAACGGTTGCTTTTGTGCGAGTGAAGTACCGTAGCGTGTTCACTGCATGAAGGCCATCTAACAAACACGCACTCGTGGCGTCGCGTAGGTTTGCGCCATCGGGCAATGATCACTTACAATAGGCTGTCCGTGCATCTACTCTTCACAACTCGTATGCCAGCGTCCTTGGGGTGTGGCTGTTGGAATGGGAGGGTAGGCTCTGAGTGAAAGTGCACTGTCTCAGCATTGAGGATAAAAGATATTCCATTCGGCGACATGCTCGTATGTTTCCAAGATTACAACATTCTAGTAGCAGTGCGCAAGTAGGCCTAATTTTACATCGCTGAGAGACGCAGGTAGTGTTCTCAATTCTCAATGATTTTGTCTCCACGCATCGTATCCCGTTAAAATTCTTTTAAACCATGGAGAGATTATTTTATTTAGCGGGATCCTAAGTTTCTGTAAGAATTACTACTGTAAAAAAACTCTTAGAGACCCGCGAATTATCAGGAGTTCACTGTACAGTGGATTTTAAAATACACCTGGGGCAGTTAATGTAGACGTGCCCCAAGCGGAGTGGAGCTACGTAGTTGCATTTTAATGCTATCCTAGACTAGACTGAAGCTCAAGTCCGACACAGCCAATCCCGGGAGTACATTCACACGACACTTGAGTAACGCACAGTACTTCACCTTGAGGTAACAGTCACCAAGCGAACAGAGCATGCAGGATAAGACACAGTTTAGCGAGCACGTGATTTACACATGGGGTTTTAAGAGTATAGTGGCACAAGCAGAATGAGCTCACTATCACAGTCAGTCCAATAAACAGTTCACACATGATGTATTCATTTTGGAAATATCATTCATAGTATGACTGCCTCAAATATATTTGGCCCTTGTGAACGAAAGCAAGGCTTGCTAGCGTGCCTACCTCTAGTTGATTGACAGCTAGAATCGTTGTGGAATGCGGGTGCTCATTGTGACATTATGGACAGAAAGGTACAGTAGTAGCTTAAAACAAATCGGCTCATTGCCAGTGCTTCGTACACAAAGTGAGCGAGTACCGACTGTTCATTCTAAACTAATGTTCACTACAAAAGGAGAATAAACATGAGAGCTTGTTGTTGTCTGAAAAAAGAAGCAGAATAACATAAGAACAGCACAGATGAGAAATGTTCAAAGCTGGAGTTGCTGCGGGCACTGACGGCGGCATCCAGCAGTGAGCTAAGGCAGTCATGAGCTCAAGTGCCAAATTGTTCTGAGGCAGTAATAAGTCCAATTATGGCCTCTCCTTTTGTTTTTGTATTTTTTTAATTTAAATTTCACTACTTATTACAGGAAAGAGTTGTTCTTGTTTATTTCAAAAGGTAATGTCCGTAGTAACAGGACAGTTTTCACAGACATTTAAAAATATTCTTGATGCTAAAAACAAATAGGCTAGTTAGTTATTGTTTTAAGGGGGTTGCAAGAAATCAGTTGGTTCACATCATCGACCCATAGTATTCAGTGTAGATGTATTTCCCAGAGACTATCAACTATCCAGGTAATATGGTATAAGCCATAATCAAGCCTGAGTTGCCTCCCAGCATGTGCAAATGACCTAAAGGCCTGATTTTGCTGTGATGATGATCGCTGATTACAAGTCATTGGCAATCTTCGTTATATTATCTCTGCATATAAATAAATGGCAATCAGCCATTCTTTACAACGATCATTGTCAGGGTTAATTTGATTTCAATTTGGTGAACAAAACACCGTGTATTTTGTCTTTTATGGCTATATAATTATTAAATTTTAGTAAAATGTGTAGCTAATCACTTTGGTTTTATGACATGCAAGGTATAGCGCTTTAAAACATCCTTCTGTACGTCTATGGAATCTTTTTCATTTCATGTACATACATTACTTCAATTGATCATTATGTTACTGGTCTAAGTGTTGTAATATACAGTAATAACCAACTACAGTATATTCGACTTTAGGCAAAGAAAAGAATCAGCATTTTGTCTCCTCTTGGAAGGATGATTGCCAGCCGGGGAAGCTGCTTTTCTGACATATGCTAAGCAATCATTAGCAGCAGTGTACGCGCCCAGCTATCATTGCCATAGATAAACCGTAGCTCAAGATGCGAAAGACAAGATGTGGAAACAAAAAAAAGTCATTCAGTTGTAATAGGATAAGAATTTCATTAGAATTTGCCCTGTGTCATACTTTTAAACTATAGAAGACTGAGACAAGCCATGCTTGCTTGCCATGAGGGGCAGATGACCTCGTAGTTCCACCCCTTAAAACAACAATAACTTGCTTGCCATGTCTGACGTAGAAATATGATGACTCTTCTATATACTATCAATTTATACTTTTAAGTCGGTTAACAAGCTTTTGCCCAATTCGATTAGGATTCTAAATCACTGAATATTATTAAAACATATACATTTTTTTCACGAACGTTTGTTAAATATATAGTTACCCTGCCTAATCTAATTGGATAAAAGCATGTTGACCAACTGAAAAGTATAAATTGATAGTTTGTACAAGCAATACTGAAAAAATGGCTTCCAAACTTCACATATCTTTTCTATACTTCACAATGATGACAATTGTTTTGTTGAAGAGTTAGCTTCTTCTGTTAAATGAAAGTAACAACTACTGTAACACACAATGAAACTTCACACCCCAAATATTCTTCATTGCATTGTTCAAGCCAACAAAATGCACCGCCACTCACAGTTAAAAGATCACATGTTGAAGAGTAGTGGCAATAATAATTTGTGCTACTCGCAATGTAGTATGGTCAGAATTCTTCTTTCTTTATCACGCGAGACAAAACTGCTAACACAGATATTTACTTTCGTAACTGTTGTAAAAATCACTTCTCAATAACAAAACAGTAGGTCAATTATATGTGGCATAGTCTTATGTCAATCATATAGAATATTACATGGTGTCCACAGGCAGGAAAAGTCAGGAATCGTCAGGAAAAGTCAGAAATTTTGTTTTTGTTCAGGAAAAGGTGTGAAAAAATGGCGTGAGTCAGGAAAGAATGGCGAAAAGTATTAGAAAGTCAGGAATTTTATATTAACCATACAGTATTTTGTGTTTAACAGCCATATTTTGATGTTACTAGTTCAACTAATCTCTGAAGATAAAAATAAATAACTCACTGGACATTATGGTAAGTTTCCATTTTTACAGTACATCATAGTAAACACCTCATTTACCTATTTTTTGTACGCTTTTTTGGCGTTGGCTTAGGGATGTGGCGACTCCATCGCCCAGCACATTGCACTATGTGTCTGCAATCAGCCTCTAAAATATTGTTTTCCCTCGAAAATGGAAATGCTGCGGTTGAGGACTGCTTTTCTGTTGTTTTTTTTTAGCGTATGGCTTTTAGTGCCGGGAGTGTCCGAGGACATGTTCGGCTCGCCAGTTTTTGTAGCTGCTTCGAGACGGACACCCAATGGGTGAGCTACAAGTACCGTTGGGGAGGGAAGTTGGAAGGTAAGGACGAGGAGTTGGAAGGTAGCGGCTGTGGCCTATAGTTAGGGACCAACCCCGGCATTTGCCTGGAAGGAAGATGGGAAACCACAGAAGACCATCTTCAAGGTTGCCGGCGGGGGGATTCGAACCTCCTCGCCTCCCGGATGTGAGCGACTGCCAGCAGTCATGCCGTAACAACCACGGCTAACTCACCCGGTGGCTTTTCTGTTAATAAGTCAATTTTGGTCGAGAACCAACATGAAGAGACACTCGTATCGCAAAGAAAAGGTTTATGATGCATTCCTTAACCATACCATTTCTCAAAAAATGATTGTCAGTGAGGGGGGCTAGTAAGCTCTATGGAAATGGTTTACAAGTTAAGAGAGAGTATGAAAGAACATGAAAAGGCAATTGCAGCTAAGAGAAAACTGACATCGGAGATTAAAAAACTAGAAGATGGGCGGAAAAAATTAAGATTAAAATCTCAATATGAAGAAGAGGATATTAAAAGAAACATTCAGCTGTTGGAAAAACACAAGAAAGAATTGTGAGATACCTAAGTCAAGTGATAGATTAATATTAGAAAGGGTTTTTTAAGACTGAAAAACAGCTTATTTTATAGTAATAAGGTTACCTTAGTCGTCATCATCATCATCATTTCCCCTTATCCAGCTCCTGCTGGGTCGGGGTATTTATGGCACTTCTCCACTTTCCTCTTTCCTTCCACAATTCTTCTTCCACGATCTTGTCCCAGTCCAGATTTCTTTTTCTCACGCTGTTCTTCACTGAATCGATCCACCTTGTTCTAGGTCTTCCCCTTGCTCTCTTACCCTTGCACTTGGCCTCCAGCATCTGTCTTGGTATTCTATTTTCCTCCATCCTCTTTACATGTCCAAACCACCTTAGTTTATTCTTCTCAATTCTCTCATTTAGTTTACCCATCCCAACTTCCTTCCTAACATCTTCATTCCTCACTCTGTCTTTCCTTGTCTTACCTATCATACTTCTTAGGAATTTCATTTCACTGGCTTGGATTCTACTCTCTTGCCTGCTCGTCAGGGTCCAAGTCTCAGCTGCATAAGTTAATATGGGTACATAGTGCACTTGATACATTACCTCCTTGCTTTTCCTTGGTACTTCTTCATCCCAAACAAGTTTTCTTACACTTTGGTAGAAGGCATTGCTGTGCTGTACCCTCCTGCCAATCTCCATGTCCAACCTACCAGTTTGCACTAGTTCACTTCCTAGGTATTTGAACGTGTCCACAATTTCCAAACTCTGACTTCCAATTTTCACAGTGCCCTTTCCTTGTCTTTCCCCTCTTGTCATCACCATGGTCCTGCTTTTCTCTATACTGATTTTCAGGCTGTACTTCTGAATATTTTTGTTCAGTGCATCTAGTTGTTTTTGCACTTCTTCGGTGTTCCTTCCCCAGACCACAATATCGTCTGAAAATAATAGTAACTTCATTTCTTTATGTCCATATGCTGCCTTTGTTTCCTTTACAATTTCATCCATTACCATTATGAACAAAAGAGGTGACAGCACACTCCCCTGTCTTAGTCCAGTCTTGTTCCTAAACCAATCTGTCTTTCCAACTGGGGGTCAGTACCCTGCTAACACAGTTGTTGTACATTGCTTGCACCATTTCCAACATTTCTCTTCCCAGTCTCTTCTTAACCATGGTTTCCCATACCATCTCTCTGGGGATGCTATCATATGCCTTTTCTAGATCTATGAAAGTCATGGCCAAATCCTCTCCATATTCCCAGTTCTTTTCCATCACCTGCCTCAAGCTAAAGATTGGGTCCACTGTGGATCTTCCACTCCTGAAGCCATACTGTTCCTCTTGCAACTCTCCTTCCACCTTTCTTCTCATTCTTCTTTCTAATATCCTTTCCAGTATTTTTACTATCTGTGATATGAGGGTGATCCCTCTATAGTTATCACACACTTTCTTGTCCCCTTTCTTAAACACTGGTTTTATTAGCCCTTTCTCCCAGTCTTCTGGTACACATTTCCATTTCCACACACATTTTAGCAGTCGATACAGCCATTGCATACCAACAGGTGCAGCAGCCTTTATCATTTCTACACTGATTTCAACCACCCCTGTTGCTTTTCCTATCTTCATTTTCTGTACTGCTAATTCCACCTCTAGCATTGTTATATCATCTTCTGCTATAGAGTCGTCAGGCTGTGTCACTTCCATCTCACCAGTAAAATTGCTCACATTCAATAGCTTATCGAAATACTCCTTCCATCGTCCCTTTATCTCTTCTGGGTGTGTTAACAACTCTCCATCTTCCTTTTTCACCAGCTTTGTAGTAACTCTTTCTTTATAAGGTTACCTTAATATCAAATTAAAATTTTGATGTTACTGTAAAAAAAAAAGTTAATTTTAAGTTTTAAACATGTTACTTGTTTCCATAAATATAAATATTATGTTGTGTGAATTTACTATAGTTTAGGTTATTAAGTACTTTGATTTATGTATTATTGCATTATAATTTACTTTATTTTGTATTTTAAACGAATAAAGAGGCTGCAAATAAAAATATATTTGCTCAATAAACCTTTTTTTATTTTTTTATGTCACGATGACTTCACGAGTCAGGAATTTTGTTGAAAAATGGTCAGGAAAAGTCGGGAAAATTGACATTGAAAATTCTGTGGACACCATGAATAATATGTAGCAGATAGAATATCTAGTCTTGGCCAATGAATGTCAGTTTCTTTGAAGTTGAGTGATAATTTGGAGTGTGTTTTTTCTGTTTTAGGCTCCAATTCATCCTGTATATAACATTGGGCAGGAGGCTTTCCTGAACACAACCCAACACTTCTACAAGCTACCTCCAGTTCACACACAGCCTTCGTGAAGACAGTATTTTAAGTTTTACATATGAATTTGTTTAGCAAGGCTAGATATTTAGAAACTTTGCAAAGCCAGATAAAGATGTGTTTCTTGTGTATGTTGACCAAGAAATGTTTGTTAATTGTTTTCAGACGTAGCACTGGAAGGTGATTTTTTTTCTAAAATTACTTTCTGTCTGATGAAATTGTACATACAGCTTTTGCACTCCTTTGAAAGAACTCTCTCCAATCAAAACATGTTGCAAAAAGGTTTTTACAAGATCACAGTTTAAGCAAGAACTTAACTTTAGATGGACTAGTGATTTAATAAAACATTCACTTCCTTGTCAATTTAAAATATATGGACTGGCATGGCTATACTGCCCTTAGATGTAATATACAGGTGGACCACTGCTTTAAGGCAATATTCTGTATCTACTGTATTTGTACCCTAACTGGTATAAATAAAATGTCTTGTTTACCAATGTCCAATGTAACTATGTAAATTTTGTTGAGTGCCCACATCCTGGAAGATCAAGGAAAGCCATAGAAAACAGAAAACTTTTGTTTAGTAAGAGTAATTTTTGGGTTAGATTTTATGCCTCAGTATTCCATGGCCTTTTTTTAAATTTATATAAAAGAAGCTTCAGATGTTCTTACATTTTATTTTCTGTTTGGATTTTCATGATTTTTAAAATATACTACTATATAGAGCATCCAGCGTTGAGAAAAGACTATGGGTCTTACAGGCTTTTACTTTTAACGGAAACCCCCCTACACTGGTTTTGTTACCTCACCTTTTGTCATGAAGGAACTCTGAACATAAATATTTTTCGTCATAATAGCTTTCTACGATTATCGTTGTTGTTGTTTGAGTCTTCAGTCTTTTGACTGGTTTGATGCAGCTCTCCATGCCTCCCTGTCCTGAGCTAATCGTTTCATCTCTACATAGCTACCACACCCTACATCCGAGGCAATCTGTTTAACATATTCTAACCTTGGTCTACCCCTACAGTTCTTGTCCTCGACCCTTCCTTCCATAACTAAGCTTGCTATTCCTGGGTGTCTTAGTATGTGTCCTACCAACCTATCTCTTCTCTTCATTAGCAGTCGCCAGAAACATCTCTCCTCTCCCACTCGTCTTAATACCTCTTTGTTTGTAACCCTATCTACCCATCTGATCTTCATCATTCTCCTGTAACACCACATTTCAAATGCTTCAATTCTCCTCTTTTCTGCTGCACCAATAGTCCAAGTTTCACTTCCATAGAGCGCCACACTCCAGACAAAGGCTTTCAAAAATGACTTCCTAATACCTAAATCTATATTCAATGTCAGCAGATTCCTTTTTTGTAGAAATGCTTTTCTTGCCTGAGCCAACCTACTTTTTATATCCTCTTTGCTTCGTCCATCACTGGTTATTCTGCTTCCTAAGTAACAGAAGTCTCCTACTTCCTTCAGCTTTTCACCTGCCAATTTGATCTCCATAGAGGTTTCTGATTTATTCCGGCTGCATTCCAGTATTTTTGTTTTACATTTATTAATTTTCATCATGAAATCTTTCCATAAGACAGAGTCCATACCATTCAAAAACTCATTCAAATCCTCAGGCTTGTCAGCCAAGATGACGATGTCATCAGCAAATCTCAGAGTTGAAATTATTTCTCCTTGAACCTTCACTCCCACTTTAAATTTTTCTCTAATTTCCTTCATTGCTTGTTCAATGTAAAGATTGAAAAGTATGGGTGATAAGTTGCAGCCTTGCCTTACACCTTTCTGAATACCAGCTTCTCTCTCATGTCCTTCAACTCGAATGACTGCTGTCTGGTTTCTGTATAGATTGTATATCACCCTCCTATCCCTGTACTTTATCCCAATCGATTTCAAAATGTCAAACAATTTAGTCCAATCAACGTTATCAAAAGCCTTTTTTAAGTCTACAAATGCCATGAACGTTCTCTTATCTTTCCTTATCCTACCTTCCAAAATCAGCCTAAGACTTAGTACAGCTTCCCTTGTTCCTACATTTCTCCTGAAACCAAACTGGTCTTCACCCAACTCCGTTTCTATCTGGCTCTCAATCCTCTTGTAAATAATTCTAGACAGGATCTTTGAAGCATGAGTAATGATTAATGATGAATATTATCTGCCAATTGATTACCTTTGTTATTGCATGCAAGTATCGTTTATATTACATCTTAGTAATTTAAAAATTTTCGAGGTTAGCACGCTGGAAAAAAGAGCCTCGTCCTGTGCTGCATGCTCGTCCGGAGTGGAGCACATGCTCAATTCCGCCGGCAACATAAGTTCTGAAGCACTATCCGTCATTGGCATGGTGGCCACTACTCCTGGAAAACCTGGAAAACTCCTGGATTGTTATAAGGTCTGGAAAATTCCTGGAATACTCCTGGAAAATGATGAAAATTTTGAAAAATCCTGGAAAATAGCCACTGTTAATTAATTATAAAAATCTTTCCATCCACTGCTAAAATTCCCAGTCCACTCTTAGTCCTCGACGTCATGAGATCGTGGATGGGGTAGCAAGGGTCATCTAGCGGTCACTCTGCAAACCCTACTCGGCTGCCACGCGCGCCTTCCCCCTCCCCTCACCTCACTCCCCGCATCTGCGCGGGGAGTCTGCTGCAGCGGTAGCACCCTCAAGTGATGGTGTCGCTGTAAACAAATGCCGAATCTACGATATCTTCTTTCGGAGGTATCCAAAAGTTCGAGATAACTAAGCCTGTCATACATGCTGTTCGAAATTCTCATGCTAAGTATGTGGAATACCTGGATAGTGAAAAGAAGAAAAACCTAGCCATGAATGAGATGGAAAGAACGAAAAAGAGAGTTGCCGAAGAAACCAAAGAATTGAAAGATAAGAGAATGCGGTTGTTGGCGGAAGCCAACCGAGAGGTGGCATTGATTGACGAACAAATCGCAAACCTCCGAAAATAGTACATGCCGAAGAAACAAACTCTTCATTGATTTTTAATATTTGATATTTTACCAAAGCTTCTGTGTTGTTTTTTTTTTTGTTTTTTTTTTTTTGTTTTTTTTTCTGCTTGCTTGGCTTGTATTTAGCTGCCAGTATTGTAACAGTGAGATTATTTATTTGTATACGCTGTACTTAGTTTATATATATATTGTATATATGCGTACCAAAACTATATATGTAAAATATTAGAGGAAAGTACCCAAACCCGAGCCCCTAGTTTGTTTCAGAATGATTTTAAATCCAATTTTGTCCAAACTTAAATCAAATTATTTGCAACTTATACGTTACTTAGTTCTCCAACTGTCATATTTTAATTAAAATCATTGATAATTTCTTGTAGGTGTAAATCATGTTTTTCATAAACATTGCATTTTGTTGATTTTTAAGTTATAGGTTCCTAATGTGGGCCCCACAAAAATATTCAGAAATAGATAAAAATAAAGTAAACAAATGGAAAATAGGTGTGTGTCATTTTACAAAGATAGAAATTTGACTGTTATGCAGACAGTCACATAATGTAAGCATCATTTTCCACCCCCGCACATTCTACATCATCCACAATTCACTTTTAGATTCCTCTGATAATTTTACACTGCTAACGTGCACTCTGCATGTTCTTCACAAAAGAGGGAAGATACCCGTCGTGGAATTTGCAATTCAGAAGAGCCTGAGGACATGTCGTTTGAGTCATCAGAACCAGAACTGGATTCTTCCCGATGTTTTTTGTTGAACTCCAGACGTTTTTTAAATCCCTCGACCACGTGCTGCCTTTAAGTTTGCAGGTTGTTTACTGACCTTAGATCCTTTAGCCTACATATGTTCTTTAGCCTCCTGCTATTCGGATTTGTACAGGGAAGAAGTTAGGATTGCAGAACTACATGCTTTACGCCCTCTTCTTAAGTTTTGGTATGGGGTTGAATTGATATGGACTTGTCTTGAAAGCCTTTCTCTGTGATGTTTCTCCTTTGTCTGATAAGTTAAGCTTGGAGAGTTTAATCTGCAAAGGTGTCAAGCTGACTTGATATGCTCCAAATGACGTTAATGAAATAGCATTCTGAGACGCTCTGGATGTGGATGGTTTATTGAGGCCTGTTTGAACATCTTCGACTTCTTCACATGTCCCTTGATCTCTCTCTTCTTCTACATCTTGCTAACTCGAACTATTAGTCACATTGTAGACTTTATTGGCATTTTTTTCAAGCCCACCTTTTTACGGAGAGCATCAATAGCTTTTGCCACGTCTGCAGAGGTACAATATTAACAGTTGAGTTTTCAGCAATAGAGCTACAACAAAGTGCCCAATTTGCAAGCTGATTTATAAAAATCTAACACATTTTAGTTTTACAAGACAAAAAAATGGAGGCCCGGATTAGGAACCTTAGGGGGGCTCGGGTTAGGCACCGGCATGCTTATATTCCAAATACCGATAACTTTTCCACGAGTCAACAAAAATGTTTTACATTACCCTACACTGATTGCTTATAATGTCCCCTTTTAAATAATGCAGTTGTTATTAAATTTACCCATTAAATCAAGAACCAAGGCAACTGAAAATGAGCACGTACAAAAACTTGGCAAATAACTGTTTTCATCAATGGCCGACTGATCAACGAGAATTGGAGACGACGACACTAGTGCTTGACTGAGTTCTGGTCATCTTTGGACCTCCTACTTCAGAACATTTACAATAGGTAGCAGCACCGTACAGAGCTGTAAGCCTGGGGGCTCGCATTAAGAACTGGGCCTGGGATTGGGTACTTTCCTCTATTTATACAGGGTGTAACAAAAAGGTATGGCACAAATTGCAGGACACATTCCTCACATGTAGACGAAGAATATAATATGTTACATGAACATGGGTCCGGAAATGCTTTGTTTCCATGTTATACCTCATTGTTTCCAACTCATTTATCATGGGAAACTTACAAGAACAGAACGTACCAGCATACCACATGCAACTCTTTCTCACAGGAAATGTTCAATATGCCCTACGTGCGCATTGATACATTCATCAACCCACCACCGTAGTGAATCTCGGATGCGCTGATGTATCCCTGGAGTACTGCGTTTGGTGTCGTAGCCTTCCATAATACGGGCACGGAGACTCTGAACATCTTTTACTGAGGTTCGATACACAAGAACTTTAAATGCCCTCACAAATAAAGTTCAGTGATTTTAGGTCCGGAGAGCGTGGAGGCCAGGCAATTGGTCCATTTCTCACCAAATCTTTTATTTAGAACAGCTCTTTAATACAGCCCAACAGCTAGGTTATTAGCTCAGATAGCTATGATACTGCTGTATTAAGAGAGCCCAACAGCTAGGTTATTACAATACAAAACTCTTTATTTCCAGAACCTGCATCATACAGAATTGGATACGTCACACAACATACCCACAGTTAAATTTACATATTTACAACTTTTTTTTACATAATTAAACAGTTACATGTTTCTTTAAAATTCACTTAAAGAATACAACACTTTCTGGGCTAGGTATATCTTGAGAGACTTTCTGAACCCAGTTCCAGTCAAAGATTTAAGTGGTTTGGAAGCTTACTGTGGTATATAGCTCCTTTTTTGATAGGATCCTTTTTTGCATATTGTTTATTTACCCTCTTTTGAAAATAGTCATTCTGTCCTCTGGTTTCATGATTGTGGACATTGCTGATTGTGACAACTTTATGTTGATTTTCCCTTATAAGCAAGATAACTTTGAAAATATACAATGAAAATATTGTTAAAATATTATGCTTCTTAAATGCAACTATGCATGATTCTCTCGATTTCAACCCAAACAAGTATCTTATCACTCGTTTCTGCAGTTTAAATATTCTCTCCATATTCCTATTTGCTGCCCCACCCCATATCTCAATACCGTATGATATCTGTGAATGTATTAATCCATAGTAGACTGTTAATTGGTATTCGCTGCTTAAGTATATTGAAATCATACTAATATATAAAAATGAGATGGTGTTTGTCGTCCTGTCTGTCTGTTACTCAATCACGCAAGAACCACTGGTCTGATTTAAATGAAATTTTGCATGGATGTAGCTGATTTACCAGGTTTACACATAGGCTACTTTTGATTTCGATATTTTGCACTATTTAAAAATGGCGACTATTTTCATATTTCCATTTCAAATAAAAAGAGAAGGCTAAGAAATAGCAAACTTTTGATGGCACGTACGAGCTTTAAAATTCAATTTCCTATCCAAAAGGTCTTCATCACTTTTCGTGTATCTCCAACGGTTAGCGAGTAAAACCCACATTTGTGACATCACTACACCCTTTGGTTTCAAAATGTCATATTTCCATTTCAAATAAAAAGAGAACGCTAAGAAGTAGCAAACTTTGATGGCATGTACGAGCTTTAGAATTTAATTTTCTACCCGAAAGGTCCTTATCACTATTCGTGTATCTCCAACGGTTAGCGAGTAAAACCCACATTTGTGACGTCACTACACCCTTTGGTTTCAAATTTTCATATTTCCATCATCATATTAATATATGATTTTATTAATGCAGCCAATGGCCATGTACTTTTCTTTTCAGGACGGGTCAGGGAAGGGATATTGGAAGGAAATCGGCCGTGGACCTATTGAAAGGAACCGTCCCGGCATTTGCCTGGTGGTGAAAACGGGAAACCACGAAAACCATTTTCAGGACGGCCGAGGTGGGATTCGAACCCACGCTCTCCCGATACCAGCGAGGCGCGAGGTAACGCGTTAGCGCTAAAAATGAGATGGCGTTTGTCGTCCTGTTTGTCTGTTAATCAATCACGCAATAACCACTGGTCCGATTTAAATGAAATTTTGCATGGATGTAGCTGATTTACCAGGTTTACACATAGGCTACTTTTGATTTCGATATTTTGCACTATTTAAAATGGCGACTATTTTCATATTTCCATTTCAAATAAAAAGAGAACGCTAAGAAATAGCAAACTTTTGATGGCACATACGAGCTTTAAAATTTATTTCCTATCCGAAAGGTCCTTATCACTATTCGTGTATCTCGAACGGTTAGCGAGTAAAACCCACATATGTAACGTCACTACACCCTTTGGTTTCAAAATTTCATATTTCCATTTCAAATAAAAAGAGAACTCTAAG
The DNA here is from genome assembly GCA_946902985.2 of Meconema thalassinum. Taxonomy (NCBI): domain Eukaryota; kingdom Metazoa; phylum Arthropoda; class Insecta; order Orthoptera; family Tettigoniidae; genus Meconema; species Meconema thalassinum. The sequence continues at coordinate 1,607,492,996 of OX336388.2, read as the reverse complement.
AAGTAGCAAACTTTTGATGACATGTACGAGCTTAAGAATTTAATTTTCTACCCGAAAGGTCCTGATCACTTTCCGTGTACCGTATCTCCAACGGTTAGCGAGTAAAACCTAAATATGTCTTATAAAACACTGTCAACGCCGAGCGATGTTAGTCTTAGTCTCTACATTAACTGTTTTATTTATAGAGGTAGTTTTGGGGTCCGAAACGATATGTGATTTTGAGTCTAATTTTATACTCTTTGTGCCGGTTATTGTATGTGAGTATTTGGATCTTTATGCTGTTTCACAATGTTATAGTGCTTTCTACTTTGCACGGTATGCTTTCATCCTTTTTATCGATTTGTTTTTTGTTAAATGAATATTTCAGTTGGCCAATATTTATCTGCTTTTTGTTGTTTCTTACCATGATCAGAAACCCAAATTCACAGACGAATGTGTCGAAGACTAACGACTGTCACATTAGTTTATTTAGTGTTCATATTAATCTTACAGCAGAACTGGGCAAATTTATTTCAATAAAGTTGGTATTTTGCTTTTCACAGCCAATAAAAAAACGCACAAAACACGGCGTAAACCTAGAAAGGTTGCTGAGTTTTAATTGCTTGGCCCTGAAATTCAATATACAATGATTTTGGAAGCCTTTATAAGGAGGTGAAAGACTGTTTTAGTGTTTAGCTCTCGCAGTAAAGTAACGAGGTGTTCTAAATAAGAATTGAGGTATCGCGCAGTTTGCTACTCCTTTGGTAGTCCGCAAATAGATCACAAGAGCCCGCTGATGAACCATCTCGGAGTTACTAGGCGTAATCTCGCACAAGACATGGCGTAAACTTTAAAAAAATTCTGTGATTAATTTGTTTTTGTTATTATTAATTGGGATGATTGAAGTTTGTTCCGTTACTGTTACTCTTTATCATGACATGGTACGTAGTTTCCGCAATATTACATATAGTGGATATGATAAATGCTATCAAGTTTGATGTATTTTTTAGCATAATGTTTATATGTTTAAATATAGTATGAAGACGTTAAAAGATAGGTGTTCAATATTTAAGACAGGTTATTTAACTTTTACTACATAGAAGCTGATATTTATTTCCAATATATAAACGCACTTTCTCGCCCACAAAGCGGAGGCAGACAGGCTTTTCTCCGGGTACTCCGGTTTTCCCTGTCACAATTTCATTCCAGCAACAATCTCCACTATCATTTCATTTCATCTGTCATTCATTTAATCATTGCCCCAGGGGAGTGCGACAGGCTTCGTCAGCCGGCACAGTTCATATCCTCGCTCCTAGATGGGGGTTTCATTCATTCCATTTCCCTGACCCGGTCGGTCAACTGAAAGCAGGCAAAGGATTTTCACTTTCCTACCTCTGATTAATAATTTGGTGAGTGAAAATGCATGTAGTCTACACATGTAGTTGGTAACATGGAAATATCATAACTACATTAGGAATGTGTGATTATATATATTAATGATTTAGGCCAGCAAGTACTAAAAGCCGTTCGAAGAATGGGTACTTCAGCTAGTTCTCTTTAAAACGAAGGAGATTTTTTTTTTTTTTTTTTTTTTACAGATTTCAATTATATGCTCTTCCCATGATAATTTATGATCTATTGTAATACCCAAAAATTATGCTGAGGCTACATGTTGAATGTCATCAGATCCACAGTAAAGATTTCAATCTACTTCTAAATTAGTTCCCTTATGCTTGTTAAATATTACAAAGTTGGTTTTTGAAGGGTTTACACTTAACATTATCTCATTAAAATATTGAGTGGCAAGATCAATACTATTTTCAGTTTCTTGAAGAGTAATTGTTTTATTACAGTTCCAGTTCATAATTGAGGTATCGCCTGCATACGAAACATTCAAACTATTTTTTGACTGTGGTACATCGTTCTCATAGAGAATAGCTCAGAAAGCTATGATACTGTTGTTTTAAGAGAGCCCAACAGCTAGGTTATTAGCTCAGATAGTTATGATACTGTTCTTTTAAGAGAGCCCAACGGCTAGGTTGTAGCAGTTTTGTTCGCCCTTACGTTGAGCGCCATTTGTAACGGATTACCTTTGCTCAACGTTGAGCGTACAAGTGTAATGTTAATTAATGCCCCATGTTGGTAGCAACAAGTGTAACGGTTTGGCTGCCCCTAACTGTTGGGTGATAAATGTAACTGTTTACCTTTGCCTAAGCTATGTTGTTTTAATGAGCGCCAAGACCTCAATGCAATGCTGAAATCTAAATTTGTATTTAACAACGTCTAGCTCTGGTAGAACACCTTCAAGAATCTATTCACTCAGATCGTGGTATGATTTGATCATTAACCCAACAAACAATTGTATCAGGAGAAGGAATTGGTCTATATCTAATGCTACCTACTGAAAGCAAAGATTGCATTGTAAAAGAAATGGATTTATTATATAAAACAAGTATAGCAAAATTAATAATAATAATAATAAGTTTAAAATTTAAATTGGAGCGTTGCGATTTTAATATTACCGATAGAAAATTACGTGAAAACAGAGTCTGATAAATTATTGATTTTACTCTTATTCCCAAGCTATGAAGTTACTGAAATATGAAATATAAAACAAAGAGAAATGAGAGATTGCGTATTTCTGCGTCATTCGCGCTTACCACTGGAAATGGCCGAAGCCTTTCCCTCGTACTGGGTGATGCTGTGTGCTTCCCACAGTCTCCTGGACGTCGTCATCTTTGTCGATATTTGATGATATTCTGGTAGATTAGATAATTCTATGGTCCGTACATCGGTCCCAAACACTCGTACAACCACCCTGGTTAAGTTTTACAAAAGTTAGTCCTCCACTCCACGGAACATCGGAGCGACTCCCGCGTGCAACCGTACTCGTTAAGTTCTACACAGATAGTCCTCGTTCCACGGCGCGTCGAACGATATATGCACCTGTCGGCTCCCCCACTCTTCAGCCGACTTCTAGCTTACATGGTCTCCACTGATTGGCTGCACCCCACGCGCTATACTCCCCTCCTCTGGCTCATTACACTCGGCGGGAGGGTTCCGTTCCAACTATCCGCCTTTTCTTGACGCTGCAACCCCGCTTGCGTAATACTTCCCGACAAGATTAAGCGTGTACTTGAATTCCCAGTGAGTCACGTCTCTCGATATACCCTAACTGACGAAACTCCGTTAAATTCCGTAATCACATAACTTTCTATGATATTGTCGTTCGTAATAATTTGCTTGATAGCGTTTTCTAAGACATAGAAAACCTATCTGTATGCTTATAATTTTTATAAAATGCTCCGAAAATATCTTAATAATAATTATAATAAATTAATAATAATAATAAATTAACATGAAAAATTCTCTTGGCTGAACAATTTGCCGCGTAAATAAATATAGAATGGCTTCCTACTGACTTATGCCAGTTGCATAAAAACACCTCGAAAAACACGTTACATATTCGCCTCGGATCATCGGATGATTTACCGTGACGACGGTCCATTATCCGATTATCCCAGACACGTTAATAAACCCCATCCAAAATACATATTACATAAATGAGATCACCCCAAATTACAGATATATACACTCATAATTTTTCTTCACGCACTTTGCGTCAAAGTTTGTTGTCACTATGGATTGCACTTTGCAACCAGTCCAATGTTTTACATATAGAATAGTGTTCCACGGAAATTTCCGCCTCTCAAATTTCTCTATGTTGGAGAAATAGACATAATTAATGTGTAAGCACTATGTATTTATGATGTCATATCACACGCATTGAAGGTGTTCTGATATATTTATATCTCCATAGAACTTCCTAATTTCACTGGAGGTCCCTTCCTTATGGTGAAATTTAATCTCACTTATCACTGAGCACACGATCACACTATTGTGGCAGCGCCTCGTGACCATAATACTTAATCTCTCTTTAAAGTAGATTAAATTAATATTGACTTCTGAAAAAAAAAACAGTAAATGCGCATTACATATAACACCAAATATTTCTGTGCGGTAATCGCCCTGTCTTGTTAAGTTCCCGTAGACCATATTCTACTTAATACTAGTTCTCAACACAGACCAGTTCTCCTGACACAAATAATACCTTTGTACGAATTACCTTAAATTACACACTTACAAATCTTACATGGCGAGGCCGTAAACAGAAATCACGTGTGCTGATATGTATGAGTTTCATGAAGGACTGTCTCGCATTCTGATGGCCCATCTTTTATCTCGTGGACGCCTTAAGCTAACAAGCCCTATACAAGCGCTCCCCCATCTCTTGGAGATAAATGGGAACCCATCAGCGCTGCCAAAATGGCCTTGGTGCATCGAGACAATTTAGTGCTCAACAGCATCCGACAATCCCGTCATATTTCCCTGTACCTTAAAAACTCTCATTTACTTACATACTACCCCCCTGTGTGACTTCTGATACGCCTGCCTGAAGACCATCTCCTCCCACGCACCAAATACCACACTTACTCATTTGATAGGCTGGCTCGCCAGCTAAACACACTCACTTTATGACACATATTTTCGTAGACTATGTATATTATACGTCCCGTATAATCTGTTTCCCTTACTATCCTCCAGCACATATGCTGTTTTGCCAATACGTTTGGAAACTATAAATGTTTCTGCGTCACCTGCTTCCAACCTTGCAAGTGGCTCCCTTAAATGAACGTCATCACGTTGCTCTACCTAGCATATTTCTCAGTGTCTGTAACGATGCCCTGTTGCTACTGTCCACACATGCACATATTAAAATACCGTCCTCTGCTTTAACCACAGGATAATCCCTACATAAATTAGTGTCCCTCGATAGCATGTCTGCAAGAATGTTATCTTTACCTTTAATATATTTTACTGTGAATTTGTATTCCTGCAGAGCAAGAATCCACCTACTAACTCTGTTAGAACTGAGTTTACAAGTTCTCATATACAGTAATGCATGGTGATCTGTGTGGATCTCAAATTTCCCCCCTACTAAATACATTCTAAATTTCCCTAAACTGAAAACAATACCTAAAAGCTCTAACTCAGTAATCGTGTATCTTTTCTCTGCTGCTGTCAGTCCTCGCGAGGCTAAAGATACAATGCACAGATTACCCTCATCATCTTTCTGACATAATACTCCAGCAATGCCTATATGTGAAGCATCTGTCATAACCACATATTCCTTATCTTTTAACGGATATTTCAGCACTACAGCTTTCTCAAAACCTTCCTTCAGCGCTCTAAAAGCCTGATCATGCTTGGACTCCCATCTCCACCGAGTCCCACTTTTAAGCAATTCTCTGAATGGTTCTACCAACCCTGAGTATTTAAGAACGAACCTCCTGAAAAAGTTGCAAATTCCCAGGTAAGTTTTTAACTGTTTAACATTCTGTGGCACCTCTGCGTGAAGTATCTTATTAACCCTACTTTCTTCTGGTGTTACACCTCTACTCGACACTCTATGACCTAAAAATGTCACTTCTGACTGACAGAATGACGACTTAGACAGCTTCAAAGTGAACCCTGCCTGATCTAACTTCTGAAAAACTATATCTAAATGACGTAGATGCTCCTCAACACTGCGTGAACTAATTACCATATCATCTATGTAAATGGTTACAAACTCTCCTGTGTCATCCCCTAATGCGATGTTTAAAGCCCTAATTAAAGCTGCTGAACTACTCTTTAACCCATAAGGTGTTCTACAAAATTGATAAAGGTTATATTTATGACTAAAAGCTGTAAATGGTCTATCTTCGTACATAAGTGGCACTTGCCAAAAACTGGAACTTAAATCTACACAAGTGAAATACTTCTTCCCCTCAAATGTTTGCATTAATTCCTCTATTGACATAGATTTCAGCTGATCTGAACTAATTCTACTGTTAACCAAACGAGCGTCTAAACAAATACGAACTGTGCCGTCGGTCTTGGGTACCGTGATCAAAGAATTAACATATGGACTGTTAGAGTGCTCAATAATCCCATCTTCAAGCATCTGATTAATTTGTGCCTCAACTGCACTCTGATAAGCGAAAGGTACAGGATATCTATGTCCTGTGAATACTGACCTATCAATAACGTTCAATGAATGTGTATAGCAATTGGCCATACCAATGCGATCCTCAAACACTCTCCTATTACACAATAACACATCATAGAGCCGAACACACTGTTCATCTTCTATATTTCCCTGAAATGCAGCATCACGTAACGAGTCCTCTAGACTTCCGTTCGTAATCACACTGCCCACAAAACATGGAGAACCCCGCTCTACGGCTGGCGATATCTCATTTAAAGTACAAATCACACCTACAATACTACTTCTCTGAATTTGGTCATTGAACCCTACTTCTAATTCAGAATCTCCCCATTTAAATTTCAAACTCCCTACATCATAACATAAGTTACCAGACACTCTACTTAGCCACTCTGAACCCAAGATAACACTGAATACTAAATTTGGAATTACAAGGCAAATCTGCTTCTCTACATGATTATTAATTTTAATGTCTACTAAAGCTTGCTTAGAAATTACTTTAGACCTCTTCCCAACAGCTGTGATAACAAAAGTGCTTTTAATTCGCATCTCCTCAAAATTTACTCCAGTTCCTTTCATTTTATCATAAAATGCACTACTTATGCAACTCTTCATACAACCACTATCAATTAAAACATCTGTGTACGCCTCGGACACGTTAAATTTAACTATGGGGCTCTTACTAACCACTTCCTGAATAATACCTTCATCATTTAGTTCATGTAATAATTCATTTCTTACATTTAGGTCATAGGGTTCCTGTATAATTGTATGGACAGGGCATGCTACAGACTGAGATTCTGACCTTACTTCGCAGCCTGGTTCGCGTTTAAAGAACCGCTACAGCTGGCCGTAGTACTACTAACTACTGAACTGGTCTGGTTGTTCTGGGCTGTGTTGTCATTGTTTGGCTGTATATTACTACCACTAGGCTGTCCTCTTCCTTGACCCCTATTCTGGTTGTAATTATTGTCATTATAATTTCTCCCTTGATTTCCCCTGAAATCATTGTTTCTCCCTTGATTTCCACTGTAATCATTGTTCCTCCCTTGATTTCCCCTGAAATCATTGTTCCTCCCTTGATACTGATTACCATAGCCATTTCCTCTGTTCTGATTTAGCTGATTAGTTATTTCTATTTTGAGCGTATGCCCCTTCGCCACCGTTCCCTTGAACTTCTTGATGCCTGGCTTCATTAGGTCTATTATTATTATTACCCTGGTTCCTATTGAAATTGTCCTCATAACCCCCTCTCCCTAGTGCATCAAATGTGCTTAACAAATTTTCTACTTGTGATATAGTCTTTACATTCTGGATACAAGCAGCCTCCTTGATCCTATAGGGAAAGTGCCTAAGTAGCAACCTTACCACATCACTTTCCTCCTTCAAGCCATCCAGATATTTACACACTAATACCTGCCCTAAAAAGTATTCGGTCATGGTGGAGCTTCCTTTAGGGTTATATTTACCACACACTACTCCCTCACGATGCTGCGACTGAATAACCTCATTCCAGAACTTTTCACAGAATTTTATTTTAAAATCATTGATATCAGTAAACTTGTCTCTGTAGACAGCAAACCAATTCCTCGTTTCCCCCACAAACACTTGTTCTAAAATTTCAACTACCTGGCAACACTCAATACTACCATTTTCCAACCTCTCCCCGAATTTATTTTCTATAGTGTTCATGAACTCCATTGGGCACCCCTGTCGATTGCTGAACTTACCCAGTTCTACCTCCCTGTGTGTGCTATTCACAAAAACTGGCCTATTCTGACAATTTTCTTGCCTGATCCTAGCTTTTAATTTTAACTCTAATTCTGCGATTTTCTCCTCAGCCTTCCTCTCAATACTGTTTACTGTTAATTTAATGTTTCCTTCTGATTCTTCTACTTTATCATATAGCTTTGCTTGTTTCTCCTCAATCTTGCTAATGCTCTCTCTATTACTCTCTCTTAAATCATTTACTTCTGCAACTATTTGTGAGTGGACTTTCTCAATTCTACCCCCCCACCTGTTCCTTAACCTCTTTAGTTGATACTTGAATCTTGTCAATTTCTCCCCCCAATTTCTTTTTAACCTGCAGTGTTTCTAATTTAACTAATTCCTTTAAATTTTCAGCCTGTGTGCTGATTCTACTTTCCAACTCCTCCTGTACTTTTCCTAATTTCTTGTCTACATCTGCAATGATCTCTTTAACCTTCTCTTCCATTACTCCTCTGATTTCTCCTCTAATCTGCTCCATTTTCACACTAATTTCCTTGTTGTTCTTATCTAATTTTGCATTATTCTGTTCTAATTTTTTATTTAAAGCTTCTGTACTTTCTTTATTTTCCCTACTGTTTTGTTCTAATTTTGCATTATTCTGTTCTAATTTTGCATTTAAAGCTTCTGTACTTTCTTTATTTTCCCTACTGTTTTGTTCTAATTTTGCATTATTCTGTTCTAATTTTGCATTTAAGGCATCACTACTAACTTTGTTCTGATACATGAACTCGAGAAGTAAAGTTTTTAATTCTGGTTGGCCGCCTACACTCCCTGTTTCAGTATCGGGATTTACCTCCGCTACCCCGGTACTACTATCACTCGACATACTGCTCGTATCATCACTCTCCAGTTGATGACCACTACGTAACCTCATCTGTCTTTCTTTCTCATCCCCCATAATGATATACACTGATAAAGACAAATAACCCCCAAAATACAGGCACAGAAATATATACCCTTCTCCTTCCACCAATGTTATTAGGTTTTCATCCCCACGTTGGGCGCCATTTGTAGCAGTTTTGCTCGCCCTTACGTTGAGCGCCATTTGTAACGGTTTACCTTTGCTCCACGTTGAGCGTACAAGTGTAATGTTAATTAATGCCCCATGTTGGTAGCGACAAATGTAACGGTTTGGCTGCCCCAAACTGTTGGGTGATAAATGTAACTGTTTACCTTTGCCTAAGCTATGTTGTTTTAATGGGCGCCAAGACCTCAATGCAATGCTGAAATCTAAATTTGTATTTAACAACGTCTAGCTCTGGTAGAACACCTTCAAGAATCTATTCACTCAGATCGTGGTATGATTTGATCATTAACCCAACAAACAATTGTATCAGGAGAAGGAATTGGTCTATATCTAATGCTACCTACTGAAAGCAAAGATTGCATTGTAAAAGAAATGAATTTATTATATAAAACAAGTATAGCAAAATTAATAATAATTATAAGTTTAAAATTTAAATTGGAGCGTTGCGATTTTAATATTACCGATAGAAAATTACGTGAAAACAGAGTCTGATAAATTATTGATTTTACTCTTATTCCCAAGCTATGAAGTTACTGAAATATGAAATATAAAACAAAGAGAAATGAGAGATTGCGTATTTCTGCGTCATTCGCGCTTACCACTGGAAATGGCCGAAGCCTTTCCCACGTACTGGATGATGCTGTGTGCTTCCCACAGTCTCCTGGACGTCGTCATCTTTGTCGATATTTGATGATATTCTGGTAGATTAGATAATTCTATGGTCCGTACATCGGACCCAAACACTCGTACAACCACACTGGTTATGTTTTACAAAAGTTAGTCCTCCACTCCACGGAACATCGGAGCGACTCCCGCGTGCAACCGTACTCGTTAAGTTCTACACAGATAGTCCTCGTTCCACGGCGCGTCGAACGATATATGCAACTGTCGGCTCCCCCGCTCTTCAGCCGACTTCTAGCTTACGTGGTCTCCACTGATTGGCTGCACCCCACGCGCTATACTCCCCTCCTCTGGCTCATTACACTCGGCGGGAGGGTTCCGTTCCAACTATCCGCCTTTTCTTGACGCTGCAACCCCGCTTGCGTAATACTTCCCGACAAGATTAAGCGTGTACTTGAATTCCCAGTGAGTCACGTCTCTCGATATACCCTAACTGACGAAACTCCGTTAAATTCCGTAATCACATAACTTTCTATGATATTGTCGTTCGTAATAATTTGCTTGATAGCGTTTTCTAAGACATAGAAAACCTATCTGTATGCTTATAATTTTTATAAAATGCTCCGAAAATATCTTAATAATAATAATAAATTAACATGAAAAATTCTCTTGGCTGAACAATTTGCCGCGTAAATAAATATAGAATGGCTTCCTACTGACTTATGCCAGTTGCATAAAAACTCCTCGAAAAACACGTTACAAGGTTATTAGCTCAGATAGCTATGATACTGTTGTTTTAAGACAGCCCAACAGCTAGGTTATTAGCTCAGATAGCTATGATACTGTTCTTTTAAGAGAGCCCAACGGCTAGGTTATTAGCTCAGATAGCTATGATACTGCTGTTTTAAGAGAGCCCAACAGCTAGATTAATAGCTCAGATAGCTATGATACTGTTGTTTTAAGAGAGCCCGACAACTACTTATTAGCCCAGGTAGCTATGATACCGTTGTTTCAAGGGAGCCCAACAACTAGGTTATTAGCTCAGATAGCTATGACAATGTTGTTTTAAGAGAGCCCAACAGCTAGGTTATTAGCTCAGATAGTTATGATACTGTTGTTTTAAGAGAGCCCAACAGCTGGGTTATTAGCTCAGATAGTTATGATACTGTTCTTTTAAGAGAGCCCAACAACTAGGTTATTAGCTCAGATAGCTATAATACTGTTGTTTTAAGAGAGCCCAACAGCTAGGTTATTAGCTCAGATAGCTATGATACTGTTGTTTTAAGAGAGCCCGACAACTACTTATTAGCCCAGGTAGCTATGATACTGTCATTTCAAGGGAGCCCAACAACTAGGTTATTAGCTCAGATAGCTATGATACTGTTGTTTTAAGAGAGCCCAACATATAGGTTATTAGCTCAGATAGCTATGATACTGTTGTTTTAAGAGAGCCCAACATATAGGTTATTAGCTCAGATAGCTATGATACTGTTGTTTTAAGAGAGCCCGACAACTACTTATTGGCCCAGGTAGCTATGATACTGTCATTTCAAGGGAGCCCAACAACTAGGTTATTAGCTCAGATAGCTATGATACTGTTGTTTTAAGAGATCCCAACATATAGGTTATTAGCTCAGATAGCTATGATACTGTTGTTTTAAGAGAGCCCGACAACTACTTATTAGCCCAGGTAGCTATGATACTGTCATTTCAAGGGAGCCCAACAACTAGGTTATTAGCTCAGAGAGCTATGATACTGTCATTTCAAGGGAGCCCAACAGCTGGGTTATTAGCTCAGATAGCTATGATACTGTCATTTCAAGGGAGCCCAACAGCTAGGTTATTAGCTCAGATAGCTATGATACTGTTGTTTTAAGAGAGCCCAACATATAGGTTATTAGCTCAGATAGCTATGATACTGTTGTTTAAAGAGAGCCCGACAACTACTTATTAGCCCAGGTAGCTATGATACTGTCATTTCAAGGGAGCCCAACAACTAGGTTATTAGCTCAGAGAGCTATGATACTGTTGTTTTAAGAGAGCCTAACATATAGGTTATTAGCTCAGTTAGCTATGATACTGTTGTTTTAAGAGAGCCCGACAACTACTTATTAGCCCAGGTAGCTATGATACTGTCATTTCAAGGGAGCCCAACAACTAGGTTATTAGCTCAGAGAGCTATGATACTGTTGTTTTAAGAGAGCCCAACATATAGGTTATTAGCTCAGATAGCTATGATACTGTTGTTTTAAGAGAGCCCGACAACTACTTATTAGCCCAGGTAGCTATGATACTGTCATTTCAAGGGAGCCCAACAACTAGGTTATTAGCTCAGATAGCTATGATACTGTTGTTTTAAGAGAGCCCAACATATAGGTTATTAGCTCAGATAGCAATGATACTGTTCTTTTAAGAGAGCCCGACAACTACTTATTAGCCCAGGTAGCTATGATACTGTCATTTCAAGGGAGCCCAACAACTAGGTTATTAGCTCAGAGAGCTATGATACTGTTGTTTTAAGAGAGCCCAACATATAGGTTATTAGCTCAGATAGCTATGATACTGTTCTTTTAAGAGAGCCCGACAACTACTTATTAGCCCAGGTAGCTATGATACTGTCATTTCAAGGGAGCCCAACATATAGGTTATTAGCTCAGATAGCTATGACAATGTTGTTTTAAGAGAGCCCAACAGCTAGGTTATTAGCTCAAATAGCTATAATACTGTTGTTTTAAGAGAGCCCAACAGCTAGGTTATTAGCTCAAATAGTTATGATACTGTTCTTTTAAGAGAGCCCAACGGCTAGGTTATTAGCTCAGATAGTTATGATACTGTTCTTTTAAGAGAGCCCAACGGCTAGGTTATTAGCTCAGATAGCTATGATACTGTTGTTTAAAGAGAGCCCAACGGCTAGGTTATTAGCTCAGATAGTTATGATACTGTTGTTTTAAGAGAGCCCAACAGCTAGGTTATTAGCTCAGATAGCTATGATACTGTTGTTTTAAGAGAGCCCAACAGCTAGGTTATTAGCTCGGATAGCTATAATACTGTTGTTTTAAGAGAGCCCAACGGCTAGGTTATTAGCTCAGATAGTTATGATACTATTGTTTTAAGAGAGCCCAACAGCTAGGTTATTAGCTCATATAGTTATGATACTGTTGTTTTAAGAGAGCCCAACAGCTAGGTTATTAGCTCAGATAGCTATGATACTGTTGTTTTAAGAGAGCCCGACAACTACTTATTAGCCCAGGTAGCTAAGATACTGTTATTTCAAGGGAGCCCAACAACTAGGTTATTAGCTCAGATAGCTATGATACTATTGTTTTAAGAGAGCCCAACATATAGGTTATTAGCTCAGATAGCTATGATACTGTTCTTTTAAGAGAGCCCAACATATAGATTATTAGCTCAGATAGCTATGATACTGTTGTTTTAAGAGAGCCCAACATATTGGTTATTAGCTCAGATAGCTATAATACTGTTGTTTAAAGAGAGCCCAACAGCTAGGTTATTAGCTCAGATAGTTATGATACTGTTGTTTTAAGAGAGCCCAACATATAGGTTATTAGCTCAGATAGCTATGATACTATTGTTTTAAGAGAGCCCAACATATAGGTTATTAGCTCAGATAGCTATGATACTATTGTTTTAAGAGGGCCCAACATATAGGTTATTAGCTCCGATAGCTATGATACTGTTGTTTTAAGAGAGCCCGACAACTACTTATTAGCCCAGGTAGCTATGATACTGTTATTTCAAGGGAGCCCAACAACTAGGTTATTAGCTCAGATAGCTATGATACTGTTTTTTTAAGAGAGCCCAACAGCTGGGTTATTAGCTCAGATGGCTATGACAATGTTGTTTTAAGAGAGCCCAACAGCTAGGTTATTAGCTCAAATAGTTATGATACTGTTCTTTTAAGAGAGCCCAACGGCTAGGTTATTAGCTCAGATAGCTATGATACTGTTCTTTTAAGAGAGCCCAACGGCTAGGTTATTAGCTCATATAGCTATGATACTGTTGTTTTAAGAGAGCCCAACAGCTAGGTTATTAGCTCAGATAGTTATGATACTGTTCTTTTAAGAGAGCCCAACAGCTAGGTTATTAGCTCAGATAGCTATAATACTGTTGTTTTAAGAGAGCCCAACAGCTAGGTTATTAGCTCAGATAGCTATGACACTGTTGTTTTAAGAGAGCCCAACAGCTAGGTTATTAGCTCAGATAGCTATAATACTGTTGTTTTAAGAGAGCCCAACAGCTAGTTTATTAGCTCAGATAGTTATGATACTATTCTTTTAAGAGAGCCCAACGGCTAGGTTATTAGCTCAGATAGCTATGATACTGTTGTTTTAAGAGAGCCCTACAACTACTTATTAGCCCAGGTAGCTATGATACTGTTGTTTCAAGGGAGCCCAACAGCTAGGTTATTAGCTCAGATAGCTATGACAATGTTGTTTTAAGAGAGCCCAACAGCTAGGTTATTAGCTCAGATAGTTATGATACTGTTGTTTTAAGAGAGCCCAACAACTAGGTTATTAGCTCAGATAGCTATAATACTGTTGTTTTAAGAGAGCCCAACAGCTAGGTTATTAGCTCAGATAGCTATGATATTGTTGTTTTAAGAGAGCCCGACAACTACTTATTAGCCCAGGTAGCTATGATACTGTCATTTCAAGGGAGCCCAACAACTAGGTTATTAGCTCAGATATCTATGATACTGTTGTTTTAAGAGAGCCCAACATATAGGTTATTAGCTCAGATAGCTATGATACTGTTGTTTTAAGAGAGCCCGACAACTACTTATTAGCCCAGGTAGCTATGATACTGTCATTTCATGGGAGCCCAACAACTAGGTTATTAGCTCAGATAGCTATGATACTGTTGTTTTAAGAGAGCCCAACAGCTGGGTTATTAGCTCAGATAGCTATGACAATGTTGTTTTAAGAGAGCCCAACAGCTAGGTTATTAGCTCAAATAGTTATGATACTGTTCTTTTAAGAGAGCCCAACGGCTAGGTTATTAGCTCAGATAGTTATGATACTGTTCTTTTAAGAGAGCCCAACGGCTAGGTTATTAGCTCAGATAGCTATGATACTGTTGTTTAAAGAGAGCCCAACAGCTAGGTTATTAGCTCAGATAGTTATGATACTGTTGTTTTAAGAGAGCCCAACATATAGGTTATTAGCTCAGATAGCTATGATACTATTGTTTTAAGAGAGCCCAACATATAGGTTATTAGCTCAGATAGCTATGATACTGTTCTTTTAAGAGAGCCCAACGGCTAGGTTATTAGCTCAGATAGCTATGATACTGTTGTTTAAAGAGAGCCCAACATATAGGTGACTAGCTCAGATAGCTGTGATACTGTTATTTCAAGGGAGCCCAACAACTAGGTTATTAGCTCAGATAGCTATGATACTGTTGTTTTAAGAGAGCCCAACAGCTAGGCTATTAGCTCAAATAGTTATGATACTGTTCTTTTAAGAGAGCCCAACGGCTAGGTTATTAGCTCAGATAGCTATGATACTGTTCTTTTAAGAGAGCCCAACGGCTAGGTTATTAGCTCATATAGCTATGATACTGTTGTTTTAAGAGAGCCCAACAGCTAGGTTATTAGCTCAGATAGCTATGATACTGTTCTTTTAAGAGAGCCCAACAGCTAGGTTATTAGCTCATATAGCTATGATACTGTTCTTTTAAGAGAGCCCAACGGCTAGGTTATTAGCTCATATAGCTATGATACTGTTGTTTTAAGAGAGCCCAACAGCTAGGTTATTAGCTCAGATAGTTATGATACTGTTCTTTTAAGAGAGCCCAACGGCTAGGTTATTAGCTCAGATAGCTATGATACTGTTCTTTTAAGAGAGCCCAACAGCTAGGTTATTAGCTCATATAGCTATGATACTGTTCTTTTAAGAGAGCCCAACGGCTAGGTTATTAGCTCATATAGCTATGATACTGTTGTTTTAAGAGAGCCCAACAGCTAGGTTATTAGCTCAAATAGTTATGATACTGTTCTTTTAAGAGAGCCCAACGGCTAGGTTATTAGCTCAGATAGCTATGATACTGTTCTTTTAAGAGAGCCCAACGGCTAGGTTATTAGCTAAGATAGTTATGATACTATTGTTTTAAGAGAGCCCAACAGCTAGGTTATTAGCTCAGATAGTTATGATACTGTTGTTTTAAGAGAGCCCAACATATAGGTTATTAGCTCAGATAGCTATGATACTGTTCTTTTAAGAGAGCCCAACGGCTAGGTTATTAGCTCAGATAGCTATGATACTGTTGTTTAAAAAGAGCCCAACAGCTAGGTTATTAGCTCAGATAGCTATGATACTGTTGTTTTAAGAGAGCCCGACAACTACTTATTAGCCCAGGTAGCTATGATACTGTTATTTCAAGGGAGCCCAACAACTAGGTTATTAGCTCAGATAGCTATGATACTGTTTTTTTAAGAGAGCCCAACAGCTGGGTTATTAGCTCAGATGGCTATGACAATGTTGTTTTAAGAGAGCCCAACAGCTAGGTTATTAGCTCAAATAGTTATGATACTGTTCTTTTAAGAGAGCCCAACGGCTAGGTTATTAGCTCAGATAGCTATGATACTGTTCTTTTAAGAGAGCCCAACGGCTAGGTTATTAGCTCATATAGCTATGATACTGTTGTTTTAAGAGAGCCCAACAGCTAGGTTATTAGCTCAGATAGTTATGATACTGTTCTTTTAAGAGAGCCCAACAGCTAGGTTATTAGCTCAGATAGCTATAATACTGTTGTTTTAAGAGAGCCCAACAGCTAGGTTATTAGCTCAGATAGCTATGACACTGTTGTTTTAAGAGAGCCCAACAGCTAGGTTATTAGCTCAGATAGCTATAATACTGTTGTTTTAAGAGAGCCCAACAGCTAGTTTATTAGCTCAGATAGTTATGATACTATTCTTTTAAGAGAGCCCAACGGCTAGGTTATTAGCTCAGATAGCTATGATACTGTTGTTTTAAGAGAGCCCGACAACTACTTATTAGCCCAGGTAGCTATGATACTGTTGTTTCAAGGGAGCCCAACAACTAGGTTATTAGCTCAGATAGCTATGACAATGTTGTTTTAAGAGAGCCCAACAGCTAGGTTATTAGCTCAGATAGTTATGATACTGTTGTTTTAAGAGAGCCCAACAGCTGGGTTATTAGCTCAGATAGTTATGATACTGTTGTTTTAAGAGAGCCCAACGGCTAGGTTATTAGCTCAGATAGCTATGATACTGTTGTTTAAAGAGAGCCCAACAGCTAGGTTATTAGCTCAGATAGTTATGATACTGTTGTTTTAAGAGAGCCCAACATATAGGTTATTAGCTCAGATAGCTATGATACTATTGTTTTAAGAGAGCCCAACATATAGGTTATTAGCTCAGATAGCTATGATACTGTTCTTTTAAGAGAGCCCAACGGCTAGGTTATTAGCTCAGATAGCTATGATACTGTTGTTTAAAGAGAGCCCAACATATAGGTGACTAGCTCAGATAGCTATGATCTGTTATTTCAAGGGAGCCCAACAACTAGGTTATTAGCTCAGATAGCTATGATACTGTTGTTTTAAGAGAGCCCAACAGCTGGGTTATTAGCTCAGATGGCTATGACAATGTTGTTTTAAGAGAGCCCAACAGCTAGGTTATTAGCTCAAATAGTTATGATACTGTTCTTTTAAGAGAGCCCAACGGCTAGGTTATTAGCTCAGATAGCTATGATACTGTTCTTTTAAGAGAGCCCAACGGCTAGGTTATTAGCTCATATAGCTATGATACTGTTGTTTTAAGAGAGCCCAACAGCTAGGTTATTAGCTCAGATAGCTATGATACTGTTCTTTTAAGAGAGCCCAACAGCTAGGTTATTAGCTCATATAGCTATGATACTGTTCTTTTAAGAGAGCCCAACGGCTAGGTTATTAGCTCATATAGCTATGATACTGTTGTTTTAAGAGAGCCCAACAGCTAGGTTATTAGCTCATATAGCTATGATACTGTTGTTTTAAGAGAGCCCAACGGCTAGGTTATTAGCTCAGATAGCTATGACAATGTTGTTTTAAGGGAGCCCAACAGCTAGGTTATTAGCTCAGATAGTTATGATACTGTTGTTTTAAGAGAGCCCAACAGCTAGGTTATTAGCTCAGATAGTTATGATACTGTTCTTTTAAGAGAGCCCAACAGCTAGGTTATTAGCTCAGATATCTATGACACTGTTGTTTTAAGAGAGCCCAACAGCTAGGTTATTAGCTCAGATAGCTATGATACTGCTGTTTTATGAGAGCCCGGCAACTACTTATTAGCCCTGATAGCTATGATACTGTTGTTTCAAGGGAGCCCAACAACTAGGTTATTAGCTCAGATAGCTATAATACTGTTGTTTTAAGAGAGCCCAACAGCTGGGTTATTAGCTCAGATAGCTATGACAATGTTGTTTTAAGAGAGCCCAACAGCTAGGTTATTAGCTCAGATAGCTATAATACTGTTGTTTTAAGAGAGCCCAACAGCTAGTTTATTAGCTCAGATAGTTATGATACTGTTCTTTTAAGAGAGCCCAACGGCTAGGTTATTAGCTCAGATAGCTATGATACTTTTGTTTTAAGAGAGCCCAACAGCTAGGTTATCAGCTCAGATAGCTATGATACTGTTCTCGAGGACTCTTGGGATAGGCAACACACTGCTGAAACTAATATATCTATAAATGCAGATTCCCATAATGATGCAGATAGTAATGTTTACTCTCTATATAACTCTTTCATCAAACAATTGAATCTAAGGAACAGGCATAGCCAAAGAAAAATAACAAACAATACTAACAATAACAGACAGACTACTAACTTACCATGGGTCACAGCTGAACTCCTTACACTTATAAAACGAGACACTCTGCATGCAAAGCTCAAAAATCCCCTTCACAGAAAAAATAATGATATGAACCAAGAATAGTGTAGATGCCGGAATAATGTAACAAACTTAAAAAGAAGACTAAAGTCAAATTACTACTCAGATAAATTCAGAACATATGGAAACAATTCTAATAAAACTTGGGAGACTATCAAAGAAATCATACACAACAAAAAACCAACAGTTGAGACATGCACTTCACTTGAAATAGACAACAAAATTATCACAGACAATCAAGAACTATGTGAATCATTTAACTTGTTCTTCACAAACATTGCTGGAAGTCTAGCAAAAGCTATACCTGAACAGAAGGAAATCCTCAGTAAGGACCACAATCAGTCAAATTCTCTCTACTTATATCCGACAGATGAAGCAGAGGTCAAGTCCATCATCACAAATTTAAAGAATAAAAAGAGCTGTGGATTAGATAGGATCAAGACAAATTTCATTAAAAACAATATACAATCATTTATTAAAATCTTGGTTGAAATGATTAATGAGTCCTTAGTTACTGGCATGATACCAGATGACTTAAAAGTGGCCAAAGTAGTTCCTATATTTAAGGGTGGTGACAAAAGAAATCCAAATAATTATAGACCTGTTTCTATTTTATCGGTAGTTTCAAAAATATTGGAAGAAGTGGTAAAAACAAGATTGCTTTCATTTCTGAACAAGAATACATTCTTTCATAATATGCAATATGGATTCAGGGAAAATTCTAGTACTGAGGCAGCAACTATTGACCTAATAACAATGCTACAAGAAACTATTGACAAAAATAATATGGCAGTTGGGTTATTTATTGATCTCACAAAAGCCTTTGATACAGTAGATCATAAAATACTGTTATCAAAATTAGAAAATGCTGGTGTCCGAGGTATAGCACTAAAATGGTTCCAAAGCTACCTTATTGGAAGAAGGCAGCATGTAGCTTTGAATAAATGCATAAGTTCAGGAAAATATATAACTCATGGAGTTCCACAAGGATCTAAACATGGACCTACATTATTCTTAATTTATATAAATGATATTGTGGAATGTAATTTGAGAGGGCATATCAAATTGTATGCAGATGATACAAATATCTTCTACACTGGGAAAGACATAATTGAAATCATACAAAATGTGCAACAAGATATAAATACTCTCTCACAATGGTTCCAGGCCAATAAATTAACAATGAACCTACAGAAGACCAATTACATGGTAATTTCAAAGCAAAGCATGAAAGAAATCACACATGACAAAATATATATAAATAATATTGAAATAAAAGAGGTTAATCAGGCAAAGTATTTAGGTCTAATCATCGACAAACACCTGACCTGGATTGAACACGTTGAACGAATTGCTAAGAAACTCTCACCTATAGTAGGGATCCTAAGGAAACTTCGGTATCTTATTCCCCTAAACCTTGTAAAACAAATCTACTATTCACTTGTACATAGCAAGCTCCAATATTTAAATGTTATTTGGGCTCACTGCAGGAAATCCACACTGAATGATTTAATGACTATTCAGAATAGGGCTATTAGAAACATATTTAACCTTCCTTACTGCACTCCAGTAAAAGATCTGTACATCAGAAGTAAAATTCTACCCCTCAGCATAAGTGCAGATCTTCGAGCAGCTATGCTAATATACAAAATTAAACACAACACAGCTCTCCCCACATCTTGAACTCGGACAATCATTCCTATGGAACTAGGCATGCGAAGGACGTAGCCTTATATATCATTCACTCTTCTAAATACGGTAGAAATAGTTTCAAGTTCTCTGCATCACAGTCATATAATAAACTTCCCGATGATGTAAAAAGTGCACCAACTTTGTCAGTATTTAAGAGGAAAACTACGAAAGTATTGTGGGAAAAATTCGATGCATCGTAATACATCAAATAAGCTTAAAAATCCTGTGCTTATCATTTTAAGAGACCTTGGTCTTAACAATCTTAGATATAGTATCAACTTTACTAATAGGCCTATGCCCTTATTCATCAATTTGTGTTACCTTCAGAATTTTCTTCCTGGTGTGTAAACACACATATTACTGTACAATTCCTCTGTACGAGCCTATGGATCTTTGGAATTAATTGAATAAATAAACAGCTAGGTTATTAGCTCAGATAGCTATGATACTGTTGTTTTAAGAGAGCCCAACAGCTAGGTTATTAGCTCAGATAGTTATGATACTGTTGTTTTAAGAGAGCCCAACAGCTAGGTTATTAGCTCAGATAGCTATAATACTGTTGTTTTAAGAGAGCCCAACAGCTAGGTTATTAGCTCAGATAGTTATGATACTGTTCTTTTAAGAGAGCCCAACGGCTAGGTTATTAGCTCAGATAGCTATAATACTGTTGTTTTAAGAGAGCCCAACAGCTAGTTTATTAGCTCAGATAGTTATGATACTGTTCTTTTAAGAGAGCCCAACGGCTAGGTTATTAGCTCAGATAGCTATGATACTATTGTTTTAAGAGAGCCCAACAGCTAGGTTATCAGCTCAGATAGCTATGATACTGTTCTTTTAAGAGAGCCCAACGGCTAGGTTATTAGCTCAGATAGCTATGATACTGTTGTTTAAAGAGAGCCCAACAGCTAGGTTATTAGCTCAGATAGTTATGATACTGTTCTTTTAAGAGAGCCCAACAGCTAGGTTATTAGCTCAGATAGCTATAATACTGTTGTTTTAAGAGAGCCCAACAGCTAGGTTATTAGCTCAGATAGCTATGACACTGTTGTTTTAAGAGAGCCCAACAGCTAGGTTATTAGCTCAGATAGCTATAATACTGTTGTTTTAAGAGAGCCCAACAGCTAGTTTATTAGCTCAGATAGTTATGATACTATTCTTTTAAGAGAGCCCAACGGCTAGGTTATTAGCTCAGATAGCTATGATACTGTTGTTTTAAGAGAGCCCTACAACTACTTATTAGCCCAGGTAGCTATGATACTGTTGTTTCAAGGGAGCCCAACAACTAGGTTATTAGCTCAGATAGCTATGACAATGTTGTTTTAAGAGAGCCCAACAGCTAGGTTATTAGCTCAGATAGTTATGATACTGTTGTTTTAAGAGAGCCCAACAACTAGGTTATTAGCTCAGATAGCTATAATACTGTTGTTTTAAGAGAGCCCAACAGCTAGGTTATTAGCTCAGATAGCTATGATACTGTTGTTTTAAGAGAGCCCGACAACTACTTATTAGCCCAGGTAGCTATGATACTGTCATTTCAAGGGAGCCCAACAACTAGGTTATTAGCTCAGATAGCTATGATACTGTTGTTTTAAGAGAGCCCAACATATAGGTTATTAGCTCAGATAGCTATGATACTGTTGTTTTAAGAGAGCCCGACAACTACTTATTAGCCCAGGTAGCTATGATACTGTCATTTCATGGGAGCCCAACAACTAGGTTATTAGCTCAGATAGCTATGATACTGTTGTTTTAAGAGAGCCCAACAGCTGGGTTATTAGCTCAGATAGCTATGACAATGTTGTTTTAAGAGAGCCCAACAGCTAGGTTATTAGCTCAAATAGTTATGATACTGTTCTTTTAAGAGAGCCCAACGGCTAGGTTATTAGCTCAGATAGTTATGATACTGTTCTTTTAAGAGAGCCCAACGGCTAGGTTATTAGCTCAGATAGCTATGATACTGTTGTTTAAAGAGAGCCCAACAGCTAGGTTATTAGCTCAGATAGTTATGATACTGTTGTTTTAAGAGAGCCCAACATATAGGTTATTAGCTCAGATAGCTATGATACTATTGTTTTAAGAGAGCCCAACATATAGGTTATTAGCTCAGATAGCTATGATACTGTTCTTTTAAGAGAGCCCAACGGCTAGGTTATTAGCTCAGATAGCTATGATACTGTTGTTTAAAGAGAGCCCAACATATAGGTGACTAGCTCAGATAGCTGTGATACTGTTATTTCAAGGGAGCCCAACAACTAGGTTATTAGCTCAGATAGCTATGATACTGTTGTTTTAAGAGAGCCCAACAGCTAGGCTATTAGCTCAAATAGTTATGATACTGTTCTTTTAAGAGAGCCCAACGGCTAGGTTATTAGCTCAGATAGCTATGATACTGTTCTTTTAAGAGAGCCCAACGGCTAGGTTATTAGCTCATATAGCTATGATACTGTTGTTTTAAGAGAGCCCAACAGCTAGGTTATTAGCTCAGATAGCTATGATACTGTTCTTTTAAGAGAGCCCAACAGCTAGGTTATTAGCTCATATAGCTATGATACTGTTCTTTTAAGAGAGCCCAACGGCTAGGTTATTAGCTCATATAGCTATGATACTGTTGTTTTAAGAGAGCCCAACAGCTAGGTTATTAGCTCAGATAGTTAATACTGTTCTTTTAAGAGAGCCCAACGGCTAGGTTATTAGCTCAGATAGCTATGATACTGTTCTTTTAAGAGAGCCCAACAGCTAGGTTATTAGCTCATATAGCTATGATACTGTTCTTTTAAGAGAGCCCAACGGCTAGGTTATTAGCTCATATAGCTATGATACTGTTGTTTTAAGAGAGCCCATCAGCTAGGTTATTAGCTCAAATAGTTATGATACTGTTCTTTTAAGAGAGCCCAACGGCTAGGTTATTAGCTCAGATAGCTATGATACTGTTCTTTTAAGAGAGCCCAACGGCTAGGTTATTAGCTAAGATAGTTATGATACTATTGTTTTAAGAGAGCCCAACAGCTAGGTTATTAGCTCAGATAGTTATGATACTGTTGTTTTAAGAGAGCCCAACATATAGGTTATTAGCTCAGATAGCTATGATACTGTTCTTTTAAGAGAGCCCAACGGCTAGGTTATTAGCTCAGATAGCTATGATACTGTTGTTTAAAAAGAGCCCAACAGCTAGGTTATTAGCTCAGATAGCTATGATACTGTTGTTTTAAGAGAGCCCGACAACTACTTATTAGCCCAGGTAGCTATGATACTGTTATTTCAAGGGAGCCCAACAACTAGGTTATTAGCTCAGATAGCTATGATACTGTTTTTTTAAGAGAGCCCAACAGCTGGGTTATTAGCTCAGATGGCTATGACAATGTTGTTTTAAGAGAGCCCAACAGCTAGGTTATTAGCTCAAATAGTTATGATACTGTTCTTTTAAGAGAGCCCAACGGCTAGGTTATTAGCTCAGATAGCTATGATACTGTTCTTTTAAGAGAGCCCAACGGCTAGGTTATTAGCTAAGATAGTTATGATACTATTGTTTTAAGAGAGCCCAACAGCTAGGTTATTAGCTCAGATAGTTATGATACTGTTGTTTTAAGAGAGCCCAACATATAGGTTATTAGCTCAGATAGCTATGATACTGTTCTTTTAAGAGAGCCCAACGGCTAGGTTATTAGCTCAGATAGCTATGATACTGTTGTTTAAAAAGAGCCCAACAGCTAGGTTATTAGCTCAGATAGCTATGATACTGTTGTTTTAAGAGAGCCCGACAACTACTTATTAGCCCAGGTAGCTATGATACTGTTATTTCAAGGGAGCCCAACAACTAGGTTATTAGCTCAGATAGCTATGATACTGTTTTTTTAAGAGAGCCCAACAGCTGGGTTATTAGCTCAGATGGCTATGACAATGTTGTTTTAAGAGAGCCCAACAGCTAGGTTATTAGCTCAAATAGTTATGATACTGTTCTTTTAAGAGAGCCCAACGGCTAGGTTATTAGCTCAGATAGCTATGATACTGTTCTTTTAAGAGAGCCCAACGGCTAGGTTATTAGCTCATATAGCTATGATACTGTTGTTTTAAGAGAGCCCAACAGCTAGGTTATTAGCTCAGATAGTTATGATACTGTTCTTTTAAGAGAGCCCAACAGCTAGGTTATTAGCTCAGATAGCTATAATACTGTTGTTTTAAGAGAGCCCAACAGCTAGGTTATTAGCTCAGATAGCTATGACACTGTTGTTTTAAGAGAGCCCAACAGCTAGGTTATTAGCTCAGATAGCTATAATACTGTTGTTTTAAGAGAGCCCAACAGCTAGTTTATTAGCTCAGATAGTTATGATACTATTCTTTTAAGAGAGCCCAACGGCTAGGTTATTAGCTCAGATAGCTATGATACTGTTGTTTTAAGAGAGCCCGACAACTACTTATTAGCCCAGGTAGCTATGATACTGTTGTTTCAAGGGAGCCCAACAACTAGGTTATTAGCTCAGATAGCTATGACAATGTTGTTTTAAGAGAGCCCAACAGCTAGGTTATTAGCTCAGATAGTTATGATACTGTTGTTTTAAGAGAGCCCAACAGCTGGGTTATTAGCTCAGATAGTTATGATACTGTTGTTTTAAGAGAGCCCAACGGCTAGGTTATTAGCTCAGATAGCTATGATACTGTTGTTTAAAGAGAGCCCAACAGCTAGGTTATTAGCTCAGATAGTTATGATACTGTTGTTTTAAGAGAGCCCAACATATAGGTTATTAGCTCAGATAGCTATGATACTATTGTTTTAAGAGAGCCCAACATATAGGTTATTAGCTCAGATAGCTATGATACTGTTCTTTTAAGAGAGCCCAATGGCTAGGTTATTAGCTCAGATAGCTATGATACTGTTGTTTAAAGAGAGCCCAACATATAGGTGACTAGCTCAGATAGCTATGATCTGTTATTTCAAGGGAGCCCAACAACTAGGTTATTAGCTCAGATAGCTATGATACTGTTGTTTTAAGAGAGCCCAACAGCTGGGTTATTAGCTCAGATGGCTATGACAATGTTGTTTTAAGAGAGCCCAACAGCTAGGTTATTAGCTCAAATAGTTATGATACTGTTCTTTTAAGAGAGCCCAACGTCTAGGTTATTAGCTCAGATAGCTATGATACTGTTCTTTTAAGAGAGCCCAACGGCTAGGTTATTAGCTCATATAGCTATGATACTGTTGTTTTAAGAGAGCCCAACAGCTAGGTTATTAGCTCAGATAGCTATGATACTGTTCTTTTAAGAGAGCCCAACAGCTAGGTTATTAGCTCATATAGCTATGATACTGTTCTTTTAAGAGAGCCCAACGGCTAGGTTATTAGCTCATATAGCTATGATACTGTTGTTTTAAGAGAGCCCAACAGCTAGGTTATTAGCTCATATAGCTATGATACTGTTGTTTTAAGAGAGCCCAACGGCTAGGTTATTAGCTCAGATAGCTATGACAATGTTGTTTTAAGGGAGCCCAACAGCTAGGTTATTAGCTCAGATAGTTATGATACTGTTGTTTTAAGAGAGCCCAACAGCTAGGTTATTAGCTCAGATAGTTATGATACTGTTCTTTTAAGAGAGCCCAACAGCTAGGTTATTAGCTCAGATATCTATGACACTGTTGTTTTAAGAGAGCCCAACAGCTAGGTTATTAGCTCAGATAGCTATGATACTGCTGTTTTATGAGAGCCCGGCAACTACTTATTAGCCCTGATAGCTATGATACTGTTGTTTCAAGGGAGCCCAACAACTAGGTTATTAGCTCAGATAGCTATAATACTGTTGTTTTAAGAGAGCCCAACAGCTGGGTTATTAGCTCAGATAGCTATGACAATGTTGTTTTAAGAGAGCCCAACAGCTAGGTTATTAGCTCAGATAGCTATAATACTGTTGTTTTAAGACAGCCCAACAGCTAGTTTATTAGCTCAGATAGTTATGATACTGTTCTTTTAAGAGAGCCCAACGGCTAGGTTATTAGCTCAGATAGCTATGATACTGTTGTTTTAAGAGAGCCCAACAGCTAGGTTATCAGCTCAGATAGCTATGATACTGTTCTCGAGGACTCTTGGGATAGGCAACACACTGCTGAAACTAATATATCTATAAATGCAGATTCCCATAATGATGCAGATAGTAATGTTTACTCTCTATATAACTCTTTCATCAAACAATTGAATCTAAGGAACAGGCATAGCCAAAGAAAAATAACAAACAATACTAACAATAACAGACAGACTACTAACTTACCATGGGTCACAGCTGAACTCCTTACACTTATAAAACGAGACACTCTGCATGCAAAGCTCAAAAATCCCCTTCACAGAAAAAATAATGATATGAACCAAGAATACTGTAGATGCCGGAATAATGTAACAAACTTAAAAAGAAGACTAAAGTCAAATTACTACTCAGATAAATTCAGAACATATGGAAACAATTCTAATAAAACTTGGGAGACTATCAAAGAAATCATACACAACAAAAAACCAACAGTTGAGACATGCACTTCACTTGAAATAGACAACAAAATTATCACAGACAATCAAGAACTATGTGAATCATTTAACTTGTTCTTCACAAACATTGCTGGAAGTCTAGCAAAAGCTATACCTGAACAGAAGGAAATCCTCAGTAAGGACCACAATCAGTCAAATTCTCTCTACTTATATCCGACAGATGAAGCAGAGGTCAAGTCCATCATCACAAATTTAAAGAATAAAAAGAGCTGTGGATTAGATAGGATCAAGACAAATTTCATTAAAAACAATATACAATCATTTATTAAAATCTTGGTTGAAATGATTAATGAGTCCTTAGTTACTGGCATGATACCAGATGACTTAAAAGTGGCCAAAGTAGTTCCTATATTTAAGGGTGGTGACAAAAGAAATCCAAATAATTATAGACCTGTTTCTATTTTATCGGTAGTTTCAAAAATATTGGAAGAAGTGGTAAAAACAAGATTGCTTTCATTTCTGAACAAGAATACATTCTTTCATAATATGCAATATGGATTCAGGGAAAATTCTAGTACTGAGGCAGCAACTATTGACCTAATAACAATGCTACAAGAAACTATTGACAAAAATAATATGGCAGTTGGGTTATTTATTGATCTCACAAAAGCCTTTGATACAGTAGATCATAAAATACTGTTATCAAAATTAGAAAATGCTGGTGTCCGAGGTATAGCACTAAAATGGTTCCAAAGCTACCTTATTGGAAGAAAGCAGCATGTAGCTTTGAATAAATGCATAAGTTCAGGAAAATATATAACTCATGGAGTTCCACAAGGATCTAAACATGGACCTACATTATTCTTAATTTATATAAATGATATTGTGGAATGTAATTTGAGAGGGCATATCAAATTGTATGCAGATGATACAAATATCTTCTACACTGGGAAAGACATAATTGAAATCATACAAAATGTGCAACAAGATATAAATACTCTCTCACAATGGTTCCAGGCCAATAAATTAACAATGAACCTACAGAAGACCAATTACATGGTAATTTCAAAGCAAAGCATGAAAGAAATCACACATGACAAAATATATATAAATAATATTGAAATAAAAGAGGTTAATCAGGCAAAGTATTTAGGTCTAATCATCGACAAACACCTGACCTGGATTGAACACGTTGAACGAATTGCTAAGAAACTCTCACCTATAGTAGGGATCCTAAGGAAACTTCGGTATCTTATTCCCCTAAACCTTGTAAAACAAATCTACTATTCACTTGTACATAGCAAGCTCCAATATTTAAATGTTATTTGGGCTCACTGCAGGAAATCCACACTGAATGATTTAATGACTATTCAGAATAGGGCTATTAGAAACATATTTAACCTTCCTTACTGCACTCCAGTAAAAGATCTGTACATCAGAAGTAAAATTCTACCCCTCAGCATAAGTGCAGATCTTCGAGCAGCTATGCTAATATACAAAATTAAACACAACACAGCTCTCCCCACATCTTGAACTCGGACAATCATTCCTATGGAACTAGGCATGCGAAGGACGTAGCCTTATATATCATTCACTCTTCTAAATACGGTAGAAATAGTTTCAAGTTCTCTGCATCACAGTCATAAAATAAACTTCCCGATGATGTAAAAAGTGCACCAACTTTGTCAGTATTTAAGAGGAAAACTACGAAAGTATTGTGGGAAAAATTCGATGCATCGTAATACATCAAATAAGCTTAAAAATCCTGTGCTTATCATTTTAAGAGACCTTGGTCTTAACAATCTTAGATATAGTATCAACTTTACTAATAGGCCTATGCCCTTATTCATCAATTTGTGTTACCTTCAGAATTTTCTTCCTGGTGTGTAAACACACATATTACTGTACAATTCCTCTGTACGAGCCTATGGATCTTTGGAATTAATTGAATAAATAAACAGCTAGGTTATTAGCTCAGATAGCTATGATACTGTTGTTTTAAGAGAGCCCAACAGCTAGGTTATTAGCTCGGATAGTTATGATACTGTTGTTTTAAGAGAGCCCAACAGCTAGGTTATTAGCTCAGATAGCTATAATACTGTTGTTTTAAGAGAGCCCAACAGCTAGGTTATTAGCTCAGATAGTTATGATACTGTTCTTTTAAGAGAGCCCAACGGCTAGGTTATTAGTTCAGATAGCTATAATACTGTTGTTTTAAGAGAGCCCAACAGCTAGTTTATTAGCTCAGATAGTTATGATACTGTTCTTTTAAGAGAGCCCAACGGCTAGGTTATTAGCTCAGATAGCTATGATACTATTGTTTTAAGAGAGCCCAACAGCTAGGTTATCAGCTCAGATAGCTATGATACTGTTCTTTTAAGAGAGCCCAACGGCTAGGTTATTAGCTCAGATAGCTATGATACTGTTGTTTAAAGAGAGCCCAACAGCTAGGTTATTAGCTCAGATAGTTATGATACTGTTCTTTTAAGAGAGCCCAACAGCTAGGTTATTAGCTCAGATAGCTATAATACTGTTGTTTTAAGAGAGCCCAACAGCTAGGTTATTAGCTCAGATAGCTATGACACTGTTGTTTTAAGAGAGCCCAACAGCTAGGTTATTAGCTCAGATAGCTATAATACTGTTGTTTTAAGAGAGCCCAACAGCTAGTTTATTAGCTCAGATAGTTATGATACTATTCTTTTAAGAGAGCCCAACGGCTAGGTTATTAGCTCAGATAGCTATGATACTGTTGTTTTAAGAGAGCCCTACAACTACTTATTAGCCCAGGTAGCTATGATACTGTTGTTTCAAGGGAGCCCAACAACTAGGTTATTAGCTCAGATAGCTATAATACTGTTGTTTTAAGAGAGCCCAACAGCTGGGTTATTAGCTCAGATAGCTATGACAATGTTGTTTTAAGAGAGCCCAACAGCTAGGTTATTAGCTCAGTTAGCTATAATACTGTTGTTTTAAGAGAGCCCAACAGCTAGGTTATTAGCTCAGATAGCTATGCTACTGTTGTTTTAAGAGAGCCCAACAGCTAGGTTATTAGCTCAGATAGTTATGATACTGTTGTTTTAAGAGAGCCCAACAGCTAGGTTATTAGCTCAGATAGCTATAATACTGTTGTTTTAAGAGAGCCCAACAGCTAGGTTATTAGCTCAGATAGTTATGATACTGTTCTTTTAAGGGAGCCCAACGGCTAGGTTATTAGCTCGGATAGCTATAATACTGTTGTTTTAAGAGAGCCCAACAGCTAGTTTATTAGCTCAGATAGTTATGATACTGTTCTTTTAAGAGAGCCCAACGACTAGGTTATTAGCTCAGATAGCTATGATACTGTTGTTTTAAGAGTGCCCAACAGCTAGGTTATCAGCTCAGATAGCTATGATACTGTTGTTTTAAGAGAGCCCAACAGCTAGGTTATTAGCTCAGATAGCTATAATACTGTTGTTTTAAGAGAGCCCAACAGCTAGGTTATTAGCTCAGATAGCTATGATACTGCTGTATTATGAGAGCCCAACATATAGGTTATTAGCTCAGATAGCTATGATACTATTGTTTTAAGAGAGCCCAACATCTAGGTTATTAGCTCAGATAGCTATGATACTGTTGTTTTGAGAGAGCCCAACATATAGGTTATTAGCTCAGATAGCTATGATACTGCTGTTTTAAGAGAGCCCAACGTCTAGGTTATTAGCTCAGATAGCTATGATACTGTTGTTTTAAGAGAGCCCAACATACAGGTTATTAGCTCAGATAGCTATGATACTGCTGTATTAAGAGAGCCCAACAGCTAGGTTATTAGGTCAGATAGCTATCATACTGCTGTTTTAAGAGAGCCCAACATACAGGTTATTAGCTCAGATAGCTATGACACTGTTGTTTTAAGAGAGCCCAACAGCTAGGTTATTAGCTCAGATAGCTATGATACTGTTGTTTTAAGAGAGCCCAACAGCTAGGTTATTAGCTCAAATAGCTATGACACTGTTGTTTTAAGAGAGCCCAACATATAGGTTATTAGCTCAGATAGCTATGATACTGTTGTTTTAAGAGAGCCCGACAACTAGGTTATTAGCTCAGATAGCTATGACACTGTTGTTTTAAGAGAGCCCAACAGCTAGGTTATTAGCTCAGATAGCTATGATACTATTGTTTTAAGAGAGCCCAACAGCTAGGTTATTAGCTCAGATAGCTATCATACTGCTGTTTTAAGAAAGCCCAACATACAGGTTATTAGCTCAGATAGCTATGATACTGCTGTATTAAGAGAGCCCGACAATTAGGTTATTAGGTCAGATAGCTATGATACTGTTGTTATAAGAGAGCCCAACAGCTAGGTTAGATAGATAGATAGATTTTTATTAATTCCATTTGATCAAATACATGTATACAATACATTATTGATATAGGTCACGTCAGAATTTACATCTATAAAATAGAAGTACTAACAAGTATATATTACTAATACTAGAACTATTTATAACTTATTATAATAACAGATCTTAAGAGATACAATCTTATTGGACAACTATTTACACCTTACTCTATTATCATAATATGAAAACTTAACTCTATAAAAACAACAACTTACAGCTAGGTATAACATTTTAAATAGAAAAGTAAAATATAATTACAGAATTAATCGCTCCTATACGCTAAGATATTCAACTACGGAGTAAAAACAATGGCGTTGCAGATAAGCTTTCAACATTCTATCAAAAGGTTTTTATTTTTGGGGCAAGTTTTAAATACTGGGGTAGTTGATTATATAATTTAACTCCCGTGTGAAAAGTTCCTTTTTGATATATGCTTGTGTGTGTGAAATATGAATGTTTTGATTTTGTCTTGTGTTTTGCCTGTGAACATCATTGTTTATTTTAGGAAAAACATTCTTATTCATTAAATTCTTTTTAAAAAACATAATACTTTCAAAGATATATATGCAGGGCAGTGGGAGAATGTTCAAATCTTTAAACAGAGGTCTACAATCTACATGATTCTCTAGTGTTTACATTTGCCATAATTCTTTTGTATCCTAAACGTGCTTAGTACATCTGGCGACATACCCCAAAATATGACCCCATATCTTAAGTATGAATGGAAATTAGCAAAATAACTATGTCTTAATGTGTGCATGCTAGTGCAGGTTTTCAAAATACGTAACGTAAAGCACATAGAGTTCAGTTTAGTATTCAGATATTGTATATGTTTATTCCATTTCAAGTCATGTTGTATCCATAGTCCTAAAAATTTTGTTTCTGATCAATTTTCTATTTTATGACCATTTAATGTTATATTGGGCTTCGCAGGATTCCTATTCTGTATAGTGTGGAAATTTAGACATACTGGTTTTTTTTTATAGTTTATTATGAGGTGATTATCTTGTGACCATTTGGTTAACTCTCCTGTAACGGAGTCCGCAGACTGCTTTATGACCTGTTTAGTTTCACCTTTTATTAAGAGTGTTGTATCTCCGCAAACAAAATGTCCTTATGTGAATGAACGTTCTGTGTTATATCATTGATATATAGAAGAATGAGTAGTGGGCCCAAAACCGATCCTTGGGGTACTCCAAATTTAATAATTCCCTCATTGGACAATGTTTCATTAAGTAATTTGGTCCCATCATCCTTGTGTCTCAAGCTTACATTTTGCTTACGCCTTGTTAAGTAAGACTCGATCCATTTATTAGCTAGACCTCTAATACCATATTGATTTAGTTTTGCAAGGAGGATTTTATGGTCAACAACGTCAAATGCTTTCGATCAATCCAAGAATAGGCCAGTCACATGTTCCTTATTGTCAATTAATTTCAGTATACTATTACTACATTCATAAATTGCTGTATGTGTAGATTTTTCCGTTCTGAATCCATGCTGTGAGTTTGATAATATTTAATTTTTTTCTATAAAACTTATCAGTCTCTTATACATGATTTTTTCCACAATTTTTGCAATACCAGTTGGTAAGGTAATAGGACGATAGTTATCAAATTCATCTTTTGAACCGTTTTTGTGCGCTGGAATTACTTTTGATAACTTCAAAATATCCGGGTAGGCTCCTGAGAGAATTGAACTGTTTAAGTGTGCGTAAGTGGATTTATTATATTTTCTGCATATTTCTTTAAAATTGCATCAGGATTGCCATCAATGCCAGCACAGAATTTATTTTTTAGCTCTTTTATAACTTTTCTTACCTCTTCACTTGTGACATGATTTATAAATAAAGAATCACTACATATATTTATTTTATTATTAGAATTTTGTGTTTTTATTTGTGATTTATTTAATAATTTTTGTGGAATTTCCAGAAAATAGTCATGAAAAGTGTTTGCTATTTCCTCTAGATTATTAATCACTTTATTATTTCTGGTCAGTGTAATGTTCCTTTGCATTTTAGCAGATTTTCCAGTTTCTTTCCTTATCACGGAACAAATAGCCCTGTTTTTATTAGATGATTGGGAAATAAAATTATCATTATGCATTTTCTTTGCTAGTCTTATTACCTTATTTAATATGCTAGTGTATTTTTTGTAGTATAAATTGAATTCAGGTGTTGTGTGGTATTGTTTATATAATTTGTGTAGAAATGTCTTTCTTTGACATGAATTTATAATCCCTGTTGTTATCCAATTGCTAGTTTTGTTATTTTGAACAGTTCTTTGTTTAGAGGGGAATGCTGTTTCAAAATAGTGTTTTAGGGTACTGTTGAAAATCCACAGCCTGCTTCCAGTCTCCGACCGGGTCAGGAATGGAATGAATGAAGCCCCTATCTAGCGGCGAGGATATGAACTGTGCCGGCTGCCGAGGCCTGACGCACTCCTCTGGGGCAATGATTAAATGAATGATAGAGGAAATGAAATGATAGTGGAGAGTGTTGCTGGAATGAAATTTTGACAGGGAAAACCGGAGTACCCGGAGAAAAACCTGTCTGCCTCCGTTCTGTCCAGCACAGATCTCACATGGAGTGACCGGGATTTGAACCACGGACTCAGCGGTGAGAGGCCGGCGTGCTGCCGCCTAAGCCACGGAGGCTCTTTTAGGGTACTGTTAAATGCATTAAATTTATCATTTACATTTTCTGACCATGTCTCCTTTTTTAATAAGTCATTGAAATATGTAACATTTGTTTCAGTGAATGACCTGCACTTATGATTTTACTCCATTATCATTATTATTGATTGTTTCGGGTACTTCAAAACTCAGTATTTGTCCATGGTGGTCACTAAAGCCCGGACAATAGATTTCTATTGAATGGTGATATTTATCTGTATTTATAAAAATTTGATCAGGAGTGGTTTTACTAAATTTTGTCATTCTTGTCGGGGTATTTACTGTATGTTTCAGTCCATAGGAAATTAGTAACTGTGTTAATAATTCACAATTTCTATCACATTTTAGGAAATCCACATTTACATCCCCATTATCGAAATTTACTTTGCTTATGTTATTGAGTAACAATTCTAATTTATCTATAAATAAAGGAAACTTTCCTGATGGAGAACGGTATACGCATACAATTATTAACTTAAACTGCTGTATTTTTACGGCAGAGAATTCAAAATCTTGTTCCATAATTAGATAATCATAAGCTGTTAACTGTTCATGATCTAAATTATTTCTTAAGAAGATACAAGTACCACCATGGCTAATATTAGATCTAGAGTATTTACTAGCCAGTATAAACCCTGGGAATTGAATTAATTCGAGTTGTTCCTCTTTCAGCCAATGTTCTGAAATACACAGTGCTGAGATGTCGAAGTTCATTTTTTAGCATTAGATTTATGTAATCAATTTTATTATAGAGAGAATGAACATTCTGGAGGTAAATTTTAAATTTGTTACTTTTGCAAGCTTGTGTTGGTGATTTATTTGCATTATTATTATCATAATTGTTATTATTATTGTTGCTAGACAAATCCGAAATACCATTGTTGCACTCAGTTAAATTTGACATTGAAAGATACTCATCTGCCAAACCTCACGTTTGGTTTCTTTCACCAGTTTCCCTGCTTCCACTCTAAAGATATTACTGTTGAACCATTCTTACGATTTGTATTTACAATTTTGCAGATTGCATCACTAAGATACTCTTTTCCTAACCTATTTAAGTGTAGGCCATGCCGAGTGTGGAACTTGCTGTCTAATTTACTTACATCTATAATTTGGACATTTGGAAAACTCTTACAAATTTTATCAATTTTTCCATTTGTAGCCTCTATTTCTATATTTACACATGATTTGGGAATTAAATCGTATCTCTGCGGAATGTTTACAATAATAACATTTGTGTTATGCATGGATGGCAATGTACCCTTTAAATCTTTGATTACCTTTTTACTCTCGTTTCTATAGACGTCGTTTACTCCAGCGATGTATTTTTTTTTTTTTAGCGCCAGGAGTGTCCGAGGACATGTTCAGCTCGCCAGTTTAGTAGCTGCTTCGAGACGGACACCCAAAGGGTGAGCTACAAATACCGTTGGGGAGGAACGTTGGAATGGAAGGTCGAGGAGTTGGAAGGTAGCGTCTGTGGCCTATAGTTAGGGACCAACCCCGGCATTTGCCTGGAAGGAAGATGGGAAACCACAGAAGACCATCTTCAAGGTTGCCGGCGGGGGGATTCGAACCTCCTCGCCTCCCAGATGCGAGCGACTGCTAGCAGTCATGCCGTAACGAACACGGCTAACTCGGTGCTCCAGCGATGATTACTACATAGTCCTTTGAGGTAAGGGACGCACACTCTCTTACCATCCCTTTTGTGACCGCTGCAATTAGCTGTGATGGCTATGATACTGTTGTTTTAAGAGAGCCCAACATACAGGTTATTAGCTCAGATAGCTATGATACTATTGTTTTAAGAGAGCCCAACAGCTAGGTTATTAGCTCAGATAGCTATGATACTATTGTTTTAAGAGAGCCCAACATATAGGTTATTAGCTCAGATAGCTATGATACTGTTGTTTTAAGAGAGCCCAACATATAGGTTATTAGCTCAGATAGCTATGATACTGTTGTTTTAAGAGAGCCCAACATATAGGTTATTAGCTCAGATAGCTATGATACTATTGTTTTTAGAGAGCCCAACATATAGGTTATTAGCTCAGATAGCTATAATACTGTTGTTTTAAGAGAGCCCAACAGCTAGGTTATTAGCTCAGATAGCTATGATACTATTGTTTTAAGAGAGCCCAACATATAGGTTATTAGCTCAGATAGCTATGATACTGTTGTTTTAAGAGAGCCCAACAGCTAGGTTATTAGCTCAGATAGCTATGATACTATTGTTTTAAGAGAGCCCAACAGCTAGGTTATTAGCTCAGATAGTTATGATACTGTTGTTTTAAGAGAGCCCAACATATAGGTTATTAGCTCAGATAGCTATGATACTGTTGTTTTAAGAGAGCCCAACAGCTAGGTTATTAGCTCAGATAGCTATAATACTGTTGTTTTAAGAGAGCCCAACAGCTAGGTTATTAGCTCAGATAGCTATAATACTGTTGTTTTAAGAGAGCCCAACATATAGGTTATTAGCTCAGATAGCTATGATACTATTGTTTTAAGAGAGCCCAACATATAGGTTATTAGCTCAGATAGCTATAATACTATTGTTTTAAGAGAGCCCAACAGCTAGGTTATTAGCTCAGATAGCTATAATAATGTTGTTTTAAGAGAGCCCAACAGCTAGGTTATTAGCTCAGATAGCTATCATACTGTTGTTTTAAGAGAGACCAACATATAGGTTATTAGCTCAGATAGCTATGATACTGTTGTTTTAAGAGAGCCCAACAGCTAGGTTATTAGCTCAGATAGCTATCATACTGTTGTTTTAAGAGAGCCCAACAGCTAGGTTATTAGCTCAGATAGCTATCATACTGTTGTTTTAAGAGAGCCTAACAGCTAGGTTATTAGCTCAGATAGCTATAATACTGTTGTTTTAAGAGAGCCCAACAGCTAGGTTATTAGCTCAGATAGCTATCATACTGTTGTTTTAAGAGAGCCCAACAGCTAGGTTATTAGCTCAGATAGCTATAATACTGTTGTTTTAAGAGAGCCCAACAGCTAGGTTATTAGCTCAGATAGCTATGATACTGTTGTTTTAAGAGAGCCCAACATATATGTTATTAGCTCAGATAGCCATGATACTATTGTTTTAAGAGAGCCCAACAGCTAGGTTATTAGCTCAGATAGCTATAATACTGTTGTTTTAAGAGAGTCCAACAGCTAGGTTATTAGCTCAGATAGCTATGATACTGTTGTTTTAAGAGAGCCCAACAGCTAGGTTATTAGCTCAGATAGCTATGATACTGTTGTTTTAAGAGAGCCCAACAGCTAGGTTATTAGCTCAGATAGCTATAATACTATTGGTTTAAGAGAGCCCAACAGCTAGGTTATTAGCTCAGATAGCTATAATACTGTTGTTTTAAGAGAGCCCAACAGCTAGGTTATTAGCTCAGATAGCTATGATACTGTTGTTTTAAGAGAGCCCAACAGCTAGGTTATTAGCTCAGATAGCTATAATACTATTGTTTTAAGAGAGCCCAACAGCTAGGTTATTAGCTCAGATAGCTATAATACTGTTGTTTTAAGAGAGCCCAACAGCTAGGTTATTAGCTCAGATAGCTATGATACTGTTGTTTTAAGAGAGCCCAACAGCTAGGTTATTAGCTCAGATAGCTATAATACTATTGTTTTAAGAGAGCCCAACGGCTAGGTTATTAGCTCAGATAGCTATAATACTGTTGTTTTAAGAGAGCCCAACAGCTAGGTTATTAGCTCAGATAGCTATGATACTGTTGTTTTAAGAGAGCCCAACATACAGGTTATTAGCTCAGATAGCTATGATACTGTTGTTTTAAGAGAGCCCAACAGCTAGGTTATTAGCTCATATAGCTATGATACTGTTGTTTTAAGAGAGCCCAACAGCTAGGTTATTAGCTCAGATAGCTATGATACGGTTGTTTTAAGAGAGCCCAACAGCTAGCTTATTAGCTCAGATAGCTATGATACTATTGTTTTAAGAGAACCCAACAGCTAGGTTATTAGCTCAGATAGCTATAATACTATTGTTTTAAGAGAGCCCAACAGCTAGGTTATTAGCTCAGATAGCTATGATACTGCTGTATTAAGAGAGCCCAACAGCTAGGTTATTAGCTCAGATAGCTATGATACTGTTGTTTTAAGAGAGCCCAACATATAGATTATTAGCTCAGATAGCTATGATACTGTTGTTTTAAGAGAGCCCAACATATAGGTTATTAGCTCAGATAGCTATGATACTGTTGTTTTAAGAGAGCCCAGCATATAAGTTATTAGCTCAGATAGTTAAGATACTGTTGTTTTAAGAGAGCCCAACATATAGGTTATTAGCTCAGATAGCTATAATACTGTTGTTTTAAGAGAGCCCAACAGCTAGGTTATCAGCTCAGATAGCTATGATACTGTTGTTTTAAGAGAGCCCAACAGCTAGGTTATTAGCTCAGATAGCCATGATACTATTGTTTTAAGAGAGCCCAACAGCTAGGTTATTAGCTCAGATAGCTATAATACTGTTGTTTTAAGAGAGCCCAACAGCTAGGTTATTAGCTCAGATAGCTATGATACTGTTGTTTTAAGAGAGCCCAACAGCTAGGTTATTAGCTCAGATAGCTATGATACTGTTGTTTTAAGAGAGCCCAGCATATAGGTTATTAGCTCAGATAGTTATGATACTGTTGTTTTAAGAGAGCCCAACAGCTAGGTTATTAGCTCAGATAGCTATGATACTGTTGTTTTAAGAGAGCCCAACAGCTAGGTTATTAGCTCAGATAGCCATGATACTATTGTTTTAAGAGAGCCCAACAGCTAGGTTATTAGCTCAGATAGCTATAATACTGTTGTTTTAAGAGAGCCCAACAGCTAGGTTATTAGCTCAGATAGCTATGATACTGTTGTTTTAAGAGAGCCCAACATATAGGTTATTAGCTCAGATAGCTATGATACTGTTGTTTTAAGAGAGCCCAACAGCTAGGTTATTAAAAAAAGCTTGTAGTTTAACGTGACCGTTAATCTCGCGATCATAAGCCACGGGACCTCCGTTTTACGTGGAATCCGAACCACAGGACATGGCATTTCACATCGAAAATCTCACATGCAGTGACCGGGAATCGAACCCGGTCCGCCTTGGTGAGAGGCATACAGCTTGACCGCTGTGCCACCACGCCCCTAGCTAGGTTATTAGCTCAGATAGCCATGATACTGTTGTTTTAAGAGAGCCCAACAGCTAGGTTATTAGCTCAGATAGCTATGATACTGTTGTTTTAAGAGAGCCCAACATATAGGTTATTAGCTCAGATAGCTACGATACTGTTGTTTTAAGAGAGCCCAACAGCTAGGTTATTAGCTCAGATAGCTATGATACTGTTGTTTTAAGAGAGCCCAATGGCTAGGTTATTAGCTCAGATAGCTATGATACTGCTGTATTAAGAGAGCCCAACAGCTAGGTTATTAGCTCAGATAGCTATGACACTATTGTTTTAAGAGAGCCCAACATATAGGTGACTAGCTCAGATAGCTATGATACTATTGTTTTAAGAGAGCCCAACATATAGGTGACTAGCTCAGATAGCTATGATACTGTTGTTTTAAGAGTGCCCAACAGCTAGGTTATTAGCTCAGATAGCTATGACACTATTGTTTTAAGAGAGCCCAACATATAGGTGACTAGCTCAGATAGCTATGATACTATTGTTTTAAGAGAGCCCAACAGCTAGGTTATTAGCTCAGATAGGTATGATACTGCTGTATTAAGAGAGCCCAACAGCTAGGTTATTAGCTCAGATAGCTATGATACTGTTGTTTTGAGAGAGCCCAACAGCTAGGTTATTAGCTCAGATAGCTATGATACTGTTGTTTTGAGAGAGCCCAACATATAGGTTATTAGCTCAGATAGCTATGATACTGTTGTTTTAAGAGAGCCCAACAGCTAGGTTATTAGCTCAGATAGCTATGATACTGTTGTTTTAAGAGAGCCCAACAGCTAGGTTATTAGCTCAGATAGCTATCATACTGTTGTTTTGAGAGAGCCCAACATATAGGTTATTAGCTCAGATAGCTATGATACTGTTGTTTTAAGAGAGCCCAACAGCTAGGTTATTAGCTCAGATAGCTATGATACTATTGTTATAAGAGAGCCCAACAGCTAGGTTATTAGCTCAGATAGCTATGATACTGTTGTTTTAAGAGAGCCCAACAGCTAGGTTATTAGCTCAGATAGCTATAATACTGTTGTTTTAAGAGAGCCCAACATATAGGTTATTAGCTCAGATAGCTATAATACTGTTGTTTTAAGAGAGCCCAACAGCTAGGTTATTAGCTCAGATAGCTATGATACTGTTGTTTTAAGAGAGCCCAACAGCTAGGTTATTAGCTCAGATAGCTATAATACTGTTGTTTTAAGAGAGCCCAACATATAGGTTATTAGCTCAGATAGCTATAATACTGTTGTTTTAAGAGAGCCCAACAGCTAGGTTATTAGCTCAGATAGCTATGATACTGTTGTTTTAAGAGAGCCCAACAGCTAGGTTATTAGCTCAGATAGCTATAATACTGTTGTTTTAAGAGAGCCCAACATATAGGTTATTAGCTCAGATAGCTATGATACTGTTGTTTTAAGAGAGCCCAACAGCTAGGTTATTAGCTCAGATAGCTATCATACTGTTGTTTTGAGAGAGCCCAACAGCTAGGTTATTAGCTCAGATAGCTATCATACTGTTGTTTTGAGAGAGCCCAACAGCTAGGTTATTAGCTCAGATAGCTATGATACAGTGTTGTTTTAAGAGAGCCCAACAGCTAGGTTATTAGCCCCGAATGCTATGATACTTTTGTTTTAAGAGAGCCCAACATATAGGTTTGTAGCTCAGATAGCTATGATTCTTATTGATAATTTAATAAAATTAAACTGAGTTGTGGGAACGTGTATCCAAAGATTCGGTGCCTTCTTCAATCACTGTTTGAACCAAGTAGAGCAGTGGTGCTTTTACGAGATTTCACCCGATTTGAAGATATGCGTATTTCACATTCTCCTTTATCAGGAGGTAATTAGATTAAATCAATTAGGTAGTAATAATTAAAATACATTTAGTGAAATTAGGTGTAAGCATCTAGGCTAACTTAGATCACTAGTATGGCGTCAGGAAACAGTGTTATTGTCTCGTCAGGTAGTGTAACCGTTACGGATTTATGTTCGTCGTGCAAAATAAAAGTAAAAAATGCAAATAAAATCATCACTAGATCTCTGGTAAAATTAATGGGGAGAAGAGTGAAACCGATTGTCGTAGGCCTAATGTACAGGAACCGTCATGCGAAACGAACTGTCCTCAAAAGATGAATTTATAAAGCTGCTAAAGGAAGATATTGCTAAGTTAATGGAAGAGATGAATAAGGAAACAGAGAAGAAAGCAGGGAACTTGTTACTCAATAACATGAACAAAGTAAATTTCGATATAATAATTTGTGGGGGTGTAAATGTGGATTTCTTAAAATGTGATAGAAATTGTGAATTATTAACACAGTTGGACTGATACATACAGTAAATACCCCAACAAGAATAACAAAATTTAGTAAAACCACCCCTGATCAAATTTTTCTAAATACAGATAAATATCACCATTCAATAGAAGTCTATTGTCCGGGTTTTAGTAACCACCATGGACAAATACTGAGTTTTGAAGTACCCGAAACAATCAATAATAATGATAATGGAATAAAATCAAAGTGCAGGTCATTCACTGAAACAAATGTTACATATTTATATCACTTATTAAATAAGGAAACATGGTCAGAAATTTATAAACTAGAAAATGTAAATGATAAATTTAATGAATTTAACAGTACCCTAAAACACTATTTTGAAACAGCATTCCCCTTTAAACAAAGAACTATTCAAAATAACAAAACTAGCAATCGGATAACAACAGGGATTAGAAATTCATGTCAAATAAATTTCTACACAAATTATATAAACAATACCACACAACACCTGAATCCAATTTATACTACAAAAAATACACTAGCATATTCATCATCATCGGCTTAAACTCGAATCCGAGTATAAATCTTCTTCCTTCAGTCCAGTTTGTGGATGTGTTTACGGTGACTAAAGAGTCCAATCCTCGCATGGAACAAGCGACAACACAAGTCGCATAGTATTGCTGGAGGAGGACGTGGTTGGGCTGCTCGTAGTTTCCTAGTTTGACGCTTGGCCTCTTCATGTATGCGTCGATCCCTTTCAAACGTCTTTACAGTATCCGAGATGGTACAGCGCCAAGTTGAGCGGTCTTCGGCCATCATGTCCCAGGTTTGTGAATCAAGACCTGTCAATTTCAGGGTCTGCTTAAATTGGTCCTTGTAGCGCCTCTTAGGACCACCATGAGGTCTGGTGCCATAGCATAACTCACCATATAGCATTTGACGAGGTAATCTC
Source organism: Meconema thalassinum (assembly GCA_946902985.2). Lineage (NCBI taxonomy): Eukaryota > Metazoa > Arthropoda > Insecta > Orthoptera > Tettigoniidae > Meconema > Meconema thalassinum. The sequence goes on along the minus strand of OX336388.2, from coordinate 1,607,451,024 downwards.
ACATCATCCATCTGATGGACATGACCAATCCATCTAAATTGGTGACCTATTATGGATGATTCTATGCTGTTGATTTGAGCCTTTTCCAGAACAGCAATATTGGTAATGCGATCTTCCCATTTAATCCTCAGGATTGATCGAAGTTTTTGTAGGTGGAAACGCTCAAGCTTCCTAAGATCACGTCGATAAAGGGTCCACGTTTCACAGCCATACAACAATGTAGAAATGACTACTGCTTTGTACACCATAAGCTTTGTACTCATGGACAGATCTTTATTCATGAAGACCCGGTGCGCTAATCGTCCATATGCTGCATGGGCTGCGCCAATTCTCTTATCCATATCCTGCTCACAGGTACAGCTCACAGAAATGGTACTGCCCAGGTACGAGAAGTGGTCAACCTGTTCTAATGGCAAATTTGAAATGGAGATATTGAACTGAGGAAGAGGTGTACCTGGTGAAGGTTGTGCAAAGACTTTAGTCTTATTGACATTTATGGTAAGACCAAAGCGATCACATGCACTTTTGTAACAGTTAACTGACTCTTGCAGCTCTTCTGGTGTGAGAGTTGGTGACTAGCATATTAAGTAAGGTAATAAGACTAGCAAAGAAAATGCATAATGATAATTTTATTTCCCAATCATCTAATATAAACAGGGCTATGTGGTCCGTGATAAAGAAAGAAACTGGAAAATCTGCTAAAATACAAAGGAACATTACACTGACCAACAATAGTAAAGTGATTAATAATCCAGAGGAAATAGCCAACACTTTCAATGACTTTTTTCTGGAAATTCCACAAAAATTATTAAATAAATCACAGGTAAATACACTAAATTCTAATAATAAAATAAATATATGTAGTGATTCTTTTGAGGAAAGCAATGGCAAACTACCTCACTCCTCTTCTTGCCTAGAACGCCTCAATATAGCGCTGCCTTGGGTTTTTGTGAGTATCTACTCACATAACGTAACGGCGGTGCTTTTTGAGGATCCAACCAGCCTTCGGGCTGACTACCTAACAGACAGTGATTCTTTATTTATAAATCATGTCACAAGTGAAGAGGTAAGAATAGTTATAAAAGAGCTAAAAATAAATTTTGTGCTGGCATTGATGGCATCCCTGATGCAATTTTAAAGAAATGTGCAGAAAATATAATAAATCCACTTCCACACTTAATAAACAGTTCAATTCTCTCAGGAACTTACCCGGATATTTTGAAGTTATCAAAAGTAATTCCAGTGCACAAAAACGGTTCAAAAGATGAATTAGATAACTATTGTCCTATTACCTTACCAACTGGTATTGCAAAAATGTGGAAAAAATCATGTATAAGAGACTGATAAGTTTTATAGAAAAAAATGAAATACTATCAAACTCAAAACATGGATTCAGAACGGAAAGATCTACACAGACAGCAATTTTCTGAATGTAGTAATAGTATACTGAAATTAATTGACAATAAGGAACTTGTAACTGGCCTATAGTCAACCCCTGGCACTATACAGCCCATGACGGGCTAAGGCCGACCAAGCGACCGCTGCCCCGCCATTCGGCCTGCAGATATTGGGGTGACGCGTGATCAGCGCGTCGGGTCCCCTCGGCCTTTAATCTTGGTTTTCTTGATCGGGGCGCTGCCTCACTGTCAGACAGCTACTCAATTGTTCTCACGAGGCTGAGTGCACCCCGTTCCAACCCTCAGGTCAATTTTAAAAACCCTGACGGAGCCGGGGATCGAACCCGGGGCCTCCGGGTGAGAGGCAGGCGCGCTACACCAACACCACGGGGCCGGCGTTTAACTGGCCTATTCTTGGATTTATCGAAAGCATTTGATGTTGTTGATCATAAAATCCTCCTTACAAAACTAAATCAATATGGTATTAGAGGTCTAGCTAATAAATGGATAGTCTTACCTAACAAGGCGTAAACAAATAGTAAGCTTGAGACACAAGGATGATGGAACCAAATTACTTAATGAATCATTGTTCAATGAGGGAATTATTAAATTGGGAGTACCCCAGGGATCGGTTTTGGGCCCACTACTCTTTCTTCTATATATCAATGATATCACACAGAACGTTCGTTCTCATAAGGAAATTTTGTTTGCGGACGATACAACACTTTTAATAAAAGGTGAAACTAAGCAGGTCTTACAGCAGTTTGCTGACTCCGTTACAGAAGATTTAACCAAATGGTGACAAGATAATCTCCTCATAATAAACTATTTAAAAAAAACAGTATCTCTAAATTTTCACTCTATACAGAATAGGAATCCTGCGAAGCCAAATATAACATTAAATGGTCATCAAATTGAAAATAAATCAGAAACAAAGTTTTTAGCACTATGGATACAACATGACTTGAAATGGAATAAACATATACAATATCTGAATACTAAACTGAACTCGATGTGCTCTGCATTATGTATTTTGAAAACTTGCACAAGCAAGCAAACATTAAGAAATACTTATTTTGCTTATTTCCATTCATACTTAAGATATGGGGTCATATTTTGGGGTATGTCGCCAGATGTACTAAGCACGTTTAGGTTACAAAAGAGGGCGATTAGAATTATGGCAAATGTAAACACTAGACAATCATGAGGACCTTTGTTTAAAGAGTTAAACATTCTCCCACTGCTCTGCATTCATATCTTTGAAAGTATGTTTTTTAACAAGAATTTTATGAATAAAGACGTTTTTCTTAAAACAAACAATGATGATCATAGGTATAACACAAGACAACATCAAAACATTCATATTTCACACACAAGCATATATCAAAAAGGAACTTTTCACACAGGAGTTAAATTATACAATAAACTACCCCAGTATATAAAATTTGCCCCAAATATAAAAACCTTTCAAAGAATGTTGAAAGCTTATCTGCAGTGCCATTGTTTTTACTCTGTAGTTGAATATCTTAGTGTATAAAAACGATGAAATCTATAATTATATTTTACTTTTCTATTTTAATTGTAATACCTAGCTGTAAGTTGTTGTATTTATAGAATTAAGTTTTCATATTGTAATAATAGAGTAAGGTATAAATAGTTGTCCAATAAGATTGTATCTCTCAAGATCTTTTAGTATAATAAGTTATAAATAGCTATTGTATTATTAATATATACCTGTAAGTTCTTTTATTTTATAGATGTAATTACTGACATGTCCTATATCAAAAATGTATTGTATACATCTAATTGACCAAATGGATTAATAAAAATCTAATCTAATCTGTTGTTTTAAGAGAGCCCAACAGCTAGGTTATTAGCTCAGATAGCTATGATACTGTTGTTTTTAGAGAGCCCAACATATAGGTTATTAGCTCAGATAGCTATGATACTGTTGTTTTTAGAGAGCCCAACAGCTAGGTTATTAGCTCAGATAGCTATGATACTGTTGTTTTTAGAGAGCCCAACATATAGGGTATTAGCTCAGATAGCTATGATACTGTTGTTTTAAGAGAGCCCAACATATAGGTTATTAGCTCAGATAGCTATAATACTGTTGTTTTTAGAGAGCCCAACATATAGGTTATTAGCTCAGATAGCTATGATACTGTTGTTTTTAGAGAGCCCAACAGCTAGGTTATTAGCTCAGATAGCTATGATACTGTTGTTTTTAGAGAGCCGAACATATAGGTTATTAGCTCAGATAGCTATGATACTGTTGTTTTAAGAGAGCCCAACATATAGGTTATTAGCTCAGATAGCTATAATACTGTTGTTTTAAGAGAGCCCAACATATAGGTTATTAGCTCAGATAGCTATAATACTGTTGTTTTAAGAGAGCCCAACATATAGGTTATTAGCTCAGATAGCTATAATACTGTTGTTTTAAGAGAGCCCAACATATAGGTTATTAGCTCAGATAGTTATGATACTGTTGTTTTAAGAGAGCCCAACATATAGGTTATTAGCTCAGATAGCTATAATACTGTTGTTTTAAGAGAGCCCAACAGCTAGGTTATTAGCTCAGATAGCTATAATACTGTTGTTTTAAGAGAGCCCAACAGCAAGGTTATTAGCTCAGATAGCTATAATACTGTTGTTTTAAGAGAGCCCAACATATAGGTTATTAGCTCAGATAGTTATGATACTGTTGTTTTAAGAGAGCCCAACATATAGGTTATTAGCTCAGATAGCTATAATACTGTTGTTTTAAGAGAGCCCAACAGCTAGGTTATTAGCTCAGATAGCTATAATACTGTTGTTTTAAGAGAGCCCAACAGCAAGGTTATTAGCTCAGATAGCTATAATACTGTTGTTTTAAGAGAGCCCAACATATAGGTTATTAGCTAAGATAGCTATAATACTGTTGTTTTAAGAGAGCCCAACATATAGGTTATTAGCTCATATAGTTATGATACTGTTGTTTTAAGAGAGCCCAACATATAGGTTATTAGCTCAGATAGTTATGATACTGTTGTTTTAAGAGAGCCCAACATATAGGTTATTAGCTCAGATAGTTATGATACTGTTGTTTTAAGAGAGCCCAACAGCTAGGTTATTAGCTCAGATAGCTATGATACTGTTGTTTTAAGAGAGCCCAACATATAGGTTATTAGCTCAGATAGTTATGATACTGTTGTTTTAAGAGAGCCCAACATATAGGTTATTAGCTCAGATAGCTATCATACTGTTGTTTTAAGAGAGCCCAACATATAGGTTATTAGCTCAAATAGCTATAATACTGTTGTTTTAAGAGAGCCCAACATATAGGTTATTAGCTCAGATAGCTATAATACTGTTGTTTTAAGAGAGCCCAACAGCTAGGTTATTAGCTCAGATAGCTATAATACTGTTGTTTTTAGAGAGCCCAACATATAGGTTATTAGCTCAGATAGCTATGATACTGTTGTTTTAAGAGAGCCCAACAGCTAGGTTATTAGCTCAGATAGCTATAATACTGTTGTTTTAAGAGAGCCCAACAGCTAGGTTATTAGCTCAGATAGCTATAATACTGTTGTTTTAAGAGAGCCCAACAGCTAGGTTATTAGCTCAGATAGCTATAATACTGTTGTTTTAAGAGAGCCCAACATATAGGTTATTAGCTCAGATAGCTATAATACTGTTGTTTTAAGAGAGCCCAACATATAGGTTATTAGCTCAGATAGCTATAATACTGTTGTTTTAAGAGAGCCCAACAGCTAGGTTATTAGCTCAGATAGCTATAATACTGTTGTTTTAAGAGAGCCCAACAGCTAGGTTATTAGCTCAGATAGCTATCATACTGTTGTTTTAAGAGAGCCCAACAGCTAGGTTATTAGCTCAGATAGCTATTTTTTTTATTTTTTTTTATTCAATTAATTCCAAAGAGCCATAGGCTCGTACAGAGGAATTGTACAGTAATATGTGTGTTTACACACCAAGGAAGAAAATTCTGAAGGTAACACAAATTGATGAATAAGGATATAGGCCTATTATAAGGTTGATACCATATCTAAGATTGTTTAGACCAAGGTCCCTTAAAATGATAAGCACTTAGGATTTTTAATCTTATACATAACTTAACTTATTTGATGTATTAAGATGCATCGAATTTTTCCCACAATACTTCCATAGTTTTCCTCTTAAATACCGACAAAGTTGGTGCACTTTTTACTTCATCAGGAAGTTTATTATGTGACTGTGATGCAGAGAACTTGAAACTATTATAATACTGTTGTTTTAAGAGAGCCCAACAGCTAGGTTATTAGCTCGGATAGCTATAATACTGTTGTTTTAAGAGAGCCCAACGACTAGGTTATTAGCTCAGATAGCTATAATACTGTTGTTTTAAGAGAGCCCAACAGCTAGGTTATTAGCTCAGATAGCTATGATACTGTTGTTTTAAGAGAGCCCAGCATATAGGTGACTAGCTCAGATAGCTATGATACTGTTGTTTTAAGAGAGCCCAACATCTAGGTTACTAGCCCAGATAGCTATGATACTGCTGTTTTAAGAGAGCCCAACAGCTAGGTTATTAGCTCAGATAGCTATAATACTGTTGTTTTAAGAGAGCCCAACAGCTAGGTTATTAGCTCAGATAGTTATGATACTGTTGTTTTAAGAGAGCCCAACAGCTAGGTTATTAGCTCAGATAGCTATGATACTGTTGTTTTAAGAGAGCCCAGCATATAGGTGACTAGCTCAGATAGCTATGATACTGTTGTTTTAAGAGAGCCCAACAGCTAGGTTACTATCCCAGATAGCTATGATACTGTTGTTTTAAGAGAGCCCAACATCTAGGTTACTAGCCCAGATAGCTATGATACTGCTGTTTTAAGAGAGCCCAACAGCTAGGTTATTAGCCCAGATAGCTATGATACTGTTGTTTTAAGAGAGCCCAACTTCTAGGTTACTATCCCAGATAGCTATGATACTGTTGTTTTAAGAGAGCCCAGCATATAGGTGACTAGCTCAGATAGCTATGATACTGTTGTTTTAAGAGAGCCCAACAGCTAGGTTACTATCCCAGATAGCTATGATACTGTTGTTTTAAGAGAGCCCAACATCTAGGTTATTAGCTCAGATAGCTATGATACTGCTGTTTTAAGAGAGCCCAACAGCTAGGTTATTAGCTCAGATAGTTATGATACTGTTGATACTATTGCCAAATTAATGTCACGTAAATGCCCACTACTTTATGGTCAAACTTTGTCAGACCAACTACTTATACACCAACTATGTATCTGCTACTGTTGTGCCCTAGCAAAAACATTTCTTCAAATTCGAATCTTGTGGCATAGCTTGTATTTTTAGCCATGGCAGTCCTCTGCCTCTCATATTTTAAAATACTCTCTTTTATCGGTGACACCGTCTTTGTCTACTGGCCGTGAAGGTCTCCTACTATTCTGAGCACCTTAAAATTCTTTATTAGTATCACTGCTATAAATAGCACCCCTCCTTTATTTGTATGCTCTTAAATGAGCATACAAATAACAGATCTTTCTTCATCCATATTCAACGCATATGTATAACACTTGGGCCAGCACATATCGGTAACGATAATTGACCACACTACTCTGAGGCAATTGCCGGTGCTGTTTGTGTTATTACCAATATTGTACCTGCTTGTAAAATGTTACATATATTGTGGTTTGTGTTTAAAAGTATTAAATTATTATTATTTTGTGCTATGTGAGTTTTGAACAGGTTGTGTGAGTCTATATACTCTAAGAATTTAAGCACAAGCCACCACTGCTATCTACCAAAAGAAAGTAGTATGCTTGTCAAAATACATCCAATCATACCTCACTTATGAACAAGATCGAAGAACAAAATTTGGAACAGTGCACACAACAACTACTCGAGCTACAGCAAAAGAGAAATGAGATTCCTATTGATTTCCACTCCATGGCAGCAATGATATCCACAGAATTGTAATATCTTGGTTATGAGTTTCATCACACCATCACATGCTTAGCGGCCCAGTGTTTTCACTACAAGGTCTGCGCGATGAGCATCTACTTTGCAAAAAATGAGATTAATATCTCAAGAACTTGGTTCTGAATGAGTATCTGTACTATTCTATGCACATTGTGCGCATTTCTACAGTTATTGTCCAAAACATGTAATGAGTTTTATATAGATACTAGCTATTGTACCCAGCGTTGCCTGGGAGGTGTCTTCATATTATTATAGAAAGATACATGTCAATATATTTCTTAGATTATATTCTATTTGGCCCTTAAGTGAATTTAGAACAAAGTTCTCCTTGACTCTGATGTTACTCAAGTACAAAATTAACTCGCTGTAAACCTAGTCGAAAAGTACAATATTAACTCACCGTAAACCTAGTCGAAAAGTACAGTGGAATACAATAACGTAGCAGAGCATGCGCAAGGTTAGCCAATGTACAGGGCAAGTCAAAATGATGGACCCGATTTCATAACTTTATTCTGTGAAATCTAATGAACATATCATAATGTGGGACATGTGCTAAGGAAGGTAATCTCTCAAAGTTTTCTTCAGTTATATCACGAGTGTTCTATGTGAGCACATGACACACATCAAGCCGACAGTCTATCTCCTGCCAAATCTTTTGTAGTTTGTTGCGGTCAATCTCTGCAATGGCTGCTGTGATGCGGGCACAAAGGTCACCCAATGTTGTTGGAAGTGGTGATACCTAAACATGATCCTTTACGAAACTGCACAAGAAGAAATCGCACGAGGTCAAGTCGGGGCAACGAGGTGGCCAACAAGTGAGAGTTCGTTCCTCCTGAGATGCACGGCCTATCCAGCATAGTTCCCATGCCTCATTGAGATGGTCCCGAATGCTGCCATGGCAATTCGGAGGGGCACCATCAAGTTGTAGAATGAAATCAGCACTATCCTCTTCGGGCTGTGGACGGAGCCATTGTTGCAGCATATCAAGGAAAACATGTCCCGTCACAGTAGATTCAAGGAAGAAAAAGGGCTCATAAATATTTTCATGTGAAATGGCACAAAACACATTCACCTTGGGAGAATCGCGTTGGTGTTCCACAACTTTATGTGGATTAGCAGTTCCCCAAACCCTTACGTTGTGTCTATTCACTTTCCCGGAAAGGTGCAAATTCGCTTCATCACTGAAAGTTACCTTTTCGGAAAACCCATGCAAGAAAATCAGCACAGAAGATGTTCGAGCATCATAATCGGTGTCTATTAAGGCTTGTGCCAGCTGTAAGCAGTAGGATATCATTTGTAAACGTTTCCGCAGTTTTCTGTGGAAGTTAAAGTTCCCTCGCTGTCCGGTAGGTTGACTTCTGTGAACTCTGCACGAAACTTCTGCGAACACATTCCACTGTCTCTTCCCCAGCGGAAGGACGGCCAGTCGATTTTCGCTTACATATGCAGCCCGTATCTCTGAAATTTGCATATCACTTACGAATGGCCTTTCTAGTAGCTGGGTCTCTTCCATTCCTGGTACGGAAATGCCGTTGAAAACTAATCACAGACTTGTTTACATGGTAATCAAGCATACAAAACGACTTCTGCTCTCCAGTCACCGCCATTTTCTTTAACTGCTTCCTGCGCACTTGTAGCGGTAGAAAATGGAAACACGCAGGAGGAAAACTAACCTTGGAGAGTTTGCCTTTCTTTGTGCATATCTCACATTACGATACGTTCATTAGATTTCACAGACACAAATTATGAAATCGGGTCCATCATTTTGACTTGCTGGGTATTTCTATTTTAATTCTCTACATCGTCCCCTGTTTATAACATTTAAAAAAATACATATCCAGAGTTTTATGGCGTTCAGATTCTTGTGGTTTGGATAGAAAATGGATTGCCATGGCCTCTTACAGAGATAGATGGAAACCTGGTGTTCATGTCTTGGACTACTGTTGCCATGGAAATGACCCACAAGTCCAACCCCTCCTCCACGTGGTGGGAGACGGGCAACGGCATGAAGTAGGGGATTGCCTGTAGGGGTGAAGTACAGTGGGCACTTTGTGTGCCCCAGGACCGCTGCGGTAGCTGTGAAGGCTCTATGGGAACCCTGAAAAGTGACGGCTGACGGGGCTCTGGTGAAGCTACGATAGGCCTAGCAAGCCAGTAGTGGATATCATATTTGCTTTCAAAACAGGAACAGGCCTCGGAAAGGACGGATGCAAACGACGACCACCCGGATATGCTAATGGACTATGAGTTGGGACATTAAACATACAGACACTGACAGGAAAGGTGGAGGAGATTATAGATGTGATGGAGAGAAGAAAACTGGATATACTGGGCTTGGCAGAAACAAGATGGAAAGGAGAAGGTCGCAGAGAACTGAGGAAAGGGTACCGGTTGTACTGGAGTGGGAACAGTGAAGGAAGGAGCAGCGGAGTAGGAGTAGTTGTGAGAGATGGAATGAAGGAAGAGGTAAAGGGAATAAGTGACAGGATCATGAAGATCAGAGTAACTGTAAAGGGAAGAAGCCTGGAGATAGCCCAGGTATATGCCCCTCAAGTTGGATGTACAGCTCAAGAGAAGGAAGACTTTGAGGAGGAGCTACAACAGCAATTGAATGGTCAGAGCATCATTGTCATGGGCGATTTGAATGCACATGTAGGAAGTGAAAGGCAAGGATGTGAAAATGTATTGGGAGCAGAAGGATGGGGTAGCAGGAATGAAGAAGGGAGAAAGTTGCTGGATTTTTGCAAGAGAAACGGTTTAGTGGTAGGCAACTCCTGGTTCCGGAAGAAAGAAACCCACAAGGTAACGTGGTACAGCAGTGATTTAACAAAGAAATCTTTGGTAGATTACATGCTGTACGACTGGGAAATGAAGAGAAGTGTCAGAGATATAAAGGTAATACCATCAGAGGCCTTAGATAGCGAACACAGAATACTTGTAATGAACCTGGGAGTTGTTAAGGATAGCAAGAGGACAGAGTACCAGGAAAGGAGAATCAAAGTATGGAAACTCAAGGAAAAGGAAATCAAGGAAGAATTCCAGAAGATAATAAGGGAAAGGATACCAACAGACAATCCTAAAACAGGGGAAGAGGAATGGAAGCAATTCAAGAACACAATGGTGGAAGCTGCAGTGGCAGTATGTGGAAGAACAAGCAACAGAAAGCGGTGTAAAGAGACACCATGGTAGAATGAGAGAGTAAAAGAAGCTGTGGGGAGGAAGAACAAGGCTTTCAGAGTGTGGTTCCAGGAAAGAACTGATCTGGCAAGGGAAGATTATAAGATAAAGAAGAAAGAAGCAAACAAGATTGTCGCAGAGGAGAGGAAGAAGTGGATGGTTAAGTGGACAGAGATGATGGAGGAAGACAGCAGAGGAAATAAGAAAGTACTTTATGGGATGGTCAAAAGTAAGAGAAGAGGTCTGCGAGAGGATGTGGTAATGATGGACAAAAACTGAAATGAGGTACACAACAAAGAAACACTCAAGACAGTGTGGAAAGAGTACTTTGATGATTTGCTGAATCCAAATGGTCATAGGGAGGAAGACAATGTATTGGAAGATGGAGAAGACAACACAGGAATGGAAAAGGACCTGAATTGGAGAGAACTGGAGATGGCTATAGACAAGATGAAAGGAGGAAGGGCACCGGGTGTGGATGAAGTGAGTGTTGAAATGGTGAAGGCAGCAGGGGAGGTTGGGAAACAGTGGCTGTACCATGTGATGAGGGTGATATGGAAAGAAAAAAAGACCCCAGAAGATTGGAAGAAAGGATTAATTGTCCCAATATTTAAGAAAGGAAGCAGAAAGGAGTGCAGAAATTACTGGGGAGTCACAGTCATACCTCACTGTGCCAAGATATATGAAAATATATTAGAAAGTAGAATACGAGCCAAAGTGGAGAGAAAATTGAGAGAGGAGCAGTATGGATTCAGACCTGGGAGATCAACAGTGGATCTCATATTTTCAGTGAGACAGCTCCAGGAACACCACTACAAATTTTGAGAGGATCTGTTGATGGCCTTCCTGTGTAGGGAGAAGGTTTGGAAAGCAATGGAAAACATGGGAGTGGAAAAAGGGACTGTAGGCAGAGTGAAGGAGATGTATTGTGGAAGTGTGAGTTGTGTGAAAGTTGAAGGGGAAAGAACAGACTGGTTTAGACAAATGAGTGGCCTGAAACAGGGTAGGGCGCTGTCACCCCTTCTCTTTATTGTGGTTATGGACGAGGTAATGACACGGATAGCAGAAAGATAGGAGAAGATAAGATAAAAGCAATGGTGTTTGCAGATGATCTCATGGTCTGGGGAAATGAGGAGGAAATTCAGGAGCAACTGAAGGCTTGAGAAGAAACAGTGGGAGAGTACGGATGGAAGTTCAACATCAGTAAATGTGAGATCCTGTTAACAACCAGGAAAAAGGACAGACCAATGAGTGGGATAACACTTGGAGGTGGACAGCTGAAGAAGGTGGAAAGTCTCAAGTACTTGGGAAGTATAGTGGAGGAAAATGGGAGAAATGACAAAGAGATTACAGAATGTGGCAGACAGGCAGAAGCATTTCTGAGAAGCATTAGGAGCTTAGTGTGGAATAAAGATGTCCCACAAAAAAGCAAGGAAGTGTTATACAGAAGCTACTATATCCCGATACTGACCTATGCTTCAGAAACGTGGACAATGAAGAGAAGAGACATAAGCAGAATACAGGCAGGTGAAATGAAGTTCCTGCGAAGTAGGATCGGAGTAACAAGAAGAGACAGGGTGAGGAATGAAAAGGTCAGGGAAATGGTGGAAGAGGAGCCCTTGCAAGGTAGGATTGAGACATCAAGACTGAGGTGGTATGGACACTTAAAGAGAATGGATGAGAAGAAGATTCCCAAGAGGATACATGAGATGCAGATGCAGAAGAAACGACCAAGGGGAAGACCAAGAGATAGATGGCTGAAAGGAGTGGAGGAATGTGTCAAGAAGAGAGGCGAGGACTGGACCAGAGTGACAGCGGAGAAGTGGTGGGAAGAAAGGACTAAGTGGCGAGGCTTATGTTCCAAACAGACCCAGCCCGGGGCTGGAAACTGTACAAGATGATAATGATGATGATGTATCCAGATTTTTATGGCGTTCAGATTCTTGTGGTTTGGATAGAAAATGGATTGCCATGGCCTCTTACAGAGATAGATGGAAACCTGGTGTTCATGTCTTGGACTACTGTTGCCATGGAAATGACCGGCCTTGCCATTCCATCATCAGTTTATTTTCTGACTTCATTAGCCTTGGTTCGAGTGCCAAAAGGCCGAAATCAGAAGAATGGCAAAGACTATTGAAAATTCTTGTAACGAGCGGTTTCTTCTGGATCCTGAACTATGTGTGTGCAACATTTGGTTCAGATTGGTGGAACGGTGTATATTTGTATACAGAACAAACCCACCCACATACATACCTACAGCCTTTCACTTTTATACGAGGGATGTTCAAATGAAAACGTACGAATCATCGTAAAACCGAAAACGGTTGATATTTTAATATGCCGCTTTGGGATAACGTAGGCCGACATCAAGGAGATGTAGTGTCCGACGTGGCACTGCGCATGCGTCGGCGCACACTCACGACGCAGAAGAGAATCTGACAGTTGGACGTTCCGTCCCGCCCAGTTGAAGTTCAAGCAGCAGCAGTGATGACGTTCACATTGCACAATTCGACAAGTGAGGAGCAGAGCGGTGTCATCAGATTTCTGACTGCAGAAGGGTCTAAACGAGCCGAAGGAAGTGATTCTGCTCCATGATAACGCACGCCCACACGTCTCTAACGTCACATAAGGTGTATTGGCCACGATCAAGTGGGAGCAACTTGAGCATCTGCCCTACAGCCCAGACTTGTCATCCTGTGACTTCTATCTGTTTGGTCCGTTAAAAAAACATCTCAAGGGAAAACTTTTCCAATCGGACGATGAACAGGGTTGGCACCTGTCACAACCACAAGACTTCTGGGAACAGGGAACCCTGCGGCTAGTGAAGCAATGGGAGACCTGTGCACAGGCCTGTGGTGATTACTTTTGAATAACGAGGTAAATTGTACCCACAGTATCGTTTCGTACCTTTTCATTTGAACACCCCTCATATATAAGATTTAGGTGCTTGACAGGTGGAGGTTTTTATAATATTTATCATATTTAATGACAATATTTTGTTTAATGAATTAGCATTCTCCACCAAAATGACATAATCGATTCGCCCCATCATAAACAATCTGCACTTGGCCAAATAATCTCTCCCCCTCCACATCACAAACAACCATTCAGGTCCGCATAAACCAACATGAACTCACAAGAACATGCTCTAGGACCACTACTTGGTAAGTACATTCAATTTATATTAACTTACAAGTTTGCTTGTACTTTTGTTCAATTTACACATTTATGATCCCATTTTCATAAATTCAATTTTCTTTAGGCACCCCTGTTTTTTCTCCGTTTGTTCATCGGTAACAACTATGTTGACCCTTTTAAATGTGGTTGATTTTGAATATATTTTTCCAAAATACTGGAGTTCTCCATTTTAAATTCAATGTCCCTTTTGACCTCACAACTCAGTATGCCTCCCTCATGAGCCACACAAGCCTCAGACATTTCCTCAGTGGATGAACAATGAATGAATCAAAGACAAATATTTGCTACGTCACTTTCCCTTCAGCAGTGAAAGAAACATTACAATTTCTCGACTTCTTCAGCAATGTGACTGGATTTTCCATGTCTTCCAACACCAGATAAAAACTTTTTGGCCCCTTTTACACTTTCCTGAAATCCAAATAAACAAGTCAGAATTAGTTCAGCAGATAACTGGAAAAATAAGAGGGGAAATGTACTTATTAGTATGACATAAACTAACCTTAAGAACCAACGGATTTGAATTTCTTTCTTCAAAGCTAAGAGCTTCTTCAAAGCTTGTGGCACTTAACATGCTGTAGTAAGCAGATGAGCGATCAGCCAGCAGACAAGCTTGTGGAAACTTCACTAATGAAGTGGCGAGATTCAAAGCCTGGCCCAGAGCTAAAATCATACATATTGAAAGGTTTTCAACAAAATGCTGTAGTGAATTTGTAGGTATAAGAATCTGCTAAGAGTGAGATAACAAAGTATTAGGTTAAAAAAAAAGGGTTATTTTTTTCCTTTAAGGAAGAAATGATATGAGAAAGTTCCCCCAAGTCAATAAACAACATGGTTTACAATTAATTTAATAGGCCATCTTAGGTCCTCCTTCAGCTTATAAGGAGAGGTCACCAAGTGGTTTACTAGAAAAGTGTTCAAATTTGGAGGGTTTGCTCTTCATAAGAAAATATTTTGGCCGTGTTTCTTGCGTTTTTGCCAATGGGCCTTAGTGTGTTCAAAATTGAACGTTTAAAATCAACCCTCAAACTTTTGTAGTCCTATTCTTGCACACGTTCTCGGCTCGTTTCCGTGGCGTAGTCGCTAGCGCATTGGCGTGGGGAATTCAAGGTTTCGAGTTCGAGTCAGACTTTGGTCAGCACTTTTCTTTTTCTTTTACTGTTATTATTGTCTTTTGGGTGTTCTATAATGTATTTGCTGTGGTCTCTTCGGTTTTGGAGCTATGTATAATATTTTATCATTATTATTCATCCTTGAAGTTTGAACGAGTGATGGTCTTGGAGTTTATTCACGGCAGGACATTACAGACGCACTGCACATGCATGCAGACTCTAAAATCGCGCAAGCTTAGCTCACCGTCAAATATCACACGTAAAGCAATGCCTATGGGTAAAAGTTTTACAGATGCCATTATCAAGGTACAGCAAAACATGGATAATAACAGTAAAAGTAAGAAAATAATTGCTGACCAAGGTCTGACTCGAACTCGACACCTTGAGTTCCCCACACCAATGCGCTAGCGACTACGCCACGGAAACTAACCGGGAACGTGTACGAGAATAGGACTACAAAAGTTTGAGGGTTGATTTTAAACGTTCAATTTTGAATACACTAAGGCCCATTGGCAAAAACGCTCGAACACGGCCAAAATCTTTTCTTATGAAGAGCAAACCCTCCAAATTTGAACACTTTTATAGTAAACCACTTGACGACCTCTCCTTGTTAGTTAGGGTGGCATATTATTCTGTTTTACAATGTATATAACAAGTAAATAAACTTCATACATACACATAGGTTGGCATGGATTATAAAAAGCTGCACTGTACAATACCAACTGACGAGCTCAATTGTACACTGGGGCGAAATGCTGACAAAACTGATTTGAGCCGACTGGATCATTTTTCAAAATATTTAAATTTCTATGAAATTTGACACAGTTTAAAATAAATCAGCAAGTTAGCTGTGACCAGAAGGGGCCAGTCTCATTTGAAGGTTGATGTTATGTGTAATGACCACTTGATGTACAGCAATTGATGATTTTAGGGGGCCTGAATTTACTTGGAAAGAGTGGAGACAGATTCTGATAGAAAATTTGATCTAAGTTTGATGAAAGTTCAGTCACTTGAGAAAAATCTCACTGGAAGTAAATGACTAAAGGACAGAAGTTTGTAGTTTTACGTGACCGTTAATCTCACGATCATGAGCCGTAGGACCTCCTTTTTACATGGAATCCGAACCACAGGACATGGCATTTTACTTTGAAAATCTTACATGCAGTGATCGGGAATCGAACCCGGTCTCCCGTGGTGAGAGGCCAACATCTTGACCGCTGCGCCACCACGCCCCTCTGATTATAAAGGAAAGAGAGTAAGAAATTATAGAAAAATTGAACAGAATTAGTTGAAAAGACAGGGGACATGGTGAACGGGTCAAGTGTAATCTTACCATGAGAGCAGAGTAAGAAATCTCAACACTGAATTTCTTGGTTTCAAGCCTTAGTTATAGTGAAATATCCATTGCTCTCGATGTTAAAAGTATCTGTGAAATATCAGATCCAGATGATTCACTGACAAATCAGATCACTACTTTTCGTTCTAATTACTAAATTCATCATTAGATGATATTGCCTTGGTCATGCACAATGATACAAAGACGAATTGCATGAGCTTAATACTTATGTTGTTGAAGAATGCCACAAGAAGCATAAACCTGGCTACTGTAACATAACTCTTGGCACTGATTCTGCCAACTTAATTTTGGTGTCAAAATGTAACTTGCCTCCTTTTTTATTTGAAAGTCAATTTGGAACTACTGTATTACAAACAAGAGTAAATTCATGTAATTTTATGAAGTAAATCAGTGTGGTCCAACCCGCGGCCCGCATACGGGGCCCGCCTGTTCATTTTGTTGGCCCTTGCCCTTCTTACTGTCTTTCACTCTTCGACAGTTATAATCCGTGGCGTGCCTACTTTAATTTTTACTTTCATTCAGTAATGTTACGAAGGAGCCAGGTGGGAAAGAAAAGATCCCGAAAAATACGCCAGTAATCAAAATTGTCTTTCCACGAATACGTACGGCACAAGAGTGGCCCCGCCCCCAGGCGACAATTGGTTGGCTGCCAGTGATTGGCTGCCGATAAGTTCGCGATCGTTCGTATGCGGGATGTAAGCTCATTAATAAATCTGCCCTTAAACATCAACACAAGCAGTTGCAGCTTACACACACGCGCCAACTCATCCCATCCCTTCTCACTTTACCCATCTCCCCTCCAAGCGCTCCACAACTCCAAAATAGAGCCCTTACTTGCTTACTCCATATTCTCCAGCAACTAGCCACCATTTCCATACCTGCCAACTCTCCCGATTTAGGCGGGAGACTCCCGATTTCAGACCATTTCTCCCGCCCTCCCGCTTAACGTATTAAATCTCCCGATTTTTCAAAAAACCCACGCGTTATTTCGGATTTAATATGTCGTCTATAGAACGGATCGACTTTACGTGTTTTTAAGTTATATCTCGATACCGCAGTTTCGCTTTGTATCGATAATCGACAACTGCGTACTAACTCCCGCGTCGCGTCCTGCTGTTATAAAAAGTTGGTTTCGAATAAGTCTTCGTTTGAAATCGGCTTCGAATAAGTCTTCGTTTGAAATCGTCGAAGGTTAATTCAGCGCTTGTTCCTAGATGTGTTGCATAATGACCAGTGGGTGATAGGTAGTTGTACGCTGCGGAATATTGTATCTGTTTCACACGTGAAATTATATGATTTGTGTATAACTTAGTTTGATGTTGTTGGCGTTAATATGCCGGTAGGTTATTGTGATTTTTCGAACTGAGTGATTGCGTCGGTTCGTCGGTAATAAGGCGAAAAGATATGTGACATTTAAAAGTGTGTACAAAGATAACATTCCCAGGGTGTCTACCGGTAACGGAAGTAACGAATTTTACAAATGGGTAACGGAAAAGTAACGAATTTTACATACGGGTAACGAAAATTTTCCGAAGGCGGATTGAATCATTTAAACTCGCGCCTCTAAGCTCAGAGATTGCGATGGAGCGAGTTTCACGCAAGCGGCGCCAATTGCATAAGCTATATTTCCCCGTGCCCGACCTCGAGGAAATGCATACTGAGGATACCCTTAGTGGTATACATCGTTCAGCGTATATCGTCGGCATCAAGATGACTTTTAGTTTTGTGTGAAATAATTATGTGTTATATTAGGAAGCCTGACTTTTCGCGAGACGTTTATTCGTGAAAACTTCTGAAATTATTCAGAAACCTCGCATTTTTCGCATTTATTTGGAGACTATTAAATTGAAGTCCAGAAATAACGCTAAATAATTTAATGTCGCGATCTTGCGAAATGTTACCGTTTTGAAAAAGATTCGAAATACGTAGGCTGTAACTTATTTTAAAAATCTGTCTCGTAAATTTGCGACATCCAGTATGGTTAATTCGAAATTCCGTTATATGTCGATTTTTCCTTCTAACTTGGGTTCCATCGGATATATTATAATCTAACCGGTTATTTCGAAAAGTTGTATAACTTTTATAATTCGTGATTCGCATTTGAAAGAAAACGTGTCCTCTAGTCGTATTATTCGTGTAATCCTCTCCGAATAATTCTTAATATTTGATACCTACTTCGAACATTCATACTCAAGACGGCCGGCTGACCGCACGACTTGCCTGCGGGAATCTCGTCAAATGGACCGAGATCGACGTCAGTAGCGTAAAATCAAAAAACCCGTCCCCTATCGTGAACTTGTGACCACGAGGTCTGCGGGAATCCCGTCAAAGATGATTGGGCACCAATCACGAAACATTCCGAAACCTACTCGCTACTTTTCCCATGACCGTATACTTAAAAGCGTACGGGGAGCGAGAAGTGCATCTACCCACTTAGAAATGACAGCCTACGTAGCGTCGCGATACTAATTTCTCCTCGTGATCTACCCTGAACTGATGAGCTCCCAACCACAGCATAGGGACAGCGGGAATCACGGCGCCGGCCATACAACTTGTCCATAACTACTCGTGAATTTTAACCATGCCCAACCCTGAGCTTGCATCCACCAATCTGTGAGGACGAATAAACAATCGTTCAACGGCCGGGTGCGGCGCGGTATGCATAATATCGCGAGGACAACTTGAATCTCGTAAAACGACTGAGAGCGGCAGCGATTGCGATACATCGCGATATTTCTCCGCATTCAATGACGAGAACTGTATTTTTGTCAAACGGACAGCAAGTGGCGCCGATTGCATAATAATGCTATATTTCCTCGCGCCTGACCTCAAAGACAATGGAAATCTCGTCGAACGACTAAAAGTGACACCGATTATTAAATCGCGATATTTATCAGTGTTCTATCGCGAAAACAACGGGAATCTTGACAAACGGGTGAGACCAGCGCCGATCGTGTAACATCTTGAAATTTCGCCGTACTTGACTGTGAAGACAGAATTCGGTTACAATCATGTAACGTCCCATAAATTTCGTCGTGATCTACCGCGGGGACAAAGGAAATCTCGTCACGGTCAAGAGCAGAGCAGAGCAACCTCTTGGCAATTATAAAAACGCCTTGTGCACAAGACGACATATTAGCTGAAACAACTCATTTGATAATAAATTTCTAGTATTTATTTATTATTTTTAAAATTGTTGTAACTCCCTAAGTGAATTGTATTTACCGCTTTAAACACAGTTCATTGCTCTCTTTCTCCACCGCGTGATGAGCCCATTTGCTTGCAGACCGCAGACGTATCTTGAATTCAAAGGTAACTAAAATTAACTAAAAGTTAACTAAAAGGTAGCTAAAAAGTAACTAATTTTTACTTCATCCTTAACAGTAGACACCCTGATTACGCATATAACTGAGTCAGGAAGAGGCGCAACATTTGCATTTTGTAGTGTCTGTAGGTGTGATTTCAGTATCTCGCATATTGGAAAGGGGGACATTTCATTTTCCAAAATTAAGTTTTTTGTAAATGCATTTCCTAGCATGTTAACAGACACTCAAGACAATTTTAATGAGGAAATGGATGTTTTACATTCCCAATTTCGTAACTTCCAACTTGAGGATGTGACATCTATTGAAGAAGAAGAGAGAATTGATGTGAAGCGGGCACTGGTAGGCCAAATGATATGTAGTGGTGGGGTACTCAAGTTATGCTTTCCATTCTGACCATTCCGCATAGTAATGCAGAGTGTGAGAGGATGTTCAGGTCATCTCTCTCTGACAAGACTTTGGACAAACTTATAACTCTGAAGTCGATTCAGAAAGAGAAGTGTTTTGAGCAAGAATATAGCAAGACCTTTTTGAAGAGGGCAAAATCAGCCTCAGTCACCTGCAACAACGACCAATAATATGATCTTTGATACATATTTGCTGCAATGTCTTAGCCTATGTATGTATTATGTAGCGTCCTCCCCCCCCCCCCCCCCCCCCCGTCGCCGCGTCGAATCTCCCGATTTTTCACTTTGAGAGGTTGGCAGGTATGCTTCCCTTTAATCAGCCCTCATATACTCCAACAGCTAATCAAGAATACTCTCATCATCCCCTCCTTGCCCCGCGGTGGCGCTAAGTACCTGCTCGGGTGGTTAGCCACGGCCGAGCTACTCGGGATGGTGCCCAGCGGGCCGCGGGTTCGATCTTATCGCCAAGCCAAATCCTCACTACGCCGTATGCCTCTCCTAGCTCTATGTACACCTCATATTTAACTCCTTCTTTTATTTCTTTTCTTCTTCAATAATTACTAGCCCTCTCGCTACTTCTGATTTCACTCTTTAGTGCTATATACATCAGGTCACCAGTTCTGATGCATAGGAATAGACCAAACCCTCTTAAACAAATGTTGATATTTCCTTATACGGTTCCTACACAGCTCTCATGGCCCTTATGGGCTGAAAGGCTTTCAAAAAAGATTCGCTGACTTTACGTCGCAGATCTTCTGTCTGTCTGTTTTCGAAGAGGTCATATAACAGACAGAGATCGAGGCCGAGACTATTATAGCTTCCGAGCAAGCCACACGCTATCACTTCGAGCTCCGTGAATTGATGATCTGCCTGTCCATTAGCTGCTAATTCTTCGTTATCGTCAAGCCTGCCATAGCCAATAATCCTCTCCTGCTCCCAAGTTAAAACCAACAATACCCTATCCTACCATTACCCATTGTTAAGCAACAAACCTACCTTCTAACCTTCCACGTTGCGAGAGCGGTACCCAATATGGCGGGACTTAATAAACGGCTTGTTGAAGATGAGAAACGACAATTTCAGTCAAAGTGGCAGGAAAGTTAATTTTTTGTTGAACATAATGGAAAACCACAGTGTGTTATCTGTTCTCAAGTCTTAGGTGTTTCGAAGGAGTATAACGTGAATAGACACTATACCAGCTTGCATAAATCAAAATACGACCAATACCAGGGAAGTGCCAGAAGTTGTGTGTTAAATGATTTGAAGCAGAAATTAACAAGACAGAAGAATATATTTCAGCAACCATCAAGCACTGCCGGTTTAAAGGCATCTTATGAGGTATGTTTAGAGCTAGCTAAAAGTAAAAAGTCTTTTAGGGATGGTGAGTTCATTAAGAGATGTGCTGTAAAAATGGCATCTTCATTTGGAGATAATAGGATGGCTAAAAATTTTGAAACAGTTTCCTTGTCTCATCAGACAGTTAGTATAAGAATTAATGATATGGCTCTTGAAGTTTCAGGTTCTCTAAAGAGCATTTTGGAAAAATGTAAATTTTACTCTCTAGCTTTAGATGAGAGCACAGATATAGCTGACATCGGCCAGCTCCTTATCTTTGTCAGAACAATAAACGAAGAATTTGAAATTCATGAAGAACTGTTGGAATTAAGATCATTAGAAACCAGCAAGAAAGGTATTGACATATTCAACGCACTGGATGATGTCGTTTCTAAATATGGAGGTTTTGTGAAGTGCTCTGGCATTGCAACAGATGGAGCTAAAGCAATGGTTGGTCGTAACATTGGTTTAGTAGGGTTGTGTAAAGAAAAAGGATTGAATTTTTTGTTTTTCCACTGCATTATCCACCAGGAGGCTCTCTGTGGAAAAATTATAAGGCTCAGTGAGACAATGAAAACTGTTGTAAATACTGTAAATTTAATAAGGGGAGGCAATAAAGCCGGTAGACAGAGCATTTATTGCATTCCTGGACAATTTGGAAGCTGAGTATGGTGACATTTCATTGTACTGTGAAGTGCGTTGGCTAAGTGCTGGAAATTGCTTGCAACCGTTTTTTGGGTTGAGGAATGAAATTGTTGCTTTTCTCAAAAATGAAAACATTGGGCATGAGTATCAAGAAAAACTGGAAGAAATCCAGTTTTTAAATAATCTTGCATTTCTGACATTTAACATCCCATCTAAATGCTTTAAACCTGAAACTACAAGGCAGAAAACAAAATATCTCCCAGCTTTATGGACATATTGAGGGTTTCCGCAAAAAACTTGATATACTACAAATTTCATTGAAGGCAAATAATATGGCACACTTCCCATATTGTCAGCAGTTGAAAGAAGAAAAAAGTGACATAAATTTCAGTATGTTTCATGAAATAATAATTGATATAAAGAAAGAGTTCCAGAACAGATTCCAGGATTTTGACTCCCTAAAACCAAAACTTGCACTGTTCAACAACCCCATGGATATTGAAGTGAGTGAGGTGCCCTGCGACCTTCAAATGGAAATTTGTGATCTTCAGGCAGACCCATTCTACCAGACTAAAAAGTGTGATGTCCCTGAAAATTTCTGGAAACTCATTTCTAAAGAAAGTTTTCCTAAACTGCTTAAATTCTCTCTTCAAGTGTTATCGCTGTTTGGCAGTACGTATGAGTGCGAAAGTGCTTTTTCTGCTCTCAAACAAATTAAATCAAAAACGAGAAATCGAATTGCAAGTGCTTCGCTGGAATCGAGCCTGAGACTTTGCCTTACTGAACTTACAGTTGACATTGATACACTTGTATCAGGAAAGCAGTGCCAATCATCACATTGAATTCTCAACTGTAAAATGAAGTGGTATATTAAACTAGTAATATTAAACTTCTTTTAATAAAAAATTGTATAAATGTTTTTGAGTAAAATATGTAATACCGAATACGTTTTCTTTCTGGAATGTCTCTGGCCCTCACATTCCTATACTAAAGTTTGATTGGCCCGCGGATAACTAAAGGTTGGACCACCCTGAAGTAAATGAAGAATAGCAATAACTGGTATTCAAGAGGCAGCAAAAAAATGGATCAGGAAAGCTCAACTAGAAACTAGAAAGGGATAGACAACTGGTAACATTATGTATGTATTGTGCCCAATCGGACACAGCAGACTGGCATCGAACTCGGGTCTTATCAGAGAAGACCAGGCCCATGATTCTGCCTAGAGTCGAACCATTGATCTCTGAGGGGGAACAGCTACAGGGAACCCGAAGAGCAATGAGTTGTATAATGACATATAATAATATAGCATGATTTCACGGCTAGAATGTGAATATCATAGCTGTTTAAGGGAATAGTTGTCAGAAAATGCAGTCATATGTACGTGTTCGAAGTATAGAAACGTGAAAGCAGGCCAGCTTGACACTTTACTAATTGCAGCCAGCAGAAGGGAGGAGATTCAAGGCGCCGAAGGAACTTATTTCGTCTGGACCGAGGAGACAGCTCGAAATTAAGGACCCTGGGAGTCCCCGATGGACAACACTCGAGACCGTAGTGGGGGTAATTGTCCACGGAAATTAATTGATTGCAGCCAATTGGAGCATCGGAATGGAATGAAAAGTACACCCAGGAGAGATAATTTAGGAGTGGTCTTACACCTAAATTAAAGCCTATATCTCTAAATAAGCCTGTTAACACCGAGCTTACGCTCGAGAGGAGTGATTTGGTGACCAGCAAGAGGGGATTCACCATGGTGGCATCATGACGCAAAGGAATAAGGCAATTAATTGGCCGAATCGATCGCTAGCACGAGAGTAATTATGGGACTTCCACACCTAGATGAACAAGGTGTATACGTCATTTTGAATGGAAATGCATTATTTCAAGAAGGGAGTCGCTCTCGTGTGTCCTGTGGACTACATTTTACGAGAAACCTTTATATAGGGGAAGCAGCACAGACCAAGCCAGTTGTTCTTTAGTCTTCTTCAGTTGCTCTGCAGTTCATCGCCAGCTCATCTTGACTCTACACGTACACGCTGCCAGTAAGTGCGCGAAATGTTAGAGTATATTTGAAGAACAATGGAAGCGCATGATACAGCTTCTTAATAGTAATCATGAATCGCGTAAGATTTAATCTACAGAAGATATTTATCCATTATTATACGCAAGTGTAGTTCGCTACAGCGTAGCAATAATTTAGGATGGTTTTGGACACTGAATACCAGGAGGTATTGTCATACTTATAAATGACGCAGTATCGTCAGGATCATTGCAGTTATGGGAGCCCAAGAGGCATCACAAGTAATCATGACGATGAAATGAACAGTATTGAAGGGAACGAGAATCGAACGCACGTACACGCAGATAGACTTTCACGGAGACCAGCGGTTGTCGTAGCTGCATCGCATCTCTGGGGTCAGGCGTTAGGAGGAGTCCGATTAAGGATCAACCTGTGAAATAGTGAAAAAGTGTATATAAATTTTATTATAGTGATTTCAAAAGTGTTTATGTGTATTGTGAATTAATATGTATTGTGTAAAAGTGAGAAAAGCCACTGATAAGAGTATGATTATCATGTGGGAAATATGTGATATCAAGTGTCGTGTGAGATATAGCATGATGGCTTAAATCAAGCGTCATGGTAGGTCCGTGGCTGGCGTGTTGGAATAATCCAGCAAAAATGAAAAAGTGAGTACAAATTTACAATGTTATTCTAACTAGATAGTTCACCATACAACGATGCATCACATTAAGACTAATATGTAACAGTCACTTATGTACGAGCTTTCACCAGTCGTATTTGGTAGAATATGGCTTGGAAGGTGATTTGTTTATGGCCATTCAGGTCAGTGATGAATGTAACGGTAACGTTAAATGATAATAATAATAATACTATCTGGGGTCGGTAACAGTAAAATAAAGTAATAGGCATTTCAGGCCTAAAGAACGTTCAAAGTGTGTCATGTCTAATATAAATATACTGTATTTTGGTAAACAGTAAGAAAGTAACGTGAAATATAGCGAGATACGAGAATTTTTCAGTGTCAATGAAGTGTTGAATGAATATTTGATATGGTCAATTCTTAGGATTGTTTTTGAGAACCATTAAAGTAATGTAAGCCAGTAAATTTAGACTTGTTTTTAGGAGCTATTTAAAGCTTTGGCTTAAGTGTAATTGCAGAGAGGACGCGGGTGCCTTAATAATTGAGTCATCTATGAGAAGTATTGTTTGAGCCGCATTGAGCGAGCAAAGTAACGTAGAATCCAGTGATTTACGTAAATAAAGTTGCGGGGACCAAGCTAACATAGCTTGCACGTTAGGTGAAAAGTTGGCTAATCTACGAGTTAGTACCGCCGTGGAGAGTACTTATATTATTCGCAGCGAATTGGACAGAGCCTGTCTGTATCCATCGCTTGCAGAAATAATTGCCACGAGGGATGCTCTTCGAGACCCCGTGAGCACATGTATTATATGATCTGCCCTGAGAGGAGATCAAAGTTCGTCGTATAGGAAACGCAGATTTCCTTATTATTGAGGCAGCTGCTGGTGAGCAATCTTGTATTCTCATTATGATGCGCGCCCAAAGCCACTAGAATCGCCACAGAAGGGCAAGTCTATTACAGAATCCATCCCCAGCCATGAATGTTAATTAAGGAGCCAAGTTGAGCCCAATACACTATAAATATAGGTGGTAAATAATCAGAATGACTCAATTACTTGAGACAACACTCAGCGTAACTCCATTGTACTGCAATTGTAAACAAAGATGACCTTGCTTGCAGCAAGAGGGGGGCGTTATGTAGACCACTAGGGCGACGGCCATCTTGCTCGGCCAGCTGGAACTAATTTTATTGCCTGCTTGGAAGGGGAGGTTTGGAGACCCAGTCCCTTTATTTTAAAGCAGAGTGGGACACTGAAGAATCTCGATATTTCGAAATATAATTAAGATATGATTGTTATGATGATGCCAATTGAATTAAATGATGTGTTTCAACACACATACATTGTCGGATCATTGAAATCGGATAATATTTGACCCAGTTATTCTCTGAGGAGGAACGCTGAACCAAATAAATGTAGGCATCTTTTTAAAGTGCATTTTTGCCCAGTTCACACTAATTTATGCAGACGGGTAGATGATTTCTAATAACATGACACGTTTGTAACGATAATAATTTCGACCAGACCCAGAAAATCGTTGTATGGTGAAACTATAAACATTTCTATCCATGTGTATTTTGGAAGGGAGAACGTACCACTTTTAGCGTTTCATATTGATGGAAAAAGAGAAGATGATTCACACGACACAACAACTTTTGTTAATTAAAGGCATAAGATAATGAATCTATGTTAATGAAAGTAAATGCCCGTAAGAAACGGATTAATGTTTAATTATTACAGAATTAATGTCATTTAATGTGATATGTGACTTTTGTGTTGTGATACTCCAGTTATGTAAAATTGTGTCACATAAAGAACACTATGGAGACTCGTATATGTCTGAAAGTATCAGTGATAGGATGCTAGAAATAGATTTGAGTGCAGTGTAGCATTAATTAAGAAGAGACTCACAAAATAACCTTGATTTTCATTGTGGGAATTAAATGTCAATTATCCTTTGTTTGTATTTTGTTGTATAGCCATGACTTTAGATCAGTAAATGTTTTATTTAGGAATATGTTGTTTCTTTCATGTAGAGTAGTTACCTGATAGACTCAAATCCTGAACATGTGGTCGTATGGTGGGCAGGAACGTCCCATACCTCGAAAGACCGTGAGTTAGCTGGGATACGAACACATGTTCCACATGATGACAATTGGGTACAGTATGCATGTATGTATATCAAACACACAACAACTGTGAACATGGGCTCTAGGCCAGTCATCTAAGACATTCTAGGTCGCAAAAAATTGCAAGGTTCTGATTTTTTGGGATGTTGTTAGGATAGATACCAATAGTGTAAAACCAAGTTTGCAACCTCGAAAGACCTGTGCTAACTTCGTGGTGCTCGAAAAAACTCGAAATTTTCAGACGTTTTTCGGTTTTTGGCTTACAACTTCCAAAATATGCATTCTATGGCAAAGTCACCCATTACACTTTTAAAGAAGACACAATTACTGACAATTTGAGTGCAACTCCAGCTCTGTATGTCTTATAGATCTCGAGATACAAAACTTCGAAAATGGGCAATTTTTTCCAAAATGTTCGAAATTTGTAGTAAGCTAGTTTTTCAAACAAATTACCGTCTAAAATACTCGTTCTACGAGGAAAGTCATCAAAAGTAAAGTTGTAGAGCAGTTATTTAGCTTTAATTTAAGCATTAGCAAAACGCTATAAGACCAATACTTCTCTTGTTATCAGGTAAAACACAAAAATAGGAAATTGGATTTTTCAAAAAATATAGCCTGACGAATTGTAGGACTTTTTTAAAGGATAAGAAAGACATGAATCAGTGGAAAATTGTTTTTCATGCAAAATGAAATTGAATACAATTATAATGATAATGAGTAATTTCTTATCAATATTGATGTCACAGTGGCGAAGTGATGGAGGGGCCTCAGCTAACACCTGCGACAGAAACACGCAACACGTCAATTACCTACTATTTATTAATAAATTACAACAAAAGGGTAGGTATGTGATGTTAGGCTTACCTGCACTCAGCGATCCAGTAGTATTCGTTTGGAAGGCCCAGGTTCTTCATACGGCTCTTCTTGGGGCTCCGGAGACTCCTGTGTATATGGATCTGGATGTAAAAGGGGGTCATCGAAGTTGTCTTCTTCGTCTGACTCAGTCATTTCTAGGGTAGGAGAATTAAGGCAGGTCTTCCCCCGACAAATTTTTCAGAGAGCAGAGCATTTCAGCCCTGCTCTCAGGCAGGAGCATCGCCCTGCTCCACACTCTTTCAGGCACCTGTATGACAATAATTTCAGCAGTTATAATAACTCCAGGTTACAACAGATTCAAATGTTTTAATTCTAATCAGAAAAAATATCTATGTCCAGCATTGGACACTGACTAGAACCGACCTAATATGAATGGATTACCTTACCTGCATGACAGGAGTTTGAGCAGAGTTTGCGGCGCTGGTTCCTTGTGTGAGGTCACTGGTGTCAGCCCCTGCTGACTCCTTGTCCATCCCCACTTGGTGGGCTCTTTCTCAACCCCCAACCACTGCTGCACCTGTGGTAAGTTCTGTAGGAATGTTGGGCAGCAGCCTCTTCGGTTGGGGGCAGACGAGCGAGGTTGACTCTAGGGCTGGCAGCAGATCGGACAAATATCCTGTAACGCAAGGCGTGGAGAGAATCGTCTTTTCCACCGCCATACAATGCCACGAGGCATTTGTTGCCAGCAGAGGCTATCTCCTCATGGGTGGCGTTATTGTTCAGAAAAGCGGTAGCCGTGTCAAGAAGGTCTGGCTGTTTTGAAAGGACGCTCAACATCTTCGTTTTCCCTTGCCCGAAAAGGGCAGTGGTGGTGTCGCAACCACTGAAGGCATGGAGGAACAAATCTATTCCAGGGGGGAGTGAGAGATCTCCTCGAATGAATGATGTTGACAAGAACTGCTTGCAACCTGTTCCACCCCTGGCACTTTTCTGGAAGGAAACATTGTGTTTGTTGGCGCCCAATCCATTTAGGAGCACCAAGAGGTCGATATCTTCTCCAGCAATTATGATGTGCTCGTACTCCTCGCTCTTTTCCAATGCTGTCCTCACAATGAGGCAGTTGGCGTCCTCTGGAGCTTGCTTTGTTTCGATCCCTTGTATATGCAGTCCAGTACACATTAAGTTGATCAGGTGCTGCTTGTTTTTTGGGTTGGACAAAAACTTTTCTTGGGGCACTTCGATCAGTGTTGATTCTTCAAAAAAGATATCGCTGCACGCTGAGTATTTTAGACGGTATTTTGTTCGAAAAACTAGCTTACTACAAATTTCGAACTTTTTGAAAAAAATGGCCATGTTTGAAGTGTTGTATCTCGAGATCTATAAGATCTACAGAGCTGGAGTTGCGCTCAAATTGTCGGTAATTTTGTTTGCTTTAAAAGTGTAACAGGTGACTTTGCCATAGAAGGCATATTTTGGAAGTTGTAAGCCAAAAACCGAAAAACGTCTGAAAATTTCGAGGTTTTTCGAGCAGCACGAAATTAGCACAGGTCTTTCGAGGTTGCAAACTTGGTTTCACACTATTGGTATCTATCCTAACAACATACCAAAAAATCAGAACCTTGCAATTTTTTGCGACCTAACGCAATTTTTGTGTCTACGGTGACTGGCCTACTCGTCCAGTAGTGTGCGTCCTGCTGATCACTGATGCCGCAATGAGACTAGCGAGGGAAATAGAGTGAAGACACAGTATACACATGACCTTCCCTTTGAACACAAGGCGCTCCGAATTTAAGTGCGATTACAAGATGGAGGGCCTAATCCTATGAATATCCATGCAAACTATGGAGTGCTCACATTTTACACTAAATTGCGATATGAGGAAGATATAGATATAAGTTGTTCGGGCACGGGTTCACCTGCTGGTGTAGACTAGAATTCTTGGCTGTCGCCCCGGAGGTCCGGGCTCGATTCCTGGCTCTGCCAAGCAATTTAATTCCGGTCTGAGGGCTGGAACGAGGTACACTCGTCCTCGTGAGGCAAAACTGAGAAGAGGTAGGTTCAATTCTCACCTCAGCCATCTTCGAAGTGGTTTCCCATTTCTACTCCATACAAATACCAGGATGGTTCCTAACTTAAGGCCACAGAACCTCCCAATTCTCACCTGAATTACAAATACAGACAAATTCTACACACACCCAAGTACACGGGACCAAATAACCAAGATGTCCAAGCCCCTCAAATGAAAAAACATCATCATTATTCTAGGGCTCGGATTTTTTGGTAAATTAATATATTTTTATGTAAGTACATATTTTAAGTATTTTTTCTATAAATACATAAATTCCTGCTTTTCACTTATTGGCACATAAAAATTCATAATATTTATACTTTATTAAATCAGTATGCTAGATCTTTCAGTTTATTGCATTTTTGTTCTGTGTTACTTCAATGGGGAAGAACCGGTGAGCTATCTAAACTTCATGCAGAGCGTATGTCAGCTTGCAACTGTGTTATTCTTAACTTGTCTCCCCGTGCCACTCTCTGTGGAAGCCGGGGATTTCCCTGTCCATGGACATATTGCATCACGTGCTAGACCTCCCTCTCCCCCCAGCTACAGAACCAGTGTCACTCACATGCAGTTCATTTCTGGCACTCTACAATGACTAAAGTAAAAACAACTACAAGTTATCGTCGGTCGCAGAATTTAAAGATAATTGTACTTCTGATGGGGGGGTTCTGTTCTGCCAACCATGTGAGAAAGCAATCAAGGCTGAACAGCGATCTCAAGTTACACAACACCTCAAGGGCAAGAAACATATTGCCCCAGTTTCGCGCCTTCAGAATAAGTATTTCGCGATAATTGTTGGTCATTTGTAATGGACAACCTGAAGATGTATCTCGTTGTGTATTGTAATGCTTCAGCAGTCAGTGAGACATTTTATAATAAATTGCATTCGTGAGTGCTGCATATTGTTTATTTTCACATTAATAAACTAAATTATAATTAAATATTTTTACTTTTTTGTCACATATTTCGGGTATTTTTAATGCATAAAAAATAAATATTTTCCCGATTTTTAGCACCTAAAAATCCGAGCCCTAAATTGTTACACATGATGTACTCTACACCCCATGTCATTCTGAGTAACAATGTTTGTGGACTCTTTTATAAGGTAATAGAAATACAGAAAACAATTCAATAGGATCAGTTTTCGTTTAACGGGGACCACCTTGTGGTGTAGTGGCTAGCATACTTAGCTGTAACCATGATTCACAGTTCATTCAAGAAATTTCGTTCTGGTCTCAGGGTTAAAACAGGGTCTTGGGTGTTTGAAGAATTTTACACATTTACAAAAACAGGGCCGATAGACCGGTCCTTGACACTTTTTAGCACAAGCGCCCTTGGCCGATATATCGCCCCGTGGCACTATCAGGGTTAAAATACAATCAGAATATTAATACAAAACGTAAAACAATAATTGTCAACGTCGAGCAAATTACCGAATACTGGATGCCGTCAATCTTTGTTTAGAAACTCTTGAGCAAGACGTGTGTCATCCGGCTAGTCAATCATTTCTGAGTAGGTGGCTAGTAGACAGCAATGATTTCGTCTAATTTGTCCCATCGTAGATCGGAGGTGGTCTTTAACCTTTCTTATCGCCGAAAAACTTCTCTCTGTACAACAGCTTGAAGCAGGTACGACGAAAACTACTGCTCCTATTTCGCTGAAAATTTTACAATTTTTCTCATTATGGCGAAGAGTGGTTAGAAAGTGGTTTGATAAAAATCGGACAAGTAGTTCTTTTTTTAAGTAATTTTACTTTTTATGCTTCAAATTCGATGCATTTAGAATGCCAACGGATAAAATTGAACTAGCACCAACAGATAGCACGCAGGTGCTGTAACAGTTATTAGTTAGTGCCCCATGTTGGTAGCGACAAATGTAACGGTTTCGCTAGCCCACACTGTTGGGAGAGAAATGTAACTGTTTACCTTTGCCTAAGCTATGTTGTTTTAATGGGCACCAAGACCTCAATGCAATGTTGAAATCTAAATTTGTATTTAACAACGTCTAGCTCTGGCAGAACACATTCAAGACTCTATTCACTCAGATCGTGGTATGATTTGATCATTAACCCAACAAACAATTGTATCAGGAGAAGGAATTGGTCTATATCTAATGCTACCTACTGAAAGCAAAGATTGCATTGTAAAAGAAATGAATTTATTATATAAAACAAGTATAGCAAAATTAATAATAATAATAACTATAAAATTTAAATTGGAGCGTTGTGATTTTAATATTACCGATAGAAAATTACGTGAAAACGGAGTCTGATAAATTGATTTTACTCTTATTTCCAAGCTATGAAGTTACTGAATTATGAAATATAAAACAAAGAAAAATGAGAGATTGCGTATTTCTGCGTCATTAGCGCTTACCCCTGGAAATTGCCAAAGCATTTCCCTCGTTCTTGATGATGCTGTGTGCTTCCCACAGTCTCCTGGACGTCGTCATCTCCGTCGAAATTTGATGATATTCTGGTAGATTAGATAATTCTATGGTCCGTACATCGGACCCAAACTCTCGTAAAACCGCACTGGTTACGTTTTACAAAAGTTCGTCGCTAACTCCACTGAACATCGGAGCGTCACGCACTCGCGACCGTACTCTGCCAGTTCTACACAGATTGTCCCTAACTCCACTGAACATCGGAGCGACTCGCACGCGCATCCATACTCCTCAAGTATTTCACAGATAGTCCGCGTTTCACGGCGCGTCGAACGATATATTCACCTGTCGGCTCCCCCACTCCAGTCCAGACTTCTAGCTTACGTTGTCTCCGCTGATTGGCTGAGCACGCCGCCACTTCCCCTCCTCCGGTTCATTACACTCCGCGGGCGAGAGGGAGAAGTCGTTTTCCGTTTCAACAATTCGCCTCTTCTAGACCTTGCGACCCAGGATTGCGTCATGCTTCTCGACAGGAATCAGCTTGTATTAGAATTCCCAGTGAGTCATGTCTCTCAAATACCCTAACTGACAAAACTCCGTAAAATTCCGTAATCAGATAATTTTCTATGATATCGTCGTTCGTAATAATTTGCTTGTTAGCGTTTTCTAAGACATAGAAAACCTATCTGAATGCTAATAATTTTTATAAAATGCTCCGAAAATATCTAAAGAATAATTATAATAAATTAATAATAATAATAAATTAACATGAAAAATTATCTTGGCTGAACAATTTGCCGCGTAAATAAATATAGAATGGCTTCCTACTGACTTATGCCAGATGCATAAAAAACCCTCGAAAAACACGTTACATATTCGCCTCGGATCATCGGATGATTTACCGTGATGACGGTCCATTATCCGATTATCCCAGACACGTTAATAAACCCCATCCAAAATACATATTACATAAATGAAATCACCCTAAATTACAGATATATACACTCATATTTTTTCTTCACGCACTTTGCGTCAAAGTTTGTTGTCACTATGGATTGCACTTTGCAACCAGTCCAATGTTTTACATATGGAATAGTGTTCCACGGATATTTCCGCCTCTCAAATTGCTCTATGTTGGAGAAATAGACATAATTAATGTGTGAGCACTATGTATTTATGATGTCATATCACACGCATTGAAGGTGTTCTGATATATTTATATCACCATAGAACTTCCTAATTTCACTGGAGGTCCCCTCCTTATGGTGACATTTAATTCCACTTATCACTGAGCACACGATCACACTATTGTGGCAGCGCCTCGTGACCATAATACATAATCTCTCTTTAAAGTAGATTAAATTAATATTGACTTCTGAAAAAAAAACAGTAAATGCGCATTACATATAACACCAAATATTTCTGTGCCGTAATCGCCCTGTCTTGTTAAGTTCCCGTAGACCATATTCTACTTAATACTAGTTCTCAACACAGACCATTTCTCCTCACACAAATTATACCATTGTACAAATTATCTTAAATTACACACTTACAAATCTTACATGGCGAGGCCGTAAACAGAAATCACGTGTGCTGATATGTATGAGTTTCATGAAGGACTGTCTCGCATTCTGATGGCCCATCTTTTATCTCGTGGACGCCTTAAGCTAACAAGCCCTATTCAAGCGCTCCCCCATCTCTTGGAGATAAATGGGAACCCATCAGCGCTGCCAAAAATGGCCTTGGTGCATCGAGACAATTTAGTGCTCAACAGCATCCGACAATCCCGTCATATTTCCCTGTACCTTAAAAACTCTCATTTACTTACATACTACCCCCCTGTGTGACTTCCGATACGCCTGCCTTAAGACCAGATCTTCCCACGCACCAAGTACCACACTTACTCATTTGATAGGCTGGCTCGCCAGCTAAACACACTCACTTTATGACACATATTTTCGTAGACTATGTATATTATACGTTCCGTATAATCTGTTTCCCTCACTATTCTCCAGCACATATGCTGTTTTCCCAATACGTTTGGAAACTATAAATGTTTCTTCATCACCTGCTTCCAACCTTGAAAGTGGCTCCCTTAAATGAACGTCCTCACGTTACTCTCCCTACCTATTTCTCAGTGTCTGTAACGATGCCCTGTTGCTACTGTCCACACATGCACATATTAAAATACCATCCTCTGCTTTAACCACAGGATAATCCCTACATAAATTAGTGTCCCTCGATAGCATGTCTGCAAGAATGTTATCTTTACCTTTAATATATTTTACTGTGAATTCGTATTCCTGCAGAGCAAGAATCCACCTACTAACTCTGTTAGAACTGAGTTTACAAGTCCTCATATACAGTAATGCATGGTGATCTGTGTGGATCTCAAATTTCCCCCCTACTAAATACATTCTAAATTTCCCTAAACTGAAAACAATACCTAAAAGCTCTAACTCAGTAATCGTGTATCTTTTCTCTGCTGCAGTCAGTCCTCGCGAGGCTAAAGATACAATGCACAGATTACCCTCATCATCTTTCTGACATAATACTCCAGCAATGCCTATATGTGAAGCATCTGTCATAACCACATATTCCTTATCTTTTAACGGATATTTCAGCACTACAGCTTTCTCAAAACCTTCCTTCAGCGCTCTAAAAGCCTGATCATGCTTGGACTCCCATCTCCACCGAGTCCCACTTTTAAGCAATTCCCTGAATGGTTCTACCAACCCTGAGTATTTAAGAACGAACCTCCTGAAAAAGTTGCAAATTCCCAGGTAAGTTTTTAACTGTTTAACATTCTGTGGCACCTCTGCGTTAAGTATCTTATTAACCCTACTTTCTTCTGGTGTTACACCTCTACTCGACACTCTATGACCTAAAAATGTCACTTCTGACTGACAGAATGACGACTTAGACAGCTTCAAAGTGAACCCTGCCTGATCTAACTTCTGAAAAACTATATTTAAATGATGTAGATGCTCCTCAAAACTGCGTGAAATAATTACCATATCATCTATGTAAATGGTTACAAACTCTCCTGTGTCATCCCCTAATGCGATGTTTAAAGCCCTAATTAAAGCAGCTGAACTACTCTTTAACCCATAAGGTGTTCTACAAAATTGATAAAGGTTATATTTATGACTAAAAGCTGTAAATGGTCTATCTTCGTACATAAGTGGCACTTGCCAAAAACTGGAACTCAAATCTACACAAGTGAAATACTTCTTCCCCTCAAATGTTTGCATTAATTCCTCTATTGACATAGATTTCAGCTGATCTGAACTAATTCTACTGTTAACCAAACGAGCGTCTAAACAAATACGAACAGTGCCGTCGGTCTTGGGTACCGTTATCAAAGAATTAACATATGGACTGTTCGAGTGCTCAATAATCCCATCTTCAAGCATCTGGTTAATTTGTGCCTCAACTGCACTCTGATAAGCGAAAGGTACAGGATATCTATGTCCTGTGAATACTGACCTATCAATAACGTTCAATGAATGTGTATAGCAATTGGCCATACCAATGCGATCCTCAAAAACTCTCCTATTACACCATAACACATCATAGAGCCGAACACACTGTTCATCCTCTATAGTTCCCTGAAATGCAGCCTCACGTAACGAGTCCTCTAGACTTCCGTTCGTAATCACACTGCCCACAAAACATGGAGAACCCCGCTCTACGGCTGGCGATATCTCATTTAAAGTACAAATCACACCTACAACACTACTTCTCTGAATTTGGTCATTGAACGCTACTTCTACTTCAGAATCTCCCCATTTAAATTTCAAACTCCCTACATCATAACATAAGTTACCAGACACTCTACTTAGCCACTCTGAACCCAAGATAACACTGAATACTAAATTTGGAATTACAAGGCAAATCTGCTTCTCTACATGATTATTAATTTTAATGTCTACTAAAACTTGCTTAGAAATTACTTTAGACCTCTTCCCAACAGCTGTGATAACAAAAGTGCTTTTAATTGGCATCTCCTCAAAATTTACTCCAGTTCCTTTCATTTTATCATAAAATGCACTACTTATGCAACTCTTCATACAACCACTATCAATTAAAACATCTGTGTACGCCTCGGACACGTTAAATTTAACTATGGGGCTCTTACTAACCACTTCCTGAATAATACCTTCATCATTTAGTTCATGTAATAATTCGTTTCTTACATTTAGGTCATAGGGTTCCTGTATAATTGTATGGACAGGGCATGCTACAGACTGAGATTCTGACCTTACTTCGCAGCCTGGTTCGCGTTTAAAGAACCGCTACAGCTGGCCGTAGTACTACTAACTACTGAACTAGTCTGGTTGTTCTGGGCTGTGTTGTCATTGTTTGGCTGTATATTACTACCACTAGGCTGTCCTCTTCCTTGACCCCTATTCTGGTTGTAATTATTGTCATTATAATTTCTCCCTTGATTTCCCCTGAAATCATTGTTTCTCCCTTGATTTCCCCTGAAATCATTGTTCCTCCCTTGATACTGATTACCATAGCCATTTCCTCTGTTCTGATTTAGCTGATTATTATTATTTCTATTTTGAGCGTTGGCCCCTTCGCCACCGTTCCCTTGAACTTCTTGATGCCTGGCTTCATTAGGTCTATTATTATTATTACCCTGGTTCCGATTGAAATTGTCATCATAACCCCCTCTCCCTAGTGCATCAAATGTGCTTAACAAATTTTCTACTTGTGATATAGTCTTTACATTCTGGATACAAGCAGCCTCCTTGATCCTATAGGGAAAGTGCCTAAGTAGCAACCTTACCACATCACTTTCCTCCTTCAAGCCATCCAGATATTTACACACTAATGCCTGCCCTAAAAAGTATTCGGTCATGGTGGAGCTTCCTTTAGGGTTATATTTACCACACACTACTCCCTCACGATGCTGCGACTGAATAACCTCATTCCAGAACTTTTCACAGAATTTCATTTTAAAATCATTGATATCAGTAAACTTGTCTCTGTAGACAGCAAACCAATTCCTCGTTTCCCCCACAAACACTTGTTCTAAAATTTCAACTACACCACTCAATACTACCATTTTCCAACCTCTCCCCGAATTTATTTTCTATAGTGTTCATGAACTCCATTGGGCACCCCTGTCGATTGCTGAACTTACCCAGTTCTACCTCCCTGTGTGTGCTATTCACAAAAACTGGCCTATTCTGACTATTTTCTTGCCTGATCCTAGCTTTTAATTTTAATTCTAATTCTGCGATTTTCTCCTCAGCCTTCCTCTCAATACTGTTTACTGTTAATTTAATGTTTCCTTCTGATTCTTCTACTTTATCATATAGCTTTGCTTGTTTCTCCTCAATCTTGCTAATGCTTTCCCTATTACTCTCTCTTAAATCATTTACTTCTGCAACTATTTGTGAGTGGACTTTCTCAATTCTACCCCCCAGCTGTTCCTTAACCTCTTTAGTAGCCACCTGAATTTTGTCAATTTCTCCCCCCAATTGCTTTTTGACCTGCTGTGTTTCCAGTTGCACTAGTTCTTTTAAATTTTCAGCCTGTGTACTGATTCTAATTTCCAACTCCTCCTGTACTTTTCCTAATTTTCTGTCTACATCTGCAATAATCTCTTTAGCCTTTTCTTCCATCACCCCCCTGATCTCACCTCTAATCAGTTCGAATTTGTCACTCATTTCCCTACTGTTTTGTTCTAATTTAGCATTTAAAGTTTCAGTACTCTCTCTATTTTCCTTACTGTTTTGTTCTAATCTGGCATTTAAAGTTTCATTACTCTCTCTATTTTCCCTACTGTTTTGTTCTAATTTAGCGTTGTTTTGTTCCAGTTTTGCGTTTAAAGCATCTGTACTTTCTTTATTTTCCCTACTGTTTTGTTCTAATTTTGCATTATTCTGTTCTAATTTTGCATTTAAAGCTTCTGTACTTTCTTTATTTTCCCTACTGTTTTGTTCTAATTTTGCATTATTCTGTTCTAATTTTGCATTTAAAGCATCACTACTAACTTTGTTCTGATACATGAACTCGAGAAGTAAAGTTTTTAATTCTGGTTGGCCGCCTACACTCCCTGTTTCAGTATCGGGATTTACCTCCGCTACCCCGGTACTACCATCACTCGACATACTGCTCGTATCATCATTCTCCAGTTGATGACCACTACGTAACCTCATCTGTCTTTCTTTCTCATCCCCCATAATGATATACACTGATAAAGACAAATAACCCCCAAAATACAGGCACAGAAATATATACCCTTCTCCTTCCACAAATGTTATTAGGTTTTCAGCCCCAAGTTGTCGGCGACAAATGTAATGGTTATTAGGTGCCCCATGTTGGTAGCGACAAATGTAACGGTTTCGCTAGCCCACACTGTTGGGAGAGAAATGTAACTGTTTACCTTTGCCTAAGCTATGTTGTTTTAATGGGCGCCAAGACCTCAATGCAATGTTGAAATCTAAATTTGTATTTAACAACGTCTAGCTCTGGCAGAACACATTCAAGACTCTATTCACTCAGATCGTGGTATGATTTGATCATTAACCCAACAAACAATTGTATCAGGAGAAGGAATTGGTCTATATCTAATGCTACCTACTGAAAGCAAAGATTGCATTGTAAAAGAAATGAATTTATTATATAAAACAAGTATAGCAAAATTAATAATAATAATAACTATAAAATTTAAATTGGAGCGTTGTGATTTTAATATTACCGATAGAAAATTACGTGAAAACGGAGTCTGATAAATTGATTTTACTCTTATTTCCAAGCTATGAAGTTACTGAATTATGAAATATAAAACAAAGAAAAATGAGAGATTGCGTATTTCTGCGTCATTAGCGCTTACCCCTGGAAATTGCCAAAGCATTTCCCTCGTTCTTGATGATGCTGTGTGCTTCCCACAGTCTCCTGGACGTCGTCATCTCCGTCGAAATTTGATGATATTCTGGTAGATTAGATAATTCTATGGTCCGTACATCGGACCCAAACTCTCGTAAAACCGCACTGGTTACGTTTTACAAAAGTTCGTCGCTAACTCCACTGAACATCGGAGCGTCACGCACTCGCGACCGTACTCTGCCAGTTCTACACAGATTGTCCCTAACTCCACTGAACATCGGAGCGACTCGCACGCGCATCCATACTCCTCAAGTATTTCACAGATAGTCCGCGTTTCACGGCGCGTCGAACGATATATTCACCTGTCGGCTCCCCCACTCCAGTCCAGACTTCTAGCTTACGTTGTCTCCGCTGATTGGCTGAGCACGCCGCCACTTCCCCTCCTCCGGTTCATTACACTCCGCGGGCGAGAGGGAGAAGTCGTTTTCCGTTTCAACAATTCGCCTCTTCTAGACCTTGCGACCCAGGATTGCGTCATGCTTCTCGACAGGAATCAGCTTGTATTAGAATTCCCAGTGAGTCATGTCTCTCAAATACCCTAACTGACAAAACTCCGTAAAATTCCGTAATCAGATAATTTTCTATGATATCGTCGTTCGTAATAATTTGCTTGTTAGCGTTTTCTAAGACATAGAAAACCTATCTGAATGCTAATAATTTTTATAAAATGCTCCGAAAATATCTAAAGAATAATTATAATAAATTAATAATAATAATAAATTAACATGAAAAATTATCTTGGCTGAACAATTTGCCGCGTAAATAAATATAGAATGGCTTCCTACTGACTTATGCCAGATGCATAAAAAACCCTCGAAAAACACGTTACATATTCGCCTCGGATCATCGGATGATTTACCGTGATGACGGTCCATTATCCGATTATCCCAGACACGTTAATAAACCCCATCCAAAATACATATTACATAAATGAAATCACCCTAAATTACAGATATATACACTCATATTTTTTCTTCACGCACTTTGCGTCAAAGTTTGTTGTCACTATGGATTGCACTTTGCAACCAGTCCAATGTTTTACATATGGAATAGTGTTCCACGGATATTTCCGCCTCTCAAATTGCTCTATGTTGGAGAAATAGACATAATTAATGTGTGAGCACTATGTATTTATGATGTCATATCACACGCATTGAAGGTGTTCTGATATATTTATATCACCATAGAACTTCCTAATTTCACTGGAGGTCCCCTCCTTATGGTGACATTTAATTCCACTTATCACTGAGCACACGATCACACTATTGTGGCAGCGCCTCGTGACCATAATACATAATCTCTCTTTAAAGTAGATTAAATTAATATTGACTTCTGAAAAAAAAACAGTAAATGCGCATTACATATAACACCAAATATTTCTGTGCCGTAATCGCCCTGTCTTGTTAAGTTCCCGTAGACCATATTCTACTTAATACTAGTTCTCAACACAGACCATTTCTCCTCACACAAATAATACCATTGTACAAATTATCTTAAATTACACACTTACAAATCTTACATGGCGAGGCCGTAAACAGAAATCACGTGTGCTGATATGTATGAGTTTCATGAAGGACTGTCTCGCATTCTGATGGCCCATCTTTTATCTCGTGGACGCCTTAAGCTAACAAGCCCTATTCAAGCGCTCCCCCATCTCTTGGAGATAAATGGGAACCCATCAGCGCTGCCAAAAATGGCCTTGGTGCATCGAGACAATTTAGTGCTCAACAGCATCCGACAATCCCGTCATATTTCCCTGTACCTTAAAAACTCTCATTTACTTACATACTACCCCCCTGTGTGACTTCCGATACGCCTGCCTTAAGACCAGATCTTCCCACGCACCAAATACCACACTTACTCATTTGATAGGCTGGCTCGCCAGCTAAACACACTCACTTTATGACACATATTTTCGTAGACTATGTATATTATACGTTCCGTATAATCTGTTTCCCTCACTATTCTCCAGCACATATGCTGTTTTCCCAATACGTTTGGAAACTATAAATGTTTCTTCATCACCTGCTTCCAACCTTGAAAGTGGCTCCCTTAAATGAACGTCCTCACGTTACTCTCCCTACCTATTTCTCAGTGTCTGTAACGATGCCCTGTTGCTACTGTCCACACATGCACATATTAAAATACCATCCTCTGCTTTAACCACAGGATAATCCCTACATAAATTAGTGTCCCTCGATAGCATGTCTGCAAGAATGTTATCTTTACCTTTAATATATTTTACTGTGAATTCGTATTCCTGCAGAGCAAGAATCCACCTACTAACTCTGTTAGAACTGAGTTTACAAGTCCTCATATACAGTAATGCATGGTGATCTGTGTGGATCTCAAATTTCCCCCCTACTAAATACATTCTAAATTTCCCTAAACTGAAAACAATACCTAAAAGCTCTAACTCAGTAATCGTGTATCTTTTCTCTGCTGCAGTCAGTCCTCGCGAGGCTAAAGATACAATGCACAGATTACCCTCATCATCTTTCTGACATAATACTCCAGCAATGCCTATATGTGAAGCATCTGTCATAACCACATATTCCTTATCTTTTAACGGATATTTCAGCACTACAGCTTTCTCAAAACCTTCCTTCAGCGCTCTAAAAGCCTGATCATGCTTGGACTCCCATCTCCACCGAGTCCCACTTTTAAGCAATTCCCTGAATGGTTCTACCAACCCTGAGTATTTAAGAACGAACCTCCTGAAAAAGTTGCAAATTCCCAGGTAAGTTTTTAACTGTTTAACATTCTGTGGCACCTCTGCGTTAAGTATCTTATTAACCCTACTTTCTTCTGGTGTTACACCTCTACTCGACACTCTATGACCTAAAAATGTCACTTCTGACTGACAGAATGACGACTTAGACAGCTTCAAAGTGAACCCTGCCTGATCTAACTTCTGAAAAACTATATTTAAATGATGTAGATGCTCCTCAAAACTGCGTGAAATAATTACCATATCATCTATGTAAATGGTTACAAACTCTCCTGTGTCATCCCCTAATGCGATGTTTAAAGCCCTAATTAAAGCAGCTGAACTACTCTTTAACCCATAAGGTGTTCTACAAAATTGATAAAGGTTATATTTATGACTAAAAGCTGTAAATGGTCTATCTTCGTACATAAGTGGCACTTGCCAAAAACTGGAACTCAAATCTACACAAGTGAAATACTTCTTCCCCTCAAATGTTTGCATTAATTCCTCTATTGACATAGATTTCAGCTGATCTGAACTAATTCTACTGTTAACCAAACGAGCGTCTAAACAAATACGAACAGTGCCGTCGGTCTTGGGTACCGTTATCAAAGAATTAACATATGGACTGTTCGAGTGCTCAATAATCCCATCTTCAAGCATCTGGTTAATTTGTGCCT
This sequence comes from Meconema thalassinum, assembly GCA_946902985.2. Taxonomy (NCBI): domain Eukaryota; kingdom Metazoa; phylum Arthropoda; class Insecta; order Orthoptera; family Tettigoniidae; genus Meconema; species Meconema thalassinum. The sequence goes on along the minus strand of OX336388.2, from coordinate 1,607,408,747 downwards.
CAACTGCACTCTGATAAGCGAAAGGTACAGGATATCTATGTCCTGTGAATACTGACCTATCAATAACGTTCAATGAATGTGTATAGCAATTGGCCATACCAATGCGATCCTCAAAAACTCTCCTATTACACCATAACACATCATAGAGCCGAACACACTGTTCATCCTCTATAGTTCCCTGAAATGCAGCCTCACGTAACGAGTCCTCTAGACTTCCGTTCGTAATCACACTGCCCACAAAACATGGAGAACCCCGCTCTACGGCTGGCGATATCTCATTTAAAGTACAAATCACACCTACAACACTACTTCTCTGAATTTGGTCATTGAACGCTACTTCTACTTCAGAATCTCCCCATTTAAATTTCAAACTCCCTACATCATAACATAAGTTACCAGACACTCTACTTAGCCACTCTGAACCCAAGATAACACTGAATACTAAATTTGGAATTACAAGGCAAATCTGCTTCTCTACATGATTATTAATTTTAATGTCTACTAAAACTTGCTTAGAAATTACTTTAGACCTCTTCCCAACAGCTGTGATAACAAAAGTGCTTTTAATTGGCATCTCCTCAAAATTTACTCCAGTTCCTTTCATTTTATCATAAAATGCACTACTTATGCAACTCTTCATACAACCACTATCAATTAAAACATCTGTGTACGCCTCGGACACGTTAAATTTAACTATGGGGCTCTTACTAACCACTTCCTGAATAATACCTTCATCATTTAGTTCATGTAATAATTCGTTTCTTACATTTAGGTCATAGGGTTCCTGTATAATTGTATGGACAGGGCATGCTACAGACTGAGATTCTGACCTTACTTCGCAGCCTGGTTCGCGTTTAAAGAACCGCTACAGCTGGCCGTAGTACTACTAACTACTGAACTAGTCTGGTTGTTCTGGGCTGTGTTGTCATTGTTTGGCTGTATATTACTACCACTAGGCTGTCCTCTTCCTTGACCCCTATTCTGGTTGTAATTATTGTCATTATAATTTCTCCCTTGATTTCCCCTGAAATCATTGTTTCTCCCTTGATTTCCCCTGAAATCATTGTTCCTCCCTTGATACTGATTACCATAGCCATTTCCTCTGTTCTGATTTAGCTGATTATTATTATTTCTATTTTGAGCGTTGGCCCCTTCGCCACCGTTCCCTTGAACTTCTTGATGCCTGGCTTCATTAGGCCTATTATTATTATTACCCTGGTTCCGATTGAAATTGTCATCATAACCCCCTCTCCCTAGTGCATCAAATGTGCTTAACAAATTTTCTACTTGTGATATAGTCTTTACATTCTGGATACAAGCAGCCTCCTTGATCCTATAGGGAAAGTGCCTAAGTAGCAACCTTACCACATCACTTTCCTCCTTCAAGCCATCCAGATATTTACACACTAATGCCTGCCCTAAAAAGTATTCGGTCATGGTGGAGCTTCCTTTAGGGTTATATTTACCACACACTACTCCCTCACGATGCTGCGACTGAATAACCTCATTCCAGAACTTTTCACAGAATTTCATTTTAAAATCATTGATATCAGTAAACTTGTCTCTGTAGACAGCAAACCAATTCCTCGTTTCCCCCACAAACACTTGTTCTAAAATTTCAACTACCTGGCACCACTCAATACTACCATTTTCCAACCTCTCCCCGAATTTATTTTCTATAGTGTTCATGAACTCCATTGGGCACCCCTGTCGATTGCTGAACTTACCCAGTTCTACCTCCCTGTGTGTGCTATTCACAAAAACTGGCCTATTCTGACTATTTTCTTGCCTGATCCTAGCTTTTAATTTTAATTCTAATTCTGCGATTTTCTCCTCAGCCTTCCTCTCAATACTGTTTACTGTTAATTTAATGTTTCCTTCTGATTCTTCTACTTTATCATATAGCTTTGCTTGTTTCTCCTCAATCTTGCTAATGCTTTCCCTATTACTCTCTCTTAAATCATTTACTTCTGCAACTATTTGTGAGTGGACTTTCTCAATTCTACCCCCCAGCTGTTCCTTAACCTCTTTAGTAGCCACCTGAATTTTGTCAATTTCTCCCCCCAATTGCTTTTTGACCTGCTGTGTTTCCAGTTGCACTAGTTCTTTTAAATTTTCAGCCTGTGTACTGATTCTAATTTCCAACTCCTCCTGTACTTTTCCTAATTTTCTGTCTACATCTGCAATAATCTCTTTAGCCTTTTCTTCCATCACCCCCCTGATCTCACCTCTAATCAGTTCGAATTTGTCACTCATTTCCCTACTGTTTTGTTCTAATTTAGCATTTAAAGTTTCAGTACTCTCTCTATTTTCCTTACTGTTTTGTTCTAATCTGGCATTTAAAGTTTCATTACTCTCTCTATTTTCCCTACTGTTTTGTTCTAATTTAGCGTTGTTTTGTTCCAGTTTTGCGTTTAAAGCATCTGTACTTTCTTTATTTTCCCTACTGTTTTGTTCTAATTTTGCATTATTCTGTTCTAATTTTGCATTTAAAGCTTCTGTACTTTCTTTATTTTCCCTACTGTTTTGTTCTAATTTTGCATTATTCTGTTCTAATTTTGCATTTAAAGCATCACTACTAACTTTATTCTGATACATGAACTCGAGAAGTGAAGTTTTTAATTCTGGTTGGCCGCCTACACTCCCTGTTTCAGTATCGGGATTTACCTCCGCTACCCCGGTACTACCATCACTCGACATACTGCTCGTATCATCATTCTCCAGTTGATGACCACTACGTAACCTCATCTGTCTTTCTTTCTCATCCCCCATAATGATATACACTGATAAAGACAAATAACCCCCAAAATACAGGCACAGAAATATATACCCTTCTCCTTCCACAAATGTTATTAGGTTTTCAGCCCCAAGTTGTCGGCGACAAATGTAATGGTTATTAGGTGCCCCATGTTGGTAGCGACAAATGTAACGGTTTCGCTAGCCCACACTGTTGGGAGAGAAATGTAACTGTTTACCTTTGCCTAAGCTATGTTGTTTTAATGGGCGCCAAGACCTCAATGCAATGTTGAAATCTAAATTTGTATTTAACAACGTCTAGCTCTGGCAGAACACATTCAAGACTCTATTCACTCAGATCGTGGTATGATTTGATCATTAACCCAACAAACAATTGTATCAGGAGAAGGAATTGGTCTATATCTAATGCTACCTACTGAAAGCAAAGATTGCATTGTAAAAGAAATGAATTTATTATATAAAACAAGTATAGCAAAATTAATAATAATAATAACTATAAAATTTAAATTGGAGCGTTGTGATTTTAATATTACCGATAGAAAATTACGTGAAAACGGAGTCTGATAAATTGATTTTACTCTTATTTCCAAGCTATGAAGTTACTGAATTATGAAATATAAAACAAAGAAAAATGAGAGATTGCGTATTTCTGCGTCATTAGCGCTTACCCCTGGAAATTGCCAAAGCATTTCCCTCGTTCTTGATGATGCTGTGTGCTTCCCACAGTCTCCTGGACGTCGTCATCTCCGTCGAAATTTGATGATATTCTGGTAGATTAGATAATTCTATGGTCCGTACATCGGACCCAAACTCTCGTAAAACCGCACTGGTTACGTTTTACAAAAGTTCGTCGCTAACTCCACTGAACATCGGAGCGTCACGCACTCGCGACCGTACTCTGCCAGTTCTACACAGATTGTCCCTAACTCCACTGAACATCGGAGCGACTCGCACGCGCATCCATACTCCTCAAGTATTTCACAGATAGTCCGCGTTTCACGGCGCGTCGAACGATATATTCACCTGTCGGCTCCCCCACTCCAGTCCAGACTTCTAGCTTACGTTGTCTCCGCTGATTGGCTGAGCACGCCGCCACTTCCCCTCCTCCGGTTCATTACACTCCGCGGGCGAGAGGGAGAAGTCGTTTTCCGTTTCAACAATTCGCCTCTTCTAGACCTTGCGACCCAGGATTGCGTCATGCTTCTCGACAGGAATCAGCTTGTATTAGAATTCCCAGTGAGTCATGTCTCTCAAATACCCTAACTGACAAAACTCCGTAAAATTCCGTAATCAGATAATTTTCTATGATATCGTCGTTCGTAATAATTTGCTTGTTAGCGTTTTCTAAGACATAGAAAACCTATCTGAATGCTAATAATTTTTATAAAATGCTCCGAAAATATCTAAAGAATAATTATAATAAATTAATAATAATAATAAATTAACATGAAAAATTATCTTGGCTGAACAATTTGCCGCGTAAATAAATATAGAATGGCTTCCTACTGACTTATGCCAGATGCATAAAAAAACCTCGAAAAACACGTTACAGTGCTATGTGGGATCATTTTGTTCTTTAGTTCACGTAATATAGATGAATAAAGATCTGTCCATGTGTACAAAGCAGTAATCATTTCTACATTGTTGTATGGCTGTGAAACGTGGACCCTTTACCGACGTGATCTTAGGAAGCTTGAGCGTTTCCACCTACAAAAACTTCGATCAATCCTGAGGATTAAATGGGAAGACCGCATTACCAATATTGCTGTTCTGGAAAAGGCTCAAATCAACAGCATAGAATCATCCATAATAGGTCACCAATTTAGATGGATTGGTCATGTCCATCGGATGGATGATGTGAGATTACCTCGTCAAATGCTATATGGTGAGTTATGCTATGGCACCAGACCTCATGGTGGTCCTAAGAGGCACTACAAGGACCAATTTAAGCAGACCCTGAAATTGACAGGTCTTGATTCACAAACCTGGGACATGCTGGCTGAAGACCGCTCAACTTGGCGCCGTACCATCTCGGATACTGTAAAGACGTTTGAAAGGGATCGACGCACACATGAAGAGGCCAAGCGTCAAGCTAGGAAACTTCGAGCAGCCCAACCACGTCCTCCTCCAGCAATACTATGTGACTTGTGTGGACGCTTGTTCCATGCCAGGATTGGACTCTTTAGTCACCGTAAACACATCCACAAACTGGACTGAAGGAAGAAGATTTATACTCGGATTCGAGTTAAAGCCGATGATGATGATTTGCAAATAACACATAATAGGCTGTTACACACGCTTTAGAACGAAAATTTATTGTATTAGCTGGTGGAAAAATTTTGCATAAGATATCCCTATTATAGGTGATTCCCCTAAGGCTTCTGTTGGAACACAAAACAGTTTAAGAAAATATAACCCTTCAAATAAATAAAAACACGATGACAAATCCCATCTAGTATTGGTGTGTGGAACAATTGGACAAAACTACCATATCCAGGATGTATTTAAATTGAGAGAAGAGTACTAAATCTAAACTTGAAGAAAAACACGAAGCACAATTTATAACATTAGATATAATTAAAGAAAAGAACAACTTCCTATGCATGTTAAAAAAAATTAGAACATAAATAATAATAACAGAATAATTAAATTATTTATCAAGAAGCAAGGAATCTCGCAAGTCGAGAAAGATAAGGAATGTAATTACCTAAATGTAGTCGTGAAGTTCAATTATCAATGAACAAATATACTCCACAACAGGAGAATTAGATCCGTAAAAATAATTATCATCGTATAGCCTCGAAGTATGTCAAGAGAAAATCTCTTTCAAATTAATTGGATAAATCTTTAAATCTTTTAGTACTCAGGACCAAAGGTAAAATATGTGCGTATAGCATGAAAATCAATATGACTGACCTCAATTCGACATGAAAAATTAATTACATTGTTTCCAAGAAAAACATGAAAGGTTAACAATCCAGAAGCAGTTTCCAGGCAACGGACAGAAGAAGAATATAATACATATCATAATCAGTGACATATTAAACAGGGTCTTTATGAGACCAAACTAACGAGACAAGGATAAGAAAGAAATTAAAATATTAAGAAAATTATTTAAGGTTAATAAAATCCTTGCTCTAACTAAATGACGGTCTGAACACTATACAGCTCGATAGGTCAGACTATTAAACAAGAAAAGACAAATCTCCAAAATATTACATCAAATCGTAATTAAGTCATTGGAACTATTTTTTCATACCTACGTAGATTTACAAACCTCGTGACTTTCCACGACAAGACATACAATTGTGTCAAGAAGATTATTCAACAGCTCGGGGCTGTAAATATATTAAGAATAGCACAAACACAATATACTCGCAACAACAACCAATTCACTTTTCCACGTATGATCAATAGTTCCAAGACATAATACTTAAACAAACCTTAGTAGTGAAGTTCTTCTGTGGCCAGATACTATATCATATTTAAAACATCGTACAGTAGGTACACTCCAAACGGTGGACGATAAGATGTAATCACATAATTATATATTACATAACCGGGGAAAAGTATTTATCTGGCCAAAAGGCCAGATATCCCCGGTTTTCACCAGAGAATTAGTTCCTACATCTCTTCTTTCTTGCAAGAATTCCCAACTGGCCTTTGTTTTTCATAACAACCATCAACAATGGCCGCAGTTCGGACACGATCGGAACAGGTCGTTCGGCTCCGTGCTCTTCAAAACAGAAGTACAAACATCTGCCACTAGGCCGAGCCATAGACTGGACAGACACTCGCAGCCGGCCGCCGGTCCTGCTCCAGCAAAAGAATCTCCGTGTATAATCCAATTACAGCGTATTAAAGCATGTCATATAATAATATTACATTTCATGTTAATGTGTTTAGACCAACATCTCTAATGTGAGGACGTACTACTAACGGAAAGGATGTCAATATTATAAAGTGCTCAAGGTAAGTTTGACAGATTTGAGCTACTGTGAAAACAATTCCGTGTCGTTTTACAGTGTTCATACCAATGTCAAAATTCTGTGTCGTTTTAGAGCGTTCATTACAATGCCAAGGAGAGGACGCACTGATATAGGTCATCGAAGTCAGTCAAATGTGCAGCGAGCTACTTCACGTGCAAACCACACTGATGACCAACGAGCAACGTATAGTGAAAATAGTCGTATTGGCATGTCTGATTAACGTTCGAGAGCGACTGAAAATGAACGTCAAGTGAATAGATTCAGAATGCAATGAGTTTGTGAACATCGAACACAATGCCAGCAAGCATGACTCAATGAACATGATCAATTGCGCCGAGGCGATGCTCCTGTTAACCTGGAATGAGCGGCATCAACTATCCCACAGAATTTTGAATTCGCTGAAATTGCCTGGATAACCACCTCACAATTTGCATATTGAAAGTAGGCTCTGTCATCATCATGTTCCGTAACATCAATCAACCTCGACTATGCAATAGAATGAGACTGGCTTTGCAAAAGCTTACGAGCAATGTCATCAAGGCGACGATTATAAAGGGATAGTACAAAGGAGAGGATGTTTTGATTCCGTGAATCCCGAAAATTCCAACGGACGTGCCATTTGATTTTAAACGGTTGTAATTCCCCGTGCATCTGGCCTTTGCAATGATCATCAACAAATCACAAGGCCAGTCGTTGGAAGTTTGCGGAATTAACTTGGAGTTTCCGTGTTTTGCGCATGGACAACTGTACGTCGCGTCTTCGCGGATTGTAAAGCCATCATCTTTGTTTATTTAACCACCCAAAAACAAAACTTAAAACATAGTTTACCAGGAAGCTTTGCATTGAATGTTAACTGCATTTATCTTAAATGTAAATAAAAGACATTGAATTCATTTCAATTACAAACGAGTTTCATTTAATAACCAAACAAAACTCAAACCGTACACGATGCGGCTAATATTATTGATCTCAATTAATTGGAGTTGGAAGGTTGATTAGGATTAATAATCGTCGCTTATGAAGAGTTACAATCAATTTCAGGTGGTTCGAAGTTCACCGGGTCATCTAGTTGATTAATAAATAACATTAATTGTATATGCATTGTTTATCACCTGTTCCACAGGCAACCAGTCGGTTAGCAATACCCCACTCGAAGGCTTCCTTTGCCTTAATACTACGGCCAGTGAGGATCAAGTCCAATGCACGTGAGAGACCAATCATGGCTGGTAATCGAACTGTACCTCCATCAATGAGTGGAACACCTTTAAAATGAAAGGAAAAACATATTTTAATATTATTGCTGTATTCATTGACAAAATTCAGATATGCTATAATAGAAATATTCTTGCTCATCAATTAACAAATTTTATAGTAAGTAAAAGTAGTAGGAAAGCTGACAATATAACACCAATAATACAAACAGATGAATGGCAGCTGAAAAACAGCGATTTTCCAGCCACAATAATTTTATATTTAAAAAAATTAAAAACTTTCAGTGATGAAGGATTTGAATACCACAATGTTTTTAAATGAGAACTGGAGATTCTAGAAATATTATGCACCAGCACAGAGGCTGAAGTATTTGCAAGGGTGTCCTAGGATAAATGTCCCCAACTGTCCATGTTCAAAATGGCGGATATGTAAAAGGTTTATATTCTAAACGTAAGCAAAATTAAGAAATTACGCAGGTTTACCGAGGATTACGCGAGTGACTAAAGTGTTAAATATTGTGTGAACAGTGTAGGTAAAATACGTAAGAGAAATACAATACATAACTTGCTAAAAGAGAAGTCATATAACATTTAATATCATGACGGTCAACTGTGCTCCATGCGGCAAAAAGATCAAGAACAATCAGCAGGCTGTAGGATGTGATGGTGAGTGTGGACGCTGGTTTCATGTAACATGCATGAAAATGAGTAAAGATACGTACCAACAATTCCGGAAAGATGATACTTTCAAATGGTCATGCAATCGGGAAGACTGCCTCCCGCAACCTAACCTCAAAGAGGTTATGGCATCTTTCTCCCAGAAACTTGAGGAATCCCTTTCGGCGATGAGAGAAGAAAACCACGAGGTAAGAAAACTAGCAACTTTCTTATCAGAAAAGTATGATGAACTCCACCGGGAAATTGAAACTCTGAAGAAAGAGAGAAAAACCGTCAAGGACGCAGAAATGGCAGCATCTAGAGCTATCAACGAATTGGAGGAACTAAAACAGTACCAGCGCAAGAACAACTTGATAGTGTATGGAATACCCACGGAAAGAGAGGAGGATGTATTTCACAAAATCTCGGACATTGGCAAGACGTTAGGAGTTGAAATCACCAGGGCAAACATAGACGCAGCTCACCGCCTCCCGTCAACAAAGCCTGGGCCTCAACCGATAATTGTGAAATTAAATAATAGGTGGAAGAAGGAAGAGATTCTCAGTAGCAGAAGACAAAAGAAGACCCTGAAGACGAGTGAAATTGGTTACAGTGATGGTGGTAATATATATATCAATGAACACCTGACCCCAAGAAATGAAACCATCGCCAAAAAGTGCCGTGAATTGAGACAACAGGGAAAAATCTTTGCAACTTGGGTCAGAGACTGCAAAATATACATTCGGAAAAATCAAAATGGACCCTCAAAGCTTATATCAAGTGCTGAAATACTGGATGAACTCGCCCTCTCAAACTAAAATCAATGTAATAGTAAGATATCTACTAAGTATTATCCCATATGGAACTAGAATTACAGAAATTAAATTTTTTAGGTAATGCTAATAATAATACACTAGAATTAACCGAGTGTAACTGTAATACACTTAGCGATTATTATAAGATTAAGGACAGTAAACAGATAATAACCGATACCAGTACACTAAAATGCGTACACATAAATGCACATAGCATAAAAAACAAGTTCGATGATATCCAAATAATGTTAGACAGAATCAAAGGTGTAGATGTCCTAGCAATCTCAGAAAATTGGTTAACAGAACAAACAAAAATGTTTTTCAATATTAAGAAATATGTTGCATATCACATAGTTAGAAAGCAAACTGGCGGGGGAGTATCTTTGTATATTTCAAACAAATGTAGCAGTACCCTTGTAAAGGAAATAAATTCCACCCACAGCATACTGCACATTACTGTGAGAAAAGGCCATCAAGAATACAATATAATCACTGCTTATAACCCTCATAAAAGCAACATTCCACACTTTCTAACTGATCTCGAAGTAATTATTAGTTCTTACTCAACGAATCCTGTTATAATACTAGGTGATATGAATATCGATCTATTATTTGGGGACAGATATACTAGTAGTTATATTAACCTAGTCAAATCATACGGTCTAGTCTTATGTAATACAAAATATCCAACTCGTGTAACACAAACTAGCTCTACTCTAATTGATCATGTATTGGCGAACGACTGTGACAAAATATGTAATGTCTATAATATTGATAATGATTTGAGTGATCACCATTTACTCATCTGTGAAATGAGAAACAAAAAGATAAAAAGGAACTCAATATGTGATGATAGGCCAATAGAAAAGGATAAAATAAACTACAAAAAACTTAATAAATATTTAATAACTCAAGAATTTGTATGCAATGAAACTAACATCAATGACTACTACAATAAATTCTGTGATTTTATTAATAAAGGAATAGAAGCCTGTACTATGAAATATACGAATAAGGAGCCAAGTGCCCCACCAATAAAACCCTGGATCACACAAGATCTTTTAGCACTAATACACAGGAAAGATAAGATATATACAAAAACCAAAGTTAAAAATCCATCTGCAGAAATTTTAGAAGAATATAAAATTATTAGCAACCAAGTTACAAAACTTAAGAGAAATCTACAAAGAAACTACTTTGACCAAAAAATTCAAAATGCAAATAATCAGAGGGAAGTGTGGAGTGTTGTTAATGAGATGTTAAATAGACCAAAGAAGGGGAAAAATGAAATTGTCAAACTTATAGTCGACGGCACAAATGTCGAAAAAAAAAGGAAAATATATGTGATGAAATTAATAAATATTATGTCAATATTGCTAACAGTATATGGGAAAATCAAGGAAACGGTTCTACCTCGGGCATTACAAGCTATAAAAATACTACTAGCACTAAGACAATCTTTATATTACCTACTGATGCTAATGAAATACAATCAATTATAAACTCCCTAAAACACAAAAACAATATAAGTGAGGACAACACTACTAATGTCATGCTACAATTGTGTCTTGAGGGCCTTACACCATATCTTGTCAAAATAATAAATCTTTCACTGATGACTGGTATATTCCCCGATGCCTGTAAAGTCTCTAGGGTGGTCCCGATCTACAAAAAAGGGGACAAAACCCAGCCATCAAATTACAGACCCATTAATATTATATCTGCCATCAGCAAGGTTCTAGAAAGCGTTGTTAAACGAAGACTTATGAATTTCTTCATGAAAAATGATTACTTTGCAAACTGCCAATATGGGTTTATTCCAAATAGAGGAGCTGATAGTGCTATATTTGAAGTAGTAACTGATGTAGAAAAGGCATTAGATGAAAACAAACTAGCTGCTGGTGTACTAATTGACCTTCAAAAAGCCTTCGATCTGGTTAACCATATGATTCTCCTTAATAAACTAGAATTTGCAGGCATCAGAGGAGTGGCACATGATTGGTTCAAGAACTACCTCACTAACAGAAAACAATATGTTGCAATCGATAATGTAAAAGGATCTCAAATGAGAATTGACACAGGAGTACCTCAAGGTTCTGTCTTAGGACCAATTCTTTTCTTGGCCTATATTAATGATATAGTATTATTAGAATTGAAAGGCAAGCTTAAACTATTTGCAGATGATATTTTTATACTCTATCTGGGAACATCTGAACAGGAAATTATGCTAAATATTAATTATGATCTCAATAAGCTGGTGGATTGGTTGAGAGCACACAAAATGGTTATCAATATCACTAAAACAAAATATTTGTTCTTCCATAAACCATCATACAAGATTGAGACCACAAACATAGTCAACATAGCCAACAAAGAAATAGAAAGGGTTAAATCGGCAACATACTTAGGTATCACACTAGACAGTACACTAACCTGGGAAAATCATGTAGAAAATGTAAAACATAAAATCAGCCCTTTAATTGGTATTATTTTCAGATTAAGATATAGCTGTCTTACTAGCCAACAATTGAAAAATATATACTTTGCTCTGATACATTCACATCTAATGTACATGAATTTCATATGGGGATATTGTAAGAAGGAGCTGATAAAAGAACTTGAGATACTCCAGAAACGTGCTATAAAATCTATCTTTGGATTACCTTGGCTCACACCCTCAAATGAATTGTACTCAGGAACTAAAATTATGCCACTGCAAAAACAAATAGCTATGTCAGCAACAGTATTTGTATACAAATTAGAAAACAAATTGATACACACACACATCCATTTTACCCATGCAAATGACATTCATCACTATGCAACAAGAGGAGTAAATCAAATATTCACCAGCCATTCCCAATCCATTAAATTTGGAACTAAAGGAATTATGTCCTCTATAATAAAAGAATACAACTCGCTACCATTAGGCATAAGGGAAAGTTTCTCTATAAAAACATTTAAGAGGAAAACAAAAGACTTCCTATTAAGGAATGAATAGCCAATGTACAATAGCCTTAAGCAATGCAATGTATCATACCGTATTATCTCTGTAAAGTTAGTCACTAGCAATCTAAGTTACTATTAAACTAAACAATAATGTTACAAAAATTATATATATGCCATGCTGTAACTATGTTACTTGATTGTCCCTAACACGAGCTCAGGCTCATTGGGACCTATGTAAATAAATAAATAAATAAATAAATAAATAATATCTCTGAAAATTGGTCCTGAAGCGACCCAGGACTATAAATTTGAAGGCATACTAATATTGTGACTCTGAAGGGCTTCTTGCATGTAACAGTTCTTCAAACCATGTGTGTGCTACATGCAACTGATGGCCATACAGAATTTAAGTTTGTGCTAAAGCAAAAAGTGACACTTGAGGACAGATTGGTGCTGTGTATAAGTTCAACATGTTGTTGTTTGAGTCTTCAGTCTTTTGACTGGTTTGATGCAGCTGTCCATGCCTCCCTGTCCTGAGCTAATCGTTTCATCTCTACATAGCTACCACACCCTACATCCGAGGCAATCTGTTTAACATATTCTAACCATGGTCTACCCCTACAGTTCTTGTCCTCGACCCTTCCTTCCATAACTAAGCTTGTTATTCCTGGGTGTCTTAGTATGTGTCCTACTAACCTATCTCTTCTCTTCAATAGCAGTCGCCAGAAACATCTCTCCTCTCCCACTCGTCTTAATACCTCTTTGTTTGTAACCCTATCTACCCATCTGATCTTCATCATTCTCCTGTAACACCACATTTCAATTGCTTCAATTCTCCTCTTTTCTGCTGCACCAATAGTCCAAGTTTCACTTCCATAGAGCGCCACGCTCCAGACAAAGGCTTTCAAAAATGACTTCCTAATACCTAAATCTATATTCGATGTCAACAGATTCCTTTTTTGTAGAAATGCTTTCCTTGCCTGAGCCAACCTACTTTTTATATCCTCTTTGCTTCGTCCATCACTGGTTATTTTGCTTCCTAAGTAACAGAAGTCTCCTACTTCCTTCAGCTTTTCGGCTGCATTCTAGTATTTTTGTTTTACAATTATTAATTTTCATCATGTATTCTTTCCGTAAGACGGAGTCCATACCATTTAAAAACTTATTCAAATCCTCAGGCTTGTCGGCCAAGATGACGATGTCATCAGCAAATCTCAGAGTTGAAATTATTTCTCCTTGAATCTTCACTCCCACTTTAAATTTTTCCCTAATTTCCTTCATTGCTTGTTCAATGTAAAGATTGAAAAGTATGGGTGATAAGTTGCAGCCTTGCCTTACACCTTTCTGAATATCAGCTTCTCTCTCATGTCCTTCAGCTCGAATGACTGCTGTCTGGTTTCTGTATAGATTGTAGATCACCCTCCCTATCCCTGTACTTTATTCCAATAGTTTTTAAAATGTCAAACAATTTACTCCAATCAACGTTATCAAAAGCCTTTTCTAAGTCTACAAATGCCATGAACGTTCTCTTATCTTTCCTTATTCTACCTTCGAAAATCAGCCTGAGACTTAGTACAGCTTCCCTTGTTCCTACATGTCTCCTGAAACCAAACTGGTCTTCACCCAACTCCGTTTCTATCTGGCTTTCAATCCTCTTGTAAATTATTCTAGACAGGATCTTTGAAGCATGAGTAATCAAGCTGATTGTACGGTAATCTTCACATCTGTAGCTCCCATTTTCTTTGGTATAGGGACGATTACATTCTTCTTGAAATCAGGGGGTACCTCACCTGTCTCATAAATCCTACACACCAAGTGAAATAACCTGATCAGACCTTCATCTCCTATGCAGCGTAGCAACTCGATCGGTATATCATCTATGCCTGGTGCTTTGTTCCTGCTTAAGTCCTCCAATGCTCTTGTCAAATTCTGATCTCAATATTAAATCTCCTTTCACATCCTCATCAAGTTCCTCCTCCCTTTCCATTACATGATTCTCAATCTCCTTTCCCTTATACAAACTCTCTATGTATGCTTTCCATCTCTCAACCTTTTCTTCCCTATATGTTAGAGGCTTTCCATTTGTGTCCTTAATATTACAGCACTTAGTCTTCTTTTCCCCAAATGTATTCTTAATCCTTCGATAAGCTGTGTCTACTTTTCCTAATTTCAGACAATTTTCTATACCTGCACATTTCTCTTTCAACCATTCTTCTTTCGCTTCCTTGCACTTCTTGTTGACCTCATTTCTCAGACGTCTGTATTCTGCTTTCCCCTTTTCATCTCTTACATTCTTGTGTTTCCGCCTTTCATCCATCAATTCTAGTATATCCTGAGTGATCCACGGTTTTCTACCTATTATTTCTTTCCTACCAATGTTTTCTTCTGCGGATTTTGTTATTTCATTCTTCAAAACTGCACATTCGTCTGCAATTGAAGTTTGTTTAGGGTTTTTCATTAGTCCTTCCTTTATACTCTTCTTGAATCTTTCGTTTACATCCTTTACATTCAGTCTGTCTATTGCCCACCTTTTTGGCTTTTGACTTTTCTTCAGTTTCTTCAACTTTAATCTGCATTTCATTACAACCAGATTGTGGTCAGAGTTTATGTCAGCACCAGGATCTGTCTTACAATCCAAAATCTGGTTTCGAAACCTCTGCTTGACCATAATGAAGTCGATTTGGTAACGCCCTGTATCTCCTGGTCTCATCCAAGTGTATATTCTTCTATTGTGGTTATTGAATAAGGTGTTAGCTATGACCAACTCCTGCTCGGTGCAGAATTCCATCAGCCTGCTTCCTCGATCATTCCTTTCACCTAATCCGAAATCTCCTACTATCTTCCCTTCTCTCCCTCTTCCTACCATAGCATTCCAATCCCCCATCACTATAACATTTTCATCACCCTTGATATACCTCAGAATTTAGTCTATTTCTTCGTAGACCTTTTCAACATCCTCATCATCAGCTTTACTGGTAGGCATATAGACCTGTACCACTGTGGTGCATGTAGGTTTAGTATTGATTTTTGCTACAATAATCCGTTCACTATATTGCTCATAATATTCCACCCACTGTCCAAGTTTCCTACTCAATATGAGACCAACCCCTGCTTGGCCATTGTTTGATTTAGTGATAATGACCCTATTGTCTCCTGACCAAAAGTCCTGTTCTTCCTGCCAGCGCATTTCACTAATCCCAACCAAATCCAACCTTAACCTATCCATTTCCCTTTCTAAGTTTTCTAACCTTCCATCTCCTAGCAGACTTCTAACATTCCACTCTCCGATCCGTAGAATGTCAGATTTCCTCTTTGTCACTTCTGTGATGTTAACCCCCTCTCGATTAGTCCCCACCCGGAGATCCGAACGGGGAACTAGTTTACCTCCAGATTGAAATTTTACAAGGGAGGAGGCCATCATCACATGTAATTATGCATAGAGAGGTGCATATCCTCGGGAATAGCATTACGGCTGTAGTTTCCCGTTGCTTTCTGCCGTGCAGCAGGACGCAGTGTAGCCATTATTTGGCTTATATTATCAATATCTTAACCGTCTATAAGACTAGTAAAGAATTGATTTATTCTGAAAGGCTGCTACTCCCTTTCAGAATAAGTAAAGAGCAATTCTACTAACAAAAATACTAACCTTCTACTAACAATTAAATACTAACATTCTACTAACGAAGAAAGAAAAAAAAAGAAGAACAAAAACTTAAGTTCCACCAACAACAAATACTACCACTAAAACAGTCTGTCACCAGGCACACTCACATGCACCCTCACAAATCACAGTCTACTGAAACAATGAACTAGGCCTATAACTAATAAACAATGCAACTGCTACCAGACACACTCACACACCACAGTCTAATAGAACAATGACCTATATCTAATAAACAAACTAACTACATACTTACAACTAAAACTAACTACATACTTACTGTACTGTAATTTGAATTGACAATATTTAAAAATGCAATTATTATTATTTGCAAATGGACCCAGATGGATCGCGCAGTACTTTTATGATTCGGCTTTCTGATCTTCCATTCTCTATAAATATGCAAGAGCCCTAAATACCCGCATCCTGCCAAAGACTGCTCTAAACGAAGTACGGTACGTACAGTACACACTACACAATCCCATATCCTTGCTACCTCGTCTAATTATACGCCTCTTATAGTGAAATCTTTAATAGTATCTGCTCTTATCTTTATCTCTAAGTTATATCTCGGCTACAGTGGAATTCGTTCTTCTCATATCTACCTAATCCCGCATCATATTCTGAACCAACTCATATCTAACATTTTTTCCTTTGTTACAGGTATGTTCCTGTCAGGGTTATGGAAGAGAAGAATAACTTCCAGTCGCAGTTTGTGAGGTGAGAGTTTCCTCCTCTCATCAAGGTATAGATGATAACTATGTCAACATGTGTTCGTAGTTTAAAACATACCAATAGTCGTCGATTGTGACACACAGTTCCAGGGCGCCTTTAAAGTGCATTCATGGATTAGAAACAATTAAACCAAAAATATACTACAGACTGTATACTTTTCAACAAACAAAAAAAACTACAAAACTGGATTTTCATCTTGAACACACCTTTTTTTTGGCAGGGCGGCAAAGTAGGGAGTCAAGGCTACCCTCTTAATCCAGAAGATAATTTTGCTCTAGTCATTAAAGTATGCCATGAAACAGATTCTTCAGCAATTCTGGTCAAAGAACCACACTTTGGAATTAACTTTGTAACTTATATACTGTGATTTTAACGCATAACACATGAGAAAAACATGTTACTTCCCAGGAACAGGGAATAAGTTAGAATTTGTTGACCTGCATTTAACTGAATTGCAGTTAAAGGAATGTGTGGACATTCAGGGGTTTTTGGATGATACAGACCCTTGTGTGATCTGCGATGAGTTACATACAGTTGGATCCAGTCTAAAAAAAAGTAAGGCGAGACTGCAGGTGATAAAGGGAGGAAATGCTTTGTAACAAAGAAATCGGGCAGAAATACACAGAAATGTCTGGCAATAAGATCTAAGGAATTGATGGTAAGAAGTCCAGGACATTCAAATTGAGTGGTTCGGACACATGGATGCAGCAAAACAAAAAGCAAAGACATGTTTTTGAATAACAATATGTAAAGATGGAAAGAAAACTTACTGTACCTTCTAGTTAAATGATATAGCCATGGCAGCATGTAAAAGTAAAGAAGGCAAACCAAAAATGGCTCCATATAACAACCCTACAGCAGTATATGTAGAAGGAAAACCAAATAAATAATTCTATGCCCACAAGGACAAGACTTGGGATGAGTCATTCCACTTTAACTCATGATTCATTTTGACAAACATATGCCCTTTGTTTCTCATCTAGCAACCAAACTCGGGTCAATTAAAACACTAGAGGAATATTCCTTGTATACTTCAAAACATTGTCTTTCCTTTGAGATACAGGATCATGGTTTGGTTATTATATTTCATTGATAAAAGCATAATTTATAACAGTCAAGTCAACCCCTGGCACTATACAGCCCATGACGGGCTAAGGCCGACCAAGCGACCGCTGCCCAGCCATTTGGCCTGCAGATATTGGGGTGACAAGTGATCAGTGCGTCGGATCCCCTCGGCCGTTAATCTTGGTTTTCGTGATCGGGGCCCTGTCTCACTGTCAGACAGCTACTCAATTGTCCTCACGAGGCTGAGTGCACCCCGTTCCAACCCTCACATCAGTTTTAAAATCCCTGACGGAACCGGGGATCGAACCCGGGGCCTCCGGGTGAGAGGCAGGCACGCTAACTCATGTTATATAAAATGGACATCATGTTTCGCAAAAACAGTTTATCAGTCCAATTCCTGTTCCTGTGGGTCCTTTAAAACTCTAGACTTAAAAAAATCAAAGCAATAGATGTATGCCAAAGAGGATAGTAATATAACAGGGACATTTTAAGTTTTAGAAAAAATCAACATTCGGTAAATCATGTTACATGTCATACGTAGCGGATCACAATATATCGTCCAGCTAGACGTATCGTATACTGTGCAGGCAGGTAAGTAAAATAAATTTTAAAGTAAATCACTTTATAGTTATTGGCTTCCCGACTGCGGTGTCATTCATAGTCTTACTCAACAATTAATAATAGGCCTATTTGTCGTTACAGTTATTAATTCAGTTAGGGACATGCGACATTCTATTCACGTACTTGGTAGCTAGTAGGTCTAGTATCACTGTCGGGCAATGAACCAACATAACAATAGGAAAAGGCAAAATATTACACTATAGTGAATCATTTATTGTAAATTATAAATCTATAGAGGAAAATTCAACAAGGTGGATATATAGTCAATCAATGGATATTGTCCATGATTGATTGATATTATGGCCAGTGTAGGCATGTTTTAAATAATGTTACTCCTGCCATATCTGAACTTATACCAGACTAATTATGTTTCAAAAGGTAAGTGAGATCAACAGCCAATAGTGTTCTAAAAGGGTTACCAGTATTCCTTCTTGGTCGGCACAATCAACATGTTCTATTATTAGAAGCTTTTCAATAAATCAACATGAACGTTCCCCATTAGATTGAGTGGGGAGTTACAATTAATTTCCTCGTGCCTGAAGGAAATTACATGAATTATTTTATAAAACACTTCTCACATAAATGCGGGGCAAAATTGGATGATAAGTTTCGTTCTTCAAGCAAACATCATCAGATCCTGCTCATTTAGTCTCAATTTAGGTTCAGTAGATATGTATATAACACTTATGTACAACAGTATTTACAATTATTAAATTGCAAAAGTTTTCAATTGAGCTTTGTAATGAGTCAGATGTTTTAACCAAATATATTGTTTATTTCGTTAGTCTATTACACTTCTGTAGTGTTGCGTTTATTGTTAGTGCTTTGAATGTGTATAAGTGTGAAACCTTTTTGAATCATTAACTTCTATCGATGAGAACTATACTTTTCAAATTTCTTATTTACATAATGTGCTTTTGTAGTTGTTAGGTTAACACTTCAATGTAACCGAGTTGACACTGTGGTTTTGCAGACTAAACTGATCTGCGGCTGTTCCTGTCCTGGTGTACACTTCACGTCACACTGTCCACAGTTAATTTAAGTGTTTGTTTAAGTGATTAACCTAACTAAACAACTACAAAAGCTCATTACCAGTATGTAAATAAGTGAGCAGGTATGAAACTGGTCATCCGATTTATCCCCCATTTATGTGAGAAGTGTTAAATAATTATTGTTATTTATTTCAGGCAATAGGAAATTAAATGTAACACCCCACACAATATAATTGGACACATTTGTGAAAAACTTCTACTAACAAATTACTCAAAAATGGCTTCTAATATTTCAATACAATCTACGTGTGCACAGTGAACCTTCATATGTTAGTGACCAGTGTAAAAGAAGTGCACGATGTCTCCTTGCGCAGTGCATGCATATATTGCAGTGATGAAGATGCTATGCAAAATTCTATGCAGACACAGTGTGCTGCACGCGAGTAAGGAAGGAAGCGATCTGGTTGGGGTTGTGTGACCGGCCTGGTGTGGCCCTTTACTGCTAGCCGTTCTCCACAGAAACAAGTTGCTCGTCTGTAGCTGCATGTTGACAAGCAGAGGGGACATTGACTAACTCAACTGGATTGCATACGTTCGGTCAAGCGTGACTATTCTAATGGAAAAGACGCTAAACAAATGGATGTCTGGTACACTTCCGTCACACCCTTTTAAAAATGAATGGGAGTTACATTTCTTTTTTTGAGACTAAAGGAGATAATTTGATGTTTTTAGCGTGCAGTCGAATAATCGCTGGTCAATGCAAATATGCCATAGATTGCCATTACAACACAATTCATAAAGAATTAAGTGACTTAATGAGCGACGAACTATGCTGAAGTTGCTAAAAACAGGCAATGCAGCAACAGCCGACGATTCCGACGTGAGTATCCTACTGCTAATTATTGCAAACTGTCATTCTTTGGAACAGTGTACCATTCAGAGTAATTTTGTATCATAGCCTCACATTCTGCACATACATCTACTGGCAAAGACTGGAATGGTATTCTGGGCCGCGAAAGTCTTAATGAAACGTTTATTTATTGATGTGTAACATCTTTCCACTCGGTTGCTGGATATTTTTTGTGGGAGCGATTTTGGAAAAGGGACGGAAATGTGTACGAGGAAACATCGCATACAGTTTACTTCTAGGTTTGGAGGCCCCATTAAAGGTAGTTCTTTGGTGTGAAAATATTCATTATATCATATTTGCTGAAAACAATTATGACTTATTAAATCTTCATACTTTTGCTGTATTCTTATTTAATGTAAGCATTCGAGGTACTGTAGGCCACGGAAATAGGACGGAAATGTGTAAGAGGAAACATCGCATATGGTTTACTTCAAGGTTTGTAGGCCCCATTAAAGATATTTCTACAATAAATCATTGGTACCACGACATACCAGGCACATGCACACCGGTCAGGATTTGGCACTGGAGTTTTACAAGTACAGTAGTTATTTCAAAGACCAATAGAGTTCACTGTTAACAAGGGATTTGCCCTCCCGGCAAAACTAATAGGTCATTGGCTTTTTAATATCTCGCGAACCAATAATGCCAGGGACTTGTATGAGGTGTCCTAGGACTCGGGGTGACACCCCCCGTTTTCCTATAGCCCCCTTAATTTAACCAAAGGACCAAAAACTAATAGGTCATCGAGTTTTTAATATCTTGCGAACCAATAATGCTAGGGACTTGTATGAGGTGTCCTAGGACTTGGGGTGACGCCCCTGTTTTCCTCTTGCCCCCGTAATTTAACCAAAGGATCCAAAACTAATATCTTGTGAACCAATAATGCTAGGGACTTGTATGAGGTGTCCTAGGACTCGGGGTGACACCCCCCGTTTTCCTATAGCCCCCTTAATTTAACCAAAGGACCAAAAACTAATAGGTCATCGGCATTTTAATATCTCGCGAACCATAAATGCTAGGGACTTGTATGAGGTATCCTAGGAGTCGGGGTGATGCCCCCCCCCCATTTTTTCTATCCCCCTCTTAATTTAACCAAAGGACCCAAAACTAAAGGGTCATCGGGTTTTTAATATTTCACGAACCAATAATGCTGCATGAGGTGTAGGACTCGGAGTGACGCCCCTTTCTTTCATGATTTTTTCTTTAAGGTATGTTCTGTACCTTTTCCACATTCATTGACAATGCTCCTGTTCATTTGCAGATGGAGCTGATTGACTTGCAGTGTCATTCACGCTTAAAAGACAAATTATTTTACGTTAAAAGTGTTCAAGAATTTTACGAAGGTTTTCCGCGAAAGGTATTTCCATGCCTCCATCATGAGGCTTCCAAAATTATGTCCATGTTTGGTTTCATCTACGCTTCTGAAAGATTTTTCTCGATGAAGAAACTAAATAAGCCACGGTTATGCGACAGAATCAGTGTGTAACTCTGCATAACTGTTTGCACCTGTCTGTGGGCCGACAATTTGTCCTGATTGAAGTTTTATTATTAAGTCTTGGTTGGTTGATTCCTCAGTTTAGGGGCTGCGACATCGCGATCATGTAGCCCCGTGTACTTTGGGTGTGTGTAGATTCTGTCTGATAACCAGTGTTAATTGTGATGGCTGTATTAGTGTGTGTTATCTGTTTTCAATTCAAGTAAGGACTGCAGACATTGTATTTTTTTGCCGCCAAACGCCACCGTCAACGACTACTAGTTCAGATCTGGTTACCAGATGCCATCGCAGTCGGCTCCTGGCGACGAACGTCAGAACCTAGGAGCGTTTGTCAAATGTTTAACCTAACCTATGATTTAGCTTCACACAGGTGTAATTAGTGGAAGGTTCTTTAACATGCCATAAATCTATGACATGGGACCGCCGGCTTTACTTCCCCTCCGAAGGAAGGCATACTGAGAGAATTTTAACGCTCTTAAAAAAATCCGACGACTTCGGCCGGGTTTGTACCCGCGATCTTGGGCATAGAAGTTCGGCATGCTACCAACTACGCCACCAAAGTCGCCATATTATTAAGTCTGTATCTAATTTTTCTGTAATGTTTAGCTCTTATAATTCTGATCTAGTGGATATAAATACAGCAGCTGTAAATAAAACCATTATATCCTCTCGAAGAACCTTTCTTTTTTACCCTTAACACCGGATGACATAAATTGTTGTTTTGGGAAAAAAACAATCTATAAAGCAGAAGAGAGTGATGGTGGAATAAAAGAGGAAAAATTAATTTTGGCCAACAAAATAAGCAACATGTAGCTTTTGATACTCATGTTAAACAATAATCTGTAACAACATTACATTAATGGTTTTGCTGACTGAATTGGCAATTAACCGATATCTGTGCAATTTGTGATTACAAAAGGTATACAAGCATAGCTGTGCGACGAGTACTGTACTATCTTAGCCGACTGGCTCTCTCCCTCCCACCCCGCCATTCAGTCTTGGAGATGAGGAGTTGCTGGGATTTGCGTAGAAGTGTGTGCAAGTGTGCAAAAACTTTTCACACAAATAAAAATTTTGGCTGAGAATGATATATCGAGTCTGGTCTCAGTATTCTACTCCAACTGTCAACGTGTGGACTGTGCAGACAGAAATGTGTGAGTGCCAACAGTAGAGGACAACGAGGTGCTGGAGAACTGTATCACCCTCACCCTAAAATTCTCATGTGCATAGGAACGATTGGCCCGTTTATACTCGTGCTATATCTGGCAGGTACACATGTCCTTCCTTCACAGATAAATATGACTGTGTGAGATTGGGAGACTGTGGATGCCAGCAAGAGGAAACCATACCCTACCTACCTACGATTGAGAAATAACATGGTTCAACCAAACTTGCACAAGGTCTACAACCAATGCACGCTTTCCAAGAAGTAGGCCTAACTTGGTGAAATCTGGGAATATTCCTAACGACTTTATCTCCCAGAATCCGTTTGAAATCCTCAGCCGTTCCGATTCCCAAGTAGAAGAAAGACAAAATACCGGTATTGAAAACGAGACATCCAGACGCGACAAACCTACCCATAACCCTAAGAAAAGGAGACGTCCCCGTGTACTTGTCATGGGTGACTCAATTCTGCGAAATGTAGGCCCAGTAGTTGATGATGCCGCAGTCTATTGCTATCCAGGAATAAGAACTGATCAATTAACTAGAAAGGTATGGGCAAACGAGGTTCGAGAAGACCCTGAGGTGGTAATGATTCATGTAGGGACCAATTGCTTGAACAGTTTTCCAACACCAACTCACATTATGAATGACATGGACAAGCTCGTGGACGAAGTGAAGAGTGCCTTTCCGAGTTCGAAAGTGTGTGTTAGTGGTGTATTACAAAGACGTGACATAGACTCACGGTACATTAATGCCGTGAATTCAACACTGGATTGGTTGTGTAGTGAAAAAACATTATTTTTTTAGAAGGGAACTCTTGGTTACAAGACAGGGACCTTGCTTATGATGGTCTCCACCTCAATAGAAGAGGAACAATGAAATTTGGAAAACTTTTAAACAGAGTTGCCAAGTTTTTACTCTCGGAAAACTAATTGCTAGAACGAGTGATGATATCTTATTGTTTAGAGAGAAGAAAGCGCTGACTACAAGTGGACACCTAGGTGAAGTACAGTGCAGTGAACATAAGTACAACTCTTTGAATGAGTTCATGCAACAGGACTGTAATATAAGTGCATGCATAAACTCATTAGAATTAGGTGGAGAGGTTAGGTGTTTGTACATTAATAGCAGAAGTATTCGGAATAAGCTTGATGACATTGAAATTCTCTTGCAAATGATAGGCCAGATAGATGTATTGGTAGTTACAGAAACCTGGGTGAAAAGTAATGAGGCAGATTTTTATAACTTCAACAATTTCACAAGTGTGTTTGCTCATAGAGATGACAAAGTTGGTGGGGGTCTGGGTATTTATGTATCACACAAATGGAAAGTGAATGTTAAAAGAAAGTGTGAAATGAATCATAGTTTGATGTGGATTGAGGTATTCAGAGATGATGTTAAAAGTAATAGGCCAACATATAAAAGCATTGATATTATTGCAGCATATAACCCCAATAGAAGCAATGCCATACCCTTCTTAAATTCATTTGAAAGTTTTCTTAGCCAGATAAACAATAAATTATGCATCTTCCTCGGAGATACCAACATTGATATCCTAGCTGATGATCAATTAAGAAGGAAATATCTAAATCTAATAGCATGCTATGGGTTTAAACAGTGCAACACTAAATATGCTACACGACTTTGTGACACTGCAGCTACCTTAATAGATCACGTGTCACTAAACAATTCAGAATTAAGTTATAAAATATCAAATGTCAGCAATGATATTAGTGATCACAGTATATTAATTCTTGATATTTCCAAGACCAATTATAGCACGTACACTCAGTCACATAACTCGACAAAATCAACAACATACGAGGACTCTTGGGATAGGCAACACACTCCTGAAACTAATATATCTATAAACGCTGATTCCCATAATGATGCAAACAGTACTGTTAACTCTCTATATAACTCTTTCATCAAACAATTGAATCTAAGGAACAGGCATAGTCAAAGAAAAATAACAAACAAAACTAACAATAAAAGACAGACTACTAACTTACCATGGGTCACAGCTGAACTCCTTACACTTATAAAACAACGAGACAGTCTGCATGCAAAGCTCAAAAATCCCCTTCACAAAAATAATAATGATATGAACCAAGAATACTGTAGATGCAGGAATAGTGTAACAAACTTAAAAAGAAGACTAAAGTCAAATTACTACTCAGAAAAATTCAGAACATATGGAAACAATTCCAAAAAAACTTGGGAGACTATCAAAGAAATCATACACAACAAAAAACCAACAGTTGAGACATGCACTTCACTTGAAATAAACAACAAAATTATCACAGACAATCAAGAGCTATGCGAATCATTCAACTTGTTCTTCACAAACATTGCTGGAAGTCTAGCAAAAGCTATTCCTGAACAGAAGGAAATCCTCAGTAAGGACCACAAGCAGTTAAATTCCCTCTACTTATATCCAACAGATGAAGCAGAGGTCAAGTCCATCATCACAAATTTAAAGAATAAAAAGAGCTGTGGCTTAGATAGGATCAAGACAAATTTCATTAAAAACAATATGCAATCATTTATTAAAATCTTGGTTGAAATGATTAATGAGTCCTTAGTTACTGGCATGATACCAGATGACTTAAAAGTGGCCAAAGTAGTTCCTATATTTAAGGGTGGTGACAAAAGAAATCCAAATAATTATAGACCTGTTTCTATTTTATCGGTAGTTTCAAAAATTCTGGAAGAAGTGGTGAAAACAAGATTGCTTTCATTTCTGAACAAGAATACATTCTTTCATAATATGCAATATGGATTCAGGGAAAATTCTAGTACTGAGGCAGCAACTATTGACCTAATAACAATGCTACAAGAAACTATTGACAAAAATAATATGGCAGTTGGGTTATTTATTGATCTCACAAAAGCCTTTGATACAGTAGATCATAAAATACTGTTGTCAAAATTAGAAAATGCTGGTGTCCGAGGTATAGCTCTAAAATGGTTCCAAAGCTACCTTCTTGGAAGAAAGCAGCATGTAGCTTTGAATAAATGCATAAGTTCAGGAAAATATATAACTCATGGTGTTCCACAAGGATCTATACTTGGACCTACATTATTCTTAATGTATATAAATGATATTGTGGAATGTAATTTGAGAGGGCATATCAAATTGTATGCAGATGATACAAATATCTTCTACACTGGGAAAGACATAATTGAAATCATACAAAATGTGCAACAAGATATAAATACTCTCTCACAATGGTTCCAGGCCAATAAATTAACAATGAACCTACAGAAGACCAATTACATGGTAATTTCAAAACAAAGCATGAAAGAAATCACACATGACAAAATATATATAAATAATATTGAAATAAAAGAGGTTAATCAGGCAAAGTATTTAGGTCTAATCATCGACAAACACCTGACCTGGATTGAACACGTTGAACGAATTGCTAAGAAACTCTCACCTGTAGTGGGGATTCTAAGGAAACTTCGGTATCTTATTCCCCTAAACCTTGTAAAACAAATCTACTATTCACTTGTACATAGCAAGCTCCAATATTTAAATGTTATTTGGGCTCACTGCAGGAAATCCACACTGAATGATTTAATGACTATTCAGAATAGGGCTATTAGAAACATATTTAACCTTCCTTACTGCACTCCAGTAAAAGATCTGTACATCAAAAGTAAAATTCTACCCCTCAGCATAAGTGCAGAACTCCGAGCAGCTATGCTAATATACAAGATTAAACACAACACAATACTCTATAGCTCTCCCTACATCTTGAACTCAGACAATCATTCTTATGGAACTAGGCATGCGAAGGACGTAGCCTTATATATCATTCACTCTTCTAAATATGGTAGAAATAGTTTCAAGTACTCTGCATCACAGTCATATAATAAACTTCCTGATGAAGTAAAAAGTGCACCAACTTTGTCGGTATTTAAGAGGAAAACTATGGAAGTATTGTGGGAAAAATTCGATGCATCTTAATACATCAAATAAGTTAAGTTATGTATAAGATTAAAAATCCTAAGTGCTTATCATTTTAAGGGACCTTGGTCTAAACAATCTTAGATATGGTATCAACCTTATAATAGGCCTATGTCCTTATTCATCAATTTGTGTTACCTTCAGAATTTTCTTCCTTGGTGTGTAAACACACATATTACTGTACAATTCCTTTGTATGAGCCTATGGCTCTTTGGAATTAATTGAATAAAATATCTATCTATTAAGAAACGGAGTTGCACTTTAATTCTCTGTCCCACAGATAACGACTCTCTGCCAGTTCATATTGTTTTTAAGATGGAAACACAAACATCAACAAAGTGTTGCTTACTGTGTTATGGTGCAAAAATGGATTTTCTTGGCTTTATGGCTATATTGACAGTTTTTTTTTTTTTTTTAAATATTTTCCACATGGTCACAGGGGGCATTCTTTGTTCATCTTTGGTTTCACATAGTCTAATTGATTGCATGTGAACATTCTGGGCTTTTCCCTTCACAAAGACATCTAGTTTATTGAAAATGATGAATGTGAATGGAATATCACTTGTATATTGCAATCAAAATTACCTTTGGACATAAACTACACAATAACATAATTATATGCCGGTAATTGCAATATACAAAATTATATTTTTACAAGGAAGTTTACATTTTGATTTATGCTACTGTAATGTGACAAACAACTTGTGGGCACACATGATATCAAACTTTGACAGATGTTTGTTACATGAAGGACATCCAGTATGAAAGTTCTTATAAGAAAATATAAAGTGAAAATGAACAAAACTTGCCAAATCTTCGTGAAAATATTCCCATCACTGCTGTTTCTTCTACAACCCTCAAGTCACACATGAGGGCCAGTTCAAACCCACCAGCCACAGCATAACCACTCACTGCAGCAACCAGAGGTTTCTTCACCAACTTTCTTGTTGGGCCCTAAAAGTGAAGCACACTGCTAATTTGCAAATGAGGACATAGTTTCTGGCGGAAAAAGTACAATAAAACTAAAATTTATAATATGTGGTACACTAAGATAATGAGAAACAGTTAAATATACTGGAGAAGCAAATTAATCATTTTCAAATGATAAAATACTAATCCAACCCCTTCCTTCTAACACACAAGAACTCACTGCTACCTAGTATCTAACACAACTTCTTTTTTAGTTCACACTGCCTGACTAGCTGCTTAAAATTTCAAACATATGGGAGGCATGGAGCTGAAAATATCTCCATTCTATTTTCCTTCTCCCCACAAAGAAATATTTGCCCCAGTTAGATTAGCTTTACAAGAATTATCAAATCAACCCCAATCTCTCATGACATAACCCCAAACAGTTCACTCACACTCCTTGCCCACCTGTGGTCTCCCAGTACATACCTAGCACCTTACAACTCATTGGATTCCATACACCTGCAGCATACTCCAGCCCAGATCTTACTATAGACATACGGTATGAGCTCTCTCCCTATTCTTCCTACCAGCACATGGTAATGTGTAGTGATTTATACCGTATGCTTTCTTAAATACGGTACCTCCCCTATGTGCTTTTCCAATGAAAATTACCCCCTCCCATATTAAACTCTAAATATTGATTCTCTTTTTTAAGTTAACAGCCGTGGGGCTGGTTTGCAGCAACTCGCCAATCTTCTCTATTCTCCGCCAAACTGAACACTATTCCTCCTATCACCAAGTCGATAGTTACCAGGACAATTGTCTTTCTTTCTTATAGATTGGTACCATGGTTATAATTTTCAGACAATCAGGAAAGATTATTGAGATTGAATATAGATGTACTGTAGGTATTAGGAAGTCATCTTTGAAGGCTTTAGTCTGGAGCGTGGCACTCTATGGAAGTGAAACTTACGACTGTTGGAGCAGCAGAAAAGAGGAGAATTGAAGCGTTTGAAATGCGGTGTTACAGGAGAATGATGAAGATCAGATTGGTAGATACGGTTACAAATGAAGAGATATTAAGACGAGTGGGAGAGTTTCTGGCGACTGCTAATGAAGAGAAGAGATAGGTTCGTAGGACACATACTAAGACACCCAGGAATAGCAAACTAAGTTATGGAAGGAAGGGTCGAGGATAAGAACTGTGGTAGACCAAGGTTGGAATATGTTAAACAGATTGCCTCGGATGTAGGGTATGGTAGCTATGTAGAGATGAGTTAGAAACAACCCTATTTCAAAGAAAGTAGATTTAAATAATTATCTTGGAACTTGCAAAGCTATTAATCTTGAATGCACCATTCTATCAGTAAAACCATTTAACATTGGTGAGAAGATTATGCTTAGAAGAACAATGATGGTTTTTCATTTTTCTGTAAACGAATGGTATACATATACTTTTATATCCAAGTCATCTTTTGTTAAACCTTGAGGCACGGTTGCCTGCTAGAATGTCATCAAACTCAAATACTTTGTGAATGACTATGATAATTATCATGATCACCATCAATAAAACAATCTACAGCTTCAACACAATTATAAATATTTCACTGTAAAAGATACACCAAATCGGTAAATCAGAATCATGAATTTAAAATAAAACCAACAACAATAATAATACTGTTCTTGGTTTTATATCCAACTCCACTTGCAGTGACTGTTGGGTGGTTTTCATTGAAAGCAGTAAAAGAGAAGCCAGAATATATCTTGAGGCAACCTCTAAAGCTAGCAGTAGCTCTAAAATGATTGGTAACAGGCTTCATGACAAGCCGACTGTAAGAGACTTGTCACATTTTCATGGAATTAGTACCAAGCCTAGGGGGTCCCCCACAGGTGACATGCATTGGCAAGGCCCGGTCAACATGAGAAATATGCAAGAAATACTGTCGCATGGGCGGCAAGCCCACACTCAACACAACATCCGTTCCATGACTAGACATGCAATAAACTTGCAAGGGCTCTACAAAATGGATGCATTGACATCTATGCAGTACTAGAAACAAGATGGAGCAGGTAGAAGTCTTATGACATAAGTTGCGGTTACAAACTAATGTGCAATGGCTCCCGCAGAACAACCAGTGATGTTGGCATTATTCTATAAGCTAATATTGACGGCTGTGTCTCAGAAGTGTCATGGTATGATGATTATTTGATGAAGATTGTCTTCATCTCAGATGGCAAACCTCTTCAGTGCCTATGCACGCACATAGACTGAACAACTCATGTCAAAGATGCCTTTTGGGCCATGCTGGATGAGAAAGCTCCATCTTGAGCACAGCATGCAAGTACATTACCATTGTGCCATGCATTCAGCCAAAAATCAAAAATAAATTTAACATACTGTAGGTTCATGAATTACATTTCAACTTCCTGAACAGAAAATTACTAAAATTAAGTCATTGTGCAAGAGTGAAAATATTAGGATGTCTCATAAATAATGTTGTTTTTTAAGTTTGGTGTTTTATAATATAGAATTGGTTTTCTTTGGTTTGCCAGTGCTATTTACAGGAGGCCATGGCTAGAATTGCATATATAGCGAGAATGTATCAGTCGTCAGTTGTTGATACACAATCACAAATGGAACTTACAAAGCTGAAGGTTAGGGTTTTTCTACTGTAAAGCACTACTGGAAACAAGATTACAAAGCTGCTGCCGCGACTCGAAGAATATGTGAAGTGGAAGGAGAAGGTGTCGTTAGTGAGCGTGTGGCACAATGATGGTTTCAGCACTGGAGAAGAAAACACTACAATTTTACCATGCTCTGGAAGACCACTAAACTATGGGATATTGAGAATACATGCAGAGTTTTGAAAGAAAATCCGCTAAGTACTCTTAGCCTGTCAGAAGAACTTGGTGCATCAAAAGATATCATTGGAAAATCAAACAGAAGCTGTAGATCTGTACCTCATGAATTGACTCCTGAACAGGCTCAACGTAGAGTGGATTTCTGTCATCAGTTTATTGGTAACCCCATGGATGATGGATTTATCAGGAGAATTGTCACATGTGATGAAAAATGGGTCCATTACCACAACACTGGCACCTCGAAACAGGGCTCAGTCCCCGTAAACCTGCCAAAGTCATTGTTAAAAAGGATTGGTTCGGCCCCAAAGTGATGTGTGTCTGGTGGAATATTGAAGGAGTGATTCACTGTTAGTTTGTTCCAAATGAGCATGCAGTCAATGCGGATCTTCATTCGCAACAACTGAAACGAGTTCATGAAATTTTTAGACGGAGATACCCAGCATTAGTTAACCGAAATACAGTTCTCTTGCAGCAGGACAATGCAAGACCTCATACTGCACGAGTAACCATGGAAAAAAATTCAGGAATTGGAAGGAGTCGAACTGCTACCACATCCAGCATACAGCACTGATCTTGCGCCTTCAGACTACCATCTTTTTCGATCCAAGGCCCATTTCTTGCCTGGAAGAAATTTCGAAAACATCGAAGCTGTGGAAGTGGGTCTCGCCGAATTCTTCATAGCAAAACCCAGAGTCTGGTACCGTCGCGGGATTTTAAAAAAAACTCACTGAAAGATGGCGCAAGACCATAGAATCTGATGGTCTCTACTTTGAAGAATAGTTTAATTTCTTGTCAGAAAACTTTCAAAATCAAGTTTTCTTTAAAAAACAACATTACTTATGTATTATGTCAATACAAATTATTATGCTTAAAAATGAGGAAGTGGTGGGAAGTGATTGCAGTTCAAGAAGCGATACATCTAGGTCACCCGTCTAAAAATGTTAAGTAGCTATGATACTATATATTCTAATTTTCAAATGGAACCAAGTAACCCCCTGTGTTCATAACAAACTGACGGTAAAGATATGATAGGAATAATTAAGGAACTCAAAGATACTAGTGGTTGTGAGTAATATGGTCTCACAAGGGGAGGATACGATGCATGGGTCACCGATTCGAACCATCTTTAGTACACTAGTAGGGCATGACTAGGCGTATACCAGGTGAAAGTAGTAAGGTGCGCTTCTCAGTCGATTCCGAGAAATTAATTATAAATTATTCGTAATTGCCGTACGGCGTTCATGTGCTCTGTACGTTAACATGGCGCCAAGGAGCGCGTGGTACAGCGGTAAGAGCCCTGCTTCGTAAGCATGGGATCACTGGATCAAATCCCACCGGGGAGCAATTTATTTTTTTTCTTTTTACATAGGCAATTCGTACAACTGTAGGTGTCGTGAATAATGTTCATTTTGCTGTCTATTGTAATAACTTGTTTTGTGAGCGGGAAATGGGATTCTGAAATCATCGTATGGGGGTGAACGTTAGTCACATTACATAATGTACAGTGGGGGATTGCAAATACATTGTTATTATAAATGGTCAGGTGTTTTCTATTATATGTATATGTTTATACACTGAAGGCCCAGTCTGTTCCGTTCATTGCACGTCAGTGAACCATCAGACCACCCCGTACCACGCAAGTAGTGTCTCATGCTATGGGTATTGGTTGGAAAGTGTTCGGACCTGGCAAGGTCACCTGCACACAACAAACTAACGATAACGGTGGGCAGTTGTACTAACAGCAAATACTGTGAGTAAAGGTATTCTTTCATCAATCTCCTGTACGATTTATTCCGACTCCCTTTTCCCGCTCACATAACACGTTATTACAATTGACTGCAAAATGAACATTATTCACGACACCTACAGTTGTACGAATTGCCTATGTTTACAAAAAAAAAAAAAAAAAAAAAAGCTCACTGGTGGGATTCGATCCAGTGATCCCACGCTTACAAAGCAGGGCTCTTACCACTGCACCATGCACTCCTTGCCTCCATGTTAACGTACAACGTACATGAACGCCGTACAGCAATTACGAATAGTTAATAATTAATTTCACGGAATCGGCTGAGAAGCGCACCTTACTACTTGCACCTGGTATACGCCTAGTCATGCCCTACACATGTACTAAAGATGGTTCGAATTGGTGATCCATGCATCGTATCCTCCCCTTGTCAGTAAAATAGTGTTTAAAAGTTATCAATGTTAGTCCCATGCCGAAACAAATAATTGATATGAGGCAAAATCTCCGCTTGTAAATTGCAAAATTTACACTCATAGTTTTAAAATAATTTCAGTACCATTGTTTCTCACAATTTTCTGTGTTACAAGGTGGAGAATTGATAATAATAATTATTGATGGTGTCGGAGAACTCTGAAGATTTGTGGTGCGCTGGGTGTTGTTCCAATTCGAGGCAGATGTAGGTGTCTTAATCTTTCTCAGATACCTTATTATTATTATTATTATTATCATCAGCGTCTTTCCTGTAGAGTGAACATGCTGCATACTCATTCAGCAACTACAGCCAATGGACACCCTCATGCTTTGATGTCACAACACGCTCGTCATTGTGACAGTCACTCACAGGTCTTTGCTCCGCCCCAAAGCTATATGCAGATGACCTTGCTTTTCTGCCCCTTGAAACAACAATAACTAACATGACTAAAGTTGTTGGTGCTCCAGAGCTGATTGCTCCTGTTCCTTCCCTTGCAACACTGCTCTAGATACTGTACAACATGCCCATGTATGTGTCTTGTTTTCTATCATAACATTTATATTGGTTCCTCAGTTTAGGGGCTGCGACAACGCGGTCATGTAGCCCCAACATTTATATTGCCAGTAAGATTAACAGCATTAAACTGGAGGGAGTCAGGGGGAAAACTACAATCAGGATGGTTGCCGACAGTACTAGGGTTCAAACCTTTGATCTCCATACTTGCTGGAGCTGATGAGCTAATTAACGTGCGTACAGTATATATGTTGCTGGGTTATGCTGACGAGCTAAATAAAGAGGAAATTGTTCCACCCAGGCAATACATTTTATTGAAAACAAACTGTATGCTTATCACAACATAAGGTACATGTTTCAATGCCTACAATTTAATAGCATCTTCTTCTTCAGCCTAGTGATCATAGTATTGGGCAGCATTATAAAGGAAAAGCCATGTCATTAAAAACTAGGGAATGGGTGAAATGAAAATGAGAATGAGTGAAAATTGCACGAATGATTACAGTACAAACACATTATCAAGGTTACAAAAAATCATTAAAACGTCAGTAAAAAAACAATTCACAAAGTTCATTAAACCACTTCACTGCAACAGTCCATCATCATCATCATCATCATCATTTCCCCTTATCCAGCTCCTGCCGGGTTGGGGTATTTATGGCACTTCTCCACTTTCCTCTTTCCTTCCACCATTCTTCTTCCACGATCTTGTCCCAGTCCAGATTTCTTTTTCTTATGCTGTTCTTCACTGAATCAATCCACCTTGTTCTAGGTCTTCCTCTTGCTCTCTTACCCTTGCACTTTGCCTCCAGCATCTGTCTTGGTATTCTATTTTCCTCCATCCTCTTTACATGACCAAACCACTATAGTTATTCTTCTCAATTCTCTCATTTAGTTTTCCCATCCCAACTTCCTTCCTAACATCTTCATTCCTCACTCTGTCTTTCCTTGTCTTTCCTATCATACTTCTTAGGAATTTCATTTCACTGGCTTGGATTCTACTCTCTTGCTTGTTTGTCAGGGTCCAAGTCTCGGCTGCATAAGTTAATATGGGAACATAGTACACTTTATACATTACCTCCTTGCTTTTCCTTGGTACTTCCTTATCCCAAACAAGTTTTCTTACACTTTGATAGAATGCATTGCTCTGCTGTACTCTCCTGCCAATCTCCATGTCCAACCTACCAGTTTGCATCAATTCACTTCCTAGGTATTTGAACGTGTCCACAATTTCCAAACTCTGACTTCCAATTTTCACAGTGCCCTTTCCTTGTCTTTCCCCTCTTGTCATCACCATGGTCTTGCTTTTCTCTATACTGATTTTCAGGCTGTACTTCTTGGAACAGTCCAATTGTTTCAAAATTGCAGATATAGTCATATAAACTTTCCCATTGATAAACATCATCACTGTGGAATGCAGTAGAATCTTCTTGTAAAAGGGGAGGGGAGGTCATTAGCAATATTCTCAAAACCATGTCAACGAAAATATATTTTATCCTTTTTTTTTTTTTGGGCAGATGATGCGTGCCAAAAGATCTGTCAATAAACTTGAAAAGGATGGAAATGAAATTGTCAGCTCCATGGACTAATCCGATGTCATATCAGAAGTGCGCCATGAATTCTGTAATAGAACTAAATAGAAAAATAAAACGACAAGCAATATACGTAAACGAAAGGAAGGATATAACCGCGGTGAATACAGAAACCTAATAAGAGACAAAGACTTACCCCATACTGTAAGCGTGAGAGCTTAGGCAGTGGAGATGTTGTCAAGAGAGCTGAGTGAGGGAGGGGAAGGGGAAGGGGATGGGGGGTGGAGCGGGGGTGATGGAATGGATAGGGAGAGGAGGGGGTAGGGGAAGGTGAGTGAGTGCAGGGGGAGGAAAGAGACTTATGTGGACAAGGTCTTCAAGGCGGCTTGCTTTGTTTACCACGTATTCCGTTAGCATGTCGTATAGTACGTTCAGCTCATAATTAATTTCGTTGAGATTATGTGCAGGAGAGATTCTTAATGCATTGTTTATCTCCATTGCCTCCAATATATTCATAGAAATCCCCTTGTCGGCATAAAGAAGAATTTTAAGGTCCTTATATGCCAGCAAAAGTATGATGGGATTCCTCCATGTGTAATGAATGCCATGGCAGAATATTTTCTGTACTTAGTGGCATTGACATGTTCTCCATATCTTATGGCAAATGACCTTCCTGTTTGGCCAACGTAATTAGCATCGCATTCGGAACAACTAAGCCTATAAATGTCCGACCTACAAAATTTGTTTTTGGAGTTAATAGTGCTTGAATTGAAAAATAAATTATAGTTAGTATTTGTGGCTTTAAAGACAATTCTTAATCCTTGTATCTTAAGGACATTGGAAACACTATAAGTGCGAGCATTGAAATAAGTAAAAACTGCTTGTTTTTGTCTTTCTTTTTGTTCAGGTATCAAAAAAGTATGGGGCTTATTCTTAATTTTGCTTAAAATGTTGAAAACAAGCTGATCATTGAATCCATTGACCTTAGCTAATTGGCGAATAATTCTTATTTCACTGGTCCGGTCACTTTTGGATAAAGGAATACTGAGAGATCCATGCACCATACTGCAGAAAGTCGCCTTTTTATGATTATCAGGATGACACTTATAGTGTTTCCAATGTCCTTAAAAAAACAAGGATTAAGAATTGTCTTTAAAACCTCAAATACTAACTATAATTTATTTTTCAATTCAAGCATTATTAACTCCAAAGACAAATTTTGTAGGTCGGGCATTTATAGGCTTAGTTGTTCCGAATGCGATGCTAATTACGTTGGCAAAACAGGAGGGTCATTTGCCATAAGATATGGGGAACATGTCAATGCTACTAAGTACAGAAAATATTCTTCCATGGCATTACACATGGAGGATTCCCATCGTAATTTTGCTGGCATTAATAAGGACCTTAAAATTCTTCATTATGTGGACAAGGGGATTTCTATGAATATATTGGAGGCAATGGAGATAAACAATGCATTAAGAATCTCTCCTGCACATAATCTCAACGAAATTAATTATGAGCTGAACGTGCTATACGACATGCTAACGGAATACGTGGTAAACAAAGCAAGCCGCCTTGAAGACCCTTTCCACATAAGTCTCTTTCCTCCCCCTGCACTCACTCACATTCCCCTACCCCCTCCTCTCCCTATCCATTCCATCACCCCCGCTCCACCCCCCCATCCTCTTCCCCTTCCCCTCCCTCACTCAGCTGTTACTTGCACTGAAACGATCGCCTCAATACAGCTCTCTTGACAACATCTCCACTGCCTAAGCTCTCACGCTTACATTATGGGCAAGTCTTTGTCTCTTATTAGGTTTCTATATTCACCGCGGTTATATCCTTCCTTTCGTTTACGTATATTGCTTGTCGTTTTATTTTTCTATTTATTTCTATTACAGAATTCATGGGGCATTTCTGATATGACATCGGATTAGTCTGTGGAGCTGATAATTTAATTTCCATCCTTTTCAAGTTTATTTACAGATCTTTTGGCATGCATTATCTGCCACAAAAATGGGTTAAATTTATTTTCGTTGACATGGTTTTGAGTATATTGCTAAATGACCCCTCCCTTTACAAGAGGATTCTACTGCATTCCACAGTGATGATATTTTATCAATGGGAAAGTTTATATGACAATATCTGCAGTTTTGAAACATTAACAATTGGACTGTTCCAGTGAAGTGGTTTAATGAACTTTGTGAATTGTATTTTACTGACGTTTTAATGATTTTTTGTAACCTTGATAATGTGTTTGTACTGTAATCATTCGTCTAATTTTCACTCATTCGCATTTCATTTCACCCATTCCCTAGTTTTCAAAAACAAGGTTTTTCCTTTATAAGTGCTGCCCAATACTATGATCACTAGGCTGAAGAAGATGCTATTAAATTGTAGGCATTGAAATATGTACCTTATGTCATGATAAGCATACAGTTTGTTTTTAATAAAATGTATTGACTGGGAGGAACAATTTTCTCTTTATTTAGCATTGATCTGTCAATACGGAAAAATGAAATTTTGTCAGAGCTCAACTTATGCTGACGGGAGGTTATGCAGATTATCACATATTCCTTCTTTGAGAATTACAGTACGTGAAACATACCAGAATGAAGTATGCACTGACCTCCAGAAAGCATACAAATAGTGAATGAGTCTTATGGTTCAGTTACAGTACCTCAAAGATAAATATAACATATGAATATAGCGTATAGATTACAACAAGAGTGCAAAACATTTTCTGCTTAAGTACAGTTTACGCCACAGTTTTTAGGCGGTCAGTCCTGAGCCAGCTCTCATTCCTCATGAAGAGATTTTGCTTTTTCGTCTTCTTTGTACTTTCCTTTGCATCACAAGCTTTTCCATGGTTTCAGTTCCTTTTGAGATGTGGCCGAAGTATATCAAGTATCTCTTCGTGAGCCTGTCCTTGACCCTACATTCCTCAAGAATCAAAGCATTGATGTCTTCTTACCTCATCTGAGCAACCTCCATTGCTTGAGATTATGGCTCCCAATCTCTCCTTTTACGTTAAAGCCAGCAACTCTTCTCAGGTGTAATAGGTTGTTGTTCGCCCTGTCCACAATCATGACCTTTGTATTGCCACATTCTCTGCTTGCTCTTGTCAGGTGATCCATTATTATCTTCAGCTTCTTGTGCTTGCTGCAATGATGGGGGTGTCATCAACAAATCTCAAGTTGCTGATGGTTTTCCCTCCCACTACGTTGTTGCCTTCTCTTTCATCTTTGTGCTCATAGTATTTGTGAAGTAGTGCGAAAGAGGACGCTTTCCTGTCTAACACCCGCCTTGGTCTTGTCGGTGTCGGAGAGCTCTGAAGAGTTGTGCTGCTCTGTTTGTTGTTCCAACTCGAGGCAGATGTAGGTGTCCTAATCTTTCTTGGATACCTTCTTGATTTCTTTGCTTAGTGCTTTCAGCCTATCCTCTCTGTGCCCATGGTCCAGTCCCAGGCACCCTCAGTGCTCTCTTTTCCTCTACCAAAGTATCATCCATCACCATCATCCAGTGCACTTCTGTGCAGTCATCTTAATCCAGCTCTGGCCCCCTCAACTATGTCCCATTGATGTCTTCCTGTGATACACCTTGCCTCGTGTCCTTCCAGTATGTTTCAGCAATGCCACAGATGTTTTCTCTCATCAACTCTCATTCTAGATGTGGAGTTTACTAGTCTGCAAGGGGCTTTTCACATTCCAAGTTCCAATCTGGAAACTTTGAAGGCTTGCAGCTTTTCCCTTTTTCCTGCACCCTACATCACTATGCCTAGTCACCCATTTACTTGGCACAGCACCGGTTGCTAGCCAGAGGGCTTGACAATATCAATCCATGGATACAGTTTAACATCAAGCCTGGGACTAATTTGTGTAGGTAAAATAATAAATTAAAAGAAACACAGCACTTCGAAGATTAGGACATCAGGAGCGTAAAACTCCTCACAACTGTGTGTGTGGGGGGGGAAGGGGTCAAATTTATAATCTTCAGTTGTCTACCTTCCCTGGTAGGTTCATTTTTAGTTTAAGGCTTACAGCTTGAAATAGCACGGTAATGTACGCCTAAATTAAAATAAAAACAAAGATGATTTTTATTCATTAAGATACAGAATATGAATAGGCCTACAAATAAATAAAACATTTGTCGACGTCTAGCAAAAGATCTGAACACTGACTGCCTTGTCGATCTTTGTTTGCAAACTGTTGAGCAAGACGCATGTCATCTAGCTTGTCAACCATTTCCGAGTAGGTGGCCAGTAGGCAGCAATGACTCCATCTAATTTGTCCCATCGTAGATTGGAGGTAGTCTTTAACCCATCTCATCACCAAAAAACTTCTCTCTGCAGAACAGTTTGAAGTAGGTATGACGAGCAGTGACAAAGTACAAACTTCACAAATTTAAACGAAGTAATCAACAAAGTTTAGACAGAAACTGATGAAATTCCGGAGCTCCACCGATTTGGGTAAACACGACACAAGTGTAGAACCAAATGTCAAACCTCTGATGTCACGTGCATCACTGCTTTTCGAACTCTGTCGGATCAATGCATGGCGCATATGTAGGGTGTGCTTAAAATGTGAGATGTGTGAGGGAAGAGTCATGTTACTTTAGAATCTTCGTATAGAAAGGCGCACGCGCTGTTGTTTCTTGGCAGGAGTAATGATTTTGTGTGCTGTATGTCACTGTATCTTACCTCAGTTTTAAACTGGGGCTCATAAATAATAGTTTGAAAATGCACCTTTTCGGATCGTCGTGATAAGGGGACAGAGATCAAAGCGCCTCGGCTCTTGGCTCAGTTGGTGCCTCGGTGGGAAACGGGGGAAAAATAGATTGTTTGGTAGAATAACGGAATTACGACTAAGGAAGGCAAGAGGGCTTTTCTGATTCTACACCTAACGTAGTATTAAATCGTTTATAGAATAGTTTCGGGTTATTTTAATTTAACTTTTTTAAGGGGGCGGTAAGCTACTTAAAAATGTTGTCTTGCAGCTAAAACTTGAGGGGGAAATGCCCCCGTGCCCACCCATGTTTACACCCCTCAGGATATACTCCATGTGTGCCATTACAATATTTACCCTACCATATAGAACTGAATTGCACACTGCTTAATGGCTACTGTTGGCTCTGTGATCCACACTAGAATTAAGAAGCAATAGAGAGCTTTGAAGCCATTTCTCAGCATTGCCCTATCGACAATTATCGATATTGCAACTTTTCATTTCGTCAACACAATCCAATCTTAATTACAGGGACATGTGAAAAAACAACCTGAAAAAAATATATTTGTTATGGATTACAGAAGAGCTAATAAGGATGACATGTTTCGCTCGTCAAGCAAGCATCATCAGATCCAAATAAAATAGTTGTACAAAACACTACCAAACTCACTATGCCACCCACAAATGGTCGTTGCCCACCTAATACTAAAAGCTTGGCAAAAACTTAGTAAGTGTGGCAACTATTGCTGATAAATATTAAAGCATTAAGCATCCGAAAGAAAGAACTATTTATTTAATATCTACAAGGTTGTAAGACTGAGAAATGTCGATCCCATACACCGACAGTCTCCCACCACCAACTAATCTAAGTGGCTTTAACCTACCCAAAGGTTCCAGGTTTAATTTCCGGCCAGGGTATGGGATTTCAATCTCGTATAGCTCACGGACTGGATGTTTGTGACATCTTCATCACAGTACACAAGTCGCCCACAGATGCCAATTTGAAATAACTGTACCAGGCCTCTCGAGAGGCCACATTCATACAATTATGAATGATAGTACAGTAGGATATGATCATTTGTAGTCTTTTCTTTTTAGCATTTGTAATGCATAGCATACTGATCTCGACCTTAAATTCATGAATGATATTGGCTGTTCTAATTTAGATCATAAGTAAGATGATTTCCTTTTCTTGATGGTGTTCAACAGGCATCGATTCTCCTGAATTTGGTTCAGAACAAGCTCATTTCTCTTTCTTTCCACCCAGCTTGTTCGGGTCATTCGTCTCCAAAACCACATTTCAGCTGCCTCAAGTTTTGATTCTTCTCTTTTCCCCAGTGTCCATGTTTCATAACCATAGGTCAACACACTCCAAACAAAGATCTTGAGAAATGACTTCCCTATCTTCAAGTTGAGGTGCTCATTGAGCAGCAAATTCTTCTTATTTTGAAAGGCTTTCTTCGCCAACACTATTCTTTTCTTAATTTCTGAGATGCATCTGTTGTCATAATTAATCACACTTCCCAAATAGCAAAATTCCGTTACTTGTTCAATGGCACTATCATTTAACATTATATTAGCTAAAATTGGTTGTTTCTTTTTATCAACCACCATTAATTTTGTCTTCCAAGAATTAACACTTAGCCCGAATTTTCCTAAGGATTTCTGAAAAATGTTTAACATTCTATTCATTTCACATGCAGAGTTTGCTAAAAGTGCAATATCATCTGCAAAGCGAATGCTATGAACCTGTACTCCATTAAATTTTAATCCTTTTGTTTTCTCTTTTAATGCATTTACTGCAGCTTCTATATAGATATTAAAGAGATATGATGATAGAGGACAACCCTGCCTTACACCTCTTCTTATTTTTGCTTCTCTTTTATTGGCATTAACTGTTATTTCTGTAGTTTGATTTTTATATAAGTTCAGAATAAGGCGCCTGTCTTTCCAGTCAA
This sequence comes from Meconema thalassinum, assembly GCA_946902985.2. Classification (NCBI taxonomy): domain Eukaryota; kingdom Metazoa; phylum Arthropoda; class Insecta; order Orthoptera; family Tettigoniidae; genus Meconema; species Meconema thalassinum. Next base: position 1,607,367,033 of record OX336388.2, on the reverse strand, counting down.
TCCCGACTTTGGCCAATGTAAGAAATAAGGTTTTCCAATTAACATTATCAAATGCCTTTTCTATATCAATGAATACTATATAGGTTTTTCGATTAACTTCCAGTCTTCTTTCTAAAATCTGACGTAATGCTAGGATAGCCTCCCTAGTCCCATTCCTTGTTCTAAATCCATACTGATCACTATCCAGATGTTGTTCAATTTTCTTGCTTAGTCTCTCTTTGATGATTATCAATAAAATCTTTGATGCATGTGAAAGAATGGCTAAAGTTCTATAATTAGAACATTCACAAGCATTTCCTTTCTTGGGCAGTGTGATTGTTCGACTTTTAATAAAATCAGGAGGTACAATTCCGTCCTCATAGCATTTAGTAATGATTTGAAAAAGGCATTCCTTAATGCTTACATCACAAGGAATGTAGAAGACTAAAAAACAACAGCATTTACCATTATAAGGAAATGTAAGAAAATTTCTGTATTGATTAATAGATAGTTAAAATGCTCTGCCAATCAATACAAATTCTATTCCAATTAGTGCATGTTTCGATCCAACAATGGCACCTTCTTCAGCAAATTGGAATCAAACCTTAAGAAACTACGTAATCTATTAAAACTGTTGAGAAATGAAATCAGGATGAAATGAAGAAACTGGAAAACAATGAATAACAACAATGAAAATATAAGTTCACTATTATAATATGACAATCCTAAAGAGTATTGTCTATTATCAAGCCCCATTATAATAGTGGTCATATTTTTCCAGGAGTGTTATTAACTTATTATTCATAATATTACGTATATTGTACCCCAACCCGTCATTGTGCAAATTCATGTTGAATGGCTGAGTATGAATCTGTTTACACTTAATTACTCAAAAAATGTCTGCATGATGTTACATAGCTGTGAATATGATTTAAATGCAACAACAAATATCTCATTTGACATGACCAAACTTAAGTGGGTGAAGGTGGTTAGATATCTTGGCTTTATAATAGACAATTACTCTTTCTTGGGCATCACATATAACAAATATAAAAAATAAAATCTCAGCTTTAGTTGGAATCTTTGCTAAAATCAAGTGTTACATAACAACACAAACATTATGTGTAATACATTTCGCAATGATCCAATCTCGGCTCTCATACCTATGTTTCATCTGGGGAAGGGCTTCACAAACTAATTAGAATAATCTTGGGATTCTACCAACAGGGCTATAAAAAAAATAAGTTACATGTAGTCAGCAATAGAACGACTAAATTTGGCATCAATGCACTGCAGCATTTGCTCATCTATAAATACAACCATGTATCACATGATCTAGCAAGAATCTCTAAAATGTATCTATTTCATGAAAAGTTGAAATGATAGGCACAGATACACACAGACTTGGAATGTGTAATAACTTACTCTTGTTGTACCCACTTCCTTTGCATTTTCCAAATAGTTTTATGTTTATCATTATTAATTGTATTATATTTCAAAGCATCATAAAAAAAAAGTATCTTTGCTATACTCTCATCATCGGCGGCTTCGGTGGCGTAGTCGGTAGCATGCTGAGCTTCTATGCCCAAGATCGCGGGTTCAAATCCGGCCGAAGTCATCGGATTTTTTAAGAGCGTTAAAAATCCCTCAGTATGCCTTCCTTCGGAGGGGAAGTAAAGCCGGCGGTCCCATGTCATAGATTTATGGCATGTTAAAGAACCTTCCACTAATTACACCTGTGTGAAGCTAAATTGTATAGGTTAGGAATGTAAACAACGCTCTTAGGTTCCTACGTTCGTTGCCAAGAGCCGACTGTGGTGACGTCTGGTAGCTAAGTTCGGAACTAGTAGTCGTTGACGGTGGCATTTGGCGGCAAAAGTAGGAACTACTTGAAAATCGATCGTCTGCAGTCCATCAGGGTGTCTACTGTAAGGATGAAGTAAAAATTAGTTACTTTTTTAGGTACCTTTTAGTTAATTTTAGTTACCTTTGAATTCAAGTTACGTCTGCGGTCTACAAGCATAGGCGCTCATCACGCGGTGAAGAAAAACAACAATGAACTGTTTTTAAAGAAGTTTTATATTTATCGTATGGCTTTTAGTGCCGGGAGTGTCCGAGGACATGTTCAGCACGTCTGAGTCTGTAGCTGCTTCCAACGGACACCCTTAGGGTGAGCTACAAGTTCCGTTCAATTTCAAGTTGCAACCAGATATCAATGATACCTAGTGGTCAACGTTGGAACTTTGATAGAGCGTTCTGACGAAATATAACCAAACAATTTAGCTTCACACAAGTTTTGTCTGTGGAAGAATCCTTTACATGCCATAAATCCATGACATGGGACCGCCGGCTTTACTTCCCCTCCGAAGGAAGGCATACTGAAGGATTTTTAACGCCGGGTTTGAACCCGCTATATTGGGAACAGCAGTTCAGCATGCTACCAACTACACCACCGAAGCCGCTTTAAATGAAATTCACATGTTTTTATAAACATTTAAAAAATAATAATTATATACTAGATATTTAATATCCAATGAGTTGTTTCAGCTAATATGTCGTCTTGTCCACAATATGTTGTTATTATTACGGTACCAAGAGGTTGCTCAGCTCTTGACCATTTGGCGAGATTTCCTTCGTCCCCGCGGTAGGTCGCGAAGAAATGTATGCGATGTTAGGCGATCGTCACCAAATTCTGTCTTCGCAGTCAAATGCGGAGAAATATCGAGATGTTACACGATCGGCGCTGGTCTCGGTTGTTTGGTGAACTTCCCGTAGTTTTCACGATAGAACACGGAGAAAAATCGCGATTTAAATCATCAGCGTCACTTTTAGTCATTCGACGAGATTTCCATTGTCCTTGAGTTCGGGCACAAGAAAATATAGCATTATTACGCAATCGGCGCCACTTGCTGTCCGTTTGACAAGAATACAGTAATGTCCTCGTCATTGAATGCGGAGAAATATCGCGATGTATCGCAATCGCTGCCGCTCTCGGCCGTTTTACGTTGTCCTCGAGATATTATGCAATCGTCGCCGCACCTGGCCGTTCAACGATTGTCTGCCTGTCTATCTGTCCTGATAGAATGGCGGAGGCAAGCTCAAGGTTGGGCATGGTTAAAATTCACGCGTAGTTATGAACATGTTGTTCGGTCGGCGCCGTGATTCCCTTTGTCCCTATGCTGTGGTTGGGAGTTCATGAGTTCAGGGTGGATCACGAGGAGGATTTAGTATTTCGATGCTACGTAGGCTGCCATTTTTAAGTGGGTTGATGCACTTCTCGCTCCCCGCACGCTTTTAAGTATACGGTCATGGGAAAAGTGGCAAGTAGGTTTCGTGATGGGTGCTCCGTGATGGGTGCCCAATCACCTTTAACAGGATTCCCGCAGTCCCCGTGGTCACAAGTTCACGATAGGGGACGGGTATTATGATTTTACGCAACTGACGTCGATCTCGGTCCGTTTGACGAGATCCCCGCAGGCCGTCTTCAGGATGCGATTTTGGAGGATAAACGTTCGATCTAGGTACGGTATCGAATATTACGAATTGTTCTGAGAGGATTGCACGAATAATACGTCAAGAGGGCAAGTTTTATTTCGGTTGAGAACCACGAATTATCAACAAGTTATCGAAATAATCGGTTAGATTATATATCCGATGGAACGAAAGTTCGAAGGAAAAATCGACTTATAACGGAATTTCGAATTAACCATACTGAATGTCGCAAATTTACTTGACATATTTTTTAAATAAGTTATATGTATTTCGAAGATTTTTCGCATTTTTTCGAAACGATAACATTTCGCAAGATTGCGACATTAAATTGTTTCGCGTTATTTCTGGACTTCAATTTGACATAGTTTCCAAATAACATAAATGAGAGATTTCTTTTTAGTTTCGGAAGTATTCGCGAATAAACGTCTCGCGAAAAGTCAGGTTTCCTAATACAGTAACACAGAAACATATTTCACGCGAAACTTAAGACTTCTTGATGCCGAAAATATACGTTGAACCGATGTATACCGCTCAAGGTATCCTCGGTATGTATTTCCTTGAGGTCGGGTACGGAGACATATAGCTTAGTATATGCAATAGTCACGGCGCCGCTTGCGTGAAACTCGCGATCTCTGAGCCTGCCGGCGCGAGTTTAAATGATTCAACCCGCCTTCAGAAAATTTTCGTTACCCGTTTGTAAAATTCGTTACTTTTTCGTTACTTTCGTTACCCATTTGTAAAATTCGTTACTTTCGTTACCGGTAGACACCCTGTCCATACTTGAATTAAAACAGATACACACACTAATACAGTCATCACAATTAACACCGGTTATCAGACAGATTTTACACACACCCAAAGTACATGGGGCTACATGACCGCGTTGTCGCAGCCCCTAAACTTAAGAACCAACCAACTCTCATCATCATCTTCATTTCCCGTTTCCAGCTTCCTGGGTCGGCTTGTGAATTAAAGACCTCCATCGTAGCTTCTCTCTCCACCACTCCTCTCCTTTTTAAAGTACATCTTCAGGTTTTCTTCACCTCTTCTCTATGCACTCCCAGACTGTATCCGTCCATCTCTTTTGGGGTCTTCCTCGTGGTCTCTTCCCTGTCATCTTTTCGGAAAAATCTTTCCTAGGAACTCTCTCCTCTTTCATCCTCATCATGTGACCATATCACTTTAACTTTGTTATTTCTATCCTGTCCTACAGCTTCAAGAATCCTGTCCTTTTGCTTATCTCTTCATTTCTGGTCTTGCCCTCTATGCCTCAGAAATTTCATCTCCGCTGCTTGTATTCTAACCTCCTCTCTTTTTTGCAGCAGTCCATGTTCCAGCTGCATATGTTAGTATAGGCTCATAATAGGTTGAATATTGTACCCTTTTACATTTCTGTGGGACGACTGGGTTCCTCAGAATACCCCTCACACTCTGATAAAAAGTCTTGCATTTTGTATTCTCCTTCCAATTTCTCCTTTATCCTTCCATCCTCTGCGATCACACTTCCCAGATACTTGAAACTCTTAACCACTTCTAGACTTTCCCCATTTAGTTTTAATGTTCCTCTTCCTTCCTTTGTTCCTCTTGACATAACTATTGCCTTGCTCTTCTCTGTGCTGACTTTCATCCCAAATTTCTCTCTCTCTTGATTCCAAACCTCTACTTACTTTTGCTCTTCCTTTTCGTCCTCACCCCATATCACTATATCATCGGCAAACAACATGGCCTTTGTTGCCTCTCGTCCTAATTTCTGTTTCACATTCTTGTGAATTACATCCATGACTATGGTAAACACTTCCCTGTCAAAGACCTGTTTCCACTTTAAACCATTTTGTTTCTCCTGTACTGGTCTTTACACTACTAACACAATATTTGTAAATGGCTTTTAACATTCTCACTTCTGCTCCGTTAACTTGTTTTTTACTTAATACATCCCAAACCACCAGTATAGGCACACTGTCGTAAGCTTTTTCAATATCAATAAATGTCATCACCATCATCATCATCATCTTGTACAGTTTCCAGCCCCAGGCTGGGTCTGTTTGGAACATAAGCCTCGCCACTTTGTCCTTTCTTCCCACCACCTCTCCGCTGTCACTCTGGTCCAGTCCTCGCCTCTCTTCTTGACACATTCCTCCACTCCTTTCAGCCATCTATCTCTTGGTCTTCCCCTTGGTCGTTTCTTCTGCATCTGCATCTCATGTATCCTCTTGGGAATCTTCTTCTCTTCCATTCTCTTTAAGTGTCCATACCACCTCAGTCTTGATGTTTCAATCGTACCTTGCAAGGGCTCCTCTTTCACAATTTCCCTGACCTTTTCATTCCTCACCCTGTCTCTTCTTGTCTTTTCCATATTCCCATCTTTTCTCCATCAGGGTTCTTAGTGTAAAAATTAAGTCAAAACTAGATCTGCTTTTTCTAAAGCCATACTGTTCTTCTTCCATCTCCCCTTCTATACTCTCATTTTCTTCAATTATATTGTAACACTTTTCCCTGTATTTATATATAATGTGCCAAAAGCATCACTTAGAATATACTTCAATTGCACATTGTGGTACTCTAAATGAAGTTTAGCATAAGCAAAAGCGAGAGAGGAAGAAGGAGAGAGTCGCAACGGGAATAACAATTGGTGGGGAAGAATTGAGGAAAGTAGAGAGTTTCAAGTAACTGGGAAGCATGATACAAGAAAATGGAAGAAACGACAGAGAAATAACTGAGCGGGGGAGGCAAGCAGAATTATTCAGGAAGAGTGTTAGGAGCCTGGTATGGAGTAAGGATGTCCCTCAAAACAGCAAAACGGTCATATATAGGGCGTACTATGTTCCAATCCTGACGTATGTCTCAGAGACCTGGGTTATGAAAGGAAGGGAGCGAAGCAGAATACAGGCTAGTGAGATGAAATTCTTGAGAAACAGTACTGGAGTGACAAAGGTGGACAGGTTAAGAAATGAGAAGATCAGAGAATTAGTCAAGGAGGGAGCATTACAGGATAGGATAGAGGAATCAAGGCTTAAATGGTATGGGCATGTTAAGCGAATGGATGAGAGGAGGATACCCAGGAGGATACACGAGATGAAAATAGAGGGAAAAAGACCAAGAGAAAGGCCAAGAGATAAGTGGCTGAAGGGTGTGGAGGACTGCATGCGAAAGGAAGGAGAAGACTGGACCAAGGTGGCGACGGAGAGATGGTGGGAGGACAGAAGACTGTGGAGAGGCTTATGTTCCAAACAGACCCGGCCAGTGGCTGGAAACTGTGCAAGATGATGATGATGATGATACTCTAAATGTATTATAATTTAGCCTTTGTGTAGTTAGTCTGTCATCTATGCAATGAACTATGTATCGTTTCCCACTAGAGAGATCTACTCTTGGGAATCCTTGACTAGACAAATCATTTCAAAAACTAGTAGTTCCGTTAAGAACTAAAGCTGATTTTCATATATCCTACTTATGTTAATTGCCACTATCAACATACAAAATTTCAGTTTGATTGCTGTAATAGATTCGTAGATATTGAGAACCGAATAAATATTTTGGATGGTCGCCATGTTGGATTTTTATATATGTACTGTAGGTCTTAGAGTTATGTACTGTTACATGAAGATTATTGTGTATGTGTAGTATTCAAATTTCAATCGCATGATTAGGACACAAGAAGTAAAAACGAGATTTAAAAATTTCGCATACCGTAGCTGCCATCTTGTGGTTATGGAAACAACTGAAATAAATTAGATCCCAGTGGATTAACATTTGTATAAGGATTTACTGTACCAAGTTTCACTGCACTCGGATAGTTAAAATGCGAGAAACGCCCATGTGAATATTTATACTTCGCTTCACCGCCATGTTGGATTTGTTATCACCAAGTTATTGAAAGTCCTATAGGTGAACTTACAGTATGTTCATAGCCCCTGTGAACATTAAAAAAGCTCACTTTGATTGCTATAATACTGTAGATTCGTAGATATTGAGAACCGTCTAAATATTTTGGATGGTCGCCATGTTGGCCATAGAGTCATGTACCATTAAAGGAAAATTATTGCGTAGGTTCATTATTCAAACTTTCACTTCGATGGCATGATTACGACACAAGAAATAAAAACTTAATTTTAAAATTTGCACAGCCGCCATCTTGAGGTTATGTAAACAATTGAACTAGATTAGATACCAGTGCATTACAATGTGTATAAACATTTGCTGTACGAAGTTTCATTGCGTTTGGATCATTAAATTGCGAGAAAAGTCTATTTAAAACTTTCAACTTCGCTTGGCTGCCATGTTCGTTTTGTAGTTAACCGGTTTTTGAATGTCTTATAGATGAACGTCCTGTAGTGCCCTTTATCTCTGTACAAAATTTCAGGATGATACCGGTAATAGTTTCAGAGATATAGAATGCCGGTGAAATATTTCACACAGCCGCCATCTTGAGGTTATGTAAACAATTGAATGAAGTTAGATGTCGGTGCATTACAATGTGTATAAACATACACTGTACCAAGTTTCATTGCGTTTGGTTGGTTAAATCGCGAGAACCGTCTATTTAAAAGTCGTAACTTCGCTTGGCCGCCATGTTGGTTTTGTAGTTACCAGGTTTTCAAAAGTCACATAGGTGAACTTCTAGTAGTTCCCTTTATCACCGTACTAAATTCCAGGGTGATATCGGTAATAGTTTCGGAAATATTGAATGCTGGTGAAATAATTCGTACGGCCGCCATGTTGGATTGGTGAGACGTAACAAAATTTGAAGGGCACGGTCGGGGTCGTCCGGAATATTTCTATGGACTTACCTAGTTTCATTGAAATCGCTCCAACCGTTTAGATTTTATTAGGGGGGACACACACACGAATCACACATGCGCACACACACACACGCGGACAAAAGGTGATCTCATAAGCCAATTTTTTCATAAATGAAAATAGGCTAAGAAATCATTATGTATACCAGACCACCTGATATAAGGTGCACATATACAGAATTTTACAGGAGAGCTTAATGAATATTTTCTATAGTTTTTCACTCTTTTTAATGACAAGTTTCATTAACTTCTCCAACATAATGTTGTGCCCTTATAACACTCGTTTTCAAATTTTTATTTAATTGTTAGTGTGTTTTTACATGATGGGCACAGTACCCCTTCCAGCTTTCTAAATCGTATATTATCATGTGTAGAAGATGAAAATTGTAAACTGTGCTTTCTCTTTCACAGAGTACTAACAATCCTGTCTAAGATCATGAGAGCACTACTTTCTATGAATACACTGACAAACACTCTTTGTGTACAAATAAAAATAGAAATTCAATTTTGTAACAAAATGGCTTAATCTACTGATACGGCTCCCTCGTTATTGCGCACCCTCAAATGCCAACTGGCTGCGCCAGGATTCGATCCTGCAACCTTGGGAACAGCAGGCAAGAACGTCACCGTTGAGCCACGCAGCCAGCTATGAGGAAATTAATACAGAATGTCTTTTTCATGTTATTAATTAAATTGTCAGGCTGAAACTAAGAACAGAGCTCCTGTAAGGTAGCCTTATTGATCCCTGTATTATCTGGAAATAGTATGGTCTTGTGGAGCAAGTTGTTGTTCTTTGTTTGAGCAACTGTACTTATTTTTCTCTCTTACTAACTGTTCTATTTTAATATTACACAAATGGCCAGCTGAAGCTCATTTCATTGCCCAGAATAATCTAATGTAATATCTTTAACCACAACACCTGAAGTGTTTTCAGGAGCATGTAAACAACACTCCATGGAGTCCGACTTAAACCATGTGCTACCAGTAATTCTTTTTTGATCAAATATACATGCACCTTTAAAAAAACAAAACTAACCATTGGTCCTTGCCCTGGCTGCAAATTAAATTCATGGTCTTCTGCAAAGTTAGATAATTCTTTGAGATCGAAGCCTGAACAAAAGTTTCCTCCAATACCATATAAGACACCAGCTTTGACAGAGTCATCATCTTCAAACTTTGCAATAGCTTTAAACAAACTCTGAGCAGTCAATGAGTCCACACAATTTCTTCTATCAGGCCGATTAATTCCAATAGTCATGACTTGCCCAACGATGTCGGTTAGCACTACACCTAGAAATCAAAAAGGAGATTACATCCATTAACCATTAATATTATTATTAGAAATAGTTGTTTAGTTCACAGTTTTAATGAATATGACTGTATTGTGATTTTCAGCAGATTTTGTAACGTGTTTTTTAATTAGCAAAAATCCAGAAGATTCCCTGTAAAATAAATTTAAAAGAATAAAATGAATCCCAAAACAAACAAAAATAATAAAAAAATAAATACAAAACTAGGAAATAACCATCACAGTAAAGTAATGCATCATTTGAAACAACCTGGTCTAAAAGACACAGCACGACCTCTTATTTCCGACGAATCAACGCGACCTCTCCCAGGTTAAGTCTTGCTTGGTCTAGGCCCTACATTGAGATCTCCTTCATCTTCTTCAAAAACAGGATTAATAGCATTCCAACAGTTCTTCTCTATCAATTCTGCCCTTGCAACCTTGGACAAGCATAATAATTATCCCCTTTTAACTTCTCTATTACCTTTGATCCAGTTCCTTCTGCCATCCTCAACTTCACTTCAAACTTGCCTGCTGCTTTCGGGTTTGATTCTTCCTTTACACTTCACACTATCTTGCTGTTTCTTTATCACTACATGCTTCCTAGGCCCATAACCTTTAGGTTTTATTAAATTCCAGGAGCAGTTAATATAACAGTTTGGAGTTTATTCATCACATGCACTTTACATTTGGCTGACACATCCTCTCCATTCAGACAACACAGGAGAACACCAACAATGTGCAATGGTTTAAAACTAGCATTCTTATACTGCTCTAGCCAAGTCTCTCCCTATTGGCTGCTGCACTCAAAAGCTAGAGTCAATATTCCAATAATAAGGGCGTAACAAACTTCATATAGCACGAAAATGGGAGCTAAAAAACGAAAATTGTCAATTTCAAATTCAGTGCACCAAAATCTATAAGGATTGGGTATTTTTGTTTATGTAAAAATTTCATTGTTAAACAGTGTAATTCATGTAATTTATTTCAGGCACTAGGGAATTAATTGTAATTCCCTGCCCAATCTAATTGGGTATACTGGTGTTGACAGACTGCAATGCTTCTAATAATAGATTTCTTAGGCAACACTAAAACATTGCTTCTAATATTTCAATGGTGCAGATGAGACTTTCAGAGAAATGAATGGGTGGCATAGGTATATGCACGAGTGTTAGGAAGAGGGGGCAGTAGGCAAGTGCAGTCCCTCCTTGACCTATATTGAGATGATTATTGGCATGTATGTAACCTGGGAGGTAAGCATGCAGGTTGTGTAGAAGAAATGTTTCATTGAGGAGCACTACAGTAGACTTTATCTACTATTTGGATGTCACAGGTATACTGTATTGAAGTAGGTTTCTTTGAGCGTAGAAGGAATAGACATTGTGATAGAGGAGTGATATGAGACTGTCTACTTTAAGTCTGTGCTGCCATGATGGTGTTAGACGGTACTAACTCTACAGCAGGTGTTCTCAACCTGGTACTCTATTGTACAGACAGACAGACAGAAATGTTAGAATTTTGTGAAATGGTATTCTTAAACTACAGTAACAATAATTGGACATCCCTGTTTTATGAGTAACACGAAATATACTGATTAGACTCGACTGTTCACTCGTAAATGTATCTTATCGGCACGAGTCATGCAAGCAGTTGCAGCCTGGTGAGCGGTGAATCCCTAGCTATTTCAGCACTTCTGAGGGAGAGAGAGAGCTAGGAAATGGAAAAAGACATGCACGTTTGTTGCATTATTATTATTAGTATTATTATGGTGCTCATGTACTTGGTATGGCATGAGGGTGGTGCTGATGGTCTCAAAAAGGTTGAGAACGCCTGCACTAGAGAATGGCAGAAAGTTGCAGTATGCCATGAGGCCTGCATGCGAGGGATAGAATTGCATACAGAAGATCTGTTTAGCAGCCATTTGAAGCTCAATGAGGATGAAAGGGTGTTGGTGGGGGATATTCCGGATGGAAATAGTCACGAAGCAAATGAGATCTTCAATGGTGGGGGCGGGGATTTGAGACGGGTTGGAAGATTGGGGCAGTTGATCGATTTGAATGACACAACAGATTCATGTTGCTCCAGCACAAGCGCTAGTATTGTCTTACAGAAATGGGAATAGGTGGGATGTGTCTCATAGCATCGGTTGCACCGAGATGGCAACTCAATATTTGGGCACCTCCCATTAGTGTGGGCTGGCTAGGAGCAGCATCCACAGCGTAGCAGGGCACAACATTGTTCTGTGGAGTGATCATTATATGCCAAACACTGGTAAGAACGAATTGCAACCAGTGATGGAGCCTTGGAGGATTCAATCCAATGATGGTAGCGGTACAACACTTGTTTGCATTTGCGAATGGGCTTTTGCATTATTGATAAAATAATCTTCCCCTCCCATTTTTATGTTCATAGCGGTTACTAAAGCAAATTAAATTATGTTCAAGTTAACTTATCTATTTTTCCTTGCGATTCACATTAAACATATTATTACTTACTCTAACAAGGGGAGGATATGAGACATGGGTTACCGATTCGCACCATCTTTAGTACACGTGTAGGACATGACCAGGTGTAGATCAGGTGCAAGTAGTAAGATGCGCTTCTCAGCCGTTTCCGAGAAATTAATTAATTGCAATTGCAGTGCGGCGTCTATGTGCGTTGTACGCTAGCAAGAAGCCAACGAGCGCGTGGTGCAGCGGTAAGAGCCCTGCTTCGTAAGCGCGTGATCGAATCCCACCGGTGAGATTTTGCAGTGTGTTGTGTTTTTTTTTTTTTGTAAACATTGGCAATTCGTATAACTGTAGGTGAATAATGTTTATTTTGCAATCAATTGTAAACATGTTATGTGAACGGGAAAAGAGAATCTGAAATCATCGTATGGGGGTCAACGTTTGTGACATTACATAATGTATAGTATCGGTATTGCAAATACATTGGCGTTATACACGGTCAGGTGTAATCTATTATATGTGCCGGTATACATTTATACATTGAAGGCCCAGTCTGTTCCGCGTCCATTGCACGTCTGTGAACCATCAGACCACCCTGTATCCCGCAAGCAGTGACTCATGCTATGGGTATTGGTTGGAAATAGCCAATGGTTCCAAAAAAAAAAGAAAATATACACAGCACACTGCAAAGGCTCACCGGTGGGATTCGATTCAGCGATCCCGCGCTCACGAAACAGGGTTCTTACCGCTGCACCACTCGCTCGTTGGATTCTTGCTAGCATACAACGCACATAGACGCTGCACTGTAATTGCAATTAATTAATTTCTCGGAAACGGCTGAGAAGCGCACCTTACTACTTACACCTGGTATACGCCTGGTCATGCCCTACATGTGTACCAAGGATGGTTCGAATCGGTGACCCATGCATCGTATCCTCCTCTTGTAAGTTAAAAGTATAAATTATATGCTAACCAGTACTTACACCAATATATCTATTATACAGTATGTCGTACATGTTTCGACCTGTCATTGAGGTCTTCTTGAGCTCAATTAAAATGAAATCAATTAAGAATAAAAAATAAAATACTATAGATGTACTTATGTCTAAATTGTTTGATGTGAAATGTTTATGATAAAAATTGTAATTAAAAGAATGAAATCTCTATATATATAAAAATGAAAGTTTGTCTGTTTTTCCTGAATTTCCACGGAAGTTTGTGTTATTAACGCGTTTCAGACTGGTTTATGACGGTTGTGCACAAAAACAAAAATGTTGTCTGTTTGTTTGTCTGTGTACAACTTTGCACGCGCATCACTCGAGAACGGCTGAGTGGATCAACGTAAAATTTGGTACAGAAGTCCACCAGAGGCACGAAAGTAATCATTGATGTAACTCTTCTCCATACCTCTCATAAAAGAGGGCCTACCCCCTTAAAATGCATGCTGAAATGGTCGTAGAAAAACGAGACAAAGCTCATTTTCAGCGTCTCAATGTGAGAAACAGAAATCGAGAGCCCTATGGGCCCCGAAAACCACATTTTAAGGTCCTAAACCCAACAGTTTTTGAGATATACCCAGAAAACTAATTTCATTTATTAAGCTATTGAAAGAATGCAAGCCGGTAACCATGGAAACACAATCTCAGAAGTCCATCTATTTCTGTAAGACGCAATGCCATGCCATTTATTACATTACTGTGAACGTTCGCAAACGGCTATAAGGTTATCACGGAACCAACTTAAGCTGTAAAATTCATCAATACGTATATAATGCGCTTAAGGGGGTCAAGGGGTACTAAAGGTCTATTATATCCCTATCCCTATATTATTAAATTATTATTATGATTATTATTATTATATTATGGCATACAAGGACGAGCAAAACTCATTTTCAGCCCCTCAGTGGCTACTACCTTTTAAGGCTCTAAAACCATGTTTCTGAGATATTCTCAGAAAACTAATTTCATTTAATAAACTAATAAAGACCACCTCGTGGCGCAGTGGCTAGCATTGTTGGCTGTCACACCTGAGGTACCGGGTTCAATCCCCGGCTCTGCCAAGAATTTAAAAGTCTTGGTATGGTCTGGTATGGGGTCTCCCAGCCTCGTGATGCAAAATGGGAACCTGCCGAATGCTATGGTAGGAGGAGGAGTGGAAAGGAGCTGGCCATCCTACCTCACGCAAACTACGGCTCGGGATGCCTGGTTAGTGATCCCTTGACTTAGTCAAGGGCTCTTATTCAGGTCGCCTACGTCCCTGGAGGGGATATGGTACTCTTTTATTTTATAAACTAATAAATAGATGACGAGTACAGAAGAAGACCAAATCAGGAGCTATATAGATATACTGAGAAAATCACAGATGTGGCCAGGAAGAGACGTCTGGCTTTCTATGGACATGTCTCATTGATGAACCCAACAAGACTAACAAACCGGCTTCTCAACTACTGGGGGAAGAGAAAGAGTGTGACACCGTCGCTAACAGTAGTTAACAAGGATATCCAAGAACTGAAGATAATGAAAAGTGATATTAGAAGCGGATCACATCTCAGAAAGATACTTAAACAGAAGAGTTTTCAGGACAGACCACCCTGTAAGAAAACCGGCATCATTTGGACGAAGCAGAGGAAGGAGAAACATAGCCAAAGAATGCACGAATATCGGGCAAACATCAAGTCCCTTGCCAAGCTGAAAAGTTGAACGTCGTGGTCCTTAGCTGGCCCATCCAAAAAAAAAGAAGAACAAGAAGAAACTAATGAAGTAATGCAAGCCGGTAACCATGACAACAGTGTCACAAGAGGTGACGTCCAACTTTCCATCTATTTCTGTAAGAAGCAATGCCACTCAATTTATTAAATTTCTGTTAAAGTTTGCAAATGGCTATAAGGTTATCGTGGAATCAAACATAGACTGTAAAATTCAACAATGCGATTGAGGGGGGTCAAGGGGTACCCTAGAATTTTTACACGTGCGATATGCGATATGTTGTACAGAAGGTCTATTATATCTCCAAACAGCAACATTATTTTCATAAATTCCTGAATTGGAATAGTGTTTTTGCAGCTTTTGGGAATTTTGGCCATTGGAGGCTAAAAATCCCAAATTTTCATGCACCACGAGCCTTTATAATTTATTAAAGGGGTCTTCCTGGGGGGACTTTCCACAACAGTGAGGATCAGTTTTAATTTGACATATATTGGGTTTCGTCTACGAGGTTTTCAATATTATTTTCACGTCAGGAAGTACACGTTAGGTGAATGTAGTTTGAGAGCACATTTTAAGTAATCATATTTTTGTCGACAAACGGGTTCATCGTAAAGATGATTTTGTTTGATACTGTGTGGTTGATATATCTTTATGTTTATGTATGCAAATAATTCATGTTCGGGTGCTTGGAGCATCGTAAAATTAGGTATTGTAACCATGAGTCAATACACCAATCATTTAGAAAACTCTTCAACGTACTTCTCATAGAAGGGTGGGTATAAGGAACAAATTGTCAAAATACATGCTAAAAAAGGCGAAAAATAAATAGAAGGACGACCAAAGCATATGTTGCGCTTCTCAATGTGTGACACAAAACTAGGGAGTCTATAAAGGGTCTCCGAAAACCACATTTTACGGCCCTTTAACAGTGTCTGCGATATACCCAGAAAACGAACTTTGTTCTGATAAACTTATGAAGGAATGACAAGCCCCTAACCATTGGAACAGTATCTCAATTCATAACGTCTGGTTATTAATACCGAAGACCGTTCGAAGAGCGGGTACTTCTGCTAGTAAAGTAATAAAATGGATAGCCTTACAATGTAATATTAATTGTAAATAAATGAAATAAAATATAATATTGGGCTTTACATTATGGTACTTTTCAAAATACAGTTAGAAAAATAAGAAATTTTGTAAAAGTGAGTGTAAATAAAATATTGGGCTTTATATTAAAAATTCAAAATATAGACAATTAAATAATTTAGAAAATCAAGTGCCGAATATCTACAAATATTTTAACTCAGTGCTTGAAATTAGTAAAACAAATCTTCTTCCAAAATATGGCGTGTGAATTTTGTATCAGGTGCCAACCAGTTAGTGCGTAGTTTGAATTAACCGTGTTGTGTAGATGGAAACATCAGTATAATTCACATAAGAACTTGAGTGAATGCCAATCTATGCATATATATACATAGGTAGCAATTCTGAATTCATCAAAGTGTTTTGAATAATGAAACAGGACCCTTGCAACATAATTTTGCCATCAATAACTCCTCGTACGTATGTGTAGTAGAGTCACTAGAATGTTAGGTCAACTTCTACAAGGCTGTACCTTTCAAAAAAAAAGTATCAGGGTTTTGTTTTTCCCATAATCACTTACATTGTGGTAGTAGCCATGAACAAAGCCTATGTCACAAGAGGTATTATATCTTTTTGTATTTCATCAATCAATAAACATTGATTTCAAGATTGAATCTGATTTTCTTTCAAGAATACATTACAACAGTATCAAATAATATACGGTCATGTACTGTATGTATCTAACCTAACCTAACCCCGTGGCACTACAGCCCTTGAAGGGCCTAGGCCTAGCAAGCGACCGCTGCCCAGCCAATTGGCCTGCAGATTTTGGGGTGACGCATGGTCAGCGCGTCGGGTCCCCTCGGCCGTGAATCTTGGTTTTCGTGACCGGGTCACTGTCTCACAGCTACTCAATTGTCATCACGAGGCTGAGTGCACCCCGTTCCAACCCTCACGTCAGTTTTAAAATCCCTGACGGAGCCGGGGATCGGACCCGGGGCCTCCGGGTGAGAGACAGGCGCGCTACCCCAACACCACGGGGCCGGCTATGTATGTATCTGCTTTAATAAATTCTTCTTGTAATATATAATGTATGTTTATAACCTACTAGCAGTAGTACCCGGCTTCGCCCGGTGGAATGATGATAATATTTCAGTCTCCTTAACACTCAACGTCATAAATTATATTTATTTATGAATTCATTTCTTACATTATCAAACCCAGTGACAATGTTTATACTTAAGTCACTATGGGAAGGCTCTGTAAAATAATGATCATTCTCATGATATTTGTCTTCAGTCCGAGTCGAGTCATTAGCGGTCCCAGAATTCGTGACATCTCAGTCGTAGAAGACTTTATGTGTTGGTGATTAGTGGTATAATGGGCGTAACATCTAGGTCATTTGCCCTTATGATAATAATAAGGTAATGAAAAATTACTACTAAACGAACATGGTGTAATTTTAAATCTGATATAGGTAATTCAGATTTCTACCTTCGATGTCTTCCAAAATCTGAACGTTATTTTCTGGCTTAGGCCTATACTCGATGCGTGTAGTGAAAGAGCTTATCGAGTACTGCTAGGGTCCAAGCTGCACGAACCTGAGAATATCGCAGATGATGACGATATATGATGAAAGACGTTCGGGGGGGTTCCCGGTCCTATTCACATTGACCGGTGAATCACTCATTGTTTCATAACACTGCAGTGGTTTGAGCAAAGACCCTGTATGAACATCAGCATAGTCAGCAATACCAGGTAACACGGTGGGGTCTGGACATTTCTCTCATGTCACCTCGCGATGAATCAGCAAGCTATTCTCACACCTGCCCCCTCCTCCCCCCTCCACCCACCAGGGTCTCAAAACTTGTGGGACATGGGTTTGCGACCACGGGACCCCAGCTGAGTCCGGCATTGCTTCTACTTACTGGTGCCGGGCTCCTTTCAGTTCTCTTTCCTGTCAGCCCCCTTGGTCAAACTCTTGTTCTCTTCCGACCCCGATGGTATCAGGGTATCCGAGGCCTAGCGACTCTTTCACTTTCCCGCCTTAATTGACCCTAACTAATCATTCCTGATAGCCTCATTCTTCGAGGTGTCAGCCTTCTTTTTCCTTTCTTAATATCTCATGTCTTCTGCTCAAGACCCTCAAGGAGGCAGGGTGTGTGTAGCCCCACCACTTCTGGTGCACCCTGGATAGTGCTACATCCTCAAGGGCTCATGGCTGGTGAGTTCGGGAGCTGGCAACCCTGAGGGTTTACTGAGCGGGTCCGGTTTTACCCCTTTTTTCCATTGCCTTTCTGACGGACCCTGTCCTCTTTCCGGGAATGGAATGGTCTGTCCGCAATTTCAAGCAGACAGTGTTACTCGCAGGGTACCAAAGGGTAAGTATACAAATTTTGGTTCTGATCGGTGAAACGGTGTAGATTTTTTTGCCAAAGGGCCTAAATGCAGGGAATGGGGTGATCTGTCCGCAATTTCAAGTAGACAGGGTTACTCGCAGGGTTCGAAAGGGTAAGTATAAAAATTTTGTTCCGGATCGGTGAAACGATATAGATTTTTGCCAAAGGGCCTAAATGCAGGAAATGGGGTGGTCTGTCCGAAATTTTAGGTGGACAGTGATATTCACAGGGTTACAAAGGGTAACACATTTTGGTTCAGATCGGTGGAACGGTGTAGATTTGAGCCAAGGGGCCTAAATGCAGGGAATGGAGTGGTCTGTCCGCAATTTCAAGCAAACAGTGTTACTTGCAGGGTACCAAAGGGTAAGTATACAAATTTTGGTTCTGATCGGTGAAACGGTGTAGATTTGTGCCAAAGGGCCTAAATGCAGGGAATGGAGTGGTCTGTCCGAAATTTCAAGCAGACAGTGTTACTCGCAGGGTTCCAGACGGTAAATAACAAATTTTGGTTGAGATCTGTGAAACGGTGCAGATTTGGGCCAAAGGGCCTAAATTCAGGGAATGGAGTGGTCTGTCCGCGATTTCAAGCAGACAGTGTTACTCGCAGGGTACCAAAGGGTAAGTATACACATTTTGGTTCTGATCGGTGAAACGGTGTAGATTTGGGCCAAAGGGCCTAAATGCCGAGAATGGGGTGGTCTGTCCGAAATTTCAAGTGGACAGGGTTACCCGCAGGGTTGCAAAGGGTAAGTATACAAATTTTGGTTAGGATCGGTGAAACGATGTAGATTTTTGCCAAAGGGCCTAAATGCAGGAAATGGGGTGGTCTGTCCGAAATTTTAAGTGGACAGTGTTATTCACAGGGTTACACAGGGTAAGTATACAAATTTTGGTTGAGATCGGTGAAACGGTGTAGATTTGGGCCAAAGGGCCTAAATGCAGGGAATGGGGTGGTCTGTCGGAAATTTCAAGTGGACAGGGTTACCCGCAGGGTTCCGAAGGGTAAGTATACAAATTTTGGTTCGGATCGGTGAAACGGTGTGGATTTGTATACATAACAGGCAGACAGACAAACATTGAGCTTTATATATATAGATAGATTTCTTGCCTGTTAGGTAGTCAGCCCAGAGGCTGGTTACATCCTCAAAAAGTACCGTCACAGGTTAGGTCGGTAGATACGCACAAAAACCTAAGGATAGCAGAGGCAACCTGAAACTGTTATACAGAGTAGTCAAAGGTAAAAGGAATCAAGTAGATAACATCAAAGCAGTAGGCCAACACGGTATCCAATGGCTGCACAGAGTGCTGAATCCAGTACGGAGGGATAACAAGATACCTCCCGACTGGAGCAAAGATGTTATCATTACTCGATTCAAGAAAGGGAGTAGGCAGAAACTCTCCAATTACAGAGGGATTACTCTCCTATCACACGGACTAAAAATTCTTGAAAAGATAATAGAGGAGGCTTCGAACCAGCATAGAGCCTCAGCTAGAAGAGGAGCAGTATGGCTTCAGAGCCAACAGGTCAATTATGTATAGACCTTATCTTCAGTGCCCGAATGCTAATAGAGTAGCACTGGCAGAGAGACAAGGACCTGTTCATGGTCTTCCTTGACATCGAAAAGGCATTTGACAGTATCGCAAGAGAGAAGATTAGGCAATGCTTGAGGAAGAGGAAGGTGCCGGAAGGACTGGTAAGGAAAATCAAGATGCTGTATGAGAAATGTACCAGCAGTGTGCAACATGGACAGGGGCACTCATCATGGTTCCAAACAATGAGTGGAGTCCAGCAGGGCAGTGCACTGTCATTAAGGAAATGTTGGGTGAACTCGGTGCAGTTGCCTTTGCTGATGACGTCATGGTCTGGGGAGAAATCGAAGAAGAAGTCCAGACAAGGCTCAACGTATGGATAGCAAAGTTCCAAAAGTTTAACCTCAAGATCAGCGAGACTAAGACTGTCGGTAATGACAGTGAACAGAAATGCCCGTCCAACAAGCATCAAACTTGGTGACTACCAGCTGAAGAGTGTGGACAATTTCACATACCTGGGTACTATAGTTCCAAGTACAATCTAGCCACAAAAGAAATCACCAACGGGGTGCAGAAGAGTTCCATCTTCTACCAACAAGTGCGGCCCCTTCTCTGGATGACAAGATTTAAAAAAAAAAGCAAAATTAACTATGTTCAACAGTTACTTTGTACCAATCTTGTCGTAAGGTATCGAAACGTGCACCCTCTCGAAGTGAGACTCATAAAAACTTCAAGCTTCAGAGATGAAATTCCAGAGGTCCACCATCCAGAGAACCAAGATGGATAAGTTAAGGAGTGAAGTGGTAAGGAGGAAAGCTGGGATCAAGACATGTCTACTTGCCAGAGTCAGCTCATCACGACTTCAGTGGTTTGGACACGTGATGAAAATGGAACCTACGAGGTCGGCAAGAATACAGCAAGAAAGAGAGGTGGATGGTAAATGAAGAGTGGGAAGACCAAGAATTTGTTGGATGGGCATGGTCAAGTGAGACATTGCAACCAAGGGAAGGGCACTAGAGGATGTCATGAAGAACAAGACGTACATGGACAGAGGAGAGTGGAAGAGGCTTGTCAACTGTACCCGGGAAACTGGAACTGTAAATGGATGATGATGATGACTAGGCAAGGTGAGGAGTGAGGTAGTTTGACATTGCTTTCCTCACTGAGTCAGAGCAATAGCACCAACCCTATGAGTAGAACCTTTCTCAGTACACACAGGCACTAGTTGTGCCCTGAAGTTATTACTCAGCACTACCCATCTATCAATATCACTTAGTAGTTAGTAGTTATTGTTATTTTAAGGGGCGGAACTACGAGGTCAGCTGCCCCTCCAATATCACTTAGACGTACGTGCTTTATAAGTATGTTTCAGCCAACACGTGTGTTCAATTACTGACTTGAAAAAAATATCAGACAACTTCCGGCTATTTTGAGACGTTATTGCAGCTTCTTCGTTCCGATTGGCTAATAGCCGTCATGTGCTTTTCCCTGCGTATCCGCATTCCGGTCAGCCTGTCTGTCCAGCCTACATTCCAGAAATTTCCTGGTGATGTCAGCCTTCACTCACTATATAACACGTCCACTGTCCTTGTTCACTACTCATTCCATCAACAGTATCACAATGCTGCTACTTGACGTCAGAGGCTAGGCCTCTCTTCTCCATTAAGCTACAAGATACGCTATGCCCACACTCTGCAAGATGGTCTGCTAGACCATAGTGCAAGTGCTCGCTGCCATGAAGGACAGCTTTTAAACTGTTTTAACCTTCAGAGGGTCAAACCCTCGTTTCTCATCTCTTCCTTCAGCTACTGAAAAATTCCAAATAGTTAAGTACAGTATTTCTCCAAATTCTCGATGCAATATTAAAAATTATCAGGAAGAACTGAACATCCAAACAGCAATAATTCTACCTTCTTAAAGCCAGTATCATATTTTCTTCTGGATCCTGTTAAAGGCTGAACATTTTTGATAATATGTACTTCTTGTATTTGTAATTCAGTATCAATTAAATTGCACAATGTGCCCATTATTATCTGTGTTGTAATTGAGCTTAAATAAATTATACTTTCTTGAAACTTTATCAAGTTCAGTTACCCAACTTCTAACGTCACAAGCTATGACCTGACCACCTCTCTTTTCTTGTGTGATTTGGAATGTCAAACCTGATCTCACAAAGGAAGCAAAATCTTTATACTGGCCCGCTCTACTCCGTATGAAGTATTGTGTTGCTCAGTACTTCAACACTCCATTAAACAGTAGGCGATTGACTTCCTCCTGGGTGGCAAGGAAAATTTGCACCATCCAGGTAGTGCCCGTCTGTATTTCTGATGGAGAAAGCCTTGTCTGCATCAATGTTTTATTGAGAACTGCTTCCTTTGTGAGATCAGGTTTGACATTCCAAACCACACAAGAAAGAGAGGTTATCGAGTTATGGGTGTCAGGTACGGGTTCATTGGTCATACTTGATCCCAGTTGATAAATGATTTGTGGACTGTGAATGATAAGTTTTGCTGTAGGCTACACACCAGTCAAAGTAGCTGTTGCGACTTAATTGGAGAGAGACAATATTCGTCACAATGCATCACTGAATTGATAGTGGTTGGGTTGAATAGTTATCTCTGAATGAAAACACATGTTTAAAGGTGGGTTCAGAAGCATGCATGTGGAGTTGTGGTGAGATGTTGGGGAAGGGGGCAGTAGCTGGCATGAAGTGGGAAATTCCACTGGTGAGGGGTAGTGGGGGTAATCTAGTGCTGTAGGAGGAGAATGGGGGTGATCGGTCCATACAGGAGTGGTAAATTGAAACTGATGTGGCTTCATTTATCCTTTCCTGGACTGGCAGGACCTGTGTGTCCCGACACTATTGTCAGAGACATCAGACCCACATCATTCTCCAATGTGGCTTCATGTTTGCAACACCAAGGAGTGGGGTAATCTCTGGTCAGTTCCAAGAAGTGAAGTTTGAAAGGGTGGGGCAGACACAGGTTTTGGAATTTTTTGATCCCCTGTTTTTCTTACAGCCAGTGTAATGGTTTCCTTTGCCCTCACGTTGAGCGACAAGCGTAACGTTAATTATTGCCCCATCTGTTGGTAGCGACAAATGTAGCAGTTTCGCTGCCCCTGTTGGGTCATAAATGTAACTGCTTACCTTTGCCTAAGCTATGTTGTTTTAATGGGCGCCAAGACCTCAATGCAATGCTGAAATCTAAATTTGTATTTAACAACGACTAGCTCTGGCAGAACACCTTCAAGACTCTATTCACTCAGATCGTGGTATGATTTGATCATTAACCCAACAAACAATTGTATCAGGAGAAGGAATTGGTCTATATCTAATGCTACCTACTGAAAGCAAAGATTGCATTGTAAAAGAAATGAATTTATTATATAAAACAAGTATAGCAAAATTAATAATAATAAGTATAAAATTTAAATTGGAGCGTTGCGATTTTAATATTACCGATAGAAAATTACGTGAAAACGGAGTTTGATAAATTGATTTTACTCTTATTTCCAAGCTATGAAGTTACTGAAATATGAAATGTAAAACAACGAGAAATGAGAGATTGCGTATTTCTGCGTCATTTGCGCTTACCACTGGAAATTGCCAAAGCATTTCCCTCGTACTTGATGATGCTGTGTGCTTCCCACAGTCTCCTGGACGTCGTCATCTCCGTCGAAATTTGATGATATTCTGGTAGATTAGATAATTCTATGGTCCGTACATCGGACCCAAACACTCGTATAACCACACTGGTTAAGTTTTACAAAAGTTAGTCGTCCACTCCACGGAACATCGGAGCGACTCCCGCGTCCAACCGTACTGCTTTCGTCTTACACAGAATGTCTCACAGAATGTCCTTGTTCCACGCCGGGCCGAACGATATATGCCCACGTTGGCTCCCCACTCCAGTCTCAACTTCCAGCTTACGTGGTCTCCACTGATTGGCTGAGCACGCCGCTACTTCCCCTCCTCTGGTTCATTACACACGGCGGGAGGGAGAAGTCGTTTTCCGTTCCAACAATTCGCCTTTTCTTGACGATGCGACCCAGCCTAGCGTAATACTTCCTGACAAGATTAAGCTTGTATTTGAATTCCCCGTGACTCATCTCTCTCAAATACCCTAACTGACAAAACTCCGTAAAATTCGGTAATCAGATAATTTTCTATGATATCGTCGTTCGTAATAATTTGCTTGATAGCGTTTTCTAAGACATAGAAATCCTATCTGTATGCTTATAATTTTTATAAAATGCTCCGAAAATATCTTAATAATAATTATAATAAATTAATAATAATAATAAATTAACATGAAAAATTCTCTTGGCTGAACAATTTGCCGCGTAAATAAATATAGAATGGCTTCCTACTGACTTATGCCAGTTGCATAAAAAAAACCTCAAAAAACACGTTACATATTCGCCTCGGATCATCGGATGATTTACCGTGACGACGGTCCATTATCCGATTATCCCAGACACGTTAATAAACCCCATCCAAAATACATATTACATAAATGAAATCACCCTAAATTACAGATATATACACTCATAATTTTTCTTCACGCACTTTGCGTCAAAGTTTGTTGTCACTATGGATTGCACTCTGCAACCAGTCCAATGTTTCTCATATAAAATAGTGTTCCACGGATATTTCCGCCTCTCAAATTTCTCTATGTTGGAGAAATAGACATAATTAATGTGTGAGCACTATGTATTTATGATGTCATATCACACGCATTGAAGGTGTTCTGATATATTTATATCACCATAGAACTTCCTAATTTCACTGGAGGTCCCTTCCTTATGGTGAAATTTAATCTCACTTAGCACTGAACACACGATCACACTATTGTGGCAGCGCCTCATGACCATAATACTTAATCTCTCTTTAAAGTAGATTAAATTAATATTGACTTCTGAAAAAAAAAACAAAAAACAAAAAAAAAAAAACCAGTAAATGCGCATTACATATAACACCAAATATTTCTGTGCCGTAATCGCCCTGTCTTGTTAAGTTCCCGTAGACCATATTCTACTTAATACTAGTTCTCAACACAGAAATAATACCATTGTACAAATTACCTTAAATTACACACTTACAAATCTTACAAGGCGAGGCCGTAAACAGAAATCACGTGTGCTGATATGTATGAGTTTCATGAAGGACTGTCTCGCATTCTGATGGCCCATCTTTTGCCTCGTGGACGCCTTAAGCAAAAATGCTATGTACAAGCGCTCACCCATCTCTAGGAGGCAAATGGGAATTCACCAGCGCTACCAAATTCTGGCCTTGGTGTATCGAGACATTTTAGTGCTCAAGAGCATCCGACAATCCCGTCATATTTCCCTGTACCTTAAAAACTCTCATTTACTTACATACTACCCCCCTGTGTGACTTCTCATACGCCTGCCTGGAAGACCATCTCCTCCCACGCACCAAATACCACACTTACTCATTTGATAGGCTGGCTCGCCAGCTAAACACACTCACTTTATGACACATATTTTCGTAGACTATGTATATTATACATCCCGTATAATCTGTTTCCCTTACTATCCTCCAGCACATATGCTGTTTTTCCAATACGTTTGGAAACTATAAATGTTACTGCGTCACCTGCTTCCAACCTTGCCAGTGGCTCCCTTTAAATGAACGTCATCACGTTGCTCTACTAGCATATTTCTCAGTGTCTGTAACGATGCCCTGTTGCTACTGTCCACACATGCTAACCCTACCTTCCTATGGTGTCACACCTCTACTCGACACTCTATGACCTAAAAATGTCACTTCTGACTGACAGAATGATGACTTAGACAGCTTCAAAGTGAACCCTGCCTGATCTAACTTCTGAAAATCTATATCTAAATGACGTAGATGCTCCTCAAAACTGCGTGAACTAATTACCATATCGTCTATGTAAATGGTTACAAACTCTCCTGTGTCATCCCCTAATGCGATGTTTAAAGCCCTAATTAAAGCTGCTGAACTACTCTTTAACCCATAAGGTGTTCTACAAAATTGATAAAGGTTATATTTATGACTAAAAGCTGTAAATGGTCTATCTTCATACATACGTGGCACTTGCCAAAAACTGGAACTCAAATCTACACAAGTGAAATACTTCTTCCCCTCAAATGTTTGCATTAATTCCTCTATTGACATAGATTTCAGCTGATCTGAACTAATTCTACTGTTAACCAAACGAGCGTCTAAACAAATACGAACCGTGCCGTCGGTCTTGGGTACCGTGATCAAAGAATTAACATATGGACTGTTAGAGTGCTCAATAATCCCATCTTCAAGCATCTGATTAATTTGTGCCTCAACTGCACTCTGATAAGCGAAAGGTACAGGATATCTATGTCCTGTGAATACTGACCTATCAATAACGTTCAATGAATGTGTATAGCAATTGGCCATACCAATGCGATCCTCAAAAACTCTCCTATTACACAATAACACATCATAGAGCCGAACACACTGTTCATCCTCTATATTTCCCTGACATGCAGCATCACGTAACGAGTCCTCTAGACTTCCGTTCGTAATCACACTGCCCACAAAACATGGAGAACCCCGCTCTACGGCTGGCGATATCTCATTTAAAGTACAAATCACACCTACAATACTACTACTCTGAATATGGTCATTGAACGCTACTTCTACTTCAGTATCTCCCCATTTAAATTTCAAACTCCCTACATCATAACATAAGTTACCAGACACTCTACTTAGCCACTCTAAACCCAAGATAACACTGAATACTAAATTTGGAATTACAAGGCAAATCTGCTTCTCTACATGATTATTAATTTTAATGTCTACTAAAACTTGCTTAGAAATTACTTTAGACCTCTTCCCAACAGCTGTGATAACAAAAGTGCTTTTAATTGGCATCTCCTCAAAATTTACTCCAGTTCCTTTCATTTTATCATAAAATGCACTACTTATGCAACTCTTCATACAACCACTATCAATTAAAACATCTGTGTACGCCTCGGACACGTTAAATTTAACTATGGGGCTCTTACTAACCACTTCCTGAATAATACCTTCATCATTTAGTTCATGTAATAATTCATTTCTTACATTTAGGTCATAGGGTTCCTGTATAATTGTATGGACAGGGCATGCTACAGACTGAGATTCTGACCTTACTTCGCAGCCTGGTTCGCGTTTAAAGAACCGCTACAGCTGGCCGTAGTACTACTAACTACTAAACTAGTCTCGTTGTTCTGAGTTGTGTTGTCATTGTCTGGCTGTATATTACTACCACTAGGCTGTCCTCTTCCTTGACCCCTATTCTGGTTGTAATTATTGTCATTATAATTTCTCCCTGATTTCCCCTGAAATCATTGTTTCTCCCTTGGTTTCCCCTGTAATCATTGTTCCTCCCTTGATTTCCCCTGAAATCATTGTTCCTCCCTTGATACTGATTACCATAGCCATT
Organism: Meconema thalassinum; assembly: GCA_946902985.2. Lineage (NCBI taxonomy): Eukaryota > Metazoa > Arthropoda > Insecta > Orthoptera > Tettigoniidae > Meconema > Meconema thalassinum. Next base: position 1,607,339,857 of record OX336388.2, on the reverse strand, counting down.
TCCTCTGTTCTGATTTAGCTGATTATTATTATTTCTATTTTGAGCATTGGCCCCTTCGCCACCGTTCCCTTGAACTTCTTGATGCCTGGCTTCATTAGGTCTATTATTATTATTACCCTGGTTCCGATTGAAATTGTCCTCATAACCCCCTCTCCCTAGTGCATCAAATGTGCTTAACAAATTTTCTACTTGTGATATTGTCTTTACATTCTGGATACAAGCAGCCTCCTTGATCCTATAGGGAAAGTGCCTAAGTAGCAACCTTACCACATCACTTTCCTCCTTCAAGCCATCCAAATATTTACACACTATTACCTGCCCTAAAAAGTATTCGGTCATGATGGAGCTTCCTTTAGGGTTATATTTACCGCACACTACTCACTCACGATGCTGCGACTGAATGACCTCATTCCAGAACTTTTCACAGAATTTCATTTTAAAATCATTAATATCAGTAAACTTGTCTCTGTAGACAGCAAACCAATTCCTCGTTTCCCCCACAAACACTTGTTCTAAAATTTCAACTACCTGGCACCACTCAATACTACCATTTTCCAACCTCTCCCCGAATTTATTTTCTATAGTGTTCATGAACTCCATTGGGCACCCCTCTCGATTGCTGAACTTACCCAGTTCTACCTCCCTGTGTGTGCTATTCACAAAAACTGGCCTATTCTGACTATTTTCTTGCCTGATCCTAGCTTTTAATTTTAATTCTAATTATGCGATTTTCTCCTCAGCCTTCCTCTCAATACTGTTTACCGTTAATTTAATGTTTCCTTCTGATTCTTCTACTTTATCATATAGCTTTGCTTGTTTCTCCTCAATCTTGCTAATGCTCTCTCTATTACTCTCTCTTAAATCTTTTACTTCTGCAACTATTTGCGAGTGGACTTTCTCAATTCTACCCCCCAGCTGTTCCTTAACCTCTTTAGTAGCTACCTGAATTTTGTCAATTTCTCCCCCCAATTGCTTTTTGACCTGCTGTGTTTCCAGTTGCACTAGTTCTTTTAAAATTTCAGTCTGTGTGCTGATTCTAATTTCCAACTCCTCCTGTACTTTTCCTAATTTCTTGTCTACATCTGCAATGATCTCTTTAACCTTCTCTTCCATTACTCCTCTGATTTCTCCTCTAATCTGTTCCATTTTCACACTAATTTCCTTACTGTTTTGTTCTAATTTAGCATTTAAAGTTTCAGTACTCTCTCTATTTTCCCTACTGTTTTGTTCTAGTTTAGCGTTGTTTTGTTCTAGTTTAGTGTTGTTTTGTTCCAGTTTTGCATTTAAAGCGTCTGTACTTTCTTTATTTTCCCTACTGTTTTGTTCTAATTTGGCGTTTAAACTATCGCTCAATTCCCTATTGCTCTCTTTATTTTCCCTACTGTTTTGTTCTAATCTTGCATTATTCTGTTCTAACTTTGCATTTAAGGCATCACTACTAACTTTGTTCTGATACATAAACTCGAGAAGTAAAGTTTTTAATTCTGGTTGGCCGCCTACACTCCCTGTTTCAGTATCGGGATTTACCTCCGCTACCCCGGTACTACCATCACTCGACATACTGCTCGTATCATCACTCTCCCGTTGATGACCACTACGTAACCTCATCTGTCTTTCTTTCTCATCCCCCATAATGATATACACTGATACAGACAAATAACCCCCAAAATACAGGCACAGAAATATATACCCTTCTCCTTCCACAAATGTTATTAGGTTTTCAGCCCCAAGTTGTCGGCGACAAATGTAATGGTTTCCTTTGCCCTCACGTTGAGCGACAAGCGTAACGTTAATTATTGCCCCATCTGTTGGTAGCGACAAATGTAGCAGTTTCGCTGCCCGTAACTGTTGGGTCATAAATGTAACTGTTTACCTTTGCCTAAGCTATGTTGTTTTAATGGGCGCCAAGACCTCAATGCAATGCTGAAATCTAAATTTGTATTTAACAACGACTAGCTCTGGCAGAACACCTTCAAGACTCTATTCACTCAGATCGTGGTATGATTTGATCATTAACCCAACAAACAATTGTATCAGGAGAAGGAATTGGTCTATATCTAATGCTACCTACTGAAAGCAAAGATTGCATTGTAAAAGAAATGAATTTATTATATAAAACAAGTATAGCAAAATTAATAATAATAAGTATAAAATTTAAATTGGAGCGTTGCGATTTTAATATTACCGATAGAAAATTACGTGAAAACGGAGTTTGATAAATTGATTTTACTCTTATTTCCAAGCTATGAAGTTACTGAAATATGAAATGTAAAACAACGAGAAATGAGAGATTGCGTATTTCTGCGTCATTTGTGCTTACCACTGGAAATTGCCAAAGCATTTCCCTCGTACTTGATGATGCTGTGTGCTTCCCACAGTCTCCTGGACGTCGTCATCTCCGTCGAAATTTGATGATATTCTGGTAGATTAGATAATTCTATGGTCCGTACATCGGACCCAAACACTCGTATAACCACACTGGTTAAGTTTTACAAAAGTTAGTCGTCCACTCCACGGAACATCGGAGCGACTCCCGCGTCCAACCGTACTGCTTTCGTCTTACACAGAATGTCTCACAGAATGTCCTTGTTCCACGCCGGGCCGAACGATATATGCCCACGTTGGCTCCCCACTCCAGTCTCACCTTCCAGCTTACGTGGTCTCCACTGATTGGCTGAGCACGCCGCTACTTCCCCTCCTCTGGTTCATTACACACGGCGGGAGGGAGAAGTCGTTTTCCGTTCCAACAATTCGCCTTTTCTTGACGATGCGACCCAGCCTAGCGTAATACTTCCTGACAAGATTAAGCTTGCATTTGAATTCCCCGTGACTCATCTCTCTCAAATACCCTAACTGACAAAACTCCGTAAAATTCGGTAATCAGATAATTTTCTATGATATCGTCGTTCGTAATAATTTGCTTGATAGCGTTTTCTAAGACATAGAAAACCTATCTGTATGCTTATAATTTTTATAAAATGCTCCGAAAATATCTTAATAATAATTATAATAAATTAATAATAATAATAAATTAACATGAAAAATTCTCTTGGCTGAACAATTTGCCGCGTAAATAAATATAGAATGGCTTCCTACTGACTTATGCCAGTTGCATAAAAACCCCTCAAAAAACATGTTACACCAGGAGAGCTGGATTGAAAAGGCAGTAATACAATGACAAAGTGGCCCCAAGAAAGAGTGGAGAGTACACCACTATTGTATGTAGTCTTTGACAGTGTCAGCAGAACATCTATGAAGCCAAACTTAAATGGCAGGAATTAAATTCAATGCAAAATCAATGTGAAGGGTGATGAATATAATTATGATGGTAATATGGACACAGCTGAATGTCTGGTGTAATTGTCAAGGCAACAAGTTAGGAAAAACCTGCTAAGCAGAGTTAAGGGAAATAGAGGAGTAAACCCTGGTGATGTTAAAGTGGTCAGCCAAGGGGAGAGGGGAGCGAGAAAGGATCATTCCTTTATGAGATTGGACAGTGGAGAGTGCGGGTGGATGCCCTAGCAGAATTTGCTCAACTAGAGAGGTGAGATGAACTGTACTTTATTCCATATAAGTTGAGAGTCAATTACAACATGCCAGAGCCGCGAAGAAGAGCTCTTACCTATACGAGCACACTACCTTTGATTGAAATATTACAGACACCGTATCAATTGTAAACTGGCTTTAACTTTTCATCAGTAAGAGGTAAGAGCGCTTCTTCGCAGCTCTAGCATGTTGTCATTTGACTCTCACCTTATATGCACACATCTAACACAGTGGTTCTCAACCGGTATGCCCCCGCACCCTAGGGTGTTGCATGATTGCCTAAGGGGTGCCAAAAGATATTCAGATAAACCAAAGAAAACATTACGGTTTACTTAAGCCTAAGGTAAGGTCTTGAAATAAAATAAGTCAAATTATTTACTCTCATGCATGACTGATCAATTCATTTCGATGATTAAATTATGCTTTTATCTGGCAGGTGGCATTACAGCCAATTCCTCCGGAACATTCCCGATTACTACTCGCTTCCCCACCATCATTCCCGAGACTTGGACAGAACAATAATTAGTTATTGTTAAAGGGGCAGAACAGCGCGGTCATCTGCCCAGAACACTAGAAGAGTACGAGCTCTGCCTCTGTTTTCAGTTGTCTTCTTCGCATTGATTCACGGTGTTTTTCTATGGGTAAGTTCATTGTTAAACGTTAACTCCCGGACAATGAAAGTGTACAATCGGCTCCTACTGCTTGCTTTAAGTCAAACCTTACAATTTCTTCCGAACCGTCAAATTCAACACATAATGAAGACAAACGAAAGAAAAGATCATAACTTACCTGGACAGTTACTTAGTGTACGGATTTTCGTGAAATAAGAACGAGGAAGACCCTCTCCCTGTGTGTGCAGTTTGTGGCAAAACACTTGGCAACGAGACCTTGGTAACTAGCAAACTAATATGGCATCTTACATAAAAAGCATCCTAATGTGTCATAGACAAGTTTGATGTATTTTTGATGTGTAACATCTTTCCACTCGGTATCTAGATATTTTTTGTGGCACTCGGTAACTGGACATTTTTGTGGGAGTGATTTTGGAAAAGAGACAGAAGTGGATGGGACGGAAACAACGAGCGCGCACAGCGGCGGAGATCGGTACAACGACGTACTGTAGGCCATGTGACTATGTGGAATGTAAATCGCATACGGTTTACCTCAAGGTTTGGAGGCCCCATTAAAGAAATTCCTGCAATAAATCATCTTCAAGTTGTCGTTCTTTGGTGTGAAAATATTCATTATATCACATTTGCTGAAAACAATTATGAATTATTATATGTTCATACTTATGCTGTATTCTAATTTAATGTAAGCACTCGATACCTCGAATGCTATATCGCATCAACCAACATTCCAAACAATGTAGGAATTCAGTAGATTAACACCGACTACTAACAATAATTGAAACTTCGTTGGTCTAAACGTATCACTGGGAGAAACGCATTTAATATACCTACTGCACACCTAATTTGTAATCGCGCCTTTACTTGGCAGTGCGCTATATCGGCAATAAGAGGCCATTTTCAATAACACCGCAGGCATGGGTTCACTAACTGGCCGGTATAAAGCGCAGCTCGCATCAAGTAGGCAGTGGATTGCTCCCGCATACAGTTGCAGGTATATGTCACTACTGCAGTGCATTGGAGAACTTTGTTTTAATTACAGTAAATATATATTTTCCATTGCAAAATATAACGCTCAATTGTATAACGCCTCAGCACTCAATAAAATATGTAATGTAAGCACTCGAGGCACTGTCGCCGGCCCCGTGGTGTTGGGGTAGCGCGCCTGCCTCTCACCCGGAGGCCCCGGGTTCAATTCCCGGCTCCGTCAGGGATTTTAAAATTGACGTGAGAGTTGGAACGGGGTCCACTCAGCCTCGTGAGGACAATTAATTAGCTGTTTGACAGTAAGGCAGAGCCCCGATCACGAAAACCAAGATTAACGGCCGAGGGGACCCGATGCGCTGATCACGCGTCACCCCAATATCTGCAGGCCAAATGGCTGGGCAGCGGTCGCTTGGTCGGCCTAGGCCCTTCATGGGCTGTATAGTGCCAGGGGTTGACTTTTTTTGTTGTTGTTGTTGACTCGAGGTACTGTCGGCCAAAACACAGCACTATGTGTAATGTATATAGCATACGGTTTAATTCAAGGTTTGGAGGCCCCATTAAAGAAATTCCTACAATAAATCATCCTCAAGTTGTCGTTCCTTGGTATGAAAATATTCATTATAACTTATCATATTTGCTGAAAGGATTTGGCACAGGAGTTTTACAAGTAGAGTGCGGTGGCAGAGATTGGTACAACGACGTACTGTTGGCCATGTGACTATGTGGAATGTAAATCGCATACGGCTTATCTCAAGGTTTGGAGGCCCCATTACAGATATTCCTACAATAAATCATCTTCAATCTGTCGTTCTTTGGTGTGAAAATTTCATTATTTCATATATGCTGAGAACAATTATAATTTATTAAATCTTACTACTTTTGCTGTATTCTTATTTAATGTAAGCACTCGAGGTACTGTCGGCCAAAATACAGCACTATTATATCATATTTGCTGAAAGGATTTGTCACTGGAGTTTTACAAGTAGTTATTTCAGAAATAATAGTAATGAGAAATTACCGATGGTAATAACACGAAGGAATCCTTCATGTTTGCTGGCACAAGGTAGCATTATGAGTTCATTCTTTAAAAAATGCGAGTAACTTAAGTAATATGGCATTATTCGAATAACATCTCAGATGTTACACATCATATGCGACTACTGTAAGGCTTGTAATTTTTTATTTTATGTATACTAGAAGGGGAGAAGAAAGCAGTTGTGTGAATGGTTAAGAGAATCACCATAGCTGATGCTGAAGCCTCATTTAAAGTAGCAGAACTAATAGCTAAAAAAGAAGAAACCTCATAGTCTACTTTTGGAGAGGAAATCATAAGCCCTGCATGTTAAGTTACAGTTTCAACAATACTTGGCGAAGGAGCAGCTGATCAAGTTTCGAAAGTTCCTCTCTCCAAAAATACAGTCAGGCAGAGGATCTCTGAAATGTCATGTAATATCAACAAACAAGACGTGGAGAAAATAAAACATGTTAGAATATTTGCATTGCAAGTAGATGAGAGCGTCGATATTGGTGACAAACCGCAACTCCTTGTTTTTATCACATATATTGATGGTGAAGATATTAGTGAGCAGTTTCTGTTCTGTACACTACTGGAGACTACAACCACAGGCCATGATATTTTTGTTTCTATTCATTCCTTTCTCAGGAACCATGATCTTTCATGGAAAGACTGTTGTGGTATAACTTATGTATCATATGTCTATCTGTCTGGAAAATTTAGATGTTTTACTGCCAACGCTCTTAATGAAAATCCAACCATTATTATATTTCTTGCACAGAGATGCATTAGTTGTGAAAGCATGTAATGAAGATTTTGCTGCAGTGTTTAACCAAGTTTAATCAAGTCTTGACCTTTCGAGTGCAGGATTATTGAAAAATTATGTTGCGCAATGGATGCAGCTCATACCTCCTGGTTACTTTACATAGAAGGAAGGTGGTTATCGAAGGTCAAGTATTGAACCGATTTCTCCAACACAAAGAATAGGTGAAAACATTCTTTCAGGGTGAAAATCAAGAGATATTTCATGAGCTGTTACTAAGTGATTCTTGGTGTTTGGAACTGTCGTATCTAGCCGATATTTTCATAAACTGAATGAACTTAATGTTTCAATGCAGGGTCAACAGGAAACAATAAATTTCTTATCTAATAAAATGAAAGATTTTAAAAGAAAACTTAATTCTTGGAGTTTGGAAAGGAAATCTGTCGAACTTTCCATCTTTTCTTAATCAGGCAGGTGATAGAAAGACCGCATTTGTAGTAACTTATCAAGATTGCAAGATGCAAGAGATAGGTACTTTACATCTATTTCACAAGAGGGTTTCACAATGGTTTTGCCTAGACCAATATTTTCGTCCAGACCAATGGTGGATTGATAGCGAGGGCCGCGTTAGCTAATAGATAACACCCCTGTTTTTTGTCACGCATCAATAATCTTTATCCAGGCCAATAGTTTTGCCTTTTATTTCATGTCGTGAAACCCTCTCGTAAAGAATTAATAAAAAAAAACATCAGTAAAGTGTAGAATGGGGAGAAGGCAGTCATTGAAAGACTCAATAGGATAACCTCGTGGTGGTGCAGTGGTCAAGCTGCACGTCTCTCACCAAGGCAGCCCGGGTTCGATCCCGATGTAAGATTTAAGGAGTGAAATATCGCGTCTTCTCGTTCGGATTGCACGTAGAAATGGAGCGAGGTTACGATTACGTAAAAATACAGCCCGAGTTCTAGCAACAAATTTTTAGGCATAGTATCATGATTTTCGGACCAACGAAAAGTAGTCTACGTTCGCGGTAACGTGGCCCAAACCACCGATGTTGGCAACACTGCAACAATATAACCAAATACACAACGCGTAGACCAGCATTTACTAACCATTATTATTTGAAGTAGAATAACGGAGGTGCGCAACGGGTAGAAATTTACAAAAATGGGATAGTCTCACAACTAATTCCTTTACGTTAGCGAAACACAACATTCTTATTTCCTCCGCTATGTGGTTGATTTTCCGGCTCTGCCTTGCACTACACCCAATGTCCAAGCTTTTGCTTCCTTCTTTATCGCCTTCTTTCTACACTTCCATGCAAGTGGCGTTGGGCGTAATTATACGCCGCCAACCTGTCGTCTGGCAGTTCTGCCAATCCTATCCAAGGACTATATTTCGAAAGGAAGAACGTGATGGATATGGCGGGAACTTGGAACAGCTGAGCTTTGTTCCCAAGTTTTATTGTTGATGTAAATCAGCTGATTCGAATATTATACAGGGCTACACTTCGAACATTATTTCGGCACAATTATACGTAATGTATTTTAAAAGTCGATCCTGAGTCAACGTCGAGGACATTCAAATAGAAAAATCTGGTACCGTCTTTATATTGAGAGGGATAAACAAGCGAGGTATGTCTACAACAAGGATAATGCAATCTCATATCAGGATTTCCTTCACTTTAGATGAGTGTTCCAGAAATATTTTTTTTCTAGATGCTGATGATAGTTTTAAAGGGCGGAACCTTGAGGTTATCAGCCCCTATTAGAGGGGGAGAGGGGTAATGACTCAGAAAAATACCTCTAGTTGAGAGGTAGGGGCAATCTGATTTATATTCTTGCAGTAGGCTATTTCAAAATAATTTTGGCATCTAAATTGATTGAAAAAGAAAATTGTATTAACTAAAACCTGTAGCCTATAGCACAGCTAGGTCACGGTAATGAATAAATCCCAAGAAAGCTCCAAATCCTGATACAGGAAACTACAGTAAAATGTGAGATAGCCTACCAGTAAATAAAGTACCAGGATAGCACCAGCAAGATGAGTTCCTAGGAACAAATGAGATAGATTTATTTATTTATCGTATGGCTTTTAGTGCCGGGAGTGTCCGACGACATGTTCGGCTCGCCTGAGTCTGTAGCTACTTCAAACGGACACCCATAGGGTGAGCTACAAGTTCCGTTCAATTTCAAGTAGTTACAACTTTCGCTACCAGATATCAGTGATACCTAGTGGTGAACGTTGGAACTTGGATAGAGCGTTCCGACGAAATCTAACCTAACAATTTAGCTTCACACAAGTTTAGTCTGTGGAAGGATCTTTTACATGCCATAAATCTATGAAATGGGACCGCCGGCTTTACGTCCCCTCCGAAGAAAGGCATACTGAAGGATGAGATAGATGAAACAATGCTAAAGAATAATAATTACAGATTATGTGGTCATGTGTGGATGACTTCAAAGAGGTTTACTGCAAGGCTCAGGGAATTTGGTTAGATCTGATAGATAATGGTTCCATATGGTAGCCTACTGGTACTTATTTTAATGTTCTCGAGCTTGTCAGTTCATACGACTGATTACTGTAACTGACCAGAAAATTTTAAAGCATGGTTATTTATATAATGGAATGAGGACAAGAGTAGGCTAGGCTTATACTCAATTTGATGAAATGTATTAATTATCTTGCCATCTGGTGGTGGTGATTGTTCTCAAAATCAAAGTCATTCCCCCTTCGATAACTTGCCACCTGACGGTGGTGATTGTTCTCAACATCAGAGATAGATAGGTTGGTTGGTTGGTTCCTTAGTTTAGGGGCTGCGACAACGCGGTCATGTAGCCCCGTGTACTTTGGGTGTGTGTAGAATCTGTCTGATAACCGGTGTTAATTGTGATGACTGTATTAGTGTGTGTATCTGTTTTTTTTAATTCAAGTAGGGACTGCAACTTTGAATTTTCAAATAGTTCCTACTTTTGCCGCCAAACGCCACCGTCAACGACTACTAGGCCTAGTTCAGAACCAGCTACTAGACGCCACCGCAGTCGGCTCTTGGCAACGAACGTAGCAACCTAAGAGCGTTGTTTACATTCTTAACCTATCCAATTTAGTTTCACACAGGTGTAATTAGTGGAAAGATCTTTAACATGCCATAAATCTATGACATGGGACCGCCGGCTTTACTTCCCCTCCGAGAGATAGATAGATAGATAGATAGTTTTATTATTTCCATTTGATCAAATACATGTATACAATACATTTTTGATATAGGACACGTCAGAATTTACATCTATAAAATAAAAGTACTAATAGGTATATACAATAATACTAATACTATAACTATTTATAACTTATTATAATAACAGATCTTAAGAGACCTACAATCTTATTGTACAACTATTTACACCTTATTCTACAGTATTATCATAATATGAAAACTTAATTCTATAAATACAACAACTTACAGCTAGGTATTACAATTAAAATAGAAAAGTAAAATATAATTATAGATTTCATCGTTTCTATACACTAAGATATTCAACTACAGAGTAAAAACAATGGCACTGCAGATAAGCTTTCAACATTCTATCAAAGGTTTTTACTTTTGGGGCAAGTTTTATATACTGGGGTAGTTTATTGTATAATTTTACTCCTGTGTGATAAGTTCCTTTTTGATATATGCTTGTGTGTGTGTGAAATACGAATGTTTTAATTTTGTCTTGGGTTATGCCTATGAACATCATTGATTGTTTTAAGAAAAACATCCTTATTCATTAAATTCTTTTTACAAAACATAATACTTTCAAAGAACGGAAGGAAGGAAGGAAGCTTGTTGTTTAACGTGACCGTTAATCTCGAGATCATGAGACACGGGACCTGCTTTTTTACGTGGAATCCGAACCACAGGACATGGCATTTCACTTCGAAAATCTCACATGCATTGACCGGGAATCGAACCTGGACCGCCTTGGTGAGAGGCATACAGCTAGACCGATGAGCCACCACGCCCCCACTTTCAAAGATATATAAGCAGGGCAGAGGGTGAATGTTTAAATCTTTAAACAGAGGTCTACATGATTCTCTAGTGTTTACATTTGCCATAATTCTAATCGCCCTCTTTTGTATCCTAAACGTGCTTAGTACATCTGGCGACATACCCCAAAATATGACCCCATATCTTAAGTACAGTATGAATGGGAATAAGCAAAATAAGTATTTCTTAATGTGAGCATGCTAGTGCAGGTTTTCAAAATACGTAACGCAAAGCACATCGAGTTCAGTTTAGTATTCAGATATTGTATATGTTTATTCCATTTCAAGTCATGTTGTATCCATCGTCCTAAAAACTTTGTTTCTGATTTATTTTCTATTTGATGACCATTTAATGTTATATTGGGCTTAGCAGGAATCCTATTCTTTATAGTGTGGAAATTTAGACATACTGTTTTTTCATAGTTGATTATGAGGCGATTATCTTGTGACCATTTGGTTAACTCTCCTGTAACGGAGTCAGCAGACTGCTGTATGACCTATTTAGTTTCACCTTTTATTACGAGTGTTGTATCGTCCGCAAACAAAATTTCCTTATGTGAATGAACGTTCTGTGTTATATCATTGATATATAGAAGAAAGAGTAGTGGGCCCAAAACCGATCCCTGGGATACTCCAAATTTAATAATTCCCTCATTGGACAATGTTTTATTAAGTAATTTGGTTCCATCATCCTTGTGTCTCAAGCATACTATTTGTTTACGCCTTGTTAAGTAAGGCTCTACCCATTTATTAGCTAGACCTCTAATACGATATTGATTTAGTTTTGTAAGGAGGATTTTATGGTCAACAACATCTAATGCTTTCGATAAATCCAAGAATAGGCCAGTTACATGTTCTTTATTGTCAATTAATTTCAGTATACTATTACTACATTCATTAATTGCTGTCTGTGTAGATTTTTCCGTTCTGAATCCATGTTGTGAGTTTGATAATATTTAATTTTTTTCTATAAAACTTATTTTTTCCACAATTTTTGCAATACCAGTTGGTAAGGTAATAGGACGATAGTTATCTAATTCATCTTTTGAACCGTTTTTATGCACTGGAATTACTTTTGATAACTTCAAAATATCCGGGTAAGTTCCTGAGAGAATTGAACTGTTTATTAAGTGTGGAAAAGCCTCCGTGGCTTAGGCGGCAGCACGCCGGCCTCTCACCGCTGGGCCCGTGGTTCAAACCCCGGTCACTCCATGTGAGATCTGTGCTGGACAAAACGGAGGCAGACAGTTTTTTCTCCGGGTACTCCGGTTTTCCCTGTGAACATTTCATTCCAGCAACACTCTCCACTATCATTTCATTTCATCTGTCATTCATTTAATCATTGCCCCAGAGGAGTGCGTCAGGCCTCGGCAGCCGGCACAGTCCATATCCTCGCCGCTAGATGGGGGCTTCATTCATTCCATTCCTGACCCGGTCGGAGACTGGAAGCAGGCTGTGGATTTTCATTTTCATTAAGTGTGGAAGTGGTTTTATTATATTTTCTGCACATTTCTTTAAAATTGCATCAGGGATGCCATCAATGCCAGCACAAAATTTATTTTTAGCTCTTTTATAACTATTCTTACCTCTTCACTTGTGACATGATTTATAAATAAAGAATCACTACATATATTTATTTTATTATTAGAATTTAGTGTATTAACCTGTGATTTATTTAATAATTTTTGTGGAATTTCCAGAAAAAAGTCATTGAAAGTGTTTGCTATATCCTCTGGATTATTAATCACTTTATTATTTCTGGTCAGTGTAATGTTCCTTTGTATTTTAGCAGATTTTCCAGTTTCTTTCTTTATCACGGACCACATAGCCTTGTTTTTATTAGATGATTGGGAAATAAAATTATTATTATGCATTTTCGTTGCTAGTCTTATTACCTTATTTAATATGCTAGTGTATTTTTGTAGAATAAATTGATTTCAGGTGTTGTGTGGTATTGTTTATATAATTTGTGTAGAAATTTCTTTCTTTGACGTGACTTTATAATCCCTGTTGTTATCCAATTGCTAGTTTTGTTATTTTGAACATTTCTTTGTCTAAAGGGGAATGCTGTTTCAAAATAGTGTTTTAGGGTACTGTTAAATGCATTAAGTTTATCATTTACATTTTCTAGTTTATAAATTTCTGACCATGTTTCCTTATTTAATAAGTCATTGAAATATGTAACATTTGTTTCAGTGAATGACCTGCACTTTGATTTTATTCCATCATCATTATTATTGATTGTTTCGGGTACTTCAAACCGCAGTATTTGTCCATGGTGGTCACTAAAACCCGGACAATAGACTTCTATTGAATGGTGATCATTATCTGTATTTTAAAAAAATGATCAGGAGTGGTTTTACTAAATTTTGTTATTCTTGTAGGGGTATTTACTGTAGGTTTCAGTCCATAGGAAATTAGTAACTGTGTTAATAATTCACAATTGGATACCTATCAGTAGAAAGGTGCTAAGTGCCATTTTTTGAAAAAAGCCGTTTTTTTGCTCAAATGGTGCTATGTGCAATGTAGCATTACATATCAAAAGGGCTAACTCCTCAGTGGTTTCGAAGGACCTTCCAAGACCTTCACAAGATGGCACTAGTGGTAAGTCCTGCAGCTCTTTCAGAAGAAAGGTGCAATGTGCCAATCATTTGTTCTCATTTCCCTCCAATATGGGCATCGTTGACAGAATTGTTCAAGGAACTTAGAATACTCAATTATTAGCAGTTCGTACTGGTGGGAACCTGTGTACGGATAGCACAGTTTGTTTCCTGTTGGAAACGCGACTTTGCCGTGCATTAGTCTCGCAAAATCTTGTAAACTACTGCTCCGATTTCATGAAAATTTTACAATTTGTTCTCATTATGGTAGACAGTGTTTAGAAAGTGGTTTGAGCAAAAATCGAATTGGCAGTATTTTTAAATTAATTTACATTAAAAAGCCATGCCAATATTGAATCTAATAACTTGACTGACAGATGGTGACACAGTGCATCCACTTCAAAATCTTCTATGAGCAAAAATAACATCCCGTACCATACCCTTTGATCAATACGTGCAATAAAATAATACGTAACGTAACAGAATCTTACTGTTTAATCTAATTACAGCATATTAAAGTATGTTATAATAATATTACATTTCACGTTAATGTGTTTCGACCAACATATCCAATGTGAGAATGTACTACTAACGGAAAGGATGTCAATATTGTCAAGTTCTCAAGGTAGGTTCGATAGATTTGAGTTACTATGAAAACAATTCCGTGTCGTTTTACAGTGTACATTACATTACTAAAATTCCATGTCGTTTTAGTGCCCATTACAATGCCAAGGAGAGGAAGAGCTGACAGAGGTCGTCGAAGCCAGTTAAATGCGCGGCGAGCTATTTCACGTGCAAACCGCACTGATGACCAAAGAGCGACGGATAATGAAAATAGTCGTATGGGCATGTCTGACTTACGTTCGAGAGCGACTGAAAATGAACGAACAGCGAATAGATTCAGAATGCAATGAGGTCGTGAATATCAAACACAACGCCAGCGAGCACGACACAATGGACATGACTGATTGCGCCGACGTGATGCTCCTATGAACCTGGAAGATCAGTTGACCGAATCAAAAGAGGTGCTCATTCGGTTTGTTTTTCCGAACGTAGCGCAGAACTTCAAAAACCATAATTGGCTGAGCGAACGAGCCATATTGGCAGCGAAAAATAAAGATCCCAACGAGACCATTCAAAATTTCATTCCGGGACAGTTGTTTTCCTTCAAATCGGTTTACACAGTTATCAACCAAGATGAGGTAGTCAGCCATCTCACAGAATTTTTGAATTCGCTGGAATTGCTTGGATTACCACCTCACAATTTGCAATTGAAAGTAGGCTCAGTCATCATCATGTTGCGTAACATCAATCAACTTCGACTATGCAATGGAACACCACTGGCTGTGGAAAAGCAAATGAACAAAGTCATCGATGGAGAAGTTGTTATGATTCCACGCATCCCAATGATTCCTCCGAACGTGCTATTCGATTTTAAACGGTTGCAATTTCCCATGCTTCTGGCCTTCGCAATGACCATCAACAAATCACAAGGTGAGTCGTTGGAAGTTTGTGGAATTAACTTGGAATTTCAGTGTTTCGTGCATGGACAACCGCATGTTACGTGTTTGCGTGTCGGAAAGCCGTCATCTTTGTTTAATTAGCACGTAGCACATTCGTAAAGGCCAGTGGACTTAGCACTTTTCACAACTTTTAACATTTCACTCAAACAGAATTCCACAATTTTCATAGTATGAACCTGTATCTGCCACTGGATAACAAGGAATACTATATCTGTATGTTATTCAAATTAGAAGAATAAATACTCACAAATAAACTGACTAAACACTTTTTACTATAATACTCAATGTTCATAAAAATGGCACTTAGCACCTTTCTACTGATAGGTATCCAATTTCTATCAAATTTTAAGAAATCCACATTTACATCCCCACAAATTATTATATCGAAATTTACTTTGCTCACATCCCCCCTTCAATAACTTGCCACCTGACGGTGGTGATTGTCTCAACATCAGAGTCATTCCCCTGCCCCCCTTCAATAACATGCCAACTAATGGTGGTCATTGTCTCAACACCACAGTCATCCCCCCCTTTAATAACTTTGTCTCATCTTCAGAGACGTCCGCCCTCCAGTAACACATCACCTGGTAGCGCTGACTGTTCTCAACATCAGAGTCATCCACCCTTCAGTACGGTATCTTGCCACCTAGTGGTGGTGATTGTTCTCAACATCAGAGTCATCCCCCCTTAAGTATCTTGCCACCGGGCGGTGGTGATTATCGACATCAGAGTCATCCCCTCTTCCTCAATATGTTGCCACCTTGGCACCCTGTTTGTGTGTCTATGGCCCTACTTTTCCCATTCTTCAGGGTCGGGGAGTGTTTCAATGTGGCAATAGTTATTGCGGCTGGATGCCCTTCCTGACGCCATCCTCATGAGAGGAGTTAATGGTATATATTGCTGAAATGTAGAATGTAGTTTTGTTCTAGGATAAGGAGTTAGAAGCACATCAAAGGCCTACTGATACTTTCTTTCTACTAATTTGCAAACTTGTAGCTTAACATGTAGGCCTATCGTACGCAGCAGACCTAGACTTATAAATATTGACGGGCGTAAGGGATTCTGTGGGTAGTTCCAGTGGCATGAGCTCTTCATCATTCCAGTTGCGACAGATCAACATAATGCACCCAAATCCCACTTCTTTCTGCTTAGTTTTTTATGTTAAAAGTATATTAATGACATTGTGGGCACTTGCTCTGGTTTCTTATAGATGGATGGCATTGTGTTGGATCATTAAAGCGCCTCTCTTTGACTTTCTCAGCTGCAGCCACAGCAGGGGCGTATATAACATTTTTTCAGGGGGGGGGGGCTGACTTTCCTGGAAAATTGTGAGTACTTAATGAATGTTCTATTATAGCCTGTGGAGTATGAATGGCAAGTATCTAAATGGATTACTTGTTAATTTATTCAGCAAATTTTACAAATTGATAAGCATTTCTTAAAACTACTGTGAAATACATTGTATTTTGTACCCAAGTTGGCTTTTTCGGGGGGGGGGGGGGCTGGAGCCCCCTCAGCACCCCCGTTATATACGCCCCTGAGCCACAGTAACAATGTGTTTGTTCTGGCTAGAACCCTAGCTGCTTTCAGATTAATAACACTACTGTAAACGTGGCAAACTAGATTGGATCCATGCCCCCCAAAACTTCTGCTGTGTTACTGCCCAAAGAGTAGATACTTATCCCATCCTTAGAGATTTTCCTGTCTTTATTACACCTATTTTCCTAACAGCATAATTGTTCGTGTGTGTTGACCTCCTCAAATAAATATAGAATAGGTAATGTTCAAGATGGCGGCTATGGCTAGTAATGAATGTTTGTTCACCGTGCGGGAAAAAAGTGAAAAATAGCGAGGAATTCGTTAGTTGTGAAGTGGATTGTGGGCGTCATTTCCTCAAGGAATGCACAAGACTTTCTAAGAAAGCTTCATCATCATCATCTTGTACAGTTTCCAGCCCCAGGCTGGGTCTGTTTGGAACATAAGCCTCGCCATTTAGTTCTTTCTTCCCACCACCTCTCCGCTGTCACTCTGGTCCAGTCCTCGCCTCTCTTCTTGACACATTCCTCCACACATTTCACACACACACACACACACAAGCATATATCAAAAAGGAACTTTTCACACTGGAGTTAAATTATACCATAAACTACCCCAGTATATAAAACTGGCCCCAAAAATAAAAACCTTTGATAGAATGTTGAAAGCTTATCTGCAGTGCCATTGTTTTTACTCAGTAGTTGAATATTTTAGCGTATAGGAGTGATGGAATCTATAACTATATTTTACTTTTTTAATTTAATTTTAATACCTAGCTGTATGTTGTTGTATTTATAGAATTAAGTTTTCATATTATGATAATAGAGTGAGGTGTAAATAGTTCTGCAATAAGATTGTATCTATTAAGATTTGCTATTATAATAAGTTATAAATAATTATAATCTTAGTAATATATACCTGTTAGTTCTTTTATTTTATGCATGTAAATTCTGACGTGTCCTATATCAAAAATGTATTGAATGCATGTTATTTGATCAAATGGAATTAATAAAAATCTATCTATCTATCTATCTCCTTTCAGCCATCTATCTCTTGGTCTTCCTCTTGGTCGTTTCTTCTGCATCTGCATCTCATGTATCCTCTTGGGAATCTTCTTCTCATCCATTCTCTTTAAGTGTCCATACCACCTCAGTCTTGATGTCTCAATCCTACCTTGCAAGGGCTCCTCTTCCACCATTTCCCTGACCTTTTCATTCCTCACCCTGTCTCTTCTTGTTACTCCGATCCTACTTCGCAGGAACTTCATTTCACCTGCCTGTATTCTGCTTATGTCTCATCTCTTCATTGTCCACGTTTCTGAAGCATAGGTCAGTATCGGGATATAGTAGCTTCTGTATAACACTTCCTTGCTTTTTTGTGGGACATCTTTATTCCACACTAAGCTCCTAATGCTTCTCAGAAATGCTTCTGCCCGTCTGCCACGTTCCGTAATCTCTTTGTCATTTCTCCCATCTTCCTCCACTATACTTCCCAAGTACTTGAGACTTTCCACCTTCTTCAGCTGTCCACCTCCAAGTGTTATCCCACTCATTGGTCTGTCCCTTTTCCTGGTCGTCAACAGGATCTCACATTTACTGATGTTGAACTTCCATCCGTACTCTCCCACTGTTTCCTCCCAAGCCTTCAGTTGCTCCTGAATTTCCTCCTCCTTGTTTCCCCAGACCATGAGATCATCTGCAAACTCCATTGCTTTCATCTTATCTTCTCCTATCTTTCCTGCTATCCGTGTCATTACCTCGTCCATAACCACAATAAAGAGAAGGGGTGACAGCGCACTACCCTGTTTCAGGCTACTCATTTGTCTGAACCAGTCTGTTCTTTCCCCTCCAACTTTCACACAACTCACACTTCCACAATACATCTCCTTCACTCTGCCTACAGTCTCTTTTTCCACTCCCATGTTTTCCATTGCTTTCCAAACCTTCTCCCTACACACACTATCATAGGCCTTTTAAATGTCCAGGAAGGCCATTCAACAGATCCTCTCCAAATTCGTAGTGGTGTTCCTGGAGCTGTCTCACTGAAAATATGAGATCCACTGTTGATCTCCCAGGTCTGAATCCATACTGCTCCTCTCTCAATTTTCTCTCCACTTTGGCTCGTATTCTACTTTCTAATATCTTTTCATATATCTTGGCACAGTGAGGTATGAGTGTGACTCCCCTGTAATTTCTGCACTCCTTTCTGCTTCCTTTCTTAAATATTGGGACAATTAATCCTTTCTTCCAATCTTCTGGGGTCTTTTTCTCCTTCCATATCACCCTCATCACACGGTACAGCCACTGTTTCCCAACCTCCCCTGCTGCCTTCACCATTTCAACACTCACTTCATCCACACCTGGTGCCCTTCCTCCTTTCATCTTGTCTATAGCCATTTCCAGTTCTCTCCAGGTCAGGTCCTTTTCCATTCCTGTGTTGTCTTCTCCATCTTCCAATACATTGTCTTCCTCCCTATGACCATTTGGATTCAGCAAATCCTCAAAGTACTCTTTCCACACTGTCTTGAGTGACTCTTTGTTGTGTACCTCATTTCCGTTTTTGTCCATCATTACCACATCCTCTCGCAGACCTCTTCTCTTACTTTTGACCATCCCATAAAGTACTTTCTTATTTCCTCTGCTGTCTTCCTCCATCATCTCTGTCCACTTTACCATCCACTTCTTCCTCTCCTCTGCGACGAGTCTATAAAAAAATGATCCGCAAAAGATGTGGAAATCCAATCGCGAGGTTTGTCACCCCCCACTCAAGTTCAGTGAATGTGACTTGGTGAAGGAGGTGACGGAAAAGATACAGTTGTCTGCGAATGAACTAAGGAACACTTTCATGCAGGATTTAAAAATAATTAAGCAAGCCACGGAATTTATTAATGAGCAATTTGAAGATTTCAAAAACCTCACAAATGAGATTGAAAAAAGAACACTAGAAATGGAAAAGTCGTTGGAGAGTATCAACAATGATACAAAGCAAGCGTTAGATGTGTCAGAAGACCTTGAGCAGTACACTCGTAGGAATAATTTGCTATTTAGTGGAATGCCAGAAATGCCGACGGAAATGTGTACGACCTAGTGATCCAAGCTTCCAGGGCATTGGGGGTTGAGTTGGCACTCCACGATATCGATGTCGCCCATCGTTTGCTGGCGAGGGCGGGGACGTGGGGAGAATCGTGATGAAATTCACTAACAGCTGGAGGAAGGATAAAATAGTGAATGCGAGAATTCAGAAGAGAGTTCTAACAACCCAGGACATTGGACTGAATTGCCATCTGATGAAATAGCAGCGTATTATAAATAACAACGATCGATGTACTGTAACACTTGAGTGCTTTTATTTGAAATTGAATAGCCTACATTATAACAATATTACATATTGTGCTCTAAGCCCAACACAAGCATGGGAGATGGTAGAGGTTTTTTTTTCCACAGAGTGTACACACAAGACTAGACACTGCCTTGCAATCCATGGTGATCAGGCTATGCCAGCGCTCTCGGCAACCAGCTTGGAGTATCCGAACCTTGTGGCAAGCGCTCTCCAACACCCCTTCTCGCTGTCATAGGTTCGTATCATTGTAGACCCAGTTGTTCCACAATGTTCTGGAATGGTTCTCTAGCCAAAGGCTTCGTGAATACATCTGCCAGCATCTTGTTGGATGGACAATACAGCACTTCTATGATGTCCTTTTCTCGAAGGTCCCGAAGCTGGTGATGACATACATCAATGTGTTCGGTGCGAGCACCAAACCGATTTGACTCAATTAATTTAATACCGTACAACCTTGGTTATCTTCATACATGGTTGTTTGACCAACAATCGGTAAACTCATGTCCATAAGTAATTGTCTAAGCCACAGCAGCTCCCGACTGGCAAATGATGCTGCAATGTATTCCGCCTCCGTAGACGACATGGCAACTGACGTTTGCTTCCGGCTTGACCATGCTACAACTCCTTCGCCAAGAAAGAAAACATAACCACTCGTAGATTTCCTGTTGGTTTTGTTACCAGCCCAGTCAGCATCCACATAACATTTGAGCTCTGTGTCTTTAGTTGAAGATATACGAAGTGTCTTGTGTATTGTAAATGCGAGATACCGCATTACTCGTTTTACAGCATTCCAGTCCTGTTGAGTAGGCTTCTCCACTCGACGACTAAGTAGACTCACTGCGACTGCGATGTTTGGTCTGGATACTGTGGCTATGTATAGGAGAGACCCTATGGCTTTCCTGTACAGAGTGTTATTTGGTAACTCTGCACTTGCAGTCACTTCGCTAGACAAGAAATTGGTTTCCATTGGAGTCGCAGTTGGTTTTGGCTCCGATAAGGCATGATCTTCCAACAATGCTGCGATCTTTGCCTTTTGGTTTAGCAAAAATGCTCCATTTTCCTGTCGTACCACTTGAATTCCCAAATAGTAACTAACATCACCCACGTCTTTGATGTCAAAATAATTCTGCAATTCTGTACCAACTTTATCAGTTAATTTTGCAGACTGGCCGGCTACCAGCAGATCATCGACATACAACAGAATGTAAGTAATGCTTCCATCTTCTTCCTTTCTTGAATAAAGACACTGATCTGCATTTCCTTGTTGAAAGCCTAACTTGGATAATGTCTCTGTAGCTGTCTTGTTCCAAACGTGTGCCGATTGCTTTAAACCATAGAGACTTTTCCGCAATTTCAGAACTTTGCTCTTTTGACCGGGTTCCTTAAAACCCTGTGGCTGTTCCATATATAGTTCCTCTTTTAATTCACCGTTCAAATAAGCACATCTCACATCAAGATGCCGAACGTGAAGTCCCCTCTGTGCAGCTACATTGAATAAAACTCGAATAGTGTCATGTTTCACCACTGACGCAAAAGTTTCATCGTAATCCTCACCATATCGTTGAGAAAATCCTCTGGCTACCAATCGGGCCTTGTAAGTGTGGATCTGACCGTTACCATCTAATTTTGCCTTAATTACCCACTTATAAGAAAGAGTCTTCTTCCCTGGTGGAAGCTCCGTTAATTCGCATACACAATGTTGAATGAGACAGTTTATTTCTTCTTCCGCAGCAGCAGTCCACAATTTTTGCTCACGAGGTGACATTTTGAGCATTTCGTTCCATGTGGCTGGCTCTCTGGTGTGATTCGTCTCCACCTTGTATGTTAGCTTCTTTGCTGGTACACCCTTATTTGGCCGTTCAGAAACTCTTCGTGGAAATTGTGGAGTTTCTGGTTCAGTCTCACATTCATCTCCTATGCTGCTTACAGTCTCTCCTCTGTTGAAAGTCACCGTGTTGGTACCTCTGGGATTCAGTGTTGAGTTGTCAGCTGATTCCGTCTGTGTCGAAACATGTTCCAATGTCCCTACATGCTGCGGTGTGATTTCATTAACCCCTTCTTTCAGTGCACTGCTTACCGAAGCTGGATGTTTGGCAACACTCTCAATTACCCGCACCGATCTGCTGATCCAAACCTTGGCTGTCTTTGGATCCAGAATCCGATAGCCTTTGGTGTTTCCATCATAGCCAATCAGGACGCCCTCTGTTGCTTTCTTGTCCCATTTCTTTCGCTTTTGTTTGGGTACAAGCGAATAGACCTTAGATCCAAACACACGTAAATGACCCAGATCTGGCTTCATTCCTGTAAACAATTCTACTGGAGTTTTGTTGATACTCCGGCTCGTTGATCGATTCTGCAAATAAGCTGCGGTCAAAACTGCTTCTCCCCAGAAGCGGTTGTTCAGATCAGCATCCAACAACATGCACTTTGCAGATTCTGTCAATGACCGATTCTTCCTCTCTGCTACACCGTTTTGTTGTGGAGTGTAGGGGAATGTGAGCTGATGTTGGATCCTCTCTTTCCGCAGAAAGTTCTCCAGTTTTTGTGAAACGTATTCCTTGTCATTGTCTGTACGAATGGCAATCGGCTTCCTTCCAAATCTAGTATGCATTGCAGCAATGCAGTCTTCTACGACGCCTGCCACCTCATCTTTGGATTTTACCAGCCTCACCACGGTAAAACAGGAGTACTCGTCAATGAGTCATAGAAAATACCTTTTTCCACTTGGCGTTGCACTCTTAATGGGCCCACAAAGATCAGAATGAATGAGTCGCATGGGCTCCTTCTCTCTGAATGTACTCACAGAAAATTTTGCTTCGGTTAGTTTTCCCTTGATGCAGTCTTCACATACTACCTTCTCCGAACATTT
The DNA here is from genome assembly GCA_946902985.2 of Meconema thalassinum. Lineage (NCBI taxonomy): Eukaryota > Metazoa > Arthropoda > Insecta > Orthoptera > Tettigoniidae > Meconema > Meconema thalassinum. Next base: position 1,607,317,024 of record OX336388.2, on the reverse strand, counting down.
CGACACTTGGATTCCTGTAGCCAATTCCTCATTGATCAGACGCTGGATTGCAACCGGATCCCGATGTCCCAATCGACGATGCCACTGGTGTAGGCATACAACTTCTCTCGCCACATGAACTGACGAACTTGGTACCACAGTCTGAAGTCTGAATAAATTCCCATCGTTCCTTGCTTCTGCGATGACCTGATGTTTTTGTAGATGCTGCACGTGTCATTCTCGAACGTCACTCGGTGACCTTGCTCTGTTATGCGCCTCACCGAAAGTAGACTATCATCCAATTGTGGAATAAAAAGCACATTTTTCAATAGTACTTCTTGGAGGTGCCAGCCTGGTACCTCACAGTAAAATTGTCCATCTCCGATTCCAGCAGCTACCACGGATGAACCATCGGCAAGAAAGACTGTAGCACTTGTGTCACGAATAGACATGAAAAATTGCCTATCATTCGTCATATGACTTGTTGCCACTGAATCTATGCACCATCCTCCAGTAGGCCTACTTGCAGCATGTTGTTGACCTAGTGCCTTAAATGTAGCCTAGTTCTGTGTGTTGCATACCTTGACCTCAATCGATGATTTTGCCGATTCTGAACCTGCTGACCTCTGCTGTTGACTTTTCTTGAATCGATAGCAATCTGCTTTTAAATGACCAAGTTTATTACAGAAGTAACATGCCCGTGTCTCTTTGCCACCCTTATTTGGTTTCCCGCTTGAATTTTTAGTTGTTCCATTTTGATGAGCACGACTAACCTTAGTAGTGGTTTTGTAAGAGTTCTAAATCCTCCTCCTCCTCACAAGATGGCGGCGGCGCGATATCTCTCGAACGCATGGTCGGATTTTGACGAATGAGGTGTCATTGAACTCGGGCTGACACCCCCTTTCCAATGGATAACATATTTCCACTCCAAAAAACCTACCCCTACTAGGGGTGAAATTGTATTTTTTTTTTGAAAATCTCGCTTTTCAAGTGCAACATGTGAGAGTTTGAATGCTAATATGGAATTAAACGTTGTTACACACAAGAGACATGTGTATGGTGGAAAGCCACTATGAATTAATCTGCTTGTTTTTCGTTTTTTACGCATGTCCACTCATGGCTTTTGTAAGAGGGCGGGCTTTTTAAAGATGGTGGCTTTAGTGTAACCTAACCTAACCCAACCCACGAGGGGTGATCAAAAAGTTTTCCAAGCGCAGCTTGTCGATAGGCAAACCAATAATCAAACAGGGGCATGTCAGACCTTGAGGCGATAACCCCTTTTGATTGATCCATGTTGATTTGTTTCTTTGTACTGATCCCTGTTGACTAGCCCCTTTGGACGGGTCCTTTTTGAAGGGAGTCATTTTTGACAGGTCCTTGTTGACAGGTCCTTTTTGACGGGTCTCTGTTGACAGGTTATTGTTGACAGGTCCCTCTTGACAGGTCATTGTTGGCGGGTCCCTGTGGACGGGCCCCTTTGGACTGGTCATTGTTGACAGGTCCTTGTGGGCGAGTCCTTGTGGACGAGCCCCTGTGGACGGGTCCTTGTTGACGGGTCCATTTTGACTAATCCCTTTAGACCGGTCCCTTTGGCCTGGTCCCTATGGACTGGCCCATGACATTTATCCAAATTATGTCAAAGGGCCTAACTACATTTTTGTGTAATGCAGTGTGTTGAACTGACGTTGTTCGCCAGTCCTCACTACTACAATGTGATAACGATATGAAAGGAAAGTGACGAAATACATGTGGACACGTGCGAGATGACATTATTACCGTCCTCCTTGTGAAAACGACATGTAAGCTATCAAGTTACATCCTGTTTTGGTTTGTACTTGAGAAAATGCAAGTTCATGTGTGTAATTTGACCTACCACAGGTGTTCACCTTGAACGTTAGCTGTGCACGTGCGCGATAACAGCAAACAAGTCACAACCTGTTTAGCAGCGGTGGGTGGTAAATGGGAGTATACGGGAGGGGGAGGGGCGATGTAAGAGAGAACACAGGTGAAGAGAGAAAGAAATATGTATTGCTCATAATACATGTGGAGCTGAGGACTGTACACACACAGGGCTATAGGTTAAGTACAACATGAGTATATAAATAAATACAAGGCACACAGGTTCACACATTATGTAATTTATTAATCCAAGAATTAAAGGCTGAGCTAAATCTCAACCATTTTACATATAGTTTATTTCCTTTTTGTTTCAACACTTTTTCCACAAGGTAATGTTTTAGAAACGCTGTCTTTTGGAGTTCTTGGAGATAAAACCTGCCTTTTATGGGTTGATGGTTGAGGTCCTCGAGTAAATAGGTGCCTGGGCTGTTTAGGCAGACTTGACGAATTCGAAATAGTTCAGTCCCCCAATTCGGTGTGTAACCCTTGTCGAAGACGGACTTAAATTTGCTCACACGAACATGATCCCCAATGTTAAGGTGATGACGTTTAGGGTCCGGTGTTTTTATGGGGTTAAACAGTTTATCCAGTCGAGGAATATTTTTGGTCACAAGTCGTGGTTTGATCGCAATGGTTCTGTGTTTGGTGTCATTGTTACGTGACACTAGCTCGAATAACAAGTCCAGCCAGCTCGACCACGCTGGCTTTGAGATTGCTGTACGTGGTGTAAAGGTGAATATCCTTAGATTTGTGAAAACGGGAGAAATCCTTGTTGAAAAATTATTTCACCTGGTCGGTTTGTATTAACTGAGGTTGACGTTTGGATTGTTGAATAATATGTTGAAAGGCCTTGGTGACTAGTGGACCAGACTTGCGACGCACAGGTTCAACAAACGCCATTTTGGAATATACATCAATGACGGTCAACATATAGCATACATCATCGTTAACGCTAGCATAGGGGATCATTTCAACCAAGTCTGCTTGCCAAAGTTCATCCACACCTCGTGAAATCACCTTAAGTCGTGGATAGTGACGCCTAGCTGGGCGATGCAACTCGTGAGCAATACCCATTTTAATGGGCGAGGGCTTAAACAATAATTTTGGCATTTCGAAGTTCTTCTTCAATTTCTTGAATTTCCCAATCGTGACCGGTATGGCCGGCTTGACGTGAAGCATGCAAAAGCTGTAGTCGCTGGACGAGTTTATTGGGATTGTGCCAGTAGGTAACATCCACAAGGGGTTTTAATGGTTTAAATGTCACCCCCGAAGCGGACACTTTATGACGACCACTTTGACTAGTGGGGAACATTTTTGCAATGATGGTTTTATATTTTTGAGATATATTGGCATTCACTTGTTGAGTGGGATCATACTGTCTTTTGTGGGCATGGGTGTCCAATAAAATGGATTTATATTTACCAAGGTCCTCTGGCGTATAATCTTGGGAAGAGGGAGTCCGAGAGAATAGCAGCTTTAACAGTCCTGGTGTTAATTTATAGTTGATCTTTTTAATGACAGCTTTAGTACGACCAAATTTAATCGATGAATCACCAATTTTAAAACTATCATTCTCATAGCGAACACCATACGTAGTATCTGTGTTTCCAATAAATAGATTGGTGAAATAGGGTTCCAGTGTTGATCCATAATATTTTATTAAAATGTTTTTCAGTTGAGCTTTATGTTGAGGGGTGGCCAAGAGTTGTGAAAACGGAGACGATCTGGAAGGGCAAGGTGTTTCGACGATGACCAAGGATTTCTTTTTTCTTAAAAACTATGCAAGGGGTGAGGCCTTTTTTGAGGCGTAAACACTTGTTCCTCGTCACCCTCAACTTCGCTAACACTAGTTAAACCTTCCTGTTCCTGTTCCTCTTCCTCTTCCTCAGGGTCCTCGTGGTGCGTCTGAGTGGCTTGTGAAACGGTAGGTAGCGTTTCAGATGGCTTGAAAGAGGGTTTCAATATGGCTTTTAGCGGAGGTGCTAAATGTTGTTGAATAAACAAAGCATGATCCGCACGTGATCGTTTCAATTGACGGAACTTTTGGCGAATAGTATTTTTGCTCTAATAATATGCTTTTTCAATTGACTCTCTGCTAACGCCATGGTGTCTTGACAAATGACTTGAGAGGGAATGACACTGGGCCTTAAATAGCAATAAAATGATCAAACCCTAAGCTATACCGCCCTTGATTGAATTCACTTTGTTTGTCAATCACTAAACAAGCATGACGTTGAGTGTTCCAGCACTTATCACACAATTCTGTAAACATTTGAAAGGTCATATCCGGATTCATATGTTCATTATAAATGTGACGGCTGTTCCTCTCGTCCTGGCGAAATAAAATAATGACATTGGCATTGTCACGAATCAACTGTTTGGACATTTTAGAATACGTTTGTCCAAGATAGAAGCAATCGATATGTTTGTGTCGACCCATGCTGAAATATCTTTGAATGATACCTTGTCGTTCAGTGGATACATCATCGAAAATCATGAGTGAATCAGGCTTTACCTCATCCGGTGAAATAACATTTTCTTGCATGGAAAATGTGAAATAACCCATATTCTCATTTTGTAATCCAGACATGACTTGATCCAGAAACACGTAGAGGGGTTGGTAGAGAGATTTTGCAAAAATATAAATATTTTGAAAACGCAGACAATTGGACGCTGTAATAAGCGTCAGCAAAAGATTAGTCTTTCCACATCCCGAAGGCCCCACAATGATGCAGCGAATAGAAGTTGGAAACAGTGAACCATGGCGTTGTTCACGTGATGTGGGACAGAGATGGGAAACCATGTCCCCCACGGGGAATGACTCTTGCTGCTTAATAATCTTCATTTCAACTAAGGCTTAGAGAGGCTAGCAAGCTGTCTATATACATGGAACCGAACCTTGTCATAGAAACAGTAGACTGGTACTACAGGTTGACGATGGATGTCTTTGGACGTGCGTTGATGGCCAAAGCTAGGTCTGTCCCCATACATGATCCTAAACAAGACACAGATCCTGATAATAAACACTATGTGGATAGGTCTGTAGTGCCACGCACAAAACAGGGAGATTATGACTTTAAGGGAAAGCGGTTAACCCATGTGAAACATCCTCAAGTGTATACAGACGTTACTACAAAAAAGTATGTGGATAACAAAGTGTATGAATTTTATGACAAAGTGCCTCAGCTTACTGTGGATTGCTATACAGCTAATCATCACCGCATTATTCACGTGGAAGACCCACAAGAAGATGATGATGCCTGCACCAAACGATACCTCACCTACCAAATGAAAAGCCTTTATAAATTTATTCCATCTATATTTTTAGTGTATCTGACAATGAAAAACCTGTGAATGTCAGGAACCATTTACCGCTATTCCATGACCAGCACCTGACCTATGTGCTTGCTTCGGGTTTAAACCACTATCGATTACACTATGATGGAACCATTCACATGAAATACGCGATGCATGATGAAAACCATTTACATGTAGAGATAAACGGTCATAGGATGTAGGTCCATAACCATGAAATGGTCAATGCAGGTGACGAATTATCCTTTCACCTCATGTTGACATGGGATGAAAAGCAAGCTGGAAAAACCATAAACGACTTCCCGCTTTATGTGGAATTAGAATATACAGCCATGAAATAACAAGCTGACGTTAGTTGTGACTTAAACTTTCTTGTGTAAGGTTGTTGATCATCATCATGGTGAAACAAATATATGCGGTAAGAAAGAACAAAAAGACTAAAAACAAGATGTTCAGTAAAGAACATATAGCCTACTTTCTCCTAAATGCATGGGTATTGTTATAACTCTTTGTCCTTTCCAAGGAGTATAACTGAATATTGGTTGTAGTAGCTTGTTGAAATAAGTGTCATACGGATATTAAACATGAATATGAGGTGCCCTTTGCTAGTGCTACCTCTGTACCAAATTTCGTTCAATTCGGATTCACCGTGTTTGAAAAGATAGGGGGAATCAATTTGCACACAAACATGGCCGCCATCCGCAAATTATTGGGCAGATGACCTCGCAGTTTGGTCAAAAGATTCCTCATACATAAAGGTATAATGTTACAAAATTTGGTAGAGATCAGATAAATAGGTTGGTCGTAATTTGATTTAAGCTTTGAATATGTGGGTGGCCGCCATTGCGTTTCCGTCAAGATGGCAGCGATATAAAACATGACACTGAGGTGCCCTTTGCTAGTGCTACCTCTGTACCAAATTTCGTTCAATTTGGTTTCACCGTGTTTGAAAAGATAGGGGGAATCGATTTGCACACAAATATGGCCACCATCCGCAAATTATTATGCAGATGACCTCGTAGTTTGGTCAAATGGTTCTTCATACTTAAAGGTATAATGATACAAAATTTGGTAGAGATCAGATGAATAGGTTGGTCGTAATTTGATTTAAGTTTTGAACATTTGAGTGGCCGCCATTACGTTTAATTCAAGATGGCGGCGATATAAAACATGACACTGAGGTGCTCTTTGCCAGTGCTAACTCTGTACCAAATGTCGTTCAATTCGGATTCACCGTGTTTGAATTGATACGGGGGGGGGGGGGACAGACATTCAGAGTAAACACTCTCTCTCACACACACACACACACACACAGACAGACACACAATTTTTGGCCCTGTAGTGATCTCATAATTCTACTTTCATTTTTTGCAAGAAACGAAAGTAGTCTAATAAGACCCTCTCATTGGGAAAGCATGGGCTTAAGGCATTCGTGGACAAGCCCTCGCGAAAGAAAAAAAATAAAAAAATGTGTTGACCATAAGGAAAGCTTTTCGAGCGGCACAGAGACATGTTATTCCAAAACGTCAGCGACAGGGTTCAAAACAAGGGCGAGTGATTCCCGTCCCCAAACGAGCTGGATTTTTACCTGCATTATTCGCTGGTCTGGCTGCTCTGGGTTCACTTTTGGGCGGTGCCAGTGCGGTGGCAAAAACTATTAAAGCCGCGCAGCAGGGCAAGCAACAACTAAAAGAAAGTCAGCGACACAATGAAACGATGGAAGCCATTGCTATGGGGGCTAGAAATGCCAATTTTAAGCCAGCCTTTTATCAACAAGGATTTGGAATTTCACCATTTCGAAATAAAATAAAATAAAACCATCTTTAACCTCAGCCATAGCAAAACATGCCCTGACGAATCAACAAGTGGAAAGCTATGCTAAACAACTGAAGCTTTCTCATTTTCTAGGTGTGTTTATGCGAAACCAAATACCCCCACGACCCTGGAAACAGGAATGTGCTGTTGTCAATTTGGAAGATCACTGAGGTCCAGCAACACATTATGTAGCTTATGTCAAAGAGGGATCCAACGTATGGTACTTTGACAGTTTTGGGAATTTGCCCCCCGCCCATGGAACTAGTGACCTATTTTGGAAACAGGATCAAGATATGTGAAACGAGAGCAAACATTTAACAGCCAACAGTGTGGACGATTGTGTTTAATTTTTCTATATAAGACGCATAAGCAAAACCGTCAACAGTATGTCGGCGGAAAGTAAGACGTTTACACTGCATGGACGTGGAGCTGAAGTCAGCCTAGACTTTTACCCGCCTATCGAATTGAGTGAAAAACCTTATGGTTTAGGACTTGTTTCACTTGAAACGTACAATCTAATATACAACATACGTGAAAATGTGAACAACAAGTTTTACTATGATGATTCTGTGCTCACCCTGAACTCTGGTGGATACACGATAGATGATATTTATGAACACATTTATGTGGTGTTGATCAATTAATATGGTTTAAAGTAATTTCTCGATGGGACGCACACGTTTGAACTTGTGGGAAATACCAACACTCATCGCTGTAGTATTTTTTCTACATTCAAAATTGACTTTAAAACACTCCCCGATTCCATTGGTCCATTACTAGGATTTAAACCACGCGTGTTGGAGCCCAACAAAAAACATGAATCAGACCATGAAGTGAAATTCATTGAGGACCATCATGTTTCGGTGACGTGTAATATTATTAGCCAAGTGTACACCAATCAAGAACCATCGCATTCGCTTTATGACTTTATTGTAACATCGCCTAATGGCTATATTATTCGTGAAAACCCTCCAGTGGTGCTTTTTCATTCTGTAGCTGTCGATGGTATTAGTAATATAACATTAAGACTGATCAATAGAGAGCAACCACTCATTCAACTAGATTCTACCACACCAGTGACTTACAAGTTGGTGCTAAAGCCACTATGAAGTTTGTGTATAAAGCGACAACACCGTCTAGGAATGGTGTTAGTTGTTTGCGACGTGAATACACGTTAACATCTCAGGACAAGCAGATTTTACAGCATTTGGGTTACCACGTCAACCCCCGAATGAATTCTATCCTAGAGGTAGCGAACCACATCGAGGAGCAACCAGGGGTGGTAAGAATTGATCTCCATTCCTATCAAGCTCAAACACCTGGACTCAATAACAATGATGAAATTCAATTTGTTATCTACAACCAAGATATTTACACCCTACCGCATGAAAGTGTCATTCAGATTGAAGGTTGGCTCACGAAATCCGATGGCTCTACACCCAGGAGAGTTTTTGAGGATCGCATTGGTATGGCCAATTGCTATACACATTCATTGAACGTTATTGATAGGTCAGTATTCACAGGACATAGATATCCTGTACCTTTCGCTTATCAGAGTGCAGTTGAGGCACAAATTAACCAGATGCTTGAAGATGGGATTATTGAGCACTCTAACAGTCCATATGTTAATTCTTTGATCACGGTACCCAAGACCGACGGCACAGTTCGTATTTGTTTAGACGCTCGTTTGGTTAAAAGTAGAATTAGTTCAGATCAGCTGAAATCTATGTCAATAGAGGAATTAATGCAAACATTTGAGGGGAAGAAGTATTTCACTTGTGTAGATTTGAGTTCCAGTTTTTGGCAAGTGCCACTTATGTACGAAGATAGACCATTTACAGCTTTTAGTCATAAATATAACCTTTATCAATTTTGTAGAACACCTTATGGGTTAAAGAGTAGTTCAGCAGCTTTAATTAGGGCTTTAAACATCGCATTAGGGGATGACACAGGAGAGTTTGTAACCATTTACATAGATGATATGGTAATTAGTTCACGCAGTTTTGAGGTGCATCTACGTCATTTAGATTTAGTTTTTCAGAAGTTAGATCAGGCAGGGTTCACTTTGAAGCTGTCTAAGTCGTCATTCTGTCAGTCAGAAGTGACATTTTTAGGTCATAGAGTTTCGAGTAGAGGTGTTACATCAGAGGAAAGTAGGGTTAGCATGTGTGGACAGTAGCAACAGGGCATCGTTACAGATACTGATAAATAGGTAGGTAGTGCAACGTGATGACGTTCATTTAAAGGGAGCCACTTGCAAGGTTGGAAGCAGGTGACGCAGAAACATTTATAGTTTCCAAACGTATTGGGAAAACAGCATATGTGCTGGAGAATAGTGAGGGAAACAGATTATACGGGACGTATAATATACATAGTCTCCGAAAGTATGTGTCATAAAGTGAGGATGTATAGCTGGCGAGCCAGCCTATCAAATGAGTAAGTGTGGTATTTGGTGCGTGGGAGGAGATGGTCTTCCAGGCAGGCGTATCAGAAGTCACACAGGGGGGTAGTATGTAAGTAAATGAGAGTTTTTAAGGTACAGGGAAATATGACGGGATTGTCGGATGCTCTTGAGCACTAAAATGTCTCGATACACCAAGGCCAGAATTTGGTAGCGCTGGTGAATTCCCATTTGCCTCCAAGAGATGGGTGAGCGCTTGAACAGGGTATTTTTGCTTAAGGCGTCCACGAGGCAAAAGATGGGCCATCAGAAGGCGAGACAGTCCTTCATGAAACTCATACATATCAGCACACGTGATTTCTGTTTACGGCCTCGCCATGTAAGATTTGTAAGTGAGTAATTTAAAGGTAATTTGTACAATGGTTTCATTTGTGTGAGGAGAACTGGTCTGTGTTGAGAACTAGTATTAAGTAGAATATGGTCTACGGGAACTTAACAAGACAGGGCGATTACGGCACAGAAATATTTGGTGTTATATGTAATGCGCACTTACTGTTTTTTTTTTCAGAAGTCAATATTAATTTCATCTTTTATAAAGAGAGATCAAGTATTATGGTCACGATGCGCTGGCACAATAGTGTGATCGTGTGCTCAGTGATAAGTGAGATCAAATTTCACCATAAGGAAGGGACCTCCAGTGAAATTAGGAAGTTCTATGGTGATATAAATATATCAGAACACCTTCAATGCGTGTGATATGACATCATAAATACATGTGCTCACACATTAATTATGTCTATTTTTCCAACATAGAGAAATTTGAGAGGCGGAAATATCCGTGGAACACTATTCTATGTGAAAAACATTGGACTGGTTGCAAAGTGCAATCCATAGTGACAACAAACTTTGACGCAAAGTGCGTAAAGAAAAATTATGAGTGTGTATATCTGTAATTTAGGGTGATTTCATTTATGTAATATGTATTTTGGATGGGGATTATTAACGTGTCTGGGATAATCGGATAATGGACCGTCGTCACGGTAAATCATCCGATGATCCGAGGCGAATATGTAACGTGTTTTTCGAGGGGTTTTCATGCCACTGGCATAAGTCAGTAGGAAGCCATTCTCTATTTATTTACGCGGCAAATTGTTCAGCCAAGATAAATTTTCATGTTAATTTATTATTATTATTAATTTATTATAATTATTATTAAGGTATTTTTCGGAGCATTTTATAAAATCATAAGCATACAGATAGGTTTTCTATGTCTTAGAAAACACTATCAAGCAAATTATTACGAACGACAATATCAAAGAAAATTATATGATTACGGAATTTATCGGAGTTTCGTCAGTTAGGGTATATTGAGAGACATGAGTCACTGGGAATTCAAGTACAGGCTTAATCTTGTCGGGAAGCATGACGCAATCCTGCGTTGCAGCTTAACGAAAAGGCGGATGTATGGAACGGAAAACGACTTCAGCCTCCCGCCGAGTTTAGTGAGCCAGAGTGGGGATCTAGCGCGTAGGGAGCAGCCAATCAGTGGAGACCACGTAAGCTGGAAGTCGGCTGAAGAGTGGGGATGCGGAGGTGTGCATATATCGTTCAGCGCACCGTGGAACGAGGACTATCTGTATAGAACTTAACGAGTACAGTTGCACGCGGGAGTCGCTCCGATGTTCCGTGGATTGGAGGACTAACTTTTGTAAACCTTAACCAGTGTGGTTGTACGAGTGTTTGGGTCCGATGTACGGACCATAGAATTATCTAATCTACCAGAATATCATCATATATCGACAAAGATGACGACGTCCAGGAGACTGTGGGAAGCACAGAGCATCATCCAGTAGTCTACGAGGGAAAGGCTTCGGCCATTTCCAGTGGTAAGCGCGAATGACGCAGAAATACGCAATCTCTCATTTCTCTTTGTTTTATATTTCATATTTCGGTAACTTCATAGCTTGGGAATAAGAGTAAAATCAATAATTTATCAGACTCCGTTTTCACGTAATTTTCTATCGGTAATATTAAAATCGCAACGCTCCAATTTAAATTTTAAACTTATTATTATTATTAATTTTGCTATACTTGTTTTATATAATAAATTCAATTCTTTTACAATGCAATTTTTGCTTTCAGTAGGTAGCATTAGATATAGACCAATTCCTTCTCCTGATACAATTGTTTGTTGGGTTAATGATCAAATCATACCACGATCTGAGTGAATAGATTCTTGAAGGTGTTCTACCAGAGCTAGACGTTGTTAAATACAAATTTAGATTTCAGCATTGCATTGAGGTCTTGGCGCCCATTAAAACAACATAGCTTAGACAAAGGTAAACAGTTACATTTATCACCCAACAGTTAGGGGCAGCCAAACCGTTACACTTGTTGCTACCAACATGGGGCATTAATTAACGCTACACTTGTCGCTCAACGTAGGGGCTAGCAAAACTGCTACATTTGTCGCCGACAACTTGGGGCTGAAAACCTAATAACATTTGTGGAAGGAGAAGGGTATATATTTCTGTGCCTGTATTTTGGGGGTTATTTGTCTGTATCAGTGTATATCATTATAGGGGATGAGAAAGAAAGACAGATGAGGTTACGTAGTGGTCATCAACTGGAGAGTGATGATACGAGCAGTATGTCGAGTGATGGTAGTACCGGGGTAGCGGAGGTAAATCCCGATACTGAAACAGGGAGTGTAGGCGGCCAACCAGAATTAAAAACTTTACTTCTCGAGTTTATGTATCAGAACAAAGTTAGTAGTGATGCCTTAAATGCTAAATTAGAACAAAACAGTAGGGAAAATAGAGAGAGTAATGAAACTTTAAACGCCAGATTAGAACAAAACAGTAGGGAAAATAAAGAAAGTACAGATGCCTTAAACGCCGGATTAGAACAAAACAGAAGGGAAAATAAAGAAAGTACAGATGCCTTAAATGCTAAATTAGAACAAAACAGTAGGGAAATGAGTGACAAATTCGAACTGATCAGAGGTGAGATCAGGGGGGTGATGGAAGAAAAGGCTAAAGAGATTATTGCAGATGTAGACAGAAAATTAGGAAAAGTACAGGAGGAGTTGGAAATTAGAATCAGTATACAGGCTGAAAATTTAAAAGAACTAGTGCAACTGGAAACACAGCAGGTCAAAAAGCAATTGGGGGGAGAAATCGACAAAATTCAGGTAGCTACTAAAGAGGTTAAGGAACAGCTGGGGGTAGAATTGAGAAAGTCCACTCACAAATAGTTGCAGAAGTAAATGATTTAAGAGAGAGTAATAGAGAGAGCATTAGCAAGATTGAGGAAAAACAAGCAAAACTATATGATAAAGTAGAAGAATCAGAAGGAAACATTAAATTAACAGTAAACAGTATTGAGAGGAAGGCTGAGGAGAAAATCGCAGAATTAGAGTTAAAATTAAAACCTAGGATCAGGCAAGAAAATAGTCAGAATAGGCCAGTTTTTGTGAATAGCACACACAGGGAGGTAGAACTGGGTAAGTTCAGCAATCGACAGGGGTGCCCAATGGAGTTCATGAACACTATAGAAAATAAATTCGGGGAGAGGTTGGAAAATGGTAGTATTGAGAGGTGCCAGGTAGTTGAAATTTTAGAACAAGTGTTTGTGGGGGAAACGAGGAATTGGTTTGCTGTCTACAGAGACAAGTTTACTGATATCAATGATTTTAAAATGAAATTCTGTGAAAAGTTCTGGAATGAGGTTATTCAGTCGCAGCATCGTGAGGGAGTAGTGTGTGGTAAATATAACCCTAAAGGAAGCTCCACCATGACCGAATACTTTTTAGGGCAGGTATTAGTGTGTAAATATCTGGATGGTTTGAAGGAGGAAAGTGATGTGGTGAGGTTGCTACTTAGGCACTTTCCCTATAGGATCAAGGAGGCTGCTTGTATCCAGAATGTAAAGACTATATCACAAGTAGACAATTTGTTAAGCACATTTGATGCACTAGGGAGAGGGGGTTATGAGGACAATTTCAATAGGAACCAGGGTAATAATAATAATAATAGGCCTAATGAAGCCAGGCATCAAGAAGTTCAAGGGAACGGTGGCGAAGGGGCCAACGCTCAAAATAGAAATAATAATAATCAGCTAAATCAGAACAGAGGAAATGGCTATGGTAATCAGTATCAAGGGAGGAACAATGATTTCAGGGGAAATCAAGGGAGGAACAATGATTACAGGGGAAATCAAGGTAGAAACAATGATTTTAGGGGAAATCAAGGTAGAAATTATAATGACAATAATTACAACCAGAATAGGGGTCAAGGAAGAGGACAGCCTAGTGGTAGTAATATACAGCCAAACAATGACAACACAGCCCAGAACAACCAGACCAGTTCAGTAGTTAGTAGTACTACGGCCAGCTGTAGCGGTTCTTTAAACGCGAACCAGGCTGCGAAGTAAGGTCAGAATCTCAGTCTGCAGCATGCCCTGTCCATACAATTATACAGGAACCCTATGGCCTAAATGTAAGAAATGAATTATTACATGAACTAAATGATGAAGGTATTATTCAGGAAGTGGTTAGTAAGAGCCCCTTAGATAAATTTAACGTGTCCGAGGCGTACACAGATGTTTTAATTGATAGTGGTTGTATGAAGAGTTGCATAAGTAGTGCATTTTATGATAAAATGAAAGGAACTGGAGTAAATTTTGAGGAGATGCCAATTAAAAGCACTTTTGTTATCACAGCTGTTGGGAAGAGGTCTAAAGTAATTTCTAAGCAAGTTTTAGTAGACATCAAAATTAATTATCATGTAGAGAAGCAGATTTGCCTTGTAATTCCAAATTTAGTATTCAGTGTTATCTTGGGTTCAGAGTGGCTAAGTAGAGTGTCTGGTAACTTATGTTATGATGTAGGGAGTTTGAAATTTAAATGGGGAGATTCTGAAGTAGAAGTAGCGTTCAATGACCATATTCAGAGGAGTAGTATTGTAGGTGTGATTTTTACTTTAAATGAGATATCGCCAGCCGTAGAGCGGGGTTCTCCATGTTTTGTGGGCAGTGTGATTACGAACGGTAGTCTAAAGGACTCGTTACGTGATGCTGCATTTCAGGGAAATATAGAGGATGAACAGTGTGTTCGGCTCTATGATGTGTTATGGTGTAATAGGAGAGTTTTTGAGGATCGCATTGGTATGGCCAATTGCTATACACATTCATTGAACGTTATTGATAGGTCAGTATTCACAGGACATAGATATCCTGTACCTTTCGCTTATCAGAGTGCAGTTGAGGCACAAATTAACCAGATGCTTGAAGATGGGATTATTGAGCACTCTAACAGTCCATATGTTAATTCTTTGATCACGGTACCCAAGACCGACGGCACAGTTCGTATTTGTTTAGACGCTCGTTTGGTTAACAGTAGAATTAGTTCAGATCAGCTGAAATCTATGTCAATAGAGGAATTAATGCAAACATTTGAGGGGAAGAAGTATTTCACTTGTGTAGATTTGAGTTCCAGTTTTTGGCAAGTGCCACTTATGTACGAAGATAGACCATTTACAGCTTTTAGTCATAAATATAACCTTTATCAATTTTGTAGAACACCTTATGGGTTAAAGAGTAGTTCAGCAGCTTTAATTAGGGCTTTAAACATCGCATTAGGGGATGACACAGGAGAGTTTGTAACCATTTACATAGATGATATGGTAATTAGTTCACGCAGTTTTGAGGAGCATCTACGTCATTTAGATTTAGTTTTTCAGAAGTTAGATCAGGCAGGGTTCACTTTGAAGCTGTCTAAGTCGTCATTCTGTCAGTCAGAAATGACATTTTTAGGTCATAGAGTGTCGAGTAGAGGTGTTACACCAGAGGAAAGTAGGGTTAGCATGTGTGGACAGTAGCAACAGGGCATCGTTACAGATACTGATAAATAGGTAGGTAGTGCAACGTGATGACGTTCATTTAAAGGGAGCCACTTGCAAGGTTGGAAGCAGGTGACGCAGAAACATTTATAGTTTCCAAACGTATTGGGAAAACAGCATATGTGCTGGAGAATAGTGAGGGAAACAGATTATACGGGACGTATAATATACATAGTCTCCGAAAGTATGTGTCATAAAGTGAGGATGTATAGCTGGCGAGCCAGCCTATCAAACGAGTAAGTGTGGTATTTGGTGCGTGGGAGGAGATGGTCTTCCAGGCAGGCGTATCAGAAGTCACACAGGGGGGTAGTATGTAAGTAAATGAGAGTTTTTAAGGTACAGGGAAATATGACGGGATTGTCGGATGCTCTTGAGCACTAAAATGTCTCGATACACCAAGGCCAGAATTTGGTAGCGCTGGTGAATTCCCATTTGCCTCCAAGAGATGGGTGAGCGCTTGAACAGGGTATTTTTGCTTAAGGCGTCCACGAGGCAAAAGATGGGCCATCAGAAGGCGAGACAGTCCTTCATGAAACTCATACATATCAGCACACGTGATTTCTGTTTACGGCCTCGCCATGTAAGATTTGTAAGTGAGTAATTTAAAGGTAATTTGTACAAAGGTTTCATTTGTGTGAGGAGAACTGGTCTGTGTTGAGAACTAGTATTAAGTAGAATATGGTCTACGGGAACTTAACAAGACAGGGCGATTACGGCACAGAAATATTTGGTGTTATATGTAATGCGCACTTACTGTTTTTTTTTCAGAAGTCAATATTAATTTCATCTTTTATAAAGAGAGATCAAGTATTATGGTCACGATGCGCTGGCACAATAGTGTGATCGTGTGCTCAGTGATAAGTGAGATCAAATTTCACCATAAGGAAGGGACCTCCAGTGAAATTAGGAAGTTCTATGGTGATATAAATATATCAGAACACCTTCAATGCGTGTGATATGACATCATAAATACATAGTGCTCACACATTAATTATGTCTATTTTTCCAACATAGAGAAATTTGAGAGGCGGAAATATCCGTGGAACACTATTCTATGTGAAAAACATTGGACTGGTTGCAAAGTGCAATCCATAGTGACAACAAACTTTGACGCAAAGTGCGTAAAGAAAAATTATGAGTGTGTATATCTGTAATTTAGGGTGATTTCATTTATGTAATATGTATTTTGGATGGGGATTATTAACGTGTCTGGGATAATCGGATAATGGACCGTCGTCACGGTAAATCATCCGATGATCCGAGGCGAATATGTAACGTGTTTTTCGAGGGGTTTTCATGCCACTGGCATAAGTCAGTAGGAAGCCATTCTCTATTTATTTACGCGGCAAATTGTTCAGCCAAGATAAATTTTCATGTTAATTTATTATTATTAATTTATTATAATTATTATTAAGGTATTTTTCGGAGCATTTTATAAAATCATAAGCATACAGATAGGTTTTCTATGTCTTAGAAAACACTATCAAGCAAATTATTACGAACGACAATATCATAGAAAATTATATGATTACGGAATTTAACGGAGTTTCGTCAGTTAGGGTATATTGAGAGACATGAGTCACTGGGAATTCAAGTACAGGCTTAATCTTGTCGGGAAGCATGACGCAATCCTGCGTTGCAGCTTAACGAAAAGGCGGATGTATGGAACGGAAAACGACTTCAGCCTCCCGCCGAGTGTAGTGAGCCAGAGTGGGGATCTAGCGCGTAGGGAGCAGCCAATCAGTGGAGACCACGAAAGCTGGAAGTCGGCTGAAGAGTGGGGATGCGGAGGTGTGCATATATCGTTCAGCGCGCCGTGGAACGAGGACTATCTGTATAGAACTTAACGAGTACAGTTGCACGCGGGAGTCGCTCCGATGTTCCGTGGATTGGAGGACTAACTTTTGTAAAACTTAACCAGTGTGGTTGTACGAGTGTTTGGGTCCGATGTACGGACCATAGAATTATCTAATCTACCAGAATATCATCATATATCGACAAAGATGACGACGTCCAGGAGACTGTGGGAAGCACAGAGCATCATCCAGTAGTCTACGAGGGAAAGGCTTCGGCCATTTCCAGTGGTAAGCGCGAATGACGCAGAAATACGCAAACTCTCATTTCTCTTTGTTTTATATTTCATATTTCAGTAACTTCATAGCTTGGGAATAAGAGTAAAATCAATAATTTATCAGACTCCGTTTTCACGTAATTTTCTATCGGTAATATTAAAATCGCAACGCTCCAATTTAAATTTTAAACTTATTATTATTATTAATAATTTTGCTATACTTGTTTTATATAATAAATTCAATTCTTTTACAATGCAATCTTTGCTTTCAGTAGGTAGCATTAGATATTGACCAATTCCTTCTCCTGATACAATTGTTTGTTGGGTTAATGATCAAATCATACCACGATCTGAGTGAATAGATTCTTGAAGGTGTTCTACCGGAGCTAGACGTTGTTAAATACAAATTTAGATTTCAGCATTGCATTGAGGTCTTGGCGCCCATTAAAACAACATAGCTTAGACAAAGGTAAACAGTTACATTTATCACCCAACAGTTAGGGGCAGCCAAACCGTTACACTTGTTGCTACCAACATGGGGCATTAATTAACGCTACACTTGTCGCTCAACGTAGGGGCTAGCAAAACTGCTACACTATTGTTTATATAATTTGTGTAGACATTTCTTTCTTTGACATGAATTTATTATCCCTGTTGTTATCCAATTGCTAGTTTTGTTATTTTGAACAGTTCTTCGTTTAAAGGGGAATGCTATTTCAAAATAGTGTTTTAGGGTACTGTTAAATGCATTAAATTTATCATTTGCATTTTCTAGTTCATAAATTTCTGACCATGTTTCCTTATTTAATAAGTCATTGAATTATGGAACATTTGATTCAGTGAATGACCTGCACTTTGATTTGACTCCATTATCATTATTATTGATTGTTTCGGATACTTCAAAACTCAGTATTTGTCCATGGTGGTCACTAAAACCCGGACAATAGACTTCTATTGAATGGTGATATTTTTCTGTATTTATAAAAATTTGATCAGGATTGGTTTTACTAAATTTTGTTATTCTTGTTGGGGTATTTACTGTAGGTTTCAGTCCATAGGAAATTAGTAACTGTGTTAATAATTCACAATTTCTATCAAATTTTAAGAAATCCACATTTACATCCCCACAAATTATTATATCGAAATTTACTTTGCTCATGTTATTGAGTAACAATTCTAATTTATCTATAAATAAAGGAAACTTTCCTGACGGAGAACGGTATACGCATACAATTATTAACTTAAACTGCTGTATTTTTACGGCAGAGAATTCAAAATCCTGTTCCATAATTAGATAATCATAAGCTGTTATCTGTTCTTAATCTAAATTATTTCTTAAGAAGATGCAAGTACCACCATGGCTAATATTAGATCTAGAGTATTTACTAGCTTGTATAAACCCTGGGAATTGAATTAATTCGAGTTGTTCCTCTTTCAGCCAATGTTCTGAAATACATAGTGCTGAGATGTCTTTGAGTTCATTTTTAAGCATTAGATTTATGTAATCAATTTTATTATAAAGAGACTGGACATTCTGGTGGTAAATTTTAAATTTGTTACTTTTGCAAGCTTGTGTTGGTGATTTATTTACATTATTATTATCATAATTATCATAATAGTACAGCCATCACAATAACATATGTTATGAGCCAAATCCAACACACACCCAAAAATACGAGACGTTATATGACCGCAATGTTACAGTTTCTAAAAATAAGCAACAGCAACAACTGATGCGATTCGTAGCGCTCTTTTTCACCGCCATCGTAATGTACAGGCCGTAAGGCTCCTGTTGTGACGTCACATCTAGGGTCGTTATAGTCGCAGCAGCTAGTCAGGTAGCTCGCTTCACATGCAGTCTCTTCAAACCTAATATAAATTACCCTCCCGCTTCAAGACGTTGAAAAATAGCAATGCTATTTAGGCCTGATTGGCACTTCCATCCGTTACCCCTACATACGCCTAATTATCGCTCCGCTTGTTCGAATCCGGCCGATGTAGCTGGCATTTTGAGAGCGAACAAAATGGCACATTGCCGGTTCATTTACTAGGACGTTGAAACACACAAACAGGGCTAAATTGCAGTATTTTGACGCCGAGAATAAGATTTATTCTTGGCCATTTTCTCGTTGTTCACCGCTTTGAAAAGGTTTATGGTAGATGCCTGAGAAAACCCCACATTACTCTTGGCTATTGAACAGATCACGTCCTAAACTGCTCGTGGATGACAAAACACAATGTAACCTATCTCTAACTGTAATCAATGCACAGGCCACCCTCACGGTGACTTAAACAGGGCCTATCCTAACATCACTTATTTTCCATGACTCAATCTAACTTGTTTCTTGCATCAGGAATTTACAATGGGTTGGAATCTTGAAATCAGGTATCAAGAACCTACAGTACATACACCTGGTGCTAACAATCCCATTAATGTAAATACAGTAGCCTATACAAATACTGCCACGAAAACATTACCATATTCACTTGAGCTTGATCGAGAGACCATTCTCACAAATAATGTAACTTGGACCGACTTCAGTAGATATCGCTTCTCCGATTTACATAAGGTAAGTAACTTAACCTCAGCATTATCCTATTAGAAATGTTTCCAGTCCTAGCATAGGCTGAAGTTTGGGAACTTCATACAATAATTGAAACCATAACAACGTACCATCAAGGCGATTAGCTATTCTCTCCCGAAGAATGGTATCTTACTTTCAGGGAAATGTTAACACACACTCTTGTATTCCCCGTAATGTACAAATAATTTCCAGGAATGTTGTGTATGCATTGCTTTCTTAAATTGTCGTGGTAGGGAAGGAGAAGCAAGCCACATTATCATTTCTTTCATAATACCGGTAGTTGCTATAAACAAACTTTTGATACACCTGTGACCTGGGAAGGAGGTTTCCTGAACTAACAACATTTTATTACCATCCAAAGAATCTTGTATGAGTCGAAATAATAAGTGATATAGAGGTCCTAACTAAAACATAACCTTCTGTGTGATGACAAACATGCAACGCAAAAATTAGCGTAGATGCAATAACCTACCTACAAAATGAACATTTGTTCCAGAAAATACATAATCCTCATTCTAGATGACGTAAGTAGAAGTTATCTCAAGTATCACTTTTCACGCAGACACTCATTCGAAAAGATATAAACAACACAGCACAGAGCAAAATGGTCGCCATCTCTACCTCCTTACCGATCAGCTGATCAATCGTTAGAGTCGCTGCATGATGGCCTGTACATTACGATGGCAGTGGCTACGTACGCTATAAAAAGCGCCACCATAATCCTTAAAAGAGCGTAGTCCCTATATCAACTGACCAAGTAACGTCACAACAGCTCGATTTCGAAATCGTCAAATATAAAATTGCAAAAACCACCAAGAATTTGATATTGTATGATTTCATTTGTTGTGTGCTGAGTGATTCAAGTTCAAATATGATTCCATATCTCGTACTTTCAATAGTAGTTTCAGATTATGTTTGAATTGATGCTTCTAAAGTGATTAAAATTTCAGTAACCGCAGTAGTAGCTTGGTTACTGATTTCAAGAGCCTGGTTATAACCAAACTATACCCGAGTTAAAACCAAAGCTCACCAAAACGGTCTGGTTAGCTTTTGTACTAACCAAACGGAACGCCAAAACGTGCCTATAATGTTACTCTTATATCGCTCTATCATCCGGTCCTCCAGCACCCCGATTCTGTAAGAAATGGTTGAGCTATAACAAGTCTTTAGGACCCGTAAAGACTGGTTAGCAGTAACGCCAAATCGCATCCATGTTGTGACGTAGGTCTTACCGCTGAACCATCCACCGTAAAGGTATGTTCCGAGGGCTTGTTAACCGTTTTGTAGTCCATGGTTAGCTTATTTGCAACGAAAACTCAAAGATGGAAGCGAACAGCTGATACCGTATGTATGTTATCATTTAATGGCTTAAATATTAAGTTATTCATTGAAGATGGGCTAAGGTAAGTACAAAACAATGTATTTTGATTCATCAAGTTGTGCAAATATCTTTCTTTGACGATTATGGTAAATAGCATACTTAATATGAATAATGTCATCCCGTGTAATGTTATTAACTTACACTTTTATTTTTGTTTTAAGATGCCGTAAGCGATCTAAAACGATTATTTGATGGAGAAGAAATTTAAGTGCTATTTTACTGCTTTGGAAATAATTGGCTTTCATTTTAATTGTAGAATTCGAATCATATTTGCGGAAGCTTGTAGTCAATATTCCTCCAAGCTTGTTTCTAGGTTATGGAAATTATTGCTGTCAGAAGTTTGAAGACAAATACCTACCTAATGTGCGGCAATTGTGCTTTTAATTATTTAAATAAAGGCTGCAAATGTTCACATTTCTTCACGGCCTTGGCCTATGCCATTGCTAAATTATAATTAACTTAATTGTGGTGAAGAGACATGGCAACATTATTATCATAATGGACTTTCACAAACTGAAATTAACTCATTTACCTAAGAGAATGAGAGCAAATATTATCACCATCGTCAGAACTGGTAGTGTTAAAGCAATCAATCCTGATGCAGTAAGTATTTAAACAATAAGCTATCATTTAAAACCTTGGCAAATAGTCTTAGTAGGCAGGCTGGAACATAAAGAGTACCAGTATTGTACTATGCTTTCATATTGAACTAATGAGGGAAGTTAATGTTACATGTAATGCATGCAGTCGATTAACAGTGTATGCATGGAATGCAGTAGCCTATATCAATATATTATCCTAATGAAATTGGCCAGCAGTTAGACATATACCAAGACATTATGCCTTGGAGAAATAAGAAATAATATCAGAGCCCAAATGAACTAAATTTTGTGGTCAGTCTGCTTCACAAGTTGTCATTGCGAAGGGAGGACTTTCATGTAAAAGATTACATTGCATGCTTCTGCTGGAAACTAAAACCTTAGCACTGGCTATACGTAGTTGCTATAAATGTGTCACCCGAGCCCAGTATGTGATACTAGGATCTGTATTCCATTTGGCCTGAATCAGCATCTGCTGAGAATTGCAATACAAGGACTATGTTAGTGTCTCTAAATTATTCGTGTGACTTGTTTCTGTAGACACTCATATGGTGTATTAAGTTTACCAGCAGGCAATTAAAATGTGATTAATCATATTGCTGTTATAAGAGATTCTGGGCACTTGGTTGAGTCTTGGTTATTTATTCCAAACTTAAATGCTGCTAGATGTTCTTACGAGGAATAAACGTCACTGTGCTTTGATTGACATATGTTCCAAAGAGTTCTCACAGTTTTAATAACTTGGTATGACACAGCTCGGTCATCTAACTGGATCAGACGAGAAAGAAAAATCACAACATGGTGCTTTGGGAGTTTATGTCGAACATATAAGTATAAGCATATATCAAAAAGGAACTTTTCACACTGGAGTTAAATTATACAATAAACTACCCCAGTATATAAAACTGGCCCCAAAAATAAAAACCTTTGATAGAATGTTGAAAGCTTATCTGCAGTGCCATTGTTTTTACTCAGTAGTTGAATATTTTAGCGTATAGGAGTGATGGAATCTATAACTATATTTTACTTTTTTAATTTAATTTTAATACCTAGCTGTATGTTGTTGTATTTATAGAATTAAGTTTTCATATTATGATAATAGAGTGAGGTGTAAATAGTTGTGCAATAAGATTGTATCTATTAAGATTTGCTATTATAATAAGTTATAAATAGTTTTAATCTTAGTAATATATACCTGTTAGTTCTTTTATTTTATGCATGTAAATTCTGACGTGTCCTATATCAAAAATGTATTGAATGCATGTATTTGATCAAATGGAATTAATAAAAATCTATCTATCTATCTACCATCAAGGTACGTTAATTTTCTTCTTTTCATTGTGTTATCATTTGAGAACTAACTTACTTGCAACTAGGCGTAAGGCTTTCTAAGAGTGGAGTTTACCTGGACCGAAGTAAAACATTCTTAAACTACTGAAATTAGTCAAAATACCCGTAGTAATGGTATCTGGAGACGATATAGTAATAGATGTTTACTCCTCTGCTGTCTGTAAGCCACCCATCCATCCCAAATAGGAGCACGACTTATATAGATGAAATTCCAGCTGACTCCGCCATTGTTAGCATCATGTACACTATTGTCAACCCCGCGCATTCGGTACTATATTGCATCCGGCAGTCCAATGGTTTTCGCCTGGACCAATAATTGTTAGGTAGCGTTAGCTAATATAAACACCCCTGGTTTTTGTCACGCACAGTGGGGTTAGTCACGCATCAAAAATCTTTATCCAGGCCAATTTGCCAATTATTTCTTTTTTTCACATAATTACAAAGGTGCGTGTGTCATGTGGGATATTTTGTATCGGACATGTTGGCAACGAAATATGACGTCAATTTGTCGGCCACTAACATCTGCCGGCATTGAACAAGCTACAAATAAAAACCTTCATTTAAGCAATATTAGTGAAATTTGACAGTATATTAGTGATATTTGACAGTATTTTTATTGTGCAGCAGTGATACTTAGTTATTGATATTTAAGGGGCTAAAACTACGAGGTCATCTGCCCCTATGCAGCAGTGATATTTGACAGTATTTACGATTCTTAATGACTCCCAGGAAGGTATGGGAATTATATAATTATGTTCAATAATCGGCACTTATGGAGTTCAGGTGTTACGGATATTTTTTTTCCTCGAAATGTGTTTTTTTACATCAATTATGGGTAAATCGAGGGTGCTGATAACGAATATACTATTAGTTTTGCAACCACACCTAACGCTCTTGAGGGACGAGGGTTCGAATCCCCTCTCAGGTACCAAGTCATAAATTCGAATTTGCGATGAATGACCCGGAATATCTACACAATACCGTTCCAATCCTGGACAGAGATCTCGAATTGGATTATTCCACTTAGTACTTGGGAGGGGAATCGAACTCCGACATTCAAGGGCGCTACGGGTGACTTTTCGCATATCCGATGTAAGAAACGTTTTCATACAATTTATATCAACGCAATACCGTACCATTCCAAGTCATTTACATGGAGTTAAATTTCTTCAAACTGGCACCTATATTTTTAATTAACACTGTATTGTTAATCATAACACATGCCAGCATATGCCATGCTGTAATAACTGATTACATTTATGATGAAAGTATTTCTCTGTATTTTAGGCAATGATGAGCCCATGGACACATGTCAAAACCTAAAGATGGCCAAGAGGAAACTTTTCTATTTGGAGGAGCCAAATTCGGCTCCAAAGAGAACAAAGGGCCTTGCGTCACCTGCTTGGGACGTGAATGTCACCCCAGAGGCATTGGTGATGTGTCGGGACTCGAAGTCTTCGGGCAGAAGTAACCCTACCCCTTGTACTGTCAGGAAGCTACTGCGTTATCGCAAAAGTATCAGGATGCTTCGTGCACGCCTTTTCAGGGCAAGTAAACAGAAAATCTCGACCTTCCAAATTGAAGAAAATTATTGAGGCTTCCTGAACTTATTTACCGGAGTCTTGCCATAGGTTGTTTGTGTCACAGCTTAAGCTTAGTCAGGTAAATAAGTATGGAAGGAGGTGGCCACCTCACATTAAGGACTTTGCGTTGTCTTTGTACTACCACAGTCCGAGAACATACAGATTTCTCCAGAAAACACTGTGCCTACCTTCAGTGAGGACATTGTTTTCTTGGCAGAAGAAGGTTGCAGTGATGCCTGGCATTGACAATAATGTCTTGGCGTCACTCAGGGAGTTCTCCCGCAACCTAACAGACGCTGACCGTGTGGTGACATTGGTTATTGACGTCAGAAAAGTTGGATGGCGCAGCCACGCGGCAGAATGTTGAAGCTGTAACATTGTGACTGGTGAGATTTATTTAGATGGTGAAGCATTGACGTCGTGATGGAAACAGAAAGAAATTTGTCAAATTCTAGGAGGTACTGCTCTGTATACGGTTGCAAATCGTATAAAACGGCTACGAAATATCTTCACTACTTTCCTGTACAAAAAGTTCAGAGAGAAAGATGGGCTTCGGCGCTGTCAATTGGAAAACATGTTACATGTTACATGACAGTGTGCAGTGTGCATTTTTGTGAAGACGACTTCTTTCCACCGGTACTGTTGATTATTGTTAGTTATTGTCTCTAATTTGTATTCACATGGATTTACCTACATCAAAAATACTGATAAACTTATAGCCTATTACTTCTGTGCCGTACAATGAATGTAATCCGCTCTTCGTAAACTTATTTTAGGGGTTCTTACGATTGACAATAGCCGAATGGTTAGAAAACTTAAGAAAAATGCTGTTCCTAGCCTTAATTTGCCAGAGAATGTATATTCTTGCCTTTGAACAGCAAGTATGTAGGTCATTGAAGTATGATTTGGCTTAAATTGTGTTTTTGGCTATTATCTCCCTACTGTTGAATTTAGTTAATTAAAATGTAAAATCTTAGTTTTAAGTACCGGTTTGGTGACCCATCATCCCAGGCAGGCCGGTAACACCTATACTACTCAGGCAGATAGGTCACTTAGCCGTAATTTTGAAGTTATAGTGATGTTAAGTATACATATGCGGTAATGTAGCAGGAGACCGGATCGGCCTAGGCTATTCTAACTTTAATTAGTTCCCATTTCAGGGTTTTACAGTTTTGAGTGCGAATAGTTGGTTTGAAAGTTGTACAACAGTAAGGAGAGTATGTTTTGTATAGGTTTTAATTGGTATTATGGTTTATGTCGATCTGAGGAGTGAATTTGGTTTGGCTTAAATTGTAGTTTTTGATCTGTTCCATTTGCTTATGACAAGTTTAAATGGAGACTCCAGCTATGTTAAATGTCTGTATTTTAAATATTTAATTAAATATATTGATAAAGAGGATGTCTTCATTTTAACTTGCCTGTGGCAAGAGATTAATAAATTAACATTCTTGCCTTTGAACAGCAAGTATGTAGGTCAATATTTGCAATATTGAAGTATGATTTGAGCATCCCAAGTAACGGTTCTTTGAACCCAAAACATTCATGCAAATTCAGGGTTGCTTGATTCAATTTATTATCAGGGAGTCGTCCTTTGTGTTATGTGAGATATATATATTGTGAAATTAATGAAAACATCGATGCCGCTAGGCTCCCAAGTACAGGCTTCATATAGGCCTATGTAACAGCAGACAGTAAATTAACTATCTACATGTGGGTAATATTTTAAACTGGGTAATTAGGCACTGCATTTAAATTGATTATAAAAATATTTCTATCAATGAAAGGAAATATGTAGTATTTTTCCATCATAAATTTGAAGCCATAACAAACGCACACCCAATTACTTCACGTCACTATATCGCCGCCATATTGCAAACAGCTGACCGTAAGCTCCTCCCCCGTTTCGGACGTCAATAGATGAGGTTGCAGTGAAGGAGAATCTATCCTATGACACCAGCACGGATTCAGTCCTAGGGTTTTGTAATGATGGGCATGTTCAAACCCCAGATGTGGGACGTTTATGCCTTGTAGCTATGGTTAAAGGCATCAACAGAAAGTGGAAACAAATATTGGGTTACTGGGTCACACATGAAGGCAATAATGTACTTACAATTAAGGGAATTGTTTTACATTGCATCAAGAGCTTGATTGACATAGGATTCTTTGTGAAAGTTCTCATCTGTGATCAAGGTCCTCACAATAAGATGGCGTCACAGTGAAAGTGTAGTGAAATAGCAGCTAGTGTAAATATTTGATAAAAGTGGTAACATATTATAACAGAGGTTTAAAATCTATAAAGTTACTTTCCTTAGATCAAGTGTAATACGGAATATTGATAGTATTTATAAATTCTTATTGATAATTTAATAAACTTAAACTAAGTTGTGGGAACGTGTATCCAAAGATTCGGTGACTTCTTCAATCACTGTTTGAACCAAGTAGAGCAGTGGTGATTTTACGAGACTTCACCCGATTGGAAGATATACGTATTTCACATTCTTATTTATTGGTAGGAAATTAGATTAATTCTATTAGGTAGTAATAATTAAAATAAATTTAGTGTAATTTGGTGTAAACATCTAGGCTAACTTAGATCTCTAGTATGACGAGAGTAAACAGTGTTAGTGTCTCGTCAGGTAGTGTAACCGTAACGGATTTATGCTCGTCGTGCAAAATAAAAGTAAAAAATGCAAATAAAATCATCACAAGATCTCAGGTAAAATTGAATGAGGAGAAAAGTGAAACCGATTGTCGTTTTTTTTTTTTTCGTATGGCTTTTAGTGCCGGGAGTGTCCGAGGACATGTTCGGCTCACCAGTTTTGTAGCTGCTTCGAGACGGACAACCTAATGGGTGAGCTACAAGTACCGTTGGGGAGGGAAGTTGGAATGTAACGACGAGGAGTTGGAAGGTAGCGGCTGTGGCCTATAGTTAGGGACCAACCCCGGCATTTGCCTGGAAGGAAGATGGGAAACCACAGAAGACCATCTTCAAGGTTGCCGGCGGGGGGATTCGAACCTCCTCGCCTCCCGGATGTGAGCGACTGCCATCAGTCATGCCGTAACCACCACGGCTAACTCACCCGGTACCGATTGTCGTAATGTAGGCCTACCGCTACCGTCATGCGAATGTCATAACCTGAGAAACGAACTGTCCTCAAAAGACGAAATTATAAAGCTGCTAAAGGAAGATATTGCTAAGTTAATGGAAGAGATGAATAAATTAAAAGGAAACAGAGAGGAAAGCAAGGAAACTTGATCGACAGTGATTGCTGGTAAGGTAAGATTGAATAAGCCTAGGCCTATAAATGGAGTACATGTAACTGAATTCCCGTCTCAAATTCATTTGGAGTGCTTGTCGAAGAAAATGATGACTTTCCTCAAGAAGAAAATAAGAAAGTGATAAAGAGAAAATCCAGGAAGATGCGGATATTTGCGGATAGCCACGGGCGAGATGTAGCAGCAAGCGTATTGGAGATAAGCAGATAAATGGAGGTCACTTCGACAGTAAAGCCAGGAGTTCAAATTGCAGAGGTCACGAACGGAATGATAGGAGATTGTGCGTCCCTTACTGCAAAGGACTACGCAGTGATCATCGCTGGAGCAAACGACGTCTATAGAAATGAGAGTAAAAAGGTAATCAAAGATTTAAAGGGTACATTGCCATCCATGCAAAAAACAAATGTCATTATTGTAAACATTCCGCAGAGATACGATTTAATTCCCAAATCATGTGTAAATGTAGAAATAGAGGCTACAAATGGAAAAATTCATAAAATTAGTAAGAGTTTTCCAAATGTCCAAATTGTAGATGTAAGTAAATTAGACAGGAAGTTCCACACTCGGCATGGCCTACACTTAAATAGATTAGGAAACGAGTATCTTACTGATGAAATCTGCAAAATTGTAAATTCAAATGGTAAGAATAATTCAACAGTAATATCATTAGAGTGGAAGCAGGGAAACTAGTAGAAGAAGCCAAACGTGAGGTTTGGCAATCAGATCTTTTGAAGTCAAATTTAACGGAGTGTAACAATGGTATTTCGGATTTGTCTAGCAACAATAATAATAACAATAATAATAATAATGTAAATAAATCACCAACACAAGCTTGCAAATGTAACAAATATAAAATTTACCACCAGAATGTCCAGTCTCTTTATAATAAAATTGATTACATAAATCTAATGCTTAAAAATGAACTTAAAGACATCTCAGCATTATGTATTTCAGAACATTGGCTGAAAGAGGAACAACTCGTATTAATTCAATTCCCAGGGTTTATACAAGCTAGTAAATACTCTAGATCTAATATTAGCCATGGTGGTACTTGCATCTTCTTAAGAAATAATTTAGATCATGAACGGATAACAGCTTATGATTATCTAATTATGGAACAGGATTTTGAATTCTCTGCCGTAAAATACAGCAGTTTAAGTTAATAATTGTATGCGTATACCGTTCTCCGTCAGGAAAGTTTCCTTTATTTATAGATAAATTAGAATTGTTACTCAATAACATGAGCAAAGTAAATTTCGATATAATAATTTGTGGGGATGTAAATGTGGATTTCTTAAAATTTGATAGAAATTGTGAATTATTAACACAGTTACTAATTTCCTATGGACTGAAACCTACAGTAAATACCCCAACAAGAATAACAACATTTAGTAAAACCACTCCTGATCAAATTTTTATAAATACAGATAAAAATCACCATCCAATAGAAGTCTATTGTCCGGGTTTTAGTGACCACCATGGACAAATACTGAGTTTTGAAGTATCCGAAACAATCAATAATAATGATAATGGAGTAAAATCAAAGTGCAGGTCATTCACTGAATCAAATGTTACATATTTCAATGACTTATTAAATAAGGAAACATGGTCAGAAATTTATGAACTAGAAAATGTAAATGATAAATTTAATGCATTTAACAGTGCCCTAAAACACTATTTTGAAATAGCATTCCCCTTTAAACGAAGAATTGTTCAAAATAACAAAACTAGCAATTGGATAACAACAGGGATTATAAATTCATGTCAAAGAAAGAAATCTCTACACAAATTATATAAACAATACCACACAACACCTGAATTCAATTTATACTACAAAAAATACACTAGCATATTAAATAAGGTAATAAGACTAGCAATGAAAATGCATAATGATAATTTTATTTACCAATCATCTAATAAAAACAGGGCTATGTGGTCCGTGATAAAGAAAGAAACTGGAAAATCTGCTAAAATACAAAGGAACATTACACTGACCAGAAATAATAAAGTGATTAATAATCCAGAAGAAATAGCAAACACTTTTAATGACTATTTTCTGGAAATTCCACAAAAATTATTAAATAAATCACAGGTAAATATACTAAATTCTGATAATAAAATAAATATATGCAGTGATTCTTTATTTATAAATCATGTCACAAGTGAAGAGGTAAGAATAGTTATAAAAGAGCTAAAAATAAATTCTGTGCTTGCATTGATGGCATCCCTGATGCAATTTTAAAGAAATGTGCAGAAAATATAATAAATCCACTTACGCACTTAATAAACAGTTCAATTCTCTCAGGAACTTACCCAGATATTTTGAAGTTATCAAAAGTAATTCCAGTGCACAAAAACGGTTCAAAAGATGAATTAGATAACTATCGTCCTATTACCTTACCAACTGGTATTGCAAAAATTGTGGAAAAAATTATGTATAAGAGACTGATAAGTTTCATAGAAAAAAATTAATATTATCAAACTCACAACATGGATTCAGAACGGAAAAATCTACACAGACAGCAATTTACGAATGTAGTAATTGTATACCGAAATTAATTGACAATAAGGAACATGTAACTGGCCTATTCTTGGATTTATCGAAAGCATTTGATGTTGTTGACCATAAAATCCTCCTTACCAAACTAAATCAATATGGTATTAGAGGTCTAGCTAATAAATGGATCGAGTCTTACTTAACAAGACGTAAACAAATAGTAAGCTTGATACACAAGGATGATGGAACCAAATTACTTAATGAAACATTCTCCACTGAGGGAATTATTGAATTTGGAGTACCCCAGGGATCGGTTTTGGGGCTACTACTCTTTCTTCTATATATCAATGATATAACACAGAACGTTCATTCACATAAGGAAATTTTGTTTGCGGACGATACAACACCCGTAATAAAAGGTGAAACTAAACAGGTCATACATCAGTCTGCTGACTCCGTTACAGGAGAGTTAACCAAATGGTCACAATATAATCGCCTCATAATAAACTATAAAAAAAAAACAGTATGTCTAAATTTCCACACTATACATAATAGGAATCCTGCGAAACCCAATATAATATTAAATGGTCATCAAATAGAAAATAAATCAGTAACAAAGTTTTTAGGACTATGGATACAACAAGACTTGAAATGGAATAAACATATACAATATCTGAATACTAAACTGAACTCAATGTGCTTTGCGTTACGTATTTTGAAAACCTGCACTAGCATGCACACATTAAGAAATACCTATTTTGCTTATTTCCATTCATACTTAAGATATGGGATGATATTTTGGGGTTTGTCGCCAGATGTACTAAGCCCGATTAGGATACAAAAGAGGGTGATTAGAATTATGGCAAATGTAAACTCTAGAGAATCATGAAGACCTCTGTTTAAAGATTTAAACATTCTCCCACTGCCCTGCACATATATCTTTGAAAGTATTATGTTTTTTAAAAAGAATTTAATGAATAAAGATGTTTTTCTTAAAACAAACAATGATGTTCATAGGCATAACACAAGACAAAATCAAAACATTCATATTTCACACACACACACAAGCATATATCAAAAAGGAATTTTTCACACTGGAGTTAATATATACAATTAACTACCCCAGTATATAAAACTGGCCCCAAAAATAAAAACCGTTGATAGAATGTTGAAAGCGTATCTGCAGTGCCATTGTTTTTACTCAGTAGTTGAATATCTTAGCGTATAGGAGCGATGAAATCTATAATTATATTTTACTTTTTTAATTTAATTGTAATACCTAGCTGTATGTTGTTGTATTTATAGAATTAAGTTTTCATATTATGATAATAGAGTGAGGTGTAAATAGTTGTGCAATAAGATTGTATCTATTAAGATTTGCTATTATAATAAGTTAAATAGTTATAATATTAGTAATATATACCTGTTAGTTCTTTTATTTTATAGATGTAAATTCTGACGTGTCCTATATCAAAAATGTATTGAAGGCATGTATTTGATCAAATGGAATTAATAACAATCTATCTATCTATCTATCTATCTATCTATCAATCAATCTCTGGCTCGTAGTTTAGGTGTTTCTGTCTCAGAACCTTTTTTGTTTGTTGTGAATGGCCACAAAATTCACTGCATGTATGACCCACCTCATTTGCTAAAATCGATGAGGAACAACCTTATGAAGTATGAATTCGATTTTGATGGCAAAATTGTGAAGTGGGCTGATTTTAAGGCTGCGGCTGAGTGTTCTGATCCTCTTCGCATGAAACTAATGCCTAAAATAACCAAATCCCACACCCACACCCCGGGCCTTTCAAAAAATGAAAGTGAAATATGCAGCTCAGATGTTCAGTTCTTCTGTAAGTGTTGCCATCTCTGTTTTGGTTGCAATGGGTTTGCTGTATAGCAGTGCTGCTGCGACTGCAGAATTTATTGAATTCATGGATAAATTGTTTGATTGTCTGAATAGTGTTCAGCTGAATGTCCATGCGTTCAAACTAAGGTATGCCATCTCATCCAATTCCGAGCTCAATGAATTTCTTTTAGATGTCCTAAAGAAATTCGAGAAAAGCCGGTTTCTTCGTTGCCGAAGGCAACCTGTATGTTTGAATGGATGGATAATTACTGTAAAGAGTGTGCTAGCACTTGCAGAGGAACTGAGGAATCACTTCGGCATCCCAAAACTTTGCACACGAGTTTTGAATCAGGATGCCCTTGAGAATGTGTTTTCAGTGGTCCGACAGCAACATGGGTGCAGTGATAACCCTACAGTTGTGCAATTTGGACGTGGATTTAGGCACATACTGCTTTCTTCTCTTCCAAAATTGTCCGACAAATCTAATTGCGAGCTTGATTTAGAGGAAGTTCTCTTGACTCTAAACAATTTCCTGAGTGAGCGGCCACCACCCGGTG
Organism: Meconema thalassinum; assembly: GCA_946902985.2. Classification (NCBI taxonomy): domain Eukaryota; kingdom Metazoa; phylum Arthropoda; class Insecta; order Orthoptera; family Tettigoniidae; genus Meconema; species Meconema thalassinum. The sequence continues at coordinate 1,607,283,964 of OX336388.2, read as the reverse complement.
ACAAAATAGATTTCATGACCATCAACATAGATGATGTAACTACTTATGAAGTTGAGAGATGTTGAGGCCAATGTCATATATTATGTCACTGGGTACCTCTGTAAGAAATTCATTAACTCACACAAGTGTGAGTTATGTAAATCTCTTCTTGTTGACTTCTATGAGGAAGGTCAAGTTTTTCAGGAGTTTCATCAGACCTTCACCTACCTGAAGGCACATGAAGGTCTGGAGAATGAGTTTGGGGGTCTCACTCTTCCCCAGGAGAAAGTCTCCCAGTTTGTGAAAAAATGTGAATAAATTTTTCAATCTTTTTTTTTTTTCAAAGGATGCATGAAACGTGCATTGGACAGAAAATGAAGATGCAAATAACAGGACATGACAGCTTCAAACCTGTAAAACTTTGCAGCCAGGAGGCTTATGATATGCTGTTGTCGTATTACATTAAAGTCAGGATTTTCTGGGCCATCCGGTTTTTTAACCAGAAAAGAATTGCAGAGAAAATGAGAGACACACCCTATGCCTATGCTAGGTCTCTCTTCAAGGCAGCACATTAGTGTGTTTTCTAAATACACTCCCTGGGCAAAGACATTATGCAAAAGATTAACTGATATCAAAACTCCTACTGTAGAAACTTTTGACCAGTTGTCCTTTGGAGGTAGTTGTTATATTAAGGAAGGAATTGTGATAGTGGTGGGGATTTGTTAGGGATTGAACATGGAGGCCATCTCCTACTATTAACACACAATTATTTTATGGAGTTACGAACTCTTAAAAAATGAGAGTATAGGGAAAAGGAACGAGAGGCATGACAACCAAGGTGATGGATGCTTTATACGGCTGGGGTCAGCAGAGAACAAGAGTTGACCAAAGGAGAATTGCAACTTCTAGACGGTCTGAACTTCTAAGGACAATGTTCAACATAAAATACCGAACTTAATTTTGACCAATTGAAAATGAGTTCCACCGTTCCTGGCCAGTGAGTGTATTTAGATGTGGGATGTGAGTGATGATGGTAATTGTTGTTTTAAGGGGCATAACATCTAGGTCATCTGCTCTAATGAGGGTGATTGTTGTTTTAAGGGGCATAACATCTAGGTATCTGCTCCGATGAGGAGTGTGTCATCCTGTGCATCCATGTTTATGTTTTAATTATATCAGCCTTGCCCTTCTGATTACATGGTTAATGCTGTTCTTATCTGCAATGTGTGTTCATTTCTGATGAAATATTCATTTGCCAATATGTATGAAAGTTCTTAATGATTTTCATTCTGTATTGATCGAATGGGTGTAGTACATAATTGGTTAAAGGGACAATGTTGCTCAATATTGAGTTTGGTACATACTTTTATTTAGAAGATCATATTATTTGAAACAGTTGGGTCTCACAATTTGTTAGAGATATGTCTCGTCTTCCAAGTGTCAATACACACACTAGTACTGTCATCACAATAACACAGGTTATCACACAAATTACACACACCCGATTACACGGAGCTATATGACCTCAATGTTGCAGTCCCTAAAATAAGCAACAACCTGTCAAGTGACACAATCAGTGATGTTTTAACACATGGGCGAATCCGGCGGCTGTCATATCCCCACTTTGCTTTATATCTGAAGTGAATATGAAACATTTGCAAGAATGTGCTGGAGGGGACCAGGATTGTCAAGATCTCAATATACTGTAAAAAATCTATACAGATATATGAAAAATAAGAATGCTTGATCAGCATTTCCCAATATTGAAATTGACATGCACATTTCTCTGATATTGTTTGTGACAAATGCATCTTGGGAACACTAATTTCCCTCGTTAAATCTGATAAAAATGAATCAAGAAATTTAATTATACAACTGCATCATCTGATTAATATGGAATGTGAAATTTCAGTGGAGAAGGATTTTGAACATACAGTTCACAATTGCCAAATGGTGCAGTATTATTCCAGGTTTTCCATCTTCAATTAAGGGAGGGGTCCATTTTTAATTTTTGCCATGCAGCCTCTAGCACTCTTGATTTGTCACTGGACTTAATAAACTCCACACAGCAGCTGCAACATGTACTGCTCAAATATGGTTTTATCACCAAAATGAACTGTTCCTTATACTGTTCAGGCTTTTACCAATTCATTTGTAATTGAAATTGATTACCATGCCATTAAGTTGGAAATGTAGCATACAAATATCATTGGATGGTGACAGGTGGTGATTGCTATCTTAAGGGATATGACATCTAGGTCATCTGCTAGAGAGATTTGGTGGGAAAAAAGACAAAATTCCTTAAATCTCAGCTACTGGTCACACAATAGAGTTTTGTTTTCACTGCCATATGGCAGGACAAAAAGGAATGTAGAAATTGCAGAACAGATCGCCTAGTTGGCTCCAACACCAAGTTCCATACAATTATTATTAGTACAAGCTAGGGTACATAGTTCTAATGTGATGCTGCCTCCAGGGATCAAACCCATAACCTTAGGCTTGGGCTGCCAATGCTCTGCCATTGATCAGAATGTTATGGAATCTTTCAAGTCTACAAACCAACCATTTATCAAATGTCTTTTGCAATATGCTCTTCCCTGCTTACTCAGAAGTAGGAAAAACTGGCAGTAGCCATCCAACTTGGAACACTGATTCAAGATGATTCCATGAAAGAGCAAATTAACTAAAACTTACTGGTGCCAATATTTATGAAATGAAATGAAAATCGACAGCCTGCTTCCAGTGCCAATATTTATAACTAATTCAATTTGCTTTGAACACCTGTTAATACTTAATATGCCAATATTTATTTTTCATTCATTCGTCCATTCATTCAAATTATTAGAAAACATGGAGGCGTATATCCATTTCCTGTACAGCTAAGAATACGGTAAATGCTGTCTATAGGAGCAGGGGGGGGGGGGTTGTACCAGCTTAAATCTCCTTCAAACATGTATCTTTATCTCAGATTCAGGTACCTTATTTCAATCCTATGTACTGTACTGCTTTGTGAAAATTAGTTCCTTCAAATGTCTTGTGAAAGTTGTAAATTTTATGTACAGTGGTTGTCTAAATAACATGGTCCGAGTGTCCCTTGGAACTGTAGGTTTTGATCTCGTTAAAACGTGCAGTTTCATATTATCTGTGTTTAAAATAGTCATAAACCATTAAGGAACCTTGACATGGGGACGTATCTTGGCCGATGTGTTGAAGATGTTGATAAGAGCAGCTGAGTAATTTTATTTATCGGTGAAGCAAGTTGCAGCTGTAAAGCTTGGATCACCAGTAACATATGTTGCAGGTAATAAAAGTGGGGATGAGTTAAGTGCAAGTGGATGATTGTAAATCTATGTAGCAGGTTGAGAAATGACATTGGTAGTAATAGAAACTGCCGTTGAATGGTATTTTGAGGTACAATTGTTTACTCAGGCTGTGCTTAATTTCAAGAGAGTTCGTTTTTAATCACACCACCTCGTGTTTTTACATATTCGTAATTCTTCAGGACTGATGAACCTTGATCCTACACTGGCACTTACCTATTACCGTATATGTTATTTCTATAATAGTCATTTGATATTCCGGGAGTCGTTACTAATTGAAATTACTGTCCATTATCACTATTGCATAGGAAATATGTGCTAAATTACGTAAATATGTGACTTTAGTCGTTATTTGTTGTTCATTCATTCAACGACTGCAATTTTCATTGTTTGTCATTTCTTGTCGTTGGTCAACTGCTGCTGAAAGAGGCGCATTAGGTGTCCAACTGTACCGATACCCACACAGGAGTATACATTGACGTGATTTCACCTCTGTTGACTTCGGACATAGATTTAGGTATTAGGAAGTCATTTTTAAAAGACTTTGTCTAGAGCGTGGCGATCTATTGAAGTGAAACTTGGACTATTGGTGCAGCAGAAAAGATGAGAATTGAAGCGTTTGAAATGTGGTTCTACAGGAGAATGATGATCAGATGGGTAGATAGGGTTACAAATGAAGAGGTATTAAGACGATTGGGAGAGGAGAGATGTTTATGGCGACTACTAATGAAGAGAAAATATAGGTTGGTACGACACATACTAAGAAACCCACGAATAGCAACCTTAGTTACCGAAGGAAGGGTCGTGGTAGACCAAGGTTAGAATATGTTAGACAGATTGCCTCGGATGAAGGGTGTGGTAGCTATGTAGAGATGAAACAATAAGCTCAGGACAGGAAACCATGGAGTGCTGCATCAAACCAGTCAAAAGACTGAAGACTCAAACAACAACATTTTACTGTTACCAATGTATAGTACACAAAATACACGAAACAGGTCATGCGTAGTGAGCTTAGCGAGGTACATGACTTCTGTCTGGACTGCTTGTAGTCTTTTACAAGCGAGTCTTGACCGTTAGCCCCAGGTTAGGTTTTTGTATGTAAAGCCTTCTTAACGTAGAAAGACAACAAATCAAGCGGAGCCATCACAGCATAAAACAAACACCACGCAGCCACGCTTACCATATGCGTGAGGTTGGCAATATTTTATTTGTCCCTTATATCAAGTCTTCAATGGCCGACACAACACAACTGAAATTTCACTAATGTAGGAAAAAACCTCTAATACCGTACGGCATCATTTACACAATTATTATTCATCAAGGTTTTTCTGCTAATTTAAGTAGTTTTGTACTAGGTTCATCTCTCCCGAAGCGTTACCATATATATATTTCCAAGTCGCTTGTCTTGTCTTGGCCCGCTGGATGCCTTTTCAGGTACACAAGGAGGAACAGGAAGATGAGATGTGTGGAGGGATACAGTATCTCCAATCTGACGATTGGCATAGTATGCACTTGCATAAATGACTTCTACAATATAGCCCTTTTCTCTGCACTGCATCTCATTCATTGCTCTGAGAGACAGGCCTACAAGAGGGACGACAATATTCATACTGAATTGTCTTATAAAATTTGTAAATTGTATGTATTCATATATCTTGTTTGATATGTACAATTAATTGCCATATACTGTATGTGTAAAATATATGTACTTGCCTAAAATATAAAATAATGTATTCATATAACTTCATTTTTTGTTATTTCCTTCAAAACTACCTCATTCATCCTATTTTATTATAGATGTACAATATGTACATACGTGAATTATGATGCAGGTGTTGTTATTTGCATAACCTAATGTGTGTCAACAGTTTGGTTGGATCGCTGATTATTGTCTCTAGATTATGAGTAGCCAATGCCGTTGTTAGTGGAGGAAAATAAGTTGATCTATTGTAGCTTTTTATATTGGCACTTCGAAAACACTCGCGAGAAAAATAAATTAATTATAGAATGTGATTTACATAACCACGTGACGTAGGCAATTTTAAAAATAAAATATGGAAACTTATCTCAAATACTTCCAAAAGCAACTACCTAACCTCAAAATGTTGCATACATTAGTAATTTTAATGCCGCGCCATTTTGCGGTGCGTTTCACCCGTCGCCAGAGTGCAGTAAGGTGTAACAACTGAGGATCGAAATTAGAAAGTGATAACCATTGGCCTTATGGGAGCTTCACTTCCTAGTATTATTCTTCCATGGTGTTTCACTACCCAACGCAGCAAGGAGCATATAATAACAGAGTAGGAACTCTCTGCTATTTCTGCGATCCGTTAAATACAGGGATTGCGTCATTGTTTGGGCTCCATCGCAAACGCACATGGTGTGCAAAGCTACTAAAAAGCGTTATATGGTGCGCACCACGTTGCGAATTCCAAAACCACTGAGATGCAATAACTGGCCGTATATTGTGCAAGAAATATAAGTGACCGAAGGATCTAGGTTGCTTTCGCCGAGTACGTTAGCCAACTTTCGAAATGAGAGGAAATCGAATCGAGTTTGATTACTCTGGATACACATCGTTATTGTTGCTTTAAAGCAACAACGTTTTCTTTTTGAACGCCAATATATTACTCAGTGGCGGCCGGTAATAAGGTTGCAGTGTTGCACAACGACCAGATTAATTCATGAAAAACAACTAATTCCGTAATTATATTTCTAGTATAAAAGTTGAATGTTTCCTTCTATATGTATAGGAATTCATAATTCTGTTCTTTAATAATTCAGGAAATCTTATATTAAGTTACTGTGAACTGACAGAGAAAGCGAGGCGCGCCAGCCATCTAGGAGCGCTCGTCCGTTTGGTCGTTGCCAGGCCCAAGCGCCGACCAGATCTCAATAGTGAAGGGTATGACAGAGATGCCAGACCGGGTAAGCCCTATCCCAACAGTTAACACGGCTGGTCGTTGCCCGCTGATTGCAACCAGGAGCTGAGGCGCAGGCGCGGCCGGAGACATCCGAGATGCTTCGTCAATGTTGCGCGTGAACTTGTGACACTCGCAGTTCTCGCCCTCATATATAACTTACGTTGTTTTGTTCTCGCGAATGTTTTCATTTAGACTAACTTATATTCCAATTTCAATCCGATGAAATTGTGATGTCTCTGAACTGCGGCATTCGTTATGAATGAGGTAAATCCGTTTTACCGCGCAATTGAATACAGTTTTCTCCGATATCAAGCAGTCTTTTACCCTATCACATCATGGGTGCCCGCAGGAGGTACGGGGAGGGGGTGGGGTGGGGCAAGGAGGGGCCATGTCCCCACCCCCTGAAATCCCGAGAATATTTCGATTGTTCATTGTCACACCAGTTTATTTCATAAAGTGAAGTTACTGATGGTTAACTGATTTAGATGTAGGGATAATTCCACAGTTTTATTTAACTTACTAATTTGGGATTATTTGACAATATCTTCAGTTATTTAAAACATCGCCAAACTGGATTAACAATACTATTTTAATGAACTGCTTGATTTTTATTTTTGTCGATAGGCCTACATGGTGATACAACTACGTTTTGCCTGTTTAAAAAAATGAACATTATGACGATGATTCACAAATAAAAGCGAACTCCTATGGACAAAAACTCTGAACTAAAAAAAATCCTCCCATTTATGCCATAACGACTATGCACTGAACGATTTAAGAGCAGCCAAATAATGAATGTCACTAAGCAAGTAAGAAATTAAACGAAAATTGCGGGGGGGGGGGGGGGGGGTGTAAGTCTCAATATCACCTAGTGACATGTAGGCAACAAAATAAAAAATAATACATCCCCCCTCCCCTAGAAAAAATCCTGCTTGTGCCCATGAACCACCTTAATGAAAATAGTGCAACACCCAGAACAATTATCCGCCAGCCGCTACTGATATTACTTAGATTGAATATTAAGAGGCAACGGAGACCGTAAACTTGAATTTTGTACGTACGTTATGGTCTATGACGTTGGTACAACGAGATGAAATAAAAAAGGACTGTCGAAGTTTTATCTCCTACTTTTTCAGTTGCTTAGCCCTTTTAAGACGTTTAATTACAAGCGAATAGTCTTTTTGAAGTTTCAACGATAAAAATAAATAAATCATGAAGTTTCATGCAAGATTGCAATATTAAGGTACTGTACCCGAAACACTGGTGAAATCCCTCGATGGTCACCGGATCGTAGAACCTGAAAATTGCCCGGCGAAAAACCCTCCCAGGTCCTACCACCAAGTAGAGGAATGAATGGGGTACTAGTCATCCTATCAGGCTGTTTTAAGAATGACCATGGCTACAACGAACGAACAAATAAGAAACTAGCTCAAGAACACGAAAAACAACTCTAAAAAGAACTATCTCAAGGGTGGAAAACCCTGGAAAAAGAAAATCCAAGCGATGGCCATCTTAAAACGACCTCCAATCTCTTCGTTAAAATATCACGCAATGATTTAAAATTGGGAAAACAATTTATTCCAAGAGAACAAGGTAACAGACAAGAAAATAAAATATGTAATACCCTGTCGTCAAGAAAACAAAATCACAGCTAAACACAACTGTATTAAGAAAATCCTAAAAAATTCCAATAATGGATTACGATCATCATCTACACGCTGGGGTGATTCTAAATATAATATCTCACATTATGAAACAAGGATATTAGGCATCAATCTCATAATGATATTAGGAGGACTGGATGAAATATTAGACGATTAATAAAGAAGAATCATCAATTGTTTTTACACGTGTATCTTCTTAAACGATATTCCAAAAGTGTAGCAATATCAAGATTATATACAAGTATTTATAAGAATATATACAGAAATGTCCTCAGACATTCACATGATTCAGCCTAAACAGCTGATCTTGGCCATAATATTCGCATCGTGATGTGTAATTAACATTCAATACATCGGGTTACCAATTTTTATCAAGAAATTAAGCTAAGTAGTGTATCTATCGACTATGTTCATGATTCAAATTTCAAGTAAACTTGTACAAAATTGTAGAGGTTTTAATGATTATATGCTGTGGAAATGTCATAAGTTGCTTGAACAGATTATCCAAGCGTTGATTTTGATTAGGTGAAGAAAAGCAAGTAGGATCGCTCTGTAAGAATGACGACGCCAATGTCTCCAACAGACATTAAAATACAAGAAAAACTCATCTATATTAACGTAACACCAAACACGGGTGTTGACTACTCGAAGTCACAAACAGATTGGCACTTACTGGCTGAAAAGCATTTACCAGCTCAATCTAAAACTGGCCTAATGCTTCAACTAACATAAAATCTCACAAATATGCATCATCCCAGATGTGCATCCAAAACACAACAAGGTTATACGAACCTTCGAAACACTACTATTATTTAATCTCAATACTCACACAAGACCTACAAACATGCTTAACTCACACACTAACCTTAAGCACGTTGTTCAAAGTCGATACACTAAAACATTCCACTAGCAAATTAACCTATCTTGCCTCCCGATAATGTATATTAATAATACTTGTTCATTTTTCTTGACTCCAAGTCAAGCTTTCCTGGAATAATTTAATCAACCTTGTGAATGGTGTTCAAAACTGCTATACTATATCTCACTTACACAATTGCATTAAATGCAATTATTTACGTTAATACTATGGAAAATACATGTCTCAAAATGACATCCTAAATTAAGTTAATCTCAAATCAATACCTAATAGAAGGTAAAACTGATCTTTTCCTGAACCAGGATGGCCTCCAACTTCGGTGGGCTTCGAAGTATCAGTGGATAAAACTTACACCATGAAAACAAGTTAACTAATCAGTTAATCCAATGACAATCATTAAGTAAATCCACTAATAAATCTGTACTCACAAAAGCGAAGTGCTTTCCATAAAAATAATCCAACAGGGGGATTAAAACTATAAATGCAACAAACACCAAGATAAAGTTTCCAAGATTCAAATCGCTGCGAGAAAACGAAGTTCCTAACAGAACAGTAGTACATGGATAGCATGTACTGGCCTCAAAGAAATCAGTGTTCCACACACTGAGAAACAAACTTGATTAATACTATGCTTAAACAAAATATTGGAGATCTTCCCCTAAATACTCTTCTCGGCAAATAAAAATACGCACTACTAAGGAATTACTGATTCTACTGATTAAATGATCCAAACTAATAATACACAAGTGATGAATTCGTTAAGCGAATACAAAATCCCGGGAACACAGCAAGTAAGATTCGACAGAAACATCGAACCTAAACTTGTGAATACCCATTTAATCTACAAAAATGAAATGACAATTGCAGTTGCTAACAAGTGCCTCAACTAAGCTACGTTAAAGAGTCTGCTGGTCCAGTACCTTTTGTTGCATCTTGAAGCGTCTTAAGCGGGATATATAAAGATCTGATGAATATCCAGGGTATCACCAGATAATACACTCTTCTTCTTCTTCTCTGGATCTGGGAATCGAACCCGGGCCTGCAGGGCACACGCATACTGGTCAGACGACCTTACGAGCCTTCTCCCATCATGCCAGAAATACTATAATCCGCCTGAGAAATAGCACTGTCCTGCATGTCGCAGCTCATGAAAGCACTCGAAAACAACCACTGGAGTGCGAAAAAAACATACTCCTCTCCAAAAAGGGGAATGCAGTTGTGGGTGGCAGTCATTTCGCTTAAGCATTTCTCATGAAGCTACCCCATTTAATCTAACCTGCCATTCTGGAAGTCATAACTATAACGTTGAACTTCCCCACTGACATCTCAGACGATAAAATGCGTTCTAGTGTCTGCATAATGTACAGCTTAACAAGTCCTGATGTTAGCATGTATCAGTACAATCATACACGTTACTATTGCTCGTGATGAAAACCTCACAAGGTTTCGAAATGGCTGCCTTGATAATGGACACCGTTGGACAGAGACATACAGTCAGTCCGGGTTCCGTTTCGACTCAATTCTTTTTGACCAAGATGGCAGTATGCATTTACAACTGTTCTGAATATATCTCAGATCCATAATAAAATGGTAGCTTTGAAAAGTACTTTTGCACGGTACACGTCTGCTTGTCGAGACACGAAATACTCTGCACGTTTATAACGCACTTTGAAAAAGACTGTTCGGCTTAGCTGAGTATAAACGCGAGCCGTCTCCACACGGGGTTATCACAGCCTGCCTTGCACCTGCGATCTCGCTCACTAGCCGAGTTGCGTAACCACACATATGACACTCCGAATACAATAGTACAAGTCCAAGTGAAGTCGCCTTGCTGGCTGGCAAACGCCACAGCAAGCAACCCCCACTACTATCTTCCTTCATCGATATCTCGATGTGTCAATAACTCACTTATGGCTTGATCATTATAGATGTTATTCTTGCATGTCGCTTGTTATATTATATTCCTCATATATCTTTCTGCTATGGTAATCTGAGTTCTACGTTCTTTGAAAAGTCTTCTATTACTCTGATTCGCTTTAAAACAATAAAGATAATCTTGTAGCCTGGGTCGATATATGACATGACGTCACATATAGGTTTATTGATCGGTCTAGCTGTGAGTCCACTCACTCGGGAATGCTCGTTACTTTCCGATCTCGAACCGAATGACACTTCTTATATTAACGGCGTGTTAGATCATGACTTGACTCACGAGCTTAACAGCATCGCGTCTCTCGCCGTCTCCACTACAGTATCTGGGCATAACCTTACATACATACATACATACATACATACATCGTTTATTTGCAAATGTGGACACTGTCCATGGTGGCAAATTACAATAAATACACAAAACAATTCACAACCAAAATGTTTTAGAAAATTAGGACTAATTAGAAAATAAGTATTAGTTGCTAAGAGAAGAAGCCGGTAATCGTAAAAATAATCATTCTAATAACAGAAATAAACTTAAAATACTAAACATTTACACTATCTTTCATTGCTTCAACTTATGCACCGTTCATCACTGCCTCTTAATCTGGTGCTTTTTCACCAACTCCTTAAATTTACCAACATCAGAAGGCAAAGGGCTGAAAATGCCCCCTGGCAAACATTTCCATTCTATTTCCCCCCTCCCAATGAACGAATATTTGCCCCAGTTACTTTTCCACTGACTTAATTTCAATTTACTACAATGACTGTATCGGCCCATATATGAACTTTCCTTTCCCAATCTCTCATGAATATCTTCCCATGCAATTTCCCCCTTGTAAGCTAAGAAAATACCCCCTAGTCTTGCTCTTGAACGTCTATCAGCCAGACTTTCCCATCCCAAATCCTGTATCATCCTACTCACACTACTCGTCGATCTGTGGTCCTCCATTACATACCTGGCGGCCTTCCTTTGCACTCCTTCCAATTCCTTTATTAAATACATTTGGTATGGATCCCACACTCCCCCAGCTTATTCCAGCAGAGAACGGACTAGGGACATGTATGCCCTTTCCCTAATCTCTCTGCCAGCTACTTTAAAGACTCGTATAACCAGGCGCGGCTGGTCATTAAAGGCTCTTAGGCGGAGCCTCGCTTGAAATATTCTATAAATATACATACCCAGGGGCGCACCCAGAATTTTGGTTTGGAGGGGGCTTTCCTCAATAACATGATTTCAGCTATGGAAAGAGAATGTGTCCATTATTATTCTTGTATGTAAATATTGTTACGGCTGTGAGTTTGTTTCATCGCTCGCCGCATGAGTCACAACTGCCCCAGGGCTGGGCTGCTCTGCCTCAGTGTATTGCGTGTGCCTTATGCAACAGGACTACTAGGACAAAGGGATGGTCCAGAATATTCGTGACTCAGCCAGTGAAGGAAACCTCGAGAAGCCGTGAACCCTGGATGGGTCTAGAAGCATTTATTGAGTCACCGGCCTGCTATATAAGAGCGACCTGTCAAGCAGTTGTGGTTGTGTTTTTCGAGCTAGTGCGAGAGTTTATCCTGAGCGACAGAAGTGTGGTGACTTGCGAAACCCCTAGTGAAGCCGATTCTCTTGACAGCGAGGGAGTGAGAAGCATACAGGGGACTGCCTGTGTTTTGAGCGAGTGTGATTTCACTGAGCGACAGACGTATTGTGGCGAAGTGCCGTGCGAGTTACAAAATCCAATGACATTGTTTCCCAGCTTGTGAACAGCGAAGCAGCGTGTAGCAAGTAACTGTAGTTTGTGTACATGAGGAAGAGGTGCAGGTAGTTTCTGTCAAGGCCACCTGACTCATTAGGACGAATTAACTTCTGTGGTTTGTTGACAAGTGAAAGGGGGCAAGAGCTCTCCATAAGGAAGAGACTTGAGGAAACTGGAGTAAGGCTCTAATTGCTTGTATTTGCTGTTGAGTGGTCTATCTTTCTGGCCAAAATAAATTTAATTATTTCATTTAAAGGAACAATCTGTGTTGTGCTTCAACCCACCGTAGTCCAGTTAACAAAAGTGCCACTGGAGGGGGGGTGCACGTAACAACTGGTGTCAGAAGCGGGATTACGAACTCAAACACAAGCACAACACCTGACGGTCCTGGTTTCAAAACCCGAGCAGGTCATTTTTTTATTTTAATTTTCCTGTGAGTGCATGCCCTTTACAAGACAAACATCTAAAATGGAAGCGCAATTTGCAGCATTGCTAGAAAAGTTAAGTGGCATGGAAGCCAAGATGGAAGACGGCCAGAAGAAGATGGAGGACGGCCAGAAGAAGATGGAGGACGGCCAGAAGAAATTTGCCAAGGACCTGAAGGATGACCTGAAGAAGCTAGAAGACGGCCAGAAGAAGATGGAGGACGGCCAGAAGAAGTTAGCCGAGGACCTAACTGCCAAGCTAGAAAACGGCCAGAAGAAGATGGAAGACGGTCAAAATAAGCTAGCGGAGGATCTGAAGAGGATAGAGGACGGCCAGAAAAAGATGGAAGACGGTCAGAATAAGTTGACACAGGACCTGAAGAAATTAGAACTGGGTCTGCGTGAGGAAGTCACGGCAGTAGAAAAGAAGTTCGATGCCTTACAAGTGGAAGTTGCCGAGCTGCGCCAACGCCCGCTGATGGGGGTGGAGGAGAAATTCAACGCCTTACAAAAGGAAGTTGCCGAGCTGCGCCAACGTCCACTGACGGGGGTGGAAGAGAAATTCAACGCTCTACAAGAGGAAGTTGCCAAGCTGCGCCAACGCCCGCCCACCGTTACACCGGGAATATCAGGAACGGGATATAGCAGAGTGACGCCCCCTACCTTCGACGGAAAGGTCCCGTGGAGCACCTACTTACGTCAGTTCGAGGCGGCCTGTTCCATAAATAACTGGAACAACACAGAAAAGGCTACAGCTCTCATTGTAGCGCTGAGAGGTGACGCCCTTAACGTCCTTCAGGCCATCCCGACTGGATCCCAGGACTACGCTTCACTGATCGCCCATATGGAGTCCCGATATGGAGATAGCCATCTTCAGCAGGCCTACCAGATGCAGCTCTGGACCCGGGTACAGAAGAACGCGGAAACCCTGCAGGAGTTCGGGATGGACATCGCACGCCACGTAAGGCTCGCCTATCCAACAGCGCCGGCCGACTTTCTGGAACAGATTGCGATGCAGACCTTCACCGACGGACTACGGGACTCGGACACTCAACAGGCGCTGCGACTCGCGCGCAATAAGTCTGTGGCAGATGCGATGAGCCACGCACTTGAGTTCGAGACGGCAAAACAGGCATCTAGAATGCGCGCGCGGGTGCGTCAGGTGGACATCGACGAACCATCCAAAGCCGACAAGACCAAGCCCCAGGTCGATGAACTGATGGACGCGCTAGGCCGGTTCTTCAAGGGTCGCAGTACCACCAACAAAAACGTAGCCGAAGGACATCCGGAGAGGCGGCCCGGAAGAGGACTACCGACCTGCTGGACCTGCCGTAAGAGAGGCCACCTGAGCAAGGACTGCGGTGATCAGCGCCGCCAAGGGTTTCCGTCGGGACAGTCAGTCGTAGGGAAACCACGCGGCCCAGGAAAGCAAGTATCAGCCAGCCTTGGGGGGCAAAGGTTTGCTTGTGACAGTCGTCAAGCCCCGGCAGTCCAAGTTCGTGTGACTGAGTTAAGGAGGGATAATAGCAGTCTGATGGTCGACGGAGTCGTCAACGGAGAGAGCTGGCCCATGCTAATCGACACGGGAGCATCGAGGACCATCGTCAGTCCCACCGTGATCCCGAAGTGGAGAGTGCAACCCACACAAAGGAACCTCCAACTAATAACCGCGACCGGAGAGACCGCACCGGTACATGGCGAAGCATCACTGGAGTTCGTCATTGGTCGACGGGCGATAAAGCATCCAGTGCTTGTGGCTGACGTATCAAATGAAGTGATCATCGGACTGGACTTCATGGACCAGAACATCATCATCTTGGATCTGAGTATCAACACTCTGCACTTCGGAGGTGAGGAACTTGCTTTGCAACCAGCACACGAGGCCGTCACCCCACGACGAGTAAGGCTGAGAGAGAACGTCATCGTTCCCACCAGGACAGAGATCAGCGCTGCCGTAATTGTCGACGGAACTGCTGAGGGAGTGGCGGCTGTCATCGAGCCAAAATATGAGGACATCCAGACAAAAGGATTGTTAGTTGCCAAGACCCTCATCAACACGACGTCTCGGCCGTACGTCCGCCTGTCCAACCTGAACGACTACGACATTACGGTTCACCGGGACACCAACCTAGGAGTCTGTGAGCCTGTTACCTGGATTGCCCGCATCACAGATACGACGGACGGACACCTGCAGACGGACGGTTTGGAAGGTTTCTTTATGTTTATGTGATGCAATGTTTTTAAAGTGTTCCCAGGTTTTTAGGGGGGGGCTTAAGCCCCCAAAGCCCCCCCCCCTGGGTGCGCCCCTGTACATACCGTATTTAATTGAGGAATTTATAATTTATATTGATTGGAAACATTTATAAATTTCACTCAATTCATTCAGTCACGAGTCAATATATTTGGAACTGTTGATAAAGAATGTTTTTCAGATGGATAGTAGCGCCGTTAGGCTGCGCCTTCGATGTCCTATTTCTTCCTATGTAACAGGGACGGGAGGTGTGGTTATGAAAGCTCCATTCGTTTCAATTGTATCGCTGAAGGCTCAGGCGACTACAGCCTAAGCCAGGCTTGCCAACGACGACAAGATATTCTTATTCTGTGGAATGCATTCAAAGTTGTTCAAGGAGACTGAAACCACTCTCATGAAAGTTTATACTTTCCCTCTTTAACTCTTCGAAGGATTAATAATGACAAGTTACCGGAAACAGTTAGATGACTAATAAGTTATAATCATTATTGAGAACTCAAATGGTATCCCTTAAAAAATAATAACTAAAATATTTCCGCCAGATAGCACCATGAGGTGGCAAGGGGTAGCAGAGCCATCTACCGAGACTTAAGGGAAGTATTCTGTTTAAAATATACCACCGCCCATGCTGCGTATTTGTAAATAAGTGTTCGCGCGTTAAAATCGTTGGTGTAACTTAATTAGTTCATTAATTATGTTGTTTGTCAGTGGCAAGTCTTAATTTGCGTGTTATGGACTACAGTTAGGGTTGCCATTGCATTTTATTAATCAAGGTCGTCAAACGTTGTAATAAATAATACACATAAAGCAAGCCTCCGTGGCTTAGGCGGCAGCACGCCGGCCTCCTACCGCTGGGTCCGTGGTTCCAATCCCGGTCACTCCATGTGAGATCTGTGCTGGACAAAACGGAGGCAGACAGGTTTTTCTCCGGATACTCCGGTTTTCCCTGTCAAAATTTCATTCCAGAAACACTCTCCCCTATCATTTAATTTCATCTGTCATTCATTTCATCATTGCCCCAGAGGAGTGCGACAGGCCTCGGCAGCCGGCACAGTCCATATCCTCGCCGCTAGATGGGGCTTCATTCATTCCATTCCTGACCGGTCGGAGACTGGAAGCAGGCTGTGGATTTTAATTTTCATGTATTAAATAAGCATTGCATAATCAATTACACATATCATATAGGCCTATGGCACCAGCAACTTACAAATGCTTTTCATTTGAACGAACCTTTGCAAACATCCTTTATTTGTAAGTACCGGTTCCTTCTGATAAAATTCACTACAATTTCCGTCATAATTGTAATATGTGAACAATTCTTGTTTTATCAAACTAATGTAGTTTGTTTTTATAATCTCTCCAATTGATATTCATGACAGAAAAAACTCTCTCCATAAATGCATTGGAGGGAGAAATGCTGAGTATTAACTTCACAAGGACTACGATACTCCTTAATGTTGTTGCCCCTAATATATCTATAACATGTATCCATCTATATAACACAGACATAGAAGTCATTTTCTCATTCAAACTTGCACCTGTATCACCAGAAAACAAGCTAGATATTACAATCAATTCTGAAGCGGGACATTTGAAAATTGGTGCAAAATTGAATATACTATCAAATTAACCAAAAAACGGAATATTTGGCGTTCCGTTAAAGATTAAAACAGAACACGGAACAAAACAAGAAACAACGGAATTGTTCCGGGTAAAACGGAACGTCTGGCAACCCTAGCTACAGTAGTGGTAAGTGTATGTCTACAAGACAATGAATTCAGTTAGTAGCGTATCGGGCAAAAATCTCGACCACGATACTAGGCTGATTGTGAAGGGTCACAGGAGAGGCAAAGCGGTGTTTCTATACCCTAAAACGAGTGAAAACATTTTTACGAAACACAATGAAGGAAGGCCGACTGTGCACTTGCAATGTGTTCCACAGAAAAGGAATTGTTGGAGTCACCGAACTTCAATGAGCTTGTCATTGACCACTTTGCAGCTCTAAAGGAGAGGAGGGCAGACTTCACTTACAAACCTATGAATTAAAGGTCATGTGTTTATATAAAGTAATAGCAAGTAGCTTCACTGCTCTTAATAT
The DNA here is from genome assembly GCA_946902985.2 of Meconema thalassinum. Classification (NCBI taxonomy): domain Eukaryota; kingdom Metazoa; phylum Arthropoda; class Insecta; order Orthoptera; family Tettigoniidae; genus Meconema; species Meconema thalassinum. Next base: position 1,607,266,746 of record OX336388.2, on the reverse strand, counting down.
CTACAGTTGTGTTTATTTGTTTCCATTTATCCCTCAAGATCGGGTTCACTTTCGGACTATGTTACAGATCAATTCCCTTACAGTTCTAGCTGGTAAGCACAGTGTTTTGTAAGTAAATTGCGATTGTTTGGTAGTGTACAACCGTGAAACAGACTCCTCTGATCGGGTCTAATTAGAATGCGGAGTAGGTTAAATTAGAAACGGAATGCATTGCCTCTTCCTGAATGTTGAAACTAGGTAAGTACATTCATTTTAATTAGGAAAAAAAAATGCTTTATAAAATAACATAATGGTGCCAATCTGTAAGTCTGTTCCGAGCTCCACCACCTTTCACCGTGAAATTAAAAATCCTGCAGCCGTGTACGTGGGTGTCGTATAATGCGTTATACCAGCATTTTGCCACTACATGCTGAACCTTCCCCAGCTCCAACACCACGAGCCGCGGCTGCGTATAACCATATGTAGTGACTTGTATGCTTTCTTCACTATTTCCCTTATGTGCTTACCCCAGTGAAAATTCCCACCCCCCACAGTTACACCTAAATACCTACATTCGTCCCCAAATACAACTTTATTTTCCCCCACTGAATATTCAATAACAATATGATTCCTTTTGTTAACAAATCTCATTGCCTGACATTTCTTTGAATTTATCATCATATCACTTTTATCCGCCCAGCTTTGTATGTCCGTCAAGTCCCTCTGCAATATGCCGCAGTCATCCGGGTGATTTATCCTCCTGTAAACTACTATATCATCAGCAAATAATCTTATCTGGGATGATATTTTAACTCCTATGTCGTTTATGTAAATGAGAAATAGTAAAGGACCCAATTTACTCCCCTAAGGTACCCCCCTCCCCACCCTAGACTGTTCTTACACTGACCCACCAACCCTTACCCTCTGACTTCTCCCCTCCAAAAATGATCTCACCCATTGAACTACTCTCCTGTCCAATCCTATAGGCTCCATTTTCCTTAACAGAATACCATGATTGGCCCTATCAAAAGCCTTTGATAGGTCAACTGCAATGCAGTCAACTTGACCTCTGTTATCCAAGGCCTCACTGATATCCTGCTGAAAGCCTGCTAGCTGCGATTCACACGAAAATCCCTCTCTGAAACCATGCTGTTTATTTCCCAACCACCTACTACTCCCTAAGCATTCCCTTATGTATTCATTCATAATTCCCTCAAAAATTTTGCATATAATACATGTTAGACTGACAGGTCTGTAGCTATCACTATCCCCCCTTCCCCCTCTCCCTTTATATACCGGAACTACCAGAGCCTGTTTCCAGCCCTCAGGCACTACCCCATTATTTAGACAAAAGTCAAACAGAAATCTTAAATAAGGCACAATGTTCCATCCCATAACCTTTAACAATTCCCCATTTATCCCATCTACCCCGGCTGATTTTCTTGACCCTAATCCCCGTATTGCATTATAGATATCCTTATTTACATAACTTAATTTCTTACCCTCCTCAATACCCTGCTCTCCTCCCTGATCCACATTTCCCTCCCCTGTAATTCCTACCACCTTACCATATGAAAATGTAATGTAATGTACCGTATGAAAATATACGGTACATTTCCCCATTGATATCTCAAATAAAAGTCATTTTGCTTTTATTTGCACCAATCTAGGTAATTTCGATATATGTATCGTTATTTTCATACTGATCTTAAACAATCTTCTCCACAAATCTCTTGAGGTTTTTAGCATTAAAACGTCCTATAACATCTCTACCATTAGTGCTTACAATCTCGTAGCAGTTATTTCCAAATGCTCTTGCTAGCATATAACTTCTGTCCAAGCTCTCTCTGGCCTTCTATTTAAATGGACCCTTCATGCGAATGTTATGCCAGCGTCAGTCTTCAATTTTTTCGTATAATCTTTTCCTTTTCTCTGTCAGGGATTCTCTCCTGACTTCTGTCCTTTCTGCTGGTGCTGGCTTGAGCCTGATCTCTCACTCCCTCCTTTCTCTCTTTTGACCTTCTTCGTCCTTCTTCTGGGGACCTATCTCGCCCTCTCTTGAGCCTATCCTGGTGTCTCTTTCTCTCATATTCCTCTGTTCTGTAATTTTTATATCTGGAGTAATCTTGATTCTGTCGGTTATCTCCTTGATTCCGGTTGTACTGAGCTTCTCTCCTATTTCTGTCGTATGGAGCTTCTCTCCGGTCCCTCTCATATGGAGCTTCTCTCCGGTTCCTGTCATATGGAGCTTCTCTCTGATCCCTGTCACTCTGTCTATATCGACTGTTATAAAAGTTTCTGTCATCATACCGACGTTGGTCTGTTGGTCGTTCCATCTCCTATCATTCTGATAGCTATTCCTGATTGGACCTGTTCTATTTTCATTTCGTGGTTGGAAACGATCAGTTTGTTGAGTCCTATTCATCATGACTGCGTTTACAGTCTTAGGTTCCTGTCTAGAACTCTTGGTGACTGTCGGTTGCGTCATTAAACTAATATGATCGAGGCGACGCAATAGATCACCCATCGATGCTAAGGTCGAGATACCAGAGGTTATGAGTGACTTCCTAATTTCAGCTGGAAGCTGTCGCGATATGGCTTCTACTAATTCAACCTGCGACAAGGGTGGAACAAAAAATCTCAGTTTAGCCAACTGACAAGCGAAATATTCTGGATAACTAGTCGGTCCTGTAGTAGCATACTTCCTTGAATAAATCTCGGATCTTATGTTCTGTTGGACCTCAATTGACCAAATACGCTGAACAAACGCTTGTGTGAACTGGTCGAAATCCTCAAAGGTGTACCTGAATGCTTTGAACTACTGAAGAGGAGCGTCCGATAAAAATCTCTCTACTACCCGCAATTTCCGTTCATGTGGTACATGAGATTCCACAAAATAATCTTGGATGCCTCTAATAAATTCTTAAGGAGTGGTTCCATCTAGATTGTTAAATTTCCTTGGTTTATCTTCAAAGTTCCTAATGATGGTTATATTAGATGCCCTATCTGACGTTCTTGTGACATTACTATTTGCACCTACATTGGGAGTTGAAAAAGTAAATTCTTCCGCTTGGATGTGTAGTTCTGATGTGCGAGGTATAGCCCTATTCGACTGTTCCATCGGACTAAACTGAACAGACGTTGGAGCCTTAAAAGATTCCTGAATGTCGATTCCTTTTTGTTCCTGTACTGGGTTAACTGGCTCATCTACAACGACTCTAAAATCACTATTTATTAGCAATCGCAATTGTTCTTTAAGAGTATCCAAGTTGATACTACCTCCCAAATTAATGCTTTCGAGGCCTTTCCTTAGCTCATTGATCTCGGAAGTTTTCTTTTCCCTTATCTCGTTTAAATCAATCTGTCGTTTAAATCAATCTGTCCCTGATCAATCTTAAGTTCTACGGCCTTAATTCGAGTTTCTAGCCCTGTAAAATTATCAATCTGTTTCTCTTGAATAACATCCACTCTTGTTTAAATCAGTCCTTACATCAATGATTTCCCTAGTGGCATTGGAAAGTTTAGTGGCAAGACTCTTTTCTATACTAGATTTAGCATTTTGAAAACTATCCTCATTGACCTTATTCAGTTCTTGTTTTAAAAGAGCAAGATTTTCATTAATAATAGTTTTGAGGTCCATGTCAAAGTCTGCCTTAATTAATTTAGTATGATCAGTAACTTGAGTCTGCAACGTGCTCATTTCACCTTTCAAATGCTCCAAACTCTTTTGCGTTTGATTGGTGTCGTGAGTAAATTGCGACTGTAGTGCATCAATAAGGTCCTTACTTTCCTTTTTACCCCTTTCGAAATCCCATTTGATTTCACTACGGAAATTGATATTTGACTGTTCCATTTCATTAAGTTATATTTCAGTATAGGCTTGACTTGACTCGATCTTATTTACTTGGGATTGGATCTTAGTTTGTTTCGACTCAATCTGATTGACGTCATTTTGAATGTTCTTAACCTGAGATTGTATTTTTTTTGGTGTGGTTTCTACTAAACCCATATCTGTTTTCAGATCGTTAACCTGTGCTTGCATCATTCTAACATCTTTAACAGTTTTTTCAACCTCTTTTTGACTTCCCTGTACTTGATCGAGATTAGTTTTGACATTAGTGATTTCTTTATTAAGATTAGTCTGGGCATTCCAAACTTCTACTTTAACATTGCCAATATCGGTTTGAAGACTAGTTGTAACATTGCTGATGTCAGTTTGAAGACTAGTTTTAACATTATTAATTTCAGTTTGAAGACTAGTTTTAACATCACTGATGTCAGTTTGAAGACTAGTTGTAACATTGGTTTGGATATTTTCAATGTCAGCTTTAATACTTGTTTCCATGGATTGTTGATTCGACCTAACATGACAAACATTAGCCTGATTTTTTCTGAACTGTCTTTAATTTCTTTCATGGACGACCTTAAGTTATCTTATTCACCCCGGATGCCTTCAGTTACTGCATCCTTGAGAATTTCATTATTATGTGTTGCATTTTCATATATATTTTCAAATGTAGTCTTGGTTTGAGATTTGATAGTCTCAATGTCATTATTGAGATGCAGTAGCTTGCCTTCTATCATCTCAAACATCTTTTTAAAGCCTGCAACAGTGACTGCCTGGTTATCAGCCATAATTTAACACAAATACACTTGTCACTAGAAAACATGGGAACACTACATGAGAAAGCATAGCGAAAACATCTGCACACAACCACAAATTGCCATAAAAGAGCGTATTTTTATTGCCTTGCATTTACTTATATTTAAACTTAAATTAAATTCATATCATCCAGTATCATTCTGAGATTGCCTAAAACCCCAATAGGTGTGATATTTTAAATCAGAGATGGTCCTAGATTCTATCATAAAACAAAATTAAACTTACACGAAGCATCCTAACTTAAAGATGATAGCAGCAAAAATCATCAGCCGGAGTTAAATAGGACAAATCACCTATGTGCAACTCGCACGTGTGTTACAATAAGTGTCTCACTCGACTGAACACGTCAAAGGAGATTACTGTGAATAACTCTTATTGAACAAGTTCTAGTCGTTTATAACAAAATAAAAAGGTGGCACCACTTCAATATATTTAAATCAAGAATCTGATAACGGTTGCAATACTACCAAAATCAAATAGTTCGAGTAACATCGTAATTGCTTTTATTCCACAGGAATTTCAATAATTTGTGCCAAAATATTGATTCACCATTATCCATGTGCCTTCATCACTACCACAACGAAACACGATGTCCCAATTCGCGCTCGGTATAGCATGATAATAAGATTGGTCTACATTCTCTGGTGTTCCAATTTTATTTTAGGCCTAAAACTGTGGCTATAAATCTGGTAAACCAGATCGATTCGAGCCCATAACGTTGGCCTCCTCAAAACTATGGCTATAAACCTGGTAATCCAAGTTTATTCGATCCCCACGTTGGGTGGCACATAACTATTTACCCGAAACACTTACCAATACCTGGTGAAATCCCTCGATGGTCACCGGATCGTAGAACCTGAAAATTGCCCGGCGAAAAACCCTCCCAGGTCCTACCACCAAGTAGAGGAATGAATGGGGTACTAGTCATCCTATCAGGCTGTTTTAAGAATGACCATGGCTACAACGAACGAACAAATAAGAAACTAGCTCAAGAACACGAAAAACAACTCTAAAAAGAACTATCTCAAGGGTGGAAAACCCTGGAAAAAGAAAATCCAAGCGATGGCCATCTTAAAACGACCTCCAATCTCTTCGTTAAAATATCACGCAATGATTTAAAATTGGGAAAACAATTTATTCCAAGAGAACAAGGTAACAGACAAGAAAATAAAATATTTAATACCCTGTCGTCAAGAAAACAAAATCACAGCTAAACACAACTGTATTAAGAAAATCCTAAAAAATTCCAATAATGGATTACGATCATCATCTACACGCTGGGGTGATTCTAAATATAATATCTCACATTATGAAACAAGGATATTAGGCATCAATCTCATAATTATATTTGGAGGACTGGATGAAATATTAGACGATTAATAAAGAAGATTGTGGTGTTTGAAGCCATATTTTCAGTGTTGCCTTAGTAAACAAGTGTTTAGTGCTTTTCAGTCGGTCAACACGAATGTACCCAAAAGAGATGGGTTATGCCCTAATCCTGAAATAAATTACATGAGATTAATAAAACACTAGGATGACCAGTTTCGATCGTCAAGCGATCATCATCAGATCCATTACACTTAGGCTATAAAATCTATGTTTGAAATACAGGTGAACATATTGTAAATATTTTCACCTGTATTTCAAACATAGATTTTATAGCCTAAGTGTAATGGATCTGATGATGATCGCTTGACGATCGAAACTGGTCATCCTAGTGTTTTATTAATCTCATGTAATTTATTTCAGGATTAGGGCATAACCCATCTCTTTTGGGTACATTCGTGTTGACCGACTGAAAAGCACTAAACACTTGTAATAAAGAAGAATCATCAATTGTTTTACACGTGTATCGTCTTAAACGATATTCCAAAAGTGTAGCAATATCAAGATTATATACAAGTATTTATAAGAATATATACAGAAATGTCCTCAGACATTCACATGATTCAGCCTAAACAGCTGATCTTGGCCATAATATTCGCATCGTGATGTGTAATTAACATTCAATACATCGGGTTACCAATTTTTATCAAGCAATTAAGCTAAGTAGTGTATCTATCGACTATGTTCATGATTCAAATTTCAAGTAAACTTGTACAAAATTGTAGAGGTTTTAATGATTATTTGCTGTTGAAATGTCTTAAGTTGCTCGAAAAGATTATCCAAGCGTTGCTTTTGATTAGGTGAAGAAAAGAATGTAGGATCGCTCTATTGACCTCAGAAAAGTTGGATGGCGCAGCCACGCGGTAGAATGTTGAAGCTGTAACATTGTGACTGATGAGGTTTATTTTCATGGTGAAGCATTGATATCGTGATGGAAACAGAAAGGAATTTGTCAAATTCAAGGAGGTACTACTCTGTATAGGTTGCAAATCGTATAAAATGGGTACGAAATCTCCTCACTACATTCCTGTGCAAAAAGTTCAGAGAGAAAGATGGGCTTCGGCACTGTCAATTGGAAAACGTGTTACACGTTGCATGACAGTGTGCAGTCTGCATTTTTGTGAAGACGACTTCTTTCCACAGCGTAAGCACCGGTACTGTTGATTATTGATAGTTATTGTCTCTAATTTGTATTCACAAGGATTTAGCTACATCAAAAATACTGATAAACTTGTAGCCTAATACTTATGTGCCGTACATTGAACCGAATGTAATCCGCTCTTCGTGAACCTATTTTAGGGGTTCTTCCGATTGACAAAAGTCGAATGGTTAGAAAACTTAAGAAAAATGCTGTTCCTAGCCTTAATTTGCCAGAGAATTCATATTCTTGCCTTTGAACAGTATGTAGCTCAATATTTGCAATATTTTAAGTATAATTTGGCTTAAATTGTGATTTTGTCTATGATCTCCTTACTGTTGAATTTAGTTAATTAATGTGTAAAATCTTAGTTTTAAGTACCGGTTTGGTGACCCATCATCCCAGGCAGTTCGGTAACATCTATACTACTCAGGCAGATAGGTCACTTAGCCGTAATTTAGAAGTTATAGTGATGTTAAGTATACATATGCGGTAATGTAGCAGGAGACCTGATCGGCCTAGGCTATTCTAATTTTAATTAGTTCCCATTTCAGGGTTTTTCAGTTTTGAGTGCAAATAGTTGGTTTGAAAATTGTACAACAGTAAGGAGAGTATGTTTTGTATGGGTTTTAATTGGTATTATGGTTTATGTCGAGCTGAGGAGTGAATTTGATTTGGCTTAAAGTGTAGTTTTTGATCTGTTCCGTTTGCTTATGACAAGTTCAAATGGAGACTCCAGCTTTGTTAAATATCTGTATTTTAAATATTTAATTAAATATATTGATAAAGAGGATGCCTCCATTTTAACTTGGCTGTGGCAAGAGATTAATATATTTATATTCTTGCCTTTGAACAGCAAGTATGTAGGTCAATATTAGCAATATTGAAGTATGATTTAAGCATCCCAAGTAACGCTTCTTTGAACCCAAAACATTCATGCAAATTCAGAGTTGCTGGGTTCAATTTATTATCAGGGAGTCGTCCTTTGTTTTAGGTGATATATATATATATATATATATATATATATATATATATATATATATATATATATATTGTGAAATTAATAAAAACATCGATACCGCTAGGCTCCCAAGTACAGGCTTCATATATGTAACAGCAGACAGTAAATTAACTATCTACAGGTGGGTAATATTTTAAACTGGTAGTCTAGTAATTAAGCACTGCATTTAAATTGATTATAGACATATTTCTATCAATGAAAGAAAATATGTAGTATTTTGCCATCATAAATTAGAAGCCATAACAAACGCACACCCTATCACTGTCTTGCTTACTTCTCGTCACTATCTCGCCGCCATATTGCAAACAGCTGACCGTAAGCTCCTCCCCCGTTTCGGACGTCAATAAGAATGACGACGCCAATGTCTCCAACAGACATTAAAATACCAGAAAAACTCATCTATATTAACGTAACACCAAACACGGGCGTTGACTACTCGAAGTCACAAACAGATTGGCACTTACTGGCTGAAAAGCACTTACCGGCTCAATCTAAAACTGGCCTAATGCTTCAACAAGCATAAAATCTCACAAATATGCATCATCCCAGATGTGCATCCAAAACACAACAAGGTTATACGAACCTTCGAAACACTACTATTATTTAATCTCAATACTCACACAAGACCTACAAACATGCTTAACTCACACACTAACCTTAAGCACGTTGTTCAAAGTCGATACACTAAAACATTCCACTAGCAAATTAACCTATCTTGCCTCCCGATAATGTATATTAATAATACTTGTTCATTTTTCTTGACTCCAAGTCAAGCTTTCCTGGAATAATTTAATCAACCTTGTGAATGGTGTTCAAAACTGCTATACTATATCTCACTTACACAATTGCATTAAATGCAATTATTTACGTTAATACTGTGGAAAATACATGTCTCAAAATGACATCCTAAATGAAGTTAATCTCAAATCAATACCTATTAGAAGGTAAAACTGATCTTTTCCTGAACCAGGATAGCCTCCAACTTCGGTGGGCTTCGAAGTATCAGTGGATAAAACTTACACCATGAAAGCAAGTTAACTAATCAGGTTAATCCAATGACAATCATTACGTAAATCCACTAATAAGTCTGTACTCACAAAAGCGAAGTGCTTTCCATAAAAATAATCCAACAGGGGGATTAAAACTATAAATGCAACGAACACCAAGATAAACTTTCCAAGATTCAAATCGCTGCGAGAAAACGAAGTTCCTAACAGAACAGTAGTACATGAAGAACATGTACTGGCCTCAAAGAAATCAGTGTTCCACACACTGAGAAACAAACTTGATTAATACTATGCTTAAACAAAATATTGGAGATCCTCCCCTAAATCCTCTTCTTGGCAAATAAAAATACGCACTACTAAGAAATTACTGATTCTACTGATTAAATGATCCAAACTAAGAATTCGTTAAGCGAATACAAAATCCCGGGAACACAGCAAGTCAGATTCGACAGAATCATCGAACCTAAACTTGTGAATACCCGTTTAATCTACAAAAATGAAATGACAATTGCAGTTGCTAACAAGTGCCTCAACTAAGCTACGTTAAAGAGTCTGCTGGTCCAGTACCTTTCGTTGCATCTTGAAGTGTCTTAAGCAGGATATATAAAGATCTGATGAATATCCAGGGTATCACCAGATAATACACTCTTCTTCTTCTCTGGATCTGGGAATCGAACCCGGGCCTGCAGCGCACACGCATACTGGTCAGACGACCATACGAGCCTTCTCCCATCATGCCAGAAATACTATAATCCGCCTGAGAAATAGCACTGTCCTGCATGTTGCAGCTCATGAAAGCACTCGCAAACAACCATTGGAGTGCGGAAAAAACATACTCCTCTCCAAAAAGGAGAATGCAGTTGTGGGTGGCAGTCATTTCGCTTAAGCATTTCTCATGAAGCTACCCCATTTAATCTAACCTGCCATTCTGGAAGTCATAACTATAACGTTGAACTTCCCCACTGACATCTCAGACGATAAAATGCGTTCTAGTGTCTGCATAATGTACAGCTTAACAAGTCCTGATGTTAGCATGTATCAGTACAATCATACACATTACTATTGCTCGTGATGAAAACCTCACAAGGTTTCGAAATGGCTGCCTTGATAATGGACACCGCTGGACAGAGACATACAGTCAGTCCGCGTTCCGTTTCGACACAATTCTTCTTGACCAAGATGGCAGTATATATTTACAACTGTTCTGAAAATATCTCAGATCCATTATAAAATGGTAGCTTTGAAAAGTACTTGTGCACGGTACACGTCCGCTTGTCGAGACACGAAATACTCTGCACGTTTATAACGCACTTTGAAAAAGACTGTTCGGCTTAGCTGAGTATAAACGCGAGCCGTCTCCACACGGGGTTATCACAGCCTGCCTTGCACCTGCGATCTCGCTCACTAGCCGAGTTGCGTAACCACACATATGACACTCCGAATACAATAGTACAAGTCCAAGTTAAGTCGCCTTGCTGGCTGCCAAACGCCACAGCAAGCAACCCCCACTACTACCTTCCTTCATCGATATCTCGATGTGTCAATAACTCGCTTATGGCTTGATCATTATAGATGTTATTCTTGCACGTCGCTTGTTATATTATATTCCTCATATAAAATAGCTTTCTGCTATGGTAATCTGCGTTCTACGTTCTTTGAAAAGTCTTCTATTACTCTGATTCGCTTTAAAACAATGAAGATAATCCTGTAGCATGGGTCGATATATGACATGACGTCACATATAGGTTTATTGATCGGTCTAGCTGTGAGTCCACTCACTCGGGAATGCTCGTTACTTTCCGATCTCGAACCGAATGACACTTCTTATATTAACGGCGTGATAGATCATGACTTGACTCACGATCTTAACAGCATCGCGTCTCTCGCCGTCTCCACTACAGTATCTGGGCATAACCTTATGAAAATATACGGTACAGTACCATAACCTCAAAATTACTGCACCCCTATTTCGACCCAGTACGCCACTATGGCTGATTTCTTATCTGCTATACCTCCTTCTCTAAATACATTGTATATGCCCAATAATGTCATTTCATTACAATTAACTTGGCCTCAATTATTAAATGATTTTCAACTGTATCTACAGAAAAAAATATAGCGGGATTGAGGATTGTATTCAAGGAAATGAGAAAGCTGATTATCCAGACAGTTTCAATTGATTTATTAATTTATGTTCAATCGTGGTAGACATTGTACGTTCTTTCACATGTTAGTCATAACTTCTGATGTGTGAACGTCAATGGCTTAGTCGACTGGAGACAGGATTGAAGAAGACCATGCCGGACTGCACTCAGATGATCGGCTACGCTGCAGGACGGTGGAAAACAACTGATCACCCATAGCCAAGTACACTCCAACGCAGGAAAACCTCTTGGCTAGCTGCGATCAATCCTCAGGCTGAAGAAACTGTAAATTCAAAGAGGATTATTTTTGGTGAACATGAATTTTCAGCCTGTAAAGCAACATAATTCCAGTTAACGCAGCATTCCTTGCAGGAAATAAGAGAGGGAGGAGACATTTGGAAGATGTGGTTGAACGTAATGGTGCAACACATTACCAATTACATTTAATACCCCACAACTCAGTTTAATGGCAATTAAAACCTCCTGTTTCGGGCATATTAAAATGACCCCTGCAGACCAAATGTACGAAGCCACATCATATTACTGTTAAATACAGAGAAAACAATCTGCATCACAGCATTATTGTGCCCATTGTATTAAAAGAGAGAGGGGGAAAGACAAGTTGTCAATATTCTTGAAAATACCATATGCCCTTTAAATATAAATTTACATTGGTCTTTAAACTCACCCATTATCTCTAACATGTGTGTTTTGAAATGTGCACATTAAATGCTGAAATCTATCGTTTTAAAATTAGGCAATGATGACATTGTTGCTTTGTTGAAGAAGGACTGGTGAAGTTCAAAACATGTGCACGTATATCTACCCCCTGTCATCTTTTTTGTCGTGTGGCCTCCTGAGAGGCCGAGTACAGGTCTTTCTAGTCAACGCCCGTGGGCGACCTGCGCACCGGAATGGGAGATGATTTAATGAAACTGGGCAAGGATGTGGAAGGAAGCGGCCGTGGCCTGCCAGAAGGTACCGTCCCAGCATTTGACTAGAGTTGAAAATGGGAAACCACGAAAAACCATTTCAAGGATGGCGACGGTGGGGTTCGAAACCACGTCCACCGAGTTAGCTTGGGCCCATGGCCGAACACTGCGCTTTAGCTGCTGGCATACCTACACCTAATTATTATTCTTTCAGACGGATCGGAGATGAGATACAATGAATTGCTATAAAAATTGAAACAAGATTTCAGTGAACCGCCATCCAATACAATACCACCATTGAAATATTGCATTAATTTAAGTCGATGCGGTTCCACCTAGCCAATGTGTACAGCCGGATGTCGTAACAGATGGCAACATCACAAGGAGCTGATAAAAGGATGAAATAAATGAATATGACCAAGCAGTTGGAATGAAGCGAGGTACCGTCCAGGCCATTGGGGGATGTTGAAAATGGTAAACCTGACAAAAAAAACAGTCGCCAGAAAGATAGGCCCCATGGCCTAGCACTGCACTTACATGATTGCAGCTACCAAATATGTAAAAACTTTACATTAAACTATATACAGTACACACACATGTACTGACAAAGTGCAATGTAAAGAAAAATGTATCTCATTTAGAAATTACTACAACTTTAACATACTGTTACACCAGATTATATATATTTCCAGAATACTTTATCAGCACGTGTGCCAACCGTCCAACTCTGCCTGTGGGTGTATTCCATCCCTCCCACCCTTGAGGGGGGGCAATTCATAAGACAAGTAGGAAGCCTCAAAGAATAGCCAAGGTTGCTCCTTTCAGTCCCCTCGTACGATAGCCAGAGGATACCATGGGTGTAGTCTAAACCCCCACCCACAGGGGGCTGCAGTGCTGAAGCCACCCAAAGAAACTATATTGTGTTGTTGATTCATTTCGGGGCTTTGCGACATTGTAAAAAAGGAAGGAAGCTTGTAGTTTAACGTGACCGTTAATCTCTAGATCATGAGCCACGGGACCTCCTTTTTACGTGGAATCCGAACCACAGGACATGGCATTTCACTTCGAAAATCTCACATGCATTGACCGGGAATCGAACCCGGACCGCCTTGGTGAGAGGCATACTGCTAGACCGCTGAGCCACCACGTCCCTTTGCGACATTGTGGTCATGTGGCCCCGTGTACTTAGGTGTGTGTAGAATTTGTCTGATAACCGGTGTTATTGTGAAGGCTGTATTAGTGTGTGTAGTTGTAACTCAGATGATGATTAGGAAGGAGGTGGCTGTGGTCTTAATTAAGCATTCGCCTGGAATAGAAGTGGGGAAACCACAGAAAGCCACTTCCAGGAGGGCTGAGGAGGGATTGGAACTCGCCTCTTCTCAGTTTTTGCGCAACCCTCAGGCCAGAATTAAACTTCTTGGCGGAGCTGGGAATCGAACCCGGGCCTTCGCGGTGACAGCCAAGAGTACTAGCCACTACACAATGAGGCACAAAAGAAGTTATGTATATGGTCAGTCACTGTGCATAGTTGATGTGCGACAAGTGGCAGTACTGTATACCTGATCAGGTAATTGGTATCTGGTTTACAATAGCAATGGCATCCACATTCACAGTTGTTCCAATTAAGACTTTTCTACCTCTGAAGGGACAAATCTCCAGAGGCATTTCGTAATAATAGCAAGTCTATGAATTAATCGCTACAAGTCCAGATATTACAACCCACCAAACATCAAGGCATTTGGGAGGAGGGAGTTAAGTACACGATTATTCGGGCCCTGCTTATAACTTATCACACTCCGTACAGTCACAAGTCAAATTTTTGGGCTCTATGTTAACCGTGGAAACTTGCAATTACATGTATAATTCTTTCAAGGTGTGAACATAGACATAATGATCATGATTTGTCAAACCGGAAACAAAACGTCCTCATGGAAAACATCTGGGTGAAGCTTACGTTATCTACTGATAGGGGCAGATGACCTCGTAGTTCTGCCATTTAAAACCTTAATAACTACATAACTGACTGATAATAGACTAACTACAGGGATGAACAGACACAAATCTACATCACAGATAAAGGTGACTAAAATGGACATTACTGTACCTGGTTTATACAAAGGATTTGTATAAAACTACTACAATGCGGTAATCCAAGGGAAATCTACACAGGTGGCTATGCTGGTTAGATGTTGCCATCACAATTGAGAGCAGTACACGACCTTCTTGCCAGCATGGTAATTCTGCAATAAAGTGACAGACTATTCATCATGGACAACAGGTGAAACAAGTTTGAGAAATAATGAGAATGTAAGCTACATGCATAGAATAAAGAGGATGTTCATCCTTCCCCTAAATATAATGCACACCATTAATCCCAATAGAAAAAGTCTACTGGTATGCATTAACACATTTTCAATATATATAATAATTTCTCATTCATACGCGGGCAGATTTTCTAAACTTCTAGCCGATGGCTGGATTACGAGCAACACACATCACATTCATCATTACTTCTCAAATATTGAAGAGCTTAAGATCAGTTAACCTATACAGGATCTCATTATGTCTCTATTATTATAAACTTAGCACGACCAAAAACAGAATTAATTCACACACAGTCAACCAACAATATACTGCCATTTTATCGACTGAAACTACCATTACCTTTCTGTAAATCACCAAATGTCGAGACGTAATAATTATCTTGATTTGCGAACTCCTCATCAAATGTATCCATCACCGTCCACGATCACGTTGCCATGGAAATTGTATTGTATTTTCCAAAGGACCAACAAAATGAACGGAAAGCCCCTAAAATCTAGAGACAAACAAGCTTGGTAACAAAACTGTTACCGAATTCGGGCCCAAACAAAATAATAATTATTTAACTGACGGAGAAAGTACTATGGAGTTTCTTAGGCCTGCAACGCAGTAACCGTCATACCCCGTTTAGAAGTCCCGGTTGCGATCGCGATCAGGCGCCGATCCAGATTAAGTTGGGACGTCTAAACGCAACAGGATAACATTATCGCGATCAACTTTCCCTCCAGCAGGATCAGCCCGATCCCGTTCCCACAACGAGATAATCGCGTTCGCGGCCATTGCGATCGTCGATGGGTTCTATCCTCCTGCTGTGAGAGTGAAGTAGGCAGTGGAAATGATGGCCATTTTGTATATCTTGTGTTTTGAAAGCGAGGAGTACGTAATGTTGGCCATGATGGTTGTATTTATGTTGGTTGATATCAGATATATGAAGATTAAGGGTGGAATTCAGGGACATTTCTTGAGGACACCTTGAGGAGACCTTGGGCTTGAGGAAGCCTTAAGGAAGCCATTTGCATTCAGAGAGCTTCCTTGAGGCTTCCTTGAGGAAGCCATTTGAAGGCTCCCTTGAGCCTTCCTTAAGGAGACCTCAAGCCTTCCTTAAGGAGACCTCAAGGCTTCCTTGAGCAGAAATACTATTCAGAGACATATCTTGAGGAAGCCTTGGGCTCAAGGACTCCTTCGCGACTGCGCACGACTTGCCGTGTGCTAAGGTAGGGGACAAGCTACCTTAAGGAATCCTTATCACAAGAAAAATGGCGTATTCTTGGCGGACGACGACTATCTTGATTATACTAAAGCATTATTTGAAGACGAATACGTACGAAGACGATATATAAGAGATTTCTAGAATCCATAGAAAATATTTTCTGAGCTGCCGTTTTTCAAAACATGTGACAAACGTGATTTTGCCTTTAGTTCAGTTTGAAAGCAGAAGATGACTTCCACTTTCTCCAATATTACAGATTTTAGTTATTAGTCTACGGTTTTATGCCACGATAAACTTTCAGGTATCGGTAATAGGGACATTCGAAATAAAACCAAATAGCGGTACGATAAGTACGGTGCCTAATTAAGGTACGGTAAAAGTCCCCATACTTTTGTTGGTTAGGTACGGTACTACAGTGTAGGTTAGTTTTTTTAAGTGTAGCCTATTATTTGTTTATTTAAAGATATTAATATTTATCACCCACAATAATTTAGCTCCCGTCCGTTTGAATTTTCCACAGGAAAAGAGCCGTAATTTATATCATAGGCCTACCGGTACCGTATCGTATCAGACTGATATGTAGGCCTAGGTGTTTATTATTAATTAGGTTATACATAAGTTACATGATTAGCCTGTTAGCTTATTTTGATGCAAGACTTTCATACCTCCAGTACTGATACACGGCCCTAAATAACCTACAATACCGGTAATGTAAAGTAGCCTAATAGCCCTTAGGAATACGTACGCAAGAAACACGCATTAGATGACATCTCGTAATAATCCGGTTTCCTGGCCTCAATACTGGGTTAAAAGTGATTAGATACATACATGCACACTACTGATAGGTCTATAATACGCAATCTGCTGCACAAGGCTGATTACCAAGACCCTACAATTTTGCTTCTGACTGCATTAATTGGAGACACATCCCAGACAATAAATGGAGAGTACCAGTCTTTGAATTTCCTGTGAAAAATGAGTGTCTTAATAGCCTAGGTGAAAGTCATGAAACAGGCTGTTACTATTTCATTCAGGACTTTGAACATCATGGTCATCAACCCCATGTACTTACCGGTAGGCTATGTGGATAATCTGTTTGATATCGAATGGGTTATTGTGTGTCTGTGTATTTGTAATTGATGATAAGAGTTAAGGAGAAGGTGGCTATGGTCTTATAGGAACCATGCCAGTATTTCCCTGGAATTGAATTGGAGAATCGCAGAAAACCACTTCTAAGATGGCTTACATGGGGATCGAACCCATCTCTTCTGTTCTTCCTCATAAGGCGCGAGTACCTTGTTTCAACCCACAGTCGAGAAATAGAAAGCCTTAGAAACTAGGTTCTGACCAAGTACATACCCCAAGATGTTCCAATTCATCTATACATTAAAATAGTATAACAGATGTTTTAGGCTAATCCAAAGGCCATGTTTCATATACCATAGGTCAATGGATCAATAACCTGCTCAGGTCCAAGCTCTGTGAACTTGTGGGGTGAGGGAAAAGAGCAGGGAAGGGTCAGGCGAGAAGAGAAGGGTCTGTCAACAGCCCGCCGTGATATCTGGTATTCATTTCTATTCCAATACTGCTGACATAGGGCCGTAGCTCAAACCACTGTGGTATTACGAATGAGTGAGTGAGTCACCGACCAATGTATTTGGTACTGTACTATGCACAGACCGAGAAACCTCATCACTCGTCAACACCACATCTCATAGTCCGCGATGCACATTCATCTCAGGTTCACGCAGCTTAGACCCGAGCAGTAGTTCAATGGGATATTTTTCTGGGGAAGATGACTTCAGTGCTCCACCAAAAAAGCTAGCCTATTTTACAGACTAGTTACATAAAACTTCCAGTTGATAATATGCATTATCTGAGAAAATGAATGGGGACTCATCTTCCTTACCACAAAAATATAACTTTCTGATAGATGACACAATAAAATTTTATTGACCATGTGTATGTAGGCTATGCATGCCAAAATGAAACCGTGTCATTAAACTCTGAATCGTACAAAAACAATACTGTAACTAGGCTCTCATCCTCTTTCTTTTTTGACTGTATGTGGTGACCTTCGCGGAGTAAGCCTATCTAGCGCATGAAAGGCTGTCTTATATCCGAGTATTTGGCAAAGCAACTTCGAACGTACAGTATGTAAGAATCCTGAACTCTCAGGAAAAATATGATAGGAGGCAGAGGAAATTCTAACAAATGGGGGCATTCAACAAATCAGAAGGTGCAACGACTGTACCCACATACCTATCAAGAGCCACGGTGGACCAATGGCAGAAGTCTATAGAAACAATAAAGGTTCCTTTTCTCTAAACATTGAGCTCATGATTCGAGAATATTCAAAACAGCTTCATCTAGTTGAGATTCAATGAATGTCCAAGTAGGTCTTAGGATTCTGGGGAGCATACATCAATTAGATGCTTAGGGGAAATGAACCTTTTAGAAATTCTATGTCTAAACGTACAAAACTCAGGACGAAGCAAAAATAATACTTTGGGATACTAAACTTTAACTCACTACTCAAGTTTGGTGAGCACAAAGAACTGACGACGATGATGCAAGAACATAACATATCAATACAGGCATTGCAAGAAACACAATATCAGGACAACGATGTAATGGACACAAAATAATATAGAATCTATAATGGAGTTAGGTAAAAATATGCCGGTGTTTAGCATGGCGTTTGCTGTAAATAAGAATGTTATCAGCTCACTGGTTAACTTCTGTAGTGCTTCAGAGATTATCTCTTCTAACCGCAGCAGAAACGCACATGCACCCAGCAATGAGGACAACAGGCTCAATCCCGAGTGTGTCGTTGTGTTGGCAGAATTGCCAGAATGCAACATAACCTGAGGTGGCCTCGTCTCTAGGCACGTTTTTATACAAGAGTGGCCGACTGAACTAATAATTTCATGATCCTTGGGCAGGACAGTCGCTGCCAGAGCCAGGATCCGATCCTGGATTTAACACCCCTCTTAAAGACCGATTTTTCTTGGAACCGATTTAAAACCACATAAGGTATATGTATTTGTTACCTCTATTTAAGGACCACCCCTCTCCCCGACCAAAGACCAGGCATTTTCTCAGTCTGACCTCTTTCAAAAGACCACTTCTCGTCTGCCTTCCCATTGGAGATGGTGATGATGTAAACAATAGTTCTGTTGGCACATAACTGCATCAGCATAGAATGTCAATAGAGGAAGTGTTATGTTGTTTGAGTCTTCAGTCTTTTGACTGGTTTGATGCAGCACTCCATGCCTTCCTGTCCTGAGCTAATCGTTTCATCTCTCCATAGCTACCACACCCTACATCCGAGGCAATCTGTTTAACATATTCTAACCTTGGTCTACCCCTACAGTTCTTGTCCTCAACCCTTCCTTCCATAACTAAGCTTGCTATTCCTGGGTGTCTTAGTATGTGTCCTACTAACCTATCTCTTCTCTTCATTAGCAGTCGCCAGAAACATCTCTCCCCTCCCACTCATCTTAATACCTCTTTGTTTGTAACCTTATCTACCCATCTGATCATCATCATTCTCCTGTAACACCACATTTCAAATGCTTCAATTCTCCTCTTTTCTGCTGCACCAATAGTCCAAGTTTCACTTCCATAGAGTGTTATGTAACGTATAAAAAATACAAAACACGGCTCTCCTAGAAGATTTTTCAAACCCAGAACAAATTAATGGACTTTCAAACTCACTAGAAAGTGAAATTGTTAAAAAAAAGATGTGCTAATCTGAAACAGAGATCAAGTGGTGACTTTTTTAAATGACAGAGCTCAGAAAATAACTAATTGTAATTAATTTGTACTAAATGTGAACCAATGCAGATAAATTGTAATCAAGTATGTGTTCCAACTGTACTTTATTAATATGCAGTATAATATTATTTTTATGCCTACCCCTGTTAAGAGACCACCCCTCTAAAAGACCAGTTTTCCATGGAACCGTCACTGGTCTCTTAATAGAGGTTTCACTGTATTATCTTATTGTTAGTTTCATTTATAGTAAGTTGTTTTCTTAATTAGGCATCTGTCTCAACATTTTTAAATAATCAATATTTAAATTTAACTTGTTTCAAGGAGCAGTTTTTCTCAATGTTCTGCCTCCTAACCAATAACCATCTGTAAGTTACATGAATAAAAAAACTCTGTATCTCAATCTCGTTTTTCTATCAACATGCTACAAAAAAAGGCTAGGGCCTTAATCAGTCACAGTGCAACAATTGCAAATCATCTTGGGATAAAAAATTAACTATTTGTGAGTAATCATCTTCCTATTCTGATTACTATTATTGTTTAAAGAGGTGGGACAGCAACGGGATGTGCCCCTATCTTTTTATTCTACCGTCTAAGTTACATCGACAACAATAGCCTACAAGTTCAGCAGCTGTTTGCAATGTTCCATAGTTTACTTTTTATTTTAAATACATGATGCAAGGGTTCATTTTCATAGGTATTTATTCACATACTGTACTGTACAATTAATAAATACATTTCATTTGGGACAGGAAGTCTGCTGTTTCAGAATTAATTCCTGCTCCTTTAACTTGATATTATTTCCCTGACTTGCTTAACATGTAATTCTTTTTCTTGCGCAAACAGGGTTTGTATCCGAAGACACCTTTCTTGTATGCTAGTTTTATCTTTAGAGCCACTGCATGAGGCTCTCAACTTTTCTTCATTGGAAATTGATCTGAAACACATAAAACCTACATGTAACTCATTATGAACAAGGTCTGGAATTCCTTTGATAGTTCATTTAAACTATAGATTATATTAAATGGGCATTGTTATAAAGAAAACATTTTACTGTGATATAATTATAATTAATTTCATGGATTTGTGGTGAAATCTTTATAGGAATGTGGTGTGATGAGTCTCCTTACTGTTGAAAGAGTTTGACCTCTTCACCGCCCTTACAAAAGTAATTTAAAGGTTGCACTCTATTTAAGTTTCTGGCAAGTACAATTTATGAGAATACTCTCAAGAGGTTCATTGAATAGATTTTTTTTGAAAATTCTCATTTCTCTAAAATACAAATCAGATAATATAATGCACAACACAGACTGCTTTGTGTGGAATTAAGCCATGAAAGGTAAAATTGTAATTACTTAATTTACAGGTAGAACTCAAATCGATTTCACTGGACAGGGAGTGGCCGTGGCCTATCAGGAAAAAAGGAAGCTTGTTGTTTTACGAGTCCACTAATTTTGTGATCATGAGCCATGTGACGTCCTTGTTATGTGGAATCCAAGCCACCACATTTCACCTCATCAGCCCCTAATTTTGAGGATGGTTAGATTCCTTACCACTACCAACTACAGCATGATTCATGTAAAACGATTTTATTTGCATAGGAATACACCGAAATGTTTCATTTACGTACTTATTTATTTTTATTTATCTTATGGCTTTTAGTGCCGGGAGTGTCCGAGGACATGTTTGGCTCGCCTGAGTCTGTAGCTGCTTCCAGGGGACACCCTTACTAGGGTGAGCTACAAGTTCCGTTCAAATTCAAGTAGTTCCAACTTTCGCTACCAGATATCAACCAGATATCAATGATACCTAGTACCGGCCGCGGTGGCCGAGAGCGCTAACGCGCTATCTCGTGTCTCGCTGGCATCGGGAGAGCGTGGGTTTGAGTCCCACCTCGGCCGTCCTGAAAATGGTTTACGTGGTTTCCCATTTTCACCACCAGGCAAATGCCGGGACGGTTCCTTTCAATAGGTCCACGGCCGATTTCCTTCCAATATCCCTTCCCTGACCCGTCCTGAAAAGAAAAGTACATGGCCATTGGCTGCATTAATTTTTAAAAATGATACCTAGTGGCGAGCGTTGGAACTTTGATAGAGCATTCCGATGAAATCTAACCTAACAGTTTAGCTTTACACAAGTTTAGTCTGTCAAAGGATCTTTTACATGTCATAAATCTATGACATGGGACCACCGGCTTTACTTCCCCTCTGAAGGTAGGCATACTGAAGGATTTTTAACGCTCTTAAAAAATCCGACGACTTCGGCCGGGTTTGAACCCGCTATCTTGGGCACAGCAGTTCAGCATGCTACCAACTACGCCACTGAAGCCGCTATTTACGTACTGACAACCTTCAACGGCACAGTCATCTGCCAGATATTCTGGACATTTAGGAGGCTATAGCATGTTACTAGCATCCTCCATGTCGAAATAAACATGATCCCTCAGTATGCCTTCCTTCGGAGGGGAAGTAAAGCCTGCGGTTTCATATCATAGATTTATGGCATGAAAAGAACCTTCCACTAACTACACTTGAGGGGGTGCGTGGCGCAGTCGGTCGAGTCGCTGAGCTTCTAACTGAAAGGGAGTGGGTTCGATCCCCACCCAGGTAGTGGATTTTAGAAACAAAACTACCACTATCGGAAACGCAAATAGCCCTGGGGTTCACTCAGCCTACACCAGAAATGAGTACCTGGGTAATTCCTGGGAGCAAAGACAGCCGGGCATGGAGCTGATACACCCTCCCTCTGAGCCTTGACTGCAGGTGAAAGTTACCATACACATGAAAAGTAGCATTTTGACAGCCACGGCTAGTAGCGATGGTTGGTCCAAACTTCACCTGCATTCACATGTAAGTGTTCAGATACTTCTGTTCACATAATGTATAACCTACTGATATCTCGACAGGAGATGGCAGTTGGGTTTGAACAGCAGTTGTCTTCCCTCTCACTGCGTATCGCGCATTCCAAAAACATTAAGTTGGTCACTGTTTCTATTACTGTACCTGATACTGCTACATTATTAAAAGTAAACACAAAGACTTATAAGAATAGCCTATTGAAAGTAAGAAGGTAACAAATTATCATGCAGGAAGTAGCAGCAACTGACTGCCAACCGATATATTTAGGTTTGGAATAGTTGGGCTGCGCATGCGTACTGCAAGACCCCCTTACCCCGTCGCAGCGTGTTGAACTGCCATCTCCTGGCGTGATGACATAAGGCTACATGGCTCTCTGTTTTACAAATCCCAGACTCCATAGAAATGAGAATAATATCGGGTAGGAGAACATTGTTCTGCAAACTGTCTTAAAACTATCTCTCTGACAAACCTGTTGGACTTTCATCATTCGATGTACTGGTGCCAGCCTTATCTGGTTCTATGACCAGCTCGATGATAGGCTCTTCTTATATTGATGCTGCCTCTTCAACCTGCCTATCTTATGTGAACGTATCACTGTCCAGGGCAAACGGTATTTCGATATACACCTGCCCCAAGAGAGCATGCACCGCTGGGTCATGTTCTGTTTTTTCGTCACACAAATGCTTTTCTCGCTGTCCCAATTTTTTGTTTATTTGCTCAACCATTTTCTGTAAAGAAAATTCATTATGTTAAGGTAACATTCAAGAACAAAACACCAATTAAAATTATCAGAAAGAAAGGATAAATATTATAACCATTTACATTAACTAGTAAAAGTAGAGTCAAGTTTATGGCACTGCTTTCATAAAGCAGTAATTTCATTACAAGAAACTGGCATGGTTCTATTTTTAATCAGAATTAGAAGTCCATTACAACTTTATTTACAATAGTTCCCTCTCCTTTAATGTTCATTATAATAAATAACTATGGTATCGTTATTATTCTACGAATGTTATAGTTATGTTTTTTTTTGTGCAGTTCATGAGCTGAGAAGCTATAGTCTGCTACAATTTGTACAGTCTCATCACAATATTATGTGCATCTAGCAAATATTGTGAGTAGGCCAAGTACCCTTGGTTTTCCGATGTGTGACAGTGTGCCTACCATCGTATGTACACTTATGCAGTACAATCTGCAATCTATCCGAGTAGGAAACATTTTAATTCAGAATCCCCCTTGCAAAATGGGTCTATTTTGTCCTAACCATGCTCATGCTCCACAAGTGGATAGGTCTATGTAGTGGTTTTCCCTCCACAGTGATCCCCAATACTTTCCTCTGTACTGTACTCCTGTGTTGGCTAGCCCATAGTGGCAATTAAGTTGCTCATTACTGCCACTGTCCTTCGATGGCATAAATAGTCCACAGAATACCATGTTATACAATTGGGAGGCTCTCGATATGCCAGCATTCCTATCTCGGTACACTTATTACACACCTAATAAGACCGAAAATATCCAATGGAACATCGAACAATATGCTGGCACCATTATGATATAGGCAGGGGGGAACATAGGAGTCACTGTGACAGTAATTTTCAGTGGATCTTTAGTCCTCACTTAACCTGTCACTCATCAGTAATTTTTGGACAATAGTTGTTTTGGCACCAATTTCAAATGTGTGTGTGTGTGTGTGTGGGGGGGGGGGGGGGGGGGGGGCGGGTAATAGTAAGATTAACTATCATGTTATGGTTTTAGTATCCACCAGACCTAACCAATCAACATTATTTAAACATTCTAAAACAATATTTATTCCATAGGCCTAAACATGTAAAACACCTGATCTACTGTACATGACGACATCAGACCCATATAAACAAAATGAGTGGCAAATTGTCTGGCATGTCTTTGAACTATGCAGCTATCAAGCTGAGAAGGTACCACGTTCTTGAATGGAGATAATCATACAATGAAACAAGATTTTCTTAAAAAGTAACATACTTTCATAGTCTGTGTGCATTTCATTATATGATTTAAAACTTTGTGCATACCTCCGGATTTTGGTTGCTTATTGCGCGTAGGCCCTAATAGGTTATGGTACGCTAACCTTAAAAGTAGGCTACTACTTTACGTTTTTGCTACTCTTTAATTTATGTTCCTTTTAGTCAGTAGGCCCATTGGACGTATTGGTGCTTTAAAATAATCAACAGATGCGTCTTACTACAGAAATAATACGAAAATTGAGGAAATCTTACCTTGTGCTCAGGCACGCAATTGAACGCCTCCGTTATATTTTGACATGTTATCTTCTTTTTTCCACGGCAACTTCGTCCGTCTTCTTATTTTCAAGTATATTTTTTATACTGGAGGACGATTTGCACAACAAAATGTATATCCTCTACACACCACAATTTCTGTATTACTCCACTCTACATTCCATGAGGTTTGAAATACCGGGCCGCGAAGATTGCTTCATAGCTTGTCTGGAAACAAAAGCTACACTGACCGTTGCCAAAAGTCTCAAAAAGTTACATTGAAATAAGTACGCTCTAATCACACATGTATCATATGTGACTAGCTGACAATCACTTATAATGTTTAACATATCAACGTTAATATCATGGAACATCAGATTATATTGTAAGACACGTCAGCTTTAATTCTTATTCGAATAACACTAGTGAAACTTTTCGTATGTGATTGGTACCAGTGAATCTTACTTTCGAGGAAGCCTTGAGCATCCCTTGAGTAAGGAGACCTTAAGGAAATGACTCTGACGGCAAAATCAATCTCAAGGAGACCTTCAGATTGGAGGAAGCCTCAAGGCCTCCTTAGTCAAGGTCTCCTCAAGGTGTCCTCAAGAAATGTCTCTGAATTCCACCCTTTAAGAGACACGAAATGATGGATGGAGACAAACATACCAGTGTTTAAACGCTGAAAAAGAATATTAGCGTCGGGGAAAGTCGATGAAGACGATTAACAAAGACATACATTTATTGTCATAGACATAGAAGGGATTCCGATAGGGCCAAATGACTCTGAACGAACAAAGAAGTATTTATGCAATAAATATCCTAGACCTGTGCATGAATATTTCAAAATATTTTTATTTCCACACCAAGAGTAGGCCTTGCCTACATGAATTCTTAGGATTTGTATATATTTAAGAATATACATTAGCAGGTTGAATTACAGTATGTACAAAGAATAACTGAAATACTTCAAAACTGCAGGAAACAAACTACTGTAAATTTCTGCTATAACACTTGGAATTCAAAAGTTGGCAGGCCTTAGCGATGTCATGCTGTTTTACTAGATTATCCTGTTGTTTCATGATGGGACGTCTAAACACGTACAAATGACAAATGCCGTTGATCGCGATTGGTCATTATCCAGATCAAAGATAATCGGGATCGCGACCGAGACATCTAAACGGGGTATTACAGTACTAGTCTGGCAGATGTTCTACACTGCCTTGTATACACGCCAAATACTACAGTGAACTTCTGTTTTATTGGTTAAGGAAGATGTTTCTCTGTGCCAAACAGTGAACTCATTGTGTTCCGTCATTATTCATACTTTCGTGATTCTTACAGCTTACAAGTTATTTTTTAATATCATGTGTGTAATAAAGTGTTGTGAGTACCTTGCCAATTATGTACTTATATTGGGAGCTGGTGTGCCGCGATAATTCCGTAAGAGGGAAATGGTGCTTTCCTACCTACAGTACTTTACTAAATCAACTATTTCCAGCGTACAACTATTCCAAACGGTAACATCGAATGTTTTAATAGGTTAGAAGGTAACATATTATATTGTCCCTTGTGTGTAGTATTCTCCATAATTATATTCTGATATCCACACGACGACTTCTTTGCATGTTTCAATCAACTAATTCGGTGTGATGTTTTACCCGAGATTTTAGACAATTCCACGAGAGGTCTTAATTGTATTGTATTTCTATAGCGTTGGTTAGATTATTTCAGGCGACTATTCTCATTCCGATTGTGTACACAAATACTCCGTATGTGCTGGGACAGCACTTCAGGAACCGGGTACTTTCTTCTCTCCTACTTATGAATCTGTTTGATTTTATGCTAATAATATTAATCTATAACTGAACGTAAATACAAATCGTGATAACTCGCCAAAATGCTTCTTATTCAACCACAGAAACAGTGAGATTAGTGTAGCTGCCCCTTGGGTAAAGACGAAGAAATCTATAATTCAAGGCCAGCACTATATACTGTAGATAAATTAATTCAGGTAAGTCTAAATTATTGATGCATATTTCTTCGGAACCTAATCTCGTCTTGTGATATCTTGTACGCTCTTAGGTGAGTAAAAATAATAATTTACCCGAACTGTGACACGTCCAATGACATGATCTTAGCTATTGGTAGAGCAACCATCGCCGCCATGTTTTTTCTACATTAAGGTCTCGAAAGTGTGAAAATGGCGTTTGCTGAAGCAAGATCAACTAGAATACTCAGACCTTAATGCAAGTCTCGAAAGTGTGAAAATGGCGTATGCTGAAGCCCCGGCATATTGTTTGTTTACATCCGTTGCTGGGATACACTATTTACCTTTGATTAGCTTCGTTTGATGGAAGTTGGGATAAACTGTTGCTCATCAGTAATTTTTAGTGTCTTCTGTATGCCTGTTAAGTCCAGTTCGCGTTAATGTACTGCAATCGTATGTAAATACGTGATAATACGCTTAATATGGACTGGTTCGTTTGTGTGATGATTGTCCAATCAACCGATGGCATTGTGTCATTTACTTCGGATGTTGAAGTACCTAAGACTAAAGCATAATAGAAGTGCCTCAAGAATATACACCGCAATGATTTGCCAGTTAGTGACAATATAATAATAGCTTAGTACACGTCAGTAGTGTCGAACTTAAGTACGTAAAGGGAAAACGCAATGAGCATCTATGACTAGACCAAACCGTTGTCGTTATCTTGAACGCTCAGCAATATGTGCCTCCGTAAATCATTACCAGTCTGGCAGATGTTCTACACTGCCTTGTATGCCCGCCAAATAATACAGTGAACTTCTATTTTATTGGTTAAGGAAGAGGTTTCCCCTGTGCCAAACAGTGAACGCATTACGTTCCGTCATTCATACTTTTGTGATTCTTACAGCTTGCAAGTTATTTTTTATTATGATGTGTGTAATAAAGTGTTGTGAGTAACTTACCAATTATGTACTTATATTGCAAGATGGTGTGCCGCGATAATTCCGTGAAAGGGAGATGGTGCTTTCCAACCTATAGTACTTTACTAAATCTACTATTTCCAGCTGATAACTATTCCAAACGGTAACAGCGAATGTTTAATAGGTTGGATGGTAACATATTATCGTATCCCTTGTCTGAAGTATTCTCCATAATTATGTTCTGATATCCACATGACGACTTCTTTGCATATTTCAATCAACTAATTCGGTGTGATGTTTTACCCAAGATTTTAGGCAATTCCACGAGAGGTCTTAATTGAATTGTATCTCTATGGCGTTGGTTCGATTATTTCAGGCAACTATTCTCATTCCGATTGTGTACACAAATACTCTGCATGTGCTGGGACAGCACTTCAGTAACCGGGTACTTTCTTCTCTCCTACTTCAGAATCTGTTTGATTTTTTGCTAATAATATTATTCTATAATTACTGAACTTAAATACAAATCGTGATAACTCGCCCAAAAGCTTCTTATTCAACCACAGAATCAGTGAGACCATTGTAGCTGTCCCTTGCGTGAAAACTAAGAAACCTATAATTCGAGGCCAGCACTATATAGATAAATTAATTTAGGTGAGTCTAAATTATTGATGCATATTTCCTCGGAACCTAGTCTCGTCTTGTGCTCTTAGGTGAGTAAAAATAATAATTTCACGAACTGTGACAAGCCCGATGACATGATCTTAGCTATTGGTAGGGCAACCATCGTCGCCATGTTTTTTCTACATTAAGGTCAGAGGATTGTAGTTGGTCTTGGCTGAAGCCCCGGCATATTGTTTGTTTACATTCGTTGCTGGGATACACTATTTAGCTTTGATTAGCTTCGTTTGATGAAAGTTGGGATAAACTGTTGCTCATCTGTAATTTTTAGTGTCTTCTGTATGTCTGTTAAGTCCAGTTCGCGTTAATGTACTGCAATCGTATGTACATATGTGATAATACGCTTAATATGGACTGGTTCGTTTGTGTGATGATTGTCCAGTCAACCGATGGCATTGTGTCATTTACTTCGGATGTTGAAGTACCTAAGACTAAAGCATAATAGAAGTGTCTCAAGAATATACACCGCAATGATTTGCTAGTTAGTGACAATATAATAATAGCTTAGTACACGTCAGTAGTGTCGAACTTAACTACCGTCAACTGGGGATACTTTGTGCCGTGCATTTCACTTCTTTTTTGCCATAATTTTAGTACACTTAGATAAATTATATTTTAATTTAATTTTATGTTAAAATATAGCTTAGATATTGTGCTTCCCATATCAAGTAATATCTGTCATCTAATTGTTCGAAATATCCCATTATGGTGGATTATGGTAGTGGCCTAAAGTTACCCCGGATGAGGGTAACTTTAGGCCAACTATATGATTTCACTGGTTTAACAAAGTATACAACTAATGGTGGTAATTTGTGCCATTTTTATTTATGTAAATATAATACAAGTGACTCCAGTCTTCAAATATTCTTTATTACAACACCTAAGGGAAGCAAGGAGGAGTAATAATAAGAAAATCGTAAATATAGACTTGCTACACATTTTCAGTTCTTACAATGGCAATAACACAATTGAACATTTAACGATGGTCTATTCTCCCCACATGAACTCCAATTTCTTCACTCTGAAAATTCCCCTTTTGTTCACCATAATCGGATCACTAATTTTCATAATAATATCCTCTACAGAGTATTCCTTAATTAAATCATCCACTCCTGGCCACTTCCAGTTTTTCTTACTCTTTTGCATGTACGTCACTTCTATTTCTTGTTGTGCTGTGTTACACCATTCCAGGAAAGAATGTGCCTTCATAGTTTATTACAACATGGCACCCTACTGACAAATCCTCTGCTCGGAGGTGGGTTTTGAGAGCAGCCGCAGATTGTCTTTCATTTCCTTCGTCACATTCTAATTGGGAAAGCCCACTACATTCTTGCACCTTATCCACTTTCCTCATGCTGCCAGAGAAATTGGCATCCTCTTGATTGCCACCTTCAGTTTGCAAATCTTCTGGTGCCACACTTTTGCCTGGGGGAACATTGAGCCTCTTTTTCCTTTGTGTTTTTCCATGCTCTTCTGGATATCTCATCTTCTGAACGTGGTCTAAAAACACCTGAGAAACTGAATTATTCATAGCTTGCACATCATCACATGGCAGTTTATCTAAAACATGTTTCTTGTCCATTGGAAAAATTCCCGTTGCTCGGAACCCTGACTTTAAGTTTTTGGAGAACTTACAAGAAACATGTCTTATCAGCTTCTTCAAAAGAGTGGGAATTTGGATTTTGTAATGGATGGTGAATGCCTACCCTCGCTTGTCATTTTCCATTCTGACAGAACCTTACTCCACGCTTTTTTGAGAGGACAAAAAACTGCAACATCCAGAGGTTGCAAGATGTGGGTTGAATTGGGTGGCAAAAACACGAAGTTGACGTTATTCTTCCGGCTCAGTACCAACACTTTCAACGAAATATGGCTGGTTAAATTGTCTGCTATCAAAATTTTATTCCCTTCCAACTTCCTTTCTGCTGGAAGGAAAGTGCTTTCGAACCAGTCCTCGAACATTCTGACATCAAACCAGCCAGATTTTGTAGCATTGTAGTGCACTCCAGCTGGGCCACCCTCTGTCCAAGTGTCAAACAGCCTTTCAGCCTTATACCACCACATATGGTGGTAGAAATTGACTTGCAGCACTACCACAGAACATGATTGACACACTACCCTTAGTCGAGTTCATGATTCTCTCAGGATATTTACAAGTGCGCCTGACAATCACACTCTTTCTTCCTGGATCATCTGACAAATTGGTTTCATCTAGGTTCCATATATTCGTCGGAGGTACTTCTTCTACTTCTTTTGCCAAGTTGTCGAAATACTCGCTTATGATGGGTTTTGACACTCTAGCACGGTTTCTTTTAATGTTAGCGGCAAGTCGATCTTTGAGGATTTCTGACTGCCTTGAAATGAATGATTTCGCCCAGTCTTCCCCCAGAAAATTATTCTTGAAACTGTTGACAGTTCTTCCCTCTCGACCAAGGTAACATTTGATAATACACCTCAAATCAAAGCGATCTAAAGGATACCCCCACTCTGCCATGGCGATGCAGTAATCAGCAGATGCTTGCTCCTCAGCTTTGGTGAAAATTGGAGGACGGCCTAAAAAGCAACATACGGGTATTATTAATCACCTAAGTACTGGTACCTACAAATGTTAATGTTAATAATACACAAATATACCTTTTATAACACAAAATATGGCAATATTTACCTGGTTCCATGCTATGATTCATCTTAAGCTTATTCATATAGTATTCCGGTGAATTCCGAAGGCATTGGCAGCTTACCGCTGTGTCATAGCGCCCTCACTGACTAAACTCATGCATTCCTGTAAGACTTCTGGTGAATAGTCTTTGTACTTTCGACTTCCTATCTTTCTCTTATGGATCCTTACCATTTTAAAAACAATACCTATGAAAAAACCAAGATGGCACAAAGTTAGACCAACCTATCCCTCATTCATTTACAATAAAAAACAAATCACGGGACATAAATTCAACCAAATTAGCATCACTATGCGATTACAGAGTAAATTTATGATTAAGTTAACACTTACCCAAAGTTTACAAATGATTACGGCTGTCTTCCTAGGCCTTAATAAATGATCAACACTTAACACTTGTTGGCGCCTTTTGTGAACCACAGAACTTCTCACTCCAGGGAGTCTAAAACATGCATTTATGCAAGTTCCTTGCTATCGTAATATAAACTTAGGAGTATATCGAGAAATTCGATACAGTTTGGAATTCCCGAGGATTACTTCCTAAATGAATGAATCCGATAGCATTTTAAGTTGTCACCGTGGCACAAAGTATCCCCTGAGAGCACAAAGTATCCCCAGTTGACGGCACGTAATGGGAAAACGCAATGAGCATCGACGGCTAGACCAAACCGTTGACGTTATCTTGAACGCTCAGCAATATGTGCCTCTCTAAATCATTACCAGTCTGGCAGATGTTCTACACTGACTTGTATACATGCCAAATAATGCAGTGAACTTCTGTTTTATTGGTTAAGGAAGATGTTCCCCCTGTGCCAAACAGTGAACGCATTGTGTTCCGTCATTATTCATACTTTTGTGATTCTTACAGCTTGCAAGTTATTTTTTTATTATGATGTGTGTAATAAAGTGTTGTGAGTAACTTGCCAATTATGTACTTATATTGCGAGATGGTGTGCCGCGATAATTCCGTAAGAGGGAGATGGTGCTTTCCAACCAATAGTCCTTTACTAAATCAACTATTTCCAGCGTACAACTATTCCAAACGGTAACAGCGAATGTTTAATAGGTTAGATGGTAACATATTATCGTGTCCCTTGTGTGTAGTATTCTCCACAATTATGTTATGATATCCACACGACGACGTCTTTGCATATTTCAATCAACTAATTCGATGTGATGTTTTACCCGAGATTTTAGGCAATTCCACGAGAGTTCTTAATTGAATTGTATCTTTATGGCGTTGGTTCGACTATTTCAGGCAACTTTTTTCATTCCGATTGTGTACACAAATACTCTGCATGTGCTGGGACAGCACTTCAGTAACCGGGTACTTTCTTCTTTCCTACTTCAGAATCTGTTTGATTTTTTGCTAATTATATTATTCTATAATTACTGAGCTTAAATACAAATCGTGATAACTCGCCAGAAAGCTTCTTATTCAACCACAGAAACAGGGAGACTATTTTAGCTGTC
The DNA here is from genome assembly GCA_946902985.2 of Meconema thalassinum. Taxonomy (NCBI): domain Eukaryota; kingdom Metazoa; phylum Arthropoda; class Insecta; order Orthoptera; family Tettigoniidae; genus Meconema; species Meconema thalassinum. Next base: position 1,607,234,319 of record OX336388.2, on the reverse strand, counting down.
CCTTGGATGAAGACGAAGAAACCTATAATTCGAGACCAGCACTATATAGATAAATTAATTCATGTAAGTCTAAATTATTGATGCATATTTCTTTGGAACCTAGTCTCGTCTTGTGATATTTATTTATCGTGTCAGAAGTACAAAGTAAACATAGGAAAATGAATCAATAGAAATATTAAACACTGGTTGACCAATAATTTGCCACGACGAGTGCATTTGAAGTTGCTCCCATTAAGTCTTTAATGGTGCAAGTGTCTGGAGAAGAAGGACAAAGTAGAAGATGATCATTGGTCTGCTCAGTACCACACTCGCAGTAAACTGATTCCACGGGAAGGCCCCATTTCTGCTGGTTAGTCTTGCATCTCGTGGTACTGGAACGTAGCCGATTAAGAGCCTTCCATGTTGTCCACTTTTCTGAATGTCCAGGGGGAAGCTCTTCCTTTGGGACCAGCCATTCTCTTAAATATTGGCATTTTCCCCGCCACATTGAGATTCTTGCTTGCTGTGATGTTCCTTTAAGAGCTTCAGTGGTTTTCAAGAAGCTCTTTCTTGATTTCAGCCTAGGATGTGCTGGCTGACAAGCATACAATGGGTGAGTTTCCATAGTCATAGCCTTGCTTTTCTCATATCTAGCAGCAACCTCGCGTCGGATTACAGGTGCTGCAATACCAGCGAGACAGCGAAGTTTATGTATGTGTGTAGGTCTTAAACAGCCCGTGATAATACGGCAGGTGTCATTTAATGCCACATCTATGTTTCTGGTATGGCTGGACTTGTGCCAAACCGAGCATGCATATTCAGCAGTGGAGTAACACAGTGCTAGCGCGCTTGTTCTCAGAGTACATGGATGAGCTCCCCAGGTGGTGCCTCTCAGTTTCCGCACTATGTTGTTTCTGGCAGACACTTCTTGATTCACGTTTAGACAGTGCTTCTTAAAGGTAAGCGTACGATCCCGAGTTACTCCCAGATATTTTGGAGTCGGACAATGCTGAAGAGGGATTCCTTCCCAAGTGATTTGTAGGATTTTAGCTGCTTTTTTGTTATTGAGGTGAAATACACAACTCTGAGTTTTGGCAGGATTTGGCTTCAGGTGATTGTCACTGTAGTAGCTAGTAAATTCTTTCAGGGCCTTAGTCAAAGTCTGTTCTACATTTACAAAGCAGTTGGCCTGAGCAGTGACTGCACAGTCATCGGCATAGACAAAACTCTGGGTACCTTCAGGTAAAGGCTGATCATTGGTATAGATGTTGAATAACAGTGGCGCGAGCACACTGCCTTGCGGTAACCCATTCTTCTGTGTTCTCCATCTGCTTCTTTGTCCCTGGAATTCCACAAAAAATCTTCGGTTTTGGAGAATATTTCTAATGCTGCACACTAGGTGGAAGTCTTTGGTGATGTCATACAATTTTGATAGAAGAAGCCGATGATTGATTGTGTAGTAAGCTGCAGAGAGATCAATGAAAACAGCGCCTGTAATGAGCCACTTTTCGAATACATCCTCAATGTACTGTGTCAAGTTTAATACCTGTGATGTGCAACTTTTCCCTTCTCGAAATCGAGCCTGCTGTGGTATAAGAAATGGCTCCAATTTTCCAATAAGTCTCTGAAGGATGAGCCTCTCTAGGACCTTGTACAGGTGACAGAGCAAGGAGATAGGCCTATAGCTTTTGGGATCCAACCTATCTTTGCCCGGTTTAGGGATAGCAATGACTCTAGCCTTTCGCCAGATTTTGGGAATTTTGCATTCTTGGACACAATTGTTCATTAATTCCAATAGCCATCGCCTCGTAACAGGACCAAAATTCTTGATCTGCTCAACTCGAATATCGTCTAGTCCAGCTGCTTTTCCCAATTTGCACTTCCTTAGTGCTAATTCCAGTTCGGCTTCAGTAAATGATGAAGATAGGATGTTGCTCTCTTGGTTGTACTGCTGTGCTATTTGTTTCTTATCTAGCTTTCTAGATCGGGTTAGTTTACCAACTGGTGGGCAATTTGATCTGCCTTAATATTAGCAAATGTGCTGGCTTGAGTGTTATCATTACTGAGACGTCGTAATAGTCTCCAAGCCTTCTGGCTACTCTTGCTCATGTCACAGTCTGCCATTAGTTATATCCACTCATCCCTTTCCGCCATTGATACTGAGGAAAGAACGCTTTGTGCAATGATTGATGTTTCTTCGCTAAAATGATCATGTTCATACTTCTTATAATATTCCTCAAGCAGAGTGGCCGATTCAGGTTTAATGCCTTTGATAAAATTAGTTCTGCAGCCTCTTGGAATTGATGCCCTTGAGGAGGTTTGGACAATGTCTACAAACTTGTCGTACTCTTCAAGGACAGGAGCTATGTTCAGAATGTTCTCATCCAAAATGTTTGAAAATCTTGTCCAGTCAGCCTTCTTAAAGTTGTATCTTCGCCTAAATCTAACTTCTTGAGGTCTTATTGATGGCAACATTTGGCACATGATGGGCCTGTGCTGTGTGTTAGGTATTAGTACACAAAGAGCTTTGGTACATGTATGCACAATGCTTTCACTAACAAAGAGGAGGTCTGGATCATAGCCTCGTCCCCATCTTCCACTATTAAAAGAAGAAGGAAGTTTGCTATCATGGATGAGGGCGAGTTGAAAATGTTCAGCCCACGAAAGGACTGCCTCACCATTTTTGTCCTCATGTGCGTAATATATGGCTGTGGCTGTTGAAATCACCTATAACAATGAAGGCTCTACATTTATCAAAATTTTGGGGTGGAATGAAGGAAAAGTCTGCTGCAGGTGGTTTATAAACTGAGGTGATTATACAGTTACTTAGATCCACGGTGATAATTTCAATATTGTTTTCATCTGACTGGCAGACACTTTTGACTTCCAAATTCAGCTTTGCAAAAATGGCACTTCCATATAGAGCGTGTGATCTTTCAGCAATCAGTTTCATGCCAGGAACAGATGGGCGTTTCTGCATCATATCTCTGTGTGTTTCCTGAACACATAGAACATCGCACTGCTTGTCATGACAAAGTTCATACAAAAGTTGTTCTTTACAAGATGATATTCCTTCAATGTTAACAGAAATGACTGTTAAAGTTGGTTCTGAAAAGAACCGTTTGTTAGATGTCATTTTAAATAACTCTGTTACTTCTGGTGTGAGAGAATCAGCCGTCTAGGAAGAGTCCTAGTCCGTTACCCAGGAGACACCCGGATGTATACCAATATCACATGCAAATACACCCTACTGGGAGGTTTCTCTCGTGTCTTGTGATATAATATATGCTCTTAGGTGAGTAAAAATAATAATTTACACGAACTGTGACAAGCCCGATGACATAATCTTAGCTATTGGTAGGACAACCATCGCCGCCATGTTTTTTCTACATTAAGGTCTGAGGATTGTAGTTGGTCAGACCAAGACCAACTACAAATTAATGAAAAAATGAAAATCCACAGCCTCCGACCGGGTCAGGAATGGAATGAATGAAGCCCCCATCTAGCGGCGAGGCAGTGGCGGCTCCAGCGGGTAGGCCGGGTAGGACCGGGCCTACCCACATTTTCCAAACAAACAAAAAAATCCGGGTATTAATTGTAAAAAAATTATAAATAGCCTACTACATAATAATTACTTTGGTTTATTTCAAATTTAATATAAAACAAGGAAACAGTAGTTAGATACTGTAAACTACAAAGTTAAAGATATAAATCAATAAATTGTACCTATCCTTAAAAAATATAGTGTATTTACTTAGGAATATTTGTTATAGTTTGTAGTTGCAAGTGATTGTGCGCGGAGTAGAGTGGCGACACTGCCTGTTGTACGGACAGTCAGCTGTACGCTAGCGCTAGAGGCTTGGCGGGAGTTTTTCTTTGTTTACGTTTATGCGGATCGAACTGGCAGTGGCAGACGATAGTCCTCATTTCAGTGTTACGCTAACGCCATTACGCCACTTGCTTTATTTCTGTTTGTTTGGTGGTTTTTAGTGTTGCTATGGAAAAGTTTTTGGTGAAGTTGAAGCAGACTTTGAAGAAACCTAATGAACCTTCAAAAGAATGTGTTGACGGTGAGTCTTCTAGTAGAAGTTCCGATGAAGAAGAAGTTCAAGCAGTTAAAAAACTAAAAACTGACGATCCTTCTACGAATGTTCAGCCGAAACGACCACTTGATCTTAGCGCAAGTGCCAGTGATGGGCCGAAGCAACCGCAGCTAAATTTTCCTAGACGGAATATAGGAGGAAAACAGCGGTCCTTCCATACCAACTGGTATAGTAAGTATTCTTGGTTAGAATACTCAGTAGTAAATGACGCTGTATTTTGTTTCTTTTGCCGACACTTCTCTGTCACAGGCAGAGAAGTACTTACTACTTCGGGATATAATGACTGGAAAAATTTCAGTAAAATGTCAGACAAACACGAGAAATCTAGCTGTCACAAACTTTGCCTAACAAAGTACAAAGGATGGCTGGATACACAAAAACCTGGTGCCGTTACTATCACAATTAACGAGCATATGGCGCAAACAATAGAAAAGAATAGAGATATATTAAAGACCCTCGTGAGAAGTGTGATATTTTGTGCACGCCAAGACATTGCTCTGAGAGGACATAGGGAGGGTGAAAACGGAAATTGCAGTGACAGTAATGAACCAGATGAAGCAAAGGAGGGGGCTGAGAAGTTTTCGGATGTAAATCGTGGGAACTTTCAAGAATTAATAAACTTATTGTGTTTAGAAAATGACCGGTTTAATTTGAATCTAAAAACCATGCCTAGAAACGCAAAGTATACATCTAAAGATGTACAAAATGAAATTTTAGACACCGCTGCGAATTTGATTACTCGCAGTATAGTTGAGAAAATAAAATCTAGTAACGTATACAGCATTATAGTGGATGAAGCTCGAGATGAAGGACACACAGAACAAATGAGTATCTGCTGTCGTTACGTTCATCAATGTAAGATAAAAGAAATATTTTTGGGTTTTGTTCAATTGAAAGAGCTAACCGCTGAATCTTTAGCTAGCAAAATAAAACAGTTTTTGGAATCAATTGGACTTGAAATAAGGAACTGTGTAAGTCAGTCATATGACGGTGCTTCCGTTATGTCGGGAAGGTTTAACGGGCTGCATTCCCTTATTAGACAGATGACTGAAAATCCTTGCCCTTACGTACATTGCCATGCACATCGGTTAAATTTAGTCTTGGTTGACGTCACTAAAAATGTACAAATAGTTAGGGAAACTATGAGCCTTTTGGAAGCAATATATGCTTTTCAATCGTGTTCTACGCTTCGTCATGAAATGTTCATATTTACTCAAGATACTAAAACTGGGAGGAAAGTCATCACAGTGCCTCAACATAGTGACACTAGATGGATGGCAAAGTATACGGGGGTAAATTTCTTTAAGAACCAGTTTGGCACTGTAATAAATGCTTTGCAGAAGTGCACTGAAAGTTCAAAACCAAGAGAAGCAGCTGAGGCAAAAGGTCTTCTGATGCAATTTAGATATTTTGAGAATGTCTTCAATCTAGTTAGTCTTGAGGGTATTTTACAAGTTGTAAATACTTGGCACTAAGGCTGTTTGCCAAATGATGAACACTCTGCACTCGCACTCCACACTCTCACGTACACTTGCACTCGATCACTCTGTCCACACTCGAAGTGTGAACACTCGGTAATTTGGAACGTATCTGCACTCGCTCTCCCTGGGCGCGGCGCACGAAGTATGATGGCTGGCGGTACGAACAGCTGACCGTCTCATGTTTACGTTCGTTGCGATCCGATTTTCGCGAATAAGAAGGGGTACAACGTGTATTTGTCTCTGGCCGTGGGATATAAAGGCTTCCACACTCTCACGTACACTTGCACTCGATCACTCTGTCCACACTCGAAGTGTGAACACTCGGTAATTTGGAACGTATCTGCACTCGCTCTCCCTGGGCGCGGCGCACGAAGTATGATGGCTGACGGTACGAACAGCTGACCGTCTCATGTTTACGTTCGTTGCGATCCGATTTTCGCGAATAAGAAGGGGTACAACGTGTATTTGTCTCTGGCCGTGGGATATAAAGGCTTCCATGTCTGTTGAAGGATAATATAATTTGTAGCATTTCTACCCTGATACCTAGCCTACTACTGCAGTGTATTGTTTAAGAATAAATCCTACATTTATTTCTTTCGCATTTTACTGCCATTTAGTCCAATGAGATGTGATAGTGCTCAATCACTTGTTAGTGGCGTAAAATGTATTACTCACTTAGGCCTAGGCTACTGAATAAAATGGAAGTTAAGCTTTCAATCTCTTTCATTGAGGAGCATTCCATGAATCCTGCATCTCATCTCACTCCCATTTCCTTGTGTAGTAGGGTTGTACTGTAATCCTTATCAGAAGGTACCGTATTGGTAAGGACACAATAACAATAAGTGAGATTGGGTTACGGCCAGCAATCTCAATTTTCCAATGAACATGGATTCAACGACTCGTTCGTTTTTGAATGATGAATTTTTGTTTATTTTTTTATAATTATTAGTTTTATTAATTTTCAGTCTTTTCAAATTTAGTTATCTACCACTAAATTTTAAAATCCATTCCAATTTTTTATAATTTAATCAGTGTTAAGAGGGGCAGATGACCTCATAATTTAGTACCCTTAAAACAACAATAACTAACTTAACTAACATTGATTTTAATATTGACATTCTGCAACCTGACCTCCTTTGCTCTTTATGATAAAATGATGCCCCGAAGCAATCGAGAGAATTCCTGCTTTTACTTTTGAAAATAAGGAAGGATACTGTTAGAGAAATTTTAAATCTTCAGAAATGACACCAAAGACAACAGTTCATCATAAAAACTAGAGTAATGAAATTACCTCTGGTTTTAAAAAACAAAACCCTTGAAGCGCAATAATGCTCACTGAAAAATAGCTGTGAAAAAATATTTTAGCCACCTGCCTATAGTAAAGCCATCATTACTTCCAACTTGACGTTTCAGTTTTACCCTCGAGTTATGTAGCGGTCAGAAGGTAAACATTTTAACTAGGCAATCACAGGCAGTCATTCAAATCAATATATCACGACAAATCGAGTTTAATTTGCGATGACCTGATTTAGGGAACAAAACTCTAGCCCAGTATTGAAACGTCATGTCGGAAGTAATGATGGCTTTACTACAGAATATGTTACATAATTAAAAACCCCCTAATTTCCCCCCTTTTCCCCCCTTTTTTCCCCTTTTCCCCTTTAATAGGTAAATGTTATCTGGATCAGGTGTACGATGTACTTTGCTTCTGCAATAAACCAAGGCCCATATTCGCGGCAGTATTAAAGGTGCCGGGACGTCCTCATAAGACCGTCAACGCTTAGTTCGAATGGGTTATGCTCCACGCGTGGCGAGGGCCAATCCACGGTCTTTAATAGTTGTGGACCCACCTCATTCAATAACATACATCTTATATAGGTTGGCAACACCTCACATAAACACATCGCTATCACTCCCCACAGCACGTAGGGACAGGGGGGAGGAGGCAGGGGAAAAACCAGTCGTTAAGATAACCACCGCAGTCGACCGCACAGCGAGTTCCAGTGAGCACGAAAACTGCGAGTAGCTGTAATACGGAAGACAATCAGATAAGTAGTTAGCCAAAAATTTTATAGTTTAACCATAGTTTACAACCATATAATCTCTCTAAAGTACAATCTCCGGATAGCTATCACCATTTAGCATTTCACCTAACATATATACTGCATTTAGCATACACTGACAGTTGCAGTACCAATACTGCAACTAAATAATTGTACATATTGTAAATATTTTCACCTGTATTTCAAACATAGATTTTGTAGCCTAAGTGTAATGGATCTGATGATGATCGCTTGACGATCGAAACTGGTCATCCTAGTGTTTTATTAATCTCATGTAATTTATTTCAGGATTAGGGCATAACCCATCTCTTTTGGGTACATTCGTGTTGACCGACTGAAAAGCACTAAACTCTTGTTATATATGCATCTCAACAAAAGTTTGGAACACTGGCATAGAGAGTAGTCATACCATATTGTTTCATTGGAGGAGCATGGTCATTTAGCCTCGTGTACATTTGTGTGTAGGCCTGTGTATAAGAACAGTCTGAAGGCTGTATTAGTGTGTGTATTTGTAATTCAGGTGAGGATTGGGAAGGAGGCGGCCATGGCCTTAAATTAGTAACCATCCCAGCATTTGCATGGAGTCGAATTGGGAAACCACAGAAAACCACTTCCAATATGTATGAGGTGGGAATCGGACCCACCTCTTCTCAGTTTTGCTTCATGAGGCTGAGTGTACCCTGTTCCAGCCTCAGGTCAGAATTAGATTTCTTGGCACTGCAGGGAATCGAATCCAGATTTCTGGGGTGTCAGACAATAATGTTAGCCGCTACACCATGAGGTATACCATATTGTTGAAGCCAAAGACAACAGGGTACCGGTACGGAATATCTTCAAACTAGGCTTTATAAAAGCATGCACATCACTGAGTTGTTTAATATGCAGTCAATATAGTCAAATCTATACAATTGAAATTTTTTGTTGCATTGTATAGTTGGATAACAAACAATATTACCAAATTACATACTCTATTGTAACAAGTTAAATTGCATCCACAAGGTAAAAATCCCGTGCAGATTCCAAATGATTATACAGTAAGTGCTCCAGTGTGGTAGTGGATCTACAGAGTGCATGATACAGGGGAACATTTTTGTTAATGTATCCCGTGGTCTCTACCTTCTATAAACTAATATTGTATGCACCAAGATGAAGAGAATGGAGAATGCACAAGCCAAGCATGAAGCAGTTAAACCATGGCATCAACGGATGTACCAGGCTTGAGACAAGACTAGTTATACCTAGGTACAGGGCGATTCAATCGAGAATAAAATCAAGTCAGAATAAATGTTCACAAAAATATATTTCCCTAATATTGAATAAAAGTCACCTAATCTCTGTCCATTAGGGACGCATCCACAAGGTGGCATCATGTCGGCAGTAAACATTAGGCCCACGATGCCAAAGTATATAATTCTCAGCAGTTTTCAGAGTATTAATTTTCACTCAAATTTGATGCGCTCTCAGCAAATTGTTGCAATGTGAGCGGGACGGATGTAATTTTCCATACTTCAGCGCTAGCATTCAGGATAAATATAAAGGCCACAATGGGACAGCATGCACAATGTGTTGTATGTGTCGCAGGGGTTTGTACTTATAATTACCAGTAGCGGCCGGTAATAAGGTTGCATTGTTGCACAACGACCAGAGTAGTGGTTTTGTGAGAGTTCACGGCCCTCCTCCTCCTCACCCTCCTCACAAGATGGCGGCGGCACGATATCTCTCTAACGCATGGTCGGATTTTAACAAATGAGGTGTTGTTGAACTCGGGCTGACACCCCCTTTCCAATGGATAACATATTTTAACCCCAAAATAAAACCTACCCCTACTAGGGGTGAAATTGTAATTTTTTAGAGAATCTCGCTTTCCAAGTGCAACATGTGAGAGTTTGAAAGCCAATATGAAATGAAACGTTGTTCTACACAATAGACATGTGTACGGTGGATAGCCAATATGAATTAACATGCTTGTTTTTTTACGCATGTCCACTCATGGCTTTTTGTAAGAGGGTGGGGGGGGGGGCAGTTCCCTGAGGACGGGTCCTTGTTGACGGGTCCTTGTTGACGGGTCATTGTTGACAGGTCATTGTTGACAGGTCCTTGTGGACGAGTCCTTGTGGATGAGTCCCTTTTGACTGGTCCCTACGGACTAGCCCATGAATTTATTTAAATTATGTCAATGGGCCTAACTACATTTGCGTGTGTAAAGCAGTGTGTTGAACTGACGTTGTTCACTAGTCCCCACTACTATAATGTGAGAACGATATGAAAGGAAAGTGACGAAATACATGTGAACATGTGCGAGATGACATTATTACCGTCCTCCTTGTGAAAACCACATGTAAGCTAACAAGTCACATTCTGTTTTGGTTCGTGTAAGTAAAACTTGATAGATAGAGGACATGTGAAGGGGTAAGTGCAAAACTTGGTGGATGAATATGTTCTAGTGCTAGGGTTAATTAACACGCCCTAGTACACGGGCCACATGTAATTTGTGGACAGGCCAAGAGACCTAACTTGGTGGATGGATGTGTCATTTGTAGTTGAAAGAGAATAATGCACACTCATAAGATGTTAAAACTGAGGAGATGGTACGTGCAGTAAACCAACTTGTTATTTCCTGTGTCATATTACAGACATGACAGAGAGCCCACAGTTCTGTTGCTATGACTAACGCTGCAGTAATTTGAAACCCCAGGTGTTCATCAAGACAATGGGTGATATCATGCAAAGTTAGCAGTCATTGGATATTACACAGGTGTTCCTTCCGGTGTCATGTTGCTGACATGGCAGAGAGCGCACAGTTCTATTGCTATGACTAACGCTGCAGTAATTTGAAACCCCAAGTGTTGATCAAGACAATGGGTGATGATCATGCAAAGTCAGCAGTAATTGGATACGACACAGGTGTTCCTAGTGTACTTTGGACTCTCAGATGTATTGGGAAAGGAATTGCAATGATCTGCAAAAACTGCTGACACGAGCGATGAGAGTTTATATAAGAGAGGTGTCATATATTTCCCTACTGTCAGTCTTTATTTCTCGCTTTGAGTGAACAGTGCTCCATTACTGCTCAAGAGTTGTAAAAAGCCTTTCGGTAGAAAATCATTAAATTATTTTGCAAGGTAAGTACTTATTATTAATGGATTGTAGTCTTTTATTACTAATTGATGTTGAAGTTATTGATTGGAATGTATTTATTGATTGATTGATTGATTTGTTTACAGACAATTGGGTACCTGTAGGTTACCAGATTCCTATAATCTGTTCATTCAGTGGCAGCAGTTGATAAATTATAAAAAGGTAAGTGCCCCTCTAATAACATTTAAACAGCTAGAGTGATATTTTCCAATGTTCACCACTACATGTCAGTGAAAATGATATATTTGGCAGTCAAAAGTTGGAACTACTTAACCATGATGTGTAAAGCTAAATTTGTAGGTTAGATTTTGATTACCGCTCTATTAAATCCGAATGTTCATTGCTAGGTGTCAGTGACAGAGGGAATATTTAAAGACTTAACTTCAGTTCACCTAACATAACCTAACTTTACCTAACTTAAAGGCCCAGGCAACTTATTTTCGAGTTTTAGTTTCCTAACTCACTGATTCCATTATTAAATTTTAATCAACGTACTGAAAACCCTACCGCGTTATTTTATTTTGTTCAGGTGGTATAAACGGAAAACGGCGACAATGCTTGATTGTGTGACGTCACTGGAGCCGAGCCGCCTTCCGCGCGCCAACAGTAGGCATAGCAGAACAGGCATTGCAGCTATTGTTTCGGCATATTTAAGTACTGTAAATGATACCTAAGTGAAAACATGGTTTACTGTGTTGTGTATGGTTGCAAGCACGCAACCACTTCGAAACATCGAAGGAAAAAGATGTAGGTTTTCACAGATTCCCCAGTCGAGAGAAATCTCCAGAGAGATACCGATCTTGGGTATCTAGAATCAGTCGCGCAGATTTATCACCAACCCGAAATAGTCGCGTATGCTATACACATTTCAGAGAGCAGGACTGTGAACTATCGAGCAGATACAAGGCAGAACTCCTGAAGCAAAACAGGAAACTTGTGCTAAGAAAAGGTGCTGTGCCCACGCTAAATTTGAAAGGAATGAAACTTGTTCCGGTGACAAGGCGTACATCTACATATATTAGGAAGATAAATTTAACTGAAGCGATTGAATGTACCCCTGCGTGTGTTTCAAGTGTTGCCCCGAGTGTTTGCAGTGAAAAGGAGAGTGTTTGCAGTGAAAATGAGAGTGTTATCCATGATGAATCCAGCATGTCTGAAAATCTCAATAAGTTGGAGTACAGTGCGAATTAGGAGGAGAAATATTTAGAAACGCAAAGTGTTACGATAGTGACAGTGATCCTGGTGTTCGTGATGCAATATATGAAGCAGATGAAGAGAGTGATACTACCTCGAATAATGATGATGATGATGATGACGATGACAGGGAAGGAGATGAAACAGTACAGCTGGAGGTGGTGAGTAGGAAAAATAAAGCATGACATTTCAGTGAGACTACGTTGCTGTTCGTAATGTGGCAGAACCTGCTACTTCTCTTTGCTAGGTGCCTTACCTGTGGCAAGAAAGTAATTCAAACTATTCCTTCTACTAAATGACCTGCTGTGAGTGTCCAAATGACCTGTCTAGCAGGCCATACTGCCGTATGGAGATCTCATAAGAATGTTAACAAATTCTCCATGTTATCAGTCACCTTGGCTACTGGTATGTACATAACGTGAGTGGGTTTTGCGTTACTGAAATCGTTGACAGACTGTATTGATTTATGCTTCATGAGCCACACAACATTTTACAAAATTGTGAAACAAATCGTTACCCCAGCTATTAGGCATACATGGGCTCTGCATCGTGGTAACACCGTCAAGAATCTCATGTCATCCGGTAGGAGGGTGTGAATTGCAGGTGATGGTCGATTTCACAGTCCAGATTTTTGAGGAAAATATTTAACATATTCTGTGATGGACATCAGCTCAGAGGGAATTATTGACTTTGTTGTTCTGCAACGAGGCCAAGTTTTCGGCAAGTTGGAAAAGCTCGGGTGTGATAAAGTGCTATCAAAACTATCATCAGAAGGACTGAATATAGAACTATTCTTATCCGACCGGCATCAGGGCGTTCGAAAGCTTTTACGAACCAAGTACCCTGGAATCATTCATGAGTATGATGTGCGACACCTTGCCAAAAGCTTATGTAAAAAGCTGAAAGCAGTACCGACCAAGGTACCTGCAATATTACAATGGAAACACAGCATTATTAATCATCTTTGGTGGTCAACTATGACATGTGAGAACAATGAGGAGCTACTTGTTGAGAAATTTTTGCCCGTCCAGAAACATATTTGTGACACACATACATGGTTAGGAAACACTCACTTTCACCAATGTGAGCACGAAAAAATAATCGAAAATCCAACGCAAGAAAACAAAATAGCTCAATAGAAATTCTCTAGACTATGTTATCATAGCCAGCGTTCTCAAAGACAAGCGCTTTATAAAAGACTTGCTAAGCATAAAACATCCCTTGAATCTTACCATAACGTCCGACTTAAATACATGCTTACAAGATCCAGTTTCTCATTTCACGGAATGGTAAATCGATCTATGTTAGCAATTATGGATCGCAATAACAATGTAAAACGTGATCAAACGGGTGAAACACATACATACTCAAAATCATAAAAAAGTGGATTAACAGTAAGGTCTATAAGGAGAAAGAATACGGATGGAGGACAGATATACATCTCGAAGTAATTGGAATGGCAAATGGACACTAGCACATCTCTCCCTTAGAAGAAAATCTTTGAGCCGGAACTACTAAGAAACATTGCTTCTGACCCCTGGCCCTTGGACGGTGTGTTCTCGAATTTCACCCGCTTTCATCAGCTATAAACGGTATCTAATACTCCCACTTGTTAAAATAACTGTGTGTAAAAAATATATAATTTAATATAGGTATTTATTTTATACTTACAAGTATTCAATTGTTAAAGGACTGTTTCATCACATCTTCAGAAAAGACTGCCATAAAATATTCTAAATATAGTTTCAAATTTATTAATCAAAGTATTCTGGTTCTTGCCTCTCAGCAGCCTGGAATCCTATGTATGTAGGCCTACCTCCTTCATCGGGATATTGTTGTCGGATTGCCTTCACGACACAAGACGGTATAACGTTCCTCTTCTTCCTTCCTAAAGGAGTCCATGAGTTGACCCAGTACACAAACTGGCGATAGGCCACAGACCGCCAGGTAGCTTTGGTTTTCATAGCCAGTCTGTCCTTCACGTAGGGAATATTAGTTTTGTCCATATGAAGACAACGTGCAGTATTTAACACATTTTAATTTAATACAACATTAGAAAAGTCCTCGTGCCAAACAATACACGTCACACTTCCACGCATTTCATTCATTGTTTCACTGTTTGTACAGCAGAAATTTTCAGCAGCAGTGTGCATCGCCTCACACTGTTCACACTTACACCAGTCGGTGTTCCCCAGTCTTTCCGATATAACAGATGCTGTGCACTTTGGTTCAAACTGATAAGGCTTCACTTTTCTGGACATGACTACTTATTCCAAACAACATGCTCACTCTGCATTCTGACAATCACTAGTAGACAGACGGAAGTGGCGCGCAATACCGTGTCGTAAGGCTCCAGTGACGTCACGCTGTCCCCTACCTAAAACTTCGAATCATCGTATCGCGCAAGCTAATCGAGATTTTAAATTTCCGATTTCGACATTCCAATCTTCAGCTCGAAATCTAACTGAATTCATTAAAAACAGAAAATGGATTTTCATCAGTTTACTGGGCCTTTAACCTCGTCACGTGTCATGTTTTACAAGTTTAGACTTTCTTTATGACTGACTATGACGTCACACTTAGCTCACTTAAGTGGTGGCTGCTGGTATCTATCACGTAACATGTTCTACAAGTTTAGACTTGCTTTAAGACTGGCTATGACGTCACACCTAACTCACTTAACTGGCGACCGCTGGTTTCTACCACTCTATTAAGTTCCAATGTTCACCGCTAGGTGTCAGTGACAGTGGTATATAGTAAACCTCAGTTAGAACTACATCAAGTTAGACTTGCTAGGTGTTCACAGATGATCGATTTAAATACCCTGCTATAACCATTGACTGGAATGTAATTAAACTATTTATATTTTACTTTGTTTTATCTTTTTATTAACATTTATGATTTCTTTCTTTTATAGGTAATATCGAAAGTGATCATCATGTTCAAGTGTGGTGAATGTAAGAAACAGTTCTCAAGACCTGACAACCTTCAACGACACGCAAATGCTAAATATGACATTAAAATGTTTGTGTGCAGTCATTGTGCTTCCACATTTAACAGACAAGATAATCTTGCACGTCATGTAAATTTAATGCATGTTAGTTCAGCACCATTTTCGTGTTCAGTTTGCGAACTTGGTTTTTCTGCTGTAAAGCGATATCAATCCCACATGGTTGAAGTGCATGGTGAACAACAAGAATTGAAATCTGTAAAACCATCAACTAGCACGGAACCTTTAAACGAATGTGATGCTCAAAAGCGTAAACGTTCTCAAGATTGTGAAAATAGTTGTGCAACAAAAAGAAAGAAGAATGGTGAACCTTCGATAACACATTGTAATGTATGTAATATTGATATACCTTCTTCAATCATTCATGGACATTTACGCAGTATTCATCATAAAAATAACGCTTGCCATGAAAGAAATTCTGGAAATATTCAACAAATTGGTAGTGCGTTTAAAAGTCGAATTGCTAGTTATAGACTTTATAGTGAAGAAAAAACTCAAAGTATTGAATCATTTTTAAGAAATGTTCAACCTAATGTGTTTGGCTTGGTAGAAAATGTTTTAGTAGAGCATAAAACATTTAAAATGAATTTCGAACTCTTTGGGCTGTATGTAAAAACTGGGAGCGAAGGTGAAATTACGGATATCAAATCTTTTAATACAACAAATGTAATTGTTAGTGCATTAACTAATATCAGTGATATATACCAAAATATTTCAAGTGCTAGCATTGTGAAGAGTGAAGAGTTCCAGGAAAGGGAGTCAGGCTGGGCGTTGGTTGAAGTACTTTATTTAGAAACCAACATGAATAAATATAATCCCCTTCGAGTATCATCATACATTGATTTTCCAGCATGGATCAAACGGAGGAAAGCTGTTGTGAACGTTATGAATAGGGGGGCCGGGGGGGGGGGGGGCGTGGCCCCCCTGGATCCTTGGAAAAAAAAGACGATATGAAAATCAGACTGAGAACAAACATTTTTTTTTTGCAAAAGTGTTTACAGTTTTCTAATTAATTTGTACTAAATATAAATACTTCAGATATTTAACATTCTGACAGGCCAAACATTAAATACTGTATAGTGGCAGTGGGCGCATTAAGCCTGTCTGCCACACCTCAGAAATCTGAATTTTAAAAATTACAATATTTGCTGAAGAATAGTTTTGTTTCAATTAGTGAAACACTCATTCGTTCTCTACATAGTCTATTACTTAATGGTGCTCGATCAGGCGCAATCTGCCTCGCATATCACTTTTGCAACAACAGCAAATGTGTAGAAGGGTCATTGACAAACTGACCGATATGGACTTGAATGTAATGTGGAAAGACGTGACTTCTGTAAGGTAGTTGACGAATATGTTGACGAATATGAGATAAGATCAGTAGCACCCACCGGAAGGTTAAAATCATCCTACATATTATGTCCGTTATGCAATAGTTCTGGTGTGCTTTCGCTTTAAATTAGACACTTGAGTGATATTACAAAGGGATATTGTAATTTATATGCGCGTAGCCTACATTCCATTCGTGTGTATTGTGTTCACTATGAACGGCCGCCTAGACTCTGACTGTGTGCCGAAAGTATTATTTATTAATTTTGTGTACTTCGTCTACGAATGTATTTATATTTAATTTAAAGGTAAGTAATGCAATCTTATCTTATTATATATAATCCAAAAAGGAGGTACTCACTCGTTAATCATCGTATCTTTATAACCACAAGGGCTATGAAACTGAAATTTTGCATGTTGATTACTCTCAGTTTGTGGGTGCTGACTAAGAATTGTTCTTAGAATATTCAAGCTTTAAGTGGGTCTGTTCGGCCATTTGGTACTCATGCATGGGTTAATATCGTGGGCGCCCTTAGGGGGCCTGGATTTCCGAGAATGTTGAAATAAGATTGTTCATTCTCACACCAGTTTACTTCATAAATGGAAGTTACAAATAGTCAACTGACAACTGTTACAATAACAAAATTCTGAAATGTTGCTGAAGTAATATGTATTTACATTTGTTAAATAAAAATATGGTTCTAATGATGCCATACACTCTGTCACCAATGGATGATGATGATGATAATAATTGATGTTTAAAGGGGCCTAATATCTAGGTAAGCTCCAAATTTCAATACGGTTATGCCTAGTGTTAAAAACCGTATGTTTCCCTATCACTATCTTGAGTGGCTACTACTTTTGCCACCCCACTTCGGCAGTGTCAATATGAAAAGCACGTTCTGGAGATATTTTTAGACATTGAAACATCGATAGCGTTTCTTAACTCCTAAAATAAGCTTTTCTATGCTGACTAGTAAAACACTGGTCCTGTAAGGTCGTGCTTACAATATTGGATAATTTACTATATTCAGACCAGTATTGACGGGGGGACAAACTTGCAACTGCTAATGCGGCAGGTTTTAGGGACGGAAAAATTTCTGGTAAACTGTACAAAACTGCTTGGTCATTAAACGTCAAATTGATAAAGTTTAAGCCCTCCACAAGGGAATATACTTTGGCATTGTTGATTATTTAAGGACATAAATGAAAGGATCGCCTTAGTCACCTTGGTGTTCTTGCTGTTGATCTGACTTGAATGTGAAATTGTACCAATGAGGAAATTCCAAACTTGTTACCGGTATTTAAATAATTGATTTTGCACATCGGTTGTGTATGATATCTGTTAAAATTTAATCTACATTCTTTGTATTATTTTTTTAAATTTGTAATTTTAGCAAACGCATATTCATAGTGTATGCCACTCATAGTTAAATACACACTCAAGCGAAGAAACAGCCCCATATGTTATGGAAACTTTGTAACTGCTCGGCTTCACTGGTTGCGTGAGGGTTAAACACCTGTACGGTATGAGTAACAGCTATAAACGTTCACTCTTAACTACACTGGTTACCTCATAAATAAAAGCACTATAGATTTGGTAAAATGTACAATATATTCTGATACCAGACATGAAATACACTTCGCACGATCCTCGTCATACAGACTATCTAAAACTCCCTATCATATTCACACAGGCACACTTATGACATATTGATGACCCTCGAAAATAATGATGACTGGTACTTACAGGCGTTGACTTCAGCTGTGATTCGAGGGTTAGTTGCTCCCAGAGAATCACTCCTACTTACTCGCAGCACAATTACTATATATTTCACACGCAAGCCTCTCAACTATGAATATTATGTACATTATTACTTTGATGGTCAGTATCCAACGATTTATCTAGTTTCGTGGATCTGATTATACAAAGATGCTTTAAATCTGTGTGTTGGATTATCGCATCTAGTTCGCTCCTGAGTTTACTAATACATAGCATATTTTACTAGTATTTGTCGTATAACAATTTACCGCTATGGTCTCAGAATTTCGGTAAACAGACGTTAGTTTACAATACTTCATGCGATTCGAGACAAACAATCTAGACTATTTGTTTGAAACTAGGCTCATAATTCCCTTGAGAATGTATAGCCAGCAACTCAGTAATTGCACATCGAACACCAACTTGTGATCGTCTGAAATACCTTCCTTCTCCACCAAAATCACACAAGTCCAAA
Organism: Meconema thalassinum; assembly: GCA_946902985.2. Taxonomy (NCBI): domain Eukaryota; kingdom Metazoa; phylum Arthropoda; class Insecta; order Orthoptera; family Tettigoniidae; genus Meconema; species Meconema thalassinum. The sequence continues at coordinate 1,607,215,785 of OX336388.2, read as the reverse complement.
ATACAAGTCCCACTCCCTCACGGAGTCTTACCAAGAATACTAACCACTCCACACGGAGTCCAAAGGACGAGTACACCGCCCTACACACGGTCCAAAGAATGAGTACTACTCCCCCACGGAGTCCTAAGAATGAGTCGCCCTCACAGCTTCGTCAAGTCCTAATAACATTCATCTCCCCTCCATAAATCACTGGCCTACCTGGCTTCCCTCACGGGTCCAGCCAATCAAAACAAAACATTACCATATAAGGAGTGCCTTCTTGGTCTTAAAAATACCCTAGACACACCCCTAGCACAGGGTTGCCAAGCCTCCTACCTGCATGAGTCATCATGCACTTGAGCTTGCGAGAGAAAAACCCAGGCGACAACAAGCCTACTTCCTGGTTCTTGCACACAATTCCAGACTCTCTGACTGAAGATTATTCCAATGTCAAAATATTCACATACAACTAGACTCAGATCCTGCCAATTACAATTCCTTAAAACCTAGGTTGGTTGGTTGGTTCCTTAGTTTAGGGGCTGCGACAACGCGGTCATGTAGCCCCGTGTACTTTGGGTGTGTGTAGAATCTGTCTGATAACCGGTGTTAATTGTGATGACTGTATTAGTGTGTGTATCTGTTTTTTAATTCAAGTAGGGACTGCAACTTTGAATTTTCAAATAGTTCCTACTTTTGCCGCCAAACGCCACCGTCAACGACTACTAGGCCTAGTTCAGAACTAGCTACTAGACGCCACCGCAGTCGGCTCTTGGCAACGAACGTAGCAACCTAAGAGCGTTGTTTATATTCTTAACCTATACAATTTAGTTTCACACAGGTGTAATTAGTGGAAAGATCTTTAACATGCCATAAATCTATGACATGGGACCGCCGGCTTTACTTCCCCTCCGAAGGAAGGCATACCTAAACAAATTAATCGGAAATAAATCACATAATATTATACACTTCATTACATAATTATAAAACGCAAAGAGGCATCAAATAAAAATATGTGGACGATTATGAAAATCGTACGTCCCGAAAGTAAGGGTTCGATCCCATGTGACCTGGGAAGGTTACAACTTTAATAAATCTGCATATTCAAAGTCGGGGGCAGCAACGTAAATCCATCGTGGCATGCATTGTAAGAAAGGACAGAATGTAGTAATTTGATCTTTAAGCCCATCTGTGTAGTTGAGTACCTCAATTTAAGCTCCACGATGACGACTGGTTACCTACATATTCGACATTTGATTGCCGACGCTGACAGCAGCCATCCCTAGTAGGCCTATGATATTTTCAACACTACCTTCAGGAAATACCACGTACGTATCATGTTTCATGTTCCGGGGCACTCATCTCAAAACTACGCTATCGGTACTCTGAAATAACATTAATATACACACCCGCCTAATGACACTTTATAACATAAACCAGAATTTTACTCACAGTCAAGTACAAGGGATGAAGTTTAAACCTGTTTACATTTACAACAATGCCAGTTATTGAATATAAAAAGGTTAATTTTCCCCTCTTCAAGGGTAGCCTTAACACATATAAATTTAAAAACTCAAAAAGTATTTGTATTAGATTGGTTAGACAGTATATTTTTTACGTCACAGGTACAATAATACAGCGAAATATATCACTTGTTATTTTATAAAACTCAACGGAATTGTACGATATCTGTTAGTTTTTCTGGATTAACGATACCATTTTAATGAACTACGGTACTTGGTTTTTATTTTTGTCGATACCACTAGTTTTTTCCTGTTTTTAAGAACTGAACATTATGACGTTGAATCACGAAGAAATGCGAACGTTAACGGACAAAAACTCAAAGAAAACATTCCTCCCAAACTTGCCACAAAGTAGCCAATGGTTTCAGAGCAGTCAAATAATGAATATCACGAAGACGAAGTAAGTAAGAAATGAAACTTTTTTGTGTGTGTGTGTGTAGGGGGGGATGGGGGAGAGGAGCGGGGGGGGGGGGGGGGGGGGGGTGGCCGGTAGGCAATGAAACGAAAATATTTACTTGCCCCCCCCCTGGAAAAAATCCTATGGGCGCCCATGGTGACCATGCATGTTTTGCATTGGCTGTAACCTCAGCTTTCTATCCAGTAGTATTATTATTAGCGTATGGCAAGGAAATTATATACATAATATATACAATATATACACAATAACAAAAAACATTGATTCACGTCAGACATTAGAGTTATCCATTAAAGCTGAATGTCCAACTTTTGAACCCACTGCAGTGCCTCTGCTGTTGGTGATACAAAGTCTTCCAATCTACCTGGATAAGCCCGTAGTTGACACTCGCTTAAAATGTGGGGAATGGTCTGGCGAGGGGCTCCACAATCACATTCTGGAGAAGGTACAAAGTTCCACTTATAGAGGGAATCCCTGCACCTTCCATGACCTGTCCTGATCCTGTTCAGTCTGGACCAAGTTGCAAGCGGAAGTTGGAATCCGTTAGCAATTTTTTCACCTCTGAAGATGTTATGTAGGGGCAAGTCAGTGGAGTTATTCCAGCGGCCTTTCCATTCCTCCAAAGCATTGAAGTTGGTGGATGTCTTCAGAGCTGCATCACAAAGAGGTGGAAGTCGTGATTTCAATCTTTGGAGACTAAGAGCTGGTATGTCGCCTAGAACAGGTAGCAGAGGATTCTTGCAGATCTTGTTGTACTCTCGAACAAGAGCACTGGATCTTCTTAAATCAGGTGGCATTATACCAGACAATAGTGGGAGCCAGTGGACTGGAGTTGGTCTGATGGTGCCAGATATAAGACGCATGCTGGTATTCAATTGTGGGTCAATATACTTCGTATACGGGCTATTAAGCCACACTGGAGCACAATAGTCGGCAGTAGAGAAAACCAGTGCTAAGGCTGAAGAGCGCAGGATGTTCGCAGCAGATCCCCAGGTAGTACCAGTTAGCTTCTGAATAATATTGTTTCGGGTTTTCAGTTTCTTCGACAAGTTCAAAAGATGTTGCTTGAAGGATAAAGTCCGATCCAAGGTAACACCAAGATATTTCGGAAACCTATTGTGATTAAGTACTCTATTGGAAAAGATAATATTTAGTTTGGAGTTAGCAAGCCGGTTACTCAAATGGAAGCAAGAGACCTCCGTCTTGGCTGCACTGGGTCTGAGTCTCCAGTTCCTGAAATATTCTGTCAGGGAGGATAAGTCCTTAATCAAAATGTCTTCAGTTTTCTCAATGATCTTGTGTTGTGTGGCCAGGGTCAAGTCATCAGCATAGCAGAACTTTCTGGATATTGTTTCTGGAAGATCAGAGATGTATAGATTAAACAGTAGTGGCGACAAAACTGATCCCTGGGGCAAACCATTATGCAGTTTTCTCACTGAGCTTTTCTTTTCACCTAAACAGACCTGAAATTTTCTGTCACTGAGCATGGTGTTGATAAGCTGAGCAATTGTTCTGCAGGGTATAGCTCTGAGTAATTTATAAATCAATCCTTCCTTCCATACGGTATCAAAGGCAGCAGTGAGATCCACAAAGACAGCAGATGTTTTAAGCTTCCGCTGGAATCCGGCCTCAATGTAAGATGTTAATGAAATTACTTGATCACAGCAGTTTCGGTTAGGTCTGAAGCCTGCCTGATCCACAGGAATGAGTTCTAAAATGGTTGACCCAATTCTGTTGTAGATAAGCCTTTCAAAGAGTTTGTAGCAACAGCTAAGGAGGGCTATGGGTCTGTAACTTTAAGGTATATTTGCAGGTTTTCCAGGCTTCAATATGGAAATGATTTTAGCTTTCTTGAAGTCGGGTGGGATTTGTCCAGTCTGGAGAATATCTGTGAAGAACTGTGCCATCCATCTCTTTGCATTGTTTCCCATAAGTATGAGGAATTCTGGATGAATTCCATCGAAACCAGGTGCCTTGCCAGGTTTTAGTTCTTTGAGGGCCTCTTGAACATCAAAGGCTGTAAAGGGACGTGAATAGCTGGACATGCGAGGTGTTGATGATTTCAGAGCACTAAGCTGGTATCTAACATACTTCGTATGCTTCTTGTCAGATGGAGCTCGGGAAGTTGTTACAATATGGGAAGCTATTTGGTCTGGTGTCACCTGAGGTTGACCCTTTACTACTGGTGTACCTCCTCCTAGCCTTCTAAGAAGACCCCAGGCTTTTCTGCTAGAATGAGTGAAATCTAAGCTTTCGACTGTTTCAACCCATCTTTGTCTTCGGCAGTCATCCAAGCTAGCCAGAAGTTTGTCAGCCGTTTCTGCATCTCTGTTTTGTTCGAAATTCTTAAACAATTCCTCACTCTCGGTATTCCAGCCAGGAATATATTCTTTCCGATAGCCCCTGGGCATACATTTCTTAGCAGTAGATATAACTGCGCCAACAAGACGTTGATAGGTTTGTTGATTTGGGGGAATCCAACGAATGCATTTATCAAGCTCCACAGCGAATGCAGACCAATCGGCTTTCTGGAAATTCCACCGGGGACGTGGCGTTGATCGTATAATGGGAACTGTGATACCAAATTCGAGTATTACTGGTCTATGCTGGCTATGAGGGAAATCTCCCAACACTTTGCGTGTTGTGCGCAATGGATTTCCATTTATATTGGAGCTGACAAAGCATAAATCTGGATTCGAATCTCTACCCCATGCAGCTGACCGAAAAGTTCCTTGATCTTTAGCGTCAAATACTAGATGGAGGTTGTTACTTTCGCACCAGTCCATTAATTTAAGTCCACAATCATCTGTTTTAGAATACTTCCAGATTTCATGATGACTATTGAAATCCCCCACATAAATTGCAGGATGTTCTGCAGTTGGTACAACATATTGAGGCCATAAAATGCACGGCGGCTTGTAAATGTTGGCGATTGAGACATTATTCAGTCGGATGACAACCTGATGAACGTTTTCTTCTGTGCTTTGAGATAGTAGCTCAGCTTCTTTGATGTTATTACGGACATATGTGGCCACTTCATATGATTCATGGTAAGTTGCTCCTAGTGCCGTGTACCCAGCAATACGACCTCTAGTACGGAGTTGTTCTTCATTAGCAGCATGCGTCTCTTGAAGGACAACAACATCTATGTTGTTCTCTCTGAGCATTTTTGAGAGATAATCACACTTTGCTCTACTGATGCTTTCTATATTGAGTTGGAAAATGCGAATAGTGGGACCAATGTTTCTTGTTAAAGAGCTCTGAGAAGAGCTGTTTCCAAATGTTGTATTTGACATAATTTGATAGCCAGGAGATCCTAGGATAGACTGGCTGCCTATTGCCGTTGCTCGCTTAGCACCACCCGGGGGACACGTGCAGGGCAATGAGAAGGTAAATCCTGCGGACGTGAGCTACGTTCATCCCCCTATCCAGCAGTGGAGCATCGGTATAGAACATCATCTTATCCTCACTATTCCTCAGTGTTAGATTTAAAAGAAATGGAATTTCCTATGGCGATAAAAGACATTAAACGTTTTGAAGAGCTGAACAATGTAAGTATTAATGTTTATGGAATTGAAAATAAGAGTATAGTAGGAAAAAAAGGATACTCATGTAAATTTACTGTACATAACTAAAGGTGAAAACGCTCATTATTGTTGGATAAAACATTTAAGTAAACTTGTCAGTAGTCAGGTTTCAAAACACAATGGTAAAAAGTGGTTGTGTGATGGCTGTTTGCTACATTTTGAGAAAGAGGACCAACTAATTCAACATCAAAAATGGGGGTGTAATCATGTTTGTACGGTATTACCGACTCCTAGAAATAACATTTTAAAATTTAAGGACTTTGAGAAGCAGCTTCGAGTACCATTTGTTATATATGCTGACTTCGAGGCTTTGATAAAACCATTTAATACATGTTCATCGAATCCAACCCAACCTTTCACCAACACTAGTCACATTCATGAACCCTTTAGCTTTGCATATTATATTAAATGTAGTTATGCTGACTCTTTAAATAAGTTTGAGCTCTATAGAAAACCTGATGCACCTAAAGTTTTTATGGAAAGACTTGAGAAAGATGCCATCCGTATATCCTCTATTTTAAATACGATCATTCCAATGGAGCCACTAACATCATCACAGCAAATGGGTTTTGAAACTGAAACTAATTGTTTTATATGTGGTGAATGTTTATATACGGACAGGGTTCACGATCATGACCATTTAACAGGGAAATATCGTGGTGCTGCTCACCAAGAATGTAATTTAAATTATAGAGTAAGTAAATTCATTCCAGTCATTCTACATAACGGTAACAAATACGATAACCACTTTATTGTAAAAGAATTTCGAGCTTCAGAGGTGAAAATTGATGTGATTGCAAATAATAAGGAACAATACATATCGTTCACAAAATACATCAAAAGTGTCATTAAAAAACTATAAAACTGCGATTTTTAGATTCATTCATCTTTATGCCGAGTAGTCTTGATAAGCTGGCTAGTAATTTAAAATCAGATCAGTTTCATGAAATTCAACGCGTCTTTCCTAAAGAAGATGATTTTAATTTGATTCGTCAAAAGGGTATATTCCCTTATGAATATATTAACTGTGTGGAACGTCTTGAAGAGTGTTCTTTACCACCGAAAGATGCATTTTACAGTTCCTTAAACACAAGTCATATCAGTGATCAGGAATATTTACATGCACAACGTTAATGGACACAGTTCGACATTCAAACTTTAGGAGAATTTTCAGACATATATTTGAAGACAGATGTGTTATTATTAGCAGATGTTTTTGAAAATTTCCGGAATGTTTGTATGAAAACTTATGACCTTGATCCTTGTCAGTATTTCACTGCTCCTGGGTTAAGTTTCAGTTCAATGTTGAAAAAAAAAACGAATGTAAATTTAGAATTAATGACTGATATAGACATGATCAATTTTATAAAATCATCAATTCGAGGTGGATTAAGCCAATGTAGTGGACGGTACTCTAAAGCGAATAATAAATACATGCCTAGCTACAACCCTTGTGAAGAGTCAAAGTATATTGTCTACCTCGATGCAAATAACAAATATGGTTGGGCTAAGAGTCAATATCTACCACTGAAAGATTTTCGCTGGCTGACACAGCCTGAAATTGATGCCTTACATGTTGACACTTTAAATGATAACGATGAAAAAGGATATATTTTAGAGGTAAATCTCGAGTACCCTAAAGAGTTACATGATGATCATAATGATTTACCATTTTGTCCTGAGAATATGAAATCTCCATACATCACATCACGAACAAAAATGTTAATTGCTAATGTAAATGATAAATGTAAATATGTAATACATTATCAAAACTTGAAACAGTGTCTACAGCATGGATTGAAATTAACTAAAATTCATTGCGTATTACAATTTTATCAGTCAGCATGGCTCAAACCTTATATTGATCTAAACAATAATTTAAGAACACAGTCAATAAACGCGTTTGAAAAAGATTTTTATAAACTCACGAATAATAGTGTTTTTGGAATGACTATGGAGAATATTGATAAACGAGTTGATGTAAAGTTGATAACAAAGTGGGAGAATGACGGTAAAAGGTATGGTGCGAGCAACTTAATAAGCAAACCTAACTTTCATAGCTGTTCAATTATTCATGAGGATTTAGTTGTAATACAAATGAATCGTCTTAAAGTAACTTACATCAAACCAATATATGTGGGTTACACCATTCTGGAATTGTCAAAAACACTTATGTATGAATTTCACTATGATTATGTGAAGAAAAACTATCTTGATAATGCTAAATTACTCTACACAGACACAGATTCTTTTATTTATGAGTTTAAAACTGCTGATTTTTATGAGGATATCAAAACTGAGCTAAATAGGTTTGATACAAGTGACTATCCCGAGGATAATATTTACCATTTACCTCTAGTAAACAAAAAGGTTCTTGGGAAATTTAAGGATGAATGTGCTGGTGTTATTATAGACACATTTGTAGGCACAAAATCTAAATCATACAGCTGTATGACAATTGATGATGTAGTAGTAAAAAATTAAAAGGAGTGAAAAAGAATGTTGTAAGTAAAGATTTAGAAATAAGTCCTTATAAAAACTGTATAGTTAGTAACCCACCTGTATTATATAAGAAAATGTGTGTATTTAGAAGTAAAAATCATCAGCTACATACCAATTTGCTGAATAAAGTTGCTTTAAGTAATGAAGACAACAAACGATTCATTATTCCCAACACATTCGATAATTTTGCTTGGGGAAACAGTCGCATTGACAACTATTACTTTACTTAAGTCTAATGATCATTATATTGTAATATTTGTAGTGTGTTTTATATTGTAATATTTTTTGTAAAAACTGTAAGTAGAATGTATAATGTTAGGCTACTGTAGTTTAGTAAAAATAAGATAAGTATTACATTTTAGTGTAAAATGTTTGCTTTTTTATATTACGAAAAAGATTTTAAAAAATGTACAGAATATGTGAACTAAACAAGGGGAATGTTAAAAATGTAAAGTGGAATTTGTAAGTATCCATGTGTGAAAATATGAAATGGCTATCACCATTTTAAAATTAAAAGACTTAGTGATCTGGTAAACCTTATTTTTATTTCATAACAAAAACATGTACAGAAGTTGTGAACTAAACAAGGGGAATGTAAAAATATGTAAAATGAAAATTGTAATTATTCATGTGTGAAAAAATAAAAAATTAAGAAATGGCTATCACCATTTTTAAAATTAAAAGGCATTGTGATCTGGTAAACCTTCTTTTTTATTTCACAACAAATAGGGCTTTACAAAATAGAATACAAAGAAATACCAATTCCTCAATCCTTTTTTGTCAACTTTCAAATCACATAATTCATGTCAGATTTGTTGGATTTTTTTTGTTTATATGTAAAACTATTAAGTACTGATACCTGATTGGTTACACAACTCTTTCATAATGAAAACCTGGAGCTCTGATTCATTGGAGAACTGTTTACGTTTTTCTGAACCAAGACTAACTGACTACTCACTGCTAAAGTTTAGAAATTGCATTTACTCAAATCACATTCTGGTAAAAAATCACGACTACTATAAACTGCTACCACTCTTCCACCACTTTACTAACACTTTTCTCCCATTTGACTCTCACTTTTGCTCTTACTTTAAACTACACATACTACAAACTATCATTTTTATTATCGAGTTATCTTTACTACTAAACTTGTAGAACATGTCACGTTATAGAAACCAGCGGCCGCCATTTAGGTGATCTAATTATGACGTCATAGCCAGTCCTAAAGCAAGTCCAAACTTGTAGAACATGTTACGTGACAAGGTTAAGTTAGACTAAGTTAGGTTATGTTAGGTGAGCTGAGGATAAGTCTTTAAATATTTCCCTTCTTTAAAATAATTTCCAAGACCAAGAAAAAAACACTCAATACATTGACAAAAATAACTTGTGAAATAAGCCAACACACACAACACCAATATAAACCAACACAAAAGCCAATACATAAGCCAATACAAAAGCCAACGCAAAGGCAAACACAAAAGCCAATACATAAGCCAACATAAAAGCCAACACACAAGCCATTGTTTATTTTGCATGTCATAATCTCCTTTGATACGTCGTATGCTGTATATATCAACATACTTTTTAGTACATGCATCTGAAGAAAAATAACTTGTCAAATAAGCCAACACAAAAACCGATATAAGCCAACACAAAAGCCAATACATAAGCCAATACAAAAGCCAACGCAAAAAGCCAACACTCAAGCCAAAACATAAGCCAACATAAAAGCCAACACAAAAGCTAGTTCCAATATGGCCTAACCTAACCTAACCGACGAGGTGTGATTAAAAAGTTCCAAAATGGCTGCCGTAGCTTAACTCAACCTTTGATTGATCCCTGTTGATTGATCCCTTTTGATTGATCTCTGTTGATGTATCCCTTTGGACTGGTCCCTGTTGACTAGCCCCTGTTAACTAGCCCCTTTGGACGGGTCCTTTTTGAAGGGAGTCATTTTTGACGGGTCCCTCAGGTCAGGACCTTGTTGACGGGTCCTTGTTGACGGGTCCCTGGACCCTATGGACTGGCCCATGCATTTATCCAAATTATGTCAAATAACTCTTAATTATAACTTCTGTTGGACTCTCGTTCTATTTCTCCATCCTGTTTCTCCAGTCCGAAACCCACTTCTTTTTCTTCATCATCTTCCCTTGGGGGTTAGGTTATTCCCAAGCTAATAATCTACCCAAAATTTGGTCCCAGAAACCCGGGAGAGTCCATTTATGACATTTTTTATTTGTCAAGGGTTATTTGACAATATTTTGCAAATCATTAATATCTTCTTTGAATTTTTCAGCTATAACTTCGCAGTGCAAAGTTGGTGAAGGTGATAGAGGTCGTTCCTGTCTTCTTCAGCCTGTCTTACTTGCAACCTGTCTTCTGCTGCCAACCTGACAGCATTTTCAAAATCTCGCTACAGTTTCGTAAGTTACACTTCAATGTACCCGTTTCATTATGCCAACTGAAAAGGATGAAACTCTCATTGCCAGACGTTCTTCCTACAAAGGACAACTCACCAGATTTAGAAATTTTCTGAACGAAATAAATCCTGCTGATTGTGATCTAGACGTCTTGACACAACGCCTTAAGTTGTACGAACGGTCCTACGATTACTATGATCAAATTCAAACCGACATTGAATCCGCTTGCCCAGAACTTCAATCGGATCAGGACGAGGTTGGACCCTTGTATTTCGAAAGGATTGCCAAGGCCCACCAACTGATCCGCAGTACCTCAGAACCGGACACTAGGGTCATCAATCCGGGCCAGTTCGCACCCGCTTCAGTTCATAAGGACAAACCGAAATCGTTACTTCCTAAGATAACTCTACCTCACTTCTCAGGCCAGGAAGGTGAATGGTATTCCTTTTACGAACTTTACTGCTCCCTTATCCATGAAAACAAAGCATTCTCGATATCCACAAGTTCTATTTCTTGCGTTCGTCCTTGGAAGGCCAAGCCTTGGCCTTGGTTGAGTCACTGCCTTTATGCGCAGATAACTACCACATCGCCTTTAATCTCCTTAAAGGGAGATATGGTAATGTAAGTTTGTGTGTTGCTCGCCACATTCGCTGCCTGTTCAACTTGCCAGTCGTAAAACCTAATGACGTCACCTCTTTAAGAGACCTGTTAGACTCCATGCAATTGCACGTGAGAGCATTATACCAACTTAAAGAACCGGTCCAAACTTGGGACACCGTCATTATTCATCTAGCTACATCCAGATTCGACTTTTCAGCATTAAAGGCTTGGGAAATCGAACTCACTCGCAAGGATGAGCATTCTTTCGAACGCCTCATCTCGTTTCTGAACAGCCGGTGCCAAGTCCTTACAGCACTTTCATTCCAGTGCGAAAATGTCGAAACGACTCCTCAGTGTCACATCCAGGATAAAAAACTTGTCTCTTCAAATGGTCATCAGTACCCATCTGTCGAGAACAAGCAAACTCGTTCTGCCCCTTTCAACAATCCAAGAGAACATAACAGGCCGCTCAACAAATCTTTAAATTGCACGCTCTGTAAAAAGTTTCACACTTTGTATTCCTGCAAATCCTTTAAAGAATTGTCTGTTGAAGACAGAAGGAAGTTTGTCTCCAATAATAAATATTGCCATAACTGCCTGTCACCTAAGCATTCTGCTTCTAATTGTACGTCTTCCAACCTCTGTTTTCATTGCAAAAGACCGCATCATTCTTTATTGCACTTTCATGATCAATCGAGGTCCCTAGTACCAACTTCTTCAAACTCCATGCAGAGCAGCTCCGAACAAACTAATGCTTCTTCCTGCATTTCTAACGCCGAAACTTCTCACAGTGCGCAAGTCCTTTTGTCCACTGTACAATTCGAAATCCAAGATAAATTTGGAAATTGGTTTCGAACCCGCGGTCTTCTTGACTCCGCTTCAACTCACAACTTTGTTTCGCAATCGATAATTATAAACTAGGTCTTTCTTCATCACCTACTTCCATCAATGTATCCGGCATTGACAATTTGAAAACTCAAGCCTTGCAGTCTTCAAAATTAAAAATTAGAGACATTTGTCAAAGAAACACCAATCTTAACTTAAACTGTCTCATTCTTACCAGTATTGGCAAGGACACTCTAGCAGCTCTATTAATACTTCCGGTTTAAAGATTCCTTCGCATTTAAGGTTAGCTGATCATCAGTTTAATGCTCAAGGCCCCATTGATATACTTTTCAGTGCCAATATTTTCTGGAATTGCCTTGGTAAACAAACCCGTAGGCTATCTTCAAACGTGGTCGCCAGAGACACCGAATTTGGTTGGGTCATTACTGGTCAAATCCAACATCCCAGTCTTCAAACCAAATCGCAATGTCATTTTGTTACTGCCGATTCAAATCCCTTTTCTGAAAAAGAGAACACTTATGTTTCCGATCTCAATACATTTGAAAAACACTTGCCGAAACGATGTCTCATTGTAAACAACTACGTCACCTTTGTAAGTTGTTTAATTGGTTTTGCCTTGAATGGCAATTCAAGTTCGCCTCGCCTTGGGTCACTCGGTTTACCTTCTCATGTCATTTTTTGTAGCAGGTAATTGTTTAAACTTTCTGTCGAAAACTATCTTCCCCTTGTGTAAAACAATGGCTATCAGTCACCATCATTTCGCTGTAAGCTATGTTTCACTTCCCTCGCTATTTAGTAGGATGGCCATGGCCGCCTCCTTCCCTCTTCCTCACACTCGGAAGCCGCTTTTGAAATCACTTGAAAATCTGAGTTCACTAGCATCTAGAATAACTATTATTACGCATTAACTCCTTCTCAATGTCCCAGCTTCTCTTCTTTGTTCAGAATAATTAAGTTTTTTTCTGTTGAAAATTGTCGGATTCCGTGATCCTCAAAATTATGCGAAATTGATTACTTGCTTTATTTCATATGTCTTTAAATTGGTTTTTCACGCCCAAGCTAAAGATGACTGCATGCCGTGTTACTTGAAGTTCCACTTTAAGTCTCGGCTGATTGCACTTGCTTTGTTTGTTTATTTTGAACTGCTTGTTTGTCAATCTCGTTTGTTTACAAGCTCGGGTAAGGCCAAGCTGCCGTTTACTTCCTCTATGCTTGACAAAGGTCAGAGCAAGTTTTCCTTATCTCTACTTTGGCTGACTGCCAACCATTGTCCTGCAAGTTGCTCCCGTAATTTCAGAAGCTGCTCACCTCCTTACCAAAATAAACTTGTTCTGGTCAAGGACTCTTTCAGATATTTATATTCGTTATCTCGCTGTACTATGTGGGTCAAGGTCGTGAGTACCAATCTCTCCCACTTGCTCACACTCGTATCCTATAGCTCTTTTGATCCTTGTTTCATAACATCGTTGCATATTTTTTTATGCGCGCACGTATTGCACCCTCCTTACATATTTTGCACTTTTATTGTTCATTGTTAAACAAACTTATTTTTTCTCGTCGTTACACTCGATGTGTTTTTGCATCTATGCTTGTTGCGTCACGTTCCTTGATGACTTAACTATTTTTCTGATGAACCTTTTGATGCTTATTATAACTTAAGGTCATTGTTTATGGCTACTAGATTGTTGTTACCTATGGCGTTCTTGCCTTCTACTCTCATAGTTCCTTTGTTTATTTGGTATATTCTTATCCTTAATCGATGTAATTGTTTCTATACGCTTTGTTTAAATTTGTTAACTCTGTTTTCGCATCTTGTCGCGATCTTCACTAGAGCTTTATTTCTCGCAGCTTCTAGCTACTTTGTGATTGACGGCGTTGTTAATTCGCGCCCGTCGCCCCCGCATTCTAATAACCCTGATAACATGCTCCCACTTACACCTGGTCAGTTCTTCATAGGTGCTTCTCCTTTTTCCCTTTCTCCCTCTAGCATAGATCTTTGGCGTAATGACCGATTGTTACCCAGGAGGGAGGGGAAGAGTCAGGGAAAGAATGATCTTTACTACCAATGGGTATATTATAAGACCTCTTTCATATTGTGTTCTTGTTCTTTGCTGGTATTTGCTGTTGTCCCCCAACATGGTGTATTTTTGAAAATACACGGAAAGAAAGAATTAGCTTTTGCTGTTCTTCATTACTTTATATCAGTCCATTAATTTACATTTCTTTCCAGCACACACCAACATCGAACTGTTACCTCCTGTTTGCCCCGTGCATTTGTTCATTTTTTCTGTCAGTTTTTTACAGAAACGCATATTCCGTTGAACCAGCCTGACAGCGTCCCATCGCTGCCTTCCGAACTTCCATTGCTTCAAGCCATGAAGACTTCTACATTAATCCGCAGGGCGTCGTGTTCTTCACCAACCAACTACTCCGTGAAGACACCGCTCCAAGAAGAATTTTGTTTTTGTCAAGTTTTTTCATGTGTATGTATAACCTCTTTGTTTCCTCCCCTTACTTGCCAGCTTCCCCCCCTTCTCGCCTCCTCCTACTGCTCGCTTCTCCGCGCGCGCTGATCGCTCGCTCGTTCACTTCTTCTCTAGTTGTCTCCGTGCTGTGAGCAACCGCTCACCCTCTCAAGTGCACTCAACTTCTTGTTGGACATGCCGTCTAGGCTAGTGTACTTTCGCTGCGTCTAGCAGCCCTCACTTGTGCGTCTGAAGTCAAACACGTCAGTTGGAGCTTAACTAAAGCTCGCCTCTTCTACTCTAGAGGCAAACTTTTAAATTCGACGCCATGTTCGAGTTTTAGAATCAACCGTCAACAGCAACATCACCTTCTTCATGAAGCAAAGATAAGTACTGACTTCATGTTTTAACCTCATTCTCATCGCTTTTAAAAGGCTCAATGCTTTTATTTGGATTTTATAGAGAGTGAAAATTGCTCTGTGACAAAATAACTGCTTTCTAGAGATCTTCTTGATCAAACTTGAACTATCAAGTCTAAATTTCGATATGAAAGATTTTCTGAGATGCTATCTCACATCGAGGGATATTTCTAAAATACCCACTGTCTATATAATCTAGTTTTCCGCCGAGGGATTCTCTACCCAATTTAAACAACTCATCATTGCTCTGGAACCTTCCAGAACCTACACTCTATCTACCAGTTATACTGTCATGTACTTTCCACTCACATATGGGAATACTTTTTCAAACTAAGGAATATTCCTTATGAACTGCTAATCAATATCTAATTTTTCTTCCTCCGTTGGGATTTTTCTGGTGCATTCAACTATAACCTACAAGTTTTTCAGGCAATAGACTCTCGAAAATCTAGTGTAACTAGTTATTTTCCACCATTGCAATAACTTTCTTTGCCATCAACGTTTTGTGCTACTACAGTGAACTTTTCAACTATATCAACGGACTATAGTGAAAACAGTGCCTGTTCAACTTTTCATCTACGTCGCGCTCGTCCGAGTACTATAAATATGGCCATGAACACTTTTCCACAATCCCATTTGATCTTTCCCAAACCCTTTACTAACAAACTAAAATAATAAAATTGTTACTTTAGGTCTTTTTTCAATGAGGTGTCACTCCCCATAAGTGCCCTCCCTTACTTGCTCCACGTATAACGAATTGATGTCTGTAAAACTTCGTGTCTAGTACACGCCTTAAATTATAATGTTTCTCTCTTCTAATGAGGGAATACAATTCTTTCTACCCAAAGTGAGTTATCTCTAGGTTTCACGAAAGGGAAGTTTGCCCCATTTTTCTCGTGATCCCTACTTAAACATAGGAGTTCTAGAAACTTCCTTTCAATTCTTCTCTTCAGGTTTCACAATAAGTGACCTACCCTATTTGTATAATCTTTAAATGTAGCTTTGTATTAATACAAGAAGTTATAGAAACTTCTATTTCATTTCTTCCAGTTTTTTTTTGTTTTTACTTTCGAAGTTTTTCATATTTCTAAGATACTTATCTAGAAATCCTTAAAGCACACATCTTGTACTTGATTTATTGTTTAACTTTAATTACGTCAATTATCTTAAAATTTTCCATTTATTAATCTTAGCAACATTTCCAAACCTTACGAAGATTTTAAAGCACATAAAAGGTTTAAAACCAAAAGAATTGTCAATTGCCTGGCGCAAGCTTTAGATGTTTTCGGAGGTCTGCGACCCCAATTGTTTATAAAAATCAAAATTATATATTTGTTACATAAACTACTTCCTTTTACATTGTTAAATAAATTAAGATTTGTTCTTTTGATTTATCATTTCTCTAAAAGAACTATTAGGCAAGATCCTGTCTTCCCTTACTCTTCCTATGGGCTTAACTTTAAAAACCTCACAAATAAAATTAACAACGGTTCCACTTTTTGTTGCATTTGAGCAAGAACTCTTAATTATAACTTCTGTTGGACTCTCGTCCTATTTCTCCATCGTTTTTCTCCAGTCCGAAACCCACTTATTTTTCTTCATCATCTTCCCTTGGGGGTTAGGTTATTCCCAAGCTAATAATCTACCCAGGGCTAACGAAGAGACCCGAATACTCATGACCGCAACCGATGATTGATTAGGACTAATGGCGGCAACAGCTGTAATTTTGGTTATATAAGTCGTGATCCTATTTGGGATGGTTGGGTGGGTCACAGTCGGTGGAGGTGAAAATATCTATTAAAACATCCCTCCATGATTAATTTCTCATCGTTTTATAAGGTATTTTGGCTAATTTATGTATTATAGAGAATGTTATCACTCGTTCTATCTTCATTCAGCGCTACTGTAATATTAAGCTACTGAAATGATCTTACAGCAAGGAAAACGGATGGAGGTGACAAATGTGTTTCTCCATCAGAAGTAGAATGTGGAGCCAGTTTGTAGAGATTGAAGTAGGCCTACATGGAGTTCCTCATTCAACTAGATAAAAACACTTATAACTCGACTCACTCACTCGCAGGAGTAACCAACTATTATTTTATGGGGAGGAATATCGAACTTATCTGCAGGAGTAAGGGCAGATGACCTCGTAGTTCCATCCCTTAAAACAACAATAACTAATTATCTGCAGGAGTGGTAAGCTGAATAAACATACTTCGCACGCTGATTACCACAATATGTTGCATCCAATTACCAGATGTTAAATGCAGCTAGCATAAATACAGTAATTAATTGGTCCTTGCTATAAAAACTAACAAATTGCCTACCCCAGTTTATTTATTATTATTATTATTATTCAGAAATCTTGCAATTTTATATGGGTGCTGACTGTTCAAATTTGCCAAATCACATTACACCCGTGAGAAACAAAATCCGTTTTGAAAAAGAAGTTTCAGTTTTTCTTTTCACGTAATACTCCGTCATCGACCCTAGAAAATAAAAAGGAAAACATTATGAGTAAATGTTAGAAAGGCCTCGTAAAGTTTCGTTAACCTCCCAGGTTATGGAACACTACTAACAAACAAATTTCATTCAACATTGCAAGTATATTAAAAAACAATCACCGCTATTGTAAAAGATAATTACTCACTATTAAATATAAGTATCCCTCCTTGTATCGCCTGAAATTCGCAATTGATCATGTCAAGTGAGAATACAGATGTTCTGTCAAAATGGCGACATCACAGAGCCTGCACCGAGTGAACGAACCGAGTCTGCACTCGCACTCGGCTCGTACACTTACACTCGATCGTATTGGAATACCACTCGCTGACGTCACTTCCGAGTGAGAGTGTGCAAGAGTGTACACTTTGGCTATTTGACATAAATTTTGCGAATACTTTGTTCTTAGGATCAGATATTGGTGGTCGTCGTACGAGTACAATTTCGTCTTCACGAAGTTCACGGTGAAATTTCTTCCCTCGGTATCTGCGTAACCGTCGTTCTGCCTGATTCTTTTTATGTTCCTTAGTTCTCTGAATTCTTAATTCATGTGCCACCAATGGATCCTTAGGACATGGAATAATATTGTTCCAAGTTCTCTCTGGTATTTTGTTATGGTGCACTAGCAATGGTACCTGTCCCGTGGACACATGCTTGGTTGTGTTCATAAAATGCTCGATGTCACCAACTTTATCTACCCATTTGTTATGTTCATTAGGTATCAGAACACGATAATATTTCACCACACAGCGAATCACTCTCTCACTCGGCTTAGCTTGGGCGTGGCGAATACTTGATAAAATAAGTTTTATTCCTAGATTCTCAATTCCTTTTCTGAACACAGAACTGGTAAAATAGCTACCATGGTCAGACAAAATGTATTCCGGTTTTCCTAGTGTAGGAATGACTTTGTTTTGAATCCTGCTGAGTACTTGTTTTGACGTGGTCTTTTGGATCGGGCAAAATACCACAAATTTTGAAAAGACATCTACACATACTAAAAGATGTTTACACCCACGCCTTCCTTTGGGGGGGGGGGTCCCAGACAGTCGATCGACAGTAGCACACACGGCTTCTGCGGTAATAGCGGCTTCGGATACTGTTTCATGAGGTAATAATTAGGCTTAGTGCCCTGTCATGCATCACAATTCTTAATTACCTCGACAATAGTAGACCTCATTCTTGGCTACGTAAAAGATTCCCCAATCGTCGCCTCTGATTTATCTATGCCCACATGTCCTAAAGTTTCATGAACTTGCCATGTTAATCCTCTCTGAAGAGAAGCTGGAAGTAGAATTCTAAGTTTGGTGTGCTCTTCGTTCACAAACTTGTGTAGAAGGCCATTGAAATACTGGTACTTGGCTTCCTTTGCTCTTGCTTCACGATATTCAGGTGTCCCCTACTGTATCTATTTCCTGAAATAACTTAGCATCCATGGACCTCGTTCTTGTTCCTGTTGAATATTCTTGAGTATGTCCAAAAACTCTCGGTCCTTCGGGGTTAATTCCAAATTATGTACTTTTACTGCTATCTCGTTATCCTGCTCGGGTTTTCTGCTTAAAACATCGGGAATGACATTCATTTAACTGGACAGTGATCTATGGTAATGTCGAATTGCTGGATGTAAATAGACCAACGAGTCACTCGTTTACTCACCATCGCGGCCTTGAAAAGGAATGTTAATGCATGGTGGTCGGTTCTCACAATAATGGAATATCCAAAAACAATGCATAGCGTATAGCCAACATCTCTAGCTCAGTAACTGTATAATTTCTCTCATGCATGCGCAACTTGCGACTTGTAAATGCCAAATATGATCGGTGATTTAAATTTAAAGTGTCCTCTTGGTATAACATTGCACCAATCCCAATTAACGATGCGTCAGCCTGAATTACAAATTTATTTCCAAAGTCCGGGTATCCTAATTTCACACAGTTTTCGAACAGTTCTTTCATGGCATTGAAAAACATGTCGCACTCCTCACCCCATGCCCTTCTATTTCCTTTCTTCAACATTTCTTGCATTGGCGCTAATGTCTCCGTGTATCCTGGACAGTTCTCCTTGAAAAAGCCAGTGACTCCCAAAAATGCTCTCACATGCCTTACTCTGGTAGGTGTCAGAAATTTCTTAATAGCATCTAAAGGCAGGATTAGATCTCACACCTTCATGATCAATGATGTGTCCTAAATACAATATTTCACTCTGAATGAAGTGTGATTTCTTGAGGTTAATTTTGAAACTCATAGTTCTTAGGTTATCCAGAAGTTTGTTAAGATTTACCATGTGTTCTTCCATTGTTTCTGAGGCGAGAAGAATGTCGTCAACATATCGCGTAGTGAATTCCTATACTTCATCTGTTAAGTTTCTATCCAGGGCTCTAATCAGTGCACACCCGCTGTTTTTACTCCAAATGGCATCCTCTGCCAGATATAGCTCTGATTATCAAATAAAAACCCCGTCAGCAATTGAGATTTTCCCTCTAACTCTAGGTGATGGAAACTGTTGGTCAGATCTACGCTACTATAGATCTTATTCCCTCTAAATCCTTTTAGTACATCTTTAAACAGCGACTCTTTGTCGTGCTCAGGCAGCAACTTGCTATTTAAAAAACGTGCGTCTATGCAAAGCCTAATAGATCCTTTTGGCTTAGCTACTGCCAAAATAGCATTTAAATATGGTGTCGGTGATTTCTTGATCATCCCAGCTTCGAGTAATTTGTCAATGATATCCTTCACCTGAGAATGATCTTTCTCCGGGATTGGGTAAAGTTTGCTTTTAAAAGGCGTCCAGTCATCCACTTGCATTGCATACTTGAAATAAAGAACTTTTCCTGGTATGGTGTCAAATACTTCCTTGTGATGGCGTAATATAATTTCTAACTTCAATTTATCAGTCCCCCAATTTCGCTTCTCTTAGCCGCTCCTGAATTAGATTTTCAAATTTTGATCCAGAGTGATCTTCTTCTGCTAAATATGTCCACAGTTCCTGTGAAACATCGTGACCTTCAAGTTCCTCTAGTACTGTACTAATTACATCTTACCCTTGTTTGCTTATCTCGTTCATAACGTCATCTGGAATTACCTCCATCGTCCAAGTGCCGATCTCTCGCTCCAATGTAGTCTCCTCCATATTTAGTCCAACATGACTCAATTCTTCTACTTGCTTGAGACTGACTGTATTATTCCTGAGATCTATGATTGCGTGGTACTCGCAGATGAAATTTGCTCCCAAATTAACTTTGTAACTCATCTTCGCCATCACAATGAAATCTTGTGCAAATGTATGGTTTAGAATGGCTAGCTCCAAATATGCCTGATGTTTACATGTTACAGTCTTCTCTGGTATGACTCCCGGTACTTTTAGTTATGGTACTGGAATTAATGGAACAGTCTGCTCCCTTCCTATTTCCTTGATTAGCGCTTCTGATACCAGCTAACTTGACTACCAGTGTCCATTAGGCAACGTAACTTCAATCCTCCTATTCTCGCATATATAACAGGTAACTGTCTAATAGCATTTTCATGCGGCTTTATTACTTCCTCCAGACAATCATCCTGGAAAACAATCCACTCCTCGATATTAGCAATAATTACATCATCACGGTCATCAGCCACTCCCGTTTCCAGCCTATCTCCTAGTTCAAAATTTGAGCTCTTTTTTATCACCACGAAACTCATCTTGTGAGTTTCGCCCGCCATTGTCCTGCTTTTCTTGTTGCCTTAGCAATCTATCTGCTCCTGCGCCGTGATTATTGGGATTCCTTCTATTTTCCATAGATTTTCTCTTTTTCCGTCTCCTCATTAGGGTGCAATTCTTGTAAGTACTTCTGTGATTCCCTGTAGCGATCATCCCAGTTGTTCCTATGCTCCCTTGGACCATCATGCATGTTACCCAGTCGGTTCTTCCAATACCGTGTGTCACCATTCCTTTGATACGGCCTGTCCTGCTGCATATTTCCTCTCCAGTAATGGGATGATGGGCGTTCTACTTACTCTCCTACTTTCATATAAACTTTGGTGATATCTCCCGAACGCATGATCGGATTTTAACGAACGAGGTGTTGTTGGTGTTGGGGTGACGTCCACTTTGCTAGGAATGTGTGTTGGTATTGTTATATTTTTTAAAATTATGGTTATTAACATTGACGCTATTTTGGAAACAGTGAATTTTGGAAAACGTTGGTTTGACGTTAATGAAAGGTGCCTATGCCCTCTAGGCGGGCAGCAAGTTGCAAGTGTGTAGGACAAAATAAAAGATAGCCTACTTCCTGGCGAACATTGGCGATAATTCGCGAACGCATGGTCGGATGTTAACGAATGAGGTGTTGTTGGCGTTGGGATGACGTCCTCTTTGCTACGAATGTGTGTTGGTATTTAAAAAAAATTGAAAATGCTTGATTCTGAATTTATCATTATTTTGGAAAATAGTTTGTTTGACGTGAATGAAAGGTCCCTAGCTCTCGTAGGCAGAAACCAAGTTTCAAGTCTGTTGGGCAAAAGAAAATGAATTTTGAAAAAATTCTCACTATTTTGAAAACGGTGAAGACGAGAAAAAAGTGTGTTGGACATGAATGGTTGGTATTTACCCCTCTACCTGTACGATAAATTTCAAGTCTCTAGGTGAAAAACCTATGCACGATTTTGGGGTTAAACCTATGTTTGTGTCATATTTGAGATATTTTGGAAAACGGGATGAGTTATGGGTATGATGCTCATGATGATGTTTTGTTTCATTGTCCTCTTTACGGGAATGTAGATGTTGAAAAAAGTGGAACCATGGTTTTTGGTGTAAAAAAGATGTTTCCGTTATGTTTCCAGATAGTTGAGGACAACGTAAAAAAAGAAACCCGATTTGAAGTGACGTTGGGTTGGCTTGCCAAGTGCTATTATTGTTGCTAAAACATACATAAATGAGTTGACCATACTGAGCTTGACTCGCAACAGAAACAGTTTGCTAAAGGAGATTTGTTATTTGCAAACAGAAGTGGGTGTTGGGGCAGCATGAGAGACCCAGCTCGTTTTCACAATAAGAATGTCGTAGGTGCATGTGTGTGGGAAGCTTGCCTCTGCAACTTTGTCGTTCGAACAAAGTGAGATAACAGCAGTAGCTTTCGCTAGCAGTCATGAACTTGACACTATGCTCAAGGTTATTATGCCCTGAGAGCTTTGCTTTCAAAATGATGATGATGAACATTTTATAGTGTGCGCAGTGGGAGTCATGTGGGCATATGTGTGAAGTGTTAATGTGAAGAGTTCTCTAAGTAAGTCAGTCATTACTTGCAATGTGTTTTGATACACTGTGAGAAATAACGCGTTGGCAATTTATAAACACATATATATCTCTACCGAGGCAGACTATCACGGACATTACTCGCAAGGTATCCTTTGATAGAGACGGTCTGGTCAACCATTAGCGTGTGTACGTTGATGATTTTTTAATTAATTAATTAATTAATTTAAATAACTTAATAAAAACAATATCTTCAAGATCAAGTAAAGACAAGGTATGTTATTTGTTTCATAATAATGTTATGGAATAAATTATTGACATTTTGTGCATTATTTGGAAGTTGAATCAATGACTTAACGCTATGGATGTTTTAATGCAGATAAAACAACAACAACAACAACAACGAATTTGTGCATATAACAACTAGAGAGAGAGAGTAAAGCAGCCGTGTGAGATCAGTTTGAAAAAAGAATTATTCATTTGCTAAAGGTATGTACATATTGTTTATGACTTACGCTAAAATGAATGAATGCTATTTATTTAATGGTAATCCATGAACTTTAAGGAATATATTTATTCTTTGTTGCCGAATTAAACCGTGTGTGTCAACACACAACCAGGAGTATCAGCTTAACCACTAAGCTACGATCCTGATATTGAAAAGGTACGTTATGAAGATATTTTTTGTTTTTGTAAAATTAATGATGATTAATCCTATTGCACCTCTAAACCTTTTTGTGCTATAATTGAATGAATAAATGAATGAATGAATCAATGAATGAATGAATGAATTAATGAATGAATGAATGAATGAATGAATGCACATGTGTACTCAATATATAACTATAACTATTAAAGGGTTTTACTGCTCTGTTTTTCAGGTTTTTTTTTTCTCGAAGAAGCAAGCATTACCCACATCGTGACTAACTGTCTGTCTGCTCGACCCCCACCTACAGTTGGAGAACAACACTTGCTACGACTCGTGTTTGTGTGTGCCAGTGTGTGAGTGTGTGTGAGTGTGTAAGCAGACATCTGTATTCGCTGTTTTTTTTGGATTACCTTATTTATAACATTCCATTTATTGTACTTTTTAAATTATGTCTATGCGTCAAGAATTAGTATGGCAACCATTAGCCAAATGTTTTAAAAGTATAATATGTTCCGGCCGAATTTACAATGTTAATAACTGTCTATCCCCTAAAGAATTTGTTGAATCGTGTTTGTCCATTTTTATGAGTGAAAGCAAGCAATGCTTTACATTACATCACGCCTTAAAAATAAATGTTGATCTACTATGTGAATTTATCTTGATCAAAAATATTGTAGAAGAGAAACACATGTTTAATCTTTGTACGAATGTGGATAAATTACTGATATCCGATAATTTAGAAATGTGGTATCAGGAAAAAATCTGTTGATGGACTTATCAGTAAATTTGTTGCAAGACGGACCAAGTGACCAGGCTCTGAATAGTATTGCGTATTTGCAAATTAATATGTGTAAATATAATCCATTAAATGCAGGAAGTAGCTATATTCGCACACCGAGCTGGATTGCTTCGAAAAAGGCAGTAATTAATGTATGCAACACAGACGATTACTGCTTTTTGTGGAGTGTAGGTAGTTTTTTGCAACCCTGTCAAGAAGGAAATGGTCATTTGCCAGAGAAGTACAAAGACAAGTTTACCCAGTTAAAGCAAACTCTGAATCTGAAGCATGTTTCATTTCCCATGCCTGTAGATAAAATTTATTTATTTGAGAAATACAATCCAAATTTCTCCTTCATGGTATATGGCGTTGAGGGATCCAATATTGTGGGTCCCTTGTATGCCACGAAAGAGACAAAACAATATCATATTCACTTATTATTATTGTCTCATGGGGTAAAAGCCATTATTAATGGGTAAAGAATTTGAGTAGATTGGTAGGCAGCCAAGTGTCTAACCATCATCCTAAGAAACATATTTGTGAGCGCTACCTTCAGTATTTTACAGCTGCTGAACTTTTGGAACGACATGTGGGAGACTGTGAGGGACAGCCGGCTGTAAAGCTTGTACTGCCCGAAGGGAATGACGCAGTCTTAAAATTTAAGGCCACTAATAAACTAGATATGGTACCATTTACTGTTTACGCTGATTTTGAGGCCCTCACTGTTCCCATTCAGGGATGTGAAACAAGCCCCCATACAAGCTCAACCTATCCAGTGCAGCAACATGAGCCTTTTGCTGTTGGCTATTTTGTGGTCTGTCACTACGATAAATCCCAATGTGAGTATGTAAGTCACAAAGGTCGGGATTTTGCGCGGTGGTTTGTTGGTCAAATGGCGGCTTTAGTGGGGAAAGTAGAAAAAATTTTGGACAATCATGTACGAATTCAGATGAATGACGTACAGCAAGAAGAATATGATGAAGCCACCACCTGCCACATATGCGAAAAGGCTATTTTAGGCGGAGAAACAAAAGTAAGAGACCACTGCCACAGGACAGGGCATTTTAGAGGCGCCGCCCGTAGGGAATGCAATTTGAAGTTTTCTACACCTCGCTTCCTCGCTGTCTTTTTACACAATTTCTCTCGCTATGACCTTCACTTCATTGTTAAACAATTTGCTCATGTAGATAAGAGCAAATTCACCATTTTGGCTAAGAACCATGAGAGCTTTACTTCTCTTTCATGGAGAAAAGGACGAATGAGCAATCGCTTTCTCGACTCATTCAAGTTTATGTCTAGTTCGCTGGATAGCCTTGTGAAAATGAGCGAAAATGAGTTGAAACATACCCATTCCCAATTTACGGATACAATACAATTTAAATTGTGTGTTCGTAACGGTCATTTTCCTTATGATTATGTGGCAAGTTATGAGGTGCTTGAAGAAACGTCTTTGCCCCCTCAAGAAAATTCTTTTCTCAGTTAACTCAAACCACCATCACTGAACAAGAATATGATCACGCATGACATGTTTGGCGAGCGTTTTGCCATAGAAACCATGGGTCAGTATGCTATGCACTACTTAAAATAAGATGTGCTGCTTTTGACAGATGTATTTGAGACGATCCGTCAGCTATGTCATACGATATATGGATTGGACCCAGCACACTACTGTACTAGTCCAGGCTTAAGTTGGGATGCTCCTCTCAAATACCCCCAAATCGAGCTTGATTTATTGACGGATCCTGATATGGTACTGTACCCTCATTCTCATGACTGGAATGCCTTTATGGGAAGGTAATATGTAAACACTTGTGAACATGAAGAGCGATACAGGATGATATGTTTCGCGACCCACAAGTTGACTGTGGATAGCGGTCAGGCCGAGAGAAGCGGGGCGCATGCGTTGCCAGTACTGATGTTACAGCTGATTGGTCAGTGGTATTGATTATTTTATCGACCAACAACAACAAGAGATTAATTATGCCCATAAGACGGGAATAAAAGTATTTTACACGTTCTGGTGTATTTTGACATGTCTGCAATTAGAGCAGGTGTTGGATTATCAACTACTTTCAAATAATTGAAATCTCAGAAACACGGAAATAAGATACTTGTATCTTATCAGTGCGAATTTCGAGGACTCGTAGCGCGACGGTCGGTGCCATCGCAGACGCGAGCTTGCCTGCACAACGGAGAGATTAGATTGGATTGTATCACGCACGAATACACATACAGGGCTATTACAAATGATTGAAGCGATTTCATAAATTCACTGTAGCTCCATTCATTGACATATGGTCACGACTCACTACAGATACGTAGAAAAACTCATAAAGTTTTGTTTGGCTGAAGCCGCACCTCAGGTTTCTGCCGCCAGAGCGCTCGAGAGCGCAGTGAGACAAAATGGCGACAGGAGCCGAGAAAGCGTTTGTCGTGCTTGAAATGCACTCACATCAGTCAGTCATAACAGTGCAACGACACTTCAGGACGAAGTTCAACAAAGATCCACCAACTGTTAACTCCATTCGGCGATGGTATGCGCAGTTTAAAGCTTCTGGATGCCTCTGTAAGGGGAAATCAACGGGTCGGCCTGCAGTGAGCGAAGAAACGGTTGACCGCGTGCGGGCAAGTTTCACGCGTAGCCACTGTTTTTGTGGCTCATGCCACAACTGGAGACCAACAGCGCCGACTTCATCTTTCAACAGGATGGTGCTCCACCGCACTTCCATCATGATGTTCGGCATTTTTTAAACAGGAGATTGGAAAACCGATGGATCGGTCGTGGTGGAGATCATTATCAGCAATTCATGTCATGGCCTCCACGCTCTCCCGATTTAACCCCATGCGATTTCTTTCTGTGGGGTTATGTGAAAGATTCAGTGTTTAAACCTCCTCTACCAAGAAACGTGCCAGAACTGCGAGCTCGCATCAACGATGCTTTCGAACTCATTGATGGGGACATGCTGCGCCGAGTGTGGGAGGAACTTGATTATCAGCTTGATGTCTGCCGAATCACTAAAGGGGCACATATCAAACATTTGTGAATGCATAAAAAAACTTTTTGAGTTTTTGTATGTGTGTGCAAAACATTGTTAAAATATCTCAAATAATAAAGTTATTGTAGAGCTGTGAAATCGCTTCAATCATTTGTAATAACCCGGTATATCGAGTTACACCTGTGATCGGCGGGTAAGATCACGTGAATCGTGAGTGAAAAGTTCGTTTTGAGTAGACTGTACTGCCACTGTACAGCAGGGAGATTCCTAGTGTCGAAGAGGACTCCAGTTTCAGTACCGCCTAGGCTATTGCGAACGAAATGGAAATGCAGTTTGTCTTGCGAGATAACTGTTCATTATAGGCAAGCCTTATATTGTTCTTGAAAAGTGTATACTTGCTTTTACAAGCATATGGACATGATGTTCACTCAGTTGCAATTCATCGCATTGGAACTGGCTGAATCAATACACACATCTTGTGTGTGTTGTGAGAACAATTTGCGCCCCTATTCGAGAAGCATTTCTCAATACGAGTGCATGGATATTGAAACTACTTCATTATATACAAGTCCTACCTTATATGTGTGTGTGTCCTCACAACCATGATGAACAATTTGATGTCGAGAGGAAAGGCTGTCATGTGTCTCATTAATTTAACTATGGGCGGTTAGGCGAGATAGACATGAGTGTCACTGTGTAGGCGAGGTCACGAACATTTTGAAGCTATCGGCATTGTTGTCCGCGCTGGTGAGTGTCTGTGAACACAACTGTTGTATCGCAGTACAGTGTGTTTCACAATGACCCGGTTTCGCGAGGCTAGTGAACTTCGTTATTCGAGCCGATATGGACGTCACTGCGTGCTGCGGTTGGTAAGACGTTATCCGAAGATGAAAGGAAATGTCGTTGGTTTTAGAGTGGAACATTCAATCAGGATGGGAGATGTCTGGAGACCCAGGGTTCGTTTCTCGTTTTCCTGGAGAGTGAAGACCTCTACTGCCTACATGGAGGGAATAGTCATGAAGGACATGACTGTGTTCTTTCGTGATCTACAAGAATCATCCAAGGTACAGAATTAAGCCCCATCAATCGTAGCTAGGCATGTTTATTCTAACGTTGTCACACTGCCACATTTTTTTTATATTGGATTTTTGTAGAATGTCTAAGAGTGGAGTTTAGGTTTGATCCTAGTGTCAAGTCTGATTCTATTTTGGACAGGGTTTTGATTCTACTTAAAGGATGCACCCATTGTAATTAAACGTATTGTAGTTTAATTTTCTTTTGGTAACTGTAAATTCAAGTTCTTTTAATGGGGAATTTATTTAATGTAGAGAAGAGGAACTTTAGGCCACTCAAGATTCGTCATTCCACCTGTTTGTTTTTGATTTATATAGTAAATGAACACTAGTTTTATGTCTTTATATGACATTACTCAAGTTTGGGTAGACTCTATTTGGAGTTTCTACTATAGTGCGTCTACTAAGAAGACTGTTATACACTCGAAAGTGAAATTTCAGTATTCAGGTTGATTTTCGAATACTGCAGTAAGCTTTTTGTAGCAGGTTCAGTGAAGAAAGCGGATTTTTTTGATTTGCTAGGAATTTATTCCGAACTTTGACTTGATCCAAGTATTTTCTTCAGTATTTTTTTTTTTTTTTTGAGATTTTGCATTACGATTGCTTTGATAGATTCGTTTAAGATCAATTATAGATGGACTATACAGGTGTTTTTAAACACAGTTTGAAGACCTTTGCATACATTCACCCTATTTTATTAACGCGAATCCCAGACTAGATTTATGCGGAGGCAGATCTATCGTCAAAGTTGCAATTGTTATTTAAGGGACACTGGTACTGAGTTTTCATATTTCTGTAATTATCAATGGATATCGTTCTAATTTTACACACATCACTCAAATACTAATATACACTATACTACTGATTAACACTTTTCTATCTCTAAATGTTTAGGAGAAATGATTATTTTTATATAGAAATTATGCAAATTTTGAAAATGGTCCTTGCGTTAAACAGATAGAGGTAGCTCATTTATCGTGACTTTCCCATATTGATATTTAGTATGAAAGCAATCCTAGTGATTGGTTTTGAGTTCATATGAATATGTGTTGAGATATAAATTAACTCATTTCACAATTTTCTTTCCTATTAATTGCCTATTATTTAAAATTAAAATATTTTTAATGGCAAACCTAAGAATACTACAGTAAAACTAATCACTGAACTTATGGATGTATTAATATAGAATATGAATACAAATTTGCAATATTATAGCAGCAAATCTAATGCGCAAGGACCAAATGTTGTATCAAAAATTGGGAAGCCGCAATAAACGGACTTTTATAAAAACATGCATATTTTTTGGTTATCAGCTTTCAATTTTAGGTAATTATCAATGGATATTGTTATAATGTTACTCACAGCACTCTAGTAGTAACATACACTAGACTTCTGATTTACACTTTTCTATCTCTAACCGTTTAGGAGATATGATTATTTTAATATGAAATATAAGCAAATTTTGAAAATGGTCCTTGCGTTAAACGGATAGAGGTAGGTCATTTATCATGACTTTCCCATATAGATATTTAGTATGGAAGAAATCCTAGTGATTGGTTTTAAGTTCATATGAATATTTGTTGAGATATAAATTAACAAATTTCACAATTTATTTATCCCATTAATTGCCTGTTATTTGAAAATTAAAATATTTTTAATGCCAAAACTATGATTACTACAGTAAAACTAATCACTGAACTTATGGATGCATTAATATAGAATATGAATACAAATTTGCATTATTATAGCAGCAAATCTAATGCGCAAGGACCAAATGTTGTATCAAAGAATGGGAAGCCGCGATAAATGGACTTTTATAAAAACATGCATATTTTTTGGCTATAGGCTTTCAATTTTAGGTAATTATCAATGGATATTGTTCTAATGTTACATACTCCAATAGTAATATACACTAGACTACTGATTTACACTTTTCTATCTCTAACCGTTTAGGAGATATGATTATTTCAATATGAAAAATATGCAAATATTGAAAATGGTCCTTGCGTTAAACAGATAGAGGTAGCTCATTTATCATGACTTTCCCATATAGATATTAAGTATGAAAGCAATACTAGTGATTGGTTTCGAGTTCATATGAATATGTGTTGAGATATAAATTAACTCATTTCACTTTTTTTATCCCATTAATTGCCTATTATTTAAAATTTAAATATTTTAATGCCAACCCTATGATTACTACAGTAAAACTAATCACTGAACTTATGGATGCATTAATATGGAATATGAATACAAATTTGCAATATTATAGCAGCAAATCTAATGCGCAAGGACCAAATGTTGTATCAAAAAATGGGATGCCGCGAT
The DNA here is from genome assembly GCA_946902985.2 of Meconema thalassinum. Taxonomy (NCBI): domain Eukaryota; kingdom Metazoa; phylum Arthropoda; class Insecta; order Orthoptera; family Tettigoniidae; genus Meconema; species Meconema thalassinum. Next base: position 1,607,185,477 of record OX336388.2, on the reverse strand, counting down.
AAATGGACTTTTATAAAAACATGCATATTTTTTGGTTATCAGCTTTCAATTTTAGGTAATTATCAATGGATATTGTTATAATGTTACACACAGCACTCTAATAGTAACATACACCAGACTTCTGATTTACACTTTTCTATCTCTAACCGTTTAGGAGATATGATTATTTTAATATGAAAAATATGCAAATTTTGAAAATGGTCCTTGCGTTAAACGGATAGAGGTAGGTCATTTATCATGACTTTCCCATATAGATATTTAGTATGGAAGAAATCCTAGTGATTGGTTTTAAGTTCATATGAATATTTGTTGAGATATAAATTAACAAATTTCACAATTTATTTATCCCATTAATTGCCTATTATTTGAAAATTAAAATATTTTTAATGGCAAAACTATGAATACTACAGTAAAACTAATCACTGAACTTATGGATGCATTAATATAGAATGAATACTAATTTGCATTCTTATAGTAGCAAATCTAATGCGCAAGGACCAAATGTTGTATCAAAGAATGGGAAGCTGCGATAAATGGACTCTTATAAAAACATGCATAATTTTGGCTATAGGCTTTCAATTTTAGGTAATTATCAATGGATATTGTTATAATGTTACACACAGCACTCTAATAGTAACATACACTAGACTTCTGATTTACACTTTTCTATCCCTAACCGTTTAGGAGATATGATTATTTTAATATGAAAAATATGCAAATTTTGAAAATGGTCCTTGCGTTAAACGGATAGAGGTAGGTCATTTATCATGACATTCCCATATAGATATTTAGTATGGAAGCAATCCTAGTGATTGGTTTTAAGTTCAAATGAATATGAATAGGAATCAGATTGATCACATAATAGTACATGGTACACACTGTGGGTGTGTTGAACAAGTACGAACATTCCGTGGAGTGGATATGAATTCAGATCCATCTTCTAGTAGTAATGAAATTGCGCCTCAGGCTGTCTACCAAATGGCGAAAGCGAAAGCAAGAAATGGTCATCCCGGACAAAGATAAATTGGCCCTTACGTAATGCATGTTATCCTTGTAGCCTACAGCTAAAAATAGTCAACAGACAGATGGTTATTTATTTGGTGTTTTGATTATTTTTTATTTTCATTTGCTATTGACTTAGGGGGGGGGCAGACAATGTATACATAACATTTTTTTTTAATTTACTTAGTAAAAACTTTAACTACAACTTTTCAGATTCAATGATGGATGAAGATTCTTTTATCGTCACTACACACACTACGTTTAATGAATATGCGACGATGGTAAATTATAATCCGCAACGTGTGGCCTATCCTTTGGAATATAGAAACACGAAAGTACGCATTGATACCACTTTTTATAACAACATTAGCGATGATGACATGTTTTATGATCCAGGCCATCACTATTGCAAATCCTGTATGCTAAATTTTGGTTTTCAAAATAATGTATCTACTGAAGTGATTCGAGGTGCCTAGAATCAAAACCCTCCAAATCCATTCCTTCAATTTTTTGGCAAAGTGACAAAAACTGCCACAAACGAACCAATACCCAAAAGGAAATACTTCTTTCAAAAAAAAATCTTTTTAAAAACAGAGACGAAGTATGAAACTGATTCCCGAGATAGTTATAAATTTATTTAAAAAAATATAAAGCAATAATTCGGATTTGGCGGGGTTTGTTACTAAGATTTGGATTTGGTAGGTTTTGATACAAAGAGCCGTAATAAATTTGAAGTTGCGAAGTGATTGTAGAAACTGCGTAAGCTTTACTAAGAAATTAATATTTTGAATGAAAGTTAGCTAAATTTAGGTTATAAAATAAAAAATCGTGAGTATCATTTTTGTGTTTATTTGCACAAAGATTATTGGCTAGTAAGAATAAACAGAAAAAGAATAAAACTAATATTACCCTTCAAGATTTCATTGCCGCTGAGCGTGGCTGTAGCATGAGCCCCACGGGGTGAGTCGGAGGACACAGCGATGACAGAGTGCAGTCTGCACATAGGTCAAGCTGCATTGCGTCAGATATGCTTCATAGGAGCTCATGGCACCATGGACAGTTAGTTACTTATTGTTTTTCTAGGGGGCGGAACTACGATGAACAGTTAAACGATGACTGAAGGTACTGGAGCTGAGTCATATCCTACTCGCGTAACAGTAGGCTACCCCGGACCAAAATGTTATTGTTCTTCTTGTTCTTTGTCAAAACAATTATTATTATTATTATTATTATTATAATTATTACTATTATTATTATTATTATCGGAAAGTATAACAACATAAACCATTCTGATCACGTCAGGCAGGCGTAGTTCTCTGACTAATGCTGTTAGACAAAGAGTAAACACTTCGCAAAGCATCATGGAAGGTAAGATGGCCGAACTGAGTGCTCCTATTGGCTGATGTGGATGTGGCGGGTTTTGTAACCAAAAATGGCGAAACTGTCTTTGGACTTGGCGGATATTGCAACTAAGCCTCAACTTTGACTTCGTTTTACAGTAGGATGTAGCGGGTTTTGTGACAAAATAATAGTTTTAATGAATTCAGCGCATCAATAGCTACGAGAAACAATGCTTATCCCAATTTTCATAAAATATGGATTTGGCGGGTTTTGATTCTAGGCACCTCTTTATCATGGTATGGTTTAACGATGAAACAAGTGATTGTTAAATTAGCGGATGAGGATGATTTTCCATATTTTTGGTGTACACTATGTACAAAACCCCTGTTTAATGACTATTTTCCACTAACGTCAAATATGTTTTGTTTTCACATTTATAAATTCCCTGCTGAGGAAGGAACCACTTCGTATCGCCAACAAGCATTTCGTCAACTTTATTTTACTTTACCTATGAATCAATATTCACCACATAGAATACGGTCTGTTAGAAACTAACAACAACTACATGTAAGGCTTACGTTTTTTTTGTTTGATTCGGCTTTTTTTAGGAACATACTTTACATTGAAAAGACATTTGGCTTATTTTATTTTTTTAGTTTATTGTGTATTCATGTTTATGGAAACACATACCCTGGTTTAAATTTGTGTTTTTTTATGTTGTTTTTTGGATATAGACATTGTTAATAAATTGCATGGTACGTTAACTTTACCTTTATAGGCAGCCATTAGTATGCAGATGTTTGTTTATAGTATCTGTGCATACTATTTTTAGTTTAAAAGTATGCAGTGCGAATTTGCACGCCGACAGGGGAATCGTATACGACTCATTCAACAAGGGGATTATATACTAATACCTATTGACAACAGAAGCATACATTTACTGTATCTCCAAGCGATCTTGAAAATGATTCTCACTTAATCTTCATAAAACATTCCTATTAAATATTTTTCAAATTTATGTTTTGGCTGAAAACGATGAAAATGAATGTCAACTTTTAAAAGTAGGCTACACAGTGTGGGACAATGATTTGTTTGTTTTATATGCGTTTTACCGAAAGGTAATACAATGGTCATGTGAATGTTGTCCACACGCCTACGTTTTTGTTAATCAGTCAGGGAACTATTGCCACAAATTCTTGAACCACCCATATAACTGATAATATGAACCTACGAGACGTGATTAAAAAGTTCCAAAATGGCGGCCATAGCTTAACCTAACCTAACCTCTAACACATGATTAAAAAGTTCCAAAATGACAGCCCTGGCTTAACCTAAACTATCCTAACCTAACCTCAAACCTAACCTACGAGGTGTGATCAAAACGCTACAAAATGGCGTTCATAGCTTAACTTAACCTAGAAGAGTCGCAACTGAACGCTCGGCTACGCTGACCCTTTAGCCTACTTTCTTACGAACTTTGCCGATATTTCACGAAATCATGATTAGATTTGACATGTGACGTGTCAAATGGTTTGTCTCGAAGCCCCCTTATGTTGTTAATAGGTTAAAGTTTTTGAGAATGAGGGAAGGAGAATTTTGGGGGGTAAAACCATTATTTTGGACTTTTTGTTATATTTCGCAAACCAATAACGCTAGAGATATTTACGAGGGTGGTAAGACTCGGGGATGACACCCCCTTAAAGCCTGTCGCACTTCCCCTGGAACAATGAATAAATGAATGACAGATGAAATTAAATAATAGTGGAAAGTGTTGCTAGATGAAAGTGTGACAGTGAAAAAACTGGAGTAGCCTACTCAGAGAAAAACCTGTCTGCCCCTTCTTTGTTGAGCACAAATCTCACATGGAATGACTGGCAATTGAATAACGGATCAAGTGGTGAGAGATTGACATGTGGCTACCTAATCCATGGAGGCTTCAAGGCATGAGTGACATACACCCAGTCTCTGAGCTACAAGAATGAATCCTAGGAGATGAAAGAATACCTGATGGGTTGGTATGTTTTAGCGTTAGGGCTAATACACACACCCTAGTACACGAGGCATATGACATTTGAGGACAGTTCAAGGGACCTAAGTCTGAAACTTGGTGGATGGATGTGTTCTAACGAGTCATTTGAAAGAGAATATGCATGTTCTTAAGATGATAAAACTGAAGGGATTGTACGTGCAGTAAACCGTTTTGTTATTTCCGGTGTCATGTTGCTGACATGGCAGAGAGCACACAGTTCTGTTGCTATGACTGACGCTGCAGTAATTTAAAACCACAGGTGTTCATCTTGACAATGGATAATGCAAAGTTAGCAGTCATTGGATATTACACAGGTGTTCCTTCCGGCTTCATATTGCTGACATGGTAGAGAGCGCACACTGCTGTTGCTATGACTAACGCTGCAGTAATTTAAAACCGCAGGTGTTCATCCTGACAATGGATAATGCAAAGTCTGCAGTCATTGGATATTACACAGGTGTCCCTATTGCACCTTGGACTCGCAGCTGTACTGGAAAGGAATTGCAAAATCTGCTACACGAGCGATAAGAGCTTATATAAGAGAGGTGTCCTATATTTCCCTACTGACTGTCCTTATTACTCGCTATGAGTGAACAGTGCTCTATTACTGCTCAAGAGTTGCAAATGCCTTTGGTAGAAAATCATTAAATTATTTTCAAGGTAAGTACTTATTATTAACGGATTGTAGTCTTTTATTACTAATGGATGTTAAAATTATTGATTGGAATGTATTTATAGATTGATTTATTTGTTTACAGATAATTGGTGTACCTGTAGGTTAACAGATTCCTGCAATTAGTTCAGTCAGTGGCAGCAGTTGATAAATTATTAAAGGTAAGTACCCCTTCTAATAATATTTACTCACCTAACCTAATGTAACATATCATTACCTAACCTAACCCCATTTAACCTAACTTCATCTAACCTAACTCCATCCAACCCAAATCTTAACAGCTTAGAACACATAAGAGAGGGAATATTTAAAGACTCTAAAGTTCACCGATAGATGTCAGTGAAAATGGTTTATTTGGTAGCCAAATTTGGAACTCCTTGACAATGGTGTATGAAGTTAATTTGTAGGTTAGATTTGATTACCGCTGTATTAAGTCTGAAGTTCGTTGCTAGGTGTCAGACACATAGTGAATATTTAAAGACTCGCCTAACATAACCTAACTTTACCTAACTTAACCTTGTCACGTGACATGTTCTACAAGTTTAGACTTGGTTAAGACTGACTATGTCGTCACACTTAGCTCACATAACTGGTGGCCACTGGTTTCTATTACGTGACATGTTCTACAAGTTTCGACTTGCTTTAAGACTGGCTATGACATCACACTTAGCTCACCTAACTGGTGGCTGCTGGTTTCTATTATTTAAAAAACAAGAGATCAAGTAAAATGTGTGTTTAACGCTCTATTAAGTTTGAACGTTCACCGTAGATGCCAGTGACTATGATATATTTGTTATCCAAAGTTAGACCCATTTGACAATAGTGTGTGAAGCTAAATTTTTAGGTTAGATTTTATTAACGCTCTATTACATTCCAATGTTCACTGCTAGGTATTAGCGACAGTGGTATTTGGTAGCCATACTTGTAACAATTTAAAATTATACTTGGTATGAGTCCACTGCAGATCGATTTAAATACCCTGCTATATTCATTAGGCTGTAATTAATATATAATAATTAAACTATTTATATTTTACTTTACTTTATCTTTTATTAACATTTATGATTTCTTTCTTTTATAGGTAATTTGGAAAGTGATCATCATGTTTAAGGGTGGTGAATGTAATAAACAGTTTTTAAGACATGACAGCCTTCAACGTCATGCAAGTACTAAACATAATCACAAAATGTTTGTATGCAGTCATTGTGCTACAACATTTAACAGACAGGATAGTCGTACACGACATATAAATTTAAAGCATGTCAGTTCAGCACCTTTCTCATGTCTAGTTTGTGAACTTGGTTTTTCTGCTGTAAAGCGATATCAACCCCACATGGTTGAAGTGCATGGTGAACAACAGGAATTAAAAACTATAAAACCATCAACTAGCACAGAGCCAATAAATGAATGTAATGAAGTAGGGGGAGATCATCTTGAAAAAAAAATGCTCAAAAGGGTAACCGTTTTAAAGAATGTAAAAATAGTTATTCAGCAAAAAGAATGAAGAATTGTGAACCGTCAATAACACATTGTGATGTATGCAATATTGATATACCTTCTTCAATGATTCAGGGACATTTACGCAGTATTAAACATAAAAATAATGCTTGTCATGAAAAAGATTCTGCAAATATTCAGCAAATTGGTAGTGCGTTTAAAAGTCGAATTGTTAGTTACAGACTTTATAGTAAAGAAACAACTCAAAGTATTGACTTTTTTTTAAAGACTGTTGAACCTAGTGTGTTTGGCTTGGTAAATAATGTTTTAGAAGAGCATAAAACATTTAAAATGAATTTCGAACTATTTGGGCTGTATGTAAAAACTGGGAGTGAAGGTGAAATTACTGATATCAAATCCTTTAATACAAAAACATAATTGTTAGTGAATCAACTAATATCAGTGATATGTACCAAGATATTTCAAGTGCTATCATTGTGAAGAGTGAAGAGTTCCAGAAAAGAGAGTCAGGATGGGCTTTGGTTGAAGTACTTTATTTAGAAACCAACATGAATAAATATAATCCCCTTCGAGCATCATCATACATTGATTTACCAGTATGGATTAAACGAAAGAAAGATTGTGTAAACGTTATGAATAGTTACCATGCATGTTTTGCATGGGCTGTAACCTCAGCTCTCCATCCAGCAGAAAAGGCTGTGGAGAGAAAGTCATCTTATCCTCACTACACTTCAGTGTTGGATTAACAAGAAATGGAATTTCCTATGGAGATAAAAGATATTAAACGTTTTGAAAAGCAGAACAATGTAAGTAGTTATGTGTATGGAATTGAAAACAAGAGAATAGTAGGTCCTCTATATTATACTCAGGAAAAAAAAGGATGCTCATGTAAATTTACTATACATAACTGAAGGGGAAAATGCCCACTATTGTTGGATAAAACATTTAAGTAGACTTGTCAGTAGTCAGGCTTCAAAACACAATGGTAAAAAGTGGTTGTGTGATGTCTGTTTGCTACATTTTAGAAAAGAGAATCAACTAACTCATCATCAAAAATGGGGATGTAATCATGTTTGTACAGTATTACCTACTAATGGAAATAACATTCTCAAATTTAAGGACTTTGAAAAGCAGCTTCGAGTACCATTTGTTATATATGCTGACTTTGAAGCTTTGGTAAAGCCTTTTAATACATGTTCATCGAATACAACCAAACCTGTTACCAACACTACTCACATCCATGAACCTTTTAGCTTTGCATATTATATTAAATGTAGTTATGATGACTCTTTAAATAAGTTTGAGCTCTATAGAGTACCTGATGCACCTAAGGTTTTTATGGAAAGACTTGAAAAAGATGCAATCCGTATATCCTCTATTTTAAATACTATTATTCCAATGGAGCCACTAACATTATCACAGCAAATGCGTTTTGAAACTGAAACTAATTGTTTTATATGTGGTGAATGTTTATATGCAGACAGGGTTCGCGATCATGACCATTTAACAGGAAAATATCGTGGTGCTGCTCACCAAGAATGTAATTTAAAGTACAGAGTAAGTAAATTCATTCCAGTCATTTTACATAACGGTAGCAAATACGATAACCACTTTATTGTAAAAGAATTTGGAGCTTTAGATGAGAAAATTGATGTAATTCCAAATAATAAGGAACAATACATATCGTTTACAAAAAATATTAAAATATGAAAATACTATCAAACTGAGATTTTTAGATTCATTCCGCTTTATGCCAAGTAGTCTCGATAAACTTGCTAGTAATTTAAAATCAGATCAGTTTTGTGAAATTCAACGTGTCTTTCCAAAATAAGATGATTTTAATTTGATCCGTCAAAAGGGTATATCCCCTTATGAATATATTAACTGCCTGGATCGTCTTGAGGAATGTTCTTTGCCACCAAAAGATGCATTTCACAGTTCTTTAAACACAAACCATATCAGTGATCAGGAATATTTACATGCACAGCGTGTATGGACACATTTTGATATTCAAAATTTAGGTGAATTTTCGGACATATATTTGAAGACAGATGTGTTATTATTAGCTGATGTTTTTGAAATTTTTCGAAATGTTTGTATGAAAACTTACGACCTTGATCTTTGTCAGTATTTTACTGCTCCTGGGTTAAGTTTTAGTTCAATGTTGAAAAAGACAAAAGTAAATTTAGAATTGATGACTGATATAGACATGATTTATTTTATAAAATCATCAACTCGAGGTGGATTAAGCCAATGTAGTGGGCGATATTCTAAAGCAAATAATAAATACATGCCTAGCTACAATCCTTGTGAAGAGTCAAAGTATATTGTTTACCTTGATGCAAATAACCAATATGGTTGGGCTATGAGTCAATATCTACCACTAAAAGATTTTCGCTGGCTAACACAACCTGAAGTTGATGTTTTACATGTTAATAACGATGAAAAAGGATATATTTTGGAGGTAAATCTTGAGTACCCTAATGAGTTACACGATGAACATAATGATTTACCATTTTGTCCTGAGAATATGAAATCTCCATACATAACATCACGAACAAAAATGTTAATTGCTAATGTAAATGACAAATGTAAATATGAAATACATTAACAAAACTTGAAACAGTGTCTACAGCATGGATTAAAACTAACTAAAATCATCGTGTATTACAATTTCATCAGTCAGCATGGCTCTAACCATATATTGATCTCAACAATAATTTAAGAACACAGTCAACAAACGTTTTTGAAAAAGATTTTTATAAACTTATGAATAATAGTATTTTTGGAAAGACAATGGAGAATGCTGATAAGCGAGTTGATGTAAAGCTGATAACAAAGTGGGAGAATGATGGTAAATGGTATGGTGCGAGCAACTTAATAAGCAAGCCTAACTTTCATACCTGTTCAATTATTCATGAGGATTTATTTGTAATACAAATGAATCGTCTTAAAGTAACTTACAACAAATATGTGGGTTACGCCATTCTGGAATTGTCAAAAACACTTATGTATAAATTTCACTCTGATTATGTTAAGAAAAACTATCATGATAATGCAAAATTGCTCCATACAGATACAGATTCCTTTATTTATGAGTTTAAAACTGATGATTTTTATGAGGATATCAAAACTGAGCTACATAGGTTTGATACAAGTGACTATTACAAGGATAATATTTACCATTTACCTCTTGTAAACAAAAAGGTTCTTGGAAAATTTAAGGATGAATGTGCCGGTGTTGTTATAGACACCTTTGTAGGCATAAAATCTAAGTCATACAGCTATATGACAATTGATGATAAGGTAATAAAAAAATAAAAGGAGTAAAGAAGAATGTTGTTAGTAAAGAGTTAGATATAAGTGATTATAAGAACTGTTTAGTCAGTATCCCACTTATATTATATAAGAAATGTGTGTATTTAGAAGTAAAAATCATCAGCTACATACCAATTTGCTGAACAAAGTTGCTTTAAGTAATGAAGACAATAAACGATTCATTATACCCAACTCATTTAATACTTTTGCTTGGGGAAACAGTTGCATTGACAACTATTACTTTCTTAAGTCTAATGTTCACCATATTGTATTATTTGTAGTGTGACTTACTATATTGTAATATAATTTGTAAAAACTGTAAGTATAATGTATAATGTTAGACTAGTGTAGTTAAGTATAAGTAATACATTTTACTGTAAAATGTTGCTTTTTTATATATGCATAAATATAAATTTAAAAATGTACAAAATGTGAAAACTGAACAAGGGTAATGTAAATAAAATGTGCTATTATGAAATGTATAAAAAATTGTAAATATCCATGTGTGAAAAAATAAAAATCAAGAAATGACTATGATCATTAAAAAAAACATCATGCTCTAGTAAACCTTGTTTTCTATTTCATAGACAATAGGGCTTTTATAAAATAGAATAAAAGGAAATATAAATTTCTCAATCCTTTTTTAATGTTCATCAACACAAAAGCCGATATATAAGCCAACACAAAAGCCAATACATAAGCCAACAAAAGCCAATACAAAAGCCAACGCAAAAGCCAACACAAATGCCAATACATAAGCCAACATAAAAGCCAACACAAAAGCCATAACTAGGATAGGTTACATGAAGTTAGGTTAGGTTAAGATATGTTACATTAGGTTAGGTGAGCTAAGAGTTTTAGATATACTAGCATTCTTAGGGAATATTTAATATTTTAATATTTTTACTCTTTTTATATTGTAAATTATTAACAGTTAGGAGTGTATTGTTTAAGACCACTCTCTTTCTAAACATACCTAGAAACTGTCAATGGTTAACAATTGCATTAATAGTAGGACGCTGGGGATAGCAATTAAGAAAATCAGACACTACCCATACAATATTTTTATTTATTTAATGTAAGTACTTATACAATAGTTACATACAAAATACATTATTTCTCTATTTCCATCTAATTATTTTTGATCCTCTTGCAATACTACTTCTAGCATATAAATGGCAGATGACCTTGTAGTTGAGCCAATTAAAACAACAACACCACCAACTTTTGCATAGTGTGTGATGTTAATGACTCTCGAGACGTGGAAGATGGATTAAACATAACTTTTACAACAGGGGTTAAACGTTGTCGAATAAACAATGCACTATTTTGAGTAGCAATATTTTTTCTTGTACTAGCTTTTTAGCAATGTCATGACTTTTTGTTGACACTAACGGTGTTGTAATTAGAGCACTACATTGATGATCACTCACACTTAAAACCTCACCATTTCTACTTTTTAGATTAGCTCGACATTTTTTTGACCTCTGGTTTGATCATTGCCAGAATATTATTCCTTTTACATTGTGTCGTTTATAGTTATAAGAGTAGCCTTTATAGAGTACACGTTGTTTGCCACGGTTAGTTGTAGTAAGTTCCATAGTAGCAACTAACCTGTTAGTATGATTTGCACACTACAAAGGTTATAACTCTTCTGGTAATAAAATTATTTAGCGTTGGCTTTTATATTTAATATGTACAGTTTGAAGTGACAGCAAAAGTGAGAGCAAAGTGATAGCAAAGTGGTGGGAAAATATTACTGTATTGTTAAGAAATAGTTTAAGCGGTTATGTGGATCCAATAATTTTAGCATGACGAAGCTCATTTTCTACTGTATATTCAATAGTTCTTTCTCATATTCAGTATGACCAGTCTGTTTACAGGCATGCAAGTGCTGAAGCCGCTGGATTAGGTTACTGGGATTGTTCCAATAAATAAATTTAACAAGTGACTTTTTAGTGGTAAACAGAGCATTACCATTATCATCATCATCCTTAGCGTTTTATCACTATTATTATAATCACCATCATTGTAATCAACATTATCCTCAACATCACTAAAATATTCAATTCCTTTTGTTTCTTTTCCACAGAGACCTCTTCCATAGTCTGTGTTGACTTTGATAGCGTTGAGGGTTTCTTAGATGTTGACAACTGTCCAAACATGACTTTTTGAAGACATGATAAGTGCTTTTGAACAAACAATGCACTATCTTTAGCAGCAATATCGTTTTCTTGAACTTGCTTTTTAGCATTTTCATGATTTTTCGTAAACAGCAACCGTGGTTTGTTTGGAGCACTACATTAATGAACACTCACACTTAAAACCTTTCCACTTTTACTTTTTAGATTGCCTCGACATTTTCTTGGCCTCTCTTTTGAGCATCGCCAGAATATTATCCCTTTCACATTCTGACGATTATAGTTATAAGAGTAGCCATGATAGGGTGCACGTTGCCTACCTTTGTTGGTTGTAGTAAGTTCCATAGTAGTAACTGACCTGCCAGTTTGATGTTCACACTACAAAGGTTACATCCGTTTTGGCGATGAAGTGACTTACCATAAGCTTATACATATATTGGCTTTTGTGTTGGCTTTTATGTTGGCTTATGTATTGGCTTTTGTGTTGGCTTTTTCGTTGGCTTTTGTATTGGCTTATGTATTGGCTTATATATCGGCTTTTGTGTTGGCTTATTTGACAAGTTAGTTTTGTCAATGTACTTAGTGATTTTTTTCTTGGTCTTGGAAAGTATCTCAAAGAAAGGATATATTTAAAGACTTAACCTCAGCTTACCTAACATAACCTAACTTTACCTAACTTAACCTTGTCACTTGGCATATTCTACAAGTTTAGACTTGCTTTAAGTTTGGCTATGACGTCACACTTAGCTCACCTAACTGGAGGCCACTGGTTTCTATCACGTGACATCTTCTACAAGTTTAGACTTGCTTTAAGACAGGCTATCACGTCACACTTAGCTCACCTAACCTAATGTAACATATCATAACCTAACCTAACCCCATCTATCCTAACTTCATCTAACCTAACTCCCTCCAACCTAAATCTTATTCATTATGTTATTATTATGTTTTGAAAGTTAATCATAATGCAACTACTTACATAAAACCTAAGACAATATTGTAATCATGCAACCTCTGCAATATTGAATATTCTAACTTTGTATAAAATAAAACAGCATTGTAACATCATTTCCATTTATTTAAAAACTTTATATACGCTTCCTTTTTTTTGTTTATTCATGGTAATATTTTTTAGACAGTACTAAAAACTAAAACATTATTGTTTTATACACACATACTTTCCTTTTAGTCCATTTTCATGATATATATTTCCATTATTATTTGGCATTTGTGATTTTTAATATATTTAATTAAAACGTGCCATACACCTATTGTTTTTAAAACCTTCATAAATTAGGTGTACAGGATGTATAGCATTATTCACATCTTGAAACACACTCTCTGACATATCATTAAACCGTGTAGGAAGAAATGTCTCAAAATTTTCACATACACAAAGTACACGATCACCATATGCTGTTTTCAATTTCCGAATCTTCATAATGCGGAATGGAATATGCGTTGGCAATTCGCTGAGCTTTTTGTGTCTAAGCCACATGCTTGCCCTGTAGCATTCAGAACATTCATTGTAGTAGTCTATAAACAAAAAGAAAAGCATATCGATTACAGTCTAGAACAGCTTGTAATAATAATGTTGATATAGGTATTCTTCATTGCACCATTAATTGTTAACAAATTATACTATTTACGCAAGAAATGTCCTAACTGTAGCAGACACTTCTTTTCTACATATAGCACAAGTATTAAGTGTTAATGCACACTTGACACATGCTATCAAGTGTCCACAAGGTAAAAATACAACACCTAGTTCTTCTTGATAGCAAATTTTACTTAATTGTTGATCACACTTTCGTATCTGTTGGTGAGACAAGTCTTTTTTTTTCAGCCTCATGTATTTGTACTGCGTGTTCAAGCTCTGAAGGCACTTTTATATCTTGGGCTACAATCACGTTTTCTTTACGAATTGTGTTCACAAATTCTTGACCTTTACACAACACAATGTATTTACAGTTAGGCAACCAACGAGCGTGTTCCACAAAAGGGTCATCAGTTATTTGCCAATCCTGTAAACCGAATCCACAATGAAAACATATTGTTTTGTCCCCTTCACCGGAATAAAAAATCCAGCCTCACTTAGCTCTTTTACAAAGTGTTTTAATATTAATGGCCAAACATTTTTGTAAGATTCTAAACGTTTTTCAACAGGCCTGTGCTGTGGATGTGCTGGCGCTTTAGTCTTGCGAACTCCCAATTTTTCAAAAGCAGATGTCAATTCAACACTGTCTATTGCATATGGACCTCATACATCAACACTTTGGTTGGCTGGTAATACATCATTATTATTTATTTGTGATTGAGCAAAGTAAGTAGTAGCGAATGGACTTGTGGTTCGGTGAAATGGATATACTGGTATGTTACCTACATTTTTTAAGCAAAAAAGGACAACAAGAGACCATCGCAAATGGTCTCGAAAGGGATCGTCTCCTTCTTCCCAATGCGAAAGTTCAACACTACAAAACACACACCGTACAACATCTTCTCGGTTCAAGTAATAGTAACCAGCTGCAACAAGTTTATGTGCTGACAAAAAGCGTACAGGCCAAGATTCAAATGTCAACCAACGATCGTTTTCTGATTTTAAATTTAACCCAGGTGGTAAACCCACTTGCTCACTTCTTGTATTTGATATTAAAGCCATGTGTTATAATAAAACTTTTTTATTGTAAGTTATTAACGTTGCACAAGAGCACAGAGTACTTTAAACATAATGTTTACTTGTTCACTGTCTGTTCACTACGTTAGTGGCGCATTACCACACCTAAAAAGAAACAAAATATCCAATCAATCAATCAATACTTGTAAATAGAACTTTAACGATCATTAGCATTAAAATATCTAAACACCATTGAAAAATAAAATGTATCTCATCACTAACAGTAACCCATTTACTTAAATTTTTAATAAATAAAGCAGTCATTCACATTCCCCTCGTAAAGAGGATTCATTATTTCATCACTGTTAAGGGTCATAAACCAATAAGAATAGTCCGGTTTATCTTATTCAAACATATGGATATTAGTTAAGTCCATAAGGAACAACATGCCAGTTGAATTAAATTTACAATTTTAAAAAATCAAACATGGTCTTGTTCTATTTTTTTAGATTGACATTCATTATGGTTTTGTGCCGGTTGTCAATACACAGCCATTAACCAAGAAAGCAGTCATTGTGTCTCAGTCATGTAGAGGTAATGCATTTTGTCTAGGGGTTTCAATACTGGTAAAATGGTATATCATTTTAAGTTAGTCTTACCGGAATTTTGAATAGTTCACTGCATGGTAATGGTTCTACTTTAGAGCGCCTCGGGTTTTCAGCGACTGCTACAGCGGTAAAGTTTTTCTTTCCAAATTTCTAAAAATAAATAAAATAAACCACCATAAATACCTAAATTCAAGTTAATACATGCATTTCATAAAAACATATAATATCACACAAAAATTAATCATGTTATTAAAAAACTTACCTTGACTTGTAATGTCTTGCTGTTTCATTCTTGTAGACATAAGGGTGTAATGATCTCTTTATCAGACATGATAAGTATATAGGTTATCTGCAAACAGCTCACAACTATTTCAAATATTTCCCACCAACACCAAAACTGTTAAACAAGGCCAAGTGTTTCATACAACGCTGTAGCGTGTTCAAAGGTAGTCACATAAGTGCGAGTGTAAATGTTAGCGACGTGTCTTTATATATCACATTGCATGTATAAGCATTTTGTTTCCCACGCTTGTAGCATCCTGTTATGATACACGTGTAGGTCTAACGTCCAAGGTCTTGTCAGGATGAACACCTGCGGTTTTAAATTACTGCAGCGTCAGTCATAGCAACAGAACTATGTGCTCTCTCCCATGTCAGCAACATGACACCGGAAATAACAAAACGGTTTACTGCACGTACAATCTCTTCAGTTTTATCATTTTAAGAACATGCATATTCTCTTTCAAATGACTCGTTAGAACACATCCATCCACCAAGTTTCAGACTTAGGTCCCTTGAACTGTCATCAAAAGGCATATGCCTCGTGTACTAGGGTGTGTGTATTAGCCCTAACGCTAAAACATACCAACCCATCAGGAATTCTTTCATCTCCTAGGATTCATTCTTGTAGCTCAGAGACTGGGTGTATGTCACTCATGCCTTGAAGCCTCCATGGATTAGGTAGCCACATGTCAATCTCTCATCACTTGATCCGTTATTCAATTCCCAGTCACTCCATATGAGATTTGTGCTCAACAAAGAAGGGCAGACAGGTTTTTCTCTGAGTAGGCTACTCCAGTTTTTTCACTGTCACAATTTCATTCTAGCAACACTTTCCACTAATATTTAATTTCATCTGTCATTCATTTATTCATTGTTCCAAGGGAAGTGCGACAGGCTTTAAGGGGGTGTCACCCCCGAGTCTTACCACCCCTCGTAAACATCTCTAGCGTTATTGGTTTGCGAGATATAAAAAGTCTAAAATAATGGTTTTACCCCCAAAAAGTCTCTTTCCCTCATTCTCAAAAACTGTAACCTATTAACAACATAAAGAGGGCTTCGAGACAAACCATTTGACACGTCACATGTCAAATCTAATCATGCGTTCGTGAAATATCGGCAAAGTTCGTAAGAAAGTAGGCTAAAGGGTCAGCGTAGCCGAGCGTTCAGTTGCAACTCTTCTAGGTTAAGTTAAGGTATGAACGCCATATTGTAGCTTTTTGATCACACCTCGTAGGTTAGGTTAGAGGTTAGGTTAGGCTAGGTTAGGTTAAGCCATGGCTGTCATTTTGGAACCTTTTGAACACACCTCGTAGGTTATGTTAGAGGTTAGGTTAGGTTAGGCTATGGCCACCATTTTGGAACTTTTTAACACACCTCATAGGTTAGGTTAGGTTAGGTTAAGCTATGACCGTCATTTTGGAACTTTTTGAACACACCTCGTAGGTTAGGTTAGAGGTTAGGTTAGGTTTAAGTTAACCTACTGCCGCCATTTTGTTAGGTTAGGCTAGGTTAAGTTAAGCTACGACAGCCATTTTGTTAGGTTAGGCTAGGTTAAGTTAAGCTACGGCCGCCATCTTGTTAGGTTAGTCTAGGTTAAGTTAAGCTACGGCCGCCTTCTTGTTAGGTTAGGCTAGGTTAAGTTAAGCTATGGCCGCCATCTTGGCGGTGGAGCGGTGGCGGTGGTGCCAGAACTCTCACAAAACAACTACTTTAGTAGTTGTAAAACGGTGGGGAGATTATATTTTGAGTAGGTTTTTAGTTGTGTTAAGTTTTATGTGGTGCTGAGGAGTGAAATTGGTTTGGCTTAAAGTGCATTTTTGGCTTCGATCTACTTTCCGTTATTATGAAGTTTATTGTGCTGCTAGCGTGATTAAAAGCTGTAGTATTTGATGTAGAGTGCTGGGATTACTTGGGGGAAGTGTTGGTGAGAGGAAGAGAAGTGAGGGGATGGGTTTATGGAGTTGTTGCTGTTGTTGCCAGGCATTACCAAGCACCGATTACGATATGTCGAATCTAGGCCTGTATAGTGAGTGAGCTACGTTTATAGGTACATCATTAGAAGAATGCATAATTACGTGGTATAGCCTATATATATAATTTACAAGAATGTTTTCAGAAATTCTTTTTCACTCGTTACTCTGTTACTGATCGATAATTGCGTGTACTCAGCACCAAAGTTGATATTATTGTCAGCCGTTATTATACATTCATTTTAATTGCTATTCCGGAGATTTACTGACCTCGGAATGACGTGTCAGTGATCCCAATGCCCTTATGTTATGAGTGAACATATCTCTATATTTTTATTTGTTCCAAAGCACCATTAATTACGATTTAAAATTGACTAGATTATCATTGCTTCCCCATAAGGAGAACTCGAGAATGGGTACACTAATATGGCGGACCGCGCGCTCAACCTGGCGCACTTTCTCGTGCTGCGGAGATCTCCAATCAGCAATCCATCTATAGAGATCAGTGAAGTTACCACGTGATTGGGCTCTAGCTGTTTTGCCACAATCACAGTAGGGCTATTAACTGTGACAAAAATTGTGCCACCGTGAAGCAGACCGTGATGGCGGTGAAACATAATGGCATGGATGACCAGTTTCAAAGTGAAGAAGTGAACTAGAAATGTACGGCAGACGATGGCATTACCAGTAATGTGAAAACCAGTTAATAAATCTTTGCCAGGCCTAACTATTATTATATTATTATATCATATCTTCTTAATTGCATTTCTTGTATGTTATTCTTTGTTATTATATTTGTCTATTGGCAACTCAAACTAACACTTGGGGCGCTGCGGTCGGTCTGGATAAGTAGGGTAAAAATACTCAATAACACGCGTTTGATATGGAACACTTTTTATTTTTCGGTTATAATCATTAAATGTGGACCCTAAAATAATGACAGTGTTATTTTCAATTGTATATAGCCTATGTATAAATGTGCGATATACGTGATCTAATTTGTGTGTTCCACTGGATTTTATGTGTCAATTGTATATTATCAAGCATCGGTTGTCTGCTGGTATTTGTTTTGGTGCAGTTCGAGTCATCGCGCAGTTACGTTTAAAAGCTATATTTGAGTTTGCTCACTGTACCATAGACTCTAGAATTTTTTTGCTGCTTGGTAGGGCGAAGGGATGAGTTTAACTTGTATTAAAACTCGGGGTGGACAGGAATTGCTTGATTTGGATGGTAGGTATTAACCCTGCGAAGTCAAATTAGGCCTATATGACTCGTAGTGGAATGACTTGGATATCGCAGAGTAAGGTGATGGCGGTTGGTAGGGTTATTGGAAATGAACTAGGGAGCGGGGAAGGATACCTGACTGATGAAGCTTGGCTGTCCTCGGCTGGTGTATGCTTGACTGTCTTGGAACGGCTTGGCTCGGCGAGACTGTGCGTGGCTGTCTAGGTGCGGCTTGGCTCGGCGTAAATGAACAACCCGTCCTGTCGACAGTGAGTGTATTGGGGAGTGGTCCAACCTGCTCTTGTTGCCCGTATTTAAATGGTATCGTCACCTTTCGACTATTGCTATTTGCATCTTTTGGAAAGTGATGAAAAGGTACATCCGCAGCCCTCTTATACATCGACTTACAGCCGTAAACTGAGCAATATACTTTGCTTTTACTCATTTTGCACTCTTATCAACGAGTAAAACTTATAACTTATGTATAAACACGAATAATTTACCACGATCTGCTTACCAATACAAGAAACCATATACAAACAGTCACCACGTGACAAATGTAAGATTCTCATTTTTACCATTATATGTCATATCAGATAGCAGGAGTTGCCAATTTCGAGCTTCAGAATATAGAGTAAATCTAAATTGGATAGTTTCTTTTTAGTTAGATGCCAGTAAACCTTCTTTATTAGTTTATTGGAGGTTTGGTATGGCCTATGTGCAAGCCAGTCCTTTCAGAATATCTGCGCACGCCCGGAGATAAAAAGAGCTTTCAGAAAGGTGGATGTCTCATGACTCCACTGCCCTACCGCATGCAGAAAGATGAGTCAGGTGTACTTTGGACCTTAGATCCATGCTGTATTTCATACTTAGAACAATGATACCATAATGCACTCCAGAATATGTTTAATTCTTTCATAAATTAATAGGCTGTGATCGTTACAGTACCTGAGAACAGTCTGCTTGCATTACTTAGTGTAACTGAAGGGGAAAATTTACGTGACGACGAAATAAGGAAGGCAAGTTGTGATTTACTTATCGTTGTATGTATGTTATGTGGAAAGGTGACACGTTCAAGGTAATATACCGTAAGTGATTTTATTAATCATCTTCTCTATATGTGGGTTCTTATTGTGATGTTCTTAATTTATCTGTGGCCCTCTGAATGTCTTCAAGAGAGGTTGACATACAGTTTGTTACGTAGCTAAAAGTTTATTAACCTTAGTTTTTTTAAATTTGCGAATTGACCACTTCGGATCACGCTACAATTTCATTTTTTCATTGCCTGAAGTTTCCTCTTCCTCCAGTACTCCTTCTTGTGGGCGCTATGCTGTTTCTTCTGCTCATCCGTCCAGGCTCTTCCCTTCTTTGTGGTTCTTGTGACGTGAAACAGTTCCAAATTTTGAATTATGTACCGAAATGTTTCCCTGTTTGACATCTAAACTTCCTGGATGTTGGAATTTTCGAGATCTTTTCGAACTTCCTTAATCCATGTCGTTGTTGTCTTCTTGTTCCACAGGTAGTCGAATAACTGTTTGGTTAGTCTAGTTTTGTCCATTATGTACAAGTGTCCGAGAAACGATAACCTCCTCTTCTTCATGGTCTCTGAGATTCTCTCCACATTTTTATAGACTTCATTGTTGCTCCGAAGTTTCCAGCCGGTTTCAGTCTGGACTGGGCCCATGATTTTCCGTAGTATTCTTATTTCTAGGATCTCTAGCTTCTCCAACTTGTAATTCATAGAGAGGCATTCGCTGGCATACAGGCATTCTGCTTTTACTACCGTGTTGTAATGTTTTATTTTTTTATTTTATGAAAAGTTTATTTCGTTTTATCTACGATTAGTATGTCGCTTATCGACCTGTGTTAACTTATTTATTTTATTTCCTCTTCACGTAATCTTGCAACGTTGCAATGATTTTCGTTTGTGTTTTGTTCCTGTCATGGGAGCTTATTATTAATAACGATGGTCGACAGTCAGCTGGTAAAAATAATGAGAGACGATTAGCAGCCATTGAAGCATTTTAATATCGCTGCGTATTTTCTAAGCTTGGAATTTGAGTTGATTGAAATAATGATTAAATATTATGTCAAATGGAATTACGTTACTGACTTATACAAAGTTGGTCGAATATTAGAATACATCGTCAGGTAAAATGATGAGAGAGAACTTAAACTATTCATGATTGGTTGATGTCATTATCGTTTGAGAATTGACGACATGCCTAATTACATTAAAGGGATTCATATAATCGTCAATATCGACTGAATTGTATTTCCTACGGAGAAGCAAGTAGGCCTAATATCTTGTGATAAGGAATTCCACACCTGTTTATTATTTCTTGTTGTTATTTTTATTGTTCTTGTTTTAATTAATTGTAATTGATTGTTGAATGAATAGATGTTATATATATATTTCAGAATTCTACTTGCATTATTTCTAAGTCATAAATGTCATTGACAGCTTTGGGATAAATCATCTGGGTTATGTTTGCAAATTGGCCTGGTAGCCTCCAACACAACTCGCCCATTTATATATTCTTATAAGTGGGGTTCAAATCTGTTTTTTTCAGATCGTGGTTCCGAATTTCATTCCACACTTCTATTTATTTCAAAGCTGTTGTTGAATTTGGACTTGGAAAGAATACACAATAATTAAATCCTTGCTAATTGTGTGATAGTGTTCCCATGGATACGTCTCTAATAATGTGATTTTGTTTGTTTCATGTTTAAACAAATAATTCTGATGGACAATCGAGCTCTTCCTGCTATATCACATTTAAACAAAGATGAATTGGGATATGAAATCTTCAGAAGAGGAGAAATTCCTCATAATCATCGTGAAGTAGACGTTGCACTACTAAAGAACTTGAAAACTGTTCCTGTAAATATTCCCTCTGAAGACCATTCTTACTGGACGGTTGGTAAGTGTACTATTTTCTGTTTCTAGCTTATTAAACCTGTGTGAGTCTTTAAACTATATGGGCAATCCTTCTCCATCTCAAGTAAATAGGATTAAGTATCACTCGCTTCATTGGCTAAATCGGTTGAGTGATTTGATTTATATTTGGTCGAAAAAAGATATGTTATTTTCTGTGGAACTGACTGGTCTGCGTTCTAAGTTGGCTGAATTTCATGATCGACTGTTTTCTGGTGTGACTAATGATAATCTGGATGAATCTGTTGTGTGTTCGGACAGTGTTAGTTCTGATATTGGTGATCAGTGTGCATTTGGTGTTGATGATGATGTTGAATCTGTGTCGTTAACTAATAATAATGCCATGATGAATAATTTTCAAAATAGCAATTCTTCGGGGGAAAATAACCGGATAGGGTCGTCTATTCATTCACTGAGGGCTATATCGTGTTCAGTTAGGCCAAATGCTGATGATCAGGTTAATTTAAATGCAAGATGTATCATATCACCTGCATCAATGTCAAATGATAATGCTGATAGTCTCACATAGCAATGCTAAGTCTGTACAGACTGGTGAAAGTTTAATTCACGAAATTAATGTAGTTGAGGGCGACAATCTGAATCCTAATTTGAATTATAGTGCCTCGTCCCATGAGGTTACACAAATGAATTCCATGCCTGATAGCAATATTACGTTTTCTACTTTACCTAATCCATTAAATTCTATTATTTAAACTAGTTTCCATGATGGTTCCGTATTGACGTACTAAATAGTTTTAACAACAAATTATATATCCGCCTTAGTCAATACATAAACGAAAAGAGAATACAATTACATTTGCTCCTGGTACATGAAGGAGATAAAAGCTATTAATCCCTGAAACATGTACCAGGAGCAAATGTAATTATATTCTCTTTTCGTTTATGTATTGACTAAGGCGGATATATAATTTGTTGTTAAAACTAATCCATTAAATTTAATTATTAAAGATTTTCATATTTGCAAAGGGACTGAATTATCTATTAGAGAACGTTTTAAGGAAATCTATTGAATTGAAAGATAGTGCAGTGGTCTTTGGTATTTCTCAACTACGATTCAGGCTGGGCGTGAAGATATCCAGGGCCCGGATGTTGGATCAACCGTCATGAGTATCAAACGAAATTGAACCTGTCTTCGTTTATCAAGATGACCATTGTATATATATTATGAAGTTATTGTACTGTACACGAATATCCATATCTGATGTACCTACCTCATAGTAAGAATATTGGTTCTAAAATTGTGACATTGACGGTAAAGTCAAAACTTTATTTATTTTTATTGTAGTACTTCATGATAAATAGAAACAGATGCACATCGGGGACATATGCCAACGTTCATTAAGAGTATTTTATTTTGGGAAAGAGAGCTCATTTACCATTCAGAGTTGTTTATTCAATAAATTCTGACAGTTTAGGTTGTAAATTCTACTATTACTGATAATTGTTGAGTAATTGAATCTGAAATGTAACTATATTATTTTAATGTTATGTAATTTATTTTTTCTTTGAAAGGGCGTGGAATTTAGTTGAGATAGATAGATAGATAGATTTTATTAATTCCAATTGATCAAATACATGTATACAATATATTTTTGATATAGGACGCGTCAGAATGTACATCTATAAAATAAAAGTACTAATAGGTATATAATACTAATACTATAACTATTTATAACTTATTATAATAACAGATCTTGAGAGAAACAATCTTATTGGACAACTATTTACACCTTACACTATTATCATAATATGAAAACGTAATTCTATAAATACAACAACTTACAGCTAGGCATTACAATTAAAATAGAAAAGTAAAATATAATTATAGATTTCATCGCTCCTATACACTAAGATATTCAACTACAGAGTAAAAACAATGGCACTGCAGATAAGCTTTCAACTTTCTATCAAAGGTTTTTATTTTGGGGGAAAGTTATATATACTGGGGTAGTTTATTGTATAATTTAACTCCTGTGTGAAAAGTTCCTTTTTGATATATGCTTGTGTGTGTGTGTGAAATATGAATGTTTTGATTTTGTCTTGTGTTAAGCCTATGAACATCATTGTTTGTTTTGAGAAACACATTCTTATTCATTTAATTATTTTTAAAAAACATAATACTTATGCAGGGCAGTGGGAGAATGTTTGAATCTTCAAACAGAGGTCTACATGATTCTCTAGTGTTTACATTTACCATAATTCTAATTGCCCTGTTTTGTATCCTAAACGTGCTTAGTACATCTGGCGACATACCCCAAAATATGACCCCATATCTTAAATATGAATGGAAATAAGCAAAATAAGTATTTATTAATGTGTGCATGCTAGTGCAGGTTTTCAAAATACGTAACGCAAAGCACATCGAGTTCAGTTTAGTATTCAGATATTGTATATGTTTATTCCATTTCAAGTCATGTTGTATCCATAGTCCTAAAAAATTTGTTTCTGATTTATTTTCTATTTGATGATCATTTAATGTTATATTGGGCTTCGCAGGATTCCTATTCTGTCTAGTGTGGAAATTTAGACATACTGTTTTCTTATAGTTTATTATGAGGCGATTATCTTGTGACCATTTGGTTAACTCTCCTGTAACGGAGTGAGCAGACTGCTGTATCACCTGTTAATTTCACCTTTTATTACGAGTGTTGTATCGTCCGCAAACAAAATTTCCTTATGCGAATGAACGTTCTGTGTGATATCATTGATATATTGAAGAAAGAGTAGTGGGCCAAAAACCGATCCCTGGGGTACTCCAAATTTAATAATTCCCTCATTGGACAATGTTTCATTAAGTAATTTGGTTCCATCATCCTTTTGTCTCAAGCTTACTATTTGTTTAACCTTGTTAAGTATGACTCTATCCATTTATTAGCTAGACCTCTAACACTATATTGATTTAGTTTTGTAAGGAGGATTTTATGGTCAACAACATCAAATGATTTCGATAAATCCAAGAATAGGCCATTTACATGTTCCTTATTGTTAATTAAATCCACTATACTATTAATACATTCATAAATTGCTGTCTGTGTAGATTTTTCCGTTCTGAATCCATGTTGTGAGTTTGATAATATTTCATTTTTTTCTATGAAACTTATCAGTCTCTTATACATAATTTTTTCCACAATTTTTGCAATACCAGTTGGTAAGGTTGGACGATAGTTATCTAATTCATATTTTGAACAGTTTTTGAGCACTGGAATTACTTTTGATAACTTCAAAATATCCGGGTAAGTTCCTGAGAGAAATGAACTGTTTATTAGGTGTGTACGTGGATTTATTATATTTTCTGCACATTTCTTTAAAATTGCATCAGGGATGCCATCAATGCCAGCACAGAATTTATTTTTAGCTCTTTTATAACTATTCTTACCTCTTCACTTGTGACATGATTTATAAATAAAGAATCACTGCATATATTTATTTTATTATTAGAATTTAGTGTATTTAACTGTGATTTATTTAATATTTTTTGTGGAATTTCCAGAAAATAGTCATTAAAAGTGTTTGCTATTTCCTCTGGATTATTAATCACTTTATTATTTCTGGTCAGTGTAATGTTCCTTTGTATTTTAGCAGATTTTCCAGTTTCTTTCTTTATCACGGACCACATAGCCCTGTTTTTATTAGATGATTGGGAAATAAAATTATCATTATGCATTTTCTTTGCTAGTCTTATTACCTTATTTAATATACTAGTGTATTTTTGTAGTATAAATTGAATTCAGGTGTTTTGTGGTATTGTTTATATAATTAGTGTAGAAATTACTTTCTTTGACATGAATTTATGATCCCTGTTGTTGTCCAATTGCTAGTTTTGTTATTTTGAACAGTTTTTAGTCTAAAGGGTAATGCTGTTTCAAAATATTGTTTTAGGGTACTGTTAAATGCATTAAATTTATCATTTACATTTTCTAGTTTATACATTCCTGACCATGTTTCCTTGTTTAATAAGTCATTGAAATATGTAACATTTGTTTCAGTGAATGACCAGCACTTTGATTTTACTCCATTATCATTATTATTGATTGTTTCGGGTACTTCAAAACTTGTCCATGGTGGTCACTAAAACCCGGACAATAGACTTCTATTGAATGGTGATATTTATCTGTATTTTAAAAAAATTGACCAGGAGTGGTTTTACTAAATTTTGTTATTCTTGTTGGGGTATTTACTGTAGGTTTCAGTCCATAGGAAATTAGTAACTGTGTTAATAATTCACAATATCTATCAAATTTTAAGGAATCCACATTTTCATCCCCACAAATTATTATATCGGAATTTGCTCATGTTACTGTAGAAGTGACCTCCATTTCTCCGCTTCTCTCTAATACGCTTGCTGCTACATCTCGCCCGTGACTATCCACAAATATCCGCATCTTCCTGGATTTTCTCTTTATCACTTTCTTCTTTTCTTCTTGAAGAAAGTCATCATTTTCTTCGACGAGCGCTCCAAATGAATTTTTAGACGGGAATTTCAGTTACATGTACTGGCCTAAGCTTATTCAATTTTATACTACCAGCAACCACTGTCGACCAAGTTTCCTTGCTTTCCTCTGTTTCCTTTTAATTTATTCAACTCTTCCATTAACTTAGTAATATCTTCCTTTAGCAGCTTTATATTTTCATCTTTTGAGGACAGTTCGTTTCTCTGGTTATGACATTCGCATGACGGTACCGGTAGGCCTACATTACGACAATCGGTTTCACTTGTTCGTTGAATGTCTGATGCCATATTTTGTCTGAAAATTTAATTGTTATGCTGTTTTGAACTTGTATTTATAATCTGTGTTAGATGTAAGCAAATTCATGAACTTGAACTTTCGTAGTTCAACTTGGTTTCAGCTGAAATCGTCGAGGACTTGTTCTGCGTAGACGATCCATGCCGAGCGTGAAGATATTCAGGGCCCGGATGTTGGATCAATCGTCATGAGCTTCAAACGAAATTGAACCTGTCTTCGTTTATCAAGATGACCATTGCATATATATGACGAAGTTATTGTATTGTACAAGAATATCCGCATCTGATGTACCTACCTCATAGTAAGAATATTGGTTCTAGGCATGAGTACTTCCAAATTTGTGACATTGAAGGTAAAGTCAAAACTTTGAACGACCACTGTTGGAGTTCCTTAGAGTGCTGATGAATCGGAAAAGAACTTTGTTGAACGTGTTTCTTGTTCGAAAGCTAAAAATGTGATGCATGGTAGGGCAAAAATTTATTATTGTTGATGATTTGCACGTCGTGCATGAGTTTACTGGTTGTTCATTTACGTTGCCTTGGTCTTGTGAACCATCGACAAGTTTGAGGGGTGGGAGTCTGACCCGATATTACATACTCACAGTTACATGAACTGCAATTTATACCCTTAACTGACAGTATTTCTCGTAATGAGACGGTAATAGTAACCATGGAGGCCGTCAGTGTGCAGCACATCCTGGCTGGAAGTATCAGTTGTTTATTTACTCGCTAGGAAGCAGTCCAGGATGGTCCGTGTTCTCTACTGCACGCCTGAAGTCAAGCATTTTTTTCATCACTACGCTGCTATGGAGATGAATGTTGTCATTTTAGCATCGTTTATTATTGTGTAATTGGCTGAAGATTTTAAGGGAACTAGGTAGCATCGAGCTACCTAGTAATGTCCCGAGAGAGTCGTAAAACACCTTCGACTATTTATTCTCTATAAATTGCATCGGAACATAGATCTAGCTTACATGTTATTAATAATATGTAAATGGCTTCAGTGAGAAGTTGGGGCCTCGAACATTGCTCAGATGATTTAAATCTATTACTATGGAAAGATGTGTGTATCTTCGATTTAGAATGTGAATGTTCTTCCTTTAATGTTATTTATACAATGTGTTACTTAGTGTAACTGAAGGGGAATATTTACGTGACGACGAAATAAGGAAGGCAAGTTGTGATTTAATTATCGTTGTAAGTATGTTATATGGAAAGGTGACACGTTCAAGGTAATGTACCGCAAGTGATTTTATTTATCATCTTCTCTGTATGTGGGTTCTAATTGTGATGTTCTTAATTTATCTGTGGCCCTCTGAATGTCTTCAAGAGAGGTTGACATACAGTTTGTTACGTAGCTAAAATTTTATTAACCTTCGTTTTTTATTTTAAGTAAAGTTTATTTCGTTTTAGCTACGATTAGTATGTCGCTTATCGACCTGTGTTAACTTATTTATTTTATTTCCTCTTCAAGTAATCTTGCAACGTTGCAATGATTTTCGTTTGTGTTTTGTTCCTGTCATGGATGCTTATTATTAATAACGATGGTCGACAGTCAGATGGTAAAAATAATGATAGACGATTAGCAGCCATTGAAGCAGCAACAAGCATTTTAATATCGCTGCGTATTTTCTAAGCTTGGAATTTGAGTTGATTGAAATAATGATTAAATATTATGTCAAATGGAATTACGTTACTGACTTATATAAAGTCGGTCGAATATTAGAATACATCGTCAGGTAAAATGATGAGAGAGAACTTAAACTATTCATGATTGGTTGTTGTCATTATCGTTTGAGAATTGACGACATGCCTAATTCCCTTAAAGGGATTCATATAATCTTCAATATCGACTGAATTGTATTTCCTACGAAGGAGTACGTAGGTCTAATATCTTGTGATAAGGAATTCCACACCTGTTTATTATTTCTTGTTGTTATTTTTATTGTTCTTGTTTTAATTAATTGTAATTGATTGTTGAAAGAATATATGTTATGTATATTTCAGAATTCTACTTGTATTATTTCTAGGTCTTAAATGTCATTGACAGCTTTGGGATAAATCATCTGGGTTATGTTTGCAAATTGGCCTGGTAGCTTCCTACACAACTCACCCATTTATATATTCTTGTATATGTTATGGGGCAATTTTTTTCTGCATGGTATTTAAAATAACAAATAACACACAGTAGGCTGTTACAAACGCTTTAGAGCGAAGATTTATCGTATTATTAACTTGTCATTCTTCGAATTCGATGTGTATAAAATGCCAACGGAAGGCAAAGCCATTGAGTCATGAAATCTAGCTGAAAAGTTTCACTAAGATAACGCGATTAAAGGGAAGTCGGGTACCTACTTGAACAATCTGAGCAATTTGTGGTACATATTTAATGACTTTCTAGTGACACCAGACTCAATTATATTAATCATTTGCTTTGAACATCAATTCTGAATATGCATTAAAATAATTTTATAATTATCACATCAAAGCTTTTTTGTTATCACAACTGACTGTGTGTTAGCAAAGATTTAAAATCATTGAGAGATCCGCAGATTTGCTTGAATTCACATAGAAGAGGCTCATATCAGACAAATATTTACCACAAAAGCCAGGGGTGTTTATATAGCTAACGTGGTCTAGGCGAAAACCATTGGTCGGCCGGATGCGATTTAGTACCGAATGCGTGGGGTTGGCAATACTGTGCATGATGCTGAGAATGGCGGAGTCAGCTGGAATTTCATCTATACAAGTCGTGGTCCTATTTGGGATTGCTGGGTGGGTTACAGACAGCGGATGAGTCAACATCTATTACTATATCATCCCCAGATTTTTTCTCCTACCATTGCTACAGGTATTTTGGCTAATTTCTGTAGTATAAGAATATTTTACTTTGATTTTGGTGTTCTGTACTATTACCACTGCAGTATGTCCATATGTAAACATGTACCGTACATGTAAACATTTCAAAATGTGATAGCCTAATATAAAATAAGACGGTACCGGTATAACTAGGTTTAATTCTCCCATGCACGACAAACTTGCCTCGCAGTTAGGGAGATTCGTTGATTAATTATTTAATGAGAAACACCGTTCGTTATTATCTGAAACTTGGAGCAATACTTTTAGGCCTACTCTAACCGTAAATGGACTAGACGTGGTCACTTGCGAGTTGTTTACAAGCTAATGTATTAGTTCTTAGGGCTCGTTATATTATTAAGATAGTATCGGCTATTTATGTAGTAGGTTAACATTGCTTAGATAAAAGAAAAACAACGTTTACTGATATTTACCACAGAATGTTTTGTAGGTATGAAGCACTCCCGTTTAAGTTTCTTCAAATTCTCTTCTTCGGGGAACTTAAGACACTTGAACTTTATTTTCATTATCATAATTACCCCTGCACTTCGGCACACAACACTTGTAAACCATATTTTACAGCAAAACACTGAAAAATCGCAGAAAAACTACAACGGCATGCCCCACACATCTGCTTTCGAGATCCACCATTTTGGCTACTTTCTATTCAGTGCAACGGCCTTCTATATAGGTGGTATTGGTCCAACACACATGTACACTATATTTATATCTCAAATAGGAAATGCTGCCATAGCCCGAAAAATGAATAATTTTATGGTGTTGGTTTTGGTGGCATGATTTCTGTTTCTTTCAAATGATATCTTAAGGCCAATTTTATTTGCAATGGTCTAAAGCTTTGGCTTCCTCTAAATCTTCCGGCAATAATGCCATGTCATCTGCAAAACCAAGACAGTTTGTTTGAATTTTCCTACCTATTTTTATATTTGGAGGGCATTTCTTAGACCATTCTCGCATTACAATTTCTAATGCATAATTAAATAATAATGGTGATAAGCCATCACCTTGTCGTAAACCGGTTGTGACCTCAAATGGGTCAGAGAATTCACCTCTGAATTTAACTTTTGATTTAGTGCCTGTTAAGAGTTAGTTTTATGAGATTTGTCAATTTGGGGTGTAATCAAACGCGTCTTAGAATTTTTAATAAAGATTCTCTATGAACACGATCATAATGCTTTTTTGAAGTCGATAAATGTTATCACCTTATCACTATTCCTTTTCCTATTATAACCCATTATCAGTTTTAGGCTCATGATTTGATCTGGGCAACTTCTCCAGGGTCTGAAACCTCCTTGATATTCTCCTAATTCATTTTCAAGTTGTACCGTAATTCTATTGAGCAGAATTCGAGAAAAAAGTCCTCTCGGCACGCCGGAAGGCGGAGATAGATTTCATCGGGCAAACTTGGGGATAGGCGAAAATAGGCAGAAAATGCACGTTTTCGTAGAAGGATCAGACTTCATTTATTGCAAGAAAGTATTTTATAATTGGAGCTTAATTAACTTTGTTTTTCGTCATTTTATGCATATTTTAAACATTTTATTGTCTTATGGGGACGGTAACCTTCTAGTCATTTGGGGTACATTTTTATACTTGTGGTCACACTGTCCTTATGCAAGGTTTCGACACTGATGTGTAACTATGTAACGGTCTGTTACTTCTTCACGCAAAATTATATCTCCCGCAGAGATTTTGGTTGGTTCCTCAGTTTAGGGACTGCGACAACTCGGTCATGTAACCCCGTGTACTTTGGGTGAGTGTAGAAACTGATAAACAGAGTGAATTGTGATGGCTGTATTAGTCTTTAATTCAGGTAAGGACTGCAGACGGTCAATTTCAAGCAGTAGTTCCTAATGTTGCTACCAGATACTACCGTCAACGACACCTAGCTCTGAACTTGGCTATGAGATGCCACCGCAACCAGCAAGTCGCAACAAACGTTGGATCTCCCCCTCCAAAGGAAAGCATACTGAGAGATTTTTAGCCCTCTTAGAAAATCCGATGACTTCGGCCGGCTTTGAACCCGCGAACTTGGGCATAGAAATTCAGCATACTACCAGTTACGTCACCGAGGCCGCTTCTCACTTAGATGGAAAACTGAATGTGATCGCGTGCAAGTGCGTTGTCATAGCAACGTCTGATGGCTCATCCCTCATCAATTTAGTAGTTTTTTTAGCGTATGGCTTTTAGTGCCGGGAGTGTCTGAGGACATTTTCGGCTCGCCAGTTTTGTAGCTGCTTCGAGACGGACACCCAATGGGTGAGCTACAAGTACCGTTGGGGAGGAATGTAGGATGGGAGGGTCGAGGAGTTGGAAGGTAGCGGCTGTGGCCTATAGTTAGGGACCAACCCCGGCATTTGCCTGGAAGGAAGATGGGAAACCACAGGAAGACCATCTTCAAGGTTGCCGGCGGGGGGATTCGAACCTCCTCGCCTCCCGGATGTGAGCGACTGCCAACAGGCATGCCGCAGCGACCTCGGCTAACTCACCCGGTAATTTAGTAGTGTTGTCATGGCAACCTCTGATAGATCTTGGCATTTTCTTATAATTCCGAAATCATTTTTCTCATCCCTTGGCGTAATGGTGGGTTATATCAAAAATTCTTTCAGACAAAAGTTTTAGGTAATTATTAGGGGAATATTGTCCATTTTGTACGGTTTTGATATTGTGCCTATCAAGAGAGATATGATTAATGTTTCCCGAAAAACCCACTTTTTCCCACCCCTTTGGTCAATGGTTGGTGCTATCAAAAACCTCTTCAAACATAAATTTTTGGGCCTTATTCGACACATAGTATGAACTTTGAATGGATTCGATATTTCAAATATTAAGAGAGTTATAGCGATATTTCACTTTTTCGAAAAAAAAAAGACCCCCATTTTCACCCCCGTCGACCGATTGTGCCCATTAACGAACTCAACCGAGATTTTATAAGGATACATATTATGTAAAAAATTCAAATTGATTGGTGCAAAATTGCGGTAGTTATCGTGTCCACAAGAAAGTGATATATGTATATATATATATATACATAAATTATACATAAACTTTTTAACTGACGGTCGTTTTGGGGTCTAGGGGAAGTGAAACGTGAAGATATGTCGAAATTTTCCGGAAGTCGAAACATGGTACCCATTGCAATAGTTAGCTTTCTAATGAAATCTACCTAAAATTATAGGTAACATTCAGGAGTGAAATCCCTCGATAATTGTTAGGGTCTGTCTTATCCCCTTTTTAATGTAGTGGATGGATGATAGCTGATGTCCAATGTTCAGGGAATTTTCCTGTAATCCAGATGTTGACTAGTTGTTAGTGAAGGGCGATTTTTGCCAAATTTCCAGCAAACTTCCAAATATCTGCAAAAGTCTGGTCTACTCCAGGGGCTTTGAAATTCTTCATCTCATTCAGTGCTATGTATACGTCTTTAGTGTGGGCGGGTTAATGTCTGGTGGTGTTGTTATTGGAGTGTCAACATCCAATTGAAGAAATTCTATGGGTTCTTCACAGTTTAGGAGTGTCTTAAAATATTTAGCCATAATTTGTGCATTATCCTGATTGTTGTGGGCCAATTCACCTTTTTCATCTTTTAACAATAAGGTTGGTGCTTCATATTTTGTCAGATGTTGTTTAAAGATGTGTAATAATTCCGTGATTGTGAAATTTTGAATTCCTCTTCAATTGATTGTAGGGTGTAGTATGACATCCCCGTTTTGTTTTTCTTAAAGTTTTAGTTGTTTCTTTTCGTTTAGTAACTAAATTTCGAAAGTATGTTTCAGATTGTTTTGGATTGGTGTAACAACCACGCTCGGTGTCGTTTTTCAATCATCTCATCACATTCATTATTCCACCATTGAAGTGTTTTCCGTCATTTAATTCGAGCCAGGTCTTCGCCAATTTGTTGTAGGTTCTGATCCAAGTTTTCAAGTTGATCAGTTATTTTAATGCATTCGGTTGCTTTTTGGTAATGTTCATTGTTGATTAACTGGATAGGATCTATTGTTCTTTTAGTTTTGCCTTTGCTGCCTCCTCTGGGGCAAGAGTTTAATTTTAATTTTTACTACGTAGTGATCAGAACCTGTGTAAATTCCGCAGAGGACTTTGACGTTATAGATCTCTTCATGGTGATGTTTATCCATGCACACATGGTCCAGTTGCCATTCTCCCTTAGTGTAGTCAGGGTGTTTCCATGTTTTAAATTTTTGAGGTTTTCGTTTAAAACATGTAGATTTTGAGATTAAATTATGGTTTCGTCACAGGTTAACTAGTCGCTCTCCATTTTTATTTGTTCTATGTGTGCTGGCCATTTTCTTTCTCTACCTAGCCGAGCGTTGAAGTCGCCATTTAATAAATTTACATAGTGTTTGGGGATGTTATCTATCGTTTGATCCAAAAGGTCCCAAAATTCTTCTGTTTCTTCACGGTCTTTGAGGGAAGTGTTTTTAACATTAGAGGGAGCATGAACATTTGTGATAGTATAAATCTCATTAGATGCCACTTATCTATATATATACAGGGTGTATCTTAATTATACCGACAACAAACAATCAGGGACGCTCTGCATGTTATGTAAAAGACGATGCCGCAATCGGATTGGCGGAGAAAAATGTTCCCTTCGAGAAAATGAGTTTACTTTGTTACTTCCGGGAGCACGATTCAAATCGATGAACTCGCCGTGCAGAGTGCAAGACGCTGGTCACCGCTGTGCTTCAGGCAAGGGAAGGGATTGTGATAGAAGGAGACAGAGATATGCTGGTGGGAATGCGCAAGTTTCCTCGCTCGCCTCGCGTAGAATTGTTTTGTCCCTTTCAGGCAATACCCAAATTTGTTTACTAAGCAGCCATAACCGCATACACAGTAATAAAGACACACTTGTCAGTCATGAAATGACATACTGAACGAAAGAAATAATACATCCGATGGTTTGATTAGAGTAATTTTACAATATGCCCTACTCCAACTTCGATGCACAGTTTGCAGAGGTGTATTAGTGACATTTGGACTCTGTTCAAGATGTGTGGTGTGTTACGAATGACCTGAAAGCAGCCTGGATTCTTGCTATAATTTCGTGTTGTCATTCTACGGGGTTTGCATACATTAAAGTCTTCACGTAACCCCACAAGAAAAAGTCCAAGGGAGTTAACTCGGCCGAGCGCGGAGGCCATTTTAACTGGCCCACCACAGCCTACCCATCTTCATGAAAAATGAGCATTTAAGTGTCGTATGACATGACGAGCAAAATGAAATGGAGCACCATCATGACACAGCCATATTCGCTGCCAAATACCCAGGGGAACATCTTCCAATAAATCAGGCAGTGAGTCTGCCAAGAAACGGTAGTATTCCTCACCATTCAGACGAGAAGGAAGGACATACGGCCCAATTAAATAGTCACCAACAATTCCAGCCCAAATATTAACACTAAACCTATGCTGGAATGAGCGAACCACTGTCCCATGAGGGTTTTCATCCGCCCAAAAATGCCAATTTCTGGAGTTTGCCACGCCTTCTCTCGTAAATGTAGCTTCATCCGTGGAAAGGAGCGATGACAAGAAGTGTGGAATATTTTCATAGCATAGATGTTCAAGTTCAAGATGGCGGAGGAGATCAATGTACGAGTTGAAAGTGCTCTGAATATTTTAGAGATTATCGCTGATGTAGGAGGTTATCTCAAGAAGGAGACGAAGGAAGACATACAACATGCAGTAAGTACCATCAGGAGTTGCTTTGTGGACATGACAAGTGTTTTCTGCGATATGCATACTAAAATTGTAAGTTTTCAAAACGAGGTCAGGGAAATCCAAACAATAGACATGCAAGGAGAAGAAAGTTCTGCTACAGGACAAGTGGAGCCCTCTGTCAACTTCACACAGAAGCTTATTAGTGACAGTAGGAATTCTATAGAGTGTGTTTCTATCTCCCAAAATTTTAAAAATGGCACCCCGTGGCGTTAACGAACAGCTGATTCCTCACCTCAAGTTAAAACGCAATGAGAGTGAAACGTGAATTATGATCCGCATCATCCTGGCTTGTTATTGGCTGGCAATTATTACCAGCCATTGGCTGCCCGCGGGTTTGTTTACAATTATCACCAACATGGTGGCGAGAGGAATAGATTTCTACATCAATTAAATTGCTAGAAATCTATTCCAGTTCATGACAGTATGAAGTGCAAATCTCTTATTGATGAGGAATTGTATGTGCGTTTATATTTAAATTGAAGCGTGACACTGTTCATCAAAATTTGTGAAAATAAAAGTACAAATCAACACTCTTGCCAATCAACTGAAAGTTTCTACTACTTTGGATGTAATGGATGTAAATCAATTGGCTGTCGTTTCCACCAGTTTTATTCATCAGTTCGAAATACATTCAGTACAATAACCTTTTGTGCACTATAAAACTACATTATAGACCATTGCATATTGATGTTGCTGTCTGCTTATATTTACCAATTTCATGACATGTAATTTGTAGGTTATGCCTAATAAGGCATATAATTTAAGTGGCCGTTTGTAATGTGAAGTCCTTACTGTATTTATGTACAAATATTATGGTTTAACTAATGAAGCAAGGATTAAAAGTGCAGTTTGCACTGCCACCCTTTTTTGTTTAAATATTGATATGTAGTTTCTCAGTCTGGTAACTTCTTGGATTTGCTTGAGATAGATTTATAGTAATATACTACCTTATTAACCTGCAGGCTGAGTTTTTTTTAAACATGCCCAGGTGCATACAGTAGCACAAGACCTACTGCAGGCTATGTCGATCCTAAATGTAGGCCTATTATAGTGCTCATGTCAAAGGTCGTCCTAAAGTTTTAACTATTGAGACTTGATTTGCATCGAAGATAATTTCAGCTGAGTCTGGCAAGGCTTCATAAACTTGGGCGTGACTTCACATTTTCATTTTTCCCGGACAGCTTTTGATACCAACCACTTAAATCACAGTATTTCAAGATTTGCTCTCATTAAACATCACCAACACTTTTTTTCCCCTGGAGTCTACAGAAAATAAAGTTGAGAAATAAAAATACATCTTAGGTTTCCATGACACAGTTGCATTTTATCCTACTATATCTCCTAATTCCTCATGCTGCATAAATAAACATGACAGATTACAGCATTAGCAATGATGACAGTAATTTATGAATTGTTAAAATGTTTTTAAAAGATGCATAGAAAGAGGCTTGATAAATCCTGTATCATCAAACCATTTAAACATTCCCACAGAGCTCTATACAGAAGCTCATTTTATGTGCAACAGGTATGTAAAATAAACCTCCCTCCCAATAACTTGTAGGCCTAACCTGAACATAATCCATGTTAAGAGCTGTTTTTTGGTTCACAGGAAAACCTACCATTTAAAATCTTGCACATACCGGTAGGCTACTAATCATATTAAGGTGCAATTAACTAGGGTAATTTTAAAAATCATGGCTATCAACTACTGATTTAAATATTCCAGACATCTTTCTTAACTCCACTTTTACTGACAGCATGTAAGTCCTTACTACTGTCTTTCAAGCCATTGACCAGTTGTTTTTTTCATGAGGAACCATTTTAGTCATTCTTCTCTATGTGAAATACAGTTGATGACAACTGCCTGGAAGACTCAGGTGTTTTTTCTTGTGTCGCTTCTCTGGTTGCCTATGACACTTCCTAATTATTAACAGAATGTTTCATTGAATTGTTGTATCCAATTGACCAACTGGTAATATATTATGGTATGCTTTAATATTCCTATGATACACTTTTAGATCTCATATATTAATGAAATATACAACAACATAGGCTGAAATGTTGAACCAATCTCCCATTCCCTAACACTCCCAACTAATGGGACATAAGCTACCTAGTGGTTGGTCTCACAATGCTTCCATCTACATGTACCGTACTAGGTCTAGTAGTACCATAGGTATTGTGACTGTTTCTCCAACTCCGTCAAGGAAACTATAATTCTGAACTAAGATCTGGAATGGGGTACACTGTCCCTCGAGAGCAATCAAGGACAACTTGAATCATTCAAGTGATTTTTCTATTTCATTTTACCAACTAACCAGGTGCCTGGAAATGCTAGTGAAGGAGGCAGCTAAGTAGGCTAGCCTACTGGTATTCACCATTCAGAGAACATTCTCAGCGACTTGTCTATGCATAGGCCTATGACACAATTTTCAGAAATTGATACAGTAGTTACAGAACACTAATGGTGCCCAGTACTCGCAGCTTAGCATAGGACGGAGTGGATTCCAGCCACAGATTAACTTATGATCTGTCAACGGGTTTTCAAACAAATTGAGCACACACCCAAGTACAGGGGTCTTGACCATGATGTTCCAAGCCTCTAAATGAGACACTCCTCTTTAAGACTTTCTGGTCTTGCATCCATGGTCGCTCAACATTCTCCTGATCTGTGTTCTCAAGTTTCTGATGGTTATGGACATTATTTTTATCCTGATAACTTCATATTTTAAGGGATTGGGGTACATGCCCTATTCTTAATTAGCTCAGCATAAGATCATTGAATCCCCTTAAGAAAAATAGGGAACATCCATGTGTTATTTGACCATAGGAAAGGGAGAATTTAAAAAACTGAACCTCTAGGGACATTGATGCAGATGACTCCGAGTAAGTAGGCTAGATCAAAATGAACATTTTTCAGTGTTGCCTTAATAAAGGTTGATAACTTTCTACCGTTCAACATGAATAGGCCTATATTGGATGGGAAATATTTTTATTATTTGCAGAGATTACAAGGATGACTTGTTGATGTATCGTTATTTTGTTAAGCGAACATAAGTTCCAAGTCCATATCGTGTTGGAACCCATATTTCAGTGCTGCCTTAGTAAACGAAATATTCAATGCCTTTCAGTCGGTCAACACGGTTGCACTTAATGGTAATGAGAATGAGCATTATTCCAAAAAACAGAAAAAAAACTGTAGGCTACATGCAGACCTAACATGTCAAATCAATCATGCCTACAAGACAACAAATATGCTCTATGAAAAACTATTAAAACCCCATAATGGTAGTCAAAAATAATCTCAAACCACCGACACTATTTCGCGAAGGTGCAGAAAAATCTTACTATAGTACAGCTATTCGTAGTAGTTGCTACTGTTGTGATAACCCACTAATGAGTGATAGGACCCCGAAATATAACTATTTATCTTAATGTCTACAAGATAACGAGATTGCCAAAAAACCACAAATCTATAGAAGGCAACACTAAAAATGGCTTATCTAATCCACAAGTCACCCACCCTTCACCAACATTATTAATATTTGTAATTTAAGTAACTAAGGTTATGTTAAATTGAGGTTAATGGCGGATTTGATTGCGGCTGTGTGGCGGGAAGGACCCAATAAGTGCTCAGCCAATCAGGGACGTTTTGATTGGAGACCATGCTCGGAAAATTTTTAGATCGTTTTGATTCTCAGGGCTTCGTTAAGCCCCCACCCTAAGCCGACATCGTGTCCAAAATGGCGGCTTAACGAACACAACGGGGTGCCATTATTAAAATTTTGGGAGATAGAAACACAGCCATAGTAGGCCCTGGAGTCAGTCAACAACCAACGACATCTGTTGGCCAAATGCCTCAGGCGCTTAAGTCATCTGACTCAATACCGTTGACGTTGTCTACGCAACACCAAAACATAGTAGTCGAAACTATTGAAACAGACGACATAGCGGACATAAAGAGAAGCTTGCAAAATGTTATCGACTTTTTGTCAAACAAATTAGGTGTAGTAATAGAAGAGAAAGTTAATGAAAGTTTAAACCGAAACATGATGTCCCAAATAGATACAACGCCAAATGTCGACAAGACACACAACGCAACCAACGGGGAGAAAAATAACTATAACGGTCAGAGCACGGCCGACTGAATGCGCTCATACCGGCCTAGACAATGAGACCTTTTTCATGAAATCTTGTTAGTTACTCAACTGCCCACACAGCGCTGTTCACCAAGCATTGCACGACTAAGACTTATCTCTACTTAGTGTAAAACAAAGTTCCCGGTTCTTGAATATCACGGGTAATCTCGAGAACCACTGGATGGATTTTGATGCGGCTTTCACCATTCTGTACAGGTAATATCGAGGAAGATTTCTGTAGAAAATAATTTATTTATGATCAAAGGGAGGCAAGCAGTAACGATTTTAGATTTCAGTGAATAGGTCGAAGAAAGAACTTGACGTCCGTGCGCTTTTTAAGCTTACGTTGGACAAACCGTTAAAAATATCTATATACTATGAGTGTAAGAATTGTTCAGCATGAAAAATTGTACAAAAAAAGTCCGCGTGAGCATATCTCTATCTTCGATACATCGCCCACTATAAGTGTTTTTAGTTTGGACGGGAGGGGGATTTGGCTTGCACCTCGCCATTCTTAAATTACGTCTGACAGGAATTCCTTGCACATTCATAACTGTTCCCGTGCGAAGCCGGGGCGGGTTGCTAGTGACACTATTATATTATTATTATTATAATTCCCACAATATCAAAATGCAAATTATATCACAAAATAAAAGAGCGTGCTAATAAATCTAAGAGAAATTAGACATACCTTGCACCTCGTTACAGTTAAATTCGATCAGAATCACTCGGTTTTCATTAAAGTTTATGCATTTTTCTGCTGAACGGTTTGGAAGTTCGGCAACAGGAAACTAGGACTGTTATTTACTTAAAATATTCATTTTTGTATTTTTGTACTATTTGTGTTCATGATTTCATTACATTGTCAGAATCACCGACAGTAGTGGCTACGCTGGCTAAAGCGCAGCGTTAGGCCATAGGGCCAAGCTCTCTGCTGACTCGGTAGACGCGTGGGTTCGAGCCCCACCGTCGGCCGTCCTTGAAATGATTTTCCGTGGTTTCCCATTTTTCAACACCAGGCAAATGCTGGGACGGTACCTTCTAACAGGCCACGGCCGCTTCCTTCCACATCCTTGCCCAGTTTTATTCATCTTCATCCATTCCATCTCTCATCCTGACGCGCAGGTCGCCCACGGGCGTCGACTAGAAAGACCTGCACTCGGCCTCTCAGGAAATGCTTTAATTAGTAGGGTATACTATTCAGTGTACCTATTATAAATGAAAACCGTGAGGTTTCTCACCTCCCCATATTACGAAACCCGGTTGCCTAATACGGGGAAAGTGCACTTTTAAAGTTAACAATAATATCAGAGGGTATTACAACATCAAACGTGTCCATATTTGTAATATACATAGTATATCGCCTGAGGTTTACATTGGTGAGAAAACCAAAATTATTCCGTTCCTTCTTATGTCTAATGTGAGCCATATAAAAAAACCTCCCCATATTTGGCGACTTTCCTCTACCCATTTTAGAAGATACCTTATGCACTGGACAGTTGAATCCGTGATTAATTGTATAGGTAGCTTCGTAAGTCTCAGAACTCAGGAAGTCCTTTCTAGCAGCGTTACTAGCAGCTTTCAAAGTTTCAAGGTAAGAAAGAAAATATTCCTCTAGCCAGTTTAGGCGACTGACATTTAATGAGAAAAAATGCCCTTTATCTGGATTTCTAGACTGAATATGATGATATGTGATGCTTACGTCATGCATAGCAAACCATTAACGTTTTTCAAAAAAAAATGGTTGCTTCTGCGACCATGAATGTGTACGCTTCCGGGTGCATGCCTATATTTTCTTTCAGTGTACTAATGGCACCAATAACTTCTGACGAGAACACTTCCTTGGCACGCCGAAAATTCATTTTTTCAAATTTAGTGGGTTCGATGTGTTTTTTAGTGAGGTGCCTGACCGGTTTGACGATCTCACCCTTTTGCATTGTGTATAGTAATGACAAGTATTTCCCTGAAATTATTCCAGTACCATCAGTCATCTCTCGTTACAGAAACTGCGTTCTAATGTTTTTTTTTAGAATGTGACAATGATCAAAACTAGGGAATACATTCCTAGACTCGTCGTATGGGTGATTGACCATTGGTTGCAAATTCCCTCCCCCTAAATGCCTCATCATTGTAGTGTTAGTTTTGTGATTATCAGAGACAGATATTATAATTATGAAACCGCATTGTTCAACCTCGAGAATAACATCCAGCAGGAGTTTATGTAAGTCCCGTCCTGACAGCTGCTTCGTGAAAAAGAAGGCACACGGTATCTGATAATTTGTCGAAAGATCTCTTAGCACAAAACACAACACACGATTGGCTGCTACTTGTTCCCGGCTGTAATTTTCATCCTCTCTTTCCTTTTGATGAGACGGTGCTGGAGTTGTGTCCTTGTACCCGAAGAAGGTGCAAGGTATGTCTAATTTCTCTTAGATTTATTAGCACGCTATTTTATTTTGTGATATAATTTTAATTTTGATAATGCGGAAATTATAATGATAATAATTATATAGTGTCACTAGCAACCCGCCTCGGCTTCGCCCGGGAACAGTTATGAATGTGCAAGGAATTCCTGTCAGACGTAATTTAAGAATGGCGAGATGCAAGCCAAATCCCGCTCCCGTCCAAACTAAAAACACTTATAGTGGGCGATGTATCGAAGATAGAGATATGCTCTCGCGGACTTTTTTGTAGAATTTCTCACGCTGAACAATTCTTACACTCATATTATAGTGATATTTTTAACGGTTTGCCCAGCGTAAGCTTAAAAAGCGCACGGACGCCAGGCTATTTTTTCGACCTTTTCACTGAAATCGTTACTGCTTGGCTCCCTTTGGTCATAAATAAATTATTTTCTACACAAATCTTCCTCGAGATCACCTTTACAGAATGGTGAAAGCAGCATCAAAATCCATCCAGTGGTTCTTGAGATTACACATTTAATATACGTAATGTACAGCTGATTCCTTATTGCGCCTATAATGGGAGGGGAGTACGCTCTACCGGCAACGAGTAGAAACTTTCCAATTACATGTTATACATGGGTTCTGACAGGGAATGTCAAGGCCGGTATAGAGCGCAGGTATGAGCGCATTCAGTCGGCCGTGGTCAGAGAGAAACACAATTGAGATCGGACCACGTACGAGAAATCAAACGAAATACCAATTTTGAAAAACCCATTAGCGGGACAGGGCTGGTTGAAATCAATGATCTTGAACCAGGGTAACAAAGCGGCCGCAGAAGCCAGAGCATGATGACATCTCGACGACTAGTAGAGAATAAAGACTAACTGTTCTCTATTGACCATAACCATATATTCAGTGGTCCAGACGAG
Source organism: Meconema thalassinum (assembly GCA_946902985.2). Taxonomy (NCBI): domain Eukaryota; kingdom Metazoa; phylum Arthropoda; class Insecta; order Orthoptera; family Tettigoniidae; genus Meconema; species Meconema thalassinum. Next base: position 1,607,143,029 of record OX336388.2, on the reverse strand, counting down.
AATAACGACAAGATGGCAAATGACACTATTCCAGGCACGGACAAGAGTTTGGAGGGGAGGATCATAGATAAGGTAAACAGGCAGATGCATTTAATGAGGGGAAATGTATTAGAGACTGCTAAGATGATAGTTAAAGAAGAATTAAAATACACGGCGCAACGAACTTCGTTATGCCAGGGGCCTTCGAAAAGTATCAAGATGCGTTAAACTACAATAACAGCAGCATTCCAGACATTAGAACATTAAACGTAAGTTGCTACACTACGGAGAAAAACGCAGGTAATGAGATTAACAGTAGTGTTACGTACGTAACGAACACAGACATACCTATCAGGTCGTATCGCTCCTATAAAGGGGACGTAGATGATATTAGATTTCAGGGAAGAGGGCGTAGAGAGCGACAGGTCTTATCCCGAGAAGAGGAAAAGAATAAGACGAGGATTAGTGTACAAGCGACACCTACTCCTAAAGCAGATCACGATGCAGAAAACAATTCAGCGGTGATCGGAGGAGACGAGAACATCACAACACATAATGAAGAAAGGCTGCCAGTGCACAGTGGGTCAAAATCGAAATCTAGGAGGACAAAATTATTTATTTTCATAATTAAAAAATCAAAATTTATTACTTCTACAGCATTCTCATATGATTGCCGCTCACTATTCCGGGATATAAACGCATCTTAGTGTAAATCTGACACCACTGTTCGAGCTGGAATCTAATCTTATCTCCTGCACTGAGCTTGCGTTATCTCGCAGTCTGAATTGGAGGGTGAATGTAAGTGGCTGTAGTTTGGTTGTCTATGTGGTTAGAGTGATTCTTTAAGATGGAACATGCAGCTGAAGGTATGATCTTTACATTTGTAACGTGTTTCTGTTATTAATGGGCGTAATTGTTACGTAATTTTAGCTATATTTGCATTATATAATATTTAACTATTATTTTTAAAATTATATTTTCACTTAGATTTTTAGTATGTCGCGTCACTCTGCGTCACGTTCCGCTTAATGTTAAAAGGTGGATAAAGTCTTGTAGTTTACGCCTATTATAAGTTTTTTTGCATCTTCTTGCAACTTACTGAGTTATTTTACGTTTTAGGAGATGCCGCGCAACCAGTTCTCACACGTTTACAACTGTTTGAAGCACTGGGTTCGAAGATTGTGTCAAAAGTGGAACTTTGTGAGTTTGTTAAAAGTAAATTAGGGGTAGAAAATTGTTCTGAAGAAATAACTGAATGCCTACAAGGAGATTTAAAGGATTTTGTTGATAATTTTACCAGGCGGTGGAAGCAGGTTCATAGAAATAAATCAAAATTCATTTCAAAATATTCTTATTGGTTAAAAGAGGAGATAACATTTTCGAAAATTGTGTATGATTCTAAATTAACAGAAAATTTAAATAATCCTACTCCATCCACATCGAAAGTCGGAAGGCCTAGGAAGCTTTTTCACGAAAGTAGTGAAAAATCAAAGAGACGAAAAATTCAACCGCTACTCTCTGCACATTCAGAACAAGAACTTATTCATGCCACACAAGTATCATTGCACATGTCTGGAAAACGAGACGCTGCAAAAATTGTTAAAGAAACTCTTAAGTCCCCACATAGAGCTACTAAAATTAAAAAATCCTATATATCACCAGCTGTAAAACCTGTACCACTTACCGGTGAAGAGGCTCTATCATTCCTTGTAGATAACAATTACAGCAAAAGCCAATATATGAATATGCGACTTGAATGCAAAAATAGGAACTGTAATATTTTCCCACCTTACCACATCATTAGAGAAACAAAACAGAAAAGCTATCCACCAAGTGAATCAATAACAATAACGGAAACATCAGCCACAATAACATTGCAATCACTGGTCGACCATACAATTGAGCGCCTAGCAGTAGTTCAAGAAGATGTTTTGAAGCAGTCTATCTCTAGCAATGATACAGTTCATATTATATTAAAATGGGGGTGTGATGGTTCAAGCGGACATAGTCAGTATAAGCAGAAATTTACAGATGATGACGGCAGTGACTCTGATGTTTTTGTAATTTCAGTTGTTCCATTACAAATGTATTCTTTAAATCTAGAAAGCAACAATCAAAAGAAAATTCTATGGCAGAACCCACGACCTTCTTCGACACGATTTTGCAGACCTCTTAAATTATTGTTTGAAAAGGAGACTGTCGAATTGACTAGGCGAGAGGTTCAATTAGTTGAAACTGAAATAATGTCCCTCCAACCAAGTAAAATAGAACTTGGTGATCAATACATATATATTAACCAAACTCTATTGCTGACCATGGTGGATGGAAAAGTCTGCAATTCTACTACAGGTTCATCAGCACAGAGGTGTTATGTGTGTGGTGCTGGTCCCAGAGATATGAATAACACACTCCCAAAAACAGTTTGTCCTGAGGACAGCTATAAATTTGGATTATCTACCCTCCATTGTTGGATCCGATTTTTTGAATGCCTGCTACATATATCTTACAAAATAGAAATTAAGAAATGGCAAGCAAGAGGGGATGAAGATAAGGGAAAAATAGAAAACAGAAAGAAAGTAATACAAAATACATTTCGATCAGAAATGGGTCTGCATGTTGATAAACCAAGATCTGGAGGCGTCGGAAATTCGAATGATGGCAACACTGCTCGCCGTTTTTTTGAGGATCCAGTCTTGTCATCCAAAATTACGGGTGTAAATGAAGAGCTAATCAGACGTTTTTCTACAATTTTGTGTGCTCTTTCTTGTCAGTTCCCTATAAACACACCCGCTTTCAAAACCTACACCCAGGATACAGCAAAATTGTATCTAAATCTATATCCATGGTATTATATGCCAGTCACTGTGCATAAAGTATTAATGCATGGTGCAGATATAATTGATTTTTGTATTATACCTATCGGGCAATTGTCAGAAGAAGCCCAAGAATCACGTAACAAAGATTTGAGAAAATACAGATTTGGACATTCTAGGAAATTCTCACGAAAACATACAAATGAGGACATATTACATATGCTGCTGATATCTTCGGACCCCGTAATATCTCATAAAACCAAAATTCAACATAAAAAGAGAAGATCATTTTCCAGTGAAGTATTACTACTCCTGAAAGAACCAGATGTACCGGCTCATCATGAACAGCATGAGGCAGTGAGTGACGATGATGCTTCAGATGACACATGTGATGAGTCATCATGGTCAGGGTCATCGAGTGATTAGTGATAGTGACTGAAGTGCTGTCTGCAATTATCCACAACTGCAGTCTTCCAAATTAAAGGTAAACTGAGTACAATCTATTGTAGTTTAGACTCTATCCAACTCCTAGTCATAGACAATTTCTTGCACGTGTACACGTATATGTAGCTTAAAAAAGGTCTTAACTGATGTTTATTATGAAGTAAACGAATTATATACGTTGCTTTCACTCTAAATTCATGATTAAAACGTAAAAATAATTTTGTCCCCCTAGATTTTGATTTTGACCCACTGTGCAGTGGTGAGAAGACAAACTGTATCTGGGAGAGTACCAGCTAGAGAGATAGAAATTGGGTCTAGAGGAATAAAAGGAACTAAAGGAGACAGCAGATTGAAGACGGCGGATAAATATGCTTGGTTGTACATTGGTCGACTGAACCCAGAAACAACAGTTGGATATCTAAAAGAAAATGGGGTGGGTGGCACTATTAGCTGCAAACTGGTCAGCAATACCGACACCTCGAGAGCTTTCAAAATAGGTTTTCCTTTTATTGAGCTCAACAAAGTTTATGAGGAATCTTTATGGCCATAGAATGTTATATGTCGGCCCTTTCGAGCGCCGTGGAGAAACAAAGGAAGACAGTTATGAGGATTGTAAAGAAGTAAAAGTCCTCAACTGGAATGTGGAAGGTCTAAAAGGGGTCATGAATGGCCTCTCGAAAGACTTTTTCAGCGATGTCGATGCTTGCATCCTAACGGAGACTTTCATCACTGAGGAGTCAAGGTTTGAAGTGAAGGGCTTCTACAACATACATGCACTGGCAACAAAAGAGGAAAGAGGGAGGCCGTCCGGGGGAGTTACATGCTTAATTAACCCGAAGTTAAAGCCTTTCGACATACTTATGAGCGAAGAGGAACAGCTAGTGGTACGAACTAAAATAGGGGTATTCATCTGTGTTTATTATAGACCGGTCTACAGTGCAATTGATATAATAGACAATATTCAAAGAGCAATTTATGTTACACAAGCTACTGATAGCGTTATACTTGGAGGTGATCTGAATTGTCCAGTGGACAAACTCAGTAGGAAATCGGAACTGGTCCTCAATTACTTGAAGGAGGAAGGGCTAAGGCTCGTGAATTACAAGAAGGCACTTACGTTTATTTGTTATAATGGAGGTAGCACCATAGACCTCATGTTTGTACGAGGTATCGCTATTCATGATCATGGACTTATGACAAAGCGTGATGCAGCTGTAATTAGGAAGCATATCCCAGTATTTACCATATTGACTGTTACACACCCCTTAAGACTTCCAGGAAAGAGGCAAAGAACGAGAAGAACACTAGACCAGAGCCTGTTAGAGACAAATTCAGACAAAATACCAACTATCATGCTGTCAATTAATGAGGGTAATTTAGATGTGGCTATGGCGGGAATAATGGAATTTATAGAAGAAGGAACTTCAACTATAGAGTTTACTCGTCAAGCGCGGAAATGGTTTGATAGAGAGTGCTTCAAAGAGAGACAAACTACATTACAGAAGCTACATATCGCTAAGAGAACTATGGATAAAGGTGATCTGGAACGCTACCAGACAGCAAGGAGGAAATATATAGAGCTCATAAAGTCAAAGAAGAGAGAGTTTAGAGAGAAAGAAGACAAAATGCTCATACATGACAGTGGGAAAGATCCGTATAAAGCACTCAGGCCAAGACAACCACGCTTCCCAGCGGACATCAGGATGGAAACATGTGAGGAACACATGAGGGGGGTTCTAGTATCCAAAGAGACCAGACCGGAGTTGGACAAGTCCACAGAGGTAGAGCATACTACGTACTTCACTATAGAAGAAGTTAGGCAGATCATCACGAAAAGCAAGGATAACAGAGCTTCAGGTGTAGATGGACTCTGTAATGAACATTTGAAGATTTCACTACACTTCCTGGAAAACGTATGGGCAGAGTTAGTGAATAAGTGCTTAGAGATTGGAACCATCCCCAGTACTTGGCGTAAGTCCATCATCAAACTGCTATACAAGGGTAAAGGCGATGTCAGTAAACCTGAATCATATAGGGTGTGGCATTGGAATCGGTTGCATGCAAATTGCTTACCAAGCTTCTGACTCGGAGAATAGATGCATGTGTAGACCACCTGCTTCCAGAAGAACAATTTGGATTTCGGAAGGGCAGATCTACTCTATTGGCTGCAGAATGTCTCTTAAAGGACATACAGGACACGCTTGAAGCTCACGGGAAGAAATATGTAATTTTTATCGATTACACCAAAGCCTTCGACACAATCAATAGAAGGAAACTTGTCATAAAATTAGAAAATTTACTAGGACGTTCTGACATGACAAGACTGATATCGAACATTCTGGCGAACAATCAAGTTCAGATCCATGATGGTATCGCACACTCGGACTGGATTGATCAGACAATCGGAGTACTGCAAGGAGACCCGCTAAGTTCGTTACTCTTCAATATCATGACCCACGATGTTGTCTTCAAATTAAAGGAGGGAACACAGAAAGTAAGTATATATATTTATGCAGATGACATGGCCCTGGCCTCCGATAATATAGAGGAACTACACAAGGGAATAGATCTTGTTGAGAAACGGGCGGAGGAGAATGAACTAAGGATGAATGCTCGGAAGACTGAATTAATGATATTCAGAAATGGAGGAAGGCTGAGGAAGGATGACTACATTGTTTGCGGGGAACACATACTAACACCGAAAAATCAATTTAAGTACCTTGGAATTACTATGCAAGTCACAGGGACTTCCTTTATGGTTCATATAAAGGAGAGACTTGCAGCAGCACTTAGAAATATAAGCGACATCAGACATTTACAAAGAATGTCAGTAAATTCAGCTATGGAACTTTTCAGAGTCAAAGTACTCCCATCACTCACGTACGGGCTAGAGGTCATATGGACTTATCTATCAATCAGACAATTAAAAGACATTGGAAGTTTGAAATCAAGGTATTTGAAAAGGGTGTTGGGGGTATCAAAATTCGCTCTTTCATGATATGTGTATGCTTTAGCCAGAGAAACATTTCTGGTAGAAGACCTTCGACTGCTAATGCACCTACCATCCACACAGGCATGCGTAGACCTGTTAAGCGAACTTTGCAGGAAGAGAGACTCCATCCCAGAAAGATTCTTCGTAACAGATGCAATGTTATATAAAGAATGGATGCGACCCGAGTATGAGCTGAGGCACCTAGTGACCAGATTTGCGATCCATGGCTTCCACCATCGCATCTGCACTAGGAAGTCCTTCCATCAGCCCAGCCAGAAGTGTGTTTGCCGATTGTGCAACAATCAGTGCGATATATATCACGCCATGGAATGCAGTAGAAGACTACTATCACTCACTCAGTTTTGTTTAGACGAGGACTGATTATGTTGTCTTGATCAAAGTGTAGTGCAGTGGAATGGGTGAACGGACTCGATGAACACAAGTCTCTGGTGTTACCTAGGTATACGATTGATTCATTATTGTTCACAATGTTATAATGTTGTTCCTATCTATGGCCATTGGCCGCAATAAATATTTTATTTATTTTCATAGCATTTTAAAACCCACCTTGCAAATGTTAGGCGATGTGAGTAATCCAGAGTTGTTAGTTCTTGCACTGATTGATATAGGTAAGGGTATAATTGCACGTCATTCCAAACTCTCCACACCGTCATATGAGAATCTCCAACATTTCTCGCGACTGGTTGAAGGATCATCATTTATTTCTTCTAATGCAGCCTCTTTAAACTCTGAGGTCTGTACCGACGACGTCCTGCCAGCGTCGTGCATCTGAGGCACGAAGCACCCTCCTTCACGAAGTCGCCTGTCAATTGACACGAAGGTTGAATGATGATATTGGCGGCGATTAGGGTCCCGGACGCTATAAATCCGTGCGGCTTCTCTCCCGTTGCAATTTGCTGCGCCATAAGCTAGGTGTATATCATCCGTTTCTTCGTTATTGTAACGAAACGGAGCCATTCTCACCAATTCATGCCACAAAAGTAGTAGCCAATGTGTGTAGACCTAACTGTACACTGCCCACTGGGGCCGAGTAGCGAGTGCGTCAGTCGCACCAGCATATCTCTGTCTTCGTCTATCATCCCTTCCCTTGCCTGAAGCACAGCAGTGGCCAGCGGCTTGCACTCTGGCTCAGCAAATCGCGCGCCCGGAAGTAACAAAGTAACCTCATTTTCTCGAAGGGAAACATTATCTCCGCCAATCTAATTGCGGTATTGTATTTTACATAACACGCAGAACGTCATATAATACAGGTGAAGATCATCATATAGCTTAAGTGTATGTTCATATTGTTTCCAGAATGAGGACTACAATATTGTCGACAATGATGATGGAATTCATCAAAGTACACCACCGTCAGTTCCATCTTCAGTGACCTCCTCAGCTAGGCGCCCAACGAAGACCGACCCAACTGATGAGTTACTACATGTTGTGGCAAAATAAATTCAAGTCACAGGAGGAGGGCAAATACGTGGCTTTTGGCCGGCACATTGCAGAAGAACTTGCAACAATGGACGATGAAATGGCTAAATATTGTAAAAAAGTAATTAATGATGCAATTTTTGAGGGTCAGATGGGTACACTGAATCGAACATCGACTATTATGACACAATCCATTTCATCTCGCCCACAGTCATGTGTTTACATTCGAGCTGAGGACACGCACCATGGAAATTCACATAATCCCTCAAGCAGTGCCACAGGAGAGTACCCGTCATATCTCCAAGTAAGTGACTACGTAATAAGCCTAAATTGAAAAACACAATTACACCCCTTTATCACACGATCATTTGGTCTTGCCATTCTACCCTGCCTTCATTATTGAAGAATTGCATGAACATATATCTTACTTCCTTGTCCTGTTGGCCATAATTCCTATTGAATCCTCTTTGTAGTGGAATGAAGATATTATCACCTTGCTCTGTGTGCGCCGCGGTGCTTTCCTCATAACTTAAGGGTTGTGGGGACCAATAAGACGGATATCGACGTCGTAAATAGTTATGCAAAACACAACAAGCCAAAACAACAGTTTAAATGCGATCTAACCTTAGGTTGATTTCTGTGTGAAAAATTCTAAATCGTGAAGCCACTATACCGAAAACGTTTTCTACTATTCTTCTTTCTCGTGATAGTCTGTAGTTGAACACTTTTCGTTCTGGATTGAGACCCCTTTGCCCGAAGGGCTTTTAAAAGTCTCTGCGCAAGGCGAATGCTTCGTCGCCCACAAACACATACGGCAGTTCTATTCAGCTGTTATGTGGACATTTTGGCTGCGGCAACTGGAGACGACCATTTACTAATTTCCCGTAAAACCTTGTGTTTTCCAATACACCTCCATCGGAAATTCGGCCATTAGTTCCAATGTCACAGTAAATAAACTCATAATGTGCATTGACAATAGCCATTAAAACTAAACTATTCGATCACTTGTGTTCGCTTTTGTGAATGTTTTTTTGTAGGCTATGTTCCCCGTACGGTTTGAAACACACGTTCAATTATTCTGCCCCATTATTTTTTCCCGTTATAATTGCAGTATGAACGCGGTGTTCTGATTATTTATTTGTTTACTTATTTAACTTATGTTTCATCTGAATTGTTGTTCTTTATTATTCTTGTCAACTCACCTTTTTTCTGAAGTGTCTTTCTAGACGCACCATACTGTCACACTTTCTCATGAGGTACTGTGCTCACCTCAGCGGCAACCCTCACAATGTGCATGGGGCTGTGCGTTGATTGGCTGTTTGACACCCCTCCTTCATTCTGGAATGTTCGGCGCGCTGTCGTCATTTCCACTATATATTCTCCGCCTCGCCGTCCTGTCTACATCTACCTGCCTGAACCAGTCTGACCACGGCTGCCTGCCTGTCCACAACAAGGCCCTTCTTGGGAAGGCCCTGTTAGTAAACATCGTGTGGCTGGAACCTTGCCAAGTGGCATTCTTCATCGCTCGGACTCTGTCATGCTAGGCGCGGCATGAGTCAACGACCTTCATCTCAGCAACTCAGTCAGCCCGCTAGCTCACTATAACTCGGCGATGAGAAACTATAACTGCTTGTAATCCGCCAGACAGATCATTACCAAGAGGTATGTTCCTGCGGGGTACACTTCGCCAAAGGAGTCACCATCTATCTTTCTCGGAAGGCATGCGGAGACATCTTAGAGGAAGCCTTTGTTTGGATTACGACCCGCTCCCTGCGGGCCAAATACTAAGTATAAAAGTATCAAATCATTGGTAACGCGAACTTCATTCACTTGGTTAACACATTCTTCAAGGCTAGGGATTTTTCTTGCTTCTTGCTTGGTTTTTGGATATTTTTCTTGAAAATACTTTTTAATCGCCTTTTATAAGGCCTTTTTATGCATTTTTATTGTAATTCCTATTTTATTCTGAGTTTCCTGGAGAAACATTGCATTTTTAATTACCTTCCTTTAATTATTATTCTAAATGAAAATATTTGTTCAAAAATCAAATAAATGTATTAAACCTTAGTTATCAATGTTTGGTCTCTTCCTCGTCGCTCTATTTAAGTTCCACTGTGTGCCCGAAACCTAATCCTCTATTTCCCAGTTGGGGTGCTATCTAATCACCCCTTTGCATGGTACCTCAACCCCGGATCGAACCCAGAACTTTCATTCTGAGACCACAAATTCTATTCTAAAAAAAAACTTGTGCAATCTAACATTTGTCTTACACATTTCAGTATATCGTGGCTAGCGCAGGAGATCTGCGGGAAGGCGGAAACAATCCCAGCATATTGTACAACTGTTTTCTTTCCGGAAAGCGGGTCTCAGTCTGGTGCTGCAAGCGGCTTTGGTGAGTGAGTTATTCCAACTTTCCAGCCATGCCAGTAATAATAGATGATAAACTGTTAAACTCTCGGGCGGCCTACAAAGGTCAACTCACCCGTTTTCAAAAATATTTAGCTACTCTACCGAAAGAGGAACAAAACCTTGATATTATATCTCAGCGTTTAAAAGCTTTTGAACAGGCGTACGAGAAATATGATCTCGTGCAACTTGAAATTGAAATCAAAAGTCCGGAACATCAGTCAGATAGGGAAGAAGTAGAGAGTAATTACTTTGATACACACGCTCAGGCTGTGGCATTAGTTAGAACTTTGACCCTGGCGTTGAAGGTAGAGGAAACTCAAGGAAGAATTAGCAACAATGGGAATAGTGTCAAACCATTGCTACCTAAAATCGAAATTCCGCATTTTTCAGGAAAGGAGGAGGTGTGGCAATCATTCTTTGAATTGTTCAGTTCATTAGTACATGATAATGCCGCACTTCCAGAAATTCAGAAATTCCATTACTTAAAATCCACTTTGCAGGGCCCACCCCTTCAACTTATAAGAGAACTCCCCTTAACAGGAGAAAACTATAACATTGCTATAGAGCTTCTTAAAGGCCGTTATGGCAACGAAAAATTATGTATACAAAGGCATATTCAAGCCTTATTCAACCTGCCCGCCTTGCGAGCTGACAATTTGTCAACACTGCGAGCCTTAAGTGACACGGTCCAACTACACGTCAGAGCATTGGCACGGTTGAATCAACCGGTCGAGCATTGGGATATATTCTTAGTTCACTTGGTTACTTCTAAATTTGATCCATCAACCTTAAAGGCATGGGAGAGGGAACTAACAAATGACACTTCATATACCTATGATTCACTACTTACGTTTATAAATAATAGATGTCAGGTTTTGTCAGCCGTAGCCTGTCATATGTCAGGAAGTGCAGATAACAAATCTAATGTTGTGAAGCCAGTCGGTACTAAAATAAACAAATCAGCTGTCTTTACTGTTCAACATAATTCAACAGATTGTATTCTCTGTAAAGCGCCTCACAGGTTATATTACTGCGTTGCCTTTAAAGCTCTTTCTACCGACGAAAGACGCAAATTAATAGCTCAAAAAAGATATTGCTACAACTGCCTGTCAGCTAGGCATATGGTGCCTGATTGCTTATCTAAAAATACTTGTTCCCATTGCAAGGCTCAACATCACACCTTGCTTCATAGGTTTGAAAAGCCACGTCAGGCTCCTTCCCCTGGAAGTTCTAAATATACATCCCCAGGAGCCAATGCGCAATCTTATACTCAGAGCTCTAGCTCTATTCGTACTTCCCAGGTGCTACTATCAACCGTGTTATTAAAAGTTCAAGATTCCTCTGGTAGATGGCTTGAAGCACGTGCCTTATTGGATAATGCCGCCACCCATGACTTCATAAGTGAGCGTCTCATTAAGAAACTTGGTCTTCCCAAGCAACCTACATTAATTCAGGTTACCGGTATTAACAATAGCAATGTTAAATCTTTGCATTTTGTTCGTGTTCATATCAAAGATGCTGTTAATTGTAACACAACATTTCAGTTGAATTGTCTTGCCATTGATACTATTGGCAGTAATACCCCTAGTAATTCTTTTGGAATTAGAAATTGGCAATTTCCTCATAACATTCAGTTGGCAGATCCAACATTTAATACGAGCGCTCCAGTAGACATACTTCTCAGTGCCCAAGTATTTTGGCAATGTCTCCTTAGCTCTAAGGTCAAAATATCACCAGGAGTGTTTGTTCATCATACCAAGCTAGGTTGGTTAGTAACGGGTCAGGTCCCTCGTAAGTCACTTCAAAATTTCTCACAATGTCATTTTGTCAATGCAAGTCTCGATTACAACTTAGAAAGATTTTGGAAAATCGAAACTATAGATTCAGTTTCACTTTCCTCAGTTGAAAATGAAATGTGTGAAAAACTGTTTCGCGAAACAACCAAACGCAATTCAGAGGGTAGATTTGTCGTAACAATGCCCCGTGTGGTTAATCCACCTCTTTTATTTGAAACACACCCTAGGGCTCTTAGAGCACTCTATGCTGTGGAAAGCAAATTTAAACGTGACCCTGTTGTTAAAACTCAATATTCCACATTTATGGAGGAATATGAGGCACTCGATCACATGGAGGTTGTTACCAAGAAAGATGATGCTTCTTATACCCCATCTGAAGTCATTTACCTCAATCATCATCCTGTTTGGAAGAATGAAATTTTAAAGGAAAACATAAGAGTGGTCTTTAATGGCTCTGCATTGGATGCCAATGGAACTTCTCTGAATGACACATTATTATCAGGCCCTCCAATTCAATCTGACATTTCTTCTGTTTTGATGAATTTTCGCTTGTTTCCTATCGCAGTGATATCCGATATCAAACAGATGTATAGACAGATTTTGGTCAATCAACAACAGCGCGACCTTCAGAGAATTCTTTGGTGCGACGAGCCTACTAAACCTGTCAAGATTTTTCGACTAAAAACATTAACATATGGACTAAAGCCTTCTGCTTTTTTTAGCCATACGTACGTTGAAATTGCTTGCTGAACAGGATGGCCCGTTGTATTCTCCTAAGGCTTCTGAAGTGTTAAAATCATCATTTTACGTTGACGATTTCCTTCATTCATTTGAGTCGGTATCTGAAGCACTACAAGTCTCTAAAGATTTGACTGCTTTGCTTTTGGAAGGCGGATTTTCCTTGTGCAAGTGGAACTCTAATTCGGAGTAATTCCTTTCTAAATTTCCATTAACTTCAGTCTATAATGACTCAGTAGAACTTCTTCAGGAAAGTAATTCTATCAAAACTCTAGGCATCTATTGGAGTCCTCAAAGGGATTTTTTCTTTTTCAAAATTAATCTCAGTGACATCCAACCTCAAACTAAGCGGCAAATTTTGTCTGAGATTGCAAAGATATTTGATCCTCTCCAATTTTTGGCGCCAATCATCGTCAGGGCAAAGCTTTTCATGCAAGACCTTTGGTCCTTGAAAACTGGTTGGGATGAACCAGTTCCTTCAAAGTTGCAAAAAAATTGGATTTCTTATGGAAATAGTTTGGAAGATCTTTCTAATATTATTATCCCGCGGGTGATTATTCCCTTTCCCTCCTGTGGAGGATATGAACTTCATATCTTTGCCGATAGCTCATTGAAAGCTTATGGATATTGTGCGTACATTGTTTGCCGTAATCTTGTCCAATCATATTTCTTTACCAATTTAATTTGCGCTAAGTCAAAGGTGGCCCTCTTAAATCTTTATCCTTGCCACGACTGGAACTTTGTGCTGCTCTTTTGGCGGTTGAATTATCGGTCAAAATCCGTCAATCTTCAAAAATCCGATTTATTAAAACTTACTTTTGGAGTGACTCAGCCATCACGTTGGCATGGATTGCCAAACCTCCCTCGCATTGGCAGGTGTTTGTAGCTAATAGAGTGTCCAAAATTCAACAATTGTCTAACCTTGAACAATGGCATCATGTATCTGGCAAGGAGAACCCTGCAGATGTCATTTCTCGGGGATGTTCCCCTCTTCTGTTGGCTAACCTGACATTATACTGGCACGGTCCCCGTTGGCTTCTGCAAGAACCTTCCGCTTGGCCAAATTTCCCTCTTCCGGAGTTATCAGACTTGCCGGATGCTGGTAAGATTACTGGATCTTCTCTTCTCGTTTCCGACTCTCCCCTTCTCTTGCAGCGATATTCCTCTTTCCATAAATTGGTGAGGGTTATGGCTTATCTCCTTCGATGGAAATATTTTGTGGTAGAACAACCCCTTTTTCCTAAGCCATATTTAACCCTTTCTGAATTAGGTTTAGCCACTACAAAAATCTTATGGCTTACTCAAAAAGAAATATTCTCTGAAGAATGCCAGGTGTTGTCCCAAGGTCAATCCCTTAAGAAATCGAGTAGGCTTTCCTCACTCGCCCCTTTTTTAGATACTGATGGTTTACTAAGAGTAGGAGGACGTTTATCTTTGGCTGTTCTTTCTGAGGATAAAAAATATCCAATTATTCTTCCCTCAAAGCATCATGTCACTTCCTTAATCATTCGTCAGTATCATTACCAGCATCTTCATGCTAGATCTCGTACATTACTTTCTGTTATTCGTGAAAAGTATTGGCCCATAAACGGAGTGCATGAAGTTACCTCTGTTATCCGGAAGTGCATTCCATGTTTTAAATCCAACCCTAAAATTACCGCTCAGCTCATGGGTGATCTTCCCAACTTTAGATCTGCGCCTGCTAGACCCTTTACCTTTACGGGGGTGGATTATTCCGGGCCTTTTGTTTACAGAAGAAATTCTTCTGAGGCCAAAAAATGTATTTCTGGAAAACTCTATATTTCGCTGTTTGTATGTATGGTCACCGGAGCAGTTCACTTAGAACTAGTTACCAACGCCTCTACTGCTTACTTTTTGGCAGCTTTTGCCAGATTTTCTGCTCGCCGAGGTCTTCCTTCAGAAGTATTCTCAGATAATGCTAAAAATTTTATCGGAGCTTCTGAACAAATTAAGAGAGCTCTTACTCACAATTCAGCGCTGGAAAGGATTACTGATTATGCTCACCAGAGAAATTTCAAGTGGCACTTCATCCCCCCTTATGCACCTCATCAAGGTGGGCGTTGGGAGTCTTGTGCGAAACTCACCAAGAAGCACCTTAGACGTGTTTGTGACCACACCCCCCTTTCTCATGAAGAATTTAATTCCTTAATCATTTTTATTGAGGGCATAATTAATTCTCGTCCTTTATCACCCTTACCTAATGATCCTTCAGATCTTCTGCCATTAACGCCAGGCCATTTTCTTATCGGTGGTCCGTTGACTGCCTCTCCCCCTTTGTTATATTCTAATTCTGAATCTTCTTTAGCCATTTCTTGGCGCAAAATTGAAAGTTTGCGCAACAATTTTTGGCGCCGCTGGAGGTTGGAATACCTCGGTTTGCTTCAGCAGCGTGGTAAATGGCGTGTTTCCTGCTCTAACCTTCAGGTAGGGGACTTGGTCCTTTTGAAAGACCCTAGTCCCCCTCTTGTCTGGAATTTGGGTAGGGTTGTTGAGTGCTTTCCTGGCAGAGATGGTAAAGTTCGCGTGGTAAAACTACAGACTTCTGCTGGTCATTCTCTCAGTCCAATCACTATGATTGCTCCTTTGCCACGCGAGGCCTAACTTCTGCGCTTTCTTACTGCAATTTTTTCTCGCCCCTCCAAGCATGTTCGCTTTTGCGAATGTTTTTATGTAGGCTATGTTTCCCGTACGGTTTGAAACACACTTTCAATTATTCTGCCCCATTATTTTCCCCCGTTATAATTGCAGTATGAACGCGGTGTTCTGATTATTTATTTATTTACTTATTTAACTTATGTTTCATCTGAATTGTTGTTCTTTATTATTCTTGTCAACTCACCTTTTTTCTGAAGTGTCTTTCTAGACGCACCATACTGTCACACTTTCTCATGAGGTACTGTGCTCACCTCAGCGGCAACCCTCACAATGTGCATGGGGCTGTGCGTTGATTGGCTGTTTGACACCCCTCCTTCATTCTGGAATGTTCGGCGCGCTGTCGTCATTTCCACTATATATTCTCCGCCTCGCCGTCCTGCGGCCTGTCTACACCTACCTGCCTGAACCAGTCTGACCACGGCTGCCTGCCTGTCCACAACAAGGCCCTTCTTGGGAAGGCCCTGTTAGTAAACATCGTGTGGCTGGAACCTTGCCAAGTGGCATTCTTCATCGCTCGGACTCTGTCATGCTAGGCGCGGCATGAGTCAACGACCTTCATCTCAGCAACTCAGTCAGCCCGCTAGCTCACTATAACTCGGCGATGAAAAACTATAACTGCTTGTAATCCGCCAGACAGATCATTACCAAGAGGTCTGTTCCTGCGGGGTACACTCGCCAAAGGAGTCACCATCTATCTTTCTTGGAAGGCATGCGGAGACATCTTAGAGGAAGCCTTTGTTTGGATTACGACCCGCTCCCTGCGGGCCAAATACTAAGTATAAAAGTATCAAATCATTGGTAACGCGAACTTCATTCACTTGGTTAACACATTCTTCAAGGCTAAGCCTTTTCTTGCTTCTTGCTTGGTTTTTGGATATTTTTCTTGAAAATACTTTTTAATCGCCTTTTATAAGGCCTTTTTATGCATTTTTATTGTAATTCCTATTTTATTCTGAGTTTCCTGGAGAAACATTGCATTTTTAATTACCTTCCTTTAATTATTATTCTAAATGAAAATATTTGTTCAAAAATCAAATAAATGTATTAAACCTTAGTTATCAATGTTTGGTCTCTTCCTCGTCGCTCTATTTAAATTCCACTGTGTGCCCGAAACCTAATCCTCTATTTCCCAGTTGGGGTGCTATCTAATCACCCCTTTCCACCTTGTAGTTCCATAAGAACGATCCACTTTCTCCAGGAACGATTATTTTTATTTGTTTCCCGTGAACAGCCCCCAAGCAATGCGAGAATTGCCACTTGTCTTCAAATTCTGCTGCAATTTTCAGCCACTCCTCTTCATTTGATGGAAACTGAAAAATAACATAAAGACGTAAAAATGAATGTTACAAGTTTCTAGTTTTGTTTCAGGTACCAGAAAATGGTGAATGAAGAGTTACGTTCTCGCGCATGATTTACATGAGAAGTATATTAAATTACCCATGTAAACATATTTTGTTAATTTTGACAACTTCATATTAAAGCCCGTACTATTAACTTGAATAAATAATACCATACCTTGCAGAATTCTTCTTTTTAGTTCTTCATAAATTGCTCTGCATGATTCTGGAATAATTACTCCTAGGGCTTGGGAAGAAACTGCAGCAGAAAATTTTAAATCTTCGTAGCTCCTTCCAGTGGCTAAGAAACGAAGTGTTACGGTCAACCTTTCGTGTGGAGTAATTGCTGTCTCATAACTCTGTCGGACTTTTTAATCCGTGGAGTTTTTTTTGAGAAGAGTTAAATATGTTTCTTCATCCATCCGCAAGTAATTAAACCAGTCACCTGGTTCTAACCTCAATTCATTCAGTAAATTTGTATGCGAGAAATCTTTTCGTTTCAGTAACCAGTCCTTCGTCCACTTCTTTCTGCAAACTGTCCTTCTTCCTTTCCTTTTTTTTTACAAATGATGGCAAGAGCTGCGTACATAATAAGATTGTCGGACATGTTTCGACACAGGCTTCTGAACAAAACTGCGCAGACTGTGTGGTGTGTGGCGGTGTCCTGCGTTCCGTCTTGCTTGCGACTTAAGTTTGCACAAGCAAGTCGTCAAGCAAAACGTAGCGTGTGTGGGGCCCTTATCAATGATATATCACAGAACGTTCATTCACATAAGGAAATTTTGTTTGCGGACGATACAACACTCGTAATAAAAGGTGAAACTAAACAGGTCTTACATCAGTCTGCTGACTCCGTTACAGAGGAGTTAACCAAATGGTCACAAGATAATCGCCTCATAATAAACTATAAAAAGCACTATATCTAAATTTCCACACTAAAGAGAATAGGAATCCTGCGAAGCCCAATATAACATTAAATGGTCATCAAATAGAAAATAAATCAGAAACAAAGTTTTTAGGACTATGGATACAACATGTCTTGAAATGGAATAAACATATACAATATCTGAATACTAAACTGAACTCGATGTGCTTTGCGTTACGTATTTTGAAAACCTGCACTAGCATGCAAACATTAAGAAATACTTATTTTGCTTATTTCCATTCATATTTAAGATATGGGGTCATATTTTGGGGTATGTCACCAGATGTACTAAGCACGTTTAGGATACAAAAGAGGGCGATTAGAATTATGGCAAATGTAAACACTAGAGAATCATGTAGACCTCTGTTATAATAATAATAATAATAATAATGCATTTTATTAATCCCTTAACGAGTCAGGGACTCATATACAAATGAATCGTACAGTTTTATCTTGTTGGCGACAAATTACAATTCAATGTTTAGTTTACAAGTTTTCAGTATGAAAATATCTACAACATTCTGTCGCTTTCATAAGTTTTTGTACACAATGTAGTCTTCTTTAGTCTTCTCAGATTTTGGAATTTCTTAAACTGACATTTTATAATCATTCCACATAAACTGTTTTAGCCTCCTTTTAAAGATTGGTAGGCTAGGTTCAATTTTTATATTTTCTGGTAGTCTATTGAACTTACAAAGGCACTATACTTAATGCTACTACTGCCATATTGTTTGGAATTGATATGGAAAAGTGATATGTCATCTGCATGTCTAGTTTTGTAAGCGTGTAAATCAGATTGTTTAGTGAAGTTTAAATTAGTGTGGATACCTTTGTGTAGGATTTGGTACATCAGGACATTTGATTTTATTTCTGCATTTAGGGCTACTGGTTGAATTTTACTCGTAATATAAAGGTGTTTGGTAGGTGTTAAAAAGGGTAGTTATACATATTTCTTATGGCTCTATTCTGAATTACCTCAATTTCCTTTTTTAGGTAATTTGAGCATTTTATCCAAGATTAAAGATTTAAACATTCTCCCACTGCCCTGCATATATATCTTTGAAAGTATTATGTTTTTTTTAAGACTGTAATGAATAAAGATGTTTTTCTTAAAACAAACAATGATGTTCATAGGCATAACACAAGGCAAAATCAAAACATTCATATTTCACACACACACACACGCATATATCAAAAAGGAACTTTTCACACAGGAGTTAAATTATGCAATACACTACCCCAGTATATAAAACTTGCCCCAAAAATAAAAACCTTAGCTAAAATGTTGAAAGCTTATCTGCAGTGCCATTGTTTTTACTCTGTAGTTGAATATATTAGTGTAAAGGAGCGATGAAATCTATAATTATATTTTACTTTTCTATTTTAATTGTAATACCTAGCTGTAAGTTGTTGTATTTATAGAATTAAGTTTTCATATTATGATAATAGAGTAAGGTGTAAATAGTTGTCCAATAAGATTGTTTCTCTCAAGATCTGTTATTATAATAAGTTATAAATAGTTATAGTATTAGTAATATATACCTGTTAGTTCTTTTATTTTATAGATGTAATTTCTGACGTGTCCTATATAAAAATGTATTGTATACATGTAATTGATCAAATGGATTTAATAAAAATCTAATCTAATCTCAAAAGCGGATGGCTGAATTCCAAGCTCGCTTGGAGCAAGCTATGGAGGCTTCCACGATCAGTGCTACCAACCCCAGCGACACCCTGAATGTTCTCGCGTCAGACTTTAAGGACTTCCGAGAAGTAATTACTACGGAACTGGACGAGATGAAGATAGAGGTAATCCTCTTCCAGGAGCATCTCGAGAAGCAGGACATCCGACAAGATAAGGCAGAGCAGTACAGTAGGAGAAACTTCCTTCTCCACCACGGAGTACGTGGGATACAAACGAGGACGTCTACGCGAAAGCCATTGAAACACTCGCAGGGAAACTAAATGTGACTCTGCAAATTGACAGTATAGACCGATGTCACAAACTGGGTCGCCAGCCAAGTACTGCTGCAGGAATAGTGGCCTCAGG
Organism: Meconema thalassinum; assembly: GCA_946902985.2. Taxonomy (NCBI): domain Eukaryota; kingdom Metazoa; phylum Arthropoda; class Insecta; order Orthoptera; family Tettigoniidae; genus Meconema; species Meconema thalassinum. Next base: position 1,607,123,430 of record OX336388.2, on the reverse strand, counting down.
GAGTAGGCCTATAATAATTAAGTTCCTACGATACCACCAACGAGATCGTGTTTGGCGCGCCAAGCAGTTTCTCACAGGCACATCGTTATTAATAACCGAATCCCTTACTGCAAATAGGAAGGACATTTTAAGAAAAGCACGGGACTTTTGGGGATTACATAATGTATCCACACAAGACGCCGAATTGTTGTCCACCTCAACAATGGCAGAAAACATAATATCAACACACCTGCGGAACTAAAGTTGCACATTAATCGGCTAGGTGAAGGAAACGGAATAAGTTCATAGACATGTGTACTAGAAGTTACATGAGGTTTGTGTGTGTGATTGTGTGTGAGTGTTTAGTATTTAGGAAGTCAGCTGTTTGTTTCATAAGGAAGTCAAGGTACCGGTACGGTAAGTTCTTGACCTTGTCAGCATGCCATTTAGAAATAGTTCTGTTGTCCTTGTAGGAGCCGATTCACCCTCGGGCAACAACCGAGGCGCGAACAATAGAAATTCTCCCCTCCCTATACTTTCACCAGCGCATGCTGATGCTAAGTTAAAACAAGCATTTTCAAACTGTCGGAGATCCTTACATTTCTGCCATCTGAATAGCCAAAGCTTACCAGCAAACATAGATGAGATTACAGCAATGTTCTGTGAAAACAATGTTCATGTAATAGGAATATCTGAGAGTTGGTTGTCTGAATCACTTCCAAATTGTGTGGTTCAGTTCGAAGGATATAATCTCCATCGCCATGATCGAGCCGATAGGATGGGAGGCGGTGTTGCCCTTTATTGCAGAGATATTCTGAAAAGCAGGGTTATTTGTTCATCATCGTCCGTCGAGTTACTGAAGACGGAGTTCATGTTTGTTGAGGTAACATTGAGTGAGCTGAAAGTATTGATAGGTATTGTCTATCGCCCACCTACTGTATCATACATTTCCGAGTTTGAAACTAGTCTGCTTAATTTACTGCCATCTTACGAACATGTCATTAATTTAGGAGATTTTAACACTAACTTACTAACCAAAACATACAAAGCAAAGAAACTTGAAGATCTATTTTCCTCCTGGGGCATGTCAATACTTCCGCTCGAGCCAACTAACTTCGTAAGCACAGTATGCTACACTTCACATACACTAATTGATCTCATCATAACAAATAACCCACAGAAAGTAGTGACTCATGGTCAAATACCAGTGCCGGCTACATACACCCATGGCTTAATGTACTTAGCGTATTCGCTCCGCGTTCCAAAGTACAGTACATGCAGAAATATAAAGGACATAGACCCGGTCCTACTGAAATATGATACCTACAGTCGTCCATGGAACGACATATTGAGACTGGACGACATTGACGAAAAAGTAAACAAGTTTAACCTATTAATACATGCACTATACAACAAACATGCGCCCAGGAGAAAGATAAGGATTTCTCGTAAACCTAAACCGTGGTTAACTCCGGAAGTCAAGAAAATGATGTAGCGTAGAGATAATCTTTTCAGACAATACAAACGTTCTGGTCCCCCAAATGATTTTGAAAACTACCGGGTACTTCGAAACCAAATTAAGCAAACTTTACCCAATCTTAAATGTAAGCATGCTCGTGATACAACCTGCCGACTAAACACGGTTAGAGCGTGGAAACAACTCGGTGCTTTGGGCATAGGAAATAAACAGGAGCAACTTCCTATACCTGACATTCAACTAGACGAGCTAAATGCATATTTCACGGATGCAGATACTCAATCCAGCCCAGATAACACTGCCAGTCACGGCCCATCATTTTCACCACCAGATCGACCCAGCTTTGTATTTCGTAACGTAAGCACTAATGAAGTTAAGAGAGTGTTGTATTCCATATAACCCCAGGCGAGCGGGATTGATGATATACCAATAAAATTTATACAATACATTATTGGTGCTGTTCTCTCCATTCTCACACACATGTATAATTACTGTTTAAACAATGGCACACTGCCTTCTATCTGGAAATACGCCAACGTGATCCTCCTTCGTAAGATACCATGCCCACTGCTACCGTCCGACTACCGCTCTGTATCTACTCTCCCTGCTCTCTCCGAAGTACAGGAACGGTTAGTACAAACTCATATACTGGAATATTTGAACACTCACTCTCTACTTGACCCACTCCAGTCCGGTATCAAGAAGGGTCACAGCACATGTACTGCCTAACTTAAGGTAACTGATGACATCAGACAAGCAATGGACCAAAGACAAGTAACAATGCTCACACTCCTCGATTTAAGCAAAGCATTTGACACCATAGATATACCGACCCTATTGAAGAAGCTAAAATCCCTCCTTGGCACCGAAGCCATAAATGTTTTCTCTGCTTACCTAACGGGTCGAAATCAGCGTGTGATGGTACAGAGCACCACCTCACAGTGGCGTCTGAAAAAGGCAGGACCCCCCTAAGGTTCGGTCCTTGGGCCCCTACTTTTCGTGCTTTATATAAACGATATCTCCTCCACAATTACCTATAATAAATATCATCTTTATGCAGATGATCTCCAAATATATTGCCACAATAGTATCAACGATATATCAAATGCAATAAGGGATATAAACACTGATCTCCATCAACTTAGTGTATACGCCCAAACTATCAGCATAGGCTCTCATAAGTTACTAAACTCATTAAAAACAACTACGTTGTGCCTCCAGTAACACTGAATTCAATCACCATCCCCTTTAGTAAAGAAGTAAGGAACCTTGGGTTAACCTTAACTGAAACTCTCGACTGGTCACCACATATAAGAAATACACGTAAAAAGATATACGCATCTCTTCACCCACTCGTGCACCATAAGAACATTTTACAACTAGGCATTAAGATTAAACTCATCCAGACACTAATACTACCAATTCTAGACTACTGTGACATCGTTCTCGTTAACGCGACTCATGGACAAACAATGAAACTCCAACAAGCATTGAACTCTTGTCTTCGGTTTGCTTTCAATCTAAGATACGATGCTCACATAACCCCAAGCTACCGTGTTCTTTCATGGCTTAAACCTGATGAACGCCGTAAATTTCACTTGCTGACATCCATCTATCGATGTATGCATGAAAACACCCCCACGTACATGTCATCAACATTTAGTTACTTGTCCTCATATCATAATCGAAGCACTCGATCTGGCTCTTCCCTCGCCATCCCCATCAACCACTCATCCATGTTTAACAGCTCTTTTGCTGTAGCTGGGCCTCGACTATGGAATTCAACTCCTCCTGATATCAGAAATTCCACAACAATAAATAAATTTAAGGCGCATGCCGAGATACCTGTTGAACAATGCTGATTGCCCCATGTGAATGAGATGGATGATAGAACGTATGACTGAGCTAGGATTATATCTAGGATATTATAGAAAGGTCTGTGACATTGTGATTACTATTATGAATGTTCAAAATGGCGGATATGTAAAAGGTTTATATTCTAAACGTAAGCAAAATTAAGAAATTACGCAGGTTTACCGAGGATTACGCGAGTGACTAAAGTGTTAAATATTGTGTGAACAGTGTAGGTAAAATACGTAAGAGAAATACAATACATAACTTGCTAAAAGAGAAGTCATATAACATTTAATATCATGACGGTCAACTGTGCTCCATGCGGCAAAAAGATCAAGAACAATCAGCAGGCTGTAGGATGTGATGGTGAGTGTGGACGCTGGTTTCATGTAACATGCATGAAAATGAGTAAAGATACGTACCAACAATTCCGGAAAGATGATACTTTCAAATGGTCATGCAATCGGGAAGACTGCCTCCCGCAACCTAACCTCAAAGAGGTTATGGCATCTTTCTCCCAGAAACTTGAGGAATCCCTTTCGGCGATGAGAGAAGAAAACCACGAGGTAAGAAAACTAGCAACTTTCTTATCAGAAAAGTATGATGAACTCCACCGGGAAATTGAAACTCTGAAGAAAGAGAGAAAAACCGTCAAGGACGCAGAAATGGCAGCATCTAGAGCTATCAACGAATTGGAGGAACTAAAACAGTACCAGCGCAAGAACAACTTGATAGTGTATGGAATACCCACGGAAAGAGAGGAGGATGTATTTCACAAAATCTCGGACATTGGCAAGACGTTAGGAGTTGAAATCACCAGGGCAAACATAGACGCAGCTCACCGCCTCCCGTCAACAAAGCCTGGGCCTCAACCGATAATTGTGAAATTAAATAATAGGTGGAAGAAGGAAGAGATTCTCAGTAGCAGAAGACAAAAGAAGACCCTGAAGACGAGTGAAATTGGTTACAGTGATGGTGGTAATATATATATCAATGAACACCTGACCCCAAGAAATGAAACCATCGCCAAAAAGTGCCGTGAATTGAGACAACAGGGGAAAATCTTTGCAACTTGGGTCAGAGACTGCAAAATATACATTCGGAAAAATCAAAATGGACCCTCAAAGCTTATATCAAGTGCTGAAATACTGGATGAACTCGCCCTCTCAAACTAAAATCAATGTAATAGTAAGATATCTACTAAGTATTATCCCATATGGAACTAGAATTACAGAAATTAAATTTTTTAGGTAATGCTAATAATAATACACTAGAATTAACCGAGTGTAACTGTAATACACTTAGCGATTATTATAAGATTAAGGACAGTAAACAGATAATAACCGATACCAGTACACTAAAATGCGTACACATAAATGCACATAGCATAAAAACAAGTTCGATGATATCCAAATAATGTTAGACAGAATCAAAGGTGTAGATGTCCTAGCAATCTCAGAAAATTGGTTAACAGAACAAACAAAAATGTTTTTCAATATTAAGAAATATGTTGCATATCACATAGTTAGAAAGCAAACTGGCGGGGGAGTATCTTTGTATATTTCAAACAAATGTAGCAGTACCCTTGTAAAGGAAATAAATTCCACCCACAGCATACTGCACATTACTGTGAGAAAAGGCCATCAAGAATACAATATAATCACTGCTTATAACCCTCATAAAAGCAACATTCCACACTTTCTAACTGATCTCGAAGTAATTATTAGTTCTTACTCAACGAATCCTGTTATAATACTAGGTGATATGAATATCGATCTATTATTTGGGGACAGATATACTAGTAGTTATATTAACCTAGTCAAATCATACGGTCTAGTCTTATGTAATACAAAATATCCAACTCGTGTAACACAAACTAGCTCTACTCTAATTGATCATGTATTGGCGAACGACTGTGACAAAATATGTAATGTCTATAATATTGATAATGATTTGAGTGATCACCATTTACTCATCTGTGAAATGAGAAACAAAAAGATAAACAGGAACTCAATATGTGATGATAGGCCAATAGAAAAGGATAAAATAAACTACAAAAAACTTAATAAATATTTAATAACTCAAGAATTTGTATGCAATGAAACTAACATCAATGACTACTACAATAAATTCTGTGATTTTATTAATAAAGGAATAGAAGCCTGTACTATGAAATATACGAATAAGGAGCCAAGTGCCCCACCAATAAAACCCTGGATCACACAAGATCTTTTAGCACTAATACACAGGAAAGATAAGATATATACAAAAACCAAAGTTAAAAATCCATCTGCAGAAATTTTAGAAGAATATAAAATTATTAGCAACCAAGTTACAAAACTTAAGAGAAATCTACAAAGAAACTACTTTGACTAAAAAATTCAAAATGCAAATAATCAGAGGGAAGTGTGGAGTGTTGTTAATGAGATGTTAAATAGACCAAAGAAGGGGAAAATGAAATTGTCAAACTTATAGTCGACGGCACAAATGTCGAAAAAAAGGAAAATATATGTGATGAAATTAATAAATATTATGTCAATATTGCTAACAGTATATGGGAAAATCAAGGAAACGGTGCTACCTCGGGCATTACAAGCTATAAAAATACTACTAGCACTAAGACAATCTTTATGTTACCTACTGATGCTAATGAAATACAATCAATTATAAACTCCCTAAAACACAAAAACAATATAAGTGAGGACAACACTACTAATGTCATGCTACAATTGTGTCTTGAGGGCCTTGCACCATATCTTGTCAAAATAATAAATCTTTCACTGATGACTGGTATATTCCCCGATGCCTGTAAAGTCTCTAGGGTGGTCCCGATCTACAAAAAAGGGGACAAAACCCACCCATCAAATTACAGACCCATTAATATTATATCTGCCATCAGCAAGGTTCTAGAAAGCGTTGTTAAACGAAGACTTATGAATTTCTTCATGAAAAATGATTACTTTGCAAACTGCCAATATGGGTTTATTCCAAATAGAGGAGCTGATAGTGCTATATTTGAAGTAGTAACTGATGTAGAAAAGGCATTAGATGAAAACAAACTAGCTGCTGGTGTACTAATTGACCTTCAAAAAGCCTTCGATCTGGTTAACCATAAGATTCTCCTTAATAAACTAGAATTTGCAGGCATCAGAGGAGTGGCACATGATTGGTTCAAGAACTACCTCACTAACAGAAAACAATATGTTGCAATCGATAATGTAAAAGGATCTCAAATGAGAATTGACACAGGAGTACCTCAAGGTTCTGTCTTAGGACCAATTCTTTTCTTGGCCTATATTAATGATATAGTATTATTAGAATTGAAAGGCAAGCTTAAACTATTTGCAGATGATATTTTTATACTCTATCTGGGAACATCTGAACAGGAAATTATGCTAAATATTAATTATGATCTCAATAAGCTGGTGGATTGGTTGAGAGCACACAAAATGGTTATCAATATCACTAAAACAAAATATTTGTTCTTCCATAAACCATCATACAAGATTGAGACCACAAACATAGTCAACATAGCCAACAAAGAAATAGAAAGGGTTAAATCGGCAACATACTTAGGAATCACACTAGACAGTACACTAACCTGGGAAAATCATGTAGAAAATGTAAAACATAAAATCAGCCCTTTAATTGGTATTATTTTCAGATTAAGATATAGCTGTCTTACTAGCCAACAATTGAAAAATATATACTTTGCTCTGATACATTCACATCTAATGTACATGAATTTCATATGGGGAGCTGATAAAAGAACTTGAGATACTCCAGAAACGTGCTATAAAATCTATCTTTGGATTACCTTGGCTCACACCCTCAAATGAATTGTACTCAGGAACTAAAATTATGCCACTGCAAAAACAAATAGCTATGTCAGCAACAGTATTTGTATACAAATTAGAAAACAAATTGATACACACACACATCCATTTTACCCATGCAAATGACATTCATCACTATGCAACAAGAGGAGTAAATCAAATATTCACCAGCCATTCCCAATCCATTAAATTTGGAACTAAAGGAATTATGTCCTCTATAATAAAAGAATACAACTCGCTACCATTAGGCATAAGGGAAAGTTTCTCTATAAAAACATTTAAGAGGAAAACAAAAGACTTCCTATTAAGGAATGAATAGCCAATGTACAATAGCCTTAAGCAATGCAATGTATCATACCGTATTATCTCTGTAAAGTTAGTCACTAGCAATCTAAGTTACTATTAAACTAAACAATAATGTTACAAAAATTATATATATGCCATGCTGTAACTATGTTACTTGATTGTCCCTAACACGAGCTCAGGCTCATTGGGACCTATGTAAATAAATAAATAAATAAATAAATAAATTATTATTATTTGTATTGTTATAATAATTACTATCATTGTTCATGTGCCTTTTTCATTAATATTAGTATTAGCATAATTAATTTACTCCTTATTTATCATCATAATAATTTTTTGTATTTCCGAAATTGTCTCATATGTACTGGTATCATATTACGTGGTTAAGTGTAAGAGAGGGCCATGAGCCCTAACTTCGCCACTACCGAAGACATAAAATAAATAAATAAATAAATAAATAAAAATTATCGAACGCAACATAACCCTCAATTTACGCTCGTGCACTTCCATCAAGCAGTTGTTCTCAAAATTCAGCTATTTGATACACACACCGCTCGTCCTAGAAATTTTCACAAATTTGGTATGCTCCTCAGCAACGCAGTTGGATTCTCGTCCAGTTTTCCTTCACTATAATTGTCATATTACCATCAGCTGTATATCATATTTTTCAAATGACTAGTCCCGTTGAACATTAATAGTCCTTGCCACTACAAGGAATTCTTAGCTCGCAACTGTTGGAACCAGATAAGATCAAAGAATACGGACAAAGATATGCCGTGCAGAACATTCTTTCGAGAACTGCACGACTACACAATCTAACAAATGGGAAGGGCGTATGGAACGCCGACGCTGTGACGTCTAGGGATTCATAATACGCTTAGGCTCATAGCACTTGGAAGAAGAAATAAAGATAAATTAATCAATTCCTATGTTAAATTACAATATAAGAAAGCTAACTTAACCTAAGATTATGCTGCTAAGTGTACATTTTGCTAGACTATGTTTGTATAGAATAATACAAAAAATGTAGTCAGAAGACTATTTCAAAAGACAACTTTGCATTTTTTTTTATTATTATGGCGTTGTGCTCTAACTGAAGATAAAAATAAATAAAACATAGAATATGTACCGGTAACTTAAAAGAACTGGGCCCTGTAGTCTAAGCTACTTATTCAACACAAAATTCATTCCGTGAGTTTCTCCTACCTCGTTCTCACGTATTTTAGGCATCTTGATGAAATCTAAATAAGAATTTATGCAAAAATAAATTACCGGTATATAGAAGTTTCAAAAAACTTCAGGTGAGCGGAAAATGAACACATGCAGTATGTAAATAACCGTAATGACTGTTTTTTCGATGTACCCCATTAGACTTGAAATTTCAAAGGAAAATGTGAAATTATTCAATCACATTAACAGCCACAGAGATCAGTGTGAAACAAATTACAAACATTGGTCATATTCTGTACAATGCATTCTGGGAGCTATCGTGAGCCAACTTTTTCCAAACTTTGGCAACTTAATGGTAAGACATTTTAGTGATATTGTTGTATTTATTAACTGAATACATATGTTAATACGTCTATTAAACACAATTTCCGTCATGGTTAATGTTTTATCATCATTCATCATATTGCCGTACTTGGATATTACGTGACTAAGATGGTTCCACTGTAAAAAGCATATCAAGCAATTATACCATAAACCACCATGCACGTAGTGATAGGTTACCTATTTAGTAAGTTATTCAAGGTGGTGCGGACTATACCTGTCGTTTCGAATCTCGGCCAAACATTCGTGGTACTGAGAATCTGATGCTCTTTCTAGAATGTACGGAGAGACTCTTTATTCTCAAAAAGAAGAACAATTGGAGATACGTAAGAGTTCAGCCAATGTTATTCTCTCGGATTCTCCTTTATTATTTAAGGACATCACTGAACATCAGCGGAGTAACGAGAAATTAACTGAGATCATTAACAGGATAAAAGACGGAGAAGTTGTGAAACCTTATTGCATTCGTTGGGCGTTCTTTGTTGTCAAACAAGACATGCCAGAAAAGCGAAGACAGTGTTGCCTCGGGAACTTATATCTGAGATTTTCAAGTATTACCATGAATCTCCCATTGGAGGACATCTGGGTGTCTTTAGAACGAGAGGAAAAATTCGTGAACGTTTTATTTGGCAAGGCATGGATTGTGATATACGTAAACTCATCAAGAATTGTCAATCCTGTAATTTGAGTAAACCTGCCTTGGTATGTCCTTCAAGAACAAAATATAGAGCCAAACTTACTTGCACTGCACACGGAATTATGTTAGTACAAAATGTCTGATGTCAAACAGGCTTACCTTTGTCATCAGCTGTTCTGCTGACATGAGTGCAGTGCCGTTTCGTTTGTTGTCCGAAAACATTGATGTCGAAAGCTGTTCGGTGATGTAATTTTCACATTACAATTCTGCCTAGATGTTAGGCCCCTTAAAACAACAATTATCATCATCATCATCACATTACAATTCTACTGGGTCTACGCTACTAGAATCACTACACAAACTATTTACATCTGGAAAGCTATACACGTCTTTGCAATTATCGAAGTCTAGATCACTCTCAGCTTCATTGCCTGATTGTGATGGGGAAATATCCTGTAAATGTAAAAATTCAGACATCCACGACCAGCGTTGAAATAGGAATCTCTATTTCGCGGGCTTATAGGCCGTCGTCTAAGGACATTTTGTCGTCCTGACGTTTCGCTGAAGACTGCGTTCAGCATGTTCCCAGGTTACATTAAGCGAGGTAAAACAAATAAACAGAAGATATATAAATAGTCAACAACCCACACATAGAGGCTACCATAGCAACGGCGTACCACATAAAAGTAATGCATCAAGGACAGGGCTGCTCTTCTGTTGCAGCTTCTCGTCTACGACGGTCAATGAGGGCAGGCTTGAGGGGATTAAGGACTGGAAGCCAAGCTCTGTTCACACGTTCGGCTTCCTCCTTAAGATTGAAGCTGTTAGTATGCTTCAGGATTTCAATGGCCTCCCTTTGTAGCATGGCATGATAAGACACCGTGCTGGACAGAACTTTGGTGTCTCCATATCTTATGTCGTGACCGGCGAGTAGCGAGTGTGCTGCAACAGTGGATTTATCTGTTTGTCCCAGCCGGCTGTGTCGTTCGTGCTCCTTGAGGCGAGTGGCAATACTTCTTTTCGTTGTTCCAATATATACTTGGCGACAATCACACGGGATTTTATAAACCCCTGCCGCGGTATGAGGATGTCGCTTATCTTTAGCGGACCTAAACATGTCCTTAATTTTTCGCGTAGGCCTGTATATGGTCTTTTTTATCATGGGATTCAAGTAGCCTCCCTATTCTGTCCGTGATCTTTTTTATATATGGAAGGAAAGCTCTAGCCAGGGGCTGCTTGTCTCCAATTACCTTTGTAGTTGGACGTCTTGGATGGAGTGCTCGCTGGATATCTTTCTGGCTGTACCCATTGGCGCGTAGGGCCTCATTGAGGTGTTTAATTTCTTAGTTTAGGCACTGCTTTTCACAAATTCTTTTCGCGCGGTCAGCCAGTGTTTCTATCACTCCATATTTCTGTTGTGGGTGGTGGTTGGACGACTTATGTGAATATTGGTCAGTATGTGTCGGCTTACGGTAAACTGTATGTCCCAAGGTTAGACCAGCGGCCTTCGTTACCATAACGTCGAGAAAAGCGATTTTCTGTTCATTCTCTAACTCCATGGTAAACTGAATGTTAGAGTTCAGGCTCTTAAGATGTAGTAAAATCAGATTTAATTGATCTTTACCATGGCTCCATATTACAAAAGTATCGTCCACGTATCTTAGGTTTGAAAGGTGCGGTCTCGAGTGCTATTTGTTCAAATTTTTCATGAAGAAATTCGCAATCACCGGACTCAGGGGACTGCCCATGGCGACCCCATCAATTTGTTCATAGAAATCACCTTTCCACAGGAAGTAGCTAGCGGTGAGCCAGTGGCGGAATAAGGTGGCGATATCATCTGGAAAAATCCGTGCGATGTACTCCAGGGCTGCCTTTATAGGTACTTTCGTGAAAAGAGAGACCACGTCAAAACTGACTAGTAAGTCACCAGCTTCTAGTTGAAGTGGACGATACTTTTGTAATATGGGGCCATGGTAAAGATCAATTAAATCTGATTTTACTACATCTTAACAGCCTGAACTCTAACATTCAGTTTACCATGGAGTTAGAGAATGAACAGAAAATCGCTTTTCTCGACGTTATGGTAACGAAGACCGCTGATCTAACCTTGGGACATACAGTTTACCGTAAGCCGACCCATACTGACCGATATTTACATAAGACGTCCAACCACCATCCACGACAGAAATACGGAGTGATAAAAACACTGGCTGACCGCGCGAAAAGAATTTGTGAAAAGCAGTGCCTAACCAAGAAATCAAACACCTCAACGAGGCCCTACGCACCAATGGGTACAGCCAGAAAGATATCCAGCGAGCACTCCATCCAAGATGTCCAACTACAAGGGTAATTGGAGACAAGCAGCCCCTGGCTAGAGCTTTCCTTCCATATATAAAAAAGGTCACGGACTGAATAGGGAGGCTACTCGAGTCCCATGATATAAAGACCATATACAGGCCTACGCGAAAAATTAAGGACACGTTTCGGTCCGCTAAAGATAAGCGACATCCTCATACCGCGGCAGGGATTTATAAAATCCCGTGTGATTGTGGCCAAGTATATATTGGAACAACGAAAAGAAGTATTGCCACTCGCCTCAAGGAGCACGAACGACACAGCCGACTGGGACAAACAGATAAATCCACTGTTGCAGCACACTCCCTACTCGCAGGTCACGAAATAAGATATGGAGACACCGAAGTTCTGTCCACCACGGTGTCTTATCATGCCAGGCAACAAAGGGAGGCCATTGAAATCCTGAAGAATACTAACAGCGTCAATCTTAAGGAGGAAGCAGAACGTGACCAGAGCTTGGCTTCCAGTCCTTAATCCCCTCAAGCCTGCCCTATTGACCATCGTAGACGAGAAGATGCAACAGAAGAGCAGCCCTGTCCTTGATGAATTACTTTTATGTGGTACGCCGTTGCTATGGTAGCCTCTATGTGTGGGTTGTTGACTATTTATGTATCTTCTGTTTACTTGTTTTACCTCGCTTAATGTAACCTGTTAACATGCTGAACGCAGTCTTCAGCGAAACGTCAGGACGACAAAATGTCCTTAGAACACGGCCTATAAGCCCGCGAAACAGAGATTCCTATCCTGTCAATGGTTCAGAACTTCAGCATCCGTCAGTCGACACATTTTCATGTATACAATCTCCTCTTCTCTGCCACACACGAATTAATTCATCCGTCAAACAAGACTCGACCAGGGGAAATAATAATGCAGCACAATTGTCGGTAGTCAGACCCATTGACTCTAGGGACCTAACATTAACCTCAATTCCACCATACAATACTGAAAGAGAAGGTTTTTCTGTCACTAGATTTATTACCCTATGTCCATCACGTAAAGTTCTATCTATAGATCTTTTCGACCATAGCGGGCTTCTAACAACTGTACAGCCTTGCTATAACTCTCGGCAATAGGAGAAAAACCACTCACAAGATCATACGCCCTTGTTCCAGGAGTCATAGATTCTCTTAGACAAAGAATGTTTTCTGCAACATCCAGTTGAACACTCTCATATATTCGCTTGAAAATGTGTCACAAGATAAGCTTAAAAACCCTTTGACATTTTTGAAATCGGAAGTAGAAAATGAAGAGTACTTACAACTTACTAGAAAGAGAGGTAACGTTACTGCGGAAAAGAAACAAATTTCAAAATCCTTGAAACAGTGTGATGTTCCTACTGCTCAGGGTTTGGTATCAACGGGAGGAGTGGGAGTTACATGTGCTTTTTGTGGTGAAGAAAAACATCCTTCATCGGGATGTACGGAAGCAAAGAACATGATTCTCGAAGAAAGGAAGGCCAGGTTGTCAAAGAAGGGTGCATGCTTCAAGTGTCTCAGGGTTGGTCATGTTGGAAGATGATGTCATACTCGCCTCTCCTGCAAGTTTCGTAAGCGGCAGCATTATCCGGTTATGTGTGATTATGGGTATTACTCATAATACCACTACTCCTTACTATCCCAATCCGTCGTTTGCTGAGAGAGTTAATAGAAACCTGAAATCTGCTCTCATTGCTTTCCATCATCTTGACCATAAGAGATGGGATACTTCGTTGCATTGGCTGAGTTTCGCATGCAATACTGCGATTCATGAAACTCATCACTCGACTCCGTTTTCTCTTGTGTTTTCCTTTGAGGCAAATTCGCCCGTATGGCTTTTAGTGCCGGGAGTGTCCGAGGACATGTTCGGCTCGCCAGTTTTGTAGCTGCTTCGAGACGGACACCCAATGGGCGAGCTACAAGTATCATTGGGGAGAAAAGTTGGAATGCAAGGACGAGTGGGAAGGTAGAGGCTGTGGCCTCTAGTTAGGGACCAACCCCGGCATTTGCCTGGAAGGAAGATGGGAAACCACAGATGACCTTCTTGCAGGTTGCCGGCGAGGGGATTCGAACCTCCTCGCCTCCCGGGATGTGAGCAACTGCCAGCAGTCATGCCGTAACGACTATGGCTAACTCACCCGGTGCCTGTTACTAATTTATGGTCTATTCACGATCTGCTCCCTGTCGAAATGAGCCCGGAGCGGGTGAGATCAATGTGGCAGAAAGCTCGAGAAAATAACAGAGTTTCCCATCGAAAACTTGCCAAAAGATATAATCTTCGACGAAAGGATAATCCTTTTGAAGAGGGTGACTTGGTGTTCATCCGCAATTTGGTTCCTAAAGGTGTTGGCTGCGAGATCTCAGGCAAGTTGAAGGTAAGATTTCGTGGCCCCTTTAAGATTTAGAATTTTGTTACTCCGGTCACCTTGATTGTGAGTGATGTGAAATCTAAAAAGAAAGTTAGAGTTCATGTTTCCCAATGTAAGCCGAGAGGTGATAATTCTCTGGAAATCTAGTTGATTCCAATTACTAGTGCGATTTAATTTTAGGAATTAGGATTTATTTCTTTGTGTATTTATTATTTGTTTTAAATTTGTGTTTTATGTTTTGCTTTCCGGAGTCTTAAGTCTTTGCTCCCAGTTTTGTGAATGGAATCGATTTAATGAACGCTACCATATTGAGCTGGCTTATCTTATATTGACTTATCTAATCTATTTGAGCTGATTGAAGACCTATGGCCTATTTTGGCTTTCTCCCTAACTGGAAGTGATTTGGAAGATTTCTCAGATAATGTATATCTGAGCTTTTACTTGTGCGTCGGTGAAATCTGGACAGGTACTGTAGTTGTCGGAGTAATCTCGTGTTGCAGGTACCACCTCTCCGCGGATGCTGGATGACCTGGAAATCTCTACTTTATCCTCTACGTGTGTCCCTGGCCAGGACTACGTCTTACCATCCTTGCCATTTTGGATGATATTTACTGTACTTGCTGAAACTGTGCCCACATTCTACGGGGAGCTGATATTATCGACCCTTGGTCTAATTTACGAGAGGGAGAATTGTGCCGGCAACTTATCCGGACGCTCTTTTCTCCCGGAAGAAATTATGAAATGGTCGTGAACGACGGAAGTATATAAAACATTTGTGTATTTATGGTTTGACTCTGTACTTATTAATGTAACTGTGTCTCTTTGGAAATTGATCCTTTACTAAGGGTTTTTGTTGAGAGAAAAAAAAGGACGAGTGGAGTACGACTCTACCTTGTAATTCTGGGAGCTTTAAGTTTCTATTGTAAACTCCGGAAGGTCAATTTTCCTTTTCACAGTGTATTGAGTGTTCTGGGTGATTTGTTTTGCCCTAACTTGGTGCTTGGTTTGGTTCTGTTTGTTCTCGACCATTTGGTCTGCCTGCACCCAGCACGGTTCTCCTCCTTCCTAACCTAGTTTTTCTTTCTTTTTCGTCCTGTCTTTTCTTTTTGATACTCTCGTGCTGCTTTATTTCTTCCTTCCTTTTCCACCCCAGCACGGAGAGCTAGGTTTAGTCCCTTATGGACTCCGTTTAATCTATTTTATGTATTTTTTTCTCTTTGGGGATTGTTCCTTGATGTTGCCCCTTCGTCTTCTTTTGTCGGGGTGAGTGTTAATAATGAATTAGAACCAAGAAGGAGGAAGAGATGTATCACTGAATTTTGACTACAAAATATTATCAGATTTAATGATTTTTTAATCCCCGTTCAGTTCCTCCCTTGCCTTCCGACAATGTAATATGTCTCACCAGGTTTGGGCAATCCACTACTGATGCTACTTCATGGTACTTAATAATTAAGATGATGAGTGTGCTCGAAGATGAACACTGGAACCACTAGGAATATGTATATAAGGTTTGGACTTGTATTTCAAGTTATTAAGTTAATGTTAATTTTATGATGTTATTAAAAGGCCTCTAATGTTTTAAATGAGATCTGTTGATAGTTTATGTTTACGTTTGTGGTAGTAATTGGAATCACAATATATAAGTATAGATGTTTCTCTCTATTCTTCGGATATCATGGGGGTATGGGAATCACAACATATCCCGGCAAATTCCACTTTCACCGAGGGGCTACAATATGTTTGTCCAATATTAATTCCGTAGTTTTTGTCGCCTCCCTTGCTAGCAAACAGCTGTTCAGGCGCGAGGATCAGAAACTGCCATTCTTAGACAATCATGGCATTTTGCGAGTTAAACAGAGAGGGAGGACAACATTGATTTTCGCCAGCATGCTATATTGCCGGGAGATCACCCTGGTGTGCAGCGACTTATTTATGACACGCACATTCGGCAGTGCCATGTAGGCTCACAGACTCTGTTATGTATTATTAGAGAGAGTACTGGATCTTGAATGGAAGACGAGTCGTGAGATCATCTGTACAAAAATGTGTTGTTTGCAGAAGGTACAAGAAGGAGCGACTGAAAGTTTCTACTGTGCCCAATGGGACATGGCTGACTGGCATCGAACCGGGGTCTATATAGAGGAAAGATCAGGTCCATGATTTGCCTAAGAATCGAACCATTGATCTCTGAGGGGGAACAGCCACAGTGAACCCAAGGAGCAATTAGATAATAACAGTATATAATAAATAAAGCTTAATTCCACGTCCAGAACGGGAATTTTAGACAATAATAAGTTGGAATATTGTGTAAACTGCAAGCCAGTATACGAACACGCTAGCAAAAGCTAAAGAAACCGAGCCAACTTGAGAGCTAATAGATTGGATTTGAAAATGGGAGGTACAGACGGACGCCAGTGCACTATTTCTTGGCGGCACTGGAGTGAGAAGGCCGTGATTAATGACCGAGAAAACCCCCGTTGGACAAGGCAGAGAAGCAGAGAGGGGATGGTCATCTAGAGAAATTAATTAATTACTGCCAAATGAAGCATTTTAACGGGATGAGACTTACACCCAGATACTTATATTCGAAGAGAGGTAATTTAGGAGTGTCTGCACACCTAAATTAAAGCCTGTATGTGATTATGAGCATATTCACACACATACTGCGGACGGGCATTGGTAGGTTTCGTAGCCGGAGGGGATTCACTCAAGATAGCGTTACCACGCCATGGAGGAAAGCAATTAATTTTAATTAATTGAGCGAAGGAATCACCGGCACGCAAGTGGATCTGGAACCTCCATGAAAAGACGATCAAGAATCACGCTTTACCTTGTCAGTAAACGCGATATTTCAGAAAAGAGCATCTCCTGAGATTAAGAGGACTACGTTTTGTCAGAAACCCTTATATGGAGGATAAAGGAGGAGAGAGTCAGTTTTTCTTTGACTCAACTTGTGGGACGACATGATGTCCAGCCACACGGAATAAGTGCGCGCAATATGCAAGTCGTTATGTTCAGAATCTTTGTGATGGATAATGAAAGGTGCATTATGCAGCCTAGTACAAGTAATTCTGCAATAATATTATAAACAGTCCACGGCAGACATATAATCAGGCAGTATACGCGACTAGAGCTCGAGTCAGCCGGGAAGGCGGTGCGCAGAACACAACGCTACCATTACGTCACGCCTCACTTCCATCCCACCAATCACAGTCAGTCTGTCTTGAGAATCTGAGCTAGTGTGTTGTCAGAAAAGCGAAGTGGTCATATCGTAATATTTAAAGATCCAGTGGAAGCGATTGTGTACATTTTGGGTGCTATGGAAACAGAGGGAAGTAAACGACAGTTTCTACATAGGCGAGCCCGAGAAATAGTTTACAAATTGCACGAATTTGAAAGTGTAAAGCAGCGTGGAATTGACGGGCACGATGAGGTAAGCGGCAGTGGTGCCACACCGCAGGAACTCACGGCAGCAGCTTGCGATGCGGGAAATCGGACCTGGTGGACCTGTCGCAACAGTGGATATGTATATCTGTCTCCCTCTGCGCAGTTCCCAGAGAGCCGGCTGCCTTCACGGCTGACCCGAGCTCTAGCAATCAGTACAGCGTAGAGATATTGCAGTGTGATTTTGAGAGACAATGAACTTATCCACAGGAAGAGTTATGATCTTTAAAGTATCATGTATAATAGTAACAGATACTACAGATTATGGGAACCTGGAAGGCATCACAAGTATTTGTGATATATAACTGAGCAACACACTGGAAGATAGAAGATAGGAATTGTAGGAGACGGGAGATGAGCACACATACTCGAGGTAGACTTTCGGAGGAGACAGGCGGATGTCAGAATTTTGCAGCATCGCATCTCTGAATTCACGCGATAGTGGAAGGCCCAGCAAGGCTCCGTGTGTAAATTATCTGTAAAGTTAGTGATAAAAGTAATAACCAAAAGTGTTTAAATTTGTGTGTTAAAAATAATGTGTGGCATTTCAAAGTGTAAAATGCAGGTATTACAAGATGTAATTACCATGTGCAAACCATATTCAACGTTCTTTGTAAAAAAGTGTTGTAATGGCTTAGAAGAAAGCAAAATGTTGGGCGAATTGCTGTATTGTTGGATAAATCCAGCCAGAATGAAAGTGAGTACCATCCAAATATGTTAATATGATTTAAGAGCTCACCATACAACATGTCATTCCCTCAAATACTAAGAATTTGCAGTCATTTGTATACGAGTTCACATCCCTCGTATTTTAATAAATATATTGCGTTGAGGATGATAAACTTACGACCATTTAGGCGTAAGATGTTGATGAAAGTAACGGTAACGTTAACTAATAATAATAATAATCTGAGGTCGATGTCAATAATGTAACAATCGGCATAGTGATGCCTATAGAACGTGCAAATTGTGTCTTGTCCATTGAAAGAATACAGTGTTATTGTGAAGAGTGAGAAAGAGAGATATAATAGCGAGATAAAGAGAGTTTTTCAGTGTCATTGAAATATTAAATAATGTTAAATGCTACATGGTTGTGTTTGAGAGCCATTAAGGTAGATAATGTAAGTGCCAGTAAATTGATACATGTTTTAGAGCTACGTAAAGCCTTGGTTTATAATTAAATGAATGGAGGACATGAGTGCATTATGAATTGAGCCATCTAAAAGAAATGTTGTTTTAGCCGATACAAGCGAGCATGTATAACGTAGAATCAAGAGATTTGCGTCAATAATTGCAGGGACCATCCAAAATAGTTCGCGCGTTGATGAATCTAGAAGGCCAATCTTCGAATCAACGATGTGTTGTACAGCCTCAGAGCATATATATATTTCGCAACAGGGTTGGGCCAGATGTGATCTGTAACCCACTGTTAGCAGAGTCTTCGCTACCAGGGAAAACAATGAGACACCCTAGGTATGCCATGGTAATAATTGATCTACCCGTGGAGGTAAGACAATTTCTTCGAATAGGAAGCAGGTTGATTTCCTTAATATATTCGTACCCGTACGGCGCGAGATAACAGTTTGAAACTCGGCTGGTACGCGTCCAGAGCCAATGATTGCATCCATAAACGGCGAAACTATTGGAGATCCATCCCTAGCTATGAATACTAATTAGGATCCGAATTGAGCCCATTAAATACCCTAAGTGTAGGTGTTAAATACTTGGATCGACTCCATTCATAATGACACACCCAATCATTCACCCCTGAGAGAGCTGCACCAAGAGTGAGCACATGGCCAGGTTTGTTTACAAGAAAAATGTCGGGCAGGAAGGCAGGCGAGGGCCGCAGACCGGGTAGCCATCTTGGAGGGGCGGACCTTGACGACTCTTTTGTGTTCACACCGAGGGGAGTTAATTGACCGTGTCCCTCTTACTTTTCTTTTTAAGGTTGTACTGGAACACTGAAGAATATCGTGATCTCCGAAAGTAATTGAAATATGCTTGATATGATTGTATCAAATGAATTATATGCATTGTATCCGTTGGAATAGAATGTTGGATCAGAGTAATCGGATAAGATTTGGCCAAGTTGTTGTCTGAGGACATCTTAACTGCACCAAATAAATAAATAAATGCATTTAGTAAAGAGTAATTACCCAGTTTATGCTAATTTACTCAGACGGGTAGCATTATTGAACGATATAGCACGTTTGTAATGATAGTAATGACATGACCAGACCCAGAAGATTGTTGTATGGTGAAGCTAAATCAATAACTATGTGTGTTTTGGAAGGGAAGGTAATTCACTTCAGCGTTTGAAA
This sequence comes from Meconema thalassinum, assembly GCA_946902985.2. Classification (NCBI taxonomy): domain Eukaryota; kingdom Metazoa; phylum Arthropoda; class Insecta; order Orthoptera; family Tettigoniidae; genus Meconema; species Meconema thalassinum. The sequence goes on along the minus strand of OX336388.2, from coordinate 1,607,103,320 downwards.
TCTATGGGAAAAGAAAACGATGTTGTGCAGAAAGCAACACATGTTAAGCAAAGAATAAGATAATGAAATCAATGTTGTTCAAGGTAAATGTTCCGTTTCAGAACGGACAAACATTTTAATAATAGCACATAATGATTATTCAGTTGTAATTTGTGTTTTTATTGTTGTGTTGTGATATGCACATTTAAGATAAATTGTGCGATGTGAAAGACACTATGAACGCTCGTCAATGTCAAAGAGTATCAATGTTAGGATATCTAGGGTAGATATGGGTGCGGAGGAGCGCCAACTTTATGAGAAGAGACTAACTAGTCCAGTCAATAAACGAATTTCACCCTACATCAGATGCGGGATCGTTTTTTACTTTTTGATGTTGTTTAGGACCCTTAGGTAGTTATTAATCCAAGTTTCCGTCAACCTACCCCTCTTGCTTCGTCCGCCATCTTGAAAAAACTGTCAGAAATCAGCCCTTTTTTCAGTTTTTGGCCTCTAGCTCATTCCCAGTTCATTTGTTTGAACATATGTCCTCAAAATAAAATGTAGATTACTAAATTTGCAACAACTTTGATTAGGAAGGTTTTTTTTGTAGGACCAAGCGTATTCGAGCTACGAGAAGGCGAAACTTGGCGATTCGGCAAATTTTTCACTTTCGCTCCACTTTCCATCGCAAAAACAGGGAGAAGAACTGATCTCAGCAAAAAGTTTATTGAATGAAAGTTGTAGATAATTTAATTTCCTTTGAAACTCATGTATCAAAAAAACAATTAGGAGCAATGGGAAGGAGTGGGGGTTAATTTAAGAATCCTAGAGGAAATGAGTTTTTTGTGATTCAGCCCTGGAGCGCCGTGTTGGTTAAAGTTTTTCGTTTTCATTATATTACAACTATTTTCTGAACACAGCAGTGCATAATATTTGAACTATTTTTGTGTAAATATGAGTAGATGGGAGAGAACAAATTCGTTACACATTCATTTAAGAAAGTTAGTGTGTATTTACAAAATATAGATTACAATACAATGCGTTTTATATAGGCCTATTAATTATTTACATATTAATTATTAGGGAATAATGATCACACTGAAATAAAAACTTTAAAATAGATGGGGTGGGGGGTTGCTACAGTAACCGGAGACGTTTCGCAAGGGGGGGGGGGGTCGGGAGGGTTTCCTCTTCGGCAGGGTCTTCGTCGAATGGTATGGATGGGTCGTCGATGTTTTCCTCTTCCTCGTCAGCGACTATCAATGGACGGTTGTCGCAGGACTTTCCGCCGCAGCAGAATTTGCAGAAAGTGGAGCAATGCATACCGGCTTTTCTTCATCCACAGGCTGCGGAACAGCCGGTGACACACCTGCATGATACCGTCTTCAGCAGGGTACGAGGAGCAGCATCTCTGGTGGTTGTTGTCGGAATCAAGCCCCTGCTTCTTCTTGTCCAGCCAAAGATGAACGGGTCTTTCTTCCTGCTCATCCAGTTCGTCACTTGGTGGTATATCCTCAAGGAGTGATATCGCGCTGCATCGGAGATTGGGGGCAGCTTTTCCAGGTTCAAGTTTGTCGTGGTGGCAGCAAATTTTGTCTGTCGGAGGTCAGAAAGTGATTGGTCGATTTCCCCACCATGGAGGACGACCAATATTTGCTCTCCTGCTTTGGAGATGTCCTCTATTGTGGCTTCTGGGTCCATGAAGACATCACTTATCTCCAACAATAATGGATTCCTCCGAAACAGGGAACAAAATTTGTTTTTTCCGAATCCATAAATGATTGACGTTGTGTCACACCCGCTGATGGCGTGGATGAGCAGCAGGTTGTCGGCGAAGTCGTACATAAATGATGAGAGGGAGTACATGACGTCAGGTGAATTGCCTCTTCCTGTTTTTTAAGGTATACGTTGTTCATCGTATTTGCTGTCCCAGTGAGAATGGCTAATAAATCGATGTCTTCCCCCACAATAATTACAGCGTCGTACGAAGAAGCCATCGATGTTGCAGTGGGCACAATGAGCACGTCAGCATCCTCTTCAGCTTGCTTGTTCATGACGTTGGACGCTTCAAGTTTTGTTCTGAGGAGGGCAACAAATCGTTTTTATTGCTCTCATTGGACAGAAATTTGTCTTGAGGAGTTGTGTTGACTGTGGCTTCATCAAATATCACATCTGCTGAGGCGTTCAGCTTGCGCCTTCTTGCTCTTTCAGCATTCTTGGTACTCATCAGAAGATTGTCTGGGTACCCATCGAAGATGACCATCACCACTGTCCCATAATGCTGGTGGATGTACTTGATATAATCGGCACACATTTTTCCAAAAGTCGAATTTCGATTCCACACCACTTTGTGGAGCAGATGCCCACCATCGACGACAGTGAGGTGATTTGAGAGAAGCTCGAAATCTATGGGTGTGAACGCTGCATATCAAGCAGACTTTGTGCCCTTGCGCATGACATCCTCGTTGAACAACGACATAGGGTACGGTGCAAGCTCATAGGAGAGGTATTCCTCAAAGTCGTCCTGGGTTGTTTTTGCTATGCACATCCTGTAAGAGAGTGTGAGTGGGTCCACAGCAATCTTCTTCTCCCCAAATTTCAAGATGTTCTTGTCAGCTGCTAAAGATATCACTTTGTCCTTCTTTTTGAAGGACACTTCACCGAAGGTTGTTCCCACTGTTCTTGAGAGTCCAACCATACCGACTTGCTGAGCCTTGTAGCAGTTCACCTGCTCACTTCCAACTACACCAGAGCTGATTGCATGGGAAATGGCAATACTGATCCTCTTCCATTTATCTTAACTTCCTTGTTTGTTTTTAGCACAATTGTTTGGACCATTGTCAATAACGTTTGGGAATGTCTGACTCGATACTGTTCAAAAATTTATCAGGGGGTGGATAGTCAATGGTATTGTACACACGGGAGCGAATATCCTCTGTAATTATATCTGCAGCTGCTTTCATCACTCTCATTCTTTCTTCCTAAGGATTTGATTTTATATTGGCATATCAAGTGCCATTCAATATTTTATAACCAATATTCTTGAAACAGACCGTCGATTTATTGCCTGTTTCAACGAACATGATGTCACCCTCGTACTTTTTCAGCAAACGGGATTTTACTGTTATCCGATCAAGTTCACATCCTTCCTTAAGGGCCCCCATCAATTGATCAAATGAGAATTGGCATTCTTCTTTGTTTCTTTCCAGAAAAGCATAAACACATTCCATTGCTTCATCAACTCTGGGGTGTGTTCTGTATCCTCTTGCCCCTCCCCCAGCTCTCGGTGGTCGGTATAGCTTTTCCATACAAGCATCGTGATACTGACAGTCAGCAGCAATAAGATCTAAGTCTGGGGGAACACGATTAATTATTTGTTGAGCCCCCTCATCCCCGAGTGCCCGAGCTGCTAGCAACAAGTTGTCCCTTACCTCCATCTTCTCCTTCAAGCGAACTGGATTTCGAGAAATCAAGGGGAGCTTTTTCTGTTTTTTCATATAATCCTCTTCAAATTTTTCCGCACATAGAAAGCAATGGTCCTTGAAATTAAACGCCTCACTTACTGACCTTAGCTTTGAAGATGGTCCAGGTGTAGGGGATACTGAGCGTAGAGCAACGTCTATCCGTCTTGGAACGGTGTAATTCTTTGAGCAGGCATTGTGAACTTTAATTTCATCTCTTTTCTTCAAAAATCTGGCAGTGGTCGTTTCGCCCCCTTCGAACACTTGTGCTTAATAGAGTCTGAACTCCTTTCTTCTTCACAGTAATAACAACTCCTCGTCCAAACTCTTCCCGCATATGAAGCACTCACTGTCCGGTGTTTGGGGTGAAGAAGACATCCTTCACCACTACAACTCACTCCACAGGAAAACTCTTTCCAAGCACGTTGACTAAACCCGATGTGAACACTGGAGGTACGAACATCAACTGAATAAAACAAAAACAATATGCGTGTGTGTGAGAGTGTGAGTGTATGTGTGTGGTTACATTTATACAAAAATGGTTCAAATAATATTTAGATGCACTGCTGTGTTCAAAAAATGGTTGTAATATAATGAAAACTAAAAACTTTCACCAACACGGCGTTCCAGAGCTGAATCGCAAAAAAGTATTTCCTATAGTTTTCTTAAATTTACCCCCACTCCTACCCATTGCTCGTAATTGTTTTTTTATACAGGGGTTTCAAAGGAAATTAAATTCTCTACAACTTTTATTCAATAAACTTTTTGCTGAAATCAAGTTTCCCCCCTGTTTTTGTGAAGGAAAGTGGAGCAAAAGTGAAAAATATGCCGAATCGCCAATTTTCGCCTTCTCGTAGCTCGAATACGCTTGGTCCTACAAAAAAACTTCCAAATTAAAGTTGTTGCAAATTTAGTAATCTACATTTTCTTATTTAGACATATGTTCAAACAAATGAACTGGGAAAGAGCTAGAGGCCAAAAACTGAAAAAAGTGCCGATTTCTGAGTTTTTTTCAAGATGGCGGACGAAGCAACGGGGGGGGGGGGGAGGATGACGGAAACTTGGACTAATAACTACCTAATGGTCCTAAACAACATCAAAAAATAAAAAAACGATCCCGCATCTGATGTAAGGTGAACCCCCTTTTTGAGCCTCTATTGACTGGACTACACATATAATTTTGTGTTGTGGGAAAGTAATTATAATATTTTTGTGTTTTGCCATGATGTAATACCATTAAATGATATATTTAGGAGCTTGTTGTTTCTTTCAAGTAGAGTAGTTACCTGATAGACTCAAATCCTGAACATGTGATCGTATAGTGGGATGAACGCCCCATGCCTCGAAAGACCGTGAACTAGCTGGGATACGAACACATGTTCCATATGATGACGCAAGGGTTCACTACCCCACATCTGCCTAATGATCGTGTGAGAGAGGCCAAGGTTTTCGAAGTTATAGGCATTGACTTAGCTGGTCCGCTGATTGTGAAGGCAACCAGAAGATGTGGGTTGGCTTGTTCACATGTGCTGTCTACTGAGCAGTGAATTTAGAACTGCTCGTCTCGTTATCTACGGACTCGTTTCTTCAAGGTCTACGAAGATTTATATCGCGCAGAGGAAGGCCTACGACGATTTATAGGGATAATGGGATAATTTTTTAGAGGAGCATATAACATGATGTCTAAGCTCAACTGGAAGAAGATCGAGTCTTATTGTGGCATCCGAAGAATTGCATGGAAATTCAATCCTCCCACAGCATCGTCGTGGGGTGGCTGGTAGGAGAGACTGATGAAAAATCTTATTCGTAAAGTTTTGGGAAAATCCTCCCTAACATGTGAAGAATTAATGACTGTGTTGTGTGAGTGTGAAGCAGTTATCAATAGTCGTCCCCCAACGCTTGAGACGGAAAATCCTCATGACTTGAGACCTGTCACACCAGCTATGTTCCTACAGGAGGCTTATGAGATAGGTGTACCTGATCTAGATTCGACAGATGGAAATCAGCTGAGGAAGAGAGCGGCCTATCGTCTGCAACTAAGAAACGCCCTTAGAGATTTCGAAAGGACAGCATTAGCAAGGGAGATGCAGTGTTCATTGAGATGGACAATCGTAAGAAGCTTGAATGGCCAATGGGAATTATTGAAGAACTGTTGCCTGGAAAGGATGGACGAGTACGTGTTGTGAGACATCGAACGAAAAGGGGAGTAGTCATGCGTCCTGTTCAACGTTTGATCCCATTAGAGTGCTTATGTCAGTGTCTGAAGAGGAGGAACGAGTGATTGATATCGAAAAGGAGACCATGGAACAAGAGAACATGATTTTGCAGAGAGATCATACTCGGAGTGGGAGAGCAGTGAGGAGTCCAATGCGATTCCTGCAATGAGATAAATACCGTACTTTGAATGTTTCAATTTTAAGAAGGGCTGAAAATTGCAAGGTAGGAGAATGTCGGGGTACGGTAATTAATTTTTTTGGTATTGGTAACATGTACAGGGTATTGTTTTATGTTGTCTTGGTTATGGTGGATAAATAAAGTATGGAACCTGCATATGACTGCACGGTGTTTTTGTTCAGAACAAGGTTAGAGTTAACAGGACTATTAATTATATTATCATGGAGATCCATGTGCAACGAATTCTTGTCAGACTTAATTTAAGAATGGCGAGGTGCATAAAACACAAATCACCCTTCCGTCCAATCTTAATTCGACTGTGTATTTTGTGGAACGAAAAGTTTACAGGCATGATTAAGAAAAGCAGAGTTGCACTTACAGGGAAACTCCAAACACAACCACTCTTCTCTTTAAGTCTTAACTCAACACGACTCAACAGTTTGCTGCTGGCTGTATCTGGGGTAATAGGCTTGCCCGCTAGCTAGGCTCGCAAACTGTCGCCTCAGTAATTGAATGGAGATTGTTGGAAAAAATGAAACGTAAAAAAACTTATAGTGGGCGATGTATTAAAGATAGAGATATGCTCTTGCGGACTTTTTTGTATAACTTTTCATGCTGAACAATTCTTACACTTATAGTATATTGATATGTTTAACGGTTTGCCCAGCGTAAGCTTAGAAGTGCACGGACGCCTGGTTTTTTCCGACTTTTTCACTGAAATCGTTATTGCTTCGCTTCCTTTGATCATACCTAATTGATTATTTTCTACAGAAACCTTCCTCGAGATATCCTTTACTGAATAGTGCAAACCGCATCAAAATCCATCCAGTGGTTCTCAAGATAACCCGTGACATCCAAGAATCGGAGACTTTGTTTTATACTAAGTAGATATATCTTACCCGTATAACAACAATAACAATGATAAAGGTTTTATGTTCCTCTTAACTACTGTGACTTTTAGAGACTCTGGGGTGCTGGTATTTTGTCCTCAAGGGGATCTTTTATGTGCCAGTAAATCTACTGACACGGACCTCTTGCATTTCAGGAGCTGGGAGGAGAAAGGGCGAATAGTGTATGTAATCTTATTGCTGATTCGCCCCGTCTCCTCCCAGCTTTAAAGGGCGAATATTGCATGTAATCTTATTGCAGATTCGTCCTTTCTCCTCCCAGCTGAAAGGGCGACTATTGTATGTAATCTTATTGCAGATTCACCCTTTCTCCTCCCAGTTCCTGATTTGCACACCCTCAAATGCCCACCGACTGTGCCAAGAATCGATCCTGGAACCTTGGGGACAGCAGGCGAGAATGTTACCTCTGCATCACACAACCAGTCCTGTGTAACAAGAGTGGTAGGGAAAATAAAACTACAAACTGTCATTTTGACCGCTCCGGTAAACCTAGTGTTACAAAATATTGTCAGACTCACAGACTTCAAAAATTGTTTACATGTACAGAATAGTACTATGCATAATATATAAAAGTGAAGTGATGACATTTGATACACATATACACAAAACCAAACTGAACACCAACAAATAAATAAAAGTGAGCCAGAGGAAACATCGACGCAATATGCATAAGTAGCAGACAAAAATATAGCTGAAAAAGAAATTTCAGGCTCAATACCTGTCCTAACATTTTTTAAAAATAAACATGTAATTATTGACTTAATTTATTTAATTCAAATCGAAGAATTACTTTCACGTATTCAAAATTACGAAGGGCGTACTATATTGTTTTTCACTCTTTTTTCTACCCAAATGAAGTACATTACACATCAGTTGTTACGTCCACCTTCTGAACATAATCTCCTTGTAGTTTTATGCACTTTTGCCATATCTCCAGACCTTCCTGAAACCATTCTTTCGGAGTGCTGCATACCCATGCCTTGACAGCTGTGTCCAGTTCTACAAAATCCGCGACCATGCAATGGAAGCATAGGGACAGTCCACCAGTTAGTTATTGTTGTTTTAAGGGGCGGAAGTACGAGGTCATCTGCCCCTAGGGGGCAGTCCACAAGTTAGTTAGTTATTGTTGTTTTAAGGGGCGGAACTACGAGGTCATCTGCCCCTAGGGGGCAGTCCACCGCCAAATGTAGAACAGTGCCTTCAGTTGGCGAGCAATATACAGTAGTACGTCCCTCGTACAATTTTCTCCCCACATAAATAACAGACTGGGGAATTCGATTATTACACAATACCCCCCATCTACAAGCAACAATTTATTTCCTTATACCTTGTTTTGATGGTGGTTGTTGTGTGATAGCTACAGATCTGTCAGCCTAAACTGTATTATAAGCAAAATGTTTATGAATGATTAGATAAGGGAATAGGTAGGTGATTGGCAAGAGGCAGCATGATTTCAGAGAGGGAATTTCCTGTGAATCATAGCTATCAGGGTTTCAGCAAGATATATGAGGCCTTGGATAAAAGAGGTCAAGTTGACTGCATTGCAGTAGTACAATGGGTAAGAAGTCAAAGGGTGAGGGTTAGAGGGTCAGTGTCATAACAGTTTGGGATGGAAAGGGTACATCAGTCAGTGATATTTGCCAATAAAAGGAATCAAATTGTTTATGAATATTAAGTGAGGGAAAATAGATCATGTTTGGGGACGAAAGTAGGTATTTAGGAGTACCTGTGGGAGATGGGTATTTTCAATGAGGTAAGCACACAGGAGAAATAGTGAAAATCGCATACAAGTTGCTACATATGGTTATGCGAGAGTTTAAAGGGAAAGGGCATACATGTCCCTAGTTCATGCTCAGCTGGAATATGCTAGGCAAGTGTGGGATCCATACCAAAAGTATCTAATAAATGAAAGTACAAAAGAAGGCCACAAGGTATGTAAAGAGGGACCACAGGTGGATGAGTAGTGCGAGTGAAATGATTGAAAATATGGGAAGGGAAATCTGGCTGATAAGATGTTCAAGACCAAGACTGGGGTGTAGGTTCTTAGCTTATAAAGGGGAGGATTGGGAAAAGAAAGGAAAGTTCATATATGAGCAGATACTGTATAGTCAATCTTGCAAATGAGAATTACGGTAAGTCAGTGGAATAGTAACTTGGGCAAATATTCCTTCATTGGGAGGGGGAAGTAGAATGGAACACTTTGCCAGGGGACATTTTTAGTCCTTTGTCTGCTGATGTTAAAAGATGCAAGGAGCTGGAAAGTAAACACCAGATCAGGAGAGAGAGAGATGTACATACGTTGATGTATGAAGCAAAGTGTCAATAGGTGTAAGAAGTCTTATTATTGTTATAAAGTTTTTGTTCTTCTAGCCCTTAACGTTTATACTGTATTCTGAAATGTATTTGTGTAGTTGTATGTATATGATTTATTTTGTAGTTTTTGGTTTATTGTTAGGAAATTTATCTCAACTTAATTATTTATTGTAATTTCATACTTATTGAAATTTTCCACCTGTAGCCCAGGCAAATTAGATCCAAAAAAGGCCGTGCTTCCCGAAAAATCGTCCAAAGTTGGAATGTGTTTTAATACCCTTTGAGGGTCCCAAATAAGAGTCCTGTGAGTTTGCGACGGATTCTGACTTCTGCTTAGTTCTTGGGAGTCAAAATACCGCGAAATTTTCGCACTTTTTTTTTCAGTTTTTTGCTTATAACTTCTAAATGACGCATTCTACAGAAAAGGTTTCTCATAACGCTTTTATAGAACATTAAATTCTGCGTTAATTGTGTTTTGTCCGTCTAAATCAGCCAAGTCGTTTAGCCGCAATAGATTTCTGAATTTGGGCCATTTTTACCAAATTGCTTAAAACGTTGATTCTTTGTTTAGTTTTTCGCTTTAAACTCCTAAACAACGCTTCATATAGAAAATTGTACTCGAAGCGTTTTTAAGAGCATTATAATCTGCGTCGAATGGTTTTTAGTTTGTCAAAATCGGCTCAGCTGTTTAGCCGCAATCGATTTTTTGAGTTGGGCAATTTATGATGATGATGATGATAATTGTTGTTTTAAGGGGCCTAACATCTAGGTTATCGGCCCCTACTGATATGGGTGATAGCGAAAATGAGAATGAAATGGAAACCAGAACGAAAATTATGTGAGACGGAAAATATGTACAAAGAGAAACTCAGATGGAAACAACTCACAATATGGACTTACAAAAGGGAATTTAGAAAGAAAAGATTCACAAAAAGAATAGATTGAAAAAGACCCACAAAACGTAGGCTAGATTAAAAGTACGTACAAAATGCAATGTAGCGTCGAAATACTTACAAAAGGCAACTGAGTTTCAAAATACTTACAAAATGCAAATGAGATCGAAAATACCTACAAAATGCAATTGAGTTTCGAAATACTTACAAAATGCAATTGAAATTGAAAATACACAATGCAATTCAGATTGAAATAGGCCCTATCCCAGTTCCAATCCAAATTATTCACAAAGTGCAATTGAAATTCAAATACGTACAAAATGCAATTGAAATAGAAAATGCTTACAAAATGTACGCTAGATTCAAACGACTCATGTGGATTGACAATACTTACAAAATGCAATTTAGATTGAAAATACTTGACAAAATGTAATTTAGATTCAAAATACCCACAAAATGCAATTGAGAATCAAAATATGTGCAAAATGCCCACCAAACTGGGCAATTTATACCATCTCTCATGTCTCATGTAATTTTCTTTTCCAATCGTGCAGTTTTCGAAGTGGCAAAGGAGCAAATCCGGGTTGGCCCGGTTCCGCCACTTGGCCTTGACAACCCAAGAGCAGCCACTCCAAAATGATGTTGTGTGGTTTCAAAATATAAGAAGACATTATTATGAATAATGTTTCATTGAAAGTAACGAAAGATGTATACATAAGATACATTGACATAAGATGTTTACGTAAACGATATAAATTATGTACTGAAATATGTATTAGTTGTGTACATGAAACATCATAATGTGAAAGATGTACAAGGTACTCATGTTGACGATTTCTTTCACCGTTTAGGAGATAACGGTGGCTCTTCGCCGATCACGTCATCTAGCTCCTCATCCTCGGAATCTTGAGAATGAGGATTCAATTCTTGCTCTTCTTCGATGATATCAATCCCCTCGTCACACAGGGTGGGATCCAGTATAACATCCTTGTCTTCAGAGATGGAATTGATGCATGTGTGCCCTTGGCAGATCATGCAGATGGTGGTGAATTTTACCCCAGCTTTCCTACAGGGACAAGTTGCTTTGCACCCTTTTTTACAAGTGCACGATATGGAGTTGAGAAGTTCTTGTGGAGCTGGTGGATCAGTCGTTGTGATGGGAGTTAAGCCATTGGTGGTTATTTTTCATCCCCATCTCTCTGAATCTAGTACATTACTCCTCCATACCTGCACCTGTAAATAAGCTCTGAAAGAGTGCTGGCGAGCAGCCGCTTCTGTAGGAGGCAAGGACGCCAGGTTAAAATTCTGTTATAAAAGCGACCTCTGGAAGAGGTCAAACCTCTCTTGATTGAGGGACTTAATGCTGCGACCCGTGTACAGGTTTTTTTAGGATGTGAACACCTGCATTTGCAACTTGGTCAGGGGTTGATATTGGGCCAAGAAAAATTAGGCCTGATGAAAGAGGTTTTGGTCTGCCATGAATTTCTTGATACATTTTATTTTCCCCTGGCGGAAAAATGAGGATGTGGTGTCGCACCCCGTGAAGGCATGGAGAAACAGGGTGTGCTTCCTCATGTCTTCAGGCAGCTGCCAATTGCTCGGACTGTAAACGACAGTTTCCTGGTTCTGATTCCCGGGTTTGATGAGGAATACGTTGGAGATGGGCTCTTCAGAGACAGCAACATGAAAAGTGAGCATGACCAATAGATCGGTGTCCTCTCCCACTATGAAAACATTGCCTCCTTCCATAGACCTCTCGATGGCTGTGCTCACAATCAGAGAATCTGCATCTTCAACGGCTTGTTTCACGTGAATGCCCTCGTCCATCAGTTTGCTTGTTAGCATCGATATGAGACTTTCTTGTTGTGATCATTCAACAAGAAACGATCTTTGGGCATTTTGGCCTTGGTATTTTCCTGGAATATAACCGGCGAAAATGACAACACGGGCTCTTCGCACTCTTTCAGCTGACTTTAAACTCTCCTCGGCCAAACGTGAGGTTTGGCATTCAGATATTTTGAAGTCAAATTTAACGGAGTGCAACAATGGCATTTCGGATTTGTCTAGCAACAATAATAATAACAATTATGATAATAATAATGTAAATAAATCACCAACACAAGCTTGCAAAAGTAACAAATTTAAAATTTACCACCAGAATGTCCAGTCTCTTTATAATAAAATTGATTACATAAATCTAATGCTTAAAAATGAACTTAAAGACATCTCAGCACTATGTATTTCAGAACATTGGCTGAAAGAGGAACAACTCGAATTAATTCAATTCCCAGGGTTTATACAAGCTAGTAAATACTCTAGATCTAATATTAGCCATGGTGGTGCTTGCATCTTCTTAAGAAATAATTTAGATCATGAACAGATAACAGCTTATGATTATCTAATACGCTGCCGAAGTCGACGTCACTTCCGCTCCGTTGCTAAGCAACTGGAGCAATACATCATGGCTCCCTTGTAGCTTGCTTCAGTCTTTGAGCCGTCATTATTTCCTATTTGTACCGTATAATACTGTACATGCATGGATGTCCAGGGGCAAGAAAGCATAGAAAAGTATATTTTCCACAGTAATTTAACATAGTTGTCCAATAAAGTTGTAAAATATGCGTACGAGATGCACATTAAGTCTTAGAGCATAAGTCGTAGAGATGTGGCCTACGATATTTACCTTAAATTAAGTGAAAACATGAAAATATAACATTTCTGGATATTGTGAATCACGTCCCGTATGAATGATCAATACTACAGAAAATAAAGTACCGTAGGCCCTACCAGTAAGTGATGAATAAAATGAACTTAAGGTCTATCAATGCATAAGGGAACAGTTTAAAATATTTGGATGAGAGTTTAGGCCAAATCTCATCAACGGCTATAGAAGAAACAAAGACTGCATTTCAATACAATTTGTGTGTTTACCACAACGCCGCGTTTGTTTGAAAACGAATCAAATTGACAAAGCCTAACCTGTGTGCTCAATAACAGGTTAGAGAAGTCTACAATTAAGGCATATCGTCCTACCTCGTTCTAAATAATGGGACACTTTTCCTATCCTAGCTCTAAATATTAGGCCACTAAAACTGACATGAAAATAACCGAGGCTCTCACCCAATAAGTAGGCCTACACCAAGCTGATGACCACATTATCACACTGATTAATGTTACACATTAGCTGGTGCGCCACAAAAGAGCTAAATAGAATTAGCTGGTATATAGAGATTTAGAACAACAACAAAAAAGCCACCCTGCATCTTCACGAGCAATCCTAGCAAACATTCACACAGTATGTGCTGGACAGTCAAAGTGGTACAAGTAGCCTACTTGGTATGAAGTGGGCCAAAGAGTTGATGTAGAGAAATGCTAGTCCCGGTACCATAACGATGATCCATGTGCTATGATACTAGATGGCTGACACAGTTTCCAGTTAGTACCAAATTGAATAGGACTTTCTACTAGCAACTTCAAACCTTTCCACAGACCACATATTATGCTCAGTTTGCAAAAAATAAAATACGGTATTTAGGCAGAAATTTTCAGTCTAGAATAGGCCTAATTGTTATTTGGAAACAATTCACTGCTTAAATAAATTAAGTGAAAAAGTTGTGGGAGAAAATTTATTGCTGTTAAATTAGTGAATCAGATGTAAGGTTGTGTAGGTTGTCCTTTATAATACTTATAGTACAAACCATATTTAATTACAACTACACTGCCCACATGAACCCAAAACCCCTCTATGTGACATATATGTCCTAAATATCTCTCTATATTAGCTATACTGTATCCACTAAATGATGTTATAAATAAATATTTGTAATTTGTAGAACCCGCCATGCAATTCTTGCCTCGGGAGTGAGGTCGACTTTATTCATATTATCTCGCAAAATTCTGGTACTTTATCAATAAAATTTCACTTCTATTTTGTAGCTCCAACATTGTGGATGATCTTCACGGGAGGCGTTTGCCTTATTTCACGCATTTTACACCTTTTTATCCACAAAATTCAAGACACTGCGCAGCGTTAATGCAGCTTCCTATGTATAAAAAACGTAGCAACCAGTTGTTTGGGTCCAATGTGGCTGCGCCCATACGGTTGCTAGGCGCGTCACTTCGGCAGCGTATTATGGAACAGGATTTTGAATTCTCTGCCGTAAAAATAGAGCAGTTTAAAGTTAATAATTGTATGCGTATACCGTTCTCCGTCAGGAAAGTCTCCTTTATTTATAGATAAATTAGAATTGTTACTCAATAACATGAGCAAAGTAAATTTCGATATAATAATTTGTGGGGATGTAAAGGTCTACGCACACCGGCGCGGGATGCGGGAACGGAAACGGGAGCGGGATTGACACGATACCCGCAGTCGCTGCGAAATCGTATTTGTATTCTGACCAGCGCGGGAAACAGTTCCGAAATGAATTCGTCTGATGAAGTGCAACATAAGGAAAATATATACCAATTATCGGGAAGCTATCTCGCCTTGCTATTGCTATTAGATTTTTGGCTACTGGTGATTCTTTCTCGACATTTGGCCACAGTTTTCGTGTTGGATTCACAACTGTTGGAGCTATCGTGAGAGAGGTTTGCCAAGCTATCTGCGATACGATGCGATAGTGCAGTTTATATTTAGTTTTAGGGTAGTTCAGTTCGGTTTTCTTTAGGTTAATCACCACGTGACAAATGAACACAGAAACAAAGAGTGATATTATTTAAATTGATGCTAACCAAGTACTTGCAGTTCCTTTCAAATTTCGTCCCTGAGCTTATCATTATTCCTTATATTTCTTAATCATCATTACTCATGTTATTGATATAAGGCAATATATTTCCTGACACACTCTATTAACAGTTCCGTCGCCATTGCTAAATGGATGCGGGACGCGGGAAAACGCAGCAAGCTGCGTACTCCTGCAGTAACGCAGCAATCCCGCCATCTGTGCGGGATTGTGACGCAGCTGTCTGAGTGGATGCATATCCCGCCAAGCACCGCCAAGTGCGCAAATGTTCGCGACATTCCCGCTCCCGTTCCCGCATAACGCGCCGGTGTGCGCAGACCTTAAATGTGGATTTCTTAAAATTTGATAGAAATTGTGAATTATTAACACAGTTACTAATTCCCTATGGACTGAAACCTACAGTAAATACCCCAACAAGAATAACAAAATTTAGTAAAACCACTCCTGATCAAATTTTTATAAATACAGATAAATATCACCATTCAATAGAAGTCTATTGTCCCGGTTTTAGTGACCACCATGGACAAGTACTGAGTTTTGAAGTATCCGAAACAATCAATAATAATGATAACGGAGTAAAATCAAAGTGCAGGTCATTCACTGAATCAAATGTTACATATTTCAATGATTTATTAAATAAGGAAACATGGTCAGAAATTTATGAACTAGAAAATGTAAATGATAAAATTAATGCATTTAACAGTACCCTAAAACACTATTTTGAAATAGCATTCCCCTTTAAACGAAGAACTGTTCAAAATAACAAAACTAGCAATTGGATAACAACAGGGATTATAAATTCATGTCAAAGAAAGACATTTCTACACAAATTATATAAACAATACCACACAACACCTGAATTCAATTTATACTACAAAAATACACTAGCATATTAAATAAGGTAATAAGACTAGCAAAGAAAATGCATAATGATAATTTTATTTCCCAATCATCTAATAAAAACAGGGCTATGTGGACCGTGATAAAGAAAGAAACTGGAAAATCTGCTAAAATACAAAGGAACATTACACTGACCAGAAATAATAAAGTGATTAATAATCCAGAGGAAATAGCAAACACTTTTAATGACTATTTTCTGGAAATTCCACAAAAATTATTAAATAAATCACAGTTAAATACACTAAATTCTAATAATAAAATAAATATATGCAGTGATTCTTTATTTATAAATCATGTCACAAGTGAAGAGGTAAGAATAGTTATAAAAGAGCTAAAAAATAAATTCTGTGCTGGCATTGATGGCATCCCTGATGCAATTTTAAAGAAATGTGCAGAAAATATAATAAATCCACTTACGCACTTAATAAACAGTTCAATTCTCTCAGGAACTTACCCGGATATTTTGAAGTTATCAAAAGTAATTCCAGTGCACAAAAACGGTTCAAAGATGAATTAGATAACTATCGTCCTATTACCTTACCAACTGGTATTGCAAAAATTGTGGAAAAAATTATGTATAAGAGACTGATAAGTTTCATAGAAAAAAATAAAATATTATCAAACTCATAACATGGATTCAGAACGGAAAAATCTACACAGACAGCAATTTACGAATGTAGTCAGGCGCGGATTCAAGGGGGGGGGGGGGGGTCACGGGGGTCATGACCCCCCCCCCAAACGGAGACCAATTTTTTTTTGCAAACTCAAAAAACGAAAACACAATTACCAGACAAATAAAACTTAACGAATTTTAACTGAAAAACAGGTTATTTTTTCATTTTATTCAATACTGAATTATCTTTATTGGAATTATTATGTTCTGTTACAACTGTACATATTTACAACTTCAAACCTCTTGTATAAAAACTATTAGTTATACAACGAAATCAACTCGTCTATTTTGTTTAGCAAACCTTGTGATTACCGAATCGATGTTTATAGTGATGTCACGATGAATGTGCAGCAATGCACGGATAGGAAACTGGGGCTTTTATCGCACCAAAAATTTTTGCCGACGTCCAAACTGCAAGCTTGGTTGGCAATTTAAGCTGTGACTTTCTCCCTTTGTCGGTATCAACTCGACTTGCCGAAACTGTAACGTACCTTGATCCTTTCTCGAAGCTCGATGTAAAAGTCGCAAAACACGCCGTTGCAATTTGTACCAATATTTTTGGTGCGCTAAACACATCAAATTTCTATCCATGAAGCTTGCAAAAAAATTGGTCTGGTTTTGTACGTTTGGTTATTTTGTGATTGCGTTTTTAGTGATACCATTTTTCTTAATTTCGATTCTCTGACCCCCCCCCCCCCCAAAGCCAAACTCTAGATCGAATCTCTGACCCCCCCCCCCCAAAACCAAACTCTAGATCCGCGCCTGAATGTAGTAATTGTATACTGAAATTAATTGACAATAAGGAACATGTAACTGGCCTATTCTTGGATATATCGAAAGCATTTATAGTGCGGGACAAAGCATTGGAAGCCTGAAGGTCACGCGTAGTCCATGCGGTGTTGTCCTGTTGAACGGATGCTTCTTTCTCCTTTCCTTTCTCGCTCACACCTATCACTACTTAGTCTAAAACCAAGTCCCCGATTCTTCGGGAACCACTGGATGGATTTTGATGCGGTTTTCACCATTCTGTAAAGAATATCTCGAGGAAGGTTTCTGTAGAAAATTATTAATTTATCATCAAAGGAAGCCAAGCAGTAACGATTTGTGAAAATGTCGAAAAAAACCTGTCATCCGTGCGCTTTTTATGCTTACGCTGGGCAAACCGTTAAAAATATCAATATACTATGAGTGTATGAATTGTTCAGCATAAAAAGTTCTACAAAATAGTCCGCGAGAGCATATCTCTATCTTCAATACATCGCCCACTATAAGTGTTTTAAAGATTGGACGGAAGGGGGATTTGTGTTTCATGCACCTCTTAAATTCCGTCTGACAAGAATTATTGCACATGCATCTCCATGATAATAATTATTAATTAATAGTCCAGTCAGTGATTTTAACCCATCATGCCGAGACGTAAAACGGATATAGGTCATACGGTAGTTCATTGACATCGAAAAACAAAGCGCGGGCCAGGGCGGTTGTTAGTTATTCAATACTGCTTTGCTAAATTTCGAAGGTACCGCCCGGGCATGTGCCTGGAGGTGAAAATAGGAACCACGGAAAACCATTTTTAAAGTGCTCGAGGTGGGAATCAAACACACGCTTCCCCCGATATCCAGCGAGAGCCCGAGTCGTGATGCAACTCGTATGGCCACGGTGGTCGTTATAAGTAGGTAACGTATATAATTAATTATGATTCAAACTGATTAAATTATTGTATTCTTTATAGTATCAGACAATTAAACCATGCACATTCAAATAAGGTAAACGAAATAACAGAAGAGTGTTTCCACTATATATTATATATCACTGTACAAGTAATAAAATACATCCTTTATATCATTGAAAACATTGTCATATGTACACTTGATATCGGACGATGTAAAGTTTATCTCCAAAACTACCTTGTTTCTCTCACAGCCTACCAGCAGGAAACTGATAACGTGCACGTGGCTTCGAAACATCACACAACTACGGTTATGCTTATCATCACATCGCCTTCATACATTGAGACACACATTACAATTATTTCACGTTTAAAGTAACCTTTTATTTTATAGATGTATTTACAAACAGATGGAAGCGCCCACCGGCTTATCTACGCGCGCGTTAAGGCGTATTCGTGGAGTAGTCTATTACCGGGCTCAGGAGACGCCTGGGTTCGAACCCCATCGTCAGCTGTCTTAAAATGGTTGTCTGTGGTATTTTCGCTCTCACGTCCAGGCAACAGCCGGGACGGTACATCCTCACATTCAAAATGTCCACATGACAGGAACACTGGTGGGCTCGACTTCCAACAGCATGACAAAAACGTGTCAACGACTGAAACACAACTTTGAATCACACAAACAAACAAGCAAGGCACACAAGGTATATACGCGTATTTCACTCGCCGCTGTCTGAGTCATCGGACGAACTGTCATCAAAACTATCAGCTGTCAGACGTACCACAATTGGTTCAATGGTTACATCACGAACACACTGCTTGCGGTAGTCGTCTTCTTGTAAGGCTTCTGCATGCCGAACACATTTAATCCAGTCCTCTCTAGTCACCCTCTCAATGGCATCATGCAGCAGTGTCCCAACATCTGCTATTTTAAACGTTTTGTTGCGATCAGCTACCTCACCTTTGACTTGCGCCCAGATCAGTTCGATAGGGTTGTATTGCGCATGATATGGAGGCAAACGAATGACCTCGTGACCCATGTGTTCTGCTATTTTATCAATTTCATAGATTTTTGGTGCGTTCTTGATTTCAGGTTTATTTAACAGCTCATCCCTGGTTTCTTCGATTCCGAATATTACATCATGTTTCGTGAGCCACTCTTGAATGTCTGCTTTCTTCCAGTTCGAACGTGGGATTCTTTCTGCATGAACTGAATGATAACTGGCATTATCCATTACAATAATGGAGCTTTCTTCAAGTAACATTAGGAAGTCGACAAACCATTCCTTAAATAATGTAGCGTTCATTTCTGTGTGATAGTCCAACGTTAGCGAGTGTTTCTTAGAGCCAAATATCAATTTACACTCCTTAAGAAATCCTGTGTCTGCTGATCCCACATGGAGTACGATGATCCTACCGCCTCTTCCCAATGGCACCTTAAGTCCACCTTGTTCACGCGAATTTTGCCAAATACTTTTTCTGCTGTGATTTTGGTTCACAAATGTTTCATCTAAATAAAATATAGGTCTATTCAAAGCATCGTTCTTTACAGCATTCATTTTACGGAGGAATACGGCACGAGCACAAGCTATATCTCTTCTTTCCATTAAAAACCGTCGCCCATCATTGCACTTCCTATATCTACATCCCACACACCTCAACATACGTAATACGGACCTCTTTGAACCCCGAAAGTTAAGTTTTTCAACTAAATCGAGTCTGACCCTTTCAGCCGTTGGATACTCTCCACGATCGTAAAAACCAAAGACCGATTTACGCACTACATCCTTATCGAAGTCATCTAATCCGGTTATTCTCTTTTCCATTTTCAAGTGCTTCCGTGGCGTATTAAAGAGGGGATCATTTCCTTCAGCCTTGTCAATACCCCTTTTAATTCTCTGCACAGTACTTCTACCTACACCACAAGCGTCTACAGTCAGTTTTTGAACTTGTTTGAAATTCACAGTATTTGAAATGTCGGGATTATCAGCCAAAGTTTGGAAAAATCCGTACACATTTGCAATTATACGTTTACACTGTTTACCCAAGTCTTTCTTGCCCAGTCGGGTTCCTGGAGTTCCCGGTGGCGTACGAGCAACATCAGCATTATCGCTGCAAGAATCACTCATTGTCAAACAGCAGTACGTTTACGTTCTCGCATCCAGCACGCGACTGAAGGTATGGCCCAATAGCTTGGCAACACCGCCGGGCGCAGGGGGTAGAGCGGAGCAGAGGTCTGGTTGACCTTCAGGCTTCCAATGCTTTGTCCAGCACTATAATGTTGTTGACCATAAAATCCTCCTTACAAACTAAATCAATATGGTATTAGAGGTCTAGCTAATAAATGGATAGAGTCTTACTTAACAAGGCGTAAACAAATAGTAAGCTTGAGACACAAGGATGATGGAACCAAATTACTTAATGAAACATTGTCCAATGAGGGAATTATTGAATTTGGAGTACCCCAGGGATCGGTTTTGGGCCCACTACTCTTTCTTCTATATATCAATGATATAACACAGAACGTTCATTCACATAAGGAAATTTTGTTTGCGGACGATACAACACTCGTAATAAAAGGTGAAACTAAACATGTCATACAGCAGTCTGCTGACTCCGTTACAGGAGAGTTAACCAAATGGTCAGAAGATAATCGCCTCATAATAAACTATAAAAAGACAGTATGTCTAAATTTCCGCACTATACAGAATAGGAATCCTGCGATGCCCAATATAACATTAAATGGTCATCAAATAGAAAATAAATCAGAAACAAAGTTTTTAGGACTATGGATACAACAAGACTTGAAATGGAATAAACATATACAATATCTGAATACTAAACTGAACTCGATGTCCTTTGCGTTACGTATTTTGAAAACCTGCACTAGCATGCACACATTAAGAAATACTTATTTTGCTTATTTCCATTCATACTTAAGATATGGGATCATATTTTGGGGTATGTCGCCAGATGTACTAAGCACGTTTAGGATACAAAAGAGGGCGATTAGAATTATGGCAAATGTAAACTCTAGAGAATCATGTAGACCTCTGTTTAAAGATTTAAACATTCTCCCACTGCCCTGCATATATATCTTTGAAAGTATTATGTTTTTTAAAAAGAATTTAATGAATAAAGATGTTTTTCTTAAAACAAACAATGATGTTCATAGGCATAACACAAGACAAAATCAAAACATTCATATTTCACACACACACACAAGCATATATCAAAAAGGAACTTTTCACACTGGAGTTAAATTATACAATAAACTACCCCAGTATATAAAACTGGCCCCAAAAGTAAAAACCTTTGATAGAATGTTGAAAGCTTATCTGCAGTGCCATTGTTTTTACTCAGTAGTTGAATATCTTAGCATATAGGAGCGATGAAATCTATAATTATATTTTACTTTTTTAATTTAATTGTAATACCTAGCTGTATGTTATTGTATTTATAGAATTAAGTTTCCATATTATGATAATAGAGTGAGGTGTAAATAGCTGTGCAATAAGATTGTATCTATTAAGATTTGCTATTATAATAAGTTAAATAGTTATAGTATTAGTAATATATACCTGTTAGTTCTTTTATTTTATAGATGTAAATTCTGACGTGTCCTATATCAAAAATGTATTGAATGCATGTATTTGATCAAATGGAATTAATAAACATCTATCTATCTATCCTCTGGGTACCCATCGAAAACTATGGTGATACTGTCAGACTTGTAGTTGGATTTCACGTAATTTACGTACTTCTGAATGATAGTGGAAAACTGTTCTCCGCTGTTCCACACAACTCTGTGCAGGAGGAAACCACCATCCACTACGTAGTCTGCATTCACAGTGAGATCTACTTTGACTGGAGTGAATAGCTTGTACAGTTCTGATTTTCTACTCTTCCGCATCATGCCATCATCATCAAACAGTGAGAGTGGGCACGGAGCCAATTCGAATTCAAAGTACGATTCAAGCTGAAGCTGGGATTTCATGTGAAATGGAATGCGGCGGAAAATCATATCCGGACTGATGGGGACTGATTCTCCGTTGATCTTTGCTGTAGCCTTCACGGCTCGTAGAGACACCACTCGGTTATTCTGCTAAGTTTAAGTTCTTTGAAGTTTTTCCCTTCAATGGTTTTCATACTGGCTGTGCCCTTTTCTATAGTTGTTTCACCCCCTGCCGAACACTGATTGCACTGGTATAAATTGAAGAAGGGAGAGGTTGTCAAGACCAAGTGGGGGAACCGGGCCAACCCGGATTTGCTACTTTGCCACTTCGAAAACTCCACGATTGGAAAAGAAAATTACATGAGACATGAAAGATGGTATAAATGGCCCGACACAAAAAGATCGATTGCGGCTAAACAGCTGGGCCGATTTTGACAAACTAAAAACCATTCGACGCAGAATTTAATGCTCTTAAAACGCTTCGAATACAATTTTCTGTTGGCAACTCAAACTAACACTTGGGGCGCTGCGGTCGGTCTGGATAAGTAGGGTAAAATACTCAATAACATGCGTTTGAAATGGATCACTTTTAATTTTTCGGTTATAATCAGTAAATGTGGTCCCTAAAATAATGACAGTGTTATTTTCAATTGTATATATATGTATAAATGAGCGATACACGTGATCTAATTTGTGTGTTCCACTGGATTTGATGTGCCAATTGCATATTATCAAGTATCGGTTGTCTGCCGGTATTTGTTTTTGTGCAGTTCGGGTCATGGCGCTGTTACGTTTAAAAGGTATATTTGAGTTTCCTCACTGTACCATAGACTCTAGAAATTATTTGTTGCTTGCTAGGGCGAAGGAATGAGTTAAACTTGTATTAAAATTCGGGGTAGACAGGAATTGCTTGATTTGGATGGTAGGTATTAACCCTGCGAAGTCAGAATTAGGCCTATATGACTCGTAGTGGAATGGCTCGGATATCGCAGAGCGAGGTGATGGCGGTTGGTAGGGTTATTAGAAATGAACTAGGGAGCGGAGGATACCTGACTGATGAAGCTTGGCTGTCTTCCCTCGGCTGGTGTAGGCTTGGCTGTCTAGGTGCGGCTTGGCTAGGCGTAAGTGAACAACCCGTCCTGTCGTCAGTGAGTGGTCCAACCCACTCTTGTTGCCCGTATTTATTTGGTATAGTCACCTTTCGGCTATTGCTATTTGCATCTTTTGGAATGTGATGAAAACGTATATCCGCAGCCCTCTTATACATCGACTTACAGCCGTAAACTGAGCAATAGATAGATAGATAGATTTTTATTAATTCCATTTGATCAAATACATGCATTCAATACATTTTTGATATAGGACACGTCAGAATTTACATGCATAAAATAAAAGAACTAACAGGTATATATTACTAAGATTATAAATATTCATAACTTATTATAATAGCAAATCTTAATAGATACAATCTTATTGCACAACTATTTACACCTCACTCTATTATCATAATATGAAAACTTAATTCTATAAATATAACAACATACAGCTAGGTATTAAAATTAAATTAAAAAAGTAAAATATAGTTATAGATTCCATCACTCCTAAACGCTAAAATATTCAACTACTGAGTAAAAACAATGGCACTGCAGATAAGCTTTCAACATTCTATCAAAGGTTTTTATTTTTGGGGCCAGTTTTATATACTGGGGTAGTTTATTGTATAATTTAACTCCAGTGTGAAAAGTTCCTTTTTGATATATGCTTGTGTGTGTGTGTGAAATATGAATGTTTTGATTTTGTCTTGTGTTATGCCTATGAACATCATTGTTTGTTTTAAGAAAAACATCTTTATTCATTAAATTCTTTTTAAAAAACATAATACTTTCAAAGATATATATGCAGGGCAGTGGGAGAATGTTTAAATCTTTAAACAGAGGTCTACATGATTCTCTAGAGTTTACATTTGCCATAATTCTAATCACCCTCTTTTGTATCCTAAACGTGCTTAGTACATCTGGCGACATACCCCAAAATATGATCCCATATCTTAAGTATGAATGAAAATAAGCAAAATAAGTATTTCTTAATGTGTGCATGCTAGTGCAGGTTTTCAAAATACGTAACGCAAAGGACATCGAGTTCAGTTTAGTATTCAGATATTGTATATGTTTATTCCATTTCAAGTCTTGTTGTATCCATAGTCCTAAAAACTTTGTTTCTGATTTATTTTCTATTTGATGACCATTTAATGTTATATTGGGCATCGCAGGATTCCTATTCTGTATAGTGCGGAAATTTAGACATACTGTCTTTTTATAGTTTATTATGAGGCGATTATCTTCTGACCATTTGGTTAACTCTCCTGTAACGGAGTCAGCAGACTGCTGTATGACATGTTTAGTTTCACCTTTTATTACGAGTGTTGTATCGTCCGCAAACAAAATTTCCTTATGTGAATGAACGTTCTGTGTTATATCATTGATATATAGAAGAAAGAGTAGTGGGCCCAAAACCGATCCTGGGGTACTCCAAATTCAATAATTCCCTCATTGGACAAGGTTTCATTAAGTAATTTGGTTCCATCATCCTTGTGTCTCAAGCTTACTATTTGTTTACGCCTTGTTAAGTAAGACTCTATCCATTTATTAGCTAGACCTCTAACACCATATTGATTTAGTTTGGTAAGGAGGATTTTATGGTCAACAACATCAAATGCTTTCGATAAATCCAAGAATAGGCCAGTTACATGTTCCTTATTGTCAATTAATTTCAGTATACTATTACTACATTCGTAAATTGCCGTCTGTGTAGATTTTTCCGTTCTAAATCCATGTTGTGAGTTTGATAATATTTCATTTTTTTCTATGAAACTTATCAGTCTCTTATACATAATTTTTTCCACAATTTTTGCAATACCAGTTGGTAAGGTAATAGGACGATAGTTATCTAATTCATCTTTTGAACCGTTTTTGTGCACTGGAATTACTTTTGGTAACTTCAAAATATCCGGGTAAGTTCCTGAGAGAATTGAACTGTTTATTAACTGCGTAAGTGGATTTATTATATTTTCTGCACATTTCTTTAAAATTGCATCAGGGATGCCATCAATGCCAGCACAGAATTTATTTTTTAGCTCTTTTATAACTATTCTTACCTCTTCACTTGTGACATGATTTATAAACAAAGAATCACTGCATATATTTATTTTATTATTAGAATTTAGTGTATTTACCTGTGATTTATTTATTAATTTTTGTGGAATTTCCAGAAAATAGTCATTAAAAGTGTTTGCTATTTCTTCTGGATTATTAATCACTTTATTATTTCTGGTCAGTGTAATGTTCCTTTGTATTTTAGCAGATTTTCCAGTTTCTTTCTTTATCACGGACCACATAGCCTTGTTTTTATTAGATGATTGGGAAATAAAATTATCATTATGCATTTTCTTTGCTAGTCTTATTACCTTATTTAATAAGCTAGTGTATTTTTTGTAGTATAAATTGAATTCAGGTGTTGTGTGGTATTGTTTATATAATATGTGTAGAAATTTCTTTCTTTGACATGAATTTATAATCCCCGTTGTTATCCAATTGCTAGTTTTGTTATTTTGAACAGTTCTTCGTTTAAAGGGGAATGCTATTTCAAAATAGTGTTTTAGGGTACTGTTAAATGCATTAAATTTATCATTTACATTTCCTAGTTCATATATTTCTGACCATTTTTCCTTATTTAATAAGTCATTGAAATATGTAACATTTGATTCAGTGAATGACCTGCACTTTGATTTTACTCCATTATCATTATTATTGATTACTTCGGATACTTCAAAACTCAGCATTTGTCCATGGTGGTCACTAAAACCCGGACAATCGACTTCTATTGAATGGTGATATTTATCTGTATTTATAAAAATTTGATCAGGAGTGGTTTTACTAAATTTTGTTATTCTTGTTGGTGTTTCAGTCCATAGGAAATTAGTAACTGTGTTAATAATTCACAATTTCTATCAAGTTTTAAGAAATCCACATTTACATCCCCACAAATTATTATATCGAAATTTACTTTGCTCATGTTATTGAGTAACAATTCTAATTTATCTATAAATAGAGGAAACTTTCCTGACGGAGAACGGTATACGCATACAATTATTAACTTAAACTGCTGAATTTTTACGGCAGAGAATTCAAAATCCTGTTCCATAATTAGATAATCATAAGCTGTTATCTGTTCATGATCTAAATTATTTCTTAAGAAGATGCAAGTACCACCATGGCTAATATTAGATCTAGAGTATTTACTAGCTTGTATAAACCCTGGGAATTGAATTAATTCAAGTTGTTCCTCTTTCAGCCAATGTTCTGAAATACATAGTGCTGAGATGTCTTTAAGTTCATTTTTAAGCATTAGATTTATGTAATCAATTTTATTATAAAGAGACTGGACATTCTGGTGGTAAATTTTAAATTTGTTACTTTTGCAAGCTTGTGTTGGTGCTTTATTTACATTATTATTATCTTAATTGTTATTATTATTGTTGCTAGACAAATCCGAAATACCATTGTTGCACTCCGTTAAATTTGACTTCAAAAGATGTGAATGCCAAACCTCACGTTTGGCTTCTACCAGTTTCCCTGCTTCCACTCTAATGATATTACTGTTGAATTATTTTTACCATTTGAATTTACAATTTTGCAGATTTCATCACTAAGATACTCTTTTCCTAATCTACACACATCAAAAAAAGTTTTGCATCACCTCGGTTCCCAGATCTCCGGCATATAGACGTTGACTGTGTATATTGTATCAAAGATACAGTCCCTTTGACTGTTCATAGATGTCACTAAAACTGCTCAAAGATGTAAACAACCATGCATGAGCAGGGCCTATTAGACGGAGGGGGTACGACAGCCGATCAGTTCCAGTCATTCCACCAGGACGAAGGTACGCTGCTCATGTTGTCTGTAGTTCTACCATGCCTAGAAGGTCAATACCGCAGTTCGATCGCGTCCGCATTGTTACTTTGTGTCAAGAAGGGCTCTCAACAAGGGAAGTTTCCAGGCGTCTCAGAGTGAACCAAAGCGATGTTGTTCGGACATGGAGGAGGTACAGAGATACAGGAACTGTCGATGACAGGCCTCGCTCAGGCCGCCCAAGGGCTACTACTGTAGTGGATGACCGCTACTTACGGATTGCCGCTCGGAGGAACCCTGACAGCAATGCCACCATGTTGAATAATGCGTTTCGTTCAGCCACAGGACGTCGTGTTTCAACTCAAACTGTGCGCAATAGGCTGCATGATGCGCAACTTCACTCCCGACGTCCATGGCGAGGTCCAGCTTTGCAACCCCGACACCATGCAGCGCGGTACAGATGGGCCCAACAACATGCTGAATGGACCCCACAGAATTGGCATCACGTTCTCTTCACCGATGAGTGTCGCATATGCCTTCAACCAGACAATCGTCGGAGACGTGTTTGGAGGCACCCTGGTCAGGCTGAACGTCTTAGACACACTGTCCAGCGAGTGCAGCAAGGTGGTGGTTCCCTGATGTTTTGGGGTGGCATTATGTGGGGCCGACGTACGCCACTGGTGGTCATGGAAGGCTCCGAAACGGCTTTACGATACCTGAATGACATCCTCCGACCCATAGTGCACCCATATCGGCAGAATATTGGAGAGGCATTTGTCTTCATGGACGACAATTCTCGACCTCATCATGCACATCTTGTGAATGCGTTCCTTCAAGATAACGACATCGCTCGACTACAGTGGCCAGCATGTTCGCCAGACATGAACCCTATCGAACATGCCTGGGATATGTTGAAAAGGGCTGTTTATGGACGTCTTGACCCACCAACCACTCTGAGAGATTTACGCCGAATTGTCGTTGAGGAGTGGGACAATGTGGACCAACAGTGTCTTGATGAACTTGTGGATAGTATGCCACGACGAATACAGGCATGCATCAATGCAAGAGGACGTGCTACTGGGTATTAGAGGTAGTGGTGTGTACTGCAATCTGGACCACAAATGCTGAAAGTCTAGCTGTATGATGGTACAACATGCAATGTGTGGGTCTCATGAGCAATAAAACGAGCTGAAATGTTGTTTGTGTTGATCTCTATTCCCTTTGTATTTAAAGGTTCCGGAACTCTTGGAACCGAGGTGATGCAAAACTTTTTTTGATGTGTGTATTTAAGTGTAGGCCATGCCGAGTGTGGAACTTCCTGTCTAATTTACTTACATCTACAATTTGGACATTTGGAAAACTCTTACAAATTTTATGAATTTTTCCATTTGTAGCCTCTATTTCTACATTTTCACATGATTTGGGAATTAAATCGTATCTCTGCGGAATGTTTACAATAATGACATTTGTTTTTTGCATGGATGGCAATGTACCCTTTAAATCTTTGATTACCTTTTTACTCTCATTTCTATAGACGTCGTTTGCTCCAGCGATGATCACTGCGTAGTCCTTTGCAGTAAGGGACGCACACTCTCCTATTATCCCGTTCGTGACTTCTGAAATTTGAGCTCCTGGCTTCACTGTCGAAGTGACCTCCATTTCTCGGCTTCTCTCCAATACGCTTGCTGCTACATCTCGCCCGTGGCTATCCGCAAATATCCGCATCTTCCTGGATTTTTTCTTTATCACTTTCTTCTTTTCTTCTTGAGGAAAGACATCATTTTCTTCGACAAGCACTCCAAATGAATTTGAGACGGGAATTTCAGTTACATGTACTCCATTTATAGGCCTAGGCTTATTCAATCTTACCTTACCAGCAATCACTGTCGACCAAGTTTCCTTGCTTTCCTCTCAGTTTCCTTTTAATTTATTCAACTCTTCCATTAACTTAGCAATATCTTCCTTTAGCAGCTTTATAATTTCGTCTTTTGAGGACAGTTCGTTTCTCAGGTTATGACATTCGCATGACGGTAGCGGTAGGCCTACATTACGACAATCGGTTTCACTTTTCTCCTCATTCAATTTTACCTGAGATCTTGTGATGATTTTATTTGCATTTTTTACTTTTATTTTGCACGACGAGCATAAATCCGTTACGGTTACACAACCTGACGAGACACTAACACTGTTTACTGTCGTCATACTAGAGATCTAAGTTAGCCTAGATGTTTACACCAAATTACACTAAATTTAATTTAATTATTACTGCCTAATAGAATTAATCTAATTACCTACCAATAAAGAAGAATGTGAAATACGTATATCTTCCAATCGGGTGAAGTTTCGTAAAAGCACCACTGCTCTACTTGGTTCAAACAGTGATTGAAGAAGTCACCGAATCTTTGGATACACGTTCCCACAACTTAGATTAAGTTTATTAAATTATCAACAAGAATTTCTAAATACTATCAATATTCCGTATTACACTTGATCTAAGGAAAGTAACTTTATAGATTTTAAGCCTCTGTTATAATATTTTACCACTTTTATCAAATATTTACACTAGAGCGCAGCAACTCCAACTGAAACCCCGGAAAATATGCGAACTACAAGCCCGCTGTACTCTCTGTCACTCTGGCTGACGGAGCTAGCGCTCACGCAGGGTCACACTTCAAGTTGCTGAGCTCTAGCTGCTATTTCACTACACTTTTACTGTGACGCCATCGTTGCTATTTCCTTTTACTCCTTTTACTCATTTTGCACTCTTATCAACGAGTAAAACTTATAACTTATGTATAAACACGAAGAATTTACCACGATCTGCTCACCAATACAAGAAACCGTATACAAACAGTCACCACGTGACAAATGTACCCTACTTGGTAATTTTTTTCATTTTTACCGCTAGATGTCATATCAGATAGCTGGAGTTGCCAATTGGCAACTCGAACTAACACTTGGGGCGCTGTGGTCGGTCTGGATAAGTAGGGTAAAAATACTCAATAAAACGCGTTTGATATGGAACACTTTTTATGTTTCGGTTATAATCAGTAAATGAAGCCCCTAAAATAATGACAGTGTTATTTTCAATTGTATATATGTATAAATGTGCGATACACGTGATCTAATTTGTGTTCCACTGGATTTTATGTGTCAATTGCATATTATCAAGCATTCAAGCATCGGTTGTCTGCTAGTATATATATATATATATATATTTGTACAGTTCGAGTCATGGCGCTGTTACGTTTAAAAGCTATATTTGGGTTTGCTCGCTGAACCATAGACTAGAAATTATTTGCTGCTTTGTAGGGCGAAGGGATGAGTTTAACTTTATTAAAACTCAGGGTAGACAGGAATTGCTTGATTTGGATGGTAGGTATTAACCCTGCGAAGTCAAATTAGGCCTATATGACTCGTAGTGGAATGGCTCGAATATCGCAGAGCGAGGTTATGGCGGTTGGTAGGGTTATTCGAAATGAACTAGGGAGCGGGGAAGGATACCTGACTGATGAAGCTTGGCTGTCTAGGTACGGCTTGCCTCGGCGAGACTGTGCTTGGCTGTCTACTTTTTTAGTAGGTGCGGCTTGGCTCGGCGTAAGTGAACAACCCGTCCTGTCGTCAGTGAGTGTAGTGGTGAGTGGTCCTACCCGCTCTTCTTGCCCGTATTTATTTGGTATCGTCACCTTTCGGCTATTGCTATTTGCATCTTTTGGAAAGTGATGAAAACGTATATCCGCGGCCCTCTTATACATCGACTGACAGCCGTAAACTGAGCAATATACTTTGCTTTTACTCATTTTGCACTCTTATCAACGAGTAAAACTTATAACTTATGTATACACTCGAAGAATTTACCTCGATCTGCTTACCAAAACAAGAAACCATATACAAACAGTCACCACGTGACAAATGTACCCTACTTGGTAAGTTCCTCATTTTTACCGCTAGATGTCATATCAGATAGCTGGAGTTGCCAACAGGATGCATTGTTTAAGAGTTTAAAGCGAAGAACTAAACAAAGAATCAACTTTTTAACCCTGGAGAGGGCGCGAAAGAATAATCACGTGAGGAGGCGCGCACGGTGTTTTCGACCGGGTCGCGATAAAATAACACAAATGACGCAAAAACTATTTTTATTGTCACAAAACAAGTAAATAATAATGAACCAACTTATAAATAATGCTCAAAGTCATTTAAACAACAAAAGATTAACTGAAAAATAAAAGTAAAACTTAACTCATAAACACGCATACGTCATGGGGCGCACCAGAAGGTTTAGACCGAGTCCGTTAAACAATGCACTCTGGCTGAAACTGAGGAGCGGGAGGGGTGAACTGTTTACGCACACCGACAGTGGACGAGTCCAATGTAAGGTACTGAGGGGATGGAAACTTTCCCACTGGATTAACTGAAAAGTAAAAGTAAAACTTAACTCATAAACACACATACGTCATGGGGCGCGCCAGAAGGTTTAGACCGGGTCCGTTCAACAATGCACTCTGACTGAAACTGAGGAGCGGGAGGGGTGAACTGTTTACGCACATTGACAGTGGACGAGTCCAATGTAAGGTACTGAGGGGATGGAAACTAACGGCCCACTACGTTAAGAACTAGAAACATTTATCTCTGCACCCGGTCGAAAAGACCGTGACGCGCCCCCTCCAGGGTTAACCAATTTGGTAAAATTGGCCCAAATTCGGAAATCGATTGCGGCTAAACGACTGGGTTGATTTAGACGGAATGAAAACCATTCAACGCAGAATTTAATGTTCTTTAAAACCGTTACGAGGAAACTTTTCTGTAGAATGCGTCGTTTAGGAGTTATAACACTGAAAATAGTACGAACATTTCGCGGGGTTTTTACTCCCAAAAATTAAGCAGAAGTCAGAATCCGTCGCAAACTCACAGGACTCTTATTTGGGACCCCCCAAACGGTATTAAAACACATTCCAGCTTTGGACGATTTTTCGGGAAGCATATGTCTAATTTGCCTGGGCTACTGGACAGCATCCACATTTGCATATAAATATATGTATGATCCTGATTAGGCCCTGATTCATACTCAGTTTTGATGTGTTTGTGCCGTTTTGAAGGTCACATGAAATAACCCTGTAACCTCAAATATTCTATTCCTACCGTATTTACCTGTCCCTGGGTTTCCAGTTCGAAGCTTGCTTCAAAAATTCATCCTTTACCTTTCAAAGAAGACATATGCTTGGCAAATTCTACAGTTGAATCTCACGACAAGTGAACCACAAAGAAATGAACTATTCTAGAATCTCCAGTTGATCTGGCTACCTGGAGCACGGGACATAACCTGAAAACCTTCTTTTCAATGTTTCGGAAATTATAGTTTCATAACCTCAAAGGGCCGTGGCCATGTGGTCACTTATAACCTCAAAAATAACTTCGACCCAGTATTCGATAATCGATCCCACCAGACAAGAATCTTGTCAGCGGCGAGGCGAACAGAAGAACAAGGCACTGCTTATGGACCTTGCACAAAGAAGAATGAAGATTTTGGTGTTCGTGTGTTATCCCTATTGTGTTTCTGTACAAGTTTGAAAATATGATATAGGAAACTAACCTAGCGTGCATCGCTCTCTTCTTCGCTTGACTCTTGAACAAGTTGGACGCTGGGGTTCGGGTACCCAGATTATGTAGTCTACTAGGTATCAACCCTCCTCTCGAGTAGGCTATGGGTTAGTTTTAGAATGTTTTATAAAGAGTGACTATGTTCGACGATCCGGGGTTAGTGTGATTTAGTTGCTTGTTCCTTGGTATAATTGTAGCTTGTGTGTTCTTGATTTAATTGCGTGTGTCTTATGATGTTGCACGACCTCGTGGTCGTCGCCTCGGTAGGGTTTCGCTGGGGAATGGAGTTTGAGTGTTCGCCACTGTACAATGTCTGAATTGTTAATCAATTTTCTCCTTTCGGGGTTGGTTGTGCGGTGGCTGAGACTATTCTCCTTTTCTACCGGTGCTCGGCGGATGTTGCGTCCTGGCGGCGTTTCTTTCGTTTCGGTATTGGTTAACTTCTTGAATTCCTTTAGTATGACACGCTTCCCTGGCTCGCTCGAACACAGCATTTATATATTTAAGGGGTCCCTTTATCCTGTAGCTTTTATTTTCATCTTTTGCCCACGTGTTTTAACGTTCCTTTCACACAAGTATTTCACCTCTATTTATTTCGCCTTGTTCGTGTTTCATTTTGTTTGATTTGTAATTCTATTTCTCTGCTTAACCTTGTGGGGTTATGTTAAAATTTCAATTCTAGGGCAGGGGTGGCTTGCTTACTTGGTGTCGCCGGACAATAGTGTCCCGTTACCTATGGCGCCATTTTAAGTTAGTCTTGTTGTGTGAATTGGTCACTGCTTGGTTCGGTGAAGCTTGTATATTTTAAATGTAGTTCTTTTCACTCCTGTTTAGTCAATTTCGATTGCGATAACCATTTGGTAACCGAGTGTTTGTTAGTTTAAATGTACGGTAGTTCTTTCCTGTTTTGTCTTAGATTGTGGCAAGTCTTAAGGCATCCTCTCAGGGGAAATTCACTGCTTGTGATTTCAAATGTTCCTGTGTATGTACCTACCAGTGTTAAAATATGGGGTTGATAAACCTGAATTTTTACTTGTGATTTAATAGTCTGATTTTAAATGTTCCTGTTTTATGTGTAATATGTTTGAATTTATGAATATATACCCTCATTTATTTTGAATTTGTAACCTCTTTTAGCCTTGAATCCCCATCCCTTTTTCCGAAGCAGCTGCAACGGGACAGACCCTCATCAGTTAAGCCTTCCCACCATTTCCACCTGTGGGCAAATCGACAAGTTTTCCTCTCGTTCCCATCTGGGTGGAGCACTGGGTATGTCGTCAGCACCGACCACCGAGTAAAAAGCCAACTAATCTTTATAGGCTACTTGGGGTCGCAGTTGGTAAGTGGTACATTTGGTTGGTAGACCCTGAAAGAGTCTGTCGAGCGGGTGTAGACGGTACTGTGTTCATACACCAGAATCTCATTTATTTAACTGGCCTCCAATAGGATTAGCCTGATCCCCTTCCCACGAGATAATCTTGATTTGTTGATTGATATTCTTCGTCGTCGGCGGCTAACTCGTTTCCGAGTATAGATCCTCGTCCAAAACAGTCTAAAATAATCTAAGGTTGAGGTCTGTGGGCATGTTTGCGGTGACTGAACAGCCCAATGCGTGCATGAAACAAACGTCCACACAGATCATACAGAACTGTTGGTGGAGGGCGTGGCTGTGCTGCACGGAGCTTTCGTGCTTGTCGCTTGGCCTTAACAATTCTACGACGTTCTTCTTCAAACATTTTGACAGCAGCCGGTATGGTCTGGCTCCAAGTTGAACGGTCTTTAGCAAGCTGGTCCCAGGTTTGTGGACTGAGACCTGTCAACTTCATATTCTGTTTAAATTGGTCCTTGTAATGTCTCTTAGGGCCTCCATGAGGTCTGGTGCCGGAGGTGAGTTCACCATACAGAACCTGGCGTGGTAGTCTCGTATCATCCATCCGATGGACAAGGTTGATATTAGATACTATATATGAGAACTGAAAGGTAAGAAATGAAAGGAGGAGACCAAACAAATCAGTTTTAAATATGGAGAAATAACATCGGGGGAAGACATTGAAGATGAATAATAAAGAAATATATTTATTGTCTAGACCAGCGGTTCCAAAACTGGGTTCCGCCAAGGCATCGCAGGGGTTCCGCGATAAATCTCAAAAATCAAATTTAAAACTGATTTTAAATAAAACCACACGAGGCTAACGATCAGGTTGTCTCTAATGCGAAGGTAGGTGGATTTCGGGTTATATCCAAACACCTATTTGTCAACGTTAGGACTTCGTTTTATGACTTTTATCACAGCCCGGCGTCTCCAATTCGTGCGACCTCTCTAGGAAATGCTCATGAAGTGCGAAATGAAATTAGTTCCTAGCGTGCACGCTACAGGGCGCGCTCTCTTGACATTCCTAGCAACACCCAGAAGGTTCTTTTTGTCTTATAATTTCCAGCATACCGCTACTCGCTTCATTCAGTTCAGGGAAATCTTACGTTCGCTTCCGTACTAACCCTTTCAATCGTAATTCGTGCTTGAGGATAAGGGGTGTAACCTACAATTAAGGTAGCTGTCTGTTCTGACTCTATACAGACGACCGGCGACGCCTCCGTAGTAGCAATTCTGTGCTACAACTATTGCTAACAGGTATGTTGACTGGCTACACATTTCAATATTTTATTGTTTTCAACCTGAACACGATAGGCCAGTCAAAAGTGACAATAAATTCGCAAAACATGATGTATCTCTGATTTTTTTAGTATGTTGTTTGGACCCATTAGGGCTATGTATACCCAAGTTTGCAACTCTCAGAAAGTTGTGGAAAAATTTGTACACACCAAAAACCGCGATATTTTTGGACTTGTTTCAGTTTCTGCTCTATATCTCCTCATCCATGCATTCTTTGTCGAAAGCTAATCTATTCATTTGTTAAGAGCATAAAATGTTTGACAAATTATGCCCAGCCGGAGATCTGTAGGTCAATTGGTTACCGAATTATGACACTTTGCAAATGGGTCAGTTTTTCCAAAAATTGGATATTTTAGATTTAGACCTTTTTGGGCCGAAACTGCGTCGAAACCATTGATCCTACGAGTAGAACTTGCAAAATATAATTTGTAGGCCATTTAATTTGCTTTAAATTAAGAGCAGAGCGGGGTCTGTAAGCCTCGTAGTTCTCTCCAAATCTCAAAATAACCCATATAAGGTAAAATCGCATTTTTCCAGAAATGTTCCTTAACATTTCATATCCTTTGTTTTTTGTTTTGGTAATCAAAAAGAAGGCATATAATCATTTAAACAAAAGGTGAAATATATTTTAATATAATAATAATATAATAAAATAATAATAAAATAAACATAAGTAAACAAAAGTGCAGTAACTTAATCAATCAGTCAATCAAATTAGACACATAGTCAAACTCGTCGCCTTGTTTTTGATGGCCCTGGGCTGTCACTTTCGTTGCTCTCTTCAATAGGTAGGTATTCCACTATTGATGGCTCGTCGTCTTCGTCCCCTGTACGTAGGTACTCCAGTATTGGTGGATCGTCAAGGTTGTCTTGAGGCTCGTTGTCGTCCTCTTCAATGATGATAAGGGCAGAGTTCTGGCACATTTCACCAGAGCAGGTACCACACATCACAGAACATCTGAGCCCTGCTTTCAGGCAAGTGCAGCCACCTCTGCACCCCTTTTTGCATTTGCAAGAGAGGAGGTTTAGGAGCTCTGCGGGGGCAGGAGCTCAACAACTGGTAATGGGGATGAGTCCTGCCGAGGTTAATTCCAAACCCCAGTCGGTGGCCTCTTTCTTCACCCCCAACCACTTTTGCGGTATGTGCGGTAGTGGTGATACGACGCAGCCTCTGTGGTTGGGGGCAAATGGACCAGATTCGCTTTGGCTGTTGTCTTCACAAAAGTACGGAAGCGTACATCGTTGAGGGTGTCTGTCGTTTGGTCTCCTCCATATAGGGCAACTAGGCACTTGTCACCGGCTGCTGCGACTTGTTGGTGTGTGGCATCTGTCTGGAGGAAGACTCTTGCTTGGTCCACTAGGGCTTGATTTTGTCTGTGGGGCACATTTTCATCTTCCCCTGCCAGAAGAGGGCAGAGGTGGTGTCGCACCCAGTAAATGCGTGGATGAAAAGTTCAAATCCAGGTGGTAGCTCCACTTCCCCTTGGCTGAATGAGGTGGTGGAGAATTGGACGCAACCTGCCTCACCTCTGCCACTCTTCTGGAAGTATACGTTCGTTTTAGTGGATCCTAGACCGCAGAGGAGCACAAGCAAATCCACATCCTCTCCAACGATGATGACGTGGTCATTGGAGGTACTTTTTTTTGCAAAGCAGACACGACGATATCGCGGTCTGCATCTTCTTTTGATATTCTTGTCTCAATCCCCTCGAGAGCAAAAGCAGATCAGAGATGCTCAATGAGACGAACCTTGCTTTTGTCATTCGAGAGCATCTTCTCTTGGGGGGCTGTGATGATGGTCGATGCGTCAAACACAATTTCCGCTGACGCTGCAGAATACCGTCTTGATCGCTCTGCAAATTTGGTGCTCTTTTGGGCGCTATCCTTAGGATACCCGTCTAAGACTATACACACATTTCTCCCAAAGTGGTTAAATATGTAGTTAAGTAGCTTGCTGTGATAGCCCGTACCGAATCATTCCGATGCCACACGACTTTATGGAGGAGGTATCCTCCATCGACGACAGCAAATGTTTTACCTGCACACTGATGTTCTATGTGGCTTGAGTGAAGGCAGCGTAAAAAGCTGATTTTGTGCCTTTACGCATCCCTTTTGGAAATGGAGCGAGCTCATATGTGAAGTGGGCCTTCAACTGTAGGTGTGACTGTTTTATGATACACATGCGTTGGAAGATGGTGAGTGGCTCGACATCGACTCTCTTCTTGTGGATCTCGATCGAGGTGGTAGACGTTGCCAAAGAGAGGACGTTTTCTTTCCTAGAGAAACTAACATTCCCAAACGTTTTTCCAATAATTCGGTTCACCCCTTTCAGTCCTTCTTCTCGGGCATTGTGGCAATTTATGTGGGGGCCACCTACAGTGCCACTGCTGATGGATACGAGTTTATCTATCGATGGGAACGGTGGATGGTTATTGAACCAGGCTTTCAGTTCCTTCACGTCAGAGGTTTCTCGTGCAATTTGCGTAGGTCGCATATCGACATGCTGTTCACTTGTTGTGGAGGAAATATCCCAATACTCCTCTACCTCTTCACACATATTCAGCATATATACCATCCCGCCCGTCCAACGAGAGATCACACGTTTTAGAGATACCTTTGCCATGGTTTAGGCCACCCTGGCTCTTCATTGAACGCGTCAATACCTGTTCAATTGTCAAGTCAGTCCACAGACCTGACTAAAATTTGTCGGATCTGCATATGGTGAAGCATCCTTTCATGAACAATTGATATTCGGTTGGGTCCATCCGGTCTTGCAGAGTGCTCATATCTTGTAAATATAAACGAGCACTTTTCGCATAGAAGAAGTGTCCAGCCGAATGAAAGAATGGGAGCATTTGGCTGATTATTTGCAGGTGAAGGTTCCAATCTCCCATTCTTCCGGCTTGAATGAATTGCTTCATGAGTAAGGTCATTCGATAGTAGAGTACCCAAAGTTTTGCGGTCGGGCCGGGCCTTTTTCTCCAAGTTTTTCAAGGACGCTTTTGAATTTGGCAGTTACACTTTGTACATTTTCACTGTCTTCTGCAAACAGTATTTGTGACCTTTCAGTGCTAATTAAATTTTAAAAAATCCATGCCTCCCCCCCCCTTCCCCCTTCTCCCGACCGCGGGGCCTGGGCCCTAGATTCATAACATGTTTTGCATGTTTAAATCTCACATCATGAAACAAAAAGTGGTTAGGTATATTTCTGGAAAAATGGGATTTTTTTTCTTATATGTTTTCTTTTTAATATTTTGAGAGAACTACGAGGCCTACAGACCCCGCTCTGAGCTTAATTTAAAGCTAATTGAATTGCCTACAAATTATATTCTGCAAGTTCTACTCGTAGGATCAACGGTTTCGGCACAGTTTCGCTCCAAACAAGGTCTAAAACTAAAATGTTCAATTTTTGGAAAACCTGGCCTATTTTCAAAGTGCGGTAATTCAGTAACCAATTGACCTACATAGCTCTGGTTGGGCATAAATTGTCACACATTCAATGCTCCTAACAAATGTATAGAATAGCTTTCAACGAAGAATACATGGCTTAGGAGATATAGAGCAGAACCTGAAACAAGTCCAAAATTTTCGTGGTTTTTGGTGTGTAAAAAGTTTTCCACAACTTTTTGAGAGCTGCAAACTTGGGTATACATAGCCCTAATGGGTCCAAACAACATACTAAAAAATCAGAGATACATCATGTTTTGCGAATTTAGCCATTTTTTGTGTCACTTTTGACTAGCCTACGAGTGTTTCATATTTAGTCGATTTTACACATTGATCCTACATTTATTTTTTGATACCTATTTTCTTTCTTGTAGGGTTAACTGGACATATTTGACTTGAGCTATCACTGTGAAAAGGTGGAACAAGATACACACTTCGGTTGAGTGCATTATTTTAGAGAAAACCATTGGCAATCTTTTTAACGTTCTATTAGTGTTGTCAAACATCAAAAACATTATTTTGAAAGGTCCACTGAACCTGCTGATCCAGTTAACCCAATTTAACCTACATTTTTTTAGGTGCAGTAAATAACATTTGCGATATGACGATATAACAGCTTTATTAATCATATATTTAAACAGGGTGATTCTCAATGTAGTTTACAACTTCAATAATGTGTAATTATTTATTGGAACCACTTAGAGACTTGGTTTGTAGGTTATTATATTGCAAAACACTTCAATTTTTGACTCACGTAGTTTGTAGTTGCACAGTTGTCCGCCACGTGCACCACCTGTCACTTGTTGGAAATAACGTCTTTCACAGCTTTCACTGCAGCGGAAAGAGCGAAGTGCGTGTTCTGGTTTGAAGAAACTAAGTCAGCAACG
Organism: Meconema thalassinum; assembly: GCA_946902985.2. Lineage (NCBI taxonomy): Eukaryota > Metazoa > Arthropoda > Insecta > Orthoptera > Tettigoniidae > Meconema > Meconema thalassinum. The sequence continues at coordinate 1,607,063,917 of OX336388.2, read as the reverse complement.
AGTGTACAGCGGAGATTTCACACAGAATTTGGCAAAGACCCACCCAGCAGACCAACAGTGTACAAATGGCACCAGACATTTACCGAAACAGGTTGTTCTGTGTTACACACAAAGGCGCCAGGCCGCGCAACTGTGACTGGCGATGTGGTGGAAACAGTTAGGGTGAGGTTCGTCCGTAGTCCGGAAAAATCGAAACTGGTATCCATCAGACCACTGTTTGGCGGGTGTTGCGTCGACATTTGGCCATGAAAGCATACCGATTGCCCTTGGTTCAAGCACTAAGTGAAGCGGATAAACCAGGGAGGTGAGAAGAGTAATGGAGTGGCCCTTAGCAGGCCAAGCGGGACCACCCCTTGGAAGAGGCAGCCATATTGTTTGGCACCACGGCTAGCTGGGAAGCGTGCTAGTTGCTAGTCGTAAGTTTGTATTCACCCAGTTAGTTAGTTACCTGCGACAAGTTGCCTAATGTAACTGTTGTTTATTATGTTTTTTTGTTGTGTATGGGTGCAACAATAGAAGTGACAGGAACAGAAAACCCGGCATTGCTTTTCAACAGTAAGTTATTCTTCTCTTAAGCTATTAAACATAGACACGCATGTTTATTTTTTCATGGAGAAAACGTTATTGTGTTGAAATGTGGATTGGTGTAGGTTCCCTCAGAACCCAGACCGTCGGGCTCTGTGGACGAAGGCAGTTAAGAGGAAGAACTGGACACCTGGTGTTCATAGTGTCATTTGTATGGAGCACTTTAGCCCTGACCCTGGGCCGAGACTGAGTGAGAGAATGCCTTCCCGAATGTATTCCCTGCCTATCCTAACTACTTACAGCCTTCAGCTCCTAAGGTAATTATCACTTGACGACTTAAATTAAGGTACTGCTTTATGTTTTATTGTTCCGTTTGGATGACATTCTAATTAATTTTTTTTTTACAAATCCATTACGGCTCAATGTGTGCACCATTTGTCATCCTGGACACATCCCAACGGAAGTTGATTTCCCGCCACGTATGAACCAGCATTTCCGGGGTAACAGAGGCGTGGCTGTTGTGATGCGATGTCTCCGTTCATCAAGATTTGCAGGTATCTTCAACAAAGCCCCACAGAAAGAAGTCCAGTGGTGTGTAATCTGAGGACCGTGGCGGCCAGGTAATTGTCTCTCTCGAAACAGCGCAGAAAACGGTTCACTTTGGGGCTGTCACGTGGTGCCCATGTGGTTTTTCCATGCCCCAAATACGACAATTGTATTGACTCGGTCAGAAAGGTGCAACGTTGATTGATCGCTGAAGATCACATTGTTCAAGAATGACTCATCACGGCAGATGCATCCAACATTTCAACACAGAATTCATGTCGGGTATGTTTATCCCAGGGGGGTGAGAAGAGTAATGGAGTGGCCCCTCACCGCAGCTAGCCTGTGGAGAAAGTGGGCCTGCTTCGCAGGGTTGGGAAGCCCAAGATGCCACGCCCACTTGGCACCACCGTGCGCTACTGAATGTGGGAGAATGCTGTTAAAACTAACAGTGTTTTCTTCCTATTATTTCTCTCTTGGGCGGGCTGCGTGGCTCAGCGGTAACGTTAACGCCTGCTGTGACCAAGGTTGCGGGATCGAATCCTGAGAAGAGTAATGGAGTGGCCCTTAGCCCGGTCAAGCACAAGGCACCTAATTATAATATGCTACACTGTACACAAAATAATGACATATAAAACTGTACATTTCATCAAATTAAAGCCGCTCACAGACCACAAATTGACAAGAACAAGCACTGCAATCACAGTCCAACTGTGAGCATTACTGTCCTTTGAACTGCATAACTTTGGTGAAATGTTGTCTAATTCTTGTTCCTGGATCTTTTCATTTTGCATTCTGAATAAGTGTCTTAGTCGAATGTTGAAATACAGTTGACATATTAGCCTAATTCAGATAGAGTCTTCAACAGACTGTTCAATACAATGTTCATTCAACTCGGTGAAAACAGATTCATGCAAAAAGTCTTTTAGCACTTGCGACGACATGAAGTCTAGCGTATTTCCCGTCACTCTTTTAGCGGAATTTTGCACTTCCCTTATACTTTTCTCAGCTCGCCTGCACACACTAATTACGCCTTTCGATGGGAAAACCAAGCCTCCTCTATTCTTAATCCTTATCAGGTGACAGTTAACACTCGAATTTTCAACTTCTCTCAAACAACTAATGCATTGCTCACATGCTATTTTACGCTCAATCTGAAGCACAACAAAACCAGCGACATGTTTCACAACCTCAGATGAAAATTCACTGATATCACTCCCGGAAAGTTCCTCGAGATAATGATTCGATTCATTGTCATTTTCCATGCCAAATTCTTCGGTGTCAAAGCATGGAGTCAAAAAATTTATCCCCTCGACCGGGTTCTTCTTCACAGTGAAAGTCAAAATAGAGATGTCCTCTAGGGCTAGGCAATTCAATACTCTCGGTGTATGGAGTTGTTTGTGAATAAGTATTGTGAATAAGCCCTCATTTTCCTAATTATCAATTTCAATTTGTCTTCTTTCTTTTGACACTGTGCATGTTGAAAGTTTTCCTCGTCCGGGGATTGAACTCCCTGAATAAACAAACGGGAATATTATTAGTTAAAATGGGGTCTACCGAACTATGATACGAGTATATTGTGTGTGTTTTGTCTAAACCCTGCTTGTTCTTCTGATAGAAGAGATTTTGTTTCCAAGTACCAATTGAGTCTATTTGTAATCATCCTTTCTAGAATTTTTACCAAAATGGAGGTAAGTGCTATAGGTCGGTACGAGGGGACTTGGTTTTTTGGCTTGCCTGGTTTTAAGATTGGAATGATGGTTGCTTTAGTCCAGTCTTTAGGTAGGTTATCATTTGATGTCCAAAATTTGTTGAATATGTGTAGCAGTATGTTTAGAGCAGATGTACCTAGATTTTTTATGAATTCTGGGAATATCTCATCAGACATCGCATCACAACAGCCACGCCTCTGTTACCCCGGAAATGCTGGTTCATACGTGTTCAAAGCTCTTCCTGTAATAAAATACGAAATGTTCTCATCTTTTGCACCTGAACAGTATTATGGGCACTGGTAGCCCCATCCAATACGATATTACTTGGCTCGAGTGACAACATCCCTGGATCGTGGATCCTTCCTTTTCTGCAAACCATTATTAATTAGAATGTCATCCAAACGGAACAATAAAACATAAAGCAGTACCTTAATTTAAGTCGTCAAGTGATAATTACCTTAGGAGCTGAAGGCTGTAAGTAGTTAGGATAGGCAGGGAATACATTCGGGAAGGCATTCTCTCACTCAGTCTCGGCCCAGGGTCAGGGCTAAAGTGCTCCATACAAAACAGGTTCTCCTCCCACCAAGTAATGAGATTTACACAAGCTATTAAAGAAGCCTTTAACAAAAGGGAAAGTGTTCTTGCAGTTTTCATCGATTTTAAAGGAGCCTATGATACTGTATGGCAAAACATGCTGCTAAAGAAGCTTATCAACTTCAAAGTAAATGGATGCATGTTAAACTGGTTTTCAAGATTCCTTTCACAAAGAATGATCAATGTTCGTTACAACAACAAAACTTCAGGTTACAAGCAATCAAAACTAGGCCTCCCACAAGGAGCTGTATCAAGCACAACTTTATTCAATGTGTACATCAACGATCTTCCAAAAACAATAGAGGAAGTAGATAATGTGAATATCAGCATGTTTGCAGACAATGTTATCAATTGGACCACAGCACGTAACAGCCCAAATCAGCAAATGCTTCTCGAACACAGAATGAACCAGGCACTTATAAAACTCAAAAACTGGACTGAAAACAATAATATGGAAATCAATACTACCAAAACAGTATACCAGTTTTTCTCCCTGAGACATCACAATCCAACTTTCAGTCTCAAATTTAGTAATCAAGACCTTCCAAAAAGTGAAAGTACAAAGTACCTAGGTATCATCATGGACAAGAAGCTGAACTGGACCAAACACATACAACATATGGAGGATAAGGTAAGCAAACGGGTGAAATTACTGAAGAGACTAGCAAGAGCTACTTGGGGGAGCACTCAAGACACACTCAACAAAACCTACAATACTTATATCAAACCTATCATAAAATATGGCAGTGAAGTACTCTCTACAGCACCCCAGTCAAACATTGATCGCCTCGAGAGGTGTCAGAATAAATGCCCTACGAATCATAACAGGCGCAATAAAAACCACACCAATAACCGCCTTGAAATTATATACCCAAACTTACCAATAGAAGAAGAGATGAAATAACAAACAGCCAATGCATATCTCAGTATACAAAGACTACCTCAAATGACATGGATCAAAAAACCAGTTTCTAGCCCCAATCTTAAAACACAAAAAGATCCCTTAAGTCTCGTCAAAGAATATATCAATAAGAGCAATCTGCAAATAAAACTTGAACCACTCTGTATGCCAGTCAACCCCATTGAATATATACAAGTGACTACAGATCTTACTTTGCTAGAAGAGGTCTGCAAGCAAGACTCTTCACCACATGATCTAAAACAACTGGCCCTCTGTACAATAGAAGAAAGACATCCATCTAATCAATGGCTAAAAATATTTACAGATGGCTCACAAGACAAAGAAAATAGAACTGGAGCAGGAATACATTCATCTCTCTTCTCACTCTACTTCCCAGTAGGCCAAAACAAAACAAATTTTGATGCTGAGATAAGAGCAATTTCACATGCAATCCATCAGTTATTAGGCAGAAACATTGATTATCAAAAATGTGTTATCATTACAGATTCAAAAGCAGCCATCCAAGCCGTCTCGTCAAATTATAAGCCTCAAAATAAAGAACTGAAATAAATTTTTTGTATGATAAAAAACCCTTCAAAGGCTCCACAAACAGATCTCATTTCAGTGGATCCCTTCTTATGTTGGAATAGCAGGTAATGAAGAGGCAGACAGATTAGCAAAAAAGGTACCGAACTACAACAACCTGTCAGTCAGACTGATTTTATGTCAGCAAAAAGGATCTTGAAAAATACTATCAAAAACAGGTACAGTATGAAGAAATGGCAAAGAAAACAGCAGAAACCAAATTATGGAAGGACATTGATGCTAAATGGGATCAATATGAATTAACACCAAGAAGAGAAGCTGTAGCCTTCTTCAGACTTAACACTGGCCACAACTGCCTTGCAGCTCATCTGAAACAAATCAACCTCCTGAGATCTGAAGAATGGACACTTTGTCACGAACCTGGAAGTAAAATGGATAAGGGGCACCTGTTACATTGCAACAAACTTGATGTGACTGCTAGAACTTCAGGAAACCTCACACAACTCTATTGGAATGCAAGAAAGCTGATGGATTGGAATCCGGGCTAGCCATAGGAAGCAACAACAACAATACCAATCAATTACTCCCCCTACTCTTTTGATGAAGGATACGAACAGGCAGGTGGCCCATAATGATTAAGACAATGCAATAATTTTGGCTGATTACTTCATAAAATTACTTAGCGATGAACCTGAAGGTTCTTTTAAATTCGATCTCAATCCCAGAAATAGAACACCCCTGGAAAAGATCATACCGCCGGTTTACGATGAAGTGCGTACAGCGATTGATTCACTTAAGAATTTTAAAGCGGCAGGAGAGAATAAAGTAGTAGCAGAACTTTGGAAGAATGCTAATGTACAGACTATTCATAACCTACATAAACATCTTATTGACATTTGGAATACAGAAAAATTGCCAGAAGAATAGAATATTGCAATTGTACACCCCATACACAAAAAGGACGATAGATCAGATCCTAGCAATTATCGAGGAATATCGTTGCTGGATGTCACGTATAAGATTTTTTTAAAGATTTTATATTCCAGAATTCACGAACAACTTGGTAAATATCAGGGTGGTTTCCGTCCAGAACGAAGCTGTCCAGATCAAATTATCAGTCTCAAATGGATTATAAAACATTACAGGATTAGGAGCAAAGATTTAGTGATCACTTTCGTTGATTTAAAAAAGCTTATGACAGTATCCATCACGGATCATTATTAAATGTCCTTACTGAATTTGGTTTACATCGGAAACTTGTTAACCTCATTGCGGTCACTCAGGTTTAGAAGTGAAACCTCCGAGTCATTTGAAATCCATACTGGTCTTCAGCAGGGAGATGGATTATCTCCATTGTTGTTTAATTGTGTGCTGGAAAAAATTATGCGTCAATGGAATAAGGTTTGTCCACCGAATGTTAAGATTGGAAAAAATATTCGACTAAATTGTCTCGCCTTTGCAGGTGATCTAGTATTATTAGCAACTAGTATCAAATTTCAGATAGAGGAATTGAAACGATTAGCAGCAAAGGTTGGGTTGAAAATTTCTTTTGAGAAAACAGAAATGATGCCATCTTTTCAAGTTGACACATCACATATTGTACTGCATGCCCAGAAAATAATGATTGTGGAAAAATTTAAACATCTTGGTGAGATCCATCACTTGGAATGCCAATGAAGGAGCATCCATGGATAGTAGAACACGAAAATTGCGACGAGCACAACAGATTACTTGGCTAACATATAAGAAACCAAGAGCCCGCCGATGAGCCAGCTTGGTGTCCTAGGCAAAACCCCACACAAGACACGGCACAAACCTAGAAGAATTGCTGAGTTTCTCTTTCGATTAATACTCAATTTCGACATTATTTCTCTGTCGTTAAACCAGAAGCAACATATGCAAGTGAAACTTTATTTAAACTAAACACCCGATCAACAACTGACAAACTACAGAAGGTCGATAGACGTATTCTTCTGACAATAATAAAAAACACCAGTGGAGACTTTTGCCCAATTCAATAATTTACAAGGAAAGTGAATCTATCATTGACACGATGCGAAAACGAAGAATTGTGTTTTTAGGACACATATCCCACTTGCCAAATACTAGACTCCTGAAACAACTTTTTGACTTCTTTTGGAATAGTAAAACAAAAATCACTTGGTTTAAAGAAATACAAATGGATTTAGACGAATTTAAAATTACTAGGCATCAAATCTTGTAGAACATAGAGAAGAGAAACGGCTTCTGAAGAACAAATACACTCCACTAACATTCGAAATTTCACAGCGTAAGCAATATATCAGCAGAAGAACGAGCTGCAAGATCTTCCAGAATGAAAAAGTATTGGGAAAGAAAAAAATTATCAGGTATTAAGAACTGAACTTAGTATTTGAAGACTTTGTAAATAGGTTTGATTTTTGGTGCTCCAATGGGGTCGTAAACAGTGTAAATAAATAAATAAATAAATAAATAAATAAATACAGTTGCATATTATTATTACATTCTTTCCTATACCATATCTGTTCGAACTATCATACTGCACAAAGAATACATTAGCAGGTTCAATTCTGTAAAAATTAATACTACAAAACTGGAAGAAACATAGCCTGTTAAGTTTCAACAACACACTTGAAATTCAAAAGTTGGCAAAACATAACGATGTGTTGTTTTAATGTAATAAAACATCATGTTTGGTCTGTCTTCCATGTCAATATTATTTTATTTATCCTAATTTTACTTAACTATTTTACTCTACTATCCTGTTTCATGATGGGACATCCCAACACGTTCAAAGGGCAAGTGATGTCAGTCCGGATTGGACATTATCTGGATCAGAGAGAGTTCAGATTATGAATGAAAATGAAACTCCACAGCCTGCTTCCAGTCTCCGACCGGGTCAGGAATGGAATGAATGAAGCCCCCATCTCGCGGCGAGGATATGAACTGTGCCGGCTGCCGAGGCCTGACGCACTCCTCTGGGGCAATGATTAAATGAATGACAGATGAAATGAGATGATAGTGGAGAGTGTTTCTGGAATGAAATTTTGACAGGGAAAACCGGAGTACCCGGAGAAAAACCTGTCTGCCTCCGTTTTGTCCAGCACAGATCTCACATGGAGCGACTGGGATTTGAACCACGGACCCAGCGGTGAGAGGCCGGCGTGCTGCCACCTAAGCCACGGAGGCTAGTTCACATTATGAATGTGCTGTCTAAATAAGGTACAGTTTCACCTTCAAGAATCTTTTTCAAGGTAAAAAAAAAGTCAGTAACTGCAAACAGACAGAAATAAAATCACAGAAAGGTGCAGTACATATTGGCTTTCATCCGCATTTGCTGGTGTTAACATTGAAATATTGAGGATAATCATGGGAAGGAGAATTGTAGAAGTATCACAAAGTCATCCAATAAAAATTTAATGCCAACCCATCACAAGAGGTAAATGCATACTCATTTGCCTTAAATACATTATTTCACAATTCAGTTTCCAATACACTATGATGTTGAATACTAGTTCAAAACCTTGTGTAATAAAATAATTTACTGTACACCCAAAAACTTGACATACTGTAAATAAGGTGAAGAATAAGGAGGAATGCAGAATCAATTTGTACATCTCAACCACCCTCAAATAGATGTACTGCAAGTACCGGATAATTTCTACAGGAACTGATAGCAAAGGATCAGCTAGAAATACTGTAAATGAAAACCTCCTCAAAATATGGCGGTAGAGATTCTAAAACCAGGTAATATTGGGAAACAAAGTATATTTCAACATAGAAGGGACCTTCTGACAACATAAGAGGAACTGAACATACTCAAAAACAGTGCAATACAATCAATTAATTACCAATAACAAAGTTAAAATTCAAAGAGAATGTATAGCCCCTCATTTGGCAGAAGTTTTCCAGACAAACAAATGATTATTTGACTGATTCATAACATTTTTTTGGAATGAAGTTAATGGCCAGTAATATTTAAGTCCATGTGTAATGACAGGACTGAATAACAATGGCATTGTCCAATGAACATGCTGATATACATGATATATTTAGAGAGAGATTCACTTTAGATCCTGTTTATCCATGGGCTTTGACTGCACTTTATCCCTTTTTCACATGCTGAAATACATGATATATTTAGAGAGAGATTCATTTCAGATCCTGTTTATCCATGGGCTTTGACTGCACTTTATCCTTTTTTTTTCACAGTTAAACATACAGCTTTGGACAGATTTCTTTCATAATTGTAAACAATGTTTGTTCCTGAAAATTTCACCAATAGTTCCATATTTTAAACCAGCCATGATGATCACTGGACATGGCTTCATAACCATGACACAATTACCTGGCTTTCTTAGACTTGATTCCAATGATCAAGATATGAGTATGTTTACTAAAATAAAATCATAATAGAAAGGAGGCAATAATCTTTCATAAAGAGCCTCTTTTGTGCAACCAAACTTGTGGAAAATAATAAAATAAAGATATAAAGGAAATATTAACTCCTAGTAATAACAGTGTGAATATTTGGTAGTTGATCCTGTCTAACTAAAGATATGCTAACAGCATAGAACCAAATTAACTATGCAAGTAGGCCATACATTCCCTAGTTTTCATTGGTATCTCTAAAAGCATGAGACAACTCACAGTAATACTGGCAGGTATAACAATTAGGTGAGTTGAGGTATATCTTCTGAACTTCAATGATTAGGAACTCAGTTTAAAATACTTCAACGAATTTAAAAATATAATTGTGGTAATTTCTTTTTTTGTTTGCAAACATATGAAGTTTCTTACATTTAGACACAATTGGGGGCACTTGCAAGTGCATTGTAATAAAAAGACCACAGTTGTACAAAACTGATCAAGAGGAAATCTGATAATTAAAATAATACCTCAACAATATAATTACCTATTAAAAATTACAGTCTGCACATGTCAGTAAAGCATACTTACGAGGCAAATAAAAGCCTTGCTTGAAGTATGATTTATATGGTCAACATGTGTGACTAGACGATGGTATTACTAGGATATGCTACACGTTCAGGCAGGAAATAAGGCATGGGCTATAATAATCTAAAATAGAGTGATGATGGACTCACGCCCTTTGCCCACTCCCACCCATTTAACTGAAACAAACAAAAAAAAACAACATGACACATCATTTAAGTTGTAACAACAATAACATACAGTTTCATCCAATTAATACTGTCATACAACAATATTGCAACATTGAATTAGTTTTTAAAAGAGCTGGGTATTTGAATATTCTTTACCTCCCCTAATCATTAAATGTGTGCGTGCATAAGAAAAGGGACCACTTCTTGGTCAACAGTTCACGAAATAATTGTAAAAAAACACTCAAGGGAGTAAAATGTCGAATTTTCGTTTTTGATGCCTATGTATTGTTTAGACCGTCATCTACTCACTGCGTGAATTTAAGTCCTCTGACATTAATCACTGCTAAAACATGAGGTTTCTTTAATACTAAGAAAAATGTGACGGTGTCACACCGAGACCGCCCATAACCTCAACCTTACTTCCCTTTCCTGTACCCATGCGGACCTTGCCGTGCCTTCGGCAAGTCTCCAGAAACTCCCGAACTTAACCTCTCGAACACTTTGTGTTCACAAACACTAGACTATCTTGACTTCCAGATTAGATCTCGTTCCTGCCATAAGATGACATTAAATCGTCTCTGTTTTGACTTACAGTACAACAGAGCACCTTTGAACTCCCCAAACCGCACCAAAAACATTTAGTAAAATTAAATTCTAGAAGGCCAAGTTACATGTAACTAAAGGGGCAGATGACCTCGTAGTTCCGCCCCTTAAAACAACAATAACTAACTAAACTAACTACATGTAACTAAACTTGCGCCCTTGCTTTGGCTATTTCATCGAAATAAAGACACATTGATTTTATGGAGGCAACCTCGCAAACATGGTTTGAAATGATGAGAACATTCACATAGATCGTCAATTGGATCTGTCGTACCTCGGTGGTCAAACTGCCAACTTGTGGTGTCAGTGTCCCCGCCATTGTGCTGTTAAGACCTGGTGACTTTCTAGTCGTCTGGGTGGTAGTGCCAATCATCCCAGAGAGTTAACTCTGGAGATTTTGTAGCATAGGTTGAATGAGGACTTCGAACTGTGAGAGGGACACAACAAGACGTGTTTTGAGAGGGAGTGGGCCCCGGCTACAATGCCTGAGGATTCGGACCCGCCACATCGTGTGAACAACATTTGAAGTGAGCGTATCATGTCCCAAGGGACAACATATATACAGTATATATATTTTTTAAATTCATGATTTTGTAGCTTGGGGTGGTAACATGTCGGGTGGGCTATTTTCATTAAAATTAAAACTTACAATTTCCGCCTAGTCAATTGTAAGTTTTAATTTTAATGATTACTGTCAATACGGAACCTGAAATGTATAATATCTCTAATAAATGGGCTATTTTCATCGTGTTTAGTTTTGCTTTCTGCTTGTTTTGAAGTAATGTAGTTTTCGCCTTGAGTGAGGCAACTTGTTTGAACTCCAGAGCCCAATCCTAGCTCCTTGTAACGTAGTGTTTGTTTTGTTTTGAAGCTGCCGGAGTTGATTTAATTATATGTTTCATTTATATTCTGTTATGGAAGTATGCTTCCTTTGCTTTTCCTTGGCGCTCATTTCTGAGCATCTGTGTTATTTATTCAGAGTATTTATCCTCCCATTCCAGTCCGACATGTAACTCCATTATTCCGAAGATGAATAGACTACCTCAAGTGACTTTAGGCAGAGTTCTGTAGTTTGTGTTTGTTGTTTTGCATTTGATGTGGTGATAGCTTTTACCTTAGGAACCATGTGTACACATGGAGACATTGTACGTCAGCATCGGGGGCCATCTGTGTTGGCGATAGGCCATTGTCGTGTAGTGAAGGGGGCTCCAGAAATATGAGTTTTGGTGAAAGTTAAGCTGTTTGAAAAACACCAGAGGAAGTGTTGAAACGTTTTCTATAGCCCTGCCTTGCACTTTGAAATATTTACTCTGACTAAGATATGTTGTATTAATGGGCGCCAAGACCTCAACGCTATGTTGAAATCTAAATTTATATTTAACAACACCTAGCTCTAGTAGAACACCTTCAAGAATCTTTTCACTCAGATCATGGTATGATTTGATCATTAACCCAACTAACAATTGTATCAGGAGAAGGAATTTGGTCTATATCTAATGCTACCTACTGAAAGCAAAGATTGCATGGTTAAAAGAAATGAATTTATTATATAAAACAAGTATGGCTAAAATTGATAATAATAATAATAATATATTTAAATTTAAATTGGAGCGTTGCGATTTGAATATTACCACAAGAGAATTACGTGAAAACTGAGTCGGATGAATTACTGATTTTACTCTTATTCCCAAGCTATGAAGTTACTGAAATACTGAATATGAAACAAAGAGACGAGAGATTACGTAGTTCTGAGTCATTCGCGCTTACCATTGGAAATTGCCGTAGCATTTCCCTCGTACTGGATGTTGAAGAGAGCTTCCCACAGCCTCCTGGACGTCGTCATCTTCTTCGTTAGTTGAAGAAATATTTGTAGATGTTAATTTATGGTCCGGTCACATCGGAACCAAACACACGTGCAACCACACTGGTCAAGTTTTACAAAGATAATCGCCTTGCCTCCACGGTGCGCAAACCATATATGCCCACGTCGCCTCCCCTCTCCGGAGCCGTCTTCCAGTCGCCCGCTCTCCACTGATTGGCTGAGCCACCACGCGTTACTCCCCTCCTCAGGGTCAATACACTCGGCGCGACGATGATGTCGATTACCGTTCCAGGCCATTTCGCCTTTCCTTGAAACAGCAACCCCGCTTGCGTCACGCTTCTCGACAAGAATAAGCCTGTAGCCGAATTCCCAGTGACTCATCTCTCTCAACAAACTCTAACTGACAAAATCCGAAAAATTCCGTAATCATATAATTTTCCACGATAATGTTGTTCGTAATAATTCGCTTGATAGTGTTTTCTATAACATTGAAAACCTATCTGTATATTTATAATTTTATAGAAAAAACGCTCCAAAAAATACCTTAATAATAATAATAAGATAATAATAATAAGTTACATGAAAACTTCTCTTGGCTGAACAATTTGCCGCATAAATAAATATTGAATGGCTTCCTACTGACTTATGTCAGTGGCGTAAAATACCCTCGAAAAACATGTTACAGTGTGTGTATTATGGGAAAGTGATGTGGTTAATGCAACGACTCAGTGTTGAGTTTTATATGGCTGTGGCGCCAAGTTGCTGTGAAACTGAGTAAGCCTTTTCAACGCGCGTTTAAAAATTGGATTGACGTTGGCTGTGTTGGTTGCATGCATCAGTGGTGATGTGTTATGTTGTGTCGATTCACAACCTTGGAAGTGGTTGTTCCCTATTGTAAAGGAGCTGTAAGCTTTATTTGTCGCGTCCTCACTCTCATTCAAATTCTGTGGTGTTATATGGCCCGACGGCTTCCCCTCGTGCTGGACGTGAGTGTGTGTTAAAAATGAAATTGTGTTTGATTCGTCCCCTTGCAGGGTGTCTACTGTAAGGATGAAGTAAAAATTAGTTACTTTTTAGCTACCGTTTAGTTACCTTTAATTAATTTTAGTTACCTTTGAATTAAAGATAGGCTACGTCTGCGGTCTGCAAGCATAGGAGCTCATTACACCGTGAAGAAAGACAACAATGAACTGTGTTTAAAGCTGTAAATAAAATAAATCATAAAATACAAATAAAATAAACTAGATATTTATTATCAAATTAGTTGTTTCAGCTAATATCAAGAAGTTGCTCTGCTCTTTACCATTTGGCAAGATTTCCCTTGTCCCCGCGGTAGATCACGAAGAAATGTATGCGACGTTACGTGATCGTCACCGAATTCTGACTTCGCAGTCAAGTGCGGAGAAATATCGAGATGTTACCCGATCGGCGCTGGTCTCAGCCATTTGACGAGATTCCCGTAGTTTTCACGAGAGAACACGGAGAAAAATCGCGATTTAGATAAACGGTGTCACTTTTAGTCATTCGACGAGATTTCCATTGTCCTTGAGGTCGGGCACGAGAAAATATAGCATTATTAAGCAATCGGCGCCACTTGCTCTCCGTTTGACAAGAATCCAGTTATCCTTGTCATTGAATGCAGAGAAATATCGCGATGTATCGCAATCGCTGCCACTCTTGGCCGTTTTATGACATTCACGTTATCCTCGCGATATCATGCAATCGGCGCTGCACCTGGCCGTTCAATGATTACCAGCCTGTCTATCTGCCCTGACAGAATGGTGGAGGCAAGCTCAACGTTGGGCATGGTTAAAATTCACGAGTAGTTATGGACATGTTGTATGTCCGGCGCCGTGTTTCCCACTGTCCCTTTGCTGTGGTTCGGAGTTCATCGGTTCAGGGTGGATCACGAGGAAAAATTAGTATCGCAATGCTACGTAGGCAGTCATTTCCAAGTGGGTTGATACACTTCTCGCTCCCCGTATGCTTTTAAGTACACGGTCATGGGAAAAGTGGCGAGTAGGTTTCGGAATGTTTCGTGATGGGTGCCCAATCACCTTGGACAGGATTCCCGCAGTCCACGATAGGGGACGGGTTTTATAATTTTACGCAACTGACTTCGATCTCGGCCCGTTTGACGAGATTCGTGTAGATTCGTCATCCGGTCGTCTTGAGGATGTGATTTTGGAGGATGAACGTTCGAAGTAGGTACCGTATCGAATATTACAAATTATTCTGGGAGGATTGCACGAATAATACGACAAAGAGGACACATTTTCTTTCGAATGCGAATCACGAATTATACAAGTTATCGAAATAACCAGTTAGATTATATATCCGATGGAACCAAAGTTCGAAGGAAAAATCGACATATAACTGAATTTCGAATAAACCATACCGGATGTCGCAAATTTACGAGACAGATTTTTAAAATACCGGTAAGTTATTATGTATTTCGAAGCCATTTCGTAATTTTTGCTTCGAAACTGTAACATTTCACAAGATTGCGACATTAAATTATTTAGGTTATGAAAATTCCCGAATGGGAATATGATGTTATTTCCGTTTGATCAGATACATTATCAATTAATATGATAAAATTGGTCCGGCTAGATCAAACATAAAATGCCAGCGTTTCGCCCCGGTGTGCCGTTGGGCTCGTCAGTTGGTACAGACACACCTCACCAATACGCATGGCTAGCACATACTGAGAAGGCCATCACAAGACACAAAATACAAGTAGTATTGACGTCACGAGTGATGCCAATGTGCTACGGTGGATTGCCAAGGTAAGGTTTTTGTTTTATGAAAGGGAGCTTGACTTCCGTAGCACATTGGCATCACTCGTGACGACAATACTACTTGTATTTTGTGTCTTGTGATGGCCTTCTCAGTATGTGCTAGCCATGCGTATTGGTGAGGTGTGTCTGTACCAACTGACGAGCCCAACGGCACACCGGGGCGAAACGCTGGCATTTTATGTTTGATCTAGCCGGACCAATTTTATCATATTAATTGATAATTAAATTATTTCGCGTTATTTCTGGACTTCAATTTGACATAGTCACCAAATTTAGAGATCAATAACAGAAATGAGAGGTTTCTGTTTAGTTTCGGAACTTTTCGCGAATGAACATCTCGCGAAAAGTCAGGTTTCCTAATAACACAGAAAAATATTGCACACAAAACTAGAAAGTCTTCTTGATGCCGAAAATATACATTGAATTAATGTATACCACACAAGGTATCCTCAGTATGTATTTCCTTGAGCTCAGGCACGGGGAAATATAGCTTATGCAATCGGCGCCGCTTGCGTGAAACTTGCTCCATCGCAATCTCTGAGCCTAGCGGCGCGAGTTTAAATGATTCAACCCTCCTTCAGAAAATTTTCGTTACCCGTTTGTAAAATTAGTTACTTTTTCGTTACTTTTGTTTGCCTACAGTTCATTAAATTCATGTTTTTATATCCTGTGTCCCCTTACTAGTGCAAAACAAAAAAGTTTCCCACTTTGGCCTCCGGAAAGAAGATTCTATTCCACTCCCCGACCTTGTGTCGTCCTCCCTGATCTCTCATTATTATTATTATTTAATTTTAAGGGGGTTGGCACAAAAAAGGGACCACTTTTCGCATCGTAAGTGAGGCTCCACACACTTACTCGTTCGCGCTCACAGCTGCGCAAACATAAGATAAGTGGACTCGAATATATTATCTTATGATAAATAAACCCTACCTGGGCACTTTTCAAGGCAGTAGTGATGCAATTAGTTGTCTTCTGTGACCTTCCGCAAGTCATAAAAAATCCCCTTCGGGACACCGGAAGGCAGAGGTTGATTTCACTAGGCAAAGTACACCGAAGTACACGGGGCTATATGACCACGATGTCGCAGCCCCTCAAATAAGCCAACAACACGCGAGCTGGCTTTGTCATGGTAACGACACCTAAATTTCTTATAATTCCAAAAGCTTTTTTGGGGTAAGGGTGGGTCATATCAAAAATCCTTTTAGACAAAAGTTTTTGGTAATTTTTAGAAGAATATTGACCATTTTAAACAAATTTGATATTGTGTCTATTAAGAGAGATATGATATTTTTAATTCAAAATTTAAATTTTGTGTCACCGCTATGTTGGATTTTAACTCGTTAGGTTATAGAAAGTCCCATAGGTGAACTTATGTTAATAGCCTTTATCAACATACAAAATTTAAGTTGATTGCTGTCATTGATTTGTAGATATTGAGAATCGTCAAAATATTTTGGATGGTCGCCATGTGGATTTTTATATAAGTGGGCCATAGAGTTATGTACTAATAGATGATGGAGGTTCAGTATTCAAACGTTGACTTTGATTGCATGATTAGGACACAAGAAATTAGAACTTAATTTGAAAATTTTGCACAGCCACCATCTTGAGGTTATGTAAACAATTGACCTAATTAGATGTCAGTTCATTACAATGTGTATAAACATTTGCTGTACCATGGCGGCATGCTTTTACTGAGCTTGGTTGGTTAAAACACGAGAAAAGTCCATTTAAATGTTTCAACTTCGCTTGGCCGCCATGTTTGTTTTGTACTTAACAGGATTTTGAAAATCACATAGGTGAACTTCTAGTATTGCCCTTTTATCACTGTATGAAATTTCAGGGTGATATCAGTAATACTGTAGTTTCGGAGATATAGAATGTTGGTGAAATATTTCGCACAGCCGCCATGTTGGATTGGTGAGACATAATAAAATTTGAAGGGCATTGTCGAGGTCGGACGAAATAGTTCTATGATCTTACCTAGTTTCATTGAAATCGCTCCAGCCGATTAGATTTTATTAGGGGCGCATACACACATACACACAGAGAGAAGGTGATCTCGTAAGCCTATTTTTTCATAAATGAAAATAGGCTAAAAAAACTATATCTACATCATAATACCGGTGAATATGAAATTGTAACCGCCAGCGTAACTTCCTAATAGTTTAGTAGTTATTTGTGTCATAAAGTAACCAAATTATTAAACAGCTCTACTGAAAAGTTATAAAATCTTATGTTGTAACATAACGTGCTAATTTAAGGCCTTAATTTCTTTTGGAGGTGTTCAATTCAATTACATGATATTAGTTACATATCATGGAACACGTCAGTACCTTCATCTCGATACCTGGCATGTGGTCCCTTTTCATATGCACGCACACAAATAGAGCTCATAATTACTCCAGAAAAGCAAGTTAAACAATTTATTTTTAAACCCTTATTGTTGTATAAAGAAAAACACCACAAATCTACATAGTAAAAATGACAAAGAATCAATCATTGGAATGCTGTGGTAGGAAAAGGAACCGAAGATTTCAGATTATGCATAAGGAATGAACGAGGAGGCAGGCTGACGGAATTCTGCACCGATCATGAGTTGGTCATAGCTAATATCTTATTCACTAACCACAATAGAAGAATATATACATGGGTGAGACCAGGAGATACAGAGAATTACCACATTGACTTCAATATGGTCAAACAGATATTTTTAAACCAGATTTTGGATTGCAGAACATATCCCGGTGCTGACAAACTCTTGACAACAATCTGGTTGTTATGAAATGCAGACTTAAGTTGAAGAACTTGAAGAAAAGTCAAAAGCCAAAAAGGTGGGCAATAGACAGACTGAAAGAGAAGGATGTGAAAAAACGATTCAAGATGCGTATAAAGGAAGGACTAATGAAAAACCTTGAACAAACTTCAATTGCAGAGGAATGGATACTTTTGAAGAATGAAATAACTATAACCGCAGAAGAAAACATTGGCAGGAGAGAAAGAATAGGTAGAAAACCGTGGATCACGCAGGATATATTAGAATTAATGGACAAATGGAGGAAGCACAAGAATGTAAGTGAATTCTGAAAGTGGCGAGCAGTGAATCAAATTGTGAAGCAACGCGATTTACAAAAATTTGTGACATTCAAGGCTTGCGAGTTACAAATTGAGAAAAACAAGTTCAAGGCTAGTTCATCTTGGCTGCATAGTTTAAAAAAGCGCTATAATATAGTAAGCCATAAAATAACATCATTTGTAACAACACGGCAAGATCTAGATACAGTCCATCAAGAACAGATAATACAGGCTTTTAGAGATGACTGCAAAGGGAGCAGTGCAATCGAAACGAGCAACCACACATTCGTACACAGTCATGCCGATAGTGTCTTCATCGGGGAAGCTAATGCCAAAATTATTTGTGGTTTTATACAAACCAACTGGCATAAGTGACAAAGTTCAAGAACAAATGTTCAAGCCAGACAATTTAATTGTGCAATGGAGTTCGTCAGGAAAAATGACAAGGCAGTTGTTCACTACGTTTTTAAAAGACGCCTTCCTACCATTTTCAAGTGCAAGAAACCTGCTCCTTTTAGACTCATATGGTGTCCACAACGACACTGCAAATGCAAAAAAAAAATTCTGAAAAATGGTAATCATGATCCCAACAAATTAACAGTAAAAATAATACCGGCCAACACAACGTATGAACTTCAGCCCCTAGATCGATACTTCTTTAGAATGTATAAATACATGATACGCGAGATCTCACACAACGCTGACTTCGACGAGTCACATGCTACCTTGCAGCAGCGGGATAACATCCTGAAACTAGTCGCTAGCATTCCAGCAGTTCCTTTCTCCGCAATTTGAGCACTTTCACCAGTACGGATGGGTGTTAGCTGGATTAACTGCAAGAAACCCACACCACTTTCGTAATGCTACAGATTTTTGTTTCAAGAATTTTAGAGGACAGTGTAATAAATGTGATGCAGTAGCAATAATTAGATGTGGTTGGTGTACAGAAAAGTTATGTTTTGGGCACTTTTTTATAGACTACCATTACTGCAGTCTGTTTGTTCCAGACTAATCCTATTTTTAATATTGTTGTTTCCCGTACAAACGTCTCACAAGCCTACAAGAACTCATAACTTCCCCCTTATTTATTCCCATATATCTCACACACTAATTGCTCTGTTGCTAAAGTTTGTGAGAGCACATATTTTGACATCCAAAACATGACTAAAGAAGAAAAAATACAATTCTTGTCTGCCCCAAACAGAAGGTCTGCTTGTTAGCCCAATGAAGTTTCATTTCTCTATATGCTCTTTTTACGATTGTGTGTTTTTTTCCTTTTTATTCTGTTACTCCACCGTTGTCCGGTCCCAAGTCCAGAATGAGAAAGGAGGAGGGTTAGCTGGGTTGGCAACCAGCTTATAAAAACGGCTAACGCCGAGTGTTGAGCGGCGGTAAATAACTAAACTCCCTAAGGTAGGCCAACGGCTTCGGGCGGAGGAGCCTTCTTAGGATTGGGTGTTGGCCCCCCAGTGGAGGAAATGCCACTGAAAGCCAATGTGTTGCGACCCAACAGCAAAGCAGGCGGAGGAGGAACCTTTTATTCTTATGTTCCCAACGGCTGTGGAGGTGGAAGAGGTCATGCCAGATGGATTGGCTGTAAAGGCGCAACTCAATCATATTTTGAGTCTGCGGCATTCCATTGCAGTTCTGGAGCTGGAAACTGCATGTCTCATGCTCTATGTGCTGCAGTGAATGGCTCTAGGACCATAGTGTGTGGGTCACTCCCTGGCAAGTTGAGATCCACCTTAAACAAATTCATGCCTATGGCAGTCTCTCCTGCTGTTTCTCTACAAGCCCAACGGCGATGGGATAAGGATGACGGAAGCAGGTTTGGGTAAACTGGAGGCTTCTAGTCTGGACCTGCACGTTGGCGACAGGTGTGTGATGGTCGCCTTCCTGAGACCTGTGACTACTCAGGGATCCGGTCCTGCATCTGTGACTGGGCAGGCCTATTTAGGATTACCGCTGCCCACCCTGAATGGGGAAGGCCCTAGAAAATGTGGGCTAAACATCGGTAGTCACTTCCATAACCTGTCTGGAAAACCGCACTCAGAGGGTTACCCCAACTTGCGGTCGAAATCAAGAAAGAAAGATAACTAAGTTCATTACTATTAGTGCATGGAACGTCAGGACATTATTAGACAACGATAACAGACCAGAAAGGAGAACAGCTCTCATCAGCCATGAGCTGAACAGACTTAACTTTGATGTCGTTGCCCTGAGTGAAACCAGATTCACGGGAGAGGGAAAAGTCATTGAGGCTTCATCAGGATATACCATCTTCTGGAAAGGAAAGGAGGAAAATGAACAACGCATCCATGGTGTGGGTTTTGCAGTAAAGACCAAATTGGTGAATGATCATCGACTCGTTCCCACTGCAGTAAATGAAAGACTCATGACTCTCCGCATACCTCTTGAGGAGGCAGGTTCATTACTCTCATCTCTTCATATGCCCCTACTCTTACGGATGACGAGGATTCTAAGAACCGCTTCTACAACCAACTGAACACAGTCCTCACTAAGGTGCCTGCTACAGACAAGCTTGCACTACTAGGAGATTTCAATGCCAGAGTGGGGAGGGACAGCCTCTTATGAGGAAAAGTCATGGGTAAACATGGAATTGGGAACTGCAATGCCAATGGTCTGTTACTTCTTGGCCTGTGTGCTGAGCATGAGCTCTTTATCACCAATACCCAGTTCCAACTGCCAAATCGCTTCAAGACTACATGGATGCACCCACGCTCAAAGCATTGGCATATGATTGATTATGTCATTACCCGACAGTGCGACAAGAGTGATGTCCTGATCACAAAAACAGCCCGAAATATTGATGACTGCTGGACAGACCATAAACTTCTAATTAGTCGATTCAGGATTTCTATCCATAAAAAGCCACGTACCCATTTCATGAATCAAACAAGGAAGAAGTTCAAGACCTCTAAGCTTCAACTTGATAGCGTTGCCACAGAATACCAAACCTCTGTTCTAGAACAACTAACTCATAATCCAATCAACACAAAGGATGTAGAATGTGAATGGACCACACTTCAAAATATCATTACAGAGTCTGCACAGAAAGTCATTGGCTATGAGGAAAGGGAGAGACAAGACTGGTTTGAAAATAATAATGACGAAATCTTGAACTTCATCAAAACTAAACGGGATGCCTATCTATCTGTTTCTCAAGATCCATCCTCCAGAGAGAAGAAATTGCGTTTTCAAGAACTAAAACGGAAGTATCAGTCTGAAATCAGGGAAATAAAGAACAACTGGTGGCAGCAAAAAGCTAAGGAACTTCAGAAATTCTCAGATAGCAGGGACTTACGCAACTTCTATGCTGGACTGAAAGAGCTGTATGGACCGGTCCGATCATCATCAGGAACCTTGAAAGCTGTTGATAATTCCACCATTCATACAGACAGCCAGGACATCTTGAAAAGATGGAAGGAGCACATCAGTTCACTCTTGAACCGCAGTTCTGCTGCTGCTGACAATTTTCTTCAGCATGTCCCTCAACATATTCCCCAACCCTGGATGGACACTCCAAATTTTAAAGAGTTTATCAAAGCTCTCAGCAGAATGAAAACAGGGAAGGCTCCAGGATCAGACAACATTCCCCTTGAACTTATTCAATGTGGAGGCTTACCTCTAAAAACCAGGCTTTTCTATCTCATTCTTCTAATTTGGGAAACCAAAAATGTTCCTGCTAACCTGAAAAACTCCAGAATAGTTACAATCTTCAAGAAAGGTGATTGCGGTATCTGTGGCAACTACCGTGGTATTTCCCTGCTTGCCATAGCTGGAAAAATATTTGCTCGAATCTTACTAAATCGACTTCAGGTTGTTTCAGAGAAGTTACTACCTGAATCTCAGTGTGGATTTCGGGCCTCTCGTGGTACAATCGACATGATCTTCTGCGCAAGACAACTCCAAGAGAAGTGCAGGGAACAAATGACACCTCTGTTTTTAGTGTTCTATGACCTTGAAAAGGCCTTTGATACGGTTCCACGTAGCGCTATGTGGATGGTTTTGAGGCGCTTTGGATGCCCCGAACATTTTGTTAGTTTGATCCAGGCTCTCCATGATGGCATGGTTGGTTAGGTATTATATCAGAATGATATCTCAGAGGAATTTCCAATTACAAATGGACTCAAGCAAGGATGTGTACTTGCACCTACACTTTTTGCCCTGTACCTGGCAGCTATGCTTTATGAGACATCGCCTGAAAACAACTAAGGTGTGAAAATTAAATATCGATATGATGGGAGGCTCTTCAACCAGGCCAGACTCCGTTCCAAAAGATTAACCTATTCCACTCGGGTCACAGAATTGCAATATGCAGATGACAATGCTTCTCCAGCCCACACACCAGAAGAGCTTCAGCAGTCTGCCAACTGTTTCATCAGAGCTTATGAACGTTTTGGCCTGACTGTCAACATTCAGAAAACCAAAGTGCTAACTCAGCCTGCTCCTGGAACCATCCCCCCAGATTTTGATATCAACATATCTGGCTCAGCTTTGGAAAAGGTGGAACACTTCTCGTACCTTGGTAGTATTCTATCAGCGAACTGTACCTCTGAGAAGGATGTGGAAAACAGAATTCAGGCTGCCCATGTGGCTTTTGGACATCTCTCACATCGTGTGTTTCTGAACAAAGATCTAAGTATCTGCACGAAAGTATTGGTGTACCAAGCTGTTTATTTCTACGCTACTCTACGGATGTGAAACCTGGACCCTATATCGCCGGGACATCAAGAAACTAGAACGCTTTCATCAACAAAAGCTTAGATCAATCATGAACATCAAATGGGATGACTATGTAACTAATATAGCAGTCTTTGAGAAAGCAATGATAAACAGTATTGAAGCCTCCATTGTTGGTCATCGGCTTAGATGGACAGGCCATATCCATCGTATGAGTGACAGCAGACTACCTCGGCAAATCCTGCATAGTGAACTCAACACTGGCAAGAGGCCATGTGCTGCTCCTTTAAAACGATATGAAGACGAACTCAAGCAGACCATGAGGAGAGTAGAGATAAACCCAAATACTTGGCATACTCTTGCACTGGATCGCCCTCTCTGGCGTGCTACCATCTCAGCTGCGGTTGCACAGTTTGAGCAGGAACGTCGTAGACAGGAAGAGGAAATTCGCCAGAGGGAGAAGATACGTCAAATACTACCACGTCCTCCACCCTCCATCGGATGCAACATATGTGGTCGCATGTTCTATGCGAGAATTGGCATGATAAGACATCAGCGCCATCTTCATAGTCTGGACTAAAGATTATGGAAAGGAAGGAAGATTGCAGTTTTACGTGACCGTGAATCTTGTGATTATGAGCCACGGGTAAAGATTATGGAACTGCAGGCGAGAAGCGTAAACTCGGATACGAGTATCGGCCGACGACGATGAGGAAAGTGTTAGGTCTTATTCAGGGTTACTATGAGGAATGCTGCTTGCTGAGTTGGAAAGATGGAATGGCTTGTTTTACTGGGAATGGTTTATATTATTATGGAAAAAGAAGAATGGAGAGGTTATCTTGTGGTTGGTAAAGAAAAATAAAGTGTCTGCTTGTGGAGAATGGGAATATGAAATGTTGAGATGCAGAGAATCATTATTATGTTATGTTCTGAGGTATGGCAATGTTATGTTTTGGATAAATAGATGTTATGTCTTGGTGAATGCTGATGTAGAAAAAAATGTTTGAAGAAAATGCAAGAAGATAAGAATGGAGCAGAAGAATACTAAGAATTGTGAGGGGTATTTACCACATGAAAGTAGTTGTGAATACTGTGTGAGAGATGCAGGTAACGGAAGCTTGCTTACATGCAGACAAATAAGTAATAAAAGTATTGTATTTCTTATTTCCTTGCGTGTTTAACCCCTTGAAGGTCACGGCGCAATATATTGCGTGTAGCGGTAAGTGCCGCTGTGGTTACGGTGCAATATATTGCGTGTCGGAATTTGAAGTGATCTTCGTAACTGTATGTCTTTGGACAACGATTAAAAAACTGATAGCTCCCGACATCTGTTGGCTATTTTCTGAAGTCGTTAGATTATTGCTATCACCACGGGGAGTGCTGGAAATGAAATGTTTTTAAGCGGATGTCTTCAGCTTTAGCGACTCAATTGCAAACAGTTGAAAATGGCTGCGCCAAGTCGAGCTGACTTGCTTACAAGCAACGATAAAGTTCGTGAAATTCTTATGAATGATGAAAGTGATTGTTCAGTATTTGAAGACAGTGATGAAGACGATGTAGGAGGTATATCTGGAAGTAATTTAAGTGGTGAAGACTTAAAAGAAAGTGAGGATGAGGTCTTGCAGCCGCCACGTGCGAACGAAGGTAAATAAAGCGCCTAGTAATCACCGAGTTTGGGAAGACGAGACTGTAACTAACCAATTTACGCCAACCGATTTTAACTTTGATGACAGTAATTCAGGATGTTTCACTGACGAAAGATTCTTTAGAAATTGAAATTTTCAAAAAAATGTTCCCAGTGACATTAGTACAGAAAATAGCTGCAGAAACTAATTTATATCAGTCACAATTTATGAATAGTAAGACCAACATTTCACCCCAATCCCGAGCACAGAAATGGAATGATGTCACGGTTCATGAAATGTATCAGTTTCTAGGAATTAGTTTACTTATGGGCCATGTAAACAATCATACAATAGAACAGTACTGGTCTACAGATCCTCTGATTCACACACCCATCTTTTCCCAGTTGATGTCTTGTAACCGCTACAAAGCAATCCTACAGTTTCTTCACTTCAGTGATAATTCCTTGCAAATTCAAGGTGATCGACTGTACAAACTTAGGCCTGTTATGGAACATATAAAGCAGACTTTCCCATCTATTTCAAGATGTCACTATTGACGAAAGTCTTGTTTTGTTCAAGGGCCGGTTGTCTTTCAAACAATACATACCTTTAAAACGGAACAGATTTGGCATGAAATTGTTTGTGTTATGTGACTGTGCTACCGGCTATATCTTAGATATGATCTTGTACACTGGAGCTACTACAGAACTTATTGTTTTTTTTTTCGACAGTAGTTATGACAATGATGAATCCCTACTTGAATCTGGGCCATGCCCTATATATTGACAATTATTACACAAGCCCAGAGCTATTTGAGACTCTGCAGTCACAAAAAACACATGCTTGTGGAACAGTAAGGAAAAATCGAAAAGGACCGCCAACTGCTTCTAGAAAACAAACGAGGGGAAATGGAGGAAAAGCATACGTCCAACATTCTTTTTGTCAGATGGAGGGATAGGAGGGAAGTTGGCATGCTCACAACTACACATTCAAGTGGAATGGTTCATACGGGGAAAGCAGATCACAAAACGGGAGAACAACGAAAGATACCAGAGTGTGTTGGTGCTTACAACAAGAAAATGGGGCCTGTTGATAAATCCGACCAGATGATAACTACTGTCCAGTCCACTCGCAGGTCGATCAAATGGTACAAGAAATTGTTTTTCCATTTCTTGGAAGTGATAATACTGAATTGCTTCTTTATTGAGAGGATTCTGAAAGGAGACAAGAGGTCACTGAAATCGTTTCGACTGGAAGTTGTTCGTTCACTAACTGAAGCAGGGCCTACAAGAACTTCATCTATTTCTGGTGGTCGTCCGTCTAGCGGGGATAATCCGACAAGGCTAACTCACCGACATTTTCTTTCCCTTATCCCCCCAAACGAACCAGGAAGAAGACCACCATCAAGAGTGTGCCATGTGTCTGCTCACACATCAAGAAGGGAGAAAAGGAACACAAGGACTATCTACCACTGTAAGGAATGCAACAGAACTCTTTGCCCTGTACCTTGTTTTGAGGATTATCATACCAAAAAACATTACTAAAAATGATGTTTCACAATTTTTGTGCTTAAACTAGTTGTTTGATGTCTAGATAACATACTGTGTTAAATTCATTCGTTTCATAAAAATATAATGCCTCTTGAGGGTTGTTTTACAAACATGTGCAAAAACCTAAATTTAGGGCTGTGCAGTGGGCTAAGAAACCTGACTCTCAAAGGGTTAACGCTATATACACCCCGAAGATTATTATATTATTAGAAGGAAGAGATTAGTTACATTGATTGCACAACGGTGGGGCATGTTGTTGTTGGTTGACACCGACTAAAATATATCTTTAAATTTGTTACTTTGACGCACCAACGTGTGGCTGGACAAAGGAAACACCAATCACGATCCCAACATTAAAACGACTATTTTAGATTTGTTTTATTGGCGCCCAATTGTGGAGCGAATATTATTACAAGAAAGAAGATAAGTTTACCAATTTTAAGTACAACTATTGAGATTTATTTCAGAACAAGCAATGGGTGGAGAAATATTCTAAGTAGGAGTAAAGATTTTAGGAGAAATGATTTCGACTCTGAGATTTGCTAATGACATCGTCATCTTAGCCGAGAGGCCAGAGGATTTGAATGAGTTTAAAAAATGGTATGGAATCTGTTTTGAGGAAGGAATTTATGATGAAAATAAATAAATGTACAATAAAAATATTGGAATGCAACCGAAAGAAATCAGAAATCCATATGAACGTTGAATTGGCACGTGAAAAGCTAAAGGGAGTAGGAGACTACTGTTACTTAGGAAGCAAAATAACCAGTGATGGACGAAGCAAAGAGGGTTAGCACAGGCAAGGAAAGCATTTCAACAGAAAAGCAATCTGTTGACATCAAATATAGATTTAGGTATTAGGAAGTCATTTTTGAAAGCCCTTGTCTGGAGCATGGCACTCTATGGAAGTGAAACTTGGACTGTTGGGGCAGCAGAAAAGAGGAGAATCGAAGTGTTTGAAATGTGGTGTTACAGGAGAATGATGATCAGATGGGTAGGTAGGGTTACAAACGAAGAGGTATTAAGACTATTGGGAGAGGAGAGACGTTTCAGGCGACTGTTAACGAAGAGATGAGAAGAGAAGTATGCTTTATAACTTCCTTCGAGTGGTTGCTGTGGGTTCTTTTAAGAATGCTTTTTAACTTCCTTTGAGTGGTTGCTGTGGGGTCTTCTTAAGAACACGTTATTCATTTTAGATGAAAAACAAGCAAATCGCTTAACCCATATGAACCCTGGTCTTCCCACCTTACGTGCCCTACCCGAAACACACAAAGAAAATATTCCTATCAGACCAATCGTCAATTTCAGAAACAGCCCAATTTGCGCAACAATTTTTGAACAAACATTATTGCTCGAAAGCTAATAAATAATTCAGGAACACCTTGCATTTCTGCGAAAAAACATTAGATTGGAACAAGAACATTCGCTACACAGCGTAGATATCAAAGACATGTATACAAATATTCCCCCTTCAGTCTGCAAGACATTATCAAACAAAATCTGACAAACAATAGCAGGTTATCGAAGGTGGAGATAGACGATTTCATTTCCATTCTAAGATTCATTCTAAGAAATACCGTATTTCCTCGCATAATCGTCGCACTTTTTTAGCCTAAAATTCGTGGGAAAAAGAAGGGCGCGACGATTATGCGAAGAATATTTAAGTTCAAAGAATATAATGTATCATTATTTGCTGCACGGGCCAGTCATTCGTGTAGCGTGAGTCATAGCCTGTAGTCAGAGACAGGCTTCTTTTTTCTAACAAGGTCACGACAGGTTAAAGCTCGCGGAATGTACTGACGAAGCTGGCCGTTCGCGTTGCGTTTCATAGCCTGCAGGCATAAAGACGTGATTACTTTCTCCTGACAAGATCACGCAAGATTAGGCCTATAAACTCGCGGAATGCGTGCTGGCCGCTCGCGTCACAGTTCATAGCCCGCAAGCATAAAGACGAGATTACTTTCTGCTGACAATATCAAGCCAGATTAGGCCTATAAGCTCGCGGAATGTGCGCTGGCCGTTCGCGTCGCAATTCATAGCCCGCAGGCATAAAGACGAGATTACTCTCTCCTGACAAGATCACGCTAGATTAGGCCTATAAGCTCGCGGAATGTACGCTGGGCGCTCGCGTCACAGTTCATAGCCCGCAGGCATAAAGACGAGATTACTTTTTGCTGACAAGATCACGCCAGATTAGGCCTATAAGCTCGCGGAATGTGCGCTGGCCGCTTGAGTTGTGGTTCGCAGCCAGCAGGCATAAAGACGAGATTACTTTCTCTTGACAAGATCATGCCAGATTAGGCGTATATGCTCGCGTCACAGTTCATAGCCCGCAGGCATAAAGCCGAGATTACTTTCTCCTGACAAGATCACGCCAGATTAGGCCTATATGCTCGCGGAATGTGCGCTCGTTCGCATCACGGTTCATAGCCCGCAGGCATAAAGACGAGATTACTTTCTGCTGGTAAGATCACGCTAGATTAGGCCTATAAGCTCGCGTAATGTGCGCTGGCCGTTTGCGTCGCGGTTCATAGCCCGCAGGCATAAAGACAAGATTACGTTCTCCTGACAAGATCATGCTAGATTAGGCCTATAAGCTCGCGGAATGTACGCTGGCCGCTTGTGTCACTGTTCATAGCCCGCAGGCATAAAGACGAGATTACTTTCTGCTGACAAGATCACGCCAGATTAGGCCTATAAGCTCGCAGAATGTGCTCTGGCCTCTCACGTAACAGTTCATAGCCAGCAGGCATAAAGACGAGATTACTTTCTCCTGACAAGATCACGCTAGATTATACGCTCGCAGAATGTGCTAAGTGACGAAGCTTGCCGCTCGCGTCACTATTTATAGCCCGCAAGCATAAAGACGAGATATTTTTCTTGTGACAAAGTCGCGGCAGCATGTGCAACTGACTGGCGCACAAATACGAATATTCTAGGCGACGATTATGCAATGAAATTTTATAAACCTATTTTAGTGTTTGAGAAGTGGGATGCAACGATTACGCGAGGAAATGCGGTAGTCACTTCATGTTCAACAAGAAAATATATAGACAAAAAGATGGCCTAGCCATGGGATCATCGTTATCGGGAATCATCGCCAACATTTACCTGGACCATTTAGAAGAAACGAAAATAGAGGGAAAAATCAAAGGCATCACATTTTGAGGAAGATGATAACATTTAAAAAATAGAGCAAATAGTAGACCAACTAAATAATATTGATAACAGTGAAAAGTGCATGTAACTACTCAAGTGTTCCAATAGTTAATAATAATGATAATGAGCACTGACTAAGGCAGAACATTTTACATAAAATTGTTGAACAATAGCCAATGTGGAACTAATTTAAGATTAAATTCTCATCCTTTCTATAACAAACTGGGTAATGGTCAACTAGCAGTTCGTGAGACACCTACAATAACTCCTCATAAAGTTGCTGCGCACATAGTTTCCGTGTCCAAAGCAACAATGGATGTGAAGCATGTTAGACAGGTCCGAAAAGAACTGAAATGTCTGAAAGCTCAAAGCCAATCATACTCAGAATATGCTTGCCCCCTTTCTTTTGACGATGTTGAAGTAGCCTTGAAGGATATGTCAATTGGTAAAGCACCGGGATTTGATGGACTACATCCCGAATTTCTTGTCAACTGCGGTAGAAATGCACAATCATGGCTCTGGAAGTTTGCTACCAATATCTTGCAGACTGGTAAGATTCCTCACTTTTTAAAGCACACAAAAATCATCGCTGTTTTGAAATCTGGGAAACCAAATAATAAGCCAGAGAGTTACAGACCAATATCTCTATTGAGTGTATGCTACAAATTAGTGGAACGACTCCTCCGGAACAGAATTGCTCCAAGATTGCTTGCAGAGATGCCCATTGAGCAAGCGGGATTTAGACCACATCGCAGCTGTACAGACCAGGTGTTGTCACTAAAGACATTTATTGAGGCAGGATTCCTAAATTGCCTGAAGACATCAGTGGCATTCATTGATCTCAAGGCTGCATATGACACTGTTTGGAGGGAAGGAAAGTCTGATTTACAAACTACTTCGAGTAATTCCCTGCACGACCATTGCCAATCTAGTCATTAACATTATGAGTAACAGGCTGTTTAGAGTTGTCTTGGGTAGTACAGTTAGTACACAAAGGAAATTGAATGACGGATTACCACAAGGTTCTGTCTTGGCTCCACTTCTTTTCAGCTTGTATATAGCTGATATGCCAAGGACGGAATCAAGGATATTTGGGTATGCAGACGACTGGGCGATACCTACAAGAAGTACAAACATAACAACAACTGAGATCACACTAACAACAGACCTCAGTGTCCTAGGGGACTACTTTCGGTAATGGAGACTACAGCCTAGTATGGCCAAGACAGAAGTTTGTTCCTTCCACTTGAATAATCGCATGGCTAACATGGATCTCATGGTGTACTTTGACAACGTCCTTCTGCCACACAATCGGCATCCCAAGTACTTGGGTGTTACTTTAGACAGAACCTTATCCTTCAAACAACATATTTTGAAGACTGCTGCTAATCTGAGATCACGCAACAACATCATCCAGAAACTATGTGGAACAACAGGGGGCCCTAATGCTTCAACTCTTCGATCTTCTGCAATTAGCCTCGTTCTATCTGTAGCTGAATATTGTGCCCTTGTGTGGTTAAACAGTCCTCACATAGGGAAGATTGATGTTGAAATCAACAAGACCATGCGATTGATATCTGGTACCATTAAATGCACCCCTATTCAATAGCTTCCCGTTCTGAGCTACATTCCTCCACCCCATCTCTGCAGGTGTAATATCGTGGTCAAAACATACCACAAGATACTTCAAAATCAGGTTCTCCTTATCCATGCTGATATACCTGCGGCTTGTCTACCCAGACTTCGCTCAAGGCAGCCCCCTGTGAAGACAGCTACGAGACTTATCAATGAGAACTTTGACATAGTCCAGCAGTGGTCTCACGATTGTAAGATTTTTGCTCCACAGGAGTACCGAGACATGCCATCTGTCACATCTAAAGTACCTAGCTTTGATCTTCCTTGTCGGATATGGTCGAAATTTCGAAATTAAACCGGATGAGGACCAAGTCTGGTGTTTCTGCGGACTCTTTGTTCAAGTGGAACAGGTTACCGTCTCCAAAGTGTGACTGTGGAGCCGATAGACAAATGGTGAAGCACATAATTCAGGACTGTCCTCTAAGAGCATAGGGTGGTTAACATAATGGATTTTATCTCAGTGAATCCTGCATCAGTGGACTATATTTTGAATTTAGATGTTCAATTATGAGACTATCTGTTCTTTTTTCCTTTTCAATTATTCATTAAGCTGTAATATGATGTAAGTGTGTACCATACCATACGATTAAGAATAATAATATTATAGCTCACACTCTTAGTAGTGGATTTCTATATGATTTGGTTCCTTGCTTCCTTCTCCTTTGAATAATATTCAAAAGTAACTATGCCCGGCATTTCTTTGGATTTACACACAATTTCCTTGCAAACAATAAACAAATTCATCAAAAGTATGCCAAAATCAAGATAAATAGCTTTAACTGGAAAGAAGAACTGGCAACACAAATATACTCACCAGGCACTTCTACTAGATCTTCTATTTTCTCAATATACTTCTTAGCATTGTAGGGGAGCTTATCATATTCCCTTACCCCTTCAATGCTGGTCAGCCAACCAGGAATCGTAACATATTCAACCTGAAACATTTAAAAAAACATCAAACAAATGTATACAGTAAAACTTCACTTATACGTTTCCCAGGGAACCAAAGGAAAAAACGTATGTGAAAAACGCATAAATGAAAGTCGGTAAATAGAAACTGCACAATGTATGTGACGATATGGGTTAAAGTTGAGAAGTGAACGACAAGAAATAATAAAGGTGGAACAGGTTACCGTCTCCAAAGTGTGACTGTGGAGCCGATAGACAAACGGTGAAGCACATAATTCAGGACTGTCCTCTGAGAGCATAGGGTGGTGAGGTGTGTTTTAACTAACTGAAGAGCCCAATGGCACACCGGGGCAAAACGCTGTCATTTTGTTGAGTTATGCCGGAACATTTAGCACAATTTGTGTTTAAGAAACAATAATACGATTGTTGAACTATAATCGGCAATATGTAACAATACAACTACAAGAGAAATGCACCCAGATAAAAAAAGAAACAACAAAACAAAGAAAATTGAGTCACTTTACGAAGTAGTCAGTTATCTTGGGTTGTTTATTGTTGGCCGCGGCCACGGCATGAACAGTTTTTTGGGACCGATATAATTCGGCTATTATTTCCTCAGAAACGTTATGGTGCAGCACAAAACGTTTGATAGTCCATAGAGCATTGACGGCATTATTAAAATCCACTGTATTATGCTGCGGCTCTTCGTCATCGTCATTAATAAAATACCGTAGTGTAAATTAATTTATGGATTTTAATTTGTCTAATGACGCAAGATTATTATAACACAGAATCACTCGCGTATTTATAATGGTTTGACGAGAAGTCCGGAAAAAAAAAAAAAAAAACCAACTACGAATAAAAATTGTAAGAAGAGGAAATAATAACATTTTTAATTTATCGGCGATCGTAACACACTTCGCTTTTTTCCGCTCATCTTAACATAAGCTTCAGACTCTGTCTAACTGTGTTCTATGCCTGCTTCCTATATTTTGAGAGATCTACATTTTGGCTAACACAAATAGCGCTCGCTATGATACTTATTACGCAAGAAGCTGTTCTTCCTTGTTCCAACACGCCAGCCAGCGAGTGTAGCTCAAGGCCATCGTAACATAAATAGAGAGCGCTGCATTCTTGCACCGAGCAATGTGGCGGAAGTAGTCTGTACCAAATGTTTGCATTCAAACAAACTTTCTCAGAACACGCAACGTATAAATGATGCTTTATATTGCAAGGAACTTAAAATACGATTGAATAAGCATGAAAAACAAATAAATGTAAAACGTACATCGGGAATAAATGAACATGGAAAGTATAGGGATTTTGCCAGGATCAGGAAAAAAAACGTGTAAGTGTAGAAAACTTATAAGTTTGGAACATATAAAACAAGTTTTACTGTACCTTTGAAGCCATATTTTTTCAGTGTTGCCTATACAAAATTGTTAATTTGTAGCTCTTCAGTCAGTCAACATGATTGTGGCCACTGAATGGGTGGGGTATAAATATGTAAGGACACTCCTGGAAAAAATTACATGTTACATTATTTGCGACAAAATGGTGAAATGATAAGAGTGAAAGAAAAGGTAAGGGAGAAGAAGAAAACTTGGAAGGAGTGGAAAACAAAAACGACTGAAGAAAGTAGAGCAAAATATATAGAAGCAAACAGAGATTGCAAGCAAGTAATTGCAGAGTAAAAGAAGAAAAGCTGAGAAGAATTCACTCAGGAAATAAGGAAGGATTTAAATTGTAGAAAGAAATTGCTGTTTGGAATTATAAAAAGTAGAAGAAATGAAAAGGTGAACACTGGGTTCGTGAAAAACAAAGAAGATGAAATATTGACAAAACCAGAAGAGATAATGGACAGATAAAAGAATATTTCAGCAAGCTGTTGAATATGAGACGCCAGGCATGCGAAGAAGTTACGCAAACCAACAAAACGGTGGAGAAAAAAATAGAAGAACCAGACATTACTATGGCAGAAGTGGAAAGGGCAGTTAGGAAGATGAAGAGGGGGGAAAGCAGTGGGAATCGACGAAGTGGCAATAGAAATGATCAAGGCGGCAGGACCAGTGGGACTGCAGTGGACATACCGACTTCTCAGGAAGTGTGTGGAGAGAGAAGAAAGTTCCTGAAGACTGGAACAATGGAATAATATTGCCAATATTCAAGAAAGGAGACAGGAAGGTGTGTGGTAACTACCGAGGAATCACCATCATCTCGCATGTTGCCAAAGTAATGGAAAAAAAAAAGGAAGATTGTAGTTTTACGTGACCGTGAATCTTGTGATTATGAGCCACGGGACCTCCTTTTTACGTGGAATCCGAACCACAGGACATGGCATTTCACTTCGAAAATCTCACATGCATTGACCGGGAATCGAACCCGGACCGCCTTGGTGAGAGGCATACAGCAAAGTAATGGAAAGAATCCTAGAAAAAAGAATTAGAGTAAAGGTAGAAAGCCAAATAGAGGAGGAGCAGTTTGGATTTAGAGGGGGCAGGTCAACAGTGGAACCCATTTTCATTCTGAGACAGAACATTGAAAAGAGTTGGGAATATGGGAAGGATATGGTAATGACTTTTATTTAACCAAAAAAAAAAAAAAGGCTTATGTTAGCATCCCTAGAACAAAAGTTTGGGAAAGCTTAACAAATAGGGGGATAGGCAAGGAACTGAGAGACATGTTAAAAGGAATGTACATGGATTGCTACAGTAGTGTGAAGACTAGAGTCGGGACATCGGAATGTTTAAAATTGACACTGGACTAAAGCAAGGAAGTGTGTTGTCACCATTATTGTTCTTAACAGTGATGGATGACATCATGAAGGCAGCAATGAAAGACTATAGCAGGGCAAAGATGAAGGTAATGCTGTTTGCAGACGATGTTGTGATCTGGGACGAGGATGAGATGGAGGTACAAGAACAGATCGACGTAATAAATGAAAAGATTGAGCAATGGGGATTGAAGATAAATGTGGAGAAGAGTAAAACAGTGGTGATGAGTAGAGATAAGAAAGAAGGAAAAGGAATAATCAAAGTAGGAGATAAGGAATTGGAAGTGGTGAAACACTTCAAATACTTGGGAAGTGAACTGACTGAAGATGGAAGACTAGATTTGGAAATTAGCAGAAGAATACAACTCGGGAGAGCTATCTATCAACAGGTACGGGGTCTAGTATGGAACAAGGATATACCAATTAAGGCTAAAGAAGTTATGTACAAAGCATATTATGTTCCTATAATGACATATGCAGCATAAACTTGGACAATGACAATGACTAAGAGGGATGAGAGCAGAGTACAGGCAGCTGAGATGAGATTCCTGAGAAGTATGGTCCAGAAAACGGGGACAGAGTGAGAAATAAAGGCATACGGAAAGAATTGGGAGTACAGAAACTAAATGACAAACTGGAGCAAAACAGATTGAGATGGTTTGGACATGTCAAACAGATGAACGAAGTAAGGCTACCAAGACGAGCACTGAAGCAACGGATGACAGGGAAGTGAGGACAAGGAAGACCAAGAATGTGTTGGATGGACTCGGTGAAGAATAGCATTAGAAAACGGAACCTGGATTGAAACACCGTGTCGGAAGAGGAAGGGTGGAACGACAGAACAAAGTGGAGAGGAACCATATTTGCCCCCACCCAGTGTCAGCTGGAGAAGGGGAAATGAAGATATTGATGATGATGACATGTAATTTTTTCTGGGAGTGTCCTTACATATTTATATCTTGTTCCCCGCCCATTCATTGGGCACAATCGTGTTGACCGACTGAAGAGCTACAAATTAACAATTCATCAAACAAATGTGAAAGATATCATAACCGTTAAAAGAAACATAACATAAAGTTACAAGGATTAAATCCCTCGACTAACCAATGGAGTTTAATTAATACTACTGTAATTTCACTCCTAAATCGATATTCCTTGATTCTTTGCTGTTATATAACTAGTAAGGGAACAATCAACCCTACTCAAATCAACCTACCTAAAACACTGCACACCCACAGATATACCAGCTACCAAGTTATACTGAAATTACACTTGACAATTCCAAGTGAAAGGTATATGATTAAAAGTTGAAATTTTGTGTGTAACGTCTAGTAAATGGGTCGCATAGTCGTCACGAAGCAAGCATAAGATGTGAGCGGAGGGGAGTTGGATAGAACTTGTATTTTCTTTTAAGTTTGGTTGTTACTGTATGTACTCTAATGCATGCAAACTTTTTTGGGCAAATTATGTCTCGAAAATCAGGGTGCACATTAGATATGATGACGCACTAGATTCAAGCACAAAATTGGAAGCATCCCTGTTCACAGTGCTTTGCCTACTCTCTTCTAGCATACACTTATTGTGTCTTTCACAATCGGCTTATAATTGCTACTTTACTGCGCAGACATGTTATCACGATGAAGTCCAGTCATAATCTGGCTAAGAATTTATTTAACCATGGTAAATGGTAAATCAATATGAATGCGCAGAACTTTAGATAAAGCTTAAACAAGGATTATGAAATTCATGACTTGACAAAAAGAGCATATATTGTAGCCATGTTATGGCCAAAACGCTTCGGACGAGCTGGAGTTCACGATGGGCGTTCAATACATACCAATACGATAATTTAAATATCTGAACTTGCTGCATACCGGTATCACATAATTGAAAAATAAATAAATAAATATACTGTATATTGAGTACAAACATATCGTCTTTAAAAAGCAGAGTACCGAACACAGTATTTATAGTTAGTAATTGTTGTTTTAAGGGGCGGAACTACGAGGCCATCTGCCCCTACACAGTATTTTATCAATTTTAGGTTATGTTATTGGCGATCTTTGAACATCGATTTCGTAAGACACATGAACTTACATTCAATTCATCTGTAAGGCAAATAACACAAAAGAGTTAGAAATGGATGCATTGATCATTAAACATCACAATTTAGGGCAATATTGCTGACTCAGAAATGCATGTGTTTCCCTTAGGAATTCACATTGTAGAATGATGTGACGAGATCGATTGTTTCGAAGTTGCGATACATCAATATACAGCAATGATACAGCTAATTTAAGTTTTCACATCAAATGAGTCCCTGACTCTGTGCCTGCGGGCTATGTCTATATGTATACATTATAAACATTCTTTACCATTCTTGCCTTTATTAGGTCACTGGATGTAGTTTTAAAGTGTATTTTATGCATATTTTAGGGAAATATTTATTAATATTATACAAGTAATGGCATATTTCCTTCATATAGACAACATAAAAATTCCCAAAAACTACTTTTGTGGCTTCTCTTTCGACTGCCATCTTAGCCGTCGCTTCCTTTTCCTCCTGGCTTCACACCTGTTTTGCTTCCTTTAACACGGAGTAGGAGTTTCGTGCAGTATGGACTCTAGCTCACAGTTATCTTTTCTACTCCACCAGCTGCCATCACAGCATCCTGAACAGTATGCATGCCAATTAGACTTGCTTCTTTGTGATTGATGATCATGCACTCCTTGTTCAGGAAGAAACTTCTCTCTAGAGCTGCATTGCTGTGATACAAAATCAGTATCATTTTAACGAAGCTTGTGAGATCGTTTTTTTCAGGAACTGAGGAAGGGGCTGAAGCCAAATTCAGACCACAGCACGTTGAGCCGTGGCTCTTTTCCGTCGAACTGCTTCAAACGCGCAATGGCGGAGGGCAGTCTCAGAAGTGCGGAGTAGCTATTCTTGATGCGGTCAGCCATTGCGCCAGAAAGCAAATTCTTCTGATTACAATGAATTTCCAGGGCAATGACGATTCTAATTTCTGCCAACTTAGGAGTCTCAGCGACCCCTATAGGGTCTAGGCAGGAACTAGCACGGGTCATCTTGTGAGCAAGAGTTGACCTCTTTTTGATTTTTTCAGCCATAGGATACGAATGTACAATTTTCGGCAGTTGGTGCGAAATTGCAGCACATCCGCGTCTGGAATTTTCTGAGATCCTGAACTGTTAGCTTTTTTAATGGCAGCTCTTGTCGAGAACCCAGGTCGAAAAGAACAACTGGTCTCCACTGTGAATAACAATGCGGACTGATTCCTGTAAGTCATTGTCAGCAAAGAGCGCGGGGCGGAGAGGGTACGGCCAGCGGTCGGCCAGGCAAAGCATGCTTTTGACGTTGGCTGGGTTCTCATCCCGTTTAGCACTCTATCGGTGGCGCAAATTGCGGGTGGCAGCGCGGTCTGCAGGTAAAATAGAAGCTGAGCGGGAGGACTCTACCGAGCGTTCGAGGGCTAAGGAGTCGGGCATTATGAGAATTTTCAAGATTTCCCGTATCAAGTGCGAATTTACCGTATTTTACGGGTAACTAAAATTCCCGTATATTTCTCGCATTTCCCGTATCGCTCGACACCCTGCGTAATTATAATTTTACTGTACATTGTATACAATAATATTTCCTTGTATTTAAGGCCAATATTAAACGTATTACCAAATCTTATGGATTTTTGCCCTTGAATAAAAACATAAACGGCACTTTTTGCATAAAAATGAACTATTTTCAAAGACCTTGAGTTATACTGCATGAGAAACGAAGATACATACAGGGGATTTTGATGATCTTATTATAGTAGCAAGAGAGAATGTTTTACCTCTACAGAAGCTAACTCTGCAGCACTGGAAGGGAAATAGTTGATAACTTTGTTGTCTTTCTTATATGCAACACCCATCTTGATTTCTTGAAGTGTGTCCAGAATATCCAATTTGGTCAGACAAATTCTGTAAAAATAAAAATTTCTTTAGAAAGTAAAACACATTTTTCACCACCTTATATCGATCACCATGCCACGGAAGATACGTGACAAATGTGTGTACTACATTAAAATCTGTGTAAAGAAGGTAATACATAACATGATACTTATAAGGTATTGAATGATACCCACATATCCAAATTCACCACTTCTACAGAACTGGCATGTCCAAGCAGTTGTCTATCAGCAAATATGTGATATTTACACAACAAATACTGCACATAAAGGTTTTCAATCTTTTTAATTATACTCAATCAAATTCCTGAGAATACCATATTTACTTCTTATAAACTTATTTCATCGACTGAAAATCGAGAGGGAATTATGTGTATATCACTTCTAAATGTAGAATAGGGGCTAAGAGAAGAACTTTGCATAATAAAATTAAACTGAACTTCACTTATTTATCCAAACTACACTGAGCTTTAAATTGTGAAACAAAAAGTTAATGCAAATGTATTTTGTTACTCTCACTGCCAGAGGACTGAACAAGCTCATTTTTTGAACTAAGGGAGATTGTTGTGGGTCAGTTGCTTTTTGAAGCGGGTGAAAACGGGGGAGGAGGAAATTATGGGGATAAAGTTTACAAATCAAATGCTAAAAGCAAGGAGGTAAACTAGGCAAAGTGGTTTTATATGCAAGTAAATACAGTGGACGCCGTTTATTGTAATAACGGATAATGTTATCAGCCTTATCAGCCATATTATATAATCACTTTTATGAAGTCCGGTACGGACAAATACTGAAACATTGAAAATCTACCGTTTATTGTGATCATGAATTCGGTTTATGTTATCACATTTGTTTTCAAGGATTTCGTTCTCAAGGATGAGAGTAGAGTGTAACCCTTAAAAACCAGTTTTTATACTGCGCCTGTCTTCAAGGCCACTTTCACGTATCATCTTTTGTAGCAGGTGTACGGTAGAAAACCGGTCAGCACAGGTGGTAACCCTCCCGCATACACTTCTCTTTTGTTTCTTCCCTTACGGTAGTTTAGCCAAGGACCACTCACTTGAGTCTCACTAAAGTTCTTAAGTGTTGTAGTGCAGTGATGGCTAGAGTGGAAAGCAAACATTAAGACTTAACCATTAAAGAGAAACATTAAATAGCCTATAGAACGTTATGACAAATTACCTAAAATAAGTCGACATTACGAGCTGGATCAAGTCCCTTTCGTGCAGTTAAATGTCTGTCTCTCAAGACCTGTAAAGTTTCAAAACGGTCATCAGTCGCCGAGTCCCTGCTAAACATCTGGTGGTCCTGAAATCATCTCACAGCTCGTAAATTGCTCGTGGGGCTTGTTTGTAACACACTTGTTACATAACGATAGCTCCATCCATTGTCAAATAATGCAGAATCTACAGCGCTTACAGGGAGCATTACAGTAACCAAACTTCTCGATGCTATAGGAAGTACCGAATAAAATGTCATTAGATAAGAACCCAACAATGCCACAGAAAAATGCCATTCCTACAACCCAATAATAACAAAGGCGCAAAACTGTTAAGTTAATGCAGATGCCATCATAAAATTCCAAATTCAATTCTAGGTGACAGAATCCCTTTATAAACCATACATTTAATATTCTCGTTCCCAAATGTACACTACATGATCCTTTGCCCCGAAACTTAAAAAGAAAATCATTACGGTATCATCATCATCATCTTGTACAGTTTCCAGCCCCAGGCTGGGTCTGTTTGGAACATAAGCCTCGCCACTTAGTTCTTTCTTCCCACCACCTCTCCGCTATCACTCTGGTCCAGTCCTCGCCTCTCTCCTTGACACATTCCTCCACTCCTTTCAGCCATCTATCTCTTGGTCTTCCCCTTGGTCGTTTCTTCTGCATCTGCATCTCATGTATCCTCTTGGGAATCTTCTTCTCATCCATTCTCTTTAAGTGTCCATACCACCTCAGTCTTGATGTCTCAATCCTACCTTGCAAGGGCTCCTCTTTCACCATTTCCCTGACCTTTTCATTCCTCACCCTGTCTCTTCTTGTTACTCCGATCCTACTTCGCAGGAACTTCATTTCACCTGCCTGTATTCTGCTTATGTCTCTTTTCTTCATTGTCCACGTTTCTGAAGCATAGGTCAGTATCGGGATATAGTAGCTTCTGTATAACTCTTCCTTGCTTTTTTGTGGGACATCTTTATTCCACACTAAGCTCCTAATGCTTCTCAGAAATGCTTCTGCCTGTCTACCACGTTCCGTAATCTCTTTGTCGTTTCTCCCATTTTCCTCCACTATACTTCCCAAGTACTTGAGACTTTCCACCTTCTTCAGCTGTCCACCTCCAAGTGTTATCCCACTCATTGGTCTGTCCTTTTTCCTGGTCGTAAACAGGATCTCACATTTACTGATGTTGAACTTCCATCCGTACTCTCCCACTGTTTCTTCTCAAGCCTTCAGTTGCTCCTGAATTTCCTCCTCCTTGTTTCCCCAGACCATGATCATCTGCAAACACCATTGCTTTCATCTTATCTTCTCCTATCTTTCCTGCTATCCGTGTCATTACCTCGTCCATAACCACAATAAAGAGAAGGGGTGACAGCGCACTACCCTGTTTCAGGCCACTCATTTGTCTGAACCAGTCTGTTCTTTAATGAATGTAATTATGAAACACTTTTTAACAACTTACATTTTCCTAAGAGTTACGTTCTTTTTTGGCTGGCAGTGTACTAGGCTCAGGAGAAAAGCGTAACATATCCAGCGATTGAAATGCTAATGCTAAGCGAGTCCAATATTAAATTAGTAGAATAACAGAACAAATGTTATTCTCTCAGTGGAGGAAATGAAGTTGCTAGAATTGAAATCCCCAACAGGCATACACCCAATAATGTCAAGCAGCTTATAGTGGACGTAAAGATAGACTTTATAAAAAACACGAAATGATGTAAGATCATTGAAACAACAAATAAACGAAGAAGCAAAGTAATAGAGGACAATTTAAGGATTAGCATTTCAGCAAGAGAAACAGAAGAAATACCTAGTCTAGCCATAAATACTGTTACAACTTAAAAAGTGAAAAAGGCAAATATTATGAGAAGTATTTTAATTTGCTGTTAGTATGTTGTTCTTACAGGCATTCTTTACACAAATCACCAATCACTTTTCGAAATGGTCACCTTTGGCACTGATACAGGCTCTGAGTCTTTGTGGCCACTCGTCTATGGCGGAACGGAGGACATCCAGGGGGAAATCCGCCACTGCTGACAATAAGGAACACTTTAAACTTCCAATGGTGGGGTGTCTCTTTTTGCAGACAATGCCCTAAAGCACTGACCACAGTCGGTAGTCTAAAGGCTTTAGGTCCGGACTGCTACTGGGCCAATCTTCAGTTGAAATGAAGTCGGGGACATGACGCTGAAGCCACCCTTGAGTTGACCTAGCCTTGTGGGCTGGAGCAGAATCCTGCTGGAAAGTCCAGGGTTGGTTTTGAAACAATGTGCCACTTAAGTTCTTCACAATAGGCTCCAAAACGGTGCTTTCGTACACTCTGGTGCTGGTTTTAACACCCTTTTCGCAGAAATGCAGCTGGGTGGTGCCAGAATAACTCACCCTCCCCACCATACCATTACAGAGGAGGGATGATGGGCCCTCTGAACTTTCGGAACCTATTTACTAGCTTCCCAAGATGATGATGCATAAACCCTGTCGTTTTGCATATTGAAAGATTCTTCAATAGTGAATACCTTTTCATCGGTGAAGAGGATGTTTCGATGACCATTTTGCGCGTAACGCTGCAGGAGACGTCGACATTTAAGCACTCTCAGCTTCTTTAGACGCGCGTCAAGGTAATGTCCTGTTCGTCTGCGATAAGCCCGTGTCCAAGGTCCTCTGACAGAAGCCTTGATAATGACCTTTTTGAAATGTTCATTTCACGGGCCATGATAACCTGCTTCCGCACCGCATTTCTCCGAATACGAGCCGCCACTGCCTTTTTTGCAGTCCCAGTTGCAGTGAATCGCTCAATGGTCCGGTACACAAACATACGACTGATTTTGAGCTTTTGCAGCGTCTTGAAAATGTCACTTGGAGATTTTCCACCTTTATGTAATGCTATCACTGCAACACGATTTTCGTAATCGCCCCATTCCATGTTGAAACCTGAAGCTAGATGCTTCCTCTTTCACAGACAAGTTAACAATGGTTCAAGGTTAACGTGTGCACATTGGTAGTTCTTTACCTGCCAAACCGGTTGTACAGTTTGTGTCAAAAGTTTGTAACAGTATTTATGGCTAGACTGGGTAGTATAATTGTTGATTACTGCTCTCAAGCAAAATGATCTTTAATTCAACAATACAATTTATGCACAAACCAATGGATTAGCGGTGGAATAATTGCCAAAATTTCATCCAACATTCTAGAAAACAATT
Organism: Meconema thalassinum; assembly: GCA_946902985.2. Taxonomy (NCBI): domain Eukaryota; kingdom Metazoa; phylum Arthropoda; class Insecta; order Orthoptera; family Tettigoniidae; genus Meconema; species Meconema thalassinum. The sequence continues at coordinate 1,607,020,936 of OX336388.2, read as the reverse complement.
TTTTGGTGGAGGACAGGGAGCAGATATATGACACAGAATCGAGCGAAACAGTGTTACTCCAAGCAAACAGCAGCAGCTTACAGACGCCAGTCAATCAAATTTGCAATGGAACTGAAAACTGAGTGAAACATAATATATCTCAATACAACAAATGCTCGAAGAACAACTTGAAATATGGTGTTTATGGTGAGCTGGTAAACATCATACTGACATGAAAAACTCTTTTATTACATCCCTTTGTGGATTCTATTTGTTTTTAAAGTACAGTAATTTTGGCAACATCATCCAAAACAGAGACACAACGTTGCCAAGGTAGCACGTTGATCCAGTGCAAGTATTTACTTGAAATGATTCCTCTGGCAAAGATGTCATATTATGCCTAACCTACTGGCCTACAATAGCTGTGTCCATTTCTATTTCTGTAATTTCTTTTATTCGTGTCAGAGGTACCAAAATATACAAGCAAGAAATTGAATATTAAAAAAACACACACATAATGAAGCACTTGCATATAACATAACGCAAGAGCAAGAGAAAGGAGAAATCAGCTATTACTATACATGATAATATATACAATATTTACACGAGTTGTGGCCAGTATTTGGCTACATTGACAGCATTGTTACCAGCCAATGCCAGATCCAACCCTGTACATGAGTCGGGGCATAGACGACAGTTCAAGAAATGCCTAGAAGTTTGTTCTTCTCCGCACTCACACAGTGTGTCCCCATCATGCAAGATTCCCCATTTCATGAGATTGTCCTTAGATCTTGCTACACCGGTGCGCAGTCTGTTTAAGGACTTCCAGGTACACCATCCATCTTCGTGACCAGGTGGTAATTTTTCTTAAATTTCAACAAGGTCCGGATGATCAGGATACCTTTGATTCCATAGCCTAACCCTGGCCTTTTTGGGTTAGAATCAAGTGGAGTAGAAGCCTGCAGAAAACTTTTTCTGGACTTCAGTCGAGCTGAAGGTGGCTGATGACCATGAAGGGGATGGGCTAAGATGTTGCAAACCTTATGTCTCTCGATATTAGCGGCCACCTCACATCTAATATAAGGTGGGGCTATGCCTGAAAGTGAGTACAACTTCTGTGTTGGTGTTGGTTTTAAACATCCAGTAATTGGCCTGCAAGTTTCATTCAAGGCAATGTCGACTTTATTTTGCGTGAGCTGATTTATACCACATGGGACTAGCATATTCAGCAGCAGAATAGCAGAGAGCTAGGGCAGTTGTCCTTACTGTCTGAGGGTACCAGTTACCTTACGCAGTAGGTAATTTCGTGATGCAACTTTTGCCTTGAGTTTGGTGCAGTGTATTGAAGGTCAATGAACGTTCCAATGTAACACCAGGTAAACTGGGGTATTGCTGTGTTCCAGTTCCAATCCTTTCCAATTCACATGCAGCTTCCGCAAGGCTTCTTTGTTCTTCAAATGAAAGGCGCACACTTTAGTTTTCGATGGGTTTGGCTCGAGGTGATTTTCCTCATAATAATCGGAGAGCATCTTCAGGGCAGCAGTAAGGTTTTGTTCCACTGGCAAGAAGCTTTTACACTGGGTTGCCAGAGCCAGGTCATCTGCGTATAGGAAGCTCCTTGTATGAGCAGGAAGTGGTCGGTCGTTGGTATAAATGTTAAATAGTATTGGAGCTAAGACACTGCCTTGTGGGAGACAGTTTTTCTGTATTCTCCATCTACTCCGCTGACCTTGGAAGTCAACAAAGAAAAGTCGGTTCTGCAACAACGAAGCAATAATCATTGTGAGCTTGAAATTCATAGTAAAATGTAATGATGTTATTCTATTCTTTTCTTTTCTTCAGTTTCATCTTACATGAATTTTAAGAATAGGTTACAATGAATAGGCCCATGAGGGTGTTTATGTTCATCTTGCAAGGTTAACAACCTTGAACTGGAGTTTCTAGACGTTATAAAAGATTTTGTAACTCAATAATTGCATGAATTGTTGGTCATGAGTGTTGTATACATATCAACCAAACCTAAAAATGGCCTTATGTGAACAGAATCTGATGATTTTCGCCTGACGGATGGAACATGTCATCCAATTAACCTCCTTTTTATTTTCAAGAAGTGTATAAAAGAATATAAATAATCCATGTAATTTTTTCCAGGCTCTTAGGTGTGAGTAGATAAATGTTATTCCATGTCCGATTTAATTGGGCAGATTATCGTATTGACTGACAAGCAATTATTTTACTAGATTATGAAGACAACACTGAAAAATGATGTCTAAAATTTCTATATTCCGAATTATTTTCATGAAATGGAAGTCTCAGTACAAAACATCAGCTGTGACAACTTACGAACTGTAGCCATTAACCATGGCCGTGTATTTCAGAAGACACACATCCAACCAGCCACATCTTCTTTTCCGTTTAGTGGTAACTCCAATTTCACTACCTCTCTTCTGAAGAAGATCTCCGGTATTCTGCAGAGAAAACACATCTTACATGAGCACAGCTTAAATAAAACACAAATAAAAAAAAAACTGAGGGAGACAGGAAGGGGGATGGTGGAGGCAAATTCAGAAATGGTAAACTACCAAGAGGAAATTCTAGGCTCCTATATCAACTAGGTATGTGAAGTAGAGTACTGTCTTGACAAATACATAGGGGTGCCGACAGCAGGAAATATCCTGCTTGACGCTTTTAACTAGGTTAGACACAGAGTACGGATTTTTTAAAACAAAATTGACTATATTTAATACAAACACTGCAAGACCAAATCATTTTGAAATGCCAATTACTTTCTATGGTTTCTTGGCTAGAACATTTTTCAAATTCACCTGAACCTAGTCCTGTCTCCAAGATTATGAACTATTTATTGTTTAGCTTAATTCTGTAAATCATTTTGTATGAATAGCTGATTTTCTGAAATAAGTACCTTTGTAAGTGGAACACTGAAGAACTATTTAGCTTTCAAGTGCATCACATATCTATTGTTCTACAATATTTTGGATTGTAAAGTGCTGCCTGTCAGAGTGAGCAAGGTCAGGTTTAAATTCTCAATAAGGCTTACTCCCTGATAAGCTTGAAAATGCATTTGTCATGTAACTTTCTGTATTTCTCATCAAAATTATATACCGTAACATTCTCCCAATTAAATTAAAAGAATTTAAAGGAAATCACGCAAACCTGAAGATGCATATAAAACATTTTCTCAGAGAAAACAAAATTAAAATTGAAAATATAATTAGTGGAGCCTACAAGTTTATACAAATGCGAATTCAATTCCTGCTCTGTATGAATCTGATATCCTATTTCGACCTGTCTTTTACCATATTGTAACAAAATTGTAAATTTACAGGTTAAACAATGAGTAGGAAGTGTAAGGAAATTCATAAAATGTGAACAGTTTCTCCGAATTTTGTAAAATGTGTATATTTGTAACGATTTAATCAATAATAATAATAATAAATTCTGCCCTCCGAGGGTTAATTAATTAGCTATTAAGTTGCAGACATTCTAGGAACATGAAAATTACAACTGCTATCTCTAAAATCCCCAGTGCTACTGAAATAAAATGATGAATTAAGTTGAAGTAATAAATAGGGTTAGGATATATACAACCTAACATAAGTGAGAATGTGCAAGAAAACATGGCCGTTTAAATAGCTAAAAGTGGCCCAAAAATGACAATATATGAACAAACAAGTACATACATATTTAATGACATAAAATTAGTACATAAAAAAAAATGAATTATTAAACATGCTAAGTTTTATTTGTGTAGTGATTCAGTCTTCCACATATTATTTTGTTTATTTGTTTTAAGGGCTTGGGGCCAGCCTCATGTACGTGGGTGCATGTTCAATTTGTTTGATAACCTGTGTTTCTGTGGTGACTAACTGTAACTAGTAGGGTCAGGGATGGAATAGGTGCCCCAGGACTTAAAATATCATAACATTTTACCTGGAGGGAGTGTGGAAAAACGTGAGGAAAATCCACTCAGCATAACCACTGTCAGCGCTGGGATTTGAACCCCATTTGCTAAACTCCCCATTGCAGTCATGGTGATCGATTTAAAGTGCACAGCTATGCTGTGGGGTGGCTTCGATATAAAAGGCATTTTGTTTCCAGAAAAGATCGATAGCCATTTGAGAAACGCCAATGTCAGATTGATCTGACGTTCCGAAAGAATATATTTTCCAAGTTATTTATTCCTTTTAAAAGTATAAATTTGCTGATCCATTGCTTTACAATTACTTAAGACAAATCTTTAAAATTCTTTGTTTTTTTGGTTGGTTTCTCAGATTAGGGGCTGAGACAACGGGGTCATGTAGCCCCATGTACTTTGGGTGTGTGTAGAATCTGACTGATAACCGGTGTTAATGATGGCTGTATTAGTGTCATAAATCTATGACATGGGCCTGCTGGCTTTACTTCCTCTCCGAAGGAAGGCATACAGAGAGATTTTTAATGATCTTAAAAAAAAAGCCGATGACTTCGGCAGGGCTTGAACCCGCGATCTTGGGCATAGAAGCTCAGCATGCTACCAACTACGCTACCGGGGCCACTCAGTATTTTTGGAAATTAATCCACCTCATCAATACAAAACTTGTTTTATTTTAATTCTTATTAATGTACGAGGGCTGCTTTCTTTTTCAACGGGCTATATAAAAATGATAGATTGTCATAACAAAATGATTTTATTACTGAAAGTTTACCTGTTTTGTACTTATTTCTCAATATAACCGCCAAAACGATTGAAACGTTTGTCGTGTCGTGACACCAGCTTTCCAATGTCTTCTGCAAAGAATTCTGCCGCAGTGAGGTGGGTACGCCTGGACAGTCTCCTGAAGTTCTTCGATGGTGGCGAGGCGTTGTCGCCCAACCATACCTTCAATTCTCGAAAGAGTGAAAATCACTTGGTGCTAGGTTTGGACTAAACGGCAGTTGGTCGAAAACTTCCCACTTGAATTCTTTGAGAAGGTCTTTCGTCACGTTGGCACAGTGCGGTCATGCATTGTCATGGATCAAAACCACACCGGACGAGAGTATGCTTCCTTGCTTTGAATTACTCTGCTTGCAGGAAACGAATCACACTTCGCATCTCACACTTGGCAGGAGTATCGATGGTAGCGGCCATGTTCAATTGCCCATCGCTTGGCTATGATTGGCGCATTGGAGCCAACCTCGACACAGGTTGTGGACGGGGCGTAGCCCAATTGTACGACGCACTGACTTGGCTCCCGCTTACCTCTTGTTTCTTTAGATTCATGATCGGAGGTTGAAAAAAAAAAAAAAAAAAAAAACAACCTGCCCTCGTACATGTTTTTGCCAATTATCTGACCTTCCACAGCATTGCTTCTTTGATGATTTTAATTGCAACATTTGTAAACAACAAAAAAATCAGTTCGTTTGGTATTCAAATATCACATCAAAATATTTTCATCGAAAGTATCGTTCTCCTCTCATTGAAATTTTTGTTAAAAATAATATTGTTACAAAACAATTAACACATTTTCCTGCTAATAAAATCCTTGTGCAAATATTACGTATGTTTAAGGGTGACTTTGACAGTTGAATATGAAAACTGTATCTTAGTGAATTTCAGGCCTTAGGTAGTTTTATACATGTCAAAAATTAAGTATTTATGTCCTTTGAAAGACAAAATCTTGCTGGTTCAAATGTGCTGCTACAGTCCTTTACTCAAACGATGTGAACAAAAAACATCGACGTGTTGTTAGCCAGAGAAAACCCAGATGGAATCACAATAATAAGACATGTCATTATAGATTTTTGAAATGATGGTTAAAAGGGGCTGTCTGTCCAAACTGGCATATACATTGTAACCTAACAATTGTAGGTTAAGTTACAGAGACTCTTTTAGGTATTTTAGTTTGTTTTATTTTATCTTGTTGCCAGTCATGGCCACGGTTGGTAGGCCGCTATCGAAAATCTTGTGTGCTGTGCCTTGGGACTTTTTGCTGGTGGGTAGCCAAGTGGTGTGACTAGGTGGCCTTGGCTGATAGCATGAAGGTATTCCTTGACTTGTTTTTGGTTGCCATGGTGATGAGTTGTTGATAGGTGATTTTGTGTCAAGATGGAGGACAGTTAGTGAATTATATTTGTGTATGAAACATAGTTTTGTTTGTTTGTTTGTTTTGATAAATCAAAGATTGAATAACTCTGAGTTTTGATATGTGGAGTATGGACATGGGTTGTTTGCAGTGGAATTTGAGGCAAGACGGGAGCTGAAGTATTTTTTGTGGAAAATGTAATGTGAAATGGTGACAGTGTTGATTGGGTATATGATGCCAAGGCAAAGGTACTGGAAGCTTGCCTATATTAAATAAATGGTGTGTATTTTGTAATGTTGGTCTCCTAGTCTTTGTGTGCATTCAAGCAAGAATATTGCCCCACAACTTGAGGTGGCTAACAGTTGGTTATATTAATATATTACATTGTCGCCCAACGTAGGGGCTGGGAGAATATAGCTTGGTGGAGTTCTTAAAATATTACAATGGCGCCCAACGTTTGTGCAAGAATTTATGAATCCCACAAAGACAGGAGTTAACTGTAGGCATATTTTTTTTCAAAATTAAGATATTTAAATTAGGGATGGCTATGTTAAAGCCAGAATGCAATTCTGCTTTGTTGGCGGACGGTGTTGGTGGGCAGCAGGACCAAACGGGTTCTGATAGGCAATTTGTTATAGGGATATGGGTAAAACAGTAGTATCATGGAAGATTTATCAGGGCAGGGGGGAGATGAATTAAATGAGGGTTTAGGACGTCAGAGCACAGGCTCTGTAGGTAGTAGTAGTTCAGAGGTGAAGGATGGCGATACTTCTGTGGCAAAGAGTGATGTTGATCCAGTTTCAATGAGAGCCATGTTGGAGAAGCTGCTGTTTCGTAGCAACAGTTCTGAAGGGATGGAGGAGAGGATAACTAGCCGGATGAATAGTATGGAGGAAAGGATGAATAGCATGGAGGAGAGGATGACCAGCCGGATGGATGGTATGGAGGTGAGAATGTCTGAGAAGATAGCCAGTGTACAAGAGCAGGTGACTATCCTAGACAGCTGTGTTACTCGCCAGATTAGTGAAGTCAGAGTAGAAATCACTAATCTGGAAATAAAGCTAGGCAGTCGGATTGCTGCTCAGGAACAGAGGTTAGACTCTGAGTTATACAATTTAGATGCCAAGCAGGAGAAGTTGGCAGGGGAAATTTCTAGTCAGGCAATGGAGACTAGCCAGAAATTTTCCAGAGCAGATAGGAAGTTGGAAGAGCAGAGAATGGAGATCATAGGCATTGTGGAAGAGAAAGCTGACGTGGTTATGAAGGAGAGTAGCAGGAAGGTAGAACAGGTTAGAGATAAGCAGGCTATAGTAGAGCAGAAGCTAGTAGCAAATAGTGGTGAGTTTGTTTTATTAGGGAAGAAGGTTGATGAGAATATTAGTGAGGTCAGAGAGAGAGTGACTAGGATGGAGGAAGAAATTGAACGTGAAGTGAAGAAGTTGAAGGCAAATAAGGGTCATCCGATTCAGTTTTCAAAGCACTGTAGCCATAGTCAAGATTACGAGGTGCCTAAGTTCAATGGTAGGACGTTCAATCCTATGGAATTTGTGAAGTTAGTCGAAAAGAAGTTTACTAGGGGGTTAGATGAAGGATACTTAGAGTGGGATTGGGTGGAGGAACTAATTTCAGCTGCATTTGTTGGGGAAGCTAGGTCTTGGTACCAAGTATTCAGGGAAGGGTTCAGTGGCTTACAGGATTTCAGGGAAAAGTTTATGGATAAGTTTAGGGATGATAATATTAAGGGGAGGGAAAGAGACAGGATTTTATTTGGCAAATTTCAAGGAAATGAAGGGGTCACTTTGACCGAGTATTTCTTGAACCATGTCCTTATAGGTCAAAATTTAGAGTTAGGCGGTAGTGAAGAGGATCTTGTCAGAAAATTAGTACGTCACTTCTCTGATGACATTAGGACTGCAGTTTGCATGCAGAATATAGTTACAATTAAGGGCATGGAAAAATTGCTTGGGAGATTTGATGCTTTGAGAAGGACAGGTAGGCAACATCAGGGAAATGTGGGTAACCAAAGGGAAGGAAATTTCAATGGGAGAAATCAAAGGGAAGGAAATTATAATCAAGGTGGAGGAGACAGGGATGTCAGGCAGGAGGATTATGCGAGAAGAAATAGGAATGAGAATCAGGGGTACAGGGAGAACAATCAACCAGGGAACAGGCCACGTGAGGTAGAGCAGGGAAATAGGGGGCGTGGCAATGAAAGGCAAGTTGAGAGCAGCAATAGCCCAGGAGGTTTAAACACCGATGAGACTCACTAAATAGGGCAGGGGGAGAGTCCTTTTATAGCATTCCTGCTCACGCTATGGAGGTTAAATATAATTTGGATGTCAAGGAGGACTTACTACAAGAGGAATTAGCTGTAGGGAAAGAGGAAAGCGAACATATGTTTGTCCATCCTGTTGTTAGGCTAGAGATTTGGGGCCAGGAGGCCGAGGTGTTATTAGATACTGGAAGCATGTGCAGCTGTGTGAGTAGAGAGTTCTACAATGAAGTGAAATTGAAGGAGATACACATGGAACAAATCCCAATTTCAAATGTGCACATTGTGTCAGCTGTAGGTACAAAGTCACAGAGGATTAGGACTCAGGTTTGTGCACCTATTAGGATCAACGGGTGGAGTAAGAATCATGTGCTGTTAGTTGTGCCTAATTTAGTGCACAAAGTCATCTTGGGATCCGATTGGTTAGTGGAACAGGGCTGTAAGTTAGATTACAGCAAAGCGCAAGTGAAGTTCAGGTGGGGTGAGCAACAGGATTGGGTTAGGTTGAGTTATCAGGTTGATGGTAGCGACTCTGTTAGTGTCGCTGGGTGGATTCAGGTTATTGAGGAGGTTTTTCAGGAGAAAGAGTCAGGTGTCGGCATGGTGTCCAGTCTTTATCCTGTGTGTAATTTGGTTATTAGAGACATCATGAAGTGAGTGATGTTGATCACTGTGTAGATGAGTTTGAGACAGTTGTTAAAGATACCATGTTGGACGAGGGTCAGAAGTCACAGTTGCTTGACGTTCTGAGGGAACACAAGGAGGTGTTCTCAGACAAACCTGGATGTACTCACTTGTACAAGCATAGTTTTGACATCACGGATAGGTCTAGCTTTAGCGGTCCTAGGTACCCGATCAAATGCTTAATGATGGCATCATTGAGAATAGCAACAGCCAATACGTAAATCCTTTGGTGGTGGTAACCAAGAAGGATGGTTCCATCAGGCTGTGCTTGGATGCGAGACAGGCCAATAAGAGGATTGCACCAGACCATCAGCGTCCTGAATTCACTGAAGATCTAGTGCAAAGATTCAGGGGTAGGAAGTTTCTGTCAACTATTGATCTGAGTTCTTAGTTTTGGCAGATACCACTACGCAAGGAGGACAGGCCTTTCACTGCTTTTTGTTATAGAAATAGCTTTTATCAGTTTCGTAGGGTGCCTTTCGGTATGAGGACTTCGAGTCAGGGGTTAATTAAGGGGCTTAACATTGCACTCAGACCTGAAACAAGGGAATACACTACAGCCTACATTGACGATCTTGTGATTGCCTCTCACACATTCAGGGAACACTTGCAACATCTTAGTACAGTTTTTGGGAAGCTCATTCATGCAGGTTTTACACTGAAACTTAAGAAATCCACTTTCTGCACGCAACAGATTACATTTCTAGGCCATACAATTTCACCACAGGGGGTTAGACCAGAACAATTGAGATTAGACACCATTGGGAACACAAAGACACCACATAATGTTAAGCAGCTTAGGACTTTTCTCGGGGTTTGTGGGTATTTTAGGAGATTTGTATTGAGGTATTCATATCTTACTGGGGCTTTCAGGGATTTGTTACAAAAAGGGGCTAAATGGGTTTGGGGAAAGGAAATGGATGAGGCTTTCATCAAATTAAAGGAAGGGTTTAGGAAGGCTGTTACTCTGAGCTATCCGAGTCCTGATAGGGAATACATTGTTATGACTGACGCCAGTGATGTGGGGATTGCTGGGGCGTTATGTCAGCATGATGATGATGGTCACCTGGGTATTGTGTAACTTGCTAGTAGAGGTCTGAATCCCGCAGAAAGGAGATACACTACTAGTGAGAAAGAACTGCTAGCTATTGTGTATGCGCTGGGGAAGTTCCGGACGTACATACTTGGCTACCGGTTCAAAATCTATACTGACCACAGTGCCCGGACATTCATTTTATCATGTAGGATCACCTCAAATAGGATTTCTAGATGGATATTGGCAATTCAGGAGTATTCTTTTGACATATTTCATGTAAAAGGCTCAGAGAATTTACTTGCTGATTTTGTCAGTCGCCATCCGGAAATCGCAGGTGATCGGGTGGGGGTAGACAGTGTAGGGGATATTCTGGTGTGTGCTGCCAAAACAAGTGATAGGTCAGATGAGGGTGCACGTGTGAGGAAGATACGTGAGGAACAGAGAAAGGACAAGCAGCTTGGAAGTGTTGTTGTACAGCTGGAGGCTGGTGGTGATGATATTGTGGTCGTGGGCACCAAGCAGTTCAAATGGGTGAACCGCATGGTGGCCATGAAGTGTCATGGGGATGTATGGTGTGTGTGTGTTCCTAGTGTGTTGGTGGAAGACATTACGTGGTACACTCACAAGGAGCTTGGGCACTTTGGTGCGGAAAAGGTTTAGGCTGCTCTGAAGAGACATTTCTATTGGAAAGACATGCAGCGCATGGTGAGGAAGATTCTGGCTACGTGTGAGCTTTGCCAAAAATGTAAACACCCCACACGCCACTTGGAGGGACCTAGGCAGGCTGTGTTGGCACAGGAGCCGGGGGAACTAGTCTGTGTCGACATCTATGGTCCTCGTGAGCTCTAGGTTCGGGTTCCAGTATGTGTCTGTGGTGGTGGATGCATTTTCGAAGTATATCAGGCTTTACCCTCTGAGGAAAGCTACCGCCAGAGCTTGTGTGAACTGCATTGTACTCAAGTACATACCGGAGTTTGGTAGGCCACTCCGGATACTCTCTGACCACGGGACCCAATTCACTGCAAATATATGGAGTATCAAGCTTAGTGAAGTTTGCACCCAGTGTGTATATTCCTCTATTAGGTATCCGCAAGGGAATATGTCGGAGAGAATTATGCGGGAAATGGGTCGCATGTTCAGGACCTACGTGAGTGACAGTCATAATTCTTGGTTTTCAGTGCTTGGTGATATTGAGCGATTGATCAAGGTCACCAAAACACGAATAGCACAGGACTCACTCCCATAGAAGTCCAGCTGGGAAGGAAGCCTACCAGTGAACTAGCTAGGATTTTGGGTTTATCGACAGGGGAAGCTGTACCCAGAGATATAACTAATAAATTAGTTAGGGAAAATCTTATAGCTGCAGGTAAGAAACGTTTGAAACAGCAGGGAAGGGAGGGGGATAAATTAAAGGTAGGTGATCTGGTGTTGTTGCGTGAGCCGCATCTGTCGTCAGCAGAGCAGAATGTATGCAGAAGTTTTTCCAACTTTATTCCGGTCCTTATTTGGTAGACCGTAGGATAGGTGCTTGTGCCTACTGGTTAAAAACAAACGATGACCAGGTCCTAGGTACATATAATATTGCCAATCTCAAGTTATATGTCACCTAGAGATCTTGATCACGGAAGTACACAGAGTGGAGATCATATGCAATTTGAAGAGAAAGTTGAAATAGTCAAATATGAGAGTGTGTCTGTAAAGGAAGAGGAGGAGAAAAGTGAAGTACGTGAGGCTAAGGGGCGTATAGAAGTAATTGAAGAAGTGGAAAAGATAAGGCGAGGTTGTAGAGGTATATATCGGAGAGACCATAGCAGGCGAAGAAGAGAGAAGTTGCGGTGGTAGACATTGAAGTTGCCGCCGACGTAACAGATGAGGATACGCAGGAGAAAGAGAGAATGAAGGCTGAAGGCAAGTGGCTGACGCACAAGCAGAAGACAGACCGTGTGCGTGCTCAGGCTCGCATGACCCATGGAATGGAACTGCCTGCGGCGGACGACTGCAAGTTTCCTCGACCCGGCACCAGGATACGGTCCAACAAGACCAAGCAGAAGCAAGAAGAACAGAAGGTGGAGGTGGAGATTGTGGACCAGGTCCCCCTGCCATCTGAGGGCAGCATGGAACACAAGGAGGCAGCCAAGACGACTGAAGGAACAGGTGAAACACAGTCGGAAGACAGTGAAGCTGATGAGGAAGACCGAAAGCATAAGGGAAAGAAGAAGAAAGGGAAAGACTTAATGATGAAGATGAAGATGTTTATGAAAACGGCACAGACTGGTATGATGAAGATTCTGCCGTTCCTTCTGACTATGATGTTGTTGTCGGATTTTTCCGATGCTGCAGGAAGGTCTGATAGACTCGATCAGATAGTTTCGGCTACTCGATCAGAAGAAAGTATTTATGCTGGTGATTGTGGTGAACTTTGAATGGTTGTTTCTGCGAAGATTGTGCCAATGGTTTTTCTGACTTTGATGCATGATTTGTTTCTCTGTATGTGATTTTGTTTTTGTTAGTGTTTGCTTCATGTATTTCATTTATGTTTTGTTTTGAGGGTTGAGAGTGAATTTCTAAACTTCAATTAGAAATTCTCTCTCAAAGGGGGCGTCTGTAACCTAACAATTGTAGGTTAAGTTACAGAAACTCTTTTAGGTATTTTAGTTTGTTTTATTTTATCTTGTGCCAGTCATGGCCACGGTTGGTAGGCCTCTATCGAAAATCTTGTGTGCTGTGCCTTGGGACTTTTTGCTGGTGGGTAGCCAAGTGGTGTGACTAGGTGGCCTTGGCTGATAGCATGAAGGTATTCCTTGACTTGTTTTTGGTTGCCATGGTGATGAGTTGTTGATAGGTGATTTTGTGTCAAGATGGAGGGCAGTTAGTGAATTATATTTGTGTATGAAACATAGTTTTGTTTGTTTGTTTTGATAAATCAGAGATTGAATAACTCTGAGTTTTGATATGTGGAGTATGGACATGGGTTGTTTGCAGTGGAATTTGAGGCAAGACGGGAGCTGAAGTATTTTTTGTGGAAACTGTAATGTGAAATGGTGACAGTGTTGATTGGGTGTATGATGCCAAGGCATAGGTACTGGAAGCTTGCCTATATTAAATAAATGGTGTGTATTTTGTAATGTTGGTCTCCTAGTCTTTGTGTGCATTCAAGCAAGAATATTGCCCCACAACCTGAGGTGGCTAACAGGTTGGTTATATTAATATATTACATTGTCGCCCAACGTAGGGGCTGGGAGAATATAGCTTGGTGGAGTTCTTAAAATATTACAACATATATATTTATTTGTAAAAAGAAGGGGGAGGGGGGAAATGTCAATATATATATCACTCTCTCTCTCTCTTTGTAAAGAGTGAGGTTAGTGAGGTCATGGGAAAGAGTGATCACAGACATGCAGGTAACAAAAGATTCACACGAGGACAGCAATTGCTGTCTAGCGACATCCACAGGAAGTTCGGCCAAGGACCGCGAGTGCTCACAGGCGGCATCTACAAGAAGTGTAGCTCAAGACACCTCAATGTGGCTTTGCCTGGAAGTTCAGCCAAGGACAATGGACGAGCACATACAGCTTTGAAAGGAAGTTTACTCGCAGCCGTTTATTGTGCTCAATCGCCAGAAGATGTGAGTGGACAAGTGACGGCACCACTGAATTCTGAACGGCTTGCTGGAATTGTGAAGGCAGTAGTTCAGGATATTTTAAAGTAGCCAGCTTTTCTTTATCTTATATCTGGCATCCTAACCCAGAAAGTTGTGACATGATTTAAAAAAAAAAAACAATTTCAATTGTAGAAGAGTGGATGAACTGGAAACAGAGCTTCGGGCTTGTAAAAAAGAAAATGGCTGTCTGAATGGGGAGATGAATGGCAAACTGGACGAGCTGCGACAGTACCAAAGAAGGAATAGTACCTGTATTTTTGGGGTTGAAGAGCAACCTGGTAAGAACAAGGACGAACTAGTCTTAAAGCTTGAAATGGACACTGGAGCCAACAATACATTAGCCAATATTGATCGCAGTCACCAAATTGGTTAAAATCTGCACACCAAATATCAGATCTAGATCGTCCTCGGCCCATTATTTGCAAATTTATTTTTTATGCTGAGAGACTTGAAGTTTTCACAAAGAAGGGATAGCCTACTTGCGAGGATTCAGGGTAACTATCCATGATGACTTAACTACAGCAGGACTAGAACAGCTTAACCCTTTCCTTGTTGCATTTCCAGGCTCTATATTCCCAGAAATCCCCCTATTATTTTAGAATATGAAGTACTGTGGACATGGGTATAAACTCTTGCACATACCATTAGAACTAGTATATAATATGGTACATTTAAATAAAATAAAATTTTACATGTGAATTACCAAGTCTTGCAATGACCCACAGTAAATCACACTCACCTGGGGTCCATGGTTTGAAGTCTGCCCTCATATAATCTGGTCACAATTTTAAAACTATATGATCTGACCACATAAACAATATTATGAAACTAAGTTTAAAACAATGTGTCAGTAATGGAATTCGCACAGTTTTCACAAACTTTAAACATATTTACATTGTTTACCGTTTTATTTCCTGAGGTCCCTGGTTCAGAACCACTTCAGCATCTTTTTATTTCTCCCAGAATTAGTCACATTGGCCCATACTACAAAAATTGCCAAATCCTAATTTAAATATGCTAATATATACATCTCGGTAGCCTGCTCCATGGAGTCCTTAGTTCCCATTGTCTACTCCCATTGCCAGTAAAATCATCTGGCGGAGTAAAATGCAGGGAAGGTTGAATGCTTGGTTGTAGGCCACCGTCACCACCAGCATTTACAGTACGCTGGTTTACTGTATCCTCATCAATATCACTGTCACTATCGTTTAACTGATCATTTAATCTAAACCACACAGAAAATCACTTCCACACGAGCTTTCCGAATCGCCAACATCGCTTCTATTCAATTCTGTTAGGACATCGACATCTGAGAGACCAGCCATGTTTCCTAGCAACAGCTGGGAGAAAGGTCAACGAACAAACATTTATTGTTACTGGTAAAACCAACACTATGCCTTCTAAATGCTGTCCTATGGCTGCCTGACTCATTATCTACAGTTCACAATTAGTTTTAATTCCACACCAATACGAGAGGTGGCAGGAGAATGCCAGAACATACACGGGCGCTTTCGCGCGCTTTAGCAGGGAGCTGTGACTTTCATATCCGGGCGCATTGAGAAGGAAAGGGTTGAGGCTGTGGTCTATACACATGGGATTCGGAACACATGGTTTTCCGATGAATCAATATACGCAATAGTACAAGGAGTTTGAAGGAGGTTTAATTCTAGGGCAGATCAGAACTTTTGACTACAGAGTATGTATGCCGGTATTCAGGTTACTGTACTTTTCTTTTGTATTTCTTGCATGTTCCTTTTGGGTGTCTTATTGGTAGGGATCGAATTATTAAATGAAGTAATACACAGGTTGGTAATGTGTTTTAATAACCCTAAAAATACCCCCCCCCCCCCCAAAAAAAAAAAGGTTTTTGAACTGGAAATGCAAATTTCACATGAAAATGCAAATTTAGCTTCTTTTGTTTTTTTTTCTTTACAGTGCACTTCCGATAATTCGCGGCAATTAACGCACGAATTTCCGCGAATTATCCGCAGTAATGTTTTTAAGCCTAGCAAAAAGACAACTATTGGTTAAAATATTGAAACGTATTTTATGAACACACAAAGAAAAAATTATAATACTTTATAACATAGTATTGTAACACACTATGTGCATTATACCAATATTAAAAACTTAAAAAAATGACTGTCATCACTTTTTGTTTCTTAGATGGTTATTTTTTAGTAATTTTAGATTGTACAATTCTGAAGAAAACAATATATGAGAACAAAAATTCATCTCGATTTTCTATATAAGCCGGGTTTTCCGTTGCATCACTCCTTCACTCGATATGTACTGGATCTCAGTTTATGTCACCGGCAGTCAAATTCCGTACAATATCCTCATCGCTTTCATGTCTGAAACCATGATTATCTTTATCGAAGTCTAACTACTGAATGTCACTTTCTTCTGTACCTTGATATTCATCCAGGTTTTGCCCTAATGTCATCATAGTGAGACCACCTTGCCCGTTTGAAATATCGTCGCCACAGAAGCCGACAAACTCTTGTTTTTGTGCGAGTGTAGTAGTGGTAAACTTCTTCCATGACTTAACAGCATGGAGAGCATCCATCAAACACGGAAAGATCGGAAAACTTAATGGTAGATAGCGGGCCTCGCTTTCTGCATACAGCGATCTTTAACAATCTGGATGGTCATCCTGGTAAGTTACTTAGTTATCGAGGCTTTAAGGGCCAGAACAGCGAGGTCATCTGCCCCTTCATCCTAGTAACTATTTGACGCGTGGCGTCATATAGTGCGCCTTTCAGACATGAATATCTAGGTGGCAAGTATCCATATCAAAATGTGCCACTGTTTCTTGAACCAGTCTTAACCAGGTGGTCTTCTTGGTTTCATTCTCTAGTGCACCTGTCAGAGTGTCTGTCTGTTAGGTAGTCAGCCCGAAGGCTGGTTGGATCCTCAAAAAGTACCGCCGTTAGGTTATGTGAGTAGATACCCACAGAAACCCACGGCAGCGCTATTTTGAGGCGTTCTAGGCAAGAAGAGGAGTGAGGTAGTTTGCCATTGCTTTCCTCACCCTGTCAGAGTACGTGAAAGATATTGTGTAATTTAGGAATGAAGTGTTAGGGACTGATAACTCTGGTGTTGATTTCTTGAACAATGTTTCACATGACAAAATACTTGAGATTCAAAAAATTTGGCACAGAGATCACTGAACTCATCCCTTTATTAGAAGGCCTGTCTTATCCAATTGTTGACCTTCTAGATGGAAATCTACAGAGAATTCAGCAAGCCCTTAAACTTGCTGTTTCTGGAAATTACGGTACCAACATTTAAAGAGCTGTTGGAGGGTTGTGGAAATGTGTTAAAGAGAGGAAAAATACATTCTGTTTTAGTAAACGCTTGGTCCTATGCTCTTAGAAAATTTATCAGCTTGAGATCCGTTGACCCTGGGGACAAGATTTACAAATGTGTGGATTTGATCCAGCAGAAACAGTGCCAATGAACATCAATGAGGACCTTGCAAAGAAAATTAAGAAGTTGCCATTCTGTGGAACACTGGAAGAAAGTGGGGTGATAAGAGAATACAACGAACTGCAAACTTTAATCAAGAAGCAGATGCATGACAGGACCAAGACAGACATTGTTGGAGTTTTGCAAGGAATGACATTTGTATTTCCAAAGTTCTCAGAATCTGTGTTGAAAACCATTTGGATACCTTGTTCAAACGCTAACTGTGAACTTTTGTTTTTCAGCTTACACTAGCACGTTAAGTTATATGCGTCACCGTTTGTCACAAGAGAATTTGGATCGCTTCACAGAAATATACTTTGAACCAAGACTGAAATGTGTTATGTTATGCATGTTATCCATGATATTAAAATATCCCGCCTAAAATTTATCATTTTGTAAGTACCGAAAAGTGCACTTGAAACAACCGAATTTGCCACTTTAAAATACCCATTTCTTCAATCTGAAATCACCGAAAAATTCCTATCCCTACTTATTGGTCAACGATGAAGGTTATTTCTGTGTTTATCGTATTGCTTGTATTAATTATGTCTTATTCTCCATTAGTTAGGTAATCTCGAACAACTAATTTACAAGTACTTCGTTCTGATAATATTAGATTATATATTAATGAACTTTTGCACTTATTGTTTTAAATTGAAGTTATTTCCTTTCAACAATCCTCCATTCAAATAACCAATGTAACTTGCTAGCCCTTGAATAATGGTTGCAATACCTGCCTTGTCTCTTGAAAACATTCCATGGATAATGAAATCATGATGTCCTTGCAAATGTATCTTTTAAACATCAAAATTCTTTCAAAATTGTTCACATTAAATGTATAGATTTGAAGCTATACTTTTTCAGTGTTGCCTATATAAAATTGTTGATTTGTAGCTCTTCAGTCGGTCAACAGGATTGTGCCCAATGAATGGGCATATATACCGTATATAAATATACGAGGGCAATTCAGAAACCTCCGGTTGATTGAAAAAAATACACCAAGTTAAGTAAAAATATTTTAATATATACATCTTACAACTACATCTTTGCACTATTTTTCGACATAGTCTCCATAACGATTGAGGCACTTATCGTATCTCTTCACAAGCTTTGAAATTCCTTCTGCATAAAAATCACCCGCTTGTGGCTTGAGCCAGCCTGTGACCGCATCTTTGAGCTCTTCGTCGTCATCAAACCGCTGGGACCCGAGCCATTTCTTCATATGCATGAAGAGGTGATAATCGCTTGGCGCCAGATCTGGGCTGGTAAGGTGGATGGTTGAAAACGTCCCACTTGAAGGACTCAAGAAGGGCTGTTGTTCTGCGAGCAGAGTGCGGACGGGCGTTATCGTGCAAAAAAACGATACCGGAAGTCAGCATACCACGGCGTTTGTTCTGTATAGCCCGTCGTAATGTTTTTAGTGTTTCACAGTACACATCTTGATTAATGGTCGTCCCACGTTCCATGAATTCAACATTTGGCGGGATTTTCTATTGCAGCACACATTTCAAACTGCCACAAAAACTAAACTAGCGCAGGTACGATGTTCACTCGACTACGGCTTGCTGCCGACTGACCTGCTGAGCGCGTGAATGCACAGATGGCGCGCTACTCCCCCCACTACCCGCACTGTGACCAATCGGAGGTTAGTTTCTGAATTGCCCTCGTATATATAGTTGAACCTGACTTATACATATATCAAGGGGAAGAAAAAAACTACTCATAACTCAGAATTACTTAGAAATCAGACTTGCACAACACATTACATATTTACTGAAAAACCAATGGAATAGACCTACATGTGTAAATCCTAGCAAACAATACATACATTAAGACAGAAAGTATAGTACTGTATTATTTTGAACTTGGCCCAGCCTTAAAGAAATCAGATAGTTTGGCTTGTTTCACTTTTCTTGCATTAAGTGTATAAACCTCCTTTTGCAAACGTAGTAATGAATTCAAAGTATTTTCACTACAACTTTTCGCACTGATGTAACGCCTACACACATTGATTGCACCTAACACTTCACTTAGTTCAGGTATTTTAAGATTCAAGTCGTCATCTCCATCACTGTCACTATCGCTTGTAGCCGGTCCGTCACCACCACGTTGTTGGCATACATCAGCAATAATCTCTTCATCCCGTTGTACCCCACATACAGCCAGATTATCATCGAAATGCACAAAAGTATCGAAAACTGCCCCCCCCCCCGGTAGCGATAGCTCATTGTCAGACATAATTTCGTCCCCATAATCATCATTAGAGGCAGCCTCTTCCAGAAAGACACCAGCTTTGTGGAAACAGTTGCTGATTGTGGAGGATGACACCTGCTTCCAGGCAGCCGAAATAAAGTCCATGGCTTGTAGTAAATTAATGGAGAGAGTTTCATTTCCTGCAACACTCAGTGTTATTAAATGTTGAACCAGCATTCTTTTATAATGCACTTTGAAATTTGCAATGATGTCCAAATCAAGTGGTTGTAGAACACTGCTGCAGTTAGGAGGGAAAAGTTCCACTCGGACATTCTCCAGAACGATTTGAGGTGGATGTGCTGCACATCTATCCATAAGAAGGAGGATTTTCTTCTGTTTCTTTTTCATTTTAATGTCCAGTTTTTTCAACCACTGTTCCATTAGAAGCATAGTCATCCAAGAATTTCTGTTGGATTCATATTCCATAGGTTTTGTTTTTGCACCCTTAAAACACCTCGGATTCTTTGATTTTCCTATCACAAGTGGAGGAAGTTTGTCCGATCCATCTGCATTGGTGGCAAGACGAACTGTTACGCAAATTTTACTTTTCTTCCCTCCATGGCAGGAGTCGCCTTTTTCAGGTAATGTTTTATTAGGAAGGAGACTGTAGAATAAACCGGTCTCATCACAATTGTAGATGTTTGTAGGCTGGTAATCACTTATGATACCCGGCAGAACCTCTTCATTCCAGTGTTGCACCGTAACGTCGTCCACAGCTTTCGAGTCGCCGCAAATGGTTCTCCCTGTGATTCCATGATGATCTTTAAATCCTTGCAACCATCCTGACGAAGCCTTGAAATCAGCAATGATACTCATCATTATAGCTACATCTATCGCCTTTGCCTTCAGCATGTCGCCACTAATTGGTAGAGCAGCAGCCCGCTTTTGCTGAAACCATGTGAAAAGTGCTTTCTCCAAATCTACGTACCTCCCTTCTTGCTGACGGCTGCGCTTTGCTGATTTCGAACCCAGTTTTAAAAACTCATCCAAAATAGCGTTTTTTTACTGATGACTGTACATAGCGTGGTATAAGCAATCCCTAAGTCTGAAGCAATTCCAGTTTTTGTTTTGTGCGGATTAGCGTCCACTTCTCTTATGAATTTTACTTTCTCATGTAGTCTATAACTTTTCCTTTTTGTGTTCTCCATGGCTAATGGAAAGCAACTGAATGATAAAACTACTGTTCAACAGTACACACCAGATACCGGCACCATGCGCATTTTACTTATCCATTGTTCCCACGAAAGAAATTCTCATACTGTATCAATCAAAACACCAAGTTTTGCAGAGTGACATTGTTCACCCCTACTTACTGGCGGCGTAACAAAGGCCAACCGAGCGAGTTCCCTTCTCTCTCTATCTCGCTCCTCATCTAGCTGCGCCGTTTTTGACCTTCACAATGCCGCTGAAGATTAAGTCACCAGCCGAGTCGGCGGTTTCATCACGGAAAGAAAAGAAATTTGTTTGAATATGAGAATTGTTTTCGTGTGAACAATCTAGAGCATGTCCCACATGAGACAGAAACTCTGTGTTCTGTTTCAGCACCGAAACCCGACCGCTCTGTCTACGCCGACAAAGTGGAAACTACATAAATACAATACTGTAGTTTCTTTTATAACAACACGTGCTCATTAAATTACAATCAGGCTACGCAAAACTCAGATGTATTTCACTGACACTTCATACGTATAACAGCGAATTACGTATAAATAAGGTTAAATTAACACGCTTTTAAATTACATTTTGCCGGGACCTAAAAGAAATTACGTACAAATACGAAATACGCAGAACAGAGTTATGTATAAAGCAGGTTCAACTATATATACAGTATATATCTTGTGCCATGCCCATTCATTAGGCACAATCGTGTTGGCCGACTGAAGAGCTACAAATTAACAATGTTCACACTAATGAACAGAGTCTTGCTGATACTTCTCATTTCACTGAATTCTATTACTTATTCAATGATACAGCCTTTAATGTTCTTGCAATCAGTGAGTCGTTCTTAAAACCAAATATACCGGACTCTACTACCGTTCATTTGCCAGGTTACAATATTTATTTAACAATGATCGTACAGGGTGTGCCTGTGGTGGGGTGGCTGTCTCCATGAAAAACAGTATTAAATGTGCAACGCTTTGTTCATCACCTAGCAAATATACTAAGACTCCTAAACATATTATGCTCGAGTTACAGCTTAGAAAAACTATCGCATTTATCGCCCACCTAAAGTAGGTTTTATGAACAAGGTTTTGAATGATATTCCAAAATCTACAATTAAAGGAATTTATGAAAACTTAAGTCAGTCATTCCGGACGTTCTACCGGGCCGATTTCCTGAATTCTTTTTCTAAATACAACAAAAATAACAGTTGTTAACAAAGGAAACTTAATAAAAGACAGGGGCGTGGTGGCGCAGCAGTCAAGCTGTTGCTTCTTACCTAGGTAGACCGGGTTCGATTCCCGGTTAATGCACGTGAGATTTTGGAAGTGAAATGCCATGTCCTGTGGTTCGGATTCCACGTATGAAGGAGGTGCCATGGCTCATGATCGCATGATTAATGGTGACGTAAAACTAAAAGCTTCCTTTCCTTTTTTAATAAAACACAAACTACGCAAAGACGTAACATTGAATATTGACAGTCTCTAAAAATGAATTAGACTATATTTCACCTGCCAATTTGACGTCGATAGGGTTTCCGATTTCTTTCAGCTGCATTCCATTATTTTTGTTCCATGTAGGCAATACGAAATTGCATAGAATAAATAATTACATTGCCAATAATGAATATCACTCAAAACTGTTTGCAATTGAAAAACCCTGTGTCATCACATCAGCATCTGAGGAATTTTTGTTTGTTTGATACTTTCGCTCGTTGCACATCGTCGTTTGTCACATATTCGCGTTTGGTTTTCTTGCCAAGACCCATAATTAACCACACCTCAGTATCTTTTTTCCACAAGCGTCCTAACTTTCACAAAAACTATACCGTTCCTTAACTTAGCACCATTCATGCCTTCCTTTTTACTTTTTCCTATGAAGTCGGGACTCTCTGTTAGACTGTAAACATTCTATCTGTTCCTCAGACGCAACCGATTTGAGTGGTCAATAGCACGAAAGAGAGATCTTGATTTAGAAAATATTTTAATACTTCTACCACCGGTGTACAGCAATTACAACCTGAGATATCGTCGCTTAAATGGAAGAACTCTCTAATAAAGTATATGCTGATTTGGTCGTTATCTCAGAACTTCACTCAGACGCAGCAGATTCAGTGACCAACTGTGCAAAAGAGAGCCCATCCCTGGAGTGTTGTAAGACATAAACCAACAGTGTACAGCAATTATAGCCTGAGATATGGATGACTAAATGAAGAAAAAAGTGGAAAATATCAGGAAAAAAATTGTGTTTTAATATAACTCAATTAAGGTGTGAGGTACAGTACGTGTTATTATATGACCGACGACATATCTGGGCATATCATCTTCTTCGCGAATGGCTCACTTAGGACCATGCAGAATCAACGTTTTGCGAGCCTTCGTCCTTGCCCAATAGTTCTTCATTTTCACTGATTGTTGTAATCTCCTCCATCCAGATATGACGTGTTGGTCTCTTCCCATCTTCCTCAAATCCCCTTGTGTGGATAATTTTCCTTATTACGTCTCTATCCAATAGAATCGGTGATCCTAACTTACTGGGAATGTATACCTTCAAGAATATAAAATTGGACTGATCGCAACCTTAGTTAGTCCCGTTCGAGGCCTTATTTGACTCGGTTTCCATAACCAACTGTTTCTTCACGTTTTTATATGTTTTATCTGTACAACTGCATGATGGTGTTACGGCTGTGAGTTGTTTCGTCGCCTCGCCGGTTGAGTCACAGCTGCCCCGGGCTGGGCTCTGCCTCAGTGTATTACGTATGCCTTACGCAACAGGGCTACTAGGACAAAGGGATGGTCCAGAATATTCGTGACCCAGCCAGTGATGGAAACCTCGAGAAGCCGTGAATCCTGGATGGGTCTAGAAGCATTTATTGAGTCACCGGCCTGCTATATAAGAGCGACCTGTCAAGCGGGGTGGACTGTGTTTTTCGAGCTAGTGCGAGCGTTTACCGTGAGCGACAGTTGTTGGCGACGTGACTTGCGAAACCCTAGTGAAGCTGATTCTCTTGACAGCGAGGGAGTGAGAAGCCTACAGAGGAACTGTGTCTTGAACGAGTGTGTTTTCCAGTGCAGCAGAGGTTAGTGTGGTGAATTGCGAAAGCGCCGGGGGCTGTTCCCCTAGCCAGTGGACAGCGAAGCCGAGTGTAGTGGTGAGTGACCGGCTATCGCAAATAACGGTAGCTTGCGTATTCGAGGAAGTGTTGCAGGTAGTTATATCGAGGCCACCAGTCTCATTAGGGGGAATTAACTTCTGTGGCTTCTTGACAAGTGAAAGGCAAGTGTTCCCTGAGAGAGGAAACTGGAGTGAGGTACTAATTGCTTGTATTTGCTATTTGTGTGGTGTATCTTTCAAGCCCGCAATAAAGCTAATTATATTTGTTTAAAGGAACAATTGTGTTTGTGCTTTCACCCACTGTAATCCAGTTAACGGAAGTGCCACTAGGGGGTGGAACGTAACAACTGGTGTCAGAAGCCGGATTATGAACTCAAGCACAAGCACAACACCTGAAGGTCCTGGTTTCAAAACTCGAGCAGGTCATTTTACCACAATTCTCTAATTTTCCTGCGAGTGCATGCCCTTTACAAGACAAACATCTAAAATGGAAGCGCAATTTGCAGCATTGCTAGAAAAGTTAAGTGGCATGGAAGCCAAGATGGAAGACGGCCAGAAGAAATTAGCCAAGGACCTGAAGGATGACCTGAAGAAGATGGAGGACGGCCAGAAGAAGTTAGCCGAGGACCTAACTTCCAAATTAGAGGACAGCCAGAAGAAGTTAGCCGAGGACCTAACCGACAAATTTCTGGATGGCCAGCAAAATCTGGAAAAGTGTCTGCTGACGAAACTACAGGAAAGTCAAAGGAAATTGGAACAGGGCCTACATGAGGAAGTCACGGCAGTGGAAAAGAAGTTCGATGCCTTACAAGAGGAAGTTGCCGAACTGCGCCAACGCCCACTGACGGGGGTGGAAGAGAAAGTCAACGCTTTACAAAAGGAAATTGCTGAGCTGAGCCAACGCCCGCCGACAGGGATGGAAGCGAGATTCAACGCTCTTCAAGAGGAAGTTGCCGAGCTGCGCCGACGCCCGCCCACAGGTACACCGGGAATATCAGGAGCGGGACTGAGCAGAGTGACGCCCCCAACCTTCGACGGAAAGGTCCCGTGGAGCACCTATTTACGTCAGTTCGAGGCAGCCTGTTCCATAAACAACTGGAACAGCACGGAAAAGGCTAAAGCTCTCATTGTAGCGCTGAGAGGGGACGCCCTTAACGTCCTTCAGGCCATCCCGACTGGATCCCAGGACTACGCTTCACTAATCGCCCAAACGGAGTCCCGATATGGAGATAGCCATCTTCAGCAGGCCTACCAGATGCAGCTCCGGACCCGGGTACAAAAGAACGCGGAAACCCTGCAGGAGTTCGAGATGGACATCGCACGCCTCGTAAGGCTCGCCTACCCGCACGCCTCGTAAGGCTCGCCTACCCAACAGTGCCGGCCGACTTTCTGGAACAGATAGCGACGCAGACCCTCACCGACGGGCTACGGGATTCGGACACTCAACAGGCGCTGCGACTCGCGCGCAATAAGACCCTGGCAGATGCGCTGAGCCACGCACTTGAGTTTGAGACGGCAAAACAGGCATCTAGGATGCACGCGCGGGTGCGTCAAGTGGACGTCAACGAACCAGTAAAAACCAACGAGACCAAGCCCCTGGCCGACGAATTAATGCAGGCGCTAAGCCGTTTCTTCGATAGTCGCGGCTCCACCAGCAACGACACAGCCGGAAGACAACCGGAGAGGCGGCCCAGAAGAGGGCTTCCGACCTGTCGGACCTGCGGTAAGAAAGGCCACCTGAGCAAGGACTGCGGTGATCGCCGCCGCCGCGTGTATCCGACGGGAAATCAGTCGTCCGAAATGCGCGGCCCAGGGAAACTAGTATTAGCCAGCCTGGGGGGGGGCAAAGGTTGGCTTGTGACAGTCGTCAAGCCCCGGCAGTCCAAATTCGTGTGACGCAGTTACGGAGGGATAATAGCAGCTTGATGGTCGACGGAGTGCGCTGGCCCATGCTGATCGACACGGGAGCGTCGAGGACCATCGTCAATCCCACCGTAATCCCGAAGTGGAGAGTGCAACCCACGCAAAGGAACCTCCAGCTAATAACCGCGATTGGGGAGACCGCACCGGTACATGGCGAAGCATCTCTGGAGTTCGTCATTGGTCGACGGGCGGTGAAGCATCCAGTGCTCGTGGCTGATGTATCAAACGAAGTGATCATCGGACTGGACTTCCTGGACCAGAACAACACCATCTTGGACCTGAGTACCAACACTCTGCACTTCGGAGGTGGGGAACTTGCTTTGCAACCAGCACACGAGGCCGTCACCGCACAACGAGTAAGGCTGAGAGAGGACGTCATCGTTCCCGCCAGGATGGAAGTCAGCGCTGCCGTAATTGTCGACGGAACTGCTGAGGGAGTGGCGGCTATTATTGAGCCAAAATATGAGGACATCCAGACAAAAGGATTGCTAATTGCCAAGACCCTCATCAACACGACGTCTCGGCCGTACGTCTGCCTGTCCAACCTGAACGACTACGACATTACGGTTCACCGGGACACCAACCTAGGAGTCTGCGAGCCCGTTACCTGGATTGCCCGCATCACAGATACGACGGACGGACACCTGCAGATGGACAACCGAAGAAGACACGCACTGCTAGAAGAACTACAGAAGCTGTACCAAGGATCCCAGGACCAGCTAGACGAGGAGCAATCACGCCAACTTCAGGACCTGCTACGCGAATTCCAGGATGTCTTCTCCGTGGGGAGCAAAGACTTTGGCAGGACAAGCTTGGTCCAGCACAGAATCGACGTTGGGGACAGCGCACCGATTAGGGCCCCATTCCGACGTGTCCCACTTGCCAAGCCAAAGTCGACCGGATGGTAGAAGAGATGAAGGAGCAAGGAGTGATCGAGCCATCACATAGTCCTTGGAGTTCTCCGGTCGAGCTAGTGAAGAAGAAGGACGGTTCCACCAGGTTCTGCGTGGATTACAAGCGGGTGAATGACGTCACGAAGAAGGACAGCTACCCTCTACCCTGGATCGACGACACCCTGGACACTATATCAGGGTCGAGATGGTTCTCCACCTTGGATTTGAAGAGTGGCTACTGGCAGGTGGAGGTCCACCCTAAGGACCGCGAGAAAACTGCGTTCTCTGTGGGCAGCGGGCTCTGGCAGTTCACCGTCATGCCATTCGGTCTGTGCAACGCCCCTGCGACCTTCGAAAGGCTAATGGAGTCCATTCTGAGGGGACTACACTGGAAGACCTGCCTGGTCTACCTAGACGACGTCATTGTTCTGGGGAGAAGCTCGAGGAGCACTACAGCAACCTGAAGGAGATCTTGATGAAGCTACGGGCTGCCCAGCTGAAGTTGAGCCCCAAGAAGTGTCAGCTCTTCCAGAAGCAGGTCTAGTACCTTGGGCATATTGTCTCCGAGGAAGGGATGAGCACCGACCCAGAAAAGACCGCAGCTGTGAGGGAGTGGCCTGTTCCGAAGGACAAGTCCCAACTACGAAGCTTCCTGGGACTCGGCACTTATTACCGTCGCTTAGTGAGAGGATTCGCCGACATCGCCAAACCACTGCATCGACTGACTGAGAAGGACCAACTCTTCACATGGACAGCAGAATGCCACAGTGCCTTCAAACAACTCAAGCAGGCTCTGTGCTGCGCGCCTATTCTGGCCTACCCCAGACCTGGAACAAGGTTCATCGTCGATACCGATGCCAGCGACTTTGGTATAGGGGGAATCCTGTCGCAAATAGTGGACGGCGAGGAGAGAGTAGTGGCCTACTTCAGCAAGGCCTTGTCAAAGCCAGAGAGGAACTACTGCGTCACCAGGAAGGAACTGCTCGTCATCGTGAAGACCATCGAACACTTCCACAAGTACCTGTACGGGCAAGAATTTCTCATCAGGACCGACCATGCATCCCTGTGGTGGCTCCTGAACTTCAAACAGCCCGAGGGTCAACTCGCGCGGTGGTTAGAGGGGTTTCAACAGTACAACTTTGAGATCCAGCACAGGAAAGGCCAACTGCATTCTAATGCCGACGCCCTGTCACGAAGACCGTGTCCCGAAGACTGCACCTTCTGTACCAGAAGGGAGGAGAAAACCGGGATACAGTGCCGAAGGTCTACCGTGGAACTTCAAGGGAGCTGGAGCCGCGAATCTTTCACGCGGGCACAAGCAGAAGATGATGACCCGGGACTGATAGCCGAATGGAAGAGGGCCTGTGTCCCCAGACCCGGGTGGAACATTGTGAGTGACTGCAGCCCAAAGTTTAAGTCCTACTGGGCGCAATGGAACTCGCTGATTGTAAGGGATGGCCTCATCTGCCGTACCTGGGAGAGCACCGACGGGAAGACGTCTCGGGAACAAGTCGTCGTTCCAAAGGCTATGACGGAGGAAGTCCTGAAGGAAGTCCATGGAGGATCATCTGGTGGACACCTAGGGATAAAGAAGACCCTGGAGAAGCTGCGAGGAATGGATCGGATGCCGAACAGACGAGGAGAACCACTGCGCGAGGTGCCACGATTGCGCAGCCAGCAAGGGCCCAGGACGGAGACGATGGGGTCCACTGAAGACCTACAACGTGGGTGGCCCCATGGAGAGAGTGGCCATCGATGTTGCTGGGCCATTCCTGTTGGGCGAGGCAGGGAACCGCTACATATTGGTCGTCAGCGACTATTTCACCAAATGGCCGGAGGTGTATGCGCTCCCTAACCAAGAAGCCGCGACGATCACAGAGACCCTGGTGAAGGAATTCGTCAGCCGGTACGGAGTACCCCTGGAGCTGCACCCCGACCAAGGGAGGAACTTCGAGTCGCAGGTGCTCCAGAACCTATGCCAGCTGCTGGGAATTCGGAAGACAAGGACGCCGCCGCTACACCCTCAGTCCGACAGGATGGCAGAGCGATTCAATCGCACCATCGAGAACCATCTCCCAATAGTCGTCAGCGAGCACCAGAGGGATTGGGACAAACATCTTCCACTATTTCTCCAGGCCTACCGCGCCGCCGTGCATGAAGCCACCGGGTGCACACCAGCCCGGGCCATGTTTGGGAGGGAGCTCCGTCTAATTGTCGATCTTGCCTTCGGCCGACCTGGGAATGATCCGGTCCCGGTAAGACAGTATTGTCAAGAACTGATCGAAATATTGAATCAAAAAAGTTTCCGCCCAATCAATACCTTTCACATTAAAAATTTAATATATCTTTTTCATCTTAGGAACATGTTTCGAACAATATTTGTTCTTCTTCAGCCTATACATTTATCAACATTGTATCTTATCTTAGACATTTGCATATTTAAAAAACACATGCACAATAGACAATTCATTAAAAAATACAACTAAATTCATTAAGAGCATACAACTAAAAACGTTATATTAAAACACTTGATAACACATTAAAATTAATTTGGAAATTTCTTGTTCCCATTTGTACTGGAAGGCCTTGCTATGACGGCTTATTAAACGGTGATAAGTAGCAGTTCAAAGAGGAGCTCATAGTCATCTCCCTCTGGCTTAAGTTTGCAGGTGATGTATTGATGGGTTTCACATGGCTTTTTGTTAATTTTCGTTAGTAGCTGCGTCATACGGATTGTTGTTTTAACTTGGTAAGGCGATCCTGCCGTGGGGTGTTTATTGTGGAGTAAACTGTAAAGATACGAAATTTAATTAAACTGTAAAATGCGTCTGAGAAGAAGAATAGATATATTTAAAGGGTTAACCAGTAACTTACTAGGTGACGTCTTGAATGTGACTTTCGGGTTTACTGAATGAAAACCTTCCTGCCTGGTGCTGTAATGAGCCAAAGGTCTAGTATTAGTATGTATGTGTGGGAGACGGAAACTGTTGCCGAATGATGTTGTATTAAGCGGCTTACCTGTCCTGCCTGTGAGACGTCTTGCGTGGAGCGCGTTACACTGACTGACCTGCTATACGCCGGCTGAGGCGAGTGTTTGCGGTAGCGTGTGGCGGGGAGGGGAGGGGAGGGTAAGGAGAGGGGAACCTGTCTTGGCTGTGTGGAAGCATGTGTGTGGGTGTGACGCGTGACGTCATATGTTTTGATTAGTAACTTCATGGGGGGTGCAGGGTTAGAGCTGATGTGGGAGGGAGATTGGTTTGAGTGTTATTCGGAAACGTTTTTTTATGCCGTTTGGAGTCGGGAAAAAATTTGTTGATGTTTTCATATAGAATGTTTACTTCGAAGTTGATTTCATTGAGATTGTATGTTGGGTTATTGCGCTGTGCATAGAAATTGATAATGCACAGCGCAATAACCCAACATACAATCTCAATGAAATCAACTTCGAAGTAAACATTCTATATGAAAACATCAACAAATTTTTTCCCGACTCCAAACGGCATAAAAAAACGTTTCCGAATAACACTCAAACCAATCTCCCTCCCACATCAGCTCTAACCCTGCACCCCCCATGAAGTTACTAATCAAAACATATGACGTCACGCGTCACACCCACACACATGCTTCCACACAGCCAAGACAGGTTCCCCTCTCCTTACCCTCCCCTCCCCTCCCCGCCACACGCTACCGCAAACACTCGCCTCAGCCGGCGTATAGCAGGTCAGTCAGTGTAACGCGCTCCACGCAAGACGTCTCACAGGCAGGACAGGTAAGCCGCTTAATACAACATCATTCGGCAACAGTTTCCGTCTCCCACACATACATACTAATACTAGACCTTTGGCTCATTACAGCACCAGGCAGGAAGGTTTTCATTCAGTAAACCCGAAAGTCACATTCAAGACGTCACCTAGTAAGTTACTGGTTAACCCTTTAAATATATCTATTCTTCTTCTCAGACGCATTTTACAGTTTAATTAAATTTCGTATCTTTACAGTTTACTCCACAATAAACACCCCACGGCAGGATCGCCTTACCAAGTTAAAACAACAATCCGTATGACGCAGCTACTAACGAAAATTAACAAAAAGCCATGTGAAACCCATCAATACATCACCTGCAAACTTAAGCCAGAGGGAGATGACTATGAGCTCCTCTTTGAACTGCTACTTATCACCGTTTAATAAGCCGTCATAGCAAGGCCTTCCAGTACAAATGGGAACAAGAAATTTCCAAATTAATTTTAATGTGTTATCAAGTGTTTTAATATAACGTTTTTAGTTGTATGCTCTTAATGAATTTAGTTGTATTTTTTAATGAATTGTCTATTGTGCATGTGTTTTTTAAATATGCAAATGTCTAAGATAAGATACAATGTTGATAAATGTATAGGCTGAAGAAGAACAAATATTGTTCGAAACATGTTCCTAAGATGAAAAAGATATATTAAATTTTTAATGTGAAAGGTATTGATTGGGCGGAAACTTTTTTGATTCAATATTTCGATTTGTAAGCGTCAATACGGACCTAAAAAATGGATAACCCTCCAATTTATCTTGTCAAGAACTGGTCGACCAACTGGAGGACGTGCACGCGTTCGTGAGGAGGAAACTGCGGATCGAGCCCGACCGAATAAAGACCCGATAAGACCAACAGACGGATGCAGGCTGATTCCACGAGGACGACCTGGTCTGGCTCTTCAACCCATTACGGAAGAAAGGCCTGTCACCCGAACTGCAGCAGTCCTGGGAGGGCCCGTACCGAGTCGTGAAACGGATCAACAATGTCGTCTACAGGATCCAGCGGAGCCCGAGGGCGAAGATGAAGATCGTGCATCGAGATCGCCTGGCAGCCTACGGAGGGACACAGACGGACCAATGATTGATCGGGACGATCAGCCTTTTAGGAAGGGGTGGTGTTACGGCTGTGAGATTGTTTCATCGCCTCGCCGGTTGAGTCACAGCTGCCCCGGGCTGGGCTCTGCCTCAGTGTATTACGTACGCCTTACGCAACAGGGCTACTAGGACAAAGGGATGGTCCAGAATATACGTGACCCAGCCAGTGATGGAAACCTCGAGAAGCTGTGAATCCTGGATGGGTCTAGAAGCATTTATTGAGTCACCGGCCTGCTATATAAGAGCGACCTGTCAAGCGGGGTGGACTGTGTTTTTCGAGCTAGTGCGTGCGTTTACCTTGAGCGACAGTTGTTGGCGACGTGACTTGCGAAACCCTAGTGAAGCTGATTCTCTTGACAGCGAGGGAGTGAGAAGCCTACAGAGGAACTGTGACTTGAACGAGTGTGTTTTCCAGTGCAGCAGAGGTTAGTGTGGTGAATTGCGAAAGCGCCGGGGCCTGTTCCCCTAGCCAGTGGACAGAGAAACCGAGTGCAGTGGTGAGTGACCGGCTATCGTAAATAACGGTAGCTTGCGTATTCTAGGAAGTGTTACAGGTAGTTATATCGAGGCCACCGGTCTCATTAGGGGGAATTAACTTCTGTGGCTTCTTGACAAGTGAAAGGCAAGTGTTCCCTGAGAGAGGAAACTGGAGTGAGGTACTAATTGCTTGTATTTGCTATTTGTGTGGTGTTTCTTTCAAGCCCACAATAAAGCTAATTATATTTCTTTAAAGGAACAATTGTGTTTGTGCTTTCACCCACTGTAATCCAGTTAACGGAAGTGCCACTAGTGGGTGGCACGTAACAATATGTTCCTTTTATGTAGGTCTTTCTTCATCACAATACCATCTTCATTCTTTTCCATGTTAATTTCTTCATGTTAACAAATGTTTTAGTGCTGCCCGATGTTATTTGGCTGATGAAGACACCAATAATATTACAGGTGTCAAAACATGTACCAAGGATAACAAGTAAATAACTTGATCAACTAATAAATAGTATTGACTGGGCGGTAACAATTGTTTATATATACGTAGTATCGGGTAAGACAGGTCGGAACCTATCTTGAAACTCTGTGGACACAATCGTTGTACTATAATAGGACAATGGGCAGAAATTCAGTCTCGAGATTGAACTGCAAGGCTCCGAAATCATGTGGTGAATCTCTTATATGAATCAATGGGAAGTAGCGAGTACCGTACATGCTGGGACAGCCCTGTCGGCCCAGGCACTGAAGGCCAGTGGGAAGCAGCTGCACGCTCTAGTCAGATGGGGCGAGTTGCACTGTGTCCAGCACTAAAAAGCAAACAGCAATAACGAGTGCCACAGGTATGTCCAGCTCTGTTAGCCGTTATGTCTGCGTACCGGGATGTCGGGTACGATTTCGGAGCCTTGCAGTTCAATCTGGAGGCTGATTTTCCGCACATTGTCCTCTTATAGTATGTTTGGGGTTAACCTTGTTCATGATTAATCCGTAATGACGAATGAGAGTTTAAAATTTTGAAATACACTGTCACTGTTCATTTTCCTTTGTAATTTTAGGTTAGGAGCATGGCTACCTTTTTCTGGTGGGCCATTGCATTGAAGGCCTACGTGCCTGAGCTTAGGTATTCCTTGTAATGGTTCAACAGTAAGGAAGGAGGGGGCCATGCTCATTTGAGTTTCATATCTGCATAGATATTCCTTTTACTATAGTCAATTGTTTTGAGGTTAGTTTTGTTGTAAATATTTTGTCAGTTGTTCAGATTCTCACTAGCAAGAATGAAGTGGGTTAAGTTTGAGAATGTAGAGGATCTCCGATGCTAGGACTATAGAGATGTTAAATAATGGATTGGGAATGAGATGTTAAAAGGAGTTCATATGAAAATATATGATTATAAAAAGTTTCCCTCATTGTGCTAAACAACCACAACCCCGATTTAGTACAGTTAGTTATTGTTGTTTTAAGGGGCGGAACTACGAGGTCATCTGCCCCTTTAGTAGATACATTATGACGCACCAACGAGGGGCACGAATGGGGGAGATGAACCTTAGTTGTTTCAAAATGCTCATGGAGCAGATGATGAAGATGAGTGAGAAGGTCGAGTTAGTGACTGAACATGAGCAAACGAGAGGCCAGCATGAACAAACTCTAGTCTAGCATTAATAAGTTGAGTGTGGCTGTGGAGGAGGATGAGACAGAAGACAAGGTGAAGAAAAGGGTGCAGGATAAGATAAAAGGGGAGGAAGTGAATGAGATAAGTGAGATTAAGGAACAGGAAAATTATCAGAGAGGTGGGGGGCGTAAAGAAGTTGGTAACGGAGAGAAAGGAAATGAAGAAGAAATGAAAGATGGACAAGAGAGAGAACAAGGTGAAGAAGAACAAGGTCAAATGGAGGAGGATGAGATGGAAGATAAGGTGAATAAAAGAGTGGAAGGTAAGATAGAGGAGGAGGAAGACAATGCACAAGAAGGAGATAATGGAGAAGAGAAAAATGATGGATAAGAGGGAGAACGAGGTGAAGGAAAACAAGGTCAAATGGAGGAGGAGGATAAACCTGAAGACAAGTAAGAAGATGAGATAGAGGGCAAGGTGAAGGAAAGAGTGAAACAGACAAGAGAGAAGAGGAGAAAAATGAGGAAGGGAAGGAGAGAGAAACGGGGGAGACGGAAGATGAGGAGTACAAGGTGCGGAATAACATGGTGGATGAAGAAAAAGACGAAATGGAAGACAGAAGAAGGAGGAAGACTAAGAAAAGAACAGAAGAAAAGGAAGAACGAGGAAGAAGGAAAGAAAGAAGTGTCACGAGAATCTTCACATGTTCCGAATTTAGGTTCTGCAGAAAGTGCAGATTCTACAGATGATGATGACAATGATGGGTGTGAAGGGATTAATCTGGATATTGATAGAGATGATTATTTATACATTCGAGATGGTAGCAACATTGACAAGAGCAGTTCAGATGATGAAAAGTGTGGAGATGGCAAGTCTTTATCAAATGAACTCATTTTTACAGTTCTTCGAGACTTAATATTGGAAAGTGGATTTCAGCTTGGTGATGGTTTGGATTCAGAATATTTAGTTGTTGCCTCGGGGATGCTTACACGAGATAGTCAAGGGGAGATGTCTGTGGAACAAATACAGTTAGTTATTGTTGTTTTAAGGAGCAGAACTACGAGGTCATCTGCCCCTCTTAACACAGATTAAAGAATACAAAATGAAGAGCAGTAATACTTCCAAATTTTAGAACGAAAATACTCACAAAAGGAATAGAATTATTTATTTAGCATATGGCTACATCACAAAATGAACAGTTAAATACTATTACAATCATAAAGATAATTATAACAGACTACAAACTAATATCAAGTCCATGAATATAGTCCAGTGATCCCTCCGTCATCACCAGGAACTCTGATTGGTCGCCAGCGAAAGCTCTCAAGGGACATTCGTGCACAACATGGAAGACCGTCTGCTTTTCAGCACCACAGTCACAGCTTGGAGACTCTCTTTTCTTCCACTTGTACATAAGGTCTGCACATCTTCCAGTGTTGGTTCTTATCTATTAAGTATTGACCAGTCCTTGCGTGGTAATTCAAAACCGGGTGGCTTCGTTGATATGCACGGCATCTTCAATTGCTCTGCTGTTGCGTTAGTCTGCCATGATTGCCTCCAGCAGTCATCAGTATTAAAGTTGTTGGCATCTAAAGTTCTCGCGGTTTCAAGGGGTGGATGACGAGAGCGAAGCCTATCTCTTCCGATGTTTGGTATGTCTTCATGCACAGCAAGGTGTGGATTTTTGCACAGATTTTTGTACTCGCGTAATAGTGCATTTTTCCGATGCAGAGATGGAGGTTGTATGTGGCTAAGTATGGGTAGCCAGAAAGTCGGCGTGGGTCTGATTGTGCCAGTTATAAGGCGCATTGTATAGTTAAGCTGAGTGTCGATAAGCTTAGTGTGTGTGCTGTTTAGCCAAGATTGCGAGCAATATTCGGCAACTGGGTAAACCAGACCCAGAGCTGAGGTGCGCAGTGTTGATGCAGAAGATCCCCAAGATGTGCCACACAGTTTTTGAAGGATGTTATTCCGAGTTTTAATTTTGGCAGCTGTTTTTGTTAGGTGTTCCTTAAAACTGAGCGTTCTATCAAATGTTACCCCTAGATATTTTGGGTTCCTATTATGTCTCAACAATTTTCCTTCAAAATGAACAGTGAGCTCTTTGTTGGCCAGCCTGTTGTTTAGGTGGAACGTAGATACTTCTGTCTTCGTGGCACTTGGCTGTAACCTCCATTTCCGGAAATATTCTCCAATAGTTGATAAGTCATTGGTCAGTATGGTTTCAGTTGTTTCAAGTTCTTTATGCCTCGTAGCAAGGGCCCAGTCATCAGCATACCCAAACTTCAGTTAGTTAGTTAGTTATTGTTGTTTTAAGGGGCGGAACTACGAGGTCATCTGCCCCTTACCCAAACTTCCTTGACTTTGTTTCAGGCATATCTGATATGTATAGACTGAACAAAAGAGGGGCAAGGACCGATCCTTGTGGCAGGCCATTGTTCAGCTTCATTTGTGAGCTGATGCAGTTGCCCATAATTACTTGGAAACATCGGTTACTGAGCATTTCATTGATAAGATGGCTAATTTTCATACTTGGTATCACTTGAAGGAGTTTCAGTATGACACCTTGCCTCCAGACAGTGTTGTATGCAGCTGTTAGGTCAATGAATGCTATTGATGTCTTCTCCTTATTCTGAAAACCTGCTTCTATGAAGGTTGTTAGAGAAAGGACTTGGTCTGTGCAGCTGCGGTTAGGTCTGAATCCAAGGCTTCATAACGTAACAGAATAGTCACAAATAACGAATTAATTTTTGTTACGTTACTGCTTCCGTACCCAAAACAAATGGTATATGAATAACGATTTTAGTGCGGCAACGAAATAAGGGGTTATAATTTTCCCTGGTTTGTGCTATTAACGTTATAACCAGCAGAGGTAAAGATTCCGTTATTTTAAAATGCGCTCCCGTTAATAACGTTATAAGTCTAGTAACGGTATGGCAGCGATTTTGACTCGCTGCGCGCCATCAATAACGTTATTCAGGCAGAGTGATCGATTCAGTTATTTCAAAATGCAAACCTACTAATAACGTTATAAGCCTAGTAACGGTATACGAGATATTTTAACCAGTTATACGCTATCAATAACGTTATTCAGGGCAGAAAAATTAATTCCGTTATTTAGAAATGTGAACCCACCAATAACGTTATAAGCTTTGTAACCGTATACGAGCGATATTTACGAGCTTTGCGCTATCAATAACGTTATTCATGGCTGAAAAATAATTCCGTTATTTAGAAATGCAAACCCACCAATAACGTTACAAGTCTAGTAACGGTATACGAGCGAATTGTACCAGCTATACGCTATCAATAACGTTATTCAGGGCAGAAAAATTAATTCCGTTATTTCGAAATGAGAACCCACCAACAACGTTATAAGTCTAGTAACGGTATACAGGTGATTTTTAACAGCTATGCGCTATCAGTAACGTTATTATAAGCGGATAAATTGTTTCCGTTATTTCAGAAAAGATTCTCGTCAATAACGTTATGGAAGTGTCTATTTGCCCGCTACCCGGACAAGCATTGAAGGTGACCGTGAACTCTGACGATGCTGGGCCATATGTACTCGTAATTCCAGGCCAATTATTTATTCAAACATAGGATAATTACTTCTTGAAATATCAATGTTATTCAACATAGAGATTTCAGTCTGAGCGCGTGCCCCATCAGACAGGGCAAGGTACTTTGCTCGTTTCGATCGTGGTCATACTGTAACCTACGTTAGAAACATGTTTCCTAAAATCAATACGATGGATCCCATTGATTCGAAATATTTCTTGTTGCTTCATATAGGGGTTTGGAACATAGCCTATTGTTCATCAGTCCCATGTAGTTGAGGTGTTTATGGAATTTGTCTGATAAACTTTGTTACTTTTGGAGTTGACATGGCCTTGACTTAGGAACTATCCACGCATTTTCCTGGAGTAGAAGTGGGAAACCACGGAAAAACACTCTAAGATGACTAAGATTGGAATCGAACTCACCATCTCGCAGTGTTCCCATATAAGGCAGAGTGTAACCTACACACCAAACTTTCACTCCTTTGTGACCAATAAGGGTATTTCTTTCCTAAATGAATCCGCCAGTTCTTGCTTTTCGTTTACTTGTTAGCCTATTTTCATTTAGTAGTGATAGAAGCCATTTTTCAGTGATGGTTATTTCTAATGAAGAAAGCTATTAAGTCGGTCAACACGAATTCCGTGTTGACCGAATGAAAAGCTTTCTTTATTATTTTCATTTATGAAAAAATATGCTTATGACATCACA
The DNA here is from genome assembly GCA_946902985.2 of Meconema thalassinum. Classification (NCBI taxonomy): domain Eukaryota; kingdom Metazoa; phylum Arthropoda; class Insecta; order Orthoptera; family Tettigoniidae; genus Meconema; species Meconema thalassinum. The sequence continues at coordinate 1,606,983,167 of OX336388.2, read as the reverse complement.
TTTAGTCCGTGTGTGTGCGTATGTGTGTGTCCCCCCGAATAAAATATAAACGGCTGGAGCGATTTCAATGAAACTCGGTAAGGTCATAGTAATATTTTGTCCGACCCCGACAGTGATCTTCAAATTTTGTTACAGCTCACCAATCCAACATGGCGACTGTGCGAAATATTTCACTGGCATTCCATATCTCCGAAACTATTTTACCGTGTTCGAATTGATTGGGGGAATCGATTTGCACACATACATGGCCGCCATTTGCAAACTACTGGGCCGATGACCTTGTAGTTTAGTCAAAAGACGGTCGCCATATCCGTATATGTTGTTGCAAAATTTGGTAGAGATCGGATGATTAGGTTAGTCGTAATTTGATTTAAGCTTTGAACATTTGGGTGGCCGCCATTACGTTTCCGTCAAGATGGCGGCGATATAAAACATGACACTGAGGTTCCCTTTGCTATTTCTACCTCTGTACCAAATTTCGTTCAATTCGGTTTCACCGTGTTCGAATTGATAGGGGGGACAGACATTCCGAGTACACACACCCACTCACACACACAGACACACAAACAGACAGACACACAATTTTCGGCCCTGTGTAGATCTCATAAGTCTAGTTTCATTTTTTGCAAAAATCGAAATTAGGCTAAACATAGGCTTATGAGATCACCTTTTGTCCGTGTGTTTGTGCGTCCGTGTGTGTGCACCAGGGCCGTGCAATGAGAAAGGTGAAGCAGTGCTAGCGAGAAATTTAGTACTCGTGCTGGTGAAGCGCAGCCCTATCCTGCCCATTTCTGAGCAGTGCAGCACAACATCAAACTAGCACTGCAGTGCACAAACACTGCCCATTTGACGGGGTGCTGCAATACGTTTGGTACTGAGCGCAGAGCCTGGACTCGAGGCGCACTAGACCCAACATTTTGTAATATGCGTGTGGTCTGCCGTGCTCATAACGCCTTTGGGCATGGGGAGCACAAAAATATCATAGTGGGGAAGTCACACATTAAAGAAACATACCGAAGACGTATAAAACATGATATTTTCACGTACATGAACCAGATCTGCAACAAGGATACAGGAAGTTGCATACCTTTTGGCTTAGTTATTGTTGTTTTAAGGGGCAGAACTACGAGGTCATTTGCCCCTGCTTTTTGGTGATACAGCAGGTGCAGCGAGATATAATAATCCTAAAAAAGGAATCAAGCATATTGGTAATCATGCATGTGACAGTAACAGGGGCCGGTATGGAATCTGGAGAGTTAAAATATGTTTTTTAATTTGTTGACATAATGTCACAAACCAGCCGAGGTAGCTACACACGCTAACGTGCATGGTCAGTCTACACCGAACTCGAAACACCACACACAGCCATTTCATGCCTTACCTCATTAATTTCATTTGTCATGAAATCCCCTCATGAGATTGACGTCATGAAGGGCATCTATCCGTAATATCATTCCCACAAGGAAACTGTCTCACCACAACCCCTACCTCATAGCAACCGAAATAATTACGGGTAGAACAAAAAACTACATTAGGACTATAAAGCTATAGTCTATTTCAATAACAAGATTCTGAATTCACCAACTGATTAGATCAGGGCCATCCAGTCATCATAGCGCTCCGGGAGCGCGGTCGCGCTCGGGGAGCACTGGGTAGTCCGACTAGCGCTCCTTCCCCTTCGGTGGCGTAGTCGGTAGCATGCTGAACTGCTGTGCCCAATATAGCGGGTTCAAACCCGGCCGAAGTCGTCGGATTTTTTAAGAGCGTTAAAAATCCTTCAGTATGCCTTCCTTCGGAGGGGAAGTAAAGCCGGCGGTCCCATGTCATAGATTTATGGCATGTAAAAGATCCTTTCACAGACTAAACTTGTGTAAAGCAAAATTTGTTAGGTTAGATTTCGTCAGAACGCTCTATCAAAGTTCCAACGTTCACCACTAGGTATCATTGATATCTGGTGGCGAAAGTTGGAACTACTTGTAATTGAACGGAACTTGTAGCTCACCCTTTAGGGTGTCCGCTGGAAGCAGCTACAGACTCAGGCGAGCCGAATATGTCCTCGGACACTCCCGGCACTAACAGCCATACGATAAATAAATAAATAAATAAATAAATAAATAAATCCTTCCCCTACCACCACTACACTCTGGCAGCGAGGAGACAGACGATGTTCGGACCACGCTGACTAGAAACGTACGTACAGTCGTGCGGCCGACGGCTCTTGTGGAATTGTTGACATATTAATAGGTCTGTTTTGCCATGACAAATATACCGCATACACAAATCGAATGGTACGCCGATGTATGGAACGTGAAGGAAACGAACACAAGTGTTAAGTAATGAGTATTGTGATTTATTCCAAACTGAAATGTGAACATATTAGAGAGGAAAATTCAACAACAAATTGTGTTCTTTTTAACACATTACATCTCTGTTGCACACTAAACATTTGGCATGCCCTTTATAAGCTGTACAGAAAAATGAAATTTCCCATTCTGCTTTAAAGACTGCTGTTGCACCACTCCTTTTTTTTTTTGTATGCTGTTCAGTCATGACCACTGCGAAACTGATTTACTTACACGCTGTCAACAAAGCGCACTGGACTAGACTAGCGACTGATGGTTCGGCTGCACACTTCTGCGTGCTCAGCCAGCCAAGCTCCTCCCACCACTTTTGAAACTGCCTTCAAACAAAGCGCTCGGAGCACTGGCTTAGAGTGCGGCCGGAGCGCTGTCTGGATGGACCTGGATTAGATTGATGCTGTTCAGGGATATGTGAATTCGAGAAACGTGCGTTAGTAAATTTATCAGGTTTGTAAACTGAACAATAGTCCGTCGCATCTGAGGTAATTTATGTCTTTTATTCGTATTTTCAACATCGCCTGAAACAATAACTCATCGAATTTACCTACACATAAGATATACGGCAAAATAAGCAAGTTGACATGAAATCCTTTTAACTTTTGGAGTTTTAGGACAATTTTCATTATTTCTACAGTATGGAGACCAAGGGTGCTATTCATTGTAAAACTATTTTGCTCTGAAAATTACAAAATATGTTGTCTGTCTTTCTACCAGCTTGTCGGTATTTCTTTCGGTTGTTTGTTGGTTATTGGAACTATTCGGCTCTTGGGTTATGGTATGCGAACCATCTCTTTAACTTACCAGGGGCTATGTGCTGCCAAAAGTACGAAGAATGTACACTATTATAGTTCGTGCAGAAATTACATGGCATCGTGCAATATATTGCGCTGACAATGAAAGATATCATCTTGTGGTGTAGCGGCTAACATTCTTGTGGTCCGGGTTTGATTCCCTGCCCTGCCAAGAAATTTAATTTCGGTTTGAGGTACTGAAATTGTGTCGATGATACGTAAGTCATCAAGGGGGTGTTCATTTCGAGGACTTGCACCAGGTCAGTGGGAACGTGTTTCCTTTTTTCTACATTCTTATTCTGCAATTCGAACATTCATATGGCTACTCTGAGAGAAAATCACCTCGTAGAGTTGTTAGATTAGCTTCCGTAAAATATTCTCAAAGGCCAATGCTACAAGTAGCCATCGTGAGTTAATCCAATTGCATATTTATATGTAATCCACACATCGTATTTAATACCATATGCTTTTCATTGCATTCTATGTTCTGGGCATAGGAAGACCTCGAAGTTGATTTCGCAATTTTCAGTGAATGAACATCCAAAGTATAGTAATCATCATGTAGGGAGACCGTGCCACATATATACAGAGAGTGCAAGAATTGCTTGAAGGCATGGTGACGTGGTGCGTAATTTGTGTTTGTACAACGAATGAGGTTGCCATTACGGTGATGATGATGAAAATGGTGGTAACGATGGAGACGGTGATTTACTAGTTAGGAACCAAAGGAATACTTGAGACTTAAGGATTAAGCGGATGTATGGAAAAAACAAAATGAACTTGCTGGTTGATTGCGAAATTGTCTAATCACCATATTTTATGGAAAACAACTTATCCAGAAGAACACATGAAAGGGAGTATCCAAGCACAAATAGGTGGAGGCAAAGGTTGCTCATGTGTGAGACCGTATGCTGCACACACTGCGGAGTGTCTGATAACCTAGCTCACGTTCAAACAACATAATTAAGAAGGAGATTCACTGCAAACTTTAGGAATCACCGACATAGATCTAAGATGCATCTGTAACATTTCAGAAATGTTACGCGATCCATGTTTTCGTGTCTTCATCGTGTTGGAAGCAAAAGTACAAGGGTGCGACAGGATAGAATATACTACAGGCACTACCTACAAGGGCCTTGGTGTCAACCCCCCCCCCTTCCCGCACCTAATAAAATCTAAGCGGCTGGAGCGATTTCAATGAAATTCGGTAAGGTCATAGTACTATTTTAGCCGACCCCGATCGTGCCTTTCAAAGTTTATTATGTTTCACCAATCCAACATTGTGGCTGTGCGAAATATCTGACTGGCATTCTATATCTCTGAAACTGTTACCGATATCACCCTGAAATGTTGCACGGTGATAAAAGGCACTGCTAGAAGTTCACTTAAGTGACTTTCAAAATCCTGTTCACTACAAAACGAACATGGCGGCCAAGCGAATTTGAACATTTAAATAGACTTTTATGGCGATTTAACCACCTGAACGCAGTGAAACTTGGTACAGCAATTGTTTATATACATTGTAATGCACTGACATCTAATTTTGTTAAATTGTGTACATAAACTCAAGATGGCGGCTGTGAAAAATTTTAAATTTTTTTTATTTATTTCTTGTGTCCCAATTATGCGATAGAAGTCAACGTTTGAATAATGAACCTACGCAATAATAGTCATCTAATAATACATAACTCTATGGCCTACGTATAATACAATCCAACATGGCGAGTATCCGAAATATTTAGACGGTTCACAAAATCTATGACAGCAGTCAAACTGAAATTTTTGCATGTTGATAGAGTCTATAAACATAAGTTCACCTTTGGAACTTTCAATAACCTGGGGAGCACAAATCCATCCTGGCGGTGACGCGAAATTTGAATATTTAAATGGACGTTTCTCGCGATTTAATCATCCGAGCACAGTGAAACTTGGTAAGGTATATGCTTATACAAATTTTAATCCACTGGCATCTAATTTATTTCAATTGTTTTCAGAACCACAAGATGGTGGCTGTGCGAAATTTTAAAATCTGGTGTCCTAATCATGCGATTGAAGTTTGATTAATACACCTACACATTAATCTTCATGTAATAGAACATAACTCTAAGGCCTACACATATAAAAATCGGTTACCACAGGAACGAAATGTAGTGTTGCCAGAAATAATGTTACTTGAATAAGTCTCTCAAAAAAAAATATCCCTTAATACCGTAACTTGGACTAATATTCGGATATCGGTTATGGTAGGAACAACAAAGTAGCGCCCACCAGAAAGGACGTTAAATAAAATCTTCGCTCGTAAAAAAGAGCACCTTAATCGTGCAATGCGTATTAATAACGTTATTCAGATATCGGTTTATATCAGTGGCTTAAAGGCCATATAAATCACTGAAGTTCACAGTTCTGACTTCAGTGGAACTTCACTGAAAATCACAGTGAATATCCACTGAACTTTCCAGCAGTGAAACTCCACTGAAGTTTTCAGTGAAAGTTTACTCGCCTTTCCCGGGAATAGTTATCCGATTTTCCAGTAAACTAACGATAATAGTAATAAATAACCATGTTTAACGAGATGTACAAGCCTTAATAATCAATTTGGTTAAGTATAAGACTGGGGAAAAATAAAAGTATATCACGTTGCCCCAGGCAGGGTTTGAACTTTGATCTGTGGGTAGATTCATGGAATCGAACTGGAAAGCAGGCCATATTTTTTCCATTGAGCTAATGTTAATAACTCAGTGAAGGCTATGGCAATAAGCACACATGATGTTCAGTGCACCATAAAATATCTCTGATAGTCTCACGGAATGTTTCACTTTAGGATCAGCGACTAATGCAATGTCTCAGTGACCAGTGAACTCCTGTGTATTTCCACCGAAGGTCAGTTAAAAAGCATTGCACTGAAGATTTCAGAAAAAAATCCCTGAAACATGTTGGATTGACTTGGGATCCAGATGTTCCCTGAAGCTCGTTTATGATAGTCAGCATACGGTCTTCGTCGTTTTCGTCTGTGAGAACAATACATACATCATCGGCATATGCTCGTACTGCCACTTTCTTCTCATTGATCGTCCTCCTCCGGAGGAAGGGTTCCTGTGCTATGATGAATAGGATCATAGAAAGTGGGCATCCTTGACGAACAGATTTACGGATGAGTATATTCGATGTTAGATGTCCATTAATGATTACTCTAGATTGTGCTGTTCTGTACAGTCCTGTAATGCATTTAATCAACCCGATAGGAAACCCGAAGGTTCGCATTGCAGACCATAGAAATGAATGTTTTTTTTCTATCAAAGGCCTTTTGAAAATCGAGACTGACTAGTGTCGTAGGAGGAAGATTAGGTGAAGTTTTCCCATTTACAATAATAATATTGCTTAACACCAACAAGTTCGAGATTACATTTATTTCCTGGAGTCGCACAGGATTGCCACTGCCCTATAATTGGTTGCAGTTGCGGTTTGATTCGGGCTGCTATTATTTTTTGTAAAGATTTTGCAATCTGTATTGAGAAGTGTGATAGGTTTGAAATCCTCCATTCCAAGTGGTCTTATGATCTTCGGAATTAAAATAATAATTCCAGAAGTAAATTCTTCAGTTATAATTTGTGGGTTTCCCCTAATCTCCTGGTAAATTTTAAGGAGGTATTTTCCTAGTATATTCCACATTAATTGATAAAATTCATATGGTATTCCATCAGGACCAGGAGAGCGGTTACGTTGAGTTGGGCGTAGTGTTGTGGAAATCTCTGCCGAGGTACAGTAATACCACTTGCCAGCATAGATCCATCCTCTGCGGTCAGTCTGGGTGGGTTTTGATGTATGCTCCCATCTGTTTGCTCACTATTTTGTAGGACGTCGGAGAAAAATGTTGTGGAATACTTTGCTCCAATTTAAAGGATATCATCCATGTTCGACTGAGTGCAGCCATGCTCGTCCCGAAGTTTAGTAATGGTCTTTCGCTGCCCTTTACGCCTTTTTGTTAAGATATGGAACAGTGATGAACGTTCTTCTTCTATGACTGAGGGAACAGTGCGTGATGGTCACTGAAAGATACTGGCACTACTGTGGAACTATGCAGGCTATCTCTCATTCCTCGTGCTATATATGTCCTGTCTATTCTAGATGCTGATACGGAACGATAGAAAGTAAATTGGACGTATGTTCCATGTTTAAGTTCCCACACATCATGGAGGTTAAATCCGTCTACGAGACTTTTGAGGCTGCGGCAGTTGTTGAAAGCGCCGGTTTGATCTCGAGTGTTTAAAACACAGTTAAAATTGCCTGCTAATATGATAGTATTGATAGAGCCCTGGAGAAAGTATCTGATGTCAACTTCAAATGAATGTTCTCTTGCCAGACGACCTTGTGATCCAGAAGGGGCGTACACATTAACAATTTTTGTGTCCTCACATTGCAGAGTAATTATTCTGCCACTTGGGTGTAACTCCACATCCGAAACAATAAATTAACCCTGATCTGTAAACGACAGCTGTGCCTCGGAGAGATGGGCCAATATTTGCTATGTATCCGTACCCACTCAACCAGTCTAAGTTTGGATCATTTACTCCCTGAAGCAATAACGTGTCAATATCAAAAGTCCTGAAAGAAATCCTGAAGTAGAAAACGTGTCGTCAAACTTATGATGTCATTGATATTTAATGTGGCAAAACAACGCAAGACACTCATATGCAAGAACAAAAGGATGACGATGACAGGCATCAGTATGTTTGAGTGCATTTAAACGACTATGAGCAATTATTTGAGGGGATCATTGGAGTGATGTTTTACTGGTGTGCACTTCCAGTGATTTACGGCGACTACGTGATGCGTTTCGTGTTTGTGTGTAATATGATTTAACTTCTTCCCTCGCAGTGTTTTTGTTGACAGTTTTCATGTGAAGAGCATGGGTCTCATTAATGTTGGCTTTATCTGTGGCCATGGGTTTAGCTCCTGTTTGTGGAGGTAGGGCACTTCCGCTGACGTCCGTGACTTTTTTTTTACTGAAACTGATTGCAGCATCAGAGGTGGATGTAAACTCTGCCCCCAATGTAGTAGATAGGGTTTCCTGAACTATGTCTGTGCTTTGCGCGTGAAGTAATTAGGAGCGGACGGTATTGTTAGCTGGAGGGTGCTTCGAATGTACTGAGACTGTTGGGAAGCCTATTACTTGTGAGTGTTCTCGTTCTTCTTGTATGGCATCCTGAAATTCCATGTCTTTCGACCACGTAAATTGGGTTTTGGGTACGTCATTAGTGACAGGTTCGTTATGGCTAAATGTCCCGACATTTTGGTAAGAAAATATTTCAACAGATGGCATCACAAACGAAGCTGAATTTATTTATTTTTTAGCCTATTTTCAATTTTAAAAAAATAGGCTTATGAGATCACCTTTTGTCCGTGTGTGTGTGTGTGTGTGTGAGTGAGGTGTGTGTGTGTGTGTGTGTCCCCCTAATAAAATCTAAACGGCTGGAGCGATTTCAATGAAACTCGGTACGTTCATAGCACTATTCCCGGCGACCTCGACCGTGTCCTTGAAATTTCGTTACGTCTCACCAATCCAACATGGCGGCTGTGCGAAATATTTCACTAGAATTCAATATCTCCGAAACTGTTACCGATATCGCCCTGAAATTGTGTACGGTGATAAAGAGCACTACTAGAAGTTCACCTATGATGCTTTCAAAAACCTGGTGACTACAAAACCAACATGGCGGCCAAGCGAAATTGAGACTTTTAAATAGACTTTTCTCGCGATTTAACTATCCAAACGTAATGAAACTTGGTACAGCAAATGTTTATAAACACTGTAATGCACTGGAGTCTAATTTAGTTCAATTGTTTACATAACCTCAAAATGGCGGCTGTGCGAAATATTTCACCGACATTCTATAAAGGGTACTGATACAAGTTTACCTATGTACATTTCATAAACCTGTAAAGTACAAAACGAACATGGCGACCAAGCGAATTTGAAATATTTTAATATACTTTTCTCGTGAATTTACTCTCTGAGCGCAGTGAAATGTGGTACAGTAAATGATTTTGCAGATTGCAATGCACTGCCATCTAATTTAATTCAATTGTTTACATAACCTCAAGATGGCGGCTGTGTGAAATTTTAAAATTAAGTTTTTATTTCTTGTATCGTAATCATGCGATCGAAGTGAAAGTTTGAATACTGAACCTAGGCAATAATTGTCCTTGATGGTACATAACTCTATGGCCTATACATATAACAATCCTAAATGGCGAGCTTCCAAAATATTTAGACGGTTCTCAATATCTATGAATCTTTTACAGCAACCAAACTTTTTTTTAAATGTTCATAGAGACTATGAACATATTTTCACCTATAGGACTTTCAGTAACCTGGTGAGCACAAATCCAACATGGCGGCGACGCGATGTATAAATATTTAAATGGACGTTTCTCGCGAATTAACTATCCGAGTGCCGTGAAACGTAGCACGTTAAATGCTTATACAAATGTTGATCCATTGGCATCTAATTTATTTCAATTGTTTGCATAAACACAAGATGGCTGCTGTGCGTAATTTTAAAATCTCGTTTTTACTTCTTGTATTCTAATCATGCGATTGAAGTTTGAATACCACACGTACACAATAATCTTAATGTAATAGTACAAAAATAAAAATCCAACCTGGCGACCATCTGAAATATTTAGACGGTTCTCAATATCTACGAATCTGTTACAGCAATTAAACTGAAATTTTGTATGTTGATAGTGGCAATTAACATGAGCAGGATATATGAAAATAGGCTGTATAGTTCTTCACGGAACTACTTGTTTTTTCTTAAAGGGGACCTCCGATCTGCGATCTGAAAACTGCTATGTACTCTGTCTAGTAGGAGAATTGAGATTAATTCATCGCTAAATTTTTTATTTCAAAAACAGAAAAGTTGCTGTTTATATTTTAAATATCTTATTACAATTTTAAAAGAGCGGGTAATAAGAAAGTTGAGTTTTATTCACTGATTCCAAAGCCGTATCGAAAACCTAAATCGGTTGAATAGAATCGTCGGGATCACTTGGGGAAATTTTTGAATAAGAGTGTAACTGTACTTGGAACAAAAGGCGTGGTAGCCTATAGTAGAACAAGGTCGGCGAGAACGGGAGGGAGGAGGGGGGAGGGGAACGAAAGTCAAGTGAGAGAGCGATGACCTTACCTGACGGTATGGATTCCTCAGCATCTAGTCCGATGTTGTGATTGACTGTGACTGTGATGGCTAGTTCTGAATTATTGGCCAGTTCTGGATATTTCTGAGTGATCCTTTGATATCTTACCAGTTTGTAATTACTACTTCTAGTTTTCTATGATGTTTTTCCTGATTTTAGTTCATTGATCCCTTTAATGACTTTTTACTTAATTTATTTTACCTGCAACAGTATTATTTTTAGTGTTCGTTAGGTGTACGATGTACTTATAGGTACGACTGATGGAGAGCATTACGGTCATCATTCATTCATTCATTCATTCATTCATTCGTTTATTTGCAATTGGGGCTGTGTCCCCCGGTGGCAAATTAGATATACATAACAAATAAATAATTGTACATAACAATTCACTAACAATTAAACTGGAGTATTTACACAAAGAGTCAGTCTTTTCTTAAACACACCTATATGTTTGGAAAAAGGCTCTAAAACTGCGGCAGGTAGAGAGTTCCAATTATCAATGGCACGGTTTACGAAAGAATATTTACCATAGTTTGTTCGCTGTGGTCGGCCCTTAACTTTGAAAGGATGATCGCTCCTACCCATGTAAGTAGGCTTTTCCATACGTTTGCTAAGCTCACCCCATGCTGGTTGATTTGTATACGTGTTGTACAGAGCGCCGAGTCTAGATTTCATCCTCCTAGCCTCAAGTGATTCCCACCCAAGTTTCTTTAACGTACGGCTCACACTGCTCCTGGGATTAAAGTCACTGAGCACAAATCTAGCGGCCTTTCTTTGTACCATTTCCAACTCATTTATGAGCCCTACTTGATATGGATCCCAAACCGCCGAGGCGTATTCCAGAATAGGTCTTACAAGTGACAAATAGCCTAATTCTTTAGCAGAGGTACTACTTCCTTTTAATACCCTCATTACAAAGTGCAGGGATTTGTAAGCTTTAGAAACTACACATTTTACATGACTACTCCATTTCATTTCATTTCTTAAGTGAACGCCCAAATATTTGCAAGAATCTTCTTCTACAAGTATTTCTGAGCCAATGTTATATTGAAAATCTTGCCTTCGCACTTTCCCTATTTTTATTAGACTACATTTTCTTGTGTTTATTTTAATTTTATTTTCAATCGCCCACTTATAGACCAGGTTCAGGTCATCTTGAAGTACTGCATTGTCTTGTGAGTCATGTATCTTTCGATATATTACACAATCATCCGCAAACAATCGACAGTCACTGCGAATCCCATTTGGTAAGTCATTTATAAACGCCAAGTGCAGTTAGTTTTACATTTAAGGTGAAAAATGGAGCCACCACCAAAACCGATTCAAGGCAGGACTGGCATGCAAAACGAAATGTATTATCAATTTACATTAACGTCGCGAAATTAAATTGTTCAAAGGAATAAAATTTCACTCCTGGCGCGAAATAAAATTATAAACAGAAATTTAATTTCGCTGCAGGGGCGAAATAAAATCCATCACTGACTTTAAATTTCGCTCCCGGTGCGAAATAAAATTCGTACCAGACTTTAAATTTCGCTCCCAGCGTGAAATGAAATCCGTTACAGACTCTTAATCTCGTTCCCGGCTAGAAACATAATTTTTAACAAACTTTTAATTTTGCTCCTGGCGTGAACTAAAATTCATTATAAGACTTTTCATTTCACTCATGGCGTGAAATAAAAAACGTTAGTCTTTTAAATTCGCTTCCGGCGCGAAATAAAAAAAACATTACAGAGAATTTCACTCCGGGCACGAAATAAAATTCGTTACAGACTTTCAATTTCACTCCCGGCTCGAAATAAAATTCTTTACAGACTTTTAATTTTGCTCCTGGCATGAAATAAAATTCGTTATAAGACTTTTGATTTCGCTCCTGGCACGAAATGAAAACCGTTACAGTCTCTTAATTTTGCTCCCGGCGTGAAATAACATTTTTTAACGACTGTTAATTTTGCTCCTGGTATGACAAAAATTGCTGGCCCCATGGTGTTGGGGGTATCGTGCCTGCCTCTCATCTGGGGGTCCCAGGTTCGCTTCCCGGCTCCGTTAGTGATTTTAGAAACGGACGTGTGGGTTGGAACGGTGTGCTCGAAAACCAAGATTAACGGCCGAGGGAACCCGATGCGCTGACCAATATCTGAAGACTTAATGGTTGGGCAGCGGTCGCTTGGTAGGTCTAGGCCCTTCATGGGTTGTAGTGCCACGGTTTATTTTAATGACACAAAATTCCCAAACAGCATTTAGTTTCGCCCCCGGCGTGAATTTAAAATGCATGGAACATTTCATTTCATGTCTGAAATTAAATCTGGTCTAATATGCGAAACAAAATGACTGTGGAAGCGTTAACATTTTAATTTCGCCGTGAGCGCGATATTCGGGTGCGAAATGATATTGATTGTCAGCGCGAAAATTAAAATGGAAGCAAAATTTAATTCAAAGCACAATAACATAGTGAAAAGCGACGCAAAACTAATTGCAGTGCGAAACGAAATACTGTACGTGGCCCAGGGGTTTGATGTCGTGCCGTGGTCAGTATAAATGCGCTGAGGGTAAGAAGGAAGTAGTAAGGAATGTAGAAATGAGAGGAATGACCCCTCACCCCTGTTGTTCGAGTTTTAACCCCCCTCCGAAACAGAACTCCATATACGCCGCTGGTACTACCACAGACGATTTACTGTTGTTTGTAACTCTTCAGTCCTTCAACACTAATTTGCCCGATAAAGTCCAGTCAAATTAGACCAAAAATTATGCGTTTGCTGCATTAAATCATGTAGTTCCAAATGTTTCGGGAATGTGTAGGGGGAGGTCCCCTGAACAACACCTAATAAAGTCCCGTCAATATCAGGTGCCGTGGGGGACAGAGGGGGCCTCAAAGCCCCCATTTTTAGTTTTTGGCGCATAACTTTAAAACGGTGCATCGCAGAGAAATTTGTATACCATTTAAACGTAAAGAAAATTAAATGCCCTACAAAATGGTGTAATCATATGTATCTTTATGTGTTACTGTCTCCGAGATATGAGCCAGTGAACATGGAATATTTGAAGAAAAATATGCCGCGCCTCACGTTTCTCGTCTAATTTGCCCATCCAATCCTTTTACCTACCATTTTACAGGAAACTCGTAAGGAAGGAAGTTGTAGACCATTAAATTTCCTTCAAGAATATATATACGTATGCTAATTTTTATTCGATCTGTCGATCGTTGGAGCGTTTTGACGTATGGCGGTCGGTTTCGAGATTTTGCTAGTGAACTGCTCGTTAGTTTACTTCCGTTTTCAACGGCTTTAACACTCTGTATTACGATATTTATTGATTCTGCAAACATAAATGGTATTTATTACCCATATAACTAATATATAATATATACAGGGTGAACAAAAAATGCCGCACTTGGAGGTCGGCATGCGACAAAAGGTTCAATAGCAAAATCGGATCGCGTGCTGTTTGAAAACACAAGTATGAAAACGAGAGAGAGCTGGCAACACTGTCACATCCTGCAGTGCATCGGAATGTATACAGATCAAGCACCGAGTTCCTGCGAGCTGTTTTTGGCCACGCTAGATGTAGTTACAGCGTTGACAGGGCCTCGTTTCTTAACATGCATTTCTGTTAAACCTATTGGCCTAGGATTTGCAACATAAACTTTTGTCGTGAATTTCGACGAGGAACCGCATGCCGACCTCCAAGTGCGGCATTTTTTGTTCACCCTGTATTATATATGAAAGTATGTGTGTCAACTGTTAATTTGCAACACTAATAAACACTAAAAATTTAGTAGGCCTTTCAAACGGCGAATATTTTTTTCATATCCTTTTAATATGCATGTATAAGACCCTTCCCCATCTGAAATAGAATGTACTTAATACACTGTTTATATAATATTAAGGTAAGTAGGCCTAAGTTTATTATGATATTGTATCCTATGATATTCCACAAATAAGAATATAAGACAGAAGTAGAGGAAAGAATTGATACTGGGAGATAGTAAAGACAGAGACGGCGACACATCGAATTAAAAACCGTCAATTGTGGACAACAGACGACCTAAACGGAAGGAATAATAATAATATTCCGAGATATCTGACGACCCAGGAAAGGAAATAATCTTCTGGAATATGAGATATCATGGGATATGCCTAAGTGACTGATCCCTTTCCCAATCCGGTACGGTTGAAAACTCCAAAGATCGTGGCTATTAGAACTGATACCAATGGCTGGAGTGTGGTCTGATATGGCGATTGAAGTGACACTGATGTGTGATGTGAAGAATGAAGGGGGGACTAACACGATGGAGAGGCATGAGTGATTCTGTGTTGGCGAAATGGGTTGGTGGGGCTCGTACAGGTACAGCCATAGGTTCTTCACTAAGCGTAGAGCATTTTGCCGGAGTCCATTCTGTAAGTGGAGAACAGCATGTCAACTTTTGAGCATCACGAATGAGCAGGGATGACCAAGACAGAAGGAAGCTTGCACAGTAGTTGGCTGATCACCCGCCTTTTTCTGTACGTGATTCTTTGATGTCCCTTTCAACCGGAGTAATAGTACCCAGCAACTTCAACTGTTGCCAACCATTGGGAATCGGAACCCCTACAAAGGGGACTTTTGTTGGAAGTAACTTTGCAGAAATTAAGCAGTGTAAGAAAAACCCAGAAGTCCCTTTGCCTGCTATGAGCAACACTATCAAACTGGACAATGATGTAGTGGTGGTCGAGCCTTTAATGATTTTCCAGAGAACCTTAATTAACAAGAGAACTGAAGGGGATGTGGAGGAACTGTTGAAGTGTGAGTTAGCCCCGTATCCCACGACTCTTTTTGACGAAGGGATCATGAGGAAAACGAAAAAGGCCGCTCTCTACGATGCCTTTCCTTCATGCAGTCAAATAACCAACCTGAAGATCTGTTTCACGGTAATCGATGGTGACTTTCTTCTTCATAGGGTTAAGTGGAACGACACTAAGTTCGCCTTTATCTGCAACCAATATGTGTCTTACGTTATCAACCATTACTGTTACAACTCTGCTGTTGTGTTTGACGTTGATGAAGACACAAGTTCCACGAAAAGAGGCGAACAACATCGAAGAGCATCAAGTAAAACATCAGTGAAACAGACTTTGATGAGAACATGGTGGCTACTGTTAAGCAGGAAAACTTCCTTTACAACGAATAGAACAAAATTAAGCTGATAACTATGTTAGCGCAGGCCTGGGATGCAAAATGTATACAATTCACCATAGCCAAAGGAGACACTTACTGCAGCATTGTCAAGCGTGGATTACAAAATACCCCTCATTCAACTGTGATGGTAGTTGTCGAGGACGTAGACCTGCTCGTCTTACTCATGGCACTCACACCACGAGACACGAATGTCCTTTTCCTGGAGCCTGGACGAGGCAACACAGATGACAAACTGTACTCCTCCCAACAACTTCAGGCCTTGCCATTCTGCCAGTACATTCTATTAATCCATAGCTTCACTGCATGTGATACCACCCCGCTAATTTTGGGAAAAGTAAAGCAAATCAAATGTTTGGAGCGGTATCCTAACGAAACCGAAAGCATCGCTGAAATGTTTATGGCTCCACGTCCACGTCAGAAGACATCAATGAAGCTAGGGAACAAAATATGTTCCTACTGATGTATTCGACACCACTCCACGAGTATGACCTCAATTATCACAGGTACATTTCATTTTGTGTTACATGTACAAACTTCGTTGAAGCATGCTGTTTGATAAATAAATATTCTATTATGTTCTATTCACGCGTAGATGTGCTTCGTCAAATCGTCAGCCACGATGAAAGCAAACTTGTCTTCATTGCCACCTACCTGCTCTATATAACTCGTGCAGTGTGTTTCTACAGGTTCAACACAACAAATTGTTATTGAACATCAAATTTGTCCAGCAAGTGCATTTATTTTTATTTTAAGAGGGTAACAGTGCTGTTAATAAAAGAATGTCACTTATATCTTATAATTTTTTTAAAGAATATAAACAACAAAATATAACAAACTTTTCAGAACATATACATACTCCGATGGGCTGGACTGTAAATTTTTAGATCTTGATCATGTTTTCATTTCCATAAAAACGAAATTGTTTTCCGAAATTCTGGCCTCCCCCGAAACATAATCCTACATACGCCACTGCGTTCATGTACTTTCTAGGTATATATTATTAGTTATATGGTTGATAATACCATCTATGTTTACATAATCAATAAATAACGTGATACAGAGAGTTAAATCCGTCGAAAACGGAAGTAAACTAATGAGCAGTTCACTAGCAAAATCTCGAAACCGACCCCGTTAAGTCAAAACGCTCTAACGTTTGACTGGTCGAAGATAAATTAGCATAAGTACATATATTCTGAAGGAAATGTAATGTTCTACAACTTCCTTCCCCACGAGTTTCCTGTAAAATGGAAGGCAAACGGATTGGGCGGGCAAGTTAGACGAGAAACATGAGGCGCTTCACATTTTTCTGCAAATATTTTATAATCATCGGCTCATATCTCGGAGACGGTAACACACAGAGATAAATGTGAGTACACCATTTTGTAGAGCATTTAATTTACTTTATGTTTGAAAAGTATAAATATATGTGTGCGACGCACCGTTTTAAAGTTATACGCCAAAATCTAAAATAGGTGGGCTTTGAGCCCCCCTCTGCCCCCCCCCCCCCCCCCCTGAAATTGACGGGACTTTATTAGGTGTTGTTCAGGGGACCTCCCCCTACACATTCCTGAATATATTTGAAACTTCACGATTTAATGCAGCAAAAATTCCTAATTTGACTGGACTAATAACTGGGTGGGATACATCGTATATAAGATGTAAGTAACACTCCTGAAAATAATTACATGTATTAGATTTAAGATCACTAAAATTGCTGCATTATAATAGTGACCATAAACTAATACATGTAAAGTTTTCCGTGAGTGTTAATTACATGTACTGTACATTGTACCCCGCCTTGTTATTGGGCAAATTAGTATTGACTGACTGAAGAGTTACAACTGATAATTTGTATTGTAATGGGAGTTCTTCACTTATCTTGAATGTCTGTTCGCACAGCACATTCGTCTTCTTGTTCGCTATGGAACAAGTAGAGGTACTTGTTGCCCCATTTTACTCAAAGTATTGCGTTATGAACGTCAGGGAGAGTCAGCCATGAGTCCGAGGTGCAGTCAACGACAATGGTGATGTTGATGCCATAGCACTGACTTTCTCCTGCACTGGAGTGATGACCATTGTATGACTCACGTTGCTGTTGCAGCCCGACAGATTGTGCAGGCGGTGTGCGGTAAGACTGCTACTTCTGCCAACGTCAAGACTTTGAACATCGCACCGAACATATTTTAACTCTCGAAACGAATACATCTTAATTTCAACAACGGAATTAAATGTTCCATGCATTTTAAATTCACGTCGGAGGGCGAAACTAAATACCGTTTAGGAATGTTATGTCACGCCGGGTGCGAGATTAAAAGTCTGTAACGAATTGTATTTCGCGGAGGGAGTGAAATATAAAGTCTGTAACCGAGTTTAATTTCGCGCAGGGAGCGCACCGGAAGCGAAATTGAAAGTCTGTATTGAATTGTATTTTGCGCCGCGAGCAAAATTAAGTCTGTAATGAATTGTATTTCGTGCCGGGAGTCAAATTAAAAGACTGCAACGAATTTTATTTCGCACCGGAAGCGAAATTAAAAGTCTGTATCGAATTTTATTTTGCGCCGCGAGTGAAATTAAAGTCTGTAATGAATTGTATTACGCGCCGGGAGCGAAATTAAAAGATTGTAACGAATTTGTTTTCGCGCCGGGAGTGAAATTTTATTCAATTGCACAATGTAATTTCGCGTTGCTATTAAGTTTCGCGTTGATTTCGCTACGTCATTTCACTTCGAATTAAGTTTCTCTTCGATTTAATTTCCCGCCGCCGATCATTATCATTTCGCTCCCGAGTATCGCGCTCACGGCGAAATTCAAATATATTCGCCCCCACAGCCATGCATTTCGTTTTGCATGTCAGCCCTGGTTCAAGGGCATACCACGAAATCCCAGGGGGGAATGCGACTAAGTACTGTACCAAGAAAAGGAAACCAGGCCCCTAGTTTATATTTGAAATTATATATTTCTTTACGCTTGCATTAGAGAATCTGTTAAGTACTGAGCTGTTTTGATTTCACTGATATTTTATCTGTCACCCCACAATCTGCAAGCTACATGGCTGAACAGCGGTTGGTTGCTTGGTAGGCCTAGGCCCTTCAACGGCTGTCGCGCCACGGGTTTAGTCTTTTTTTAAACTTCTAATATATAAGTGTAAGAGTACAAGAGCACGAACTATTCAGTGACAACTTTCTTTCAGAGAAGCAAGTTCGAATTCAAATGGAAACAATGCGTTTTGTGGAAAAGTAAGACGTAGCCATTGTGAAAATGGAAAATTGATCTCCGTAAATATTGACGACAGTCAAGTGCCATGTTGTCTAGGTGCAAGCGTCCTGCATAAATATCCACTTCCTTTGTACGCCCACAGAAAGCGAAGAAAATTCCCAGCGGAGCTTGTGTATTGGCGTATTGAACGAAAGAAAAGGTAAGGAACTGAAACAATGTTTCTTACAGCAGATGCTTACTGCCATTCAGAAATTCCTTAACCTACCATTGTGGTTGCACGTGAAGTTTAGTTGTGTCTTGTGTTTCCCAAGGTTTTCCTCACTCCCTCCAGGTAAATGCCGAGATAGTACCTTAGGCTACTTGAAGACTCAGGGCACCTACCCCATCCCTGACTCCAATACAGTAACACACATAGTCAACTACACGCGACTGATGACCAAGATGTCCCAAGTCCCTACAATGTATTATTATCAACAAGAACAACAACAAGAATGTTTGAGGAAGTAAGAAAGGCATCTGTACAAACACATTGTGTAAACGTTACATAAGCGTGACATTACTATAATTTTATTTCTCAGATATTGTTCCGCGCCTAGGCACTTGTACCTAGGTACATGTAACTCGCCGAACTACAATACGGTATTCGTCAATTCGGCGTGTTCATCATTTTCCTTGCGCAAGAGATCTTGTGAAGCGGCGCCGCTACTCCTACCACCCTTTTAAATAAACGATTCCCAAACTAATGCTGACGATTCCATTCACCCTATTTTATTTATGAACAAGAAGTTCCGTAACGAACTAAAGAACCTACTTTTCATTAAAAAAAGATACATGCCAATGATTAATCTATATGGATCTATCTAGAATAATGACGAAATTAAGTTGGTAATATCGAAATTTCTAATTAGTTCGAAATACTGTATAGGCTACCTGGCATAATGTAGCCTAATAGAGAACTACAGTTGGCAGCCCTGGTGATTGAATATATTCTTAGTTCCATCTCTTAAGGTACAGAATAACAAATTTGGTTGAAGTGCAATGGATAGCATGGACGTTACATGCAGTTAAACATTGGATCTAACAGTGCGTAAAATTATGTTGGCAACAATGACATACATGTATTGGTCAGAAATAATCTGAAATAATATAATCTATTTTTGTGTAAATTTTGAGTGAAATCCATTTTAAAATTGGACCTCTCAGCAGGCTTAGAATCAAGTTGGTAGCACTGACGTATATAAGTTACTCCAAATTATTATCGAATGTCAGGTACTATACGTGTGCATAGTTTAAAGCTGTCGGCTTGCATACTTTCTGATATATGGGTATTTGGATTTAAAAAAATGAGAGCATTTATTAACAGTTGGCAGCCCTGGTGCCTCTTAAGAATACTTCCAGTCATATCTGTTTATATACACAAAGCACATACGAAATTTGGTTGAAATCCAATTTATAGTGTAGAAGTTATATGCATTTAAAATTTGGACCTGCCAGCAGGCTTAGAATCATTTCGGCAACTCTGCCATGAATGGCCTCCTGGAAATTAAACTGCAATATTATTATCTATACGTGTGCCAATTTTGAAAAAGCTCCCATTCATACCTTTCATGATATCCAACATGGAGCTCAAATTTCAATTGCGATTTTTCAGCAGTTGGTAGCACTGACATCATTTTCAAATACGGCCGTGAGATATTCAGGTATAGATATTTACTCCTACCAAATTTTGTTTCGATTGCTGCAGCCGTTTAGGAGTTGATAAGGGGGGGGGGGGACACACACAGCCAGCCAGACAGACAGACTGACGGACAGACAGACGGACAGACAGACAATTGCCCGATCTCACAAGTCTACTTTTTTTCTCATTTTTGCAAAATGTGAAAAGTATGCTACAAATGCATTGGAATCAGGAAATAAATCTCCGTTTTCGTATTACCAGGTCTTTTTCCTATTTTAAGCAGAAATATAAAAAACCTGCTAATAACGTTTTTATTTTTCACATTTTTGGACATGCATTGAATTAATATCAATTCTATTGCACTCTAGTATGCAAAGTGGTTTTCACATCGCAAATACGAGCTTCCATTCATGAGAAAACTTAAAAAAGAAATTGTCTCACTTTGGTGCTGCTACATGGTGTCAGAATTAAAAATTAACAAGAAGTTCCGTGACGAACTAAAGAGCCTACTTTTCTTAGAATTTAAAATTCATGCCAATGATTAATCTATATGAATCAATCTAGAATAATGACAAAATTAAGTTGGCAATATAGAAATTTCTAATTAGTTCGAAATACTGTATACCTGGCATAATGTAGCGTAATAGAGAACTGCAATTGGCAGCCCTGGTGACTGACTATATTCTTAGTTCCATCTCTTAATGTACAGAATACAAAATTTGTTTGAAGTCCAATGGATAGCATGGACGTTACATGCAGTTAAACATTGGATCTAACAGCGCGCGTAAAATCATGTTGGCAACAATGACACATGTATTTATCAGAAATAATCTGAAATAATATGATCTATTGTTGTCTCAATTTTGAATGAAATCCATTAGTTAGTATAGAAGATACAATCATTTCAAAATTGGACCTATCAGCAGGCTTAGAATCATGTTGGCAGCACTGGCGTAGGCCTATATTGGTTACCCCAAATTTATCTAGAATGCCAGCTACTATACGTGTGCATAGTTTAGAGCTATTGGCTTGCATACTTTCAGATATATTGATATTAGGGTAACAAAAATAGAGTCAGTATTTATTAACAGTTGGCAGCCCTGGCTACTCTTAAGAATCGGCATAGTCATATCTGTTATGGTACACATAGCACACACGAAATTTGGTTGAAATCCAAATGATAGTATAGAAGTTATATGTATTTAAAGTTGGACCTCTCAGCAGGCCTAGAATCATGTTGGTAGCACTGACGTACATAAGTTACTCCAAATTATTATAGAATGTCAGGTACTATACGTGTGCATAGTTTCAAGCTGTCGGCTTGCATATTTTCTGATATATGGGTATTTGGTTTTAAAAAAATTGAGAGCATTTATTAACAGTTGGCAGCCCTGGTGTCTCTTAAGAATACGCCCAGTCATATCTGTTTATGTACACATAGCACATACGAAATTTGGTTGAAATCCAATTTATAGTGTAGAAGTTATATGCATTTAAAATTTGGACCTACCAGCAGGCTTAGAATCATTTTGGCATCACTGCCATGAATGGCCTCCTGGAAATTAAACTGCAATATTATTATCTATACGTGTGCCAATTTTAAAAAAGCTCCCATTCATACCTTCCATGATACCCAACATGGAGCTCCAATTTCAATTGCGATTTTTCAGCAGTTGGTACCACTGACATCATTCTCAAATATGGCCGTGAGATATTCAGGTATAGATCTTTACTCCTACCAAATTTTGTTTCGATTGCTGCTGCCGTTTAGGAGTTGATAGACACACACACACACAGCCAGCCAGACAGAGAGATAGAAGGACAGACAGACACACATTTGCCCGATCTCATAAGTCTACTTTTTCCTCATTTTTGCAAAATGTGAAAAGTAGGCTAAAAATCGGGACATTTAGCCTTAATGTTATCTGGCTGTTCTACAGAATGCTGTGTTGGCTGGCTGGTGTGTGTCTTACCCGTGCCGTCCGATCGTGACGTCACAGTTCCTCCTCATTGTATGTAAAGTAGTCATGGATGTTTCAGCTACGTTATCTGATGGTTGAGTTACTTCCGCAATGCTATATGTGTTCGTAGAATGGGGCCTGTTATCAAGTGCCTCTGATATGGTTGGATATTCAGGGGAAAGTACTGCAGTTTCCATGTCCGTAGTGTTGCTTAGCTTCCTACTCCCATCAGACTCACCGAGCACCGTGCTGTAGGTTTGTTGTCTGACATGAAGTAGGCCTACCGGGCGATTCCTTCTGTTCAGACAGTCTATTTGTTAGTGGGAAGTTTCTTTACAATAAAAGCAATAGGCTACTTAGCTTGTCCTTCATATGTTAACAGAACTTTATAATCATTGACCGTCAAATATGATGGAATGGGGTATTTAAGTTCAATTATTAATACGTATGCCATTACTTACAGCAGAAAATTCGTATACTTCATTCCAGCACTCATTCCGTATGTCCTTGACAACTCCATACGTAGAAAGCACGCGGGAGAGCCTTTCGTTGTTGACTTCGGGAGGTAGATTAAACAGGCAAGCACACGTTATGTCAAAGAGTCTTTGTGGTGTTGCCGCTAGCTAGCCGGAAGGATATCACACCTTCATGTCGAGATAATATGTTTTCATACAGTAAGGTGGACACTAATTTAATGTACACTGAATTTTCCCCGTTGTCTAGTTGATTCGCTAGAATTGATCTCTATCAAGCCTCAGGTCGTTTGCTATCCACCTAAGCCTATGTATTTCAATTGGTGTCGGTCTGTTGTTCCTTTCTTCAAAATCGCATTTAATAGTTATTTTCCGGACATTCGCCATTTTCACTAGTTCAACAAGAAGTTCCGTGACGAACTAAAGAGCCTACTTTTCTTAAACTTTAAGATTCATGCCAATGATTAATTTATATGGAACTATCTAAGTTAATGACGAAATTAGTTGGTAATATCAACATTTCTAATTAATTCTAAATATACCTGGCATAAAGTAGCCTAATAGAGCACTACAGTTGGCAGCCCAGGTGACTTAATATATTCTTAGTTCCATCTCTTAAGGTACAGAATACAAAATTTGGTTGAAGTTCAATGGATAACATGGACGTTACATGCAGTTAGATATTGGATCTATCAGTGCACGTAAAATCATGTTGGCAGCAATGTCATGCATGTGTTGGTCAGAAATAATCTGAAATATTATGATCTATTGTTGTGCCAATTTTGGATGAAATCCATTTGTTTGTATAGAAGTTACATGCATTTTAGAATTGAACCTATCATCAGGATTAGAATCATGTTAGCAGCATTGACATATATTAGTTACTCCAAATTAATCTACACACATCAAAAAAAGTTTTGCATCACCTCGGTTCCAAGAGTTCCGGAACCTTTAAATACAAAGGGAATAGAGATCAACACAAACAACATTTCAGCTCGTTTTATTGCTCATGAGACCCACACATTGCATGTTGTACCATCATACAGCTAGACTTTCAGCATTTGTGGTCCAGATTGCAGTACACACCACTACCTCTAATACCCAGTAGCACGTCCTCTTGCATTGATGCATGCCTGTATTCGTCGTGGCATACTATCCACAAGTTCATCAAGACACTGTTGGTCCAAATTGTCCCACTCCTCAACGACAATTCGGCGTAAATCTCTCAGAGTGGTTGGTGGGTCAAGACGTCCATAAACAGCCCTTTTCAACATATCCCAGGCATGTTCGATAGGGTTCATGGCTGGCGAACATGCTGGCCACTGTAGTCGAGCGATGTCGTTATCTTGAAGGAACGCATTCACAAGATGTGCACGATGAGGTCGAGAATTGTCGTCCATGAAGACAAATGCCTCTCCAATATTCTGCCGATATGGGTGCACTATGGGTCGGAGGATGTCATTCAGGTATCGTAAAGCCGTTTCGGAGCCTTCCATGACCACCAGTCGGCCCCACATAATGCCACCCCAAAACATCAGGGAACCACCACCTTGCTGCACTCGCTGGACAGTGTGTCTAAGACGTTCAGCCTGACCAGGGTGCCTCCAAACACGTCTCCGACGATTGTCTGGTTGAAGGCATATGCGACACTCATCGGTGAAGAGAACGTGATGCCAATTCTGTGGGGTCCATTCAGCATGTTGTTGGGCCCATCTGTACCGCGCTGCATGGTGTCGGGGTTGCAAAGCTGGACCTCGCCATGGACGTCGGGAGTGAAGTTGCGCATCATGCAGCCTATTGCGCACAGTTTGAGTTGAAACACGACGTCCTGTGGCTGAACGAAACGCATTATTCAACATGGTGGCATTGCTGTCAGGGTTCCTCCGAGCGGCAATCCGTAAGTAGCGGTCATCCACTACAGTAGTAGCCCTTGGGCGGCCTGAGCGAGGCCTGTCATCGACAGTTCCTGTATCTCTGTACCTCCTCCATGTCCGAACAACATCGCTTTGGTTCACTCTGAGACGCCTGGAAACTTCCCTTGTTGAGAGCCCTTCTTGACACAAAGTAACAATGCGGACGCGATCGAACTGCGGTATTGACCTTCTAGGCATGGTAGAACTACAGACAACATGAGCAGCGTACCTTCGTCCTGGTGGAATGACTGGAACTGATCGGCTGTCGTACCCCCTCCGTCTAATAGGCCCTGCTCATGCATGGTTGTTTACATCTTTGAGCAGTTTTAGTGACATCTATGAACAGTCAAAGGGACTGTATCTTGGATACAATATACACAGTCAACGTCTATATGCCGGAGATCTGGGAACCGAGGTGATGCAAAACTTTTTTTGATGTGTGTAGAATGTCAGGTACTATACGTGTGCAAAGTTTAGAGTTGCTAGTTTGCATACTTTCTGATATATTGATATTAGTGTACAAAAATAGAGACAGCCATTATCAACATTTGGCAGCCCTGGTTGCTCTTAAGAATTCGCATAGTCATATCTGTTTACGTACCCATAGTACATACAAAATTTGGTTGGAATCCAATTGATAGTATATAGGTTACATGTATTTAAAAATTGGTCCTATCTGCAGGGTTAGAATCATGTTGGTAGCACTGACGTATATTAGGTACTCCAAATTGATCTAGAATGTTAGGTACTACATGTGTGCATAGTTTAAAGATGTCGGCTTGCATAGTTTCTGATATATTAGTATTTGGATAGAAACATAGAGAGAGCATTTATTAACAGTTGGCAGCCCTGGTGGCTCTTAAAAATACGCTCAGTCATATCTGTTTATGTACACATAGTACATACGAAATGTGGTTGAAATCCAATTGATAGTGTAGAAGTTATATGCATTTAACAATTTGACCTATCAGCAGGCTTAGAATAATTTGGCAACACTGTCATGTATGGCCTCCTGGAAATTAAACTGAAATATTATTATCTATGTAATATGTGCCAATTTTGGAATAGGTCCCATGCATACCTTCCAATATATCCAACATGGAGCTCAAATTTCAATTGCAGTTTTTCAGCAGTTGGTAGCACTGACATCAATTTCATATATATATGGCCTTGAGATATTCAGGTATAGATCTTTTCTCATACCAAATTTTGTTTTGATTGCTTCAGCCGTTTAGAAGTTGATAGAGGGGGACATACACACACACAGACAGACAGACAGGACAGACACACAGACATTTGCCCAGATTGATCTCATAAGTCTACTTTTCCCTTATTTTTGCAAAATGTGAAAAGTAGGCTAAAATTGCAATACCCCAATACGGTAAGCACTTCCGAGTATTTATTAACCTCGCGGCTAAACTCAGAACCTAACACGACGTAGGTCGCTAAGTGACACTTCCACTCTTTCTACTCTATGGAGTTCTCCAACACAAAATGTATCAAAATGGTGCCATTCTCAATCGATGATGCCGTTTGTAATATATAAACGATATCCGAATAACATTAGTCCGAATAACGGTATTCGGGGAATATTTTTCGAGAGAAGTTTTCAAATAATGTTATTTCTAGTGAGCGCTACCATTTCGTTCCTGCGATAACCGATATCCGAATAACGTTATTAGTCCGAATAACGGTATTGGTGGGATAATTTTCGAGAGATGTATTCAAATAACGTTATTTCTAGTGAGCACTACCATTTCGTTCCTGCGATAACCGATATCTGAATAACGTTATTAGTCCGAATAACGGTATTGGGGGAATATTTTTGGAGAGATCAATTCAAATAACGTTATTTCTTGTGTGCACTACCATTTCGTTCCTGAGATAACCAATATCCGAATAACGTTATTAGTCCGAATAACGGTATTGGGGGAATATTTTTCGAGAGATGTTTTCAAATAACGTTATTTCTAGTGAGCACTACCATTTCGTTCCTGTGATAACCGATATCCGAATAACGTTATTAGTCTGAATAACGGTATTGGTGGAATAATTTTCGAGAGATGTATTCAAATAACGTTATTTCTAGTGAGCACTACCATTTCGTTCCTACAATAACCGATATCCGAATAACGTTATTAGTCCGAATAACGGTATTAGGGGATATTTTTCGAGAGACTTATTCAATTAACGTTATTTCTGTCGGACAATACTATATCGTTTCTACGATAACCTATATCAGAATAACGTTATAAGGACCAATAACGTTACCATGCGATATAAATGACGTCCGGGTATGAAACGTAACGACCACAATGTGACCAAGACCCATTTTGTTATATAATCTACCCAAACAACCATTTTCGTTATGTTAAGTTATGAAGCCTTGTCTGAATCCGGCTTGTTCAACCGGTATAGATTTGAAGATCTTGTGACAGATTCTGTTATACACCATTCTTTCCAGTAGCTTATACAACATACTTAGTAATGCTATGGGGCGATAATTTTCTGGCTTGTCATTT
Organism: Meconema thalassinum; assembly: GCA_946902985.2. Taxonomy (NCBI): domain Eukaryota; kingdom Metazoa; phylum Arthropoda; class Insecta; order Orthoptera; family Tettigoniidae; genus Meconema; species Meconema thalassinum. The sequence goes on along the minus strand of OX336388.2, from coordinate 1,606,955,878 downwards.
GCTTAACCTGGCTTCAATAAAGCTGTAACTTTCGCGCGTTTCATTTCATGAGGTATGTTGCCGTTTTGCAGGATATTTGTGAAGAACTTAGCTAGCCACTGTTTCACATACTTGCCACAGTGCACCAGAAATTCAGCGTGAATGCCATCAAAGCCTGGGGCTTTCCCTGGTTTCATTTCTTTAATGGCAGTTGCTACTTCTTCGGTGCTGAATGGAAGACAATACTCAGTATCAGCTCTACATTCTGCTTTGAGTACCCTTAATTTCTTCTTAGCTGCAATAGTATGTGTACGTACTTGAGGTGATCTGGAGGTGGACACAATGTTTGCTGCAACTTGGTTAGGGGTGATAGCATCGTATATGCGGTCTCTTGGGGTACTACCACCTAGCTTCCTGAGCAAAGACCAAGCTTTCCTACTTGATGTACGAAAGTCCAGAGATTCGACAGTTTTGGTCCACTTTATTCGTCTTGCTGCGTTGATGTTATTCAGCAATTCATCTGCTATTTCATGCTCGTTAGTTTCGCAGAATTCTTTGTATAGGTTTTCACATTTCTCTGTCCATCCGGGAATATACTCCTTACGGAAACCGCGAGGGATACACTTCTTTGCCGTGCTAATTATAGCTTGAACGAACCGCTGGTAGTTTGAACTTACTGGAGGGATCCATCCCACACATTTATCTAGATTTTCTGAGGATATGGTCCAGTTAGCTTTTTGAAAGTTCCATCTGGGCCTGGGAAGCGCTCTTATTAAAGGGATACTGATCCCGAATTTAAGAAAAATTGGGCGATGTTGGCTATGTGGGAAGTCTCCAAGGACCTTTCTTGTTACTGGCAGTGGTCTGCCATTGCAGTCAGACGAGACAAAGCAGAGATCGGGATTGTGGTCAGTGTTCCAGGCACCAGATCTGAAAGTGCCCCGATCCTTAGCATCGAAAACAAGATGTATATCATGCTCTTCATTCCAGTCCACCAATGCATTTCCATTTTCGTTACTCCACCTGTATTTCCATTGTTCATGGTGGCTATTGAAGTCTCCCAGATATGTTGTAGGGTGGTTGTAAGTATTAAGCACTTTAGGTGGCCAAACAATGCTTGGAGGCTTATAGACATTTACTACTGTCGTTTCACCTACTTTTGTGACAACTTCTTGAATGCCATCATCATAGCTTGTAGAAATAAGATATGCATTTTCTACATTTTGTCTAACATATGTTGCGACTCCATAAACATTGTCGTAGGTAGCACCTAGCAAGTCATATCCAGGTACTTTTCCCCTTGAACTAAATTGATCTTCGTTTGCTGCATGGGTTTCTTGAATTGCAACTAGATCAATTTTGTTGTCAGTTAAGATTTTATGCAGCACTTGGCATTTTGCTCTACTGATGCCTTCAATGTTGAGCTGACAAACTCTTAAACATTGTCCTAGCTTTCTAGAGGGATAGTCCTCAAAAGAACCCTTTGTCGACTTATTCATGTTCTGATATGTGATGTAATGTTTACCAGGAGAACTCAATGATTGTCTGGCCGCCAGTGTTTTTGTTGCTCGTTTAGCACCACCCAGGGGACACGTGCAGGGTAGTTAATGGTTAAACAATGTTATGCAATGTAGAGTCGAAATACTTACAAAATGCAACTGATATTCAAAATACTTACAAAATGCAAATGAGATTGGAAATACGTACAAATTGCAATTGAGGTTCAAAATACTTACAAAATGCAATTGAAATTGAAAATACACAATGCAATTCAGATTGAAAAAACTCCCTTTTCAGATCCAAAATACTCACAAAATGCAATTGAAATTCAAAATGCTTACAAAATGCAATTGAGATTGAAAATGCTTACAAAATGTACGGTAGATTCAAACTACTCATTTGGATGGACGCTACTTACAAAATGCAATTTAGATTGAAAATACTTGCAAAAAGCAGTTTAGGTTGAAAATACAAATTGCAATTAAAATTCAAAATAGTCACAAAGCTTCGTCGGATCTCCAGCAATTTAGATTGAAAATACTTGCAAAAAGCGGTTTAAGTTGAAAATACTTAATTGCAATTGAAATTCAAAAGAGCGACCATTTCCAGATTATCGTTACACAAATCACCGGACTCCCGACATTATTGAAGGACTTACGACTACTAAAAAGCAATTTAGATTGTCAATCCTTATAAAATGCAATTGAAGTTGAAAACACTCGCAAAATGCAACATAGATAGAAAAAACTTACAAAATGTAACGTAGATTGAAAATGCCTACAAAATGGAGTGTATATGCAAAAATATAAAAAAAGATATATATATATAATGAAAAGAAAACAAGAGGTCTGACCCCTCGAAGAATGAGGGATCAGGAAAGATGAGACAAGGGCCAACTAAGGCAGGAAAGTGAAAGACTCCCTAGGCCTCGGATACCCTAATACCGTCGGGATCGGAAAAGAACAAGAGTTGACCAAGGGAGGTCGACAGGAAAGAAGACGGAGAGGAGCCCGGCAAAAGTAAGTGGAAGCAATGCCGGACTCAGCTGGGGTCCCGTGGTCGCTAACCCACGCCCCACTAGTTGCGAGACCCTGGGGGGGGAAATACAGAAAGAGCCAGCAGTTGTTAAAGCTGACGCATTATCACTTTCCGAGGTAGCTGAGGAAGCAAATTTTGACCATTTGGGCAATGACTCAAAAGAGAGGAAGCATCTAGGAAGTGGCTTTTCGGGAAAACATCTGCTAGACGTGGACAAGATAACACCAGTAAAGATTTATTCAAACCTTGGCATATGTTTGGTTAGTGTAAGAATAGAAAGTTTCTTGCTTCACGAGTGGAAGAATCAGTTGAGAATTGTGTGGGCAAACGACATAAGCCAACTATCGAATCAGATGGCCCCTATGAAGATTATTATGTTTTATAATGTGTTTTACTTTGTGTGTGATATTTTAGTGTATTTGTGATGTGTATTACTTTCATTTATTCTCACGTGAGAATCACATAGGGGGAAAATTGTCACTGTTCATTTTCCTTGGTTATTTTAGGTTAAGAGCATGGCTACCTTTTTCTGGTGGGCCATTGCATTGAAGGCCTTAGTGCCTGAGCTTAGATATTCCTTGTAATGGTTCAGCAGTAAGGTAGGAGGGGTCCATGCTCATTTGAGTTTCATATCTGCATAGATATTCCTTTTACTATAGTCAATTGTTTTGAGGTAAGTTTTGTTAGTAGAATCAGTCATGGTTCCGTATTGATTGACAATTAAGTATAATATAATTTGGGAGATCCGCCTGAGTCTACTATCAACAAAGCAAGCCAAGCTAACGTAGCTAAAAAAGCTAGATATATTTATAAAGATCTTAAGAGTCAAATTATCAAGTATTATCAAAGATATTGATTTTTTGAAAAGGTGTAGAGCTAACAACTTAATTCTGCAGCATATGAAAACTTATCAAAAAAGAGGCCCCCTTAACCATTACGAAAGCAGAACACAAAAGATCATAAACAAACGCATTTTTCAAAGAGAGATCAAGTTTCTTTTCATTAAAAAGAATCACATTAATTTCAAACTATATCTCACTCACTTGAAGGCAGCCAACCTGTCCAGCAAGAAAGAATGGGACAAGTTTATTCCGATAGTTGACAGTATCGTCCATGTTAAGTTAGCAAGGAAAGTTGCAATTTTAGACAACAAATTCAAAACCTTGTTAAAGAAGCAGACAGTACGAACACCGCGCCCTGAAGCAGGTTCGCATAATTTTCAGGATCCGGTTAAAAACTTAACCAACGTCCAATTTGACGATGCCGAAATGGATATCCTCAACAAAGGACCCAAACACAATTGGCATACTAATATAACTAGAAATTCCCTCACAACCATAGTAGCTGAAACCGAAGTGGCAGTGCGTTTACTTCCCAAAGATAAACAAAGTGCGGCCAGACACGAGGCAAATAAGCAAATCAACAAGTTATTAAAGAATGTTAATAACAGTTCCCCTTCTATTAACCCCAACCCATCCAGTTTAAAAAAGAAGATTTCTGATAACAATATCATTGTCACTAAAGCTGACAAAGACAATACCATAGTTTTAATGGACAAACAAGATTATATTAACAAAACCATGATTTTTTCAGAATTTCTAACTTCGAAGTCATTAAGAAAGATCCTACTGCCACCATACAGAGAAAGTTAAAAAATATCTTGAAGAACACCATATTTCGGCTAGACGAAAAACAAGTAGGCCACCTTATCGCTATGAACCCGGGACTTCCCACCTTGCGCGCTTTGCCCAAAATTCATAAAGATAATATTCCCATTAGACCCATAGTTAACTTCAGAAACAGCCCCTTGTACAAAACTACAAAATTCATTCAAAAATTCCTAAGTAACCATTACGCTTTCAAGGCCAAGAATTTTTTTACCAACACTTTAGATTTTTGCACCAAAACCTCGAAATTGAACCTAAGTAACGAACACTCGCTTCAAAGTGTTGACATAAAGGATATGTACACCAATATCCCAGTACATTCCGTTTTAAATATCACTAAAAATAATTTAATAGAGAGTGACAAATTGTCCAAAGTTGAAATTGAGGAATTTATGACAATTCTTAATTATGCCTTAAGCAATAATTATTTCACTTTTAATAATGTTATCTATAAACAGAAAGAAGGTTTAGCTATGGGATCCCCGTTATCGGGCATCATTGCCAACATCTACCTAGACCACCTGGAACACACTGAAATAATTAGCAAAATTCAGGGAATAGAGTTTTGGGGCAGATATGTTGATGATGTGTTCATTATTGTCAATGACAACATCCAAAGCATTGTTAGCATTTTCAACAATTTAAATAGCATAGACCCCAACATCAAGTTTACCTTGGAATCGGCAATTGATAACACTATTAATTTCCTGGATACTACTGTTACTAAAACAAACAACAGGCTGCATTATAAAATTTTTAGAAAACCTATGCAAACACATACCATTATTAGACATGATTCCACCCACCCAGGTTTCCATAAAAAAGCCACCTTTTTTTAGCCCCGTTAACAGGGCCCTCAGTTTACCTTTATCTAAACAGGATATCAATATTGAAATTAAAATTATCTATCAAATAGCCAAAGTTAATGGTTTTAGTCAGAATTATGTGAATAATATTCTCAGGAAAATCAAAAATAAACCAGCCACCCACCTCATACCAGAAAAAATCGATAAAACAACATATGCGGTTTTTACCTATCACAATAATGCCACGTACAGTATCACCAATACTTTCAAGAAATACAATATGAAACTAGCACATAAAACCAGTCACACCAATAGAAACCTATTTTTTAATTCACACACTTTGAATCCTAAAGATAAGCACAGTACCTCTGGCATCTACAAATTAAATTGTAATGACTGCAAAACCAATTACATTGGGCAGACCGGGAGAAGCTTCATTACTAGATTTTCTGAGCATGTCAATGCTACTAAATATAGAAAATTTTCAGCCATGGCTTCCCACATGAATGATATGAATCATAGTTTCACAAACCTTGGCAATGACCTCGAAATTCTACATCACGTCAACAAAGGTTCTTTAATGAACATTTTGGAGTCCATCGAGATCAACACTGCCCAAAGAATTTTCAACCCCCTAACCTCAATGAAATACATTTCGATTCTAATGTTTTGTTCGACACCCTAGCAGATTTCATCATATCAACAAACAAAGATTATAACAAACCGCCTTGAGCTCTCACCTCAGCTGTTCCGTCTTCCCCTATCACCTCCCCCTTAACCCTTCCCAAACCCCGCCTCTCCATCGCCACGACAGCGCTCCTCCACCTCCCCTCTTTCCTTCCCGCATTTTGCTCTGCTTGCGAGCTCAGCTGTTTGTTATTGCATTTCCAAGTCTGTTGGACGCAGCGCTTCCTGCTTCGGACATCCGTGTTCGTTGCGTTACACTGTAAGTTATTTTTTCTTTCATATCGGCCTAAAGAGCTCTATTTTCACTATTTTTTGGTCCCAATAAGACTAATATTTTTAGTTCCCTACACTTTATTTTTTCTATACTAAATTTTCTTTTCTAAATTTAATTTTTTGTTTCCTCCTTAGGACCTATCTAAGGCCCATTTGCCGCTTAGAAGAAGGAACATTTCTGGACTAGTCAATATGTCAACAAGTTTTTAAGGATTTCCCCTCGATTCTATCTTCAAGAGGCTCTGTCCAAACTTGGCTTGTTCGATCCTCGTCATAGGCGAAGTATTGGTCTTTCAACAGCAATTTTCTCCTTTTAACAGGAGTAGCAAACAGCCAGGTCCAATAGACTGGAGTTTTTAACAATATTTTCAGCGTTTTAACATGGAATATTTTGACACGATACCCTGATGGTATTATTATAAAGACTCACAAAAGACTTGTTTTGACAAGCACTTAAAGTGCCCTTTTAATATGATTTTTCATCTGTCGCCTGTAACATTTTTAAGTGTCTTTCTATTTTTGTTACATTCGAGTGTTTTATTCATCTTTCATTTTTAGTATGTTTCATTCTTATCCATTCTTTTTCATGTTAATCTACATTTTATGATATATCCTATGATTTTACTGATGATTTGTATTTTTGGCTGATGAAGGGGCCATCATAATAGGCCCCGAAACATGTACCATATGGGATTAATATAGCCCTATATATGTAATTGTATATTGATCAGGTGGATCTCCCGAATTATATTATACTTGTAAGTTTTGTTGTAAAACTTTTGTCCAGATTCTCATTAGCAAGAATGAAGAGGGTTATGTTTGAGAATGTAGAGGATCTCATGCTAGGACTATAGAAATGTTAAATAATGGATTGGGAATGAGATGTTAAAAGGAGTTCATATGAAAATATATGATTATTAAAAGTTTCCCTCATTGTGCTAAACAACCACAACCCCTATTTAGTACAGTTACAACACTATGTTCGGTCTAGTCAATACTTTTTATTTATACACTAGGACATGTTTCGAGGCATAGTATTATTGAAAATCTGCCCCTTCATGAGCTAGTACAATTAATGGCCAGTCATTGTGACAATAAAATTGATGAAAAATGAATGATGGGGATGAAATGTGAAGTAAACATATATGATTGTTGCACTTACACGTTATATAAGAAAACTATGATTACAAAGATAGTTAAAACACTGTAGGTACACTCAATTATCAGCAGCAAACAATAAAAAACTGCTCTAGTCCATGAAACTCCCCTAATCAATATTCTCTTTCGTTCATATCTGCGTCCACTTGTGGAGCCTTTTGTTGTTGCTTGTCAATTTACACCTTGTTGTGTGAAGCTTGGTGGTGTTTACTGTGTGCCATGAAACAAAAAACGAAGAACACTGGAGTGGTTTGCGGCTCTTAAAGGCCTTTTCCAAATCTAAATATACGAAAATGATTTCCTTGTTTCTTTCCAGATGTTTTTCTAATATCATACGTACTGTAAATATCAAATCTATTGTTGATCTATTCGGTCTAAAACCGTATTGTTCTTCCTCTAACTGCGGTTCTATTATATCCCTCAGTCTTTTGTCCACGACTTTTTCCAATATTTTCAGCCCATGTGATAATAAAGTTATACCTCTATAATTTTCACATTTCTTCCTATTCCCTTTTTTGAACAATGGTATAATGTTTAATTGTTGCCAATCCTCAGGTATTATTTCATCCTTCCATATGGCATTGAGGACTCTATATAGCCACTGTAAGCTGATGCTTCCTGCTGCCTTAATCATATCAGCATTGATTTCATCTTTTCCACTTGCTTCACCTTTGGTCATTGTTTTCACTGCCCTTTCAAGTTCCAACCATGTTGTCGGGTTATTTTCTTTTTCTCCAACTATTATTTCCAATTTCTTATCTCCTTCTTCCTCAGAACTATCATCCTCATTATAAAGTTTTTAAAATATGTTGCCATCACCTTCTGAAGACCCCTTTCATCATGTACTATGGATCCATCTTATCTCGCTAATGCTTTGATTTTCTTCTTGAGTTGTTCTTTTCGATTTTATTACTCTGTATAATCATTTTTGATTTCCTCGACTATCTTGTTCAATTTTGTTGGTAAACTCTCCCCAACTCCTTTTCTTCTTTAATACTCCTCTTTACTTGTAATTTCAATCTCTTGTATTCCACATGTAATCTTTCTATCGTAATCTCATCTCTCTGATATTTTTTTTTGCTTTTCCTCATCCATTTCTTTCTTTACCCTATTCCTTTCCTTTATTTCTTCTTTTGTTTTGTCTGTCCACCACTGTGTCTCCTTTACCTTGAACGTAACTTTTGTTTTTGCACATATCTCAATTGCTGCTTCCACAAAAGTCTGTCTTAAATTTTTCCACTCCTCTTCTCCACTTCGAATTTCTGAGTTAGGCAACTTCCATTTTATCCTATCTTGGAATGCTATTCTTTTATCCTCCTCCTCCAACTACCAAATCTTGATCTTTGGTTTCTTCTTCAATACAATTTTTGGAAGTTTTACTTGTTTTAATTCCTAACTGTCTGAGGTCACCTTCCACACTTTCACTGGGGATTATCTTGGTATTGATGATGTATCTTCCCCATTCTCGGTCTGTTACTATGAAATCAATGAGTGTTCCATACTGTCATTGCCAAATATATTGGCTGATCTTATGACTATTCCTCTTCATGAACCATGTGGTTTTTTATTATCAGGTCGTTTCTGATACAGAAGCCCAACAGTTTCACTCCATCTTCATTTCTATCTCCATACCCATGAGGGCCGAAACCATTCTCATAATTATCCTATTCTATCAGTTGCCACATGAGCATTCAGATCACCCATTATCATGATCCCATCTCCAACCATATGTGTTTCCAATTCATTGAGAAAATCTTCTTTTTATTCTACGCTATATCCTGTTGGTGGAGGATACACTTTTATTATCTTTAGCAATTCCTTGTTGATATGTATGTGGATTATTATAATTCTCTCATTAACATAATCCACTTCAGCTATTGATTCCATGTTCTGATTCACCATAAATCCCATTCCATTTTTTTTTCTCTTTACTATTACCCATCCAATACAAAGTGTATCGTTTGCTAGATGTTGACAAATGTTTTGCATTCATATTCTGATCGTATTTTATACTTTCATTAAAAATAATGAATAAAAATAATCTTTGTATTTTTAAAATATAGCACTAGGCCTACATTACAGTGTTATTTCAAGCTTTAAACTAAAAATAAATTCCCTGGTAGGTAGGCAAACACAGTTTATAAATTTGACCCCCCCCCCACGTTTGCGAGGAGTTTTACGCCCCTACCTCTTTGCAGGTTCTGATTATGAATTTGTCATCCGTAGTAAGAATGGAAAGGATTACATAAAGAAATTTACGGTTTGTAGAAAGATGTACAGTAATACAGCCAATGGGAAAAGCACTAACCCAACACCTGCCCAGAGCTAAAATAGGAGGCCATGGAAAGTCATTTCAAGGGAGGCCACTGTTGTGTTTGAACCAACCTACCTACCTCCCCAATGCATTCCATAGCAACCATTGTGGATAGCAAGTGAAGTATAACACCAACATCATTGACCACTTATGCACGATCGTAACCACAGAATTGGAAATCCCTCTGAAAACCTAGCTTATCTACTTGATAGCTATCTTGTGCAATATTGTCAAAAGATCAAGTAAGAAAGCCATCCCGTACCTCAAATACTGCATACCAAGTTTTCAGCAACTATGATGTGCTTAATAAGGAAGATTTGATATCATGCATTTACATTCCAAACAGCGGCTTCGGTGGCGTAGTTGGTAGTATGCTGAACTGCTGTGCCCAAGATAACGGGTTCAAACCCGGCCAAAGTCGTCGGATTTTTTAAGAGCGTTAAAAATCCTTCGGTATGCCTTCCTCCGGAGGTGAAGTAAAGCTGGCGGTCCCATGTCATAGATTTATGGCATGTAAAAGATCCTTCCACAGACTAAACATGTGTGAAGCTAAATTGTTAGGTAGATTTCGTCAGAACGCTCTATCAAAGTTCCAACGTTCACCACTAGGTATCATTGATATCGAAAGTTGGAACTACTTGAAATTGAACGGAACTTGTAGCTCACCCTAAGGGTGTCTGCTGGAAGCATCTAGACTCAGGATAGCCGAACATGTCCTCGGACACTCCCGGCACTAAAATAAAAACTTTCCAAACCTTAACCATATCAAGTAATGCATGTATTAATAAACATAATACTACTGAGAAAAATAAACATACATACATCCTTAAGTTCCGTAGGAAATGGGCCATCTCCAACTCTAGTGGTGTAAGCCTTCACAACTCCTATCACCTCACCAATATTACAAGGAGGCAACCCTAATCCAGTACATACACCACCTATACTGCAATTCGATGAGGTCACGTAGGGATATGTGCCTGCACAAATCAACATCACAACATTACGAACTGCAAGAACAAAATCTTTTATCACAGGCAAGGAAATCTGAGTGGCACCAACCTTTGTATGAAAAATTTAGTCAGATACAGCATATTTCTTCCATAACAAATTTAAAATCTGTGCACAGAATCTTGCACAAAATGCACATTAACATGGCAGCTTAATTGGTCTACAATTTATGTGGACTGTGTTTTTGGACGGCTATACTGATTGTGGTAGACTTCAATCCATAATTATTCCTAAAATACAGCTCTATGACTACTTAGACTTGTTGACAAGTACAAATGAAGGATATGAATATACAAAAGGAATTGGACTTTATCAAAGTAAATAAAACATTACCAAGGAAAAAAAACTAAATAACTAAATACAAAAAGATAAGTCAATTTTGACTAGTACAAAATATCATGCAACTGAAAATGTGCATTTAATCAGTTATATATTTCACTGTAGTGAAGTGGCCATCCAAGATGATCAATGATCCAGTATGTGTGCAATACAGACCATTCAACTATGTATCTTATCTAACACTAATCACAGTATTGCATTTCCATTTTCCTTCCCTCTTTCATTGAACCTCTGATTCAATCCTGCTTATGAAAGTTGCAAAACCAGGAAGGTAGATTGAAACATACAGAAAATGCAAAGTAGGGCATGGTTAGCAAATTACAGTAAGTAAACTCTTGTGGCCCAATGGTCTGATGCAAGTTTCTAGAATATTGCCATCACCTGGGTGACTTGGGAGAATTGACACATTCCTTTGTGACTGATTTTCTGCATGATGGACCTCAGGCTACACTGGGATTGCCAACACACACAGTGGTGAAGATAATCAGTGTGAAATGTTTTTGGGCAAATCCTGCTTTGACTACAATAATAGCCAAATATGCATTAGGTGATATCATGGTGAGTGCTATTCTCCAGAGTATATTGTCCCATGTCATACTAGAAAGCAGGCGTGATGGTGTGGGGTGCCAATGGGTATTATTTAAAATCTTGGATGCAGCATCAAGGGTAATCTCACCAGCAACCAGTACACCTGGGACGTTACATTCTAGTAAAATAATGTTTATCCACATCTCACCAGCAACCAGTAAACCTGGGACGTTACATTCTAGTAAAATAATGTTTAACCACATGTTGCCAGGAATGTTCAAGCCTTCTTCAAAGTAAAGCAGATATGGCTTCTTCTATGCTCAGCCTGTTTACCATATGAGTAGTTTGTTTGCAAAGGCCGCTAAGTGCATTATAAACGAAACCGAGTAAATGGCGAAAAACTGCTATGACCAAACTATTTAAGCTAATACCAAATTTCTTACCCCTGAAAATCAACATAAAAGCATTTGTTATTCAGTTAAAATCTGTGAAGTCTACGGTTGGATCTTCTGTCCCAAAGCATAAATTAAAATATTAACTTACCGATTTTTGCACACGTTTTGTGCAGTTAACGACATTTGCACCCGTGACGACGAGAGTCGTTAATGAAACTTCGTTTGCAAAACCCGCTATTTTGATTTTTACGAATGGCATTTGGATGAAATTTTTAATAAAGAACTATTTTAGTTTCAATTTGGTTTATTAGGAAAAATATATTTTGAAAACAATAGAGCACGTCGTGTGCAATAAAAGGATTTTTTTAAAATACATCTTGAACATCGTGAACATCATTTAGACAGCATAAAAATTGAACAAATAAGAAAACACACAAAACAAGAAAGAATGGCACTTAAGTTAGGTCAGGTCATCCTCAAGACCGTCCATCAGCTCAAAATCTGCTGGTTCTTCGTCTTCTTGCTCTTGAGGTCGGACAATATAGTTGCGAATGGCTTCTTGTTCCTGGAAGACCTCACTGAAAAATTTTAGGCTGCCTTTCGCAGGCCAGTTTATGCCGAAAGGCAGCTCTAAATGCTGCCAAACGTCTTCTAGTTTAGTTTCTTTGAGTATAACACCTACTTGAATTGGTGAGAGACCAGGATGTTCGTTAACATTTATTCCCCTTCTCATGATGCTCTTCCCCTCACCAACCTCAAAATTGTAGAACGGCTCCCCTCGGACCAGATATGTTTTTTTTTGTTTTGCCAATTGAGCACAATTTTCTTCGCTTTTTGGAATTGGAAATGCCTACCACCCGAATTTTTATACCATGCCATCTGTCACGGACGATTATTCTTTACTCCATGACTTTTGTGTTTCTTGTTGTTGAGAGCATTGATACATAAGGCCATGAAATGTTGTAATGGTGGTTACCAGAATATAAAGTTTTCTTATGAGAAGTCTTGAGCGTTTCATTCAATTTGATTTATTGGTTATACCTAAACTGGGTAGGCGTAGGTCCCTAACAAAATATTGGCGACCTTGCCAAGATTACGTATTAATTTAAACAACTTGAAGATCGTGTTGATTTAAAGACCGTGTGTTCCTGTTCTGTGTTTGTATTGGAAATGGAGAAGTTAATGAAAGCGCGGAAGCCAGTAAAAGCGACTTTTACGAAGACGTACAATGTGTTTTTGCAAAACTTAAATCAAGAAATTCAAAACGGCGTGGACGACGACACCTTACAGTCCTTGCTAACCAAATTGGAGAGGTTGGCAACGGAGCTGGCACTGTTGGACGAGAACGTTTTAAGTATGTTGCTGGAAAAGGAAGGGGACGAGTATGACCGTGAGTACGAATATGTAGACAGTTTTAGAGACAGATTGGATGATGCAAGACAGAAGCTCTACGGTTGCAGGCTAATTCCAATGTATTGGCAGTGGTGTCAGCAAGATTGGTCCTATCAGATGGTGTTCGCATTTGCGAATAATTTATTGGTTAAATTTTGTAAGTTTGTGAAAGTGTCAAAGTCAGACCAGAATTTAATTTGCATAACCTCATTTGGTCACCACATGCGTGTGACATTACTCTTTGTATTACGCTTCCTCGTTTAAACCAAGTATGTTTAAAATGATTTACTTACTTGTTAGTTTATTAGCCATAGCTCGCCTCTAAATATTTTTCTAAGTGTTAAGGTCACTCTGCACGCCTTGAATTCTCGTGGTATACTGGTCTCCATAAGCTACGCGCTTATTGGCTATCACCATGACGTGGCCTCGCTCCAGCCAATCACCGCGCTGCTTCTTCACAACGTGGTCTGAAGTCTCCAATCCTGTGCCATGGAAAACACGAGAACATTGGCCTTTCAACTATTTAAGAGGCTTGCTGAACCATCCTTTTTGTGCTTTCATCGTCAGCTGCCATGCTGATCACCCGTCTTGCTACCGGACGATAAACTTCAGCTGTTCAACGTATCATCTGTAATTTCTGCATAATGAAGTGTTCTTAAAACCTTCGCCAAGTCTTCAAGACATTATTAAAGTGATCAAACCTAGATCCCATATAATGTGTTCCTGCGACATGTCTATATAATGAACATTAAGATGTGAACTGTACATCTTCAAGTGATACGGATAACTATTCCTACGCAATATATCTACAATGTGAACACATTATCTCTTAAGACTTTGTTTTCATATGACTTATGATAACTCTCTACTTTGTGAAAGTTCTTCAAGTGACATAAATAATGTCATCACTGCTCAAGCAAGTGTTCTACCAACATATGGGTTGCTACCCGCACTTCGTTATCAAGTTAACTATTCTGTTACATAACCTGTACCGTGTAATGTACTGTTCTACTTTACATGTTATTTCTTTCTAAAGCAAGATTCATGTTAGATAATCTATATTCTTTCAAATGCAAATCTTTGTATCATGTTACTTCTTTCTGAGGAAAGACATGTACAAGCCTACGTCAGAAGTTTGCTTAATTTTAATATATCGGCTTGCTTTTCCCATTCCTTCTAGGCGGTATTACATATCGGCTTTTCCATTTGTGATTATTCTCATTAATTCTTGCGCATACCTGCATCTGCCATTGCACTTTCTCTTGTGCACCCTTTTTTTCTTGGAACATTTCATGGTTCACTTTCAAGTAATAGGCCTACTTGCCTACCTGCTTCTGCCATTTCAATTTCTTGAAATATTTCATGATTAACTTTCATGCAGTTCACTCGTACCTGTGTCTGCCATTGCATTTCCTTCCGAAATATTTTGTTGCATCTTGGCAATTTCTATCACTCACTTTTTCAAAGGTAGGCAGGATATGCTCCCCGTCAGCCTTCAGCACTCTTTATAAGCTGCATTTCTACCCTTTTCATTAACAAGATAAATTTATTTAAGTTGTGCATAAAAGCAATTACCCAGTCTTAATGTTTAAGGATCTTTGCAATTATTTTGTTAGTAAAGAAAACATTGTTCTTTCAAATTGTGTTAACCTGTAAAGATATGAAAATGCAAGTTCTACTTTCTGAATATATGTTAAAGCCACCTGCTCTCTTCTTTTCTTGTTCTTGTGTTATATTTTCTAGCCCATGTTCCTTAACGCTCAAACATTGTTCTATTTTGAATTCACTCAAAATACGTCTGTTAATGGAGACTTTTAATTGGTCTATCCAATGGTTAGTGATAGTTCATCACACCATATCTTTTGGTGCAGAAACCCGGGACTAGTATTCATTCAATTTAACTTAACCTTTAACTTGGAGAGCACGTTGCTTCATTACAAAACTTTATCTAATAGTGTGTCTGACTTTTCACAGCTATAACGGATCCTCTCAAAGTGGAGAAGGTGCAGGACCCTGACGCGCTGCCGCAGTCCTCTCCTGTTGTGAAACCTGACGTTTCCTTACTGGCAGCAAGTTCACTGGAAGTTGGGGTAAGTGCTTCTGTCTCTACCATGTCCACCACCGAGAAGTTAATGAGCACTCGTGCCATACTTGAATATAAATTAGCTAGATTTCTTTCCTTTCTGACTGAGAAAAGCCTTGATGATCACAATTTAAGCATTCTCACTGAGAGATTTAAATCTTATCAAACATATTTCACTTCTTATGATACTATTCAAACTGGAATCGAACTTATAGATTCCAAGCGTGAGCAGGATCGAAGTCAGGTGGAAGATAGTTACTATGAAGGATTTTTAGAAGCTGAAAACTTAATTAAAACTTGAACGAAACAACATAAGGACCAACCTGTCTTTCCTTCTAAACCAATTCTGCCTAGGATCTCACTGCCAACCTTTTCTGGCAACGAACAAGCATGGGATTCCTTCGAGGAATTGTTTGTTTCCTTAGTCCACAGCGACTCTTCCATACCGCCAGAAATTTCACTATCTGAAATCTGTTTTGCAAGGTCCCCCACTTAAGTTAATAGAGGCACTTCCTCTCACCGCTGACAACTACTCTGTTTCTTTCAATTTGCTGCAACAAAGATAGGGAAACCCCAAGCTTCGTATCCACAGGCACATTACTGCGCTATTTAACCTTCCTTCTTGTGGGTCAGACAATCTGTCTTCACTCCGCCAGTTAGGAGATACTGTCGAGCTTCATGTACGTGCACTCGAGCACTTGAAGCAACCAGTCGAACACTGGGACTTATTTCTGATATATCTCACCACTTCCAAGTTCGACTCTCAAACTTTAAAAGCATGGGAATCAGATTTAATAGATCAACCTAATCCCACATTTCAAACTTTAGTCACATTTATAAAAAAACGTTGTCAGGTGCTTTCCGCTGTTGCTCAACAAGCCGAGCTACCTAGCTCAAGCAAAGGTGCGATCAGTAAGACTTCTTCAAACAAGAAATCTCTCCGCTCTCAAGTCTTTTCTGTTCAAAATACTTCACAAAACTGTTTTCTTTGGAATAACTTGCATCCGCTATATGCTTGCTCTTTCTTCAAATCCAAGTCAGTCGATGATCAAAGAAAAACTGTTGCCGAACACAAATATTGTTTCAATTGTTTGTCTGACAAACATGCAGTATCTAGCTGCTCTTCTAAAGGTGTCGGCATACATTGCAAACTGCATCACCACTCCTCATTGCATCGGTTTGAAAAACCGCAAATGCGAGGGAGCCGTGTCAGTAGATTTACTGGCACGTTAAAGATCCCCTTCGGGGCAAAATTCCGGCACCCCGGCGTCTCTAAAAGACAGAGTAGTTAAAAGGGACGTAAAACCAATAACATTATTATCAACCTCTCAAAATAACGTTGCTTCTAGCAGTAAGTCGTACCTCACTTCTGGCATTCATTTAGACTCTACCGCTCAGTCCTATAGTCAGACTGCTAATTCTTGGTGAAGCACTCAGGTTTTGTTATCCACTGTGCGACTTCAGGTCCAAGACTCTAAAGGCAAATGACATTCCGTTCGAGCTCTTCTCGACAATGCTGCCACCCACGATTTCATAACTTCTTCTCTGGTTAAGAAATTGAACTTAAAGCCTAATACCACTTCTATCGAGATATCTGGTATCAATAACAGCAAGTCCACTTCTCTGCAGTTCGTAAAGCTCAATATCAAGGATTCGGTGCAATTTGGCACTAACCTTAGTTTAAATTGTCTGTCAATCCCCTTTATTGGAGCTCCGACTCCCAGTCATTTGTTTTCGATTGACACTTGGCATTTTCCTTCTGATTTGAAATTAGCTGATCCCTACTTTCATCAGAGTGCCCCAGTTGACATTTTGCTGGGTGCTTATGTCTTTTGGCAAAATTTGCTTCCTTCTGGAATCAATATAACTTCTAATATCCACGCCCACCACCCCAAATTTGGTTGGTTGGTCATGGGTCATATCCCTCTTGCCACTGTGCAGTCTTCATCCTTATGTCACTTAACTCACGTTGAGTTGGACAACAATTTGGAAAAATTCTGGAAAATTGAGTCTATTGATTCCACCCCTTCTTCTTCCACTGAAGATGACTTTTGCGAACAACTTTATCTCACAACTACCACTCGCAACTCAGATGGTAGATTTGTTGTCACTATGCCACGCGTTCCTTCCCCTCCAGTTTTAGTAGATTCGCATCCTCGCGCTCTTAAGGCTTTGTTCGCTGTAGAAAATCAGTTGAAACAAGATTCTTCAGCTAAAGCTCAATACGTGGAATTCATGGAAGACTACGAAGCCTCTGGTCACATGGGAGTTCTCCATAAACAAACCCTTTCTGAAGATAGTGTTTATTTGAATCATCACCCTGTCTGGAAAAACCCTTCCACTAGGGAACACACTCGAGTTGTTTTCAATGGTTCCGCCCCTGATTCCAATGGTATTTCTCTAAACGATACCTTACTCACAGGTCCCGCCATTCAGTCTGATTTTTCTTCCGTTTTGTTAAACTTTCGCTTGTTTCCTGTTGGTGTCATAGCCGGTATTAAACAAATGTATAGGCAAATCTTGATCCATTCTGAACAGCAAAATTTGCAACAAATTCTTTGGCGTGATAGCCCTTCCAAACCCATTAAGGTCTTCCAATTGAAAACTGTCACATAAAAGCCATCTGCTTTTTTGGCCATATGCACTTAAAAGCATCTTGCTGAACAAGACTCTAACCTCTTTTCTGCTGATATTTCAAATCTTCTCAAAAGGTCTTTTTTATGTGGATGATTTTCTTCATTCCTTTAACTCCCCTTCTGAAGCACTCACGTGATCTACAAGTGTTGCTTCATGGAGGAGTCTTTCTCCTTCATAAATGGAATTCTAATTCCCAAGAAGTACTAGCTCAGCTCATATCCAATGGCAACGCTGACACACCCAGTCGAGCTCTTACACGATTCCACTAAAGTTTTGGGACTTCATTGGTATCCCGTTTCGGATTCCTTTTTCTATCAAGTCAGCTTGTCCCCTATTCTTCCTCAAACCAAGCGACAAGTTCTTTCCGAAATCGCCAAAATCTATGACACGCTTCAATTCCTAGCTCCGATCACAGTCAAAGCTAAGATGTTTATGCAGGAACTATGGTCTCTTAAAACCGATTGGGATGATCCCATCCCTCCTTCTTTTGGAAAGATGGCTTTCCTTTCGTACTCATCTTCTTGATCTGTCTATTATAGACATCCCCAGGGTTCTTATCCCTACTTCTTTCTCTTCTAACCTAGAGCTGCATCTGTTTGCAGATAGCTCCGTTAAGGCATACGGATGTTGCGCCTATGTTGTCAGTCGTAACACTCCTCCTTCATTCTCTAATTTAATTTGTACCAAGTCAAAGGTAGCCCCTTTGAAAACAGTTTCATTGCCTCGCTTAGAGTTATGCGCTGCCCTGTTCGCAGTCGAATTATCTCAAAAGCTTGTCTCCAATCTTAATTGTCATTTCAGTCATATCTATTACTGGACTGACTCTGCCATCACTTTAGCTTGGATCACAAAGCCTCCTTCTCATTGGCAATCCTTCATTGCCAACAGGGAGGATAAAATCCAAACTCTTTCTAGTTCCTCTCAATGGAAACAAGTCTCGGGCAAGGAGAACCCAGCGGACATTATTTCTCGTGGATGCCTTCCACAACAGCTAGCTAAATCTAATCTTTTCTGGCATGGTCCAACTTGGTTGTTGCAAGAACCTTTTGGCCAGCCTTGCCTTCTTCTTCTTTAACGACTGTTCCTGAAACTCGTAAAGTCGCCTCTTCTTTTGTAACTAATGTTACCCCTTCATTGCTTGAAAGATATTCTTCTTTTCAAAAGCTAGTTCGTGTTGTAGCTTACTTGCTTCGATGGAAATTCTTTGTGTTAGAAAAACCTTTGCTTCCTCAAGCTTTTCTTTCCACTGTTGAATTACAGTCCGCTACAACCAAGGTTTTATTGCTTACTCAGCTTGAAGTCTTTTCAGAAGAAATTAATTCTCTATCCAAGGGTTTACCCCTCAAAAAGCCTGAATAGACTATTCGCTTTATGCCCCTTTCTTGATGATAATGGATTATTAAGAGTAGGCGGTCGGTTGTCTTTTTCTGATTATTCTGAAGATAAAAACACCCCATAATTCTTCCTTCAAAACATCACGTTACTAAACTCGTAATCTGTCAGTTCCACTACCAACATTTGCACGTTGGCACTCGTACGCTCTTATGTTTAATTCGTGAGCAGTATTGGCCCATCAATGGCATGCACGAAGTCACTTCCGTTGTGAGAAAGTGCATTCCTTGCTTCAAAGCCAAACCTAAGTTTTCTCAGCAACTTATGGCTGATCTTCCTTCGTTCCGTTCTGCTCCCAGCAGACCCTTTCTTCTATCTGGTATTGATTACGCTGGTCCGTTCCTATACCAAACTAACAGCCTTAAGGCCAAACGTAAAATTCTTGGCAAGCTGTACATCGCACTCTTTGTTTGCACGATCACTGGCGCCATTCATCTCGAATTGGTCACCAATGCTTCCACTTCATACTTTCTTTCTGCTTTTCCTTGCTTTATTGCTAGACTATTCACTTTATGCCCCTTTCTTGATGATAATGGATTATTAAGAGTAGGCGGTCGGTTGTCTTTTTCTGATTATTCTGAAGATAAAAAACACCCCATAATTCTTCCTTCAAAACATCACGTTACTAAACTGGTAATCCGTCAGCTCCACTACCAACATTTGCACGTTGGCACTCGTACGCTCTTATGTTTAATTCGTGAGCAGTATTGGCAACTCCAGCTATTTGATATGACATCTAGCGGTAAAAATGAGAAACTTACCAAGTAGGGTACATTTGTCACGTGGTGACTGTTGGTATATGGTTTCTTGTATTGGTAAACAGATTGTGGTAAATTGTTCGTGTCTTTATACATAAGTAATAAGTTTTACTCGTTGATAGAGTGAAAAATGAGTAAAAGCAAAGTGTATTGCTCAGTTTACGACTGTAAGTCGATGTATAAGAGGGCTGCGGATATACGTTTTCATCACTTTCCAAAATATGCAAATAGCAATAGCCGAAAAGTAATGATGCCTAATAATACCTTTCCACCCCGGGAAGGATCTAACACTTGTCGAGGTAGACAGACAGAAGACCTGCGACGTAAAGCCAGCGAAGGTTATTCAGTTTAAACACAGCTGTTACGATGGGCGCGCTGGTAAGATTGAAGTTACTTGAATAATTAATTAAATAATTAATTATTGGCTGCTTGGTAGGGAGAAGGGATGAGTTTAACTTTTATTAAAACTCGGGGGGGGGGGGGGGGGGGGGCGACAGAAATTTCTTGATTTGGATGGTTAAAAGGTGGGTTTGGTGTTGAATATTTGAATGGTAGCGGAATCACTCATTCTACAGTGCCCACGGGGAGGCAAATTAGGCCTATATGACTCGTAGTGGAATAGCTCGAATATCGAAGAACTTAGCGATTACGAGGTGTAGGCTTGGCGGAAAGGCTGGCGGATCATCAGTTTGACATCAATTCACGATATACTGTAAGTCGGAGCTTGGAACAGTGGCGTCTGGTTTGCGTGGATGCTAGTCTCGGAATGATAAAAGGAGCACAGCTTCGGTGTGTTATTTATTTGTTTATGTACCGTATTTCTCTATTTGAATGTCCTCGGCGTTGACTTAGGATCGACATTTACATTATATTGCGCATAATGTCCGAAGTGTAGCCCTATGTAAATTTGAATCAGCTGATCTACATCAACCATAAAAACTGATGCTTGATAATATGCAAATGACACCAAAAAATCCAGTGGAACACACAAATTAGATCACGTGTATCGCACAGTTATACATATATACAATTAAAAATAACACTGTCATTACTTTAGAGACCACATTTACTGATTATAACCGAAAAATAAAAAGTGTTCCATATCAAACGCGTGTTATTGGGTATTTTAAACCCTACTTATCCAGACCGACCGCAGCGCCCCAAGTGTTAGTTTGAGTTGCCAATTGGCCCATCAATGGCATGCACGAAGACACTTCCGTTGTGAGAAAGTGCATTCCTTGCTTCAAAGCCAAACCTAAGTTTTCTCAGCAACTTATGGCTGATCTTCCTTCGTTCCGTTCTGCTCCCAGCAGACCCTTTCTTCTATCTGGTATTGATTCTGCTGGTCCGTTCCTATACCAAACTAACAGCCTTAAGGCCAAACGTAAAATTCTTGGCAAGCTGTACATCGCACTCTTTGTTTGTATGATCACTGGCGCCATTCATCTCGAATTGGTCACCAATGCTACCACTTTATACTTTCTTTCTGCTTTTCCTTGCTTTATTGCTAGAAGAGGTATTCCCTCTGAGGTTTTCGACAACGCCAGAAACTTTCTTGGTGCTTCTCAACGATGGCAAAAAGCACTCTGTTCTCGTTCTGCCAACGAGCAACTGTCTAATTTTGCTCATTTGAAAGAATTCAAATGTCACTTCATTCCTCCATACGCTCCACATCATGGTGGGAGATGGGAAGCTTGCGTTAAGCTGGTTAAAGCTCATCTTAAAAGAACTATAGGAAATTCTATCCTATCTTTTGAAGAATTCAATTCCTTTCTAATTCTTATTGAGGGCAATGTCAATTCCCTTCCCTTGTCTCCTTTGTCCAACGACCCTTCAGATTTACTTCCTTTATCTCCTGGTAATTTCTTGATAGGTAGCTCATTAAATGCTCCGCCAGCTCTCATCGACCGTAAGCTCGATCTTTCTTTACCCATTCTCTGGAATAGAGTTGAAGCTCTTAGGGATGGATTTTGGAAACGGGGGAGACTGGAGTATTTAAACTTGCTTCAGAGGAGAGGGCAGCTCGCTCACCCAAACATTAAGGAGGGAGATTTGATTCTCTTAAGAGAATCCAGTCCTCCTCTAGTTTGGCACACTGGTCGCGTAGTGAAGTGCTACACCGGTCGTGACGATAAGGTCCGAGTGGTAAAATTAATTACTCCTCTTGGACAGTGTGTTCGTCCAATTTCTTCTGTCTCTCCTCTGCCACTCTAGTCCTGTTTCCTTGTGTTCTTTCCTGATTCTTTTAAGGAAGTGGTGGAGTGATGGACTCCATGAAGATCTGCAACAGGCAGCGATACGCGTAGACAGTTGGCGGATGGCAGCTATGGATAGGAAACGATGGAGAAGGAAACTTGTAGCAGCGCGCGGTCCACTGGGCCTGATCGCGTAGAAGAAGAAGAAATTTTGTAAGTTTGTGAAAGTGTCAAAAGTCAGACCAGAATTTAATTTTCATAACCTCATTTGGTCACCACGTGCATGTGACATTTCTCTTTGTATTATGCTTCCTCATTTAAACCAAGAATGTTTAAAATGATTTACTTACTTGTTAGTTTATTAGCCATAGCTCGCCTCTAAGACATTTTTCTAAGTGTTAAGGTCACTCTGCACGCCTTGAATTGTCGTGGTATACTGGTCTCCATAAGCTACGCGCTTATTGGCTATCACCATGACGTGGCCTCGCTCCATCCAATCACCGCGCTTCTTCTTCACAACGTGGTCTGAAGTGTCCAATCCTGTGCCATGGAAAACACGAGAACATTGGCCTGTCAACTATTTAAGAGGCTTGCTGAACCATCCATTTTGTGCTTTCATCGTCAACTGCCATGCTGATCACCCGTCTTGCTACCGGACGATAAACTTCAACTGTTCAATGTATCATCTGTAATTTCTGCATAATGAAGTGTTCTTAAAACCTTCGCCAAGTCTTCAAGACATTTTTAAAGTGATCAAACCTAGATCCCATGTAATGTGTTCCTGCGACATGTCTTTGTATCATGTTACTTCTTTCTGAGGAAAGACTTGTACAAGCCTACGTCAGAAATTTGCTTAATTTTAATATATCGGCTTGCATTTCCCATTCCTTCTAGGTGGTATTATACACCGGCTTTTCCATTTGTGATTATTCTCATTAATTCTCGCGCATACCTGTGTCTGCCATTGCACTTTTTCTTGTGCACCCTTATTTTCTTGGAACATTTCATGGTTCACTTTCAAGTAATAGGCCTACTTGCCTACCTGCTTCTGCCATTTCAATTTCTTGAAATATTTCATGATTAACTTTCATGCAGTTCACTCGTACCTGTGTCTGCCATTGCATTTCCTTCCGAAATATTTTGTTGCATCTTGGCAACTTCTATCACTCACTTCATCAAAGGTACGGCAGGATTTGCTCCCTGCCAGCCTTCAGCACTCTTTATAAGTTTTGGGGGGCGTGGTGGCGCAGCGGTCAAGCTGTATGCCTCTCACCAAGGCGGACCGGGTTCGATTCCCGGTCAATGCATGTGAGATTTTCGATGTGAAATGCCATGTCCTGTGGTTCGGATTCCACGTAAAATGGAGGTCCCGTGGCTTATGATCGCGAGATTAACGGTCACGTTAAACTACAAGCTTCCTTTGCTTTCTTTATAAGTTTCATTTCTACCCATTTCATTCACAAGATAAATTTATTTAAGTTGTGCATAAAATCATTTACCCGGTCTTAATGTTTAAGGATCTTTGCAATTATTTTGTTAGTAAAGGAAACATTGTTTTTTCAAATTGTGTTAACCTGTAAAGATATGAATATGCATGTTCTATTTTCTGAATATATATGTTAAAGCCACCTGCTCTCTTCTTTTCTTGTTCTTGTGTTATATTTTCTAGCCCATGTTCCTTAACGCTCAAACTTTGTTCTATTTTGAATTCACTCAAAATACGTCTGATAATGGAGACTTTTAATTGGTCTATCCAATGGTTACTGATAGTTCATCACACCAGATGGGAATAAAACCAAAAGGCAGTTGAAACTACCTAAAATAGAACTCATGAAATTCGATGGGCAGATTAAAAATTGGTTGGAATTTTGGGGACAATTTCGGCGCATTCATGAGGACTCTGAAATTGAGGACGAAGACCAATTCCAATACTTGATCCAATGCACGAAAGTTGATAGTCGTGCTAGAGAATTAGTTGCCAGTTTTCCCCCTACTGCTGAAAATTACCCTAAAGCAGTGGAATCTCTAGAGGGTAGATTTGGAAGGGAGGATTTATTGGCTGAGTTCTATGTAAGGGAACTCATAAGTCTTGTGTGTTAAGGGTTGTAGTTGGGACACCAGGCAATTTTGAGCCACTTTCCTGGTGCTTCCCCTCACCTTATGTAAAAAGAATGTCGTTCCAGACCATACACACTAGATGGTGCCAATAACCCAATTTCCAAAAATTGGCGGTTAGCCGCTTAATGCATAACGCCGTTCAATTTAGACGTCACAATTCCAAGTGGAATGTTTTGACCAATGTACTGTAGAATTAATGCTACGGAATGTAGGTCACAGCTGTTTAGCTGCATTTGATAGGATGACGTTGATGTCATATTTAGAAAGTCTGCTATTTGTAAGCGACTGTTTTGAATTATATTGTTCATGGTTTACATAACTTTACGAGAGGCTTATCCCAGTTTCTTTATTGACCCGACATCAAATGTATAAGGCTAGTTATTCATGTTATTGTTGTGTCCGTGGAGACAGGTTGAAGGGTGGATGAATACCCTCAACCATTGTATCCAGGCAGTACTGAGCCCTTTTGCCAGACTGAACCTATGTAATTTTCCACGTGCTTGGAGAACCGCTGAGTATTTTGTTGTTGGAGCTTATAGTTAGCTCATGGTGTTATGTTGACTGCTAGAGTCACGTGCTTTGTAAGCATCTCTTTAGTGGAGAATTACAGTTATTATTCAGCCTGTGTCATGATTATCATCTACAAATCTAAATAATAAACAACTAGGGAGCTAAACCGACGAATTAAACATGCATTAAATCATGAAACCTATGATTTTAAATCAACGTTATTAATATGATTGATTAATTGATTATCAACTTAAATTTGGACCTATCTTTTGCTTGCTGACTGACGCATTGAGCTGAGCATTTCCTGTTGGGAATGAACCTAGAACTACTTCTTATGACGCCGTCTCCCTCCGAAGGTTGGCGATCCAATTGATTATCATTACACGCGAAACAACAGCACGGAAGATTTCTATAGACGTATCTCCATACCACCGCCGCAAGTGTTTAATCCAGGAATTTCTTAGTCTTCCCACAGATCTTTTCCCATCAATCTTCCCTTGAATGATCAGCCGGAGAAGTTCATATCGTTCACCTCTCACGATATGCCCGAGGTAGCTGAGCTTACGCTCCTTGATGGTTGTGAGAAGCTCTTTCATCTTGTTCAAGTTGTTGAGGACTTCTTCATTTGTTTTCCTTTCTACCCAAGATATTCAGAGTATTCTTCTGTATGATTACATCTCAAAGGATTCAATCCGCTTCTACAGTAATGGGCTGAGTGTCCATCCTTCGAAACCATACAAAAGGACAGGAAAAACATAGCAACGTAACATTCGAACTTTGAGCTGAAGGTTGAGTTCTCGGCTACTGAATAAGGTCCTCAAGGTATTGAACCTAGAACAGCTGACACTATTTGGACCATCGAGGATCACTGGCACCCATAGTTCGTAACTGGTGGGCCGCTACGATTCTATGTGATGTTAGTCTCAGTTATTACTGCGCTATCGCCAACCTAATTAAATTACATGCTTGAGATGACGATTAAGGGCAAAGAGCTTCTTGATCAGCGCATGCAGGATTTGTAAATAATAAGATTTGAGTGTTTTATTTATTTCACGTGATTTACCTGATTGTCCAGTACCAGTGTGTGTAATTTTTGAGTGTTGTTTTTGTTTATGCATCAATTAGGATGGTTGCAATCCTAGACTTGTATTAATTGTTTGTTTACGGACGCTTCTCACCGTAATTTGCTGTAAATTCAGGATTTAGCTAGATGACTTAAATTTAAATGATTAAATACGGAAGTGGTACCAACATAACTTAGAATATACTTATTGTGCTGTTAAATGTAAAACCTATTTTTGTTACATGTCGACATTTAAATACTATTGTTTTGCCGTAGATTCCGCCATTGTCACTATTGGTATAATTAAACATTTCTCCTTTATTTGAGTAGGGATTTTTTTACATGCCACGTTCCAAGCTTTGTTGTTATGTTTCGATTTCTGTACAAAGGACTTTCGAGAGGGTCAACTTAACATCAGATAGGGCACGATTCATTTATTTATTTTTATTAGTTTTGCGGACTGGCCGATTTCAATCCCTCCGAAGTAGGACAGGGGTTTGATCTTATTGAAAAAATGATTTACGCATTTTACTTAAGCCTGGATCTTGTTATTTGTTAGCTTTGTGTGTTAAGGGTGTACTTCTTTAGGCGTCTATGACATTACCCCCGTGTTACAGCCCGATCCCCCGGGTGATTGATCTCGTGCCGGCGCTAGCCTAAAAGAAGCGCATCCAATCCTCTCAGGTTGTGTGTTCGATGGATGGGGTTGTCTGGAATACCATTTACGGTCGGTGGTCCCCCGGCAATATCCTCTAACGGGCACAATATGGGTCATACTCAGTTCGGTTTTAGAAATGGACTGAGTACTCGAGAGGCTCTTTTCTCTTTGAACGTCTTGTCCCAGAGATACTTGGACATGAATGTTGCTGTTTACGCTTGCTTCATCGACTACCAGAAAGCTTTCGATTGTGTATCTCATGCAAAAACTTCTTCTCGAAACACCAAAAACAGGCCTCCCTTTACATCAACAATATTATCGTTCGACAAGTATCTTCAATTAAATACCTCGGGACACGGGTAAATGAACATTGTGACTCAAAAAATGAAATACTATCCAGAATTTAGCAAGCAAAAAATATGTTCAACAGCATGAGAAATGTATTCATTAGTACAGATCTCAACCTTCAGCTTAGAGTTCGTATGTTACGTTGTTATGTATTCCTGTCCTTCTGTATGGTTTCGAAAATTGGACGCTCAATCTATTGATGGAGAGGCAGATTGAATCCTTTGAAATGTACTTGTACAGAAGAATACTCAGAATATCTTCAGTCTTCCAGTGTGAAAAAATCACATTTCGTGCATGTCGGGCACAAATCGGAGAAATCAAAACAACTGGTGGCAGCAAACAGACGAACTGCAAAGCCTATCTGATGCCCGTGACCTGCAAAACTTCTATGCAGGCATAAAGGAGGTATATGGCATCCGATCATCATCAGGGACATTAAAAAGTGCTGACAATTCTGCCACTTGAACTGATCATTGATCAAGGACAAATTTTGGCGAGTTGGAAGGAACATTTCTCTGCACTTCTAAAACGTGCCTCCAATGTTGCCAAGGACTTTCTTTGCAACGCCCTTCAGCAGCCTTAACAACCATGGATGGCAGTTCCACCGACATTCCGAGATTTAACCAAAGCGCTCATCAACTAAAGGCGAGAAAGGCTCCTGGTCCTGATAACATTCCTCTGGAATTGTTACAAAGTGGAGGTATGGCTTTGAAGACTCGACATTTTACACTTACCCTCTTAATTTGGGAAATTCGAGGAGTACCTGGGGACTTGAATGCTACCATCATCACTATCTTCAAGAAAGGCGATCGTAGTGTGTGTGGGAACTACCGTGGTATATCGATATTATCTAGTGTAGGTAAAGTGCTCGCAAGAATTCTACTAAGCCGGCTCCAAAGTATCTCAGAGAGGATTTTGCCCGAGTCTCAATGTAGTTTCCGAACCTCCAGGGGCACAACAGACATGATATTCTGTGCCAGACAACTCCAGGAAAAGTGCAGAGAGCAACAGGAACCTCTGTATTTAGTCTTTTATGACCTGGAGAAAGCCTGCGATTCAGTACGAAGATCTGCTATGTGGAAAGTATTAGTGCACTTTGGATGTCCAGATCGCTATGTGGAATTAATTCAAGCTCTTCAAGATGGAATGTCTGGGAAGGTTCTTCATGGTAACTCTGTATCCGATCCGTTTCCAATCACTCACAGTTTGAAACAAGGCTGTGAGCTTGCTCAAACACTCTTTGTATTGTACATGGCTGCCATAATTTATGTTTATGAATCATCTTCCAACAACCCAGGCATGGATATTAAGTTTCGCTTCGATAGATGCCTTTTCAAACTGGCAAGGCTCCTGGTCCTGATAACATTCCTCTGGAATTGTTACAAAGTGGAGGTATGGCTTTGAAGACTCGGCATTTTACACTTACCCTCTTAATTTGGGAAATTCGAGGAGTACCTGGGGACTTGAATGCTACCATCATCACTATCTTCAAGAAAGGCGATCGTAGTGTGTGTGGGAACTACCCAAGTTACCTGGGTGACTGAACTGTAGGATGCCGATGACACCACATCTCCTGCTCTGACACCTGCACAGCTGCAGCAATCGGTCAATCGCTTTAGCACTGCGTGTGATCACTTTGGTCTTACAATCGATGCAAAGAAACCTAAGGTACTTTCACAACCTGCCTCAGGATCACCTCTTCCCGAGTTCAATATCTCCATCTTACACACAACACTGGAGCAGATTGATCATTTTTCATATCATGGAAGCATCTTGTCCAAACAGTGCACCTGTAAACAGGATATTGACAAAAGAATTGGGGCTGCCCATGCAGCATTTGGCCGGTTAATGAACAGTCTTCATGAATAAAGACCTAAAGATGCATACCAAACTCATCGTGTACAAAGTTGTTGTCGTCTCAACGCTACTGTATGGCTGTGGAACTTGGACACTATCGCCGTGATGTCAAGAAACTTGAGCACTTCCACAAACAAAAGATAAGATACATCTTGAATATCAAGTGGGAGGACTACGTGACCAACACTGCAGTTCTCGAGAAAGCGCATCTCGATAGAATTGAGGCAACCATTATCGCTCATCAACTGAGATGGTTAGGCCATGTTCACCGTATTAGTGATACCAGGCTTCCACTTTAATTTCTTTATGGTAAACTTCGCTCCGGCACTAGACCTCATGGGACCCCTCTGAAGCGTTTTAAAGACCAGCAGAAACACATCACCACCACGACTGGTATACATATCCACTCATGGGAAACATCTGCTGTGGACAATTTACTGTGGCGAAACACTACATCGAACACTGTCAACTTATTTGAAGAACATCGCAGACATGAAGAGGCCAAGCGACAAGCAAGAAATCTTCGTCAGTTACAACCACGCCCTCCCCCAACCATCATCATCATCTTGAGCAGTTTCCAACCGCTGGTCGGGTCTGCTTGCCCTTCCCCAACCACTCAGTGCAATTCATGTGGGTGCATATTTTATGACAGGATTTGCCTGTTTAGTCATCGGAAACACGTCCACAAACTGGTTTGAAAAGCTCTATGCAGGAAGAAGTATGTGTAATCGGAATAGAGTTACAGCCGCCACCGCCGCCGGCTTTTCCTTTTATCTACACAACAGTCTCCTGAAGGCCTAATAATGGCACCCCTCTACAAATATGTTAATGCTTTTTTATATTTTAACTTGTTTAAGGGTTTATAATTTTAATGTGTATTTGCATGCCTGGATGTTTTTATGTATTTGATGGAATGGTGTTTGTCCGCTGTATGATAGATAAGGCTGAGGAAAGGTCAGTGAATGGCCCGAAACATGTACCTATCTAGGATTATGTATTCTAAGTCCAAGAATATAAATGTATTGATCGAACGCAGTATCTTTGTCATTTTTGTCATTTTGTCAATTTCTCAATACGGACCTAAAATGGATTCGAGCAATCTAGGGTAACTGATCACAATTCGAGCACTCAATAACTTGATTAATTTTTGTGCTTAGTATCCTCCT
The DNA here is from genome assembly GCA_946902985.2 of Meconema thalassinum. Taxonomy (NCBI): domain Eukaryota; kingdom Metazoa; phylum Arthropoda; class Insecta; order Orthoptera; family Tettigoniidae; genus Meconema; species Meconema thalassinum. The sequence continues at coordinate 1,606,926,009 of OX336388.2, read as the reverse complement.
TGTTCGTTCAAGATTCATTTTAACTTGCACAGATTAAGTAGCTTACGGTCTGTTTACGCTTACACATTGCATAAGCAAATGCTTTTTTTTTGGTACGGCCCTCACTTCTGCAACACAATCAGTACCAGGGTGTCGAGCGATGATCTTTCTTCAAATTCCCGTATTTCCCGTACGAAAATCCACCAAATTCCCGTATATTTTAGAATCCTCTAAGAGTTCGCATAGAGGAGTAACACCTCTAATTTAAAAAAACCTTGGTCCAGCTGACCCGGCTGGTAGTACCATGTAAGGGTCCCTTGCCAGGGTTACGGTGAAGACCTTAACGGCACTTACGGTGGAGAAGTTGTACTTCAGAACAGCGTAAATGGCAGAGAAGGCAGCCCAGTTATCGGGATTAATAGGTAAAAAGGCATCTGCACACTTGGACAGATGTCAGCTCCGGTTATCTCCCGGGATAAGGAGATACCTTTTACCAAGTGCCAACAGCCTTCGGGGTGGATGAGCGGGTAAAAGAAGGGCACTCTCTTGCCCTTGGAGTAAGAAATTACTCCTAAAGGCGGATGAGCCTGCCGGTAAGGCCAACGGCATAGGATGAAAAAGGCAAGAGGAAACCATTTCATTCAAGATCCTATGCATATCCTATGTTACGCAGCAAATATGACAGGCTTTGTAACTAAATTCAATTCCGGAGGTAAAATAGTCCTCCATTCGGATCTCCGGCGGAGGACAGTATCGAAGCTAAGAATTCCAATACGACCACTCAGAATAGGAACTTGGAACGTACAATCGCTCATGACCTGCGGAAAACTAGAGAATGTAAAGTATGAAATGACTAGGCTCGAGATTGACATCTTAGGAGTGAGTGAATTACGATGGCCAGAAAGTGGGGATTTTTGGAGTGGTGATATGAGAGTTATACATTCTGGAGAAAAGGGAAGCTATGCAGGTGTAGGCATCATCCTCCAACGACATGTGGCTAATAAGGTAAAAAGCTATGTGCAATACAACGACAGAATAATAATGGTCAGGTTAGAAAATGACCCAGTAGATATAGTGTTACTTCAGGTACATATGCCAACTTCACGACATACTGATGAGGAAGTGGATCAGGTGTCTCAACAAATAGAAGAGCTATTGGATCAACTAAAAGATAATGAGAACCTCATTTTATTAGGTGATTGGAACGCTGTTGTGGGTGAGGGAGAAGATGGGAAAACAGTTGGTAAATATGGACTTGGCAATAGAAATGATAGAGGTCAACACTTAGTAGACTTCTGTAAACAAAATGATCTCATAGTTACTAATACATTGTTTGAACATCCTGCGAGGTGACGGTATACGTGGACTGTCCCTGGGGATACAGCACATTACCAATTAGATTATATAATAACAAGAAGAATATACTGCAACCAAGTCAAACAATGTAAAAGCTATCCTGGGGTGGATGTTGCGAGTGACCACAACCTTGTTTTAATGAAGTCTAAGTTGATCCTCAAAAAGAAAAGACCGATTATTCAAGGCCGTAAAATGTTCGATGTCGGCAAGTTTAAACATGCCAGCATTAAGTTGCAATTCCAAGACCAGATACAGGAAAGAATAAAGGATATATCCGCTAGTACAGTGAATGAAAAATGGATTGGCTTCAAACAAACAATTCTTGAAGTGGCTGATAAAACAGTTGGAAAGATGAAAGCATCACCTCAGAAACCCTGGATCACTGATCGACTACTTGAGCTTATAGAGGAGAGAAGAAAGTATAAAAACTCTAAAGTGATGAAGGAATTCGTCATTACAAGAGCCTATATAATTTTCAAAAGAAAAATATGTATTGTCCGTTGAGCCATTATATATTTATACACAAATTGTGCTAAATGTTCCGGCATAACTCAACAAAATGACAGCGTTTCGCCCCGGTGTGCTATTGGGCTCTTCAGTTGGTTAAAGCACACCTCACCAAGACACTGTCAAGAGCCTTCGAAATATCGTCAACAGGGAAGCTAAGAATGCAAAGGAGGATTATATAATGAGACAATGCTTAGAAATTGAAGATAGTTTGAAAAATGGACAAGTAGAGAAAGCTTACGACTTGATTAATAAGCAATTTAAAAGGAGAAAGGGTCGTAGTGTTTGCATAGTGGATGAATATGGGAAGCTAATGATTGAGAGCAAGGACGTAGTGATGAGGTGGAAGAATTATTTGGAAAATCTGTATGCAGACCCCACACAATTGACTGAGCTGGAAAATGGAGATACTATTTCGCATGATAACTTAGGACCATCCATTCTTGAATCAGAATATTTTTATGCTGTGAATGAGCTGAAATCACATAAAGCCCCAGGATATGATAAAATAACAGCAGAAATGTTACAAGCATTGAATTCTAGGACACACAAATATCTGTTTGGGTTGATCAGTGAAATATATAAAAATGGAGAAGTCCCCGACGACTTTACAAAGAGTCTCATGATACCAATACCAAAGAAACAGGGAACACTGAAATGTGAGGAACATCGTACCCTTAGCATCGTATCGCATGGATCAAAAATATTGACTAAAATAATTTACAGACGAATAAAAAACAAAATAGAGCAAAATCTGAATGAAGATAAATTTGGCTTTAGGCAGAACAGAGGAACAAGGGAAGCCATATTACTAATTCGAGAAATAATTGATAAAATGATGGATATAAGGAAACCACTTTACATTGCTTTTGTGGACCTTGAAAAAGCATTCCATAACGTGAATTGGAATATTCTCATGGAAATTATGACTAATATTGGCTTGGATTACAGAGATAGGCGGATAATCTATGAACTTTATAAAAACCAAAAAGGCATTGTGGACATATGCGGAGTAGTGCAAGAAGTTTGTATTCACAAAGGAGTTAGACAGGGATGCAGCTTATCGCCTGCACTTTTCAACTTATATATTGAGAAAGGCATTGAGGAATGTAAGACAGTTATGAGAGGAGTTAAGATCAACTGAGTAGCAGTCAAGACAATAAGGTTTGCAGACGACATAGCAGTCCTGGAAACCAGTGAAGAGAAACTGCAACATGCACTCACGGAAATGAACAGGATTCTACATGAAAAATATAATATGAAAATCAATATTAAAAAGACGGAAATAATGGTATGCGCTTGAGAACAACTTAATGCAGCTATTCACATAGCTGGTGCTCCACTTAAGCAAGTTAACACTTTCACCTATCTAGGGAGTAAAATTACTTCCACTGGAAAAAGTTCAACTGATATTCAAGCTAGAATTGCCCAAGCCAAAATTGCATTTAACAGCAAAAAATCCCTTCTGACTTCAAATAATATATCTATTGAGAACAGGACTAAATTTATAAAATGTTATGTGTGGAGTGTAGCCTTGTATGGCTCAGAAGCCTGGACAATGGGATGTGCTGATAAAAGAAGACTTGCAGCTTTTGAAATGTGGTGTTGGCGGCGGATGGGAAAAATTCCATGGACCGCAAGAATGACGAAGTGCTCAAAAACATTAACGAAAAGAGAGCATTTCTCAAAACAACACGGAAAAGACGAGACCAAATGATAGGACATCTCTATCGCCACAATGATTTTATGGTAACTGTGTTAGATGGCAAAATTCAGGGCAAGAGGGGAAGAGGGTTACCGAGACTGCAATACATCAAGCAGATCATAACAGATGTTAATGTCCATTCATACAGAGACATGAAGAGACTGACTGGCGACAGGGAAGAATGGAAGAGGAGGATTGCTGCCGACCAATCTACAGATTGAGAACATGAATGAATGAAGAGTTCGCATACCGAATGGCTGAAAAATGAATCTTAAAGCGCGAATCAAGATTTTCTGGCGTAAGTGTAACTGCATTTTTTGAGATACTTCCGCAGCCCACGGGTGATGGTGAGATTTAGGCCTAATCCGTAGCGTGATCAAAGCACGCGCGCGCGAGTGAACTCTCACGCAGATGGGATGAGATGCTACGAACACAAATAAAATACCGTTTACCTGCGAAGAGCTGATATAAATGACTGTTTTACTGAGGAGGGTTGAGAGAGTAGAGAATAGGAGTGTCACATAATAAATGTTTACGGGAAGTGACTGAATTGTATGGTACCGCAACCGTATAGAGCTTCCACGAGTTAAAATGGCACCGAAGCTTATGCATAGCGAACTTCATGTCCGCGAATCTCCATTTGATTTTCATTGGCAGTGTATCATTCGTTCGTGATTATCTTCTTTATTATTTCGGATTGTGGTTTTGTTTTCAGGCGTTCAACTTATGAAATAAGAACTTGAGGGTTGGCCTTTCATGAATATTCCAAAGACAAGTGTCTCCTAAAAGAGCAATTAGTAAAACTTCCCATCAGAGACGACCATACCAAACAGCTTGCCTACAAAGTGTGCGATTTGCACATTTCAAACGGCAGTGGTTTAACATATCTTAGACTACAATAATTAAGTTGGTGCAAATTAAATATGTTATATGTGAGAAAATTATTATAATTTGCTATCCGGTTGTTATATGCATTAACGTGACCCGTTTAACTGCTAAATTGTGACAGATGCTACGAGTTATAGGCTATTCGCCGTACCGGTAGGCCTAATATTTACTAACGCATCGTTTCTTCTTCAATATTTATTTAATCATTATAATTATAATAGCCTATCTATTAACCCTTATTTAACCAATAATCATTTTATAATCCTATACATATTCCAGGTATTGCAAGAAAGCGATATTTGATAGCACATGCGGTTACACCTTAAAATCCAACCGTGCCCAGTTTTCAGTACCTATGGAAAATATTACCGTAAGTTAATAAACCAAATAACTGGCAACAATTTTTTTTGAAATGCTCATTTACATCTTCACCCTAGTCGACGTAAATCAATGAAATCACGGTAATCACTGAAAGGGTAGGGGGGTTATGACCTCAATTTAACAAACGAACGAACCTCATTTTGCATGAATTATGGAACCCGAATCCTAATGGAGGTATGGATTATCTGCATTAAGAAATATGTTAGTCAATAATTTAAAACAAGATGCCAGAAAACTAAATACAAAAAGCTGCGTGCCTACTACGGTGTAAAGTTGCTCCGTGAAAAAAAAAAAAATATATATATACACCTCGCCAAGATTATACGACATGCATACAGATATACAATCATCCAATTGGAGAAACACTTTCTTTGTCACGATCTTATACGCAATTCAAACATGAACAGCTGTAATTTACGGGAAAATGTGTAACATTTAGAGACTACGAGTGTTGTATGTGGCACAACGTTAGCTGACATTTCGCATCATTAATACATAAGGAATGGTCACATGCAGAGCTTTCTCACTGCACACAGCTGAAGATCATATAATTCTTGGTGCATTTTACGTTCTCTTAACAACAATAATTTGCTTAGTTACATGCAAGGAAAATTGTAGTACACAGTTCCCATTGCTTCCATTACCTGACTACTAAACCAGAAGCTGGTAATACATAACCATACGCCGGTGGCGCGTCCTATGGCAAATGAAAGATCGAAAGAAAATGTAAGCTCTATAGGAGCCCGGAACAAGGCAATACAATTTTCTACATTACTGAAAATAGTCAAAATACCCTTTGTAATAATGAATAATAATTTTGGGGGTCATGTAGTAATAGATGTTACCCACCCACTATCCCTTTTTAGATCACGATTTTTATAGTTAAATTGGAGGTATGTCCACTATTACACGCGTAAATTATGGGACAAATACAGTATTGGCCACCCCGCGCATTCGGTACTGAGAGCCTTCCTGTCGCTTAGCCCCGCTTTTCCTCTCCGCAATCCACGGTCGCCACATAAAAAGACCCTACGTCCAACCGCCACACGGTAAGAATTCTGAGCATGCTTCTCACCTACACCCTGTATTTCGAAGGAAACTACGCGAAGGATATGTCGGGAGCTTGGAACAGCTGAGCTGTATTGGCTAAGTTTTTAGTGTTGTAAATCAAATGATTTGAATAATACACAGCGCTACACTTCAGACGTTATTTCGGTACAATTATACGTAATTTACGTATTTCAAAAAACGATCCTGAGTCAACATTCAAACAGAGAAAAGCGATACTTTTAGATGAATAAATAAATTACACACCGAAGCTATGATACCTTTATCATAGGTATTCAATTCAATAAATACGACAAAGAGGGCAAACACTCTACAGCTAATGAATATAAAAAAAACTCACCATGCAATGATTATCCTTTAACATGAGAGTCTGAGTAGAGGTCGTTCACAGCTTACTACAGTAGTAGATGCACACTCACTGAATCGCGACTCTCTACGGTTAATATTAGCTTTCGTGATAAAGCAAAAGTAAAGTTCAGGTAAAGACATATTTAACACTGAGCACTCAAGCAAGCCCCTCTGTGGCGATATTATTGCGTGGTTTTATATTGTCGAATTGTAGGCTATTGAATGACGGACGGTATTTTGAACACTATGACGGGAAACAATAGCCAGTGCTCTATTATCGATTGACGCAAGCGAACTGACACCAAGAAATAAATTATCCTCAGTCACTTGGCAAGGGTTTCTTTGACACCCTCCATCCTTTCACTGGCCCTATCATCATCACCACCATCATTGTCTTCCTCAGAGCTTGATGAATTGCCAAGGTTAATAATCATTTCATCCACCGCGATATCCAGACCGCCTTCAGTATTTCTTTCTGTACATGCTGTACGGGATGTGTCCAGTCCTCGGCTGTACGGGATGTGTCCAGTCCTCGGGTCGAACTTCGGCGAAGTAAAAGTAACGAAACAATGACAATGAAAGGAAATCCGACACAGACAGTGGTTAACAAGCGACTGAAACAATGCCTGTCCATACGAGAAGAATTCTGTCACTTGTGTGGTGTATTTTGTAGCCACATGTTGATGACGGGTGTTCGATAGTAAAATGTCGAGAGCTGTGAGGTATTGTTTGTAGTTTTTGAAATTTATGCATGTGTGACGCGTTTGCATTGAGTGTTTGAACGGACTTTAAAAACAATTTGGTATTTGCATCTCCCCTGCGAAAGAAGACCATGGAAAGGCTAAGAAAAGTAAAATTCCAGACGCGACACACCGCGAATACTTTTTAATTTAGATGTATTTTGTCAAAGTAGATAACAGAAAATAAAATAATGCAAAATGAAATTAAATAAGTCACTTTGGCAAATACAAGATTGCTACTAGGAACTTCTGTTATACACAGCACAAAATTAAGTTCTTTTGACAGTACTTTTCTTTTTCCAATTCCTGGAGATCTTTTGTGGCTTTTCTTTCGACTGTTACCTTAGCCGTCCCTTCGCACCTGTTTTGCTTCCTTGAACACGGCGTAGGAGTTTCGTGCAGTATGGACTCTTGCTCACGGTTATCTTTTCTACTCCACCAGCTGCCATCACAGCATCCTGAACAGTATGCATGCCAATCAGACTTGCTTCTTTGTGATTGACGATCATGCACTCCTCGTTCAGGGAGAAACTTCTCTCTAGAGCTGCATTGTTGTGATACAAAGTCAGCATCATTTTAACGAAGCTTGTGAGATCGCTTTTGTCAGGAACTGAGGAAGGTGCTGAAGCCACTAATTCAGACCACAACAGGTCGACCCGTGGCTCTTTTCCGTCAAACTGCTTCAAACGCGCAGTGATGGAGGGTAGTCTCAGAAGTGTGGAGTAGCTGCTCATGATGCGGTCAGCCATTGCGCCAGAAAGCAAATTCTTCTGATCACAAAGAATTTCCAGGGCAGTGACGATCCTAACTTTTTCCAACTTAGGAGTCGCAGCGACCACTATAGGGTCTAGGCAGGAAATAGCACGGGTCTCTTGTGAGCAAGAGTTGACCTCTCTTTGATTTTTTCAGCCATAGGATACAAATGTACAATTCTCGGCAGTTGGTGCGAAATTGCAGCACATCCGCGTCTGGAATTTTCTGAGATCTTGAGCTGTTAGCTTCTTTAAGGGCTGCTCTTGTCGAGAAACCCAGGTCTCCTCTGTGAATGAAAATGCGGACCGATTCCTGTATGTCATTGTCAGCAACGAGCGCGGTGCGCGCAGCCCAGCGCGGAGAGGGTACGGCCGGCCAGGCAAAGCATGCATTTGACGTTGGCTGGGTTCTCATCCCGCTTAGCGCTCTATCGGTGGTGCAAATTGCGGGTGGCACCGCGGTCTGCAGGCGAAATAGAAGACTGAGCGGGAGGACTCTACCGAACGTTCGGCGGCTATGAAGTCGGGCATTATGAGACTTTTTAAGATTTCCCATATCAAGTGCGAATTTCCCGTATAATTCCCGGGTCACTAAAATTCCCGTATAATTCCCGTATCGCTCGACACCCTACCATTTAACAAAAATTCATAGTTGTCTATCCCAACTACGAAAGCATGGAGTACTTTAAATATGCAAATTTAGGTTAAAAGAATATTGTTTTAAATGCCATGAATACATGAAGGAAGAGTTCATGCGGTTCATACATAAAAACAATACCTACTTTATCATTTAAATTTATCTTTTTGTGTCTCAATTATGCTGAATATCTGAGTCGAGGTGCAAGTTAGACTATTCAAATTCAGCTCATTGTTTCAAAGTATGTGTTATGTTTTTACCGACGACTAGTCGATAACTTATTTATTTATTATTTTTATTTATCGTATGGCTTTTAGTGCCAGGAGTGTCCGAAAACATGAACGGCTCGCCTGAGTCTGTAGCTGCTTCCAGCGGATACCCTAAAGGGTGAGCTACAAGTTCCGTTCAATTTCAAGTAGTTCCAACTTTCGCCACCAGATATCAATGATACCTAGTGGTGAACGTTGGAACTTTGATAGAGCGTTCTGACGAAATCTAACCTAACAAATTTTGCTTTACACAAGTTTAGTCTGTGAAAGGATCTTTTACATGCCATAAATCTATGACATGGGACCGCCGGCTTTACTTCCCCTCCGAAGGAAGGCATACTGAAGGATTTTTAACGCTCTTAAAAAATCCGACGACTTTGGCTGGGTTTGAACCCGCTATCTTGGGCATAGCAGTTCAGCATGCTACCGACTACGCCACCGAAGCCGCTAGTCGATAACTAAGCAGACGACAATCAACTCGATTCAATTTTGTGTTTAGACTCGTTATAAAGTGAGTACACTCCTAATTCTCACACCTCACAATAATAATGCTTCTCAACTCCCATTGACACTTGAAAGTTAATTCTTAAGGGGCTCTTGCAATCTATCCAACAATATGTTGCTGTCACTTACCTAATTTAACTAGCATCAAAAATATACCATTTCAAGCCACACAAAAAAAAAAATCATTGATGCTGTAAAAGCCATATGTTAAAAAGTGTTGTACAACACTTAAACCTTTCGTATTTTGACTGGGACCTAATAATTTTTCCCATAAAAGCAAGAATTTATTAGAAACAGTATTATTAACCCGTTGAGTGCTACGCCCGCCTATAGACAGGCTAACACAGCCGGTCCACCAGTGCTATGCCCGTCTATAGACGGTGCACGAGAACTTTCATTTTCTTCAGTTTCCCGGTTCACTCTCAAGAGCCAAATCGATGTCTGAGATGTTCTGCCACCTGTTGGGCATTATGTGGAACTAATTGAGCACGACTTATAGCTTCGGGGAGTGACTAACAGAGCTTTTTGTAGACTTCTGTCCTCTACAGCAGTAGTTCATCTGTGATATAAACTAACATGGCTCAACAACAACAAGCTAGTTATTCTCGTCGCAATGTCATTTCAGATCAAAGAATCCTTCAGTTACTAACCACAGTGGAAAGTGATGATGAAGACTATGATTTTAATACATCAGTGAGTGATTTTGAAAGTGAAATATTTTATTTTGGGCCCTTTACTTTGTATAAAGATGATGTACATACAGGCACAAAAGGTTAAATTTTCATATCTCTCACAATAATATAGAACAAAAACATAGGATTTTCCATTTGCATTTAGATATCGTGAGGTGAGAACCAGAGGGTTCTATCTACACTTTTTGAGGATTTTGATTTTTTCGTTGTAAATGGTACTCGGAGATAAGTACTATCGTTATCCATGACGGCAACATCCATATCATTTACCATTCCCAGTCAATAAGCAGGTAAATTTGGTTCTATCTGCAAAAGTTTGCAAGGCTGAGAACCAGATGGTTCTATCTGCAAAATGTTGGTAGGCAATACACCCTGGATCAGCTGTTTGGAGTCGCTCACTTCTATCCCATCTCATCTGTTTGGCTATGACGCATAAGAAGTCCAGGGAGAGAAAGCGTAACCCTCAACAATGGAAAAAGTGGTGGCTGCGAAGGTCTCAAAACACGAAGACTGTAAGTGCAAATTTAAGTGTTATCATAAGATTTTTTAAAGATGACCGGAATTCCATAATGATTTCATTTTATTCACTGCAAGATATGAGAAAAACATTATATTTTACAAAACTCCGAGTGTAAATCTTCTCCGAGGACCATAAAAGTTGACCCTTGGAAACGTAAGTCTTTCCCTTAGTTTTTACATGTGACTGGCACGCAGATAAGAGTATGCAAGAGACCTAGTTGATCAGTCAAAAAGTAACATACAATGTGCATTTGAACAAAGATAAAACATCCGGGACTCCAAAATCCAATGAGAGAGGAAAGAAAAGAGAGATTTCCAAAAATTGTAAAGATTTTGTTAGAAAGCACATTGAATCATTTCCAAGGGCAGAGTCGCATTACTGCAGGGCTTTGACACAAAAGGAATACTTAAGTCCTGATTTAAATGTAACTAGAATGTATGAGATGTATAAAAAAGGTTGCATACAGAATTGCTATAAAGTGGTTACACTGTCAAAGTACTTGTCAGTATTTAATACTGAATATAATCTGGACTTCTTTGCACCAAAATCCGATCGGTGTGACCTTTGTGAGGAGTTTATCATGGTGAAAAGGGAGAGTTTGTCAACAAAGTTTGATGACCATTTAGAAGAGAAATCATCATGCTAAGGAAAAGGAAACATGACAGACGAAGTGTTGCTATGGTGATATGCTATGGTCTACAAAATGTGATAGCTTTACCTCGTGCAAATGTTAGTTGCTTCTTTTATAAAAGAAAGCTGATCGCTTGCAATCTTAGTGATTATGTATCGAGGAATAAACATGGCTATTGTACTATTTGGCATGAAGCACTGTGCGGCAGATCTGGAAATGGCATTGCAAGTGCTGTAATTAAAGTATTAAAAGATGTTTCAACCGGAAATTAAGGAATATATTGTTATTTGGAGTGATAGCTGTGTTCCTCAGAATAGGAACTCACTCATTTCTTTTGCTTTGGCTAGCTTTCTTCAACAAAATATCCACATTAGGGAAATCCCCCTGAAAGTTTCAACACCGGAGCATTAATGCATTTAGGAGGTTGACAACATCCATTCAAACATAGAGAAGTCTTTGTGGTTAGCAGAGGTATAGTCTCCAGTTTTACTAATAAGAGCTCTTCTTTCTTGCAACAGGAGGTCACCATACCATGTACTTTAGATGAGAACATCCGATTTCCGTGACTACCGGATTCAAACAAAACTGTTTCAGTATAGTAAATTACCGTATCTGCAGGTATCGCAGCCGAAAGTTTGTGCAGACCTGTTCAGTGTGTACTTTCAGACAAGTCACGGTACTCAGGAGTGGAATAAAGTCAATTTACCGAAGAGTAGAACCAACGGTACTGATAACAATCAGCAACAGAACATAGTACCAATCCGTCTTCCAGAAGCAAGAGTTTCTATATCATGGAGCAAAATTTCCAAGGAGAAGACTACAGATATCCATTCCATGATGAAATGGATGCCCTCTGTCGATGTAGAGTTCTACAAAGCAATTTTGAAATGAAGAACCATATGACTCCAACATCTTATGCAAATTTTAGAGCCAAAAGGTTCTATCTGCATGCACACTTTGAAATAAGTCATTAAAATACCTATGTTCTCTATGTAATTGTCAAATATGGTGTTAATTCATTAAAGTAGAACCTTGTATCATCAATTTGAAATACTTTGCAAAGAGCTACCTCCAATACTACATACTTGATGCAATTCCAAATATCAAACACCTCTCCTGAAAAATTAACTTAAAGTCAGATAGAACCCTCTGGTTCTCACCTCACGATATGTAAACGAATATTTATAAACATTTTAAGTTATTAACCCACCTGATAGTTTAAAAATTGTGGCCTCTACATTTTTTTTTACATACGAACGAAGAAACTCGGCACGAGGTACTATACAGTTGAATGGGAAGTCAGCACTTAAAAGGTAAGAGTTTTGAATACTATTCCCCATTTATTATTTTCATGCATCTATAGTTTTATTCTTGTTGTCCTGCCAAACCAAAGTTTCACACTTGTATTATATTGAATGGCTTAATTTAATTCCCATGCAAATCCCTGGTTTTGGCATCTACCAAATGGACCAAATCATCAGTGATTACCAATAGCCAGTCAGAGCACAGTTCATCATACAAATCCTCCTGCCCCTCGTTGAACAATATCTCCCATTTATCAACTTTACATTGGGGCCACACACTTCACAAATATGACAATGGATGTCTGATGCTGTCATGTTTCTTGCTGACAAAAATCTCATGCATGATCGTATATCAGTCAGTGAGCTGCTTGATCGTCTTATACATTCCACCACGAAACACACACACACACACACACACACACTGATGTGACTACAAGGGGTGCCTGCTTGTGTACAAGGGATGCAGGCAGTCTGTGCATATTCTAGTTTGTATGAATATGCAGGATTTCAAAAATAAAATCTTTTATACATATATTTTACAAATACTGTAACATAAGAAGGATAGAACCAAACCACCATATTAGACTCATGTACTCATATTGAAAAGAAAAATATACATACCAAAATCAATATCCAACATAGCAGCGTTGGCACCTTCCACCAGCACCTTCTTTCCAGCATGTAAGGCAGAGTGTAGAAAAGAAACTGTCTCAATAACATAAGGTCGTATTCGATCAGCATACACTTTGTACCTCGCAATTTCGGACGGAACATCCACTTTCAATTCAGTAAACATTCGTTGATATACTTCTACTAACCCTTGAAACCTGCAAAACAAAAGTCACTGAAAGTTATAACATCATATTCAATCTTATTTTTAAGCAAATTATTGTATGTTCATGACACACTTGAAGGTCAAGAATACCATCTTTACTCTGCTTAAAGATCCCGTTACCTAAATTTTTTCTACAGAAACTAGGAGAGGGTCCTATAGACGCAAACTTTGTATAAATCCATTCGTTTGGGAAAGGGAGGAGGGTAAAAATAAGTTATTTTATTTTGATGCGACATAATAAGATATATTCAATCAAAATAAATGTTTACATCTTTCATCAGCAATGATTGATCACAACATCCACAGAGTAAAAGATCACAAATTTCAAATATTTTGAAAAATTGATCTGGCTAGCTCAAACCAGTATTGCCAGCGTTTTGCCCCACTGTACCATTGGGACGCAGTTTCACCATAAAATATAATCAACATATTAACGCAATTAAACACAAAATATTTTCAGCCATGGAAAACCATATGTCCGAAACAAAACAAAAATTTACCGGGATTCAAAATGACATGGAAATCATCCACTACACAATCAAGGGAGCCATTATGAACTTCCTCGAACATATTGAAATTGGCAATGCACAACGCCAATAACCCCGCCCTTAACCTCAACGAGATTAATTTTGAAGTAAACATTCTCTATGAAAACATCAATAATTTTTTTCCAAAAAACACACAATCCAATTACCCTCCTCCTCTACCGCCATCCCTCCCTCCCCCCAGAAGTTCCCCTCAACCTGCATGCCACCAACACTTGACGTCACGCTCCCCCCCCCCTCACGCCTCCGCGATCCCGCCCACAGGAATGAGCCATACAGCTGTAATAACCTCAGTGCACACTAATACGCTCAGTGACACGCATCGGCAAGCAACACTATACCAGCACAGGTATGACAAATATCTTTTCTTCTCCCTGTTCCCATTAGTTCAGCTCACATGCCAGCTTTTCACACTGACGTTTCGTTTCCCTAACTTACAGCATCCAAGCAAAGGTGGATTTTCCCACTTTTTCTTTGAATGGAGATAAGCTTGCAATGCCATCCTTCAAGTAAGTGTCCAACTCTCTCACCAAATCCAATCTTCTGTTACAATCAGGATATTTTTCTAAAATGCAACACGCCGTTTTTTTAAGAAATCATTTTTCTCCTTTCGCAGATATGCTACCAATACACGTGTATGCAATTCGAACGGCTTGGTTCGTCTAACAACTACCTATAGCCACAGATCACAGTGTATGCTCTTGATTCATCGCAGAGGACAATAATGCACCAAGAAATTTCAGTTCCTTTTCCAAGGTTCAAATGGACGTAACAACAGAATCAAATCTACCATAGCATGTACCTGATAGGATCAAAGGGTCGCCGACAGGCCCCTTGTGCCTCCGTACTTTTTCTTTTGGCCAACAGATAAAGGGGCAATACGTAGCAAGACTACATACCCATGTAACACCCAAGTGTAATTTTAGCATAGGCTTATATTTCTATTTAAAGTTTTACATTTCATATTTTAGTAGTGCCAAACAGTCACTCCACAAAGGAGATGTTTGATTATGCATGTTTGTTTAGAATAGATATGTCTTTGGTATGTATAAAATGTTGATTTTGCTGTGCAGGCTGAAGAAGGGCACATTGTGCCAAAAACATGTCCCTGCTTAAAATGTATTAAATAAAAATATTATTTTTATAAAATAAATATTGATTGGGCAGAAAGTTATCCCACTAAGTTTTCATTTAGAAGCGTCAATACGGACCTAATATGGATAATAATCCAATCAATCTTCTACATGTAAGTCAAGCAGCATTGAGCGTCACAGGAGCTCATGTCACCATGGACAGTTAAACGATGACTGAGGCTATTGGAACTGAGTCATAACTAGAGACCGGATTTTAAAGGGAATACCTTTTTTTTAAATTTAATTGGAAACAAGAAATAATCGTTACTATGGGTTACAACGGTATTTAAAACTCAAGATTGCCATGTTTTAACTTCCCTTTTTTCCCTTTTTTTTAGCCCTTGTTCCTTTTTCTCCTACATCTGCACTTATTTTCCCTTTTTTTTAAGAATATATGGCAAAACCTCAAGAATTTATTTCACTTTGAGGGAAAATACCTGCATAAAATTCCGATGTAGCGTAAGGAAAAAAGAATTAACACAGGTTCTATACCGAACTGATAAAGAATAGGACGCACCGTTAAGTGGCAGCAGTAGCTTGTAATAGTGATGGTGAAGTAGTCTTTTAGCAATAAAATGCAAAGAGCAGCAAGCAGTTTCAAGGACGATTTAATCGAAACGGATGGTACCGTTATTCGATGTTCTCTAAGTGATATTGTTATTAAAGTAGATGGTTGGTTGGTTGGTTCTTAAGTTTAGGGGCTGCGACAACGCGGTCATGTAGCCCCGTGTACTTTGGGTGTGTGTAGAATCTGTCTGATAACCGGTGTTAATTGTGATGACTGTATTAGTGTGTGTTATCTGTTATTTTAATTTAAGTACTGCAACTTAGAATTTTTCAAATAGTTCCTACTTTTGCAGCCAAGCGCCACCATCAACGACTACTAGGCTAAGTTCACAACTCAGCTGCTAGACGCCACCGCAGTAGATGGAAAACATATAAAGGACAGAATAATTCAGCATCTCAAGTATGCCAAACATGAGAAAAACAAGCTATTCGTGCGAAAGTTTCCAAACAGTCATTTTTACAGGAATTTATCAGAAGGCCGAACAAAAAAGCAGGGAACGAAACGTTTTTTTCAGTGAACTCACAGTTACCTTTGTTCAGTGTGGAATTCCTTTAAATAAGGTAAATAACCCAGCAATGAAGAGTTTCTTGGAAAAATACACACCACGCACTGTTCATGATGAAAGTACACTTAGAAAGAGTTACCTACAACCAATTTATGAAGCTAATGTACAAAAAAGTAAGGAGGTTGTTTGCTTCATTTTGGATGAAGCAACTGATTCACTTTCAAGAGTTGTTCTAAACATTCTTGTGATGCCATTGACAGGAGATCCATCAAAACCAATGTTGGCTGCCATGTACGAATTGGAAAAAGTAAACTCTACATCTATAAAGCAGAGTTTCAATGACTGTTGTTTTAAACTCGGGCCATCAGAAATACAGTACAACAAAGTGTGGCAAGTTGTTACGGACCAAGCATCATACATGGTCTCAGCATTTGCACAGTTGAGGCCTATGTATTCTAATCTCCACCATACAACTTGTATTGCTCATGCTTTGCATAGGGTATGTGAAGCAATAAGGGTTGAATATATTGTTGCAAATGCCTTCATATCCGAACTTACGAAGACGACATTGATTAAAGCTCCAAGTAGAATACAGCTTTACAAGGAAGTTACAGGCCTACCACTACCTAAGTTTCCCATCATAACTAGATGGGGGACATGGATTTCATGTGCTGTTTTCCTTTGTGAACATTTCACCAAGATAAAGGAATTTATACTGTCTTTGGACGATGTTGAATCTGCAGCTGTGGGTCGAGCGAAGGACCTGCTGAGTGACCCGGATTTGGAGACAAGAGCTGTACGCAGTGCATACGTTCAAGTTTCTTCCTGCCGCCATCTTGCAACTGGAAGAACAGTGCTTATCCAAGGAGGTGCAGTGGAGTGTGGTTGAAAGAACTGACAACATGCTTGAGGGATTCGCAAAAGAAAAACTTAAGGCAAGTTTATCAAAGAATCCAGACATTGAAAAACTAGAGAAGTGCACTGATTTACAGTTTAGAGTAAAAACCAAGTATTCCCCACTGGTTTCCGTTGATGTTGAGCACTCATTTTCTTTGTATAAAGATATTTTAAATTCATAGAGACAAAGTTTGACCTTCAATCATATTGAAATGTTAAATGTCATCAGGTTCAATTCGTTCTTAATGCAATAAACACTGTAACACAAGGACACTACATAAGAGAATAGGCCTATATCCTTAACATCCTCAAATGTTGAACATGTAATTGATACCATTCTTTAATGCAGTAAAGTTAAATTAGAAGTGATTAACTGATTATGCATACCTCTTTATTTCCTTTATTCTCTTGACCAGTTCCCTTTTCTTAAATAATCCCTTTTTAATGAATATTTTCCCCCTTCTTTGGACCTTTTTTATTGAATATTTTTCCCCTTTTTGGTCCTTTTTTTTAATGAATATTTTCCCTTTAAAATCAGGTCTCTAGTCATAACCTACTCGCGCAACTGTACCTGTCAATGAAGCAGGCCGACGTGTGACACAAGTAAACATAGAATAGTTCCCATCTCGACCGCCGGCAATCAATTCGTGAAAGGGTAATAACAGGAGTTAATTGTGTTGGTGTGTGTCATTGTCTAGTAACAAGTGCGACGCTTGCAGCACCGCACGGAGTGGGTACGGTCGGCCAGGTTGGGCTGGGCTCTCACCCCTCATAGCAGTCTGCAGACGAAATAGAATGCCAAGCAACAGGCCTCGACCAAGCATTCGGAGGCCAAGAAGACAGACATTATGAGACTTTTCAAGTTTTCCCGGATCAAATGCGAAACTCCCGTATATTTCCCACGTTTTTCCCAGGTCACATTTCCCACATATCCCATATCGCTTGACACCCTGTGTATATATTATATATCTCTTAACCCAGATATTCGTAGACAGATCAATAGCCTGAGTGTAAGGGATCCGATGATGACCTGACGATCGAAACTAGTCATCCAAGTCTCTAAATTAATTTCATGTAATTCTTTTCTGGTGAAGGAATAACACTCATTAAAATTTGGTTACAATCATGTTAACCGACTAAAGAGCATTTAAATTTCATAAGACATTAAAGCGGTGGTTCTCAACCTTCTTTTGCTCATGGCACACTATCCAATGTAGCAAGTTCACGTGGCACAGTGACGTGCGAGTTGGCAACGGTGTGAGAGGGGTCTGAGAACCTCCATCTAGCGCATGCAACCAGTCAGTTGTTTGTAGACATGCTGTCCTAACAACCTGTGTTCTGGCATATTTTGATGTTGATTTTTAGTTTGACACGTTTATGCAATGCCCGGTTAAAGTGTTAAATATTCATTTTTATTAAATGCAAAAAAGTGAAGATTAGTCAGTGAGAACGAACCAGTAAGTCTCGTGAAAATAGTGCAACCTACTGGAACAATTTGTAAGTAAGAGAATTTAAACTTTGATTTTACGACAAGAGGACCAGAAAACTATCCACCACCAGAATGTGTCGTGTGTGGAGAAAATCTAGAGGTTGCGTCGGGATTTGCGCAGAGACAGAAATACATGTCCACGGTTGCAACAGATCCACCAGGTCAGAGGCGGCGTAATATTGAATGGAGAATGAAAGATTTAATTGTTAGCCATTCTTAATGTTGTAATGCATTATTCGGCACACAAATCCCCATAATTATATTATTTTAATTATTAAACATAACAGGGCCATGATTTGATCTCCTTTGTTCGTCACTGGAGGAGTTTTCATCTGTTTTTTTTGCCAATGCCTGTATGACGTTGGGTATCGTACAGATATTTTGTTTCTGTTTCCTTATATCCATCAAACCCTCTCCCCTGCCCTTTCTCCTTCGAGGAGTATCAATATTTTTCCCTCGCCCCCTATTTACCTTCTCCTTCCTTACTACTCTGTCCGCCGTTCTAATTTGGCGCGTTTTTCTACCAAGGTCCATACATTACTTTCTGGCAGCTGCTCTCTGGTGACAGGAATTTCTCTAGTTTTTTGTAATCTCATTGATACACTTTCTTTGGCCACATTGTTTTAATTCCATTGAAAAATGAGGCAAGGGTCCTTCGAAACGTATGGTATTTTATTTTCGCACGGCAATAGCCCAAACACAATGAATAATTTTAATAGTAATCCGGGCCATGAAAGCCTTAAGCAACATACTATTATTACCAGTGCTTGATTTGTAAAATAAGAGGTTCCGGTACTGTGGGCCACCATTCAAACAATGTACATTATATCAATGTATTTTTTATGTAAATCAAAAAATTAAATACATTCGGTTTGAAATTATGCACATGTTCACCAACAATCTTTTACTTCTGGTTTTATAATTTTGTCTTTACAGCTTTATGAAATAATTATTTATTATAAAAGGTATTGTACTTAAACATATTTTACCTCACAGTTTATAAAATTGCCCAAAGTTTAGAAAAGATTTCGTTGTATGTGCCTCCTCTCTCTCTCTCACCTTGCTGTCAGTATCCAGAGCGGAGTGCCATCCCCGAAGCAGTCAAGATTCCACGTACTTTGAAGTACAGTCGGGTCAAAGACCAGGTTGACCTTGACTTACAACTAACGTTCCACAGTTCTAAAAATTATGTTATATATTCGACTTTTCCCCCGATAAGAGGTTTCGGTACGGCGTACCGGTGAGTACCGTCACAAATCTAGCCCTGATTATTACTATTAATCAATTATTGATAATGAATGAATGAATAATCAAAAGGCCTCCTACAGTACGAATGTAGTATTTCAGTGTAATAAAATCTTCAGACAGAAGATGCAACGACACAGGGATTATGGACTAGGCTAATACAGGCCAACTCCAGACTTCACACAAAGTACATTAACATACACGTCAGAAAATGTCTTAAAACTTACTGTTTGATCATAAGTTCCTGAGTCACTTTCCGTGTCGGATTCATCGGACTCAGAACCTGAATCTGGGAGATTGATTATGAACGGTTCCATCATATTGTCTCTGGGATGCTCCCTTTCTAAATCTTCCTTCTCCAACTTTTCTGCGTGTCTGACACAGTCGCTCCACGCCTCTGTTGAAATGCTGTCGACGGCTACGTGCGTGAGCTTTTCCACATCGGCTATCTTAAAGGTATTGTTTTTCTCTGCCACGTGTGCCTTTACCTGCGCCCAAACAAGTTCAAAAGGGTTGTACTGGCAATGGTAAGGAGGAAGACTGACAACTCTGTGATCTTTTCCAGCGGCAATGCAATCCAACTCGTACTTTAAGGACCTGGGTTTGTGTATTCTAACTGTAAAAGTTCATCTCGGGTTTGCAAATTTGTATACGCGATGTTATTCATCAGCCAAGTTAGTATATCTGCTTTACGTGTGCTACTGGTACTTTATCCAACTCAACTGAATGGATGCTTACGGAATTTGGAGGGATGTTACGGAGTAACTGTTCCGTAAACCGCCTTTTAAAGAACATGAAATTCCTGTCCGAGTGATAATCTGTTGAACTGTTTTTTTTACTTGAAGCGAAACAGTAATTTGCACTGCGGAATGAAACCAGAGGATGCCGAACCAGCATGACAGAGAATAAGTACAGCCCCCTCGTCGTATGTCATGCATGCTCCTGAGAAACACGTCTCTAGCTGCAACAATATCACTGCGTTCCATTAACAGTTTTCACCCATTATTACATTTTTGTACTTAAAATCCGCAGAAGTGATGACTTACTACCTCTCATATTTTTAACAAGTTTTATTGTCGTTGGAAATTGCCCTTTAGCGTACATATCAAAAATAATATGCCGCAACAAGTTCCGGTCAAAATTGTCTAGGTTTGTTATTGGTTTCTGGCGGCGAGGATTCTTTCCTGGCGAGCGGAAAGACAAGGTCCCTTTGGCTGTAAGGGAAGATTTTGCCTCACTTACAATTCTCTGTATTGTCTGAGTCCCCACACCGCATGCTGCTGCGAGTTCCTGCGGTGTGGCAACACCGTCGCTTACCTCATCGAGCCCCTCTCTTTCACGCTGTTTTAGACTTTTAAAGTATTTGTGCACTTTGTTAACTACAGGGAGTATCAAAATGAATATCGGGGTTTGAAGGTTTTGTAGCATTAATTACAGCTAACGTACGATCAGAAATAATACATCAAATGAAGAGCAACTCAAACAGTTTGTGCTACAAGTGTTCGAACCTGTGCACATGCGCATGCACTGGTTCCTCCGTTTTCCGTTAGAAGCGCTAGTAGCCAAGATGGCGACTAGGGAGCAGAAACCTTTTGCGTTTTACAGTTTGCAAGGACTGAATCTGTAGTTACAGTGCAATGTCTGTTCCGATTAAGTTCCATTGTAATCCTCCAAGTAATAATAACATCTGTAGGTGGTATCATCAGATTGAAGACACAGGCTGTCTTTGTAAAGGGAAGGGTACCGGCCGACCATCAAAGATTGAAGAACATGTTGAACGAGTGAGAGAGTCTTTCACGCGTAGCCCCAAGAAATCAATTTGGAGGGCTAGTCGTGAATTAGCAGTTCCAGGATCATATGTATGTGCCTCCCCTTTCAGCTGACTTAACGGACTTCAAAAACAGGATTGAAGCAGTTGTTGCAACAATTACTCGATGTGTGCCGTGTGATGAATGGTGTTCACATTGAACACTTGTAGGACAAACTGAGTTGCTCTTTCATTTGATGTATCATTTACAATTGTAAGTCAACTGTAATAAACACCACAAAGCCCTAAATCCCCGATATTTATTTTGATACACCCTGTATTTCTCAGGCTTGCCTATGCACAACCTGTCGTTTACTTCCCTCTGCTTCCATAGCACTCTAAATATACACAATCGCTTCCACTGACTCTTCAAATATTACGATATAATCACTTCGCTTTCCTGACTACACACTAGCTCAGATTCTCAAGACAAACTAACTGTGATTGGTGGGATGGAAGTGAGGCTTGACGTAATGGTAGTGTTGTGTTCTGCGCACTGCCGTCTCAGCTACTTGAGCTCTAGTAAATTGTTAAGACATTTGAATAGCAAATATGGTCACTTACATGCGAAAGATAAGAACTATTTTAGTCGATTGTTGGCATCAGAAGAAAAGGAAGCAAAAGCTATGGTACGGAGAACAATTATTTCTGAAAAAAGCATAAGTGGTCAGTTATAAAGCTGTCAAAATAGTAGCGAATAACAAGCAATCCTGTACTTTTGCTGAGAAAATGAATTTTTCTGCATGTAAGAAAATAGTGAAATTGAATGTTAAGTGATGGCACCGAGAAGGAAATATCCTTGGTTCCATTGTCAAAGATACTATTTCCTGGCAAATTGATGGCATGCCTTTAAATATCCAGTGCAATGTCCATGAAAAGCTAAGCGACTGTCGTTAATTTTCACTACAGCTCTACAAGTCAAACGATACAAGAAATGTTAATTACTGGGTTACATGAGATTTGTTGATGAGGATTCGATTATTGAACAATTCCTTTTGTGCACTAAACTGCCCTCAACGTCAACTGGTTGGTTCAGATTTGTATAATCCAATAACTAGCACCTTGGAACAAAACGGGATGTCTTGAAAACGTTGTCTTTCTGTTTGCACAGATGGTGCACCAGCAATGACTGGAAGATTCAAAGGATTTGTTGCAAGACTGAAACAATATTTCCCTGAGCGTAGGTTCAACGCATTACTTCAGACATCGTGAGGCCCTGGTAATGAAGACTATTCCGATAGAACTGTAAAGTTCTTTAGACTGTGTCCTTAACATTGTAAATTTCGTTACGCCCAGGGCTCTTAAGACAAGACTCCTCAAACAATTGTGCCATGAAGCGGGATCTCGACATGTCACTTTGCTTCTCCATACTGAGATCCGTTGGTTGTCAAAAGGTGGAAAGATTTTTTTGAGTTGAGAAAGAAGCTATTAAATATGTTAATCGTCGAAAAGCCAGACTTTGCAGCTCAGTTCAATAACTGAGCTGATATTTCTAGCCATTTAAATTATTTAAACGACTTTATGCCAGGAAAAGAAGAAAATGTGATGACCTCAACTAATAAAATCACCGGGTTCTTAAGAAAACAGAATATGGAAATCAAATGTGAAAAACAAAAAAATCTGAAGTGGTTTCTTCTTACCTTCGAGGTAGATCCACACTGTGACATAACCCCCGAACTCATTTCAAATACTTTATAGTTCCTGACAACAACATGGCACAATAATTCCCTCCACTGTTTACAGATATTACTGGGTAAGCAATGCTTATGCTATCTCTCCAAAATCCACCACCGACCTCCCTTTGGGGAAGGTCGAGCAGCTTGCAGAACTTACGAACACTTCAAATGAAATATGGTGAACTATCACCTATCAAGTTTTGGTTGTTAGTGAAGAAGTTAGTTAGTTATTGCTGTTTTAAGGGCGGAACTACGAGATCATCTGCCCGAAAGAGTACCCAGTAATAGTAGTGGAAGCAGTTAATACCCTGATGCATTTTTCTACCACCCGCTCTGCGAGCTGGGATTTTTGGCATTAACCAACATAAAAAAACATGAAACATGAGAGCCTTCTCTCAGTTGACCAGGAAATAAACGTGGTTTTGTTTTCTTCAATTCCACCACAAATTGAACTTTTGTGTAAGAAGTGACAGAGTCAAGTTTGTCATTGATAACTCAAACTTGGAATAAGGCATAAAGCAAATAAACAAACTGCAAATAAGTTTAAGTTCTGAAACATTACTATTCTGTTGTTCTTCATTAAAAATAAATATTCAGTGAAATTATCCCAATTACTTTCATTAGCAATATTATAAAACCTCAGAAGTATCGTGTCACACGTAGCTAATCTGTGCCGTGACACACTGGTTGAGAACCACTGCATTAAAGGAACAATTAGAGATTAGGGAAAGGAAAATTGAGTGAAATCTTAGGGCCCATAATTAAAAATTGAATACACTACCCAAAATCCAACTCTGAAAAATATTTTTTTAAATTCTGAACTTACTGATACAATGAGAATGCAATGAATTCGACCTTTAGGTCATTTGGAAAGGATGAATCATACTAGACTTACTTATCGAATCTACAAATTTCCGCAAAACAAACTTATAAGGCTAAAGTGGTACAAACAGAGAAAGACCTCACTGAATAAGGAACACCAAACTTACAGGATAGAAATGTAATCAGGCATATTGTCCACACAAAGGGATTTGAGGAAGATGAGAAGAAACAAACATAATGTACATGGTCAGAAGAACAACAGTCCATGCAAACAAGAGTTTAGTGCTTTTCAGTCAGTCAACACGAATGTTCCCAAAAGAGCGGCGTTATGCCCTAATCCTGAAATAAATTACATGAGATTAATAAATACACTAGGATGACCAGTTTCGATCGTCAAGCGATCATCATCAGATCCATTACACTTAGGCTATGAAATCTATGTTTGAAAATACAGGTGAAAATATTTACAATATGTACAATTATTTAATTGCAGTGAAGGATATAAAAGTTTCAATAATTTCCAAACCTGGCCTAATCTAGATTTTAAAGTGTCATTTTCAACTTCAGCACACTCAAATTCATGTAAATCAACTATTTTTAGCCTATTTTCATTTTATGAAAAAAAAAAAAAAAAAAAAAAAAAAAAAAAAGACTTATGAGATCACCTTTTGTTCATGTGTGTGTCCCCTAATAACTTCTAAACGGCTGGAACGATTTCAATGGAACTCGGTAAGGTCATAGCACCATTTTGGCCGACCCCGACCGTGCCCTTTAAATTTGTTTACGTCTCACCAATCCAACATGGCGGCTGTGTGAAATATTTCACCAGCATTCAATATCTCCGAAACTATTATCGTTATCACCCTGAAATTTTGTACGGTGATAAACGGAACTGCTAGAAGTTCACCTATGTGACTTTTGAAAACCTAGTAACTACAAAACCAGCAAAGTTGCGACTTTTAAATAGAAGTTTCTCGCGATTTAACCAACCAATCGCAATGAAACTTGGTACAGTATATGTTTAAACACATTATAATGCACCGACATCTAACTTAGTTTAATTGTTTACATAACCTCAAGATGGCGGCTGTGCGAAATATTGCACTGGCATTCTATATCTCCGAAACTATTAGTGATATCACCCTGAAATTTCGTACGGAGATAAAGGGCACTACAGGAAGTTCATTTATGAGACTTTCAACAACCTGTTAACTACAAAACGAACATGGCGGCCAAGCGAAGTTGAAAGTTTTAAATAGACTTTTCTCGCGATTGAATGATCCTAACGCAATGAAACTTGGTACAGCAAATGTTAATGCACATTGTAATGCACTGGTATCTAATTTCATACCAATTGTTTAAAAAACCTCAAGATGGTGGCTGTGCGAATTTTAAAATTAAGTTTTTATTTCTTGTGTCGTAATCATGCAATCGAAATGAAAGTTTTAATAATAATGAACCTACGCAATAATTTTCCAATAATGGTACGTAACTCTATGGCGTAACAATCCAACATGGCGACCATTTAGACGGTTCTCAATATCTACGAATCTAATACAGTAATCAAACTGATTTTTTTTAAGGTTCATAGGGGCTATGAACTTAAGTTCACCTATACCACTTTCAAACATCCAACACGGCGGTGACGCGAAGTATAAATATTTAAATGGACGTTTCTCGCAATTTGACCATCCGAGTGCAGTGAAACTTGGTACAGTAAATTCTTATACAAATGTTAATCCACTGGCATCTAATTTAATTCAATTGTTTCCATAACCACAAGATGGTAGCTGTGCGAAATTATAAAATCACGTTTTAACTTCTTGTGTCCTAATCATGCGATTGAAGTTTGAATACTACACCTACACAGTAATCTTCATGTAACAGTACAGAACTCTCAGACCTACATATATAAAAATCCAACATGGCGACCATCCGAAATATTTAGTCGGTTCTCAATATCATACGTACCAACTTTCAAAAAGGGCTTTCAGTAAAACTCGCACGTGCCAAAAAATCCAACAAATTTCGGCATACCCGGCTTGAAACAATAATCCTCCTGGGCTACAAAATACAGTAATTCATGCTTTAAACAGGATATTTCAATGAAATCTTATCTACTTACATCATACGCCAATTATTTGTAGACTAGCATGATCCTCAAGAAAAAGGTGTGAAAAATTTTGGTTTGGTGCATAGATATAACAGGACCTCCTTGAAATAATATACCTTATCACTCACTGGAAATTACTTGCACTTTCAAATTCATAGCTGTGGCATTTTTAGCTTCCTGCAAAAAGTCGGGAGAAAAAGTGCTGGCATAACAGGGACCAGAACTACTGGACTTCAAAATAGAAATAGACTACAGAGATTCATTTGACATGACAAAATTCATGTATTTTTTTCACTTCGGAAAATTATGAGTTCAACAGCATTAACAGTAACCGATGACATAATAAGGGTCTGATTTAAGAGCTAAAGTTGTGCTTTGCTTTCTTCAGAAAGTCAATAGAATATGTGTTTGTGTATCATGCTTCAGAACTTCTGGCCTTCAAAATAGAAATAGCTTCCAGAGTTCCATTGGACATCGATGACCCGAACTGTGTCCTGTTCATCTTAATCAGGCTAAAAATTCGTTCACATTCTGTCTTCGCAATCAAGTACGGAGAAATATCGAGATGTTACACGATCGGCGCTGGCCTCAGTCGTTTGACGAGATTCCCGTAGTTTTCACGATAGAACACTGAGAAAAATCGCGATTTATATAATCGGTGTCACTTTTAGTCGTTCGACGAGATTTCCATTGTCCTTGAGATCGGGCACGGGAAAATTTAACATTATTACACAATCTGTGCCGCTTGCTGTCCGTTTGACAAGAATCCAGCTGTCCTCGTCACCGAATGCGGAGAAATATCGGGATGTATCGCAATCGCTCCCGCTCTCGACAGTTTTACGAGATTCACGTTGTCCTCGCGGTTGGACACTGAAAACGCGATAATATGCATTCAGCGCCGCACCCGGCCGTTCAACGATTGTCTGCCTGTCTATCTGTCCTGGCAGAATGGCGGAGGCAAGATCGAGGTTGGGCACGGTTAAAATTCACGAGCAGTTATGGACATGCTGTATGGTCAGCGCCGTAATTCCCGCTGTCCCTATGCTGTAGTTAGGAGTTTACGGTGGATCACGAGGAGAAATGAAAATCGCGATGCCACGTAGTCATTTTTAAGTTTATTAATGAAGTTCTCACTTTTAAGTATACGGTCATGGAAAAAGTGGCGAGTAGATTTCGGAATGTTTCGTGATGGGTGCCCAATCACCTTTGACAGAATTCCCGCAGCTTTTGTGATCACAAGTTCGCGATCAGGCACGGTCCATTTCACGAGGTTCCCGCAAGAAAGTCGTACGGTCAGCCGGCCGTCTTGAGGATATGATTCTGGAGGATGAACGTTCGAAGAAGGTATCGAATTTTACGAATGATTCTGAGAGGATTGCACGAATAATACAAGAGGGCACATTTATTTCGAATCCGAATCACGAATTAAACAAGATTTCGAGATAACCGGTTAGATTATATATCTGATGGAACCAAAGTTCGAAGGAAAAATCGACATATAACGGAATTTCGAATTAACCATACTGGATGTTGCAAATTTACGAGATGGATAGATTTTAAAAATAATTATATTTCAAAGCTCGTTCGCGATTTTTTCTTTTCGAAACAATATCATTTCTCAAGATTTCAACATTAAATTATTTCGATTTCAATATTAAATTATTTCCCGTTATTTCTGGACTTATATTCAAGATAGTCTCCAAATTTAGAGGTCAATAACAGAAATGAGACGTTTCTGTTGAGTTTCGAAAGTTTCCGCGAATAAACGTGTCGCGAAAAGTCAGGTTTCTTAATAATACACACACATATTTCACACTAAACTAGAAACTCTTGTTGATGCCGAAAACATACGTTGAACCTATGTATAACACTCAAGAAATCCTCAGTATGCATTTCCTTGAGTGCGGGCACGGGGAATAATAGCTTACGCAATCGGCGGCGCATTCATGAAACTTAATCGCCCCATCTGTGAGCCTGGCGGCGCGAGTTTAAATGATTTAAACCGATCTCAGCGAATATTCGTTACCTCCAAATATCCAGACAAAAATTAGCTACTTTTCGTTGCAGGTCGACACCCTGATAATTCACATGTTATTCCGTAACTAAAACACGACCTACGCTTTGTAATTCGTGGTAAAGGTTATCGAACTAATCAACGCATTAAAGAACATGCAAACGGTCATCCTAGATCTTTCATTCAACACAAACAAATCGATATCGATCGATTAGGATTCAGTCAAATCAGGACGCATCTTGTATTCCCAGTCGAGGACTGGAACTATCTTGTGAATATAGTTCAGAGCCATGCATCGAATGTGCGCTGGTCACAGAGCATGTATCGGCGGTAAGGGAATGCTCGTTCTGGCGCGAATTTTAAAAAGAAGATCTTGATACGTAAATCCGTAAAATATTATAGTTCATCCGTAAAACTCGCTGCCTTTCCGGAAAAACCGTAAAAGGTGGCAGGTATGCAATATCTACGAATCTATTACAGCAATCAAACTAAAATTTTGTATGTTGATAGTGGTAATTAATATAAGTAGGATATATGAAAATAGGCTATAGTTCTTCGCGGAACTACTTGTTGCCTTTGTAAAAAAAACAAAAAGTTAAAATTTGTTGTCTAGTGTTATTTATGGTGAAACCAATCATCAACAGGTATTACCCATATGACGAATCTTCAATTTCTGAAGTGAGTGCACTGACAACTGTTAACATCTGTCTATTGGCATGTCAGGGCAAGTGTGGGGCAAGAGGGAAGGCATGTGCACTCCGCATCAATCGTTATCGACTTAAGTAGATTGCGTGCTGTTCTACCTTTGGTACTAATATATACAGTAATACAATATAAAACTAATACTTCTGTAATAATACACAACTCTTCAGTTAAGTGCATGAATACCTCAAAACCATTTATTTAACATGGACTTAAAATACCCATCAGACCAAATGCAAAGCTTGTGCATCATCAATCAATCACTGCAGACTGTACAGATATCTCTATGAAAAGAGATTGCGCCACACTGTTGACAACTCGTAGTTGATACTTCGACCGCCAGCAAGGATTCATCAGATGTGTAATATAAACACACATATGTTGTGATGCACTGATTACAAATTTCATTCACAATATACAGAATATTTCCTAACAATCCTGGAGCTGCAAGTATTGAAACAAACTTATCTGGAATAACTTTTATAAATTACAATGAGTATGAGGCGAAAGTTTGTTCAACACCACAGTACCCGGAAAGCTACAAGGGTTACATGATGACAATGGGTATGAAACAGAAATGAAAAAATGGAATAATTTACATAGGAAAACACAACAACATGGACAACCAATGGACAGGAAGAAAGAGGATAGAAAAGAGAAAAAAAGACAAACAATGACACACAGGAGTGGGCGGAGGAAAGGATTACAGGGAAAAACACTCAAAACGGATCTAGTCATACACCACCAATCCAAAAGTGAACATTAACACCATCAATCCAATCCCAATGGGTTCATTTTGACCTTCCAGTCTCATCAGGAGAGCAGGCAGCAGACAGTTCTTCTGTTCTGTCGTGCAAAACATTGCCTAGAGGATATTCTTCCATACCTTCCACTTCAAGATCAAGATCTCGGTGAAGAATGCCCCTTGTTACTTTGAGCACCAAAATAACCTTTGGTGTACATACCTAGTGAAGTATTCCTATGAAAACATGGTTACCATACATTCCACCCAATTGTTCTTCAATTTAGCTGTTACGCTACTCATTTGGAGCAATGTGACGTCACCCTGATATACCAGTATGGAAACAAACTCTTTCTCCCTTTATCCTATCTCAGGAAAAATTCTTGATATGTACTTGAAATATTAGAAGCCATTGTTGTTTTAAGGGGAGGAACTATGAGGGCATCTGCCCCTTGACTAATAAGGGAATTACAATTTCCTAGTGACTGCAATAAATTAGATGAATTATTTATACACTTAATAGAACACTTCTCACATAAATGAGGGAGGGGGGCTAAATTGGATGGCAAGTTTCGTTAATCAAGTGAATATCATCAGAACCTCCTTATAAACAGTACTGTCATTACTTTCAATGCATATAACTACTGAAGAAACCGACACAAACCCATTAATCCTGAAAGAACACAAAAAATGCTACAGAATAAACATACTCTTATTCGAAATGAACACCATGTGCGGCAACACTGCGGCAAAGACGTTGAGGCCACTGAACAAAAGCTGCCCGAATCGTGTCCAGTGGATTTTTTTTTTGACAGCTGACATGATTGTTTTTTTTTTAACATGCCGTTGATATGCTATCGGCTCGAGCTTCTGCCACAGAATATAATCCAATGGATTGAGGTCCGGACTTCCACTAGGCCAGTCAGCAGCAGCAATGAACCATGGGACATTGGTTGCCAACCACTGCTGCGTGGTTTTTGCTTTGTGTGCAGGAGCGCTATCCAAATTGATACGTCGTATCACCTTTTCCACCATTTTCTGGTAGAAAGCTGCAGAAGATTTTACTCCACCTTCGCAAAATTGCACCTCCGATGCCCCTTGCTGCACTGCAAACAACTTCCTCCTTGCACAAACAGCATACACAACCTCTTTTCTGCATACACACCTAGGAAGCGATCTGACGCAATCAACAGTTGCACCCGTTTTTCAAACCATGCTATTGTCCAAAACACAAATTGTTCATTGATACTGAGAAGTTTCAGCGTCGAAACAATTTCCTTAGCTCGCTTTCCGCAACAAATTAACGTCAATACAGCGATATGATTCTCGTACACTCCCCACTCCATCATTCACTGCTGCATGCTAATAGCACCTTGCTAGCCAGTTACTGGCGGAGTCGTGAAGGTGACCTTGTGGACGACATACAGCATTGCTACGCTTCTTCATTCACAATTACCATACTATAGCATGTTGAGAATTTACTGACAGAACATATGGCAGTACTATGTATACAGTATCTACAAAAGTTCCACATGCTTAGCATCTTCTTATAATTCCAAAGCATTTTGCTCATCCCTTGGCATAAGGGTGGATCATATCAAAATTTCTTTCAAAATTTCTTTCAGACAAAGATTTAGTCCTCTAAAAATTACCTAACCTCTCGTCTGAAAGAAATTTTTTGGTATGACCCACCCTTACGCCAGGTTATAAACTTGCAGCACATTTGCAACCGACCATCGGATTAATATAAATGCTCTAAGTGACGACGCTGGCCGCCACGTCGCGCGGTCATAGAAAGTTGTGGTGATATATAACTTTTTCGATAAAGGCCTCTATTTCCACCCCCTTGGTCCGATTTTGCCCATTAGCGAACTCAACTGAGATTTTGAATGGTTATATTAAATGAATAATTTGAAAGTGATTGGTGCAAAATGACTGTAGTTATCGTGTCCACAAGAACTATATATATATATATATATAATTTGCTGGGGCCATCAATGACCACATTAAGTCTTGAGGCATTTGACACTGAACTTGGCCTTCTTCAGAGCCAAGGTTTCCCTCATTCTTTGTGAGTAGGCCTGCTTACGCTCCTCTGTCGAAGGGGCACTGTGTCTTCTCTTCGGTTTCTCGTCTCGGTTTAGCCAGTTTGTCAACATTTTCTTGTGGAAGAGATCTGTGTTCAGGACGTCTTCAGCTGAGATATGTAGCATTTGCAGGTCTTCTTTGGTATTTCTAAACCAGGGAATTGTGGTTTTGGGGTTTGAATCAAAAAAGTGAAAGATCTCTTTAGTTAACTTCCTTCCGAACATTCTTTTCAGGAGACCATGAAATTGTGCCCATCTTTTTTGGATTGTGTCGGTAATTTTCTCTATTTTGCTGTAGACTTCCTTGTTGGATCTATTTGGATGAATTCCATTTTTGTACTTCGATCCCAAGATTCGCTTTGCACTCTTTTTTCTCCAGTTCTTCAAGGAGTCCTTTGTTGGCATTCAGAGATAGGGTTTCGGCTTCAGAACTGTTTCATAGTGACGTATCTTGGTGTTTTGGGAAAGGCATTTTTTGTTATAGATTGTGCGGGATGTTTGGTAGCCTATTTCCAGTTTGCGTACTCGTTCCCGAAGTGCTTCTTTGTCCAGTCAATTTTTCATGATGATCTCACCCAGGTATTTGAATTTGTCTACTCAGGTGATGTCCCCGTATTTTGTAAGGATTTTTGGTGAGCCTCTTTGATGTTAGTCATTACTTCTGTTTTCTCAAACGATATCTGCAGACCAGTTTGTTCAGCAATTTCCATAACATTTCAATTTGAGCTCTAGCGTTTTCTACGTTGTTTGAGAGTACAACAATATCATCGGCAAATGCTAAGCAGTCTGTTGTGACCTCCTTGGATTTGGTTCCTATTCTTAGTGGACTGTAGTTGTTAGTTAGTTATTGTTGTTTTAAGGGGCGGAACTACGAGGTCGTCTGCTCCTCTTAACACAGATTAAAGAATACAAATTTGGAATTGAATTTAAAATTTTGAGGTGGACGCCTAAATTTAAAAAGACCAAAAATTAATAAAACAAAAACAAAAAATTAAATAAAAATTATAAAAATAAACAAAAATTACATAAAAACAAAACATTATCATTCAAAAACGAACAAGTCGTTGAGTCGATTTATACTGGAAAATTTAGATTGCTGGCCCTAACCCACTCTCACTTATAAAGCGGATAACGCGATCAGCAGCCACCGCGTCATCGGCTAATATAAGTTTGAGTGTCGTCTGCAAACCAAGGTTTCATCGTAAGTCAGCAAGATCCACACACTCTGTGAAAATGTGGGCCACGGTGAAAATGACTCCACAGGTACAAAGTGGGGGGGATCTTCCCTTCTCATCAGATACGAGTGGGTGGATCTTGTATGACCTATCCTTAGCCTACACAAAATGACAGACTACCTCCGTGACCGGAAAGAGCTCCGCCACACGCGAGCAGTTCCCTTGATCGCTCTCAGTTTACTGGGCAGTGGGTCAGCTAGCCACTGACTCTCCCAAAAAACCAGAACTTGTAGGCGTAACTGAGAGCGAATATCTCTAGCAGATACCTCCATTGGTCGAGGTGGTAGTGATACCGCCTCTTTTGCAGCTTGATCAGCTAACTCATTTCCAGCAATTCCCATGTGGCTTGGAAGCCACAGAAAGGTGATTAGAGTGTCAGCGTGGCACAGCCCGGCTAGTAGGTCCTGGATTCGCTGCACTAGGGGGTGTTGCGGGAAACATGTAGCAATTGACTGCAACGAACTCAAAGAGTCGGTACACACGAGAAAGTGGATTCGTGCATCCTGTAGTGCAAACTGCAGAGCTTCATAGATGGCAACGAGCTCTGCAGTAAACACACTACAGGCCTCAGGCAAAGAGATCTTGGTATTTGCACCATCAATAATGTAAGCACAACCCACCTTCTCGTCCACCTTCGAACCATCCGTGTAGAGAATGCCAGCGTCCGGAAATTTGCGAACTATGCTGTGGAACTGCCTCCGGTAAACGGAGGCATCCGTGTTCACCTTAGGACCTCGGTGAAGATCTAACCGAATTTCCGGACGAGGGACTTGCCACGGAGGCACCTCGCTAGATGTCCGGATCATACAGGGACCTACAGCCACTCCTATTTCAGTACACGAGCTATCAAGTCTAATACCAACCGGCCGAGTGGCATGAGGCCGGTTGGCGTACCCCTGGTGGTTTTGGGTACCGAAGAGAGCTTGATAGGTCGGGTGTTGCGGCATTTGACACACATTGGCAGCATATGCTAAAAGCATATGTTGGCGTCTTATTTAAAGGTGGAACACCCGATTCGGAGTGTAGGCTGGGTATCGGGCTGGTCTGGAAGGCACCGGTAGCCAGCCTAACGCCACTATGGTGGATATTGTCCAGCATTTTCAAGGTTGCCAGCCTTGCTGAACCGTATGCCGCAGAACCATAGTCTAGCCGGGACAGGACAAGGGCTTGGTAGAACCGTAACAGCACCGCACGGTCAGTCCCCCATGTAGTGCCACTAAGAAACTTGAGCATGTTCAGTTTCCTGAGACATGTCATTTTTAATTGCCGTATATGGGGCTGCCGCGTTAATTTGCTGTCAAAATGGAGCCCCAGGAAGCGATAAGTGTCAACCAACGGCAACGCAGCATCCCTGAGATGTAGTTCAGGGAGTAAATGTAGCCTCCAGAGCCGACAAAAATGGACGACGGAGGTTTTCGCTGCTGAAAACGAAAACCCCGGTCGTGAGCCCACCTGTCGACCCGGTTGATAGCTAGCTGCAATTGCCGTTCCACGACTGCCATACTTCCAGAGCTGTAATGCAGAGCTAAATCGTCCACACACAGCGATGGAATTACCGCGGACCCGGCGGCGGCTACAATGCCATTTATGGCAATCGCGAACAAGGTGACACTCAGCACAGAACCCTGAGGAACTCCATTTTCCTGAGTATAGTATTGCGATAATGTCCTACCGACCCCTACACGGAAGAGTCGGACGGACATGAAATTCGCAATGAAAGTCTGTAGATTACCACGGAGTCCCCACTTGTGAAGGATGGAAAGGATCCCGTAGCGCCATGTGGTGTCCTAGGCTTTCTCGAGGTCAAAGAAAACAGTGACTAGGTGCTGCTTTCGGAGAAATGCCCCCTGTATGGCGCTCTCAAGTCGCACCAGATGATCAGTGGTGGACCTATGAGAGCGAAATCCACACTGGTACTCAGACAGGAGACCTCTCTTCTCCAAGAACCACACCAGTCGACCGTTCACCATCTTTTCGAGCAGCTTACATAGGCCATTTGTCAGACAAATGGGCCTATAGCTGCTTACAAACTAGGGATCCTTTCCAGCCTTGGAAATCGGTATCACAATCCCCTCTTGCCATTGAGATGGAAACTCCCCTTCAATCCATATACGATTGAAGAGGATCAACAGTTGTTTTATACTGGCTTCGCACAGATGTTTTAACATTTGATTATGTATGTTATCTGGTCCAGGAGCCGTATTCCCGCACAGTGCAAGCGCACTGCCCAGTTCCCATTCAGAGAATGGTACATTATAGGACTCCGAAGCAGCAGTGGCAAAGGACAAGGGGTGAGTCTCTGCCTCCCGCTTCAGAGTCAGAAATGTAGGATCGTAACTCCCAGAGCAGGATACATCGGAGAAGTGCGAGCCAATACTGTTGGCAATGGCGAGATGGTCCGTGATGATATCTCCATTGATGGATACTCCGGGTATCGACAGTGATGTCGGGAGTCCGGAGATCCGACGAAGCTTAGTCCACACTTGAGATGAAACAGTATGGGCCGTCATAGATGACACATACTTTTCCCACGTAGTTTTCTTACTCTCCCGAAACAGATATCGGGCTCTAGCACGCATCCTTCTGAAGGTGATAAGGTTGGCCATAGTGTTTTGCCTCCGATAGCATTTGAAAGCACGTCGACGATCTTTAATGGCTGCTGCAATCTCGGCTGTCCACCAAGGGACAAACTACCGGCGTGAGTTGCCGGATGAGGAAGGTATTGTTTCCTCAGCAGCAGCCAAAATACCATTCGTTATGTGAATGGTATGATCGTCGACACTCTCAAAGGTATCTTCGACAAACACCGCACGTGCCGTGAAAGTTGGCCAATCAGCCCGACGGAGAAGCCATCGACTTGGTAACTCGATGGCTCTCTGGTTTGGAAGAGTAACAATAATTGGAAAATGGTCACTATTATAAAGGTCATCGTGTACACCCCACTGTAGCAGGGGAACCAGCGCACGACGTGCGTAGGTTCCCCTGTGTTCAACAGACACAGGTCCAGCCGCCTGATCAGCCTCTCAAAATCTCTCCCTTTACCACTAGTGGTAGCGGAGCCCCAGATGGTGTTGTGGGCATTAACATCTCCCAGAAGGAGAAAAGGAGGGGGGAGCTGAGAGACTAGATCCACCAGCTGGTTGTAATCCGGTTGAGAATCAGACGGGATGTACACGTTACATACTGTTGCCATTACTGGCAATAAGTACGAACTGCAACTGCCTCTAGCTTTGTACGCAACGGCACCTCTTCACTAAAGAGGCTAGAGTGGACGAGAGTGCAGACGCCACCAGCGGCCACAGCTCCGTCCACCCGGTCTTTAGAGAAGAGTTTGAAGTGACGCATTGTTGTCTCTTGTCCAGGACGAAACCTGGATTCCTGAAGACAGACAATGGTTGACGAAAACGAAGATATTAATTGGCGTAACTCAGCGAGATGAACAGAATAGCTATTACAGTTCCATTGTAATAGTGCCATGGTGTGGACTTAAGTAGAAGTGGGTCTTCTACTTATGCTTGACTGTTTGCCACCCTCCTCCATCTCTAGTTAGAGATGATGAGGCAGGAGAGCACACCTCAATCTCCACATCTCCTTCCGAAGACGAAGAAAATGGAGCGGGCACTCTCTTGAGTTGCGCGCGGTCGTCGTCGGACCTCACGAGTCTCGCTCTTGGGGAAGAGCGAGAGCGGTGTCTAGGGACTTTCTCCCTGTCCGAAGACTGGATGCTTGTGTCCGACACGCCCTGAGCATGCTTCTTTCTAGACCGACGCACACGTCTATTCGGGGAAGTAGGTGGTCCTTGCAAAACGAGGCCGCTCCAGCTGGCACCGCTCATTTGGTGATGGTAGGAGCGGAATGGTCAGCAGATGGCTAAGCAGTCTTGCATGCATGAGAGGAAGAGAAACGGCGCTGAACCGCCCCTCTCTTCTCCGCCGGTGACTTATTTTTCCTATAGGGGAGTTCCTCCACTCTAATGGGTTTGGCTTCTGCGGGCATCACTCCCTTGATGGTCGAGGGAGCAGAAGGCCCAGCAGATGAAGGAGCCATCCCATCAGCCGGAGGTCGAGAGAGACGGTGCCGCACCGTCTCCCTCTTCTCCGCTATCTTTGTCTTATCAGGTGGCCTGGATGACGATCCAGCCCCAGCCCCGGTCGCAGAAGTCTTCTTTGCCTCGTTGGCAAGGGAAGACTTCTTCTCCAACCGTTTCGGAGAGGAAGATGGTATAACCGGCGCCTTTTTCACAATGGCCGAAGAAGGTTGTGTGACCTTCTTCGGGCTGACAGGGACAGCGAGGGGAGACTTTATGATCTCAAGAGTAGTTCGTCGTCGAGGGTACAGCACGGGGAACGAAAGTGGCAGGGGTGATAGGAGGCGTCACCTTAGCCGCGAAAGATACCGGAAATTCGGGTGCAGTCATATCACGGTATCTCTTTCGAGTGTTGTGATATGAAAGCCGATCCAATGTTCTGATTTCTTGGATCTTTGCTTCCTTGCAGAACTCAGGGCACTGCTTCCACCGCAGAGAGCGACTTCCTTGGCAGTTAGGACACGTCGGGGGAGGCGTACACCCCACCCCGTCATGTGTCCCCTTGCCACACTCTCTACACACCGCCTTGGCAGTGCACCTGGCAGAAACATGACCAAATTTCTGGCAATTGTAGCAGAGCATAGGTGGAGGGATGTACGGTCCAACGTCGCAATGGTACGACGTGACCTTCACCTGCTTAGGCACTACATCACCCTCCAATTGGAGAATGAAAGTGCCAGTATCGGCGCTATCATTTCCAATTTTCCGGGTGATGCTCCTAATCCTGGTGACGCCTCGCTTCCCCAGATCCCGCATCAATTCCGCGTCGCTGTTTAAAATGAGGTCCACGGACCTCATTTAGCGTATCGTGCTTCTCAAGCTTAACGGGAATTTCGCCGAAATTCATGCATTCCAGCAACGCTTGGGTTTGCTGCCGGTCAACGGTATGCAGCAGGAGCTACCCGTTCCAGAGCTTGGAAATCCCGTTAAGGTCGCGATATTTCCCCTCGATTTCCTCTGAAAATAGGATCGATTTTACCTATTTAAAATCTCCTCCGTCTGTCCTGGTAGCTACCAGGTAGTTAGTTAGTTATTGTTGTTTTAAGGGGCGGAACTACGAGGTCATCTGCCCCAAAGCTACCAGGAAGCGAGGGGCCTGTCAACAGGGAACTTCTTATTAAATGCCTCATCCCAAGGCTTATACACCTTGGGATTCGGTCTACACTCCAGAGACGGCTTTTTAAGGGGGCCACCCTGTACAGATTTCCGAGAGCGCTTAGACATCCCGGAAGAAATCCTCCCCGAACACTGCCCACTCCGAACGGGGGCCATCACTGTGGGCGCCACCCAGCCAAGGCAATACCTACCTGGCATAGCAGGTATTGCCCGGGGTCCCAGTGCCTCGAATAGGCACTTCCCCCTCTGCATGCACAGTGATTTATGCAGCTCCAGTATTCGGCCATGCAGGGACCTTCGTTGTAAGGCGGATACTACTGTAGGGTACATGGCGCACCCACCTGACGGGATGGGGCATAAAGTCTAGGCTTTCTGGCCAGATGGCCAAGCTGGTGGCCCTTCTCCTAACAGCATGCATGTTTATTTCTATAGGTCAAACCAGAACTGGGACCAGAAATCCAAAATCGACCTTAATAAGTCGCCTTTTAGGACAGGCAGGGGATATCGTGGATGAATTCTGCCCTTCCCATCCACAGGGGGTCTGAACAAATCAATAACTGGCAAGTTATTCGGCCTTGTCGGCCCTATTAGTCGCCTCCTACGACAGGCAGGGCATACCGTGGGTGTATTCTATCCCGCACCCACACGGGGGGGGGGACTGTAGTTGGTTTCCTATAATCTCGCCCGCCGGTTCTCATGATCTTTTCAAGAACACAGTTGAAGAGTATCAGGGATAGCCCATCACCTTGTCGGACTCATGTTTTGATGTCAAAGGAATCCGAGAGACATCCGTGGAACTTCACCTTGGATTTTGTATCGGTCAGGGCGGTTCTAATTAATGCCACCAGTTTCAAATCAACTCCAAATTCATTTAAGATGTTTAGCAGGACTTCCCGGTCAATCGAGTCGTACGCTTTCTTGAGTCCACAAAGAGACATACTGCTTGGACCTTAGTGTACAATATTTGATGATCGTTTTGAGATTTTGGATCTGCTTGGCCGTTGAGCGACTTTTTCTGAATCCTCCTTGGTATTCACCTATTTGATGTCCGACTTGTGCTTCCCAACGCTCCAGGATGGCAAGTGATAGAATTTTGTAAGTCACGGGTAGCAAAGATATTCCTCTGTAGTTCTTCATGCTACCTTTTTTGTGTAATGGATGGATCAAAGTTGCTGTCCAATCTGTGGGTAGGGTCTCCTTGCTCCAAATTTCTTCTATTTGCTTTTTCAAGATATCAAGTGATTCCTCTGGGGCATTTTTCTATTGTTCTTCTACCACTGAGTCTTCCCCCGGCGCTTTGTTGTTTCTGAGACGGGCAATGTGGCGCTTGATTTAATCTTTGTCAGGTGGTCTGGAATTTGGGTACCTGGATAAGGGTTCCTTGGTCTCAATGAGGCTTTGTGGTTTAGAGCAGTGTTTCCCAAACTTTTTTTGGGGTGTACTACTTTAATAGATGAGAATTTCTCGCGTACCAGCTAATGGTTGGGAGATATAGTAGCTATAACCCCATCACACCAAAAGATGGATTGTAAATTGTGTTTCTTAGAGTTAGACTGTTAGAATTAAAGTTCAAATAATAAAAAGTGTGTCCAGTTTTTTTAAAATATTATTTATTACAATAAGTATTCAATTCAAACATTCATAAATGACACTACAAATAATATTAATAAAAGAACTCTTAATAATTAAACATAAAACCCAAAGTTCAACTAACAACTTCAATGTGAAGGGCGAGCTTGAAGATTAGAAGCCAACTTAGGAATGCTGAGTCTCAAACGAAGATCGTTTACCACTGTAAGGAGCATATTCCGGTATTTATTCTTGAGATAAACAAGTGAAGTAAATGCAGTCTCACACAAGTACGAAGTAGTGAAAGGCACCTAAAATCTAACTGCTTTG
The DNA here is from genome assembly GCA_946902985.2 of Meconema thalassinum. Taxonomy (NCBI): domain Eukaryota; kingdom Metazoa; phylum Arthropoda; class Insecta; order Orthoptera; family Tettigoniidae; genus Meconema; species Meconema thalassinum. The sequence goes on along the minus strand of OX336388.2, from coordinate 1,606,886,211 downwards.
TCAGCTATGTTTGCATAGTCTGCACGCCTCTCAACCCAAAAGTTCTCAAGAGCCATTTTTGAAAAAGTTTGCTTTAGTTTTGAATCACAATTCAATTCATAAAACTGCCCCTTATCTTTGGTCTTAAAGTCCTCCGGCAACATATCAATGTTTTTATATTTGTAAATTTTATATCTTTTAAATTTTTATTTTTATATTTTTCGTAACATCACCGCGTACCACTGCAGCAGTATGCGCGTACCACAGTTTGGGAAACGCTGGTTTAGAGCAATTATGTAAATTCTTGTAATAGTCCGCCAGTATGCTACAATTTTCTTCATTTGACGTCGCCAGTGTGCCGTCCTTTCGCTCAAAGCAGAGAGATGGTGGTTTATATATACATTTCTGAACTGATGGCTTTGGGGTCTGGGGGGATGTAACTCAAAGATATGTCGACATTATCTGAAAGTTGCTACATGGTACCAATTGTAATAGGTAGCTTTCTGATAAAATCTCTCTAATAAGTATATACTAGCAGAAGTATCCACTCTTCGAATGGTCTTCGGTATTAACAACCAGACGTTATCAATTGAGCTACCATTAGGGGCTTGTCATTCCTTCATAAGTTTATCAGAACGAAGTTAGTTTTCTGGATATATCGCAGATACTATTAATTTAAGGGCCATAAGAAGTGGTTTTCGGAGACCCTTTATAGACTCCCTAGTTTTGTGTCACACATTGAGAAATGCAACATATGCTTTGGTCGTCCTTCTAGGATTATTTTTCGCCTATTTTAGGATGTATTTTGAAAAGTTGTTCCTTATACCCACCCTTTTATGAGAAGTACATTGAAGAGTTTTCTGAATGATTGGTGTATTGACTCATGATTACAATACCTAATTTTACGATGCTCCAAGCACCCGAACATGAATTATAGACGTACATAAACATAAAGATATATCAACCACACAGTATCAAACAAAATCATCTTTACGATGAACCAGTTTGTCGACAAAAATATGATTAGTTAAAATGTGCTCTCAAACTAAATTCACCTAACGTGTACTTCCTGTTCTAAAAATATTATATTGAAAACATCGTAGACTAAACACAATATATGTCAACCCAGGAAGACCCCATTAATAAACATGGAAATTCGGGATTTTTAGCCTCCAATGGCCCAAATTCCTAAAAGCTGCAAAAAAACACTATTCCAATCCAGGAATTCTTGAAAATAATGTTGCTGTTTGTAGCCCGGTGAAATTAGACAAATCAAAGGAAAAAATTCCCTGAGTTTTGAAAATTTGTACGGTTGTTCCTTGGTATCCGAATTTCAAGAAAATAAAAAGTCCTTATGGGTGGGGGGTGAGCTCGAGGAAGGGGAGCCCTTTATGGGGGCCCTTGTTTGCTATTCGCTTGTATCTCAGTAACTATCACTCGTAGCGACAAGTTGTTTGAATAAAACGTTAAGATAATAAAATTTACTACAAAAATGGTCCAATGCTGTTTTTATGTAGGACTAATACTTTTGGAGTTAAGGGGCCGAGAAAGTACAAACATTTCCAAAAATTGGGATTTATTTATTATAATGAAACAATAAAGTGTCAGGGTCGTTTATCAATCAAGCAGTCATCTTGTCAGGGTCGTCAATCTCATCTTTGTCCATGTTTGCGTCATCTACAACTGGAAGGCCATTGGTGCAGGCTCCCTCGCAGTTTCCACACACTGTTTTGCAGTGGATTCCTGCCTTGCGACACCCACAAAGCGTTTCACAACCTGTCGCACATTTGCAGAAAATTGTGTTGAGGACGGAGGCAAGGGCAGCAGGTTCCATTGTCATAACAGGTCGATGATTGCCATCGACACCCCTCGCCCAACCTTTAGCCCATTTTCACCAATGTTATCATACATCTTCAGCGAAAGGACCACTAATGTGCCAACGTCTTGAGCAGAGGGGGCTGTTCTCATCCTCTCTATCGGCAGAGCAGGAGGAAGCATTCGTGCTGGGGTGAGGCACTTTATACCGCCCATGCTGTGGAATGTTTTAAATTCGTCTCAAGTGGCAACGTTATAGTCAGCATAATGGCCAAAGACACCTGATGGAACAGTTGTTGAGGATTGTGAATGGCAGATACCTCCCAACATTTTAGCATCATTATATGAGGCACTGAGGGAGCCTCCGTGGCTAAGGCGGCAGCACGTCGGCCTCTCACCGCTGGGTCCGTGGTTCAAATCCCGGTCACTCCATGTGAGATCTGTGCTGGACAAAACTGAGGCAGACAGGTTTTTCTCCGGGTACTCCGGTTTTCCCTGTCACAATTTCATTCCAGCAACACTCTCCACTATCATTTCATTTCATCTGTCATTAATTTAATCATTGGCCCAGGGGAGTGCGTCAGGCCTCGGCAGCCGGCACAGTGCATATCCTCGCCGCTAGATGGGGGCTTCATTCATTCCATTCCTGACCCGGTCGGAGACTGGAAGCAGGCTGTGGATTTTTTCATATGAGGCACTGAACCCAAGATTTGCTAGCACGTTTACCAAGCTCTTAGCACCAAATTTCCGATGTATAAAGGCAATACCATGCATGATAGGGGAAACAAAAGAACGAGGGCGTAGAGCGCTTATGATGGCATGGGAAAAGGACACTTCTCTTTTCTTCGCTTTCACTGGATCCAGGGCCCTTGAACTTGAAAGTGCTTCCAAGAAAACAGAGAGAGAGAGTAGAAGGGACCATCTGATCAGCCTCATCAAGGAAACCATCACTTGCGGGGTAACGACTAGTGTCGTAAGCTTGACTCTGTACGTCTCTTTTTATTATAGCAGCTGCAGTTCGAACAACTCTCAAGGGTTCTTCTTCTGCAGTTTTACCCCTCGAACTGGAATCATACCACGATGTGTTCAAAATGTTGTGACCCAATTCCCGAAAGCAAAGCACAGTCTTGTGCGGGGAGTGCAGGTGGGTGACTATTAAACGATCACCATATGTCTCCTTCAGTTTATCTTTGACTGTTCTCATCGATGGCTTTTCTATTGCGTCCATCACTTCATCCAGGGAATACAGTCAGTCATCTTTGCCATTGAGAAAATTGTATATCTCTTCCATTGCACTTGCCACATAATCATTGACAGGACGCCCTCTTTTCTCACCGGTTGAACGTTTTCTTGAACATAACTTTTGGCAGCAGTTGTAATGTTAAATAGCATCAGCTGCAACCAAATCACCGACAATACTGATCGGTCTTGATACTTATTGTCCCCATTCGTCCTCCCTTTGAGTGGCAGCATCCAAAACGTTTTGCTTCATCTCTAGGCTGCGTACATTGTAGACTTGCTGACGTTGGTCCACAGGTTTTTTCTTCTGTTTCTGATGAAACTCGTCATCAATCAGTTCACAGCAAAAGAAACACTTGCACTGGAGCGCCGAGATCTTGATTGTCACGTCGATGGCTCATTTCTCGAAGGAACAGTAATGGTGTTCGGTCTGGTATCATGTTTTCGACAGGAAGTGTGAACAACTCCGTCTGTTTCGTTTTTGAATCGGTCCTTCTTCCCATCATGTCTTGCTTTCCCCTTTTACCAACAACCCCGGCGTCTCTAAAAGCCACGGTAGTTAAAAGGGACGTAAAACCTCATTATTATTATATTCAACAGTCTTATCACAAATCAAACACCTCTCAGCCATTATAATGAGGAGAGAGTGGAATTACACGGACAATGAATGCTCTTCACTCTTGTACTTCTTTACTTGTTTCCGAAACAAACAAACAAACATAATATGCTGCCTGTTACCATTCTTTGTTAAAAAATGGTTGTTATTGCCATGACGACAATGTTTAGCTCTTCTCAGTAAACGAAATTAACCACCAGTTAATTTTTAACAATCGTTGGTGACAGGCAGCCTTAATATTATATCTGAAATACTCATAAGCAAGGCGTATGTTGGACTTGACTCAAAATGTCAACAGAACAGTGAAGTGAATTCAAATATCCTAAGTATTTATACTTTGTAAATGGACAGGGCATTTTGCCAAATCCCTGTGGGCATCAGTTATGAAAATGGCTAGAGCAAAAGCATGGTGTACTGTATTATAAGTGAAAGAATAAATTATGTTTTGTAAGTGGAAAGAATAAGACGGGTAGTCCTATTTCAGTTCCTAAAATAGTGGTGACCCCGACGTGATTAATAACGCAGATATTGGTAAGTCTCGATCTGGTTATATTCATAAATTTTAACAATGGAAGTGCTTGTAAAGAGGCGAAAACCTGTGAGAACGAGGTTCACTAAGAATTATGATGACCTGTTGCAATTATTAAATGATGAAGAAAATTGTAAAGAAGAAATTGTAAGAAGCAAATTAACAACTCGGGAACGGTTAACTACCGACTTACATAACCTCAATGAACAGGTGGCAGCATTAATGTTAGAAGAAAGTGATCAATCTGAAGGTGAATTTGAACGAGAATACGAGAGTGTAGAGAAGTTCAATGAGGACATGGATTGTGCACGTGTGAAAGTAGAACAATTTATTGTGAGGCAACATACCGGTGTCCAAATCACAAATAATGGGCAGTCAGTCATTTCTTTCCCAAACTCCAGCAGACGAAAACTTAAGTTACCCAAAATTGAATTAAAGAAGTTCAGTGGGGATATAAAAGACTATCTTGGCTTTTGGAGCCAATTGAGGCGAATTCACGAGGACGGGGATTTGGAAAATGAGGACAAATTCCAGTACCTGATTCAGGCTACCACAGAAGGCTCCAGAGCTCGGGAGATTGTTGATAGCTTCCCTTCCACTGCGGAGAACTATAATAAGGCTATAGAGAGCCTGAAGAATAGATTTGGAAAAGAAGAATTGCTCATCGAATATTATGTAAGAGAACTCCTGACACTAGTGATAAAGAATGCCACTGAAGACGGAGGAAAACGTGACACAGCTCGCCTCTATGATAACCTAGAATCGCACCTGCGTGCTTTAGCGTCAATTGGTATGACTTCAGACAAATATGCTGCCATGCTCTTTCGGCTCGTGGAGTCCTGCATCCCTGAAGATATTCTTAGGGTGTGGCTGAGAAGTCCAATGACAATTGATAATGAAGAGGGTGGAAGCAAAATCTATGGAGACCGGTTGAAGCACTTAATGCTATTCCTCAGGAAGGAAGTTGAAGGCGAAGAAAGAATTTCTTTGGCGAAAGCGGGCTTCAGACTGAGTGAGGTTAGTCCACAAAGATATAAGAAGCAGCAACCTGATAAAATTGTACCTACTACAACAGACTTGTTCTCCGGTGAGCAGAAGAAATATAAATTGACGTGTGTGTTCTGCGGAAAACCACACGAGAGTAAGGAGTGTTTTCAAGCACAGAGGTTGTCTTTAAGTGAGAAGCAGGACATGTTAAAGAGAAACAAGGGATGTTTCGTCTGTCTGAAGCCAGGACATCGTGCTAAAGATTGTAAAGGTAAAGTGAGCTGCATTGTCTGTTCTAAGAAGCATTGCACCATCATGCGTCCACAGCTGGAAGTCAAGCAAAAGGACCAAAAATGTGAGGGAAAGCCAGAACAAAACCAGAACACCTCGCTTTCAAGTCAGTGCTCCTCGGATGTAGTTCTTCAGACCCTGCTAGTGAATCTTGAGGCCTATGGGAGGAGACGGACCGTAAGAGCACTCATCGATACCGGTTCACAGCGGTCAAACATATTGGAAAGTACTGCGCGGGAAATGGGTTATCAACCAGTCAAATCAGAAGTCGTGATACAAGCCTTATTTGGAGGGGGTTCATCCAAGAAAATGGAGCACCAATGTTATGATGTTCTCTTGAAGAGTTTGGTAGATGACTATTCCTGCATGATTCAAGTTTTAGACCAACCAATAATATGTGTGTCAATCTCACGGCCATATTTAAGTACTTGCATGGGAGAATAGAGGAGGAAGGGGATTCACCTCACAGATGTTGGAGCTGGACAGCCACCAATTGAAATCCTGATAGGATCGGATGCACTAGGGAAGCTGTACACTGGAACTGTAAAAGAATTAGAGTGTGGACTCACTGCTGTGCAAACTAAATTAGGTTGGGTCGTAATGGGTAAAGTGATGGACAAGTCTGGCACAAATACCCATGCTGCCATGATAACTACCCTTTTGACTCACACTAGTCATCTGCCGGACCTATGGAAGTTGGATGCCCTGGGAATTTTGGATCCCTGTGAAAGCCAAACAAATGAGGAAATCGAAACAGCTGTGCGAGATCACTTCAAGAGAAATGTGAAGAGGGATGCTGAGGGATGCTCTTTAAATGACTGCTTGGCAAAAGGACCGAACTTGCTGGATTTGATCCCCAAGATTTTGCTTAAGTTTCGACAAGGTAAAATTGGTGTCATTTCCGATATCAAGCAGGCCTTCCTACAAATCTCTGTGGACGAACAAGATCGTGACTGTCTGCGATTTCTCTGGTGGGAAAATGTCAAAGAGAAGAAGGTAAAAATATTGAGACATCGTAGAGTTGTTTTTGGAGTAAACTGCAGCCCATTCCTCCTGGGAGCAGTTATCCAGCATCACTTGAATCAGTATGAACCGCCTTTAAAAGGAGTGGCTGAAACACTGAAGGACTCGTTTTATGTTGACAATTGTGTCACGTCTGTCAATTCCGAAGAGGAGCTGCATACATTTGTTGGACAAGCTACTGAGATAATGGCTGAAGGGAAGTTTGACCTGAGAGGTTGGGAGCATACAGCCTTATGCACCGAAGGTACTGCCAAACCGTCACCAGTTCTTGGACTACTGTGGGATAAGGTAGAAGATAAGTTGTACTGCGATGTCAGTGGGATAAGCTACCCTCAAAGAGCAATTACAAGAAGAAATATCTTATCCACAGCGCAGAGAGTCTTCGATCCAATAGGCTTCACCTCTCCTGTTACTCTTTGCCCTAAAATACTTCTCCAAGAAAGCTAGAAAAGCAAATTAGGCTGGGGCGCTGAACTTCCAGAAGAGATGTCCCACAAATTTATGAGATGGGTTTAGGACCTTCCAATTTTATCGGATGTAAGAATCCCAAGATGGACTTCAATGAAGGAGACAGACTCGTGTGCTCTACACGTCTTTTGCGACGCATCAAAGTCATCCTATGCAGCCGTGGTGTTCTTGAGATGTGAAGACAGCAGTAGAGTGTCGGTTCAGTTATTGCAAGCTAAATCTAGGATTGCACCTTTGAAAAAGATCACAATTCCAAGGTTAGAACTGCTCGCTTGTTGTATTGGGACTCGTTTAGCTACACATGTGAGAAAAGGTCTTGACGCGAAGGACTTAAAGGAATATTACTGGACTGACTCTGCCACCGCATTACACTGGATGACCCAAGATGGACAGTGGGGACCATTTGTTAGAAATAGGGTGAAGGAAATTTGTAGTAGTTCCAATGTTCAAGACTGGAGGCACATGAAAACCCTGCTGATCTACCATCAAGAGGCTGTAGTGCGAAAAAACTGTTAGAATCCCGATGGTGGGAGGGACCGAGCTGGCTTAAGCTCTCCGAAGAGAACTGGCCAAAGTCTGAATCAATGGCAAAGGAGGACGACATAGATCAGGAAAGGAAGAGAGATGCGATATCGTTAACTGTTGCTAGACAAGAGGAGGCATGGTATTTGAAGTATTTCTCGTCTTATACGAAGATTGTACGAATGATGGCCTGGATGCTACGGTTCATTCATAATGTTCAGGTTAAAAAGGATAAGCATCTCGATTCTGAACTGTCCATCCACGAAGTAAAGAATGCAGAAAGACGCCTTTTGAAGTTTGTACAAAATGACATGTTTATGAAGAAAGAAAAGATGGACTTCAAATCCTTGTGTACTCTAGAAGATGAGGACGGACTGCTGAGAATCAAGACAAAGATTGTGAGAAGAAAAGATGATGCAGATTTCAGATTCCCCATTCTGTTGCCATCAGATCATACAGTAACACATCTGTTGGTTATGGAAGAACATATGAAAGCCTCTCATGCAGGAGTGCAAATTCTGCTATCTATCATAAGAGAACGATTCTGGATTGTCAAAGGGCGGAAGACTTTGTGCAGCATTCTTTCCAAATGTGTGAGATGTAAACGGTTTGAAGCAAAACGTATTGAATCAGTACCTGTGGAACTTCCTGAAAATCGGGTGAGAGAAGCCAGTGCATTTGAAGTAGTAGGAATCGATCTAGCGGGTCCATTGCACTTGAAGAATAGTACCAAGACTTGGATAGTGATCTTCACCTGTGCAGTCTTCAGAGCGGTTCATTTTGAACTGGTTACTTCTCTTTCGGTATCCCGCTTCATTTTGGCACCGAGATGATTTATTTCCAGACGGGGTAGACCACATGTCGTCCATCGCGACAACGGGACAAATTTTCATGGAACGGAGAACTTACTCAAAGTACTTGACTGGGATAAGATAGTAAAGTAAACTGCCATTTCAAGAATTGAATGGAGATTCAATCCACCCACAGCAGCTTGGTGGGGTGGGTGGTGGGAGCGATTGATTCAAACACTTAAGAAGTTGGTGAGACGTGTACTTGGGCGTGCATGTGTGGAATATGATGAAATGTTGACCATTTTGATTGACTGTGAAGCTGTTGTTAATTCACGACCACTAACTTATCTGTCTGAAGATCAGAATGACTTGGTGCCTTTGACGCCTGCAATGTTTATACAAGACATTCAAAGGGTGGGAGTACCTGATCTTGATCTCATCGATAGTGTTAATCTGTCAAAGAGGTATAAGTACCAACAACGACTAAAGGAAGACCTAAGAAAGAGGTTCAGAGTGGAATATCTTGGTCAGCTCATCCAAAGAAGGAACGAGCTGAAGAAGATGACGCGAGACTTCAAGTAGGTGAAGTCGTGCTCATTGGTGGTGAGGACAGGAAGAAGATGGACTGGCCGATGGGGAAAGTCGCAGCTGTATACCCAGGGAAGGACAACAAAATACGAGTGGTGAAGGTGAAAACTGCTACTGGTATGTTGATCCGACCAGTTCAACGCATCTATCCTTTGGAGATTTGTTCCAAGACAACTAGTGTACCGATGGATGAGCCTGAGCCTGCCGTTACCTTGAGAGATGAGAAAGTGTACGTTACAAGGTCCGGTAGAAGAGTGAACATTCCATCACGCTTTCTTCAGTGATTTAATTGTGTATAGTGTCTTTCCTTTTTCTTATCACTCTTTATTGTGAAAATGTTTACTATTTTAGTGGTTTTGATTCAACATTGTTAATCAAAAGGTGAGAGTATGTTAGACTTGGACTCAAAATGTCAACAGAACAGTGAAGTGAATTCAAATATCCTAAGTATTTATACTTTGTAAATAGACAGGGCATTTTGCAAAATCCCTGTGGGCATCAGTTATGAAAATGGCTAGAGCAAAAGCATGGTGTACTGTATTATAAGTGAAAGAATAAATTATGTTCTGTAAGTGGAAAGACTAAGACGGGTAGTCCTATTTCAGTTCCTAAAAGCGTATAACAATGAGAATATGAATAAATCAAGATTTTTTGAAACGTAGGTACTTTCTCGGCCCCATAACTCCGAAAGTATTAGTCCTACGTAAAACAAGCATTGGACCAATTTTGTAGAACATTTTATCATCTTTAAGTTTTATTCGAACAACTTGTCGCTACGAGTGATAGTTACTGAGATACAAGCGAAAAACCAAAATAGGGCCCCCTCCCTCGAGCTCGCCCCCCACTCATAAGGACTTTTTATTTTCTTGAAACTTAGATACCAAGGAACAACTGTACCAATTTTCAAAACTCCGGGATTTTTTTCCTTCGATTGGCCTCTATTTGTATAATTTTACTGGGTTATTGGAGATATAAGACCTTCTTTACAACATATTGCATATCGCACGTGTAAGTCACGTGTAAAAATTTTAGGGTACTCCTTGAACCCCTTAATCGCATTGTTGAATTTTACAGTCTATGTTTGTTTCCACGATAACCATATAGCCATTTGCAAACTTTCACAGAAATGTAATAAATTGAGTGGCATTGCTTCTTACAGAAATAGATGGAATGTTGGATGTCACCTCTTGTGATATGCCTACTGTTGTCATGGTTACCGGCTTGCATTACTTAGTTTCTTCTTGTTCTTCTCCTTTCAGATGGGCCAGCTAAGGACTACGATGTTCAACTTTTCAGCTTGGCGAGTGACTTGATGTTTGCCCAATATTCGCGCATTCTCTGGCTACGATTCTCCTTTCTCTCTTTTGTCCAGATGTTGCCGGTCTTCTGTTTAAGTATCTTTCTGACATGTGATCGGCTTCTAATATCACTTTTCGTTATCTTCAGTTCTTGGATATCCTTGTTAACTACTGTTAGCGACGGTGTCACGCTCTTTCTATTCCCCCAGTAGTTGAGAAGCCGGTTGGTTAGTCTTGTTGGATTCATCCATGAGTAGGGAATGGAATATTTCGCGATCGCGAATTTCGCGAATTATGAAAAAACGTACTTTTATATGTGTAATTACTATTAATATACAACCTGCAACCCTTTTCATAACGATTTGAGCTCGCGAAAAATCGCGAATTTCGTATCATCTCGCGAATTTGCTATGTTTTCGCGAAAAATGCGCGATTTTTGGTGCAATTAACGAAAAGAACACGCGAAATTCCCATTCTGAAGCAATTTACCGGTAATCGATCTTTTTCAATAGTATTGAGATCACGCTCAACAATCGATCTTTCGTAGAGTGATTTCGAGATATTGTGGTTAGTCTTGGATTGCAGTTCTATATTATCGAATGCATGTCGATATTATCGACATTTACAATCGCTTCCGTTGAAGTCGAACCTGCTTTTATTTGCCGCCAGCAACACGGAGAGAAGCGTGTGTATGAGTAGAGGTATTCCGTTGTGTGTGCGTATTTGAAAGGCTACAAAATGCCTAACCGTAAAATATCTGCAAGGGATAGAGCTTTCCAGTACGAAAAGCAAGGGTTTTATTGTTCTGATAAGAGTACCGTGATGTGCAAGTTTTGTAACTGTCTTGTGTCCTGGGAAAGAAACGATACCATCCAAAAACATTTGGCGTCTGTAAAACACGTCACGGCGTTCAATTCTCGCAAAGAAGGCGAAACATCTCGCGTTCAGACATCAATTGCCACGTGTTTTAATAATGTGCAAAACAAAAAGAAAACCAGTGAATATCTTGGGAAACGTGTAGCAGAGACATTTTTAAAAGCAAACATACCAATTTCGAAGCTGGAAAATGAACATGTGAAATCATTCATGTATGAATTCATAGAAGGTAAGATTGTTTTTTTTCTTCTTCTTTTTTTTTTTTACTGTTAGTAAATTTACATAATTTCACTGTTGAACACATTCAGTACCAGTTAGTTACGGCATTTAGTGAGACCTTCATGGGCGCGGCTTTTGTCAGTTAAAGCGTTTAAGTGCTGACGTGAACAAACTGCAATTAGGCCTATGTTTGGTCTGTATATTTTATGCAGTCCTTGCAAGTTTAGGGGATTGAAGACATATGATAAAGAAACCACATTTTGTTCTTCCTGTTAGTCGCGTGCAGCATGTATAACCTTTAATGACCGGCGTTTGTTTTTAGAACGAAGGTTGAAACTTCCGATGCCGGGAAGCAAAAGTTAGGTTAGAGATCCAACATGGCGCGGCTCGGACTACGTCACGCAGTTCGGCCACGTCTGCGGAGTGACATGGACATCGCCGGGAATCGAAAGTTAGGTTAGAGACGAACTACGTGACAAATTGTTGGTTAGGATTATTGGCTAGTGACAAAACTATTGGTATGGTTGGTTAGGCCATGAAGTGTTAGGCCATCTGATCTATTAGCATATTATTATATTACAAAATCGTGGTACAATTTAAAGTTTGAAGATACCAGATTTCATACAGTCAAAGTCTACTAGAGTGACATTTTAGGTTTATAGAACTACTAGTTCAATTTTCTAACTTGCTGTGTAAAGGGCTGCAAGAGCATTTAAATTGCTGGCCTATGGGTTTAAATCCCCGCTGAGTGGCTGGTAGTGAATGTGTTAATAAGAACACAAGATGTTCATAAAATTTTCAAACTTTTCTTTTCAACTTGTATAGCTTAGGTTACTGTACATATGCTACTTAGTTGGTGTAACGTTACTTGTCATCTAGTATGTACAATTCAACTTTTTTTTAAAATTCGGGAAGTAATTTTTAAAAATATTAATGTGTTGCAGGAGCTGGAGATATTCCTTGTACCAAAGTGATCAGGGAAAAGTATATTCCAGAAATGGTGAATGAAAGGGTGGAAGAAATTAAGAGCAAACTTTCAGGACAGAAATTGGTTGTGTATTGTGATGAAACCACAAACAAACGTGAAGAGTGTATTTTTGTTGTCTTATTTAAAGCAATCAAGTCTTCAGCTTCTGTGGAAGTAATTGTCGGTGACATACATACACTCGAAACAGCAGATTCAAAAACCTGCTCTAGAGCAATTTTGGACACACTGAAAAAATATGACATTGAGCTGGATGACGTTGTGGCCCTTGTGTCAGATTCAGCACGTTACATGGTAAAATGTTTCGACATACTGGGAAATATTCTAAGTGATGGTGTTTGGATTGTCCAGTGTTGGGCACACAAGCTAAATTTAGTGTTGAATGTGTTAGGTAAACACTTGCAAGATTTGCAGCTTGTTGTATCAAAAGTGAAGTCTGCATTTTTGAATACGCGGAAACGAAAGCATCTCTTCAGGAAGTTTCTGGACAGTAAATACCCAGGACGGTGTATACCACTATTTCCCATGCCCGTTCTTACAAGGTGGTCATCTTGGTACGAATCAGTGGTATATCTTGCTGAACACATACGAGATGTTGTGGCATTCATGAAAAGTGAGGAATTTTGTGGGCAAAATGCTGGGGTTGATTTTCTTCAGAATATTAAGGAAGATGAATTAATTTTGCTGAAGTACAGTCTTCTTTTGTAAGGGATGTGGGTAGTGGCATTGTTAACCTCATTAATTTTCTAGAGGGTCAGTCCTATCCTACTGTCCCATTTTTGGAAGGTCGCCTAAGACAGATAGAACAAACAATAAAGGTTGCTGCATCTGGGTATCATAGTGCCAAAGTAATGGAATTACTGCAAGCTTCTCACAGTGCTACTTTGAAACATAAAATGAAAAGCGAGATGACCAATGCTGCATCACACAGTTTGACTAAACTAACAACTTTAAGGAGTGGTGATCCTGCTCGGGATTTCTACAAAGCTGCACGAGTGTTTGATCCTGCCGAAATTGCATGTATGACTGTTGATGGTAATCTGACGAGAACCGTGAAACATCTGCAGTTCTGTTCGAAGCTAAGTGATGATGTCGTTCTAACAGGCTACAGCGAACTGCAAAGAGTCGTGAAAACCAAGCTTGCTTGTGATGAACGAGTGGACATTATTTCTGTGTTGCAGGGAATGGCGATAAACTATGCTGACTTTGCACATCTGTGCTGAAAGTGATATGGATGCCGTGTGCAAATGCAGACTGTGAACGCTTTTTCTTATGCTATAATAAAGTGTTATCTGATAAGCGCCATCGCTTGTCTGCAGAAAACACCAGTCTTTTTTCTGAAATGTATTTTGAAAGCTAGATTGTGAAAATACCGAAAAGTTCAATTGAAAACCCCGATTTTCCCTTTTTAAAATCCCACTTTCTGCACTTCCAACTCACCGAAAAATTCCAATCTCTATCCATGAGACATGTCCGTAGAAAGTCAGACGTCTCTTCCTGGCCACATCTGTGATTTTCTCAGTATATCTATATAGCTCCTGATTTGGTCTTCTTCTGTACTTGTCATCTATTTATTAGTTTATTAAATGAAATTAGTTTTTTTGATAATATGTCAGAAACGTGGTTTTAGAGCCTCAAGACGTAGCAGCCTCCGAGCCACTGAGGGGCAGAAAATGAGCTTTGGCTTCTCCGTGTATGCCATAATATAATAATAGTCATAATAATAATTTAATAATATAGGGATAGGGATATAAAAGACCTTCAGTACCACACCCATCGTGTAGAGTGAAAAAATTCTACAGTACCCCTTAACACCCTTAAGCGCATTATATACGTATTGATGAATTTTACAGCTTAAGTTGGTTCCGTGATAACCTGATAGCCGGTTGCAAATTTTCACAGTAATGTAATAAATAGAATTGCATTGCGTCTTACAGAAATAGACGGACTCCTGAGATTGTATTGCTATGGTTACCAGCTTGCATTCTTTCATTAGTTTATGATGTACTTCAAGATGTGGCGCCTCCAGCCAAGTGCCTCAAAATCTGAAGTTGCCACATTCCACCTAAACAACCTAGAGGCAAACTACCAACCTAGAGTTAAGTTTAGGAATCAATACCTAAAGTACAACAGATGTCCTAAGTACTTAGGCATAACATTGGACAGGACACGAGTTATCAACAACATACACAAAAAAAACTGCTGCAAAACTAAAAAGTCGCAATAACCTACTTAGTAGGTTAGCTGGAACATCATTAGCCCAGGCATTATATGCAAACACGGCCAACCTCAAAAAAAAAATAATGTAAAGCTGAAATTTGGCATAGATGTTCCCTAGTACCCTAAAAACAAATCCTGAAAAGTCCCCATCTCTGCGGTGTCCGCGTCATAGTTTTTGAGGGTTCAAAAGGGCTTAAATAGGGCGAAGTGCCAAAAACAGCAGTTTTGCTTCCTGCGTTCAAAATAGTGATCCAAATTTAGTTATCGCGAGCTTTAGCAATTGATAAAAAAGAACCAATAGGATAACGGACTTATCAGGCCTAATTATTGCTATTTATGAAGGGAAAAAACGACTAATTTAACATTTTTAGCACAATTTTTACACGAAAATTTGGTTAATTTGTGATTAGCAGGTCATTATTTTTTAAACAACTGCTGATATTGACTAAAGACCCAGAATGAAAGTTATAAAGCTTACTTTTAGCTTTACATTGGCACATTACCTATGTCTATGCAATAAACGGTTACTGAGTTACGGTCCCAAAGCATAACTGCAGTTGAAAAGGCACCCGATCGCGTTTCTAGGTGACAGCGCTCGGCCTGTCGGAGCAGGCCAACAATACTCCAAACAATTAATTCAGCTTCTAAAAAGTCTTGGATTTTCAGTAATTTTGGCGGAAGTCCACAGGTACGAAGTTTCAGCGCTTCGTGAAGAACGTCCAATCCCGAATGCTGGATCGTTCACGCAGTTTTGCTTTGACAACGCTGACTTTAACATAAGGACATTGGACGGCCGAAACACATTTCACTGCATGGGAGGCATCAAGTGCACAGGTCCAGCGCCTGCCAGTGAAATATCTCCACTCCCACGTACACGAGAAGTTCCTAATGCTGATGTGATTGCGGCGATGGGAAAGTTTAACATTTCGTGGTATCGGAAGTCCTCTTCTCCTGGTTCAAAGGACGTCAAGATTGAGGAGTTAACTGTGGAAGCCCAAAACTCTGTGGCTAATGCGTCGATGATGGACTTCTTGTTGTCATCTGGACGGTGGTCAGGTATTAATTTACCCGCCTCGTGGAACGGCTTTATGAAGACGTCACTGTCTGCTCATGCTCAACCAGCTCTCCAGACGACGTCAGTTGATACCCTGCCGTTCATTAACTTGGAACCGAGCAATCCATCAACTATATATTCCGCGTTGAAGTTTGCCGCAAGAGAGTGCGTGGAACTGAAACAAAGCACTTGTTTCGAAACCTTTGAGCAGTCCCAATACGCGAAAGCTGCAGAGATAGTCGCATCGGACACTTCAGAGGAACTCAAAAACTTGGTCGTTCGTCTAGGCGGATTTCACATTCTAATGTCGTTTCTTGGGGCAATCGGCTACGTGATGAATGGAAGCAGTTTGGAGGAGCTCTGGGCGGAAATATACGCTAAATCGTCAGTGACTCACATGATGTCTGGACACGCATATTCTAGATAGGCTTGCAATTAGCTCGCTCTTAAAAATGATTACGTTATGCCTTCAATATCAAATGTATCAATAACGCGAAAATGTGCATATTCTAGGGCCCTCAGAGCACATTTTCTGACAAAACAGGCTGTCAGGACAATGTTACTGAACACGAACGACGGGCTGAAGGATTGACAAGGACCAAATACAGGCGCTTTTTACCGCATTCCAAGAAGGCTTCGCCAACGACTTGCTATCATATCCTTGCCTTCAACGTCTCAAAGAGTCGCTTCATGACACATTTTCTTCAATGAGCCAGAAATCTCGCACAGGAAAGCTGTGGGTAGAGTACATCAAACAGCAAGCCTGGAAAATATTGAAGGATTCCGCATCTTGACGCGAGGAAATGAAGGTATTCGTCTCTACGGCTCCAGATGAAAAGGCCATAATATCAGCTGGAGAGAAGTTCGCCATTTGTCTCTACGATAGCGCCAAATCTGAGTGCAAAAGCCTCGACGAACTTCGGGTAGAGAAATACAGCCAAAAAATTGCCAAACAACCGGTCACAGCGTCATTTCAGCTGGCTTCACTTCCCCCGACTTCGGCGGCATGCAAACAACATTCACTGTTGGTATATTTGCAAGTTCAGGAATGGTTAGGACCAATGGGGATGGAAAATCCAACACTCAGCTTTAGTACCAGTGACAAATCATCTTCCAGCTGCTCTAGATCAACTGCTCAATTGGGTGTCCTGCAACTGCAAGAACTCTTGGGGCAGCCGGTGTGAGTGCTACTGATAGTGACTAAAGACCTGAAGTAAAAGTTGTAAAACACACTTGTAGCTTTAAAACGATACATTGCTCATGCTCCTTAATGTGTGGGCACTGCAGTAGAAAAGCATGTGGCAACGTCACATTTGATGGCTCAGACGATGAGAAGGACGATTGAGTCCGATGTAGCTTTGTTTTGTCAAGTGTTCTTTGTCTAAAGAAAGCTTTTTAAGCTTTGTTTTGTTATTATTTGCATTATGCATATTATGAATGTACGTTTAACCGCTAACTGCATTAAACTAGTTTTGTCCTATACAAACTGTTTCTGCTAGTTTACCTGGATTCAAAGGAATACCATCCTAAAAGCTCTTGAGCAAAGATACAAAATTGTGTCAGCAAAGGTGAATAGATGGAGCCCACCAGCGTAATTGTGCGTTCGTTCGGAAAGCGACTGCCACACTTCCACTTTTATATTTGTAACTGCATCTCTGCTGCTGTTTGTCGGATGAACATGGGCAATGTATCGTTTTAAAGCTACAAGTGTGCTTTACAACTTTTAATTCGGGTCTTTAGTCGCTATCAGCAGCTGTTTACACGATGAGTCCCGGCTAATGGCGAATTAGCTAAATTTTCGTGAGAAAAGTTGAGCTAAAAATGTTTGATTACTCATATGTTTAAATGTACGGCAATAACTACGACCAATAAGAGCGTTATATATAACGCAGTCCTTCTCTTATTAATATCAAAGCTCATTAGAACTGATTTTGGATCAATATTTTGAACACAGGAAGCGAAAATGCTGTTTTGGCACTTAGGCCGCATTTAAGCCCTTCTGAACTCTCCAAAAACTATGACGCGGATGCCGCAGAGATGGGGACTTTTCAGGATTTGTTACTAGGGTCCTAGGGAACATCTATGCCAAATTTCAGCTTTACATTATTTTTTTAGGTTAAAACTTAATATGCCTGGGCTACATGGGGCTCTGACGCCAGCACACTCAGGACTACCGCTCTGGCTCTCGTATATTCTCCAGCTGAATATTGTGCAGGCGTGTGATTGAACAGCTCTCACTGCCAACTCGTAGATATACAACTCCGCCAGACAATGCGCATCATCTCTGGTACTCTACCATGCACCCCTACCCAGTGGCTAGCTGTACTTTGTAATATCGCTCCACCCCATATAAGGAGACAGCAAGCTCTTGTTCGCTTGTGGTACAGGATCAAAGAAAACGCTTGTGTTTCCTATTCATCAGGATGTCATACGGCTCTCTACAAAGAGGCTGACATCCTGAGAGCCTGCATGCAAAACAGCTATTGATCATTCGTCCACTGAGTTCAACCTCCGAAATGCCTGGAGAGATGAATGGCGAAACTTCTCACCTCGCGGCCTACTTCAAATCAGTGACCCCACCACAAGACTTGCTCGTTTCAATCTTCCTCGGGCAGTTTGGTCAGGGCTCAACAGAATCCGATGTGGTACTGGTCGAACAGGTGCAGCCCTACACCAGTGGGGTTGGATAGATTCCCCCCGATGTGACTGTGGTTTTGAAATGCAGACTATCGAGCATATTGTGCAGGAGTGCCCTCTGCATTCATATCCCGGCGACTTGGATAATCTCCACTCGGCAACTCCTGATGCAATTGCGTGGATTACAGACCTTCCTGTCTTCATTTGAAGAGATGGTCCTAATGCTGTGAATAGTGTTTATTGTAAATAGTGTATATAATTCTTTTCTGTCTTGTAAGCATCATACGCTAAATAATTAATTAGGAAATTAGTTTTCTGGGAATATCTCAAAAACTGTTGGGATTAGGGCCAGTTGTACGAACTCGGGTTATCCATCGGAATAGCTATACCTGGGCTAGTGTCTTCCTTGGTATATCTCCAAGGGTGGGTTGTACGACAAGATTTTATTCCGGGGCTCACTATTCCATGTTTGTCTGAGAGACTAGCCAAGTTGGTAACAAACGGAGCTAACTTTATGAACATATTGACACGAAATTTGAACTTCTTTGGAAACAGATGAATATCGAATTGACCACTGCGATACTCCATGAGAGGCCGTGAGAATAACAAACCACGGCCGTGAACAACAAACATAATAAATACATGCATTGGTTACGAGTCAGTAAATAGTAGTATATCGTATATATAGAGATGTGCAATCTATAACCTCTCCTACCCAAATGTCATCCTCTCCTTCACGTGGCGACGAGGCTCTGGCGACCGAGTCACGGCGGGATAACCGTTACATCAAGTACAGGGGAAATGCTGTATTACAGCCTGTCCATGGGCTGAGAGATGGCATCCCCATTAATGGACTTACTTTCTTCAGGCTAGCAACCCGTTGGAAGGACATTTTCATTGCTTTCAAGTCTTGTAAAGGAAAAAAACGGACGGATTCTACAGTTGATGAACGTGGCAAAGGAAAGGACACGATTTGGAAAAGGAAGGATATTATTAGATGTGCTACCTGGAATGTTCAGGGTATTGGACACAAAGATGATCAATTAGAGGATATTCTATCAAAAAAAGATATTTCAATTGCAGTTATTTCTGAAACAAAGAAAAAGCTTCAGGGATCCAAGGAGACAAGAAATTATTTACAGTTTTATAGTGGTGTTCAACGAAATGTTAGAGCACAGGCAGGGGTGATGTTTATGGTTCACAAGAGATTACGATCAAAAATTGATAGCTATACTTTTTGGAATGAAAGGATCATTCAAGTAAGAATAAAACTATCCAGAGGATATTTGACAGTTATAGGGGTATACGCACCGGTTGAAGGATACTCGAAAGAAAGTGATATTTTGTATAATGATCTACAGAAGATAATCAATATTACTAATACACAAGATATGATACTGTTAATGGGAGACTTTAATGGCAGAGTTGGTAATGAGAAAATTCAGAATAACATTGGAATTCATGGAGAGGTAACCCGCAATAATAATGGAACAAAATTAATAGATTACACTATCTTCAATCAGTTTCGGATTATGAACACACTGTTTCTCATAAATATACGTGGTCCGCAAGAAATCAGAAATCAATTATTGATTATATCATTTGCAATGGAAAATTGGCAGATTTAGTTTTGGATACAAGAGTTTATCGAGGACCTGAATTGGAAACAGACCACTATTTATTAGTTGCTCCTATTCGTTTAAAACCACGGTGGTTCAAGAAAAAGAAACAAAGAACACAGGAAAACGAAACGTTATATAAGGTTAACCTTTTAAATGATCCCAGTATAAAATGGCTATACCAAAACAGGCTTGATAATCACATTCAGATGATTCCACTTTCTGACGATGTGGAAGACGAGTGGTCCAATTTGAGTTCAGCTCTAAAACAGTCAGCATTTGAAAGTTTGGGAGAAAAAAGAAGATGGCAAAAGAAAAAGGGTTTAAGAATTTGGGACGAAGAAATTGCAAAAGTAATCTCCGAAAAAAGGAATTCATATAAAAAGTTTCTGTCAACTGGTAAATTAGAAGATAAAATTGAATACCATCATAAGAGAGCAATAGCAAAAAGAGAAGTTCGAAAGAAACACACGGAAAGTTGGGAAAACTTTGTCTCGTACCTGGAGACTGACATAACAAGACCACAACCACAAACCCATAAAATTTTGAAAAAACTAAATAGGGAAGTAAAAGAAGATTTAAAAATTAATGCAATATCTCACAAAGAATGGCTTGAGTATTTTCAGAGCCTTTGGTTGAGTCCAAATATTGAACAACTTGTTTTGCAAGCATCTAACAACAAGTCTTCGGAAAATATTACACTCGAAGAATTAGAACAGGTCTTGAGGAAACTTCGAAATGGGAAAACACCTGGAGAAGATTCAATAAATGCAGAAATGTTGAAATATTCAGGCGATGCCTTCAAGAAAAGATTTCTCAGATTATTGAATTTAATCTGGACGGGTAACAACAGGCCTCCAGAAAATTGGCAAAAGGCAATAGTAGTTCCTCTACATAAGAAGGGAAATATGAAAGATTTGGAAAATTATAGAGGAATAAGTATACTTAAATCTGGATACAAAATTTTTGCAAATATTGTTAAAGAAAAATTACTGAAACATTACTCTGAGGTGATAGGGAATGAACAACATGGGTTTAGAAAAGGTCGCACATGTGCAGATGCCTACTTCACCTTAAAAATTTTGATCGAAAAACGCAGGGAGTTCAATTTGGAAACACACATATCATTTGTTGATTTTAAGAAAACCTTTGATTTTGTTGACAGAAACAGACTTATTGACATTGGCCAGAGATTGTGTCCCCCAACAGTTAATTGATAACATTTACAACATGTATAGTGGTACTCTTATTGCAGTAAGGTTAAGTAATCATAAATCCGAGTGGAAGCCAATCAGCAGAGGGCTAAGACAAGGCTGTGGACTCTCTCCATTGCACTTCATAATCTACATGAATGCTATAATAAAGGAATGAAGGTGTGAAAGGCATGGTTCAATACCTATCAGCAGGCATCTAAAAAATTTAGATGCTATACTATTTGCTGATGATGTTGGATTGGTAGCAGCATCTGAAGATGATCTGCAGTGGTCAGTATTCAA
Organism: Meconema thalassinum; assembly: GCA_946902985.2. Lineage (NCBI taxonomy): Eukaryota > Metazoa > Arthropoda > Insecta > Orthoptera > Tettigoniidae > Meconema > Meconema thalassinum. Next base: position 1,606,864,959 of record OX336388.2, on the reverse strand, counting down.
CCTCCAGAAAGTGGCATCAAAATTCAGCATGTGCATTTCTACTGAAAAGACTAAAGTAATGGCCCTTAAAGGTAAGGACCCTATCCCCAGTAAAATTTGTCTGGATGGTAAAATTTTAGAAAGAGTTAACGAATTCAAGTATTTAGGATATCATTTATCTTTTCAAGAAGAACGAGACATAACTGCAAAAATAACTAATTATACCAGAACAAGAGGAATCATCAATCTCGTCATGAAGCCATCTCTTGTCCAAAGGCATACACGCTTGCGTTTGTGTAACACATTAGCCAGACCAACCCTATGCTATGGCAGCGAGGCATGGACAATAAGATCTCAGGACATCTCCAGACTCACAGCACGCGAAATGACCTTGATGCGCCGAACAGCAGGCTATACTAAATGGGATCATAAGAGAAACAAGGATGTGCTGAAGGAACTAAAAGTGAAACCAATAACTACATACATTTGTGACTACCAAGAGAACTGGAAGCGTCATGTCCAAAGGATGGAACCTGGAAGATTACCAAAGGAGATCCTTCGCTACCAGCCACGGGGAAATAGATCGATTGGACGTCCGATGAAGAGATGGAGGGAAAGTGCAAGACCGTAACGGGACATTCGGCCCAATACTTGGAAGGAAGATGATGATGACATATAAATATAATGCAAACTAATATAGCATATCCAAGAATTAAGTACCTGTTGTGACGTGTGCCACGCCACTTTTAGTGACATGAAAATAATACCCTAACCTAAAATATTCAATTCCTGCCAAAATTTACCCATCCCTGTATTTCCAGTTGAAGCGAACGCTTCGTAATTTCCTTCACTTACCAAAATCTCTGAAGAACATTGTGGCCTATGCCTACTGTTGAAAATCTGGACTATGAACACTTTGTAAACGAAATCTTCCAGAATATAATATCGCACTCGCAGTCAAACACGCGAGGTATAACTTCGGACCTGATGTGCACTGGTTCTGGAATTTAGAGTTTCCTAACCTCAAAGAAAACTTGTGGTATTACGCATTTAAAAACATCAATATCACCTGTATAGATTGTTCTGACCACGACCATCGCGAGATGTATCGACCGCCGGGTGATGACACGAGACTAGCGCATAGCGACCGACCAGTGTGACCAACCTCCACGAAAGTGGCTTACGGACTACGTTCAAGAAGCCAGGGGATTTTAGTGTGTGTGTGTGCTACGACTGCTCTATTGAAATTATCATGCCATTTGGATATATGTTGGACGTTCGTGCGTAGGAGACTCTCTTCTTGCCTGACTGTAATACTGGAAACATCTCCGCGGGATTCGGATAGCCCCGGCATATAGGACAGGTATCAGCCTCCTCGTGGGGTGGTTTTAGTTTTAGTGTTGGCTAGTAGTCTTGCGCATAATAATTCGCGGCTGGGAGCGATCAGTTTAGTTCGCAGCTCCTTAGCGAACTAGTTCGCTCTATTAGTTCGTTACCGGTAGCTCCCATCTCGAAGACAGATCGTTCGCTCGCCTTGCTACTGCCACTGCACGCGCTCTTTGTTTGTTATAGCAGTTATTGCTCATTCACATTGCTCTCGTTTCAAGCAATACTGTAGGCTACTGTTACAGTTACAATGCTCGCTGCACGTGCAGTTTGTGTTTAGATATTGACATGTTGCGTGTGTATTAATGTGTTTTACATTTTAATAGTCGAAGATAAAATAATACAAAAATATGAGTATTGAAACATTAGCGAAATTCCTTATTCCCTTTTATTCCTTGTAGGAACATAGGGTAGCTACAAACTTCTTCCATCTCACTCTATTGTTGGCCATCCTTTTAATTAAGGTCCATGTCTTTCCTTCTGAGAAAACTTCTCTTTCTATTGTTTATACAGCCAAAAGTCGTCATTTGTTTATCATTAGTGAAATACCAGTACCGTACCTAAAAGAAAACAGTATGGCGATGTGTTCGTAGAAGCATACACTTATTATTCTCTTTATTTTTTTTTTCTCGCGTGGGGCCGATAACCTAGATGTTAGGCCCCTTAAAACAACAATTATCATCATAATTTTTCGCGTTTATCGGCGCGTCACCATCCTATTTCTTACTTGCTTCGCGATGTTCATTATTTGGCTGCTCTGAAACCGTTGGGTGCATTATCTTCATGGCATGAATGGGAGGAATAGGTTTTTTTTAGTTCCAGAGTTTTTGTCCATAGAAGTTCGCTTTTCTTTGTGAATCGTCGTCATAATGTTCATTTCTTAAAAACAGGTAAAAGTAGTTGTATCACCATGTATCGAGAAAAATAAATATCAACCAGTTCATTAAAATGGTAATGTTAATCCAGTTCGCCGATTTTCTAAATAATTGGACATATTTTCAAATAATCCAAAATGACTAAGTTAAATAAAACTGTGGAATTATCCCCACATCTAAATCAGTTAACTATCTGTAACTTCAATTTATGAACCTCCACTGTATTACATTACAAATATAAGGTACCGGTAGTTATTATCTATTAGCGTGTTAGCACTATTAGTGTGTTATACTGTTATTATTATAAACCAACATTGAACAATCGCCGCGCCAAAACTTGACAATCTTGCCACTAACAATAAATACACTCAATCAACTGAACGAAACAAAGCGCATGTGATTGTGCAATGGGTGGTGATGTGACGAGTTGGCGATCTACGGCGGACCTGCGCTCTCGCGCTGTTACAAGTCGGTCAGCGGAAAAAGAACGAACGAACTAACAAGCGAGGGATCTGGGAACTAGTTCGGTAGTTCGTCTGTGGGGCCCGCTCTTCCGAACTAGTTCGTTCGCGAACTACACAAGACTATTGGCTAGTTTTATTTAACATGTAGTGATGAACGAATAAGTTCCAGGAAGTGTGATATTTCTTTATTGTTCATCTACTTATTTGGGTTGTGTTTGTATTTCCTTCTGCGTAACTGCGTCGTGGAATATTTTACCTCGTGGTAATGGCGCAACACTTTGAGCCTCGGCCGGATACTGGTTTGATGTCCCCCACTGTTTAATATCTGAATTGTTTATCAATTTTTCTTCTTCGGAAGCTAGTTTATCATAGTGGGAAATCTTTCTTGTTTTTGGGCGAGAGTTTTCCTTGTTTCGCAACCGTAGGCGTCCTTTTGGTTTGGTTCCAAATTTATTTATTATTTTCCTGTGACATCAGGAATTTTCTCAATTGCAGCCATGTAGAGTTTTTTAATTTTAGTTTTAAGGGGTCCCTGTCCTTTTTTCGTCACCTTACGTCCACGTGGTGTTTGTAGGTTACGTGACATTTTTCTCTTGGTTCTCCTTCTTTTGCGCCCATGTGCGTTTCACCTTGATTTTATAACACATCCGTAGTGCTGTTTTAAGTTGGGATTAGTTTAACTCTTAGTATTTCCAGGGTGGCATCCTATTGTGCAACTGTACCTTGGGGTACCGTTATCCTCCGCCATTTTAAGAGAGTCTTGTTCGTGTCGGGGCCTATGGCAGTCGTGTGATGCCCTCCGCTCCGTTTTCTGGAGTCTGTCATTTGTAATGTAGTCATTTCATTTTCTTTTCCTTTTACGTTGTTCAGGATGTGTTCGTACGTGTGTTTGTAACATATTTCCATTCCGTGTGTAACTTGTAAATTCATCCTGGTATTGCGCAACCATCGCGGTGGCATTTCTCGTAATTATGTTTGTTCTGGGGGAATTGCGTGCACTTGTTCCCAAGTTCGGACCTTGTGTCAATCCATTTTGCTAGGGATAACGTTCTCTTGTGTAACGGTTTTGCTAATTGTAAGATATTACCATTCTGTTTACCTGCTCATTTCATAATCCGGATGGTCTCAAAAGCATGTAAGGTGGTGTGCCGTGCCACATAGTGTTACTGACATTGTTGCTTTCTTTCAAGAACTTTTAATTCATTTATGAAGCACTTGAGGTGTAGTTCCTAATATTTGTAATTTACCCTTTTATTTGTAATACATACCCCATTTTGAAAATTACTACCTTATTTAGCCTTAAACGTCCCATCCCCAACCTCAAGACAGCTGCGGTGGAATGATCCTCACCAGGTAAGTCTTCCACATTCCTAGCTTGTGGACAAAGCGACGTACTTCCTCTCTTGTATATCTGAGAGTGTTATCCGGGTACGTTGTCAACACCGGCCGCCGAGCCAAAGCCACCAAGTCCCGTAAAGGATGTCTTGGGGTCGCCGTTGGTAAGTTTCCTTCGGGTTGGCAGGCCCTCAAGGGAGTTTGCCGAGCTGTAGGTAGGAAGGGAGGTGAGCGATAGAGTGGGGGTGACACCTGTCAGTCATATGTTCCAGTCCATCGATTTGATCTAATAACTCAAAACTGTGTATTTTGTCAGTCTGAACCGTATAAAGAATTAATTTTCATCACAGTTCAGAAAATGATCCGGTCTCTGTCTGATGTTCTTTGCTTTTCTCCTTTGCAGAAATATTCTTTCTATTAAGGGATCCTCTGCATCAGCATGAATGCTCTCTTGAATAATTATGAGTACTCTACGCTCTTGACTGACGCAAAGTTATTATTAATACCCTGTTGAACCACGGATCAACCCAAGTGATTACTGCTGGTAGGCTACATATAAAAGATAATGCATAAACACCAAGCATAACATAGAAACCAAAACTAATAAGCAAAAAAAGTTGGACCTGGTGGGGTTCGATCCACAAAATTTACGTTGTAGCGTCCTGAGTCCTGCTCGCTAACCATTGGACCACTGCGACATTGCGTTCAGTGCTGAAGACAATGCATATGATGCTTATATTTGTAATGTCGCTAGCTTGCTTTGATATTGTGCTGCTATTAAAATTATTCGTTCTCATGTACATTTATGAATAGTTCACTGGAATTAAGAGTTTGCGATGATTTAACTTCGGATGTTATAGCGGTCTCTCCCGTCCGTCATATATATACTCGGTATAAGCAGATAGCCCGCCATTCCATGCCCGGTTAGCTATGCCGTCGTTTATACCCGGGTTATCTCTTATACCAATGTCGTACAACTCAATTCTGCGCTAACTACGGAGATAACTTTAGCCGAGGTATAACCCGAGTTCGTACAACTGGCCCTTAGGGCCTTAAAATGTGGTTTTCGGGGGCCCATAGGGCCTTCAAGATTTGTTTCTCACATTGAGATGCTGAAAATGAGCTTTGTCTCGTCTTTCTACGCCCATTACAGCATGTATTTTAAGGGGGTAGGCCCCCCTTTATGAGAGATACGGAGAAGATTACATCAATGATTACTTTCGTGCCTCTGATGGATATCTGTACAAAATTTTACCTTGATCCACTCAGCCGTTCGAGTGATGCGCGTGCAAAGTTGTACACAGACAGACAAAAATTTTGTTTTTGCGCGCAACCGTCATAAACCAGTCTGAAACGCGTTCATAACTTAAATTTCTGTGACAATTCAGAAAAAACAGACAAACTTTCATTTTTATATATATAGAGATGATTTGTTCACTGTGGGAATTTAAGTAAAGTAGACACCCGTACAGGAATATCTGAAAATCAGCTAAGTTTTCAAAACTACATTGTCAACTCAGTTACATATATGTGTGTGTGGGAAGGGATTTTGGCAAGCGAATAAACCGAACACGTCTTGAAGTAATTTTAAGTATATAACTGTATTTAAACATAAGATCACGACAGATGAGATTGCACAGAAATTAACGTGACTTCACTCGACACAAAACTGACACACTGATCATCCTCTTTTTCTCACAGCTTCCCCTCGGCTCTTCTACGCGGCGCCACCGGGTAGTGCAGAGATTGGCGGGAAACCCACAAACGGTTCATCATCTTCCGATTCCCACAATCCTGCAGATCATCCGCCTCGGATGATGAGTCATCTTCAGCCCATGGTTTGAGGAACTCAGCACAAGTGTTGTTCGGTTGGGGCCTAAGTGATTCCCTTCACGACAGACGTCGTGTCATTTGGCTAGACTCGGGAGATTCTGTAAGGCCCAAGGTACTTTTTCTTCAATTTAAGGCCTGGTCCAAACTGGGTCTTCTTGATGGCAACGATATCACCAACTTGGTACTGGTGTGCAGGCTGTCGACGTCTACCAAACGACACCCAGTTTTTTTGTTGCACTTCCTGGATTTGTGCCCTTGCTTCTTCACAGTGTTCATCTCTTCTGGTCTCAAACTCCTCTAACATCTCTTCATTGATCAACTCAACTATTCTCAGGTCATTTTCACAGCGCATTTTAAAAGGAAGGAAGGAAGATCGTAGTTTTACGTGACCGTGAATCTTGTGATTATGAGCCACGGGACATCCTTTTTACGTGGAATCCGAACCACAGGACATGGCATTTCACTTTGAAAATCTCACATGCATTGACCGGGAATCGAACCCGGACCGCCTTGGTGAGAGGCATACAGCTAGACCGCTGAGCCACCACGCCCCTACAGCGCATTTTAACTCCTGTCAAAAGTTCAAACGGCATCTGCTTGATGCTGCGGTTGTAAGTGGAATTCATGGCTCTCTGAGTGGCAACGACGTGTTTGTACCATTCTCCTGGGTTTTCGATGGACAACTTAGCCTGCACAGAGATGATCGTGGAGTTCAACCTTTCTACCTGGCCATTGGCACGAGAGAGTCCGGTTGTGATCAGCGAATGGGTGAAGTTCGCAGTGCAGTACTCTTCGAATTCATGTGAAATATAGGCGGTTCCACGGTCGGTGACGATCTGCGCAGGATTACCAAATACTCCTTCCTCTTTCATCTACAGCCTTTTTGTATGGTAGAACTGAATGCAGCCATTAACAGTGGCAAAGCTGGTAAGACAGCAGGGGTAGACAACATCAGAATGGAGCAGATCAAACACTTTGGTGATCAAGCAAGAGAGTGGATTTTGGCACTTTTCAACAACTGTATAAAAACCTGGAGAAAATCACGTGTGATTCCTATCTTAAAACCTGGAAAATTGGCAGCTGAGGCAGAAAACTACAGGCCAATATCCTTGCTATGTCATCTACACAAAATCTAGTCTCCTGTTCCTCTGTCTGTACAATTTTGTAACCTGACTTACATGTAGAATGGTCTGATTTGCCATTATTTGCAAGCTGACAGTCAATCTGGTTAGCTCTTACATTTGCATGTCCCTGTCTAGCAGTTGGATCACAACTCAGACGCTTAAGAAGCCTCCAGGCTTTTTGGCTACTCTTACTCATATCTATCTCCCAATCAATTTACACCAAGCAACTTCCTTGTTCTTGGATATCGCTGTTAGTAGATTTTCACCTGCCTGCAAGGTCTCTTCGTTGAAAGGATAATTATTGAAGAGTTCCAGATAGTTTCTCAAACGTTCCCAAGTTTCTGTAGTCAGACCCTTAACGTAGTGTGATCTGTAACCTCGTGGGATTGAGATACGTGAACAGCGCTTTACAATGTTTACGAAAGTCATTATATGATTCTGGAACTGGATAAATACTAAGAATGCTCTCAACCACCACAGAGGTGAATTTCTCCCAGTCGGCTTTCATAAAATTATACCTTCTACGAAAAGGGACTGTCTGGGCGCGGATTGCAGAGTATATCTGGCATATAACAGGACGGTGTGTGTGCGTGGGATGGCCTGGCCCACGGATTTCATTGATAACCGAGATATTTGTTCACTCACAAAGATGAGATCAGGATTATAACCACGCCTACATCTTGCACTGTTGAATGATGCTGGAAGTTTGTTATGTAGTAGGCTGAGGTCACATGAGTCTGCCCATTCTACCACAACTTTTCCATTTTTATCAGTATTTGAGTAGCCCCATATAGCATTACGGTTATTGAAGTCGCCAACCACGTACTTGATATGTTGGTTCTGGAAGTTACTGGGTTCCACAAACATAAATACTGTGCCCAGTGGTTTATAAACAGATGTTACAGAACAATTACTCAGCTCAACTGTGAGAAAATCCATATCATCATCCACGGATGTTCCCGTGGAGAGAACCTTAATATTAGGTTTAACAAAGATGGCACTGCCGTATTGTCGGTGAGGATGTTCAATCACTCGGGTCATCCCTACATTTAAGTATTATGTTTAAGGGGGGAGGTACACCTTTAAAAGCGTAAAAACCACAGATATTTAAAATAGTTTTCCTCTGTATCCCTTTGTTCTGTTGATGTGAAATTTTGCACACTCCTAGAACTGCCCTTTATCTTTAGTTTCCATCTTGAATATTTGCAATTAACTTTCCCTAGTTATTAAAAAAATAATGTCAAAAAATTGGACTAATTTATACATTTTACTTGATAATTGCAGGAAAGATAGGAGAAGATAAGATGAAAGCAATGGTGTTTGCAGATGATCTCATGGTCTGGGGAAACAAGGAGGAGGAAATTCAGGAGCAACTGAAGGCTTGGGAAGAAACAGTGGGAGAGTACGGATGGAAGTTCAACATCAGTAAATGTGAGATCCTGTTAACGACCAGGAAAAAGGACAGACCAATGAGTGGGATAACACTTGGAGGTGGACAGCTGAAGAAGGTGGAAAGTCTCAAGTACTTGGGAAGTCTAGTGGAGGAAAATGGGAGAAACGACAAAGAGATTACGGAACGTGGCAGACAGGCAGAAGCATTTCTGAGAAGCATTAGGAGCTTAGTGTGGAATAAAGATGTCCCACAAAAAAGCAAGGAAGTGTTATACAGAAGCTACTATATTCCGATACTGACCTATGCTTCAGAAACGTGGACAATGAAGAAAAGAGACATAAGCAGAATACAGGCAGGTGAAATGAAGTTCCTGCGAAGTAGGATCGGAGTAACAAGAAGAGACAGGTTGAGGAATGAAAAGGTCAGGGAAATGGTGAAAGAGGAGCCCTTGCAAGGTAGGATTGAGACGTCAAGACTGAGGTGGTATGGACACTTAAAGAGAATGGATGAGAAGAGGATTCCCAAGAGGATACATGAGATGCAGATGCAGAAGAAACGACCAAGGGGAAGACCAAGAGATAGATGGCTGAAAGGAGTGGAGGAATGTGTCAAGAAGAGAGGCGAGGACTGGACCAGAGTGACAGCGGAGAGGTGGTGGGAAGAAAGGACTAAGTGGCGAGGCTTATGTTCCAAACAGACCCAGCCTGGGGCTGGAAACTGTACAAGATGATGATGATGATGATGACTTGATAATTTCTACAAAACTTCACATTTCTGGAAGATCATTGTTTTAGAATGTCCATAATGCTTGTGTTAACAATGTGAACTAATATCATTTGCCTATCTTTTGAAATAATATTTTTTTCTCCCTTTTTTTATAAGAGTAGATCTTTTTTTACATTTTAGTGAGGTTATGTTCACTTAGTAAATACAAAAAACAAATGTTACAGCAATGGTTCCAGTTCACATTCTTAAGACACAAAAGATACATGTGAATACAAAATTTCATCAAAATATCTCAAAAACTTTACCTCCCATTGGTAAGTTTAACGCTCGTTCCCCAAACTTTAATGTTTTCTTTTGTTTTCCTTCATAACTTACAGTTTTTGAGATAAATTGATAAAATTTTGTATTCACATGCATCTCTTATGTCTGAAGTGTTTAACCCAACTAAACAATTCAAAAAGCTCATGAAGTAAATACCGTATTTACTCGCCTATAGGACCCCCTTTTTTTCTTAACTTTTAGTTCCGAAATTGAGGAGGGATTACTATAGACAAGAACTTCGCAAAAGAACCATTATTTTGGGAGAGAGAGAGAATAAAAATAAGCTATTTTATTTTGATGCTACATAGTACGATATATTTAATCAAAATAAACGAAGTTTACATCTTTAATCAGCCCAATATGAGTGTCGTTGCTGCTGGTGCAACACCTCTCTGGTAGCTCAAAATATTTAAATTACACATGAAAACAACACTGGCTTTACTAAAAACGAATTTATTAAACCTAAATAACACACAGAATATAAAATACACTACATTGCTAACTCAGGAACAATGGAACCATGCGCGACGGCTCTCATGACAACAGTTACCCCTTCACATTCAAGAGCCCGACAAGTGCTCTCCAAGTGTCATTCGGGAGAACTGTCCAGCACTGAAATGATACTCAACATGCCGCCCATCTAATTTGTCACAAATTATATACAATAGAAGGCTGAAATAAATATACAAACACAGAAACACAAATATTCCCTGTTGAAGTTCGATGTCCACAGTGGGTAGCTCCAGAACCTAGATGTGAAATGTTATTCACTTCGGAAAGGGCATATCTTCGTCAATGGCCGCTTGTACTTTCCCTTAGCTGATCACACAGATACAACTCGCACGAGGTCATCAGGTCCAAGATGCACCTCCTCGATGATGCCCGTCCGCCATGTGAAATTACCAGTGTTCCAATCTCAATGTTGGGTTGGACGGTGTGCCACTTGGTTCTCTGTTGTAACCGAGAGAGGTAGTCACACGACCACCGCTTCCAAATCTGCTGCTGACTGTGCTGAACCAGTTGTCATCTAGACAGGTGAGAAGATGAGCTAGCAAGACAGTCTGGTTCTCCTATTAGAAAATGTCCTGGAGTCAGGAAGGTAAACTCAACAGGATAATTGGGTAGGGGAGTTATTAGAGGATGTTTCTGATAATGGGGTGTAGAAGCCTTTTCCAATCTGCCGCCCACCCTGATAAACTCTTCTTGGTCTTGAAGTGGGCACAAATATATAAGTTTACTCGCTGGAGGAAACGTTCTTTTCTTCGGGAGTTTCTGAATGATTTGTGAAGATGAAGCAGGCTGGGCGATGCGACCAACAGTTTTCAAGGATTCAGGAAACTCTACAGTCGTTAGTGGTCCATGCTGTCTCTCTTTCTTCTCACGTTGAAGGTTGTGAATAAACCTGAGCATGTGGGCTGTCACTCGCTGCAGTCTTGACCAGCTGGAGAATCGTTGGATGAGTTCTTCTGCATCTGAGTTGATTGACAGCAGGCATACATTCGACTTTCGCTGCTCAAGGACTTCAGTTGAGCTGATAGCAGTTGCCATCTTCTCTGGCCGCCCAGAAGGGGGCTTGTGCAGCCAGTGGGGCTCCGCCCACCATAGCCGTGTCATCCCAAGATACTGTGGCTCAAATCCTCTCGAGAGGACGTCTCCTGGATTGTCTTGAGATGCAACATGCTTCCAGTCATTATGCAACGAATCTCCTTGTTCCATTTGCAGTGTACGAAAGGGCAATCTCACGGCGAAGCGTCCTGTTTCGTCTCTGGTGGTGAATTTGGCAAAATGATCTTCACATAGTTTCTCTTCCCTTGACTGGGGATATGTTCTTATCTCTTGCTGGTCCCAGAAGTGCTCCACCTGAGTGTGTAATGGGTCAGTTCTGACAAACAATGTATTGTTCCTGCTACTTCGCTGTTCCACTGAGTGGGTAGGTATGCAGCCCACTAGAACCCATCCTAACGCTGAGTTCTGAAGTGTGGGATGACCTTCCTGCGTTTGCTGACCGGGTCGTAAGATGTCGAAGAAAACAGCTGCTCCTAGAAGAAGATCAACTTTAACAAATTCACAAAGAAATTTGATAAAATGGTCCGGCTAGCTCAAAACAGTTGCCAGCGTTTCGCCCCAGTGTACCAATGGGCTCTTCAGTTGGTTATGGTACACCTCACCAAGACGCATGGCTAGTACATACTGAGAAGGCCGCTGCAAGGCACTAAATGTCGCCACGAGCAGCGCCAATGTACTACGGAAGCCAAAACTTCCTTTCAAAAATAATGTTAGCTTACCTTGCTAATCCATATTGGAAATATCTGTTCCCGAAGGAAACAGGATGTAAATTGTCCGATTGAGCTATGTACATTAACAAATTCACAAAGAAATTTGATAAAATGGTCCGGCTAGCTCAAAACAGTTGCCAGCTAGCCGGACCATTTTATCAAATTTCTTTGTGAATTTGTTAATGTACATAGCTCAATCGGACAATTTTACATCCTGTTTCCTTCGGGAACAGATATTTCCAAGAAGATCAACTTGACGAAGCTGGTTGAACTGAGGATCGGCCAAGTTGATGTCCATACGCAACTGCCAATCATCATAGTTTATTCGCGAGGTAGAAAGCTGACCTGTGATCTGAGGCAGCATGGAGCACACAATAGGCCTTCTATAATCACTCACCCTGGAAGATATGTTTAATTGGCAGATGTGTGAGGACTCAATTGTCTTGGTGTTACTAATACCACTGATGGGCATGGCATAGCGCCTCAATTTCAGACCCAAACGTTCAGCAAGTTCCCGAGACATGAAATTCAGCTGAGAACCAGTGTCCAATAGCGCTCTGCAATCGTGAATTCGACCTGAATTATCCTTAATGTGGACTATTGCGGTTGAAAAAAGAACCTCATGCTGTAGATAAGATCCCTTTAATGAGCAGTATGACTGTTGTGAGGAATGGCCTGACGTGTTACTGTCCTGATAGTTATGCAGTAATGTGTGATGTTTCTTGTTGCAAGTTCTACTGTAATCAGCATTACAATTTGACACCATGTGGTCATGCCGCAAGCAATTGTAACACAGTTTCTGATCTTGCATTAACTTGATGCGATCATTCACTGCCATTTCCTTGAAATTGACATCTTGATAAGGCGTGTTGTTCATTACATGACTCACATCCGAGAGAAGTTGACATGTATGAGCGACGCGGAATCTTTGAGGCTGGATTAACTTGATTCGTATCTTGTTTATCTGCCGGTGGCTTGTGTGAGGCAACAATCTCTAATGTTTGACCATTACTCTCCAAGAATGAAACAAGATCCTTCAAGCTGGAGCATGTATCGCCTGACGTCTTGTTTTCCCATTGCTTCCACAAACCTACACCAATGCGTTCCAGAACCAAGTGTGATAGGAGGACATCATGCAATGGGGTCTCAATATGCAGGGCTTCAATGGCATTCAGGTTGCTGTCAACTGATTGATGAGTTGTCTTAAGTCTCTGGGCAATTCCGATTTTAAGGGAGGTAGCGACAGCAATTCTTTGACATGGAGATCTAAAATGAGCCTAGGGTTGTGGTATCAGTTGCAAATTAAATTTCATGCCACCTTGAAATTGTCCTGTGTAACTGGAAGGTTTTCAATGAGTTTGTGTGGCTCGTCTGATACACACGATAATAAATAATAATAGCGTAGAATGTAGGTTAGAGACTCGTGGATGATTAAGGATTGAAATGTGTCATGAAAATGCATTAAGTCAATAAGAGAACCTGTAAATTTAGGAAGTACAATTGTAGGCAACTGAAGATTATGGCTGATGGTAGAACATGAACCGGTTCTGCATGCATCATCTGACAGAAGTGTTTCAATTCTGGACTGAATTTCTAAACACAGCTCCTCGAATGTTTCCCAGTCTACGTTGTGTGCAACATCTTCATCATTAACTTCCAACTGATCTTGGACGCCGTTGTATTCCCCTATGCTAGTTTCAAGAAGCTTTAGTCTTACCCAAATGTCATTAAGATTTCCTCCATTATGGAAATCCGTGATAAAATTGCCTACTCGGGTCACACGAGACTTGATGACGGTCCTTTTCCCAACTAATGCGCGCTTTAGACTTTCATGCATGATGGCGAACACAGGACAGGGATAATAAAGTGAACCAGACTGTACATACCTGTACTACTAACGTGAATCCGCCGACACTGCACTCTAGTGGCCAGGTCCCGAGTAGAGGTTATCCGCATCCGTGATGTCCGAAGTTGGCTGCACTGTCACAGTTCCGTTGCAGCAGGAACACTGACACCCGGCAACACAGCAAACAACGTGGCAATTCGTGCCAATCTCATATGCAAACGCCTGCACTAGGCCTACAAGGCATGCAGTGTAAATTAATATAATCACGATCTTGTTTGTCCTTTCAAATTATATCAATTATCGCGGTCATTTACAACTGTAAGAGGAAAATCACTCGAATTCTAAGTGGAAGTAGACTGTTCACAAGTCACGTACAAACACGTCGCGTTGGTTAGAAATCCGGCGTGGTGGACCAAAAATGTCGTTGCTGGTGGTACAACGCCTCTCTGGTAGCTCAAAATATTTAAATTACACATGAAAACAACACTGGCTTTACCAAACACGAATTTATTAAACCTAAATAACACACAGAATATAAAATAAACTACATTGCTAACTCAGAAACAATGCGACCGCGCGCGACGGCACACATGACAACAGTAATCCCTTCACATTCAAGAGCCCGACAAGTGCTCTCCCAGTGTCATTCGGGAGAACCGTCCAGCAATGAAACGGCACTTACCAATGAGACGGTCATAACCTCACTTATCCACCATTATTCCCGGCTAACCCCCAATAACTTTCACTACTATCCCTTGTTAAGCAAAAATCTTAGTATCAAAGAAATAGAACGGACAAAATATCAGACATGGAAATGCAAACTTTATCTTTATTTGAATATAGGGAGAATGATTAATTAGGGAATGACTGATGATGCTGAACGATCACATCTCACTAACATTTGTAAACACAACCGAGTACGTATTATTCACATGTTTCACATTAATACAACAATAACGTATCACACAAACACTAACGGTTATTGCAACAAATCAAATGTGTTTAAAATAAAACTGAGAAGAAGGCTGCCACAATCACCACTTCGAAGCGCAATACAAAGAATACAAAACAAAAGAATGCAGGCAAAATATGAAACCGTAACTTTCATTGGCGGATTTTAAACTTGGCGCTTCTACTCGGCCAATAGTGTGGCATCTTCTATTGGATATTGGGTGAAGCCTATTGGCTACACAATAGGGATGTATAGAACTAGCACCGATAGAGCGCACTGCTGTTGTACTGGGTAAGCGCAAGGCGCTCTTCATTTGTCGCCTGTTTTCTCATGCCGCTAATGTCCACGAGTTTAAGTTGTTTAAATTGTTATTTTCATGACTATGCCGAGCTATTGCAGTACTCGGACAAATACTTCAAGAATAAATGTCGCAACATTAACAGTCACAAACGTATTATGGTTGGTTTCTTGAAATCAGAATTAATCGTCAACTTCCATCTGCCCGACGGGGAATGTGGTAGCGACTGACTTCTACATTCTTGAGACATAGATGAATGGAAACAGTTCGTGGCCATAAAGCAGGGATTTTATAACTTTTTACAAATTGTACCCTTAAGTCATTTCCAAGGGGTATGGGAAAGATTCTTATTGAGAAATTGACAAAATGACATAAAAACCAAACTTTGCGATGAATTTTCGAGGAATACAATACCGGTATGTTTACCTTAAAACAGACAGTTTCATGTAAGCTACCAACCTAAAAAAAAGACATGAATCGAAGTCTATAAGCAAGGGGAGCAAGTTAATATTTAAATCTCTATTTATGATTTAAGTCTTATGGAGATATACAGGGCGCCCGAGAATGTTCTCTGCAGTGGGTACGTGCAGCTGTGAGTGGTTGAGTCATGAGTTTTAGTTGGCTGCACTGCACTGTGTGCTTCAAAGCGGGACTTCCCCGTGTGAGCTGTCGATGTGCATAGCGATAAGCGAGCGAGCCTGCAGGTCTTCACCGTGTATTACAGTCAGCGAGCGTTCAGATAGATTATTATTGGAAGAATGCAACAGTATACAGGCGGTAATGTTTACTACTGAAGAGAGAGGGTTTTTTTTTTGGTGGAATACTTTTTCACGAAGGCGATCGGTTTACAGAAAATGTAAAATTAAGACTTCAGGCGCGGTTTCCTAATTCAAAGTGTCCAAACCGTGATACCGTTCGGGATTTGGTTAGTAAATTTCGTGTAACTGGCTCAGTTCACGATGTACCGGGAACAGGCAGGCCTACGCTTTTAACAGACGATAAACTTGATGAAATCTCCGATATAATGCTGCGATGCCCAAGTAAATCAACACGAAAATTAGCTCAACAAACAGGAATCTCCAAGTCGACAGCACATAAAGCTGTAAGAGACAAGCTTCAGTTGTTCCCTTATAGTGGGCGATGTATGGAAGATAGACATATGCTCTCCTGGACTTTTTTGTAGAACTTTTCATGCTGAACAATTCTTTCACTCATAGTATTTAGATATTTTTAACGGTTTGCCCAGCGTAAGCTTACAAAGCGCTCGGATGCCAGTTTTTTTAATCGACTATTCCACTAAAATCGTTACTGCTCGGCTTCCTTTGATCATAAATAAATTATTTTCTACAAAAATCATACTCGATATATACTTTACAGAATGGTGAAAACCGCATCAAAATCTATCCAGTGGTTCTTGAGTTTACCAGTAACATCCAAGAAACGGGGACTTTGTTTTATACTAAGTAGAGATGATGCAAGCGGCAGCCGTGCTACCAACGTAACAGCTGTAGCTAGCTCTCGCAGACGCATGTAGGCGCTGCGGAGAAAATTCCCGGACTCACTGTATTTATCAATATAGGCCTACAATACTCAAGTAATTGTAATCTTTAGGAGAAAGCCTGCTGACTCCTATTTGAATAATAAAGCGTGTTAGAATTTAGTTATTACCGCAGTACCGTAGCCTATTAATTCTTCCCTCCTCCCACTAGTTTCAGCGCCTCTAGTCCGTAGCTCATTTTGCAGCTGTTTAACGCTTAAACGCTGAAAATCGTCCATAATATATTAGGGGATATACCTATAGAATTAATTAATATAGTCTTAGAGTAAAATTAGAGAAGATATAATTTATTTTAGCTTAGAAAACCCTCACAATCTATACATTCCTCGCGGCTGACTGGGGGAAACATAGGACGATCGCCTTGCGCTTACCCGGTATACACGGGCGCTATCTGGCGCGAACTTTCTCAGGCTACATCTCTATTCGATATATCTTGCCCAATCGCGCACGCAGTATATATATGCAAAATGGCGGTCATATTGTCTGAATAACTAAATAATGTAACAAGAAAAATATTTTTGTCATAAAAGAGGATGAATTTCAGTTATAATTTTTTTTTTTTTAAAGAATTCGTCAATTTCCAAGAATATTGTATTTTGACTCTCAATAATTAAGGAGGGGTACTATAAGCGATTTCCAAGAATTTTGTATTTTGGCTCTCGAAAATTAAGGGGGCTACTATAGGCAAGGGGGTCCTATAGCTAAAGCCCTGCGCGGATGCGGATATCTGCGGATAAACCCGCGGATATCCGCAACATTTTTCGCCATGCGGATATATTTTGCATGGCTGTGCGGATAGCGGATAAGCTGCGGATAATGTTTGGAGTAAATTTGCAGATAGTTTTTAGAATACAATCCAAACTTGTTGAATATCATGGGGAAAGTTGGGTAATTGTCCGCACCTATGTTTTTCGAGTTGGTAGGACAACTAGCAACTCAGTTCCCTGCTACCCTTAAGCTGTCATCGTACCTATCAGATAGGGACAGTCAGCATCATGCCAGGCGCTATGTGATAACTGGAGGCTTGGATGAAGAAACTTAACACGTTGCATGTTATATTCTGTAGCCAGCAAATAAGAAGGTAAGCCTACAGTTTTGTGATTCAATTATTTAAAATTAAATGTAGTTATAAATGTCAGTGTGTACAGTGGTTTTGTATGTATTAGCCTACTTTCGATTTTTGCAAAAAATGAAAGTAGACTTATGAGATCAACACAGGGCGAAAAAAGTGTGTCTGTCTGTGTGTGTGTGTGTGTGAGTGTGTGTACTCTGCCCCCCCCCCCCCTATCAATTCGAACACGGTGAACGCAAATTGAACGAAATTTGGGACAAAAGTAGCACTAGCAAAGGACACCTCAGTGTCATGTTTTATATCGCCGCCATCTTGACGGAAACGTAATGGCGGCCACCCAAATGTTAAAAGCTAAAATGTAATTACGACCAACCTAATAATCTAGTCTCTACCAAATTTTGCAACAACATATCTTTATTTGGGGAGCATATTCTGACCAAACTGCAAGATCATCAGCCCAATAGTTTGCAGATGGTGGCCAAGTATGTGTGCAAAACGATTCCCCCTATCAATTCAAACACCGTGAAACCGAATGGAACGAAATTTGGTACAGAGGTAGCACTAGCAAAGGGCACCTCAGTGTCATGTTTTATATCGCCGCCATCTTGACACAAACGTAATGGCGGCCACACAAATGTTCAAAGCTTAAATCAAATTACGACGAACATAATCATCCGATCTCTACCAAATTTTGCAACAACATACCTTTATGGAGGGAGCATTCTTTGACCAATCTAATAGGTCATTAGCCTAATAGTTTACGGATGGAGGCCATCTTTGTGTGAAAATCGATTCCCCATATCAATTCGAACACGTTGAAACCTAATGGAACGAAATTTGGTACAGAGATAGCACTAGCAAAGGGCACCCCAGTGTCATGTTTTATATCACCGCCATCTTGACGGAAACGTAATCGCGGCCACCCAAATTTTAAAAGCTAAAATGTAATTACGACCAACCTAATAATCTAGTCTCTACCAAATTTTGCAACAACATATCTTTATTTGGGGAGCATATTCTGACCAAACTGCAAGATCATCAGTCCAATAGTTTGCAGATGGTGGCCAAGTATGTGTGCAAAATGATTCCCCCTATCAATTCAAACACGGTGAAACCGAATTGAATGAAATTGTGTACAGAGGTAGCACTAGGAAAGGGCACCTCATATTCATGTTTAATATCCCTATAGCATGTAGTATTTCGACAAGCTATTACAACCAACATTCAATTATACTCCTTGAAAAGGACAAAGAGTCATAACAATACCCATGCATTTAGGAGAAAGTAGGCTATATGTTCTTTACTGAACAACATGTTTATTTTTCAATATAATAGATTAGTTTACCGGGATTCAGTGAGTTACGTTTTAAAAACAGAGTGGGGTATGGTGCGCAGATCATATATGATAAAAGTACTACAAATACAACGCGAAATTAATGGCAAAATATTTCGTGTTTTTTCTCCAGATGCCAAAAAATTCTACGCGGAAAACGGAGAAATACTCCTAACCAGTAGAAAATGTGCAGAAATCTCGATATGCAATTAGGGATGATGGGAGGAAAATAAGGGAAGTGGGGAGAAGTTTCAACATTCCCCAGTCAATTCTACCAAAGCAGTTGCTGCAAAATTGTCTTGCTCCACCTCGTTTAGTCCGGAAAGCTGTTTTACCAACGAAATGGAGTCATAATTAACCGAATACCTTTTGACATTGGTAAAATTATGTTATGGCTTAACGCCCACAAAGCTTGTCAGACGGTTCGATTCAAGTTCACATGACATACTGTACAGTACATAGCCTAAAGGTTCGACTTGCTGCTCAAATGTCTAAAAGATAAAGTATAAAGCAACACATTGAAAATATTATTGTAATGCCAGTAGATTCGGATAACAAACGTGTGGGTTAAAGTCGCGTGGATGCGGGGCGGATGCAGATAAAAGTCGTGCGGATGCGGATAACAGTCGTGCGGATGCGGGGCGGATGCGGATAACAGCCGTGCGGTTGCGGGGCGGATAACGTTTTGTCTATCCGCGCAGGGCTCTACCTATAGCCGAGTAAATATGGTAATGCATTTGAAAAGTACAGTAATGGTTAATAACAAAACTGTCTAGAACGCAGTCACTTCAGTAGTTCAATACAATAAAAGTTAGCAATTCAAAAGGGTTTCACACTTACACATAATAAGTACTAACAAAAAATGTTACACTATTGAAGTGTTAAAGGAATAAACAATATAACTGCCTAAAAAAAAAAAAATTGTTACAAAGTTAAATTAAAACTTGTGTAGCTTAATGAAGTAAGTACTGTTGTACTTACAGTATATGCATATACACTGAACCTCAATTAAGTATAAGTGACCAGGTTCTGATGATGTTCGCCTGACAAACAAAACTTGTCATTCAATTTAGCACCCCTATTTATGTGAGACGGAAGCCTCCGTGGATTCGGCGGCAACCCGCCGGCCTTTCACGGCTGGGTCCGTGGTTCAAATCCCAATCACTCCATGTGAGATTTGTGCTGGACAAAGAGGAGGCAGACAGATTTTTCTCCGGGTACTCCGGTTTTCCCTGTCACAATTTCATTCCAGCAACACTCTCCACTATCATTTAATTTCATCTGTCATTCATTTAATCATTGCCCCAGAGGAGTGCGAAAGGCTTCGGCAGCCGGCAAGTTCATATCCTCGCCGCTAGATGGAGGCTTCATTCATTCCATTCCCTGACCTGGTCGGTCGACTGGAAGCAGGCTGTGGATTTTCATTTATGAGAGAAGTGTTTTATTAAGTGCATAAATAATTCATGTAATTCATTTCAGACTCGAGGAAATTACCGTATTTACTCGGCTATAGTACCCCCTCGCATATAGTACACCCCTTAATTTTCGAGAGCCAAAATACAAAAGTCTTAGAAATTGCGTATAGAACCCCCCAATTATTGAGAGTCAAAATACAACGTTCTTGGAAATTGACGTATTCTTAAATTTTTTTAAAATTATAACTGAAATTCATCCCCTTTTATGACAAAAATATTGTTCTTGTTACATAATTATTTTTGTTATTCCGACGATATGCCCGCCATTTTGCGTACATGTATGCGATTGGGCAGGATATGGAATTGTGTAGCCAATAGGCTTCATCCAATATCCAATAGAAGATGGCACACTATTGGCCGAGTAGAAGCTCCAAGTTTAAAATCCGCCAATGAAAGTTATGGATTCATATCTGGTCTGCATTCTTTTGTTATACCCCATTTAGACGTCTCGGTCGCGATCCCGATTATCTCTGATCTGGATAATGTCCAATCGCGATCAACGGCATTTGTCATTGGTACGTGTTTAGACGTCCCATCATGAAACAACAGGATAATCGAGTAAAACAGCATGGCATCGCTAAGGTCTGCCAACTTTTGAATTCCAAGTGTTATAGCAGAAATTTACAGTAGTTGGTTTCCTCCAGTTATGAAGTATTTCAGTTATTCTTTATAGATAATTCAACCTGCTAATACATATTCTTAAATATATACAAATCCTGAAGAGACGTGTAGGCGAGGCCTACCCTTGGTGTGGAAATAAAAATATTTTGAAATCATTAGAATTAGGTCTAGGCTATTTATTGCATAAATACTTCTTGTTCGTCCAGAGTTATTTGTCCCTATCGGAATCCCTTCTATGTCTATAACAATAAATTTATGTCTTTATTAATCGTCTTCATCGACTTTCCCCAACGCTATTTTTTTTTTTTTCAGCGTTTAAACACTGGTATGTTTGTCTCCATCCATCATTTCGTTTCTCTCAATCTTCATATATCTGATATCAACCAACATAAATACAACCATCATGGCCAACATTACGTACATCTCGCTTTCAAAACACAAGATAATACAAAATGGCCATCATTTCCACTGCCTACTTCACTCACACAGCAGGAGGATAGAACATACCGACGATCGCAATGGCCGCGAACGCGATTATCTCGTTGTGGGAACGGGATCGGGCTGATCCTGTTGGAGGGAAAGTTGATCGCGATAATGTTATCCTGTTGCGTTTAGACGTCCCAACTTAATCTGGATCAGCGCCTGATCGCGATCGCAACCGGGACGTCTAAACGGGGTATTATTCTCTGAATCTCGGTATTGCGCTTCAAAGTTGTGTTTATTGCAGCCTCTTCTTCTCAGTTTTATTTTAAACACATTTCATTTGGTGCAAGAACCGTCGGCGTTTGTGAGACACATTATTGGTATATTAATGTGAAACATGTGAATAATACGTACTCTGTTGTGTTTACAAATGTTAGTGAGGTGTGATCGTTCAGCATCATCAGTCATTCCCTAATTGATGCATTCTCCCTCCCTGTTCAAATCAAGTTTGCATTTCCATGTCTGATACTTTGACCATTCCATTCTATCTCTTTGATACTAAGATTTTTGCTTAGCAAGGGATAGTAGTGAAATTTATTGAAGGGTAGCTGAGAATAGTGGTGGATAAGTGAGGTTATGGCAGTCTCATAATGAGCTGATTGAAGATGTAAATTTAGCAGCAACAAAATAAAATACCTTATTTTTACTCTCTCCCTTTCCAAAAATAATGGATTTTTGCGAAGATCGCATCTATAGTACCCCCCCCCCCCTCAATTTCGGAACTAAAAGTTTAGAAAAAGAGGGTCCTATAGGCGAGTAAATATGGTAATTGAAATTCCCTGCCCAATCTAATTGGGCACACTCATGTTGACCACTGAAAGGCTTCGAATAATACAGGGTCTTTCACTCAAAGTGGGTCGGCCGCGTGGCGCATGGAGGGTCAGAGAAGCACATGGCAACTCACTGAGCTTGGGGTCTAGAGAGCGCCCGTACGAATCGCATGTAAATAACAAGCACACAAAATCAAAGTAAAATCATTGTCACAAAAGATGTTGAAAATGTCCTCCACCTACATCTACACATTTCTGGCATCGTCTAAGGAAGTATTCAATCACACGCATTTGTTAATCTACCAAGATAGCCTCAAATTCTCTCCTGATATTTAGTTTTTGAGTTCATCTAGAGTGTGAGGGTTTGTTGCATAAAGCTTTAACACTTAGCAATAACACGTTATAAAATTATGAAACATAATAACAATTAAAAATAATCAAGTACACACGTTATAAACTTATAACGCATAACTTAAAATAGGCTATTAACGAAATAACGAAGTCAACTTTACTCGTAAATCCTGCGTCGCAACTGTCTCAGCTCCGTGTTGCTATGTGCTCACCCGACCTTTGGCTCGACCTTCTACCTGCAGTGCTGCACCAACCGTGTGACTGGCCCCACTTTGAGTGAAAGCCCCTTTAGAAGTACTGAAATAATCTTACATATAGATGCACAATCCTGGCCTTGAGAGAAATAAAGAAACAAAGAACAATTTAGCCAGACCTGAAGCATGAGGGAGGTTGATAAAGCTCAAATCCTTTGTTGCAAATATGTTGCTTTCTCCAGCCCAATTTCAAGAAATTTAAATTAATACTATTAAAGTGATGTTACAGTATACATTGGAACAGTGTGGATGGCGGAAGCGGCAGCCCCGTGCTCGGGAACAAAAGAGCACAGCAGTCGTAGCGTCTGACCCGGAGCAGGCGGCTACAAATGGCATCTGTACCCCAGGTTAGGGGCGGCCAAATATCATATGCTGGCAGTAACTCTAAAATGCACTCAACGACAGACTGTGCGACCCGTCAGTTGAGTTTCTTTTTGTCACATCACATGGCTACGTCTCTTCATAATTCGGAAAATGCTAGGGCGTCCTCCCAAAGCGACGCGCATCACATACGCCCGAGTGACGTGAAAAATGAGCGAGGGTACTCTCCCAGGGACGGGGTGGGTTAAAGAAGCTAGTCCAACAAGATTTAAGACCTCGATTTGCAACACTCAATATTGGAACGTATACTGCCCGAACTAACAGAAATGCTGAATACAGACGTGTTAATATTGCATGCATCCAGGAGACAAAGTGGACAGGTTCAAAAGAAAAGAAGGAAGGAAGGAAGATTTTAGTTTTACGTGACCGTTAATCATGCGCCACGGGACCTCCTTTTTACGTGGAATCCGAACCACAGGACATGGCATTTCACTTCGAAAATCTCACATGTATTGACCGGGAATCGAACCTCGGTCAACCTTGGTGAGAGACCAACAGCTTGACCCATGCGCCACCACGCCCCCCAAAAGAAAAGAAATTGGAGACTGCTATAAACTCATTTATCATGGCACCAGCTCTGTGCGAAATGGTGTAGCAATAGTGTTGACAAGCACTACCGCAACAATGTCACAAATGTACAAAGAGTGTCAGATGGGCTCATGTCTATCGTGATAGATTCGCCATCCATAACTACCCACATAATACCTTGCTATGCACCTCAAACAGGATGTACAGAAGATGAAAAAGATGAATTCTGGAACAGTCTTGACGGTCTTCTTCGAGCAATTCCACCAGGTGAGTCCATCTTTCTGGGAGGAGATATAAATGGGCATGTTGGGTTGCAACGAGGCGGGTATGTGCGATGCCATGGCGGACATGGATTAAGTGTGCGAAACGATGATGGCTGTCACATACTTGATTGTGCAGAGACTCATGACCTTGCTATCACAAACACTTATTTCAAGAAAAGGCCAACACACCTGGCTACGTACACCAATGGAGGAAATGCTACGCAGATTGACTACTGGCCGACCAGACAACTAGATCTGAAGTTGGTGACAGACACCAAAGTGATCCCATATAACAGTATCGTTACCCCCCCCCCAACACCGTTTGCTTGTTCTAGATTTTCGGAAATATATACCTACGACTGGACCAGCGCGAATTAGATGGTGGAGATGGCAAACACAACAAGCCCAGTTGCTGACAGCTTTAACCAACTTCTCACTAAACTCTAATCAATCGGTGAACGACATATGGAATGATGCTGTGCAACAGATACATCAAGCAGCAACAGAGACTCTGGGGAAGACCATACCTAATCGACGCTACATTGACAAACAGATCTGGTGGTCCAGCAGGTATTCAAGGAGAAAAAGGTAGCATATAATACCTGGTGGAACTCCCGTCTAGATATAGACCTTCAGCGATACAGTGAGCACAATTTAGCAGCAAAACGAGCAGTGGCTGCTGCAAAAGACCGTTGTTACCAAAATATGTACGACCAATTTGAAACGTCATCTGGAGAGAACAACATTTATCGCATTGCCAAATCTCGTCACCACTCAACTCAGGATATTGAACACGTCATGCACATTAAAGGCTAAGTCAACAAAATACTGTGATACCAAACAGCTATCCTTCAACGATGGTCAGCATATTTTTCTAATATAAGCAATAATGATTTTCCACATCCTCCTATTGTAAGCCCTGATCCCACCTTTGGACCTGTGCCTCAAATTGACGAGGTACAAAAATCCATAACTTCTTCTTCCTCCTCGCCTTTTCCCGTTGCGCGGGGTCGGCTTTCTTAATCCTGAGGCGCCACTCATTTCTTTGGAAAGCATCATCAGCAGATAGGCCCAATACTCTCAAGTCCCTCTGGACATTCGTCATCCATGTTGTTTGAGGTCTGCCGCTCCCTCTCTTTTGCGTAGTCATGGAAAGGCTCTTCTTCACTACATGATTCTCCGGTCTCCGCATAACATGTCCATACCACCTTAGCCTGGTTTCTAAAAGTTTCTCCGTTATAGGCGCTACTTCGAAACTGACCCCGCACATGTTCATTACGGATTTTACCTGCCCATCGTAACATACGCACTTCAGTGGAATGTAGCTTTTGCTCTGTGCCTTTGTAGTAGCCCATGTTTCAGTACCATAGAGTAGGATTGGTCTTACGACAGTTTTATAAACTTTCCCCTTCGTTTTTATGGGTATTTTCGGATCACATAAAACTCCTGTTAGTTCGCGCCATTCGTTCCACCCAGACGTGGCCCTATGGATTATATCGGCAGTTATCGTGCCATATTCAGCAATGACAGAATCTAGATATTTGAATTTTGTTACCCTTGGTACAGACATAACAAAAATGATAAATGGGAAAGCCACAGGCCCAGATGACATCCCAGCGGAAATCTGGAAAATGCTTGGGAAGTCTGCTGCCGAATTCCTAGCCACGCTCTTCCAGCAGATCATCACCGAAAATAAACTCCCACATGCATGGACAACTAGCATTATAGTCCCAATCTGGAAGCGTGAAGGTGATGTTAATGATTGCTCGACTTATCGACCTATTCGACTCCTCTGTCATACATTGAAAATATTTGAAAGAGTGCTGGATAGGAGGCTCAGAAATATTGTCACTGTCATACCAAATCAATGCGGTTTTGTTCAAGGTTGCAGCACCACTGATGCAATCTATACCACACGTCAATTGTTGGAAAAGCACAGAGAGAGACAGAAGAGTTTACACATGGCCTTCATAGAACTAGAAAAGGCCTTTGACAGAGTCCCACATGACCTAATCTGGTGTGCTCTTCGTTCCCATGGGGTTCCTGAAATCTATATAAAATGGGTGCAACTTCTTTCTTGCAATGTAACTACTAAGTAGTGTAAAACGCTGCCCAGCCGGAATCTCCCAGCCTTTTGATATCACCGTTGGTGTTCATCAAGGCTCTGCACTATCACCACTGTTGTTTATCCTCTGCATGGATACGGTTACGGCTGACATACAAACACCACACCCTTGGACCCTTCTTTTCGCTGATGATATTGTACTTGTACAAGAAACACGCCTTGAACTCCAGCATCATGCGCAAATATGGATGGAAAGGCTGGCTGCCTATGGACTGCGCCTTAACATCCAGAAGACAGAATATCTTGGATATGGCCCGCAAACCGACGGCACTGTCCGAATTAGCGATCAAGATCTGCCCAAGACAAATAACTTCAAATATCTAGGGTCGGTTATCACGTCAAGGGGTTATGTCACTTTAGATACTCGGGGAAGGGTAAATGCGGCCTGGCTCAAATGGGAACAGGTTCCAGGTGTCCTCAGCGACAAAAAGATGCCTAAATACCTAAAGGCAAAAGTTTATAAGACAGTTGTACGTCCCACAGCAATTTATGGGGCAGAATCCCACCCAATGACAAGAAAACATGAACAGGCTCTGCAAACGATGGAGATGAAGATGCTCCGTTGGGCACTTGGACTGACTAGATATGACAATGTCAGAAATACAGATGTTCGACAACAATTGGGCGTCACACCAATTACGGAGAAAGTGAGGGAAGCTCGTGTCCGTTGACATGGTCATGTTATGAGAACGCCGGGCGACTCTGTCGCCAAAGTAGCTTTTAACCTGGACCCAGGTGGAATGCGACCCCGCGGACAACCTGCGAAGCGTTGGATTGACAACATTAAGACGGATATGTACGATGTTGGCTTACAACCTGCAGATGTCAACGACAGGAAAAAGTGGAGAAGATGTAGTAGAGCAGCGGATCCCGTACTGGGATAAACGTTAGGAAAGAGGTTGATGTTACAGTATACACATGAATATTGCCTATCATTGAATAATCCGCACCCTGATTTTAGGAAGAAATTTCAATGTTTTATTTTTTAGGTTTGTAGCAGCTTTGAGAACAGATAACAATATGTTATATCATTCACAGGCTAGTTGAAATTCTTAACCTTGCTAATCCCCTCCCCAAGACATCCATTCTGATGGCCACCATCAACAATTCCCACAGCCACAGGAGGTGTCATAATTATGATATGTGCATGCCCAGTAATAAGGTCGACATCACTCATGAGTCACGAGCCTTAGGTGAACCTCAGTACTGCACACAGCAATCATTAGGGCACCATTTTGTCAGCCACAATAGTCCATATATCAATGTCCGTGCACACTCGTCCACAGATAAGATCTGCGTCACTCACGAGCCTATAGCGAATCTCACCACCACTATTATTTAAAGTTGACAGGAATACATGCATTTCGCAGGCCACCATTACAGCAGAGTTTCAGTATCCGTGAGAGTCAGGTATTGCGATATCAGCATGCATGCATGGAAATGTGTTCAGGGTCTTTTCACCATATACCACATGGGGCAGGCGAATTACATCATAAAAATTCTGATATGAGGACCTCAAATAATACCCACACAACCCAATGTTTCATTTCGAATTATTGAAAAAAATATATGTGGACAGTATGTATGTATGAATGGTACATGGTATTCAAGTCATTTTAATTCCATTAGAATGATTAAGAGGCTTTGTAAGCATTATAAATTATGCTCCTCTTGCTGAGGAGAAAGAAAATTTTGTCCTGCCTGTGTAACCGAACTTTTGTTAGGTTACAGAGACTGTTATTATTTTTATCTGGTTGCCAGACATGGCTGCTGTTTGTGGAGCGCCATGGAGAGTCTGGTGTGGTCAGTGCCCATTGGATTCTTCTTTTGGTGGTCTACAGATAGGTGGCCTTGGCTGGTGTCACCAGGTGGCCTTGACTGATAGGTCAAAAGATTCCTTGACCTGGCATATGATGGTTGTCATGGGAATGAGTTGTTAGAAGCTGAAATTCAGACATGATGGATGCCAGTTGGAGATGAAATTGTGTGATGATTTGTTATGTATGGAAGCTGCCTGATCTTGACAAACAAGGTATTGCTAATTAATGATTGCTAAAGATCAACTCAATCTGGAGAAGGATTATTATTAATAAATTGTATGTGAATTGGGAAGTTGGTGTACGGTCTTTGTGGATTCATTTAAAGCTAGTATTATAGCCCCTATACCCTGAGGTGGCAAGCTCACAATAACAAAAATATTACAATGGCGCCCAACGTGGGGAAAGATGAATTAATGAATTACACAAAAGACAGGAGCACGAATAACGAAAATATAAGAAATATGGAAGCTGAGTTGATGGCCATGATGAAGAAGCTCAAGCTTCGTAGCGACGGAGGAGAGGATCACCTCCCAGGTGACCTGCCAGATGAGTTTTAAAGAGAAGTTGACGGAGAAGCTTGATGAGGTCAAATAGCACGTGGCTAGCATATGCATCGTAGAAGAGAAAGTTGAGATGGTAGAACCTGTGAGTGTGGTTGTGGAGAGAAGGAGCAGGAGGAAGAAAAAGGGAAGCTGGAAGAACAGAGAGTGGAAATCATATGTGTTGTGGAAGAGAAAGTTGAAATAGTGGAATCTGTGAGTGTATCTGTAGAGGAAGAGGAGAAGATCTATAAAGTACTTGATACTAGGGGGTGTAGGAAAAATAATCAAGAAGTGGAAAAGATAAGGCGAGATTGTAGTGGTGTATGTAGAGACCATAGCAGTCGAAGAAGAGAGAGCAGTTGTGGAGGTACACACAGAGGTCGCCGCCGACGTAAAAGGAGAGGACGTCAAATGGAGGAGGAGAATAAAACTGAAGACAAGGAGGAAGATGAGATAGAACGTAACATGAAGAAGCATAGGAGGAGAAAGATGAGGATACGCAGGAGAACAAGTTGGAGGAAGAGATGGACCAGATGGAAGGCAAAGAGAAGGAGTAAGAAGAGGAAGAGATGTCAGGCAGATCGAGATAAAAGAGTGAAGGATCAGAAGAAGGAAGGAAGCTTGTAGTTTAACGTGACCGTTAATCTTGAGATCATGAGCTACGGGACCTCCTTTTTACGTGGAATCCGAACCACAGGACATGGCATTTCACTTCGAAAATCTCACATGCATTGACCGGGAATCGAACCCGGACTGCCTTGGTGAGAGGCATAGAGCTAGACCGCTGAGCCACCACGCCCCCCGATCATCATCAGAAGAAGAAAAGGAGAAGATAAAAGGGATAAAGGCAAAGAGAAATGATGAGAAGAAAGGAATTGCTGAGCAAGACAGTAAGGCAGATGAGGAAGAGAAGGAAAGAGAAGCAGGAAGGGAAGGTGAAGAAAAAGAAGAAACTGGAACAGAAGAAGAAGGAGGTAGCCAAAAAGACTTTAAGCAGGCGAGACACAGCCGGCTCCAGCTGGAGTACCCGAAGAAGCACTACTACCAGTCAAGACTGAAGCAGGAGAAGCACCTGCAGAAGGAGATCACAATAAGAAAAGGAGGAAGAATAGGAAGAGCAAAGAGAAAGGTGGTGATTCTGGATCGGAAGAGAACCTGCTGCAGGAATTTGTATCATATCTTCAGAAAAGCCTGCTGTCCGTGTGGCCATTCAGGGCCGTGAGAATGATGGAGCTAGGCCCAGAAGAGCAGTTGGAACTTGCCACGTTAGAGCACGTGCGAGACATACAGCCCAACACTATAATGAATCTGATGATGCAGATGCTGATGATGATGACCATGACATTGAGCCCAAAGGTATTGACATTTCTGATAAGGTTGGTGGCAAGAAAAGAGCTAAGTTGGAAGCTAAAGCTGAGAAGAAGGCCCATAGAGAGGCTGAATTACGAGAACGAGAAGAAAAGGAGAAGAAGAAGAAAGGCAAAGATGATGATACTGAATCAGTGGAGACAGACCAAAAGAAGCAGGGGAAGAAGAAGAAAAATAACAGGAAAATATGATGATACTGAATCAGAGGACACAGACCAAGAGAAGAAAAAGAAAGGAAAGAGGATTTTGGAGTCAATGTTGTTGATGATGAAGACGAAGATGATTATGATGACGGCACAGACAGGTCTTATGACGATTCTGCCGTTCTTTCTGAAGAAAATATTTATGCTGGTGATTCTGGTTAATCTAGAATGGTTGTTTCTGCGATGATAGTGCCAATGGTTATTTCTGACTATGATGTGTGATTTGTTTCTGTATGTGATTTTGTTTTGGTTAGTGTTTGCTTTATATATCTTATGTTTTTGTTTTGAGGGTTGAGAGTGAATTTCTAACTTTGAGTTAGAAATTCTCTCTCAAAGGGGCCGTTTTCTGTAACCGAACTTTTGTTAGGTTACAGAGACTGTTATTATTTTTATCTGGTTGCCAGACATGGCTGCCTGTTTGTGGAGCGCCATGGAGAGTCTGGTGTGGTCAGTGCCCATTGGATTCTTCTTTTGGTGGTCTACAGATAGGTGGCCTTGGCTGGTGGCACCAGGTGGCCTTGACTGATAGGTCAAAAGATTCCTTGACCTGGCATATGATGGTTGTCACGGGAAAGAGATGTTAGAAGCTGGAATTCAGGCATGATGGATGCCAATTGGAGATGAAATTGTGTGATGATTTGTTATGTATGGAGCTGCCTGATCTTGACAAACAAGGTATTGCTAATTAATGATTGCTAAAGATCAACTCAATCTGGAGAAGGATTATTATTAATAAATTGTATGTGAATTGGGAAGTTGGTGTACTGTCTTTGTGGATTCATTGAAAGCTAGTATAGCCCCTATACCCTGAGGTCGCAAGCTCACAATAACAAAAATATTACACCTGAATACCATTGAACTAATGTTGCAGTTTAGGTGAGAGCTGAAGACATTGTACGGTAGTTAAATTCTAAGAATGATGGTCAGGCTGTAGAAATATCTACATATGTCTCGATATATTCAAATGCTCTTAGGCTATAAATTAAACCATATATATTTGTTAATCAGAAATTTTCAAGTACAGTATTAAAAGGAATCCAGTGTAGCTATGAACATAAAATCATCATCAGTGGTTTGCAGTCTAAAGACCAATTGACTGTCACAATCACGTTGTGCATTCATGTTTGTTCAAGGAGGAATTTTTAAGTCTTCAGTTGGTTGATTTTCTTCAATAAAACGTTCAATGACAGCTCTCATTAAATTGAAGGGCTAGGGCTAATCATACAGATTATACCGGCCGCGGTGGCAGAGAGCGTTAATGCGATAGCTCGGGCCTCGCTCGCATCCGGAGAGCATGAGCTCGAATCTCACCTCGTCCTGAAAACAGTTTTCGTGGTTTCCCATTTTCACTGCCAGGCAAATGCCAGGACGGTGCCTTTCAATAGGGATACAGCTGATTTCCTTCCAAAATCCCTTCCCAGACCTGTCCTGAAAAGAAAAATACATGGCTATTGACTGCATTAATAAAATTATAAGTGTACAGATTGTGAGTAGAATTCTTTTCTTTGCTTCCTGGTGTATAGAAACTTTGGAGCATGATTTCTTGTCTCTTCAAGTCCTATTCACCATCTTGCAATAAGTTTTATTCAGTGTCCACAGTTCAAAGGAATACAATACAATTGACAAAACAAATGCATATAAAATCCATCCTGCTCCATAAAATAAAACAAAACAAACAAAAAGGAGAAAATACAAATAAAACTTAAGGAAACCATGTACACAGTGTGGGTAAATATATTTTAACAGCTTCAGTAATGCAACGAAAGAAGCTCAAGGTATGCAAGAAAAGCATTTCAAAACAGACAATGTAGGAACATCCTCTTGAATGCCTCAAAGATAGCCTCTGCACAAGACCAGTGAATCTTAACTACAGTACTCTTCCAATGACAATGGCTGGGGAAAATGTGTTCTAATGAATTGTGGTCCCAGTAGGTTTCCATTCTTCCCCCTCATTGACCTACACTGGTCATACTAGGTCTTTGTTAGAGTCGCATTCCCAATACCCATGGGGTTCAGGTCAGGGCTAGTAATCAGCACAATATTATCATTCTTGTTTCCCATAGTTCAATAGGTCTTTGCTGAGGCTATCTTTGTAGAGTAGCAGCAGATAAATACTAACAAGTGTCACATCAATTCTTAAGATGCTTCTTGTTCCTAACTTCGCTCTGTCTTTTAGCCATGAGAGTTGTGAAAATTATGATTTAATTTCGGCTCAAGGTGTAAATTCTGATGTAGAATGAAGGATGTTACCCCAAGTAAGCAATGGAAAATAGAACATATCACAAACAGACGATGCACATGCATGCTATTAAAGTAAGAGTGAGGACATACTTTTCGGAAAAAGAGTTGTAGTCTCCCAGAAGGTCGGCTACCCGAATGCCATTGCGAGTGGCCTTGGACGAGTAGGTAGGACCAATGCCCTTCTTGGTAGTGCCCAAGGACTTCTTTCCTTTCTCTAGCTCCTGCAGCCCATCTACCTGCTATAGTACAAACAACAGAACTCTGGCTTGCAACATGTAACACACAACAAACAACAGCAAATCTACCATTGTTCTGTTTGCATTGAATTCTTTTCCAAATCATCAGTGATTATTCCTTGGCAAACAAGGACTATGATTTTAAGCTATTTTATTATGGCATCAATATTCAATAGTCCTACAAGACTATTTACATGGAAAGAGAGAGAGAAAAAAAAAGAAGACAAAGAAAAATCAAATTTCACTCATCATGATCTTATACCACTACATGAGGATTAATTATTCCAATGCTGCAAGATATTGACAGAACAAAGAGGCAAGTGGAACATGAGATACACCGAATCATTGCTACCAGGCTCGAGAAGCTCAGCTAATGAACTAAAGGAGATATTTACTTATTCTACATGAAACACATTTCATTCTTACAATTCTTTTCAAATGAAGGATGTTGAAAAACTTATCCATGTCCCCTAACACACACCTGTACCTTCCTATAAAAGTTCCGAATGATCCACACGAGATCCTCAGGTACTTTAATGGATTCTCCTAAAAAGTGAGACCACATTTAAAACCCAAACCTCATCACTGTCTTCCACACCTGAGGATAGCTCATTTCCAAGTAATCTGTATCTAATTTACTAACGCCAGCTTCTAGAGCACAACTGTAACTTCAAGTAACACCAGTAGAATGTTTGGCAGCAGCCCCTCTTCTACATTTTTTAAAGTGAATCTTTCATGGGCATGGGCCATTGAGAAAGAAAAGTAAAGTACAGTTGCAAAATTGCCAAATCAAATGTACATAAAATTGCGAAGTCCATTAAATAGTTTTTGTTTTTTATCTAATCAAAAGAGAAAGAATTCTGCTTGTGTCGCTAAAGGGAGTTAAAAACGTTGTCAAACAACAGAGTACCTTGTCGCTAAAAGATAATTGAAAGTTACTAAATTTAGTGACAGGGCGGTGGTGATGGTGGTGGGTTATAAAGAGCTGAACAATGAGGTTATCTCACATCTGTCATCTGCCCCCTCAAGCGACAGTTTGTCAATTGGCAAGAGTAGATGATGTTCAAGGCCAAAGAGATTACTGAAGACAATCCGCTTCCTTCTGTCTCTACACAGAATGATTCATTCAGATGATATGTTCACTTCATACGAGTTTCTAAACTGCAAATGCTAATTCTATAATGCAAAATTAATACTACCAGATTTTCTCGAGTACCAGTACACCACGACCTTTCCTCAAAAGTGTTCACCTCTAAAAGTGGAGTGCACATCTCACACGAATATTTCAATTTTAGTTATGCTGAAACCGATGGTAATTGAATGGTAACTTTCAGTTGGTCAACAAATATATACTCGATTAAATCAGGTAGTCAAAATGTGATTCCACCCGGGGGAAAAAAATCTACATGAGAGTAGCTATTGTAATCTGAACATTAACAAATCATACATAAGATTTTTTCAGGTGGAATCACATCTTTACCACCCAATTTCATTGGGTATATATTTGTTGACCAACTGAAAGTTACAATTCAATAATCAGTAAGGGAACAATGAAACACAGTTTCTAAGCTTCCTATACAAACCAATGGTATTCGATTTGCGGTTTACTTTCGGCACCTTATGCAATCGAGTACACTGGTATTAGGCTTTCAAGATATGAGTGCCACTGAACTTGGCTATGCCAGCATTTGTCATAGCAGAGCAGGACGAGGAGCGGGACACAGCGATGATGGAGTATAGTCTTCTCATACGTCAAGCAGCATTGTGTGTGCTCTTGTGTTAGACAGAAGTTATAATGTGAATTGTAAACTGAAAAATTAATAATAATGGGCGAATTAAGAATGGTACGTTTCTAATGGTTTCGCAACAGCACAGCTGAGCGGAACAGGAGCTAATGTCACCACAGAGAGTAAGACTACTGCAGCCCAGTCATACCTTACACTGACTGCTGTATTTGTCAACCAAGCAGGCTGAGAGCGTGACACACGTAAACAAAGAATAGTTCCACCTCGGGAACCGGCTCTCGTATCGTGAATGGCTAATATACAGGAAGTATCTGAAATAATGGCAAAATGGGTATCACAGATGGAATATTTTCATACCAGGACAAACAGATGTCCTGTTCCCATGAAAATAAGGCCACAAGTCATTAAATACATTCCCTTAGAATATGCTTCAAAATTGCAGAAGTGTTCTATGAATCAATATGAATACAAAAGATAGATATATATATATGCATACCCATTTCGGTTCATATTAAACAAGTTGCTCGAAAATTTATTATGAAGGATCATACTGGAGCAACATATGACGTGTCTGGTTCCCTGCATATTGCCTGTTTTACAAGTTTCTTTACCCTTACAACCACCAGTACTTCCCAAACATGATGCTTTCATGTCCTTCAGATATCCCTGATATTCGCTAAGAGTATATCAGATGCACCCTGTATATCCACATGTAAAACGTAACCTTGATTACAAACTACAAGAGCTGAAGAAGAAATCTTGTTACGGCGGGGCATGCAGGCTAGTGCGCAGGGGTAGATACTGTCAGTCAGTGCTTGATTTGTAAAGAAAGAGATTCCGGTTTGGTGGGCTACTGGGTAGTGGTGGGAGGGGCGTGACGGGGGGGGGGGGGTCTTTATGGAATATTGATATATAGAGTTCTAAAAACGATATGTTTACGCTTTTCTGAACACCTTTAAAAATTAATCAGCGGACCAAATTGCAATCTAATTTTGATTGCAATTTTAAATTAAATTGCGACTGCTGTAGCAACAATTTTTTACCATAGACGTTGGCCTATATTTAATGTTAATGTAGACCAACTAGGCTACCATGCAAACAATGTACATTATTTCAATTTGTTCTATTTACATAATTTTAAAAAAAATACATTTGGTTTGAAAATACACACATGTTCACCAACAATCATTTATTTCTTGTTTTATAATTTTGTCTTCACAGTTTTCTGAAATAATTATCCAGGCAAAGACCAAGTTGACCTCGACTTACAACTAACGTTCCACAGTTTTAAAAATTATGTTAAATATTCGACTTTTCCCCCGATCAGAGGTTTCGGTACCGGTGCGTACCATCACAAATCTAGCCCTGCTGACAGTTAGTACATCAGTAGTGATCCAAGGATGACCAATGGATCAGTAATGTATGTGGAGTTTCACCGTTTTAAAATGTTTATTTATTGTTGCTTTCTAACAAAGATTGTAAAGTTGATAGCATAGAGACTAGATTCAGGAACAGTTGCTAGTATTTATACAATAAAACCGAAACACTCTTTACGCCGAGATGCAATAAACTCAGCTCAGTAATGTTATGAAAATCATAGCCAAGGTTAATTATTTTGATTTTTTTTTAAATACACTCAACACCATATATTCAGGTGACATTCGTTAACAATTACATATCTGTAGTTATGTCCTAAAGGTTGATATGTTTCTCTTTACCTGCAGCAATATCAGTTTCCAGCTGAATGACAGATATTATATTGTCATCGCGTCAGGACTTGGCAGCTCAATACACTGTGACGGGGTACGGGGTCTTGCAGTACGCATGCGCGGCCTGCCTATTCCAAACCTAAATATATTGGGCCGATTGCAGAGATGGTATTTAGACGCTGTTTAAGGTTAAACAATGTCTAAATATGGCTTCCGCATTGCGAAGACGTTTTTTATCACTTAGACATCGACTAAAGTCGGCGTTTAAGGATCCATGTTTCAACACTGCCGAGAACACTGTTTAACCCCAAATGTAGGAGCGAATCTCAGCCGGTGGTTTTTTACTATGGAGCATGTAAATTATATCACTATGTTGAGACGGTTCAGGAGAGAGTTGTTAGTCAGACGGCCTCCTGTACGTCGGATGCTGCGAGATCGGAGCAATCCTTTTGAAATGTACGGAGATGCACAGTTTAAAATAAGATTTCGCTTTCTAAAAGAAACTGTGAGAGACTTGTTGCGTGACGTGGGAGATTTTCTCGAGCACGACACCAGGGGTTGCCTGTCACCCTACAGCTCCTTCTGACATTACGATTTTTGGCAACCCGTGCATTTTATACTATGAATGGCGATACTATAAATGTCAATACAGCGACTGTGTGCCGGACAGTAGATCGTGTTGTGACTGCCATCAATAGTTTGAGGAGGAGATTTATCAACTTCCCTAATAATGAAGAGTTACCCACTATCAGGAATGATTTCGCTGTCCTGTCCAGGTAAATAATTGTTCTTTCTGTGGATTGTTAACTATCAGCTCTCCTTGATAACGTGTATAGACTATATATATATATAATGCGAACTCCAGTGTTATCTCTTACACTGTGGAGCGTGATTATTTTATTATTTCTAGGGCTAACTTCCCCGGAATAATAGGTGCTATTGACTGTACCCATATCAGAATAACTTGTCCCGATCGTAAGAGGGCTGTCACGTACATGAATCGGAAGGGATTCTATTCTATTAACTGCCAAATAAGTACACACAACACTACTACACAGTAGTTCTTTTTTCCATTGTCGCTGTTATTTGTACTCATCCTACGACAATAATATAATCAAAACTACATTTCATTATACGGCATGCACAACAGTGGATAAAAATACGGATTAACGAGTTCATGTTAACGCTCCTTTACAATACGTAGCAGCAGCGGCAACAAAATAAAGTATTACTACCACTATGGTTTAAACCAACTACTCCATACAGCGGATTTTTATTTCATTTCAGGTGATATGTGACACAAAGATGAAAATAAGGAGTATTGTTGCTCGATGGCCTGGCTTGACCCACGACAGCAGAATATTTCGCAATTCCACTATTCACGACCGCCTGGAAAGAGGAGAGGTTAGGGGACATCTTGTCGGAGATTCTGGCTACACTTGTAAGAAATACTTAAAAACTCACTCCGATTTTGAATCCAAGGAACGCAGCTGATACGCGTTATAACCGAGCGCATGTCCTGGCCAGAAATGTAGTAGAAAGAACTTTTGGTTCGTGGGAAAGAAGAGTTCCTTGTCTTGCACAGGGTCTGCGAACGAAAGTACGAAAAACCCCGAAAATCATCATTGCGACTGCTGTGCTACATAACCTCGCTGTGCAGCGCGGTGAACAGGACCTGGAAGCAGACTTATCAGATGATGAAGTGCCTGTTGATCCGATAGCTGATGATATGACAAAACAGATGGCGTCAGCTCGTAATTGATATTAACTTCAACCGCTAGAAATCATGCCAAGACAAGATCACCTCCAGTAAAAGAAAAATATATTGATTAATTATTATTTCACTCACATTATTCTGTTCACTGTTTAATTCACTGATTCGTGCCATTGCGGCAGGTTATGCCCTTTCTTTATAATCTCTTTCTCGATTAAATATATGTCCAACAAAGCCTTCTTCTCCTGTAACTCATAAACCCGCAGCTGTTAGGAATGGATTTCTTTCATCATCAGCTGATTAATGATGGTGCCAGCATCAATGAGTTTTCATTGGTCGCAGCTGGTAAAGAGTAGCATGGAAGACACTTCTATTTCCGTTTTCGTACTGAAATCGAAACATAAACGATGTCTAGCTAGACACAGGTTAAACACTCTCTAAGCAACGGAACATCGATCATTACTTAGACGTCGTGTAGGTAGACATTGTCTAAGTCTTAAAACTAGTCATCGTTTCTGCAGTTGGCCCACTGGCTTCCCACATGCCAGTGGCTATCCAGGCAGACGACACGCAGCCAGTGAAAGAAGGAATTAGCTGAATGAGTGAAGCAAGTAGTGACCAACTTAATGTTTTTGGAATGAGCGATACACAGTGAGCGGAAAGACATCTGGAGTTCAAACCCAACTGCCATATCCTAGCACAATATCAATAGCTCTGATGACATAATATGTAACCAAAAGTCGAAGAGAATTATTCTAGTTCAAACTGTTATGTCAGTTTTTGACAGATCAATGGAACACATCTATGAAACATCTGCCTTAAAACTCTTGAATATCTGTTCCGATACAGTATATCAGCTTTTGGCAAATACCCACAGATT
Source organism: Meconema thalassinum (assembly GCA_946902985.2). Taxonomy (NCBI): domain Eukaryota; kingdom Metazoa; phylum Arthropoda; class Insecta; order Orthoptera; family Tettigoniidae; genus Meconema; species Meconema thalassinum. The sequence continues at coordinate 1,606,826,479 of OX336388.2, read as the reverse complement.
TGTTTCATTCAATTAAGAAACATTTGTAGTCATCAATTTCTCTAATCCCATAATATATTTACTTGTGAAATTGCCTCATAAAAACGGGGTACACAGCTTACAAAATGGCGGATGGTACTCAAGAAAATACAGTATTCACAAAATTCTCTTTGAAACACACATGGAGATTAGGTTCAACTATCTTCGGATTGACTTCACTAGTATCATTATCAAGTTGATATTTAGCATCGATGCTTATTGAAGTTATAATACATCACTATACAGCAATGATGTTGGTGTCTTGTTGAAATATCAAGCACGACAGAAAAACATTCACACAAAAATGTTATCATGTGGCCAACCTCAGCATAACACACATATTTCCAAATCATAAAATAGTAATGCAGTAAAAAGACAATCACTGGAAATTACTTGGTTGATTTTTGTGACATCCTGCTCTACTATGAGCATCCTCCACTTGCCTTAGGAAGCATTCCTATGTTTTCCTTTCTAGCTTGATAATAAGCGAGCTCTTGTAGCCCACTGGCCTGGTGTAAGTCCTCAAAATTGATACCAATTCGGAGACTTGCATGTCAACCCTATTCCAGTAGCACAAACCAGATTTTTTTTATTATTATTATTATTTTTTTTTTTTTTTTTTATAAGAGCCAGGAAACAAAGCCAGACCTCGGAGTGGTACACTGCTAACAATGCTAACTACTACATCACGAGATGTACAACTTGATGTTTTCACAATATAAATCATTTGTCAAAAAAAAGTGAGCAATATATATGTAAATATGGAAACAAAACTGTCAATATATGAACCAGAAGAAAATTTGTAGCTCTGATGATTCCTATACTACAGTATATTGTAAGGAGAGAGTTTCCCATTTGGTGACTGACTTAACTGAAACATTAACTTACCTGATGAAAATCAAAAACTAAATGTGCCCTGTCTGAGATGAGAAGACGATCCTGCCAACTGGTAAGCCCTTTGGCTTCATTCTTTTCCAGTTCCTCAAAAAGGCCAGGCAAATGAATGACCACACCATTTCCTGTGAACCAAAGAATTACAGTTAACTACAAAGTTATAAGTTAACAGATAGCATAAAAGGTTAATAGAAGACCACAGCTCTATTAACTGGGTATACTTTAGATTGTATATCCACCCTCTAGATTTGTATTTTCCTATGCAATACACAGGTTAACATGTGATAGTGTGATCTGATGAAAAAGTGAAACACATTTGAAAATATGCAGTTCTTTACAAAGGTTGTGCAATATAAGTTTTGCATGATTGTCAGGGACTGACGTCAGTGCCTAAGCCCTGCAGAAACTTTGGAGATCTTTGAAATTAAGCATGGTCAGGTGTTGGATAGTCGACTGTTTCTAGAGGACCACATCTTACTATACCAGACCCAAAACAACTGTGTACATGGGCTCGCCCAGTAGCGTGCGTCCAGCTGAGCGCTGTTGCCACAGCGAGACTGGCGGAGATGACACAGCTCTAGACTCGCAGTATACGCACGACCTTCTCCGTGAACACAAGGCGCTCCGAATGTAAGAAAAAGTACGAGCTGGGGGGCCTAATTCCTACGAATATCAATGCTCACAACGGAGTGTGCACATTTTTATAATTGTGATATAAGGCAGATATAAGATATCACACAAACGTTATTCGTGCACTCCTGGTGTAGCGACCAGCATTCTTGGCTGTGGCCCAGGAGGTCCGGGTTCGATTCCTGGCTCTGCCAAGCAATTTAATTCTAGTTTGAGGGCTAGAACGGGGTAAACTGAGCCTCGTGAGGCAAAACTGGGTAGATGTGGGTTAGATTCCTACCTCAGCCATCCTGGAAGTGGTTTCTCATTTATACTCCAGGCAAATACCGGGATGGTTCCTAACATAAGGCCACGGTCGCCTCCTTCCCAATCCTCATGAGCATACAAAAACACACACTCTAATACAGACACCACAATAACCCAGATTTTCAGACAAGTACACGGGGCTATAGTACGAAGATGTCCTAGCCCCTTAAATGAAACAACGTTATTATTTCACATGATGTAATCTACACCCCAAGTCATTCTGATTAACATTGCTTGTGGACTCTTTATAAGGTAATAGAAATACAGAAAACAATTTATTGGGATCAGTTTTTGTTTATTGGAGACCACCTTGTGGTGTACTGGCTAGCACACTTGCTGTCCATTCTTGGCTGTCACTGCGGAAGCCCGGGTTCGATTCCCAAGAAATGTAATTCTGGTCTGAGGTCTGGAACAGGGTACACTCAGCCTCGTGATGCAAAACTGGGAAGAAGTGGGTTGGATTCCTACCTCAGCCATCCTGGAAGTGGTTATTCTGTGGATTCGCACCTCTACTCCAGGCAAATGCAGGGATGGTACCTAACGTGCCACGGCCACTTCCTACCCAAATCCTACCTGAATTACAAATACACACACTAGTACAGACATCAAAGTGACACAGGTTATCAGACAAATTCCACACAAACCCAAATACACGGGGCTACATGACCACGATGTCGCAAAGCCCCTAAAACGATCAACAACAACAACAACAACAACCCGTGAGGTTCGGATTCGATTCATGGCTCAATCAAGACATTTAGTTCTGGTCTCAGTGTTAGAACTGGGTAAGCTATGCCTCGTGAGGTAAAACTGTGAAGAGGTGAGTTTTATTCGACTCAATTACAACAACAAAAAACATAATTGCTGACACCACAATAACATAGGTTATCATATTTTGTGTTTTCACGTACTTCTGTATTCGAAAACTTATTTTAAAGGCCATATAACCTGAAAATTATATTTCTTGCCTGGCTGTGTAAAACTGTTCGGCTGCCACTCGGCTTGCTAAGCGACATTGTTATGAGTTCAAAACTTCAGCTTACAGCACTAGTTAAAAGCTCCACTGCTGAATTGATACAGCAATGCCGTCAGTCTTCGTTATCTTCCCTAGAGAACCTAAATATTTCAACACCTAAATCATTCTCTCTCTAATTAACCCGTCAGTTCAAGGGCAGATGTTATCTCCCGAACGGCTGGTCGTAGCGCAACGGGGTTTAGGTCAGCTTCAACATTTTTAGCTCTGTAACACAGGGTCATTAAAATAATTGCAGAATTGATTATTTTCATGCGCGGAGAGAAATAACGATTTCGTACGGCGCAGAGAGCCCTGCAGGCTGAGTTATCTAGGCAACGTGGCACTATGTTATTGGCTGGCGCGAGTGAGCGAGGTAATCTGGCTCCTCCCTCATGTTCACAGTTGTTTTGGGTCTGGTATAACTGGGGAAGGAATCTGCCACCCTGCCTCACGTAAACTCGAGCTCAGGGAGTCCGGACCTGCCTACAGAGATGTTTCAAAAAAATCATCCAGGTTTAAATGTTTTGGAGTGTTAATTTAAAACAAATTTTATAAACTTTATACACACTTATTGTTATTTGGGAATGTCTATAAAACTTTTGCACAAGTCTAATTTGGTGTTTTGTAGTTGTAACTAGAAATCCTGTTACACAATTTTAATTGGAATATTTTTACCTGTTGTTTTGCATTTCTTCCTACTCAGGAAATGCAGCTAAATGAGTGTCTGCACATGACATGCCATTTGTTCATTATTATAACCTATTGGCTCAGATTATGAAATGTGTGGTTTTTATTTGAGAATTAAATGATCCTAAAGGTTTCATTTATTTACAGCTATCTCAAAATTATGATTTTTTACTGCCTTTCCATAATTTTATTTACTTAGCAATATGAGTGTTATATCTTATAGCATAGCGTATAGAAGGGAAAGTGTTCCGACTCCCGAATCTGCCCTATCTTTAGTCACGGCCGACTGAATACGAGCTGCGCTCTATAACGGCCTTGACATTCCCAGTCAGAACCCATGTATAACATGTAATTGGAAAGTTTCTACTCGTTGCCGGTAGAGCGCACTCCCCTCCCATTATAGGCGCGATAAGGAATCAGCTGTACAGTACGTATATTAAATGTGTAATCTCAAGAACCACTGGATGGATTTTGATGCTGCTTTCACCATTCTGTAAAGGTGATCTCAAGGAAGATTTGTGTAGAAAATAATTTATTCTTGACCAAAGGGAGCCAAGCAGTAACGATTTCAGTGAAAAGGTCGAAAAAATAGCCTGGCGTCCGTGCGCTTTTTAAGCTTACGCTGGGCAAACCGTTAAAAATATCATTATATTATGAGTGTAAGAATTGTTCAGCGTGAGAAATTCTACAAAAAGTCCGGGAGAGCATACCTCTATCTTTGATACATCGCCCACTATAAGTGTTTTTAGTTTGGACGGAAGGGGGATCTGTGTATCATGCACATCGCCATTCTTAAATTACGTCTGACAGGAATTCCTTGCACATTCATAACTGTTCCCAGGCGAAGCCAGGGCGGGTTGCTAGTGACACTATATAATTATTATCATTATAATTTCCGCATTATCAAAATTAAAATTATATCACAAAATAAAATAGCGTGCTAATAAATCTAAGAGAAATTAGACATACCTTGCACCTTCTTCGGGTACAAGGACACAACTCCAGCGCCGTCTCATCAAAAGGAAAGAGAGGATGAAAATTACAGCCGGGAACAAGTAGCAGCCAATCGTGTGTTGTGTTTTGTGCTAAGAGATCTTTCGACAAATTATCAGATACTGTGTGCCTTCTTTTTCACGAAGCCGCTGTCAGGACGGGACTTACATAAACTCCTGCTGGACGTTATTCTCGAGGTTGAACAATGCTGTTTCATAATTATAATAACTGACTCTGATCAGGGGCGGATCTAGGGAAGGGCGAGGAGGGCGACCGCCCAGGGCCCCGCGGTCCGGGGGGCCCCGCGCCATGGATTGTTTTAAATTTAATTGATTGATTATTAATTATACTTTTCGAACTAATTTATAAATCATATTCTTTTTTTCACTGCAGCTATGACCTCCTGTGACCGTTAAGCAAGTTTAGATTTCAGTGAAATGATGGAAGAATTCGGCCGGGAAAAATGTCGCAAAGTAATATTTTAATATTTCATAGTTTATATAATCTTTTTCAAGGGGACTTACACCGTTTCTTTCATATTATTAAAAAAATGTACGGTAATGTATTCAAAATATTGTAACTATTCTTCATTTTATTATTACAAAACTATTTTTCATTTGATTTGATTTTTTAAAATTTCCTATTGTTGTGGGCCCCTTCTTATCATATCGCCCAGGGCCCTGCAAGGCCTGGATCCACCACTGTCTCTGATAATCACAAAACTAACACTACAATGATGAGGCATTTAGGGGGAGGGAATTTGCAACCAATGGTCAATCACCCTTACGACGAGTCTAGGAATGTATTCCCTAGTTTTGATCATTGTCACATTCTAAAAAAAAAAAAAACATTAGAACGCAGTTTCTGTAACGAGAGATGACTGATGGTACTGGAATAATTTCAGGGAAATACTTGTCATTACTATACACAATGCAAAAGGATGAGATCGTCAAACCGGTCAGACACCTCACTAAAAAACACATCGAAACCACTAAATTTGAAAAAAATGAATGTTCAGCGTGCCAAGGAAGTGTTCTCGTCAGTAGTTATTGGTGCCATTAGTACACTGAAAGAAAATATAGGCATGCACCCGGAAGCGTACACATTCATGGACGCAGAAGCAGCCATTTTTTTTTTGTTGAAAAAGGTTAATAAATGGTTCGCTATGCATGACGTAAGCATCACATATCATCATATTCAGTCTAGAAATCCAGATAAAGGGCATTTTTTCTCATTAAATGTCAGTTGCCTAAACTGGCAAGAGGAATATTTTCTTTCTTACCTTGAAACTTTAAAAGCTGCTAGTAACGCTGCTAGAAAGGACTTCTTGAGTTCTGAGACTTATGAAGCTACCTATACAATTAATTACGGATTCAACTGTCCAGTGCATAAGGTATCTTCTAAAAATGGGTAGAGGAAAGTCGCCAATTATGGGGAGTTTTTTTTTATAGGGCTCACATTCGACATAAGAAGGAACGGAATAATTTTGGTTTTCTCACCAATGTAAACCTCAGGCGATATACTATGTATATTGCAAATATGGGCACGTTTGATGTTGTAATACCCTCTGTTATTATTGTTAACTTTAAAAGTGCACTTTCCCCGTATTAGGCAACCGGGTTTCGTAATATGGGGAGGTGAGAAACCTCACGGTTTTTATTTATAATAGGTACACTGAATAGTATACCCTACTAATTAAAGCATTAATTCTGACAAAAAAAAAATCGTGTGGCCTCCTGAGAGGCCGAGTGCAGGTCTTTCTAGTCGACGCCCGAGGGCGACCTGCGCGTCAGGATGAGAGATGGAATGGATGAAGATGAATGAAACTGGGCAAGGATGTGGAAGGAAGTGGCCGTGGCCTGTTAGAAGGTACCGTCCCAGCATTTGCCTGGTGTTGAAATATGGGAAACCACGGAAAATCATTTCAAGGACGGCCGACGGTGGGGCTCGAACCCACGCGTCTACCGAGTCAGCAGAGAGCTTGGCCCCATGGCCTAACGCTGTGCTTTAGCCAGCGTAGCCACTGCTGTCGGTAATTCTGACAATGTAATGAAATCATGAACACAAATAGTACAAAAATACAAAAATGAATATTTTAAGTTAATAACAGTCCTAGTTTCCTGTTGCCGAACTTCCAAACCGTTCAGCAGAAAAATGCATAAACTTTAATGAAAACCGAGTGATTCTGATCGAATTCAACTGTAACGAGGTGCAAGGTATGTCTAATTTCTCTTAGATTTATTAGCACGCTATTTTATATTGTGATATAATTTGCATTTTGACATTGTGGGAATTATAATGATAATATAATAGTGTCACTAGCAACCCGCCCCAAGAATGGCGAGGTGCAAGCCAAATCCCCCTCCCGTCCAAACTAAAAACACTTATAGTGGGCGAAGTATCGAAGATAGAGATATGCTCACGCGGACTTTTTTGTACAATTTTTCATGCTGAACAATTCTTACATTCATAGTATATTGATATTTTTAACGGTTTGTCCAGCGTAAGCTTGAAAAGCGCACAGACGTCAAGTTATTTCTTCAACCTATTCACTGAAATCTAAATCGTTACTGCTTGGCTCCCTTTGATCATAAATAAATTATTTTCTACAAAAATCTTCCTCGATATTACCTGTACAGAATGGTGAAAGCCGCATCAAAATCCATCCATTGGTTCTCGAGATTACCCGTGATATCCAAGAATCGGGGACTTTGTTTTACACTAGTAGAGATAAGTCTTAGTCGTGCAATGCTTGGTGAACAGCGCTGTGTGGGCAGTTGAGAAACTAACAAGATTTCATGAAAAAGGTCTCATTGTCTAGGCCGGTATGAGCGCATTCAGTTGGCCGTGCTTTAGTATGGGTAGTTGCTGCACCCGCCGACAGACTGCGCAGCGGTTGACTGTTGCTGGCTGGAGTCACTTTCTAATAAGAGCTCGCGAGTTTGAAACACAGAAATGCTGCCGTATTTACTCCGTATTTCTTGGTACTGACAGGTGTATTCTATCAAGAAGAGATTTCTACGATAAAAGTAAGTTGCTGTACAAAAATCAAGTAATAGATTTTAATTACTACGGACAGGTTTATGTCATGGACACGTTACCCGAATTCACTGGCCTCAAAGCTTGTCCAAAATTGACTTCCACACAGGTAAACCTTACGTTTTTCCAAAGAACGAACGTATACTCTCTTTCCAATTATTCAGCAATGCGACCGCGAATGCCATTAAGTTCTTCCTGCAAACTTACCCCGACATTTTTAGCGGCAGTTAGAATACAGAATTATTCACGAGAAACATGAACAATCTAACAGATGCGCTTAACTCCAGAATCCCAACAAACGCACTCTACAAAGATGCCTCTTCGCACAAGGCATTAATTTAATAGACTTTTAAGAAACCATTAGCTCAGAAATTTTTCCTCAAATAAGACAATGGAATCTCTTAGAGTCACGATCAAGATTACAATAGAAGTCGCTCAATATGTATGGTCCAAAAGCTTTAGGTACGTGTTGACAGGGAAATTCAATCAAGACCCCTTAGAACGTCTATTCGGAATTTTAAGGTCCATAAATTGTGACGATCACCCATCAATTGTAGATTTTCTGCATTTGCATATGTTATAGTGTGTTCCAATTAATGTGGCTATATCTCTGTCTGGGAACTGCGAACCTAAGTTAGAACCACCTCTCATGTCATTCGTTAATCAAATGCGATTATGTGTGAAGCAAACCGAGGAACAACACAAATCTGTTAAGTAGTCTGCGGACGACAAAATTAGAGACAAAGTGGTGATAACGGACTGGGAGAATGATCTTCCCCTTCGTTATGAAGACAACATCCCGAAGCAACGCTTGGTCTACTATCTAACAGGGTACATTGTCAAGCAACTAAAAAAAGGAATCGGCTGCGTGAAGTGTGCAACAACCTTTCAAAGTGAAAGGCCGTCAGATACAAAAGCTGCAACTTTCACTGACATAAAGGACTTTGGCTCAATAAATACCCTTACTTACCTAACCCACCCATCCGACAGTGTCTTCAACATTCTTTTACAGGTCGAAGTAGTCGTTGAAAAGAACTGTGAACTCGGGAACGTGTCCATGGCATAAACCTGTCCGTAGTAATTAAAATCTATTACTCTACCCTCTCAAATTTGTGGGGTGATATATTTTATGAGTGTTTGGACAGCATTGATGACATTGTTTTAGGGCCCTGTGATTTAGGATATATTATGGAAGATAAATTGGACCTTATTGGAAAACTCGTTTTTCATTTCATTAAGTGCCGCTTTATCTTTCGTACGAAATTAGGAAAGAACAGTCATTTGCTAAGTCTGCAAAATCGTCCCATAAGCTTTGCTAAGTTTCGAACAACTGACAGCTATAAGTTACATGGGTGAGTTTATATTATATTATATGTACTGTATTTTTTCAGTTGTGAATGGTCTGCAGCTTATGATTTTTACACATTCAGTTACATTTTGATCCCCGCCAGGATGTTTTATTTCCTTATTATATGAACCTACTGTATGACGTAAAATAATGTTTCATAATTAACTCAACGGACGTCAGCGTTTTATCTACTCAGTGTGGAGAATTTTGGGTCATCTTGTCTAATACATCGTTGTGGAAGCTGATAACTGAAACGTATCATTCAACCATATTCAACTGCTAGTAGGCTATTTTTACCGTCCGCACTCCGCGCTAGCCGACACTAGATCCGCCTAGCGGCTGGACCATACGAACTCCACTAGTCACGTCACTTTCTCTTCTATACACTATGCTTATATAGTATTACTTCCACACTTCTACGGGGCTACATGACCGCATTGTCGCAGCCCCTAAACTGAGGAACCAACTACACTTCTACACTTATGATCAATGACAATCAGTGATGTAAAATACCCAGGTATTTATAAATCGGGGTAAATACCCAGGGTATATATTCGGGTAAATACCCAGGGTATATATTCGGGTAAATACCCAATTTGGGTAAATACCCGGGTATTTTGGTCTCCCATAAGTCCAACCCCTCGTCCACGTCGTGGGAGACGGGCAACGGCACAAAGTAGGGGATTGCCTGTAGGGGCGAAGTACAGTGGGGACTTCGTGTGCCCCGGGACCGTTATGATAGCTGTGAAGGTCCTACAGTAACCCTGAAAAGTGACGGCTAACGGGGCTCTGGTGAAGCTACGATAGGCAAGGCAAGCCAGTAGTGGATGAAACCAAATGCTTTCAAGAATGGAACGAGCCTCGGACATGATGGATATAATAGACGACGACACGGCTGTAAACACGAACTAAGATTTGGAACTTTAAACATAAGAACGCTGACGGGGAAGGTGAAGGAGATAGTGGATATGATGGAAAGAAAGAAGTTGGAATTATTGGGATTGGCAGAAACAAAGTGGAAAGGGGAAGAAAGGAGAGAACTGAGAAAAGGCTATAGACTGTACTGGAGTGGGAATGAAGAGGGAAAGAGGAATGGAGTGGGAGTAGTAGTACGATATGGTTTAAAAGAAGAAGTGAAGAGAATAAGTGATAGGATGATGAAAGTGAAAGTAGCACTGAGGGGAGAGACCGCAGAAATAGTGCAAGTGTATGCTCCACAAGTAGGCTGTGCCTCTGAAGAGAAGGAGGAGTTTGAAGAGGAATTGCAGAAGCAGCTGGTAGGAAGAAATATGATTGTTATGGGGGATCTCAATGCCCATGTAGGAAGAGAAAGACATGGGTATGAGTGTGTCCTTGGACCAGAGGGTTGAGGTGGAAGAAATGAGGGAGGAAAGAGACTGTTGGACTTCTGCCAAAGGAACAGCCTGCTAGTTGGGAACTCCTGGTTCAAGAAAAGAGAGCCACACAATCACATGGTACAGTGATGACTTGACTAGGAAGTCGGTGGTCGACTATCTACTGTATGAGAAAAAATTAAATAAGAACATCACGGACATCAAGGTTATACCATCGGAGAACCTGGATAGTGACCATCGATTGCTGGTAATGAACCTGAGAGGGAGTAAGGAGAAGAAAGGGACTCAGAACCAAGAAAGACGTATAAGGATATGGAAACTGAAAGAAGGAGATAGAAGGGTAGAGTACCTCAAAATGATAAAGGAAGGAATTCCAACAGATGAAGAAAGAGGGGTGGAAGAGGAATGGGCTATATTTAAGAAGACACTAGTAGGTGCAGCAGAAGCAGTATGTGGGAGGACAAGTAGTAAGAAGAGGTGGAAGGAAACACCATGGTGGAATGAGAAGACAAAAGAAATAGTAAGGGAAAAGAATAGAGCCTTAAGGAGGTGGTATCAAAATAGGACGGTAGAGACAAGGGAAGAGTACCAGGAAAGAAAGAAGGAGGCAAAGAGAGTAGTGGCTGAGGAGAGAAGAAAGTGGATGGAAGAGTGGACAAAGATGATGGAGGATAGTGAAGGTACAAAAAAGGTCCTGTATGGGATGGTAAAGAATAAGAGGCGGAAGGATCCTACGGATTATGTTAGAATGGTGAACAAAAGGGGACAAGAGATAGAAAATAGGGAAGAACTGAAGAAAATGTGGAAAGAATATTTATGTGGAAAGAATATTTTGAAGAACTCCTGAACCCAAATGGAAACCACGGCGAGGAGGAAGAAATCGGGGAAGAGGAAGATGAACTGCAAACAGAAAAGGCCTTAACATGGAAAGAAGTGGAAGATGCAATGAGGAAGATGAAAGGAGGGAAGGCACTGGGTGTGGATGAGTTGAGTGTGGAGATGGTGAGAGCAGCAGGAGAGGTGGGGATACAATGGTTGTACCGAGTGATGAAGACAGCATGGAAGGAAAGGAAGAGCCCAGAGGACTGGAAAAAGGGAATAACTGTCCCGATCTTTAAGAAAGGTAGTAGAACAGAATTCAGAAACTATCGGGGAATAACACTGATGAGTCATTGTGCAAAGATGTTTGAGAAAGTTTTGGAAAGGAGAATTAGGATTCAAGGATAGAAGGAGGGATGAGGGAAGAACAACATGACTTCAGAGCAGGAAGGTCCACAGTGGATTTGATTTTTGCTGTAAGGCAGTTACAAGAACAGCACTATGAGTATGGAACAGATCTACTGATGGCCTTCCTGGACATTGAGAAAGCATATGACAGTGTATGCAGAAACAAAGTATGGAAGTCCCTGGAGGATAGAGGAGTAGAAAAATGGACTATAGGGAGGATAAAGGAGATGTACAAGGGAAGCGTGAGCTGTGTGAAAATGGGAGGAGAGAGATCGGACTGGTTTGAACAGAGAAACGGCCTGAAACAAGGAAGTGCACTGTCACCGTTATCTTTCATTGTGGTGATGGATGACATAATGACCCAAGTGGCACAAGTAATTGGGGAAGGAAAGATGAAAGCAATGGTGTTTGCAGATGATTTGATGATTTGGGGAAACAAGGAGGAGGAGGAGGTACATGAACAGTTGGCCGTGTGGGAAGGAATAATACAAGGGTATGGGATGAAATTTAGCATAAATAAGAGTGAGATGGTGATCACAACAAGGAAGAAGGAAAGAACCACAACAGGAATAACAATTGGTGGGGAACAGCTGAAGTAAGTGAAGAGTTTCAAGTATCTGGGAAGCCTGATACATGATAATGGAAGAAACGATAGAGAAATAAATGAGCGGGGGAGACAGGCAGAAGCATTCCGGAGGAGTGAGAGAAGCATTTTATGGAGCAAGGATGTCCCTCAGAACAGCAAAAGATCATATATCGGATGTACTATGTCCCTATCCTGACGTATGTCTCGGAGACCTGGCTTATGAAAGGAAGGGAGAAGAGCAAAATACAGGCTAGTGAGATGAGGTTCTTGAGAAGCTGTATTGGAGCTACAAAGAGGGACAGAATAAGAAATGAAAGGACCAGAGAATTAATGAAGGAGGAACCATTACAGGATGGTATAGAGAAATCTAGACTTAGATGGTATGGACATGTAAAACTGTAACGTGTTTTTCGAGGGGATTTTATGCAACTGGCATAAGTCAGTAGGAAGCCATTCTATATTTATTTACGCGGCAAATTGTTCAGCCAAGAGAATTTTTCATGTTAATTTATTATTATTATTAATTTATTATAATTATTATTAAGATATTTTCGGAGCATTTTATAAAAATTATAAGCATACAGATAGGTTTTCTATGTCTTAGAAAACGCTATCAAGCAAATTATTACGAACGACGATATCATAGAAAATTATCTGATTACGGAATTTTACGGAGTTTTGTCAGTTAGGGTATTTGAGAGACGTGACTCACTGGGAATTCAAATACAAGCTGTCGGGAAGTATTACGCAAGCGGGCTCGCATCGTCCAGGAAAGGCGAATTGTTGAAACGGAACCCTCCCGCCGAGTGTAATGACCCAGAGGAGGGGAAGATCGCGTGGTGGGTCAGCCAATCAGTAGAGGACCACGCAAGCTGAAGCCGGCTGAAGAGTGGGGGAGCCAACGTGTGCATATATCGTTCGGCGCCCCGTCGAACGAGGACTATCTGTGAAATACTTGAGGAGTATGGGTGCGCGTGCGAGTCGCTCCGATGTTCAGTGGAGTTAGGAACTATCTGTGAAGAACTTACCGAGTACGGTTGCAAGTGCGGGAATCGCTCCGATGTTCCGTGGAGTGGAAGACTAACTTTGGTAAAACTTAACCAGTGTGGTTATACGAGTGTTTGGGTCCGATGTACGGACCATAGAATTATCTAATCTACCAGAATATCATCAAATTTCGACGGAGATGACGACGTCCAGGAGACTGTGGGAAGCACACAGCATCATCATGTACGAGGGAAATGCTTTGGCAATTTCCAGTGGTAAGCGCAAATGACGCAGAAATACGCAAACTCTCATTTTTCTTTGTTTTACATTTCATATTTCAGTAACTTCATAGCTTGGAAATAAGAGTAAAATCAATTTATCAAACTCCGTTTTCACGTAATTTTCTATCGGTAATATTAAAATCGCAACGCTCCAATTTAAATTTTATACTTATTATTATTAATTTTGCTATACTTGTTTTATATAATAAATTCATTTCTTTTACAATGCAATCTTTGCTTTCAGTAGGTAGCATTAGATATAGACCAATTCCTTCTCCTGATACAATTGTTTGTTGGGTTAATGATCAAATCATACCACGATCTGAGTGAATAGAGTCTTGAAGGTGTTCTGCCAGAGCTAGACGTTGTTAAATACAAATTTAGATTTCAGCATTGCATTGAGGTCTTGGCGCCCATTAAAACAACATAGCTTAGGCAAAGGTAAACAGTTACATTTATGACCCAACAGTTAGGGGCAGCGAAACTGCTACATTTGTCGCTACCAACAGATGGGGCAATAATTAACGTTACACTTGTCGCTCAACGTGAGGGCAAAGGAAACCATTACATTTGTCGCCGACAACTTGGGGCTGAAAACCTAATAACATTTGTGGAAGGAGAAGGGTATATATTTCTGTGCCTGTATTTTGGGGGTTATTTGTCTGTATCAGTGTATATCATTATGGGGGATGAGAAAGAAAGACAGATGAGGTTACGTAGTGGTCATCAACGGGAGAGTGATGATACGAGCAGTATGTCGAGTGATGGTAGTACCGGGGTAGCGGAGGTAAATCCCGATACTGAAACAGGGAGTGTAGGCGGCCAACCAGAATTAAAAACTTTACTTCTCGAGTTTATGTATCAGAACAAAGTTAGTAGTGATGCCTTAAATGCAAAGTTAGAACAGAATAATGCAAGATTAGAACAAAACAGTAGGGAAAATAAAGAGAGCAATAGGGAATTGAGCGATAGTTTAAACGCCAAATTAGAACAAAACAGTAGGGAAAATAAAGAAATCACACACGCCTTAAATTCAAAACTGGAACAAAACAACGCTAAACTAGAACAAAACAGTAAGGAAAATAGAGAGAGTACTGAAACTTTAAATGCAAAACTGGAACAAAACAACGCCAGATTAGAACAAAACAGTAAGGAAAATAGAGAGAGTACTGAAACTTTAAATGCTAAATTAGAACAAAACAGTAGGGAAATGAGTGACAAATTCGAACTGATTAGAGGTGAGATCAGGGGGGTGATGGAAGAAAAGGCTAAAGAGATTATTGCAGATGTAGACAGAAAATTAGGAAAAGTACAGGAGGAGTTGGAAATTAGAATCAGTACACAGGCTGAACATTTAAAAGAACTAGTGCAACTGGAAACACAGCAGGTCAAAAAGCAATTGGGGGGAGAAATTGACAAAATTCAGGTAGCTACTAAAGAGGTTAAGGAACAGCTGGGGGGTAGAATTGAGAAAGTCCACTCACAAATAGTTGCAGAAGTAAATGATTTAAGAGAGAGTAATAGAGAGAGCATTAGCAAGATTGAGGAGAAACAAGCAAAGCTATATGATAAAGTAGAAGAATCAGAAGGAAACATTAAATTAACAGTAAACAGTATTGAGAGGAAGGCTGAGGAGAAAATCGCAGAGTTAGAATTGAAATTAAAAGCTAGGATCAGGCAAGAAAATAGTCAGAATAGGCCAGTTTTTGTGAATAGCACACACAGGGAGGTAGAACTGGGTAAGTTCAGCAATCGACAGGGGTGCCCAATGGAGTTCATGAACACTATAGAAAATAAATTCGGGGAGAGGTTGGAAAATGGTAGTATTGAGTGGTGCCAGGTAGTTGAAATTTTAGAACAAGTGTTTGTGGGGGAAACGAGGAATTGGTTTGCTGTCTACAGAGACAAGTTTACTGATATCAATGATTTTAAAATGAAATTCTGTGAAAAGTTCTGGAATGAGGTTATTCAGGCGCAGCATCGTGAGGGAGTAGTGTGTGGTAAATATAACCCTAAAGGAAGCTCCACCATGACCGAATACTTTTTAGGGCAGGTATTAGTGTGTAAATATCTGGATGGCTTGAAGGAGGAAAGTGATGTGGTGAGGTTGCTACTTAGGCACTTCCCCTATAGGATCAAGGAGGCTGCTTGTATCCAGAATGTAAAGACAATATCACAAGTAGAAAATTTGTTAAGCACATTTGATGCACTAGGGAGAGGGGGTTATGAGGACAATTTCAATCGGAACCAGGGTAATAATAATAATAGGCCTAATGAAGCCAGGCATCAAGAAGTTCAAGGGAACGGTGGCGAAGGGGCCAATGCTCAAAATAGAAATAACAATAATCAGCTAAATCAGAACAGAGGAAATGGCTATGGTAATCAGTATCAAGGGAGGAACAATGATTTCAGGGGAAATCAAGGGAGGAACAATGATTACAGGGGAAATCAAGGGAGAAACAATGATTTCAGGGGAAATCAAGGGAGAAATTATAATGACAATAATTACAACCAGAATAGGGGTCAAGGAAGACGACAGCCTAGTGGTAGTAATATACAGCCAAACAATGACAACACAGCCCAGAACAACCAGACCAGTTTAGTAGTTAGTAGTACTACGGCCAACTGTAGCGGTTCTTTAAACGCGAACCAGGCTGCGAAGTAAGGTCAGAATCTCAGTCTGTAGCATGCCCTGTCCATACAATTATACAGGAACCCTATGACCTAAATGTAAGAAATGAATTATTACATGAACTAAATGATGAAGGTATTATTCAGGAAGTGGTTAGTAAGAGCCCCATAGTTAAATTTAACGTGTCCGAGGCGTACACAGATGTTTTAATTGATAGTGGTTGTATGAAGAGTTGCATAAGTAGTGCATTTTATGATAAAATGAAAGGAACTGGAGTAAATTTTGAGGAGATGCCAATTAAAAGCACTTTTGTTATCACAGCTGTTGGGAAGAGGACTAAAGTAATTTCTAAGCAAGTTTTAGTAGACATTAAAATTAATAATCATGTAGAGAAGCAGATTTGTCTTGTAATTCCAAATTTATGATTCAGTGTTATCTTGGGTTCAGAGTGGCTAAGTAGAGTGTCTGGTAACTTATGTTATGATGTAGGGAGTTTGAAATTTAAATGGGGAGATTCTGAAGTAGAAGTAGCGTTCAATGACCATAGTCAGAGGAGTAGTATTGTAGGTGTGATTTGTACTTTAAATGAGATATCGCCAGCCGTAGAGCGGGGTTCTCCATGTTTTGTGGGCAGTGTGATTACGAACGGAAGTCTAGAGGACTCATTACGTGAAGCTGCATTTCAGGGTAATATAGAGGTGGAACAATGTGTTCGGCTCTATGATGTGTTATTGTGTAATAGGAGAGTTTTTGAGGATCGCATTGGTATGGCCAATTGCTATACACATTCATTGAACGTTATTGATAGGTCAGTATTCACAGGACATAGATATCCTGTACCTTTCGCTTAT
Organism: Meconema thalassinum; assembly: GCA_946902985.2. NCBI lineage: Eukaryota > Metazoa > Arthropoda > Insecta > Orthoptera > Tettigoniidae > Meconema > Meconema thalassinum. The sequence goes on along the minus strand of OX336388.2, from coordinate 1,606,809,630 downwards.
CAGAGTGCAGTTGAGGCACAAATTAATCAGATGCTTGAAGATGGGATTATTGAGCACTCTAACAGTCCATATGTTAATTCTTTGATCACGGTACCCAAGACCGACGGCACTGTTCGTATTTGTTTAGACGCTCGTTTGGTTAACAGTAGAATTAGTTCAGATCAGCTGAAATCTATGTCAATAGAGGAATTAATGCAAACATTTGAGGGGAAGAAGTATTTCACTTGTGTAGATTTGAGTTCCAGTTTTTGGCAAGTGCCACTTATGTACGAAGATAGACCATTTACAGCTTTTAGTCATAAATATAACCTTTATCAATTTTGTAGAACACCTTATGGGTTAAAGAGTAGTTCAGCAGCTTTAATTAGGGCTTTAAACATCGCATTAGGGGATGACACAGGAGAGTTTGTAACCATTTACATTGATGATATGGTAATTAGTTCACGCAGTTTTGAGGAGCATCTATGTCATTTAAATATAGTTTTTCAGAAGTTAGATCAGGCAGGGTTCACTTTGAAGCTGTCTAAGTCGTCATTCTGTCAGTCAGAAGTGACATTTTTAGGTCATAGAGTGTCAAGTAGAGGTGTGACACCAGAGGAAAGTAGGGTTAATAAGATACTTAACGCAGAGGTGTCACAGAATGTTAAACAGTTAAAAACTTACCTGGGAATTTGCAACTTTTTCAGGAGGTTCGTTCTTAAATACTCAGGGTTGGTAGAACCATTCAGGGAATTGCTTAAAAGTGGGACTCTGTGGAGATGGGAGTCCAAGCATGATCAGACTTTTAGAGCGCTGAAGGAAGGTTTTCAGAAAGCTGTAGTGCTGAAATATCCGTTAAAAGATAAGGAATATGTGGTTATGACAGATGCTTCACATATAGGCATTGCTGGAGTATTATGTCAGAAAGATGATGAGGGTAATCTGTGCATTGTATCTTTAGCCTCGCGAGGACTGACAGCAGCAGAAAAAAGATACACGATTACTGAGTTAGAGCTTTTAGGTATTGTTTTCAGTTTAGGGAAATTTAGAATGTATTTAGTAGGGGGGAAATTTGAGATCCACACAGATCACCATGCATTACTGTATATGAGGACTTGTAAACTCAGTTCTAACAGAGTTAGTAGGTGGATTCTTGCTCTGCAGGAATACGAATTCACAGTAAAATATATTAAAGGTAAAGATAACATTCTTGCAGACATGCTATCAAGGGACACTAATTTATGTAGGGATTATCCTGTGGTTAAAGCAGAGGATGGTATTTTAATATGTGCATGTGTGGACAGTAGCAACAGGGCATCGTTACAGACACTGAGAAATATGCTAGTGGAGCAACGTGATGACGTTAAGTTAAAGGAGCTACTGGCTAGGTTGGAAATAGGTGAAGAAGAGTATGTGAAAGTAGGACGGTTCACGTACAAGATGCAGGATGGGCTTCTTGCAAGGAAATGTAGGAATAATCGGTGGGCAATATGTGTTCCTGCCACTTTGCGGGAGGAGCTAATTTGGTTCATTCATAGGGAATTAGGACACTTTGGTGCTGCCAAGGTCTTCTATGAAATTGGTCGTGACTTCATTTGGAGTAAAATGGGAAGGGATGTTAGGAGGATTTTAGCTAAGTGTGACACCTGTCAAAGGAGTAAATATCCAGTTAAATATTTAGTGGGGGAGAGATCTGCAGTTCTCACCAGTAGTCCCGGCGAACTACTGTGTGTGGATTTATTTGGCCCGATCGTTAAAGGACAGTACGGCTACGAGTACATTTTTATAGTTATTGACGCTTTTAGTAAGTATGTCAAGCTATATCCGCTAAGGAAAGCCACGGGACTAGCGTGTAGCCAACTGATCATTAATAAGTATGTACCTGAGTTTGGCCTTCCTCTCAGGATACTATCTGACAGTGGACCACAGTTTACTGCAAAGAAATGGAGAACCAGTATGCAGGAAGCTGGTATAACACACGTTCATTCCTCTGTAAGGTACCCTCAGGGTAATTCTGCAGAGCGTCCATTAAGGGAAGTGGCTCGTCTTTTTCGGACTCTAGTGCATGACAAGCATGCGGCCTGGGTTGGACATCTTCCCAAGGTCGAGACTTGGCTGAATTCTGTCCAGCATGAGAGCACGAAATTGACGCCATACGAAGTTCACTTCGGAAAAAGACCACAAAATGAACTAGCGAGGGTGTTGGGATTAAATGAGGGTAAGCAACCGGGGATGGATTACATTGTCCAGTTGGCGAAACAGAATTTATCTAAGTCAGCACAAAAGAGAATTCGCCAACAAAAAGAAACTAAATTTGACCTATTCGAGCCGGGAGACAGAGTCTTACTTAGAGTGCCGAAACAGTCAAATAAGCTAGAGAAAGTCATGTCCAAGTTCTTTTATCTCTACGAGGGCCCATTTATAGTTTCCAAACGTATTGGGAAAACAGCATATGTGCTGGAGAATAGTGAGGGAAACAGATTATACGGGACGTATAATATACATAGTCTACGAAAATATGTGTCATAAAGTGAGTGTGTTTAGCTGGCGAGCCAGCCTATCAAATGAGTAAGTATGGTGTCTGGTGCGTGGAAGATCTGGTCTTCAAGGCAGGCGTATCAGAAGTCGCACAGGGGGGTAGTATGTAAGTAAATGAGAGTTTTTAAGGTACAGGGAAATATGACGGGATTGTCGGATGCTCTTGAGCACTAAAATGTCTCGATACACCAAGGCCAGAATTTGGTAGCGCTGGTGAATTCCCATTTGCCTCCAAGAGATGGGTGAGCGCTTGTACATGGTATTTTTGCTTAAGGCGTCCACGAGGCAAAAGATGGGCCAACAGAAGGCGAGACAGTCCTTCATGAAACTCATACATATCAGCACACGTGATTTCTGTTTACGGCCTAGCCATGTAAGATTTGTAAGTGTGTAATTTAAGGTAATTTGTACAATGGTATTATTTCTGTGTTGAGAACTAGTATTAAGTAGAATATGGTCTACGGGAACTTAACAAGACAGGGCGATTACGGCACAGAAATATTTGGTGTTATATGTAATGCGCATTTACTGTTTTTTTTTTTTCAGAAGTCAATATTAATTTAATCTACTTTAAAGAGAGATTAAGTATTATGGTCACGAGGCGCTGCCACAATAGTGTGATCGTGTGCTCAGTGATAAGTGAGATTAAATTTCACCATAAGGAAGGGACCTCCAGTGAAATTAGGAAGTTCTATGGTGATATAAATATATCAGAACACCTTCAATGCGTGTGATATGACATCATAAATACATAGTGCTCACACATTAATTATGTCTATTTCTCCAACATAGAGGAATTTGAGAGGCGGAAATATCCGTGGAACACTATTTTATATGAGAAACATTGGACTGGTTGCAAAGTGCAATCCATAGTGACAACAAACTTTGACGCAAAGTGCGTGAAGAAAAATTATGAGTGTATATATCTGTAATTTAGGGTGATCTCATTTATGTAATATGTATTTTGGATGGGGTTTATTAACGTGTCTGGGATAATCGGATAATGGACCGTCGTCACGGTAAATCATCCGATGATCCGAGGCGAATATGTAACGTGTTTTTCGAGGGGATTTTATGCAACTGGCATAAGTCAGTAGGAAGCCATTCTATATTTATTTACGCGGCAAATTGTTCAGCCAAGAGAATTTTTCATGTTAATTTATTATTATTATTAATTTATTATAATTATTATTAAGATATTTTCGGAGCATTTTATAAAAATTATAAGCATACAGATAGGTTTTCTATGTCTTAGAAAACGCTATCAAGCAAATTATTACGAACGACGATATCATAGAAAATTATCTGATTACGGAATTTTACGGAGTTTTGTCAGTTAGGGTATTTGAGAGACGTGACTCACTGGGAATTCAAATACAAGCTGTCGGGAAGTATTACGCAAGCGGGCTCGCATCGTCCAGGAAAGGCGAATTGTTGAAACGGAACCCTCCCGCCGAGTGTAATGACCCAGAGGAGGGGAAGATCGCGTGGTGGGTCAGCCAATCAGTAGAGGACCACGCAAGCTGAAGCCGGCTGAAGAGTGGGGGAGCCAACGTGTGCATATATCGTTCGGCGCCCCGTCGAACGAGGACTATCTGTGAAATACTTGAGGAGTATGGGTGCGCGTGCGAGTCGCTCCGATGTTCAGTGGAGTTAGGAACTATCTGTGAAGAACTTACCGAGTACGGTTGCAAGTGCGGGAATCGCTCCGATGTTCCGTGGAGTGGAAGACTAACTTTGGTAAAACTTAACCAGTGTGGTTATACGAGTGTTTGGGTCCGATGTACGGACCATAGAATTATCTAATCTACCAGAATATCATCAAATTTCGACGGAGATGACGACGTCCAGGAGACTGTGGGAAGCACACAGCATCATCAAGTACGAGGGAAATGCTTTGGCAATTTCCAGTGGTAAGCGCAAATGACGCAGAAATACGCAAACTCTCATTTTTCTTTGTTTTACATTTCATATTTCAGTAACTTCATAGCTTGGAAATAAGAGTAAAATCAATTTATCAAACTCCGTTTTCACGTAATTTTCTATCGGTAATATTAAAATCGCAACGCTCCAATTTAAATTTTATACTTATTATTATTAATTTTGCTATACTTGTTTTATATAATAAATTCATTTCTTTTACAATGCAATCTTTGCTTTCAGTAGGTAGCATTAGATATAGACCAATTCCTTCTCCTGATACAATTGTTTGTTGGGTTAATGATCAAATCATACCACGATCTGAGTGAATAGAGTCTTGAAGGTGTTCTGCCAGAGCTAGACGTTGTTAAATACAAATTTAGATTTCAGCATTGCATTGAGGTCTTGGCACCCATTAAAACAACATAGCTTAGGCAAAGGTAAGCAGTTACATTTATCACCCAACAGTTAGGGGCAGCGAAACTGCTACATTTGTCGCTACCAACAGATGGGGCAATAATTAACGTTACGCTTGTCGCTCAACGTGAGGGCAAAGGAAACCATTACAAAACGAATGGAGGAGAAGAGGATACACGAGACGAAGTGGAAAGGAAGGAGACCAAGATACGGGTGGCTGAAGGGGGTGGAAGAAAGCGTGAAGAAGAGAGGAGAAGACTGGACAAGGGTGGAGGCTGGGAGATGGTGGAAAGACAGAAGACGTTGGAGAGGCTTGTGTTCCAAACAGACCCGGCCAGTGGCTGGAAACTGTGCAAGATGATGATGATGATGATGACCCGGGTGTTTTAGATTTTCATTAAAAATCCTGTGTCGTGGTAAGTTGAACCTTAAAAAAAGGGTACCGGTATGCAAACTATTCTACATTAACTTTTTAGAAATGTAACATTAGATAGTTAATAAAATTAAATTTAATTAGAATTGGGACTTAAAAACAGAATTAGTATTGTGAATTAGATCAGGAGATAAAATTCAAGTTATAACCTGAAGAACTCAGGGTTAGAATTGAACTAGTCCTTTTTGCAAACATTGAGATAAAAGTTGGGGGAAATTTATTCCGGGCATTGGCCAAGTTCTACAAAAGGTGTAATATACAGTAATTAACAGTTATACTAAAAAAGTTCTAAAAAAATAGAGGCCTTACTTTAATTAGGTTTCTTCTTCTTCTTTATTTGCAGTCTCCGCATCGAAGATTGGCAATCATCATTGCAATCCCTTGCCTCGAAGTTCAAACCATTCAATCTTACCTTCCATGATTAGCTGCTGGAGTCGATACTTGTTATTTCGAATCATGTGGCCAAAATATTGTAGCTCGTTGAAAGGGCTGACCCGGAGATTCTTAGCACCCTCTGACCACTTAAGGCCTGCTGGGGACTGAGGGCCGATATATTAATTGTCTCAGCCATGATGATTGTACTAGGAAACAATACGTGGTAGTTTCCCGTTGCTTTTCACGCGCTGTAGCTTCGCCGTTTTTGGTGGTTACTCCACCTACGCCTCTGCTGTATTCGGTGGTAGCTGTTAAACCCATCTATCGGTTAACACCCATCATCGTACTGGAACGCAGCAGCCCATCCCAGGGTAATATACAGGAGTGGTTTACCATTGCCTTCTCCCACGCAGTATTCCTTGGCGTTGTCACCCAAGTGATCATCCGCCTCAGATGTTGTCCATACTGCTGCTGCCCAGTATAGGACCCGCAGCCGCCCCTAACATGGGAAACTGACGCTGCTTTATGAATTCGGGTGACATTTCCTTCATCCAGGGGACCATCACCCCACCTAAAGGGGCGCATCCGCCCAAAGCCATTGACACCCTTAGGGGTCGAGTTATTTACCGCCGCTCGACATTCGGCGTTGAGACGCTGGCTGTACGGTCTACTCCATTACCGTAGCGGGATGTCCGGCCAGATATCTATTAAAATCGTTTCATGTAAAAAAACTATCGATACTAAAGATAATAAAAAAGGTGTGTACATAATGAAGCTTAACAAATGTATTAGGCTATTCATACATAATGAATCTCCTTAGGCTTAGGCCTATATTACAATTTACAATGAAAAATATTGAGCAGTACAAGTACAATTTGGGTCAAATCAAATTGAATCTTTCATTATAGTTATAGTTATTAAAAATTTAAAACACAAAACAACCAAAAGGTTTTATCCAATATTTTACTTTAATTTAAGGGAAAAAAACCACTAAACACCTTTCACACCTTCGAGATAAATAGGGGACAATTGCATCAAAGAGGGGATTGTGTTGGCGTCTTCAGTCTTTTGACTAGATTGATGCAGCTCTATCTCCACATAGCTACCGCACCTTACATCCGAGGCAATCTGTTCATCATAGTCCAACCTTGGTCTACCCTACAGTTATTTACTTCAAGCCTCCCTTACAGTGCCAAAACTATAAATACCCAAAAATACCCGGATGTCCATTTTCCTTTCTTTAGTTTTGAAGGATCAATATAGTTCCTGATTTCAATTTAGAGAATCAAATACCTGTGTTTCAGTCCTTGTTGGTCCAACACTTCATCAACACATAAAAAAGTGTTGTACAAAGCTCAAAAAACTGAAAATACCCTCATTTTGGGTATTTAAATGATCACCGGGTATGTACCTGGGTAAATACCCAATTTATATATACCTTCCCACTGGGTATTTACCTGGCCCACATCACTAGTGACAATACTTACCTATAATGGATTTGCATTTGGGATTAATGATACCACTTGGTAGTAAATGGAAATCATATTCACGGTCCTCCACAACTACAGTGTGTCCTGCATTGTTTCCTCCCTGCAAAAAACAAACAATGAAGAAAATCACCATTTAAAAATGAACCACCAAACCTTTCTGAAAACTTCTTGCCATCTGCAAAACCATTCTTCAACCAGTAGCATCATTTCTGAAACCATCAATTTCATCAGAACTGATACATATATAGTGTAGCCTAAAATGTATGCAGTAATGGAACAAAATTGAGGGACTGTAGTAATGAGGAACAATATACTGTACATTTGAGCACCACAAAATAATAATAGCATATCCCAACCGACAGTTTCAGAGTGTGTGAACATATCGAAATGGATGGTTAATCATAAAGTAATTCATAATTATCACATTTTTTCACCTTCATTTTTGTAACTGAGGGGGGTGTGATGGTGCAGTGATCAAGCTGCTTGCCTCTTACCAAGGTGGACTGAGTTCGATTTCCGGTTAATGCAGGAGTGATTTTCAAAGTGAAATATTACATCCTGTGGTTTGGATATCACGTAAAAAAGAGGTCCCATGGCTCATGATCGTGAGAATAACAGTCACGTAAATCTACAAGCTTCCTACCTTATTGTTGTTGTTGTTTCATTTGAGGGGCTTAGACATCATGGTCATATAGCCCCAAGCACATGTTTAAATAAGATGGATGCACATTGGCAAATGGTAGGTTGATCGCTGGTCAGTTAAAATAAGTTAGGAAGCTTGTAGATTTACGTGACTGTTATTCTCACGATCATGAGCCATGGGACCTCTTTTTTACGTGATATCCAAACCACAGGATGTAATATTTCACTTTGAAAATCACTCCTGCATTAACCGGAAATCGAACCAGTTTCATTCGCCTTCATCCATTCCATCTCTCATCCCGACGCGCAGGTCGCCCACGGGCGTCGACTATAAAGACCTGCACTCGGCCTCTCAGGAGGCTACACGACAAAAAAAAAAAAAAAAACTATTTTATTATATCTCAGCTAATTCATAAATTGTCCATCATCATTGACCATTACCTTAAAACTATGTCACATATTTGTTAAACCTTGGATTGTGGTAGTATGTCAGACCTTGTAGCTCTCATAAAAGTCCATAAAGCACAATATTCCAATTTCATTAACATGATTTGACTTAATTCCTGTTGACCCTGAACTTTGCCACGTATGTTTGGGTCTCCCTCTCTCCTTTGTACCCTGCGGGTTCCAATCCAATGCCTCTCTTTCAATGACTTTATTTCCCTTTCTCAGTGTATGCCCGATCCATTTCCATTTCCACCATTTGATTTGTATGGCCATCTAAATTTCCTCCGGACATCTCCTAAGTTCGTGGTTGGAGATTATTTCCGGCCAGTAGATGTTGAGAGGTTGCCAAAGGTCTGCAACCTGGAGGTAATTACTTTAGTCGCTTTCTAAGTCTCAGGGCCATGTAATGGAACAGATTTGACATTACTTCGGAAAATGCAGAGTTTGGTCCTGGGCAAGGATGTGGAAGGAAGCGGCCGTGGCCTGTCAGAAGGTAGTCCCAGCATTTGCCTGGTGTTGAAAATGGGAAACCACGGAAAACCATTTCAAGGACAGCCGACGGTGGGGCTCGAACCCACGCGTCTACCGAGTCAGCAGAGAGCTTGGCCCCTTGACCTAACGCAGGGCTTTAGCCCGCGTAGCCACTACTGTCGGTAATAAAATAGTGAATGGTTGAATATTCTGATGTCGGGGCAGATGACTTAGCTGTTCCGCCTCTTAAAACTCCAATAACTAACTAATATTCTGATGTTATTGACATGATTTAGACAAATACAATCTCTCATCTTTAGTGTATCCGGGGATTATGCCAAGTAGTGACTTCAATAATTAACAGAAAGCAGAATATGACTAAACAAGTGAATATTTTCATGCAAATGGTTTCATTAAGTTGAGAGGTGATGTTCAACATGTTATAATGTAAACGTTAGTGTAATGGCAAGTGTAAATAATTTTTATGGTAACGGATGTTTGTAGTTGAGGAAAGGTGTTTAAAAAGTAAATATTTAACCAGTGATAGAAATAATTGAAGTTGGTTAGTTAAATAGCCAAATGAACAGATAGGATGAGGCGATTCTTGTATGATTTTAATTTCAACAATATGTTATCGAAATTTAGTCACCAGAAGAGGATTTATGTTGTTTTATTTCAGGAAAGAGACTGTTTATTTATTTATTCAGGAGTGAAAGACAATTCGGGAGCCAAATACCAACTTCAATTAGTGATTCTATTAATATTATGTTTTATTTTATTTTAATCTCCTTGAGGTAGAACAGGAAGTACGAAAATGCTCACAATTTATTATTGGAAGAATTTATAGTCGAATTGAAATAATTTCAAGCAACTGCAACCTAATGATAATTTTAAGAAGCATTTTATTAAAATCCATTGAGGAGGATGAATGTTCTGATATTTTGTATAGAACTTGGAGTTGTTTGTTTTTTAATACCTATATTTTTGACTGAAAGAGTAGAATTATGCTGTTTTTATTTAGTTTGATGAAAAACCCACCTACCAACAATTCCCTATATCCCTTGAGATTTCAAGATCTCGATCTACAGCGTTAAATTGAATTATTCCAAACTAAATCACATTTTCATACGTGCATACATTTTCATTTGAGACTGTTTTGCCTTTCAGCGTCCAGTCTAGTCCGCAAGTCTCTGTATGTGAACAAGTCACCTCCATGATGCCTTATTAGCAGTTAAATGCAGCCTCGTCTGCTTCTATACCTCTCCTTTTGAAATCATTCTAAACACTGAATTTACCTCTACTTCTCTTACCCTCTACAGCCAAACTCATTAATCTCTCAGCAATCATTCGTGCAACCTTCATATCAGTTATCACTATCTAGCTTATCAGATAACCTGAATCTATCCAGCTCTCACTTCCATACAGCAAAGTCTGTCTAAATACTGAGCGATGTAGGGAGAGTTTCGTTGCTACACCAACTTCTTCCTTGCAGAATACTGCAGATCGCAACTGAGAACTTATTGCATTGGCTTTCCTACACCTCGACACTATTTCCTTCCCCATACTAAGCTTACCATCCTGAGAGAATACACAGCCTAAGTACAATACTTAAAATGTTGCACCTGCTCCAATTTAGTTCCTCCTACCTAGCATTCTATTTTCTTGCGTTTCTTCCCTACCGACATAACCTTCGTCTTTGAAATGCTGATCTTCATACCTGGCCACTATTCTATTGGTTACAATAACAAGACAGTTTAATGGTCGATTTAATTTCTTTATTAGATTCTACATTTTTATTGGTGTTCATAATATTTGATTGTATTGGCTAATTGCTGCACGCCTGTTTCTACTGTGCTTTGATGTGTCCTTTGGTTTGTTCTATTCTCCCTCTGTCTGCGGGGTCTTCCTTATGTAGGAGGCTTACTTTAACCAAATGTTTCTCTTCCCTTCTTGAGATGATATGGCATACCTGCAGCCATGTTCATAGTTGTTTCATTGCATCAGTGTTATCTTTGGCGTGTGTTTTCCACCTACGGAAGCGAGATGCCACAGGAAGGTGTCATTGAAATTTATAGATTTGAAGCCATTCATTTTCAGTGTTGCCTATACAAAATTGACATTTTTAGCTCTTCAATCGGTCAACACGATTGTGCCCAATGAATGGGCGGGGTACAAGATATAAATATGTAATCAAACTCCTGGAAAAAATTACATGTATTAAGACTATCACAAATAATGGGGCAATTTAGGATTAAGCGTTTTGACCCTCAAGTGGTCATCATCAGATCCTGATCACTGTGTAGCGGTTAAAGTTTACTACACTAAATAATTAAAATAAAATTTATATAACCTTAAGTCAATATAATATGTTGTACATTAAAACCATACTGGTTTCAGTCACATTGTGACCTTCCTCAGCATAATTTAGGACATGCAAATGTGCAAGAACATACACTTAATATAAATTTTGTCATAACGAGGATTCCAAAAAAAATCTTGTTCCAAAAGCTCACAAATTATTTGTACACACGTGTATATACATTTTTAAACATTTTTATTACGTAATTCATTTTAAAAAACATTAAGAGAAATACGAGATTCGCCTTTGAATTAATACAACCAAGCGAACTACTACAATACTGTAGTAGCAAATTAAATGAATTAATTATTTATTATAAAATGACATAAAAATGACCATGAGAGCCAGATTCCTATCAAAATACTATTTGCACTGTACTGACTCGACTTGTGAAGTTTCATGGTGTTGACTTACCGCTTGGCCGGTCACTAGCCAACTGATGAGAAACACGTCCAAGCTACATTAGGTGTGCGTGACATCATGTGCGACCTCTGTTATAGTCCGGGACAGATTAAATAAGTTACTAGACCGAAAATGTGTAGCCAACATTAACAGCCGTCCCCTATACCTATGAAAATGTTGGTTTATGCTTGAATTTCTTGAAGTTAAGTTGTTTTCATGTGCCAGCACATTGCTGCCAACCCTGCTTAAAATCTTGCCATCTCCAAAGACCATAATACCACTAAAATTTCTTATCACACAGTTGCAGACATTTTTCTGGCGATAACTTCCAGAATGCATTTTCCACACAGACTCCCAACATTATAATAACGGCTTTCACTAATGACTATTTTTTAATAATTTCACAGTTTTCTTTGAAATTTCAAGTCTAATGAAGTTATAACAAGTTGTACAAGGTAAGTACTACTAATATACATCGATTAAAACAGTATTTACAGTTATTATAGACTCTTGATGATTGAATATGTGCATGTTCATACTCACTTGTCTGAGATGTTTGGAAGCTTTTATTTAATACATTTTTGAATAAATTCTTATTTAGATTTCATCACGACGCCTAAAAAACAAGAGAACAAGATTCGAGATGGATTGGAGAAACTCTACAAAGATCACTAGGGGATCGACTATGATTTGATTTGAGTAAGTAGCCTAGACCTACATAATTAAAAGTACAAAGTTATTTAATCATCGTTTTATTTGTTTTTATATTCAGTCAGAGCACAAATAACGTAATAAAGAATCTTAATGGTCTTTGGAAATTTTGAAATAGTCTTCTGACTGCATTTTTTGTATAATACAAACCAAACATAACCTAAAATATAGCCTATGTAAGTTCACTCCCAGGAACATATTCGTAGGTTCAATTCGCCTTCTAATATTGTAATGTATCTTATTCTCGACTTCCAAGTGCCGTCGGCCATAATATTATAATACATTGCATATATTACCCGTAAGCTTGGAAGTATCTATGATTCACACTCGGCTAGTGGTACTGTGAATGTATTGGGTGATTATTTATGTAATTGGCTACTGACCTATAGCCTACTTAGTAGGCAGATAAAATATTTATATTAGGCCTCTATTTATTTGTTTCAGTCATGGTTGCGACAGATTAGTGTGGTAGCCTTCAACGAACTCCAAGGGTTGTGCAACATGAATCAATCATCATTCTGAAGAGCCATATACTCACATGTGCACGGGATATATGCACTGCGCTTGAGTCACAGATGCACATTTTCATAGAATACCAACAATATCTCTTGGCTGTCTTTTAGTTCTCGACATAAGTTGCTGCACCACTGAATGTCTGGGTGAAAATTACTCATGTACTTAAGTTGGGTGAGACAAAGTCATTGTTCGCTACTTGGTTAGATGACACAGTTTGGGCGAAGCCACTGGTTGCAATACATTATAAATATTGCTCGCAACTATAGCCTATTTGTATTATTAATACTGAATGAAAGTAGAACGCGGCTTACACACTTGCATCGGACATGAATGTGACTTTTACATACCTTGTGTCCTTGTTTCATCTTCTGAGCGATATTACGTATTGAAATTAGGAACCCTGGTCACTACTGAACCTCATATGTGCATAAGTACATAAATATGCTTTTTTATTTATTGCTCTTTAAAAAACGGCTGCCATGTTCCAACAGCGCTTGCATCTCGTTCAACTGTCAACAAGGCGCACTCTAACCGCACACACCGATGCGCACACATTGTTGCCAACATGTGGGATACAAAATCAGCTTCCTTTGGTCATAAATGAATATTTTCTAAAATAACCTCCCTCGAGAACAGTGCAAACCACATCAAAATCCATCCAGTGGTTCTCGAGATTACCAGTTATATCCAAGAATTGGGGACTTTGTTTTATACTATGTAGAGATGTGCACCGAAAAATGTAAGCACTTTGATTTTTTTAGAAACCATTTGAGTAGGCCTAACACTTTCATAATAATGTTATTAATATCACGATCATGTAGAAATGAGCGGATGTGTGGTGGACGTAAGCACATTGTAGGCGTAGCCGGCAGCATTCGTGGCAACGCTTCCTTCGGTTCAATGGCTTATCCGCCGAACTGTCAGAACACATCTCTGAAAAATACAACTCTAGAATAGACGACTGCCTGGACGAAACCATTGGCCAGGTGACTGTGTGGATGAAAATTACTGCTTTTAATACAAGCGAGGTGGTCTGGGGTATAAGCCCCAGGTTAGGTTTGTATGTTAAGCCTTATTCCGCGTTCACCACGCTCGAACTCAGAGGCAAGACCAGTGCCAAACAATAATGTAGGCACTGCTGAAAAATGTAATAACACCCTTTAGCGATAAAATGTTCAACTCTTGTATCTTAGTCACATTACATATGTTACTGTAGAAAATTTTCCAGATTTTGATGGAGGTTGACTCGTATATTCCGCTCTCGTAACTTATATATCTCAATTTTCCACAGAAAATGATTTTTTGTTGGTACCTTCTCGTCCCATCTGCTAGGTAACTTTCTACGGACGTAGTCTAAATACTGCAATACGAGAATGTATTTTCTAGGTTCATCACTCCTGAAGTGATAACTCTATTACGTATGTAGTTTTGCCTTGAAGATTTTTGCTTGAAGACTGGCTATTATTTTAGAATATGCACTGAAAATTTTAAGCACTTTGATTGTTTAGAAACCATTTGAATATCACTATCAAAATAATGATATTATTATTATGATCATGTAGAAATGAGCGAAAGTGTAGAGGACGTACGCACACAGTAGGCATAGCCAGCAGCATTCGCAACAACACTGCCTTTAGTTCAATGCTGACACCGTATTCCCTCTCATATATTCCGTTCTCGCAAGTTAAATATCTCAGCTCTCCACAGAAATTTGTTTTGTGTTGGTATCTTATAATTATAATTTTCGAGATATTACTCCGTCGATAAAGCTTGCCTTTCAACGCGTGTATTTAACTAGTCAATTTGTCAGTGAATTCAGTGAATTTTCTGCAAGTGGCTTTTAATGTGCCAGGTGACGAGAGGTCAGGAGAGTATTCTACCAACCATCTCGCCCTGTGCGGCTAGCATTTTTTGGCAGTTGGTCCAGGTTCGATTTCCGGCTCTGCCAAGAAATTTTAATTTTGGTCTGAGGGATGGAACAAGGCACATTCAGCCTCGTGAGGCAAAAGTGAGAAGAGGAGGGTTCGATTCCCATCTTAGCCATCTTGGAAGTGGTTTCCACACATCTACTCCAGGCAAATGCCGGGATGATTCCTAATTTAAGGCCATGGCCGCCTCGTTCCCAATCCTCATCTGAATAATAAATGCACACACTAATACAGCCATCACAATAACACAGGTTATCAGACAAATTCCACACGCCCAAGTACACAGATCTATATGACCATGTTGACGCAAAACCCCAAAATCAACCAACAACTGCTGATTTCTACCATTCTAAGAAGTAATCTTAGAGTTGTCATCCCAGTCTTATGCCCCTAAAATCCCCGTCTAGTTTGAATGGTTTTAGGCCTAAGCATTGGATCAACCATCTTCTTGCATCTCAATAGGGATTTGCCAATAGGCTTTCAACAGCTTGTCGCAATTCTGCCTCCATATATGTACGCCTATACATGCAAGAAATGAGTATGGTACTTATCAAAAATAAAGAAATAATAAGCTAATATGTACCGTACTATTCTATTTCTCTCCTACTCCTAAATTCTTCACTGAACACTCATCTTAAAACAGAATGGTCAGCATGTTTGGACTAATGATAAAAATGTAGCCTATAAGAAGAAATGAACATGCTCATCTTTAGCTCCTCGGCAAAACTGGAAAAAACCTTGAGTAAGTATTAATGTTTCTGTAATTATGCATTTTATATGATGCTTTAAAAATCAATCTAGACAAAATAATTTAAGTTAACTTCACTACCATAATACTGCTTAAGAGTTAGACTGTTGAGGACTGATGACCAAGATGTCCCTAACTTGAGCAAGGATGCTTCACAACTTATGTAAAATGTATTTTCGTAAAAGGGCGTTTACTTAGTTTGGATCATTTGCGATACGTATTACATGGATGTGTGTGTGCCGACATTTTGGAGTTAAATGATCTAACTTGTTAACACCAAATGTGGCGGCCATGTTGGTTTTCTAGTAACTTATTTAAGGTGGCCCGGACTATATCCGAACATTGTAACTGAAGCTGTAAATTGATTGTCTTTGCGACTGAACTGATAAACTGACGTTGGAATTACTTTTGTTCTTTTCTTTTTTCAAAAAGGTGTATGTTACGGATTCTGGGAAACTTTCATACTATCACAGGCCAATTTACATCGTCTGCCACAGCATAAGAAACGTCTCATATAGGCTGCCACCCGGTCTAATAGACGATCATAGGTTAGTTAGTTATTGTTGTTTTAAGGGGCGGAACTACGAGGTCATCTGCCCCTACGATCATAGGTTCCATGTGATTACGCAAGGAATTCGTTCCGAGTAATCATCGCGTAATACGAAAATGCGCAAAGTGAGTGTATTATAATATGGGTTAGATAGGAGAAACGGATTATTTCAATTGAAAAATAAAAAGGCTATGAGTGTTGGTTGGTTCCCTAGTTTAGGGGCTGCGACAACGTGGTCATGCAGCCCCGTGTACTTTGGGTGTGGGTAGAATCTGTCTGATAACCGATGTTAATTGTGGTGACTGTATTAAGTGTGTGTTATCTGTTTTAATTCAAGTAAGGACTGTAGACAATAATTTCAAGTAGTTCCTACTTTTGCTACCAAATGCTACCGTCCACGACACCTAGCTTGCAGACTTGGCTACTAGATGGCGTCAGAGTCAGGACCTGGCAGCGAATGTTGACACTAATAGAGCGTTATCAATTCTAAACTACAAATTTTTGGCTTCACACAAGTGTAGTAAGTGGAAGGTTCTTTTTCATGCTATAAATGTATAACATGGGACCGCCGGCTTTGCTTCCCCTCCGAAGGAGGCATACTGAGGGATTTTTAACGGTTGTTCATGCTCGTTTCTTTTAGCACCCCAGCTGGTTGGCTTCGGGCCAGCTCTACGCTGTTTAGAAGATCATTATTCAATGCCTCACACATACAGAAATCATAAAGTCTACGGTCTCTCCCTGGACATTGTAACAGTTATATCTACAGTCCCATGGGCTTTTATTGCTTTAGACTTCAGTGGGACTTGCATTACACACTTATCCATTCTAGGCAGGATAGATCTCCCCAACTGTGATGGTTCTATTTAATATACTGTACACATCCACTGGTCATACATTAAACCTAAGTGAGCAGGATCTGATGATGTTCGCTTGACGAACGAAACTAGTCATCCAATTTATAGCCCCCATTTTGTGAGAAGTGCTTTATTAAGTGTAGAAATAATTCATGTAATTAATTTCAGGCACTAGGAAATTAATTGTAACTGCCCACTCAATCTAATTTGGACACACTCATGTTGACCGACTGAAAATCTCTAATACATAATGTCGAATATTCAGGTCCGTATTGACTTAACTATAACTTTGAAAGAATAATAGATTTTCCGCCTTCAATACTGTTTATTTCTATTACTTACAGGGACTAGTTTCGGGGGCTAATACTCCCCCTTCCTCAGCCTGTCCAACAAAACTTCACTCCCTGTAAGTAATAGAAATAAACAGTATTGAAGGCGGAAAATCTATTATTCTTTCAAATGAAAATCTCTAATAATAAATACTTAGGCAACACTGAAAATTTGCTTCTAATATTTCAATATTAAACTAGTCTCGCTTGAGATATGATGCCCGTACGGTTCCTTTTAACTTTCGTATTTATGGTGCATAACAGCATTCAAAAAGTGATGCCTAACATCGTACAATTGTAAACATATAAAGAGAGTGGCTGAGTTGAGAGCAGAAGAATAAGTCCTATAGAGCAATAACATAAATTATTTCCAGAAACATGTTGCTTCTTGCAAGATGTCAGAAAGGCTGCAGTTATGTATTTCCAAATGGGATATATTTTATGCAGCAAAGAACTTATGTCATTGCAGGTTTTTTTTTTTTTTTTTTTAAAGCTCGCAATTCTAAGTGTATTTGTGAACAATGATCTTGAGAATATAAGATTGAATATGTTTTCCTAAAGCATTATTCCCTAGTGTTCGCCATCTACTTCCCAGGGTTTCCTATTTTTGCCCTTCATTCCCTGGGAACACCTCGGTTGGGGCATGTTGCAGTCTCCAGTTGCACATAACACACCCACATTTCATCTCCTATTGCGATAGTCAAAAACCAGATCACACTACACACTTCCACATTCGACCCTGTTTTCATGCAAGCAGCCATCTTGCAACTGATATTTCAAGGGTCTGATGCAACATACACATCATATATCTGCTACATGATAAAAACGTTGGCCCTGGTGAAATATTCGAACACAAGGGGGAACGTGTCACCCATGAGAGCTTTGTTATTTTCTTTTTCAAAGATACATTGTACTTTACCTCACTTTTCAGTTCCTCAACAACAATTCTCATACAAAACTTGAAGCCATTCATTTTCTGTAACCTCAGCTGGTTTTAATCACACAAAAGAAACATGGTAAAAAATGCAATATTAGGAAATAGAACATATGGATTTTAGTTAAGAGAAAACATTGAAGTACGAAATAAAAATGAAATTTCAATGCTAACATCGCAAATAATAATATGCACTGGAGAACAGCTTCATGCATGTCGATAACAAAAGTTGGGAATAGCAGCAAAAGGCAGTATTATAATGAATCTGTCAATTATGAAGAGAATGAACTTTGGAAAAGATACATGATTAAACTTATCAAACTGGGAACTCAAACGACAATAACGGAACAGGCAACATCATGTCTGTGAAGCTACAAGGTCAGTAGTAAACAATATTATGCGCTTCAATTGACGGTAAGGGTTTAATCTACGGTTTGGTTTTCTATATGTGATGGCTACAATTTAATTAACCAAATTAATGGCATCATTTTCTGGGGAAGATATGTAGATGATATTTTCTTCATTACCAATAACCAAGTTCAAGCGATTGAACAAATATTAGATAATTTGAACAAAATAGACAGAAATATTAAATTCACTTTAGAATCAGAAGTAGACAACAAAATTAATTTCCTGGATGTAACTGTGATTAGAAAAGACAATCATATGCATTATAAAGTATACAGAAAACAAACGCAAACGAGTACAGTTATACGGCAGGATTCTAACCATCCAGGCGGCCATAAGAATGCAACATTCATAAGCCTTATTAATAGAGCGTTACGTATCCCTTCTTCTGATCATGAACGGAAGCAAGAAATTGATATTATATATCAAATAGCTAAACTCAATGGTTATAACCACAATTATGTCAGCAGATTGATTTACAAGTTGAAAAATAGACCCTTAATTAAATTACTTAGAGAGGACACATCTAAGAAGACTTTTGCTACCTTCACCTACGTGGATCGAAGTGTATACTCAGTAACCAATATCCTCAAGAAACACAATATGAGCATCGCCTTTAAAACAAATAATTCAAACTTCAACAAATTTTTTAACACAAATAAAGTTAACAGTATTGATAAACATTTAAAATCGGGAATTTATGAGCTCAGATGTAATTTTTGCAAATCAAACTACGCGGGACAAACAGGTAGGAGCATACGCACTCGTTATGCTGAGCATGTTTCGGCCATAAAGCACAGGAAGTTCTCAGCCATGGCGGTACATATGGAAGAAACGGGACATAAGTTCACGGACATAAATAATGATGTCAAAATTTTGCATTAAGCATCGAAAGGCAGCTATATGAATGTTTTGGAAAATATTCATATCAACACTTATCAGAGATCTAATGAATGCAATAATCTGAACGAGATTAACTTTGAGACTAACGTATTATTTGATACATTAGCAGATCATTTAAATAACAAAAAAAGAAAACTGCCTCCTCAACCCCCGCCGTAATAGATTAATTCCTACATATATCCTGACTTGATCAAAATTTCTTGACACCACACCTTATCATCCTTACAAGGAATAAATATTTAACGTTTCACGTAACTCATTCATCACTTCAAATAATAAGTGCTTATTCCATGGTTGACATTAATATGTCTAATGACACAGGCTCAACAAATAAAGAACAAGAGAAAAAGTACGAACTGTATTTTTATTTTTGGTTAGGATTTTGATGTCATATGATGTTTCACACCAACATATGGGCTGATGAAGGAAACATATCAAGTTTCCGAAACATGTACCTATAGTATTTTTTAGTAAAGTATTGATTTGGCGAGTGTAAATTGTGTTATACATCTTGTAAAAGTAGTGTAACGTTAGCACGCATTTGAAGTTTGTCAAACCAGGTATTTGGACAGATACGTTCAGAGCTGTGAGGTGACACTCACTTAACACAGTGAGTTACTTCAACATCAAACCCATAACCTATCACGAGCACCACTGCTAAATCGTTTAAAAAGTGAGCTTCGATATTCCATCTCCTCTACCTCACCAATTACTAAGCCAACCTGACTTTACTTATCAGACCCCGTCAAAATATCCTGACACAAATATAACTGGGGTACCGGAATTTTCTCTGACTTGAAGATCCAACAAGGATCCCACCCGACTGAAAATTATTATCAATGATCCAATTACTATGCCTACTTATCTAGTTGACTGCTTGAGGAAGATGGGTGTGATTATAATAACCTCAGACACTACAGCCCATGAGGGCCTAGGCCTACCAAGCGACTGCTGCCCAGCCATTTGGCCTGCAGATATTGGGGTGACGCGTGGTCAGCGCGTCGGGTCCCCTCGGCCGTTAATCTTGGTTTTTCTTGACCGGGGCGCTGTCTCACTGTCAGACAGCTACTGAATTGTCCTCACGAGGCTGAGTGCACCTCGTTCCAGCCCCACGTCAGTTTCTACAATCCCCGACGGAGCCGGAATCGAACCCGGGGCCTTCGGGTGAGAGGCAGGCGCGCTACCCAAACACCACGGGGCCGGCTAGGGTGTGATTATGTGCTCCCCAATTTTTGGGTGTAAATATGTAGACAAAGTAAAATACATCTGATTCCTCTGGACAAACTTGGGCACCAGAAGAAAATATAGAGGAGACCTGGTACCCACAATTTATGTACTTTTACATACATGGTGCCAAACTAGATATTTAAGTGTGCCTCATATCAGTTGGTTGTTGCTCCATTTCGCAATCATAAGCCACAGGATCACATTTTTACATGGAATCCAAACCACATACATGATATTTCACCTCAAAAATCTTGCATGCATTAACCAGGAATCAAACACATTCCACCTTGACCACATGTGTGACGGGAAGGGATAGGTGTGCCGGGAATCAAGTAAGGATCTTTCACAAAAGTGAAGCAAGAAGAGACCGCGATACCGCTGCATCAACTCACACAACATAAGTCTCAGGCTGGAGAGGAGCTTTTGTTCTTCAACAAGATTGTTCAATACTTGGAAATTAAATTTTTGTTGTCCATTTCTGTTGAATTCAGTACTGAAACTATTCTCAATTGTGAGGTCTCACAAGATGTTCTAAAATGGTGTAGTTTGCAGCTTGTTATTGGCTACTGAATCTGTTTTACCTCTGACAAGTCCACCTATGGACCCTACGGTATTGAACATAAACTTCTCAATCTCGAGTAACAATTTAATATTAAGAAACAATATATCAGACCTTACTGGCTCCAGCACATATCGGCTCTGTAATGCTATCAAAGTAAAGCCAAGTAGAATCAAAGCAGTACTTGGTTTAACTCAATGGAGAGATTGCTTTGGCTAGACAGAATTCTTGCTCTGCCCCTTTGGAGCATCTAGAGTTAGCACTCCCACCCCGGAGGCCTGGGTTGGATTCCCTTCTCTGCCAAGAGATTTAATTCTGGTTTGAAGTACTGAAAGTTAACTGTATCGCTAAAATGCAAGTCCCCCAGTTGTGCCAATTTTGATGATTTGCACAAGGCCTGTGGGCTACATGAATTAATTTTTTTTAGCAACAGTAAACATGAATAAAGTAGGGAAACAGAATCTTTGATAAATCATTACTTCTGTTTAGTAGTTGAATAGTGAGATTAGAAAATATTCTGAAGCAGTTATCTTTTACAACCTTTATCCTCTAATTTGGAAAATCCCAAATTGACCAGTCAATCAGTATGCATAATTTCCCAGTTTATGCAGTTTGTACTCAAATCTGGGCAGTGACAACCACAGGATATGGTAAAACAGCGATATGGAGCAAATAGGTGGGGGGAGGATCGGACAAATCAGAGGAATGTACGGCTGTGACAATAGTGGCCATCGACTTCAAAGACCAGTGTGGAAGCAATACGAGCAGTATCAGCTGAGGCTAACAATATAGGAGCAGCACGTGACTTACAGCGAGGTGAGAATATTAAACATCTAGTCACTAGCTTAAAGGAGCTGTGGGGCAAGAAAGCGAGCGGTCAACCTCTGAACGTGGAGAAGAAAGTTATCCCTTCTTCAGTAGTCAGTATCCTAGAAGTTCAGAAATCTAGAATTACTAGAAGTAAAACCACCACTAGCGCAGAGGTTAGAGGGGAAAAAATAACTTAACTGGAATATTGCATGTGTAAATATAGGGGGATTTATAAATAAGAGAGGAAATGAAGCAGTAAGGATTTTTATGGAAGATATGTAGTTATTAGAGTGTGTGGAAAGTTGGCTCCCTGCAGGATGTGAGGTAAAAGTAGATGGCTATAATATATATACACTAGTATTAGCACCCAGCTTCGCCCGGTGGATTAATTTATCTGTTTATGAATGATAATGAATACTACTACTGAACTGACACAAACTAATAGAAAAAAAAATTTTAGAAATAGGCCTAACGTTTGAGGAAGACTTTTTGTGATCGTGATAAGAAGTAAAATGGATGTAATGTCCAGGTCATTCTCCCCTAATGATAATAATAATATGTAATCTATTAAAGAATTGAAAAAATTGATAAGGAGGAGTAAGTGAAATAAAAGACGCTACCTATATCTCATTGGCTGTTAGAAAATTAGAGAGCAATTGTCTTTTGCCGCATAGCGCGGTAGGAAAATAAATGGAGCACTTCGGAATGCTTCGGCTGTCCAGAACTCCTGCAATAGCATCATTTTTCACCACATAACACTGTTCAATATTTCGCCCCTGTGCCAAATGGCCTAAATCTAGGGAATGGGGAAGGCTGTCCAAATTTCAAGTAGAGAGTGTCACCTACAGAGTTCAAGAAGGTAAGTGCATAAAATTTGGTTCAAATCTGTGAAACGGTGTAGATTTGTATAAATAACAGGCAGATAGACCAACATTCAGCTTTATATAATTACTAGCAGTAGTGCACGGCTTCGCCCAGTGGATTTATTTGTTTTATGGATGATAATGAATACTACTACAGAACTGGCAAATGATATTAAAACTAACAGAAAAAGAAATATATAACTTTTTGTGGTGGTGGTGGTAGTGCGGGGTGATAAGTAGTAGTCTAAAGTATAATTGACGTAATATTCAGGTCATTGTTCCGTAATGATAATGATAATAATGAATAGGGAAACGGCTATTAAATAACTACAGTACTGACACATGTAATTTACAAACGAATTGAAAAATATGATAAGAAAGAGGAGTAAGTGAAATAAAAGACACTGCCGAGGGCCGATATCTTATTGGCTGTTAGAAAAATAGACACTAATAGTGTCGTCTTTTGTCGCATAACACCGTAGGCAAATAATCAGATCACTTTGGAAAACTTCGGCTGTCCCAAGCTCCTGGGCAGCAATAGTGTCATTTATCGCCACATAGCGCCAAGGATAAGGATCGGAATAAATTAAAGTCAATTTGAAAGCAACAACACTTTTTGCAGCCGATAACCTCAATGTACTGCACCAACACCATCGCACTTATACAGAGGCATACCATTTTCAAAATTATAACTGTTTTAAGGGGCCCATGAAATCTTTTTGCACTAATTACTGCTCGGGTCCAAGCTCTATGAACTTGCGGGGTGAGGAGAAAGAGCAGAGAAGGGTCAGGCGAGAAGAGAAGGATCTGTCAACAGCCCACCGTGTTATCTGGTATCGTTGTCTATTCCAATACTGCTAACATTGGGCCGTTGCACAAACCACTGTGATGTTAGGAATGAGTGAGTCACCGACTAATGTATTTGGTTCTGTACTATGCACGGACCGAGAAACCTCATCACTCGTCAACACCACTACTCATAGTCCGCGATGCACATTCCTCTCAGGTTCACGCAGCTTAGACCCGAGCAGCACACCCGTGACTGCAATTTATAAGCAGCTCAAGATTTAACTATTGTAGATTGGTGCCTAAGGACCTAAATGCAGGGAATGGAGTGGTCTGTCCAAAATATGATGTGGACAGTGTTACTAGCAGGGTTCCGGAATGGTCTGTCCAAAATTTAAAGTGGACAGTGTTACCCGCAGGGTTCCAAAGGGTTAAGTATACAAATTTTCGTTCAGATCATGCAACTGTGTAGATTTGTGCCGAAGGGCCTAAATGCAGGGAAAGGAGTGTCTGTCTGAAATTTAAAGTGGACATGGTTACCCGCAGGGTTCTAAATGGTAACTATACAAATTTCGCTTCAGATCGGTGAAACGGTGTAGATTTGTGCCAAAGGGCCTAAAAGCAGGGAATGGAGGGGTCTGTCTGAAATTTCAAGTGGACAGTGTTACCTGCAGGGTTCCAAAGGGTAACTATACAAATTTTGGTTCAGATCGGTGAAACGGTGTAGATTTGTGCCAAAGGATCAAAAGGCAGGGAATGGAGTTGTCTGTCCGAAATTTCAAGTGAACAGGGTTACCCACAGTGTTTCAATGGGTAAGTATACAAATTTTTGTTTATATCGGTGAAACGGTGTAGATTTGTATACATAACAGACAAACTTTGAGCTTTAAATAATTTTATCGATAGAAGATATACAGGAGATTGCACTTATTGGTAATAAGGAACGAAGCTAGAAAGAAAATTCTGCAGAAAGACACAAGAGGGTTGTGACAACAGTATACAGACGCTAGACGAAAAGCAAAGAGAATCTGCAGAAGAAAGAAGAGGAGGTGGGAAAAGGAAAAGATAGAATTGATTCAAGAATGTGCAAGTATGAGAGATGTTAGAGGGATGTATGCACAACTAAGAATGGAAGAACTAGGGTTCCAAGCACGAGTGAATATGTGTGAGCAACAGGATGGTGGTTTGATAGTGGAGGTGGAGTGTCCTGGATAGATGGGCGGAACACTTTGAAGAAGTTCTAAACAACTCCAATGAGAGCGGAGAGGTGGAACAAGAGAACAACTATCTTGGAGGACCGGATCCCTAAGTGGCAGAACCAAGTCTAGCAGAAGTAATAAGTGCAATAAAGAGAATGAAGAACTATAAAGCACCAGGAGATGATAAGATAATGGCAGAGATGGTGAAGAAAGGTGGCAGCTTACTTCATGAATATCTGCATGCACTTATATGTAAAATATGGCAGGAAGAACAGATGCCACAAGACTGGGGGGTAGGGATAATTGTGCTGATCCACAAGAAGGGTTCTAGACTCAAGTGTGACAACTATTGTGGTATAACATTGCTAAGTTTTGGATACAAACTACTGACACGGATACTTGCTGCAAGACAAGAGTGTGTTGCGGAGCTAGTGTTGGGGGAATACCAGTGTGGGTTTAGGAGAAATCGATCGACCACTGACCAGATATTTACAATTAGATGTGTGCTCGAAAAGTGCTATGAATATAATATACCAGTGCATCAGCCATACATAGATTACAAGAAAGCATACGATAGTGTAAGGAGAACTTTCTTATATGAAAGTTTGGTACAATTTCGAGTACCTAATAAGATTATAAGACTGATTAAAATGACTCTTAGAATGTGAGAAGTAAGGTGAAAGCACGGTTTTTGAGAAGACCCTATCTTTTAAGTATTTGGGATCTATCATTACAGATGGGAATGATAATCTGGAAGAAATAAAGGAAAGAATAAGAGCTGGAAATAGAAGCTATTTTGGTACAATGAAGGTACTGAAGTCTAGAACAGTCTCAAGAGCGTCTAAGAAGGTAATATATAGGACGGTGATTCGACCGGTGGTAACATATGGAGGGGAAACATGGGTGTTGACAAAGAGGAGTGAAGATAGTTATTGTTGTTTTAAGGGGCAGAACTACGAGGTCATCTGCCCCTCTTAACACAGATTAAAGAATACAAATTTGGAATTGAATTTAAAATTTTGAGGTGGACACCTAAATTTTAAAAATCCAAAAATTAATATATAAAAAAACAAACATAAAAAATTATAAAAATAAACAAAATTATGGGAAAACAAAAAATTATCATTAAAAAACGAGCAAGTCGTCGAGTCAATTTACACTGGAAAATTTAGATTGCTGGTCCTAACCCACTCTCACTTATAAAGCGGATAACTTGATCAGCAGTCACCACGTCATTGGCTAATATAAGTTTGAGTGTGTAACCCAAACTTTAGTTTTAGTTTCTTTTTGTTGGAGGTATTTTTATTTGTTTTGAGGTTACTAACCATGGCCACCTATTGCTGGGGCACCATGGAGAGTCTTCTGCTTTGTGGCATAGAGATTCTTTGTGGGTCCGGCAGTGGGTGGCAGATGGCTTAGGCTTAGGCTTAGGGCAAGATAACCATGGGGATGGGATATTGATAGTTGACGCCATGCGGAATGGAGGGGATTGATGGATAGTTTATGTTATGGAGAATTGTGAAGTTATCTGGTATGGCAATTGGTTTTTGGAGAAGAATTATTATAGAGAACATCTAGTAAGGACAGAAGCAGAAGTTTAATAAAACGCAAGTAGAAAAGAAATGAAGCAGAAGAATACTATGAATTGTATGAGGGGTAGACTATGAAGATAGTTGTGCATACTATGTGAGAGATGCAGGTAAATGGAAGCCTGCTTACATGTTGACAAACCGGTATTGATAGGTTTTGATTGCCAGAGAAAAAACAGAAAAGGAGCAAAAGAATATTAAGCTTTGTGAGGGATTTTATTATGAAGATAGTTGTGCATTCTGTGTGAGAGATGCAGGTAAATGGAAGCTTGCTTTTATTAATAAATGTGCATATGAGTAAAATCGGTGTACTGTACTTGGGAGGACTCTGTACAAGAGATTAAGGTAATGAAAACCACCTTATATGTTGACAAACAGGTATTGTTAGTTTTGATTGCCAGAGATCAACCCGAAAAGAAGAATTATTATTAATAAACAGTGTATTTTTGTGAAGTCGGTATACTGTCTTTGTGATTCTTTTAGCGAGTATATCGTCCCGCTACCCTGAGGTGGCTAGCTCGGAATATCATATTTATTACAAGTATCGCCCAACGAAGAGGCATTATTATATTTATTACAATAACGATCTCGACTTTAAATACCAGTATTATTAGATTATTACAAAGGAGTATGCTTGTTTTATGAGAGATGTGTTGAAATGAAAAGATGTTATACTATGATGGAAGGAGTGTCTGTCTTATATGCGAAGAAAATAAAATATCCCTTATTGTGCTAAACAACCACAACCCCAATATGTACGGTTACAAATGCCGTACGAACGTGGAGCTCGAAAAAGGGAATGAAGAAATATGAGTAACAACGTGAGTACAGTGCAGGTAGAGAAAGGAATGGAGGGAGAATTGAACTTAAGTTTGATCCAAATGTTACCGAGTGAGATGAAAGGTATTAAACAACAGATAGTAGAAGTGAAGGAATCTGTAAGTAAGGAAATCCAGGAGAGTAACAAGGCCACTAACACAAGAATAGACGAACTGATCAAAGAGATTCAAGAAGATAAAAAGCAGGAAAATTATCCGAGAGGTGGGGGTGTAAGAAAGCAGGTGATATGGAAGAAACTGAAGGAGAGGAGGCAGGTGAAAGAAAGGAAAAGGTAGAAGAGAAAGGAGAAACGGATAAGGGAGAAGGTGAAACAGAAGGGCGTAAGAAAGCAGGTAATATGGAAGAAACTGAAGGAGAGGAGGCAGGTGAAAGAAAGGAAAAGGTAGAAGAGAAAGGAGAAACGGATAATGGAGAAGGTGAAACAGAAGGGTGTAAGAAAGCAGGTAATATAGAAGAAACTGAAGGAGAGGAGGCAGGTGAAAGAAAGGAAAAGGTAGAAGAGAAAGGAGAAACGGATAAGGGAGAAGGTGAAACAGAAGGGCGTAAGAAAGCAGGTAATATGGAAGAAACTGAAGGAGAGGAGGCAGGTGAAAGAAAGGAAAAGGTAGAAGAGAAAGGAGAAACGCATACGGGAGAAGGTGAAACAGAAGGGCGTAAGAAAGCAGGTAATATAGAAGAAACTGAAGGAGAGGAGGCAGGTAAAAGAAAGGAAAAGGTAGAAGAGAAAGGAGAAACGGATAAGGGAGAAGGTGAAACAGAATGGCGTAAGAAAGAAGGTAATATGGAAGAAACTGAAGGAGAGGAGGCAGGTGAAAGAAAGGAAAAGGTAGAAGAGAAAGGAGAAACGGATAAGGGAGAAGGTGAAACAGAAGGGCATAAGAAAGCAGGTGATATGGAAGAAACTGAAGGAGAGGAGGCAGGTGAAAGAAAGGAAAAGATAGAAGAGAAAGGAGAAACGGATAAGGGAGAAGATGAAACAGAAAGGCGTGAGAAAGCAGGTGATATGAAAGAAACTGAAGGAGAGGAGGCAGGTGAAAGAAAGGAAAAGGTAGAAGAGAAAGGAGAAACGGATAAGGGAGAAGGTGAAATGGAAGAGCGGAAAGAAGATGGTAATGGAGAGGAAGAAAATTAAGAACAAATGAAAGATGGACAAGAGGGAGAACAAGGTGAAGGAAAACAAGGTCAAATGGAGGAGGATGAAAATGAAGACAAAGAAGAGGATGAGATAGAAGACAAGGTGAAGAAAAAGAGAAAGGAGTTGTTGAATAGTATGAAACAGACAAGAAAGAAGAGAAAAATGAGGAAGGGAAGGAGAGAGAAACGGGGGAGATGGAAGATGAGGAGTACAAGGCGCGGAATGACACGGTGGATGAAAAAAGACGACATGGAAGACAGAAGAAGGAGGAGGAAGACTAAGAAAAGAACAGAAGAAAAGGAAGAACGAGGAATAAGGAAAGAAAGAAGTGTCACGAGAACCTTCATATGTTCCGAATATGGGTTCTGCAGAAAGTGCAGATTCTACAGAGGATGATGACAATGATGGGTGTAAAGTGATTAATCTGGATATTGATAGGGATGATTATTCATACATTCGACATAATAACAACAACATTGACAAAAGTAGTATAGATGATAAACAGTGTGGAGATGGTATGTCTTTATCAAATGAACATATTCTTCCAGCCCTTCGAGACTTGCTGCTAATCTGTTTTAAAAGCCAGCGGCGCTAGTAACCAGGTATCGATGCGTCTATGCGCTACTCTGCCTGGTGGATTTTATTTTAGGGACCTAAGTTTCGAGCCTTAACATTGGAAAGTGGATTTCAGCTTGGTGATGGTTTAGATTCAGAATATTTAGTTGCTGCTTCAGGAATGCTTACACTAGATAGTCAAGGGGAGATGTCTGTGGAACAAATACAAAAGGAGACAGCAGTTAATGGGGCTGACCACGGCGTTCTTAAGTTAACAGGCGGGAACACTGCCGGCGGGGCTGTGACGTCATGGGTCTTACTACAGACAGCAAAGGGATGGTCAGTCATTTTGGAGCGCTGTGATGTGGTCATTGTTTCTATGTTTCGAGGGTGACATTTCACAATATATTGCTTTTCCTGTTGTCCAGTGACAAGTGTTAAATATACCCGTGCCCCACGTGGTATATTTTAACAGCAAATACAATGTCACGAAGGTGTTATGTACCAGGATGTAGTAGTAATTTTCTAGTTCGTGGAGTTGAAACCACCTACGTGAAATGTTTCTCTTTTCACAAGGAAGTAAACTTGAGAAATAGATGGCTGAGAACCATCCCGAGGAAGGACTGGACACCTTCGGAGAACAATGTTGTGTGTATTAAACATTTTCAACCGGACTGCATTATTTTACAGAATGAATACTGTGATTCTAATGGACAGAAACAAGTGTATAAATACGATCATCCTAAGCTAGTTAAAGGTTCTTGTCTTACTATTGTTGAAGGTTTGCCGAAATACTTGACAAAGGAAAGTGAAATTAAGCGGAAACAACCAGAAGAGAGGAGAAGAGAAATCGAAGTGAGGAAGGAACATGCCCAAGAAAGTGCTGTTGCTGCTGCAGAATGGGACGATGTTATAATCAGTAACTTTGAAAGAATAATGGATTTTCCGCCTTCAATACTGTTTATTTCTATTACTTACAGGGACTAGTTTCGGGGGTAAATACTCCCCCTTCCTCAGCCTGTCCAACAAAACTACACAATGGAAAAACTTTCCATGTACAAGTTCATACAAAATACATGAGGAAGGGATAGAAATTTGTTCTGCCTGATAGTATCATAACACTTCGCGGATTGCCTTAAATATAAGAGAGAATTGCTCGGATAAAAATTAACTTGCTGAGAAATTGTATATGGAAAGTTTTTCCATTGTGTAGTTTTGTTGGACAGGCTGAGGAAGGGGGAGTATTTACCCCCGAAACTAGTCCCTGTAAGTAATAGAAATAAACAGTATTGAAGGCGGAAAATCCATTATTCTTTCAAAGTTATAGTTACGTCAATACGGACCTGAATAATCGACGTTATAATCAGTTTCGAGAATTTGTGCAATTCTCTTGAGAAACGATTAGCAGATAATAGCACTAAAGTGAAAGGGGACTCAGCTATTAGTTTCAATATTTTTGACGATAGAGTGGTTATATATAGAATCAATTTTGAGTCTATGACTTTTGTTTCTTTATATTTATGTAGATAATCATTTACTTGTTTCAGCTTTCTATAACAACTTGCAATTGTCTTCTACAGAACTTTCTTCAGTGTTTGGGAATTGAAACAGCTGTGAAGAGTTGGAGAACACTGTTCAGTTTGTTACAGTATCTTACTGAGAAGAGATTCCAAACCAACTTGGAAAATTACGTGGCCAATGTCTTAACATTGCTGGATGTCATTCAAGAAACTTTATTGGATAGTGGAGAAGAGGGAATTTCTCAGCAAGTTAATTTTTATCCGAGCAATTCTCTCTTATATTTAAGGCAATCCGCGAAGTGTTATGATACTATCAGGCAGAACAAATTTCTATCCCTTCCTCATTCCAAACATTTACAAAGATTGACTTCTTCCCTTAGTGTAGCTCCGGGTAATTTTAACAAAAACGTTAATTTCTTGAAAAAAGCCGCTGAAAAGTGTAATGATAAGTGGGTAATTTTGCAACTTGATGAAATATATGTTAAAGAAGAAATTTCCCGTTTGTTAAAGTACATAAACAGATATGATATTCTCACTTAAATATATTCAACTAATTATTGTGTTCTGTAGAAGATACAAAAACCGCCTACTTGTAGTGCAATCAAACATTAGTTTCCAGCATGCTCTTTTTGTATACCGCTCTGGGCTGACTTGTATCGCAGTCATTTGCTTTAATCACCCGTAGTGACAGCGGAAAACGTCTCACACAATTCATCGATCACTAAGGAAGGACTGTGGTGAAATTCGGAAGTCCATCCCAATTTCTTCTGTAAACAAAACCGATTTAATTACATGAATGCATCTCTCTGCCATATGATTAGCGTGCTGTCCGCCGGCCAGCTAAGACCCCTGACGTCACTCGCCGGTGGCAGAGTGGGGGTACCGCTCCCGCCTGTAACTTAAGAACGCCGTGGGCTGACGCATCATCACTTTCCGAGGTGGATGAGGAAGCGAATTTTGACCATTTGGGAAGTGACTCGGGAGAGAGGGAGCATTTTAGAAGTGGCTTTTCGGAAACATATGCCAGACGTGGGCAAGTTAACAACAGTGAAGATTTATTCAAACCTCGACTTCCTTCTGAAAATGATGATAATCGATAAGATGTTTTACTGTGTGTGTGTGATATTATTTTAGTGTATGTGTGATATGTATTATTTTTCATTTGGGTATTTTTTTTTATGTATTTGATCCTCACGTGTGAATCACATAGAGGGGCGATTGTATAACCATTTTGGTTACAGAGTTTACGCATATAGGTTAAGGTTCGAGGCAGGGCCACCTTTTGCTGATGGGCCATTTGCATTGCAGGCCTGAGCATAGAGATTCCTTGTAATGGTCCAGCAGTAAGGTAGGAGGGGTCCATGCTTTATTGAGTTCTGTTCTAATATGTATAGATATTTCTTTTTATGATTGTCAACTGTTTCTGATTCTAGTTGTTAAGATTCTTTTGGTTAAGGGGAGATTGGGTTGTTGTAAATTATATAAAGAGAATAGGCTATGTTTTGTTGAGATGACAAAAAGTCAGACGAGATGTTGAGACGGTAAAGAATATAAGAAAAAGGAAGAAGAAGGGATTGTTTTATAAATTGAGTAAGAGTGTTGGTTATGATAAAATAAATGGAATTGCTGGTTGTTGAAATAAAAGGATGGTAATATGTTTTAGATGTGAAAGTTGGTTATGAAATGTGTTTCCCTTATGGTAATAAATACCACCACCCTCGAATAAAAGGAAGTTTGAAAGGTTACAAGGTAGCAGAACCGAATGCAGAAACTATCGGGGAATAACACTGATGAGTCATTGTGCAAAGATGTTTGAGAAAGTTTTGGAAAAGAGAATTACGACAAGGATAGAAGGATGGATGATGGAAGAACAACATGCCTTCAGAGCAGGAAGGTTCACAGTGGATTTGATTTTTCCTGTAAGGCAGTTACAAGAACAGCGCTATGAGTATGGAACAGATCTACTGATGGTCTTCCTGGACATTGAGAAAGCATATGATAGTGTATGCAGAAACAAGGTATGGAAGTCCCTGGAGGACAGAGGAGTAGAAAATGGACTATACGGAGGATAAAGAAGATGTACAAGGGAAGCGTGAGCTGTATGAAAGTAGGCGGAGAGAGATCGGACTGGATGGAACAGAGAAACGGCCTGAAACAAGGAAGTGCACTGTCACCGTTACTTTTCATTGTGGTGATGGATGACATGATGACCACCCGAGTGGCACAAATAATTGGGGAAGGAAAGATGAAAGCAATGGTGTTTGCAGATGACTTGATGATTTGGGGAAACAGGGAGGAGGAAGTACAGGGGCAGTTGGACGTGTGGGAAGGAATAATACAAGGATATGGGATGAAATTTAGCATAAATAAGAATGAGATGGTGATCACAACCAGGAAGAAGGAAAGAACCACAACGGGAATAACAATTGGTGGGGAACAGCTGAAGAAAGTGGAGAGTTTCAAGTATCTGGGAAGCCTGATACAAGATAATGGAAGAAACGATACAGAAATAAACGAGCGGGTGAGACAAGCAGAAGCATTCCGGAGGAGTGTGAGAAGCATGATATGGAGCAAGGATGTCCCTCAGAACAGCAAAAAGGTCATATATCGGACGTACTATGTCCCTATCCTGACTTATGCCTCGGAGACCTGGGTTATGAAAGGAAGGGAGAAGAGCAAAATTCAGGCCAGTGAAACGAGGTTCTTGAGAAGCAGTGTTGGAGCTACAAAAATGGACAGAATAAGAAATGAGAGGACCAGAGAATTAATGAATGAGGAACCATTACAGGATGGTATGGACATGTAAAACGAATGAAGGAGAAGAGGATACCCAGGAGAAGACACGAGACAAAGTGGAAAGGGAAGAGACCGAGAGACAGGTGGCTGAAGGCAGGGCTCCCATCCACTCACTCGTCCAAAAATAGTGAAATAGTGAGTGGTTTTTTTCAAAAAAGTGAAAAAAAGGTGAGTTTTTGTATGAAAAAGTGAGTAAATTCATAGCATTATTCGCATTTATGGCCGTATATCTGGTTCATAATTTTAACGTTTGTTGATATCCGTAGGCGCAATCTGTAGCCCCCCCCCCCAAAAAAATGTGACAAAACTGTATTGAAATAGACAAAATTTTTAAGAATGTGTATCTGAAAAATAAATTACCCCCCCCCCCCCCCCTCCAAATGTCGACCAAATTGCGCCTATGTTAATTTCTCTGAGTACTGTTTGTCATTTTTCATGTAGTTAGAGAGGACACTTGGAAATAATGGATTGGAAAATCAATGCAACACTCAAGAAATTTAAATCGTAAAACAAAAATATAAATGTGGAAAACAAAACAATGTTTATGTTATAATAGACTCTTTACTAGAAAAAAAACACCTAAAACAAATAATACTGTCGTACTACCACATAAAAAGAAAAGTAGATATCATCAGTCTTAAGATAAAATTCACAAGTTATCAGTCTTAAAAATAAATTCAAATGTCAGGGTCATCTGGATCGTCGCTGTTTTCATCGCGTCGTTGTTTCCCATGATTCATGAAGAGCTTCTCAAGTAGGGTGGAGGTGCGTTTCTCGACTTTCTTCCTTAGTGGCTCTGCCTGACTTTTGCGGAGATCTTCGGCCCGGGATCGCATGCTGCGGGCACCTTCTAGCATACCTTGGGCAATGTTTGCACTTTTCAGATCACCCTTTACCAAAGCAGCTTTTAGCTTTTGGTTGGCCTCATCAATTAGGTAATCAGAAGCTTGTCTCTCCTCTTCTTCCGCTTCTTTTGCCTTCCTGAACTCTTCCTGTAATTTTCCTATCTCCTTTCTTTCTTTAACTTGAGTTTTTTCCTGCTCTTCTTGCTTGCGCCGAATGTCCTTCACCTCTTCCTTTTTCCTTTGCTCTTCCTCTGCCTCTGCCTCCTTGGGCTTAGCCTCTAAATAGTTTTCATATTTGCTGTGAGCGCCAGCTGACGCTTTCAGAAGCGCCTTTGTGATGGGAACCGATTCAGCCAGCCCACCGAACTCCCTTATACCGTCATGAATGTTCAGTCGAGCATTCAGGGTGTGCTCTTCCATTGCGGCTCTATCTGCCGGAAGTTGATTTCTTGATTCCGAAAATCCATGTTCCACATCTGAGCTTCCATGAGCTGCTGGTAGGATGGCTTTCACGACTTTGCTCACAAGCGGATATTTTGCCTGCCCACTAAAGTCTAAAATTTCAAAAATTTGACGCCAAAAATGGTCAATCCTTGGACTTTCCTCAAAATGTGGGAGATTTTCTAGCTGCAACAGCTTCCATTCATCGCGAGGCTTCTCTTCGTACACATCTTTCAAAGGCAGCTGCAACATTTTGTAAACAAAGACAATGCTCATCAGAGACTTACTTTCTTTGATGGACTGAGGCTGCAAGCATTTCAAGTGCTTGGCATACTTTCCAGTACTAAGGATGGACTTGTTAAGTACGTACTTCGCCACCTCTTGATAATGCTTCCGCGCCTCTTGATGAAACTTCAATACTTGCAGTTCACTACAGCTCTTATCGATCAGGAGACGTTCAGCACTCTTCCCTATGTCAACATTTTTCAATTCCATAAAATTTTTGCCATCCATGAAGAAAGATTCTTTCAAACATTCACTGGTACTCTTCAATGCTTCTGCCTGGCAGAACCTACTCAAGAGCAATATGAACAAATTTGACACTTCTTCATACAGAACATGTATCATAGGTTGCTGTAATTGAAATACTTTTGAAAATCTTTCAAAAAGACTTGCACTATATACTACAAACGCAATCTGAGCGGGGAAAGTATCATCTTTTAGAGCACTAGCAATAGCCTGATAACATTTTGATTGCAGTATTTTCAGCAACCTTTCCTTTTTTAAGTGGCAGAACTTTCAGATAGTAAGTAGAGTGTGCTGGCCACTGCTCTTGTAATCTTTCAGCTGCAGGACCTAGTGTAAGCCATCTAGAACACACGTCTTAAAAAGGCATGACATGGCACCTTATTGTCTTCTTGAGATTTCTCTTCAACTTCAAATCTACTCGGATAGTCCAAAAAATTTTACACCAAAATTGCAAGTTCAGATACATCAGACCCCATAACACTTAAGCCACGTTCAAACGCATTGTGAAAAATGTGCAAGTTACAAAAACTTATGATTAATAAACCCCTATCACACTCAGTTTTCATTTTGTCACGGAACCTGTTATAAATGGCTTTATTTACATTTGGGCCATCAGCTGACAACATCAACATTTTCCCTGGGTCCAAAGCAGCGCGTTCTATTGATTTGACCAACAGATTGAACAGAATGTCAGCTGTAGCTTTTCCAATAAAAAAATGTCTCTAAGTGATGAAACACCACTTCTTTTCTTTTCTCGGAATAGAACCTTATCCCTACTTGCAGTTCCTTTACGCGCTTCTCATTGGTAGTTTCATCAAAACATATAGTATAGCTAACTGCTGAAATAGCATCTTCCAGCATCAACTTATGAAAATAAGGGCCCAGGGCCTCAGTCCACAAGTACGTCGTCTTGGTCCTGCCTAAAGTCATATTCCTAGGGACATGCTCCTTACCAAACATCCCTAAAAACCTTTACGATTCCAACATTCGAAGCGGAGGAAAAACTAGATTGAACGCCTTTCATGGCCCAGATGAGCTCAGCGCGCAGGGCACCGGGCTGCCGTAACATCAGATGAAGGGGAAGAGGTTGGTCCAGCACTGCGGGAGGGGTTTGCCCAGCGGCGCCAGCTGTAGACTGGCTGAGCCTCTGCCACTTGTCGTGCAGCTAGCACTAGTTGCCGCAGGTTTAGTTGGACCTCCACGGCAGTCTTATGCTTCTTCGTCCTGACATGCTGTTGGAGGGCCTGGAAGCCCTTCTGCTCAATGCTAAACATGCAGTTACAAAGCCTGCACGAGATGGTAGTACGGCTGGCTCGTGCGGCCCACACAGCATACTTGTGTCCCAGTTCGTCTTCTTTGTTGAACCACTCGTCCCGCACCGAGCATTTAGCCGCCATCTAAGAATGAACAAGAATGAAAAGAAATCCCTAGCCGCAATGCCATGAACAAAAGGCGAAAAAAATAAAAAAATAAATACACAGACGGATTTTCCGACAGTTTTGGTCCGTCACGGACTAAAAGTGGTTTCACACGAGGCGATTGTTTAACTGGCGGACGTGATTTTCAATTGCCGAGGTTTAAAATGGCTCATTTTATTTCGGATTCATACGGGGCGGGCGATTAACCGTTCGATGCAAATGATTTGCGAGCATTATTTCCCATCAATTTTCAAATCAAACAATCTATCTAGAATTTTACATTTTGTGCAGACATCGTGGTTGTTTGCAGTTTGAAATAATATTTTAATATTTTCTGACCGGCTGACGTACGCACGATACGAGAGATGCCGACCGGTCGTCAAATGCACGCTGCAGCATTCGCACAAGGACGAGACTCTAGTGGTCGGCATACGCACGCCAATCTGTGGTGTATTTCGAAAAAGAAAAAAAGAAATTAAAAAAAATAATACAAGGGGTTAAACGGCTATACCAAAAGGATATACTTCTGATGATCGAAACAAATAGCGCGAAAACAAACTCAAGAGATTACTACAAAATTTTTAGCAAACAACTACAAAGATATGAACCTCCAACATTAATGTTTAAAGACAAAAATGGCGAGTTAGCTCATAGTAATAAAAGAAATACAGAAATTTTAGCAGAAACATTCAACAAGTTGCTAAATTGCGAAGATCCACCAGAACTGCTTCAAATAAATACAGACACCACTATTAAAACACCATCAGAAAACATAATCCACCCACAATCCAAGAAGTGTACAAAGCGCTGAGAGAGCTCAAAAACTACAAAGCGAGTGGAGAAGATCAAACATTTGCAGAATTGTGGAAATATGCAGCAGAACCAGTGAAGATTTCATTACACCAATGCATAGTGAACATTTGGATCAAAGAAGAACTGCCAGACCATTGGACTACTGCTATAATACATCCATTACACAAGAAAGGAGAAAAATCAAATCCTGACAACTATCGAGGAATTTCCCTTTTGGATATCACCTATAAGATCATGTCATGAATTCTATATAATCGTTGTAAAGATCAATTAGAACTGGAAATAGGAGAATATCAAGGTGGATTTCGGCCATGGCGAAGCTGCCCTGAACAGATAATCACCTTAAAATTAGTAATGGACTACTACAAACGTAGACAAAAACAGCAAGTCATAACCTTCGTAGACTTCAAAAAAGCTTATGACTGTATACATAGATCTTCATTGCTGAAAATACTAAGGAGTTTCGGACTTCATCCCAAATTAATAAAAATTATAAAACTAACTCTAACAAACACCAAATCTAAAGTAAAATTCAGAGGAGAAATATCTGAACCGTTTACGATTAAAACAGGATTGAGGCAAGGAGATGGTTTATCGCCTCTACTTTTCAATTGTGCTTTGGAATATGTAATGAGGGAATGGTACAAGGAAAATCCTAGGAACATAAGAATTGGAACCAAGAAGGATCAAATAGACTTAAATTGCTTGGGATTCGCAGATGACTTAGCGTTACTGGCTAATAATATTCAAGAAGCCAGAAATCAAATAATAAGCCTACAAAATATAGCACAAAAAATTGGACATCAGATATCATTTGAAAAGACAGAGATAATGGTAGCAAATCCACTTGTAATCAATCACATAACAGTAAATAACAAGAAAGTTAAAATAGTGAAGCAATTTAAATACTTAGGAGAAATTATAACTTGCAACTTGGATGAAAAACCTGCATGGCAAGAAAGAACTAATAAAATGATAAAAGCCCAAAAATTAACATGGTCTACATATAAAAGAAAATGTCTATCATTCGCAACAAAATTAAAACATTACAAGACGGTTGTTCAACCAGAGGTGACCTATGGAAGTGAAACTCTTTTTAAAGTTACTCAGAAAAACAGAATCGACAAAATTTTAAAAGTAGAAAGAAGAATAGCTAGAACATGCATAAATAAAAAATATCAGAAAGATGGACAGTGGCGGATAGTACCAAATGAAGTGGTATACAGAGAACTGGAGCCCATCACTGATACTATTCGGAAGAAACGGCTTTCTTTCTTTGGTCACATCATGAGGACACCAGAAACCAGGTTATCTAGAAAAATTGTATTGAAACTTTGGAATATGAAACAACAAGTAGGATGGATTAAGGAAATTAGAGAAGATATGAAAGAATTGGAAATAACCTTGGATGACTTGCAAAACAAAACAACAAAATTAAAAAAACTGAGAGATATAAAAATAAGATTTCAGGCTAAAATAGACAAACTTAATACAGTAAAAAGGGTATTTACAGATGAGGAACGCCTGAGAAGATCAGAGCGAATGAAGAGCTACTGGGCGACTCGGAAAGGAAACTTACTGAAGAAGAGGACCAAGTAATGATTGACTGAAGTGGTCCAATGAGGCCGTAAAAGCAGAAGAAGAGGAAGAAGAAGGTGGTAGCGATTTTGTATTCAGCCTGCATGTTCTACTGGCACGAG
The DNA here is from genome assembly GCA_946902985.2 of Meconema thalassinum. NCBI lineage: Eukaryota > Metazoa > Arthropoda > Insecta > Orthoptera > Tettigoniidae > Meconema > Meconema thalassinum. The sequence goes on along the minus strand of OX336388.2, from coordinate 1,606,770,652 downwards.
AGAGACACGTCGGCTATCTTCTGTGTTGCGTCATAGCTCTCAAGCCACTACTACACCGTCAGCTATCTTCTGTGTTGCGTCATACCTCAAGCCACTTCAACACCGTCAAAGCACACTATAATCGTCTACACTGTCAATAACTATCAGAGAATAGGAAGCAATATCGCATCATGATATGAAGATGCCGAATTTTATAATGAAATAAGAATAAAATCCGGTTACCTAAGAAATAGTCCAACAAAAAATTGATAGTCGTAAGTGGGAATAGAAGACATATTAAGGGGATATATCAACATGTATTTGGTAGGAATGGGACTGGGACTTGAGAAAATCAGAGTTAAATGGAAAAACGTGGTACCAGTAACCGAGAACGTGCTAACGAGATTCCACTGTATTGAACACAGTTGGAAGTGTGTGTTATTTATGCATTACACAAATACGTATAATAAATGATTTTGAAAATATGAACTTGATTTGACAAAAGTATTGTTTACTACGATATATATCAACAATATCGATCAAAACTACGAACATTCGCGTGGTGTGTATAAACCCATTCAAAACAAAGCAATTGTTGATTGCCATTAAGAAGCACGTGGGAAACCAGCTTACATCTGTGGTGTACGAATTTTTGTGTATGTGTATATTATGGACCGCGAATGAAACTTTCTTTACGATTTGAAGATTTTAGCGCAACGATAGCCAACGAATGGCAATTTTTGTTTTCGTTTTATTTTTATACATTTTAAAAGTGGTGAATAAAAGGTAATACGTAGAATAATAATAAATAATAATTATAATACGCAATTATTTAATTTTTAATTAATAATTAAAGGTTAACTCACCAAAAAAAAATGGTTAAGATTTTCACAAATCGAAACAAGTCACGCGGTTTATAATCGTTCAGAATTGCGGAAAAAAAAATCTTAAATGTTGAGAGACCAATGGACAAACCATAACCACGGAAAAGTAGACAGATTTGACCATATACCTACATATCAAATGTTGGAACTATTCAGCAGATCTGGAATGGCGGTGTATGAGTTGAAAAAGTTTTGTACCGTGACAGTCCAGATCGGCGGGGTCGGTATGTCATTCTAAAACCGACGGAAAATTCGTCAGTGTAAGGCCAACTATTAACTTACCTTTGATAAATTGTGAAATACTAGAATATACGGCAACGCCACGCTTCTTTCCGTCACAACACTTTTGTTAAAAAACGCATTGTTAAAATTTTCGTCGATCGCTGCAACGGCTCCGGCTGTGGTATTGCACCATGGAAGCTTTTTATGTTTCTGGCCGCCTAGCTCGCTGTTGGCAGCGCGCTCAGGCAGCGGCGGCAAAGAAACGAACTACCTATTCATTGGTATATTTTGGGTAAGCAATCTGATTGTGCATGAGAACATTCTTAACGCAGAATGTGACCAGTTTTGTAAATAAAAAGTGAGAAAAGTGAGTAATTTTAGCAAATAGTGAGAAAAGTGAGGCTGCTTTGAAAATAGTGAATAATAGTGAGAAAAGTGAGTCGCTGGCAGCCCTTGTGCCAAAGGGCCTAAATGCAGCGAATGGAGAGGGCTGTCCGAAATTTCAAGTAGACAGTGTTATTCGTCGTGTTTTACAGGGCAAGTACGTAAAATTCGGTAAAACGGTGTAGATTTGAGCCCAGTGAAATGGTGTACAATTGTGCCAAAGGGCCTAAATGAAGGGAATGGAGAGGGCTATCTAAAATTATTGTTGCCAAAAACCCTTCTGGGGGTGTACACTGCAACCCTACAAAATTTCAATGCGGGGCTACATGACCGCGTTGTCGCAGCCCCTAAACTTAAGAACCAACCAAAATTTCAATGCAATCGGTTAAAAAGTGTCCGAGTCTATTAATCTCGGACAGACAGATATACAGGTCCATTTTTTTATAGAAGAAGAAAATAATTACGAAAGCACACACCGGCAGATTCTGGGAGGGATTGTAGTCGTAATTAAAGAGGAAGTTGAGTGAATTAAAGGAATTTATTGATTTAGAGCTGGAAGAAGTGTGGGTAAAAGAAGAAATTAGGGGGCAAGGGGAGGGAATAGTATATTTTGGTTTGATCTACAACCCTCCAGAGAGCTCCCTGAATGCCCGAGAAAACTTTTTCGATGAGTCATCAATTGAAATAAATAGAATTCAAAATATGCATGAGAATACAGAGATTGTGGTTATGGGGGACTTTAGAGCGGGGGAGGCTGACAGAAAACCCCTTTACAGTAAAGAGGCCGTTGAGGGTCCAATTGGAGATAGATATTGCAAAGATAGGGAATGCAATAAAAATGGAGAAAAAATATTGGAACTGTGGTGCAGAGGAGTTATAAAAAGGTCAGTTTCGGCAACTATTCTTTTCATTGATACATAGCATACACACATGGTTCTAAGTTCCACAGGCCTCCGATAGTCTCCAGAAAATTAGATCTAACTGTAAACTTACGCAAGCATACGCGCTGGGTAAAAATTACCCAAGACTGACATTAGCATACAAACGTGTCAACAGCTCGAACACTAACATTACAACAATGGCAAGCAAAAAGGATAGCATGGGAGATTCCATTGGTAAAGTAGCGAGAGGTGGAAGGCAGAATACCCATTACACCAAGAATTATTTGCAATTCAGTTTGTCCTGGGAAAAAAATACCCACAAACGCATCCTAAGGGGTTAGATTTTCTAAAAAAGGTGACACTACAGTTTGCAAACATTCGAGAGGAATAACACCTTTGAGGCAAGCAAAATTTTCTCCAGAAAATTCTAAATATAGTAAAGAGTGCAATAGTATAGCGCCTCAGAAAAGAACAGGCTGGCATTGATCCCATAAATACTCTACGAATAATTCTGGACCAAAGTAGTGAATGCCAAGCCGCACTGTACTTAACATTCATAGACAGAGAGCATTTGATTCAATGAATAGAACTGAAATGTGGAAAACTTGGGTGAAATATGGAATACCTCGTAAGGTTCTGAATCTCATGCAGGAAATGTACAAAGCGTACAGATGTAAGTATTACATGAGGGAAGGCTCATGGATTATGTGAACGTCACAAGTGGAGTTTGGCAGGGATGCATCCTCCTACCAATATTCTTGATCGTGCTTGATAATTTTATGAGAAAAATGCTGACATGAAGAAGAGATGATCACCATGGGGAATGAGAGGGAGATTGGAAGATTTAGAGTTTATGGATGTCATTTGCCTTTCGTCTTCAAGAATCAGTGATAAGAAACACAAGTTACAAGGATTACAAGAGGTAAATGAGACAGCAGGATTTAGCATAAATTTTGTCAAAACTAAGGAGATGAAAGTGCTAAAAATGATGAGAAGTTATTTGTGGCAACAAAAGAGATTGAAACATTCACCTACTTGGGAAGAAGTGACAAAAGAAGGATGGGCAGAGGAGGATGTAAAATATATTAAGAACAAAGTTCCAAATGGTTCCGCTTTGTCTATACTGTTTGTATTACATCGTAAGTCTTTACATAACATTTAGGGTTTTTAAAGTTTTATTTTATCTACCACTTCATTCTCTCATACATAGTTTCATTTCTTTCCAGTTGGGAATGGTCACCCCTTGCTTGGGCTTTTGAAGCTAACATTAGAAATAAACCAAGAAGACTGCCAAGCCTGGCTGAGGATTTTATTGAGCTTTTAACATAAGAAAATGTTTTAACAAGTTTTGAATGTGTTACAGTGTATACTTTTAGTGATCTATGTGTGTTTTCATGTACAATTTTTAACTACATCCAGTATATAAAGGGAATGTTTTAAGTGCTGCCCAAATAAAATAGGCTGATGAAGACGTCAATAAGTGTTAGACGTCGAAACATGTACCATGTGTTAAAAGACCAGTGATTGTATCACGAAATTTTAATAAACAGTATTGTCGAGGCGGAACAAACAAACAAACAAAAAACCAGTAGGCCTATTGACGAGGCGGAACAATTTGGAACTTTGTTCTTAATATAATTCAGTCAATACGGAAAAAATGTGCGACTCTCAGAGTCAAAAAGAGGATGTAAAAGCTAAAATTAGGAAAGCAACTGGAACATTCATGCAGTTCCACACTAAGATCCAGTGTACCTGTGCGCTATGTGGTCTCCATTGCCCACAGTATCAATTAATGGTCTGCAATGACAGGACAAAACCCATGAACTTCTCTAAGGCAAACGACCAGAACTTTCAATGAGTCTTTTTTACCTATACTATGTACACAGTGTGTTTAATAAATATATATAGAACGGAAGACTAAGAACATCACAAAGAAGATGAAAATAAGAATTTTCAATACAAATGTTAAATCAGTTCTTCTGTATGCCTGCAGAACCTGAAAGGTTACACAAAATATTACTAATCACTTCCAGACATTAATAACTCAGTGCCTGCAAAGCATCATAAACATCAGATGGCCCGATATCAAATCCAATGAAGAACGCTGGAGAAGATCAAATCAACTTTTATCACTCCAGAAATTAAGAGGAAATGGAGATGGCTAAGCCATGCATCGCGAAAGCATTGGAACGAACAGCATTGGAATAAGGTCCACCCTTCCATACCAAACAACAGTGTTAGGAAACATATATACTCAAACCAAGATCCGGGTTTAAGTTGGAGTTAAGAGACCAACTTCTTCATTGTAAGTAATGTGCTTCTCACATGCTCAATCCTGATCATGATCTCTTGGCTGTCCGTCTAATTTTGATTCAGAAACACTCCAAGATATTTATAATGCTGAACATGTTCAATTCTCCATTCTCCAGTTTGAGCTTAGCATGAATATTCTTTTGCTTGCTGATAATCATAAATTTGGTATTCTTTATGTTCCTTCAGAGACCCCAATTACCACAAGGGTTGCAAATCGTCTGCACTTTCAGCAACAATACTGTATCATGCATACAAACATTTTCATTTGAGACTGTTTTCCTTTCATTATCCAGTCTAGTCTGCAAGTCTCGGTTTGTGAACACGTTGCCTCCATGGTCCCCTATCCAATTAGCAGTTAGCACTGCGGCCGCCTCTGTGTCTACACCTCTCACTTTGAAATCGTGAATCTAATAATGAATCTAACCTTCATCTCCTAGGTCTACCTCTGCCTCTCTTACCCTCCACAGCTGAACTCATTAACCTTCTAGATAATCTCTCCTCCCCCATTCTCTTTACATGACCCCATCATCTGAGTCGGCTAATACGAACGGCTTCATCTATTGTGTTCATTTCTAACTTAGCCTTTATCTCCATTACGAGTACCTTCCTGCTATTGCTCCTATTTGTCCCAGCAATCATTCGTGCTACCCTCGTATCAGTTACCTATACCCCCTGTATTTCGAAAGAGCATGGATCAGCTGAGCTGTGTTGCCAAGTGTCTATTGTTGTAAATAAGTTCATTCAAATAATACACAGGGCTACGTTTCGGACATTATTTCGGTACTAGTACGCGTAATAGATTTAAAAAGTTAATCTTGAGGCAAAGCCTAGTACATTCATATAGAGAAATATGGTACGTATATAAATATATGAACTGATGAATATATGAAATGATTGAACTTTACAGAGGCCGTGGCTGGTAGTGCAATAAATGTGTGCTCATTGCTAAGAGTTAATCAGCAGTTAAAGGCCTTGGTTTCTGAATTATAATACGTACTTATAAAGAAGAATTAATAAAGAACAAGAAGAACTACAGGTAACACTCAAGATACGTTGGGCGTAACATAATTCAGCGAAATATTAATCTGTGTTTTCTTGTAAGCAAGGACGCCATATTGGCAAAGAGGTCTAGTAGCGCAGATAGTCCATTTTGTTCAATCTCATATTTAAGGTTATTCAAGAGTTCACCGCCTGTTGTATAACATGCCCGACGCAGGCTCGTCCACGCAGTCAGACGGATTTGGTGCCGAGAACCTCGACACTTGCCCCATATGTGAAAAGAGAGTGGAAGACGAAAGTGCGGTGGAGAGCGATGGCGTTTGCCATAAATGGCACCACCTATCATGTGTTGAGTTGCAACAGGGGCAATTTAATGCCCTTAAAGCAACTGGAAGAAGAAATCAAATCTCCTATGGCTCTGCAGTGGATGCGAACAAGACTTTCTCCGTTATAAGGCAGGAAAATCCATGCAAAAGGAGTTGGATACGCTCAGGTCTGAAATGAATCGGAAACTTGACTTGATGAGTGAGATGCTGAATAGGTTTAACAATAGTCAATCCTCATTCTGCACCAGTGGGTCAGTAATTAAGGTAACCCCCTCCAAACGTCGCAGTTTGGAATCAGGAGAGAAACCTTTAGGTTCTGAAAAAGAGGTCTTAAATATCAGACAGGTTAAGCAGAACTACATGGTAGGAATGGTTGGACCTGTCTGCACTGAACAAACTATGCAGCTAGAGTCTTCAGAGGATCTCAGGTCGAAGGTATCCACCGAAAGACAAATATCTGAGCGGTTGAATAGGAATAACAATAGACTATCATCCTTCAGCGGCAGAGAGTCAGTCTTTAAAGATATCTCCTCCAACAGCAGTGGATGGGAATTACATGGGAAACCTTTAGGAACTGAAATGGAGGACATAAACAACAGAAAGGATAAGCAGCACTACGTGGTAGAACCGGTCAGAGCTTCCAGTTCAAACCAAGCAATGCAGCAGAAATCCCCCGGTCATCACCGGACGACGACAGGATCTATCATCAGAAACTTCAGAAGCCTTCCAGCAAGTGGTCTCTCTTAATGGGGATGGTTTCGAGCTAGTACAGAGAAGGCGCCACGGAACTGACAGGAGAAATAAGATTACATTTGGTACGGATGAGTCTCCAGACTCCATTTTACTAGCAGGAGAGAGAACTGCATGGTTATATGTGGGACGGCTCTCAAGCAAGGCAAAAAATGAGAATCTAAAAGCATTATTTTCCAAGGAAGGTGCCCCAGGTCCTACAACGTGTGAAGAATTGAGAACTGTGGGGACGAATAAAGCTTTTAAGATAGGAATCCCCTTCAACGGTTTGGATCTGGTAGAGAAGGCTGAATTCTGGCAAAAGGATGTTCTCGTGCGAGGGATACAGAGGGGCTAATCTTGCATAGGTCCTTCCTGGTGAGGTCACAGTTGAGGATTCTATTATGGAACGTAGAGGGACTATGAAGTGTTATTAGTCTTCTACCCAACAACGTGTTTGACAATTATGATGTAGTGGTATTGACAGAAACTATGTTGACGACGGAGTGGGAGGCAAGTAATGCCTATACGGTAAATGTGTTAGCAAGGCAGGCACCCCGAGGAAGACCATCAGGTGGGCTCACCTGTCTCCTGAAACCTCTGCTTTCGCCCTTCAAAAAAGTTTATGAGTCAGAAAACATCCTTGCAATAAGAACGAAACTGTGTTATCATTTGTATGTATTTTCAACCTGAAATGTCTCAAGCCGAAATATCACGCGTACTAGAGGTAACCGACTGCAATGAGACAGTTATTGCAGCCGGTGACTTAAACTGCCGTATAGACAAACACAGCCTGAAGACAAAACATGTTTTGGAGTTTTTAGAAGAGACAGGATTGACGCTCGTCAACCTATGCAAGAGTCCTACTTACCTATGTCACAATGGCTCCAGCATTATAGACCTTGTTTCACCAATGAAGCTAATTTAAAGACGGTGGAGCAGCGAATCATTGGCGAGTCATTAAAGAAACATTTGCCTGTTCTGACAATTTTTGAAATGTCCTCTGCGGTCTCTCAGGAGGTAGTCAGTCATCCAAAAATATCCCGGAAATTAGATCCAGATTCACTAAGAGGACAGGACATAAATGATATACTGGCTGTAATCTATAGTGGTCAGCTGGATGCTGTAATAGTTAGCCTAGAAGATCTGATACTAAAGGCTACGCTCCCATCACCACGGGTAAGATAGGCTAAGAAGTGGTTCAACAAAAGATGTTACGCGGCCAGGAAGGATGTATTAGATACCCTTCAATCAGCCCGTGTGGATCCATCAGAACATAACCTGCAGGTTTATAGGCTCAAGAGGAAATGGTATAAGGACATTCTACGAACGACCAGAGACTCCTACAATAAAGAAGAAGAGAGGAAACTAATATCCGAAGCGGAAGAAAACCCCTACAGACTCTGAACCCAAGGAAAACCGAAGTACTCTAGGAATATTCCTATTGAGAGATGGGAAGAGCATCCGACTGCCATTTTGCAGGACAGGGATAATCGGCCAACTGTTCAGTCCCCACCAAAACCAATTTTCCTAATAAACTATGAAAGGATCACTGAACAGGAGGTGATGACCACGATAAGGGATTTGAAGAATCATAAGGCGTGTGGTCTTGGTCTTATTTACAACGAGCACCTGAAGATTGCATCGGCGGAACTAAGCGGCTGCCTAGCTGCACTGTTTAATGAGTGTCTAATGAAGGGGTCCATACCGGTCAGGTGGAGGACTTCGTTAGTAAAAATGCTCTATAAAGGTAAGGGAGACTGTGGCGATCCCAATTCATACAGTGGCATTGCCCTGGAATCATTTCTTTTGAAACTCCTAAGCATTATCTTATGTAATCGTCTGTCTAAAATCATTGACGCTCAGTTACCGGAGGAGCAATTTGGCTTCAGAAAGAGGAGATCTGCCACCTAAGCCATAGCCTGTTTGCAAACTAACATAGAGGAAGCCTTGTCACGGAAAAGGTGTAAACTACGTGCAGTATTCCTGGATTATGCCAAGGCCTTCGATACAATCAATAGACAATAAGTTAGAAAACTTAATTGGTACAGAAAACTATTTGGTGAGGTTTGTTCGGTCGTTACTGAGTGAAAATTTCATTGTCATTTCGGACGACATCGCAAAATCGAAGGAAATACGACAGACAATAGGAGTTGTGCAAGGGGATCCCCTCAGCCCTATTCTTTTTATTATTGCTACGGCAGATGTTGTACAAGTATTACCCTCAAACGTGAAGTTATATATTTACGCAGATGACATGGTTCTAACGGCAACAAGTGAAGTGGCGCTGCAACAGGCTTTTAATAAAGTGACTGAGTGGGCGAAATCAAATGAACTTCAGTTGAATGAGAAGAAGCCAGTTTCCATGTCATTTCGAAAAGGAGGAAGAGGAGCAACAATTCATTATGGAGATAAACCACTGGCATACGTGTGACACACTTCAACTATCATGGGGTGACTTTTCAGACGCATGGCAACGTTTTCTCAAGGACAGATCAAACACGGCTATAAAGGCCATGAGTGACATACGGCATCTCAGAACACTTTCCTTAAAGACTGCAATGAGACTCTTCTGGCTGAAAATCGCCCCGATAATTTCATATGGTCTGGAAAACATTTGGTCCCACCTAAAGTATAAGCATCTAGTGGAGATAGAGAAGGTCAAGGCCGTCTACCTAAAGAAAGTCTTATGCCTCTCCCGATTTACTCTTTCTCGTTTGGTTTATGAACTCTCAAGTGAGCTTCCCTTTGTTGAAAAACTGAGACTGCAGATGCTTTTGCCAACACCACATGGTTATGAGACATTAGTTCAGGAAATGAAGTCTAAGAAAGATAGCATCTGGCAATTTTACGCGACTGATGCGATGACATCACGGAACTGGACAGAGAGCTCCTACCAGCTGAGGCACCTGGTAACGAGATTCTCGGTACATGGTTTCCACTTCAAAGTGTGTAATAACAAAAGATTTCATCAGCCAGACTTAAATTGTGTATGTGCCCTATGTGGTAGAAGATGTGATCGATAGCACGTGATGTGGCGTGGGCAGAGGAGGTTATCTCTATCTAGTTGTAATTTCATACTGCATATTTTGTGCTTTAATAAATTTATTATAAATATATTAATTACTTAATGCTACCTTTATCACTTGTGTTCAATTCAATAAATATGACAAAGAGGGCAAACACTCTACAACTAATACAAAGTAATCTGATGAATATAAAAACACTCACTATGCAATGATTACTGTATCCTTTACGATGAAACAAGAGTCTGAGTAGAGGTTGACACAAATGCAACTGATCATGATAACACCATGCACACTCACTGTATCGCAACTCTTGATGATTAATAATAGCTGTTGTGATAGCACAAAGGTAATGTTAAGGTAAAGAAATATTTAGCACTGAACACTCAAATAAGCCACTCTGTGCCAATATGATTGCTGTTTTCTTTTTCATTGTCGAGTAGTAGGCTATTGGATGACAGGCTGTAATATTTGAACACTATAACGGGAAATAATGGACACAACAAGAGAATAATAATAATAGAAATAACAAACAAATTTAAATTCTTAGGAGAAATTATAACTTACAACTTGGATGAGAAACCTGCTTGGCAAGAGAGAACCAATAAAATGATAGAACCCCAAAAATTAACATGGGCTACATATAAAAGAATATGTCTATCAATCACAACAAAATTAAAACATTACAAGATGGTGGTTCAACCAGAGGTTACATATGGAAGCGAAACTCTTTAAAGTTACTCAGAAAAAGGGAATAGACAAAATTCTAAAAGTAGAAAGAAGGGTAAAAATTTACACTAGGTACTCTTTTCTTGAACTACTGAACTTAACCAAACTACCTTAATAGTCGGGAAAATATCTGGATATGATGTAGTAATAGATGTTTACTCCTCCGATGTCTGAGACACACCCAGCCATCCCAAATATGAACAAGACTTATATAGGCAAAAGTCCAGCTGTTGCAGCGATTTTAGCATCATGTACCATCATGCCATGCGTCATGCACCGTATCGCCAACCCCATTCGGTACTATATCGCATCCGGCAGACCAATGGTGGTTAGGTGGCGCGGCCCGCTAGCTAAATATATAACACCCTTGATTTTTGTCACGCACAGTAGGGATAGTCGTGCATCATTAATCTTTGTCCAGGCCAATGTTTTTGCCCTTTATTTCATTACTCACGTGTCGTGAATTTTGTATCGGACATATTGGCAACGGGTGCTGACGTCAATGTAAGATGGCGCCGACCGTGAAATTAACACTAACAAAAATGCTTTATTTAAATAATAATAAAAAATATTTACAGTGCAGCAGTGACAATTGAAATCAACTTCTAATGACTCCCAGAAAGGTATGTGTATCATAAATAATATCATTTCAATAATCTGCCTTGTGAAAGTTATGAAAAGGGAGGAGTACCTACTTTCAACAATTAATGAAAGGAGAGTAGCTAGAGCATGCATAAATTAAAAATATTAGAAAGAATGACAATGGCAGATAGTACCAAATGAAGTGGTATACAGAGAACTGAAGCCCATCACTGATCCTATTCGGAAAAAAACTGTGTTTTTTTTTGCCACATTAAGAGGACACCGGAAACCAGATTATTTAGAAACATTGTTGAAAACTTTGGAGTATGAAACAACAAGTAGGATGGATTAAGGAAATTACAGAAGATATGAAAGAATTAGGAATAACCTTGGATGACTTTCAAAACAAAACATTTAAAAAACTAAAAGACATAAAAATAAGATTTCAACCAAAAATAGACAAACGCCATACAATAAAAAGGGAATTTACAGATGAAAAACGCCTGAGAAGATCAGAGCGAATGAAAAGCTACTGGGCAACTCTGAAAGAAAGCTTACTGAAGAAGAGGACCAAGAAATGATTGAAGTGCTCCAATGGGGCCGTAAAAGCAGAAGAAGAAATAACAAAGTAAAAATGAAAGCAAAAATATTTAAACTCGATGCTAAAAGTAAACAAAATAATTACGTACAATGAAAGGAACTCCAACACAGACGGTTAAGAAACGACCGAATGAACACGTGCTGGCAACGTGTTGTACTAGCTGTCAAACTCCAGCCGATAGGAGCCCATACGATCCATTTTCTATAGTTCCTGCCAAATGCTTCAGATTCTTTCTTTCAAAGCTTATGTGTCAGATATCCTGAATCTACCCATCTCTTACTTCCTTACAGCAAGGTCAATCTAAATAGTGAGCGATGTAGGGAGAGTTTCATCGCTACACTAACTTGCAGACTACTCAACATTGCAACCAAAAAGATTAATTCTGAATCAGACATCATCATGGCATTTACATCCCTTGTTTCATTCTCTTGGGTACATTGGTTGGTTGGTTCTTAAGTTAAGGGGCTGCAACAACGCTGTCATGTAGCCCCATGTATTTTGGGTGTGTGTAGAATCTGTCTGATAACCGGTATTAATTGTGATGACTGTATTAGTGTGTGTTATCTGTTTTTCTTAATTCAAGTAAGGACTGCAGACTTCTGAATTTTTCAAATAGTTCCTACTTTTGCCGCCAAACGCCACCGTCAACGACTACTAGTTTAGAACTTACCTACCAGACACCACCACAGTCGGCTCTTGGCAACGAACGTAGGAACCTGAGAACGTTGTTTACATTCTTAACCTATACAATTTAGCTTCACACAGGTGTAATTAGTGGAAGGTTCTTTAATATGCCATAAATCTATGACATGGGACCGCCGGCTTTACTTCCCCTCCGAAGAAAGGCATACTGAGGGATTTTTAACACTCTTAAAAAATCCGACGACTTCGGTACATTACCAATTGAAATGACTTAACTAGTCACTACTGCACCAGAAATAATAGCCTAATGTTAACTTATTGGTTTTACGTCCCTTTTAACTACTGCAGCTTTTAGAGACGCCGCACCAGAAATATGTGCTAAATTATGTAAATAAGTGGGTTTTTGTATTGCTCATTTAACAATGGCAGCCATGTTTGACAGCACATGAGGTCTCTTCAACTGTTAACAAGGTGCACACATTGATGTCACTCCAGTTGCCAGTATGTGGGATACAAAATACACCACACAGGTCTGGTCTGGATAAAAATTAAAGAACTGTTACCTAGGTGCACAAATTGATGACGCATTGGTGTTGCCAACATGTAAGAAACAAAATGCATCACCACATAAGGTCTGGATAAAGATTAATGATGTTTGAGTACCCCGCTGGGTATGACAAAATACTAGTGACAATGGACAGTAATGTGAATTGGCATTGTCTCCCAGATTATGAAAATCATGTATTATCAGTATTAACTTGACTAAGTTGTGAGAGTCAAAAGCTTATGCACAAAAGAGGAAAGAATACAAGAAGCTAATTACGCTCAAAAAAGCAAACTACACGGAAGCAGATGCTCAAAGACAAGCGGAAGAAGCCCTAAGTGACCCCTTTATTGCAATCAAGAAGAGATCCAGAGCAGGAGTGACAGGAATCCCAATGGATGTTTGGGAGCAACACTTCACCCAGATTTACAACAAGAACAATCTAGAACAAGCTTACGAAAAAGACGAGACATCAAACTTAGAATTTGAACCAATAACCGAGGACGAAGTAAGATACACAATCCTTGACACTATAAAAGGAAAAGCTACAGGGCCAGACGAGGTGTTCAACGAAAACCTCCAAGACACTCTTGAAAAACTCGCCCAGCTGTGGACGAAGATGTTTAACAAATGCCTTACATCCGGAAAATTACCAGAGGACTGGAGAAAGTCGAACATCATCTTGTTATACAAAGGAAAGGGAGACAGAGGACCTCAACGCATACAGAGGAATCGCACTCGAGAACAACATCTTTAAGATATTCTCCAAACTCCTGACGAAAAGACTCGACTCACTCACAGACGCCTTCATACCGGAAACACAGTTTGGTTTCAGGAAGGGAAGAGGAACCCTCCATGCGGTTGGCAACCTCCTGGAAGATATTCAAAACGCTCTAAGATACACTTCTCGGAAATTCTACGCAATTTTCGTAGATTTTACAAAAGCCTTTGATCTACTGAGCAGACAGATACTCATGAAGAAACTTGAAAATATGACAGGAAAGGATAACCCAACAACAGCTGCTATCAAAACCCTGCTAACTTAAATGAAATCATAATCAAAGATGGCGTATCGACCTCAGGAAACATTATACAGACCAACGGTGTTTTACAAGGAGACCCGATTAGTCCTACCTTATTCAACATCATCATGTCTGACGTCACTGACATATTACAAAAGGATTCAGTGAAAATGTACCTCTATGCAGATGACATAGTACTAGGCTTGCATGATAGGAAGGCCCTGCAAGACACTCTAGATAGGTTTCAGGAATGGGTCGAGAAAAACCAACTCCAGCTGAATACCGACAAGACAGTGAAAATCATTTTCAGAAGGGGAGGAAGATCATCTGTAAAAGACAAATTATACTACAGAGCAGAAGAGCTGAAGATTGTAAATTCCTTCAGGTATCTGGGAATCACTCTACAACCATCAGGTTCATCGTACAGAATTCACATACAGGAGAGGGCAGCAGCTGCCATCAAAGCTATGACATTAAGAATCCGACAAGACTAGCACTAGACACTGCAATAACACTTTTCTATGCAAAGATAATGCCTGTCTTGACCTATGGCATTGAACTAATATGGAACAACCTGACAAACAGAGACCTACTGACCCTCGAATGTGTTAAAGCAAGATACCTGAAGAGAATTTTAGGCATATCAAAATACACTCCTTCAAGACTGGCTTATGAGCTTGCAAAAACGTGCTTCCTCATAGAAGACTTGAGGTTCCGAAAACAGCTACCAGCGACCAAACAAGAGTCAGACCTACTTCGGGACAGACAAAGCAAGAGATCGGACATCTGGCTCGATTTCTATACAACAGACGCGATGCTGGATAGGAACTGGACGGGAGCAAACAAGGACCTACGAAGTGCCATAACTAGGCTCTCAGTGCACGGTTCCCATCACAAAATATGCACGAGAAACAGTTTTCACGATCCCTCACCAGTGTGTGTATGCATCCTCTGCAGGAAGGCCTGTGAGCGCTACTATTTCACTGTGTGCCAAAAGCGCACAAAATCACTGAAGGAATACAGCAAAGAATAATGATATTTACATGCACATGTAATCTAAACTGTTATACTCTATGGTCGTTCGACTGCAATAAAGTTTTATTAAAAGCAGGTTCTCATCTCATGCACTTTTAATCTCATAATGTTCCACCTGCTCCAATTTAGTTCCTCCTACCTGGCATTCTATTTTCTTGACATTCTCCCCTACCGATGCAACATTTGTCTTTGAAATGCTGATCTTTATACCATACTCCCTACATTTCTGTTCAAGTTCTAACATGTTTGATTGCAAGCCATTAAAACCTAGTCATCAGCATAGGCCAGAATGTTTACCGGGTTTCCACCTAATTGAATCCCACCCAGCCAGTTTATGCCCTTCAGCAAATAATCCATATAGCCCATAAAATAAACAGTAGTGGTGAGAGGTTACAACCTTGCCTCACTCATATAACCTTCAACGAAGAACTCATCCTACTGTACCATCTGAATCATCATCATCATCGAAGTCCCACTCCAGTCACCTGGGTGTGGTTTAGAAGCCTCCTCCACTCCTTTCAGTCCTTCCATTTTTCCTGTTCCATCACTTCTGTTACATCCAATCCAGCTTCTCCAATGTCCTTCAAAATTTGGTCCAACCATCTTCTTCTCGGTCTTCCAACTGGTCTCTTTCCCTTGACTTCTCTTTCTAATTCCCTTCTTGCTACTCTTTCTTACCCATTCTTTTTACATGTCCGAACCAACGTAACCTTGCTTTCTGTATCTTCTGATTTAACGGTTCCAAATTTAACACTTCTCTGATTTTAATATTTTGAATTCCATCCCTTCTTGTCTCTTTAACTGAAGTTCTTAAAAATTTCATTTCTACTGCTTGTATCTTACTATTTTGCCTTTTATTCAAATACTAGCAATAGTGCCCGGCTTCACCCGGTGGATTTGTTTGCTTTATGGATGATAATGAATACTACTACAGAAATGGCATATAATACTTAAATTAACAGAAAAAAATATTTTAAAAATATCACTCTTTGTGGTGGTGGTGGTGGTGGTGGTGATAAGTAGTACAGTATAATGGACGTAACATTCAGGTCATTTTCCCGTAATGATGACAATAATGAATAGGGAAATGGCTATTTACTAACTACAGTACTGACACATGTAATTTACAAACGAATTGAAAAATATGATTAGAAAGAGGAGTATGTGACATAAAAGACACTGCCTAGGGCCTATATCTCATTGGCTGTTAGAAAAGTAGAGATCAATAGTGTCGTCTTTTGTCACATAGTGCCATAGAAAAATAATCAGAGAACTTTGGAAAACTTCGGCTGTCCCGAGCTCCTGAAGTAGCAATAGTGTCATTTATCGCCACATACCGCTCAAGGATAAGGATCTGAATAAATGAAAGTAAATTTGAAAGCACCGACGCTTATTGCAGCTGATTACCTCTATGTACTGCACCAACACTATCGCATTTATACAGAGGCATAATATGTTCATGATGATAACTGTTTTAAGGGGCCTAAGAAATCTTCTTGCAATAATTACTCCCAGCGACTCCAATTTATAAGCAGCGCAAGTTGTAACAATTTTCGCAATTCTGGCAGAGGCGACGTGATGCAGCTCACATTGCCAGCCAACAATTGACTTATTAAAATATTCTTACAGTTACACTATACGGACATGAATGGTTCTAGGACCTTAACACGTAGTTTTCAAGTTCATTTTGTCTGTTGTTCTAAATGTAGGGAATGGAGAGAGTTGTTCAAAATATCAAGTGGATAGTGTTACCCGCAGGGTTTCGAAGGGTAAGTACATTAATTGTGGTTAAGATCGTTGAAACGATGTAGACTTGTGCCAAAGGGCCTAAATGCAGGGAATGGAATGATCTGTCCGAAATTTCATGTAGGCAGTGTTACTCGCAGGTTTCCAAAGGGTAAGAATACACATTTTGGTTCAGATCGGTGAAACGGTGTAGATTTGTGCCAAAGGGCCTAAATGCAGGGAATGGAGTGGTCTGTCCGAAATTTCATGCAAACAGTGTTAATTGCAGGGTTCCAAAGGGTAAGTATACAAATGTTGGTTCAGATCGGTGAAACGGTGTAGATTAGTATAAATAACAGACAAACCAACATTGAGCTTTATACCTTATTTACACATGCTAGTGCAACAATCACAATAATGCAGGTTATCACATAAATTTGGGAGCGTGGTGGCTCAGCGGTCTAGCTGAATGCCTCTCACCAAGGCGGTCCGGGTTCGATTCCTGGTCAATGCATGTGAGATTTTCGAAGTGAAATGCCATGTCCTGTGGTTCGGATTCCACGTAAAAAGGAGGTCCCGTGGCTCATAATCACAAGATTCACGGTCACGTAAAACTACAATCTTCCTTCCTTCCTTCCTTATCACATAAATTCTACACACACACCCATGTACACGGGGCAGCATGACCAAGATGTCTAAGCCCCGCAAATGAAATATTAACTGTGCATACGATAGCATAGAGAATACTACAGTCCAATACAATCCTTGATTGTCAATCGGCCAGTTTTCCCATGTGTCCTTTAGCAAATTTTACCGGACTATCATGATACAGAGTAAATCGTTGTTGCCTAGTGACAACCTGTCCATCAATGGTGCGGCGTTGACTATCATGATACAGTGTTAGTCGTTGTCGCCTAGCGACAATATGTACGTCAAGTTATTAGATCGGTGAAGCGGTGTAGACTTGTGCAAAAGGGCCTAAATGCGGGGAATGGAGTGGTCTGTCCGAAATTGAACATAGCCTAAACTATTCCTCTTGAATCAGGCTATCATATAAAAAAAAAATTCGAATCCGACTGGTAGTTCCAGAGATTAGCGCGTTTAAACACATAAACTCTTCAGCTTTATTATATTAGTATAGATATATACTGTCCATTTATTGATATGCCTACTGCCTCATGTGTGTCTAGTGCTTCATTCAATAGCTAAATTCTCTGCGTAAATGTTGAAAAGTAGAGGGGAGAGTACACGTCCTTGTCGATCACAGAGTCTAATTTGGACTTCATCGAACAGCTTGTCATTTATCCTAACCATGGCTTTCTGGTTCCAATAAAGGTTGGCAACAAAACAAATATCCTTCATGTCAAAGCCATTTATTTATTAGCTTTATATATTTATTTATCCTTCGAGGACATAGCCTATATAGGTAGCTGGTGAGTTTCAGTTTCATTTTGTTTCTAGGCCTATATGCATAATCCTGCCACTTATTCAGGTAAATTATGTCCGCTCACCACAACAGGCACTGCACGTGCTGTCTCCGCTTCCACTCCTCGGTACTTCCCCTACTAAGTCTTAATCTGTACTATAATTAATCAATACAAATTCTAAACAGCATGGTTTTTACTGTCAATTTACCAGTAAATCTACTGATACATGTGACCGGGGGTTTAACACCTAAATATGCAACAATATCTGAATCCACACTAACAGGAGACAAGCACCAAAGCACCATTTCTCAAATAAAGATAACATACATCTGCTGAATGGAATCAAATGTCTCACATAAGTTTCTTCTAAAGATACTCCCCGAAATAAAATAAACTAGGCTAGAAATTTAGACAATAACCATTCTGGTGCACACAAAATACGCCGATAATTTCAAAATATCCTGTAAAAGTCATTGTAAACACAAGTAACGACTGTCAACAAACATATCAGTTCCAGGTCTTCAACAAGCAAAAGAATCAATCATTAATACCGTACCAGTCGAAGGCTGTCACTGGACCCACATAAGTAATTATCACCCAACACACGCTGTAATCACCAAACTGTGTAGTTACAACGAAGAAGGTACAACATTTTACATGACAACGACCTAAACACTATGTAAAATTACCAGAACACTCAAGTTTCAATGCTTTTACCTGACAACGACACACAATGTCCATATCTGTTGCCAGCATGTCAACCACTTTTCCTTTTCCTTCGTCACCCCATTGTGCTCCAAGAACAACTGTCACCTTACAATGACTTTCTCTACGTGCCCGTTTCCGGGGAGTAGAATTTGCCTGTCCATTCATCTCCAAATGATCACCCTCCATTTTTTAAGGATGCCCAGGGCCAGCCCGCGAGGTACCAGGGAGCAAAGAATAGGCAGCAATTAAGTAGCACGGAATGTTGGCAAAGGGCAAAGATTACTTTTTTCGATTATAATAATAAAACAAAGGTACAATTAACTATAGATCGGCAATATCACCAACATTCATGTTAAGCAAAAACAAAACTCTTATAGCGCTACAAACGGCCAAAAAATAAACTCTCACAAACGAAACAGTTGCATTTTCCTGGTGAGGACTGCAAGTGGGGAACAATGCGACAGATATACCATGTAGGAAGGTGTAAGAATAGATCAATATCTGTAAATAGGTTTTGCTTAGATTTATAGATTTGTAAGTCTTATCTTGGCCATTCGGCTGCAATAAATTTAACATTTGGCTGGTTATGCTGGTTGTCTTCGGTCATGTCGCATTGCGGGCTCGTTCTTATTTTAACAACTTAGTACTGAAAGGAAATTATCATCATGACGTGTTATGAATTAAAAAGAAGACACTCGGTGTATACTACTACATTTATTTATTTATTTATTTATTTTAAAATATACGATTGTCGCCTCCGTATCATAGCGGTCAGCATGGTTAGCTGCCGCCACTGAGGTCCTGGGTTCCATACCCGGCTCTGCCACGAACTTTAATAATAGAGAAAAGATTCGCACAATGTGCAAAGAAAACATATTAGTTCTCAACATCGAGACAGAATTTAGTCAGCGACACTAGTCTTTTCCCGCAAAACATTGCGTGGTACCTCTCACCGCTTCTTCCGCACAATTTGCATTATACACTGCAATTCTTGTGGTTCATAATAGTTGGCTCTGCTGCATATCCGGTGGTGAAAACCGTGAACAGCGAAACGCGTCATTAAGTGGCTTAGTTCATATCCTGGCTTTTTCCAATCACTGTTTAACATTGCGTCTGTAGAGTAAAACTCCAGCCATATGTCTTCCCTTTTTCTTTGAAGGTTTATAAGCAAGCACTGATACGCATGTTTAGAGGGTGGATGTAGTTGCAGGCGGAAATCTTCTATGAAAAAAAAAAAATCCATAGCCAGCACATATACCAGGCGCGAACGGGTGTACTTTGATACACCCAACGTCTTTTTTAGGAATTTTGCTTTTACTTTTTCTAAGTCCGTTAGATTACTTTTGGTAAGGTGTTTCCAAATTAACTCCATGCCGTAGGTTATGATGGACGTAATTTTCAATTTAAATATTTCCATTGCTGTTACAAGCGAGATCTGTGGAAAAGTTGTATGAGGACTCGAACGGGCTCTACTCAGCCTCGGGTGGTCCAAATGAGTAGAGGGTTCGATTCCCACCTCAGCCATTTTCGAAGTGGTTTTCCGTGGTTTCCCACTTCGTCTTCGGCATGGGGATGGTACCTACTGCAAGGCCACGGCCGCCTATCCATCCTCATCTTCCCCTCCCTTCCCTCATGAAGCCCCTGTTCGCTTTGCAGGGGCCACCTGGGCGAGGTGCTGACCACAACTCCCCTGTTGTATCCTACAAACAAAATGTTTCCAGCTATAGGACACGGCCCGTGGAGGCGGTAGTGGTGAGTTCCCTCGCTGAGTCCGTGGGAGCCACCAACCTGGAGGGAAAGGAATACATATCGGGATTAACAATTACCGATATTTAATAAAAATGTATATGAGAAAATCAATTAGAATAACGGTTACGCATCTTTATTCTTAGCCTCCAATAATAAAAAGCCTGCCCAATGGCCTCTGGGAGCTGTCCCCCTGCAGATGCTGTGTTTGCCGCTAGCGGCGCTGCATACCCTCCTCATGATCCGTACGCTTGGCGGTATTTACACACATTGTACCAGCTGAAATAAGGCCACTTTATTAAGATGGTATACTGTTGCGTGCCGTTTTGTAAACAAGGCTCTAGAAATAATGTTCCTGGAACGAGTTTTCATGAATTTCCTAGTCGAGAGCCGACAAAGAAAATATGGATTAAAGCAATAAACAGACAAGGTATGTAGTATAAGTTGACCATGTGACTGAAAAGTAGGTTACTTTCTATTATTGCTCTAGTTCTGATGATGATGATAATAATCTCCTGACCACCTTGTCGTGTAGAGGCTAGCATTCTTGTCTGTCGACCCAGATGTCCAGGTTGGATTCCCGGCTCTGCCAAGAAATTTAACTCAGGTCTGAGGGCTGGAACGGGGAACACTCAACTTCATGACGTAAAACCGAGATGAGGTGGGTTCAATTCCCATCTCATCCTTCCTGGAAGTGGTTTTCCGTGGTTTCCCACCTCTACTCCAGATAAATGCCCGGATTGTTCCTAATTTAAATCCGCGGCTACCTACTTCCCAATCATCACCTGAATTACAAATACACCCACTACTACAGACACCTCATTTGCACAGGTTATCACACATATTCTACAATACCCAAGTACACGGAGCTAAATGAACTATATATCCAAGCCCCACTAATGATAGAACAACAAACAATATAATAATCTTCTGTTTCTATTGTGTAGGTGATACCAAGGATAAGTTATGGAACCCTAATGACCGCTCCGTCGTGTGCAGTAATCACTTCATCGAATGTGACTACAGACCAGAATTAAAGGTAAAGCGGTTGAAACCTGATGCGGTGCCCAGCTTTTTCAGTGACTACCCACCAAGTAAGAAACTTAAACTGTCAGTGCCAAGAAGAAATATTGTCAAATCAACTGTATAATTAAAATGTACAAAATCCCCCAAGGCAGGCTTTGTTGCGGTTGAATCTTGTGCTTTGGATGGTGTCCCCCCACCTGCCATCCCAAATGTTAATGATTTAGTCAAGAAAGATGCGTCTACACAAACAAAAGTAAATATCAGACAATTGAACTCACGGAATAGGATACTACGAACACTGCGTAGGTCACTTAGGCGTGCAAGACAAAAAATATCTGCACTTAAAGGTAGCCAAGAGCAACTCAAGCAACGAATCAGCAGGCTAGAGAAAAATATGCTTGACTATAATTTGGACGCAATTGAGGTTTCGAGTGCTGAAGGAAATTTAAAAGCAAAATTTTTACAAGAACAGCTTAAAAGTATTTCTACAGAATAAGCCTACATGGAGTGACTCAACTATCAGGTATTGCATTATCTGGCACAGTAAGTCCCCGGCAGGTTACCGATTTATACGAAGTAGCGAACTGTTAAGCTTGCCTTCTAAATCTACCATCAAACGTTATGTTGGAAGCACTACTGGTGTAATGGTGTCAAGTTTAATAGTGAAGAGACTCCACGAAGAAGCAAAATTTACTGAGGGAATAAATACTTTTGGCTCAGTTATTGTAGATGAGATGGCTATCCAATCACGCACGCTTTACTGTAAAGCAGCTGATGAAGTACAGGGACTTGTGTCAATGGGTGGACTGGAAAAAGATTTAGGCCTAGGAAAAGAAATCGCAACAAAACTGCTGTGCTTTGTGTTCGTCGGACTTGCTTCTCATTTTAAAATTCCTGTGGCATACTTTTTTACTCGGGACCTAAAAGCTGAAGTACTTCATCAACTTACTATTGAAGTTATAGATAAAGTGGAAAAGGCATCATTTATTGTTGTACGTGTGGTGGCAGATAATCATTCTACAAATGTGAAATTATTCCGCTTACTTTCTGGGGGTAGCACACCTCTACCTGTAGTGCCACATCCCTTGGACAGTTCACGCAATTTATTTCTGTCTTATGACCAATGCCATATATTGAAAAATTTTAGGAATGCATTACTGGACGTGAAGAAGCAGTTAGTTAAGGATGGGAAACCCATATATGGTTGGTTCATCAGAAAGTTTTACGACCTGAAAAAGGATTTGAAAGTGAAACTAGTTAGAAGACTCACACACAAACATATCTACCCGACAACCTTTGAGAAAATGCATGTGGGCAGAGCTGTCGATATTTTATCTTCGGATGTTATTTCAGCCCTTGAGTTCTTGAGGCAATATGGGTCTCAGTTCGGAATAAAAGAATTTCAGGATGCTGAAGGCACTATCGAGTTCTTGAAGCTAGTTAACAAATTGTTCACCATCCTCAATGCTAAGAACACTTTGCAGCATATACACTCTAGGAATGAAGACGCAAAGCATTTCTTCGCAGTTGACGATGAAAGACTCGAATGGCTGGAGAACGACTTCATTCCCTGTCAGGAACTCTGGTAGAAAGCATCAGCAAGTCCGGTGGAATTCATAAGTAAAGAAACTTATGAAGCAGTTTGTCTGACGACAAAATCTGCCATACTCTGTGTCAAGTACCTGCTTGAAAATGGCTTTCATTTCGTATTAACCAGGAAATGTTCTTCTGATGAAGTAGAAAGCTTGTTCAGTTGCATCAGACAGTTTGGAGATAGCAACGACCAAACCAACGCTGCAAGAGTTACACAGGCCCTGCATAAAATTCTGACAACTGGACTCGTAAGTGCATCTCTCACGGCAAATATAGCACTTGAATCTGCCTGTAGTGACTGGATGGTAACACGTAACTCAACCGGGAGACGCACTAGCACAACGATTCATGCAGATCAATCGGCAACATCGAATACAGATTTAGCAAGAACATTTCAAACACAATTAGAAAGCATCACAAATGAAGCTGAAGAGGTGCCATGTGTTTCTATGACGAGTGCTGCCAGGCGCGGATCTAGAGTTTGGTTTTGGGGGGGTCAGAGAATCGATCTAGAGTTTGGCTTTGCGGGGTGGGGGTGGGGGGGGGGCAGGGGGGGTCAGAGAATCGAAATTGTTAAGAAAAATGGTATCACTAAAAACGCAATCACAAAATAACCAAACGTACAAAATCAGACCAATTTTTTTTGCAAGCTACATGGATAGAAATTTTATGCGTTTAGCGCACCAAAAATATTCGTACAAATTGCAACGGCGTGTTTTGCAACTTTTACATCGAGCTTCGAGAAAAGGATGAAGGTACGTTACAGTTTCGGCAAGTCGAGTTGGTACCGACAAAGGGAGAAAGTCACAGCTTAAATTGCCAACCAAGCTTGCGGTTTGGACGTCGGCAAAAATTTTTGGTGCGAAAAAAGTCCCAGTTTCCTATCCGTGCATTGCTGCACATTCATCGTGACATCACTATAAACATCGATTCGGTGATCACAAGGTTTGCTAAACAAAATAGACGAGTTGATTTTGTTGTATAACTAATAGTTATTATACAAGAGGTTTGAAGTTGTAAATATGTACAGTTGTAACAGAACATAATAATTCCAATAAAGATAATTCAGTATTGAATAAAATGAAAAAAAAACCTGTTTTTCAGTTAAAATTCGTTAAGTTTTATTTGTCTGGTAATTGTGTTTTCGTTTTTTGAGTTTGCAAAAAAATTTGGTCTCCGTTTGGGGGGGGGGGGTCATGACCCCCGTGACCCCCCCCCCCTTGAATCCGCGCCTGAGTGCTGCAATGGCCTATATTGGAGGGTATTTGGTACGAACTGTCGAAGACCATATATCATGTCAAGAGTGCCTTGATAAAATTAGTAGTATCCAGAGTCAATCCCCAGTGATGTCACTTATAAAATTCAAAGACAGAGGAGGTCTCCGATATCCTAAGTCAGGTTTTGTTTCGCTGCTGATGAGACTGGAAGAAGTAACGGACGAAATGATATCAGTTACGCTGGGCAGTCCAGGAATAGCACAAACATTAACCACAATACTGTTGCCACATTATGCTAAAACACCTATTCTACAGTGTGGAATGAGTGATCAATCTGAGGAACTGAGCAAGTTAATATTGCAGAAGTTTCTGCGTCCCTCTGTCACTAACTACACCAATGACATGACAGATGAGTTTCGCCGAGACTACTTCTTGAGAAGAAGAACGAATTATGAGAAAAGAGAATCAAGAAAAATTGTTAAAGTCGTTCCTTTTCACTGAACCCCTAGGTCTATGGGACGCCAGTAAAAGTATTCAGTGCAACCGTACCGTAGTCTTGTGCAAATCAGACATTAGTTTCGTTAGTTGTGCGTGCTATATAACGGAAATCCGAAGATGAACATCACTTTTATTTTATCCATTCTACTTAACAACGTATGTTCATGTACTGCAAACATAGTCCATATATTAATGTATGCTGGTATTACCTTGCGATAGCAATGCCATTACATGCTAATGTTGGGTGGGGAATCAGCGCTGCAGTGGTCAATACGCGCACTGCTATGAGTACACTGTTGTTGCAGAGAACGCCGCGATTGAGTAGGCTTTATATTATTGGAGACTAAGCTTTACTATATTCGTTGATTGACATAGAGATGATGATCACACAAAGAGCACACACTCATGGAATCGCTCAATCGCACATAATGTGTAAAGATACGGTTTGGCTACAGCGATGATCGCTCGGCACATAAAGTCAGAAAAGCGGTTTCTCTAACCGGCGATCATCGTCCTTCGTCCACTGTCTCCTACTACAGGATCACTTTCATTTCTCAACAACTCAGTAGCCTAGTCTTTGCTTATACTGGTTCGTGGGGTTAATAATCAGCTGAAATAATATAACGTTGCCAGAATGATCTTGAGCAGAATTACATCAGCGTCAATATTGCTTCTTTTAGAGGAGGACGAAGAGATGATAGTAGGGGAGTGATGCCGATTCTGCTTCACTTGGCGTGGCTGTGCCCAAAAAACCAACATGGCCACTGGGCGAAGTTGAAACATTTAAATAGACTTTTCTTGTAAACCCTTGGTCCCATTTTGACAAATGAGGTGTTGTAGGACTTGGGGTGACGCCCCCTTTTCTATGGACGACTTGTATATATTTATTTTAAAAAATAGAAAATTTTTGTTTTTGAAAGTAGGCGATAGTTTGAAACCCAAACATGATAGAATGTTGTGCAATGGCTTAAACGAACGGTCTCTATAATGTTTATTTTTTATGTTTTTTGAAAACGCTGAAATTTTGAAATTCTTATATTTTGGAAACTAACAAGTTTACAAAAACGTTTGTTTGACATAAATCAATGACCCCGTCCCCCTCTACACCCAAAATAAATTTCAAGTCTCTAGGACAAAAATAACAGAAGGGGAGTGAGGGGTATTCTGCCCCACTCTAGAACACTCCTTGCCCCGCTACTAAGCCTCAGCCATGTAATATTTGCGATAGCTCGCGAACCCATAGTCGAATGTTGACAAATGAGGTTTCGTTGGACACAGAGTGACGTCTTTTTTGCTATGGACCACTCATAACATTCTTTAAAAAAATGGAAAACTCCATTTTGGGTTAAACAAGTGTGTTTTGGGATTTTTGTTGATATCTCTCGAACCAATAAGGCTAGAGACTTGCACGAGGTGTCATTCTTTTCGTCGTGTTTCCCTCTTGTCGAAAATGCCTGTGTTGAGTAGGATGAAAACCCCATTTTGGTGTAAAATTGTGATTTTAGACTTTTTGTTATATTTCGCGAACCAACGCTGCTAGAGACATGTAAGAGGACTCATAGGACTTGGGGTGACGTCCCCTTTCGAATGTGGTAGTTATTTTTTACAAAAAATTCACAAAGGGCCTAACGCCATACGTGTTGATTTTTTTACCTGGTTTTAAATTCTTTTAATGAAGCGTGGTTGTCAAGACAGACGATACCACTGACATGTGTGTTAACGAGCCTGTCGCCACTTATGGTAGCGGTATCCCAATAGAACAATGGATATTTTGGCAGGACGGTGGGATGGTTTACGACGGTTCGTTTCCGATATTTGTTATGGCGAATGGATGAACGCTAATATTCCAAAACGTGTGAAGCGTGTTAGGATTGCTTACCCTAAAGGTGATCTTTAACCTGTTATTAAACGGTTATCAGTGCCACGGCTCTGTGACATTCATGCATGTTCATAGGCTAACAGACAGTTGTAGGATATGAAGCTATAACGTTCGATTGACCAAGCAATTTGTATAAAGACAAAACAATAGCGTTAATGCAAATGATAATTCTGTAATGAGATAGATTTAGCATGAAACGCAAGCTGTGAATGGTTAAGTGAAATGTATGATTTAACACTTGTAGCTGGTAGCCTCCTAGCAAGCCCTCATGTGTTTTGTCACTTGAAGGCTGAAAAGAACAAACCTGTTTTGCTAGCTAGCCGAGCTCCGTTCCCACGTTCAACACATGATAACGCTATCTCAGGAATGTGCGCACCACACTTGGCAACACCGCTGCCTTACGTTAGAGGGCAGATGAAGGTCAAACAATCTGTGCAAACTCTGTAAAGGTGATAACGGCCAGCCAGGCGAGCAAACAGCGGTAGGTAGGGCCCCCGCAGAGAGGGTGAGGGGAAAGGAGGGAAAACCTAGACATGCAACAGGAAATCACATGACCACTGCAGTGCGGCGAGGGACGAGGCCAGAGGACCGCGGGGAGGTGAGGGGTTGGGTGAGAGAGAATTGAGCATGTCATTACACATTGCGCGTCATTTCTATGGTAAACGTTACTGTGTTAACATAGGCTGTGTCTTATCTGTATAAAACTAATTGCATTTGTGTGCTCAACTCTAATTAGTGACCATATTGGATACATTATATATTTGAGGTAAGTGCGGGATTAACACTGTTTAGTTTATTTGTATGCTAATGAATGTTTAAATTATTATTGGTTTACCATTTGATTCATGAATTGTTTTTATTTTGTTTGTATTAGATAATCTTCATACCTGTTAAAGCCTACGAAAAAAAGGCAAACACAAGGCTTTTATAAAGAGCAAGGTAAGATTTTTTTAAAATTATATATATATACTTCTTTGATATTAATTTTTTTAAGGTTGTACAAAGGTGCTATTTGGAATAGATATACTGATGGTGTTTTATTTTATTTCTTTTTAGAGTGTGAGCCTGACAACTGCTGTTGAGAACGTGTGTGTTTGGGACCATTGTTTACCGAGCAGTCTACGGCTGAAAACTGTGGTGAGATTGTTTCTTTTATAAAAATCATGTCTTTTACTGCTACCGATAGCTTAACTTGGGAACCTGTTGAGTCCTTTTTTAAGAAACGAGTTTACTCTGGCCGCATGGTGAATGTTAGAGAGAGTTTAATTCCAAAAGACTTTATTGTATCATGTTTTGAAATTTTTTAAGAACAAATTTGTACAGCGCAAAGGATGCATGCGACTTTAAAGGTCAATGCACAAATCTTGTGTGGTTTCATATATAAAAACAAGGACGGTGAGCATAAAAAACCATTTTATATTGGCAGTAAAATGCAAGAGTTTTTGATAGCTAATAATCTGAACGAGTGGTATCAAAGCCATGTGGTGAATGCCTTGCTATCAACATTTGATAAACTGCAACAAGGACCCAGTGGTTTAGCGTTAGACAAAATCCATTATCTGCAAATGAACATTTGTCATTTCAACCCGTTGAATGCTGGGTCTAGCTATATTAAAACACCACCAGCAATAGCTTCGAATATGGCTGTGATCAATATAAAGAACCATGACAATGATTGCTTTCTGTGATCTGTGGCCGCGTATTTACAGCCAGCACAAGACCGTAATGGTTCTCGACCAGGAGAGTACAAGGCCAAGTTTGATGAATTGAAACAAACTTTAAATTTAACTCGAGTGTTGTTCCCTACGGACTTAACCGAGATCCATAGGTTTGAACAAGGCAACCAGAACTTTTCGGTCATGGTATATGGCCTTAATGGTAATGAGATTGTGGGTCCTCTTTATGCCACAAAAGAACCAAAACAACACCACATTCATCTTTTATATCTGTCTGAGGGAGAGGTGAATCACTATTGCCTCATTAAAAGCTTATGTAGATTGCTAAGTAGTCAAGCGTCCAAGCATGGTCATAAAACACATATTTGTGATCGTTGCTTGCAATATTTTACAACCCCTACACTTTTGGAACGTCATAGGGTAGATTGTGTTTCTCAGGAAGCGGTGAGATTGATATTGCCACAAGGGGACAAGGCTATGTTAAAGTTTAAGGGCATTCATAAGCGTGACACTGATCCCTATGTGGTATATACAGATTTCGAAGCTCTTACCACACCCATGGCGGGATGTGAACCAGATCCCACCATGAGCTCAACCACACCCATTAAAAAACATGAACCTTTTGCCATAGGATTTAATGTGGTGTGTGCCTATGACCCCACACAATCCGTTTACAAATATCGTGAGGGGCCAGCTTGTGCCAGATGGTTTTTGGATGAACTTGTTAAGTTGGCCGACAATGTACAGGGATTACTGGACCACCCAGTACCCATGAGCCTAACGCCACAACAGCAACAGCAGTATGAGCATGCCACGGCATGCCATATTTGCGAAAAGCCACTGATCAGTGCTGAAGACACCGTTCGTGATCACTCACACTTTACGGGAGAATTTCGTGGAGCTGCGCATAGTAAATCTCATTTGAACTTTTCAGCTCCTCGTTTCATCAATGTCTTTTTCCACAATCTGGCAAATTATGACATTCAGTTTTTGATTCGTGAATTGGATCATGTCAACAAGGGCTCGTTTACCATTATCTCCCAAAAACCATGAGCGTTTTACAGCCCTGACATGGCGGTTGAGCAACTTTAGCATTCGATTTTTGGATTCCTTTAAGTTTATGGCATCCTCGCTAGACAGTCTTGTGAATGGCTTGGATGAAGAGGAATTAAAAAATACCAGAATACATTTTAATGATCCTAGGCAATTTCAATTGTGCATTCGGAAAGGTATATTCCCGTATGATTTCTGCAACAGCTGGGACGTGTTAAAGCAAACAAAACTCCCACCACAAGACAAATTTTACACGAAACTAACACGCATTACCGTTTCCGATGAAGACTATGCACATGCATGTCAAGTTTGGCGAGTGTTTGACATTAAGACGCTAAGTGAAAATGCTATGCTTTACCTAAAACTGGATGTATTGCTGCTCACTGATGTGTTTGAAAAAATTCGTGAGTTGTGTCAGCACATTTATGGTCTTGACCCGGATCACTAT
The DNA here is from genome assembly GCA_946902985.2 of Meconema thalassinum. Classification (NCBI taxonomy): domain Eukaryota; kingdom Metazoa; phylum Arthropoda; class Insecta; order Orthoptera; family Tettigoniidae; genus Meconema; species Meconema thalassinum. The sequence goes on along the minus strand of OX336388.2, from coordinate 1,606,740,758 downwards.
TATACGAGTCCTGGGCTCTCGTTTGATGCCGCATTAAAATACACTCAAGTGGAATTGGATTTACTCACTGATGTAGACATGGTTCTATTTTTTTAAAAGGGCATGCGCGGTTGCTTTGTGCCACTTAACCAGCGCCATACCGAAGCGAACAATGTCTACATGCCTGATTATTCACCAGACAAACCAGAATCGTACATAATGTACTATGACGTGAATAATTTGTATGGTTACGCCATGAGTCAGCCTTTGCCCTATGGAAAGTTTGCTTGGCTGACAGAGAAACAAGTGTCAGAATTTGATGTGAACATGGCTAGCCAAGGAACAGGTCGTGGATATGTGCTAGAAGTGGATATTGAATCTGAATCTGACAACTATGTCAGAGAGAGATAACGGAGTAAGCGACCACAACTCCGCCCCCTACCGTTGCTACAGCCAATTGCCAGGCAAGAGCGGTGTAACAACTCTGGTGAGAGGGATAGAGGGAGAGGCGAGGTGAGGAGGGGCGGGGAGGGGAATCCATGAAAGCCAATAGCTAAACAAAGTGACTGTAAACAGGGAGTGGAGGGGAAAAGGGAGGGGCGTGGAGTGAAAGATTGAGACGCAGGTGTGGAGAGAGAAAGAGAAACATGTATGGACATGCACGAAGCGTGGAGCGCCGTACACAGAGCTATCGTACAACATGATTCAATAAAATAAATAAATAAATAAATAAATAAAAAAGTGCACAGATTTACACAACATGTAATTTATTGATCCAAGAATTAAACGTAGAGTTAAATCCTAACCATTTGACATATAGTTTATTTCCTTTTTGTTTCAACACTTTTTCCACAAGATAATGTTTAGGAAACGCTTTTTTATAAGTTCATGGAGATAAAATCTACCTTTTATGGGTTGACGGTTGAGGTCCTGGAGTAAATTGGTGACTGGACTGTCCAAGTTGATTTGACGAATTCGAAATAGTTCAGTCCCCCACTGAGGCGTGTAGCCCTTATTGAAGGCAGACTTAAATTTGCTCACACGAACAAAATCCTCAATTCTCATTCGGTGACGTTTAGGATCTTCTGTTTTTATGGGGTTAAACAGTTTATCCAGTCGCTGAATATTTTGGTCACGAGGCGTGGCTTGTCCCAGTGGTTCTATGTTTGGTGTCATTGTAACGTGACACTAGCTCAGGTAACATGTCCAGCCAGCAATAACTGCCCTGAGCGGTAAACGCTTTCCACATATGGGTTTTCAATGTTCGGTTAAACCGCTCGACCACGCTGGCTTTGAGATTGCTGTACGTGGTGTAATGGTGAATATCCTGAAATTTGAGAAAACTGGAGAAATCCTTGTTGAAAAATTCTTTCCCCTGGTCGGTTTGTAGCAACTGAGGTTGACGTTTGGAGTGTTGAATAATATGTTGAAAGGCCATGCTAACTAGTGGACCAGAATTGCGACGCACAGGTTCAACAAAGGCCATTTTGGAATACACATCAATGACGGTCAACATATAGCCTACACCTTCGTTAACGCCAGCATAGGGTATCATTTCAACCAAGTCAGCCTTCCAAAGTTCATCCACACCTCGTGAAATCACCTCGAGTCGCGGATAGTGACAACTGGCTGGGCGATGCAACTCGTGAGCAATACCCATTTTAATTGGCGAGGGCTTAAACAATAATTTTGGCATTTCGAAGTTCTTGTTCAATTTCTTGAATTTCCCAATCGTGACGGTATGGCCGGCTTGACGTGAAGCATGCAACAACTGTAGCCGCTGGACGAGCTTATTGGGATTGTGCCAGTAGGTAACATCCACAAGGGGTTTTAATGGTTTAAATGTCACTCCCGAAGCGGACACTTTACGACGAGTACTTTTACTGGTGGGAAACGTTTTTTCAATGATGGTTTTATATTTTGAGATGTATTGGCATTCACTTGTTGAGCTGGATCATTCTGTCTTTTGTGGGCATGGGTATCCAATAAAATGGATTTATATTTGTCAAGGTCCTCTGACGTATAATCATGGAATGAGGGTGTTCGAGAAAAGAGCAGCCTTAACAGTCCTGGCGTCAATTTATAGTTGATGTTTTTAATGAGAGTTTTAGTACGAGCAAATTTAATGGATGAATCCCCAATTTTAAAACTATCATCCTCATAGCGAACACCATACGTGGTATCTGTGTTTCCAATAAATAGACCAATGAGATAGGGTTCTAGTGTTGATCCATAATATTTTACTAAAATGTTTTTCAGTCGAGCTTTATTTTGAGGGGTGGCCAAGATCTGTGAAAACGGAGACGAATTGGAAGGGCAAGGTGTTTCGACCATGGCCAAGGATTTCTTTTTTCTCAAAAACTCTGGATGGGGTGCAGTCTTTTTTGAGGCGAAACACTTGTTCATCGTCATCCTCAACTTCGCTAACACTAGTCAAATCTTCCTGTTCCTGTTCCTCTTCCTCAGGGTCCTCGAGCAGCGTCTGAGTGGCTTGTGAAACGGTGGGTAGCGTTTCAGATGGCTTGAAAGAGGGTTTCAACGTGGCTTTTAGCGGAGGTGCTAAATGATGTTGAATAAACAAAGCATGATCTGCACCTGATCGTTTCAATTGACGAAACTTCTGGCGAATAGTATCTTTTGCTCTAATAATATGCTTTTTCAATTGACTCTCTGCTAACGCCATGGTGTTTTGACAAATGTATTGAGAGGGAATGAGACAGGGCCTTAAATAGCAATAAAATGATCAAACCCTAAGCGATATCGTCCTTGGTTGAGTTCGCTTTGTTTGTCAATTACTAAACAGGCATGACGTTGAGTGTTCCAGCACTTGCCACACAATTCAGTAAACATTTGAAAGGTCATATCCGGATTCACATGTTCATTATAAATGTGACGACTGTTCCTCTCGTCCTGGTGAAATAATACAATGACATTGGCATTGTCACGAATCAACTGTTTGGACATTTTAGAATACGTTTGTCCAAGATAAAAGCAATCGATATGTTTGTGTCGACCCATGCTGAAATAGCTTTGAATAATGCCTTGACGTTCAGTGGATACATCATCGAAAATCATGAGTGAATCAGGCTTTACCTCATCCGGTGAAATAACATTTTCTTGCGTGGAAAATGTGAAATAACCCATATTCTCTTTTTGTAATCCAGACATGACTTGATACAGAAACAAGTAGAGGGGTTGGTAGAGAGATTTTGCAAAAATATAAATATTTGAAAACTCAGACCATTGGGCGCAGTGATGAGTGTTAGCAAAAGATAGGTCTTTCCACAGCCGGAAGGCCCCCGATGAAGCAGCGAATTGAAGATGGAAACAGTGAACCATGGCGTTCTTCATGTGATGTGGGACAGAGATGGGAAACCATGTCCCCCACGGGGAATGACTCTTGCTGCTTAATAATCTTCATATCAACTAAGGCTTAGACAGGCTAGCAGGCTGGCTATATACAGGACACCGAGCCTTGTCATAGAAACAATAGACTCGTACTACATGTTGACGATGGATGTCTTTGGACGTACGTTGATAGCCAAACCTAGGTCTGTCCCCATACATGATCCTAAACAAGAAACAGATCCTGCTAATAAACACTATGTGGATAGGTCTGTTGTGCCACGCACAAAACAGGGAGATTATGACTCTAAGGGAAAGCGGTTAACCCATGTAAAACATCCTCAAGTGTCTTCAGACGTTACTACGAAAAAGTATGTGGATAACAAAGTGTATGAGTTTTATGACAAAGTGCCTCAGCTTACGGTGAATGGCTATAGCGCTAATCACCATGGGATTATTCACGTGGAAGACCTGCAAGACGAAGACGATGTCTGTACCAAGCGTTACGTGACCTATGAAATGAAAAGGCTTTATAAATTTATCCCATCTGTATTTTTAGTGTATCTGACAAATGAAAAACCTGTGAATGACAGAAACCATTTACCACTAGTCCATGATCAGCACTTGACCTATGTGCTTGCTTCGGGTTTAAGCCACTATCGATTACAATATGATGGAACCATTCACATCAAATATGCCATACCTGATGAGAACCATTTACAAATAAAGATAAATGGTCATAGGATGTTGCCCCATAACCATGAAATGGTCAATGCAGGTGACGAATTATCCTTTCATCTCATGTTGACAAGGGATGAAAAACAAGCAGGAAAAACCATAAACGATTTCCCACTTTATGTGGAATTGGAATATACAGCCATGAAATAACAATCTGACGTTAGTTGTCATTTAAACTTTCTTGTGAAAGGTTGTTAGTCATTATCATCATGGTGAAACAAAGGTATGTGGTGAGAAAGACTAAAAATACTAAAAATAAGACACTGTCCTTGGCAAAGCCTGGGCTTACGACATTCGTGGACAAGCCCTTGCGAAAGAAAAATAGAAAAAAATAATGTATTGACCATAAGGAAAGCCCTTCGAGCAGCACAGAGATATGTTATTCCAAAACGTCGGCGACAGGGTTCAAAACAAGGGCGAGTGATTCCCGTCCCCAAACGAGCGGGATTTTTACCTGCTTTATTTGCCGGTGTGGCTGCTCTGGGTTCACTTTTTGGTGGTGCCAGTGCAGTGGCGAAAACCATTAAAGCCGCGCAGCAGGGCAAGCAACAACTGAAAGAAAGTCAGCGACATAATGAAACGATGGAAGCGATTGCTATGGGGGCTAGAAATGCCAATTTAAAGCCAGCTTTTTATCAACAAGGATTTGGGATTTCACCATTTCGAAATATTTAAAAAAATAACCTCAGCCATAGCAAGACATGCCCTGACGCATCAACAAGTGGAAAACTATGCTAAACAACCAAAGCTTTCTCATTTTCGAGGTGTGTTTATACGAAACCAATTACCCCCACGATACTGGAAACAGGAATGTACTGTTGTCAATTTGGATGATCACCGAGGACCAGGAACGCATTATGTAGCTTATGTCAAAGAGGGATCCACCGTATGGTACTTTGACAGGTTTGGGAATTTGCCCCCGCCCATGGAACAAGTGTATTTTGAAAACAGGATCAAGATATATTATAATGTGAAACGTGAGCAAGCGTTTAACAGCCAACAGTGTGGACGTTTGTGTTTAATTTTTTTATATAAGACGCAGCATAAGCAAAAACGTCAACAGTATGTCGGCAGAAAGTAAAACGTTTACACTGCATGGACGTGGACCTGAAGTCAGCCTAGACTTTTACTCGCCCATCGAATTGAGTGAAAAACACTATGTTTTAGGACTTGTTTCACTTGAAACGTACAATCGAATATACAACATACGTGAAAATGTGAACAACAAGTTTTACTATGATGAGTCTGTGCTCACCCTGAACTCTGGTGGATATACGATCGATGATATTTAAGAACACATTTACGTGGTGTTGATCAATGAATATGGTTTAAAGTCATTTTCGATGGATCGCGCAAGTTTGAACTTGTAGGAATTACCAACACTCATCGCTGCAGTATTTTATCCACATTCATCATTGACTTTAAAACACACCCTGATTCCATTGGTCCATTACTAGGATTTAAACCACGCGTGTTGGAGCCCAACAACAAACATGAATCGGGCAATGAAGTGAAATTCATTGAGGACCATCATGTGACGGTAACGTGTAATATTATTAGCCAAGTGTACACTAATCAAGAACCATCGCATTCGCTTAATGACTTTATTGTAACATCGCCCAATGGCTATATTTTTCGTGCTTTTTCATTCTGTGGATGTCGATGGTATTAGTAATATAACATTAAGACTGATCAATAGAGATCAACAACTCATTGATCTAAATTCTACCACACCAATGACTTACAAGTTGGTGCTGAAGCCACTATGAAGTTTGTGTATAAAGCAACAACACCGTCTAGGAATGGTGTTAGTTGCTTGCCACGTCAATACATGTTAACATCTAAGGACAAGCAGATTTTACAGCATTTGGGTTACCACGTCAACCTCCATGATGAATTCTATCCTAGTGGTAGCGAACCGCATCGAGGAGCAACCAGGAGTGGTAAGAATTGATCTCCATTCCTATCAAGCTCAAACAACTGGACTAACAATGATGAAATTCAATTTGTTACCAACAACCAAGATATTTACACCCTACCGCATGAAAGTGTCATTCAGATTGAAGGTAGGCTCACCAAAGCCGATGGCTCTACACCCACCACATCCAAGTTGGCCAACCATAGTTTGGCCTTTCTGTTTTCTGAGGTGCGGTATGTCATTAACGATATCGTGGTGGATAGCACTCGAAATGTGGGTATTTCCAGTGTCATGAAACTATATCCCTCTTACAGTGAGCAAGAAGGTAAAACACTTTGCATGGCGGGTTGGTACCCTGACTCGACCAATGACTGGATGGTACACACCGATGTCACATTTACTGGATATTTACCTCTTAAACTGATTTTAGGCTTTGCCGAAGATCACCAGCGCATTGTGGTCAACGCAAGGTAAGTGCTTTATCTGGTGAGAGACAGGAGTGATAATAATGCAGTCAAAGGAGCTGACAATGCCCCCATAGATTCAAAAATTCAACTATAACGCTTGCTATGGAAAGTGCCCCATGTGACCCTTGACGATAGCAAAAAACTGGACATACTCAAGATGGTAAAGAGAGATATGCCTCTACCCATGGAATTTAGAAGCTGGGCACTCCATGAGTACTCGCTATTGCCCACTACCAGCACACACAGTTGGTCTGTAAAACCGCTCGCTATACAGAGAGACATCTCTACATGATCGTGGGTTTTCAAACAAATCACAAGTATCAACAAACCAAAGATGCCACGCAATTTGATCACCTGCAATTGAGAAATGCACATCTTTTCCTCAACGGTGCTGTGTTTCCCTATGAAGGACTGGATTTGGATTTTTCAAAAAATAAGTTTTCCCCCCTGTACGACTTGTTTTCTAAATTTCGGTGGTCGTATTTCCAAAAAAAAGAGAACGGCCCCATGCTGCTACACCAAGCGTTTAAGGCAAGGGCACCACTGATTATCTTTGATTGTTTTTACCTGGAAGAGTCTGTCAAGCCATCCAATATTGACATTCGACTAGATTTTGAAACGCATGACAATGTACCAGCCAATACGACGGCCTACTATTTGATTATTCATTACAAACAAGTCAACTATTATCCACTGTCCAACCAAGTGACGAGTGTATAAATAACAGGTCAACCCACGTCAAGCCGCTCAGTCATGTCTTGCTTTAAAGCATCAAGAGAAGTCACATCCATGAATTTAAACTCTGAGGAACAACGTTTCAAGACATTTTCAACATGGCCAGTGCCTTTCATAAACCCTCAAGCCTTAGCAGCCGCTGGATTCTACTATTTAAAAACAAGAGATGAAGTGAAATGGCAAGAGAGCGATGAACCCATGCAGGAACATCAGCGCTGGTCACCTGCCTGCCCCTACCTGTGCAGAATGGAGGTGTCATTCAAGCTATCCGTCACTCGTGCCTCTGAGTGATGAAAAAACACAAGATACGATACGTGTGGACTGTATGGTGTCAACGGTGCTTCGGCGAGCAGCTCACCGTCAAAAACGCCTAGTTTAGAGACATTGGGACAACATCGGTGTTATGGACGTTACAAACACAAGAGACTATATTGTTGTATCAGTTGGTATCGTCCTTGTCCCAAAATGACAAAAGCCTGTAAGACGTGTTATGATAATAAAATGATGTAATTCTTAAATTCTTCATTTTTCATGTCCCCTGTCCTACCCTAACCCCATTTTTTTTTTCAAACTAGCAAGTGTCATGGTCACACCTTAGTGGTCGATCGTCAGTCAGTCGTCAGTTGAACTTGGTCCAGGCAAGCGGCAACATGTTGCGCACACTCATTGTGGATTGCCAAGGGTTTAAAATTGGTGACAACAAATTTATATTTAAACAAGTGGCCATTATCGATTGTGCCACGTTTTGGATATCACAAGCTACGCATTTGCTATTTAAACCACCCCATGCTTTTGATTTGTTGTGTGAAAAAGACCGTAAAGAAACCCAGTGGATTGAAAATCATAGGCAACTAGACTGGAATCAAGGAACCATTTCCTATAAATATTTGGACGTGGTCATGAAAGCACAATTGTCCTCGGCTAAAGTGGTATTTGTGAAAGGTAATGAAAAACGTGAATGGTTGCAAGCATTTTTGGCGTCTTACTGTCAATGTATCGACCTCATGGGGTTGGGCTGCCCATCCCTGCAAACCCTGTTGTACTTGTTCCTGTGGCAACATTACCCATACAGCCCTAGCACATGCGTGGCATCTCTTTCATTGGTTAACCACCCATGCCTGCAGGGAGTTGTTAAATAAATTTATAAATCAAGATTTACCTGTGAATGACGCCAGTGAGATTTCTACAAGCGACGTGTAAACATCTACAACATGTGATACCATGGAGAAAGGTGATGCTACGGACAAAGCCACCGGAAAGTTCTTTGTGTGCAAAAATAAACTAGACAGTTTTACCAAAGAGGAACTCTTAGCGCTGCCCACGTCGTTCATTTATTATGTGGCCGCCAACGCGGTGAAAGAAATCTGGCAACATGTACCAAAATCATGGACTCAAGACATTGTGTTGAGTGAATTGCAACCCCGTACGGATTACGATCACCATAAGCAAGTGGCCATGGCAAAAATCGTGGCCTACGTTATACTCAAGGCCTGGAAATAGAGCGGAGACTGGGTGCGCCAAACTGGTAGTTCCACTTTACGCCACTAGGATCGCGGCTCGGCGCCCTAGTTGTCTGCCTTTGACTATGCGTTACATGCAACTCAAGTACATTTAATACATGTTTTTTAGCTCTTCTTTCCTGTTTTCCTCCAGTTTCCCCCAAATGATGAATACGGCTCACTCTTGACTGTATTTCAATTCACTTTAAGAATTTTTTCTGTCAAGTGGTTTACTTAAAGTCAGAAACGTTGCACTACTGCCCGTGTGGTTCATACCAATATTCTTTAAAAGCGGCCTTAAGAATTTTTGCAGAAGAACTACGGAGAGAAAATTGTCAATACACACTTCGCATTTTGTGTGCTCGGAAAACGTGTCAATTAAAATATTTGTGAAATTGGACACTAAATATTTTCGAGACATGAAATTTACGGCTGTTGTGACAAAGTGAGAAATTGTTTCCAACAGATAAATAAAAGAAGCTTTGGGATATCTTAATCCCCCTCTGTCTTGAAAATGTATTAAACTAAATGGCAGGCTTGAATTTGCTGGAGCTGATATTTTCTCTAAGCAACCTTCACAGTCTGTTCTCTCTTCTGCCACTCTTACAAGAAATCCCGCTACCATTGCAAGTGAAATGGAAGATAGAGACGCCTGCTTTTCTGAAAACAAAAATAGAGATTTTAATGCTAAAATGTCAACCATTATGTTTTATTTCAATGAATTTAATATAGGCTATATGCCCCATATTCTTACCTTCAACAGGGCTTTCAAGAATCTCCAAGATATGTGCCGGAAGCTGGGGTGTTTCTTTAGCATTGGCTGGGTTTTGCACCTTCCGCGATTTTTTAGGCTTCAGAAACTTGGTCAAGGCGCCTGTTACGACTGCATCTTCCCTCAGCTCCACATTCCCACTTCTAGAAGATGCGATAATTCCTGTGCTAAGTGTTGACTCGATGGCATGCAGGCATGATCTCACGTCCATCATGTCATTGTTACCTCCCTTATTTTTCAGGTGACTGAAGAGCAGTTATACATCGTCACTCGAGAAATTCCACGTAAGCACATAATGGAAGCCGATACTGATTAGAAATCGTATGCAGGACACGGTTGATGAAGTTGTTAGCACCAAAGCTTGATAAGTTTCCTTTGTAAGTCTCATCTTTTTATCGGGATAACTTTGAATCTGTGACAGCTAGGGCCGAAATTCATTGGTCAGCCATGAAAGTCTCTTGTCATTAACTTCACTGAAAATAAACTTGCCCGTGTTTCTGGAATGAAGTCCGTGTGTGGTATTGCAGATATCATGTAGGCCTATATCGAACCATTTCCTAAAAATTTCCAAGAATTTTGTTGTTTCGTGTAGGCTGTCCTTATCTTCAACTTTCTCTGGGCACACGACTTCCATGCTCTTAAGCCCAGCTATTGTCTCTGGAGTAAACACCAATTTGGCTCTTGCCACATTCATTTTTTCTAAATTGCTTGGATATACAACCTTCCTGCTTAATTTTCTAACTGGCTTTACTACTAGTTTTTCTGTAAGTGGTACAGATTCTTGAGATGATCACTAGTTATTAAATTGTCATCAACATAGAAGTTCCTTCTCAGATATTGTGATCGTACATTCTTAATGATGTGACTCGGATCGAAACTAAGAAAAAGTGGCCTTTGCTCGTATTTCGGGTGACGAATTTCATGAGTGACACATCCGCCACACAGCGCCTCAAACATTGACACATTCACCTGACAGTTGTCCGTCACTATTCTGATGACCTTGAAGCCGCATTCCTCAACCGCAGTCAGTGCGCCCAGTGTTATCCTAGATAACTGTTGTCCTGTGAGTCCACATGTAAAGTGGAACGAAACAGGTATCCTGTAGAAGGATGACAGGCCCTTCACCAGTATGCATAATAATTTATTAGCCAATTTATGTTCGATTCCAATTGCATCTTTCTCAATATCACTAATGCCGAGTAACATGTCTAAATTCTTGTCATTCTTTATGGCCATTTCATCAATAATTAATGAACCAACCTTCTCATTATCGTGAGTCAAGTGACTTTTCTTCAGCTGTCAACCTAGCTTTTGCAAGTGACGTGACACCTGTCTCTTCGTTCGTATACCCAATGTACGTTTTCAGTGTTCATAGATGAGGAAGTTGTAAAATATTTATATCTCTCAGTAAGCGGTAAGCCGACGGTGATTTATTAGAGAGCAATACACATATTTTTATTGTTGTTTCATTGTATTTAAACTTTCGTTTCGTGAAAGCTCGAATTTGTTCAAGTAAGAAATTATCCTTCAAGTCCCCACGATCCGCTTCACTCTTGAGCTTCGATATTTGAACATCGAGTTTGTCCTGACGTTGCACTGAATGTAATTTTTGTTTCAATGAAATTATCTTATGATTCTTAGTGCCCTCCTTAATTTCAATTTTGTTGAAATAAGCTTGCTTGATTGTAGAACATTGCGTTCCTTCACTAACACGTGGTTGATCATGGTTTTCTTCAATTCGTTCATCACAATAGTCTTCCATAAAATTTAAATTACCTGAACATTTCCTTTTATTGTTGATATGTATGTGTCTATCAACACGTGCTCTTTTGCGCGTATTTCTATTTATCTGTGCTTTATGTTCGGGGTAGTCCTCAAAACCGTCGGAAATGCGTTCGGTAAAAGCGTTTTCTTTGTAGTACTTATACTAAAATCAGAATCCTTGAAATGCTTGCTACAAATTGTAGAAGACCGTTTTGGTGTCCACAAAGACCCTGACTTTACCCCCTCACGTGAAACAGCTAGAACCCATTGTTTCTGTATGTCATTGTTCAATGGAAATTTATGAAACGAAAGTCCATTGCCTTTAACCTGACGAGATTTACAATACGGCACGCTACAGTAGCAAGCTTAGTTATGGAAGGAAGGGTCGAGGACAAGAGCTGTAGGGGTAGACCAAGGTTAGAATATGTTAAACAGATTGCCTCGGATGTAGGGTGTGGTAGCTATGTAGAGATGAAACGATTAGCTCAGGACAGGGACGCATGGAGAGCTGCATCAAACCAGTCAAAAGACTGAAGACTCAAACAACAACAACAGTAGACCATTTTTGACGAACACAATAACAACACTAATATTTACACATAAGTTACTCTATTAAAATCATTCAGTGATATATATCTAAAGTATTTATCACACACACATGTCACATTTACGCTAGTACACTGGATTAAAACTTGCTTTTCACTACGTCTTGTTCATAAAGACCACTTAGCACCCATCTCAATATCAGTCAAGCAGCAGTCTACTGCTCTTAACGAAAGCACAACTATAATACGACACGCTTCGCCAGTCAATTTTAAACTGACCTTGGCTTTCTCATTCATTAGGACACCTTATTTACCGCCAAATACAGACACACTATTCACATTGTACGTAATGCAAACGGTACGATTAAGGGCGCCAGACAGCGAACCTAGTAGCAAAATGTGGAACAAGTTAGAACCATCGCTCGTAGTGTTGTCTGGCGCCTCATTTCCAGGCCTTGTATATAACGTAGGCCACGGCAAAAATACCCTCTATGCGTCAGTGCGCGACTTGTCAGCTAGTGAAACTGTATCACGGTCATAAAAGTCCGTGTAAAGATTTTGTTGAATCATTCCACGGGTGTCTTGGCGAGGAAAAGCAACAACAACAACAAACACAAGCATCGTCCACAGAGGAGGAGGAAGACCAAAGCTTTTCACCATCAATGGAAAAGGATATGCCAGACCTGTACTGGCAATGGCGTAATTGACAAAGTGATTCAATACTTAACTTTCGAAATCAATCTTCCAGGTTATCGTTTTTGTGGCCCTGGAACTCATCTTGAAAAAAGTTTGCAGCGTGGTGATGTACCCATTAATCTTTTGGATCAAGCATGCAAAGAACATGACCTATCTTATCGCCATAGTAATCCTGGTTTAAGACATGTGGCAGATAAATTGTTATTGAAAAAAGCTAAACAACGTTTCACATCCTGTGATGCCTCAGTGGGAGAGAGAATGGCAGCCCTGATTGTCATGAGTGCTATGAAAGGAAAGTTGATCATGCAAGGACACGAACATTAAGGAATTGAGATGTGTTTGTATTCTATTTTCATTTGTCAATCCCTATGGTTATGAAATAAAAAACGAAGGTTTACCAGAGCATGATGTTTTTTTTAATTTTTAAAAATCATGATGTTGATGAGCTGATTTTTCATATTCACATTTTCACACATTGCCATTTGCCAATTTGCAATTTACAATTTTTAAAATGTCTGTTTCAAGTTTTGCGTTTTGATTATATGGATTTTCTATTTTGTTGATGACACTGTTTAAAAATGTCCGTTTTATGTTTTTGAATTTTTATATTTCACACATGAGCATTTACAGTTTTTAAAATGACTGTTTTACGTTGTTTTTTAATTTTAGTTTTATCGAAACATGGATTTTCCATTTTGCTCTTATCACATTTTCCATTTGGTGTATGTCGAAAGTTGAGATTTGTCAATGATGTTGATGCGAGTGCTTAACCATGATGATGATGATGCAGTGAGTTATTTGTGTTTGGAGAAACGTAGAGGTCTTCGACTAGTGCAGGTAAGACTGTTTTACAAAAATAATATCTATCGACCACTACATTTTAAAGAAAAAACAAAACTATTGACAAAACAAAATGACTGTATAAGTGGAAATTCCCCCCCTCCCCACTCACCCTACCTCACCGTGTTTGCTCTGGTCATACACACTAGCGTTCTCTCTACTCATACATGCACACCTGTCTTTGGGAACAAACAAAACCACTTTATTTATCCCGAAAAGCACATTCTCGACATGCACACTCATCCCAAAAGAACTATTTTTAGTTTTCCATTTACGATTTACATTACAAAAAAATAAGTTACTAAAAAAATATATTACTTATTTTAAATTTACAAAAAACTACAACTTTGTACAGCTTTAAGAGAATCAAACTATATACCATTTTCCAATTCCCAACTCTGTTAAATTTAAAATAAAAAATTAAAATAAGGTTGCATAGAACTTTTTTAAGAGCAAGTGGTAAAAGTGGGTTGCCACTATTTGCAAAAAATACTATTAACAATGACAAAAACCAATATTTACAAAATACTATATCTACAATATACACAAAGCCATGTCCCTAAACGAACAAACAGTGAAATCACACCTCCTCCTCCTTGCGGTCATAAACCCAGGGCAGGCTGGTGAGCAGGTCATCAGCCCACACACGTTTGTTATCCATGGAGGCGAGGGTGCGTTTTCTCTGTTCCACAAGATACAAATGATGGTTGCTGGATAGTATCCTGCACTGTGTATGGGACATAGCTTTGCCCGTGCGTAAAACCGCTAAGTAATCGTCTACACGTAGCTATTTTACCACTGCCCTACCTACACCTTTTACTCTTTTGGCTTCCTTACAGTCTAGTGTGCGATAAGCATACATATTCGAGGCCAAACCTGCGAATTCCGTCATAACGGAATCACCGCATTCATCTTTTAAAACGCCCATTTCCTTCTTGTTTTTTATGGGTAGCTGAAACACGTTGTTAGCGCTATACGAAGAGGTGTCGAACCAGTCACTATGCTGCCTCATGACGTCATAGGGGTTGCAGTGGCGAATGTGGTAAATGAATGAGTCCGTATCCATATACAAAAGAGATACGTCCTCAAAATGGCGTTTAGCAAACTCATAGTGGAATCGATACATGACCGATTAAGAAAAGTCTAAAATGACTTGGCCCAAGTAAATGGGCTTATCCATGGTCACGCTGGTCCCACTCATTTCAATAGTGGCCAAATCCTCATCGATAATTTTGATCGATTTGAAATTTGGCTTGGCAATGCACTGCCGGGCACCCCACTGCCCCTCCCAGACATTCACCAATTCAATGTCGCGGTATTTGGGGACATTCTCCATGGACTTGCCATAGATGCAGTTGATCATTAATTTAAAAATATATATTTCAAACTGCTGTGTTCCCATTTGTCCCTGCTCTGTGTTGAGTTGCATGTATGACTTTAGCCATGCTTTTTGAGCAAAAGAAATACCCCTGTGGATTTTCTTCAAAACCAAGCCTTGAGCTAGATATTGCACCAACATTTGGATATGCAGCACATACCGATTTTTGTTGCAAGGGGTGCCCATGAGTTTTTCAATTTTCACTTTACTGTCAGTGGGAACCATTTGCTCAAGGCAGAATGGGAAATCGGCATGTTCATCACACAAGGATGAGGGATATCCAATATCCACTTCTAGCACATATCCACGGCTGTTTCTTGGCTAGCCATGTTCACATCAAATTCTGACACTTGTTTCTCTGTCAGCCAAGCAAACTTCCCATAGGGCAAAGTCTGACTCATGGCGTAGCCGTACAAATTATTCACGTCATAGTACATTAAGTACGATTCAGGTTTGTCTGGTGAATAATCAGACATGTAGACATTGTTCGCTTCGGTATGGCGTTGGTTAAGTGACACAAAGCCACCGCGAATGCCCTTTTCAAAGAATAGAACCATGTCTACATCAGAGAGTAAATCCAATTCCACTTGAGTGTATTTTAAAGCTGCATCAAATGAGAGCCCAGGACTCGTATAATATTGAGCCGGGTCAAGACCATAAATGTGCTGACACAACTCACGAAATTTTTCAAACATATCAGTGAGCAGCAATACATCCAGTTTTAGGTAATGCATAGCATATTCACTTAGCGCCTTAATGTCAAACACTCGCCAAACTTGACATGCATGTGCATAGTGTTCATCGGAAACGGTACTGCGTGTTAGTTTCGTGTAAAATTTGTCTTGTGGTGGGAGTTTTGTTTGCTTTAACACGTCCCAGCTGTTGCAGAAATCATACGGGAATATACCTTTCCGAATGCACAATTGAAATTGCTAATGATCATTAAAATGCATTCTGGTATTTTTTAATTCCTCTTCATCCAAGCCATTCACAAGAATGTCTAGCGAGGATGCCATAAACTTAAAGGAATCCAAAAATCGAATGCTAAAGTTGCTCAACCGCCATGTCAGGGCTGTAAAACGCTCATGGTTTTGGGAGATAATGGTAAACGAGCCCTTGTTGACATGATCCAATTCACGAATCAAAAACTGAATGTCATAATTTGCCAGATTGTGGAAAAAGACATTGATGAAACGAGGAGCTGAAAAGTTCAAATGAGATTTACTATGCGCAGCTCCACGAAACTCTCCCGTAAAGTGTGAGTGATCACGAACGGTGTCTTCAGCACTGATCAGTGGCTTTTCGCAAATATGGCATGCCGTGGCATGCTCATACTGCTGTTGCTGTTGTGGCGTTAGGCTCATGGGTACTGGGTGGTCCAGTAATCCCTGTTCATTGTCGGCCAACTTAACAAGTTCATCCAAAAACCATCTGGCACAAGCTGGCCCCTCACGATATTTGTAAACGGATTGTGTGGGGTCATAGGCACACACCACATTAAATCCTATGGCAAAAGGTTCATGTTTTTAATGGGTGTGGTTGAGCTCATGGTGGGATCTGGTTCACATCCCTCCATGGGTGTGGTAAGAGCTTCGAAATCTGCATGTACCACAAAGGGAACAGTGTCACGCTTATGAATGTCCTTAAACTTTAACATAGCCTTGTCCCCTTGTGGCAATATCAATCTCACCGCTTCCTGAGAAACACAATCTACCCTAAGACGTTCCAAAAGTGTAGGGGTTGTAAAATATTGCAAGCAACGATCGCAAATATGTGTTTATGCCCATGCTTGGACGCTTGACTACGTAGCAATCTACATAAGCTTTTAATGAGGCAATAGTGATTCACCTCTCCCTCAGACAGATATAAAAGATGAATGTGGTGTTGTTTTGGTTCTTTTGTGGCATAAAGAGGACCCACAATATCATTACCATTAAGGCCATATACCATGACCGAAAAGTTCTGGTTGCCATGTTCAAACCTATGGATATCGGTTAAGTCCGTAGGTAACAACACTCGAGTTAAATTTAAAGTTTGTTTCAATTCATCAAACTTGGCCTTGTAATCTCCTGGTCGAGAACCATTACGGTCTTGTGCTGGCTGTAAATACGCGGCCACAGATCACAGAAAGCAATCATTGTCATGGTTCTTTATATTGATCACAGCCATATTCGAAGCTATTGCTGGTGGTGTTTTAATATAGCTAGACCCAGCATTCAACGGGTTGAAATGACAAATGTTCATTTGCAGATAATGGATTTTGTCTAACGCTAAACCACTGGGTCCTTGTTGCAGTTTATCAAATGTTGATAGCAAGGCATTCACCACATGGCTTTGATACCACTCGTTCAGATTATTAGCTATCAAAAACTCTTGCATTTTACTGCCAATATAAAATTGTATTTTATGCTCACCGTCCTTGTTTTATATATGAAATCGCACAAGAGTTGTGTATTGACCTTTAAAGCCGTATGCAACCTTTGCGCTGTAAAAATTTGTTCTTTAAAATTTCAAAACATAATTCAATAAAGTCTTTTGGAATTAAACTCTCTCTAACCTTCACCACATGGCTTTGATACCACTCGTTCAGA
This sequence comes from Meconema thalassinum, assembly GCA_946902985.2. Classification (NCBI taxonomy): domain Eukaryota; kingdom Metazoa; phylum Arthropoda; class Insecta; order Orthoptera; family Tettigoniidae; genus Meconema; species Meconema thalassinum. The sequence goes on along the minus strand of OX336388.2, from coordinate 1,606,723,491 downwards.
TTATTAGCTATCAAAAACTCTTGCATTTTACCGCCAATATTAAATGGTATTGTATGCTCACCGTCCTTGTTTTTATATATGAAATCGCACAAGAGTTGTGTATTGACCTTTAAAGCCGTATGCAACCTTTGCGATGTACAAATTTGTTCTTTAGAAATTTCAAAACATGATTCAAGAAAGTATTTTGGAATTAAACTCTCTCTAACATTCACCACGCGGCCAGAGCAAACGCGTTTCTTAAAACAGGACTCAACTGGTTCCCAAGTTAAGCTATCGGTAGCAGTAAAATACATGATTTTTATAAAAGAAACAATCTCACCACAGTTTTCAGCCGTAGACTGCTCGGTAAACAATGGTCCCAAACACACACGTTCTCAACAGCAGTTGTCAGGCTTGGTGCATTCTTGGAATGCACGGTACCTGAGATTATAATTTTGAATGCTTTTGCACGTTCTTTCCTTCCTTTTTGTCAGACACCAACAGTGATCTTCTGTTCTCTCTTAGGGGTTCAGGTCTCTTATATTTTGTATGAGTCTGTTCCAGATATATATTCTGTGACCCACCTAGCGTCATATAACAACAAATCTCTGAAGCTCTTCAACTCTTCCTCGCGCAAGAGGACTTACTTATCCATTTAGCTACCAGATCTCGTTACCATCGTCAGCTATTTTCTCCTTGAGCAAGAGGACTACGTCTACTGTTTCACTCACCATGCTGCGCTAATATCGCCTACTATCAACTCTTAGAAGACCATCCATCAAGAAGAAAATTATTTTTTTGCTAAGTTGGTTATGCTGATATGTATACCTTTTGTTTCCTACCCCCACTCTTTCCCCTTCCGTGGTCTCTCCGTGCTCCGTTGTGCTGCTCTCACTTCTCCGTCTGCAGTTGACTCGATCAGTCAAAGCTCCTCTCGAGCTAGCCTCAAACTAAGAGGCACACACTCTTCTACGCCATGTTGGCTAGATAGTCTTCATAAGGAACTTCACTTCGACATGAAATCGAGATAAGTACCATTTTTAAAAAGTTTTAACCTCATCTTCATGGTTTTAACTTCCAAGTGCTTTTAATTATAGGCAGTGTGAAATTATTTACTTTGGGGCAATAATCATTCTTCGTGGGTTTTGCCATGTTGAGCTTTTCCTTGTATAAGCCAACCTTACTATAAAAGAGCTTTTCTTAAGCGATTCAAACGAGAAATCCTCTCGCTACGTGGGATATTATCTAATACCCGCTGCCTATAATTATAAAACTATTTCCTCCGTTGGATTTTCTCAACCCCATTTTCTGCTAAGGTCGTTCTGGAACCTTCTAGACCTTGTTCTCTATCTGCGAGTCTTGTCGTCAAGTATTGTTCACGCACTGTGAAAATGCTAGTTAAAATGAGGAATCTTCCTTATAAATTTTTGCAATAGCTAACTTTCTTCCTCCGCTGGAACCTCTGGAAAATTCTATGGCGCATTTAATTGTAAATTACAACTTTTTCAAGAAATAGACTCTCACCTATATAGTGCAATCAGTTTTCATTTCATTTCATATTTATTCATCAGTGCCTTACACTATATTTACATTACACTGAAGGGAGTCTCTGAAAAGAGCAAAGCCCCACTTCGCATTCGGGATGCGTCAGAGCCCCCACTAAATATACTGGGTTATATTTACATATGTACACAAGATGGCAATTAGTGAGAATCGAGCAATGATAAATTATTTACAGTATACATTAGAGGGATGGTAAATTTATATAGGATAAGGCAGGAAAACAAGAGAAGAGGTCACATAAATATTGTAAATGGAGATACACTGGAAACACTAGCACAACAAAGAATCAGGGCATAATTTATGAGGAACAACCTACTTCATGAACAAATAATGCCGCAGCTTCCTCTTGAACTGAACGGCATTATTGTTGCTGGCCTTCAGGGAACACGGTAGGCTGTTCCATGCACAGACCGATCTATTTACAAACCCCAGTTTGTACGACTCAGTCCTGGGTAGTGGGGCGTACAGCGTAACTCCGCGGCCCTTCTGAGCTGATCGGTAGCCAAGGGAAATTTTGTCTAAAATAGCAGATGAGTCTGTATTATTAAAAAGTTTTCTCAGGTATAACAAATCAATTTGGGCAAATAGGTTCTCAATAGATGGAAGGCTACATTTTTGGCGTCTGATTTTAGAGTCTACGTGGGAATTTTTCGAAAGAATGAATTTAGTGGCACGATTTTGTATCTGTTCAAGCTTAAGGATATTTCCCTTGGTACCGGGGCTCCATGAAGGGCAAGCGTGAATTAGCAGCGGTCGTACTAGACTCAGGTAGGCGGTCCTCTTCACTTTGGTACGGCAACCACGTAGATTTCTGCTTAGCATACCCAGTTGGCGTGCAGCTTGGTTCCTCACTGCGTCGGTGTGGGTGTTCCATTTCAGGTCGGAAGTGATGTTGAGTCCAAGAAGTTTGACGCACTGCACACGGGGAATCGGAGTGTTTTCAAAGTGATAAGGGTTGGCCGCTGGAATTCGATTACGGGTTAGGGAGATTAGATTACTTTTGGAAGAATTGACAGCCAGGCCGTTAATTTTGCACCAGACACTGATGTTATTTAGATCCTCCTGCAGGGCGGTGAGGTCACTATTGTCTTTGATCTTGCGATAGAGGGTTGTGTCGTCGGCATATTGGTAGATGTTTGAGGAGACTGCATGGGGAAGATCCAACATGAATATGTTGAAAAGTAGAGGACCAAGGACAGATCCTTGAGGGACACCAGATGGGACCAAAACAGTAGAGGAATGAGCGCCTTGGAAGACTACTCTCTGATGCCGGTTTGTAAAAAAGTCAGTCAACCACCCCACTAGTTTACCACCGAAGCTGTAGGAGCGCAGTTTATCAAGGAGACGTGAATGGGGAACCTGATCAAAAGCCTTGGTCCAATCGAGAGTAACGAGATCCACTTGACCGCCTGGTATTCTTTCCAAAGTGTGTTGCCAGTCGTCCACAGCTGATGTGAGTAGCGTTGTACAGGAACGTCCAGGTAGAAACCCATGCTGGTGTTCGTTAAGAGAACCTGTCTCTTTCAGGAAACGCAACATCTCCCTCGATAGCAGACGCTCCATTACCTTACACAATATGGATGTCAATGATATGGGGCGGTAGTTGGTTACTGATTCCTTATTACCAGTTTTGTGGACAGGAACAACGTTGGCGATTTTCCAATCAGATGGTAGTTTCCCATATTGAAAAGAGGTGTTAAATAGTTCTTCCTATAATTGCAATAACTTTCTTTTCCATAAACTTTGTGTCTCCACAGTGAACATTTCATATGTTTCAATGAACTATAGTGAAAACCAGTGCTTGCTCAACTTTTCTACCGCGTCGCGATCGTCCGCTTATATTCAAATAAGGCCATGAACATTTTCCTTAATTCCCATTTCTCTTTCCTAAACCTCTCACTAACAATCTGCAATAAACTTTTAATCTAGGTCTATTCCAATAAGGTGTCATTCCAAGAAGTGCCCTTCCATTTTTGTTGGTTTATCATTAAGTATCTCTGTATAATCTTTGTGATACGTGTCTAGCACACGTTTCAAACTTACATTGTTCCTCCCTTCAAAATCAGGGAAAACAATTCTCTAAGCTCTTGAGCGAGTCATGTTCAGGTTTCACGAAATGGAAACTGCCCCATTTTTCTCATGATTCCTAATTAAACATAGGAAGTCTAGAAACTTCCTTTTCACTTTCTCCAGGTTTCACAGTAAGTGACCTGCCCTCTTTGTATAATTCTCACAAAGTAATTCTGTTTAAATATAAGAAGTTGTAGGAACTTCCTTTTTGTTCTTTATGTTTTACAGTTTGTTATCTTCGAAGTTGTTATTCTCGTTAGAATGTTCTTTCGGAGGTTTCGTATAGTACACTGCCTGTACTCCTGTAAATGTTAAAACTTTAATTATTCCATTTTGCCTATTTATGAAATCTTACCAAGATTTTTATACACGGTTTAAAAAACCTTAAAAATTGTCAATTGCCTGGAGCAACTGTTTAATGTGGAGAGGTCTGCGACCTTATTTGTTAAAAAGTTCAAATGAACTATGTTTATTAAATTTATATTGCATAATTGTTAATTTCCTCAAACTTCCTGCATTGTTAAATAAATTAAATATTTGTTTTTGGATTCATCATTTCTTTGATAATACAGTTAGGCAGGATCCTGGCTTTCCTAGCTCTTCCTAGGTTTATGCCCTCATTCATATACAATAAATCGTTTGCTCTCAGTCTTGCCAGATCATCACCCTTCCCTATAGTACTTTTATTCGTGCTTGGAAGGAAACACACTAAAGCCTCTCTCTGGCAAACTGCCCAAGCCTTAGCTGCGGTTCCCGTCAGCTTCGACCAAGCTCGTAGCCACTTTAGGTATCCGAGCACATATTTGCGGTGGCAACCGCTTATAAATGAATTAAAAGTCAAATTAATAACTTTTGTGGGACTCTCCTCCTATTCTTCTATCCTTCTTTTCCAATCCCAAATCTACTTCCTTCTCTTAATCATCTTCCCTTGGTGGGTGGGTTATTCCCTAGCCTATAATCTACCCAAAATTTGGTACCAGAAACCCGGGAGAGTCCATTTTTTATTTCTATTGTTTGTCAAGTGTCATTTGACAATACTTGGCAAATTATTAATATCTGCTTTGGATTTTTCAGCTATAGCTACGTCGTGCAAAGCCTGTGAACGGGAAAGAGGCCGCTCCTGTCTCCTTTGGGGTGTCCTGTTCTTTCTACTCTTTCGCTGTTGCCAACTTGACAGCATCATCAAGGTTCTACAGTTTCGTGAGTTGTATTTCAATTTATTCTTTTTGTCATGGCTCCTGCTGAAAAAGATGAAACTCTCATTGCTAGACGTTCTTCTTATAAAGGGCAACTCACTAGATTCCGAAATTTTATCAACAAATTAGATCCCGCCGAGTGTGATTTAGATATCTTAACACATCGTCTTAAGTTGTACGAACGGTCTTATGATTATTATGACCAAATTCAAACCGAGATTGAATCCGCTTGTCCAGACCTTCAATCGGATCGGGACGAGGTCGAACCCTTGTACTTTGAAGGAATTGCAAAGGCCCACCAATTGATCCGCAATATCTCAGAACCGGACACTAGGGTCATCAATCCGGCCCAGTTCGCATCCGCTTCAGTTCACAAGAACAAACCGAAACCGTTACTTCCCAAGATAAGCCTACCGCACTTCTCAGGCAAGGAAGGTGAATGGTATTCTTTTTACGAACTTTACTGCTCTTTAATTCATGAAAATATCGAGATCCCAGACATACATAAATTTTACTACCTCCGCACTTCTTTGGAATCCGAGGCCTTGACCTTGGTGGAGTCACTGCCTTTAAGCGCAGACAACTACCACATCGCCTTTAATCTCCTTAAAGAGAGATATGGCAATTTACGTTTGAGTGTCGCTCGACACATCCGCTGTCTCTTCAACTTACCTGCCGTAAAACCTAATGACGTCACCTCTTTAAGAGACCTCTTAGATTCTATGCAGTTAAATGTCAGAGCGTTATACCAGCTAAAACAGCCTGTCCAAACATGGGACACCATACTTATTCACCTAGCTACATCAAGATTCGATTTTTCGACACTGAAGACCTGGGAGATCGAACTCGCCTGCAACAAGGAACATTCGTTCGAACACCTCATCTCGTTTCTCAACAGTCGATGTCAATTCCTTACAGCACTCGCATTTCAGTGCGAAAAAGTCGAAACGAATCCTCAGTGTCAAATTTTTGAAAAAAAAACTTGCTTCTTCAAAGGGACATCAGCCCCCATTTGTCGAAAACAAACAAACCCGTTCTTCCTTCAATCATTCAAGAGAAGATATCAGGCCGCTTAACAAATCGTTAAAATGCACGCTCTGTAAAAAGCTTCACACCTTGTATTTGTGCAAATCCTTTAAAGAATTGTCTGTCGAAGATCGAAGAAAGTTTGTCTTGAATAGCAAACATTGTTTCAACTGCTTATCACCTAAGCATTCTTCTTCGAACTGTACGTCATCAAATCTCTGTTTCCATTGTAAAAAACCGCATCATTCTTTATTGCACGTTCACGATAAATCGAGGTCATCAGCACCCGCCTCTTTAAGCTCCATGCAGAGCAGCTCCGAACAAACTAATGCTTCTTCCTGCATTTCCCACGCCGAAACTTTTCACAGTGCGCAAACCCTGTTGACCACTGTACAATTTGAAATCCAAGATAGATTTGGAAATTGGTTCAAAACCCGTGGTCTTCTCGATTCCGCTTCAACTCACAACTTTGTTTCGCAATCGTTGATTAAAAAACTAGGTCTTTCGTCATCGCCTACTTCTATCAATGTGACCGGCATTGACAATTTGAAAACTCAAGTTTTGCAGTCTTCAAAATTGAAAATCAGAGACGTTTGCCAAAGAAACACCAATCTTAATTTAAACTGTCTCATTCTTACCAGTATTGGCAAGGACACTCCAAGTCACTCCATTAATACTTCCGGTTTAAAGATTCCCTCGCACTTAAGGTTAGCCGATCCTCAGTTTAATGCTCAAGGTCCCATTGATGTGCTTTTCAGTGCCAATGTTTTTTGGAATTGCATTCGCAAACAAACACGCAAGTTATCTTCAACCGTGGTCGCTAGAGACACCGATTTTGGTTGGGTTATTACTGGTGAAATCCAACATCCCAGTGTTCAAACCAAAACGCAATGTCATTTCGTCACAGCTGACATAAATCCCATTTCTGAAAAAGAGAACGCTCATGTTTCAGATTTCAATATTTTTGAAAACCACTTGTCGAAACGATGTCTTATCGTGAACAACTGCGCTAACCCTGTAAGTTGTTTAAATGGCTTTTCCTTCTTCCCGCACAAGATGGCCATTCAAGTTCGCCTTGCTTTGTGTTATTTCTTCTATCTTCTTATGTCATTTTCTATAGCAGTTAATTGCTTAAACTATTCCTCGAAAACTATCTTCCCCTTGTGTAAAACCATGGCTATCAGTCACCATCACTTTGCTGTACACTATGTTTCACTTCTTTCGTTATGTAGAAGGATGGCCACGGCCGGCTCCTCCCCCCTTCCTCGCAATTGGAAGTCGCTCATGAAACCGATTGAAACTCTGAATTCTATAGCATCTAGAATAACTATTCTTATGCATAACCTTCGTCTCAATGTCCCAGCTTGTCTTCTTTGCTCGGAAGAATTAAGCTTCTTTTTGTTGAAAATTGTCCGATTTCGTGATCCTCTCAATTATGCGAAATTGATTTTCTACTTTATTTCATATAGCTTTAAATTGCTTTTTCACGTCCAAGTTACGATTGACTGCATGTCGTGTTACTCGTTCCGCTTTAAGTTACAGCTGATTCAGCTAGTGTGTGTGTACTCCGAACTGCTTGTTTTTCAAACCTGTTTGTTTACAAGCCTGAATAACGCCAAGTTGTTGTTTATTTCCTGTATGATTGCCAAAGGTCAAAACAAGTTTCTCTTATCTCAACTTTGGCTGATTGCCAAGCATTGTCTGACGAGTTGCTACTATAAGTACAGAAGCCGTTTACCTACTTCCCAAAATAAACTCGTTCCGCTTAAGGACTCTGTCAGCTATTTATATGTCTTATCTCGTTGTACTATGTGTGTCAAGGCCGTACTTGTTTACGTCCCTCACTTACTCATGCTCGTATTCCATAACTGCTTTGATCCCTGTTTCAAAACTTCGTTGCGTATTTCTCACGCGCGTATGTATTGCAATTTGCTTACATATTTTGCGATCTTAATGTTCATTGATGAACAAACTTGTTTTTTCTCGTCGTCACATTCGATGTGTTTTTGTATTCATACTTGTCCTGTCACGTTTTTCGCTGACTTAAGTATTTTTCTGAGTAAACCCTTTGATACTCATTATAACTTGAGGTCATTGTTTATGGCTACTCGTTTGTTACCTATGGCGTTCTTGCTTTCTACTCGCATAGTTCCTTTGTTTATTTGGTATATTCTTGTCCTGAATAGATGTACTTGTTCCTATACGCTTTGTTTAAACTTGCCAATTCTTCTTTCTCATCGTATCGTAATCTTTACTAGTGCTTTATTTCCCTCAGCTTCCAGCTATTTTGTGATTGAAAGTGTTGATAATTCTCGCCTTTCAACTCCGCTTTCCAATGACCCTGATGACCTCCTTCCACTTTCACCTGGTCGCTTCTTTACACGCCCTTCTCTCTCTGCCCCTCCGCCCCTTCCCAATTCTTTCAGGGATTTTGATTTACCTATTGTTTGGCGTAAACTTGAAGCCCTCCGTAATTCCTTTTGGAAGAGGTGGAACTTGGAATATTTAACTTCCTTGCAGGGGAGACAGAAGTGGTTTCTTTCCAGTCCCGACATTAAAGTGGGAGACTTGGTCTTGGTTAGGGATGTTCCACCCCCCCCCCTAGTCGGGCCTTTTGGAAAAGTGACTAAGTGTTACCCTGGAAGAGATAGGAGAGTCAGGGTATTCAGAGTCTTGACCAATAATGGCCAGAATCTTGACTACAAATGGACCGATCACAAGACCACTGTCTTTGATCGCTCCGCTTCCAATAAATGTTTAATTGCTTATTTGTTCCCTGTTGGTGTCTGGCCCTCCCAGTATGGTGCATTCTTGGAATGCACGGTACCTGAGATTATAATTTTGAATGCTTTTGCACGTTCTTTCCTTCCTTTTTGTCAGACACCAACAGTGATCTTCTGTTCTCTCTTAGGGGTTCAGGTCTCTTATATTTTGTATGAGTCTGTTCCAGATATATATTCTGTGACCCACCTAGCGTCATATAACAACAAATCTCTGAAGCTCTTCAACTCTTCCTCGCGCAAGAGGACTTACTTATCCATTTAGCTACCAGATCTCGTTACCATCGTCAGCTATTTTCTCCTTGAGCAAGAGGACTACGTCTACTGTTTCACTCACCATGCTGCGCTAATATCGCCTACTATCAACTCTTAGAAGACCATCCATCAAGAAGAAAATTATTTTTTTGCTAAGTTGGTTATGCTGATATGTATACCTTTTGTTTCCTACCCCCACTCTTTCCCCTTCCGTGGTCTCTCCGTGCTCCGTTGTGCTGCTCTCACTTCTCCGTCTGCAGTTGACTCGATCAGTCAAAGCTCCTCTCGAGCTAGCCTCAAACTAAGAGGCACACACTCTTCTACGCCATGTTGGCTAGATAGTCTTCATAAGGAACTTCACTTCGACATGAAATCGAGATAAGTACCATTTTTAAAAAGTTTTAACCTCATCTTCATGGTTTTAACTTCCAAGTGCTTTTAATTATAGGCAGTGTGAAATTATTTACTTTGGGGCAATAATCATTCTTCGTGGGTTTTGCCATGTTGAGCTTTTCCTTGTATAAGCCAACCTTACTATAAAAGAGCTTTTCTTAAGCGATTCAAACGAGAAATCCTCTCGCTACGTGGGATATTATCTAATACCCGCTGCCTATAATTATAAAACTATTTCCTCCGTTGGATTTTCTCAACCCCATTTTCTGCTAAGGTCGTTCTGGAACCTTCTAGACCTTGTTCTCTATCTGCGAGTCTTGTCGTCAAGTATTGTTCACGCACTGTGAAAATGCTAGTTAAAATGAGGAATCTTCCTTATAAATTTTTGCAATAGCTAACTTTCTTCCTCCGCTGGAACCTCTGGAAAATTCTATGGCGCATTTAATTGTAAATTACAACTTTTTCAAGAAATAGACTCTCACCTATATAGTGCAATCAGTTCTTCCTATAATTGCAATAACTTTCTTTTCCATAAACTTTGTGTCTCCACAGTGAACATTTCATATGTTTCAATGAACTATAGTGAAAACCAGTGCTTGCTCAACTTTTCTACCGCGTCGCGATCGTCCGCTTATATTCAAATAAGGCCATGAACATTTTCCTTAATTCCCATTTCTCTTTCCTAAACCTCTCACTAACAATCTGCAATAAACTTTTAATCTAGGTCTATTCCAATAAGGTGTCATTCCAAGAAGTGCCCTTCCATTTTTGTTGGTTTATCATTAAGTATCTCTGTATAATCTTTGTGATACGTGTCTAGCACACGTTTCAAACTTACATTGTTCCTCCCTTCAAAATCAGGGAAAACAATTCTCTAAGCTCTTGAGCGAGTCATGTTCAGGTTTCACGAAATGGAAACTGCCCCATTTTTCTCATGATTCCTAATTAAACATAGGAAGTCTAGAAACTTCATTTTCACTTTCTCCAGGTTTCACAGTAAGTGACCTGCCCTCTTTGTATAATTCTCACCAAGTAATTCTGTTTAAATATAAGAAGTTGTAGGAACTTCCTTTTTGTTCTTTATGTTTTACAGTTTGTTATCTTCGAAGTTGTTATTCTCGTTAGAATGTTCTTTCGGAGGTTTCGTATAGTACACTGCCTGTACTCCTGTAAATGTTAAAACTTTAATTATTCCATTTTGCCTATTTATGAAATCTTACCAAGATTTTTATACACGGTTTAAAAAACCTTAAAAATTGTCAATTGCCTGGAGCAACTGTTTAATGTGGAGAGGTCTGCGACCTTATTTGTTAAAAAGTTCAAATGAACTATGTTTATTAAATTTATATTGCATAATTGTTAATTTCCTCAAACTTCCTGCATTGTTAAATAAATTAAATATTTGTTTTTGGATTCATCATTTCTTTGATAATACAGTTAGGCAGGATCCTGGCTTTCCTAGCTCTTCCTAGGTTTATGCCCTCATTCATATACAATAAATCGTTTGCTCTCAGTCTTGCCAGATCATCACCCTTCCCTATAGTACTTTTATTCGTGCTTGGAAGGAAACACACTAAAGCCTCTCTCTGGCAAACTGCCCAAGCCTTAGCTGCGGTTCCCGTCAGCTTCGACCAAGCTCGTAGCCACTTTAGGTATCCGAGCACATATTTGCGGTGGCAACCGCTTATAAATGAATTAAAAGTCAAATTAATAACTTTTGTGGGACTCTCCTCCTATTCTTCTATCCTTCTTTTCCAATCCCAAATCTACTTCCTTCTCTTAATCATCTTCCCTTGGTGGGTGGGTTATTCCCTAGCCTATAATCTACCCAAGGCTCACACTCTAAAAAAGAATTAAAATAAACCACCATCGGTATATCTATTTCAAATAGCACCTTTGTACAACCTTAAAAAAATTAATATCAAACAAGTGAGTTTATATAATTTTTAAAACAAATCTTACTTTGCTCTTTATAAAAGCCTTGTGTTTGCCTTTTTTCGTAGGCTTTAACAGGTAGGCAGATTATCTAAAACAAACAAAATAAAAATAATTCATGAATCAAATGGTAAACCAATAACAATTTAAACATTCATTAGCATACAAATAAACTAAACAGTGTTAATCCCGCACTTACCTCAAATATATAATGTATCCAATATGGTCACTAATTAGAGTTGAGCACACAAATGCAATTAGTTTTATACAGATAAGACACAGCCTATGTTAACACAGTAACGTTTACCATAGAAATGACGCGAAATGTGCAATGACATGTTCAATACTCTCTTACCCAACCCCTCACCTCCCCGCGGTCCTCTGGCCTCGTCCCTCACCACACTGCGGTGGTCATGTGATTTCCTGTTGCATGTCTCGGTTTTCCCTCCTTTCCCCTCACCCTCTCTGCGGGGGCCCTACCTGCCGCTGTTTGCTCGCCTGGCTGGCCGTTATCACCTTTACAGAGTTTGCACAGATTGTATGACCTTCATCTGCCCTCTAACGCAAGCCAGCGGTGTTGCCAAGTGTGGTGCGCACATTCCTGAGATAGCGTTGTCAAGTATTGAACGTGGGAATGAAGCTCGGCTAGCTAGCAAAACAGGTTTGATCTTTTCAGCCTTCAAGTGACAAAACACAGGAGGGCTCGCTAGCAGGCTACCAGCTACAAGTGTTAAATCATACATTTCACTTAACCATTCACAGCTTGCGTTTCATGCTAAATCTATCTCATTACAGAATTATCATTTGCATTAACGCTATTGTTTTGTCTTTATACAAATTGCTTGGTCAATCGAACGTTATAGCTTCATATCCTACAACTGTCTGTTAGCCTATGAACATGCATGAATGTCACAGAGCCGTGGCACTGATAACCGTTTAATAACAGGTTAAAGATCACCTTTAGGGTAAGCAATCCTAACACGCTTCACACGTTTTGGAATATTAGCGTTCATCCATTCGCCATAACAAATATCGGAAAACGAACCGTCGTAAACCATCCCACCGTCCTGCCAAAATATCCATTGTTCTATTGGGATACCGCTACCATAAGTGGCGACAGGCTCGTTAACACACATGTCAGTGGTATCGTCTGTCTTGACAACCACGCTTCATTAAAAGAATTTAAAACCAGGTAAAAAAAATCAACACGTATGGCGTTAGGCCCTTTGTGAATTTTTTGTAAAAAATAACTACCACATTCGAAAGGGGACGTCACCCCAAGTCCTATGAGTCCTCTTACATGTCTCTAGCAGCGTTGGTTCGCGAAATATAACAAAAAGTCTAAAATCACAATTTTACACCAAAATGGGGTTTTAATCCTACTCAACACAGGCATTTTCGACAAGAGGGAAACACGACGAAAAGAATGACACCTCGTGCAAGTCTCTAGCCTTATTGGTTCGAGAGATATCAACAAAAATCCCAAAACACACTTGTTTAACCCAAAATGGAGTTTTCCAATTTTTTAAAGAATGTTATGAGTGGTCCATAGCAAAAAAGACGTCACTCTGTGTCCAACGAAACCTCATTTGTCAACATTCGACTATGGGTTCGCGAGCTATCGCAAATATTACATGGCTGAGGCTTAGTAGCGGGGCAAGGAGTGTTCTAGAGTGGGGCAGAATACCCCTCACTCCCCTTCTGTTATTTTTGTCCTAGAGACTTGAAATTTATTTTGGGTGTAGAGGGGGACGGGGTCATTGATTTATGTCAAACAAACGTTTTTGTAAACTTGTTAGTTTCAAAAATATAAGAATTTCAAAATGTCAGTGTTTCAAAAAAAATGTTTCATTATAAAAAATAAATATCACAGAGACAGTTCGTTTAAGCCATTGCACAACAATCTATCATGTTTGGTTTTCAAACTATCGCCTACTTTCAAAAACAAAAATTTTCTTATTTTTTTAAATAAATATAACAAGTCGTCCATAGAAAAGGGGGGGGGGGCATCACCCCAAGTCCTACAACACCTCATTTGGCAAAATTGGGACAAAGGGTTTACAAGAAAAGTCTATTTAAATGTTTCAACTTCGCGCGACGGTTTTTTTTTGGGGGGGGGTGGGCACAGCCACGCCAAGTGAAGCAGAATCGGCATCACTCCTCTACTGATGCTGATCGAATTAAGTATATGTACTGTACATGGAGCGAAAGAGACTCCAAACTAATAGTGGTGAATTACATTATGTACCCAATAAATAATAACATGTACAAACCGCCCAGGAAACGCAAGCATAGGTGGTGGAACGAAACCTGTGACAAGGCTATAAACTTCAGAATTAAAGCCTGGCAGAATTGGAATTCTCACAAAACGGAACAAAATTGGCACGAATTCACCAAAGTACAGAAACAAACCTCTAAAATAATCAGATCTGAAAAACACAAGTACGATCACTACAGATTGGCTGAAATTGAACAAGATTTTACTAAAAACAATACACAAAACTTCTACAAAACATTCAGAGAAGAATTATCAAATTATCAGGCACCCAGTCTTTGCTTCAAACGCCCGGATGGGACATTGGAAACAAATAATCAAGAAAATTGCAAACTTCTAGCAGATTATTTCAAGGATCTTTTAAACTGTGAATCCCCTAAAGAACAACTCATCTTTGAAAAAAAAAACATCCAACCAAGATTCAGAACCCCCAACATTGGAAGAAATTAAAGAAATAATCCATGGACTCAAAAATAATAAAGCCCCAAGGAAAGATGGTATAATTGCCGAAATGCTGAAGATAGGTGGTGAGAACGTAGCCCGGAAAATCCACTCAATTCTTGAGAACATCTGGATTACCGAAGAAATACCTGAGGATTGGAAATGTGCGCTAATCCATCCACTGCACAAGAAAGGGGATAAAACCAACATCAATAATTATAGAGGAATTTCCTTGATACCAGTTATTTATAAAATTTTCTCCAAAGCCCTGCTCACTAGACTTGAGAAACAAACAGACCGTCTGATTGGAGAATACCAGGCAGGTTACCGAAAAGGAAGATCATGTACGGAACAAATTCTTAATCTCAAAACTATCCTACAAATGCGCAAAACCAGACAGACAGTCATTACCTTTGTAGATTTCAGAAAAGCATATGACTCTATAGATCGTCAAACACTTTTCAATACTCTAGAAGAATTTCAAGTGGATAGAAAAACAAGAGAATTAATCAGACAAACACTAACTGGCACTACGTCAAAAGTTAAATTCCTCGGCGAAATATCTGAGCCTTTTGCAATTAACACTGGGGTCCGCCAAGGAGACGGATTATCTCCGTTACTGTTCAACCTCGTACTTGAGAAGATAATCAGGACCTGGGAAAAGGAAACTAAGGGAATAACCCTTGGCAGACTACTCAAAGATAGAATTCATGTACTTTGTTTGGCCTTAGCTGATGACATAGCAATCCTTTCTAATAACAGGCAAGAAGCAATTCATTCCATTGAGAAATTACATGAAATTGCCATCAAAACGGGACTTCAAATTTCTTATGAGAAAAGGCAGTACATGGAAGGAGCCTCACGATACTTAGACGGACAACCTATGAGAACTAAATTCGGCAAAATCTTTCAAGTGAACGATTTCAAATATCTGGGAGAAATTATTCAGCCCTCTGGTTTAAACCGTGAAGCAAATAAAGAGAGAATTTCCAAATTACAGAAAGCTTACAGAATCACTTGGAATAGCTATAACAAAAAATCAATATCTCGGAAAGCAAAACTTAGACATTATAATACAGTAATCAAACCGGAGGCGTTATATGCATCAGAAACCTTAATCATTGGTGGCAAATCTTTAACCAAAGAGATTGAAAAACAAGAAAGGAAAATTTTACGGAAAATTTTTGGCCCAGTTTTTATAGAGGGAATCTGGAGGAAAAAGTCATCCCAGGGAATAGATCGCCAATGTGAAAAAATGTTTCATACTTTTCGGAAAAGACGATTGAAATTTTACGGGCACATTATCAGAATGAACAATGGCAGATTGACTAAAAGAATTCTCAACTTGGCCCTCTCACTAAAAACTAAGAACCACAGAAACGTGGTAGTAAGTGTGCTTATTTGTTCACCTGTATTTTAATACATATTATTTTGGACAGACACACGGTAATATAAGTTATCATGTAACATATGGTATGATGATTTCATAGCCCTTATTGATAGATATCATCAATCCAAAGGTTGGTTCTATTCAAACTTGAAAACTTCATAAGTTTAATATTTTCATTAATTGGTTCTGGGGGGATTGGTCACCCTGATCACCCCCCCCCCCCCCCCGTAGTTACGCCACTGGTCTTGATTATTCCTTAAATTTTATTTGGTCATTAAGCAGGTGTGTATGAATCAGTGCATTAAAACATGCTTCTGTATGCCTAGTTTTGTACATGTTATTATTTATTTATTGGGTACAGGGTGTAGCTGAAGGGGGGTCCACCCTTTAAAAACATCGCTCACCACTATTAGTTTGGAGTCTCTTTCGCCCCATGTACATATACCCGTACATAATTCGATCAGCATCTCTTCTTCCTCCTCTAAAAGAAGCAATATTGACGCTGATATAATTCAGCTTAAGGTCATTGTGGCAACGTTATATTATTTCAGACTATAATCAGCAGATTATTATTTACCCCACGAGCCTGTATAAGCAAAGAGTAGGCTACTGAGCTGTTGATAAGTGAAAGTGATCCTGTTGTAAGAGGCAGTGGACGAAGGACGATGATCGCCGGCTAGGGAAACCGCTTTTCTGACTTCGTGCGCCGAGCGATCATCGCCAGCGATGTGCGCCGGCGATCATCGCTGTAGCCAAACCGTACCTTAAGATGGTGGCTATGGCTAGTAATGTTTGTTCTCCGTGCGGGAGAAAAGTGAAAAATAGCGAGGAATTCGTTAGTAGTGGAGGGGATTGTGGGCGTAATTTCCACAAGGAATGCACAAGGCTATCTAAGAAGGCCTACGAGTCTATAAAGAATGATCCGCAAAAGGTGTGGAAATGAGGCCCCGGACTATAAACGGGCATACTGGGCATTTGTCCAGGGTGCCAAATGTTAGGGAGCACCGAAATTTAGGTGACGCTGAACGCAGAAAAAGGCTGACCATACTATCCCAACATTAAAAATAAGTGTGACATGAAATTAAAAAAAAAAGTAGGATGAAAAATAACTGTAATTTACGTGAATATAAAATAAAAGTAATATTAAATATCACATACATTCGTTGTTGGTGTATTCTTGGAATACACGGTATGATAGAGTATATTTTTAATGCTCTTTTCTTGCTCATTCCTTCCTTTTTATCAAACACCAACAGTGATCTTCTAGTTTCTCTTTGGTGTTCATGTCTCTTATGTCATTTGTGAGTCTGTTCTAGATATATATTTTCCATGACCCACCTAGCGTCTTCTAGCAGCGAATCTCTGAAGTTCCTCAATTCTTCCCTGTACAAGAGGACGTCCTTATCCATCTGGCCACCAGATCTCGTCGCCATCGCCAGCTATCATCTCCGTGATCAAGAGAACTTCGTCTACTTTTTCACCCACCAGGCTGCGTCGCCTACTATCAACTCTTTGAAGACCATTTCCTCAAGAGAATTTAACTTTTGTATGTTGGTGATGCTTGTATGTCTTCCTTTTGTCTCCTACCCCCACTCTTTTCCCCTTTCCTGGTCCCTCTGCGCTTCGCTGAGTGGGTCTCACTTGTACGTCGACCGTCGACTCAGTCAAGGCTCAACTAGAGCCAGCCTCCTGAACCCAAGAGGCGTTTTCTTCATTCCACGCCATGTTGGAACTCTAATGTAAACCTTCAAAGGGAACTTCACCATCGCTATGCAGCAAAGATAAGTACAGACTTCAGGTTTTAACCTCATTCTCATCGGTTTAATATCTACATGCTTTTAAGGATAATTTTATAGACAGTGTGAGATTACTATATTTTGGGGCAATAATCATCCTTCGCGGGATTTACCATGTTGGGCTTTTGTCTGTCTAAGCCAACCTTCATAGAAAGTAGCTTTTCTTAAGCTAATTAAATGAGAACTCTTCTCACAACGTGGGATACCAATGAATACCCACTGTCTATCCAATATTTTGCTCGTTCCACCGCTGGAATAACTTTGGCCCTATTCTTCAGTCAAAATTGCTCTGGAACCTTCCAGAATCTACCAGTCACGCCGTCATGTATTTTCCACTCACATGTGTGAATACTTTCTCAAACTAAAGGATCTTCCTTATTATTCAATGCTCAATAGCTAACTTTTCTTCCTCCGTTGGGATTTTCTCTGGCGTACTTTATGACAATCTATAACTTTCTCAAGCAATAGACTCTCGCCTACCTAGTGCAACCAGTTTTTTTCCCACAATTGCAATAACTTTTTTTTGCAATAAACTTTTGTGTTACTACAGTGAACTTTTCATCCATTTAACAGACTATAGTGAAAACTAGTGCTTGTTCAACATTTCTACCGCGTCGCGATCGTCCGATTACCATAAATATGGCCATGAACATTTATCCTCAATCCCAATTGATCCTTCCTAAACCTTTTACTAACAAACCATAATAATAAAGTTGTTACTTTAAGTCTTTTTTCAACGAGGTGTCACTCTATAGAAGTGCCCTCACCTTTTTCTTATATAACATTAATTAACTTCTGCATAAATACGTGTCGAGTACACGTTTCAAACTTACATTGTTTCTCCCTTCTAACTAGGGAATACAATTCTTTCAACTCATGAGTGAGTTATTTCGTGGTCTCACGAAAGGGAAACTTGCCCCATTTGTCTCGTGATTCCTACTTAAACAAAGGAAGTCTAGAACCCTCCTTTTGACTTTCTCTTCAGGTTTCACAGTAGGTGACCTGTCCTATTTTGTATAACTATTATAAAAAGTAATTCAGCGTAAATATAAGAAGTTATAGGAACTTCTCTTTCATTCTACTTGCTTTCTTTCTTGTTATTTTCGAAGTTGTAACTTTTTCTAAGATAGGTACTTGGAAATTTATTAAAGTACAAACCTTGTACTTGATTTAATGTCTAACTTTAATCACTTCATTCGTCTTTTTTAAATCTTACAAAGATTTCAGTACATATAAAGGTTTGAAACCTAAAGAATTGTTAATAGCCTGGAGCAAACTTTAAATGTTAGGAGGTCTGCGACCCCAAATTGTTAACAAAAATTGTAACTATATGCTTGTTAAATTTATTAGGCTCTTTTTCATTGTTAAATAAATTCAAGTTCCTTTTTTGACTCATCATTTCTCTAATACTACAGTTAGGCAAGATCCTGGCTTTCCTAACTCTTCCTAGGTTCATGCCCTACTTAATGCAAATAAATCTCTTAATAGGGTTTTCACCACTTGTTGCATTTGAACAAGAACTCTCAGGCATAACTGATGTCAAACTCTCCTCCGATTTCTCCATCCTTTTTCTTTGGTCCGAAACCCATCTCCTTCTCTTTATCATCTTCCCTTGGTGGTTAGGTTATTCCTCAGCCAATAATCTACCCAAAATTTGGTCCCAGATACCCGGGAGAGTCCATTTGTTATTTCTATTCTTTTTCAAGGGTCATTTGACAATACCTTACAAATTATTAATACCTGCTTTGAATCTTTCAGCTATAACTACATCGTGCAAAGCCTGTGAAGTGAAAAGAGGCCGCTCCTGTCTCCTTTGGGGTGTCCCCTTCTTTCAACTTATTTGCTGCTGCCAGCCTGACAGCATTTCCAAGGTTCCACAGTTTCGTGAGTTATACTTTAATCTATTTACTTTGTCATGGCTCCTACTGAAAAGGATGAAACTCTCATTGCCAGGCGTTCTTCATACAAAGGGCAACTCACCAGATTTAGAAATTTCATCAACAAAATAAATCCCGCCGAGTGTGATCTAGACGTCTTGACACAACGCCTTAAGTTGTATGAACGGTCCTATGATTACTACGATCAAATTCAAACCGAGATTGAATCCGCTTGCCCAGAACTTCAATCGGATCGGGACGAGGTTAACCCTTGTATTTTGAAGGGATTGCCAAGGCCCGCCAACTGATCCGCAGTATCTCAGAACCGGACACTAGGGTCATCAATCCAGCCCACTTCGCACCCGCTTCAGTTCATAAGGATAAACCGAAACCTTTGCTTCCTAAGATAAGCCTACCTCACTTCTCAGGCCAGGAAGGTGAATGGTATTCTTTTTATGAACTTAACTGCTCACTTATTCATGAAAACTCAGACGTTGTCGACATTCATAAGTTCTATTTCCTGCGTGCGTCCTTGGAAGGCGAGGCCTTGGCCTTGGTTGAGTCACTGCCTTTAAGCGCAGATAACTACCACATCGCCATTAATCTCCTTAAGGCGGCTTCGGTGGCGTAGTCGGTAGCATGCTGAGCTTCTATGCCCAAGATAGCGGGTTCAAACCCGGCCGAAGCCGTCGGATTTTTTAAGAGCGTTAAAAATCCCTCAGTATGCCTTCCTTCGGAGGGGAAGTAAAGCTGGCGGTCCCATGTCATAGATTTATGGCATGTTAAAGATCCTTCCACTAATTGCACCTGTGTGAAGCTAAATTGGGTAGGTTAAGAACGTAAACAACGCTCTTAGGTTTCTATGTTCGTTGCCGACTGCGGCGGCGTCTAGTAGCTCAGTTCTGAACTTGGCCTAGTAGTCGTTGACGGTGGCGCTTGGCGGCAAAAGTAGGAACTATTTGAAAAATTCTTAGTTGCAGTACTTAAATTAACAAATAGATAACACACACTAATACAGTCATCACAATTAACACTGGTTATCAGACAGATTCTACACACACCCAAAGTACACGGGGCTACATGACCGCGTTGTCGCAGCCCCTAAACTTAAGAACCAACCAACCAACCAATCTCCTTAAAGGGAGATATGGTAATTTACGTTTGTGTGTCACTCGCCACATCCGCTGACTGTTCAACCTGCCAGTCGTCAAACCTAATGACGTCACCTCTTTAAGAGACCTGTTAGACTCCATGTAATTAAACGTTAGAGCGTTATATCAACTCAAGCAGCCAGTCCAAACTTGGGACACCATCCTTATTCATCTAGCTACATCCAGTTTCGATTTCTCGACATTAAAGGCTTGGGAGATCGAACTCACTCGCAAGGAGGAATACTCGTTCGAACACTTCATCTCGTTTCTCAACAGCCGGTGCCAAGTCCTTACAGCACTCTCATTTCAGTGCGAAAATGTCGAAACGAGTCATCAGTGTCACATTTTTGAGAAAAAAAATTGTCTCTTCAAATGGTCATCAGCCCCCATCTGTCGAGAACAAGCAAACCCGTTCTGCTTCTTTCAACCATCCAAGAGAACATATCAGGCCGCTCAACAAATCTTTAAAATGCACGCTCTGTAAAAAGTTTCACAATTTGTACTCCTGCAAATCTTTTAAAGAATTGTCAGTCGAAGACCGAAGGAAGTTTGTCTTCAATAGCAAACATTGCTTCAACTGCTTGACACCTAAGCATTCTTCTTCTAACTGTACGTCTTCCAACCTCTGTTTCCATTGCAAAAATCCGCACCATTCTTTATTGCACGTTCATGATCAATCGAGGTCACCAGTACCCGCTTCATTAAACTCCATGCAGAGCAGCTCCGAACAAACTAATGCTTCTTCCTGCATTTCTAACGCCGAAACTTCTCACAGTGCGCAAGTCCTTTTGTCCACTGTACAATTTGAAATCCAAGATAAATTTGGAAATTGGTTTCGAACCCGCGGTCTTCTCGATTCCGCATCAACTCACAACTTTGTTTCGCAATCGTTAATTAAAAAACTAGGTCTTTCTTCATCGCCTACTCCCATCAATGTATCCAGCATAGACAATTTGAAAACTCAAACCTTGCAGTCTTCAAAATTGAAAATCAGAGACATTTGTCAAAGAAACACCAATCTTAACTTAAACTGTCTCATTCTTACCAGTATTGGCAAGGACACTCCTAGCTGCTCTATTAATACTTCCGGTTTAAAGATTCCTTCGCACTTAAGGTTAGCTGATCCTCAGTTTAATGCTCAAGGTCCCATTGATGTACTTTTCAGGGCCAATGTTTTCTGGAATTGCCTTCGTAAACAGGTTCGCAAGTTATCCTCAAACGTGTTCGCCAGAGACACCGATTTTGATTGGGTTATTACTGGTGAAATCCAACATCCCAGTCTTCAAACCAAATCGCAATGTCATTTTGTTGCTGCTGATATAAATCCCTCTTCTGAAAAGAGAACGCTCATGTTTTCGATCTCGATATATTTGAAAAACACTTGCCAAAACGATGTCTCATTGTAAACAACTACGCCACCTTTGTAAGTTGTTTAAATGGTTTTGCCTTCTTCCCGCATAAAATGGCAATTCAAGTTCGCCTCGCCTTGTGTCACTTAGTTTACTTTCTCATGTCATTTTTTATAGCAGGTAATTGCTTAAACTTCCTATCGAAAACTATCTTCCCCTTGTGTAAAACCATGGCTATCAGTCACCATCTTTTCGCTGTAAGCTATGTTTCACTTCTTTCGCTATTTCGTAGGATGGCCACGGCCGACTCCTTCCCCCTTCCTCACAATCGGAAGCCGCTTTTGAAACCGTTTGAAAATCTGAATTCTCTAGCATCTAGAATAACTTTTCTTATGCATAAACTCCTTCTCAATGTCCCAGCTTCTCTTCTTTGTTCGGAAGAATTAAGCTTTTTTCTGTTGAAAATTGTCGGATTCCGTGATCCTCAAAATTATGCGAAATTGATTTCTTACTTTATTTCATATGTCTCTAAATTGGTTTTTCACGTCCAAGCCACGAATGACTGCATGCCGTGTAACCTGAATATCCGCTTCAAGTCTCAGCTGATTTCACTTGTTTTGTGTGTCTATTTCGAACTGCTTCTTTGTCAATCGTGTTTGTGTACAAGCTCGGGTAAGGCCAAGCTGCTGTTTATTTCCTTTATGCTTGCCCAAGGTCAGAGCAAGTTTTCCTTACCTCAACTCTGGCTGACTGCCAACCATTGTCTTGCGAGTTGCTTCCGTAAGTTCAGAAGCTGCTCACCTCATTACCAAAATAAACTTGTTCCGGTCAAGGACTCTTTCAGCTATTTATATTCGTTATCTCGCTGTACTATGTGGGTCACGGTCGTTCATGCTTATGTCTCCCACTTTCTCACGCTCGTATCCTACAGCTGCTTCGATTCCTGTTTCACAACATCGTTGCATATTTTTTACACGCTCATGTATTGCACTCTGCTTACATATTTTGCAATTTTATTGTTCATTGATGAACAAACTTGTTTTTTCTTGTCGTTACATTCGATGTGTTTTTGCATGTATGCTTGTTATGTCAAGTTTCTCGCTGACTTAAGTATTTTCCTGATTAACCCCTTTGATGCTTATTATAACTTGAGGTCATTGTTTATGGCTACTAGATTGTTGTTACCTATGGCGTTCTTGCCTCCTACTCGCATAGTTTCTTTGTTTATTTGGTATATTCTTATCCTTAATCGATGTACTTGTTTCTATACGCTTTGTTTAAACTTGTTAATACTCCTTTCGCATCTTATCGCGATCTTTACTAGAGCTATATTTCCCGCAGCTTCTAGCTACTTTGTGATTGAAGGTGTTGTTAATTCTCGTCTTTTAACTCCGCTTTCCAATGACCCTGATGACCTGCTTCCACTCACACCTGGTCACTTCTTTATAGGCACTTCTCTTTCTGCCCCTCCTCCCCTTTCCAGCTCTTACAGGGATTCTAATCTACATATTGTTTGGCGTAAACTTGAAGCCCTTCGCAATTCTTTCTGGAAGAGGTGGAACTTGGAATATTTAACTTCCTTGCAACGGAGACAGAAGTGGTTTCTTTCCAGTCCCGACATTAAAGTGGGGGACTTGGTCTTGGTCAGGGATGTTTCTCCTCCCCTGGTCTGGATTTGTTGTAGAGTGACCGAGTGTTATCCTGGAAGGGATGGGAGAGTCAGGGTGGCCAGAATCTTGACCACTAATGGTCAGATCACAAGACCACTGTCTTAATTGCTCCATTACCTTTAAATGTTTAACTGTTTATTTTGTTCTCTGTTGGTGTTACCACTCCCAGCTTGGTGTATTCTTGGAATACACGGTATGATAGAGTATATTTTTAATGCTCTTTTCTTGCTCATTCCTTCCTTTTTATCAAACACCAACAGTGATCTTCTAGTTTCTCTTTGGTGTTCATGTCTCTTATGTCATTTGTGAGTCTGTTCTAGATATATATTTTCCATGACCCACCTAGCGTCTTCTAGCAGCGAATCTCTGAAGTTCCTCAATTCTTCCCTGTACAAGAGGACGTCCTTATCCATCTGGCCACCAGATCTCGTCGCCATCGCCAGCTATCATCTCCGTGATCAAGAGAACTTCGTCTACTTTTTCACCCACCAGGCTGCGTCGCCTACTATCAACTCTTTGAAGACCATTTCCTCAAGAGAATTTAACTTTTGTATGTTGGTGATGCTTATATGTCTTCCTTTTGTCTCCTACCCCCACTCTTTTCCCCCTTCCTGGTCCCTCTGCGCTTCGCTGAGTGGGTCTCACTTGTACGTCGACCGTCGACTCAGTCAAGGCTCAACTACAGCCAGCCTCCTGAACCCAAGTGGCATTTTCTTCATTCTACGCCATGTTGGAACTCTAATGTAAACCTTCAAAGGGAACTTCACCATCGCTATGCAGCAAAGATAAGTACAGACTTCAGGTTTTAACCTCATTCTCATCGGTTTAATATCTACATGCTTTTAAGGATAATTTTATAGACAGTGTGAGATTACTATATTTTGGGGCAATAATCATCCTTCGCGGGATTTACCATGTTGGGCTTTTGTCTGTCTAAGCCAACCTTCATAGAAAGTAGCTTTTCTTAAGCTAATTAAATGAGAAATCTTCTCACAACGTGGGATACCGATGAATACCCACTGTGTATCCAATATTTTGCTCGTTCCACCGCTGGAATAACTTTGGCCCTATTCTTCAGTCAAAATTGCTCTGGAACCTTCCAGAATCTACCAGTCACGCCGTCATGTATTTTCCACTCACATGTGTGAATACTTTCTCAATCTAAAGGATCTTCCTTATTATTTAATGCTCAATAGCTAACTTTTCTTCCTCCGTTGGGATTTTCTCTTGCGTACCTTATGACAATCTATAACTTTCTCGAGCAATAGACTCTCGCCTACCTAGCGCAACCAGTTTTTTTCCACAATTGCAATAACTTTTTTTTGACATAAACTTCTGTCTTACTACAGTGAACGTTCCATCCATTTAACAGACTATAGTGAAAACTAGTGCTTGTTCAACATTTCTACCGCGTCGCGATCGTCCGATTACCATAAATATGGCCATGAACATTTATCCTCAATCCCAATTGATCTTTCCTAAACCTTTTACTAACAAACCGTAATAATAAAGTTGTTACTTTAAGTCTTTTTTCAACGAGGTGTCACTCTATAGAAGTGCCCTCCCCTTTTTCTTATATAACATTAATTAACTTCTGCATAAATACGTGTCGAGTACACGTTTCAAACTTACATTGTTTCTCCCTTCTAATTAGGGAATACAATTCTTTCAACTCATGAGCGAGTTATTTCGTGGTCTCACGAAAGGGAAACTTGCCCCATTTGTCTCGTGATTCCTACTTAAACAAAGGAAGTCTAGAACCCTCCTTTTGACTTTCTCTTCAGGTTTCACAGTAAGTGACCTGTCCTATTTTGTATAACTATTATAA
Source organism: Meconema thalassinum (assembly GCA_946902985.2). NCBI lineage: Eukaryota > Metazoa > Arthropoda > Insecta > Orthoptera > Tettigoniidae > Meconema > Meconema thalassinum. The sequence goes on along the minus strand of OX336388.2, from coordinate 1,606,698,517 downwards.
AAGTAATTCAGCGTAAATATAAGAAGTTATAGGAACTTCTCTTTCATTCTACTTGCTTTCTTTTTTGTTATTTTCGAAGTTGTAACTTTTTCTAAGATAGGTACTTGGAAATTTCTTAAAGTACACACCTTGTACTCGATTTAATATCTATCTTTAATCACTTCATTTGTCTTTTTTAAATATTACAAAGATTTCAGTACATATAAAGGTTTGAAACCTAAAGAATTGTTAATTGCCTGGAGCAAACTTTAAATGTTAGGAGGTCTGCGACCCCAAATTGTTAACAAAAATTATAACTATATGCTTGTTAAATTTATTAGGCTCTTTTTCATTGTTAAATAAATTCAAGTTCCTTTTTTGACTCATCATTTCTCTAATACTACAGTTAGGCAAGATCCTGGCTTTCCTAACTCTTCCTAGGTTCATGCCCTACTTAATGCAAATAAATCTCTTAATAGGGTTTTCACCACTTGTTGCATTTGAACAAGAACTCTTAGGCATAACTGATGTCAAACTCTCCTCCTCTTTCTCCATCCTTTTTCTTTGGTCCGAAACCCATCTCCTTCTCTTTATCATCTTCCCTTGGTGGTTAGGTTATTCCTCAGCCAATAATCTACCCAGTAGTATTTATGTTTAGGCCTAATCATGATTATATTATAATACAATATTATAATATAATCAGTATTATCTGTAAAGAATACTAGTGTTGGCAACAATGTAGGCACGGTTGACGCTGTTGGCATTAATCATGGATTTACAACTGGCGCATGCGCCGCGTGATCTTGTCAACTTTCCAACCTCAAAGGTTGTTTGTTTGTATTGCTTGTATTGCGTGGCAACTGTATGATTTGTGAAAATGTGTCTACTTTAGATATTTTAACATGAACAAAAAATTAAGTGGTTAAGAATTCAGGAAATGTGCTGCTAAGAAGGAAAGTGACAAACAAGAACTTTTAAAGAAAATGCCTAAAATTGCATCGTTCTTTACACATAGAGCTACAACTATCACGCCTATTGCCAATTCAAACAAGGAAACTCTATGCCTAAACGATCTCTCTCAAGGTACACTTACTTTGAATTTTCCCAATAATGAAGCTAATACAGACACAATTATTTCCAATAATTATGAAAATTCAGATGACGAGATTGTTTCTGAATCAAAATCTGATAATATGTTGACTTTTACTTGTAACATCAATGACCCTGCAACATGGGATGTCACTTTGCCTTCAACTATAGATTTTATTGCGAACAATCCCCCAAAACAAAACATTCAAGCGTGTTTTTCTAGATCTGAGCGTATTTACAATTAATTAATTATTAATTAAATATTTAATGCAGCCAATGGCCATACAATAATAATATAGATATAGTGGTCAATGTATAGTTCTATAGTTCATATATCACTTAACTATTACAAAGTTTTGTCAACGCAATTTTCCTGCTTTTGCATTTTATCTCATGATATCTATCACATTGGTCACCACAGAGTTTACGCTGGCACAGGTCACTTGGTTCACGGTAGGTATCTCTTTTACAGATTTTGTAGTGAAAACCATGGTCCGCAAAGCGAGTCATGGTGTGCCTCAGTTTATAGTTAGCCGTTATACATTCCCTGTCTATCATCGCGTCTGTGGAGAAGAAATCTATACATATATCATCCCTTTTGTCCCGAAGTTCTTGTAATAGGCTCTGGTATGCTCCTGTTGTGGGCAATGATAATTCAAACCTGAGATCTTCAATGTAGAATGGTTCTCTGGCCAGCAGGTAAACCAATCGCGATAGGGTAAATTTAGAGACTCCTAATGCTTTTTTTTAGAAATCTAGCCTTTACCTTTTCAATTTATTTGACGTCCCTCTTTTGCAGTTGGTCCCAGATTAATGTCAGGCCGTAAGTTAATATCGGTGAGATCATTCGCTTAAATATTTTCAACGCAGTTTCTAATTAAATTTTCTGTATATTCCGAATGCTGTTCATGGCAGAAATTGCAATTGCCACTTTTTCTTTGATGTGGAAGCTGAACGTGTTTCCGTTTGTCTGTACTGTTAATCCAAGATACTTAAATTGTGAAACAACTGTCAGTGGTTCTCGTCTGTAGTATATTATATCACTGGCTGCTGGCCGACCACCTTTCCTGAAAGTCATTGTCGCAGTTTTCTTCTCATTTAATTGAAATCCGTTGTGTATAGCCCAAGATGTTAGTTTATTGAATGCTTCTTGAAGTTCTTTTATATCACGAGACACCAGTACCATGTCGTATGCATACATTTTCACATTTCCTGAAGCAACAACCCTGGGAATATCCGCAGTCGGAATATTGAAGAGCAATGGACTGATTGGATCGCCTTGTAATACTCCGATCCTCTGCTCTATTGGTTCTGACATGTCCACATTGTCATCTATCTGCATCATGTTGTTATTCAGAATATTTCTTAAAAGTTTTGTTATGTGGTTTTTACCAGTAATTGCTTCTATTTTCTCAATAATCATGGCCCTATCTAATAAATCAAAAGCTTTCTTATAATCTTCGAATACAGCATGTAGCTTTCCTTTAGGAATTCTTAATGCGTCTTTGATCTCTTCTAAAATACATTTTATTGCCTGTAAGGTTGACTTTCCTTTTGTGAATCCAAACTGCTCTTCCGGTATTTATCCCTCTATTAGTGTGTATAGACGATCTGTCAGCAGTTTACTTAGTATTTTGAAAGCTGTACATTTTAGGGGTATGCCACGATATGAATTCGTATCTTCCACGTCTCCCTTTCCTTTGTATAGTACTTTAAGTGTGGCAGTTCTCCAATTTTGAGGAACTAAGCGTACACTTACTGTAAGACTGTTTGAATGTACACTTTCCAACGGTGAATCTTATGTTAGAGATTGGCTGATCTACTCACAATCGCTGGAAAAGTCTTTTGTATTCCTTGCTGCTTGTTTCAGCCGTTGGACAAGAAAACTGGATTTTCATCCGGGTTCAATGATTGGAAAGATGGAAATGAGTTGATTAAACAATATGAACAATCAGCAGACCATCGTTCCAACATGCTAAGTTACAATAATAGACGAAAACACTAAGATGAAATAAATACTCTTTTTTCAACCCAATATGAGCAGGGGGTCACATATTGGCGACGTGTATTACTCAGAATTGTGTCTGTTGTGAAATTTCTCTCAGTTGGAGGGTTACTATTTCAAGGTGGCAATGAACGTTTAGGATCTATCTCTAATGGTCTGTATCTAGGATGCCTTGAGTTGATAATTTAAGCGATATCGACCCTTTTCTTTCCCAGCACCTTGCTCAGTATGGGAACAAAGGGCTAGGACGAGTGTAATACCTATCAGCTCAAACGTGTGACGATTTCATCAATGTTATGTCAGACTTAGTGCTGCAAACAATGATAACGGATGTCAAACAATCTCGCTACTATGCCCTCATTGTGGAGAAAGCGAATTAAAGCTCGTTCGAGCAATCTACTTCCTGTAGAGAATAGACAGTGTTTTGATTTAGAAAATAGACAGTGTTTTGATTTACATAGCTTTGGTTTTGTTATCTTTGAGTGTAGTGTCTTTGGAATGTCTTTGGATGCGATGTTGAGTTGTGTTAATAAAATATTGATTACTGTATATTAAAATGATTTGGTATGGTAAATAACTGGCGACCGTGACAGGACTACTGGCAATTTCAACATCAAATAATTAATCAGAACAACGATGACCGAACGTCGAATATTACGCGGCGTATTTACACGTGAAGTGAATAAACTTGAAGAACTGTTGGCGCTTGCTGCTGGTGACCACGTGGAGATTCGTAGCAGATATGCTTCACTTGTGGAACGCTACGAGAAGTTAAAATGTCTGGATGATAAAGTATACAATGAGCTGCTGCGTAAGGAAGACCTTGAAGACATCGTGCTTGAAACAGAGATCAACAATTGCAGTGAGTACGAATTGAAATATTTTAAGGTCAGGGAAAAAGTGCAGGCCTTACAAGTTGGAGATCAAGCCGTTTCTGAAGCTAATACGAGTAACTGTTCACATACTTCTAATCAGAGACTACTAAGACTACCAAAACTAGAACTGAAAAAATTTGATGGAAACGTGAAGTGCTGGATTGGGTTTTGGGCGCAAGTTACTAACATACATGAAGATAGCAGCCTTAAAGATGAAGAAAAATTGTTTATTTGATTCAGTGTATGGAACCTGGTTCGTGTGCTCAGAAGTTGGTAGAAAACTTTCCTCCTTCAAAGGAAAACTACAAAAAGGCTATAGAATTGTTGAAGACTAGGTATGGGAAGGATGAGTTACTCATCGAATACTATGTTAGGGAACTTTTATCCTTGGTGTTAAAGAAGGATAGTTTAAGGTCCATAGCCCAACTGTATGACAGTCTGGAGGGACAGTTGAGAGCACATGATTCCTTGGGAGTAACAAAGGAGAAATACGCTGCAACGTTATTTCCACTAGTAGAGAGTGCCTTGTCAGTGGTTATGTTTAGAACTTGGGACAGGTATCGTGTATCAAAAGAAACGTCTACCAAGGAACCTGACTGTTGCTTGAGTGAATTGTTAGCCTTCTTAAAAACTGAGGTAGAAGGTGAAGAACGGCTTAAGCAAAGACATAGTACTTTTGAAGTTAACGAGAGGACGGATCGAGTTAAGCAAGACGATATGACCAAGACTAAGAGTAGGGACGTACCTTCAGCGGCTTCTTTAATTTCAATAGAGGATGTTTCAGTCAGTAAGGGAAACAGAAATGACAAAGATACAGCTTGTATTTTCTGTGAACACCAACATATGGGCTGAAGAAGGAAACATGTCAAGTTTCCGAAACACATACCTATAGTATTTTTAGTAAAGTAAAGTATTGATTTGGCGAGTGTAAATTGTGTTATACATCTTGTATATTCTGTAGCAGAACCTCACATCTTTTTCAAGACTGTGCTGTACCTATTGATTATTCTCAAGAAGAACGCCAAGGAACGTTAAAGAAAAAGGAGCTTGTTTTAGGTGTCTACGACCGGGACATGTTAGTGTTAATTGTAAGATGTTTGTGAAGTGCCCATTTTGCAAGGGGAAACATTACGCTTTGATGTGTACGAAGACAGTCTCAGATGAACCAAAAGGTGATTCGGTTCCAAAAACAGTTAGCATGATGGCAGGTAGTAATAAAGGACATGTGACCTATATGCAGACTTTAGTTGCTAGAGTAGTTGTTGGTGGATCCACGCTCAGAGTAAGAGTTATGTGTGATAGTGGATCGCAGAGAAGCTACATAAAGAAGTCTTCTGCTAAGAAATTAGAGTTGGAACAAACTGGAAAGGTAACACTAAGTCAAGAATTATTTGGAGGTAGGAAAACAGCACCTGTTTGTTTCGAGTCATATCAAATAACTTTGCTGGGTATGAACGAGGAAAACAGATGTGAGGTTGCAGTGTTAGGTTCCGATAGTATCAGTGGAGGTGCCCCCCTAGTTGATGCTGACTTGTTTAATTTACTGAGGCACAAGGGAGTAGAACTTAGTGATGTTGGCCAAGATAATGGTGGCAACGGTACTGACATACACGTATTGTTAGGAGCTGACGTGTGGGCTCAGATAATCACGCCAGACTTTGTACATGTAAACAAGAGTCTAGTAGCTGTGAGAACTTGTTTAGGGTGGACACTTATGGGCTCTTCTGAGATCACCTCAACTACTGCCTCGTCTTACACTCTACTTACTTTAACTCAATCAACAAGAGTGGTGGATTTGTGGGAAATTGAGACTTTGGGTATTAAAGACCCTGGCGAACAGATAAAAAGGAAGAAAGGGAACAACAAGTTCAGATGTTTTTCGATAGGACTGTGAAGAGAGAAGAGGAATCTGGGCGCTTCATTGTCAAACTACCCTGGATTGATGGTTGTACTTCTCTGGAAACGAATCGTGAAATTTCTCAGAAACGATTATTGAACACTTCAAGAAAGTTACGAGGGATGCAGAAATTTCGGGATTATGATGAAGTGTGACAGGAATGGGTAAACAAAGGAATTATTGAAGGTGTTGAAAACGAGGTTTTGAACTTACACATTATTTGCCTCATAGAGCTGTGCAGAAAGATGGTGGCACTACAAAGATAAGGCCGGTGTTCGATGCTTCCAACAAAGACAGAAATGGTCATTCCTTGAATGATTGCCTCGAGCCCGGACCCAACCTCATCGACCTTGTTCCATCAGTGCTGACCAATTTTCGAACCTATCCTATAGGTCTAATAGCTGATATAGAGAAGGCATTCCTGCAGATTATAATTGATCCTGAAGACAGGGATATGCTCCGTTTTCTCTGGTGAGATAATGATAAGATCACCACTTTTCGACATTGCCGGGTGGTTTTTGGTGTTTGTTCCAGTCCCTTCCTATTGGTTTCCGTACTGAACAACCTTCTGGACGAGCCCCCACTCATTTGAAGGAAGTAGCTACAAAAATGAAACCTGCATTTTATGTGGACAACTGTCTTACTGGAGTCGCTTCAAAGGAAGAAATTGGACCCTTTATTTTAAAGGCACAAGAATTGATGTTATCCCCAGTTTTCAATTTGAGGGATGGGTGAATTCCTTTGATTGTGGTGTTGGTAAAACTGAGAATGTCTTAGGACTTCGTTGTTATTGCGACGTAGATGAACTTGGATGTAACTTCAGCCCGACTACAGGTTTAGTAACCCGAAGAGTGGTACTATCCAGCGTGCAGAAAATATTTGATCCGATTGGATTTTCGACCCCAGTAACTCTGGTTCCCAAGCTCATTCTACAGAAGACATGGCAGAAAAGTATAGGATGGGATGAGGTTTTCCCAGGGGACATTTGTGAGGAATTCTGTCGATGGACCCAGCAGTTGCAATACCTACATGACTGTCGGATACCTAGAAGGATTTTCCTGAACGACAACAGCACTTTGCATGTATTTGTCGACGCTAGCAAAAAAGCGTTTGGTTGTTGCGTACTTCTGAGAACGGAAGAAGAAGGTAAGATCTAACTGAGTCTTCTGATGGCTAAATCTAGATTGGCGCCTCTCAAATAACTGACACTACCCCGCCTTGAACTGATGGAAGCGCTCTTTGGAGTTAGAATGTCTCGGTTGAGCCTTCGATGCCTACACCGGAATGACATACACACAGTGTTTTGGTCCGAATCAACAGTAGTCTTGGCTTGGATTGCTAATAAAGGGTTTTGGTCGGTGTTCGTAGAGAATCGGGTTAAGGAAATTCATGAGTACAGTAAGGCTAGTTCATGGAGACACATACCGGGAAGCCTCAATTCAGCAGATCTCCTGTCTGGAGGGTGTTCACCAACACAACTTTGGAGATCCAGATGGTGGGAGGGTCCGTCTTGGCTTAAATGTAAAGAAGAAGAATGGGTATGTAATCGTCCTGAACCAATGTGGGAAGAAGTCAACAGGGAAAGGAGGAAAACAGTTGTAGCTGCTAAGAACACTGTTGTGCAAACGATTTTACTGCAATTAAGTTCACAATTCTCTGGATACATCAAAATCGTTAGGACCATTACTTGGATTTTGATTGAAACAAAGGAATCGTAGAGACCACGTATCTACGAAAATTGATAGTGAAGAGTTTCTCAATGCTGAAAAGAAACTGTACTTCCTTATCAAGAATGAAACGCTTTATGAAGGAAAGAGAAAATAACAATTGAAGAATCTGGAGGTGTTCACAGACGATGAAGGAATTCTACGCATGAAGTCCAGAGTCATTGATTCTGACGACCCTCCTGAGTATACCTATCCAGTTGTACTTCCTTCAAAACATGTGATGGTTGAAAGAATGATTGAACAATTTCATCGATTCCATAACCATGCTGGGAGGAATAAACACAGCTTGTTTTGTTGCGCCAAAGGGTTTGGATCATTAGAGGAAGAAAGACGGAGGCAGCAGTTGTTCGGAAATGCGTGATCTGTCATCGTAACTCGGCTAAGGGTTTTGAGGTACCTTTTCCTCCGTTGCCACAGGATCGAATCAAGGCATCGAGTGTTTTCCAGATCACGGGCACAGACTTGGCCGGCCCTGTGTTTCTACGTGGAGGAGAAAAGGGATGGATTGTGATATTCACTTGTGCGGATTATCGGGCTGCACATCTGGAATTGATCACTTCACTTAGTACGGTAGCATATATCCAAGCACTACGACGATTTATGGCAAGAAGAGGAAGTGTGAATACCATATATTCGGACAATGGGTAGAAATTCACAGGACTTCGCAGAACCATGGAGCAATTGAATTGGACTGAAATAGTGAGGACGTGCAGCCTTCTGAAGATTAAATGGAAGCTGAACACTCCCACTGCAACCTGGTGGGGAGGATTCTGGGAAAGGTTGATTAAGATTCTAAAGGATTTGCTTCGCCCTAATTTGGGTAAAACTTGCCTAAATTATGAGGAAATGTGTACTCTTCTGTGCGATTGTGAGAACCTGATGAACAACCGACCTTTGACTTATCTTTCAGAAGAAGATGAACTCAAGCCACACAGACCCTCCATGTTCCTACTGTACCCGTTTCCAAGACCTCACGTCGGCCCGGAAATCAAACGTGATGTCCAAGAAATGGTACATGGTCGTAACAAAACAAATTAGGAGTCCCTGAAATATATATCCGGAAAAACTACCAAAAACATCAACTGAGAACACGGGCAGGCAAGAGATCTAATGTCTTGGGTCGTTTAACGGGATAGGTGAGATAGGTTGCCTCAGATATATATCTCTCCAAATATAATAGGATAGTATCACTCAGTCAGGAAAAGGAACAAGCTGCAGGAATAATTTAAGATAACTAAGATAAAATGGTCTCTCTTTATTTAAGAGCAGACGAACACAAATAAATATACCCTCCTTAAAATCGAATTGGTTCAATCTTATGTTGGGATCGTAGATCCAAAAGTCCTAAACTGCCAATTCGACTTTCCTATTGCACTTGGGGTAATGCGATATGAAATAAAGTTCCAGTGTTCGTTGGTTTAGCTGAATGGTAAATAAAATAAAATCATTGCACTTCACTGTCACTGTTTCAGCTTGGAATAAATTGAAATAAGTTGTAAATTGTAACTTCACATTCCCCTCAAAAATCTAACTTATCACACATTTAAACTAACATATTTTAAGGAAAATAAATTAATCAATTACGAGAATATTATCTAACAAGGATAAATCGTGATTTAATTTAAATTGCAATAAAAATAGAATTAATTAGCAAATATTATTTACATTGAGCATTCGACATTGGTGTGGAATACTGTTCAAGTAATGTCCAATATCTTCCATGTAGTAACTATTGTTCATTCATAATTATTCCAATCGACGATTATATTACATCAACCTGCTAATTGTTGTTAAATTCCACAATTCAGTTCCAATAAATTATAATCCATAAATTCTTATAATATCTTCCATTTATTATTATCATGAGGGTGATGCATTGATTAATTAATATGGCAAAATTCATTCATTAATAGGTTATAGATTACTTCATTTAAATGTTTTCCTTTCGAAGAGAAGATCGAATAAAGAAGATTCATATTTATTGTTAATATCTCTATAAGCTCTTATATCAATATCCATTATTTTACAGCCTTTAATATATATTTTATTATTATTATTCATCGCATTCATTAAACATGCTTATCGCAATAATAATCTCTGGATTGTGTTCACAGACACCTCCTAGAAATCTTCTAATCACAAAAATCAATCGTGAAATACATATTTTCACTGCCTACAAAATGAGGTATTTCTATCATAATTATTGAATGGATCAACTGACTCGCATTCAAATGTTGCAACTATAGGACCACCTACGTAAGAAGTGTCCACAACATAAATCAAATAACATGCATTCATGTATAAATAGGCTGCTGCGTAAAGATATCATAAGAGAATTAGCTTATTATAACATAAGTAATCGAATCATTAATTCAGAATCTTCCAATGCTCAGTTAATCAAATAGGAAATCAATAAATTATTATCTGAAATTATTCTTCAAATTGCTGTCATAAATTGCCACACAAATGTGATTATTATCGTTGATAATCAACCATTAATTAATAAATATGAATGTCACCTTTACTTAAATAAATTAGATATTATTATTATTATTATTATAATCCATCATAATGAATCCAATTATTAACTTTATCAACCATCGCTGTCAAAGGTCGGGAAATGTCGCTGACAATCGCATTCAAAAGATTGTGGGAAAATATTCTTAAATAAAAATAATAATTATTATAAAAAAAAAAATTAATTTAATGTATCAAAGAATTAAATAATTATTAAGTTATTATCTCTATAAGAAAAATTTATGAAATACTAATAGCAATAACTAACTCTTAAGGTAGCTCTTTTATGTTTGAAAAATCAGGAATAAATATAACAGTCATCAGGAAATAAAATCAATCATGTTTCATGGTGTTGGTTGGCATGTTGTATTATGGATGTAATGTTTCACTGCCCTTGCACATGGAGTGAAGATCACCGATGACGAAAGATGTCTTGAACTTTTTAGACCTCCGTTTAATGAAATTGGAAAACTCCAACATCATCTTGATGACTGTAAGTTGGTGAGTTTGCTGATCTCGGTGTTCATCAAAGCCTATAAGTTTCCCCTCAAATTGTCTAAGCTGATCTCATCTTGATTGTGTAAAAGCTATCATACGATCCCACGAAGAAAAGTTTATTGTGTATAAAGAGCATTCTGGATAATTCAGGTTCCTCAAATACAATTTGACTGTTTGCTACTGCTATCTGAATAATGCACATCTTTAATAGTCTTGAAATTCAATTTATATTAATAGTGTTCTGCTCCTCAATGTTTATTTGAATGTGAATATTGCAGTAATAACTTCTTAATGTGTCATAGGACTTCACCTAGTAGGAGTGCGTTTGCATGTATTGATTTGAAGTGTTCATGACGATTTCATCATGAAGCTGTAATTGTTCCTCGTGTAGTGTGATAATGTAAGGAATGGTTCTACTCACAGAAATCTCCGATGCACTCACACGAATATCACTGAATTTATCACTAGTTTCAAACACTAGACCGTTTGAGCGTTTATTTCAATCGAACACATGTTCACTTAAGCAATCTGATGCCGTGCGATTTGGAAAAATCATAAACGTCGGTTTAAAATAGGCTAGTGTTTTTCAGCGTGAACTCTCTCCGAATGACAGCCCGCGATGCGTTGCAAGGAACAGGTGACGATCTCTCCCCTCCTATAATCACGTGGTGTAGTCGGGGAGAATCGGACCTCCCTTCCCAGTGACGTATTACGACGTAACTCAAAGTGCAGTATTACACAGGTGATATTTAAATAATATTCAGCCGTTGGTCGATTGGTATCTTCTATTATACATATTCTGCCAATGCATGAAGGTAAAGCTGAAATCAATGAAGCGTTGTAAAAAGATTATATTTCATAAGTTAGAAAGACCGGTGTCTCCTTGCTGTGTCCAGCCAGGCTGAAGCTAGGCTATAAAACTCGCTCCAAAGTTCATTATGCACTCGTCCAGTCACGAGCCTATGATCCCGCTGTTGTGACGTATTAATGAGCGTAACTCAAAATGCGATTTCGGTCACTAATTCCCCTCTCCTCGTTTTTTTTATAAGAGAACTGAAGAGAACTTATAGAAACCTTGTCTTCTTAATAATGTGACGAAATTTAACATCAAAGAAATCTCATTCTACTTTCTTGAAATAACGTCTGAGATTTGCTGAGTTGTAATTTCCAATGATACGGTTGGATTCAATCTCTGCTACTCGGTAGCTGTTGTTCCCAAAGACTGTAACTATATTGTATGGACCAGAAAAGAGTTTAGCAAATTTGCTGTAAATCCTCATGGGTAGGTTTGAAGATACTGGTCTTCTGATAAGAACAAGATGCTTCTCACGCAATGGTTCACTAAATCGGCTACCAGCATGTCTCTTCTGTCTCTTAACCGCTTGTTTTTCCAGACTGGCTTTGGCCAATTCTACTCTCATGGGTAAAGATGGAGAAATTTCTGGTGGAATTGTGATGATACCATCCCAGACTCTCTGAGGCTTTCGTCCAAAATGCAAAGTGTATGGAATTTGAGATGTACTTTCGTGGACTCTCTTGAGACTCTCTTCGATTATAGGAATAACTTTCATCCATTTTTCGTGTTCATCAGAGCAATATAAACGACAAAACTTTCCAATCTCCGACATAATTCGTTCTGCCGGGTTCCCTTCAGGGTATCTAATGGTGTTGAGAATGTGTTTGACCTCAAGTCGCTGCATAGCCTCTTGAAATTCTAAACTAGTGAACTGACTACCATGATCACCCAGTAGGAACTCGGGTTTCCCTGCTTCACGAAAAACACAGTTCTACAATCGTCTGATAACGTATCGTGATGTTGCTTTCTGGATTGGGTGAAGCATGACCAGCTTTGAGAACACGTCCATCGTTACCAGAATGAATTGGTTACGTCTAAATGACTTAGGAATTGGACCATAGAGATCAGTGGCATATAATTCTCGTGGTTGTGATGGAATTATCGCTTTCGGCTGTTCTTTGGCGAGCTTTGAGGCATATTTACTACGCTGGCAGCTATCACATGTTCTGATGAACTTTCTTATAGACTCTCGCATCGTTTTCCAAGAAAAAGCTTCTTTCGCTGCATGCAAAGTCTTATCTACTCCTGCATGACCAATAGATCGGCGTATGAGCCAAATAACTTTATTTACTAGTTTAGGAGGTATTACCGTTCTGAGGCGCGAATGATCCCTGTCCGTGAATTTGATCACCAAGTCTCCCACGATGTGATAATCTGTCGCTTCTTAGATGTTCGGTCATAATTCGGATCATCCTGGTTCATCTTATTCTTAAGGAAACGGTAGATATTCCTCAGCGGTGCATATCTCTTCTGTGATATAGCTAAGCTCCTCAGTTTTTCAAGAGTCTCCCTATTATCTGGAACACTTTCAATAAGATGGATCTCTGTATCACAAGGATTTCGGCTAAGGACATCCGCCAATAGATTCTGCTTACCCGGACGATGAATAATTTCCACGTCGAATTGCTGTAAGAATAACGTCCATCTTGTAATTCGATCATTTGCACGATCTGATTTCATCATAAACTGTAGAGCTTGATGATCCGTAATCAGAGTTACTCTATATCCTATACGGATCCTTTTCCATGTTTGAAGCGCATAAATCGCTGCTAAAGCCTCCAGCTCAGTAACGTTGTAATTAACCTCATGGCTTTTCAGCTTGCGACTCGCAAAAGCTAGATAGCGATGCTTTCTATTTTCATCCATCTGGTACAGTACAGCACTGATGCCGATTTTTGATGCGTCAGATTCAATGTAGAAGTTCCTCGAAAATTCGGGATATTCCAGTTTGATATTTTCGACAAGCATCAGCTTAGCCCTTTGAAATGCTTCGTTGCACTCCTCGCTCCATTTCCACTTATTGTTGATCTTTAACAAATTCTGAAATGGTGCCATTGTTTCAGTATAATTCGGACAATGTGCGGAAAAGAACTGGCACATTCCCAAGAATTGTCTGACCTGTCGTATCTTCTTTGGCTGCGGAAACTCTGATATTGCCTGTATTTTAGTAGGATTCGGTCTATATCCTGATCCGTCAATAATGTGACCCAGAAATTTGATTTCTTCACGAAAAAACCTACATTTATCATAATTGACCTTGAAATTAGCTTCTTCTAGATTTGCGAATAGCAAATTGAGATGTTCTAAATGTTCTTCCTGATTCGTTGAAGCTATTATAATATCATCAATATAGCTTAATACAAATGCTTTGACTTCTTGTGTTAGATTCGAATCTAATGCTCGAATCATGGCCGGTCCGCTATTCTTCAGTCCAAATGGCATTCTTTTAAAAGCATAGGTAACGTTGTTAAACAAGAATCCAGTGTATTGTCGACAGTTCTCTGATAATGCTACATGATAAAAGGAAGATGTGAGGTCGATTGTCGAAAAATACCGTTTTCCTTCGAATCTTCTCAATAATTCGCGAATCATCGGGGGACGATCGTGTTCCAATAACAATCGTTCGTTAAGCCCTCTTACGTCCAGACATAGGCGTAATTTACCATTCGCCTTCTTGACTACTGCGAGTGGATTGAGAAATGGTGTTGGCATGCGACAAATAATATCATCCTGTTCCATCTGATTAATCATCTCTGCAACTTCAGTCTGCCATTTTTCCGGGATAGGGTACAGTTTCTTCTTGTTAGACATATTGGTTAACTGAATCTCGTATTCGAAGTTTTTGATCAATCCTGGTTTTTCATTAAAAATACCAGAGTATCTCTTTATCAAATCACCCAATTTCTTCTCCCCTTCTGGATCGAGTTTCACTCCATGTTCTAAACGTTGTTCTTCCGCTTCAATCGTATTGATTATTTCATCCCGGATGTTCATATTACCAGATTCCAATTCATTGATTCCTTGAGCATCTTCACTAACTCCCTCGGTGGAAGTAAAACATATCGTCCTGTTCTTCAAATCATTCCGTTATCGGTAGTAAAATCTATTCCGATTATAATATCAAACTTAGAATTCGATATAACCAGGAAAATGTGTTGCATTAGCCTTCCTACAAGAAGTAGTTTTAACATAACTTGTTGTCTACATTAGATCATTCTGTCCGGAATCACTCCCCTAATTTTAACTGTTGAAGCTGGAAGAATGTCAATCTTTCCCTTGGTTTGGAGTAAGTCCAAACACGACTGCGAGATAATTGAAACCATTGCTCCCGTGTCCACCAATGTTCTTATTTTGCATCCCATTATCTCCAAAGCAATAACTGGAAGTTCATATCTCGTCACTCGGCGTACTTCTTCGTTCTCAAATATTAAATCATCATCCTTAATTTCGTAAAGTTCCTGGATTTCTACAATATAATCGGGGATCGGAATATTATCAATTAGTTTCGTTGTTCTTGTTGTTTCTGTTGTTGCTGAATCGGCGTTTTTTTCTAGCTGCGACCCACTAGTGCTAGGATGCTCTAGTGTCTCCTCCTGTGGAGCTGACGGTCGAGTATTCCTAAGTTGCTGAATGTAATCTTGGCTTTCTTTATGCCTATCATCCAGGTTACTATTCTGTTGCCCTTGATTTTGGTATTGTCTGCCGTTATTGTTCATGTGATAATTGTTATACCTCCTATTCTGGTGCCAGTTGTTCCTGCCATTATCGCGATATCTTGAATATCTCCTGTTATACGGTGTTTGTCTCTGATGATTGTATCTATTATTCGGCATTGCTCTAGAATTGTATTCCTGGTAATTCGATCGATAATTTCCATTATTATTTCGTCGATCATAATCCCTCGGTGTTTTCTCTTCTCTATTAGGGGACCTATCCGTCTGAGATGTTCTGTCCATGACTACGGCGTTGATTTCACGGTTTTCTCTTCTATCCTATCTACTGTTCTGAAGACTACTTGTGTGATCTATACGCCTGAGAATCTCCTCACAATCTTGTAGTGTCTCTACTCCGGATGTTATCAACATGCGCTGGATCTCTATAGGAAATTGTCTCGTGATTGATCTCAATAATTCCCCTCGTGATAATGGTGGAGTCAAAAATTGTAATTTGGCGAGCTGTGTAGTGAAATACCCTGCATATTTCGTTGGGTGAGATGTGGCGTATTTCCTAGAATACACGTCTGCCCTGACATCGAATTGTTCCTCCGGACTCCAGAATCGATTTATAAATGCGTGACTAAAATCGTCCATGTTCATAAACGAGTATCGGAATGCTCTAAACCAGCTCAGTGGAATTCCTTCTAACGATCTTTCGACTATTCTTAGCTCTCTTTCCTTAGAAACTCTATTTTCATCCATGTATTCACGAAGGTCCCTTAGAAATTCCATGGGAGTAAGGTTATTTCCCCCATTGAATTTTCTAGGTCTATCATCAATGTTACGGATAATCGTAACATGTCCGGGTGTGGTTGAATTTACTTGAGTAGTATTTTTTTCTATGCCCCCAGATATATTATGGCTATTGGATGGCGTTGATGTTTCCATTATTTCTCGACTCTTATCCGCATTAACTTTCATGTCGCTCAGTTCTGATTCGAGTTTCGAAATACGCATAGTCGTCATATTGTGTTCTAGCTTCAACTTTTCCTCCATCTCTAAAGATGTAATCACTACGCTGCCTTTCACGTGTGTTTCCAACTCCTTACGCATGTCCTCAAAGTTAGTGTCGCATTTACCAGTAAGTTGATCAATTTGTTTCTTGACCCCATCTAACTCTCCTGTACTAGTGTTTATCGCTAAACGTACTCCGCAACTGTTTCTGCGCTCGATTCTTTATTGCTTGTTAGATCGCCACCAAGTCTTTACTTAATCCTTCCAAGTTGTCATTCAATTTGTTTTCTAACGCTCCCAGATTGTCTATGAATTGCGTTTTGACAACATTAATTTGTCCTGACACATGACCGTGTAATTCGTTTCTCAGAGTTTTGAAATTATGCGTCCATCTGGTATCACAAGAGTCTAATTTCTTATCAAGAGCTGCATTGCTTTTCTCAAAATCTACCTTTACTTCCGAAATCTGCAATTGCAAGCGAGTTTCGAGACTTTCAACATCGGTAGTTAAAGCATTACTTTCAAGTGATATACCCTGAATCTCTGATTTAAGAGTAATAATCGATAAATTAATTTCTCCTATATCAGTATTAACCTTTAATACATCGGCTGACAAATTCGATACTTTATTTTTCAGTTCTTTCGTTTCACCCTTTACTTCATCTAAACTATCCTGTATTTCTTCCTTAAATTCCTCAGCTTTCTCAGTTAAGGTTTTCAAATTATTAGTTACAATTTGCACATCATTGGTTAAAGTTTGCAACTTAGCATTTGAAGTTTGCACAGCATTAGTTAAAGTTTGCAACTTATCAGTTAATTCATCCTTATTAGTTGTTAAATCATTATTAAGTTGCTCCTTATCATCAGACATTTGTTGTCGCAACTTATTAAATTCAGCTTGGACTTGAGTTAAGAAACCTCTTAACTCCTCTGGCACTTCCTAAGGCATATCAAAAATACTTAAGAATAGGGAAAAATACGAACTAGATGACCAACCTAGACCATGAGACTAGAAATATTTTTCATGATTTTCAAACATATTTAACGTCTAATAATTAGAGTACATTCATCCACTAAACTCACTCTGGTGAATGAAAAAGAGCAAAAAGAAAAATTATTCATAAAACAACATCGTTCATCTATAATTATTTTTCATCATAGTGAGCTTATAGAAATCTTAATTATCCTGACATTTACTTTACTATTAAATGCCTAACAAAGTGAAATATCGTCATTCTAAACTGAATTAAAAATCCTACTGAATAATACTGTCAGATATCAGAACACGTCTGACTACCCAACTGTCCCATTTTATTGCCTAAATAACAAACGGTTCGATCACTCTCAATTCGAAACCACTATGTTATGCACAAAGAAAATATCCAAACATCAGAACGATTCTCTCTGTTCGTAGCTTTAATTTCAGATATCAGAAGAAAATAGACTCCCAAAGGTACGAATATCTCTGATCGAGGCCTTATAGGTTGGGCGCCACGTCGACCTAATGTACCCATTTCCCAGACCTCACGTCGGCCCGGAAATCAAACGTGATGTCCAAGAAATGGTACATGGTCGTAACAAAACAAATTAGGAGTCCCTGAAATATATATCCGGAAAAACTACCAAAAACATCAACTGAGAACACGGGCAGGCAAGAGATCTAATGTCTCGGGACGTTTATCGGGATAGGTGAGATAGGTTGCCTCAGATATATATCTCTCCAAATAAAATAGGATAGTATCACTCAGTCAGGAAAAGGAACAAGCTGCAGGAATAATTTAAGATAACTAAGATAAAATGATCTCTCTTTATTTAAGAGCAGACGAACACAAATAAATATACCCTCCTTAAAATCGAATTGGTTCAATCTTATGTTGGGATCGTAGATCCAAAAGTCCTAAACTGCCAATTCGACTTTCCTACTGCACTTGGGGTAATGCGATATGAAATAAAGTTCCAGTGTTCGTTGGTTTAGCTGAATGGTAAATAAAATAAAATCGTTGCACTTCACTGTCACTGTTTCAGCTTGGAATAAATTGAAATAAGTTGTAAATTGTAACTTCACATTCCCCTCAAAAATCTAACTTATCACACATTTAAACTTACATATTTTAAGGAAAAGAAATTAATCAGTTACGAGAATATTTTCTAACAAGGATAAATCGTGATTTAATTTAAATTGCAATAAAAATAGAATTAATTAACAAATATTATTTACATTGAGCATTCGATATTGGTGTGGAATACTGTTCAGGTAATGTCCAATATCTTCCATGTAGTAACTATTGTTCATTAATAATTATTCCAATCTCCGATTATATTACATCAACCTGCTAATTGTTGTTAAATTCCACAATTCAGTTCCAATAAATTATAATCCATAAATTCTTATAATATCTTCCATTTATTATTATCATGAGGGTGATGCATTGATTAATTAATATGGCAAAATTCTTTCATTAATAGGTTATAGATTACTTCATTTAAATGTTTTCCTTTCGAAGAGAAGATCGAATAATGAAGATTCATATTTATTGTTAATATCTCTATAAGCTCTTATATCAATATCCATTATTTTTCAGCCTTTAATATATATTTTATTATTATTATTCATCGCATTCATTAAACATGCTTATCACAATAATAATCTCTGGATTGTGTTCACTGACACCTCCTAGAATTCTTCTAATCACAAAAATCATTCGTGAAATACATATTTTCACTGCCTACAAATGTGAAGTATTTCTATCATAATTATTGAATGGGCCAACTGACTCGCATTTAAATGTTGCAACTATAGGACCACCTACGTAAGAAGTGTCCACAACATAAATCAAATAACATGCATTCATGTATAAAAAGGCTGCTGCGTAAAGATATCATAAGAGAATTAGCTTGTTATAACATAAAAATTAATCGAATCATTAATTCAGAATCTTCCAATGCTCAGTTAATCAAATAGGAAATCAATAAATTATTATCTGCAATTATTCTTCAAATTGCTGTCATAAATTGCCTCACCAATGTGATTATTATCGTTGATAATCAACCCTTAATTAATAAATATGAATGTCACCTTTACTTAAATAAATTAGATATTATTATTATTATTATTATAATTCATCATAATGAATCCAATTATTAACTTTATCAACCATCGCTGTCAAAGATCGGGAAATGTCGCTGACAATCGCATTCAAAAATTGTGGGAAAATATTCTTAAACAAAAATAATTATTATTATAAAAAAATTAAATTAATTTAATTTAATTTATCAAAGAATTAAATAATTATTAAGTTATTATCTCTATAAGAAAAATGTATGAAATACTAATAGCAATGACTAACTCTTAAGGTAGCTCTTTTATGTTTGAAAAATCAGGAATAAATATAACAGTCATCAGGAAATAAAATCAATCATGTTTCATGGTGTTGGTTGGCATGGTGTATTATGGATGTAATGTTTCACTGCCCTTGCACATGGAGTGAAGATCACCGATGACGAAAGAGGTCTTGAACTTTTTAGACCTCCGTTTAATGAAATTGGAAAACTCCAACATCATCGTGATGACTGTAAGTTGGTGAGTCTGCTGATCTCGGTGTTCATCAAAGCCTATAAGTTTCCCCTCAAATTGTCTAAGCTGATCTCATCTTGATTGTGTAAAAGCTATCATAAGATCCCACGAAGAAAAGTTTATTGTGTATAAAGAGCATTCTGGATAATTCAGGTTCCTCAAATACAATTTGACTGTTTGCTACTGCTATCTGAATAATGCGCATCTTTAATAGTCTTGAAATTCAATTTATATTAATAGTGTTCTGCTCCTCAATGTTTATTTGAATGTGAATATTGCAGTAATAACTTCTTAATGTGTCATAGGACTTCACCTAGTAGGAGTGCGTTTGCATGTATTGATTTGAATTGCAAAAGTACATAGAGCATACCATTACAGTTGAAGACATATTGGACTCTCAAAATGAAAATTGCCATTTTCTGTTAATGGGCGATTACAATCTCCCGAATATAACATGGTTTCAATCAAATGAAGACTGTATGGGGTTCCTCCCATGTGGAATTATTACTGACAAATCAGAACAAATTATTGACTCCTTTTGCTATCTAAACTTATATCAGTTTAATAACATTCCAAATATTCTTAACCGTAATCTAGATTTAATATTCTCCAATTTTTCCTTAACTGTAAACCCTAGCATAGATGTTCTAATTCCTGAGGATAAGTACCACCCTCCTCTAGATATTGATTTTAAGATGGCGGTTGATCATCAACCTCTTTCAAGTAATTATAGTTATCACAATTTTGATAAAGGTAATTATATCGGTCTCAATAATTACTTAGCTACAATAGACTGGAGCTCTGCATTGAAGGAACAAGATATAAATTCTGCTGTAAGCATTTTTTACTCTATTCTATATGAAGGCATTGATAGATCTATTCCTCTTGCTTATTATAAGGACCCATGTTTCCCACAGTGGTTTAACAGTGAACTAAGAGCCAGTGTCTTACAGAAGAAAGCGACCCATGCCTTATACAAAAAGTCGGGCAGCACTCATGATTATTATGCTTTCTCGGAGCTTAGAGCCAAATGTAAACACTTGTCTAAACTATGTTATACTGAATATTTAAACAAAATTAGATCTAATCTATACAGCGACCCAAAAAGCTTTTGGGCTTTTATCAAGACAAAAAAGAATGATAAAGGTATTCCTGGTACAGTTTATCTTGACAATGTGAATGAAAGTGATGGACCAGGTATTGTCAATCTTTTTGCTAAACATTTCTCCTCAGTCTATAAGGCACCAATCGTTAACACCCAAAAATTTGAAACTCCTTACTCTATTAACGTCTCCACTTGCCAGGTTGAAAAGAGTGATATTTATCACAAATTAGAGAAACTCTCAAATAACAAATCATTTGGTCCTGATGGTCTCCCACCAATTCTATTAAAATCTTGTCGATTCATTATAACAGAACCATTATTCATCTTATTTAACCTCTCTCTTGGAACTGGTAAATTTCCTGATAGATGGAAGAGTAGCTATGTAACTCCTGTCTTCAAATGTGGTGACAAATCCAATGTTAAAAATTATAGAGCTGTTTGTAAATTGTCCTTTATACCCAAATTATTTGAATCTATAATTACTGACAAAATTACACCCCAATTTTCCTCCTACATAATTGAACAACAGCATGGCTTTATGCCAGGTCGTTCAACATGTACAAATCTCCTAGTTTATTTGGAGTACTTACTGAAAGCAGTAGAAGAGCACAATCAAGTGGACTGCATCTACACTGATCTAGCCAAAGCCTTCGACTCTCTCGACCATAAAATTCTTCTTTCAAAATTACAATCTTATGGTATACAAAACCCTCTATTATCATGGCTGTCCTCATATTTAGAAGGCAGAACTCAGATTGTCAAAATACTTAATTTCTTATCTCAACCAATAGTTGTCTCTTCTGGTGTTCCGCAAGGTGCCCATCTTTCTCCATTGTTATTTCTAATCTTTATTAATGATATAAATACAGTTTTCAAACATGCCAAAATCCTCCTGTTAGCCGATGATACAAAGTTCTTTATGAAAGTTCAATCTCTACAGGACTGTATACTTCTTCAGGAAGAACTTTGGCGTCTAGAGGAGTATTGTTCTTTAAATGGGTTACTGCTCAATGAAACTAAATGTAAACTAGTTAGATTCTCAAAGAAGAAACAGAATATTGAATTCTCTTATCACTTTCTATCGTCTACTCCACTTCATGCTGTTAGAAGTATATGTGACCTGGGAGTAAAATTCTCAGACACGCTTAATTTTAATGAGCATATGGTAAATATTAAAAAAAAAAGGCTTTGCAGAGATTAGGTTGCATAACTCGTTATTCCAAGGAATTTTGTGACTCAAATATATATTTCCTACTGTACTTGACCCTTGTCAGACCTTTAATTGAATATTGTACACCGATTTGGAGCCCTTTCAATAAAACACAAATTGAGAGTTTAGAGAAAGTACAACACAAATTCCTACGAATTTATGCATATCGTTTCCTACACCCAATAACGAATCATAACTACACTGAAGTAATGATGCATTTGAAGCTGCCAACTCTTAAATCCCGTCGTGAAAATTTTTATATTCTTAATATGTACAAAATTTTAAACTCTCACATAAACTGCCCAGAATTACTAAATGAAATCAATATATATGTGCCACCCCGTTCGATGCGCAAGCATCATGTCTTTGAAACAAACTGGCACCCAACTAATTATGGTCTAAATAGTCCCATTGACAGAATGATGCGAATCTCTAATGGGGTCAACATAGACTTGTTCAATACCGATGAAAGACCCCTGAGAAAATATCTGTTTTCCTATTCATTAGACAATCTGTATGAATATAGTTGATTGTAATAGTAGGCTACTGTACTTTGTATTACTCTTAATGTCTTTTATGTTGTATAAAAGAAAATGGTGGAAGCCGTCAATAAATATGTATGTATGTATGTATGTATGTATTACGATTTCATCATGAAACTGTAATTGTTCCTCGTGTAGTGTGATAATGTAAGGAATGGTTCTACTCACAGAAATCTCCGATGCACTCACACGAATGTCACAGAATTTATCGCTAGTTTCAAACACTAGACCGTTTGAGCGTTTATTTCAATCGAACACATGCTCACTTAAGCAATCTGATGCCGTGCGATTTGGAAAAATCATAAACCTCGGTTTAAAATAGGCTATGTGTTTTTCAGCGTGAACTCTCTCCGAATGACAGCCCGCGATGCGTTGCAAGGAACAGGTGACGATCTCTCCCCTCCTATAATCACGTGGTGTAGTCGGGGAGAATCGGACCTCCCTTTCCAGTGACGTATTACGACGTAACTCAAAGTGCAGTAATACACAGGTGATATTTAAATAATATTCAGTCATTGGTCGATTGGTATCTTCTATTATACATATTCTGCCAATGCATGAAGGTAAAGCTGAAATCAATGAAGCGTTGTAAAAGATTATATTTCATATGTTAGAAAGACCGGTGTCTCCTTGCTGTGTCCAGCCAGGCTGAAGCTAGGCAATAAGACTCGCTCTAAAGTTCATTATGCACTCGTCCAGTCACGAGCCTATGATCCCGCTGTTCTGACGTATTAATGAGCGTAACTCAAAATGCGATTTCGGTCACACTACAGAGCCTAGAGGGTAATGATGTAACCGACTTAGACAAAATTCTAACCAGCAGTTTAAACGACAGATGGCGTTATCTACAAGCTGTTCGGGAGAGCCTGAGAAATCACTTCAAAAAAGAATACCTGGGCTTTCTCCGATCACGGAGCAAAAGGCAACAGTAATCCATACAAATATGAGACATAGTACTGGTGGAGAGCGACAAGAAACGATCAACTGGCCCTTAGGAAGAGTGTTGGAGAAGAGACAATGTGACTCGTCTGGTTAAAATTAAGACAGCAACTGGCATTCTACTTCGTCCAGTACAGCGACTTTATTCATTAGAGATAAACTGTCTTAACAAAGGTGATTCTATCAACACTTCACAACACCGACTAAGTGAACCGGTCCTTAATGAAGATATTCCCTGCAGTAACTCTGGAACTGAAAAGGAGAGTGAATTCAAGACTCGTTGTGGGAGAACTGTCAGGCAACTCAAGAAACTAGACTTATAGTGGTTCACATTCCTGAGCTCAATGTTCAACTATAATTTTGGAATGATTACTTCAGTTTATGAGTGTGAGTTGCAAAACTACCTTTTGCAAGGTGGGAGAATGAGGAGAAAGTGAACTAAAGCTCGTTCGAGCAATCGACTTCCTGTAGAAAATAGACACTGTTTTTATTTAGACAATAGACAGTGTTTTGATTTACATACCGGTAGCTTTGATTTTGTTATCTTTGCGTGTAGTGTTTTTGGAATGTCTTTGGAATGTCTTTGGATGCGATGTTGTGTTGTGTTAATAAAATATTGATTACTGTATATTAAAATGATTTGGTATGGTAAACTCATCGTGGATTCTACTCCCAATTGTTCACACACAGATCAATTAGCATTGGTTCTACGTTACGTTTGCTTCAAAGATGCTAAGCCAAAACCAAAGGAACGTGTCTTCAAGCTTCTCCCTGGAATAGGCCATACCTCAAGTAGTTTAGAAGAGGCAGTTTTAAGTTCAATCTCGGAATTAGGCCTAGAATTGAGTTATCCGAGAACAAAGCTACGATATCGCGGCAAATATGTCTGGAGCTTACTCAGGCCTACAAGCTAGAATTAAACAACACTGCCCTTTTTCTGAGTCTGTCCCTTGTGCAGCGTATTCTGTGAACCTTGTTGGTTCTTCTGCTGCAGAGTGCTGCACTGAAGCTATTTTGTTTTTTGGATTCGTCCATAACCTTTACACCTTTTTTTTCCAATTCAACCCATAGATGGGGTATTTAGAAAACATGTTTAGAAAACAGTAAAATTCCAGTGTTGAAATCCCTATCTCAAACAAGATGGTCAGCGAGAGCCGATGCTGTAAAGGCCCTGGTCAAATGCTACAAGGCGATACATAAATAACTGAAGGAAATATCTCTAGACCCTACTCAGGAGCCTGCAGTCCAAGCCGAAGCTTCAGGACTAGAAAAGAAGTTTGACAAATTTGAAATAGCCTTCCTCACTATTTTGTAGAGTGATATTTTGGAAACATTTGAGAAAGTTAACAACAATCTACAAAGTGAAACCCTTAATCTCGTAGTAGGTACAAAGCAGATTCAAACTTTGGAGAGCTATTTAAATGAAGAAAGTAATGTGTTTGACAAGTATGAACAAGCAGCCATGACGTTGTTACAAGTTGAATCACCCAACACCAACTACAAAAGAATAAGAATCAGAAAAACTTTTTCGGATGAGAGCCTAGGCGATGAAGCTATTCTTGATGAAAGGTCACTTTTCAAATCCCAAGTTTACATTAAAATCTTTGACACTTTGATAACTAACCTGTCCAGGCGAAAAACAGCTTATGAAAATTCATCTGACAAATTTGAAATACTTTCTATTCTTGTACAAAAGGGATTGCAGAAAGAGGTCATATCAAAGGCTGCGAATAAATTCTATGAGTTTTACTCTAATGACATCGGAAGTGAATTTGAAAACGAATGTCAGCAAATCAAAATGTATGTGGAACAGGAAGAATTTACTAGCATTCTTGACATATACACACATCAAAAAAAGTTTTGCATCACCTCGGTTCCCAGATCTCCGGCATATAGACGTTGACTGTGTATATTGTATCCAAGATACAGTCCCTTTGACTGTTCATAGATGTCACTAAAACTGCTCAAAGATGTAAACAACCATGCATGAGCAGGGCCTATTAGACGGAGGGGGTACGACAGCCGATCAGTTCCAGTCATTCCACCAGGACGAAGGTACGCTGCTCATGTTGTCTGTAGTTCTACCATGCCTAGAAGGTCAATACCGCAGTTCGATCGCGTCCGCATTGTTACTTTGTGTCAAGAAGGGCTCTCAACAAGGGAAGTTTCCAGGCGTCTCAGAGTGAACCAAAGCGATGTTGTTCGGACATGGAGGAGGTACAGAGATACAGGAACTGTCGATGACAGGCCTCGCTCAGGCCGCCCAAGGGCTACTACTGTAGTGGATGACCGCTACTTACGGATTGCCGCTCGGAGGAACCCTGACAGCAATGCCACCATGTTGAATAATGCGTTTCGTTCAGCCACAGGACGTCGTGTTTCAACTCAAACTGTGCGCAATAGGCTGCATGATGCGCAACTTCACTCCCGACGTCCATGGCGAGGTCCAGCTTTGCAACCCCGACACCATGCAGCGCGGTACAGATGGGCCCAACAACATGCTGAATGGACCCCACGGAATTGGCATCACGTTCTCTTCACCGATGAGTGTCGCATATGCCTTCAACCAGACAATCGTCGGAGACGTGTTTGGAGGCACCCTGGTCAGGCTGAACGTCTTAGACCACTGTCCAGCGAGTGCAGCAAGGTGGTGGTTCCCTGATGTTTTGGGGTGGCATTATGTGGGGCCGACGTACGCCACTGGTGGTCATGGAAGGCTCCGAAACGGCTTTACGATACCTGAATGACATCCTCCGACCCATAGTGCACCCATATCGGCAGAATATTGGAGAGGCATTTGTCTTCATGGACGACAATTCTCGACCTCATCGTGCACATCTTGTGAATGCGTTCCTTCAAGATAACGACATCGCTCGACTACAGTGGCCAGCATGTTCGCCAGACATGAACCCTATCGAACATGCCTGGGATATGTTGAAAAGGGCTGTTTATGGACGTCTTGACCCACCAACCACTCTGAGAGATTTACGCCGAATTGTCGTTGAGGAGTGGGACAATTTGGACCAACAGTGTCTTGATGAACTTGTGGATAGTATGCCACGGCGAATACAGGCATGCATCAATGCAAGAGGACGTGCTACTGGGTATTAGAGGTAGTGGTGTGTACTGCAATCTGGACCACAAATGCTGAAAGTCTAGCTGTATGATGGTACAACATGCAATGTGTGGGTCTCATGAGCAATAAAACGAGCTGAAATGTTGTTTGTGTTGATCTCTATTCCCTTTGTATTTAACGGTTCCGGAACTCTTGGAACCGAGGTGATGCAAAACTTTTTTTGATGTGTGTATGAATACGTCTTAAAAAATACTTGAAAACTACTTTCCCTAATCTTGAGGTATCAACTAGAATATTTCTGACTTTACCAGTCACCAACTGCTCCGCAGAAAGAGGATTTTCTGATTAGACTCTGCTAAAGAATGTGAAAAGATCAACTCTTTCAGACAGCAAACTAAATTCTCTATTGTTATTGTGTTGTGAAAAAGACGTAACCCTTAGCACAGACTTTTCTGACATCATAAATAAATTTGCAATGTTAAAGGCTAGAAAAACCTTTGATTTGAAATGTTTCTGTGTATTGTACTTTTAAAATTTAATTTTGAATTTGTAATCTTGGTTTTTAGTGTGATTAATGTATCAATAAATGGCTACAAAATTGTATGAACGACTTACTTTTCTTATTATTTCCTGTGATACAATATTAGTAACGTAGTTGTTTGTAAAAATACTATGATGCTATTTTTATATAACATAAATGAGAAAAGGGCGCCAGTAGACCATTTGCCCAGGGCGTCTATCACCTTAGCACGGGGCCTGCTGGACATGCAATCGCGAAGATTGTCACCCACCACTCAAGTTCAGTGAATCTGACTTGGTGAAGGAGGTTACAGAAAAGATACAGTTGTCTGTAAATGAACTAAGGAACACTTTCATGCAGGATTTAAAAATTGTTACAATTGTAACACCCCGCCATCCGTAAGTTCCTTCTTCTGACATGATTTTTGTACTTCGCGCTCGTAAAGGAGTAAGTAGTACACTGGTGGTCCGCTAGATTGAAGCACTGCACAGGGAGCGACTTGTACTGTGCGGGGATGTGCCTGATGAGAGCTAGACAAACAGGTCTGGTAGCTATAATGGAGTTTGTGTTGTTTTCATTCCTCGAAGCCTTAGTTACATTTGTTAGATTTTTATAATCACCAAAAAAGAGTTTGGAATGGACCTTCATGACAGCAAGATGTACTAAGACATAGCTCTTGGATTCTGGTGGGAACCTGGTAGCTTTGGCTACCAGAAATGGCCTACAGCTACGGAAACATCTTTGAAGCTTTAACTAATGTGAGGAAAATATCGGAATGGAATATCGGTTCATTTAAGTAAAAATATATTTGTTAATTGGAATGCAGGAAAGATGATAGTAATTCATGTGCGCATCGGAAAGTGATATGGTTTGGTATTACGGTTAGGAATGGACACCATAAACGACGGAGATATACTTCCTTTAATGTATAATTGTTGGTGTGTCACCTTAAGGAATGTATATATATTGGTGGGTTCTGGTCGTGGCCCATATTATGTTAGTGGTCTGTTGAAAGTTGGTTGCAGGCATAAGGTGAGAGTGTTCCTATTAGTAATATGTGCATTGTTTTAATTTTGGAGGGTGTGCTCGAATGAACTGTCAGGATTACTGTAAACTTATTACGTCATCTCCGTGATAAACCACGAAAGTCGGGTGGCTCACATTTTGATGTGTGGATAACGTATTATTAATTCTTTCCTTTTAAATAATTTAAAGTTCCTTCATTGATCCACGGTGGTATATTCTTATTAGAATCTGTTTCTATATGATTAATAACTGGGCTAGTTACAAGGCTAGATTTCATGGTGCGTTCGTATCGTCATTTGTCTCGACCAGATGTTGCAGTAATGTTTTGTATTGTCAGCTGATAATAAGAAGAAGAACGACGGTAGCCATTAGCGAATTTTAAGGAGTTTGTTCGGAGTTCTACATTTTTAGGCCTATTAATTGGATCTGTCTGGTATCGTGACGAATCTATTGTCTTAAGGACATTGTATCTATGATTAAGGTACATTGATTTTCGTCAGAAATATTAGATTCTATTGGTAAACAAATATGTGGACAACAAATTGTCCTGGAAAGATGTAAGTTGGTTATGAAAGCAATCAGGAATTAAGATTACAAATGTACTGAAAGAACAGGACGATATCAAATGGGAAATTCTCCTTCAGGGCAGAACCGAGAAAGTAAGTACGCGAAAGTGAGGGTCGTGTTTTCATCGCTATTTATATTTGTACTGCGTGTATGTACTTATTATTATGTTGTGACAAATTTTAAGTTTATTTGGAAACAATAGATGTCAAATGATTAGAAAGAAAACAGTGTTTTATTTCTAAGCGATAAATCTAGTCATAGCTCCAAAGTAAATACTCTGGATATGTTTGAAAATTGGCCTGGTCACTTCCCTTCCCAAGTTCGTTTTGTTCAGTGGTCTTGACACGTTTGTAATTAGGGTTTGGCCCTCTTAAAGGGCTTAGTGTGTGTCAACTATTAGCTAGTAGCGTGTTTTATCGTGTTTATTACCACACTTACATTTATTTTGGAGCTGAGAGTGAAGTTTTTGAGCTTAGAAATGGAACATAAAAAATTCTAACCTTAATTAAGTGTTAACAGTGTCATGTTTATAGTGTTTCTAATATATGTCTGTTTTCTGTTTCATGTTAATATTTAATTTTGATGGATAAACGAGTTCTTCCTATTACTTCATATTTGAGGATGGAAGAATTGGTGTATGAAATTATTATTAGAGGCAATATTCCTCATGGGTATCGTGACCTGGATGCTGTTTTAATTAAGACCTTGAAAGATGTTCCTGCATTTCTTCCTGCTCAAGATAATGATTTTTGGACACAGGGTAAGTCATCCGTTTCTACATCTGTCTTTAGTTTATTGGAATTGTGTTCTTCGTTGGACTTAGTTGGAAATCCTCCTGCTTGTCAATTTAATCGTACCAAGTGGCGTACTTTACATTGGCTACAGCGGTTGTCTGATTTAGTTTATATCTGGTCGGAAAGTGATAGTATGTTTTCTTCAGAATTATCCGAGCTGCGTGATAGGTTAAAGGTAATTTACAATCGACTGTTTACGGGTCCAAATGGTGAAGTGGAGAATGAATCTGTTGCTTTGGTAGACTGTGCTGATTCTGAAAGTGATGATTCGTGTGAAGTTGAGCATAGCGCTGAAGTTAATTAAAGTTTGAAATCTGTATCGATATTAAATAAGATATCTACTGATATGGCGTTTCCTTTTTATAGACTCCTTGATCTCTATGGATCAGCCTTAGTTAATTGTCTTTGTTTCCTCTGTATTCTTTGGTAGATGTCTGATACGCATCGTGTACCGGTATGTGTTAAGATAATAAAACCTAACAAACAGGTTTATCAAAGTGTTCATATTTATTACAATTTATTAATTTTAACTAAGAATGGATCGTCTACTAAGACCCGAGCGTCTGAACATCGACCCAGAATCTAGCAACGCACAACAAGAATGGAATCACTGGTACAGCACCTTCAGAAACTTCATAGTGTCTTACCAAGCAAGTGACGCCGGCAAATTAAGAATCCTGATAAATCATCTCTCACCTTCAGTATACAAATATTTCAATGAAGCTAAAACGTTCAATGACGCAATAAGCATTTTGGTTAGCACGTTTACAAAACCGGTGAACGAAATATTTGCGCGTCACAAATTAGCAACCAGAAAGCAGTTAGCTGGAGAAACAATGTCGAGATATATAGAATCTTTGAAGCTTCTGAGCAAAGATTGTAACTTTAAGCCTGTCACAGCGGAAGTAAATAGAGAAGATTGTATTCGCGACGCTTACATTGCCGCTCTTCTTAACTCCAATATTCGTCCGAGACTATTAGAAAATCTTAACCTCACTCTTGAGGAGGCTTCATTAAAGGCAAAGGCTTTAGAGTCAGTGATGGAACAGTCCCTTCAGTATCAAGAGCCTGTTTCAGTCAGAGCTGTTCAGAACCGTCGTGCTAGTTCACCAAGACCACCCTCAATTATGCCTGCCGTGACAGCTGCTCAGGGAATAGTGACGCCCCGTGTGAAGTTGTTGCAGTGACAAACAGGAAGTGCTATTTTTGTGGACTTGCCTATCACAAGAGGAATGAATGCCCAGCAAGGGAAGCTATTCTTCGTGCATGCTCGAAAACTGATCTTCTGCCTCTTCCACACCATTTTGTCTGGCAAAAGCAATAATTCCCATTCACTTAAATGGAACGAAAGCCAATTCTCTGGTAGACACTGGTAGTTCTACAAGTTTTATTTCTGAGAGGTTGGTCCGGAAGCTCCGGCTCCCCGTGTGTGCTAGTAGTCTCACAGTAACAAAGGCCTCAACATCTCTTAGCTCATCTGTTAAGGGAGTTTGCTCAGTCAATCTAAAAGTCAAGGACCATGTATATGAAGACGTTCAGTTAAATATACTGACAGATCTATGCTCGGACGTAATTTTGGGTCACGACATTCTTGGTCGCCATTCATCCATAGAAATAAAGTTTGGTGGCAGCAAAGAACCATTGAATATCTGCGGATTGACAGTGGCTAATGTAGAACCTGTCCTACGTTTTTGTAACATCCCTCCAGACTGTAAACCAATCGCTGTTAAATCTCGGCGTCACACAGCTTCAGATGCCAAGTTCATTGATCAAGAAATTCAACGACTCTTAAAGGAAGATGTCATAGAAGAAAGCTTTTCTCCATGGCGTGCACAGGTTCTTGTTACCCACACCGAGAACCACAAGCGCCGCATGGTAGTAGATTATTCTCGGACAGTAAATCAGTACACCCAACTAGATGCATATCCACTTCCACGCATTGAGAATATCGTAAACAAAGTGGCAAATTATGAAGTGTTCAGTGCTATCGACTTAAATAGCGCCTATAATCAAATCCCTATCTGCGAAGAGGACCGTCCTTACACAGCATATGAAGCTAGTGGTAAACTTTGGCAGTATAAACGAATTCCATTTGGCCCAACTAATGGTGTGCCCTGTTTCCAAAGAACTATCGATTCGATCATCCAGAAAGAGGAACTTACTGGGGTAGCAGCTTACCTAGATGATGTCATAGTAGGAGGCAAGAATCAGCAAGAACATAACATGAATCTGAAGAAGTTCCTAAAAGCCGTAGAAAAGTATCGCTTGACAATTAATGATGAAGAGAGTGTCTTCTCAGCTCGTACAATAAAGCTGTTGGGTTATATAATCTCCAATCATGAAATTCGTCCAGATCCTGAAAGACTCACATCCTTGAGAGAACTTCCAGTTCCATCTGATACTGCTTCTCTCCGAAGAGCAATGGGCATGTTCGCACATTTTTCAAACTTCATTCCCAGATTTTCACAGAAAATACATATCCTTTCGAGTGGTCAATTTCCATTAAACGAAAAGGCTGTTGAAGCGTTCAATACTCTGAAAGAAGTTGTGGAAACGCACTTGTCTCAGCTATAGATGAGAAGGTTATGTTCACCGTGGAGACTGATGCTTCAGAACATTCTATTGGAGCCAGCCTGTCACAAAATGGGTGGCTTGTAGCTTTTTTTTTCACAAACCCTCAACAAGTCAGAACAAAGACATTCATCTGTGGAGAAGGAAGCTCAGGCTATTATCGAAGCTATAAGGTATTGAATATAGGTAGGTCAAGGAATGGAGGCATTATTTACTAGGAAGACATTTCCGCCTCATCACCGATCAGAAGTCAGTGGCCTTCATGTTCGACAACAGGCGTCATGGCAAGGTTATTTATTTTCCGTGTCCAAATCAAATTAGATTTTGCCAGTAAGTAGCAACAGTTATAACATTAGCATTTGCAGCCAAAAGATCGTATTTTGAACATATGTCCTCCATCAAGGGGCAGATCAGCTGGTGTTTTGGATCATGTAACATGCTGCAGTCACAGAACTCATCATTGT
The DNA here is from genome assembly GCA_946902985.2 of Meconema thalassinum. NCBI lineage: Eukaryota > Metazoa > Arthropoda > Insecta > Orthoptera > Tettigoniidae > Meconema > Meconema thalassinum. The sequence goes on along the minus strand of OX336388.2, from coordinate 1,606,666,016 downwards.
TGACGAGCATGTTCCATATCTTGAGATTGTTCTTGCAGCGTGAAACCCCCGTCCTCAGCCTGTTCAATGATTTCCAAATTCCATATGGCAAGTTGTGACCAGGTGCCATTTTTTCTGATAGAGGAATAGTTGGATCTGTGATCTCTGTCTTCCATATCTTCACACGGGCAGCTTCTTGTGTGCCTTCGAGGGCTGTTACTCCCCTCAAAAGGCTGTTTCTGGCTTAAGTCTATGTCGGGCTGGTTGTTGGCCGAAAAGTGGATGCCTTGAATCGGTTTCAAGGTAAAGAATGAGTATACTGCGTAGGATATTGGAAATTTCATGTTTTGACTATGAAATCATCTACAGACCTGGACAACACAACGAAGCAGCTGATGCTTTATCTAGAATCTGTTCGTCTACCCAGTGCTATGGATTACGACTTAAGAACATTCATGAAACCTTATGTCATCCGGGATTGACGAGAATGAATCACTTCGTTAAGTCAAAGAATTTGGCCTATTCGTTGGAGGATATAAAGAAGGTTTTATCAGCGTGTAAAGTCTGTGCTGAGCTAAAACCCAGATTTATCCAACACGAGGGAAGTCTCATCAAAGCTATCCATCCATTTGAACGAATAAACATGGATTTCAAGGGACCTCTTCCATCCACTTCCAGAAACCGATACCCCCTCATCGTAGTCGATGAATAGTCCAGATATCCTTTTGCTTTTCCCTGTACGGATGTTACTTCCTCCACCGTCATATCAAAACTGAAAATCCTTTTTTCAATTTTTGGATTTCCTTCCTATATTCATTCAGATCGAGGTTCTGCCTTCATGTCCCAAGAATTGAAGTCATATCTCACGACTGTTTGGGTAGCGACGAGCAGAACGACACCGTATAATCCCAGAGGCAATGGTCAGGCAGAAAAATACATAGGCATTGTCTGGAAAACTATAGAGGTTGCCATAAAATCAAGACAATTGGATATCCGACAGTGGGAAAAAGTTTTAGATGATACCCTCGATTCAATCAGGTCATTACTTTGTACCGCAACAAACGAAACTCCCCAGGAGCGTATGTTTAAACACCAACGGAGATAGACTTACGGACAAGCAATCCCTTCATGGTTATTGACTCCAGGACCTGAATTTCTGCGGAATCATGCCAGGCATTCAAAGTATGAACCATTTGTCCAAGAGGTCACTCTTGTTGAAGCGAACCCCGAGTACGCTCACGTACAACTTGCTTATGGACGGGAGACTACCGTTTCTACTAGAGACTTGGCTCCAGTACCTTCTCCAGGCAACATGTCTCAAGAATGGGAAGCAGAAAGGGAGGTAACAGAAGAGCAGCATTCCAACAGATCTCTTGGACATCACTGGCCTTCAACATCAATGGTCCCTCCTCGACCATCGGAATCTTCGACTCTGGTTCCCCACGTCCTGACTTCTCTAGAATCCCAGAGGTCGTTGAGAAGTCCAGTTCCGACTTCTCCTCCTGACCAGCAACCTAGGCGAAGCACCAGATTCCTGACTACTCCAGAATCTCAGGGGTCGACAGAGAGTCCAGTTACACTTCCTCCAGGCCAACAACCTAAGCGGAGCACTAGAATCCGTCGCCCTCCCCCTTACCTCAAGGACTATACTTATCAGTTAGGTGGGGGTGAATGATATGGCTTTTCCTTTTTTTATAGACTCCTTGATATCTATGGATCAGGCATAGTTAATTGTCTTTGTTTCTTCTGTATTCTTTGGTAGATGTCTGATACGCATCGTGTACCGGTATGCGTTAAGTTAAGATTAATAAAACCTAACAAACAGGTTTATCAAAGTGTCCATGCAGAATGTGAAAATGGGTAACTCTGCAGATGAAAATAGACTGATTGGGTCATCTAGCAATCAGCCGAGTGCCATGTCTTGCCCCGTTAGGCATAATATTATTGATCAGGGTGATGTAAGTAAAAGATAGGCCACTTCTACTAAGTCTGTCCCATATGATACTGCTCCGAGTGTCCTTCCTAAACTAACTTCTCTCGTGTCGTCATGCAATAAATCTGTGAAGGCTAGTGAAAGTGTGAACTCTGTATATAATGCTGTTGAGGGGATCATTAGGAGTCCTATTTTGCAATCAGATGCGTCAACTCAGATGTTAGGGCCTAGAGAGGTTATGTCTAACCAAGATATTAAATTTTCTACGCTACAAAACCCTTTGCATTCTATTCTAACAGATTTTCACTCTTGCAATGGTTCGGATACTGATCTATTTGTGGAATTTTTGAGGAAGTTTATAGAATTGAAAGAAAGTGCTGATGTATTCGGTCTGTCAGAAGCTCAGGTATTTAGAGTTTTATTTCCCTGCACAATGGGCATGCTTCGTGATATTTTAATTGATTGCATGCGTACTGGCAAATCTTTAACTTCATTTCAGATGGAAGTTTTGAATTACTTTATTACTCTGCATACGTTGTCTGAGATGCATCATACCGTACTTATTTATTTAGGGGTCAAAGAATGGATGAGACAATAAATGATTATTTTATGGATGTAAAATATTTTGCGAAGGTTTTCACAGTCGAAGTTTCTGAAGCACAAATTGTAGCCTCTTTAGTTGAGGGAATCAAACCTATTTAAAGATCTTGCTTACGAGGGATCGGTACGAAGTCGGACGGCGAAATTTTATTTTATTTTTACATAGTCGTGAAGGTCTAATTTTTCGCTGGTCCTTTTTAGGGGGGTATTTGGGAGCTCCAAGTTGCCGGAGCGCACTCTGAATTGTACAGTACATGCCGGCACACGTCAGCGCGCACAGCCAGCGGCTGTCTTGCCTCACCTACTCTCTCCCTCGTTCAGTTCTCCACTATCGTCCAGCACATACGGCTGACTACAGTTGTGTATTTTTTTTCTTTTACACAGGATGGGGGTTAAAACTGACGTTAGTCGGGATATTTTATTTACAAAGATGAATTCATTGTGGAGTATAGAAACAAAAACAATGGGTTACAAATCATATAGTACATAATCACATACCATCTTCATCATGTACGTGCCTGGATCCGAAACGTTTCCCATCCGCAATTACAGGACGACGCACGAAATCTTCTTCTCCAATATTTATTCAGTGGCCAGGGCAAAAATGCACAACTTGAATCTCTGACGAACAAACATGTACAAATTGAATACATACCGACAGGAACTGCGTATCTTTGCCAACCGTGTGATCTTGGACTCTTCCGACAACTAAAATGTTTAGTCCATCGAATGGAAAACATGTGCCTAGTAAGGAATGTATACAGCCAGTCAAAATTAAAATCCAAGAACAGACTTTTCATTATAACTAGGCAAATGCTAGCGCATAACCAATTACTAGTTGATTATTTTGTACCAATACTGAAATATGCTTGGAAAGCGGGTAGTTATTCCATTACTGACAATATACTACAATTTCATACTGTCTCGCAATCTAATTTTCATAATTTGACTGATAAAAAGTGTGCTAGAAATGATTGCACCAATTTTTCTTTTTTAAGGTGAGTACATTGTTTTCTTATGTTTTGTTAATCATATTTTGTGTTAGATTTTCACTATCATGCTATGAACAATGCACCCATGCCAGACTGTGTTTGAATAAAGGCATTTCTTGAACAGTTTGAACGGCATGATGATGAAGATGATATGTGATTATGTATTATATGATTTGTAAACCATTGTTTTTGTTTTTATACTCCACAATGAATTCATCTTTGTAAATAAAATATCCCGACTAACGTCAGTATTAACCCCCATCCAATGTGAAAAAAAAATACACAACTGTAGTAAGTCGTGTGTGCTGGACGATAGTGGAGTACTGAACGAGAGAAAGAGTAGGCGAGGCAAGTCAGCCACTGGTTGTGCGCGCTGACGTGTGCCGGTATGTACTCTACAATTCAGAGTGCGCTCCGGCAACTTGGAGCTCCCAAATTCCCCCTTAAAAAGGACCAGCGAAAAATTAGACCTCCACTACCTGTTTCAGCGTAAAAGGACCTTCACGACTATGTAAAAATAAAATCAAAATTCGTCGTCTGACTTCGTACCGTTCCCTCGTTAACAATGAATGCCAAGCCTCGCAGTTACAGAGAGTTTAATGAAATCATTATTTCTGCTGAGAAGGTCAAGAAGATGGATCTTATGCATATGGGTAACCAGAACATGCCATGTACTCCTGTGTTTTCTTCCGTGGGTCAGGTTTCCTCAAGTGTTTTTCAGTGCACGAGTTCTGGTCAGCCTAGCAGAATGCATCGAGATGTTGACATTAACAGAAATTCTTTTCAGAGAATTGCTTCTCAATTGTTGGTTCCTGTTTCCTATCATGACAATGTATTTCAGGGGTGTACTTCGCAGAGATCCAGGGTTGGTAGACTCAACACAGGTAAAAGGTGTGACTTATGTAGGTCATACAATCATCTTAGGCGCTGTTGTGATGCAGTGTCAAATGATAATTTCTTGTTGTTGTTGTTTGAGTCTTCAGTCTTTTGACTGGTTTGATGCAGCTTTCCATGCCTCCCTGTCCTGAGCTAATCGTTTCATCTCTACATAGCTACCACACCCTACATCCGAGGCAATCGGTTTAACATATTCTAACCTTGGTCTACCCCTACAGTTCTTGTCCTCGACCCTTCCTTCCATAACTAAGCTTGCTATTCCTGGGTGTCTTAGTATGTGTCCTACCAACCTATCTCTTCTCTTCATTAGCAGTCGCCAGAAACATCTCTCCTCTCCCACTCGCCTTAATACCTCTTCGTTTGTAACCCTATCTACCCATCTGATCTTCATCATTCTCCTGTAACACCACATTTCAAATGCCTCAATTCTCCTCTTTTCTGCTGCACCAATAGTCCAAGTTTCACTTCCATAGAGCGCCACGCTCCAGACAAAGGCTTTCAAAAATGACTTCCTAATACCTAAATCTATATTCGATGTCAACAGAATCCTTTTTTGTAGAAAGGCTTTCCTTGCCTGAACCAACTTACTTTTTATATCCTCTTTGCTTCGTCCATCACTGGTTATTCTGCTTCCTAAGTAACAGAAGTCTCCTACTTCCTTCAGCTTTTCACCTGCCAATTTGATGTCCATAGAGGTTTCTGATTTATTTCGGCTGCATTCCAGTATTTTTGTTTTTCATTTATTAATTTTCATCATGAAGTCCTTCCGTAAGACGGAATCCATACCATTCAAAAACTCATTCAAATCCTCAGGCTTGTCGGCCAAGATGACAATGTCATCAGCAAATCTCAGAGTTGAAATTATTTCTCCTTGAATCTTCACTCCCACTTTAAATTTTTCTCCAATTTCCTTCATGTTGTTGTTGTTGTTGTTGTTTGAGTCTTCAGTCTTTTGACAGGTTTGATGCAGCTCTCCATGCCTCCCTGTCCTGAGCTAATCGTTTCATCTCTACATAACTACCACACCCTACATCTGAGGCAATCTGTTTAACATATTCTAACCTTGGTCTACCCCTACAGTTCTTGTCCTCGACCCTTCCTTCCATAACTAAGCTTGCTATTCCTGGGTGTCTTAGTATGTGTCCTACCAACCTATCTCTTCTCTTCATTAGCAGTCGCCAGAAACATATCTCCTCTCCCACTCGTCTTAATACCTCTATGTTTGTAACCCTATCTACCCATCTGATCTTCATCATTCTCCTGTAACACCACATTTCAAATGCTTCTATTCTCCTCTTTTCTGCTGCACCAATAGTCCAAGTTTCACTTCCATAGAGCGCCACGCTCCAGACAAAGGCTTTCAAAAATGACTTCCTAATACCTAAATCTATATTCGATGTCAGCAGATTCCTTTTTTGTAGAAAAGCTTTCTTTGCCTGAGCCAACCTACTTTTTATATCCTCTTTGCTTCGTCCATCACTGGTTATTCTACTTCCTAAGTAAAAGAAGTCTTCTACTTCCTTCAGCTTTTCGCCTGTCAATTTGATCTCCATAGAGGTTTCTGATTTATTTCGGCTGCATTCCAGTATTTTTGTTTTACATTTATTAATTTTCATCATGAATTCTTTCTGTAAGACGGAGTCCATACCATTCAAAAACTCATTCAAATCCTCAGGCTTGTCGGCCAAGATGACTATGTCATCAGCAAATCTCAGAGTTGAAATTATTTCTCCTTGAATCTTCACTCCCACTTTAAATTTTTCTCTAATTTCCTTCATTGCTTGTTCAATGTAAAGATTGAAAAGTATGGGTGATAAGTTGCAGCCTTGCCTTACACCTTTCTGAATACCAGCTTCTCTCTCATGTCCTTTATCATATCCTTCAGCTCGAATGATTGCTGTCTGGTTTCTGTATAGATTGTATATCACCCTCCTATCCCTGTACTTTATTCCAATAGATTTCAAAATGTCAAACAATTTAGTCCAATCAACGTTATCAAAAGCCTTTTCTAAGTCTACAAATGCCATGAGCGTTCTCTTATCTTTCCTTATTCTACCTTCCAAAATCAGCCAAAGACTTAGTACAGCTTCCCTTGTTCCTACATTTCTCCTGAAACCAAACTGGTCTTCACCCAACTCCGTTTCTATCTGGCTTTCAATCCTCTTGTAAATTATTCTAGACAGGATCTTTGAAGCATGAGTAATCAAGCTGATTGTACGGTAATCTTCACATCTGTCAGCTCCCACTTTCTTTGGTATAGGGATGATTACATTCTTCTTGAAATCAGGGGATACCTCACCTGTCTCATAAATCCTACACACCAAGTGAAATAACCTGATCAGACCTTCATCTCCTATGCAGCGTGGCAACTCAATCGGTATATCATCTATGCCTGGTGCTTTGTTCCTGCCTAAGTCCTCTAATGCTCTGTCAAATTCTGATCTCAACATTAATTCTCCTTTTGCACCCTCATCAATTTCCTCCTCCCTTTCCATTACATGATTCTCAATCTCCTTTCCCTTATACAAGCACTCTACGTAAGCTTTCCATCTCTCAACCTTTTCTTCCCTATCTGTTAGAGGCTTTCCATTTGTGTCCTTAATATTACAGCACTTAGTCTTCTTTTCCCCAAAAGTATTCTTAATCCTTCGATAAGCTGTGTCTACTTTTCCTAATTTCAGACACTTTTCTATACCAGCACATTTCTCTTTCAACCATTCTTCTTTCGCTTCCTTGCACTTCTTGTTAACCTCATTTCTCAGACGTCTGTATTCTGCTTTCCCCTCTTCATCTCTTAGATTCTTGTGTCTCCGCCTTTCATCCATCAATTCTAGTATATCCTGAGTGATCCACGGTTTTCTACCTATTCTTTCTTTCCTACCAATGTTTTCTTCTGCGGATTTTGTTATTTCATTCTTCAAAAGTGCCCATTCGTCTGCAATTGAAGTTTCTTTAGGGGTTTTGATTAGTCCTTCCTTTATATTCTTCTTGAATCTTTCGTTTACATCTTTTACTTTCAGTCTGTCTATTGCCCACCTTTTTGGCTTTTGACTTTTCTTCAGTTTCTTCAATTTTAATCTGCATTTCATTACAACCAGATTGTGGTCAGAGTTTATGTCAGCACCAGGATATGTTTTACAATCCAAAATCTGGTTTCGAAACCTCTGCTTGACCATAATGAAGTCGATTTGGTAACGCCCTGTATCTCCTGGTCTCATCCATGTGTATATTCTTCTATTGTGGTTATTGAATAAGGTGTTAGCTATGACCAACTCATGTTCGGTGCAGAATTCCATCAGCCTGCTTCCTCGATCATTCCTTTCACCTAATCCGAAATCTCCTACTATCTTCCCTTCTCTCCCTTTTCCTACCACAGCATTCCAATCTCCCATTACTATAACATTTTCATCACCTTTGATATACCTCAGAATGTCATCTATTTCTTCGTAGACCTTTTCAACATCCTCATCATCAGCTTGACTGGTAGGCATATAGACTTGTACTACTGTGGTGCAGGTAGGTTTAGTATTGATTTTTGCTACAGTAATCCGTTCACTGTATTGCTCATAATATTCCACCCGCTGTCCAAGTTTCCTACTCAATATGAGACCAACTCCTGCTTGGCCATTGTTTGATTTAGTGCTAATGACCCTATAGTCTCCTGACCAAAAGTCCTGTTCTTCCTGCCAGTGCATTTCACTAATCCCAACCAAATCCAACCTCAACCTATCCATTTCCCTTTCTAAGTTTTCTAACTTTCCGCTTCCTAGCAGACTTTTAACATTCCACGCTCCGATCCGTAGAATGTCAGATTTCCTCTTTGTCACTTCTGTGATGTTAACCCCCTCTCGAGTAGTCCCCACCCGGAGATCCGAACGGGGGACTAGTTTACCTCCAGATTGAAATTTTAAAAGGGAGGAGGCCAAGAAATGGTAAAGGTGCTTCGTTGGATAACAATAATTTAACTTCCTGTGATGTAAAAGAAAATCTTAAAGATCACGTGATCGGAATTATTGTCCTCGTCTAGCCGCAAGTAATAGAATTTTTAATCGGGTCTCTTATGTGGAAATGGTATTTTGCCCTTCATTAACAATGATATTAATAATGATTTCACTTTCTAAATGTAACGTTGTCCTAATCACATACACCATATGCTTTAAACTAACCTATGATCACTTTCCATCACGCCGGGTTTCTTAAAGCCGCTTTGTTTTGAAAAGGCTATATTTGGATCTATAAGCATACAGGCTCTTCATTGGTTATAGAGCTACACGGATTGGTGAAGTATTGGTGTTACATATCTACCATTTCAGGGAACTACTATTTTTCATGGGCAGCTGATCACCGTCGCCATCTGTTTCTCTTCATTTTATTCTATTCGTACACCCTAAATTTTATGGTGCACCATATTAGGTTTTAAATACGTATCTTATTACTGTGCTACGCTTTTTTTTTCAACAGCTGATGAAGGGGATAAAATATAATTAATCCCCGAAACATGTACTGTAAACAAGTTAAATAATTAATTTTATCTGTGTAGTATTGATTCAGGCAGATGTTCATTTCTTGTTAATAACTATTCTAACATATCAATACGGAACCACCATGAGTCATTTAAATAATGTAATGGTTTAAGGTTGCCAAATTTTTCGCTTTATTAGATCTAAAAAAAGCTTATTTACAAATTCCTTTGGCGGAGAAGTCCAAAGCGGTCACCACGTTTACGACCGATTGGAATTTGTATGAATTCCAACGCCTTCCATTCGGTTTGTTGACGGGTGCAGCGGTTCTAAGTCGTCTGCTCGATAACATCTTTGACGGTATAACATCTCGTTCAGTATATCACTATTTGGATGATATGGTGGTCTTCAGTCAAACCTTTGAGGAGCATGTTGAACATGTAAAGGAAGTGTTAGTTAGGCTCAAGTAAGCTGGTTTGACAGTAAAACTGTCAAAGGTTTCGTTTGCCTAAATCTCAAATCTCGTTTCTTGGGCACATGTTTCTTCGTCAGGAGTCTCAGTTGATCGAACAAGAACTCAGGCCATTAGGGATTTCAAATCACCGAGGAATGTGAAAGAAGTTCCCCGTTTCATTGGCATGTTAAATTATTTTAGGTAGTTTGTGTCTAACTTCGCGCATGGAGCTGCTCTCTCAATTCTTTGAGAAAGAAAGGCACTGAGTTCATTTGGGGTCCATCACAGGAATCGGCGTTCGAGGATTTGAAGACGGCGTTGGTTAACGCCCCGATACTAGCCATTCCTGACTTTAGTAAACCCTTTATCGTACAGACTGACGCATCTAATAGGGCTATTGGAGCCGTTCTTTTACAATAGAATCAGGAAGATAGATTACCCATCGCGTATGCTTCTCGTGCCTTGTCGGACAATGAGGTAAAATACTCGGTATACGAGTTAGAAGGTTTGGCAGTGATGTTCACGCTCGATAAGTTTAAAATGTATCTTGAGCAAGTGGAATTTTGGTTGGAAACTGACAACCAGGTGCTGAGTTGGGTTCTGGGAAGACCCCGGAAAACAGGCCGAATAGCGCGCTGGGACACGAGAATTGTTTCATTTAAGTTCACTGTCAAACACATTAAAGACACCAACAATGTAATTGCCGATTGTTTGAGTAGGATTGTACTGAATCGTGTGAAATGGAAGAAGGAGAAGGTAATTCTTACTTGGTTGACAAAGCGTGCAATGCTATTCTATCTAACTGTCCTTCGCTGTTCAGGGCTGTATCTGTCTACCAAAGGGAATATACAGTATTCGTGGAAATTATTAAGAATTGAAAGAGGGGAGGTAGTCAAACCATATTCCATGAGAGGAAATGTGTTGTGTTGCACTGCTCGGCATGATCGCCTGGCTAAGATTGTGTTACCTTCGGCATTAATTCCGGAAATATTTAGATATTTTCATGAGTCGCCCATTGGTGCGCATCTAGGTGTATTTAAAATTTGATTACGTATCAGAGAAAATTTCATTTGGAGAGACATGGACGGTGACGTCAGGAAAATGGTAGATGGGTGTAAGGTTTGTAAATTGGCGAAACCGTCATCCAATACTAAGGTTGGCACGCTAGCGTCTGATATAGTACAGAGGTAATGGAAAGGATTTTTATATGTTTCGTTGGACCATTTCGTAGGTCGAGGTCTGGGAATAGATTTGCATTAGTTTGCACGGACGCTTTCACAAGGTTCAAATGGATATTTCCCTCAAGATCAGCGACCACTCAAACTGTTATAAAATGTCTTGAAAATATTTTTGCTAACTTCGGACCTTGTCAGTTTTTGGTGACAGATAATGCAAGGTGTTTTACCTCGAGCATCTTCAAAACTTTCTTATTTGAACCAGCAATATCTCTTGTAACCTCAACTCCTTACTATCCGAAGGGTTCTTACGCCTAAAGAGTCAATAGCAATTTGCGGGCCGCTTTCATCGCCTATCATCGCAAGGACCACAGTTTGTGGGATTCTTATATTCCATGGTTGACGTTTTCTTTTAATACGGCCATTCATGAAGCTCACAAAACTACTCCGTTTGCTTTGATGTTCTCGTTTGTACCCAACTCACCAATATCTAATCTGTGAACCTTAAACCAGTTGTTGCCAGAGAGCTATCCTTTTAGTGATATCAAGAAGATATGAAAAAACGCTGAGAGCAACATTAAGGTTGCACACGAGAAGCTTGAGAAGAGGTATAATACAGGTCGTAAACCCACGGATATTAAAATTGGTGATAATATATATCGAAAGAATTTCTCTTTAAAGGAAGTGGGCCGAAAGAATCTTGTAAATTAAGAGAAAGGTTTTGCGGACCGTTTGAGGTTATTAGATTTTTAACTCCAGTGACATACTTGGTCAGTGATCCGGTCAAGAAAAGGATATTTAGGGTCCATCTGTCGTATGTAAAAAAAAAGGGACTAATGATGTGAAATAGATTCTTCTAAAAGATTTTCAAAATTGTGTATGGGAAATGCAGTACTTTTGGCATGCATGTGTTGTGTATTGTTGGTCTATATTTTATGACAGTCGTGATGCATGATGTGTGTGTGCTATTGGAGTGTTATTTGTCTGCACGAGTGATTTTTTCTTATAAATTGTGTATGACCAATAGAGTTGTATAAGGTATAAATGGGTTGAGTGTTTCTGTATGATTGTGATCATTTAGCTTTGTTGTTGATAACTGGGTGGGATTTGTTGTAGGTTCTTGATTTAAATTAGAGTTAGGGTTTATTTAATTTAATTATTAACTTATTTTGAGTGTATAGCCAAAAATATAAAGTGAGATTTCGTTAGGATATCATTGGGCATCTAACGAACCTAATGTTTTCAATGTCATGGGGCTTGGTTAGGAGATATAAGGTGTTCAAAATATAGGTGAGTATTTACGAACCATTTCCTGGTTTCTCCAAGTGGTGACATTGTTCATTTTATTTGCTTGTTGATTTGGGAAGGTAAAGTACTTGCTGAAAAATAATGTGCGGTGACGAGTAATCATGCTACACCAGGGAAAAATGCGGTGAGTATGACATGATCATTTACGAAGGGTTTAATTTAAGGGGTTTTATGTTTTGTGTGTCGGTGTCCTAAGGTATGTCTATTTATATTCTGGCAAATTTTGGGGAATATTTGCGGGTGGTAAATTGTTTTTATTTATTGGATGTATTGGGAGGTTAAGTGATTTGATTGAAAGAGTGTGGATGCTTGTAGCTTGTTGGTCTACACGTGTGGTCAGTTGATCTTCTATTTATTTAAGGGTGTTCTGTTTATCATTTCTTGAAGGTTTGTTAGGTCTGTTTTTGGTTTTGGTCTTGTTCGCTGATTTTGTTTGGATTGTTCTTAAAATAATAATAAAAAACGGATGTATAAGGGTTGACTTTGCCAGAGTGTTCATTTTTAGGGGTCCTGTTTTTAGGAAAGGCATGTTAACTCATTTATTAATTGGAACTGGTTATTGTAACTAAAAATGTTGTGAATTTGAATGAATAATGAACTATTTTTCGATTTATCATGGAGTAATCCAATTTAAAATGTCTTCACTTCAGTTGAGGATTCCGAAATTAATTTTTTTCTTCGTTAAGATATGGAAACTAGGCAGGATAGGTCTGCGTGGATACTTGGTGCAATATTTTCTCATTTATGTAAAATTGTAAGGCTGTGGTGGAAGATGTTTGTTTTGTTTAGTGTAAGATATTCCATGTACCGTTACTTTCCTTAGTTGAACTTGGTTTCAGCTTATTAATCGTCGACTTGTTTCTGCGTGGAAGACTTCTGGATGTTGTGAAGATACTCTGAGGCCTGGATGTTGGAACTTTCGTCCCGAATTGCTGAGCGGATCTGAAACTAGTCTACGGCATATATTTATGACTCATGTATTTATATGATTGTAACATTGTATGATACAAACCTCTGATGTTGACTTGTACAAAGTAAGATACTGTATTTTACGCATGAAAATTTCTGTTGGTGACAAATGCCATCTGTCTTATACCAAAAAAGCTGTGAAAGAAGTTTTGGTGAAAGGGAAACGAACTTTTTACTAAAGTGTCTCATCTTCGATACCTTGTTGCAAGCTAACGAGTGAAAAACTTTATGTGATGTATGAAGGGTTGCATGTTCTTTACAGTTTCTACTTCTACTTGGACTTGACTTGATTTCTTCAACCGACGACAAGGTTGTAGGGAAGGAGTGTGTTACTATTGTAACACCCTGCCGTCCATAAGTTCCTTCTTATGACATGATTTTTGTACTACACGGTCGTAAAGGAGTAAGTAGTACACTGGTGGTCCGCTAGATTGAAGCACTGCACAGGGAGCGACTTGTACTGTGCGGGGATGTGCCTGGTGAGAGCTATACAAACAGGTCTGGTGGCTAGAATGGAGTTTGTTCTGTTGTTTTTGCGACCCCCGCGGGAGGTGAAACGGCTCGACCCATAAAAACCAAAGGCTATCTACTTGGAGCTGATAACTATAACTACGACTAGGACATGAAACACGTATTACCTTTTTACACATCTAACGTCTATTAATGAAAGTCAAATACAAAGCATTTTTTAAAACAGGATAACATGCATATATAAAAATATCACACTTACAGATGTGACTTCCAACATACCATGAGGGTTCCATAAGTTATCTACAGTCATTGTATCGTCATATCCCTCTTATACAAAGCTTTATCGTAGAATGATGAAAATGATATCGTAACCTTTAATCAAAAGAAAAACATTGGACGTACTCAAAAAAACAAGAAAGAGGACCCTTATCATAGTCATGAAAGTTTAATATACTTCAATAATTAGCATAATGTCGAAAAGACATAAAACCCATTTAAATAATAATTAAGTCCAATCATAAGCTCTCGAGTACGACGTTTCTTAAAATCTTTCTTCCAACTAACATCGCTCCACAAGCCTTGTTCTTTCTTTCCCAGCTGATTGTCAAAACAACCATTACAATCAAACAAAACACAAGCGAACAGCGGGATATTCTAGATCAGGTTACGAGCTTCTCCCCCATGATTAACATTCAAGTAAATATCTTTAAACAGATTCTTTCGAATATACTACAGTGAATAAATAACGACAAATAATTAACCAACCCAACAATAAAACATTTATCCACTCACCAACTTGAATGTCGCCTAGCATGAGAAATCACACGACAACAATAGTTTAAAGCCATTACCCAAATCATGACATGCCAACATATATAGATTTACTTACTTCTTTCAGAAATATCGCTCCTTTTACCTTCATAAATACTTACAATAATTCTTCCCATATCATACCTGACCTTTCAATAATAATCACGATCATATACTTTGAAGGTCATACATCGTCAAATAGCAACGTCTAAATATCGATACAAGAAATCTTTCTTGATATAAGTATCTCCACAGGAGGTGTTCTTTCCAATACGTAGTTTTAAATCTTTACACAACTAACACGATCATGATCCGATCCACAAGTTGGCACATTCGAAGATATTAAATTAAATTGACGATTCCATAAGCTTTTAAACAAGTCTTTGCGTAGGCCATTTGCTGATATATTTCAAGTCACAACAACATCCAGGTAAATAATAAATATCGTTTCCCGTAGAAGTAATACAGCTCCGATCACTACATCAGATCTCGTGCGACTTCTTTTTCGACCTTCTTCATACTGCTCTTTTTCACGACAAAGGTAATTATGACATCGAGTCAAGACAAAAGACATACATTTGATTCCAGACATCTTCCGCTACAACTTTCCTTGTCCGTCAAGGAACAAGCATCATAGCAGGCCCGTGAGCTGCTACCATCTAGTGGCGAATTCCAGAACAAACTGATCCGACGTGAGCGCTGAGTATGAAGACCATTCAAATCGTGAACTTACCATCTTGTGTGACGATAGAATCGTTACAGACTCCCGGTCCCCAACTTTGTCGTCGGTTCAAGAACCAAGACAACTAGTAAAATCGATGAACCAGTACAGACACATGTAGCACATGCAAATCTTCTAACACCAAAGTTTTTACAAGAACATGCATACAAGGTAGGAAAATGACGATGAAATACTTCTGAGTAACGTTCCTTTCACAATCGTTCCACCAGCTAGAACACACTCAGGACGAGCATAAATTTCTGACATTAGCCAGTAGTAACAATCGGTAATATATGCATAAAGTTTGTACATCCTACAAATTCAGTTGTCACATCAATATTTTAGTATAATACAACTCGCCAACATGTTATACAGGTCACAGTATATGTCGAGAACTTGTTCAAATCCGCTTCAGTCTTCAGAACGAAGTTTCCAATAATCCGGGCCCAGAAAATCTTCAAGTTCGCCAAAATCTTCAACGCAGAACCAAGTAATCGAAGTGTCAGCTGAAATCAATTTCAACTGGGAAAGTACTTTGCTTATGGAATGCCTTACAAACACATTAAACGAAATTTAACAGACATAACAGCATCATTAATGATGAAAATAAACCCTCAGACACCACATGCAGTTTTCAACCAAGTTTAGTCGCCACATCGTTACAAGAATATTAACTTATTTATATATAGACGTTAGATGAAATAATATCATAAAATACAAGAAGTTATCCAAGATAACAGGAAAAATACAAAACAAATCAAAAAACCACAATAAATCAAAGTAAACATTATTCCCAAACAGGAAATGAGTTCTATTGTTAGAAACAACAAACAAAAAACCAAGAGAAAACCCCTAATGGACACAGGCAAATGTCACATATCACACACTAGCTTCAAGTTGATATTACAAAAAAACGCCCAAACGGCCAGCCAACCCAAAACAAAACAAGAACTCAAGACATAACCCAAATGAATAACCAACAGACCCTAAACGAGAAGCAAAAATACCACACAAGCATACCAACACAGACACACACACCACTTTCATATCAAAACACATAACCTCAAATCCCAAGTTACAATAACCACAAGTTACCACCCACTAACATTTCCCCAAAATCAACCAGAATATACATAGATGTCCATTAAAACGCCTACACATAACACCAATACACTTACCAATATGTAGCGTCGGATGAGAATCTCTATCTATTCACTTCAACGACACAACAACACAACACAACACCAATATGCAGTATCGGTTGAGAATCTCTATCTAGTCACTTCAACGATACCACAACACAACACGAATTATATCGTAAGTCCTTATCTTCAGTATCACAAGTAATATAAAAATGACCATTATCATCTACTCGGAGTACCTTAGAAGTGGTTTGTAACGACTTACCCTTTCCACAACAAATTACTTTATGTCACCTTCCTTTAAAGGATCGTAAAGCAAAAACATTCTAACGAAACACCCAATTATATACTCGGTATTATATTAACGTCGAATAAGTTAACATTTAAAGAAAACAACCTAACTTTATCTCTCAACAAACAATAAAAATAACAACCCACCCTTTAATAAGCAAAGCTAAAACAACTTAATTACACAAGATACACTCCCATTCACTCACCTTAATGTGGTCAATAGATATTACACAACTAGGAAGATTGTGCATCACACGTGCAGACAAATACACACCACTCCCAGCACACACACAACATGCATACCAAAAGCGTAGAATTCATCAAACACATTTTAGAAGAGAATATGCACATCACGACAGAAAGTGCATCACACGAGCAGGCAAACACACACACTAGTAGCACACACACTAATGTACACTAAAAACAGAGTCTCTACCAAACACAATTTTGAAGAGATGATTTCAAATCATCACTTCCCTTTTTAACATGGGACAAGTGTTCCCTGAAAGTCTTCTTTTTAATAGAATCACTAACAAGACAAGTAACCGGAGTGACAAAGCTAAAAATTTTAAACGGACCACAGAATCTTTCTCTTAACTTACCTGACTCCTTAGGCCCAACTTCTTTGGGAGAGAAATTCTTTACGAACACGCTATCACCAACTTTGATAGCATCAAGTCTACGTCCTTTATTGTATTTCAACTCTAGTTTTTCATGCGCAACCTTCATGTTATTCTTGGCCTTGCTCCAAATAGCTTTTATATCACTGTAAGTATATTGTTCCGGGAGCAACTGGTTCAATGTCCACAGATTTGATATCGGAGAATTGGGTACAAATGAAAACATTAGGGCAAAGGGAGTCGTCTTATGTGATTCGTGAACGGCCGTGTTGAAAGAGAACATTAACCAAGGAATGCACGTATCCCACATACTGTGATCCTTATGATGGAATGCGATTAGAGCAGCTCGCAGATTTCGGTTGACTCTTTCAGCATAAGAACCCTTCGGATAGTATGGAGATGAAGTTATGTGAGAAACGGCCTATTCAAACAAGAAATTTCTGAAGACATTAGACGTGAAACACTTTGCATTATCTGTCACGAGAAATTGACAAGGTCCAAATGCAGCAAAGATATTTTCCAAACACTTTACAACCGTTTGAGTGGTCGCAGACCTGGTAGGTACAATCCAGTTGAACCTTGAAAAGCCATCAGTGCATACAAGTGCGAAACGATTTCCAGCTCTCGACCTCGGCAATGTCCCAATAACATCCAGGAAAAGACGTTCCATGGGTCTCTTAACTACCTCAGAAGCTAACATATCAGTTCTAGTGTTTGAAGAAGGTTTAGCCATTTTACAGACCTGGCAGTTATTTACCAACTTTCTCACATCTCCATCGACACCTTTCCATATGAATTTCTCCTTTATCTTTCTCCTAGTTTTGAAGACCCCCAAATGTGCACCTATTGGTGACTCGTGGAAATAGCAAAAAATTTCAGGAATCAACACCGACGGTAAAACAATTTTAGATAAACGATCATGCCGTGCGTTGCAACACAAAATATTTCCTTTTAACAAGTATGGTGTAACCACTTCACCATTCTCAATCTTCCCAATAATATCACCTAGTACATGGTCTTCCTTCTGATATGCCGAAACGTCTCTAAATAGCAACGGACAGTTTGATAAAATGGCATTGCATGAATTATTAACCATATCACCGTTATTGGAACTCACTCCCTTATTGTCAACGTCTGACCCTTCTCCATACATTCTGCTCAAACAGTCAGCAATTATATTATCGCTCCATTTGATATGTCTTACTGAAAATTTAAAGGCTAGAATCCTTGTCGCCCAGCGCACTATACGTCCCGTTTTCCGGGGTTTTCCCAGAACCCAACTCAGCGCCTGATTATCAGTTTCTAATTGAAACTCGACATGTTCCAGATACAGTTTGAACTTTTCAAGGGCGAACATAACCGCCAAGCCTTCAAGCTCATATACCGAGTATTTTACCTCTGCGTCAGACAGAGTCCTAGAGGCGTAAGCAACAGGCAACCTATTTTCTCCATGTTGTTGTAATAACACTGCTCCGACAGCCCTATTGGAAGCATCCGTTTGTAGAATGAATGGTTTACCAAAATCAGGAATTGCTAGAATGGGAGCATTGATTAATGCCATCTTTAAATCTTCAAATGCCGATTCCTGAGACGAACCCCAAACAAACTCAACCCCTTTCTTCCTCAAACTATTTAACTGTGCAGCTCTCTGCGTGAAATTAGGAATAAACTTTCTGAAGTACGTAGTTGAGCATGCCAATGTAGCGGGCAACTTCCTTAACGTTCCTAGGCGATGGAAAATCACGAATGGACTGTGTTCTGGAGTGGTCAACAGAAACTCCAGAAGAAGAAACTATGTGCCCCAAAAAAGAAATCTAAGGTTTGGCGAACGAAACCTTGGATTGTTTTACAGTTAAACCAGCTTTCTTAAGCCGATCCAAAACTTCCCTAACATGTTCCATGCGCTCCTCAAATGTCTTGCTAAATATGACTACGTCATCTAAATAATGAAATACTGACTGGAATTTGATCCCATCAAAAATGTTGTCTAACAGGCGACTGAGGACAGCAGCACCTGTCGATAAACCGAACGGGAGATGCTCAAACTCATAGAGATTCCGGCTAGAGGAATCTGCATGTACGCTTTATTCAGATCGATGACGCTAAAGAAATTGGCTCCCCGGAACCAACCAAAGCACGACTGCAGATCTGGGAGAGGTATTTGCTGCAAAACAACCTTTTTATTTAGTGCACGGTAGTCCACTACAGGCCTAAATTCTCCGTTTGATTTAGGAACGAGAAAAATTGGAGATGAATAAGATGACGTAGACTTTCTTATCACCCCTTCCTCAATCATCTCATCACTGATTCCCTTCAAAACCTTAATTTTGGGCGGAGCCAGACGACTGACTGGAATATCATCGGTTAACTCAATTTCGTATTCTAAAATATTCGTTATTCCCAACTTATTGGACAAAACATCAGGATATTCTGCGCATAATTTGACAAGAGTATTCGCCTGATCATTATTTAAATGTTCAAGTTCTAAATCCTCAACAGTATTTGGTTCGAAGACTTCTTGAGCGGAATTAGTACCCAAAAAACTCTTAGAGTCATTAAAGCAAATTTTCAAAGGTCTGAACTTAAACCAACATGTCTTGGACCTAAGGTCAATTAACAACCCAACGTGTGCCAGGAAGTCCGCTCCAAGAATAACCCGACACGAAAGATCCTTAACTACCCATAGTTTATATTTCCACGTAAAATCTAAAATCCGGATTTTCACCATAACATAACCTTCAATCTTCAAACAATAAGAATTAGCTGACATCACATTATTCTTTTGCACAACGAACTTACCGAATTTACACACAGATGTCCTTCTAGTAAACCATTCTAAATTCAAAAACGAACCCACACTACCTGAATCGATTAGCGCGAAAACCAGCTCATTATTAATATCGATGTCAATAAATGGAGAGAACCCTTTGGTTACATATGATACACGGTTACACATCTTTTTACACTTAGCAAGACATATGCAATAGTTACTATCACGTGAACGTTTACATTTTCTTTTAACCTTATTTACTTTAGAACTATTACTATCTACCAAACACTCGTCAACCCCTTTAAACGATTTATCACCAGGACGAGCATCGCACCAACGACTGACATGCAGACACGATCCACACAAATTACAAGCATTACGAACAACACAAGCATCACACCAAAGTTCAATGTGTCCATCAGACCCACATAAGTCACACTTCTTACCTGTCTTGTGTCTACTCCCACTGGAACTCTGTGAGGTATGCCCCTGAAAAACATTTTCCCGTAAATAATTGTGATTACTGCCTGAATCACGGTGTCTGTCGTTGGAACGAACTGCTCCCATCTGCTGGAAACCACCTGTATAATCAAAATTATCCTTGGAAGCAAGAACATGGGCACCAGGTAGATAAGCATTTCCCCATACGCATACTATTAGGCCTTTTAATCTTCTCAGCAAACATAATCATCTCACTAAATTCCTTAAAATTGTGAGGCATGGCCTTCATCGATAAACAAGATCTATAAATCGGATTAATTCCCTCTATTAAAGAATCAACAATTTGTTCTTCAGAAAGTTGAACTGCAAATATCATCGCATAATATCTGACATCTATAAAATAATCATTCAACGATTCATCCATTCGTTGACTTCTAAACAAAAAATTATGATGCAGCTCAGATAAGGTACGTGGGGTAATGAAATAGTTCAAAGCATCCTTTTGAAACTAAATTAAAGATTTACCCGACCTCATACTATCAATCAGCATTTCACGAAGTAAACCAGCCGTGCATGGAAAAACTATTCTGAATAATTGAAGTTCAGCAAGACTGAACACAAAAGCACTGTCTTTCAATTCAATAAATTTTCTTAAAAATTGTATTAATAAATTCACATCAGATCCATTACAAGAATGAAAATCCCTCAAAATAGTTACCAAAGGATTGGGGAGCGTAGAAAATGTAATATCTCTGTCATGCATAACTTCACCAGGCACCAACCTTTGAGGCAAAATATCAGCATTGGAATTATGATCGACTGTTCCCTGAACTATCCTACTTTCATCGCACAAACTTCCCGTTGTTTGTACTGACTTAGTACATGACGTTAGGAATTACATTCATTAACGACACCGTTTGCAGCAAAATTACCTTCATCTAGCACTTCACACGAATTATTACCTGAAGAATATTCACAGTCCGCCAACTCAACAGGTTTAACCCTACTTCCACCATTGGGAGCAGAAAATTGTCGAATAAACAACTCCAATAACCTAGCCCGAAAATTAGATAATTCAGAAGAAAATACTATGTCACTTTTCGACCAAACGCCTATTAAATCCGCCAACCCCTGTAGCCAATGTAACACACGACCCCTGATACGATTAATACGATACGCAGAAGGATTGCCAACCGAGACAAACGCATCACACAATTCTAACAAACTTGAAACACATGTACTGACAGATGACTTACCTAATGTCCAAAAGGCAGCATCTCGAGCAGGAAGAGTTACAGGTACAAGTTTCAATGAACTCAGTAATATGATATCCAATTCACGATGACCATGAGGAGTACTTCCTCTAATAGCAATTTCATACCACAATTCTTCTTTAGACAAATAAGAAATAATGGGAAGAACTCTTTTGTCCATCAAGATAATGTTTTACCTCTCAGAAGATTTTCACAAGAAACAGAAAAATTAACAAACATTAAAAACACAATAAATAATACAATCACATTTTTGAAAAGTAGGCATAATTTTCCTATCATTTCCCAGTCAAAAAATATCATCACCAGCTCCAAATAAACAGTAACGTGGCAACACACACGCAACCACGCGCATAGCTAACATTTTAGATCCCCGCGGGAGGCGAAGCGGCTCGATCCATAAAAAAACTAAGGCTATCTACTTGGAGCTGATAACTATATCCACGACTAGGAAATGAAACACGTATTACCTTTTTACACATATATCGTCTATTAACAAAAGTCAAATACAAAGCAAATTTTAAAACCGGATAACATGCATATATAAAAATATCACACTTACAGATGTGGCTTCCAACATACCATGAGGGTTCCGTAAGTTATCTACAGTCATTGTATCGTCATATCCCCCTTATAAAAAGCTTTATCGTAGAATGATGAAATTGATATCGTAACCTTTAATCAAAAGAAAATCATTCACCGTACTAAAAAAAACAAGAAAGAGGACCCTTATCATAGTCATGAATGTTTAATATACTTCAATAATTAGCATAATGTCGAAAAGACATAAAACCCATTTAAATAATAATTAAGTCCAATCATAAGCTCTCGAGTACGACGTTTCTTAAAATCTTTCTTCCAACTAACATCGCTCCACAAGCCTTCTTCTTTCTTTCCCAGCTGATTGTCAAAACAACCATTACAATCAAACAAAACACAAGCGAACAGCGGGATATTCTAGATCAGGTCACGAGCTTCTCCCCCATGATTAACATTCAAATAAATATCTTTAAACAGATTCTTTCGAATATACTACAGTGAATAAATAACGACAAATAATTAACCAACCCAACATTAAAACATTTATCCACTCACCAACTTGAATGTCGTCTGGCATGAGAAATCACACGACAACAATAGTTTAAAGCCATAACCCAAATCATGACATGCCAACATATAAAGATTTACTTACTTCTTTCAGAAATATCGCACCTTTTACCT
Organism: Meconema thalassinum; assembly: GCA_946902985.2. NCBI lineage: Eukaryota > Metazoa > Arthropoda > Insecta > Orthoptera > Tettigoniidae > Meconema > Meconema thalassinum. Next base: position 1,606,643,491 of record OX336388.2, on the reverse strand, counting down.
TCATAAATACTTACAATAATTCTTCCCATATCATACCTGACCTTTCAATAATAATCACGATCATATACTTTGAAGGTCATACATCGTCAAACAGCAACGTCTAAATATCGATACAAGAAATCTTTCTTCATGTAAGTATCTCCACAGGAGGTGTTCTTTCCAATACGTAGTTTTAAAACTTTACACAACTAACACGATCATGATCCGATCCACAAGTTGGCATATTCGAAAATATTAAATTAAATTGACGATTCCATAAGCTTTTAAACAAGTCTTTGCGTAGGCCATTTGTTGATATATTTCAAATCACAACAACATCCAGGTAAATAATGAATAGCGTTTCCCGTAGAAGTAATACAGCTCCGATCACTACATCAGATCTCGTGCGACTTCTTTTCAGACCATCTTCATACTGCTCTTTTCACGACAAAGGTAACTATGACATCGAGTCAAGACGAAAGACATACATTTGAATCCAGACATCTTCCGCTACACCATTCCTTGTCCGTCAAGGAACAAGCATCATAGCAGGCCCGTGAGCTGCTACCATCTAGTGGCGATTTCCAGAACTAACAGATCCGACGTGAGCGCTAAGTATGAAGAACATTCAAATCGTGAACTTACCATCATGTGTGACGATAGAATCATTACAGTTTTCATTACTCGAAGCCTTAGTTACTTTTGTTAGATTTTTTCTTATCACCAAAAAAGGGATTGGAATGGACCTTCATGACAGCAAGATGTACTAAGACATAGCTCTTGGATTCTGGTGGGAACCTGGTAGCTTTGGCTACCAGATATGGCCTACAGCTACGAAAACATCTTTAAAGCTTTAACTAATGTGAGGAAAATATCGGGATTGAATATCGGTTCATTTAAGTAAAAATATATTTGTAAATTGGAATGCAGGAAAGATGATAGTAAATCATGTGCGCATCGGAAAGTGATATGGTTTGGTATTACGGTTAGGAATGGACACCAAAAAACGACGGATATATGCTTCCTTTGTTTTATATTTGTTGGTGTGTCAACTTAAGGAATGTATATATATATTGGTGGGTTCTGGTCGTGGCCCATATTATGTTAGTGGTCTGTTAAAATTTGGTTGCTGGAATTAGGTGAGAGTGTTCCTATTAGTAATATGTGAATTGTTTTAATTTTAGAGGGTATACTCGAATGAACTGTCAGGATTACTGTAAACTTATTACGTCATCTCCGTGATAAACCACGAAAGTCGGGTGACTAACGTTTTGATGTGTGGATAATGTTTTCTTAATTCTTTCCTTTTAAATAATTTAAAGTTCTGTTAGTTTCAATGTAAATCTTTATTTATCAAGTGAGAAATACAATACACAATACAAATCATCTTTTGAGACGCTTGTCACATGTCACGCGAACACGCACAGACTTTGCACTGACTCGTCTTTTGTTCTCTTCTTTATTGTACATGTCTATTTCACCGGCGCTGCTGTGCTATTTTTCTTTCAAGTATTAACACTTCCTCCAAAGAAAAATCAAATACAAATAAAAGGATAAACAAAACGAACTATTGAACACTTTTCAGCCTCTAAGAAGTCATTTTCTGCACGCCAATCCTCTCACGCAGCATCTCGAATCTGACCCTCTCCAGAGGTTTAGTTATAAGATCAGCTAATTGATTGGTCCCGTCGATGTGCTCCAGCTCAAGGTCTCCGTCCAAAAATCTTTCCCTCACATAGAAATGACGTACCTCAATATGCTTGGATTTTCGATGGTACTCCGGATTTTTAGCCAATTTAACTGCACCAGCATTGTCGATGTAAAGCGTAGGAGGTTTGTCAGCAGTTCCCAGTAATCCAGAAACCGGGTGAGTTAGCCGTGGTCGTTACGGCATGACTGCTGGCAGTCGCTCACATCCGGGAGGCGAGGAGGTTCGAATCCCCCCACCGGCAACCTTCAAGATGGTCTTCTGTGGTTTCCCATCTTCCTTCCAGGCGAATGCCGGGGTTGGCCCCTAACTTTAGGCCACAGCCGCTACCTTCCAACTCCTCGACTTTCCATTCCCACTTTCCTCACCAACGGTACTTGTAGCTCACCCATTGGGTGTCCGTCTCTAAGCAGCTACAACACTGGCGAGACGAACATGTCCTCGGACACTCCCGGCACTAAAAGCCATACGTTAAAAAAAGAAGTAATCCAGAAAACAGTCTTTTCAGCCAAATCAACTCCTTTGCTCCTTCACTTGCAGACACAATTTCAGCTTCAGTTGTCGATGTTGACACTCCTGTAACTGACTTCTCCACGATACAGCTCCATGATTGTAGGTCGAAATGACACCCGTCGTTGAACGACGTCCTCTTGTCACCGGCGTAGTCAGCATCACTGTAGACCTTCAAAACGTCCTCTTTCCTATAGACGATTCCATGGTTCACCGTGCTCTTTAAATATCGAAATATCCTTTTCATTTGACTCCAGTCTTGAACTGTAGGATTCTCGATGGCTCGAGCAGCTTTGTTGACCGCGAATGCGATATCTGGACGTGTAGCTGTAGTCAGGTATATCAAGGATCCCACTGCCTCACGATAAGGAACCCTGCCCGAAACCTTTTCTCCGTCTTCACTTTCTTCGCGTCCAACTGGGTTAGACACTCCATTTGACTCGGCCATCCCAAATTTTTCTAGGATTTTCCTCGTATAATCCTCTTGACTGATTGCAATTGATCCATCATGGTTTTGTTGTATCTTCATGCCCAGGAAATTGTTGAGAGATCCTCTGGTAGTGTGAAATTCCTGCTGAAGTTTTTCCATGAACTGTTCGATGTCTTCTTCGTTGCCAATTACCAGACCATCATCCACAAAGATTACAACAGCCAACCACTTTCCATTTTTGTTGCTGTAAAAGAGACAAGAATCAGCTTTGCTGTTTTTGAATCCAGCTTTCTCCATGAATTTCTTGAAATGCTTGTTCCAACAGCGTGGAGCCTGTTTTAAACCATATAAGCTTCTTTTTAGATGACACACTCGGCCAGTACCTTCCTGATGACCTTCTGGCTGTTCCATGAACACATCTTCTTCAAGCTCGCCGTTCAAGAAGGCCGTCTTGACATCAAATTGACCAAGTTTCATCTCCTTTTCAACAGCTACTGCCAACAGAGCTCGAATGGTATCATACCGTGCAACAGGGCTGAATGTTTCTTCATAATCGTTTCCTTGCTGTTGCACATAGCCTTTGGCTACCAATCGTGCCTTGAAGCGAAATTCTCCACTGCCCGTTGTCTTCTTTCGAAGAACCCACCGATCTTTCAGGACCAGTGCACCATTTGGACGCTTAACCAATATCCAGGTATCATTTTCCTTTAAGGAGTCCAATTCTTCATTAATTGCTTTCAGCCACTGCTTTTTATCACTAGACTGCAGCGCTTCAGAGTATAAGTCAGGATTCTTTTCAACGATAGATGGTCCAGCCATGTACATGTAATTTCCACTGATCATTCACGATGGCTTCTTACTTTCACGTTTGCTTTTCCTTCTTTCTTCAGTCTCTCCTTCTTCCTCATTTTCGCTTCCTCCGGAACTGGATGCCGAAGCAAAATTTTCAATTTCGCTTAAGTTCTCATCTGACTCTGACCTCCGCTGTAGGCCTACATCAGACGATGAATTAGACTGATTCCTCTCCACACGTTCTTCAAGCCTGGCCTCAACCTTTCCGGCGTTGGCGCGCAGATTGCAGACAACTTCAGGTTAGAATTTCACATCATGGCTTAGAACAACCTTTCCCTGAGTTGGAATCCAGACTCTAAATCTATCCCTGTCGTTGACGTACCCAACCATATGTCTTGAAACAGCTTTGTCGTCGAACTTTGAGCAAAAATTCTTGTCGATATGCACGTAGCATTCTGTTCCGAAGATCTTCAGATGACTGAGACATCCCACTGGTCGTCCATACCACAATTCATAGGGAGATTTGTTTTCAATGGATGACTTCCCAGTGCTATTCAGGAGGTACACCGCAGTGTTGCAGGCTTCAGCCCAAAGTTGTTTCGTTAACTTGCTGGGATTCAGCATAGATTTTGCGCACTCCACAATCGTCCGATTGGTGCCGTGTGGCCTTTCGCAAGATGTAGTTCGCAGTGGAAGAGTGTACCGATTAGCCTGGCGCTGGGCCCATTAAACCGGACTAAGGTTATGAAGGTATCAGAGGCGATGGATTGAACGTACATTCACTGCCATGTGAATGCAAGTTCTATTCGAATGCGCTTTTCATTATGGACCTAGCTTAGCTTAGTCTAAAGAAATAGAGACTAAATAACGTACACGTACTCAACACATAGGCAAGGAAGAGGTAATGTATTGACCAAAGAGATAACATCAAGGAATGACGAGGAAGCATTACATGCTATGAATGAGGTTAAGTGGAGGACAAACATGTGATACTAAGTAAAATAACGGGCTAAAGAACCCGATCGTAAATGACAAGATCGATAGGGAGAAACGATAAAGGGGGGGGGGGGACACATCCGGGAAAGTATACTCGTAAAGAGTAAAATTACATAGTGAAAAATAAAGATTAAAAGGACTAGACAAAGAGTCGGGGAAAGTGAGTCTACCGTCAAAGAGCGAACGGTAGCTCAAATAGACCTGAAGGAGATGAGGGAGTGCGTGGGGGGACGGAGTATTAATAAAAGCGCGCGTAGATATGACGTAAAATAATAAACACAAAAAAGGGGCAAGAAACCGATATTAAAAATTGATGAATTAGCAGCTTATTATAAATAACAACGATCGATTAAATGTAACACTTGAGTGCTTTTATTTGACATAGCCTACATTCTAACAATATTACATGTACTCTAAGCCCACCACAATCATTGGAGATGGTAGAGTTTGTTTTCCACAGAGTGTACACCCACGACTGCACACTGCCTTGCAATCCATGGTGATCAGGCTATGCCAGCGCTCTCGGCAACCAGCTTGGAGTATCCGAACCTTGTGGCAAGCGCTCTCCAACACCCCTTCTCGCTGTCATAGGTTCGTATCATTGTAGACCCAGTTGTTCCACAATGTTCTGGAATGGTTCTCTAGCCAAAGGCTTCGTGAATACATCAGCCAGCATCTTGTTGGATGGACAATACAGCACTTCTATGATGTCATTTTCTCGAAGATCCCGAAGTTGGTGGTGACATACATCAATGTGTTTGGTGCGAGCCCCAAACCGATTTGACTCAATTAATTAAATACAACCTTGGTTATCTTCATACATGGTTGTTGGACCAACAATCGGTAAACTCATGTCCATAAGTAATTGTCTGAGCCACAGCAGCTCCCGACTGGCAAATGATGCTGCAATGTATTCCGCCTCCGTAGACGACATGGCAACTGACGTTTGCTTCCGGCTTGACCATGCTACAACTCCTTCGCCAAGAAAGAAAACATAACCACTTGTAGATTTCCTGTTGGTCTTGTCACCAGCCCAGTCAGCATCCACATAACATTTGAGCTCTGTGTCTTTAGTTGAAGATAAACGAAGTGTCTTGTGTATTGTAAATGCGAGATACCGCATCACTCGTTTTGCAGCATTCCAGTCCTGTTGAGTAGGCTTATCCACTCGCCGACTAAGTAGACTCACTGCGACTGCGATGTCTGGTCTGGATACTGTGGCTATGTATAGTAGAGACCCTATGGCTTTCCTGTACAGAGTGTTATTTGGTAACTCTGCACTTGCAGTCACTTCACCAGACAAGAAATTGGTTTCCATTGGAGTAGCAGCTGGTTTTGGCTCCGATAAGCCATGATCCTCCAACAATGCTGCGATCTTTGCCTTTTGGTTTAGCAAAAATGTTCCATTTTCCTGTCGTTCCACTTGAATTCCCAGATAGTAACTAACATCACCCAAGTCTTTGATGTCAAAATAATTCTGCAATTCTGTACCAACTTTATCAGTTAATTTCGCAGACTGACCGGCTACCAGCAGATCATCGACATACAACATAATGTAAGTAATGCTTCCATCTACTTCCTTTCTTGAATAAAGACACTGATCTGCATTTCCTTGTTGAAAGCCTAACTTGGATAATGTCTCTGTAGCTGTCTTGTTCCAAACGTGTGCCGATTGCTTTAAACCATAGAGACTTTTCCGCAATTTCATAACTTTGCGCTCTTGACCGGGTTCCTCAAAACCCCGTGGCTGTTCCATATATAGTTCCTCTTTTAATTCACCGTTCAAATAAGCACTTCTCACATCAAGATGCCGAACGTGAAGTCCCCTCTGTGCAGCTACATTGAATAAAACTCGAACAGTGTCATGCTTCACCACTGGCGCAAAAGATTCATCGTAATCCTCACCATATCGTTGAGAAAATCCTCTGGCTACCAATCGGGCCTTGTAAGTGTGGATTTGACCGTTACCGTCCAATTTTGCCTTAAATACCCACTCACAAGAAAGAGTCTTCTTCCCTGGTGGAAGCTCCGTTAATTCCCACACACAATGTTGATTGAGACAGCTTATTTCTTCTTCCGCAGCAGCAGTCCACAACTTTTGCTCACGAGGTGACATTTTGAGCATTTCGTTCCATGAGGCTGGCTCTCTGGTGTGATTCGTCTGCACCTTGTACGTTAGCTTCTTTGCTGGTATACCCTTATTTGGCCGTTCAGAAACTCTTTGTGGAAATCGTGGAGTTTCTGGTTCAGTCTCACATTCATCTCCTATGCTGCTTACAGTCTCTCCTTTGTTGAAAGTCACCGTGTTGTTACCTCTGGGATTCAGTGTTGAGTTGTCAGCTGATTCCGTCTGTGTCGAAACATGTTCCAATGTCCCTACATGCTGCGGTGTGATTTCATTAACCCCTTCTTTCGGTGCACTGCCTACCGAAGCTGGATGTCTGGCAACACTCTCAATTACCCGCACCGATCTGCTGATCCAAACCTTGGCTGTCTTTGGATCTAGAATCCGATATCCTTTGGTATTTCCATCATAGCCAATCAGGACGCCCTCTATTGCTTTGTTGTCCCATTTCTTTCGCTTTTGATTGGGTACAAGCGAATAGACCTTCGATCCAAACACACGTAAATGACCCAGATCTGGCTTCACACCTGTAAACAATTCAACCGGAGTTTTGTTGATACTCCGGCTCGTTGATCGATTCTGCAAATAAGCTGCGGTCAAATCTGCTTCTCCCCAGAAGCGGTTGTTCAGATCAGCATCCAACAACATGCACTTAGCAGATTCTGTCAATGACCGATTCTTCCTCTCTGCTACACCGTTTTGTTGTGGAGTGTAGGGGACTGTGAGCTGATGTTGGATCCCCTCCTTCCGCAGAAAGTTCTCCAGTTTTTGTGAAACGTATTCTTTGCCATTGTCTGTACGAATGGCAATCGGCTTCCTTCCAAATCTAGTATGCATTGCAGCAATGTATTCTTCTACGACGCCTGCCACCTCATCTTTGGATTTTACCAGCCTTACCACAGTAAAACGGGAGTAATCGTCAATGAGTGATAGAAAATACCTATTTCCACTTGGCGTTGCAGTCTGCATGGGCCCACAAAGATCAGAATGAATGAGTCGCATGGGCTCCTTCTCTCTGGATGTACTCTCAGAAAATTTTGCTTCTGTTAGTTTTCCCTTGATGCAGTCTTCGCATACCACCTTCTCCGAACATTTCGACACTTGGATTCCTGTAGCCAATTCCTCATTGATCAGACGCTGGATTGCAACCGGATCCCGATGTCCCAATCGACGATGCCACTGGTGTAGGCATACAGCTTCTCTCGCCACATGAACTGACGAACTTGGTACCACAGTCTGAAGTCTGAATAAATTCCCATCGTTCCTTGCTTCTGCGATGACCTGATGTTCTTTGTAGATGCTGCACGTGTCATTCTCGAACGTTACTCGGTGACCTTGCTCTGTTATGCGCCTCACCGAAAGTAGACTATCATCCAATTGTGGAATAAACAGCACATTTTTCCACAGTACTTCTTGGAGGTGCCCGCCTAGTACCTCACAGTAAAATTGTCCATCTCCGATTCCAGCAGCTACCACGGATGAACCATCAGCAAGAAAGACTGTAGCACTTGTGTCACGAATAGACATGAAAAATTGCCTATCATTCGTCATATGACTGGTTGCCCCGGAATCTATGCACCATCCTCCAGTAGGCCTACTTGCAGCATGTTGTTGATCCAGTGCCCTAAATGTGGCATAGTTCTGTGTGTTGCATACCTTAACCTCAACCGATGATCTTGCCGATTCTGAACCTGCTGACCTCTGCTGTTGACTTTTCTTGAATCGATAGCAATCTGCTTTTAAATGGCCAAGTTTATTACAGAAGTAACATGCCCGTGTCTCTTTGCCACCCGTATTTGGTTTCCCGCTTGAATTTTTAGTTGTTCCACTTTGATGAGCACGACTAACCTTACTTGAGTCTGCGACCGCCGACTGTAGTGCAACCTCTGAATCACAATTTCCAGGCACACCAGCTTCGGCACGCCTTTGGTATTCGTCAAGCATTTTCCCAGTTACATATTACACCGTTAAATCTGCCTCGTCACGGCCCTCGTGCGCTGTGACAAGCCCTGAATAAGATTCTGGAAGACTCACCAGCAAAACCGCAACAATCTCGTCGTTTTCAAGTGGCCTACCAGATCCACGCAGCAAACCCACTACTTCCATAATTGCGTCGATGTGACTGCTCATTGGTCCACCACGATAATGTATGCCGTACAGTTTACGTCGTAAATATAACCTGCTTCCGAACGTGAATCTCTCGTACTTTCTCGAGAGAGCCTGCCATGCATCACACGCATCGTTCAAGTGTGCAAAATGAATGAGTTGACTGTCCTCAACACTCAATGTAATGTACGCTAAGGCTTTGTTATTTTTCTTCTGCCACACCGCGTTAATTACTTCAGGCTTTGGTTCACTGACAACTTCCCACAAATCATCACGCACTAATACGGCTCGCAACTTTGTTTTCCAAAATATAAAATTTCCACCATTTAACATTGGAATATTCAACTTGACACTTTCTTGAGCCATCTTGTAATCGCACACACTCAAAGCACACGATCGTTAAACAGACTTTTAATCCACTTACTCGCAGTTTGCCGTAGACTGGGCCTCATAACCTGATGAATTAGCAGCTTATCATAAATAACAACGATCGATTAAATGTAACACTTGAGTGCTTTTATTTGACATAGCCTACATTCTAACAATATTACATGTACTCTAAGCCCACCACAATCATTGGAGATGGTAGAGTTTGTTTTCCACAGAGTGTACACCCACGACTACACACTGCCTTGCAATCCATGGTGATCAGGCTATGCCAGCGCTCTCGGCAACCAGCTTGGAGTATCCGAACCTTGTGGCAAGCGCTCTCCAACAAAAATAATTACGAGAAAGATATTGCAACTCAAAATAAAAGACAACCATCAAAATAAATTACGTCATAAAGGGATTAAGCAGTATTCATGGACTTGCATAAGAAAACGCAATCCTAAGATAAAAGGCAAACTAAAGGATAAAAGGCATGGCATAGGTCTTACTATTGAACACACGCTACTCAGTAAGCCGTACCAAATACCAACACAAAAAGATACGATGAAATGGGGACAAAGAATAACGGGAACGAAACACATACTCCGTGGACATACTAGAAATGGCGAAACGCCCTAGTATTCCACACAATGAGCAAAGACAAAAATTACGTAACGTACCTTGATGGTGTCATCATAAATCCGGAATCACGGAAATAACTTAAAATGAACGAGTATCGCACCTCTACGCGCACCTTTATAGAAAACACACACGAACGGGAAAGAAACGGATAAAAGCAAGGCATCTCGAAAAATGAGAGCGGGAACATGAATATAAAAGGTCCTACCGTGATAGAAAAAAAAGACTGCTTAGAGAGTAACAAACGGGTTGTCACAGGTGACGGAAAAAGGAAGATAAAAGGGAAGAGGTGTCACTAATCACGATTCGGCATAGTGAGAAATCACTATAACGAACCCTGATCAGCAATTATAGAAATGTCCACTGTTCTGCTTGGCTACCCTGGCCAGTAATAACCAAGAAGAAAAGAGAACAATTCCGATAATTGACACGCCGAAGAAAAGAGAAAAAGGGAAGACTACAGGAGGAAAAGAAAAACGGTTCAGGTTTTCACGTTCCGCAACTCCGTTTTGTTGTGGCGTGTACGGCGTAGTAATGCTGTGTTCTATGCCTCTGTTTGCGAGTAGTTCAGAAGCCTTCTTGTTATCAAATTCTTTACCTCAATCACACCTGAACAGCTTCACGACGTGTCCATTTGTTTTGGCTTCATTCAGGAACTGTTCAAGAACGGTGTACACTTCACTTTTGTGAAACCCGTCGAAACTTGCTGAAATCATCGTTGAAACATACGTAGTAGCGTGCCCTTCCAAGTGATTCAGTAGATATTGGTGCATTCAAATTGGCGTGGATTTGTTCACCGGTGGCTGTTGTTCGATTCATTCGTGTCTTGAATGACAGTCGATGCATTTTTCCCAGTGCATATCCATCGCAGAAATCCTCTTTACACATGTCTACATTGATGTTCATCTGCTTCAGTACATTCTTGACTTGCGCTTTGTGTTGTTGACCAAATCGTTCATGGTAGATCTGCAGTTTGCCCGACGATGTAGCTAAATTCACTTGAATGGGTTGCGCCGGTTTCACGACGCGCATGTCAAGTACATACAGACCATGACTCACACGTCCAGCCATCGTCGCCTTTCCAGTAACCTCGCCTTCGATTTTAACAGTTAGGTCGTCAAGTCTTGCACAAAAATCTTTCCTTGCAGCAGCTTTCACAGAAAACAGATGAGCCTTTGCATCGGGAACTTACAAAACTTCAGTCATCTCAGCACTCAACCAAGCGTTGTTCAGCCGCACTTGAATTTTTACAGTTCCTTTGCCGTGAGCTAGCATGCTCACACCTCGTTTTCCTAGCAAAATCTTCTCTGGAGCAGCAAACTTGACGTATGTTGTAAAATACTGTTTGTTCGCAGTGATGTGATATGTGGCGCCACTGTCGCAGTACCACTCGTCGGCTTGAACAAAGTCGCCGTCTAACGCACTCATAGCATGTGTCAGAAACGAAGCAGTGTTCTCCTTATTTTTGTTTCTAGTGTCACCCTCATTCTTCTTCACTGGACATTCACTTGCCCAATGGCCCAATTCCTTACATTTGAAACATGGAAACTTCTGATTTACTCGTTGAACATTTTTCTTCGACTTGTCATCTGCACTGCCTTTGCCACTGCCATACTGGGAATGCTTCTTGGGAGCACTACGTACCACAAACGCAGTCGATTCCACGTATCCTTGGTCACGCACTTCAATTGTGCACAATTTTTCAATCAACATGTTCACAGTTTGTTTTTCCGTCGGAATCGTGTCCCACACATCCTTGAAATTATCATATTCTTTTCCCAGCGTGGATAAAATTCGACCGTTCAAAATCCTTTCAGATAACGTGTTTTCGTTGTGCTTTTGGAGTTCGTCGTTCAGATCCTGATAAAGCTTCTGTAACTTCGCGACATGGGTGCTGATGTCTTCCTTGTCGTCACGTGTCACTCGGAAGAATGACTCGATCAACATGTTCAGTCGCTGCGTATTGCTTCGTTCGAATCGTGCGCTCAATTTTGTCCAAATTTCACTGGCATTGGTGCACGTCAACACGAGCTTGGCAACAGATTTTCCTAGCGCACCTGCTAGCAAACTGGCCGCTTTCGCGTCTTCTTTCAACCACTGCTTATATGCCGCCTTTTGTTGCGCAGTTGCATCTGCCGGCAACACAGGACACTTTTTCGAACCATCAACAATAATTTCCAGTTCATACGACCGCAAAACCATCAACACATGCCATTTCCACTTTGCCCAGTCTTCAGGTCTTTCAAGTTTATCCACTTGAACTTTGTAGTCACTGCTGGTTGCCATGTTGAGGTTATCCTTACTCACAAAAAAATACAACACGTGTCCCACAGCCGCTCAGCTTCGGATCCACTCACGAGATAATACCATTTGCACGTGGCCTGGGCCCATAACCTGTTAGTTTTAATGTAAATCTTTATTTATCAAATGATAAATACAATACAAAATACAAATCATCTTTTGAGATGCTTGTCACAAATCACGCGAACACGCACACACTTTGCACTGACTCGTCTTTTGTTCTCATCTTTAGTTTACATGTCTATTTCACCAGGTGGCACTACTGTGCTATTTTTCTTTCAAATATTAACAAGTGCCTTCATTGATCCACGGTAGTATATTCTTATTAGAATCTGTTTTTATATATTTAATAACAGGGCTAGTTAAAGGCTAGATTTCATGGTGCGATCATATCGTCAATTGTCTAGACCAGATGTTGCGGTAATGTTTTGTATTGCCAGCTGATAATAATAAGAAGATCGACGGTAGCCATTGGCCAATTTTAAGGAGTTTGTTCGGAGTTCTACATTTTTAGGCCTATTAATTGGATCTGTCTGGTATCGTGGCGAATCTATTGTCTTAAGGACATTGTATCTATGATTAAGGTACATTGATTTTCGTCAGAAATATTAGATTCTATTGGTTAACAAATATGTGGACATACGAATTGTCTTGGAAAAATGTTAGTTGGTTATGAACGCAATCTGAAATTAAGATTACAAATATAATGCAATAACAGAACGATATCAAATGGGATGTTCTCCTTTAGGGCAGAACCTAGAAAGTAAGTGCGCGAAAGTGAGGGTCGTGTTTCCATCTTTATTTATATTTGTACTGCATGTATGTATTTATTAAAATACAAAGGAACATTACACTGACCAGAAATAATAAAGTGATAAATAATCCAGAGGAAATAGCGATCACTTTCAATGACTATTTTCTGGAAATTCCACAAAAATTATTAAATAAATCACTGATAATTACACTAAATTCTAATAATAAAATAAATATATGTAGTGGTTCTTTATTTATAAATCATGTCACAAGTGAAGAGGTAAGAATAGTTATAAAAGAGCTAAAAAATAAATTATGTGCTGGCATTGATGGCATCCCTGATGCAATTTTAAAGAAATGTGCAGAAAGTATAATAAATCCACTTACGCGCTTAATAAACAGTTCAATTCTCTCAGGAACTTACCCGGATATTTCGAAGTTATCAAAAGTAATTCCAGTGCACAAAAATGGTTCAAAAGATGAATTAGATAACTCTTGTCCTATTACCTTACCAACTGGTATTGCAAAAATTGTGGAAAAAATCATGTATAAGAGACTGATACGTTTTATAGAAAAAAATGAAATACTATCAAAATCACAACATGGATTCAGAACGGAAAAATCTACACAGACAGCGATTTATGAATGTATTAATAGTATACTGATTTTAATTGACAATAAGGAACATGTAACTGGCCTATTCTTGGATTTATCGAAAGCATTTGATGTTGTTGACCATACAATCCTCCTTACAAAACTAAATCAATATGGTATTAGAGGTCTAGCTAATAAATGGATAGTCTTACTTAACAAGGCGTAAACAAATAGTAAGCTTAAGACACAAGGATGATGGAACCAAATTACTTAATGAAACATTGTCCAATGAGGGAATTATTAAATTTGGAGTACCCCAGGGATCGGTTTTGGGCCCACTACTCTTCCTTCTATATATCAATGATATAACACAGAACGTTCATTCACATAAGGAAATTTTGTTTGCGGACGATACAACACTCGTAATAAAAGGTGAAACTAAACAGGTCATACATCAGTCTGCTGACTCCATTACAGGAGAGTTAAGCAAATGGTCACTAGATAATCGCCTCATAATCAACTATAAAAAACAGTATGCCTAAATTTCCACACTATTCAGAATAGGAATCCTGCGAAGCCCAATCAATATAACATTAAATGGTCATCAAATAGAAAATAAATCAGAAACAAAGTTTTTAGGACTATGGATACAACATGACTTGAAATGGAATAAACATATGTTGTTGTTTGAGTCTTCAGTCTTTTGACTGGTTTGATGCAGATCTCCATGCCTCCCTGTCCTGAGCTAATCGTTTCATCTCTACATAGCTCCGACACCCAACATCCGAGGCAATCTGTTTAACATATTCTAACCTTGGTCTACCCCTACAGTTTTTGTCCTCGACCCTTCCTTCCATAACTAAGCTTGCTATTCCTGGGTGTATTAGTATGTGTCCTACCAACCTATCTCTTCTCTTCATTATCAGTCGCCAGAAACATCTCTCCTCTCCCACTCGTCTTAATACCTCTTTGTTTGTAACCCTATCTACCCATCTGATCTTCATCATTCTCCTGTAACACCACATTTCAAATGCTTCAATTCTCCTCTTTTCTGCTGCACCAATAGTCCAAGTTTCACTTCCATAGAGCGCCACGCTCCAGACAAAGGCTTTCAAAAATGACTTCCTAATACCTAAATCTATATTCGATGTCAGCAGATTCCCTTTTTGTAGAAATGCTTTCTTTGCCTGAGCCAACCTACTTTTAATATCCTCTTTGCTTCGTCCATCACTGGTTATTCTGCTTCCTAAGTAACAGAAGTCTCCTACTTCCTTCAGCTTTTCACCTGCCAATTTGTTGTCCATAGAGGTTTCTGATTTATTTCGGCTGCATTCCAGTATTTTTGTTTTACATTTATTTATTTTCATCATGAATTCTTTCCGTAAGACGGAGTCCATACCATTCAAAAACTCATTCAAATACTCAGGCTTGTCGGCCAAGATGACGATGTCATCAGCAAATCTCAGAGTTGAAATTATTTCTCCTTGAATCTTCACTCCCACTTTAAATTTTTCTCTAATTTCCTTCATTGCTTGTTCAATGTAAAGATTGAAAAGTATGGGTGATAAGTTGCAGCCTTGCCTTACACCTTTCTGAATACCAGCTTCTCTCTCATGTCCTGCAACTCGAATGACTGCTGTCTGGTTTCTGAACATATTGTATATCACCCTCCTATCACTGTACTTTATTCCAATCGATTTCAAAATGTCAAACAATTTAGTCCAATCAACGTTATCAAAAGCCTTTTCTAAGTCTACAAAAGCCATGAACGTTCTCTTATCTTTCCTTATTCTACCTTCCAAAATCAGCCTAAGACTTAGTACAGCTTCCCTTGTTCCTACATTTCTCCTGAAACCATACTGGTCTTCATCCAACTCCGTTTCTATCTGGCTTTCAATCCTCTTGTAAATTATTCTAGACAGGATCTTTGAAGCATGAGTAATCAAGCTGATTGTACGGTAATCTTCACATCTGTCAGCTCCCACTTTCTTTGGTATAGGGATGATTACATTCTTCTTGAAATCAGGGGGTACCTCACCTGTCTCATAAATCCTACACACCAAGTGAAATAACCTGATCAGACCTTCATCTCCTATGCAGCGTGGCAACTCAATCGGTATATCATCTATGCCTGGTGCTTTGTTCCTGCCTAAGTCCTCTAATGCTCTGTCAAATTCTGATCTCAACATTAATTCTCCTTTTGCACCCTCATCAATTTCCTCCTCCCTTTCCATTGCATGATTCTCAATCTCCTTTCCCTTATACAAGCACTCTACGTAAGCTTTCCATCTCTCAACCTTTTCTTCCCTATCTGTTAGAGGCTTTCCATTTGTGTCCTTAATATTACAGCACTTAGTCTTCTTTTCCCCAAAAGTATTCTTAATTCTTCGATAAGCTGTGTCTACTTTTCCTAATTTCAGACAATTTTCTATACCTGCACATTTCTCTTTCAACCATTCTTCTTTCGCTTCCTTGCACTTCTTGTTAACCTCATTTCTCAGACGTCTGTATTCGGCTTTCCCCTTTTCATCTCTTACATTCTTGTGTTTCCGCCTTTCATCCATCAATTCTAGTATATCCTGAGTGATCCACGGTTTTCTACCTATTCTTTCTTACCTACCAATGTTTTCTTCTGCGGATTTTGTTATTTCATTCTTCAAAAGTGCCCATTCGTCTGTAATTGAAGTTTGTTTAGAGTTTTTCTTCAGTCCTTCCTTTATACTCGTCTTGAATCTTTCGTTTACATCCTTATCTTTCAGTCTGTCTATTGCCCACCTTTTTGGCTTTTGACTTTTCTTCAGTTTCTTCAACTTTAATCTGCATTTCATTACAAGCAGATTGTGATCAGAGTTTATGTCAGCACCAGGATATGTTTTACAATCCAAAATCTGGTTTCGGAACCTCTGCTTGACCATAATGAAGTCGATTTGGTAACGCCCTGTATCTCCTGGTCTCATCCATGTGTATATTCTTCTATTGTGGTTATTGAATAAGGTGTTAGCTATGACCAACTCATGCTCGGTGCAGAATTCTACCAGCCTGCTTCCTCGATCATTCCTTTCACCTAATCCGAAATCTCCTACTATCTTCCCTTCTCTCCCATTTCCTACCACAGCATTCCAATCTCCCATTACAATAACATTTTCATCACCCTTGATATACCTCAGAATTTCGTCTATTTCTTCGTAGACCTTTTCAACATCCTCATCATCAGCTTGACTGGTAGGCATATAGACGTGTACCACTGTGGTGCAGGTAGGTTTAGTATTGATTTTTGCTACAATAATCCGTTCACTATATTGCTCGTAATATTCCACCCGCTGTCCAAGTTTCCACTCAATATGAGGCCAACCCCTGCTTGGCCATTGTTTGATTTAGTGCTAATGACCCTATAGTCTCCTGACCAAAAGTCCTGTTCTTCCTGCCAGCGCATTTCACTAATCCCAACCAAATCCAACCTCAACCTATCCATTTCCCTTTCTAAGTTTTCTAACCTTCCACTTCCTAGCAGACTTCTAACATTCCACGCTCCGATCCGTAGAATGTCAGATTTCCTCTTTGTCACTTCAGTGATGTTAACCCCCTCTCGAGTAGTCCCCACCCGGAGATCCGAACGGGGGACTAGTTTACCTCCGGATTGAAATTTTACAAGGGAGGAGGCCATCATCACATGTAATTATGCATAGAGGGGTGCATATCCTCGGGAATAGCATACGGCTGTAGTTTCCCATTGCTTTCAGCCGTGCAGCAGTACGCAGTGTAGCCATTATTTGGCTTATATTATCAATATCTTAACAGTCTATAAGACTAGTAAAGAATTGATATATTCTGAAAGGCTGCTACTCCCTTTCAGAATAAGTAAAGAGCAATTCTACTAACAAAAATACTAACCTTCTACCGTACTAACAATTAAACACCAAAATTCTACAAACAAAATACTTTAGTTATGTACTTGTCCACTTTACAATAAAAAATATCTTTTTATTTATACATTTTGATACATGTTTCGGCCCTGTGAGCCTTCTTCAGTCAAAATCAATAAAATTCTCCTAGATCATACTAAAGGCTGGTCTCTCATAAAAAAATTGTAAATCAATTTTACATCGTCAGGATGCTTAAAATACATGAATATAAAATGCTTAAAGAAATTAAAAGATTTAAAAATGCACGAAATTTTGAAACGTGGGCTCCATTCTTGTTAATCTATTTTCAAAACGAGGGACCTGGAACAATAAAAATCTATGGTTCCTACTTGGAAACATGAAGAAATGTTGACTTTAGTTATGTAGAAAACTTACCCCATTGTACAAGCATCTTGAAAAAGGAAAGTAGAAATAGGAATCGAACGTTGTTTATTTAGAGCTTTGCCAAAATGTTTTTCAACAACCTGTAAAGCGAAGAACTAAATGAAAATGAAAAATTGAAAAATTGAAATTATAACAAAAAACCCACGCATAAATGACCAATGTTTACATACCACAGTTTGGAAACCATAAACTGTCACCTCACAACTTGAAAGAGCTACTACAAATGTGTCCGTCTTGTTGTTCACCTTTGATCACATGTTGACTAGAATACTGCAAGTTTGAGGTCAACGGTCAACGGTGCGACCGTTGACCTCACACTTGCAGTATTCTAGTCAACATGTGATCAAAGGTGAACAACAAGACGGGCACATTTGTAGTAGCTCTTTCAAGTTGTGAGGTGACAGTTTATGGTTTCCAAACTGCGGTATGTAAACATTGGTCATTTATGCGTGGGTTTTTTGTTATAATTTCAATTTTTCAATTTTTCATTTTCATTTAGTTCTTCGCTTTACAGGTTGTTGAAAAACATTTTGGCAAAGCTCTAAATAAACAACGTTCGATTCCTATTTCTACTTTCCTTTTTCAAGATGCTTGTACAATGGGGTAAGTTTTCTACATAACTAAAGTCAACATTTCTTCATGTTTCCAAGTAGGAACCATAGATTTTTATTGTTCCAGGTCCCTCGTTTTGAAAATAGATTAACAAGAATGGAGCCCACGTTTCAAATTTCGTGC
This sequence comes from Meconema thalassinum, assembly GCA_946902985.2. Lineage (NCBI taxonomy): Eukaryota > Metazoa > Arthropoda > Insecta > Orthoptera > Tettigoniidae > Meconema > Meconema thalassinum. Next base: position 1,606,625,147 of record OX336388.2, on the reverse strand, counting down.
ATTTTTAAATCTTTTAATTTCTTTAAGCATTTTATATTCATGTATTTTAAGCATCCTGACGATGTAAAATTGATTTACATTTTTTTTATGAGAGACCAGCCTTTAGTATGATCTAGGAGAATTTTATTGATTTTGACTGAAGAAGGCTCACAGGGCCGAAACATGTATCAAAATGTATAAATAAAAAGATATTTTGTATTGTAAAGTGGACAAGTACATAACTTATCAAAATCAATACGGAAAAACTTGAAAAAATGACTAAAGTCATAGATATTCAAAAAACTTAAGTTCCACCAACAACAAATACTACCACTAAAACAGTCTGTCACCAGGCACACTCACATGCACCCTCACACATCACAGTCTACTGAAACAATGAACTATAACTAATAAACAATGCAACTGCTACCAGACACACTCACACACCACAGTCTAATAGAACAATGACATATATCTAATAGAGAAACTAACTACCTACTTACAACTAAAACTAACTACATACTTACTGTACTGTTATTTGAATTGACAATATTTACAAAATGCAATTTAGATAGAAAATACTTACAAAATGTAATTTAGATTCAAAATTGTCACAAAATGCAATTTAAGGGGGACGTATGCAAAATTGCACTAAGTGAGAAATGGTTTCATTTCGGCTGTATTAAGGTAAAGAACTGATTATACTTTTATTGATAACTCCCCCACCCTACTCACTGCATAACATCTCTGTATATGTAATTTACAGTTGGTAAAAAGACACAGAAACTCTGACCCACAAACTTGATGCACTAATGGGTCAACTTGCTAATAAAGTAATTACAAAAACAATTTTACGTATTACTATTTGAAAAAGTAATTTGTAATTGCAATTGTAATTATGCTTATTACATTTTGAAAGAGTAATTTTTAATTGCAATTGGCATTTTCTTCTAATTCCGAAACCATTTTTCTTATCCCTTGGCATATGGTGGGTCGTATCAAACATTCTTTTAGACAAAAGTTTTAGGTACGGTACCGGTAATTATTAGGGGAATATTGTCCATTTTGTACAGTTTTGATATTGTGCCTATTAAGAGAGATAATATGATTAATTTTCCCAAAAAAGGCCACTTTTTCCACCTCTTTGGAAAATGGTTGGAGCTATCAAAAACCTTTTCCAACATAAATTTTTGGACCTTATCCGACACATAGTATGAACTTTGAATGGATTTGATATTTCATATATTAAGAGAGTTATAGCAATATTTCACTTTTTCGAAAAAGTGTTCGCAATTTTTTCTCATTCCATGAGTACAGCCATAGAACAAATCAGTGAACTCCAGAAACAAGCAGCAAAGGCAGGCCTCAATATCTCCTTCGAGAAAACCAAGTTTATAAGTAATATAAAGTTAGCACCTAGAAAACTAGCTATTGGAAGGGGAAAGATCAAGCGGACAGGAAAGTTCAAATACCTTGGTGAATGGGTAGAGCCTAATATCTCTGAGAAGGAGGCTTTCACATCACGAATGAGAAAAATGGAATCCATAACAAGAAATCATTATCCCTACATTACTGCACAGTCATCCGACCAGAAGCCTTATATGCTGCAGAGTGCCTTACGATGAACAGAAAAGGTCTTATGGAGAAACTTAAAACCAAAGAAAGGAAGATCTTACGGAAAATATTGGGCCCAGTCAAGGAAAATGATGATTACAGACGGAGACACAACCATGAACTCTGCACACACTTTACCAAAATCACTAACGTGATGAGAAAGAGGAGGATTGTGTTCTATGGTCATTTAACAAGACTGAGCCCAATGCGATTGTCAAACAAAATCGTTACTTACTTTCTGGGTAAGAAAACCAAGGGTAGAAAAGGATTTAAAAGCAGTTGGAATTACATACAACGATATTCAGATGCATACGCCTCTTAAGTGGTTTTTCGTAGTTTCCCACTTCTATTCCAGGTAAATGCGGTTCCTAACTTAAGGCGACGACTGTCTCCTTTGAAATTCAAACATCAATTACAAATACTCACACTAGTACAGCCAGTACAATGCCACAGATTAGCAGAGATGACACACACACACCAGTATACGGGGCTATATGGCCACGATGTCCCAAAATTCAACAGCAAAATTCTTCATAAACATATACAATATCTAAAAACTAAACTAAACTCGATGTGCTTTGCGTTACGTATTTTGAAAACCTGCACTAGCATGCACACATTAAGAAATACTTATTTTGCTTATTTCCATTCATACTTACGATATGGGGTCATATTTTGGGGTATGTCGCCAGATGTACTAAGCACGTTTAGGATACAAAAGAGGGCGATTAGAATTATGGCAAATGTAAACACCAGAGAATCATGTAGGCCTCTGTTTAAAGATTTAAACATTCTCCCTCTGCCCTGTATATATATCTTTGAAAGTATTGTGACCGAAATCCACCATGTTGGTGATCTTTAATTGCCGAGATTCGTAAAGCAGCCTTGGAAGTGGTTGATGAATGTAACATATTGTAATGTATTCCAGCATGTGTTTGTAGCAGACCTAGAGCTAAAGAAACATTCTTCATAATTATTCTAGCTGCTAAATGGACCCATCCTTATGGCATTGAGCTAAAATTTAGCACAAGCGAGTGTCGAACATCATCAACTCCTATCGGCTTTGACAAGTCATGACGCAATAGATGAGGGGTGGAAATTCCCCACACTCCTACGGATCAGGTGACCAGGGCAACCGGTGTGTGCTATGTGTAACACGTGCGGAGAGGTCATTCCATTCTAGTCTGTTCTATTGCTGATTTAAAACACATGTGCGCGGAGACGATCATTCTACCTTCGGGAAGCGTGTGTCCACACTATGATATTAGCATTACAATTTGCTGGTGAAATACCGGTACTTGTTATAACTTATTTACGAGTGACAGGTAAAATTAAAATTAGTGATTTCTCCAAGAGGCTGATGTAAGTAGAAACTGTATTTTTTTTAATCAAGTGAACACATTAACACAGCTACAAATCGGACTTGACAAATTCACCGTGGAACGCCAGAAAACAGAGACATTAATATGCAACATGTTAAAGCACACGATATAATAGCAGACCTTGTCATGCTACGAAACCCGGCATATAGTCAGTCAATGTTGAACATTTCTACAATAGTAATTGCATCTTATTCAGCATAATACATTCAACAAATAACCGGATTGCCAGCAAGAGCATTAATAAATTATTAACAGTATCGAAACAACACCGTCCATTCCATATCAGTGAAATACATGGAACATTTCTTCAGCAGTGGCGTACACCTAATTCTTTTTAGGGGGTGTCTGATGTCATCCACTATGATACTTTCACTCAAGAATAAGAATATGGGAACATTTATGGAACTTTTCATATACTTCAAGATAATGGCTTAAGCATTTAATAGGGAGACTTGATGGTGAGGACGAATCCGGGATTCGGAGAGGCTGAATACACTGTAGACCAGGCAACACGATGATGTTGGCGTTAAACGATTTTCTTAAACGCCGATCTTGCAAATTAAAGAACAGAATCAAGATTAATTCGTCGTGGGAAAATATGGGAAACACATTCATCGTCAACTTGGGCATATATTCACACCACACCCTTCTGAACATTTAGGGCAAACCAACACCATGATTTAATTATGTTCTTTCTTCCAGGTGGCTAAAATATATTTCGAATGAATTTCCAAACTTGGAGAGCAAATTATTTTCAAGATATTGAGATCTTTCACACACATAAATTCCGATATTTAATAATTATTTTGTTTTATAATATTTAATAATTCTAAACTTAGGATTTTTTTCTCATGGCGATTTTTACCATGAAGGCGATTGCGAACGGAACGTTTGACTTTTTGCAGTGGTAATGATTGTAGCATATTCATTAATTTATGGCATTGAAATTAAATTATGTTTCATGATCTATGATCCTAGACTTTACAGTAATTTAATTCAGATTGCACAAGAATACAAAGCCTATGATGCTCAGTCACATTAGGGAAATTTTGACCAGATTTAGGAATGCAGATTACGAGAGTTTATAATAATTTGAGGATTATTTGTCATTATGTCAAATGGTTTTGGAACTGCACTTTGAGTATAAGCACAATAAATTATGAGTTGTAGACACTTTATAGTGGTCTTATGGTGACAACTGTTAGACATGAGAAATACCATTCCAACTTATTAATACGATTAATAAATCAATTAATACATTTCTTCGAGGATATAGTAAATGATTATGATCATGCCAGGATGTATAGGGGCTTATGCAGTCCTGGTTCAATGGACTTAGAATGTGCTTTATATTTGTAATTATATTAAGTAGTTCCAACGGTGGAAAACAGTGCAATGGCAGTTACTGCATTACTGTTCAATTAATCGTCATAATAAACGCAATGTTATCAGAGTTACATGTTCTGGTCAATTTAAAATTAATAATTCCTGCAGATCACAGGTGAATCATTTGTATCTTAATTTAATATATGCTAAAAGTTATAATATCGCAATCTGAATAATTAAATTGATCCCATAAGGATATGATAAACTCAGCTAATGATTTGAAAATGATATGAGGGATTAGGATGTCATTTGAAGCCAGTTATTGTGCGGCTATAACAAGTTATTGTTATTTATAGCTGATGTAATTTCCATAAGGAAACTTTAAATTATGTTGATAAAAATTAATAATAATAATTTCATTCCACAAGTTCATTTAGTCAAATTAAATGATTGGCAGTCATCATTGACAATCGTAAGTCTGTAAATATTAGAAATGTGTGAAATTTATGTGTAAATTATTAATTCAGTTAACATTCATGGGAAGGAAAAATGTATAGTGAATTTTATTCTAATTATTCTTCTTTTAGAAGCTGAAAGTGAAGTGTTTTTTTGATCATTATTATTCAGCTAATCATCGAACACTTGAACTCTAATAATTTCCTTTGCGAGTACTTCCCTGATTAAGTCAAACAGGGTAGCTCAATGACATTGATGGACATTATGGATTTTTATGATCCCAAACTAATAATATTCATTGAGTAATAGGAGTGTTCATTTTTTTGTCCGTCTGCTCAAAAATAAATTTAGGATCTCGATTTTTCAAGTTCTGGTTATTCTTGTAGTTTGGAACTTCTCCCGAGTCAATGATATTTTTTTTTCTTTTTCTTGTTTGTGAAGTATTTGTCCTGTTGAACCTTGCATGCCTCTCCCTTTAATCGACCCGAGATATTCGATCTCTTGCCTGCCCGAGCTAGTTTTTTTTACAAATATTTCCAGGACTTAATTTTTTTTACCGCCTGTGTCCCTTCTTCGGTTTCTCGTTGAAACCGCCGGGCCAACGTGACGTCGGGGAAACGGGCACAGTATTATGTTTTGTAAAAAGGATTTAATGATTAAGGATGCTTTTCTTAAAACAAACAATGATGTTCATAGGCATAAGACAAGACAAAATCAAAACATTCATATTTCACACACACGCACAAGCATATATCAAAAAGGAACTTATCACACAGGAGTTAAATTATACAATAAACTACCAGAGTATATAAAACTTGCCCCAAAAATAAAAACCTTTGATAGAATGTTGAAAGCTTATCTGCAGTGCCATTGTTTTTACTCTGTAGTTGAATATCTTAGTGTATAGAAACGATGAAATCTAAAATTATATGTTACTTTTCTATTTTAATTGTAATACCTAGCTGTAAGTTGTTGTATTTAAAGAATTAAGTTTTCATATTATGATAATAGAATAAGGTGTTAATAGTTGTCCAATAAGATTGTATCTCTTAAGATCTGTTATTATAATAAGTTATAAATAGTTATAGTATTAGTATTACTGTATATACCTATTAGTACTTTTATTTTATAGATGTAAATTCTGACGTGTCCTATATCAAAAATGTATTGTATACATGTATTTGATCAAATGGAATTAATAAAACTATCTATCTATCTATTTTTATGTTGTGACATCTATTGTAGGTTTAATTGGAAACAATAGATGCCGAATGATTTGCAAGAAAATAGTGTTTAATTTCTAAGCGATAAATCTAGAGTATATCAGCGTCAAGCAAGATGGTGACAAGTGACAAATCAATCAAGTGTGGTCAGTGCGAAAATGTGTACCTGATAACGAAGACTACCGTACATAATTTGTGATGGGGAATGTGGTAAATCATACCACAAAACCTGTGTAAACATGAAGAAGAAAGTTTTTAGCCGACTTTTGTCCGACAAAGCCAAGCAATGGTATTGTGTCGAGTACAGTGCAATAAGTAGGTCAACTACGGAAAAGGTTTCTAAAATCGCCTCGCCAGACAAGAATGTAAGTAAACCAGATTTAGAAGATCTTGTTTGTGAAATAAACTGATAAAACTCGAAAACATTTAAAAGACTCAGAATGACATGCTTAAGTCCATGACATACTTTTCTGATTGTTTCGATAGTATGAAAAGTGACATTTCAACTGCCGCACACACTCTGAAGCAAGCCTTGTCAGAAATAACAAAGCTCAGCCAAAGAATTTGTGAGTTAGAGAAGGATAAGGATATCGCTTGCAGTGAGGTTAAAATGTTAAAGCAAGAGAATCTCGAGCTTCAACGGTACGTTCGGCGAAACAATCTAGAACTTCGTGGCGTGCCGCACAGTTCAAACGAAAACACCGTTCAGATTGTCAAGACTAGCGCTCACTAATTGGGTATCACAGTTGTTGAGTCCGACATTGACGCCTGCCGTCGGCTACTACAAAGCAGAGGAGGTCTTCCACCTCCTTTACTAGTCAAATTCTGCATCCGGTTAAAATAAGAGGCAATTTTAAAAGGCAAAATGTCCAAACCCAACCTGAACTCAAGTGATGCTGGAATCAATGGAAGGGCTAGGCCTATCTACATTAACGAGCATTTGACGCCAGCCAATAAAATACTTCACAAACAGGCAAGAGACCTCCGTAATTTAGGTTTTAAATACGTCTGGACCCAGGACTGTAAAATTCTCGTCTGTAAATCAGATAGTGACAAGGCTGTCAGGATCACCTCACCAGAAGACACTGAAACGCTAGTGAAAGACTCTTCCATCAACAAGGCTCAGCCATCCCATTCACAGTAATAATAATGAATCAAGACATGGACCTACTAGTTGATGTTGACTTACACATATCAATTGATGAGCGTAAATATGATTGTATCCACGACTATATAGCAGACACTAAAAATGAGGTTAGCCAAATCAAGTGTCTTTACCTAAATAGCAGAAGTCTAAAGAAGAAACTAGAAGATATCGAGTTACTAATACATATTGTGGAAAATCTCGATGCCATAGTGGTAACCGAGACTAGGGTGAAAAGTAATGAAGCTAAATACTTCAACCTAAACAAACTATTCTGTTGCATTTGTACACAGAGACAATCAGGACGGTGGAGGCGTGGGAGTTCATGTCCACAAAAAATGGAATACAAAAGTTCTTAACCTAGTTGAGAGTAACCATAGCTTGATCCAGTTAGAGCTTATAAGAAATGATACTGTTCGTTTCAATAACCTGCATACTATTAATAAAATTGCAGTATATAATCCTAGCATAAAAAACGCAACAAATTTCTTGCAATCTCTAGAGTACATTCCCCCGAAAAACAATGCAAATCTTTGCTTATGCATTGGTGATACAAATATTAACTAACAAAATTAATGTAAGCAAATCATACCTCAATCTACTATCAAGCTATGGTTTCACACAGGGCAATACTCGGTATCCAACAAGAATATGTGAATCAACAAGTACAGTACCTGGCCACATTATTATAATCACTCCTCGATTTCTTTCATTCGTATGGTATTGAAGTTGTAGGTGCTTTCGTCACGAATTTATTGTTGAGGGAAGATTATATACTGTCTTCTATGGATGTTGGCAACAGTGCTATGCATTTGTAGTGATTCATTTGTTCGTGGTGATTGTTAATAAAGGCGGGTAGCAGTTTAGACTAGGCTATGACTGTTGTGGTTATTCTTGCTACGGGTGATATTTTGGAGAATAGTGAATTTCTGTTTGTTTATTGTTGCAGACCATTCAATTAATATATTCTCAGTTATTTCTGACATAGAACTATACTGATTACTTTATAACCGTAATGGGGAAAAGAAATGATCTTACACCCAGGAAAAAGGCCGCCATTTCAGCGTTACTTGAGCATAGTGACTGTTCACAGCTTGAAATAGCCCGAAAAGTGGGTATATCTCAAGCGTCAGTGAGTCTAGTAAAGAAAAAATTAGAAAGTAGGAAAGGTTTAGAGTGTCGTCGTGTAGGAAACTGCGGTGCACATAGGAAGACATCACCACGTGAAGACAGAAAAATAGTGGAGGTCTGCAAGGAAACTCGGAAAAAATCACGTAACTAGTGAACTCAATGCCAGTGGCGTGATGGTATCTCATAGAACTGTGCGTAGAAGATTGTATGAACAGGGCTACAAGCAGGCCCGACGAGGTGGGGGGGGGACAGGCAGGGCTGGTGCCCCGGGGCCCAACCCTCCCAGGGGGCCCGGCGTTCTAGGAGGATGGGCCCGATCGGGCATTGATTTATTATTGCCTTTATGTGACTTGAATTTGCTACTGGCAATCGTTTAGTGAATGCAATGAACTTTTTTTGAACAATGTTACAAGAATTGAAAACCTTATTCTGTCAAGTGGACAATATTTTCCTTTACAAAGTGCTTGTGGGAAGAACAACTGTCTCAAAGTGGTCAACTTAGGCGATGGGGCTTCGCTATGTATTGTTCTCAGAATATACCTGAAGACATAGAGAGCATTCCATTATTCTAAATTTAGCTTATTCGGCTTATGCACCAATGCTTCAAATAACTTTCTCATCCCTTCACTTATTTCGCCAAGGCCACGAGAACCTGGGCTGCCCTGGTGTGTTTGGTCAGCTAGCTCAAGAGTTAGTGTCTGAAATGAATATATTGTCTAGCTAAACGTATCGTATGCCGTGCAGACAGGTTAGTAAAATACATTTTAAAGTAGCGTCCACACAGTAATTCACTTTAGAGTTATTGTTGATTCAAGGAGTGGAAGAGCGAAATCATCTTTCTCTAGTAATTCACTTTCGTACTACCGGTATGTGAAAACTTATCATTGCTGGCTAAATATCTTGCGAAAGGGTGGGATGATTCTGTTGTCATAGATAGAATAAATGCATGCGAAATTGTTCATCTTCTCGTATACTGAATTGAGAAAACAATGCTAACATTTGAATAATCTGTATGCTTAGGTGCAGTATAATAATAATTATTATTATTATAACTGGCTCATTCAATACGATCAGCATTCCTAGGTACTTGGGTTCGTGCGCAAATCATTTCTGATTAAGGGATTTCTTGAAAAACTATTGGTACTAGAGTTGAGAAATGTATCCAAAGACTGAAACTAAGGTAACATTCCGTTTTTTTTCTGGACTGAGTGTTTAATTAACCAGGAGAAAAATGACAATGGCACTGAACCACTCAACTTTGTTTTCCAATTCCTCTCATGGAACGTCAGTGGTAAAGGAAGATGACCTACCGTAGTTGTTTCGCCCTTAAAACAACAATAAGTAACGCCAGTGGTAGGAGCAGATGGCCTAGCTGTGAATAATAAGTACAATCAGTAAAGTCAGTGATGTGCATGGCGATATAGAAATTAATATATTAAATGTAGGCAACCGCGCAGATTTTCTTAAGACCAAATATTTGAACTCTGCTTAATTTAGAAGAAAATTAAGATGAAGTATTGTCGATTAATAATATAAATACAATTTTGTTTCGAGCTGGTGCAGCGACTGTTATTATTATTGGACATTTCTACGCAGTTTATTCCACACAACAGCATCGATCTGCAAAGCACTTATTTTTCAGGACGCGAAGAGATATTTTCCCTTGCGAATCAAGCCCTTTCATGATACGCTTTAACGTCTCAGCACCGTTAAACATAAAATAAGTTGCTCCTTTTATCTACGACTAGGAAACGACTCCGGGTCCTGACGAAGCCGAGGCAGGAATGCAGGATTCGGCTTCCCGACTGCGGTGTCATTCGTAGTCTTACTCAACAGTTAATAATAGGTCTATTTGTCGTTACAGTTAATTTATTTAGGGGCTTGTGACATTTAACCCGTGTACTTGGTAGGTCTACTATCAATGGCGGGCAATGAACCATTGGCACTCGGTGGGAATCGTTTGCATACTAGTACCATGACGAATAGAAATAAACAGTGTCATCACTCCGCTACTTAAGCATTGTAGTTCATGGTCCAGCCAGTGTGTGGCGCGGAAGTCGCGACGAACCATAAGCACGTATGACAGTAACCCACGAGGTTAGTACTGTAATAATCCAGTGCGCGAGAAGTCATATTATTCGAGGGAATTTGTTTCTTTGTAATAATTTACGAATGTCTGTGCAGTGCTTTGTGTGTGCAAACAACTAAGTTTTCTGTTGTTTCGGGAAAATGTCGTAAAGTTTTGTTCCTGGAAGTAAATCGGGTTACGAAGAAAATCTGATGGTAGACATTTTTCACACCGCCAAAAGAAACAAATCTGTTTTCGAAATGGGCGAGAGTTTTTCCGTGGAAGGATAAGCAATTGTCGATCAAAAATAGGATCTGTGACGAACGTTTTTCGGAAGATTTAATTATAAAGGCGGACTCTTTCGTAGTGATCTATGAGAACGTGAAACTTCCTCGCGTGAAGTGGAAATTAAAACCAGAATCAGTACCTCAAATTTTTCAAAATTTACCGAAATATCTATCCACTGATGTAAAATCACGAAAGCCGCCCAGTAGGATACGGAATGAAGGCAGCCTTCCATGGTTACTTGTTCAATTTCGTCCCATCCTTACCTAAAACGTAAAAAATCCGTCTTAATAATAATAGGCCTAAAATAATAATAGTTGTTGATTCGTTAGGGACTTAACGACATCGTGGTCACGTATCCCCGTGTGTTTGGGTTTGTTTAGAATTCGTCTGATAACCTGTGTCATTATGTTGTCTGTAGTAGTGTGTGTATTTGGAATTGAGGTCGGATTTGGGTAGGAAGCGGCCGTGTCCTTCAGTTAGGTACTGTCCCCGTAAATCCGGATAGTAGGCTGTCAGATATCCGCCCCCTCAATCGGATTGCCAATAATCAATCGCACCGGCACAGCTACATCAATGAAAATGGCACTGACAGATACTATCGAGATTAGAGCACAGCAGTTAACAAGAAATTATTGTGGAACACACCAAAATATACGGGGGTTCATACTTACCTTTACTTACCTCTTCAAATCAATCTCGGGTATGGGTTGCCAACTGGATCACTTAAAGTATGCCCACACAATAACCTCCACCATGATATTTAAAATGAACCAAAACGGAAACAAGAAACCTTAAACTGTACAATAATTTATTTCACATAAAGGTAATGATTCTAACAAAAATTCAACAAAATACACGTGGCAATCAGAAGCCATTGTCAATATAATCATGTCCTCCTGTAGGACTTGTAGACGTTACATACAAAATTTTATCTTTCACTTGCTTATAAAGAACGTAATAATAGTAATACACTTGGAATGGATGAGGGAATTGGAGCGAGACATGTAGCAATTGTTTTCCTCTTTCATAAACATCACACTTTATTTATAACTGCAAGCCTGTTATGTGGTCGACCTTGGCCTCTAACATACAGTTGTCAGGCCAGCTGCGATCCACCCTACATCATGTCGCATGCCCACGTCGTCAAGTGGACCCACCTGTCCAGCAAGCCTTAGCATAAGCTCGTAACCTCCGAGCCTAGCTCCTTTTCAAACACTTTAAATGTCCTCAACTCAACTCAAATATTAACACGCAAATCTTTTAAATGCTTCAATCAAATATTACTGGATTACTCTAATAATCCCAAAACTTGTTTAATGGTATAATCCACTTGTATAATTAGCGTTCTTTAGAGTATATTAACAAAACTCTTAATGTTTATAACAAATGCTCATTAATTGTTTATAACAATTACAAATTGTTTATAATATTGTCAAACGACAATTTAAAAATCTATACACGCCTCTCTTAATTCCTTTCATTACAAATTATTATTAAAGATAATTACATAATTTATTTACAATATTTATATTATTTATTTTAGAAATACATTAAACCACACGTTTATCCGGTTGATAATTATTCAAATCAGGTTAATATAATCGACCAATGAAGGTTAGTTATATTTATGCTTATATTCAGGTTTAATAAGTTTTAATAATTATTATTATTATTTGTGACGGTAACCTCCATTCAAAATCGTTATCTCAAATTATTTAACACTCTTGTTAATTTTAACAGTAATTTCACATGATTAATTTTCAAAGGACCTGGACAATAAACTCAGCGGAAAAATACTTCGCTCAAATGCACAAATTGCATTAAATAGGCCCAGAATTCATCATATATTTCCATATATATGGCATAACAATCTTCCACAATATATTCAAAAAACCTCCACTTACAAATTCTTCAACATCATTAATATTACTGTGGGAATCTCCTTCACTTATTCAAGGGCATTATTCATCAGCGACTTTTACATGTCCACTGAACTAACGATTATACATCCATAGTTCCACTTTAAAAATTCTTATATTCATTAATTGTTTCAAAACTGTTATTATTTTAACCTTCGTGGGTTTCATTCATGAATCGATATGAGGTAAAAATTTGCCAATCACAAATAAATTTAATAGCAAATACGATTATACACGCCTTTCTGATCTATCAAAATTGAGATTAATATCTCCTAAGTATCGTAGTATAAAAATACTATCTTCAAACAAAGTTCATCTAAACTGCATAAATAGTCGAATAGAATGCAATTAGACTTTGGAATGCAAACATTATTGTTCCAATCTAGTATTGAGAAAAATTCCTATCAAAAGTTCATTACTATAGTGTATTCAATAAATCGTAATCAAAGTTCATATTTCATAAAATTGTCTATAATGCAATGGTAATTTCAGAACTGACGATAAATGTCTATGTTGCAATCATGTTCCTAAAACGACTAGTATTTCCAAGATCGTCGATACAGTAATAGATTTTAACGCTCTAAAATCTTTTAATTATTCTTCTTTCTTGAGGATTACAGAAAATTGGTCAAAGTAATTTACTGAAATAGAATTACTTTAATAAAATGACACACTGTCTGAATTCAAATCTGCCAAAGAAAATCGTTAACTTTACAGTCAAATCGTGACTTCAAAAATATGCAAATTACTGAAAGAATCTAGATATCAGTCTCAACTGATCCAAAATATTTAACTATGCCAATGACATAACAATGTCTTAATAAATCGTAGAAAAAGCATAAATCATCAAAGTGTACTGAGTAGAGAAATATCTAGCAAGAATATGGGGCATAATATATATGGGACAAAAATATGGGGAAAATGGTTGCTCAGACATCGCTAAATGGCTCAAATAAAACAAGAAACGTTCACGACTACCTTATCTGTTGATTGAAGTTCTAGAGGAAAATCTTCAAAAGAAGACTGGTGATGGTTCCATTTCACCAAAAAGATGTGCTCCGTCCTCGAACCTGGAACCAGCGCCCTCGGAGAATAGAACTGCTTCCTCCTCCGGAAATTGCACTGCTCCGTGTATACGATAGACATCCTTCTGGCAAAACTCTTCTTTGTGAGCCGGGTCTACCCTGGCCTCTCTTGATAGTTCCCTGAAGTTCTGGCAGAAATTCGCCATGAAGTTTATTGCAGTTATTTCCGCAGAAATATTCATATTTGTGGAGTATGAATATGTTTCCACTGCCATTTGATATAATTCAGCGTTGGACAACGATGCATGAGTGTAGTTGGATGTTCACTACATGCTCGCTTTTGTAGAAAGACGATTAGCGAAGTTCCATGCTGTTATTTCACTCCATTGATATATGTCCCAATTGCATTAAAGTCCTTAGCCTTCCATCTCCATTTCTGTTATAATAGTTGAAAGAACTGCCATATTATACTGTTCCATGTTAGAATGCAGCGTTATATCATCAAAACAATAAGTAGTATCACGGTTGCACTACACGTGTCAGCCGTAGCGTAGAATGTGATATTTTAAAAGTGCTTCTCAGGTGGCGAGAAAATCACTTTTGTCTGCCGTCTTAAAATGCCAATATCTTTCGAATTATAATCTTGAAAATGTTCAACCTTTCTACACACTTTAATATAGTACTGCACAATAGAAGTAGCTTAAAGGCATTAGTCAACTCTTGATATATTATCTTGTAGACTTGAAAATGTGTGCGTTTCAACTTCGCCTAGTTTCAAATACCGTAAAATGGAACTGCGGCACGCTCGAAGCTCGTTCGATGCGGTTGGCTTTACCACACGCTAAAGACGACTTGTTTCACTTATTCACTCGAAAACGACTATATGACCTCAGAAATATATATGCGGTATGAGATATATATGCGATATGAGAGCTCCTCTCTGCTGTGCAAGACCTTTTATCAACTTCATAAGGGGCGTATCCATCCCTTCCATAGCTTGTTTCTCCGTCATCGCTAGAAGTTCTAACTTTGGCTATACTTGACGGATTTTCAAATTTCAAAAACTCAAAAATAATTTCTTCAAAATTCCAAATCAATGCCATAACTGAAAATAGTTTTCCACAATTCTGCATTCCAAAAGTAATTAAATATGATAGTTTCAGTAATCTCCGTCTCCCTCCAAACTATCATTCATTGGTTCGAGTCTTTCCTCCAATCGCGTAACTTCTTCCTCAGCACAATTCCATGTTTCCGTGCGACTGCGTCGTAAATCTCAGATCTTTCTCGAACAAAATCATGACGTCACCAAGAATCTCAGCTCAAGCAGCCTACTTGCGTGAAGTCTGCGTCATCCGTGCTTACGTCATGAATATCCACGTCACAACTATGACAGCCATAACTTAATTCATATTTGCCAATACAGCCATCGTGGTCTCAATATAATTCAATTTACGGGGGCAGTACCATCCTGGCATTTGCCTGGAGGAGAAGTGGGAAACCACGAAAATCCACTTCCAGGATAGCTGAGGTAGGAATCGAACGCGCCTCTTAACATTTTTGCCTCACGAGGCTGAGTGAACACCGTTCCATCCCTCAGACCAGTATTAAATTTATTGGCAGAGCTGGGAATCGAACCCGGACTTCCATGGTGATAGCCAAGTGGCCAAGAATGAGTCGGACATATAATAATGGCCAACCTGCCCATAAAATAAACGGTCATCCAATTCTTCGCTTCCGTTACCGTCCTCCTGATCTTCGGATCTTGTTTCAACTTTGTCTTCAGTATCAGAGTCACAAATTCCTTTGAAATTACTGAATCATGAACTAGCTATTCGTTATCTTTCAGCAGAAGGTGACACGCTTCATCTGCATCCTTAGTTTTTCGTAAGGCGCAGTCTCCTTACTGATATTAACTAAGGCAACATACTAAGCCAAATAATCGTTATAACAGCACACCTGCCACTCACTAACAGAATGTAACATCATTGGGAGCGCTGCAGAGTGGGTCAAAATCGAAATCTAGTGGGACAAAATTAATTTTACGTTTTAATCATGAATTTAGGGTGAAAGCAACGTATATAATTTGTTTACTTCATAATAAACATCAGTTACACCTTTTTAAGCTACGTCTACACAAGCAAGAAATTGTCTATGACTAGGAGTTGGATAGAGCACTCAGTTATCTCTTCAGAACAATTTTCTACCCAAAATTAACTTTTAACAAAGTCACAAAGTTCCACTTATGACATAATCGTCGAACTCAGTGCTTTAAACAGTTGTAAACGTGTGAGAACTGGTTGCGCGGCATCTTCTAAAACGTAAACTAACTAAGTAAGTTGCAAAAAGATGCAAGAAATCTTATAACAGGCGTAAACTACAAGACTTTATCTACATTTTAACAATAAGTAGAATGTGACGCAGAGTGACGCGACATACTAAAAATCTAAGTGAAAATATAATTTTAAAAATAATAGCTAAATATTATATAATGCAAATATAGCTAAAATTACGTAACAATTACGCCCATTAATAAATGAAACACGTTACAAAGATCATACCTTCAGCTGCATGTTCGATCTTAAAAGCATCACACTAACCACAAATACAAACAAACCACAGCCACTTACATTCACCCTCCAATTCAGACTGCTCGAATAGTGGTGACAGCTTTGCACTAAGATGCGTTTATATCCCAGAATAGTGAGCAGCAATTATATGAGAATGCTGTAGAAGTAATACATTTTTATTTTTTAATTATGAAAAGAAATAATTTTGTCCTCCTACATTTCGATTTTGACCCACTGTGCGCTGGTACTATCAATATCACGCTGACAAAGTGTTACACGTGATAAAGTTATTTTTAGGCACGCTATTTCACAACTCCAGAAAAATGCTTACTATGGTTTGGTGTAAGATGTCACGAGACGGTATGATCATAACTTGAACTGTTGGCTTGATATTAAAACTAATATAACGAACCATGGAGCTGTCAGACCAATGCGCGACTAACGGAGGGTTTTAAACGATAGTTCTACATGAGGACAGAGAATATTAATGCTAACTTTTTGACAGTATTATTCATTAGTCTAAACACACAATTTGTTGTAATCAGCGTAACCGCAGCCTTCGTAAAGAGGTTTACGTAGCCCAGCTCGTCCCACTATTGAACAGCTGCCTGTGTAGCGTTGGGGATCAGCGCCGCTAGCGCTAGCAGAGCGGGGCGCGGTTGAACTCGGTGAGTGATAACACTATTTAATTCTATTCGTCATGCTAGTACTGTAGATATAATTCAGTATTTGCTGACGCGTTAATTTTCCGGTTTGTTTCTGAAGGCATGAAGTTGACTGTAAAGCAGTAGTTTTCACAAATATTAATGAAGAAAATTATAAGATTCTCAAACAGCGAACAAAATAGAAAACCAAGAAACGTGCGAATTGTGTAGACTGAAGGGGAGGCTAGTGGTTGTTGTAAGACACGTCTAGCGAGCGGAAGGTCTTGCTCCAGTGCGCATGCGTCAGTCTTGAACGGTCTTGAACAACCAAAGCTTTTTTCTCCGTGGCCAAAGTAACCGGAAGCCGCTACCTATCTTTATCGCTTTATCAAATCAAATATGGCGTGGTAAATAATGCTTGGCCTGGTGATTTGAAGCAAAAAAAGCATTCGCAAATTTTTCAGGATGAAAACGGTGATTGAGACTGGCATATATAGCAATCTATAAATTGCATTAAGTCACGGAATTAAAGTTCTTTGATGTGACGGTTCATTGTTTCCCACAATGATGTAGGCTAGTGTGTAATGAAATTGTGGCGATTGTAGTATAATACGAGAGGTGTATTGGCAACATTGTTGTAACTATTTGTCTTGGAGAGTAGACCCTCATAAAACCGCCCACTGCTGGACGAAAATCAGGGTATACGCTGTCTGTACTATGGCCTCTGTGACATGATCAATCGCATGCCGTATTCTTAGTTGCCGACTGGGAAAAGTGGGAATGAGTTGCCCATCGCGACTATTACTGTAATTAATTAATAGGGTTAAGAGTAGGGTAGGTGTCCCTGGACTTGAAATAAGGTACTATCCCGGCATTTGTCTAGAGTGAGTGTGAAACGCCACACTCAGGATAGCCGCTATCAGCAACGGGATTCGAACCTCTGATCTGCAGACTTGCTGAAGACCCCCCTCACGGTCATTGGTGAGCTACACCCCGGGGTCTTACTTGAAGGTGCGAGAGCTTTTACTTCAATGTCGGAGAGTCTTTACTATAGCCACTAAATGTCAATAGTCTCCAAATTTTTACTCCAAAATATCCAAAATAATCACCCAAATGGCCTATAACTCAATAATTTGGACCTAATTGTTGCAAAAGTTGCCAGAGGAGGACCCCCGGACCGCACTCTGAGCTTGGTGATATTCCATACCCCCAGATCCCCCAGTGTGCCCACTTCCCCATAATCTTGCCTTAAATCCACCCCCGATGGTCACCAGTCATAGCTAGGATTGGGGATTTTTAGGAGAACCTGGCTCCAGGTTTGCTTACTGGAAAGCAATATTAAATTATAAGAAGTCCACTGACTGCAAATTACAAAATATAGTTCAAATTCACATTTTCTTCTTTTGTGAAAACATTCACTGATCACCTGCAATCTACTGATAGCACATACATATCTTGACTTACGTATGAGTATACCTGAGGTTAATTATGAAAACATATTTTGCTTTGTTTAATGTACAATGTGTACCTTCAATGTGTGATCGCCGTTGAACCAAACACTTATCAGTGTTTAGGCTTAGACCCAAGGGCGTGACGCTTCAAGGGCAGCAAGTTTTAAGAATGTCAACATAAGGACCCTATATGTAAAACGTATTTTAAAATACGTCTTTACTTTGTGTAAAAATCATGTTTTTATTATGAAAAGAGATTACGTCATATGTCCAGAGGCCGTAGTACTGCACAGTTGCACATTATTACCCGTTCCACCTCTTTTAAAATGCAGTTCACTGAACTGAACTTCCTGTTGATGAAATGTTGGGTCTTAGGACGTCGTGGTCATTAGTCCTTTCTACTTAGACTACTGTGCGTGTAGAACTCTGTCCGACAATCTATATCTGAAGTTAGTCATATATTTTTATTAATTTGGGATAGAATTGAGGAGGAAATGAATGTACGATGATGCAACTACAGCCTTTGGCTATAGGGTTAAAATGACGAATCTTGAAAAATAAGCTTAGACTCACCGACGATGGAATTCGAACCCACCTATTTCCAAGTTCATGGACAACAGCTTTTTTCAATGTGCATTTTCCCCCCGAAGTTATACTGTAAAAGCGATGAAATTACTGTCCGGTAAATGCAATATTTTTCAAATTTGTGTACGACAAACGATTATATCTCTTTTACGAGTATCACTGAAGTTCTAAAATTATTGATATCAAAGAGGATCTGCAGAACATTAAATCTGAACACTGTGCATGCTTACAGTGTTACCTCATCGGAACAAATTTAGATCTGTCAAACGCCAAATCTAAACAGTATAGTGAATTAATGAAACATGTTACCTAGTTTTCGATGGCTTTATTCTTGATATTTATTTTTGTTAATTGAAAATAATGCATTGGTACTTGCTTGTCATTGAATTTGCAAATAATTTTGCATGCATTCCTCCAGTTTCACTGTTGTAAATTTTACATACCAGCATTAACTAATTTATATTGATAGTAATTTACGCTCTGCTTACGATAGTAAATATAGCCTGGATTTAGTGGAATATATAATTGAAATATTATTAATACTGTATATTAACTTATACAGTATTTATTGCAGCCAATGGTCATATCAGGACATTTCAATTGAACGCCCGTAGGCTCCTACACAAGTTCAATTTCAGGTAGTTCCAACTTTGGCTACCAGACGCCACTGTGACACCCAGCGGCGAATTTTGGAACCTGATAGAACGTTTCTAACTAAATAACCTATACATTCTGGCTACACACTACCAATCGTAGTGGTAGGTTCTTTTACATACCATAAATCTAAGACATGGGCCCGCCGTCTTTACTTCCTCTCCAAATAAAGGCATACTGAAGGATTTTAACGCTCTTAAAAATCCGATCATTTCGCGATCTTGGCCATAGCAGTTCAGTATGCTACAATTATTGTTATTATTATTGCTCGCTGTTTTTTTTTCTTGTAATTGATTTCGTGATGAACAATCTGTGAAAAAAAAGAGAAAAATTGCGCAAAATTAGTTTGTGCAAATTTACGAGTATTATAAATTAATTTTAGAGAGTTTGGTTACAGAGGGAGGGGCCGATAAACTAGAAGTTAGGCCCCTTTTAACAACTTATCATCATCATCGGTTTTAGAGGAGGGTCCGGGAGTTTCCAGCCCCAGGGACCGTCGCCGCTCTCCACGGCCCTGGCTACAAGTGCCATCGTCCATCTAAAAAGCACTTTACTCACTGCTGCCATGATGAAGCGACTCATGTGGACAAGACAGCACAAATCATTCATGGTGGAAGACTGGAAAAGGGTAAGTATTACGCATTAATATCCAAAAAATGTTCCAAATTGTGTGTTTTATATCGTCTTGTTGAATTATATGCCTTTACAACATCAGACACTTTCTTTCTCAGGTGTGCTTCTCTGATGAATCAACTTTCCAATGTCTGATGGACAAAGCAAAATTCATACGACGGAAGACAGACGAGAAACTGGACTCGTCATGCATTGTTATAACTGTAAAGCATCCGATATCTATTATGGTGTGGTCAGTGATATCAGGGAAGGGTTGCGGTCGCATTTATATTGTTGAAGGAACCAGTATATCAGTGTGCTAGAGAAAAGGCTCATTCCTCAGTTGAGGGAATGGTTCCCAAACGGTGAAGACTATATTTTTATGCAAGATGAGGCACCTTGCCATACAGCAAAAAGAGTAAAAGCCTTCCTACTACAGAAAAACATCGAACTTCTGCCAAGGTCAGGTAACTCTCCTGACTTAAACCCCATCGAGAATGTATGGGAACTTGTGAAAAGGGAGATTGCCAAAGAACTCATTATAACCAAAATCAGATTAATTGAGAAACTTATCCAAGTGTGGTATCACCATCCCAGGATCCAAGAAGTTGTCGAGTTCTGCATTGAAAGTATGCCGCGGAGAATTGAGGCCGTAATCAAAACAAAAGGAGGACATACAAAATACTAGCAGTTTACAGTAAGCAACGTACAACTGAATTGTGTGCTATTTTCCTGACTAAAAGATTTTTAAAACTGTTAAAAGTACTCACAGTATATGTAGTTATCTGTATGTAGACACTTTAGTCGATATTCATCGGTTTTCATTGTGAAATAGCATAAATAAAAGCAAAATTTACAAAAACGTCAAGTGATTATATTAATGTGGCCAGGTACTGTACACTCCTTGATCAGGTAGCCACTAATAACTGCAAATATACCTATAGGATAAGCAATTTAAATAGTGATATTAGTGATCATAATATTCTTGTAACTGAGATTTTCTAGTCAAATTACTATCCGCAAAAGCCCAATCTCGAACATGACATTTAAATACCCCCACAACAAGCAAAGGTCTAATTCAAAAAACGTAAATAAAAATTACCGGTACGAGAACAAAAACATATTCTCTAATGATTTCAATCAAATAGACCGTTTAGATGATGTAAACGAAACTTACATCGCCATGAAACACAAAATCTTGACACAGACACCCAACAAAGAAAACACTGACACACCTTTGAAGGAAATACACCAGAACCACAATAACCCATGGATAAAAACAGAATTAATGCAGCTAATAAACTAAACTTAAAACTTAAAAATAACATTCACAGAAACAGCAACCTCTTAAAGGAAGAGCACATAATATGTAGGAACAAAGTGACAGCTTTAAAACGGAAACTGAAATCCTCATACTGTCAACATAAATTAACATTGAACGCCAATAGCATAAAAGATGCTTGGAGAGTAATCAATGAAATGATCTACAACTGCACAACTAAAATCAAAGATGGTCCAAGTGAGATAATAATTGACGGTAAATCTTTCACAGGAAAAGAAAATATTTGCAATGCTCTAAACACTCACTTTATAAACATAGCACACAAGTTAGCCAAAAACATCCTCCCAGGAAAGAAAGTTAATAAAATTAATGTCAATACAGATTCCGTATTTATGACCCCGACTAATGAGATGGAAATTCGCAATATTATATTAAGCCTTAAAATGAAAAGTAGCCAAGACAAAGATGGTATGTCAGTAAAATTGTTAAAAACTCCATTGATATGCTAAGTAGCCCACTAACTACTTTAATAAATTTATCGTTAGAGACTGGTCTGGTGCCTGATGATCTAAAAATAGCACGAATCATACCAGTCTATAAAGGAGGTGACAAAAGCAATCCAGACAATTACAGACCCATTTCCATCCTCCCACCCATATCCAAGGTACTCGAAACAGTAGTAAAAACAGAATTGTTAATTTCTTAAATAAAAATGATTACTTCTACAATGGGCGGTATGGATTCCGAGAAAACTCAATCACAGAAATAGCCACAATTGATATAATCTCTAACTTGCAGGATGTCATAGACAATAAGATGACAGCGAGTGGCCATTTCATAGACCTGAGAAAGGCGTTTGATACTGTTGACCATGAAATTCTTTTAGGGAAACTTGATAACGCAGGTATCCGAGGAGTAGCTTGGACATGGCTTAAAAATTACCTATCTAATCGTAAGCAGTATGTTGAAATAAATGGCTACAGAAGTGAGGACGTAAATATAACCCACGGGGTGCCCCAATGATCAATACTGCGTCCTTCCATCTTCTTAGTATATATTAATGACATAGCAACACTCAGTTTTCATGGTAATATAACGTTGTTTGCAGATGACTTAAGCATCTTTTACAATGCGTACACCACCAACACGCTGATTACACACACGCAGGAGGACATGATTACAATACGTGGCTGGACCCAGTCAAATAAATTAACAATAAATGAAGATAAAACAAATTATTTAATAATATCTAAGCGTAGAACAAAGTTAGACATCACTCAGAATATAATGCTGAATGGAAATGCAGTTAAAAGGGTCTCATCTGTCAAATACCTAGGCCTATTGTTAGATGAAAATCTCTCCTGGCAAAAGCACATTTATGCATTAGTTGACAAAGAAAATTGAGCTACTATATCCCAAAACATCTACTCAGGAAAGTGTATTTTTCCTTAATCCGTAGCCACTTACAATATTTGAATACAATTTGGATAAAATGTTCAAATTACCTCAAAAAGGAAATTGAGGTAATTCAGAATAGAGCCATAATAAATATTTATAACTACCCTTTTTTAACACCAACCAAACATTTTTATATTACGAGTAAAATTCAACCAGTATCTCTAAATGCAGAAATCAAATCAAATGTCCTGATGTACCAAATCCTACACAAAGGTATCCTAACAAATTTAAACTTCACTAAACAATCTGATTTACACGCTTACAAAACTAGACATGCAGATGACATATCACTTTTCCATATCAATTCCAAACAACATGGCAGTAGTAGCATTAAGTATAGTGCCTTTGTAAAGTTCAATAGACTACCAGAAAATATAAAAATTTCACCTAAAATTTCTTTAAAAGGAGGCTAAAACAGTTTATGTAAATGATTATAAAATGTCCGTTTGAAGAAATTCCAAAATCTGAGAAGACAAAAGAAGACTACATTGTGTAGAAAAACTTATGAAAGCTACAAAATGTTGTATATATTTTCATACTGAAAACTTTGTAAAATAAACATTGAATTGTAATTTGTCGCCAACAAGATAAAACTGTACGATTCCTTTGTATATGAGTACTTGACTCGTTAAGGGATCAATAAAATGCATTATTATAGCTCCAAAGGAAATGCATAACACAAATGTCATCATTGTAAATATTCCGCAGATATACGACTTAATTCCCAAATCATGTGTAAATGTAGAAATAGAGGCTACAAATGGAAAAAATCATAAAATTTGTAAGTGTTTTCCAAATGTCCAAATGATAGACGAAAGTAAATTTGACAGGAAGTTCCACACTCGGCATGGCCTACACTTAAATAGGTTAGGAAAAGAGTATCTTAGTGATGAAATCTGCAAAATTGTAAATTCAAATGGTAAGAATAGTTCAACAGTAATATCTTTAGAGTGGAAGCAGGGAAACTGGTAAAAGAAGCCAAACGTGAGGTTTGGCATTCAGATCTTTTGATGTCAAATTTAACTGAGTGCAACAATGGTATTTCGGATTTGTCTAGCAACAATAATAATAACAATAATGATAGTAATAATGTAAATAAATCACCAACACAAGCTTGCAAAAGTAACAAATTTAAAATTTACCACCAGAATGTTCAGTCTCTCTATAATAAAATTTATTACAAAAATCTAATGCTTAAAAATGAACTTAAAGACATCTCAGTACTATGTATTTCAGAACATTGGCTGAAAGAGGAACAACTCGAATTAATTCAATTCCCAGGATTTATACAAGCTAGTAAATACTCTAGATCTAATAATAGCCATGGTGGTACTTGTATCTTCTTAAGAAATAATTTATATCATGAACAGTTAACAGCTTATTATTATCTAATTATGGAACAGGATTTTGAAATCTCTGCCGTAAAAATACAGCAGCTTAAGTTAATAATTGTATGCGTATACCGTTCTCCGTCAGGAAAGTTTCCTTTATTTATAGATAAATTAGAATTGTTACTCAATAACATGAGCAAAGTAAATTTCGATATAATAATTTGTGGGGATGTAATGTGAATTTCTTAAAATTTGATAGAAATTGTGAATTATTAACACAGTTACTAATTTCCTATGGACTGAAACCTACAGTAAATACCCCAACAAGAATAACAAAATTTAGTAAAACCACTCCTGATCAAATTTGTTTAAATACAGATAAATATCACCATTCAATAGAAGTATATTGTCCGGATTTTAGTGACCACCATGGACAAATACTGAGTTTTGAAGTACCCGAAACAATCAATAATAATGATGATGGAATAAGATCAAAGTGCAGGTCATTCACTGAAACAAATGTTACATATTTCAATGACTTATTAAATAAGGAAACATGGTCAGAAATTTATAAACTAGAAATTGTAAATGATAAATTTAATGCATTTAACAGTAACCTAAAACATATTTTGAAACAGCACTCCCCTTTAAACAAAGCACTATTAAAATAACGAAACTAGCAATTGGATAACAACAGGGATTAGAAATTCATGTCAAAGAAAGAAATTTCTACACAAATTATATAAACAATACCACACAACACCTGAAATCAATTTATACTACAAAAAATACACTAGCATATTAAATAAGGTAATAAGACTAGCAAAGAAAATGCATAATGATAATTTTATATCCCAATCATCTAATAAAAACAAGGCTATGTGGTCCGTGATAAAGAAATAAACTGGAAAATCTGCTAAAATACAAAGGAACATTACACTGACCAGAAATAATGAAGTGATTAATAATCCAGAGGAAATAGCAAACACTTTTAATGACTATTTTCTGGATATTCCACAAAAATTATTAAATAAATCACTGGTAATTACACTAAATTCTAATAATAAAATAAATATATGTAGTGGTTCTTTATTTATAAATCATGTCACAAGTGAAGAGGTAAGAATAGTTATAAAAGAGCTAAAAAATAAATTCTGAGCTGTCATTGATGGCATCGCTGATGCAAGTTTAAAGAAATGTGCAGAAAATATAATAAATCCACTTACGCACTTAATAAACAGTTCAATTCTCTCAGGTACTTACCCGGATATTTTGAAGTTATCAAAAGTAATTCCAGTGCACAAAAACGGTTCAAAAGATGAATTAGATAACTATCGTCCTATTACCTTACCAACTGGTATTGCAAAAATTGTGGAAAAAATCATGTATAAGAGACTGATAAGTTTTATAGAAAAAAATAAATATTATCAAACTCACAACATGGATTTCGAACGGAAAAATCTGCACAGACAGCAATTTATGAATGTATTACTAGTATACTGAAATTAATTGACAATAAGGAACATGTAACTGGCCTATACTTGGATTTATCGAAAGCATTTGATGTTGTTGACCATAAAGTCCTCCTTACAAAACTGAATCAATATGGTATTAGAGGTCTAGCTAATAAATGGATAGAGTCTTACTTAACAAGGCGTAAACAAATAGTAAGCTTGAGACACAAGGATGATGGAATCTAATTACGTAATGAAACCTGTCCAATGAGGGAATTATTAAATTTGGAGTACCCCTGGGATCGGTTTTGGGCCCACTACTCTTTCTTCTATATATCAATGATATAACACAGAACGTTCATTCACATAAGGAAATTTTGTTTGCGGATGATACAACAATCGTAATAAAAGGTGAAAGGTCTTACAGCAGTCTGCTGACTCTGTTACAGAAGAGTTAACCAAATGGTCACAAGATAATCGCCTCATAATAAACTATAAAAAACAGTATGTCTAAATTTCCACACTATACAGAATAGGAATCCTGCGAAGGCCAATATAACATTAAATGTTCATCAAATAGAAAATAAATCAGAAACAATGTTTTTAGGACTATGGATACAACATAACTTGAAATGGAATACACATATATAATATCTGAATACTAAACTGAACTCGATGTGCTTTGCGTTACGTATTACTACGTGCTACCCCTAGTAGCACGTTCTTTAATTGGATTACAGAGGGTAAAAGCACAGCACAAGTGGTCCTTTAAACATATAGCTTTATTGCAGGTCTAGAAATTCACACCATGCAATAAGCAAATGGAAACAATTAGCTGTCTTTCTTCGTGTCTGCTCCCTTATGGAGGACACTCACCCTTTCACTTCCTTATTCAGTTAATCCTTCACTAATTAGGTAGACCCGTGTCCAGCCACAGTCTGTCGCTCACTGTTCCTGAATACCGTACTACACACTGTTTCGCAATTCACACGTCACCGTAATACCTCTGTCGCACAGGCATAAGAACACACTAGCACGACACTTCGCCTCAATACTTCTGTCGCACAAACACACACTCCTCAAAAGCACAGTCCCTCCCTCGCTGGCCACCACCTCCTTCCTAAAAGTTGATCGCCCCGATCAGTTATTGGCCCGTCTGTGTCTATCCGTAGGCTGCCAAGCGATCTCGATGCACGATCTTCATCTTGGCCCTCGGGCTCCGCTGGATCCTGTAGACGACATCGTTGATCCGTTTCACGACTCTGTACGGGCCCTCCCAGGACTTCTGCAGTTTTGGTGACAAGCCTTTCTTCCGTAATGGGTTTAAGAGCCAGGCCAGGTCATTCTCGAGTAATCCGCCGGCATCCGTCTGCTGGTAGTATCGGGTCTTCATTCGGTCGGTCTCGATCCGCAGTCTCCTCGTTGCGAACGCGTGCACGTCCTCGAGTCGGTCGACCAGTTCTTGACAATACTGGCTTACCGGGACCTGATCATCCCCAGGTCGGCCGAAGGCACGATCGACAGGTAGACGGAGTTCCCTCACAAACATGGCCCGGGCTGTTGTGCACCCGGTGGCTTCATGCACGGCGGCGCGGTAGGTCAGGAGAAATAGTGGAAGGTGTCTGTCCCAATCCCTCTGGTGCTCGCTGACGACTATTCGGAGATGATTCTCGATGGTGCGATTGAATCGCTCCAGCATCCCGTCGGACTGGGGGTGTAGCGGCGTCGTCCTTGTCTTCCGGATTCCCAGCAGCTGGCATAGGTTCTGGAACACTTGCGACTCGAAATTCCTCCCTTGGTCGGAGAAGAGGCTCCAAGTCAGTACCAGCTGACGAATTCCTTCACCAGGGTCTCTGCGATCGTCACGGCCTCTTGGTTAGGGAGTGCATACGCCTCTGGCCATTTGGTGAAGTAGTCGCTGACGACCAATGTGTAACGGTTCCCTGCCTCGCTCAACGGGAATTGCCCAGCAACATCGATGGCCACTCTCTCCAAGGGGCCGCCCACGTTGTAGGTCTTCAGTGGGCCCCGTCGTCTTCGTCCTGGGCCCTGCTGGCTTCGCAATCGTGGCACCTCACGCAGTGGTTCTCCACGTCTGCTCGGCATCCGATCCAGTAGAACCACTCTCTCAGCTTCTCCAGGGTCTTCTTTATCCCTAGGTGTCCACCAGATGATCCTCCATGGACTCCCTTCAAGACATCCTCCGTCATAGCCTTTGGAACGACGACTTGTTCCCGAGATGACTTCCCGTCGGCGCTCTCCCAGGTACGGCAGATGAGGCCATCCCTTACAACCAGCGAGTCCCACTGCGCCCAGTAGGACTTGAACTTTGGGCTGTAGTCACTCACAATGTTCCACCCGGGTCTGGGAACACAGGTCCTCTTCCATTCGGCTATCAGTCCCAGGTCATCATCATCCGTATGTGCCCGTGTGAAAGATTCGCGGCTCCAGCTCCCTTGAAGTTCCACAATAGTCCTTCGGCACTGTACTCCGGTGTTCTCCTCCCTTCTGGCACAGTAGGTACAATCTTCGGAGCAGGGTCTTCGTGACAGGGCGTCGGCGTTAGAATGCATTTGGCCTTTCATGTGGTGGATCTCAAAGTTGTACTGTTGGAGCCTCTCCATCCACCGCGCGAGTTGTCCCTCGGGCTGCTTGAAGTTCAGGAACCACCGCAGGGATGCATGGTCGGTTCTGATGAGAAATTCTTACCCATATAGGTACTTGTGGAAGTGTTCAATGGTCTTCACGATGGCGAGCAGTTCCTTCCTGGTGACGCAGTAGTTCCTCTCTGGCTTTGACAAGGCTTTGCTGATGTAGGCCACTACTCTCTCCTCGCCGTCCACTACTCGTGACAGGTCTCCCCCTATACCAAAGTCGCTGGCATCGGTAACGACGATGAACCTTGTTCCAGGTCTGGGGTAGGCCAGAATAGGTGCGGTGCACAGAGCCTGTTTGAGTTGTTCGAAGGCATTGTGGCATTCTGCTGTCCACGTGAAGAGTTGGTCTTTCTCGGTCAGCCGATGAAATGGTTTGGTGATGTCGGCGAATCCTCTCACGAAGCGCTGCTAATAAGTGCAGAGTCCCGGGAAGCTTCGTAGTTGGGACTTGTCCTTTGGAACTGGCCACTCCCTCACAGCTGCGTTCTTCTCTGGGTAGGTGCGCACCCCTTCCTCGGAGACGATATGCCCAAGGCACTGGACCTGCTTCTGGAAGAGCTGACAATTCTTGGGGAAAATTGGCGAATGGATGGTCATTTTTTAACGAATGAGGTGTCGTTGGACTCGAGCTAGATGGGCGCTTTGCTTTGGACCACGTATTATATTTTTCAATTTCTTTTTGAAAATATTTGTTTTTGAAAGTATGTGATAGTTTGAAAACCAAACTTGATAGAACGTTGTGCCATAGTTGAAACGAATGGTCTCTATGATCTTTATTTTTTATAATAAAACTTTTTAATTTGTTGAGATTTTTTGAAAACACTTAAATTTTGAATTTTTTACTATTTTGGAAACTAACAAGTTTACAAATAAGTTTGTTTGACATAAATGAAAGGTCTCTATCCCCTCTAGCATCAAAATAAATGTCAAGTCTCTAGGACAAGAACTATGCATTTAAAAAAATAAAAAAATAAAAGAGTGTTTGTAAAACCCGCCAACCTGGGCCCAATGTCTGGGAAGCCAGGCTCTGCCTGTCACAAGCCAGGACAAAGTGGTGAGTGATAGAGGAGTAACACCTCTTTAAAAAACCTAGGTCCAGTTGACCCAGCTGGTAGTACCTTGTGAGGGTCCCTTGCCAGGGTTACGGTGAAGTCCTCAACGGTTTTGATAGTGGAGCGGATGTACTGCGGAACAGTGTCATTGGCGGAAGAGGCCTCCTCGTGCTCAGGAGATTACGAGTAAAAGGTATATGGCTTACATATATCAGAAAAAGATCCAGAAGTGTCTGTCTCATATTGAGCGACTTCCTGGTTGGTGTCTATTCACCATGTAAGGTGCGACCACATTTTATACATCTTACCTTCAAAAGTAAGAGGTGAATCCAATTGGCCTCGGCTAATCTCCTAACTTATAATCAATATGGACAGGAAAACATTATGTAACAAAATTACCCCAGGGAGACAATCTCCCATCATACCCAACGGTACGATGCTTAGTGATCATTCGTATTCTGGGGGATCACAACATAAGGTGTGTAATGATTTGGGTGAGGCGGAGCAACCTGTAAGTCACGTAAACAAGATTCGCTTCAAACAACTAAATTAAATGTTCGGTCTTCAATGAAATTGGGAAAATTGAAAACGATTAGAGATTTTCTTGATAAAAAAAACATTATGATGACAGCCAAACAGGAAACTCGATATGTGGATAATGAGCCGTTCGAATCAAATGGCTACAGAATATACAAGAGTAAATCTACTAGCAGGATATTAAAAGGCACACCTTTGTTAGGCAGTGGATTCATAGTTTCAAACAAAATAATAGACTCAATATTGAAGTTTGATCCAATCGATGAAAGGATATCTTCTTTAACATTTAAAACTACAAATAAAGTGTACACTCTTTTAAATATACACGCGCCAACGAATGACAAAAACCAGAAGAAAACTAGACATATTGTCGACGAATACTGGGAAAGAATTTTAATTATTTGAGTAAAGTACCAGCGAATCACACCATTATTTTATTGGGTATTTTCAACGCACAAATCGGAAAAGAGAGGAAATACCAAAAAATTGTGGGTTACCATCCAGCTCATTTGGGTTCAAATAAGAATGGTGAAAGATTAATAGAACTTTGTGCTAACCACAATATAATAGTCAAATCAACATCCTTTGAAAGAAAACCAAAGATGTTAATGACATGGGTATCGCCAAACCCACTATGTGGGGAGAAACAACTTGATCACATAGCAATAAGCAAGAAGTCATCTAAAGAAATAATGAATGTACAAGTAATAAAGTCTGCAAATATAGAATCTGATCACTACATTTCGGTAGCTAAATTTAAAATTAAACCTGACATCCGAAAATTTAAAAAACACTAAAAAATTCCTAAATATGATACTAATCAATTGGAGAAAGATAAAATAACAACCGAGATTCAACAACAGAACTTTCATACGTGGAATGATTTGAAAAAATGGCATAATTACAGCAGCAATTAAAACAGCACCTCCAACGAACAAGTAAAAACAAATCTGGTGGAATGAACATTGTAATAAGGTTCTAGAAGAACGACAAAAGGCCTGGGAGAAATAGAATTCAAACAAAAATCAAGACAACAGAAATAAGCTAATAGAAAAAAGAAGAATAGCAACTCAAACTTTTAAAAGGGAAAGAAAACTGTTCTTTCTGAAGGAACTACAACAAATAGAAGATGAATGTAAAAACAACAATGTGAGAAATTTCTACCAGCTATTTCGAAAAAAATTGAATAAATTTGAAGCCCCCAAATTATTACTTGTAAATCCAAAGACAAAACAAATATCACATTCTAATCAAGAGAATTGTAATATAATGGCAGAGTATTTTGAAGACCTACACAATTGTCATATTCCGGAAGACAAGTTAATCACCAACACTACTAACATTCAAAATGAAAATTCTACAGCACCAGACTAGGACGAAATTAAAGAAATTATACGCAACTTGAAAAACAACGAAGCCGCTGGTGAAGATGGGTTATGGCAGAGTTGCTGAAAGCCCTTAATTATGATATGATCATACAATTGAAAGATATAATTGATAAGATCTGGGAAAATAAAAAGTTCATGAGGAATGGAAAGTCGCCATAATACACCCCATCCACTTGAAGGGGTCTTAATCTGATCCGAATAATTATAGAGGCATATCGCTTGTGTCAGTAGCATATAAAAATCTTTCCAAAGCTTTACTCAATCTTGCAGAACCCCAATTAGACGTACAAATAGGAGAGTATCAAAATGGCTTTCGTAAACATAGATCTTGTGTTGAACAGATATGGAATCTTAAAACTATTTGGCAAATGAGACAATTTAGAAATAAAGACACGACAGTTACTTTTATAGATTTTGCAAAAGCCTATGATTCCATTGACAGAGAATCTCTCATCAACTTTCTAAAATAATTTGGTTTGGATCCTATAACTACTAACATTATTCAGGATACGCTAACAAATACCATGTCCAAAGTCCGATTTCGTGGGGAGTTCTCCAAGGCTTTTGAAATAAACATAGGAGTCAGACAAGGTGATGGATTGTCACCATTACATTTAACTGTGCCTTGGAAAAGGTGATCCGAGAGCGGAGGAAAACAGACACCAAAGGGGTTAAATTAGGATATCAACGAGATAACATCTATATAGATTGTTTGCCTTGTGCTGACGACATTACTCTAATTACTGATACACCGGAAAATGCCAAAATACAAATTGATAATTTAATACAACAAGCAAATAAAATAGGTCTGCAAATTTCCTTCACAAAGACAGAATTTATATCCAATGTCAAAAATAGTCCTGATAAATTATGTATTCAACAAAACGAAATCAAAAGGGTGAATTCTTTCAAATATCTCGGTGAATGGATTACAATAAATAATAATGAGAAAAACAGCCTAACAGTTAGAACAAAGATAATGAATATAGCTTTCCAGTTCACCAGGAACATTTATAAGAAAAAAACATTACCTAATTCTATTAAAATTAAACATTATAATACTGTTGTGAAACCAGAGGCCTTATATGGATCTGAAACACTCAAATTAATGAATAAAGGTGAAATTAACAAAATCATGTTCATGGAAAGGACAATAATAAGAAGTATACTTGGCCCTAAGAAAGTAGGAGCAGATTACAACAGACCTAGACCTAATGTAGAAATTTATGAGCATGTAGAAAACATACTACATATCATGCGAAGAAGAAGATTATCCTTTTTTGGACATTTACAAAGAATGAACGATGGTAGATTGACAAAGAAAATTTTCAATCCCTATATATATATATTATAATTGTGAAAATCTGTGTGTCCGTGTGTGTGTGTGTGTGTTAGTTTGTTACCTCTTGACACTAAAACGGCTGGACGGATTTGGATGAAATTTGAAATGGAGACAGCTTATACCATGGGATAACATATAGGCTGCCTTTCGTCCGGAAATAAATCATTGTTTCCGTGGAACGGGCAACATACCTGAAAAGTTACCAAAAATACTCAACCAGGACAAAATATCGAAGTTGTCGCATAAAGACCGGACAAAGCTCATAGTTTCAAAGATATTCGCAGAAAACTATCTTCGCTCTGATTGATGAACTAATCGCAAGTCCGTTTCCATGGCAACACTACCTCAAGGTATGACATCCGATTTTCTATATATCCCTCTAGGAGGCAATGCCAATTCATTTATTATCTTTTTCAAGATATATATAAACAAAATAAGAACAGGGTAGCGCGCCTGCCTCTCATCCGGAGGCCCCGGGTTCGATTCCCGGCTCCGTCAGAGATTTTAGACACTGACGTGAGGGCTGCAACGGGCTGCACTCAGATTCGTGAGGACAATTGAGTAGCTTTCTGATAGTGAGGCAGCGCCCCGGTCACGAAGAACAAGATTAACGGCTGAGGGGACACTGTGCACTGACCATGCGTCACCACAACATCTGCAGGCCAAATGGCTGGGAAGTGGTCGCATGATAAGCCTAGGCCCTTCATGGGCTGTAGTTCCAGGGGTAAAAAAAATTAGGGGAAGCGCCTTCAAATACCACCTTTAATTTTTAAACACTACAGTAGCGGCTACTAAATAAAGGTAGCGATATACTGTAGCTACGTTCAATTTCATAAACACTGGGCTCACAAATCCCATATAGTTAAATACAAATATCAGTCTGGTCATTATTTCAGTAGCAACGAAGCTCTGAGGCGGCTATTGCCGTTCCCTTAACACTTAAGGCATC
Source organism: Meconema thalassinum (assembly GCA_946902985.2). Lineage (NCBI taxonomy): Eukaryota > Metazoa > Arthropoda > Insecta > Orthoptera > Tettigoniidae > Meconema > Meconema thalassinum. The sequence goes on along the minus strand of OX336388.2, from coordinate 1,606,591,629 downwards.
CCGCCGTCATATACCTCAATATGCACTTACAAAATTGTGAACCAGTCTATTTTACTGAAAAGAATTTCTACGAGCGAGTATCCACTCCGGCAAAAACCACACTCACTACCTTTTCCAAAATTTACACAAAACATGATTTTTAAAGCACTCTTCTGTATTTTCAGGTACAGAGACATACCACATGGAAAGATACAATAAAATGTTTGCAAATCTGAGTTTAAGGAACTGCTGTTCAGAATAGGTCTTGTGTTAAATCTGCAGAAGCTTTTGGTACAAGTTATGCGGCCCATGTTCGTAACATGGAATGTTTTCCTTTGACAATGCATCTACACCATGTGCGAGGGCAACGCATTTCCAAGATCTCTAAAAACACAATAATCAGGAAATTGGAGAACAATTTAAAGTCGGAGTGAAGATTCAAGGAAAAATAATTTCATCTCTGAGATTCGTCATCTTGGCCAATACGCCAGAAGATTTGAACGAGTTTTTGAATGGTATGGACTTCGCTTGATGAAAATCAATAAATGTAAAACAAAATTATTGGAATGCAGCCGAAATAAATCAAAAACCTCTATCGACATCAAATTGGCAGGTGAAACGCTACGGGAAGTAGGAGTCTTCTTTTACTTTGGAAGCAAAATAACCAGTAATGGACGAAGCAAAGAGGATATAAAAAGCAGGTTGGCTCAGGCAAGGAAAGCATTTATACAGAAAAGGAATCTGTTGACATCGAATATACATTTAGGTATTAGGATGTCATTTTTGAAAGCTTTTGTCTGGAGCGTGACACTATAAGGAAGTGAAACTTGGACTAATGATGCTGCAGAAAAGAGGAGAATTGAAGCGTTTGAAATGTGGTGTTACGGGAGAATTACGAAGATCAGATGGGTAGATAGGGTAACAAATGAAGAGCTATTAAGACGAGTGTGAGAGGTGAGATGTTTCTGGCGACTGCTAATGAAGAGAAGAGATAGGTTGGTACGACACCTATTAAGACACCCAGGAATAGCAAGCTTAGTTATGGATGGGAGGGTTAAGGACAAGAACTGTAGGGTTAGACCAGGGTTATACAGATTGCCTCGGATGTAGGGTGCGATAGCTATGTAGATATGAAACGATTAGCTCAGGAGAGCGAGGCATGGATGGCTGCATCAAACCAGTCAAAAAACTGAAGACTCAAACAACAACAATCGGGAATTTTAATTACTTAGAGAGGCATGTGAGGCAAAAGGGTTGTTGGAGAATTTCAATCCCTGGGATGTAACACTGGAAGAGACTGCATAATGTACATCAGCGGCCAAGGTGAGAGATATTTTACTATATGTCTATTAATAGCGACATGTTGACGTTCAAATTATCAAATAGTGTGGCAAAATTATACCCAGAATAGCTCAAGGAAAAATACTTTTAATTCCCCATATTCCGATAGATTTGCCATTCCAGGTGTACGTTTACTGTATACAAAACCATTTTTTTCACATGGACAACTGTATGTGGCGTGCTGGCGAGTATCCGGACAACATAATCGTTATGTCTCAGCAGAAGGTGTCAAAACCAAAACCAAACTTTTCAACCGTGTTCACATAATGTAACATCGTACCCTGCAGACTTTCACAACTCTATAAAATTCCCACTTTGCTGCTCATATCAATATACTGTATGTATCAGAATTTTCAGAATTAGAATCGACCCACCTGTAGCCGTGATTGCTGTAATAGAATAGACCAATTATCAGCAATAATGCATCGTCCCCATAGTCTTGATCGCGAGCGAAGCCGCGGGTACATGCTAGTAAAATAATAAAACTTAAGATACAGCCAGCTTGGTTTCAACATACCTTGAATGACCTTAAAGAGGCCAATATACAAATTGAAGACATACCTAATTGACAACACTTTCGGAACAAAATTAAAACACTCGCCTTCAAGGAGGAACTAGAGAGAAGCAGAAAACATCCACACAACATTGAGGAGCTCCGGTGACAACAATCTGAAAGAATGAAGCAATTTTGGGTGACCAAGAAGAAATCTTATAGCAAAACTTGATGTATTGATTTAACGTGCTCTATTAAGGGCTATTCGATTAAATAAATAGAGTGTTTGTAGACAGAGAGCTGGTAGCGCTTGACGTATGTTACAACGAATACAGGAAATGGCTATTTCGACGGGACAGCAGGGCGAGGGAGTGCTTTTTGATATTTTCCTATATGACGAACGAATGAAGGTGAATATTTTCAAAAAAAAATCCCTCATCGTGATCTTTAAAACATGTTAGTAAACACTGACCAGTAACCTGAAAAATTCATAATGGTATTACACGAATAAAAGCAAGGCTTTTATAGTCGACAACAACCACAGAACTTGCTTTGTATGTATGTATGTCTGACTGGCGGCCAGAATGGAAAGAATATCTTTTTGAGGCATGGCTAGTCGGCTAACAGAATGGAATGTCAGTCAAGCTGACAACACTGCTGTCATATGATAACATGTTGGAACCATGTTGCAACTCTGTAAAAAGGTGATAACGGCTAGCCAGGTGAGCCGAGCAGCAGCAGTCAGGGCCCCGCAGAGAGGAAAGGGGGAGAGAGGGGAAAGGGTGAACACAAAGAGAGAACAGTAGATCACGTGACCACTAGAGAGGCCTGCCAAGAGCGGTGAGGGACGAGGACAGAGGACCGTGGGGAGGTGACGGGTTGGGTAAGAGAGTATTGAGCATGTCACTGCACATTGCGCGTCATTCCTATGGTAAACGTTACTGTGTTAACATAGGCTGACTTTTATCTGTATAAAATAATTGCATTCGTGTGCTTAACCCCAGGTTACTATATTGGATACATTATATATCTGAGGTAAGTGTGAGATTAACACTGTTTATTTTATTTTATGCTAATCAATGTTTAAATTATTATTATTGATTTACCATTTTATTGATGGATTATTTTTATTTTGTTTGTTTTAGATAATCTGCATACCTGTTGTGGGAGAGAGAAACCCCATTCCACTGAAGCCTAGGAAAAGGGAAAAGCAGGACTTTTTACAAAGCAAGGTAAGATTTTTTGAAAATTATATATATATAAAACCTGTTTTTATTTTATTTTATTTTATTTTATTTATTTTTGTTGATGAAAGATGCTATTTGGAATGGATATACTCATGGTGGTTTATTTTATTTCTTTTTTTTAGAGTGTGAGCCTGACAACTGCTGTTGAGAACGTGTGTGTTTGGGACCATTGCTTACCAGACAGTCTTCGGCTGAAAACTTGGGTGAGATTTTGTTTTCTTTTTATAAAAATCATGTCTTTTGCCACTGCTAGCGATAGCTTAACTTGGGAACCCATTGAATCCTGTTTTAAAAAGCGTGTTTGCTCTGGCCGCGTAGTGAATTTTAGAGATAGTTTAATCCCAAAAGACTTTGTGGAATCATGTTTTGCAATATTTAAAGAACAAATTTGTATACGGCTTTAAGGTCAATACACAACTCGTTTGCGATTTCATATATAAAAACAAGGACGGTGTGCATGCCACAAAAGAACCAAAACATCACATTCATCTTTTATATCTGTCATACGGGGAGGTGAATCACTATTGCCTAATTAAAAGCCTAAGTAGATTGCTAAGCAGTCAAATGTCTAAGAGAAAGTGTGCAAAACATATTTGTGATCGTTGTCTGCAATACTTTTGGACGCCTACCAGTTTGGAACGTCATAGGGTATATTGCGTTTCTCAGGAAGCGGTGAGATTGATTGTCACAAGGGGACAAGGCTGTGTTAAAGTTTAAGGACATTCATAAGCGTGACACTGTTCCCTATGTGGTGTATGCAAATTTCGAAGCACTCACTACACCCATGGCAGGATGTAAACCAGATCCTACCATTAGCTCAACCACACCCATTCAAAAACATGAACCCTTTGTCATAGGATTTAATGTGGTGTGTGCCTATGACCCCACACAATCCGTTTACAAACCCCGTGAGGGGCCAGATTGTGCCAGATGGTTTTTGGATGAACTTGTAAAGTTTGCCGACCATGTACAGGGATTACTGGACCACCCAGTACCCATGAACCTCTCTCCAGAACAGCAGCGGCCGTATAAGCATGCCACGACATGTCATATTTGCGAAAAGCCACTGATCAGTGCTGAAGACACCGTTCGTGATCACTCGCACTTTACGGGAGAGTTTCGTGGAGCTGCGCTTAATAAATGCAATTTGAACTTTTCAGCTCCTCGTTTCATCAGTGTCTTTTTCCACAATCTGGCAAATTATGACATTCAGTTTTTGATTCGTGAATTGGGTCATGAGCGTTTTACAGCCCTGACATGGCGGTTGAGCAACTTTAGCATTCGATTTTTGGATTCCTTTAAGTTTATGGCATCCTCGCTAGACAGTCTTGTGAATGGCTTGAGTGAAGAGGAATTAAAAGTACCAGAATGCATTTTAATGATCCTAAGCAATTTCAATTGTGCATTCGAAAAGGTATATTCCCGTATGATTTCTGAAACAGCTGGGACGTGTTAAAGCAAAGAAAACTGGATGTATTGCTGCTCACTGATGTGTTTGAAAAATTTCGTGAGTTGTGTCAGCACATTTATGGTCTTGACCCGGCTCACTATTATACGAGTCCTGGGCTCTCGTTTGATGCCGCATTAAAATACACTCAAGTTGAATTGGATTTACTCACTGATGTAGACATGGTTCTATTCTTTGAAAAGGGCATTCGCGGTGGCTTTGTGTCGCTTAACCAGCGCCATGCCGAAGCGAACTATGTCTACATGCCTAATTATTCACCAGACAAACCAGAATCGTACTTAATGTACTATGACGTGAATAATTTGTACGGCTACGCCATGAGTCATCCTTTGCCCTATGGGAAGTTTGCTTGCCTGACAGAGAAACAAGTGTCAGAATTTGATGTGAACATGGCTAGACAAGAAACAGGTCGTGGATATGTGCTAGAAGTGGATATTGAATATCCCTCACCCTTGTATGATGAACATGCTGATTTGCCATTCTGCCTTGAGCAAATGGTTCCCCCTGACAGTAAAGTGAAAATTGAAAAACTCATGGCCACACTTTACAACAAAAATCGGTATGTGCTACATATCCAAATGTAGGTGCAATGCCTCGCCCAAGGCTTGGTGTTAAAGAAAATCCATAGGGGTATTTCCTTTGCCCAAAAACCATGGCTCAAGCCATACATGCAACTCAACACAGAGCACCGACAAATGGCAACACAGCAGCTTGAAATTAATTTTTTCATATTAATGAACAACTGCATCTATGGCAAGCCCATGGAGAATGTCCGCAAATACCGCGACATTAAATTGGTGAATGTCTGGGAGGGGCAGTGGGGTGCCCGGCGGTACATTGCCAAGGCAAATTTCAAATCGATCAACATTATCGATGAGGATTGGCTACCATTGAATTGAGTAGGACCAGCGTGACCATGGATAAGTCAATTTACTTGGGCCAAGTCATTTTAGACTTTTCTAAATCGGTCATGTATCGATTCCACTATGAGTTTGCCAAACGCCATTTTGAGGACGTCTCTCTTCTGTATATGGATACGGACTCATTTAACTACCACATTCGCCACTGCAACCCATATGACGTCTTGAGGCAGCATAGTGACTGGTTCGACACCTCTTCGTATAGCGCTGACAACGTGTTTCAGCTGCCCATAAAAAACAAGAAGGAAATGGGCGTTTTTAAAGATGAATGCGGTGATCCCGTCATGACGGAATTCGTAGGTGTGGCCTCCAAAATGTATGCTTATCGCACACTAGACTGTAAGGAAGCCAAAATAGCAAAAGTTGTAGGTAGGGCAGTGGTAAAATCGTTACGTGTAGATGACTACCTGGCGGTTTTACGCACTGGCAAAGCTATGTCCCATACAGAGTACAGGATACAATCCAGCAACCATCATTTGTACCTTAAAGAACAGAGAAAGCGCACCCTCGCCTCCATGGATAACAAACGTGTGTGGGCTGATGACTTGCTTACCAGCCTGCCCTGGGGTTATGACCGCAAGGAGGAGGAGGTGTGATTTTTCTGTTTGTTCGTTTAGGGACATGGTTTTTTGTAACTCGTTGATTTAGTATTTTGTATTTTGTGAATATTGGTTTTTGTCATTGTAAATAGTAGATTTTGTAAATAGTGGCAACCCACTTGGACCTTTTGCTCTAAAAAAAGTTGTATGCAACCTTATTTTCTTAAAAAAAATTGATTGGTAAATAGTTTGATTCTTTTAAAGCTGTACAAAGTTGTAGTTTTTGTAAATATAAAATAAGTAATATTTTATTTAGTAACTTTAATTACTTATTTTTTTGTAATGTAAATGGTAAACTTAAAAAAAAGTTCTTTTGGTATGAGTGTGCATGTCGAGAATGTGCTCTTGGGAATAAACAAAGTGGTTGTGTTTGTTCCCAAAGACGGGTGTGAATGTATGGGTAGAGAGAACGCTAGTGTGTATGTATGACCAGAGAAAAACACGTTGAGGTAGAGTGAGTGGGGAGGGAGAAATGGCCACTTATATATCAAATGGTCAATAGTCATTTTGTTTTGACAATAGTTTTTTTTCTTTAAAATGTAGCGGTCAATAGACATTATTTTTGTAAAAGAGACTTACCTGCAGTAGTCGTAGACCTCTACGTTTTCGCAATCCCATAAACTCACTGCAGCATCGCCATGGTCAAGCACTCACATGAACATCATTGACAAATCTCAACTTTCGACATACACCAAATGGAAAAATGTGAAAACAGAAAAATGGAAAATCCATGTTTCTATAACACAAAAATTCAAAAACTTAAAACGGACTTTTATAAAAACTGGAAATGGCCATGTGTGAAATATAAAACTTCAAACAGACATTTTTAAAGGTACTGTAAATTGAAAATGGCAAATGGGAATCTGTAAATTGGTCATGTGTGAAAATGTGAAAATGAACAATCAGCCCATCAACATCATGATTTTTTTAAATTAAAAAGAAACATCGTGTTCTGGTAAATCTTTGTTTTTATTTCATAACCATAGGGATTGACAAAATAAAAAAATAGAATACAAACACATCCCAATTCCTCACTCCTCAATTCCTTAATATTCATGTCCATGCATCATCAACTTTCCTTTCATAGCACTCATCACAATCAGGCCTGCCATTCTTGCACCCACTGAGGCATCACAGATGTGAAACGTTGTTTAGCTTTTTTCAGTAACAATTTATCTGCCACATGTCTTAAACTAGAATGACTATGGCGATAAGAAAGGTCATGTTCTTTGCATGCTTGATCCAAAAGATTAATGGGTACATCACCACGCTGCAAACGTTTTTCAAGATGAGTTCCAGGGCCACAAAAACGATAACCTGGGAGATGGATTTCGAAAGGTAAGTATTGAATCACATTGTCAATGACGCCATTGCCAGTACAGGTCTGGCATACCTTTTTCCATGGATGGTAAAAAGGTTTGATCTTCCTTCTGTCACTGTTCAATCTCTTAGATTATGTTGGATTGAGGGCATGGCTGCCTATTACCAGTGAATTATTGAATTGTAGGCCTGAGCGCTGAGCTTGGATATTCCTTGATATAGTTCAGTAGTTAGGTAGGGGGGGGGGGCATGCTCATTTGAGTTACTTATCTGCTTTTCTATATTCCTTTGTATGAGTGAGTATCTGTGGAGTTTTATCTATGGAGATTGTAAGAAGATTTGGTTTTATAATGTTAGTTCTATGTAGATTGTGTATTGAGATTTGATGTGGAGGGGATTCAGCTGTGAGAGAAAGAAATATGTTAGGTTTGGGATTATAGAAGTGGATTGCTAATAGATACAGGAAAAGATGTATAGAGAGAATTATTAATGAATTAAATGAATACCTGTGTTCCTATGGTGAGGTGCAAGTTCCTTTATGTTGTAATTGATGGTGATCTGAGTAATGAACGGTTAATAGAGGAATGTCCATCACATATATCAGGTATATGTACTATCTGTCTGCCCTATTGTTAAAATAAAATATCCCTTGTGAGTATAATCAACCACAACCCCGATACGGAGAGCATGAAACGTTACACTCCTCCTCTGTGGACGATGTTTGTGTTTGTTGTTGTTGTTGCTGCTTTTTCTCGCCATGCCACCCGTGGACTGATTCAACAAAGTCTTTACACGGACTTTTATGACCGTGATACATTTTCACTAGCTGACAAGTCGCGCACTGACGCATACAGGGTATTTTTGCCACAGCCACTTGCTTATGATGATCGTAATCCGTACAGGGTTGAAATTCACTCAACACAGGGTCTTGAGTCCATGATTTTGTTACATGTTGCCATATTTCTTTCACCGTGTTGACGGCTACATAATATATGAACGACTTGGGCAGCGCCAAGAGTTCCTTTTTGGTAAAACTGTCTAGTTTCTATTTGCACACAAAGAACTTGCCAATGGCTTTGTCCGTAGCATTGCCTTTCTCCATGGTATTACGTTCTGTTGATGTTTACACGTTGCTTGTAGAAATCTCACTGGCGTCATTCACAGGTAAATCTTGAGTTATAATTTTGTTCAACAACTTCCAGCTGGCATGAGTGGTTAACCAATGAAAGAGATGCCACGCATGCGCTAGGGCTGTATAGGTAATGTTGCCACAGGAACAAGTATCCAAGAGCGTTTGCAGGGATGGGCAGCCCAAGTCCATGAGGTCGATATATTGACAGTAAGAAGCCAAAAATGGTTGCAACCATTCACGTTTTTCATTACCTTTCACAAATACCACATTGACCGAGGACAAGTGGGCTTTCATGACCACGTCCAAATATTTATAGGAAATGGTTCCTTGATTCCAGTCTAGTTGCTTATGATTTTCAATCCTCTCGGTTTGTTTACGGTCTTTTTCACACAACAAATCAAAAGCATGGGGCTGTTTAAATACCAAATGCGTAGCTTGCGATATCCAAAAAGTGATACAATCGATAATGGCCACTTGTTTAAATATAAATTTTATTGTCACCAATTTTAAACCCTTGGCAATCCACAATGAGTGTGCGCAACATGTTGCCGCTTGCCAGGACCAAGTTCAACTGACGACTGACTAACCATTGGCCAATAAGGTGTGGTCATGACATGGACTTACCTGCCATGCTAGTTTGAAAAAAAATGAGATTAGGGTAGGACAGGGGGACATGAAAAATAAGAATTTAAGAATTACGTCATTTTATTATCATAACACGTCTTACAGGCTTTTGTCATTTTGGGATAAGGACGATACCAACTGATACAACAATATAGTCTCTTGTGTTTGTAACGTCCATAACACCGATTATGTCCCAATGTCTCTAAACTAGGCGTTTTTGACGGTGAGCTGCTCGCCGAAGCACCGTTGACACAATACAGTCCACACGTATCGTAACTTGTTTTTTTTTCATTACTCAGAGGCATGAGTGAGGGATAGCTTGAATGACAGGGTATATTTCCCACCTCCATTCTGCACAGGTAGGGAGAGGCAGGTGACCAGCGTTGATGTTCCTGCATGGGTTCATCGCTCTCTTGCCATTGGTCAACGATGATGGGGCAAAAGGCACATTTCACTTCATCTCATGTTTTTAAATAGTAGAATTCAGCGGCCGCCAAGGCTTGAGGGTTTATGAAAGGTACTGGCCATGTTGCAAAAGTCTTGAAACGTTGTTCCTCAGAGTTTAAATTCATGGATGTGACCTCTCTTGATGCTTTAAAGCAAGACATGACTGAGCGGCTTGGCGTGGGTTGACATGTTATTTATATACTCGTCATTTGGTTGGACAGTGGATAATAGTTGACTTGTTTGTGATGAATAATCAAACAGTAGGTCTTATTGGCTGGTACATTGTCATGCGTTTCAAAATCTAGTCGAATGTCAATATTGGATGGCTTGACCAGTGGCGGCTCGTGACTTTCTGGACTGGGGGTTCAATGGCGGACCCTTAATCTACTACAAAGATAAACAGTATACATGTGGTACCTCAAATTTCGTACAGATAGTTATGAACATTACAATGAGCGATTTCAATCACAGTGAGTTCAAATCATTCGCCTCAACCAGAACTTGAACCCTGGATCATCATTATTAGTGAAGCTCAAAGTTTTCTGTCTCTATCTCTCTCTCAAACACACGCACAATCGCGCACCGGTATGACAGGCTCCGTCTGGTAATGAGCCTGGTTAAGATCATGCAACACTTCAAATCTTACAGCAATTGAGTATCAGATTGAAATGGCTCACAAAATGAAGAATGGATATACCATAGCATTTAGAAGAGAAAGTGTGCCGACTCCCGAGTTTGCCGTATCTTTAGTATGGGTAGTTGCTGCGCCCGCCGGTAGACTGCGCAGCGGTTGATTGTGGCTGGCTGGAGACACTTTCTAAGCGCTCGCGAGTTTGAAAACATAGAAATGCTGCCGTGTTTAGTCCTTATTTCTCGGTGTTGAAAAGTGTATGCGATCAAGAAGCGATAGTGAAATAATACATACGTTATGCCACTGGTGTGTTTAGTATTTGTAAGCCTTTACACTTACTTCTTTACATTTGTGCTGTCGAGTGAATTATAACCTGGTATGATACGTCAAACAGAACTGTGTAAGTGAATATGCCGTGTTGTTCTGTTCCCGGGTACCGATCTGGATACGACATGTCATCTGCAACAGATAGGCACTTTTTAGACCTCCAAAAGCCGAATTTGATTTATTTAAATGGGCTAAGGCCATTCCGAGGAAAGACATTAAATTGTCAAGTAAGTCATATGCAGGCTATGTGACAAACATTGCTCCGATAATTTCCTTATTAAAACGGACACTTTCATTATAGAAGGAAAGACAGTCAAAATGGCGAGAATGAGATGGAGTTTGAAGCCTGGTGCAGTCCCACACTATCTAGCAGGGTACATTGTCAAGCAACTAAGGGAAGGAATCAGCTGTGTGAAGTGTGCAACAACCCTTCAACGTGAAAAGGCCGTCGCACACAACAGCTGCAACTTTCACTCACATAAAGGACTTTGGCACAATAAATGCCCTTATTTACCTAACTCACCCGTCTGACAGTGACTTCAACATTCTTTTACAGGTCGAAATAGTCGTTGAAATGAAATTATCTTCCCTTTCAAATTTGTGGGGTGATATATTTTATGAGTGTTAGGACAGCATTGATGAGATTGTTTTAGGGCCGTGATTTTTTGATCTTGTATGGAACATAAACTGGACCTTATTGGAAAACTCGTTTTTCATTTCATGAAGTGCGCTTTTTCTTTCGTACGAAATTAGGAAAAAACAGTCATTTGCTAAGTCTGCAAAATCGTCCCGTGAGCATTGCAAAGTTTCGGACAACTGACGGCTATAAGTTACATGGGTGAGTTTATATTATATTATATTATATGTACCGGTACTGTATTTTTTCAGTTGTGAATGGTCTGTAGCTTATGATTTTTACACATTCAGTTACATTTTGATCCCCGCCAGGATGTTTTATTTCCTTATTATATGAACCTACTGTATGACGTAACATGATGTTTCATTATTAACTCAACGGACGTCAGCGTTTTATGTACTCAGTGTGGAGAATTTTATATTTGGGTCATTTTGTCTAATAGATCGTAGTGGAAGCTGATAACTGAAACGTAACATTCAACCATATTCAACTGCTCGTAGGCTATTGATACCGTCCGCACTCAGCGCTAGCCGACGCAAGAGCCGCCTAGCGGCTGGACCATACAAACTCCACAAGTCGCGTCACTTTCTCTTCCATACGCTATGGATATACTTATAAAAGGTAAAGGTAATTTAGATGGAAAATACTCTTAAAAGGAATTTAGATTGGCACAAAAAGTAGTTTAGGTTCAAATTACTTACAAAATGCAATGTAGATTCGAAATACTCAACAAAATGCAATTGAAATTCAAAATATCTACAAATTGCAATTGAAATTGAAAATACGTACAAAATGCAAGTGAGGTTCAAAATACTTACAAAATGCAATTGGAATTGAAAATACACACTGCAAGTGAGATTGAAAAAGGCCGTTTCAGATTCCAATTACTCACAAAGTGCAATTGAAATTCAAAATACTTACAAAATGCAATTGAATTTGAAAATGCTTACAAAATGTATGGTAGATTCAAAATACTCAATATGTGGAAGCCCGCGATTCAAAATACTGTACTTACGAAACGCAATTGAGATTGAAAATACTTACAAAATGGAGTTTAGGTCGAAAATACTTGCAAAGTGCAATGTAGATTGAAAAACTTACAAAATGTGGTTGAGTGAAAAAAACTCACAAAATGTAATTTAGAGATACCGGGAGCCAATTCATAAAAACAGGTCAGGAATCCTAAACAGAAAAGGAACTGTAATGAAAGAAGGCTGATCCCACGAAGAATGAGGGATCAGGAAAGGTGAGAGAAGGGCCAATGAAGGCGGGAAAGGAAAAGACTCCCGAGGCCTCGGATACCCTAATACCGTCGGGGTCGGAAGACAACAAGAGTTGACCAAGAGAGGTCGACAGGAAAGAAGGCAGTGAGGAGCCCGGCACAAGTAAGTGGAAGCAATGCCGGACTCAGCTGGGGTCCCGTGATCGCCAACCCACGTCCCACTAGATGTGAGCCCCTGGAGGACGCGGAAAAATAATCGAATTACACAGTCACTAATTTCACGCAGTTAATAGGCTCAAGGAAATACTGAAAGTGATTTACGTTCCAGCACTTGACAGTGTGACTAACTTAAACCTGAGAAAATAGTGGAACTACAGTAGTGAGTTGGATAACTCCGGAGCGTAACAACTAACAAGACACCTTCTTCCGCTATTTTATTGGTATTATTTCAATCTAACTGAATCGTTTATTTAATTAGCCTTCAAATGCAATAAATATCTAGGTAGTTTACTTTATATAGATACATTCATGGATAAATTACGGATGCATATAAACAGTCTAATGTGGCAGCCCTGAAACACCCTTTCAAAAGCGCCCCTGGTGAGCACTTTCGCTGTATATTCACATTGGCCGCATTTATTTTACAAACACGTCAAGAGATGGCGGAGTGTATCTTTTCCGCAACCTTGAAGGGCTTGTGTCGCTGGACTAGTGAACGAATTCAGCAATCTTATAGCGCATGCGTGTAGGACGGATACAAGTTTGGCTTGTATCAACTGTTCCCTTCCCTTCTAACCCCCGCTACATGTCCCGTGCCACCGCTCTACCTTACTCGCCTATTCTCTGCAGGAACGATTGGCCAAGACTGGGGGTTCAAACCAGATCTTGCGCCGGCTTCACTTCCTCGCGCTCGTTAACTGCATTTGAACTCCGCGCTGTTTTCTGGCAAATATTTCTGTTACGTATAGGGACAAAATGCTAAATATATTGTCAAATTTAATGGGGGTTCATTGCGCCATTGCGCTATAGCAAGAACCGCCACTGGGCTTGACAGACTCTTCCAGGTAAGAACAGTCAAAGACAATCAGTGGCACCCTCGCCTTAAACGCTTGGTGTAGCAGCATGGGGCCGTTCTCTTTTTGATAATACGACCATCGAAATTTAGAAAACATGTCGTACAGGGGGCCAAACTTATTTTTTGAAAAATCCAAATCCAGTCCTTCATAGGGAAACACAGCTCCGTTGAGGAAAAGACGTGCATTTCTCAATTGCAGGTGATCAAATTGCGTGGCATCTATGGTTTGTTGATACTTGCGATTCGTTTGAAAACCCACGATGATGTAGAGAGGTCTCTCCATACAGCGGGCAGTTTTTACAGACCAACTGTGTGTGTTTGTGGTGGGCAATAGTGGGTACTCATGGAGCGCCCAGCTTCTAAATTCCATGGATAGAAGCACATCTCTCTTTACCATGTCCAGTTTTTTGCTATCGTCAAGGGTCTCATGGGGCACTTTCCATAGCAAGCGTGAAGTTGAATTTTTTTTATCCATGGGGGCATTGTCAGTAGGTGAGCAGGGAGGGTTCTGCTTCAAATACCGTTATTTATGCAAATGAGGGGGGCGTGGCAAGGTCAATGACCTTGAGGTAGGTCATGATCAATGACCTTGTGGTAGGTCATTGACCCCAAGGTCGTCGGGACCCCGGAAGGTAAACAAACCTTGGAGGGTCCAGGAACCGGTTTGAGGGGGTGTGGGTGGAGGGGAGGGGGAGGGGAGGGGGAGGTAAGGTGGGGGAGGGGGGAGGGAAGGGTGGGGTGGAGGACGAGGGGATGAGGGGAAGGATGGAAGAGGATCTGCACGAGACCCTCCTCGACCCAGTCTCTCTGTTGGACTGAGCGCCTTCTCTGTTATTGTCTCGTGCTATATAGCTTTGCTTTGTACTTGATGAGATCCGAGTGTTGCCGAAGGTTTCCGAATCTTTGTCGGTGAATGAATCGTCAGATTTGAACGGTCAACCGGTGTGTGTGTGACGTCATAGCAGATTATGTGATGTGGGGTAGGTCATGGTTGGAAGTGTCCTTAATGGGAAAACATGAATGGAGATGGATGGTGGTGGTTGTTGAAACCTGACGTGGTAGGTTGGTTAGGTGTGAATGGGTCTGAGAGACAAACAAAATGGGGTTGAAAGCGCTCAATGGTAAACAAACATCAATGGTATCTGGAGTAGTGAATGGGATTGAGAAAGAGGGGGAATGAACTGGTTGTTGAATGTGCTCAATGGTAAACAAACATCAATGAATCTGGAGTAGTATTTCCTGTAAATGGTAGGGTGGGTGAGGATACAAAACGCATGGCATGTTGGGTCGGCCAGCTCGACATGAAAAAAACAAGAAGGCGTACACCAGATCTGATTTATTAATCCATGAATTATATGTGGCATTAAAACCTAGCCACTTAACAAAAAGTTCATTGCCACGTTTTTGTACAATTTTTTCAACAAGATAATGCTTGGGATATTGCGTCCTTTGCAGTTCCTCCATGTAGAATCCTCCTTGGATTGGCTGCTTGTTGAGGTCATCAAGTAAATAAACAACTGGATTAGAAAGTTTTACCTTGCGAATACGAAATATTTCTGTGCTCCAGTTTGGTGTGTATCCTTTGGCGAAGATTGTTTTATGTTTACTGATGCGCACATAATCACCAATACGTACTCGATGACGTCGCGGATCTGCTGTTTTGATTTAGTGATGAATGCGATCCAATTGCGCAATGTTCTTGGTTACAAGGCGTGGTTTCATTCTGATAGTTCTATGTTTAGTGTTGTTGTAACGTGTCACCAGGTCGCGTACAAGTTCAAGCCAGCGATAGGATCCTCTTGCTGTAAATTGTTCCCACATGCGCGTCTTGAGTGTGCGGTTGAAACGTTCTACAACACTTGCCTTTAGATTGCTAAAAGTGGAATAGTGATGGATGTCAAGTGATTTGAGATAAGCGGAAAAAGTCTTGTTGAAAAATTCTTTGCCTTGATCTGTTTGAAGCAAACGAGGTTGTCGTCTTGACCGCTGAATGATGGTCTTGAATGCAGCGGTGACCAGTTGTGCAGATTTATTCCGAACAGGTTCAACAAAGGCCATTTTGGAATAAACGTCGATGACGGTGAGCAGATAGTTGACCCCGTTGTTAGCTTTGGCATAGGGAATCATTTCAATCAGATCAGCTTGCCAAAGATCGTCAACGCCCCGTGTGATGACATGACGACGATGGTAGAGACGACGAGCTGGTCTATGCATTCGCGAGCAATGGCAGCCTTAACAGGCGAGGGTGTATGAACACGTTGACTCATTAGACAATAATGCCAGCATGACGAAGCTCCTCTTCTATTTCTAAAACTTCCGCCTCGTGTCCGGTATGACCAGCCTGTTCTGATGCACGCAACAGTTGCAGACGTATAACCAACTTATTTGGATTGTTCCAATAGGCGAAATCGATGAAAGGCTTCAAAGTATTAAATGTGATACCGGACGCTGAATTTGCACGGCTAACACTGGCATAGGTGGGAAACAATTTTGATATGATGGTTTTATATTTGAAGCCCTTATTAGCATTTACTGCATCAGAATGTTTATAATTACGTCTAAAACCATTTGTAGCCATCAAGATGTTTGTATACTTTTCAAGATCTTCTTTATCATAGTCCTCGGTAGAAGTCTGTCTGTTAGGTAGTCAGCCCGAAGGCTGGTTGGATCCTCAAAAAGTACCGCCGTTACGTTATGTGAGTAGATACCCACAAAAACCCAAGGCAGCGCTATTTTGAGGCGTTCTAGGCAAGAAGAGGAGTGAGGTAGTTTGCCATTGCTTTCCTCACTGAGTCCGAACAGTAGTCCTAACCCTATGAGTTGAACCTTTCACAGCATTCACAGGCACTGACTGTGCCCCGAATGCCATTACTAAGCACCACCCATACCTCAGTAGCTTCCATATAATCACAGCCATGAGTGAGACTGAGACATCGGTGAAAAGCCACCTTTTACTCTAGCCTGTGCCAACTGACAAATGCAAAAGTACTGTATTCATCAAGAGATGGTGAACAGGCCAACTCGGTAGAAGGTGTACGTGAAAATAAAAGTTCTAAAAGACCTGGCGTCAATTTGTAACGAACTGTTTTAACAATCAAAACATTGTCACTTATCTTGATTGGTGAATCGCCAATTCGAAATCTATTGTTTTCATAGCGAAACCATAGGTAGTATAAGTTTTCTTAGTAAAAAGATCTTCAAGGAAGGGGGTAACCAACGCACCATAATTTTGTAGTAAAATGGATTTTAACTGCACATATTGTTCGGGCGTATTTAATATTTCTTTAAGAGTAGGCTGCTTTTCTTTGGGTCTAGTGGGTGTTTCAGCAATTATTGATGTTTTCAAAAACTGGGGCAGCGGTGATTCTTTGGAGCTAGAAGACGGAAGCAATGGAGAAAAAACATCGTCAGGTTCTTCATCATTTTCTTCCTCCTCCTCCTCTTCAATTGTTTGTGTTTCTTTTGAGCGTGTACTAGGCTTTGATGTTCCTTTCAACACAGCTTCCAGAGGTGACTTTAAATGTTTTTCGACAAACAGTTCACTGTCGGCATGTGCACGTTTTAGATAGCGAAACTTTTGTCGAATGCTATTTCGTGCACGGATTATGTGCTTTTTTAATTGACTCCCTGTTGTCGCCATGACATCTGAACAAATGATGTTCAGAAAAGCAATGCAGCTACTTAAATACGAATGAAATGATCAAATCCCATGCGGTAGCGCCCATTGTTGATGTTGCTCTGCTTATCAATAACAAGACAACTGTGGTGATGAGCGTTCCAACACATGGCACACAACTGTGTAAAGGCTTGAAAGGTCATGTCTGGGTTCACGTGATCATCGTAGACGTGATGCATGTTGCGCTCATCCTGTCGGAAGAGAACAATCACGTTGGCATTGTCACGAATTAACTGTTTTGGTATTCGCGAATAGGTTTGAGCGAGATAAAAACAATCAATATATTTATGACGTCCCATGCTAAAGTAAGCCTGAATAATGCCCTGTCGTTCTGTGGCCACATCGTCAAAAATCATAAGCGAATGGGGGCGAACATTGTCTGGAGAAATGACATCTTCGTGTGCAGCGAATGTGAAGTAGCCCTTGTTGCGCAGACCTGACATGACCTGTTCCAAGAACACATACAGTGGTTGATACAGCGATTTGGCAAAGATATAGATATTTTGAAAGCGCACTCCGTTTAAGGAGGTGATGAGGGTAAGCAGAAGATTGGTTTTTCCACATCCTGACGGGCCGGCGATGAGACAGCGAATGGAGGATGGGAAGAGTGATCCATGACGTTGTTCGGACGATGTTGAGAAGAGGTGTGAAACCAAGTCTCCCACCGGAAGTGAATGTTGT
This sequence comes from Meconema thalassinum, assembly GCA_946902985.2. NCBI lineage: Eukaryota > Metazoa > Arthropoda > Insecta > Orthoptera > Tettigoniidae > Meconema > Meconema thalassinum. The sequence goes on along the minus strand of OX336388.2, from coordinate 1,606,573,810 downwards.
TGCTTAATAATCTGCATATCAACTAAATGTGAAAGGGGAAGAGCTGGTCTCTATATACATGAGGCAAGCGGGTGTTTCAGTTCCAGTGTAACCATGGACGCCTTTGGAAGAACTCTTAAAACAAATGAACGATGTGCTTTGACAAACGATCCAAAACATGATACAGATCCGGCAACTAAACGATATGTTGATGCTAATGTATTGCCACGCACAACAGATGGCAATTACAACTTTAATGGAAAGCGATTGACCAACATAACAGAACCCGTATTACCCTCAGACGCATGTTCAAAAAAGTATGTAGATTATTTCCGCTTACGACGTATCAAAGGAGATTATGAGGCTCAGAATAAACGTATTACGGGCGTTGCAGATCCTGTGAACGATCAAGATGTGTGCACCAAAGCCTATGTGTTAACCAATGCTGTGGTGTTAACAGAAACAAAGGACTATGACGTACACCAACGTCGAATCACTCAGCTGGCTCTTCCAACAAACAACACGGACGCTGCTAGAAAGGACTATGTAGATAACAAGGTGAAACAGGTGCTCAGTATTGTGCCCACCCTAACTGGAAAGGGCTATACAGCAAATAATGCACGCCTTGTGCATGTGGCCGATCCTGAAGATGATCAAGATGTTTGTACAAAACGGTTTTTAAACTCTGAAATGGAAAAGGTGTGGGAAATTAAGGAGAACGATCTACAGATGAAGCGAAGACGAATAGCCGAATTTGCTGATCCTGTGCAACCTCACGACGTGACGACCAAACGGTTTTTGGAACAACGGTTATCGCTTTTTATTAAATCAATACCCTCTATATTTCTGCTTCACATTGTAAACCAACAACCGGTAAAAGATCCCAATAACCTCGCCTACATACTACGTTCGGGGTATGACAATTACCGTTTAATGTATGATGGTGCCATTCGTGTAATTGAGTATGCACCAGATTTGAAACATTTAGAGGTACGATTAAACGGTAGTGTTCAACCAATTATTGATCAACCGGTGAAAGCCGGAGACAAATTATTCTTTCACTTGAAACTCTCGTCTGAAGAAAAAGAGGCGGGGAAAACGATGAACGATTTTCCTCTGTATATAGAACTTGAATATACAGCCACCATTGAATAAATAATTATAGGTTCCCTTCCTGATTAGTGTTAGTTGTGTTCTATACTTTGCGGTGTGAGGTTGTCTTGTTCTTTGGTCGCGATGGTGAAACAGAGATATGTGGTGAAGAAGAGGAAGAAGTTGTCAAGAAAGGGAGGCTTTAAAGCTATTCTTCATGCGGCACGTCAAGCTTCGCGCGGAGAAACAAATAGTGAGTTGGCTATTAAGAAAGCACTCCGAGCAGCACGATTGCATGCGAATCCCAAAAGTAAACTACGTTTTAGAAAACGTGCCCGAGTTATTCCTGTGCCGAAACGTGGTGGATTTTTACCTGCACTGTTTGCTGGACTAGCAGCCCTGGGTTCACTTCTTGGAGGAGCAAGTGCGGTAGCACGAACGGTGAAAGCTGTTGAGGAGGCGAAGCAACAGTTGAAGGAAAGTGAAAGGCATAATAAAACTATGGAGGCCATAGCGCTGCGTGGTAAAGGTGTGAACATGAAGCTAGCACCCTACAAGAAAGGACTCGGCATTTACATGTCGCCAAAAAACGGTTAATCGATGCACTGCCACGACGAGCCATGACGCATGAGGAAGTTATAAGATATGCAAAACAGCTAAAGATCTCCCTCTTTCGAGGTGTGTATATGCGCAACCAACTACCGTCTCGACCACGGAGCCATGAATGTGCAGTTGTTAATTTGGATGACAGTCATGGACCAGGAACGCATTATGTGGCCTACATAAAGCATGGGCGAACCGTGTGGTACTTTGACAGTTTTGGAAACCTTCCTCCTCCGACAGAGCTTGTTCGCTATTTTGGAAGCAGTGCAACAATACACTATAATGAGAAACGAGTGCAAAATTTTAACACGCAACAGTGCGGTCGTCTATGTTTGACTTTTCTATATAAGACCGAGCATGGCGGGTGACGTGGTCATTATGACAACAGAAAGTAGAACGTTTACAGTGCACGGACAAGGTGCGGAAGTTACTGTTGACTTTTAACCTCCTATTGAATTGGGACGACGACCCTACGTGCTGGGACTTGTTTCGTTTGAAGGCTATAATAGAATCTGCAATATAATTGAAGACGTCAATGATAAGTTCTACTACGATGACTATGTGTTAACTCTACCATCTGGCAGCTACACCGTAGATGATATTCACGATCACATCTACACAACTCTCACCAAGGAATTTAGTCTAAAAGCATTTCTTGACGGGACACGCAAGTTTGAACTCATAGCCAACAACATGACACATCGCTGCAGTATTCTTTCTTCTTTTAGGATTGATTTTAAATCTCAACCAGATTCGATTGGGCCATTGTTAGGCTATTCACCACAAGTGTTAGTACCGAACGTGATACACAAGTCTGACCAACCAGTGAAAATAATTGAAGATCATCACGTATCTGTCACGTGTAATATTATTACAGACGTCTACACCAATCAAGATCCCTCGCATTCGCTTTATGATTTTATTGTTACTTCACCTGGTGGTTACATCATCCGCGAAAACCCGTCGGTGGTGCTCTATCATCCTGTGAGTGTGACCAACATCAGGAATATTACCTTAAGACTGGTGAATAGAAACCAACGTCTCATTCGGTTAGACCCTCATACACCTGTGACCTACAAACTGTATCTGAAGCCAGCATGAAACAAGTGTATAAAGCGGCAACGCTGTCAAGAACAGGTGTTAGTTGTGCTCAACACGTGTACAGGTTAACACGTGTCAACAAGCAGATCCTACAACAACTTGGTTACACCTTACGTCATGAATTCGATTCTAGACGTGACAAACCCTGTCGAAGTACAGGAGGGTATTGTAAGAATTGAACACCATTCCTACCAACCGTATACTCAGGGACTAAATAATAATGATGAGATTCGCATTACTATTAACCAACAAGATATCTACACGCTTCCACATGAAAGTTACATCCAGATTGAAGGGCAACTCACCAAATTGGATGGTACCATTCCAACAACGTCAAAGTTGGCCAACAATGCTTTGGCCTTTTTGTTTTCCGAGGTTCGCTACGTGATCAACGGTATTGAAGTGGATACTACTCGAAATGTTGGCATAACAAGTGTCATGAAACTTTATCCCTCGTATGGAAGCGAAGAGAGTAAAGCTTTTTGTATGGCTGGTTGGTGTCCCAACTCAACCAACGACTGGATGATTAACGATGAAGGTACATTTACTGGACATTTACCTCTAAAATTAACACTAGGCTTTGCAGAGGATCATAAGCGCATTGTTGTGAACGCAAGACAGGATCTGATTCTTGTACGAGACAGGAGTGATTATAATGCGCTAAAGGGAGCTGATACAGCGCCAATAGATACAAAAATTCTACTGCAACGAATTCTATGGAAAGTACCGCACGTTACTCTATCAGATCAGAAAAAATTGAGTCTGCTCAAGATTGTGGAGAAGGATACAGCTTTACCCATTCAATTTAGAAGCTGGGAGCTGCATGAATACCCGGTATTACCACTCTCCGATACACATACTTGGTCTATAAAAACCTCACGGTATACAGAGCGTCCCCTCTATGTCCTGGTTGGATTTCAAACAGATCGCAAATATCAACAGAATAAAGATGCATCAAAATTTGACCACATCCAATTACGAAATATACGACTCTTTTTGAACGGTGTTACCTTTCCCTATGAGGGAATGGATTTAAACTTTAACAAGAACAAATATGGTAAGCTTTATGACATGTTTGTAAACTTTCAGTCATCCTATTATCAGAAAGAGGCATGTCCGCTATTATCACCACAAGACTTCAAGTCCAAGGCGCCTCTGGTGGTGATGGACTGTTCGTATTTGGAGGAGTCGATGAAAGAAACAACTATTGATATCAGACTAGAATTTGAAACATCTACAGTTATTCCAGAAAAACAACAGCCTATTGCCTTATTGTTCACGAGGCGCAAGTGTTTTATCAACCGCTGTCCAACATGGTGACCAGAGTATAAATAGCATGTCTTCCTCCATTGCCCTTCACAGTCATGGAAAGCTACGATGAAGTCACAACCCCCTCTGCGAGGCGGGTCTGCAAATGTGAAAGTGATTCACCAAGTTCAGATGAAGATTCAAGGTTTACCATTTAACGCGCCCTAGTGAGTGAAGCTATAACTGCCTATCACAAGAATCATACTGTGCTTAGAATGCCGCCGCATCTGGTTCACTATTTACCGGATGGATTCATGTCTACGTTTGGTATTCATGACAGGGGGTACAACAACAAGCCCATCACCAATCAAACAAATAATGTGGACGATGGCGTTGCCAAAGCTTCATCTTGTCATGTTGGAGAGCGGGTAGATTGCATGGACTGCAAATGCGATCGTTGCTCAACAAGTCGAGACGCTGATGCAGCATTTGAGATTTATCGCACCCTGGTGAGTTTAGCAATACGCGCCTACCATAAAGCGCAATTTCTTCGTGAAATGCCGCAGCATCTGATTGCCTATTTACCAGCTGGATTTCTGACCGCGTACGGTGCACACGACATTGATCTTAATTGGGATAAGCTACCATTACACCTCCGTATGTCGGCGGATGTTGCAGCCTGCCGTCCCTGTCGTAGACACTTTATGCATCGAGAAGATTCTCATTGTGATTGGGATGGTCCAAATCCTATGATAAAAAATTGTAAGCGATGTACTGATAACTTTATGAATAAAATTGTGTAATTGATTTTTGTGTGTATATTATTTTCTCGCTCCTATCCAATCAGTTAGTTGTTAAGAAGCAGCGGTAGTGGAAGGTGTGATATCCGTCGCCATGCCGAAAACATTGATTGTCGACGTGCAGGGTTTCAAGGTGAACGGAAACAAGTTTGTATTTAAAGAATTTGGAATTATTGACTGCACAACCATGTGGGCACCAAGAGTAACCAGTTTTATCTTTGAACCACCGTTTCCATTGCATTTGCAGTCAGACGAGGACAGAAGACAAACAGAGTGGTTGCAACGCAATTTGGGACTAGTCTGGAAAGAAGGTGACATTCCTTACCATCATCTATCACTTGTTCTGAAAGCTCACTTGTTTGGCGCTGACCTTGTCTTTGTAAAGGGAAGCGAAAAAAAGGAATGGTTGCGTCAGTATGTTAATTCAACTTGTCAACTTGTTGACCTTCATGATCTGGGATGTCCTGCACTGTACAACCAGTCCGTGCCTGATGAACCTCTACAAAATAAAACACTTCATAATGTTTGGAAGCTTTTTGATTGGCTAGCTCGCAAAGCATGTCAAAACTTGCATGTTGAGTGTAAAGCGCTGTAACGTCGGCTACAGTGTGAGACATACCAGCGATCAGTGCGGATGTGTAGAATTATGGCTGCAATTGAAGGTTTGGACGCCAACCCCACAGAGCGAGCTATTGTCAAGTTTTTCGCCTGCAAAAAGAAGCTAGACAGTTTCACAGATGAGGAATTGAACCCTTTGCCCAAGGCGTTCCTTTTTTATGTTGCTTCAAACGCGGTGAAAAATATTTGGCACAGTGTACCTAGTGAGTGGACCAGAGATCCTGGTCTGCGCGAACTACAACCATGCACTGACTTTAATCATCACCAGCAAGTGTCTATCACTAAAATGCCCTCCATTAAACAGTGTGGAACGTGTCAGCTCATCAAATTGTACCACGGGCATACAAATATACCGTCCTGTAAAGACTTTGCTTCGTCATTTCATGGGTGCGATGAAGAAGAGGAAGAAGAGACAGCAGCGGCAGTATCGCCAGCACCAAAAAGTAAGACAACGCTTGAAAAAGATATGCCAGACCTTTGCTGGTCATGGTCTAGTTAACAAGGCCATTGATCTACTTCCCATTGAACTGCATATTCCTGGCTATCAATGTTGTGGACCTGGAACTAAACTAAGCCAACGTCTAGCACAAGGGAATTCTGGAATCAACATATTGGATGCAGCGTGTAGAGATCATGACATTGCTTACAACAACAAGAATATAGAAGTACGTCGAGTTGCAGACCGCATTCTTCTAAGAAAGGCCATGCAGCGTGTGATGTAATCTACTGCTTCTATTGGTGAGAAGATTGCAGCCTTGATTGTAGCAGGAGCGATGAAGTCAAAGCTAATGATTGGTGGTGGATTAGTGAGGAAAAGGACAAAGTAATAAACATGAATCAAATATTGTTAAGTATTTATTTGAGAGTCAGTCCACCAGTTCATAGTATACACAAAATATGGTTTAGTTTTCTTCTTGTAAAAAAACATACAATTTTAATAAAAAGAATTGAAAAAGAAAGTGTGTTCTTTCTTACTAGGTGTGGAAATATCCAAAAGGCAAGCTATTTACACCATCCCACAGACGTTTATTGTCATATGTTGTCAGCGATGTTTTATTTTGATTTACTGTAAAAATATTATGGTTCTTTGAAAGAATGCGTGTTTGCTGGTATAAGCGAGAGGTGTTTGCGTAGAGTACACATCGATATTCCTCAACATTGAGGAATTGTGTGACGCTACGAAGAACACCCTTCGCTTTGCATTGACCTTTATTCTTTTGTGTTGAAAATGCGTACATTTTCGGCGCCAAAGCCACAAATTCTGTCATAACATCACCGGCGCACTCATCCTTAAATAGACCTATTTTTTTTATTCATGGGAATTATGCCAAACATATTGTTAACCTCATAGTTTGAGGTATCAAAGTAATTTGGATGTTCTCTCATCACTGAGTAAACATCTATCTTATTGGTTTGATAAATAAGACTGTCTGTATCCATATACAGTAATTTTACATCTCCAAACTTTTGTTTGGCAAACTCATAATGAAATTGATACATTACAAATTTTGAAAAGTCAAGTATTACCATTCCCAAGTAAATTGGTTTGTTATACATGATTTCTGTCTTTGACAATTCAATGGTTACTAAATCAGTTTCAATGACTCGTACAGAATGGAAATTAGGCATAGCTATATATTTTCGTGCGCCATATCGACCGTCCCAGTGGTTTACCAAATGAATAGTTCTATGCTTTCGAATATTTTCCATTGATTTACCGTAGCACGCATTGTTCATTAATTTATAAAAATTTGATTCAAATGTGGTCTTGGCGTGCTGCCGATGATGAGTATTTAATTGCATGTACGGTTGTAACCATGGTTTTTGGTCAAAGCAAATAATGCGGTGAATGGATTGCAGTTTCAAACCATGTTTCAAACATTGCATTAAATTTTCTATGTGTATGACGTACCGATTTTTTGAATTTAACGTTGCCAGCAACTTTTCATTGTTGGAACGTGAACTGGGAGGTTGTAATTTTTCAACACAAAATGGTAGATCAGAATGATCATTGTGTATCTCACAGGGATATAATAAGTCGACCTCTAGAACGTAGCCACGCGTGTCATTGCTCAACACATCTTTTAAATTAAAATTTGAAACTTCATCTGAAGTCAGCCATCGAAAATTTTGATATGGAAGAGGTTTTTCCATAGCATATCCGTATAAATTGTTACTATCTAGGTAGGTGAGATATGTTGTAGGTTGGTTTGGTTTGTATGTATCCATATATGGATTATTTGCTTTGGCGTGCTTTTGCACAAGCGAAACAAGACCACCACGTATTCCACGTTCAAAAAAGAGTAACATGTCGATGTCTGTTAATAGTTCCAGTTCTATTTCAGTCACCTTCAACATACAGTCCCAACTATATCCGGCAAGGGTGTAGTAATGGGCTGGATCTAGATAGTAGATTTCAAGACACAGTTTGCGAAAGTGTTCAAACACGTCTGTCAAAAGTAGTGTATCAATTTTGAGGTATAAATCAGCATACTCGCCCAAAGTTGATATCTTGAACACGTTCCATACTTTTTGGGCGTGTAAATAGTCTTCTTCAGAAATATGACTTTTTGTTAAGTCATTGTAAAATTTGTCCTTTGAAGGGAGTGTAGTTTCCTGTAAACATGCCCAATTGTTTACATAATTATAGGGAATAACCCCTTTTCGAATGCATAATTCAAATTGTTTGGCATCAGTAAAGTGTTGACGTACAAAATGCAAATTGTTTGGGTGAAGCCCTTGAACAAGCGCATCCAATGATGATGCGAGGAATCTATACGAATCTAAAAATCGTATACTGATTCCATTTCGCCATTTCGAAAACGAAATAAAATTTTCATGATTTTGTGGAATTAAATTAAACTTTCGGTTTTCAAGGTTAGCAAATTCCTTAATAATTAAATAGCTGTCATACCGAGACATGTTGTGTAAGAAACAAGAAATATAGCGTGCTCTTTTATACGCCAAATTACATACACTATGAGCCACTCCTCTAAATTTTCCAGTGTACCGATTATGGTCTCTCACTGGCGTGTCACAAGGTGCTATTGGTTTTTGACAAATGTGACAAGTGGTTGCTGTTGCAAAAACCGCCTCGTCTGCGTCCGACATTTGAAGCGGAATTGGATTTTGCAGGATATTGTACACCCGATCTGCCAAGGCGTCCAATTCATTTAAAAACCAAGCAGCAGCATCTGCATCGCGATAAGATTTGAAGTATGAAAGTGAAGGGTCGTATGAACAAATCACGTTTAGGGCACAACTGAATGGCACATGTTGCTGTACTTGTTGAGTGTACGGACGTGTCGGGTCTGGTTTACATGTGTCAATGGGTGTGGTTAAACATTCAAAATCTGCATATACTGTAAATGGAAGCGGTTCTTGACGAGACACATTTTGAAATTTCATACTGGCTTTATCCTTTTCTGGAAATGTAATTTTTACCGCTGGTTGTGTGATGCAATCAATAGTATGTGCTGTCAACTTTTGATTGCTAGTAAAATATTGCAAACAGCTATCACATATATATACCCTATTTTTTGTAACTTGTGAACGAACTAGTCTAGAAAGATCTTTGATATAACAATAATGGTTGCACAATTCCCCTTCAATGTACAGTAAATTAAAATGCTTTTCTTTTTTTCCCTTTGTCACATACAATGGACCAATAACTTTGTCCCCTTCAACTCCGTATACATTAATGGAGTAAAGCGGATTTTTAGATTCAAAACGAGAAATGGCGTTGAGGTCCATGGGAATTCTATGTCTGCTAAATTTAGACTGATCATTAATTCCATAAATTTCTGGTGATATTTTCCCATTCTGTGAACATTTTCAGTTGCAGGACTTAAACCAGCAGCCAAGGACCAAACAAAGCAAAAAACGTCATTATTATCCACATTGATGACTGCGTGATGTTTTTCCAACTGTTTAGGTAAATTAACATGAGCTGAACCACTGTTCATGGGATCAAAGGTGCATACATTAATTTTAAAATGGTTGATAGCTTCCAGCGATTTGCCACTTTCCAATTCTTGAAACTCGGCAAAGCGCGTCATGAGCTTATCAACAATGTTTTTACTATACCAACTGTGTATATTATCAGTGCGGTACAATTCACACATTTTCGTATGTAAATAAATTGGTTTTGTTATTTCAACACCTTGTTTTAAAATAACAAAATCACATAATAACTCAGCGTTAATCTTTAACGCTACATGTTCTCTTAAACAGTCTTGCATTTTATTTTGAAAAATGTTGTAGCTAGCGTTTAAAAATTCATTTGGGTCTAAAAATTTAGCATCATTATTAATTTTAAAGCTACATAACGTATTATAAAAGCAACTATCCACGTCCTGCCAACTAAGTTCTGGTGCTGACATCATGACACTTACAGTAATTACATTTACTACAAAAACAGCAAATCACTGAACAGTTTGCAGAGACTGAAAACAAACAAAGTTTATTGTCTCTGCAAATTCTGTTTTAACATTAACAAATTTTAAATTTTATTTGATTCTTCAATAAATTCTACCAAACATCTTTTATTTTCCAGTCCCATATATTTTAGGTAGATGGTCCCTTTGTTGAGGTCATTTACAGCTTCGTCGTTGAGTTCCATGAACCTCGCAGGTAAGAAGACAGCGAAATCTTCTAGTTCACAAACTATTCTTCCCCCATATTTCGTTTTTACCCTGCGAACAGCTGTCACCAAATAGGACTCGTTAACTGGCAGGTCCTGTAAACGTTTAGTCTCCAGGCCGGTTGCTCTGCCAATGAGATTCGCAACTGTTATAGCAGAAATATTGGTTCTGAAAGTTAATTATAAAGTGTTTAGGTAAACTATTAAAAAGGTTCAGGTACCCTCCACCTTTATTTATTAACACATTAACTCAAACCCTGATCTATAGACTAAACCATCAAATATGTATACAAAACTTATTTGCTAAGACGAGGAGTCTCCTAACAGCGCTTAGTCCAGTAATCAGTTGGATAGAGCGAGATAAGGTAATATCTCTTTTAACTGACGTCAAGCCTGGTAATGACTGTTAGTTGCAATAATAGTTTTATATACCCATTTGATATTATTATTATCCACTTGATAAATATTTAAGGTCAACTGTGTAACCATCGACAGTTAGAGATACTAAAAGTACTGTGTTCAATATTACCTGATAGAAGATCCTTGCAGCAAAGCGATGTGTATACTACAAACTCGTGGACTTCTCTGGCTAACAACAATAATGTTACGGCTTATATACCCTTACAATCAGAGGCAACGCCCCGGTTTGTCCGCTTTGTCAGTAACTGGATGACCTCCATATTTAGTATAAATGAACCTGCTACTTTACAAAGAATTGCCATTCACTGCTATGTCTGATCAGGAGAGTTTTATCCATGCTGATGAAGAAGAATGCAACAATTGGGATTCGTCTCTAGACATTTTCATGTAAGAAATATTCATTTTTTTAAATTGATACCAGGCTAAAAAAATTAAATCAAAGCCTAGAACGCTAACCAATTAACCATGGGACCGGAATATATATTTTTAATTAAGACAACACAAACACCCAGTCCCCAAGCCAGGGGAATTAACCACAAAAAAACAATCCCCACAAACCTCCCAAAAATCTAACCCAGGACCCTCCAGTTCAAAGCCTAACAGCAGCCAAGAACAGTATAGTTGACCCACACAGCTATACACATAGTTGTACAAAGGAACGTTGGTGAACATCAAACATGTTCAATTAATTTGCAAATTGGCACTGCTGTTGTGAAAAAAAAAGTTTTATTGCCACTAAAAGTTGTGATCTGGAATAAGACACTGCGTGATTTGATTGGTAATTGGAACAAAACATTAAGTCTTTTCTTGTCTCGCAATAAGCAGTCAAGTTAATTATTACACTATTGTTTAAATGCAATGTCAAGCTTACTCGCAGACTGACTATAGCAGAGCAGTCTGACTGCAAGTGGCTAGCACTATTGCTGTTAATGTTATTAGCGTTTGTCAAATTGTGGTCAAGTAGCTTTGAACACTTAGATAGGTGTTAAGGTTTTATAAACTTAGCCGGGTGTAGCCTTTGTGTAATAACTTGTACTAGTCGAGAATGCAAATTGTATGCAAGTAGTACTTTCTTCAACACTTGTTCATATATATTAATTAACTATAATAACAGCAGCTCCACTCGCTAAAGCGCAGCGTTAGGTCATGGGGACTATGCTCTCTGCCGACTTGGTAAACGTGTGGGTTCGAGTATCCTCCGTCAACTGTCCTTGAAATGGCTTTCTGCGGTTCCCCATTTTCAACTCCAGGCAAATGCTGTGATGATAACTTCTAACAAACCGCGGTTGCATCCTTACCCAGTTCCATTCAGCATTAGTTTTGTCTCTTATGAGGTTGATTACCCATCATGCCAAGCTCTGTAACTAAATGGTTAGCGTGCTAGGCATTGACCCAAAATGTCCCGGGGTTCGATTCTCAACCAAGCCATCAGGGATTTTAATCTCCTGAGGTTAATTCCTGGGGCTCCGAGGTTGGGTGTATGTGTTGTCTTCATCATCACTTCATCTTCATAATAACGTGCAGGTCGCCCGCAGACATCAACTAGAAAGACCTGCACTCAACCTCTCCAGAGACCACACAATCATTATTCAGGGATTGTAATCACCTAGAGTTAATTCCTGCGGTCCGGGATTGGGTGTATGTACCGTCTTTATCATCACTTCATCCTCATAATAACGCTTAAGTCGCCCACGGGCGTTAACTAGAAAGACATGCACTTGGCCTCTCCAGAGGTCGCACAATCATTATTCATTACCTACCATTAGTTTCATCACTCATTAACTCCTCCTGCCAAACTTTTAATTTAATTTCATAGCTAGTTTTTTTTGTCGTGTGGCCTCCTCAGAGGCCGAGTGCAGGTATTTTTATTCGACGCCCGTGGGCGACCTGCGCGTCGGCATGGAATGGATGAAGATGAATGAAACTGGGCAAGGATGTGGAAGGAATCGGCCGTGGCCTATCAAAAGGTACCGTCCCAGCATTTGCCTGGTGTTGAAAATGGGAAACCATAGAAAACCATTTCAAGGACGGCTGACGGTGGGGTTCAAACCCACGCGTCTACCGATTCAGCAGAGAGCTTGGTCCCATGACCTAATGCTGCGCTTTTAATACTATCATATATACCTACATTTTATGTTACATAAGCACACATATTGACGATTTTAAAATACAGTGTATCGCATCCTACTTTGTATTCAGACATTGTTTGGAACAAACAACTTTTTTTCTCTCTGTCCGACTTAAGAAACAAGACCAATTTATTGTAATTTAATGCGCATTGTATTACCGGTTGGAGACACGCTAAATTTATTGCCGTTGTCAAATATAATGACTTCCATTGTATTGCTAAAACATACTGCTTTAACAAAAATAAAAGTTAATAGCCTACATCATCAATCTTGATACCAGTCTATTGTCAAAAGGGCTTTCAATATCTTAGAGTTGTAACAGTATAATTACTCATACATTACAATAGTGTTGCGCTGTTATGTAAATTAGCAGTAGTATGCCAGCTTCTCACCGCTGGTCCGCGGTTCAAATCTCACTCACACCATGTGAGATCTGTGTAGGGTAACACAAAGGTTGAATTGTTGTTTGAGTCTTCAGTCTTTTGACTGGTTTGATGCAGCTCTCCACGCCTCCCTGTCCTGAGCTAATCGTTTCATCTCTACATAGCTCCAACACCCTACATCGGAGGCAATCTGTTTAACATATTCTAACCTTGGTCTACCCCTACAGTTTTTGTCCTCGACCCTTCCTTCCATAACTAAGCTTGCTATTCCTGGGTGTCTTAGTATGTGTCCTACCAACCTATCTCTTCTCTTCATTATCAGTCGCCAGAAACATCTCTCCTCTCCCACTCGTCTTAATACCTCTTTGTTTGTAACCCTATCTACCCATCTGATCCTCATCATTCTCCTGTAACACCACATTTCAAATGCTTCAATTCTCCTCTTTTCTGCTGCACCAATAGTCCAAGTTTCACTTCCATAGAGCGCCACGCTCCAGACAAAGGATTTCAAAAATGACTTCCTAATACCTTAATCTATATTCGATGTCAGCAGATTCCTTTTTTGTAGAAATGCTTTCTTTGCCTGAGCCAACCTACTTTTAATATCCTCTTTGCTTCGTCCATCACTGGTTATTCTGCTTCCTAAGTAACAGAAGTCTCCTACTTCCTTCAGCTTTTCACCTGCCAATTTGATCTCCATAGAGGTTTCTGATTTATTTCGGCTGCATTCCAGTATTTTTGTTTTACATTTATTTATTTTCATCATGAATTCTTTCCGTAAGATGGAGTCCATACCATTCAAAAACTCATTCAAATCCTCAGGCTTGTCGGCCAAGATGACAATGTCATCTGCAAATCTCAGAGTTGAAATTATTTCTCCTTGAATCTTCACTCCCACTTTAAATTTTTCTGTAATTTCCTTCATTGCTTGTTCAATGTAAAGATTGAAAAGTATGGGTGATAAGTTGCAGCCTCGCCTTACACCTTTCTGAATACCAGCTTCTCTCTCATGTCCTTCAACTCGAATGACTGCTGTCTGGTTTCTGTACAGATTGTATATCACCCTCCTATCCCTGTACTTTATTCCAATTGATTTCAAAATGTCAAACAATTTAGTCCAATCAACTTTATCAAAAGCCTTTTCTAAGTCTACAAAAGCCATGAACGTTCTCTTATCTTTCCTTATTCTACCTTCCAAAATCAGCCTAAGACTTAGTACAGCTTCCCATGTTCCTACATTTCTCCTGAAACCAAACTGGTCTTCACCCAACTCCGTTTCTATCTGGCTTTCAATCCTCTTGTAAATCATTCTAGACAGGATCTTTGAAGCATGAGTAATCAAGAAGGTTGAATTAAGGATAACAAAATTAACAGTATTATTCTCTTCTTGCAAAATATTTTTTAAACTCAGCTTCCAAAAGCTTACATATAGCAGAACGTGGGTTTTACAACTACAGAGGTGTCAGCCGAGTTCGGCATTGCTTCCACTTACTTGTGTCAAGCTCCTCTCTGTCTTCTTTCCTGTCAACCTCGCTTGGCCAACTCTTGTTCTCTTCCAACTCCAACAGTATTAGAGTATCCAAGGCCCTTGCCACATCTTTTCTGATTCTCTCCTTCTGCAAGAGGCCAGTCTTCTTTTCCCATTATTTCCTACCTTCTGCCTGTCATTTAATCATTGATGCAGAGAAGTGCAAGGAGTATGCCTCCATAACTTAGGAGGTTTTCTTCTGTGTACTTTGGTTTTCCCTGACACAAACATCAAGACAGTTTATATCCTCCCCGCTAGATTGGGTATTCTAATGACATTGATAGACATTTTTTCTATTTTATAGTTTCTCAAATGACCGTGTCATGGCGGAGTTTTTCGTCCGCATGATGATGATGATGGAGGCTGAAAATGAAAGTGAGAGCGAAACTGAAGAGGAAGCGGAAGAAGAAGCTACCAAAAAAAAAATTTAAACAAGTAAATGTAAAAAAAACCAATAATAATAAAAAATATTCTTGTTTTGATTGATTTATTTGTCTATCATTCCCACTTTTATTTTTTTATATGAAGCTGAGCGAGCCAACATGTCAGGTGTCAATCTCAGAAATTCACTCCTGTGACATCACACATCGGTTGACCGTTCAAATCAGATTATTCATTCTAACACCCATCCATGTCCATTAACCATCTAGCACACATTCTATATCCTCAGCTCCATAACACATAAATTCAAATCTCCCAAGTCAGCATAAATGAAAATCCTTCGGCTGCACTAGGTCTCTGTGATTATGCCTCCATGGCTTAGGGAGAAGCATGCCAACCTCTCACCGCTGGGTCTGTGGTTCAAATCCCAGTTACTCGATGTAAAATCTGTGCTGGACAAAACAGAAGCAGACTGGTTTTTCTCCGGGTACTCTAGTTTTCCTGACAAACTTTCATTCCACCAACACTCTCCACCATCATTTAATTTTATCAGTCATTTTTCAATCGCTGACTCAGAGGAGTGCGATAGGCTTCGACAGTCGGCACAGTTCATATCTTCACAACTAGATGGAATATTCCAATGTCGTCAATAGACATTACACCATCTTGTTTTTATTTCATGTCGAGCTGGCTGAACCGACATGCCATGCGTTTTGTATCCCCCATCCATTAACAATTTGTTTACCGTTAAGTATTAGAAAAAACAATCCCATCCATGACCTACACTACATTCTGCCTGTGACGTCACAACCTCCATTCACAGCTCCATCTTCATTCACGTTTGTTTACCCGCCAACCTAGCACGTCAGGGTTCAACAACCACCATCCATCTCCATTCATGTTTCCCATTAAAACACTCTCATCCATGACCTGCGCTACATTCCGTAATCTGCTGTGACGTCGCAACCTCCATTCACGGTGCCATCTTCATTCACGTTTATTTACCCGCAAACCTAGCACGCCAGGGTTCAACAACCACCATCCACCACCATTCATGTTTTCCATTCAAAACACTCCCGTCCATGACCTACCCCACATCCCGTAATATACTATGACGTCACACACACACCAGTTGACCGTTCAAATCTGACGATTCATTCACCGACAAAGATTCGGAAACCTTCGGCAACACTCGGATCTCATCAAGTACAAAGCAAAGCTATATAGCACGAGACAATAAGAGAGAAGGCGCTCAGTCCAACAGAGAGACTGGGTCGAGGAGGGTCTCGTGCAGATCCTCTTCCATCCTTCCCCTCATCCCCTCGTCCCCCACCCCACCCTTCCCTCCCCCTCCCCCACCCTTACCTCTCCCTCCCCCTCCCCCCTCATCCAACCCTCCCCTCCACCCACACCCCCTCAAACCGGTTCCTGGACCCTCAAAGGTTTGTTTACCTTCCGTGGTCCCGGCGACCTTGGGGTCAATGACCTACCTCAAGGTCATTGATCATGACCTACCTCAAGGTCATTGACCTTGCCACGCCCCCCTCATTTGCATAAATAACCGTATTTGAAGCAGAACCCTCCCTGCTCACCTACTATTGTCGGCTCCCTTGAATGCATTATTATCACTCCTGTCTCTCACCAAATAAAGCACTTGCCTTGCGTTGACCACAATGCACTGGTGATCTTCGGCAAAGCCTAAAATCAGTTCAAGAGGTAAATATCCAGTAAAGGTGCCATCGGTGTTTACCATCCAGTCATTGGTCGAGTCAGGGCACCAACCCGCCATGCCTTCTTCCTCGCTGTAAGAGGGACATAGTTTCATGACACTGGAAATACCCTAATTTCGAGTGCTATCCACCACGATATCGTTAATGACATACCGCACCTCAGAAAACAGAAAGGCCAAACCATGGTTGGCCAACTTGGATGTGGTGGGTGTAGAGCCATCGGCTTTGGTGAGCCTACCTTCAATCTGAATGACACTTTCATGCGGTAGGGTGTAAATATCTTGGTTGTTGATAACAAATTGAATTTCATCATTGTTATTGAGTCCAGTTGTTTGAGCTTGATAGGAATGGAGATCAATTCTTACCACTCCTGGTTGCTCCTCGATGCGGTTCGCTACCACTAGAATAGAATTCATCATGGAGGTTGACGTGGAAACCCAAATGCTGTAAAATCTGTTTGTCCTTAGATGTTAACGTGTATTCACGTGTCAAGCACCTAACACCATTCCTAGACGATGTTGTTGTTTATACACAAACTTCATAGTGGCTTTAGCACCAACTTGTAAGTCACTGGTGTGGTAGAATCTAGATCAATGAGTTGTTGATCTCTATAGATCAGTCCTAATGTTATATTACTAATTCCTTCGACAGCCACATAATGAAAAAGCACTACTGGAGGGTTTTCACGAATAATATAGCCATTGGGCGATGTCACTATAAAGTCATAAAACGAATGCGATGGTTCTTGATTGGTGTACACTTGGCTAATAATATTACACGTCACCGACACATGATGGTCCTCAATGAATTTCACTTCATGGTCTGATTCATGTTTTTTGTTGGGGTCTAACACGCGTGGTTTAAATCCTAGTAATGGGCCAATGGAATCGGGGCGTGTTTTAAAGTCAATTTTGAATGTGGAGGAAATACTGCAGCGATGAGTGTTGGTATTTCCTACAAGTTCAAACTTGCGCGTTCCATCGAGAAATTACTTTAAACCATATTGATTGATCAACACCACATAAATGTGTTCATAAATATCATCGATCGTGTATCCACCAGAGTTCAGGGTGAGCACAGAATCATCATAGTAATACTTGTTGTTCACATTTTTACGTGTGTTGTATATTCGATTGTACGTTTCAAGAGAAACAAGTCCCAAACCATAAGGACTTTCACTCAATTCCGATCGGCGGGTAAAAGTCTAGGCTGACTTCGGCTCCACGTCCATGCAGTGTAAACGTCTTACTTTCTGCCGACATACTGTGAACGTGTTTGCATATGCTGAGTCTTATATAAAAAAAATAAACACAAACGTCCACACTGTTGGTTGTTAAACGTTGCTCACGTTTCACATTATAATATATCTTGATCCTGTTTCCAAAATAGGTCACAAGTTCCATGGGCGGGGGCAAATTCCCTAAACTGTCAAAGTACCATACGGTGGATCCCTCTTTGACATAAGCTACATAATGCGTTCCTGGTCCTCGGTGATCGGAAGGCGATGGGCGAAATAAAATACAGTTATGTTAGGAGAAGAAAGGGAAATTCAAATAATTCGTCTATGATAATGTCCGGTGACGGTAAATTAAATACTGAGAAACAGGCCATTGCTAATGAATTAAATGTCTTTTACGGTGTGTGTTCAATAAATCCAATAGCTGTGTGTTGTGTTGGAGTTGGTAGTTAACATTTTAAGTTGGCAGCATTGATTTTATATTTTAGTATTCCTTGTGTTGTTTGTGCCTTGTAGCGTGATGGACGTGTAAATATACGATCAGCTATTTCGTTAACAAACTCTCGTTATTTCCACTGAAACTTGAAGATTAGTTAACAACAGGTTATGAGCCCAGAGCAGTGCGAAGTACGTAGATCAGAGCGCGAATTACGGATTGTTGAGATTGAGATGAAATCTGAATTTTAAAAACAGATTGTGAGTGTTTGTGACTGAACCGTTGAACGTTACAGCGACAGCACCATGATGGCTGACGGAGATGACAAAGACCTCGTTTCCTTGAAAGAAATGACAAATATTTCTAAGACCCCAAATAAGTCGATGCAAGAGTATGCGGCCAGTATCCAGAGATTGAACAAAAAAAAATGCCAGGGGTGGCATAATATTCGACGACGAGATGATGGCCAACTTCCTGCTAGTCGGGCTACCGATGGAGGAGTACGAGACCTTCGTCCAAAATCTACTGAGGAAACCGGATCTTACAACACGGAAGGTTAAAAGACGACTACTAGACGAGGAGCGACGCCGGACCCAGTTAGAAGCCACGCAGGAGTCTTCCGCATCAAGTGCACTCATCTCCAAGAAAGGCAAGAATGACAAGTTAGTGTACAAAAACCGTAAGAAGAATAGCGTGCAGAGTGGAAAAAGTGGTGATAGTAATAGTGTTAAATGTTACAATTGTCAGAGGTTAGGGCATATTAGCAAGTTTTGTCCGGAAGTTAAATGTTTTAACTGTCACGAGTATGGTCATTGGGCATCAGATTGTACCAAAACAAAATCAAATAATGGAAAAAGGGACGACAATGGAAATTCCAATAAAACGGGGGAAGACTATAGCCTGTATCAGTGTGTTCGCAATGGTGTCAATGAACAGTTCTGATGTTTGGTACCTTGACTCGGCAGCGTCAGAACATATGACGTCTAAAAGAGAGATGTTTTCCTCCTATTCAGGGTGTAAGGGCAATGTTAAGATTGGACAAGGGCAACTCCCAGTTAGTGGAAAAGGTATTGTCAAACTTGCATTATCTGATAAGTGTGGAGGTAATGTGCTTGAGAAGAGAAATGTTTTGCACGTTCCAGATTTAGCATTCAATTTGATTTCAGTTGGGCACTTAACTAGCACCTATACGTCAGAGGATCTTGGCAAATATAAATCCTTTTTATTAGACACCCATGCCCACAAAAGATAGTATGATCCAGCTCAACAAGTGAATGCCAATATATCTCAAAAATATAAAACCATCATTGCAAAAATGTTTCCCACCAGTCAAAGTACTCGTCGTAAAGCGTCCGCTTCGGGAGTGACATTTAAACCATTAAAACCCCTTGTGGATGTTACCTACTGGCACAATTCTAATAAGCTCGTCCATCGGCTACAGTTGTTGCATGCTTCACGTCAAGCCGGCCATACCGGTCACGATTGGGATATTCAAGAAATTGAACACGAACTTAGAAATGCCAAAATTATTGTTTAAGCCCTCACCCATTAAAATGGGTATTGCTCACGAGTTGCATCGTCCAGCTAGGCGTCACTATCCGCGACTCAAGGTGATTTCACGAGGTGTGGATAAACTTTGGCAGGCTGACATGGTTGAAATGATACCCTATGCTGGCGTTAACGACGGTGTACGCTATATGTTGACCGTCATTTATGTCTATTCCAAAATGGCCTTTGTTGAACCTGTGCGTCGCAAGTCTGGTCCACTAGTTACCAAGGCCTTTCAACATATTATTCAACAATCCAAACGTCAACCCCAGTTGTTACAAACAGATGAGGGGAAAGAATTTTTCAACAAGGATTTCTCCAGTTTTCTCAAATCTAAGGATATTCACCATTGCACCACGTACACCTCAGTGGGGGACTGAACTATTTCGAATTCGACAAATCAACTTGGGCAGTCCAGTCACCTATTTATTTGAGGACCTCAACCATCAACCCATAAAAGGTAGATTTTATCTCCATGAACCTCAGAAAACAGTGTTTCCTAAACATTATCTTGTAGAAAAAGTGTTGAAACAAAAAGGAAGTAATCTATATGTCAAATGTTTAGGATTTAACTCTACGTTTAATTCTTGGATCAATAAATTACATGTTGTAAGAATCTGTACACATTTTTATTTAATTAATTTATTGAATCGTGTTGTACGAGAGCTCTGTGTACGGCGCTCCACGCTTCGTGCATGTCCATACATGTTTCTCTTTCTCTCTCCACACCCGCGTCTCACTCCTTCACTCCATGTTGACATACAACTCGTTCAGCTATTGGCTGTCATGGGTTCTCCACTCCTCCCCTCACCTCTCCTCGGCTCTCTGGCCCGGCCCCCTCACCACTCTGCAGTGCTCACGTGATTTCCTGTTCTCTCTTTGTGTTCACCCTTTCCCCTCTCTCCCCCTTTCCTCTCTGCGGGGCCCCTGCTAGCTGCTACTGCTCGGCTCGCCTGGCTAGCCGTTATCACCATTTTACAGAGTTGCCACATAGTTTCACCTGTTATCATATGACAGCAGTGTTGTCAGCTTGACTGACATTCCATTCTGTTAGCCGACTAGCCATGCCTCAAGAAGAAATTCTTTCTGTTCTAGCCGCCAGTCATACATACATACATACATACATACATACATACAAAGCAAGTTCTGTTGTTGTTGTCGACTATAAAAGCCTTGCTTTTATTCGCCTAATTCCATTATGAATTTGTCAGGTTACTGGTCAGTGTTTACTAACCTGTTTTAAAGATCACGATGTGTTTCTTTTTGAAAATATTCACCTTCATTCGTTCGTCATATACGAAAATATCAAAAAGCGCTCCCTCGCCCTGCTGCCCCGTCGAAATATACATTTCCTGTATTCACCATGGCCAGTCATAGCCTCATTGTAACATACGTCAAGCGCTACCGGCTCTCTGTCTACAAACACTCTTTTATAAAAAAGAAAATAATAATAATAATTAAAATGCATTGTTCTTGTCCAAAATAATAAAAATTCAAAACGTATGTGTTTTCAAAAAATCTCAAAAAATAAATAAGTTTTATTATAAAAAATTAAGGACATACAGCCCATTCTTTTAAGCCCATACAACACGTTTTAGAATGTTTGGTTTTCGAACTACCACCTACTTTTAAAAACAAAAATTTTCAAAAAAATAACGAGTGGTCTATAGGAAAGAGGACGTCAGCTCGAGTCCAACGACACCTCATTTGTTAAAATCCGACCATCCGTTCGCCAGTTATCGCCAATGTTCGCGAGAAAGTAGGCTATCATTTTTTCCCTCCTACACCCTTGAAACGTGCTGTTCCCCTAGAGGGCATACCCACCTTTCATTAACGTCAAACAAACTTTTTCCCAAATTCACCGTTTCCAAAATAGCGCCAATCCAAAAAAACATTTTTTTAAAATACCTACACACATTCCTTGCCAAGAGGACGTCATCCCAACGCCAACAATACCTCTTTCGTTAAAATCCGATCATGCGTTCGGGAGATATCGACAAAGTTTATATGAAAGTAGGGGGAGTCCCAGCCCTCTTATCATCCCACTACTACCAGTTTTTATCCTAGAAATTTGAAATTTATTGGGGTTAGAGGGGGTAGGGGCCATTCATTTACGTCAAACAAATGTTTTTGTAAACTTGTTAGTTTCCAAAATATAGGAATTTCCAAATTGGACTGTTTTCAAAAAAACATAAAAAAATAAAAAGTTTTATTATAAAAATAAAGGACATAGCCTAAATATCATTCGTTTGAGTCATGGCACAACGTTCTATCATGTTTGGTTTTGAAACTATCGCCTACTTTCAAAAACAAAAATTTTTGAAAAATATAGTGAGTCGTCCATAGGAAAGAGGACGTCAGCCCGAGTCCAACGATATGTCGCATGCCCATGGTTTCGCGAAATATACATAAAAGGTCAGCGTAGCCGAGTGATTAGTGTCACTACTTTAAACCCCTCGCTCTCCCCTACTCCTGCCGAAGTCATTGCTCCCCACGGAGAAATTATCTTGGAATTCTCCTAGAAGTTCCCTAAGTTGGCGGGATTGCTCCTTGTCTAAATGGTCATGGGAACCTTGGTACAGCTTCTGCAGTTCTTCTGGCAGGGCGCGTCTTCTTCGGATGTCCGTCTGCAGAGGTCCGTCCGTCGTGTCTGTGATGCGGGCAATCCAGGTAACGGGCTCTCAGACTCCTAGGGTGGTGTCCCGGTGAACCGTAATGTCATAGTCGTTAAGGTTGGACAGGCGAAGGTACGGCCGAGGCGTCGTGTTGATGAGAGTCTTGGCAATTGGCAATCCTTTTGTTTGGATGTCCTCATATTTTGGCTCGATGACAGCCGCCACTCCCTCAGCAGTTCCGTCGACAATTACTGCAGCGTTGACCTCCGTCCTGGCGGGAACGATGGCGTCCTCTCTCAGCCTTACTAGTCGTGCGGTGATGGCCTCATGTGCTGGTTGCAAATAAGTTCCTCACTTCCGAAGTGCAGAGTGTTGGTATTCAGGTCCAAGATTACTGTATGTTGATCTGATCCAGAAAGTCCAGTCCGATGATCACTTCGTTTGCTACATCAGCCACAAGCACTGGATGCTCCACCGCCCGTCGTCCAATGACGAACTCCAGTGATGCTTCGCCATGTACCGGTGTGGTCTCTCCAGTCGCGGTTAATAGTTGGAGGTTCTTTTGCGTGGGTGCACTCTCCAATTCGGGATCACGGTGAGATTGACGATGGTCCTCGTTCCTCCCGTCTCGATCAGCATGGGCCAGCTCACTCCGTTGACGACACCGTCGACCATCAGGCTGCTATTGTCCCTCCGTAACTTCCTCACACGAACTTGGACAGCCGGGGCTTGACGACTGTCACAAGCCGACCTTTGCCCCCCAAGGCTGGCTGATACTTGTTTACCTGGGCCGCGCGGTTTCCCTATGACTGACTTTCCCGACGGAAACCCTTGGCGGCGGCGATCACCGCAGTCCTTGCTCAGGTGGCCTCTCTTACGGTAGGTCCAGCAGGTCGGTAGTCCCCTTCCGGGCCGCCTCTCCGGATGTCTTTCGGCTACGTCGTTGTTGGTGGTACTGCGACTCTTGAAGAACCGGCCTAGCGCCTCCATCAGTTCATCGGCCAGGGGCTTGGTCTCGTTGGCTTTGGCTGGTTCGTCGATGTCCACTTGACGCACCCGCGCGTGCATTCTAGATACCTGCTTTGCCGTCTCGAACTCAAGTGCGTGGCTCAGATGCCCGTCTCGAACTCCTGCAGGGTTTCCTCTTTCTTTTGTACCCGGGTCCGAAGCTACATCTGGTAGGCCGGCTGAAGATGGCTATCTCCATATCGGGACTCCATATGGGCGATTAGTGAAGCGTAGTCCTGAGATTCAGTCGGGATGGCCTGAAAGACATTAAGGGCGTCCCCTCTCAGCGCTACAATGAGAGCTGTAGCCTTCTCCTTGTCGTTCCAGTTGTTTACGGAATAGGCCGCTTCGAACTGACGTAAGTAAGTGCTCCACGGGACCTTTCCGTCGAAGATTGGCGGCGTCACTCTGCTCTGTCCCATCCCTGATATTCCCAGTGAAACTGTGGGCGGGCGTCGGCGCAGCGCGGCAACTTCCTCTTGTAGAGCGTTGAATCTCTCTTCTACCCCCGTCGGCGGGCGTCGGCGAAGCTCGGCAACTTCCTCTGTTTGAGCATTGAATTTCTCTTCCACCCCCGTCAGCGGGCGTCGGCGCAGCTCGGCAACTTCCTCTTGTAGAGCGTTGAACATATTTTCCACTGCAGTGACTTCCTCACGTAGGCCCTGGCAGACGGTGTTAACTTCCTCCCGCAGACCCTGTTCCAATTTCTTCAGGTCCTGTGGTAACTTATTCTGACCGTCTTCCATCTTCTTCTGGCCGTCCTTTAATTTGGAAGTTAGGTCCTTGGCTAAATTCTTTTGGCCGTCTTCTATTTTGGAAGTTAAGTCCACGGCTAAGTTCTTCTGGCCGTCTTCCATCTTCTTCAAGTCCTCGGCTAAATTCTTCTGGCCGGCCTCCATCTTGGTTTCCAAGCCACTTAACTTTTCTAGCAGTAGACCAGGGTTCACACCATCTCGAGATATCCGATACTGGGCGGGCCACGAACCTTAGAGACGGGGTCTTTTGTTCTCGCTGCTCGTTGCGTAAACTGCTGGGTGACACAAGAGCCCAGGGGTAGCCTGGGGCGAGCTGGAGTTGTGTGCGAGACAGCGAAGCAACCCAGCGCTCGTAACAGTATTTTGAAAACCTGCACTAGCATGCACACATTAAGAAATACTTATTTTGCTTATTTCCATTCATACTTAAGATATGAGGTTGGGTAGATTATTGGCTGAGGAATAACCTAACCACCAAGGGAAGATGATAAAGAAAAGGAGGTGGGTTTCGGACTGGAGAAAAAGGATGGAGAAATAGGAGGAGAGTCCCACAAAAGTTATAAATTTAACTTTAAATGCACTCAGAGGCGGTTGCCACCGCAAATCCGCTCTCTGATACCTAAAGTGGGTAAGGACCTGGTCGAAGCTGACGGGAAACGCAGCTAGGACTTGGGCGGTTTGCCAGAGAATGGCTTTAGCGTATTCCCTCTCAAGCATGCATATGCCTACTATGGGGAAGGGTGATGGTCTGACAAGACAAATAGTAACAGATTTATTGCGTATTAACGAGGGCATGAACCTAGGAAGAGTTAGGAAAGCCAGGATCTTGCCTAACTGTAGTATTTGCGAAATGATAAATCCAAAAACAAATATTTAATTTATTTAACAAGGCAAAAGAAGTTGATAACTTTAACAAATATATATTTTCAATTTGGTTAACTACTTTGGGGTCACAGACCTCAGAAAACATTAAACGTTTGCGCCAGGCAATTAACAATTTATTAGGTTTCAAACCTTAATAAAATCCTAGCAAGGATTTAAAATAGCGAAGATAAAAATTCAAAATTTAAAGACAATTAAGGTGATTAAAGTTTAACAATAAATAGAGTACAGGTGTGTACTATAAGAAATCTCTGCGTACCTATCTTAGAAAAAGTTACAACTTCAAAAATAACAAAAAAAACAGGTAGAATGGAAGAGAAGTTCCTAAACTTCTTATATTTATGCAGAATTACTTTTATGATAGCTATGCAAAATAGAGCAGGTCACTTACTGTGAAACCTGAAGAGAAAGTCAAAAGGAAGGTTCTAGACTTCCTATGTTCAAGTGGGAATCACGAGACAAATGGGGCAGTTTCCCTTTCGTTAGACCTAGAAATAACTCACTCATGAGTTGAAAGAATTGTTTTCCCTGATTATAAGGGAGAAACAATGTAAGCTTGAACCGTGTATAAAACACGTGGTTATGCAGAAATTAATTGATGATAAACAAGCAAGATGGAAGGGCACTTCGTTAGAGTGACACCTCATTGAAAATGATCTAGAGTAGCAATTTTATTAATATGGTTTGTTAGTAGAAGGTTTAGGAAAAATCAATTGGGATTTGGGATCAATGTTCATGGACTTATTTAAGGTAAACGGACGATCGCGACGCGGTAGAAAAGTTGGATAAGCACTAGTTATAACTATAGTCTGTTAAATGGATGAAAAGTTCACTGTAGTAACACGAAAGTTTATGGCAAAGAAAGTTATTGCAATGATGAAAAAGGACTGGTAGCACTAGATAGGCGAAAGTCTATTGCTTGAGAAAGTTTTGTATTACAATTAAATGCGCCATAGAACATTCCAACGGTGGAAGAAAATTAGCTATTGAGCTTTAATTCAGAAGGAAGATTCTTCAATTTTCAATAGTATTCTCACAAGTGAAAGAAAAATACATGACGGCAAGACTTGTAGATAAAGTACAGGATCTGGAAGGTTCCAGAACGATCCTAATAGAAGAATGGAGCCAAAGTTAATCCAGCGGAGGAACTAGCTTGGTATTTTATAGACAGCGGGTATTAGATAATATCCCACGTGGTGAGAAGATTTCTCATTTAAATAGCTTAAGAAAAGCTACTTTTTATTAAGGTTGGCTTAGACAGACAAAAGCCCAACATAGCAAATCCCGCGAAGGATGATTTTTGCCCCAAATAAGTAATCACACACTGCCTATAAAATGATCATTGAAGTATGTAGAATTAAAACCGATGAAGATGAGGTTAAAACCTTAAGTCTGTACTTATCTTTGTTGCATGGCGAAGATGAAGTTCCCTTTGACGGATACCTAATGTGCCAACATGGCATAGAATGTGGAGAGTGCCTCTTGGTTTGAAGAGACTGGCTCTGGTTGAGCCTTGACTGACCAAGTCAACTGCCGACTTACAAGTGAGACCCACTCAGCGAAGCGCGGAGGGTCCAAGGAAGGGAAAAGAGTGGGGGTAGGAGACAAACGGAATACATATAAGCATGACCAATATTGTAAACTTAAATTCTCTTGAGGAAATGGTCTTCAAAGAGTTGATAGCAGGCGATGCCAGCACAGCCTGGTGGGTGAAAGAGTAGACGAAGATCTCTTGATCACGGAGATAATAGCTGGCGATGGCAACGAGAACTGGTGGCCAGATGGATAAGGAAGTCCTCTTGCACCAGGAAGAATTGAGGAGCTTCTGAGATTCGCTGCTAGATGACGCTAGGTGGGTCATGGAAGATATATATCTAGAACAGACTCACAAAGAACATAAGAGACATGACAAACAAAGAGAAAATAGAAGATCACTGTTGGTGTTTGATAAAAAAGGAAGAAATGAACAAGAAAAGGGCATTAAAATTTATATTCTCTATTACCGTGTATTCGAAGTATACACCATACTGGGAGGGTCAAACACCAACAGATAACAAATAAGCAGTTAAACATTTAAAGGTAATGGAGCGATCAAAGACAGTGGTCTTGTGATCGGACCATTAGTGGTCAAGGCTCTGACCACCCTGACTCTCCCATCCCTTCCAGGATAACACTCGGTCACTCTACCACAAATCCAGACCAGGGGAGGAGAAACATCCCTAACCAAGACCAAGTCCCCCACTTTAATGTCGGGACTGGAAAGAAACCACTTCTGTCTCCGATGCAAGGAAGTTAAATATTCCAAGTTCCACTTCTTCCAAAAAGAATTGCGGAGGGCTTCACGTTTACGCCAAACAATATGCAAATTAGAATCCCTGAAAGAACTGAAAAGGGGAGGAGGGGCAGAAAGAGAAGGGCCTATAAGAAAGTGACCAGGTGTGAGTGGAAGTAGGTCATCAGGGTCATTGGAAAGTGGAGTTAAAGAACGAGAATTAACAACACCTTCAATCACAAAATAGCTAGAAAATGCGAGAAGTATAGCTCTAGTAAAGATTGCGATAAGATGCGAAAGGAGTATTAACAAGTTTAAACAAAGCGTATAGAATTAAGTACATCTATTAAGGATAAGAATATACCAAATAAACAAAGGAACTATGCGAGTAGAAGGCAAGAACGCCATAGGTAACAACAATCTAGTAGCCATAAACAATGACCTTAAGTCATAATAAGTATCAAAGGGGTTAATCAGAAAAATACTTAAGTCAGCGAGAAACGTGACG
This sequence comes from Meconema thalassinum, assembly GCA_946902985.2. Classification (NCBI taxonomy): domain Eukaryota; kingdom Metazoa; phylum Arthropoda; class Insecta; order Orthoptera; family Tettigoniidae; genus Meconema; species Meconema thalassinum. Next base: position 1,606,545,895 of record OX336388.2, on the reverse strand, counting down.
TGGCAAGCATAAATACAAAAACACATCGAATGTGACGACGAGAAAAAACAAGTTTGTTCAACAATGAACAATAAGAATGCAAAATATGTAAGCAAGGAGCAATACATGAGCGCGTGAAAAATACGCAAAGATGTTATGAAACAAGAATCGAAGCAGTTGTAGGATACGAGCGTAAACAAGTGGGAGAGACAGGCATGAATGACCTTGATCCACATAGTACAGCGAGATAAGGAATATAAATATCTGAAAGAGTCCTTGACCGGAACAAGTTTATTTTGGGAAGTAGGTGAGCAGCTTCCGAAAGTACGGGAGCAACTCGCAAGACAATGGTTGGCAGTCAGCCAGAGTTGAGATAAGGGAAACTTGCCCTGATCTTTGGCAAGCATACAGGAAATAAACAACAGCTTGGCGTTATCCGAGCTTGTATACAAACAAGATTGAAAAACAAGCAGTTCGAAATAAACAAACAACACAAGTGAAATCAGCTGAGACTTAAAGCGGATATTCTGGTTAGACGGCATGCAGTCATTCGTGGCTTGGACGTGAAAAACCAATTTAGAGACATATGAAATAAAGTAGGAAATCAATTTCGCATAATTTTGAGGATCACGGAATCCGACAATTTTCAACAGAAAAAAGCTTGATTCTTCCGAAAAAAGAAGAGAAGCTGGGACATTGAGAAGGAGTTTATGCGTAAGAATAGTTATTCTAGATGATAGAGAATTCAGATTTTCAAGCGGTTTCAAAAGCGGCTTCCAATTGTGAGGAAGGGGGTAGGAGCCGGCCGTGGCCATCCTACTAAATAGCGAAGGAAGTGAAACATAGCTTACAGCGAAATGATGGTGACTGATAGCCATGGTTTTACACAAGGGGAAGATAGTTTTCGATAGAAAGTTTAAGCAATTACCTGCTATAAAAATGACATGAGAAAGTAAACTAAGTAACACAAGGTGAGGCGAACTTGAATTGCCATTTTATGCGGGAAGAAGGCAAAACCATTTAAACAACTTACAAAGGTGGCGTAGTTGTTTACAATGAGACTTCGTTTCGGCAAGTGTTTTTCAAATATATCGAGATCGAAAACATGAGCGTTCTCTTTTTCAGAAAAGGGATTTATATCAGCAGTAACAAAATTACATTGCGATTTGGTTTGAAGACTGGGATGTTGGATTTCACCAGTAATAACCCAACCAAAATCGGTGTCTCTGGCGACCACGTTTGAAGATAACTTGCGAACCTGTTTACGAAGGCAATTCCAAAAAACATTGGCACTGAAAAGTACATCAATGGGACCTTGAGCATTAAACTGAGGATCAGCTAACCTTAAGTGCGAAGGAATCTTTAAACCGGAAGTATTAATAGAGCAGCTAGGAGTGTCCTTGCCAATACTGGTAAGAATGAGACAGTTTAAGTTAAGATTGGTGTTTCTTTGGCAAACGTCTCTGATTTTCAATTTTGAAGACTGCAAGGCTTGAGTTTTCAAATTGTCAATGCCGGATACATTGATGGGAGTAGGCGATGACGAAAGACCTAGTTTTTTAATTAACGATCGCGAAACAAAGTTGTGAGTTGAAGCGGAATCGAGAAGACCGTGGGTTCGAAACCAATTTCCAAATTTATCTTGGATTTCGAATTGTACAGTGGACAAAAGGACTTGCGCACTGTGAGAAGTTTCGGCATTAGAAATGCAGGAAGAAGCATTAGTTTGTTCAGAGCTGCTCTGCATGGAGTTTGAAGAAGCGGGTACTGGTGACCTCGATTTATCATGAACGTTCAATAAAGAATGGTGCGGTTTTTTGCAATGGAAACAGAGGTTGGAAGACGTACAGTTTGAAGAAGAATGCTTAGGTGACAAGCAGTTGAAGCAATGTTTACTATTGAAGACAAACTTCCTTCGGTCTTCGACAGATTTGCACAAGTACAAAGTGTGCAACTTTTTGCAGAGCATGCATTTTAAAAATTTGTTGAGCGGCCTGATATGTTCTCTTGGATGCTTGAAAGAAGCAGAACGGGTTTGCTTGTTCTCGACAGATGGGGGCTGATGACCATTTGAAGAGACAAGTTTTTTCTAAAAAATGTGACACTTATGACTCGTTTCGACATTTTCGCACTGAAATGAGAGTGCTGTAAGGACTTGGCACCGGCTGTTGAGAAACGAGATGAGGTGTTCAAACGAATGTTCCTCGTTGCGAGTGAGTTCGATCTCCCAAGCCTTTAATGTTGAAAAATCGAATCTTGATGTAGCTAGATGAATAAGAATAGTGTCCCAAGTTTGGAATGGTTGCTAGAGTTGATATAACGCTCTCACGTGCAATTGAATAGAGTCTAACAGGTCTCTTAAAGAGGTGACGTCATTAGGTTTGACGACAGGCAGGTTGAACAGACAGCGGATGTGGCGAGCCACACACAAACGTAAATTGCCATATCTCTCTTTAAGGAGATTAAAGGCTATGCGGTAGTTATCTGCGCTTAAAGGAAGTGACTCCACCAAGGCCAAGGCCTCACCTTCCAAGGACGTACGCAAGAAGTGGAATTTATGAATGTCGAGAATGTCAGTATTTTCATGAATTAGGGAGCAGTAAAGTTCATAAAAAGAATACCATTCACCTTCCTGGCCTGAGAAGTGAGGTAGGCTTATCTTTGGAAGTAACGGTTTCGGTTTATCCTTGTGAACTGAAGCGGGTGCGAACTGGGCCGGATTGATGACCCTAGTGTCCGGTTCTGAGATACTGCGGATCAGTTGGTGGGCCTTGGCAATCCCTTCAAAGTACAAGGGTTCGACCTCGTCCCGATCCGATTGAAATTCTGGGCAAGCGGATTCAATCTCGGTTTGAATTTGATCGTAATAATCATAGGACCGTTCGTACAACTTAAAGCGTTGTGTCAAGATGTCTAGATCACACTGGGCGGGATTTATTTTGTTGATGAAATTTCTGAATCTGGTGAGTTGCTCTTCATAGGAAGAACGTCAGGCAAAGAGAGTTTCATCCTTTTCAGTAGGAGCCATGACAAAGAAAATAGATTAAAATGTAACTCACGAAACTGTGGAACCTTGGAGATGCTGTCAAGCTGGCAGCAGCCAATAAGTTGAAAGAAAGGGACACACCACGGGAGACAGGAGCGGCCTCTTTCCCCTTCACAGGCTTTGCATGATGTAGTTATAGCTGAAAGATTCAAAGCAGATATTAATAATTTGTAAGGTATTGTCAAATGACACTTGACAAAGAATAGAAATAGCAAATGGAGTTGGGCGGTTTGCCAGAGAATGGCTTTAGCGTATTCCCTCTCAAGCATGCATATGCCTACTATGGGGAAGGGTGATGGTCTGACAAGACAAATAGTAACAGATTTATTGCGTATTAACGAGGGCATGAACCTAGGAAGAGTTAGGAAAGCCAGGATTTTGCATAACTGTAGTATTTGCGAAATGATAAATCCAAAAACAAATATTTAATTTATTTAACAAGGCAAAAGAAGTTGATGACTTTAACAAATATATATTTCCAATTTGGTTAACAACTTTGGGGTCACAGACCTCAGAAAACATTAAACGTTTGCGCCAGGCAATTAACAATTTATTAGGTTTCAAACCTTTATAAAATCCTAGCAAGGATTTAAAATAGCGAAGATAAAAATTCAAAATTTAAAGACAATTAAGGTCATTTAAGTTTAACAATAAATTGCAATGATGGAAAAGGACTGGTAGCACTAGATAGGCGAAAGTCTATTGCTAGAGAAAGTTGTGTATTACAATTAAATGCGCCATAGAACATTCCAACGGTGGAAGAAAATTAGCTATTGAGCTTTAATTCAGAAGGAAGATTCTTCAATTTTCAATAGTATTCTCACAATTGAGTGAAAAATACATGACGGCAAGACTTGTAGATAAAGTACAGGATCTGGAAGGTTCCAGAACGATCCTAATAGAAGAATGGAGCCAAAGTTAATCCAGCGGAGGAACTAGCTTGGTATTTTATAGTCAGCGGGTATTAGATAATATCCCACGTGGTGAGAAGATTTCTCATTTAAATAGCTTAAGAAAAGCTACTTTTTATTAAGGTTGGCTTAGACAGACAAAAGCCCAACATAGCAAATCCCGCGAAGGATGATTTTTGCCCCAAATAAGTAATCTCACACTGCCTATAAAATGATCATTGAAGTATGTAGTATTAAAACCGATGAAGATGAGGTTAAAACCTTAAGTCTGTACTTATCTTTGTTGCATGGCGAAGATGAAGTTCCCTTTGACGGATACCTAATGTGCCAACATGGCATAGAATGTGGAGAGTGCCTCTTGGTTTGAGGAGACTGGCTCTGGTTGAGCCTTGACTGACCAAGTCAACTGCCAACTTACAAGTGAGACCCACTCAGCGAAGCGCGGAGGGTCCAAGGAAGGGAAAAGAGTGGGGGTAGGAGACAAAAGGAATACATATAAGCATGACCAATATTGTAAACTTAAATTCTCTTGAGGAAATGGTCTTCAAAGAGTTGATAGCAGGCGATGCCAGCACAGCCTGGAGGGTGAAAGAGTAGACGAAGATCTCTTGATCACGGAGATAATAGCTGGCGATGGCAACGAGAACTGGTGGCCAGATGGATAAGGAAGTCCTCTTGCACCAGGAAGAATTGAGGAGCTTCTGAGATTCGCTGCTAGATGACGCTAGGTGGGTCATGGAAGATATATATCTAGAACAGACTCACAAAGAACATAAGAGACATAACCAACAAAGAGAAAATAGAAGATCACTGTTGGTGTTTGATAAAAAAGGAAGAAATGAACAAGAAAAGAGCATTAAAATTTATATTCTCTCGTACCGTGTATTCCAAGAATACACCAGGGGTTATATTTTGTGGTATGTCACCAGATGTACTAAGCACGTTTAGGATACAAAAGAGGGCGATTAGAATTATGGCAAATGTAAACACTAGAGAATCATGTAGACCTCTGTTTAAAGAGTTAAACATTCTCCCACTGCCCTGCATATATATCTTTAAAAGTATTATATTTTTTAAAATAATTTTATGAATAAAGATGTTTTTCTTAAAACAAACAATGATGTTCATAGGCATAACACAAGACAAAATCAAAACATTCATATTTCACACACACACACACACACTCAAGCATATATCAGCATATATAAGGCAAGATGGCGTCACAGTGAAAATGTAGTGAAATAGCAGCTAGTGTTGGTTGGTTGGTTGGTTCCTTAGTTTAGGGGCTGCGACAACGCGGTCATGTAGCCCCGTGTACTTTGGGTGTGTGTAGAATCTGTCTGATAACCGGTGTTAATTGTGATGACTGTATTAGTGTGTGTATCTGTTTTTTTTAATTCAAGTAGGGACTGCAACTTTGAATTTTCAAATAGTTCCTACTTTTGCCGCCAAGCGCCACCGTCAACGACTACTAGGCCTAGTTCAGAACTAGCTACTAGACGCCACCGCAGTCGGCTCTTGGCAACGAACGTAGCAACCTAAGAGCGTTGTTTACATTCTTAACCTATCCAATTTAGTTTCACACAGGTGTAATTAGTGGAAAGATCTTTAACATGCCATAAATCTATGACATGGGACCGCCGGCTTTACTTCCCCTCCGAAGGAAGGCATACTGAGGGATTTTTAACGCTCTTAAAATATCCGACGGCTTCGGCCGGGTTTGAACCCGCTATCTTGGGCATAGAAGCTCAGCATGCTACCAACTACGCCACCGAAGCCGCCAGCAGCTAGTGTAAATATTAGATAAAAGTGGTAAAATATTATAACAGAGGTTTACAATCTATAAAGTTACTTTCCTTAGATCAAGTGTAATACGGAATATTGATAGTATTTAGAAATTCTTATTGATAATTTAATAAACAAAAACTAAGTTTTGGGATCTTGTATCCAAAGATTCGGTGACTTCCTCAATCACTGTTTGAACCAAGTAGAGCAGTGGTGCTTTTACGAGACTTCGCCCGATTGGAAGATATACGTATTTCACATTCTTCTTTATTGGTAGGTAATTAGATTAATTCTATTAGGTAGTAATAATTAAAATAAATTTAGTGTAATTTGGTGTAAACATCTAGGCTAACTTAGATCTCTAGTATGACGACAGTAAACAGAGTTAGTGTCTCGTCAGGTAGTGTAACCCTAACGGATTTATGCTCGTCGTGCAAAATAAAAGTAAAAAAATGCAAATAAAATCATCACAAGATCTCAGGTAAAATTGAATGAGGAGAAAAGTGAAACCGATTGCCGTGATGTAGGCGTACCGCTACCGTCATGCGAATGTCATAATCTGAGAAACGAACTGTCCTCAAAAGACGAAATTGTAAAGCTGCTAAAGGAAGATATTGCTAAGTTAATGGAAGAGTTAAATAAATTAAAAGGAAACAGAGAGGAAAGCAAGGAAGCTTGGTTGACAGTGATTGCTGGTAAAATAAGATTGAATATGCCTAGGCCTATAAATGGAGTACAGGTAACTGAAATTCCCGTCTCAAATTCATTTGGAGTGCTTGTCGAAGAAAATGATGACTTTCCTCAAGAAGAAAAGAAGAAAGTGAAAAAGAGAAAATCCAGGAAGATGTGGATATTTGCGGATAGCCACGGGCGAGATGTAGCAGCAAGCGTATTGGAGAGAAGCAGCGAAATGGAGGTCACTTCGACAGTAAAGCCAGGAGCTCAAATTGAAGAGGTCACGAACGGGATGATAGGAGAGTGTGCGTCCCTTACTGCAAAGGACTACGCAGTGATCATCGCTGGAGCAAACGACATCTATAGAAATGAGAGTAAAAAGGTAATCAAAGATTAAAAGGGTACATTGCCATCCATGCAAAAAACAAATGTCATTATTGTAAACATTCCGCAGAGATACGATTTAATTCCCAAATCATGTGTAAATGTAGAAATAGATGCTACAAATGGAAAAATTCATAAAATTTGTAAGAGTTTTCCAAATGTCCAAATTGTAGATGTAAGTAAATTAGACAGGAAGTTCCACACTCGGCATGGCCTACACTTAAATAGATTAGGAAAAGAGTATATTAGTGATGAAATCTGCAAAATTGTAAATTCAAATGGTAAGAATAATTCAACAGTAATATCATTAGAGTGGAAGCAAGGAAACTGGAAGAAGAAGCCAAACGTGAGGTTTGGCTTTCAGATCTTTTGAAGTCAAATTTAACGGAGTGCAACAATGGTATTTCGGATTTGTCTAGCAACAATATTAATAACAATTATGATAATAATAATGTAAATAAATCACCAACACAAGCTTGCAAAAGTAACAAATTTAAAATTTACCACCTGAATGTCCAGTCTCTTTATAATAAAATTGATTACATAAATCTAATGCTTAAAAATGAACTTAAAGACATCTCAGAACTATGTATTTCAGAACATTGGCTGAAAGAGGAACATCTCGAATTAATTCAATTCCCAGGGTTTACACAAGCTAGTAAATACTCTAGATCTAATATTAGCCATGGTGGTACTTGCATCTTCTTAAGAAATAATTTAGATCATGAACAGATAACAGCTTATGATTATCTAATTATGGAACAGAATTTTGAATTCTCTGCCGTAAAAATACAGCAGTTTCAGTTAATAATTGTGTGCGTATACCGTTCTCCGTCAGGAAAGTTTCCTTTATTTATAGATAAATTAGAATTGTTACTCAATAACATGAGCAAAGTAAATTTCGATATAATAATTTGTGGGGATGTAAATGAGGATTTCTTAAAATTTGATAGAAATTGTGAATTATTAACACAGTTACTAATTTCCTATGGACTGAAACCTACAGTAAATACCCCAACAAGAATAACAAAATTTAGTAAAACCACTCCTGATCAATTTTTTATAAATACAGATAAATATCACCATTCAATAGAAGTCTATTGTCCGGGTTTTAGTGACCACCATGGACAAATACTGAGTTTTGAAGTATCCGAAACAATCAATAATAATGATAATGGAGTAAAATCAAAGTGCAGGTCATTCACTGAATCAAATGTTACATATTTCAATGACTTATTAAATAAGGAAACATGGTCAGATATTTATGAACTAGACAATGTAAATGATAAATTTAATGCATTTAACAGTACCCTAAAACACTATTTTGAAATAGCATTCCCCTTTAAACGAAGAACTGTTCAAAATAACAATCCTAGCAATTGGATAACAACAGGGATTATAAATTCATGTCAAAGAAAGACATTTCTACACAAATTATATAAACAATACCACACAACACCTGAATTCAATTTATACTACAAAAAATACACTAGCATATTAAATAAGGTAATAAGACTAGCAATGAAAATGCATAATGATAATTTTATTTCCCAATCATCTAATAAAAACAGGGCTATGTGATCTGTGATAAAGAAAGAACCTGGAAAATCTGCTAAAATACAAAGGAACATTACACTGACCAGAAATAATAAAGTGATTAATAATCCAGAGGAAATAGCAAATACTTTTAATGACTATTTTCTGGAAATTCCACAAAAATTATTAAATAAATCACAGGTAAATACTCTAAATTCTAATAATAAAATAAATGTATGCAGTCATTATTTATTTATAAATCATGTCACAAGTGAAGAGGTAAGAATAGCTATAAAAGAGCTAAAAAAATAAATTCTGTGCTGGCATTGATGGCATCCCTGATGCAGTTTTAAAGAAATGTGCAGAAAATATAATAAATCCACTTACGCACTTAATAAACAGTTCGATTCTCTCTGGAACTTACCCGGATATTTTGAAGTTATCAAAAGTAATTCCAGTGCACAAAAACGGTTCAAAAGATGAATTAGATAACTATCGTCCTATTACCTTACCAACTGGTGTTGCAAAAATTGTGGAAAAAGTTATGTATAAGAGACTGATAAGTTTCATAGAAAAAAATAAAATATTATCAAACTCACAACATGGATTTAGAACGGGAAAATCTACACAGACAGCAATTTACGAATGTAGTAATAGTATACTGAAATTAATTGACAATAAGGAACATGTAACTGGCCTATTCTTGGATTTATCGAAAGCATTTTATGTTGTTGACCATAAAATCCTCCTTACCAAACTAAATCAATATGGTGTTAGAGGTCTAGCTAATAAATGGATAGAGTCTTACTTAACAAGGCGTAAACAAACAGTAAGCTTGAGACACAAGGATGATGGAACCAAATTACTTAATGAAACATTGTCCAATGAGGGAATTATTGAATTTGGAGTACCCCAGGGATCGGTTTTGGGCCCACTACACTTTCTTCTATATATCAATGATATAACACAGAACGTTCATTCACATAAGGAAATTTTGTTTGCGGACGATACAACACTTGTAATAAAAGGTGAAACTAAACAGGTCATACAGCAGTCTGCTGACTCCGTTACAGGAGAGTTAACCAAATGGTCACCAGATAATCGCCTCATAATAAACTATAAAAAGACAGTATGTCTAAATTTCCACACTATACAGAATAGGAATCCTGCGATGCCCAATATATCATTAAATGGTCATCAAATAGAAAATAAATCAGAAACAATGTTTTAGGACTATGGATACAACAAGACTTGAAATGGAATAAACATATACAATATCTGAATACTAAACTGAACTCGATGTGTTTTGCGTTACGTATTTTGAAAACCTGCACTAGCATGCACACATTAAGAAATACTTATTTTGCTTATTTCCATTCATACTTAAGATATGGGATCATATTTTGGGGTATGTCGCCAGATGTACTAAGCACGTTTAGGATACAAAAGAGGGCGATTAGAATTATGGCAAATGTAAACTCTAGAGAATCATGTAGACCTCTGTTTAAAGATTTAAACATTCTCCCACTGCCCTGCATATATATCTTTGAAAGTATTATGTTTTTTAAAAAGAATTTAATGAATAAAGATGTTTTTCTTAAAACAAACAATGATGTTCATAGGCATAACACAAGACAAAATCAAAACATTCATATTTCACACACACACACACAAGCATATATCAAAAAGGAACTTTTCACACTGGAGTTAAATTATACAATAAACTACCCCAGTATATAAAACTGGCCCCAAAAATAAAAACCTTTGATAGAATGTTGAAAGCTTATCTGCAGTGCCATTGTTTTTACTCAGTAGTTGAATATCTTAGCGTATAGGAGCGATGAAATCTATAATTATGTTTTACTTTTTTTAATTTAATTGTAATACCTAGCTGTATGTTGTAGTATTTATAGAATTGAGTTTTCATATTATGATAATAGAGTGAGGTGTAAATAGTTGTGCAATAAGATTGTCTCTATTAAGATTTGCTATTATAATAAGTTAAATAGTTATAATATTAGTAATATATACCTGTTAGTTCTTTTATTTTATAGATGTAAATTCTGACGTGTCCTATATCAAAAATGTATTGAATGCATGTATTTGGTCAAATGGAATTAATAAAAATCTATCTATCTAAAAAGGAACTTTTCACACAGGAGTTAAATTATACAATAAATTTCCCCAGTATATAAAACTTGCCCAAAAAATAAAAACCTTTCATAGAATGTTGAAAGCTTATCTGCAGTGCCATTATTTTTACTCTGTAGTTGAATATCTTAGCGTATAGGAGCGATGAAATCTATAAATATATTTTACTTTTCTATTTTAATTGTAATACCTAGCTGTAAGTCGTTGTATTTATAGAATTAAGTTTTCATATTATGATAATAGAGTAAGGTGTAAATAGTTGTCCAATAAGATTGTATCTCTTAAGATCTGTTATTATAATAAGTTATAAATAGTTATAGTATTACACCTATCTTAGCGTATAGGAGCGATGAAATCTATAATTATATTTTACTTTTTTTAATTTAATTGTAATACCTAGCTGTATGTTGTTGTATTTATAGAATTAAGTTTTCATATTATGATAATAGAGTGAGTTGTAAATAGTTGTGCAATAAGATTGTCTCTATTAAGATTTGCTATTATAATAAGTTAAATAGTTATAATATTAGTAATATATACCTGTTAGTTCTTTTATTTTATAGATGTAATTTCTGACGTGTCCTATATCAAAAATGTATTGTATACATGTAATTGATCAAATGGATTTAATAAAAATCCAACTAATTTAACTTAGTATGAACTTTGAATAGATTCGATATTTCACATATTAAGAGAGTTGTAGCGATATTTCTCTTCTTCGAAATAAAAAGCCCCCACCCCATTTTCACCCCCTTGGTCCGATTTTGCCCATTAACGAACTCGACCGAGATTTTAAAGGGATATATATTATATAATATATTCAAAGTGATTGGTGTAAAATTGCGGTAGTTATCGTGTCCACAAGAAAGTGATATACATACATATACTGTATATATATGTGTGTACCCGAATCTAGTAGAATCTGCCATGATCCACAGGTGGATTTAAACATCTTGTAGAAGAACTACTGACAGATAAATCTGATGGGATACACAATCTAGAAATGTGCTATTGGACTACTCCAATTAGATATTGGGCGCCTATCTACGCTGGAGAGTGAGAAACTTGCGATTCTCGGGGTGTAACGGGAATTAGGTGTGGGAATTGGTTCCTATTCTACCTCTATAGCACACTACAATAACGTAATGAACTGCAATGGATAACTCAATGTTCTATAAAAATATCAGCCATTCATAACGACGTGTCTCTCTATTTATTTATGAAGACATGTTGCATTTAATTTTAAGTACGTGGACAAAATAAAAATTGATCAGCTCTCTTAATCATTAGTTAAACTAAACTGAAAACAAAATTTGAAGTATGCTCCTGGCATGAAAATGAAATGCCCTAGTTCTAAGGAGTGAAAATAAAATATTTTAAATTGCCTAATTTTGACAATAAATTAACGATGGCCTTTCACCATTATAACTAGAATTTTACTCTATACAAAACACCTTATTCTTAATAAATCCCAATTCCATCAATTCCTATTCTAATATTCAAACCTTTCGTAATACGATTAAATATTTACATATAATACTAATTGTCATCCTGACCATTCAAAAATCTCGTGGAAATTCACCACTTGCTCTGCGTTAAATTCTGTTTATAAAGTCAAATCCGGATATATAATCCGTGCAACAAAGCCTAGATTATAGTGATCTTGTCATCCTTACTTCTTTTCATCCAATAAAATATTAATAATCATAATAATACATGTTCTTCCTTTTAATTATTATTGTTGCCTTTAATGTTACTTTTTCACTTCAAACATTTTCTGTCATGGATAAAATTGAGCTCAAATCAACTGTTCACTTTTACTATAACATCACACTTTTCTATATTGCAAGATACTTCTCAAAAATCTTTAATAAACACAAATAACGCATTCCTTATAAACATCAACATGTATTTCATCGATGAATAACCCTTTCTACATCATCAATGACCAATGTCAACAGCACATTGCCATTATCAACGCCTAATATCATCCATAAAATCAATACACTGGAATACTATTTCCTCTGTTTCAAAATCACACAATGAATTGGTGCATACTTCAACTTCCTTGAAATACGTAACAAAACTTGCAAAGTAATATTTTCCATTCAATAAATATGCGTATACAGCCTTCCTTTGTACGTTCTGCTGAATATTAGTTCAATTACTTGCTTCAAAACAATCTCACAACAATATAATATACTGTAATACCACATCAATAAATGTAAATAGCTCTCCGCGACTTCTTTTTCAACTGCATAAAATGCATAAGTTATTACTGAATAATCAAATGGCATTCTCCAATAGTTTTTCTTTCATCAAAATATCATATTTCATTTTATATTCATTTGTAGAAATCTTTCCATATAAGTTCATACGACCTTCCACAACATTAAATATTTATTACGTCACTTACAAATTTGTGTTTATTACATTGAATTCTATTGCTTCAACTCTCTCGGGTGCTTCCTAAAGGGGCTGACTCGCTTGGCAAATAATGGGGTGATGTGTTGGAAGTCGATAGGGTGAGACGGGGTGCGTGCAATCGAAAAGAAAGGGAAGTCAACTAGGCCGTGTCAGTTGCGGAAGTGCAGACGAGCGACCTTGCCGTGTGTGGTTAAATGCTGATCGCACAGAGTGAGTGTCCTGGCGAGCAGGTGAGAAGGGGAATGGGGACGGGAATGCTTACGTTAGGATAAATAACAGCTGGCAAGTAGACAGAATGAAGAGCAGGGATTTATTCCAAAGTATTCAGTGTTTACCGAATGCAACTCGAAAACAGGATAAATTTACATATTATGAGGGTTTGGCGTGTGTAGGATTTGAGGATTATCTTCAAAGTACAACTTGCCGCTTCTGGCGTAGTCGGAGTGTACAGTTGATGTATCGATGTAGAGCTTGGTGGCCACCGGCAGCGATTGTGGAAGCAACTGTCCCCGATGTACCTCTAGTCCGTCTATTCATTCGTTCGTTGTGTTTATTGCGTGTCCACCGCTATTCAATGTTGATGTAAACTTGCCTGGGTTCCTTGTTGACTATTCTACATCCAGTGTTTAAGGATGTTGCTTCAAATTGCCTCACATTTTTTTTACCACTTTTTCCGTCTTGTGTGCTGGAATTCTGCGTAATTTATAACAAGAGGTTTCTAGGGGGCATTACGGCCTGTAAGTGCTGGAGCTGTAACACTATATTCAAATATCCTTCCTCAAATGTTTAATTATAAAATCCAATGTTACTTACAATATACTGTACCCTTGCACAAATTCATACATGGTCATGCTTTGGATAGCTCAGCGGTTCTCGAGGGTGGTGCGTCCAATCCCCCAGCATGATACATATATTTAGGATCAGAATCATCAGGTCTACACTTCAAAACACCTCAAAATTTTCTATTTAAACCATATTTAATATTATTCAAATTTGAAGCGCTACAAAGATACAAAAATACACATAAAAACTCTAAATAAAACATATCCTTACATAATCATTAATACTTGTTCCAAAATAACAAGGAATCACTTAAATCATCTTACAAAATCAATGGATGAGGTTCCCATGAACCTTTCATATAGGTTTCACTTCCATACAGTACATAAGAATGTTCGTTTTTCAGAGGTCCTTATGGTTCCAATAGTCCTTTATCGCTCTATTTGTTACACTCAACATGATTTTATCCTTTAAAATGGAATATTACACCATGTCCAATCGACATTTGTTCATAATAATAATAATCATCATTGTTAAAACTTCGTTGGGCCCACATGAATAAAATATTATTTGTTAATGATTTACTCATTTAAACTGAGGTTATTATTTAATGTACAATCTACATTTGTTTATAATAATGACACAAATTATCCTTTCCTTTGGGTCCACATGAATAAAAATATTATCTCAGTCTAGTTTTCCATCAGTACAGCTTTCTTATAGGGGGCGTTCGTGCTACCCCAAGTACATAAATTACTGAAATTATTCAAATTAAACAAAAACTCCTGCACTGTTTAAGATCCAAATATGGCGGACACTACAAGACATCGTCTAGAAAGTGCTCTAAAAATCATCGAAAAAGTGATACAAGAAGGAGGTTATAGGAAAAAGGAAGTGAAGAACGACATACAAGAAGCGGTAAGGGAGATTAGAGAGTGTTTTGATTCACTTGCAAGGGAAAGTAAGACAGTTGTTAGTAAAAGTAAGACTCCTCTAGAAGAGGTTATGAATAGCCAAGGAGATGTGATGAGTGAGGAGGTAGACGGCCACCCTGTAGGACAACCAGCGACATCTATTGATAATACGCATGAAGGAGCAGGTCGTGATCAGCGACAATCTGAAACGATATATACCAGGTCAAAGAAATTCGTTGAAGCAACAGGCCGTGGACAGAGACAAATGGTAGAGACATCTACCGAACAAAAGAAAACACAGGACGATGTAGTGAATGAAGACGGGGACAGTCACTATGAAGAACAAACAGAGTCATCTATCGGTTCAACTATGACTCAGTTGGCAGACAGACGGTCAGCACAGGATGTAGATATGGAGGGCCATGTTACGCTCTCTATAATTCGCACTCAGGAAACAGAGGCCAATACACCAAACAAATGTGTCGATCAAATGGCGGTGCCTAACGAACAGAAACAGAACCTTTCTGAAGTTGCAGTACTTTCAAAGAAAGTTGATAAGATTATGGATTTCTTATCCTGCACCTTAGAGGGATTAATAGACTCCCAGATTAAAAGAATAATGCATAAAGATGGAGAAAGAGAAGACAGGAAAGAACCAGACCACAAGGAAGAAAGAGGTAATAATCGTACAGGCGGTAGCGGGAACAGCATTGATACCGAGACAGAAATCCCAGTACGCTATGCAACCGTAGTAGATTTAGGAGGTCCTAGTTCACGGCAACAACCACTACACCATAGCGAGCGCCCCTCTGCCATAACACGGCCAGTAGACGGAGGGCCGGGAGATCAAGACCGAGATCATCTCAGACCCCGCGCACAAAAAAGAATACAGAAGGGTACATCAACGGCGTTCACCGGAAAACTACGTGCTGCAAACAAGACTGCATGGTTATACATAGGACGCGTGAATCCGGATGTAACCTCAAGCGATGTCATGGACCACTTAAAAGACAAGGGAATCAAAGACGGCATAAAATGCGAGGAACTCACCACCAGAGGTGAAAATAAAGCTTTTAAAGTCGGGATCCCATTCGAGAGAAAGGATGATGCTTATGACCCAAACTTCTGGCCAGCTGATGTGATTTTCCGACCTTTTCGTTTTCGTTTTTGATCAGGAACTCTCGCGAGGTGCAAACAACCAGGAAGTGAAGTTACTTTTATGGAATATTGAAGGCCTGTTAAACGCTACGAACTCAACGCCAGAAAATTTATTTGATCCCTATGACGTCGTAATACTGGTTGAAACATTCTTAACATCAGATTGGAATGCGAGAAATCACTATACAGTGAACAATTTGGCAGAGCAAGGCCTGGTGGGAAGACCGAAAGGAGGAATCACCTGCCTTTTAAAGGTTCAGTTCACACCATTCCAGGTCATGTATAAAAACAACAATGTTCTAGTAGTGAAGACTAAATTGTGTGTGTTAATATGTGTGTATTTTCAGCCAGGATTCACATCTTACCAGATTATAGATGAAATAGGCACCGCTCTGAGTATAACGGAACGGGAGGATAGCATCATTATAGCAGGAGACCTAAATTGTCGAACTGATGTTCCATCACAGAAGACAAGAGAAGTCCTAGACTATTTAGAGGAGGAAGGGATATCACTTGTAAACAACAAAGAACGGAAGACGTATGTTTGTTACAACGGCACCAGCACGATAGATCTCGTCTTCTCGAATCAAGGTAACATAAAGCCAATAAAGCAAGATATAATTCCGATTCCCTACAGGAAACACCAGCTAGTAGAAACAACATTCCAACTCGGTCATGATAGCGGACAGGTGAAGCCCAAAACATTGAAATTTTCAAGGAAGACTCTACACCAGTTCATATATGAGGCCGACAACCAGGCAATCATGGAGAAGGCCCTGAAAGGAGATCTCGACGAAGCAGCAAATATGCTCGAACACCTTTTACAGGGTGAAGTCATACCGGAGGCAGTCATAACGAGAAAATCAAAATCATGGTTTGATGAAACCTGCTACAGAGTCCGTAGGACCACATTGGATGCCCTACACACAGCTCTCGAAGATCCCACCGACGATCATCTAAGGGGATATTCCAATCATAGGAAGACGTACAAGACCCTCATAAAAGAAACAAAGGAACGGTATCAAGAGCAAGAGGAACAAAGTCTGATAGCGGCAGCTGATCAGTACCCCTACAAAGCATTGAGTCCAAGGCAACCGAGATACTGCAGAAGCATCCCTATGGAGACATGGGTGACTCACCTTAGCAATGTACTGCAATATAAGGACACTCGTCCAACTGATACCCCCGAGATTGAGGAGGACATTGATACAGAGATATTTACAACTGAGGAAGTAGAGGCTGCTATTATCAGCTCGAATAATAATAAAGCTTGTGGACCAGACAATATATGTAACGAGCACCTTAAAATTGCTCTCCCAGTGCTAAAAGAAGCAATAACATCTCTCCTGAATGAATGCCTCAGGCAAGGAAATATCCCGCATAGCTGGAGAAGGTCCACAGTAAAACTGCTGTATAAAGGAAAGGGATGCACCGAGGACCCAAACTCCTATCGAGGTATTGCACTGGAATGTGCGTTATTCAAAATTCTAACAAAACTTTTATGCCAACGCCTTATTAGAGAAATCGATCCTAAGCTCCCGGAGGAACAATTTGGTTTCAGAAAAGGAAGATCTACAACACAGGCTATCCAATGCCTTCTAAATGATATTGAGACAGCTCTGACAGTCCCAAAAGGAAAGCTATATGCCATATTTATAGACTTCTCCAAAGCTTTCGACATGGTCAATAGGAAGATCATCATAGAGAAGCTAGGAAATCAAATGAGAAGTAACAGCTATACAAAACGGCTTATCACAAGCATCCTGGCCTCAAATTACATAGAGATAAGCGACGGAATCACAACATCAAACCCAATAGATCAAACAACCGGTGTATTGCAAGGGGACCCTCTAAGCCCATTACTGTTCATAATCGCGACGGCGGATATCGCACAGGTAGTCTCGGAGAGAGTAATTCTCTATATGTACGCTGACGATATTGTGCTGGCCTCGAGATCGCAAGAGGATCTACAATCTGCATTTGATCTGCTGTTGGAATGGGCGGAAGAGAATGAACTCAGCCTAAACGAAAACAAGACTGTATCAATGACTTTCCGCAAAGGGGGAAAACCAGCAGTTTTTCACACACATAGAAAACCCCTGGAGAGCGTTTCTAACTTTAAATATCTAGGCATGACACTTCAGACAACGGGCAACGTCTTTACGCTTCACGTTAACGATAGGATCTGTGCGGCTACGAGGGCCATAAATGATATCAGACAGTTGAGAAAACTCTCCGTCAAAACAGCCTTGAAACTCTTCCAGCTCAAGGTTACACCCGTTGTAACATATGGATTAGAGAATATCTGGACACATCTCAAATTGAAACACCTGGAAAAGTTGGAGAAACTAAAAGCGACTTTCTTAAAGAAGGTTCTGTGTGTTTCAAAATACACGCCTTCAAGACTAGTCTATGAATTAACACGTGAATTATATTATGTGGAAGAGCTCCGCCTCCAACTGTCGCTACCGTCTACACCAGCATACGTGCAACTCATGGAGAACCTGAAATCGAAGAAGAGAGACATATGGTGGGATTTCTACATCACTGACGCAATGACCTGCAATGATTGGAAACGGGGTGGCTACGAACTAAGACATACTGTTACACGCTTTGCCATACATGGCTTTCACCATAAGCTGTGCAAGTTAAAGAAGTTTCACCAGCCAGACGCAGACTGTGTATGTGAACGTTGCGGCAAATGTTGCGAAAGATATCATGCGATGTACTGTACATATAGACTTGAATCTCTGACGTCCTTCTGTTGTAATGAATAGTTTATTCCTATGTATGTTTCATTTTGTCTGTATCATTCCTTTGGCTATTAGCTGCAATAAATATTTTATTATTTAAGATCCATGTTAACCTGGGTTTTCATTTTCTGGAAATTTGTCGTAAAACGTTTTTTTTACCAATATTTAAACAATAATCTTTGTTTACCGGGATCTGAAAGGGTACTTTGCAAGGTTATAAGTTTTTACTAATTAGGTCACAGAGTCAATCTCCGTGCCATTAGTCAAATGTTTACAAGTCTGTCTGCACTGTGTGTGTACATAGCGATCATATGGTCTGGCTCGGCCTTCAGGCCGGCGACCCTCATTAAATGTGCCAAGCCATTGAAGTGATTTATAGGGCGAGACACACAGTCTCATCTCTAGCCAGAGGGGAATTTCTGCATAGGACTTGGCTCACTAAATGTTTACTTACCCGTTAATAAATATTAACGCGCATTCAAGTGGTTCCGCGGGCGGCTGTAGGCGCAATCTTGATCTTCACTGTACCTATTGATGTCTGTCTATACAAGTATACCGGTAAGCTTCCGCGAGGTTCTGTACAGTCGATGGCTCGCTCTAGTGGCAAACGTTTGTACCTCGGCGAGTTTCTGTCCAGTCGATGGCTCGTCCTAGTGGCAAAAGTAGGAACCTAATTTTGTAGTGCACGAAGTCTTCCGATCGGGTCCGTTGGTGCCCGAATGAACCGCCATTAACATCGTTTGTTGACAAAACAAAAGTGAGTTGAAGGATTCTTGCAAGAAGAAGAGATGTGAGAACTAAATCTCTGGTGTAAAACGGGGATTATCTGGCCTTAGGCCAGACAAATCCTCTTTCCCCGATATTATTACATCACTACGTGATTTCCATTTACCGTCCACCGTTTGGAGATCCGCTACTTCGTTTTTAAATATGGAGATATGAAGAAAAACGTAATGTATGAAGCTTGGCTACAGGAGTACATCTCTATTAAGGTTTGTTATGTGTTGTGAGTTTTGGAACTATTTGTGACCTGGAAGAGTGAATTGATCGTCGGTACGAGTATATTGTGTTGGTGTTATTCTAAATATTTTATGTGTTTGCAGTCTTGTGCTGTTGAATAATTAGCTTGACACAAGTTACTTGTCTTGTTGTTGAAGGTCGCTAGGGTTGTACACCTGTGTATGTATGAAGAAATAGTTCCAATAACTTAATTACTACTTGATGTATAATATGTATTTTGGGGGCTGTGTTTAATCTTTTTATATCTGACGTGCCGAGCTGTGTAATGTTCAGATCTCATTTTGTTTTGAGCGAGGAATTTTCCTAACCTTATTATTTTCGTAATAGTTTTATTTATTTTCCTCGTCTCGTTTAGCGTGGTCTCATAAAGACTCTGTTTAATATATCAACACTTATGATATGTATTTTATTCTTTCATCCGTTGCCTGGAAACTAATTCGGGATTGTTAACTTTTCATGTTTCTCTTGGAAACAATGTAGGTAATTTTTCATGTCGACTTGAAGTCAGTCATTTTACAATTGCTTGCTGTACGCACGTATTGTACTTTGGTCGTGAATAATTAAATGATTTAAAGATTCATTCAATTAATTAGAAGGAAATATCCTCTAAACGCTTTGACGTTGTCATTACTTCGAAGATATTCGTGTTTTTTTGGAGATCTAGTTCTACTGATGTGGAGTATAATTTGTTCATTGGTTATTGAACTGCTTGACTGAAATTAGGTGAATACTTACATCTCCTTCTCACGTGTGGGTTCCTTGCTTCTTTATATTAATTAATTTGTTTCCATTATTTTAATGATTTATATTATGGTCATTATTTAAGCATGCATGTAAGATTGTTCTTTCATTTAATTATATTTTATGTTATGAAATGTGCTTCGTGTTTTCTTCAATCTTGGATTTAGTGCTGTTCTCTCAACTTAAATACAACTTGGGTATGGTAATTTGTCCAGCCTTTCCACACACATACCCTAGTTTCTCTTTGTAATTTTGTATTTAATTTCCTTGAAGGGTTATATGTTTCTTATCTGTTAGTGTTCCTTAAGGTAGCTTGTGGGTACATCTTTGGTACCTAGATCGTGGTTTTGATTTGACTTTGTATTTTTTGTTGAGAGAAAGTGAACTGGGTTTAACTTGGAGAAGACATAGGCCTAAAAGGGTTGTATTAACCATCGCAGTTTATTACCTATGATGATGCCAACAACCAATATGGGTGGGCTATGTGTCACTCTCTTCCTTATGGTGGATTTCAGTGGGTTTCTCCAGATACTGTTGATCTAGATAAACTAAAGAAAGACGATCCTGTGGGATACATTCTAGACGTTGATGTTGATTACCCTTCTGATCTTCATGATCTACACAACGATTTACCTTTCCTATCAGAGTGTACACAACCTAAGGATTCGTCTCTGAAAAAACTAATTCCTCATCTTGAAAATCGATGTCGATACGTTGTTCACTACATGGCTCTTAAACAGGCTTTAGATCATGGACTAATATTGCTAAAAATTCATCGTGTGTTAAAGTTTAAACAAAGACCTTGGGTAAAGCCATATGCTGATTTTAATAACAACCTTCGAAAACAAGCCAAAAATGATTTTGAGAAAAATCTGTACAAATTATTTAACAATGCCATTTTTGGAAAAACAATGGAAAATATTCGTAAAAGAATAGGCATAGGTTTTGTGACTGACAGCAAAAAGGCGGAAAAGCTAATTGCAAAGCCGACATTTATTGACAGAACAATTTATGGTCCTAACTTAGCTGCTTTCCACATGGCTAAACGTAACATTGTATTAAATAAGCCTATATACATTGGAATGTGTATACTGGATATTTCAAAAACTCTCATGTATTCCCACCACTATGATGTTATGCTACCCTATTGTGGCATGGACAATCTTAAGCTCATCTATATGGATACCGACTCGTTCATTTATTTGGTTAACACCCAAGATGTATATCAAGACAAGTTTGATTTCCTAGAACACCTGGTCACATCTTATTATCCTACTAATCACATAAGTTACTCTACATCAAACAAGAAAACGTTGGGGAAATTTAAAGACGAGGCTTGTGGACAAATTATAAGAGCTTTTGTTGGACTTAGAGCTAAAATGTACGCTTTAGACATAAATGGTAAAGAAATCAAAAATATTAAAGGTATTAGCAGAGGTGTTGTCAAAAATTGTATAAGCTATCAAGATTATAAGGATTGTATTATGAAACACGGGGTAAAAAGAATACCAATGAACATTATTGCTTCTAAACAACATGACATATCATCTATAAGACTAAACAAAATTGCATTGTGTCCTAGTGATGATAAAAGAGCAATTGATTCGAATGGTATAGGTACACATGCCTATGGTCATTACTCAATTATTGACCATGCTTAAAGCGTTAAGTTATGAATATGAAAATGCTTTACCTGCTTGTAGCAAATACATAATCCAAACAATTTTAAAAATTAAAACAATAGCACTTAAAAAAAGAAAACAAAACAAAAAGAAAAATGGTATACATACTCAAAGATAAAAGAATAAAAAATAAATAAAAAACTGTACAATTTATAACAAAAAATATATTAAAAAAGGTATTATGTGAAAATAGTGTACATGTATTTAAAATAAAAAATATTGTATGGACACTGCTTGTACATTTTTAATTACTACCCACCTCTCCCCACTCCTAATGCAAAATGAACTTTGTGCATGGACTAAATCAAAAACATGTAAACAACAAAATTGGAAAATCCATGTTTGCGTATTGACAAAATTGAAAAAACTTTAAACTAACATTTAAAAAAATGTAAATGGGAAATTTGTAAATTGACAAATGTGTAAACAGCAAAAATGGAAAATCCATGTTTCCATATCATGAAATTCGAAAACTTAAAACTAACATTTTTAAAAACTGGAAATGGGAAATTGGAAAATTGACAAATGTGTAAACAACAAATTGAAAAATCCATGTTTCCATATTGACAAAATTCAAAAACTTTAAACTGAAATTTAAAAATAAAAAATAATGCTAAGAGGAAATTGAGGAAATGAAAAATGTGTGAACAACAAAACTCTGTGTATGTGCATTAGCCTTTGGCTTAGCTTAAGTTAGGTTAGATAAAGTTAGGTGAGGACATTTTTGGTTAGGTGAACTAAGGTTATGTTAAGTGAGGTCAGGTGAACTGAGGTTAGGTATGTGAATTTGTAGTTTACTGTTTTTGGAAAGTATATAAATTAAAATGTAAAATATATAATGTAAAAATCTAAAATCTTAAATGTTAAAATGTAAAATGTTAAAATGTAAAACCTAAAATCTAAAAAAATGTAAAATGAAAAATCTAAAATCTAAAATGTTAAAATGTAAAATGTTAAAATGTTAAATCTAAAATCTCTAAATGAGGTTTCTGTGGGTTAGGTTAGGTTAGGTATAGTTAGGTAAAGTTATGTTAGGTTAGGTTTCGTTAGGTTGTGTATGTGACCTTGTAGTTAACTGTTTTTGGAAAACATAAAATTTAAAATGTAAAATATAAAAAATGTAAAAATAGAAAATGTTACATGTATTAATTTAAATATTTAAATGAGTTTTGTGTGGGTTAGTTTAGGTTAGGTTAGGTTTGGATAGGTTAGGTTATGTTAGAACTAAGTTTAATATTTGTGCTCGCACATTTTCTCACACTATTTGCTTTTATATTTGATCCCACTTTTTTGCTCCCAATTTTTGCTCCCACTTTTTGCTCCGAATTTTTGCTTCCACTTTTTTTTTGCTCTGACTTTTTTCTTTCATATTTGCTCTCACTTAGAAGTTAGGTTAGGTTAGGTATGTGACCTTGTAGTGTACTGTTTTTGGAAAATGTACAATGTAAAAAATATAAAATAAAACATGTTGCATGCAGTAATTTGAATTTTGAAATTAGGTTTCTGTGGGTTAGAGAATTGTTGGGTTAATGATCTTGCAGTTTAGTGCATTGACACAACTAATAAACATAATAAAAAATAAATTAAATATTAAAATAAAGAAATTAAAAAAATATTAAAAATTATATAAATAATAAATTAATAAGAAATAATAATAAATAAAATTAAATATTAAAATAAAGAAATTTTAAAAAATATTGAAAATTATATAAATAATAAATAAATAAAAATAATATTTAAATAACTAATAAATATTTCATTTAGCAACGTTACACGGCCGAACTCTTGCTGTAACGTCATACACGGTCTCAGAGCACGGCCGCCATCTTGCGCATTAGCCCCTGTGCCAGAACCGGCTTTTTTTTTATCCTACTGAAGGGGTTCCTTCTATTAGTGGATTGAACGAAGTTGTGCATAATATCAGTGTTGAAAGCAATTTAAGAAGTTTTTGTGGATCTTTGTCGAATCGTAGTGAACCTGCAGCTATGTATAATCAGGAAAACTATCCAAGTGCGTGCAGAATATCTGAGGTTGGGTCTGAGTATAGCAATGTCAGAACAGGATCGAACTCATCACGTCATAACCTTGAAAATCTTGATGATATTAATGTTTCCTTAATGTGTCCATTTCTGGTGCTGCGAGCAACCAGATTAGGGGTAATTTATCATATGCTAGGTCAAATGTTGAAAGATTATCGCCCCTATGTTCTGAAAATCCTATTAATCCTATGAATTTAGAACATGATGTGTCATCTAATGTAAATAATAATCCTCGTGTTGATTTTAAAATGGGAATTAAATGCTTGCATCAAAAATCTAGAGATGTGCAACGGTAACGATGCTAACCTGTTAATTAAATTTTTAAAGCAATTTATTGAACTTACTGGCAATGCTGTAAGATTTGGGTGTTCTGATAGTCAAATTTTCAACCTGATCTTTACTTATACCTCTGGTTTATTAAGAGAAAAGTTAATTGTAGCCATGGAAGGTTGTTATTCCATTGATCGATTCCATCGTGAAATATTAAGTTCATTTATTCCTAGTCGGCTTTGAGTACGCTGTTGCATAATTTTTTCTATAGAGTTCAGAGATTCGAAGAGTCTTTAAATGATTATGTAACTGATATGAAGTCTTATGCTAGAGTTTTTCTTCTGTGCAATTAAGTGAAAAAGAAATTGTGGCTTCTATCTTGGAAGGGATTAACCCAGAAAGCAGGTCATACTTGACAACATGCTGTATTCCCATAAATTTCTCTGATTTAAACAGATTTGTGAACTCCAGTATTATCAAACCCTCCGATTCCTTGAGAGTTGCCAATGTTCCTCCACATAATTATAATTTTAATCAGTCTCAGGATTATGGAAATCCTTTCCGTTATGATAGCTCACAAGGCCCTCGTTTCCAAAATAGAAATTCCTTCGATTCGAGTAATCGCACATCGAATAACAGGAGAAGATGTGATACTTGTGGATCATTTCAACATATTGCTAAATGGTGTACGAGGAGACCTAAATATAAACCATGACTAATTCGTAAGGAGACTTCTTCGGATTGTCATGCATCAAATAGTTCTAAAATAAATTCTATGAAAGTAAATAATTATTTTGATGATGCCAAAAGTCTCAAACCTAAAGTGAGGTTATGTAGTCGCATTTCTGAAGTTTCTAAACATTGTTCCCCATTTATTTATATATTTGTAAATAACGAACCTGTTACCGCACTGATCGATTCGGGTAGAGTGAAATCATTCTTTTTTTAGCAAAAACTGGTTCGAAAATATGAGGTCAGTATGCAAATTTGGAAAACTTAGTAAGAACCGAATAATTTTGTGTCAGCGAACAGTTCTAGTCTTGAAGTTTTAGGATTGGTACACTTAAAGATCCGCATTTTAGATTTCACTTCGACATATGATTTTTGGGTGGCAAATAATTTATCTTGCGATGTTATTATGGGTGCTGATTTTTTGTCTCATGTTGGGTTGTTACTAGACCTTAGATTCAGGTCATGTTGGTTTCGTTTCAAGCCTAATTTAAAATTAAACTTCAAGCCTTGTGTTAGTTTTTCCGGAGTGAATTGCTCCGAAGTTATACCTAGTTCTGGCACCATTAAGGAGCTTAATTTTGAAAATCTAAAACCTGAACAAGATGATAAACTTCGTGAACTGTGTTCATCCTTTCCTGAGGTTTTGACGGATAAGTTAGGGGTGACCAATCTGTTGGAATACAAGTTTGATGTTTCCGATAATATTCCAGTCAGTTCGCCACCGTATAGACTGGCCCCTCCCAAGATGAAAATCTTGAAAGAGATAATCGACGAGATGTTAGATGAAGGGATCATTAGTAAGTCTACTTCCTCGTATTCGTCACCTATATTCCTGGTGCCCAAACCTGACGGTAAATTTCGCCCAGTAGTTGATTATCGAGCTCTTAATAAAAGGTTATTCAGCAGTCCATCCCGCTTCCTGATCTGAGAACTTGCTTGGTTTAGGGGTGCCAACTGGTATACAATTTTGGACCTGAATCGCGCGTACTTTCAAATGCCATTAACTGAGGATTCAAAACATTTAACAGCCTTATCCACTGACTGGAACCTCTTTCATTTTAACCGTTTACCATTTGGGATCTCCACGGGTGCAGCCATCCTAAGCCGTTTGCTGGATATGGTATTTCATGGAATCAAGTTCAAGTTTATGTATCATTATCAAGATGACGTGGTCATATTTAGTGAGAACTTTGATGATCATCTGGAACATATTAGTGAGGTTATGTCTCGTCTAAAGAAAGCTGGTCTTACCGTAAAACCATCTAAAGTTTCCTTTGCTAAACCTAAGATTTCCTTTCTAGGACATATCGTATCATCGTCTGGAATTTCTGTGGATCATTCAAGAACCCAAGCAATTCGTGAATTTAAGCCTCCCAAGAATGTTAAGAGTGTAGCAAGGTTTATCGGTATGATGAACTATTTCCGTAAGTTCATTAGCAATTTCGATCAGCGTGCTGCTCCCATAAACATGTTGAGGAAGAAGGGAGTTGATTTTGTTTGGGGTCCTTCGCAAGAAGCAGCATTTTAAGATTTTAAATTAGCTTTGATAAATGCTCCTATTTTGTCCATTCCTGATTTCTCCAAAACCTCCAATAGTGCTGTTGGTGCCGTATTACTACAAGGCCATGGAAAAGGTAGGTTACCTATTGCACACACTTCCCGCACTCTGAATGATGCAGAAATAAATTAGGCTACTCTGTTTATGAACTCGAGGGTTTGGCCGTCATGGATGATTTTGAAAAGTTCAAGTTGTATATCGAACATGTACCCTTCGAGTTAGAAACCGATAATCAGGCCTTGAGGTGGGTTTTTGGCAGACCTAGAAAAACTGGTAGAATAGCTCGTTGGGCCACTCGAATTTCTTCCTTTAAGTTATCTGTACGTCACATCCGAGGGAGTGAAAATGTCTTCGCTGATTGTTTAAGTCGGATGTATAGTGACACTAATGTTGAGGTTGAGGAAAATGTGAAGTTTAACTCAATTTTGGAGCATAACATGTCGAACGTAATTCTGTCTAACTGTCCCATGTTGATTCGGGATGTATCTGAATATCAGAAGGAAGCTCCAGTTCTAAGTGAGATTATAAGAAAATTAGAGATTGGTGAAGTTGTAAAACCATATTCCTTAAGGAATGGAATCTTGTATTGTTTGGCCCATTCTGATAGAACACCTAAGATTGTTCTTCCCACTGTATTAGTCGGTGAGATCTTTAAATACTTTCATGAGTCTCCTATCGGAGGACATTTAGGAGTATTTAAGACCAGATTAAAAGTGAGGCAAAACTTTATCTGGAAAGTTATGGATGGTGACATCAGAAGACTGGTAAATAATTGTACGACATGTAAATTGGCTAAACCATCTCCTAACACTAAGGTTGGAATGTTATCGTCTCACATTTCCAATAAACCCATGGAAAGATTGTTCGTGGACTTTGTCGGCCCGATGCCGCTGTCGAAGCTGGGTAACCGTTTTGTACTGGTTTGTACGGATGGCTTCAGTCGTTTTAACTGGTTGTTCCCAACTCGTTCAGCTACCACTGAAACGGTAATTAAATGTATTATCCAAATTTTTGCTGTTTTTGGCCCCTGCCAATTTCTGGTATCAGATTACGCGAAATGCTTTACATCACATGTTTTCCGCAATTTTTGTTTCGAGTTATCCCTTTTCCCATGTGACATCTTCTATCTATTATTCTAAAGGATCGTATGCTGAGAGGGTGAACAGAAATCTTCGAGTGCATTAATTGCTTACCACCAAATGGACCATAGATTATGGGACAGCTGCATTCCTTGGTTGACTTATTCGTTCAACACTGCGGTGCATGAATCTCATCGTACCACCCCTTTCCATTTAATGTTCTCCTTCGTCCCTAATTCCCCTATATCCAATTCGTGGACTATTAATCAATTGTTGCTTGAGAAAGTTATAAATGAGAACGTACGTTCTGTTTGAAAAAAAAAAAGCCAAGAAATATATGAAGATGGCACATGAGAAACTACAGCAAAGGTATAATAGGGGACGTAAACCTACGTAACTTCAGATTGGGGACATGGTTTTTGTCAAGAATATTTCTGTTAAGGAAATTGGTTCTAAAGAATCTGGGAAACTAGTCACGAGATTCCGTGGCCCTTGTGAAATTGTAAGTTTTATCACTCCGGTGACATTACTTGTAAAGGACCCTCAGAAAAGGAAAATATTTAGAGTGCATATGTCTCATGTTAAGAGAGGTTGTGATGTTTCTAATTAATGATTATTAAGTTTTATTTTAAATTTGTGAAAGCAAGGCATCTCAAAATATTTGATGGGAAAACCTTAGTTAAAATTATTTATGTATTTTCTGTTAGCCAAAAATTTTCCTAACTCTTATTTAACCATGGACTTGTCGTACTGATGTAAATCAGTAATTGTGTTGTAGAAAGAAATGGACCATTGCTGTCGGAGTACGGTTTGATTTCAGATCAAATATCAGCGATATCGCCATCCTGAGTGAAGAGTGTTGTGACTGTTGCGAATGTCCAAGGCCCGGACATCGTGATGCTAAGCCATGACCTCTCTCACTAAGATGACCTAGTCTCCATCAACCTATGAAGATGTTATTTCTGTATGACCGAGTCTATATCACCCTATGAAGACGTTACTTCTGTATTTTATTTTATAAAAAAAATATTGTACTACTGGCAAGTAAGAGTTGGAATTTTACGCATGTTGGTGGTTTTCTAATGCATGGAAAACTTGGATGTATCAAATCATGGAACGATCAGTTTAGTGTACAAGGTGTTGTCATGCGAGAACTGATGTATGTTTTCAGCTCATATTTTATATGTGTATTTTCTACCCCCTATCATAAACTTGTGAACAATCGTTGCCTATTGTCCAGCATTGTGCGGGGGAGAGATGACCCGTTAATAAATATTAACGCGCATTCAAGTCGTTCCGCGGGCGGCTGTAGGCGCAATCTTGATCTTCACTGTATCTATTGATGTCTGTCTAAACAAGTATACCGGCAAGCTTCCGCGAGGTCCTGTACAGTCGATGGCTCGCTCTAGTGGCAAATGTTTGTACCTCGACAAGTTTCTGTCCAGTCGATGGCTTGCCCTAGTGGCAAAAGTTGGAAGCTAATTTTGTAGTGCACGAAGTCTTCCGATCGTGTCCGTTGTTGCCCGAATAACCCGCCATTGTCTCCGTTTTTTGACAAAACAAAAGTCAGTTGAAGGATTCTTGCAAGAAGAAGAGATGTGAGAACTAAATCTCTGGTGTAAAACGGGGATTATCTGGCCTTAGGCCAGTTAAATCCTCTTTCCCCGATATTATTAAATCACTACGTGATTTCCATTTACCGTCCACCGTTTGGAGATCCGCTACTTCGTTTTTTAAATATAGAGATATGAAGGAAAACGTAATGTATGAAGCTTGGCTACAGGAGTACATCTCTATTAAGGTTTGTTATGTGTTGTAAGTTTTGGAACTATTTGTGACCTGGAAGAGTGAATTCATCGTCGGTACGAGTATATTGTGTTGGTGTTATTCTAAATATTTTATGTGTTTGCATTCTTGTGCTGTTGAATAATTAGGTTGACACAAGTTACTTGTCTTGTTGTTGAAGGTCACTAGGGTTGTACACCTGTGTAAGTATGAAAAGATAGTTCCAATAACTTAATTACTACTTGATGTACATGGGTTGGTTTTTTAGTTTTGGCACCAATACTACAGTGCCAAGTTGCAACAATGTTGGGCGCTGCCACTTTTACCGACGGCTGCTGCCCTGCATCCCCTCCCTCAGAGCACATGACCTCGCCCGTCCTCACCACCGCTTGTGTGCAGTCGCGCCTGTTAGATGAGTAGTACGAGACCAGCGCTCGCGAAAGACAGTCGCAAAGTTTTTCAAGCAGGAGCAGAGAACGTGGATAAAAATTCAGTGTGCTAGGGGTCGCAGTGCTAAACAGTGTCACCGAGGATTGC
Source organism: Meconema thalassinum (assembly GCA_946902985.2). Lineage (NCBI taxonomy): Eukaryota > Metazoa > Arthropoda > Insecta > Orthoptera > Tettigoniidae > Meconema > Meconema thalassinum. The sequence continues at coordinate 1,606,515,953 of OX336388.2, read as the reverse complement.
AGGAAGCGTGCGGTGCAGCTGCATTGCCGTTCAGAACGGTAGCAAGATGGGTTGCCGCCTTTCGAGATGGGCGCGAACGTGTGGAGCACATGCCTCGATCTGGTCACCCACCAGTAAGTGATGACAATGTACAGATGGTGTCCGCATTAGTAGAGGTGGATCGGAACGTAACGATTCGTCAATTAGAGCAAGATACCTCCTCATCCTGAAGGACTTACTGAAAATGAGGAAGATTGCGTCCAAATGGGTTCCGCATGACTTAACCGACATGCACAAATGTCTGCGATATGACGCTTGTCGTATGCACTTGCAGCGTTATGAGCGCGAAGGAGAGGCCTTCTTACGGCGTATCATAATCATTGACGAGACGTGGGCCAGATCTTATGAGCCACAGTTAAAACGCCAATCGAACGAGTGGCGGCACAACGGATCACCACGGAAACAAACAGTTCGACCAACCCCCACCAATGTGAAGGTAATGTTGATTCTTGTCTATCATTGGGATGGTGTGAGCATTCGCCATACTGTTCCCCGTGAGCAAACCGTTAATGCAGCGTACTATTGTTCGTTTCTGCAAGACCATCTCCGAGGAGCTCTGAGAAGGAAACGGCGCCACCACATGGTTACACCGCCCATCGTTCTGCATGACAATGCTAGGGCACACACAGCAGGCGTTGTGTCGGTATTGTTGGATCGCTGGGGCTGGGAGGTCCTCTATCACCCCCATATTCTCCTGACATCAGTCTTTGCGGCTATGATCTCATCCCGAAGAGGAAGATGACAATGCGCGGGGAGCGCTTCTGTACCACTGAAGACGTTATGCAGGCTGCCGAGCGCTCTCTTCGTACCATCAATAGATTGGGCAGTGCCAACGGGATCCAACGACTTCCGCATCGCTGTGAACACGTTGTATGCGACGGTGGGGACTACATCGAGGGCCTGTGAAACTTGGAACCATCTAAGTGAGTTATTTATCCAGTTATAACTAAGGTGCCAAAACTAAAAAACGAACCCATGTATAATATGTATTTTGGGGGCTGTGTTTAATCTTTTTATATCTGACGTGCCGAGCTGTGTAATGTTCAGATCTCATTTTGTTTTGAGCGAGGAATTTTCCTAACCTTAATATTTTCGTAATAGTTTTATTTATTTTCCTCGTCTCGTTTAGCGTGGTCTCATAAAGACTCTGTTTAATATATCAACACTTATGATATGTATTTTATTCTTTCGTCCTTTGCCTGGAAACTAATTCGGGATTGTTAACTTTTCATGTTTCTCTTGGAAACAATGTAGGTAATTTTTCATGTCGACTTGAAGTCAGTCATTTTGCAATTGCTTGCTGTACGCACGTATTTTACTTTGGTCGTGAATAATTAAATGATTTAAAGATTCATTCATTTAATTTGAAGGAAATATCCTCTAAACACTTTGACGTTGTCATTACTTCGAAGATAGATTCCCGGTCAATGCATGTGAGATTTTCGAAGTGAAATGCCATGTCCTGTGGTTCGGATTCCACTTAAAAAAGGAGGTCCCGTGGCTCATGATCTCAAGATTAACGGTCACGTTAAACTACAAGCTTCCTTCCTTTTTTTTACTTCGAAGATAGTCGTGGATAATTATGTTGTTTTTTTTAGATCTAATTCTACTGATGTGGAGTATAATTTGTTCATTGGTTATTGAACTGCTTGACTGAAATTAGGTAAATACTTACATCTCCTTCTCACTTGTGGGTTCCTTGCTTCTTTATATTAATTAATTTGTTTTCATTATTTTAATGATTTATATTATGGTCATTATTTAAGCATGCGTGTAAAATTGCTCTTTCATTTAATTATATTTTATGTTATGAAATGTGCTTCGTGTTTTCTTCAATCTTGGATTTAGTGCTGTTCTCTCAACTTAAATACAACGTGGGTATGGTAATTTGTCCAGCCGTTTCACACACATACCCTAGTTACTCTTTGTCATTATTTATTTAATTTTCTTGAAGGGTTATATGTTTCTTATCTGTTAGTGTTCCTTAAGGTAGCTTGAGGGTACATTTACCATTTACTCCTCTTAGCCTCGAAAAAGACTTTACGATATAACTTTTTACTTTAAATTAGCGCGGTTATTATACTCCGCCTGTATTTGCTAAGGTGAGACAACTAACAGGTGAGTATCCATTTATAAAGGGGCTCTCATATGACATGACCCTTGGTTCATGCTTCATCCACTCCTAGGAACATTCCATTTTTGGAGGATTCGAAGACACACAATATGGAGCGGGAACTTTAACCTCATTCCTCCTCATTTTTAGCGACATTCAGGGCTTTACGAAAGCAGACCCCTGCAAACAATACATAAATAACAAATATTTCTCCCCTTTAAAGATGCCTTAGGCATACATTCGTTAGACTTCACTGTACCAAACGTCACTCGGAATTAGTTCTTTCTGGCATCATTAATAGCAATTCCTAGCTTCTAACCTTATATTCGCTTCAACAGCGTGTACAACATATTATTTTGTGTAAAGTTTTTACAGAAGGCTTCTAATTTCTAGCCGTCCTTATAATTCTCCAGTTATTTAGCATACCCTTTCATTTTTATAAGTCAATTCTTGGCACACCTTATTATTCACATGAATTCAACAATATTCATTTTTTCATTATTTCTGACACGCACAAAATAGTAAGAACACAGTACAGCAAGGAAAAACCACGCGATGCAATCACAGTTGACACGCACAACCCCCTTAAGAAGGGCCAAACCCTATTACAAGCGTACCCAGAAAACTGAACAAAACGAACTTGGGAAGGGAAGCGACTAGGCCAAGTTTCAAACATACCCCGAGTATTTACTTTGGAGCTATTACTAGATTTATTGCTTAGTGTTAGTTTTAATGGAAATCTTTATTTATCAAGTGAGAAATACAATACAAAATACAAATCATCTTTTGAGATGCTTGTCACATGTCAAGCGAACACGCACAGACTTTGCACGACTCGTCTTTTGTTCTCTTCTTTATTGTACATGTCTATTTCGCCAAGTGGCGGTACTGTGCAATTTTTCTTTCAAATATTAACACTTCCTCCAAAGAAAAATCAAATACAAATGAAAAAAATAAACAAGATGAAATATTGAACACTTTTTAGCCTTTAAGATGTCGTCTTCTGCACGCCAATCCTCTCACGCAGCATCTCGAATCTGACCCTCTCCAGAGGTTTGATTGAAGATCAGCTAATTGATTGGTCCCGTCAACGTGCTCCAGCTCAAGGTCTCCGTCCAAAAATCTTTCCCTCACATAGAAATGACGTACCTCAATATGTTTGGATTTTCGATGGTACTCCGGATTTTTAGCCAATTTAACTGCACCAGCATTGTCGATGTAAAGCGTAGGAGGTTTGTCAGCAGTTCCCAGTAGCTCAGAAAATAGTCTTTTCAGCCAAATCAACTCCTTTGCTCCTTCACTTGCAGACACAATTTCAGCTTCAGTTGCCGATGTTGACACAGACTTCTCCACGATACAGCTCCATGATTGTAGGTCGAAATGACACCCGTCGTTGAACGTCTCGTCCTCTTGTCACCGGCGTAGTAAGCATCACTGTAGACCTTCACATCGTCCTCTTTCCTATAGACGATTCCATGGTTCACTGTGCTCTTTAAATATCTAAATATCCGTTTCACTTGACTCCAGTCTTGAACTGTAGGATGCTCCATGGCTCGAGCAGCTTTGTTGACCGCGAATGCGATATCTGAACGTGTAGCTGTAGTCAGGTACATCAAGGATCCCACCACCTCACGATAAGGAACCCTGGCCGAAACCTTTTTCCGTCTTCACTTTCTTCGCGTCCAACTGGGGTAGACACTCCATTTGACTCGGCCATCCCAAATTTTTCTAGGATTTTCCTCGTATAATCCTCTTGACTGATTGTAATTGATCCATCATGGTTTTGTTGTATCTTCATGCCCAGGAAATTGTTGAGAGATCCTCTGGTCGTGTGAAATTCCTGCTGAAGTTTTTCCATGAACTGCTCGATGTCTTCTTCGTTGCCAATTACCAGACCATCATCCACAAAGATTATAACAGCCAACCACTTTCCATTTTTGTTGCTGTAAAAGAGACAAGGATCAGCTTTGCTGTTTATGAATCCAGCTTTCTCCATGAATTGCTTGAAACGCTTGTTCCAGCAGCGTGGAGCCTGTTTTAAACCATATAAGCTTCTTTTTAGATGACACACTCGGCCAGTACCGTCCTGATGACCTGGCTGTTCCATGAACACATCTTCTTCAAGCTCGCCGTTCAAGAAGGCAGTCTTGACATCAAATTGACCAAGTTTCATCTCCTTTTCAACAGCTACTGCCAACAGAGCTCGAATGGTATCATACCGTGCAACAGGGCTGAATGTTTCTTCATAATCGATTCCTTGCTGGTACACATAGCCTTTGGCTACCAATCGTGCCTTGAAGCAAACTTCTCCACTGTCCGTTGTCCTCTGTCGTAGAACCCACCGATTTTTCAGGCCCCGTGCACCATTTGGACGCTCAACCAATTTCCAGGTATCATTTTCCTTTAAGGACTCCAATTCTTCATTAACTGCTTTCAGCCACTGATTTTTATCACTAGACTGCAGCGCTTCAGAGTATGAGTCAGGATTCTTTTCAACGATGGATGGTCCAGTCATGTACATGTAATTTCCACTCATCATCCCCGATGGCTTCTTACTTTCACGTTTTCTTTTCCTTCTTTCTTCAGTCACTCCTTCTTCCTCATCTTCGCTTCCTCCGAAACTGTACGCCGAAGCAAAATCTTCAATTTCGCTTAAGTTCTCATCTGACTCTGACCTCCTCTGTAGGCCTACATCAGACGATGAATTAGACTGATTCCTCTCCACACGTTCTTCAAGCGTGACTTCAACCTATCCGGCGTTGGCGCGCAGATTGCAGACAACTTCATGTTTGAATTTCACATCGTGGCTTAGAACAACCTTTTCCTGAGTTGGAATCCAGACTAAATCCATCCATGTCGTTCACGTACCCAACCAGATGTCCAAAAAACAGCTTTGTCGTCGAACTTTGAGCGAAAATTCTTGTCGATATGCACGTAGCATTCTGTTCCGAAGATCTTCAGATGACTGAGACTTCCCACTGGTCGTCCATACCACAATTCATAGGGAGATTTGTTTTCAATGAATGACTTCCCAGTGCGATTCAGGAGGAACACCGCAGAGTTGCAGGCTTCAGCCCAAAATTGTTTCGTTAATATGCTGGGATTCAGCATAGATTTTGCGCACTCCACAATCGTCCGATTTTCACGTTCCGCAACTCCGTTTTGTTGTGGTGTGTACGGCGTAGTAATGCTGTGTTCTATGCCTCTGCTTGCGAGTAGTTCAGAAACCTTCTTGTTATCAAATTCTTTTCGTCCATCAAACCTGGACAACTTCACGACGTGTCCATTTGTTTTGGCTTCATTCAGGAACTGTTCAAGAACGGTGTACACTTCACTTTTGTGCTTTAAAAAGAAAACTCGTCGAAACTTGCTGAAATCATCGTTGAAACATACGTAGTAGCGTGCCTTTCCAAGAGATTCAGTAGACATTGGTCCATTCACATCGGCGTGGATTTGTTCACCGGAGGCTGTTGGTCGATTCATTCGTGTCTTGAACGACAGTCGATGCATTTTTCCCAGTGCACATCCATCGCAGAAATCCTCTTTACACATGTCTACATTGATGCTCATCTGCTTCAGTACATTCTTGACATGCGCTTTGTGTTGATGACCAAATCGTTCATGGTAGATCTGCAGTTTGTCCGACGATGTAGCTAAATTCACTTGAATGAGTTGCGCTGGTTTCACGACGCGCATGTCAAGTACATACAGACCATGACTCACACGTCCAGCCATCATCGCCTTTCCAGTAACCTTGTCTTCAATTCTAACAGTTTGGTCGTCAAGTCTTGCACAAAAACCTTTCCTTGCAGCAGCTTTCACAGAAAACAGTTGAGTCATTGCATCGGGAACATACAAAACTTCAAACATCTCAGCTCTCAACCAAGCGTTGTTCAGCCGCACTTGAATGTTTACAGTTCCTTTGCCGTGAGCCAGCATGCTCACACCTCGTTTTCCTAGCAAAATCTTCTCTGGAGCAGCAAACTTGACGTATGTTGTAAAATACTGTTTGTTCGCGGTGATGTGATTTGTGGTGCCACTGTCGCTTCGGATCCACTCACGAGATAATACCATTTACACGTGGCCTGGGTCCATAACCTGTTAGTTTTAATGTAAATCTTTATTTATCAAGTGAGAAAAACAATACAAAATACAAATCATCTTTTGAGGATGCTTGTCACATGTCACGCGAACTTGCACAGACTTTGCACTGACTCGTCTTTTGTTTTCTTCTTTATTGTACATGTCTATTTCGCCAGGTGGCGCAACTGTGCTATTTTTCTTTCAAATATTAACAGCATGTACAACATATTATTTTGTGTAAAGTTTTACAGAAGGTTTCTAATTTCTAGCCGTCCTTATAATTCTCCCGTTATTTAGCACACCCTTTCATTTTTATGTCAATTCTTGACATACCTTCTTAATTGACATGAATTCAACAATATTCATTTTTCATTAGTTCTGACACGCATAAAAAGTAAGAACACAGTACAGTAAGGAAAAACCACGCGATGCAAACACAGTTGACACGCACAACCCTCTTAAGAAGGACCAAACCCTATTACAAGCGTACCCAGAAAACTGAACAAAACGAACTTGGGAAGGGAAGCGACTAGGCCAAGTTTCAAACATACCCCGAGTATTTACTTTGGAGCTATGACTAAATTTATTGCTTAGAAATGAAACACTGTTTTCTTTCAAATCATTCGACATCTATTGTTTCCAAATATTACTTACAATAGTAGATGTCACAACATAACAATAAATACATACATGCAATACACATATAAATAGAGATGGAAACACGACCCTGACATTTGCGTAATTACTTTCTCGGTTCTGCCCTAAAGGAGAATTACCCATTTGATATCATCCAGTCCTTGCAGTACATTTGAAATCTTAATTCCAGATTGCGTTCATAACCAACTAGCATCTTTCCAAGACAATTCGTATGTCCACATATTTGTTTACCAATAGAATCTAATATTTCTGACGAAAATCTCTGTATCTTAATCATAGATACAATGTCCTAAGACAATAGATTCGCCACGATACCAGACAGATCCAATTAATAGTCCTAAAATGTAGAACTCCGATCAAACTCCTTCAAATTCACTAATGGCCCCGTCGATCTTCTTATTATTATCAGCTGACAATACAAACATTACCGCAACATCTGGTCTAGACAAATGACGATCTCAACGCACCAAGAAAATTGTGCCATGCTAATAGCCAAGTAATAAGGACATTTAAACAGAGTCTAATAAGAATAAACTACCGTGGATAAATGAAGGAACTTTAAATTATTAAATGGAAAGAATTAATAAAACATTGTCCACACGTCAAAATGTTAGCCACCCGACTTCGTGGTTCATCACGGAGATGACGTAATAAGTTTACAGTAATCCTGACAGTTTATTCGAGCACACCCTCCAAAATTAAAGCAATTCACATTTATTTATTTGTTGTTGGTACACAACAGGGCTCAGTGTGTGCCCCAATAATAGTGCACCTACACAGTAAGATACATTTCCTGATATGTCTGCATTAAGTATTAATATCATAATGTAATTTTTAAAACTAAGAAGTTCACACAGATCAAAATGCACAGTAGTAAAAAGATAATATAAAAACTAAATCTAAATTTGATCTATGCCAAATATAAAAACAGGTTTTGAAATTATTACATAATAAACTAAAAGGTAACTAAAAGGTGGCCAGCTCACAAATTCACTAACAAGAATGGTCAAAGATTAATCACCCTTTGTGAAGAACATGGCCTACGTCTCGAAACTACTAGATTTAAGCGAAGACCACACAAACTTATGACCTGGAAATGCCCTAACAGTGCACTAGGGGAATTCCAGATAGACCATGTTGCAATGGATAAAAAGTTCTACAAAGAAATATATAACGTTAAGGTACTACGTGGGGTCGATGTTGACTCTGATCATTATATATCCAAGTAAAGATCAAGTTAACTCCACGACGTAAACAAAAATCGTCAAACTCGACCATGCAAAGGCAATATGACCCTAGTTATTTAATAAATAATGTGTCCTATAAGGAAAAGTCTAAAACTCTCTTAAGTGACAAGCTAGAAACGATGGTTGATACACTGAAAACCGTTGCTGTCGAAATTGCCCCTATTAGGAAAAGGAAAAAGCATGCATGGTGGGTGCTGCAATTCGGAAAAGACACACAGCATGGCTCAATGATCAGCAAAAGAGGACCACACAATCGCGAGAAGAATTAACCATTGTTCGAAGGGAAACTGCCAAAGAAATTAGGAGAATTAAAAGAGAAAATCAAAAAAAGTCCATACAAATTATTGATGATTCCTTTAAGCAACACAAAACAAGGGACTATTACAGGACATTTCGTCAATATCATTCTAAATACAGCCCTCCTACACTATTAATGAAAGGTAAATCAGGTAAACTAGCCCACAATGATACTGATAATGCTAAAATTCTAGTGGATTATTTTAGAGAACTACTAAAAGCTGATGAACCTTAGGAATATCTTGATTTTGAGCCTAATCCAAAAAATAAAACAAATTTACAGAACATTATTCCTCCTGACTTGACTGAAGTATGTGCAGCGATTAATTGGCTCAAAAATTATAGAGCAGCAGGAGAGAATTCATTGGTAGCAGAACTATGGAAATATGCAAATGAACAAACCATCTCCAACCTCCATAAACGCCTCATCGATGTATGGAATTCGGAACAAATACCAGTGGAATGGAGAATGGCTGTAATCCACCCAATTCATAAAAAGGGTGATAGATCAGACCCGAACAACTACCGTAGGATTTCTATGCTTGATGTAACATACAAGATTCTATCTAGAATTATCTTGACAAGAATTCAACAACAACTCGATCAAGAACTAGGAGAATATCAAGGAGGGTTCCGACCAGGTCGCAGCTGTCCGGATCAGATCATCAGTCTGAAATGGATAATGAAATATCATAGAATGAGACAAAAGGATTTGGTCATTACTTTTGTGGATTTTAAGAAAGCTTATGACAGTATCCGTCGAGGGTCATTACTTAACATCCTTAGGGAATTTGGGTTACATCAAAAGCTTATCAACCTCATCGGCGTTACTTTGAAAGATACTAAATCAAAGGTTAAATTTCGAGGCACCTTGTCTGAACCATTTGATATCCGGACTGGACTTCGACAGGGAGATGGTCTATCACCGTTATTATTTAATTGTGTTCTTGAAAAGAACATGCGTGAGTGGAACAAAACTTGTCCTCCAAATGTAAAGATTGGTACTAATATAAAACTGAATTGCTTGGCCTTTGCGGATGACCTTGCACTGCTTGCAACCAGTATAGATGCGGCTAAACACCAAATTGAAGAACTTGGGTCTATTGCAGCAAAAGTAGGACTTCAAATTTCATTTGAAAAGACTGAAATAATGGCATCCTTCGATGTGGAAACACAAGCTATTACATTGATCAACAATAAAGAAATTAAAGTTGTACATAAATTTAAATATTTAGGGGAGATTATAACATGGAATTTGAATGAGAAAGCGTCAATCGAAAATAGAACAACAAAGTTAAGACAAGCGCAATATATTACTTGGTCTAGTTACAAAAAAAATCACTCTCCATAAATACCAAATTACGACATTACGAATCAGTTATTAAACCGGAAGCAATATATGCTTGTGAAACACTTTTCAAGTTAAACACTCGATCAGTTACTGACACATTACAGAAGATTGACAGAAGAATTCTCAGAACTATAATTAATAAAAAAAACATCAGGTGGATGGTCAATGGCGTCTATTACCAAATGAAGTGGTTTATAAAGAAACAGAGTCTATAGTCGATACTATGCGAGAAAGGCGAATTGCTTTTTTTTTGTCATATCTCACGCCTGCCGGATACTAGACAATTAAAAGTATTATTTAATTATTTTTTCAAAAGTAAAACAAAGAACTCTTGGTTTATGGAAATTCAAAATGATCTGGATGAACTCGGCTTGACAATGTCCCAAATTGCTAACAAAGATGAGAAGAATATCTTGAAAAACAAGAACATCCGACTTCCCTTAAAAACCTTTACCCGCAAAACTTACACTATAAGCGATGCAGAGAGAGCGGCAAGGTCAACTAGAATGAAAATGTTTTGGGAAAAGAAGAAAAATAAGAAGCTGAATCTTTAATATTGTTTTTGAGATATGTATATACTTGTTTTGGTTAAGTGCTCCAATGCGGGCGTAACATATGTAAATAAATAAATAAATAAATAAATAAAAGGTAACATTAACAACTAGGGAACAGGCCTATCCACATATATACATTGTTGATTCTGTTATGTGTGATAATTTTATTTCAAGTATGAATTAGAGTGACTGGATTATAATTTCCAAGAACGGTCTGATTGAGAGACAGAAATCTAGTTTCCAGTTTACACGAACCGCATTGCTGTAAATACTGAAAAGCCTCCATACAGGTGAATTGTTATGTGAAATGGTATTGGTTATATCATTTTTGAATGTTATGGTTGATCTTGTAGTTAAGCGAGGGATGTTGAAATTTAGGAGCGATAGGAAAAATGAGTTATCAATTTGACCGTTAATGACTTTATAAAGGAATTTCATATCATTCACTTGCCTTCGAGACTCCAAACTAGTCATGCCGAAATTCAACAAAAGTTCACCGTAGGGTACCATGTGTGGGTAATTGCCCGTTATTTTGAGGTTTAAGTATCTGAGGAATTTCTTTTGAACTTGCTCAATGGACTTAATGCATGTTTTCTGCCAGGGACTCCATACTTGGCTGGCGTACTCGAGCTTGGATATCACCATGGCAGTATAAAGGTTTATGCAGGTACTGGTCCTAATGAATGGCTTAGTGTTTCTTATTATAAACCCTAACATGCGGTAAGCATCCCCGACCGTCTTTTGCACATGATAAGTGAAAGCAAGCTCACGGTCAAACAGAATCCCTAGATCTTTCTTCTCGCTTACTGTTTTCAATGACTTAGGTCCAATTCCATAAACAAATGTGATTGGGTTCTTCTTACGTGTAAAGGTCATAACAACACACTTCGGTACGTTTAAGTATAATTTGTTTTCTATACTCCATTTGTGTATATTATTTAGGTAATTTTGTAGTAGAGTGCAGTCATTAGTGGAAGAAATTGATTTAAAAATTTTGAAGTCATCTGCATATAAAAGACTATTTGAGTGCAATATACATCGTGGCAAATCATTTATCATTGCTAGAAAAATCAAAGGTCCAAGGTTCGAACCTTGGGGTGTTCCGGAATGAACTATGTATTCCTTTGAGACAATTTTCTGGAACAAAACAAATTGTTTCCTGTCTCTGAGGTAGGAGATGAATAATTTGAGTAATGGGTGGGAAAATCCCAAAATACATAATTTTTAAGAAGGATATCGTGATTTATTGTGTCGAAAGCTTTCTCGAAATCTGTAAATCTGCCCTCCTTTATCTAACTCTTTAGATATAATTTGAGTAAAATTAACTGCATTCGTCACTGTAGATTTCCTGGATAGGAAACCATGTTGGTTATCTGTTACGAGTGGTCTGAGAAATACTGATATTCTTCCGTGCAATATGAATTCAAATACCTTGGCTACAGCAGATAAAATAGATATAGGACGGTAGTTATTAATTAGTGATGGATCTCCCGATTTTAGTACAGGGCAGACGCGAGTGATTTTCCAGGCGTCAGGGAACGTACAAGTTTGTATGGCTAAGTTAAATATAAAGTGTAACGGGTCCCTGAGACTTTCAGCACATCCCTTAACTACTTACGGTGGAATATTATCTGGACCAGCCGACGACTTAGGTTTTAATTTTTTAAATGCCATTTCTATCTCTTCCTTTGAGACAAGTTTTATGTGAAGGGTGTTGGGAGTATTCGAATTGCAGGCTGGGACTTTGTATTGGGCTGACTGAGAGTCATACACTGATTTGAAATATGACGCGAAACCTTCAACAATGGAATCACCCCTGTCCAATTCTTCATTATTATATTTAAAAGTGTCGCATGTGTTCCTATTTTTTTTCTTGTTTTTAATAAACGTCCAAAATTTATTTGAGTCCCTGCTAATGTTCTGTTCAATATTATGGATATATTTCTTATAAGATAATTTAATGTCCTTTTTAATTTCTGACCTTAATTCTTCAAAACGTAGTCTATGATGATCTGAGTAATATTTTCTCTTCCTATGGTGTTCCTTCTCCTTCAATTTACTCTTTGTTTTCTTAGAGAACCAGACAGGATATTTTCTGCCCGTTGTCGTTTACATATAGGAACGGTTTCGCCAAGTACTGTGTTAAAAATCTGATAAAACAGGTCTACTGCAGTATTTACATCAGCGCACTCGTATATTTGACCTCCGGCACTATCCCTCAACCGAGTGTACATTTTCTCAAAATCGGCTTCCCGGAAGTTATAGGTATCATTAGGCTGGATAATTACTTGGTTTCGACATATAGTTAGAGATATTTCCACATCTAGAGCTGGGTGGTGGCGATCCAGTGGTAAGAGTGGGTCTGTGTTTTCCGTTACATTTATATTGGGTTTGTTGGATAGAACTAAGTCCAGCGTCCTCCCGTTACGGTTTAGTACTGAATTATAAGATTTTAGCTGAAGATAATTAATAAAATTTACGAGTTCTCTTGTGTGAATATTGTCATCTTTAATTATTGTACTTTGTATTGTTGGGATATTGAAGTCAACAAAGGTTAATAAATTTTTATCATATATTTCTGTGCTGGATTCCAGCCACCGGTATAGTTCACTGTACGATTCCACTTTTGAAGCTGGTGGAATGTAAACATTACAGACATACCAAATATTTCCTCCAATAACCAGTTTCACTAATAGACATTCCAAGCTGCCAGTCATTCTTTCGACCTTGAGTACTGTTAATCCGCTTCGAACCAAGACAGCCACCCCACCCCCTGCTCTGGCGAGCCTCTCAGCCCTGTATACTCTGTACATATCACAACAGACCTCACTGTCAGCGATTTTACTAGATAACCAAGTTTCTGTAATTAGAATTAAGTCATGCTTTTTGGTGATCAGGTTTTCATTGAATAAATCTACATATTACTAATAGGAATACTCCCACTGCCCCGCTACTTCCCCTCAGTATAACTTCGAGGGCGCAACCCCTGGTTGGGATTCCGACCTCAAAGCTTGGAGCAGAAAGAAACGCCCTACACGAGGACTATCGGACAGAATGTCCGTTGAGAGAAGCCTAAACCCTTAAACCCAGACCCGCGGCGATATGCCAACTAATGAGAGAATATTAAAAAAAAACATGAACAATTAATATATTTTAGAATAATATTCATACAACAAGTTGGTCCTTGAATTTTATACACATTTGTAATCTTGTCTTACAATTAATATTATTTGATTAAACACAACACTCGGGAAAGCCCTAAGGAACCCCATTAGTATTTTGAAGTGTATGATCTTAAACGACGGCAGCCATGCAAGCAAAGAAAATCCCGGACACGGTAAGTAAGAAAATTTAATATTCTCACGAATGATCAGATCCAGGAGAGGAAAACAAATCCCGAACAAAATCTAGTTAAAGAAAATAGAGAGAGAACATGCAGGAAACTCACCGCGATAACCATCACTCATCCAAACACAAATTGTGATCAGGGTTATTCCCAAAATATTTCATGAAGTGAATTAATCACACCAAACCACCAAGGAAACCAAGCCGTAAGAAAGCATGAATGATTTAACACGCTTGAATATTACGGAGCTAGGCCAATTTCGGATATGTAATCCCGACATTAATTAGCAAGACATGCTTTCACCAAATACCAATGGCGTCAAAGCCACGCCAAGGATCCTGTATTTAGGATACATCATATTGAACCATAAAATGGCATAGATACTTATTTCGAACACGAAATGCACTCAAAAGGTGTAGCAACACCTTATCAAATCTCTCGGAACCAAAATTCCGTTCATAAAACAGATTATTTTTAGCGATTAAGTCAGCGCGAAACACCAACCACGTTTTCTCATAGAGCATGGCCACATTCATCTCATTACGACAATCGAAATTACAATCATCATCATGGCTTGAAAACAAAAGAAAATTGCTCGGCAACAAAGGCCATGGCAAGAAAAAAAACTAACCCAAGATCCAAAATAACAGAAACTTAGAGATACAATTCATAGAAGTATTTTCTTATTTCTTAAAATAATCCTAGCTTAGGAGGGCGTGCCTCACATTTTAAATTGGCATCGTAAAACAAAGAGAATATAATAAATAAGAAAAGAATTAAGAAAAGAAACCTTTGGCCTAATAAGAGAATTATGGGCCCATATTCAGACTAAATAAAACTTATTACACAATATTAAAACTAGCCTTAAACTAGTGCGATGCCACGCAAAAATCAAAAGTCTTTTATTATAGACGCAAACGGAGATTCACGACACGAATTGCTCCTCAAGCTAAGTTTTCACAATAAGTCAATTTAAGCATTTTTCCATCTTTTAGAAGATCAGATCACGTTACATTATTTGTTATTTTCAAGTTCAATTTGTTTTACCTGAAGTTGAGGCGACCCCATATTCCCTAAGGAAATGGGGCCGGGGCCAAGCCCCAAAACGTCCACACCTTTTAAAATCACATCCTGGAATTACTCGGCTTCCCAACGCTGAGAAGGAACGCCACGGAACTCAGTTCATGCGCATGCGCATCAATCATTCGCCACTGCTTCCTGCTTGCAGTGACGATAATCAGAACTAGTAAACAGTTGAAGAAGTACATACTGCCAACATATTATCGGATAGACGTTAGTGAAAGTATATGGCACATATGTTCACCAGCACGAAATAGGATTGGTAGAACTGGCCGTCGCAACACAGGCGCTGATTGGCTTGAAGAGTAGTTTGAATTTAAAATGTTCGAAGAGCGCCAGATTTAAATAGTTAGGTCCATAAAATTTGCCACATCTCCCAATAATGGCATATATTGCGAAATCAATTGCTGGCTTCCGGAATAATGTAACCGGTCAACCTGGGCCAGATAGTTCATGGGGAAGATTTTAATTCAGTTAATTATTTCTTCTTTTGAAACTGGGAAACACAAGGGTCACCATTGGGCTCTGAACTGAGTCTGTTTACATTCAGTTTATATATTTCTTCCTTTGAAACTGGGAAACACAAGGGTGACCATTGGGCTGTGAACTGAGTCTGTGATGATGACCAAGGGACGACGAGGGACGAAAACTTTGAGCAGATGCAATCGGCTCGGCCTCGCGCCACCAAAGGCCAACCAGGGGGCCTGCAGTTGATCTTGAAACCTCCATGCAAAACTGGTTTTGGCTCACCGAACGACAGTAATCAAAACTGTCACAACAACTCCAGCATAACAGCGTGGCAGCCAGCCTCCACTCCTCCGACCAGCAGTTTTGTGGACACCAACCACCAAATGACAGGTGCTGATACGTGGTGACAACAGCCCGAGCTCTTAGGCTATGTCACGATAGCGAGGAAGAACATTACTCATTCTGGGCAAGCTGAAACAGAATCAAAACAGCAGAAAGGGGGCAACAGGCACTCAAGATACGACTCTTGAAGATCTTCTTTCATGTCGACCTTGTCACCATTCACTTCTTCGTGTTTGAATCTCTTAAATATTTCTTAAGGCCTCTCCCACTAACGATTCTTTATTGATCATAGAATCCCACTGCAAGTCCTCTCTCCGTATCACTTTACTCTTACTTCACAGATACTATTCTTGAACAAATCAACTGACCTTTCAAACTTATTAATTCAATATCTTTAAATTTAATAATTACATTTTTATAATATTGACAATTTAAATGAATTAACAATAAAACGGAACATCACAAACGATGGTCCGATTAAACCCGAACAAGTTCACCACCAAAATCCTAACCATTGACATACTAATCAGAAAAATAACAAAATTCATGATACGGGGCACTACTGAAAGTTATAACTCCCCAAGATCGTGGTGACTCGGCTGACGTGAACTGAACAACAAGAGCTTCCTTGAGGCAGTTCCAGATAATTTTAAATTACATTAAATAAGTTACAGAAAACAGGAACACACACACACACAGATGGTTCACAATTACCAAGAAACAAGGACGCAGAGAGAAAGAATCCCCTCCAGACAAACACAACCCAATCCGAGAAAATGGAACCCTCGACACCCTACTCCATACCGAGTAAACATCCACGACTACTGTTGACACCACTAGAGCAACGTTTACCTTGTGAAAACTTCTCAACCTTACCAAATGCAACTCTCGATCATACTTGTCATGATCAACGTAGCACCAATCGATAAATCAAACCAAGGATAAAACATAATCCTTTGCATCGTAGAGATCGTTCCTACTCCAGTACTTGTGAATACCTTTGACTTCTTCTCACGCCTTTTCAACCTACAATCCAACCTTGACATAAACTCGCACCTCTCATCTCATAACCTTGGGACTTCACAACACCAACATACCAAGGAGTTCATTAATAATGAATCCTTCCAAGAAAATCGAACCAAGAGTGCCCACGAGCAAATGCGAGTCAACCCCTTTTTGCCGAAACTTCACTGAAACGCAACTTCTACCACTTCACAACCATAGACTCGACAAGGTAGCTAACTAGGAGCTCATAATGATTAAACATACCGGAATTTTAAAGAATGGGAAGAAGAACCTTAGACGGTAAGAACGCCTCAAGAAGGCTTCGCCAAACACAAGAAAAGAAACTGTAGGTTACAGTTCGCCGAAAATCCACAGACCAAGTTTATGCCAAATCAATTTCGTGCATTTAACACGACAACAGAACACTCCGTCAAATGACTCACAATTCCTCCTAAAATTTCTTTACTTGATGATTCACAACCAACCACTCATTGGTACACTTCACCTTCAATTCACAGACAAGATTTTACGTTGAAAAGATGACCAACCTCACTCTATAATTCACGCATTAGACACAACAGCCACTCAGCATGATAAGCACACAACAAGGGTGCCATCTCGGCTTGACAAGTATTATAATGAACCTTCAGCTTCAGCTGTTTCCTCCGATTCCCCCTCCCCTGCACCTTTACAGTAAGACAAGTGCGTCCTGAAGATGCGTTTCCTACCTGTATCCTCCAATAGCACCGTTACTTCTGTTGGAAATGCCAACACCTTATACGGGCCAGTAAATCGCGGCATCAATTTCCCTGGCACCTTGTTACCTGGTGTCTTTTTCCAAAAATTCTTGACATAAACCATGGCATCAAACTTAAATTTTCCCTGGACTCTTCCTTTTTATACCTTATAGCCAACTTATCGTGAGAAATCTTTATTGCTTCTTGAGCTTCCTTCCAAATCTCCTTAACTCTCTCCGGGGTAGGTTGATCGGGCAGTAATTCATTCAACGACCATAAATTCGATAACGATGAGTTGGAAGCAAAAGCACACATCAATGGAAACGGAGTCTTCCCATGTGACTCATGTTCTCCGGTATTGAAAGCATATACAAGCCAATGCAACGACGAATCCCACTTCGCATGATTCTCCCTATGATAAGCTATCAGTGCAGCCCTAAGATTTCGATTCACTCGTTCTGCTAAGCTAGGGTTAGGGTAATATGGGGTGGTAGTTACATGTGATATAGAGTAGTCAAAACAGAAGTTCCTCATTTGGCCAGAGGTGAACGTCTTAGCATTATCCGAAATAAGATACTGACATGGCCCAAACGAACTGAAAATGCTTTGCAGACATTTAACAACACAACTGGTATTACTCATCCTGGTTGGAAAGATCCAACAAAATCTGGAAAATCCATCTACACACACGAAAGCAAATCTATTACCAAGTTTGGATCTCGGGAATGGCCCGACGAAATACACGAAAAACCTTTCTATGGGCCTAGACGCTGGTTCGGATTACAAAAACCCAACCTTACTAGAGACAGCCGGTTTACTGAGGTTACAAGACCGACATCCTATCACGAACCTTCTGATGTCCTTGTCCATGTTTTTCCAAGTAAACGATCTCCTTATCTTTTGGCGTGTCTTGAAAATGCCCAAATGACCCCCTACGGTTGACTCGTGAAAGTAACTGAGCATACCGTCAACTAGCTGAACAGGTAAAACAACCTTAGGTTTTTTATCATGTCGAGCGGCACAACACAGAACACCGGAACGTAGGAAATAAGGATGAACACTTTCACCAGAATTATGTTTATCAATGATAGTTAATAAATTTGAATCCTCTATTTGATGGATAGCAATGTCCTTGAATAACAAGGGAGAATTGTTTAACATATGCTGGGCAGAATTCACCCCGACAGCCACATTACTAGCCGGAACAGGACCAACTTCCTTGCTGCTCAGAGGAGCTTCCTCGTACATTCTGCTCAGACAGTCTGCTACTACGTTCTCAGATCCCTTTATGTGCCGAATATTAATCTTAAATGACGAAATACGGGGGTCGCCCACCTTGCGATCCTGCCCGTCTTTCGAGGTCTAGCCAATACCCAACTCAGAGCTTCATTATCAGTCTCCAGATCAAACTCCAAGTGTTCAACATACATTTTAAACTTTTCCAGAGCAAACATCACAGCGAGACCCTCTAGCTCGTAAACAGAATAGTTAGATTCAGGTCCAGTTAAAGTCCTGGAGGCGAAAGCTATCGGCCTCCGACTTTCATCCCCATCCTGTTGTAGGACAGCTGCAACACCTCCTAACGATGCATCAGTTTGAATTACAATTTTTTTTATTGAAATCTGGTACAGCTAGCACTGGTACCTTACACAACGCATTCCTAAGGTCCTCAAACGCAGACTGTTGGGATTCGCCCCACTCGAACGCAACCTTCTTCTGCCTAAGACGATTTAAAGGCAGAGCTCGCCTAGCAAAATCAGGAATAAACTTCCGAAAGAAATTGATCATCCCAACGAATCGAGCAACTCCTTTAACATTCACTGGGATCTTATAATTGCGAATGTTTCAGTACGTGCAGGATCAATAGACACCCCTTCACTAGAAACAATGTGGTCCAAAAAAGGAATTTGCTTCTTAGCAAACGATGTTTTGGAAATTTCTACAGTTAAACCAGCAGTCTTAAGCCTTTCCAAGACTTCCTCCAAATGATGAACATGATCATTGAAATTTTCACTAAAGACAACGACATCGTCCAAGTAATGGTACAAGAACTTGAACTTGATGCCAGAGAAAACTCTATCCAATAATCTACTCAGGACTGCTCCTCCAGTTGACAGACCAAAGGGCACGCGGTTAAGTTCAAATAAATTCCAATCAGTGGAAAATGCAGTTAACGGCTTGGATTCCTCGGCCAACGGTATCTGGTTATACGCAAGCGTTAAATCCAGCAGGGTGAAATAGCGAGCATTTTTGAAACAACTAAAACAGTTATGGGGGTCAGGAAGAGGTATAGATTCCTGAACAACCATTTTATTCAACCTACGATAGTCCACGACGGGCCTAAAACCACCCCCTGCCTTTGGCACCAAGAAGATTGGTGAGGAATATGCAGAAGTAGAGGGTCTAATTACACCATCTGCCAACATTTTATCGATTATCCTTTTCAGCTCAACCATTTTCGGTGGGCTCAACCTATACGGCGGATGACGCACAGGAATGTTGTCAAGAGTGACAATCTTATAAGACATCAGGTTGGTAACCCCTAACCTGTCAGTGAAAACTTCTGGAAAACGTGAGCATAAATCTCTTATAATGATAGCTTGGCCATCAGACAGATCTCCCAAATCTAAATCATTAACACCGAAAGAAACTTCAGGTGACTCTTCCTCGTCAACTTCCACATAATCAACTCCCATCTCATATTTCACAGAATTTAAAAATTGTAATTTGACATTAGGGCAAAAATTAAACCAGAAGGTTTCTCTTTCAATATTCAACGACAAACCAGAATATGACATAAAATTCGATCCCAGAATTACAGGACACGATAATTCAGACACGACCCAAAATGAAAATTTCCATGAGAAATTATAAATGTGAACCTTAACTTTGACAGAGCCTAAGATCCCTAATTGCAAATTATTAGCTGAGACCAATTTCACGTCAACCTTAGACAAGGGTGAAAATTTGCAAATATCTTTCATTCCCAAATTCCACTTTTCGATCATTAAAGATGCAGCACTACCCGAGTCCAATAATGCATCAACATTAGCATCATTAATCCAAACTTCGATAA
This sequence comes from Meconema thalassinum, assembly GCA_946902985.2. Taxonomy (NCBI): domain Eukaryota; kingdom Metazoa; phylum Arthropoda; class Insecta; order Orthoptera; family Tettigoniidae; genus Meconema; species Meconema thalassinum. The sequence goes on along the minus strand of OX336388.2, from coordinate 1,606,495,558 downwards.
CAGGCGAGGCCAATAATTTGTTCGAAGAAATTTTAGAACACAGTTCACTATCCTTTTCAAATACATGAACCGTACCTGACATCGGCGGTATCAAAACCTGTTCCTCACGATGCCAGTCCTCCCCTGTCAATCCTGACCAGCATTACACTCCCAATCTGTGTGATCTCCCTGACCACAACGATTACATTTAACCAAATTAGCATCTTCTCGATCACCAACATCTTGTCCATTGAACATGCCTCGACGATCCTGATTATTGTTATTATTATTATTATTATGCCCCCGATCATTACCTCCTCTAGGCGGATTAGCTTGATTCCTCACATCACGAGGACGATCCTGACCACCTTGAGGTCGTACATTTCCCCAACGATTGTTATTTCCCTGAGGTCTTCGATTCAAATACGTTTCAGATTTGCCTTGAAATCTGGAATTATTCCGACGATTTGATCCTTCCTGTGGCCTACTGCGACCCGATTGATACAACTGACTAATATGACATCTCTGAGTATCGACTTGTCTCACAGATTCAGCATGCACAACAACAGCATTCAATTCAGATAAGGTACGTGCTCGATACCCCACTCCTATTATCGACCTGAACTCCGGACCTATTCCATCCAAAATATGTGAAACTAACTGTTCTTCAGTGATGTTAATAGAAAAAACCTTGGCAAACTTCAGGATATCCTGAACATACGAACTCAGAGACTCTCCAAAACATTGAACACGAGAGAAATATTGATGTTCAACTGGACCCCTCAATCGCACTGGCACAAAATTTGATAAAACTAAATTAATAAACTCCATAATTCGAGTATTTCGCCCCATGGCTTCCACTACCATACTCCTCATCACACCACTAGTAATAGGAAACATCAGTTGATAAATTTAAATATCCGTAACATCAAATACTTCAGCATACTCGTATATATCAACCAATTCTCTCAAGAACTGAATAACACCATCAGTAGTATCGGTGCAAAGATTTTTTTAATTTACCAACACAAGCTGTTAACGGATGAGTTAAATTTCCAAAATTATTGTTCGAATACACAGAACGTCCATTACCACTTTCTCTTATTTCATTCCGAACAGGCGACCTAAGTTCACGACTCGGCCTACTAATAGTTATTTCACTCGATTCACGTTGGGGTGAAAAATCCAACCTATTTCTCAATCTAGCATCCCTATTTTCAGAAAATGAAGAATGATGCTGTCCAATACCACTCAGAAAATCAGATTGGTCCAGCCTTGTCACGGCGAAATTCCTTCTCCTAGATAAGTCTACCGATTCATTACTATTCACAACTACACGAGCATGAATTCTATCAGTAGTGGACACCGAGCATACAGGACGAGAATTGACAAATGAATTACTATAAGTTACACCACTACCCGAATTACTCGTTGTGTACACAGGCAAATCATTGCACACACTTCTTGGCATTCCAGTAGATACAAAATACTCCCCATCTCTCCTTCGCATGGAACGAGATTCATCCAAGTAAGATCACATATCAACAACCGAAAAATTATTATCAATCCCCGAATTAGCGAACGATGAAGTGGGTTCATCAGACACAACCCTTAATCTGAAATCTGACAACACATGTGATTCTATGACCAAATCCTCTTTAGCCGGAGGCACTCCTCCCACGTCTAATTTAGCAAAACGTGACATCATCCCTTCACCAACTTCTTTCCTTTCATCAACACGAACACCTGACATACACAACTTAAAATTCTTCCTTCTACCAACAATTCCATCAGCAGAAAACCTTTGCCCAACTTTTAACACAGGTGCAGTTGCCATAGCACCGTCCAACTGAAATAAAGGATTAGTCACACGAACAGGATGTACTACAGGACTATTCCCATCACCAGTTCCAACTACTGAGCTACTTTGAACACTACTCTCTACCGGCAAATTACTATGAGGATTAGAATTTGGAACAATCACTTGAATTCCCTCGTCTGACTGAATTACATTAAGACCTTGCCCACTATCATTGACTATAGGTAATGCATTATGTTCAGTACGATCAGGAGGCACATAAGAACAAGTACTCTTCTGACTATTCAACTGAATAAGATCTTGAAAATCACTAACATCAAATATAGGATCAGTATCCTCAAATACCTTTTCAGCACTTCTTACTTAACTCAATTGCGCTTCCATTACTTCAATTAACTCATCATCAGATCTATGAACACATGCTGCAAAAATATCCTCACACCGAGTAAATAAATATCGTAACCTAGCTCTCAACCAGTCATACTGTTATGCTGTTCCATATTCTTCCAAAAAGAAAAGGTTTACAATACTACTGCACAAATCAACTTTATATTGTATCTGGAACTTACTCAACTGGAAGTCTTGATCACGATCCAAGGTAAGCAATTCGACAGGAACATGCAAAGAATTCCTCAAAACAACACGAGCCGAGGCCAGACCTGGTGGTGTTACAATGTTTCTTATGGCCAACTCATAGTTGACTTCATCCTCATACAAATTAAGAGGATCTGGTACATAACGCTCCGCCATGGTGAAGATATGAAAAAGACAAAACAAGGATTAGCCAAATATACAATTTCAGCACCTTACCTAATTAATTATAACTAAATTTAGGCAATCAACAACCAACTTGCGTGTTACAGTAAATATCGCAGTAATTGTAACCTCGATCTATAGCTACCACTCACTGCCCCGCTACATTGGCTCCAAGATGGCGTCACAGTGAAAGTGTAGTGAAATAGCAGCTAGTGTAAATATTTGATAAAAGTGGTAAAATATTATAACAGAGGCTTAAAATCTATAAAGTTACTTTCCTTAGATCAAGTGTAATACGGAATATTGATAGTATTTCGAAATTCTTGTTGATAATTTAATAAACTTAAACTAAGTTGTGGGAACGTGTATCCAAAGATTCGGTGACTTCTTCAATCACTGTTTGAACCAAGTAGAGCAGTGGTGCTTTTACGAGACTTCACCCGATTGGAAGATATACGTATTTCACATTCTTCTTTATTGGTAGGTAATTAGATTAATTCTATTAGGTAGTAATAATTAAATTAAATTTAGTGTAATTTGGTGTAAACATCTAGGCTAACTTAGATCTCTAGTATGACGACAGTAAACAGTGTTAGTGTCTCGTCAGGTTGTGTAACCGTAACGGATTTATGCTCGTCGTGCAAAATAAAAGTAAAAAATGCAAATAAAATCATCACAAGATCTCAGGTAAAATTGAATGAGGAGAAAAGTGAAACCGATTGTCGTAATGTAGGCCTACCGCTACCGTCATGCGAATGTCATAACCTGAGAAACGAACTGTCCTCAAAAGACGAAATTATAAAGCTGCTAAAGGAAGATATTGCTAAGTTAATGGAAGAGTTGAATAAATTAAAAGGAAACAGAGAGGAAAGCAAGGAAACTTGGTCGACAGTGATTGCTGGTAAGGTAAGATTGAATAAGCCTATGCCTATAAATGGAGTACATGTAACTGAAATTCCCGTCTCAAATTCATTTGGAGTGCTTGTCGAAGAAAATGATGACTTTCCTCAAGAAGAAAAGAAGAAAGTGATAAAGAGAAAATCCAGGAAGATGCGGATATTTGCGGATAGCCACGGGCGAGATGTAGCAGCAAGCGTATTGGAGAGAAGCCGAGCAATGGAGGTCACTTCGACAGTGAAGCCAGGAGCTCAAATTGCAGAAGTCACGAACGGGATGATAGGAGAGTGTGCGTCCCTTACTGCAAAGGACTACGCAGTGATCTTCGCTGGAGCAAACGACGTCTATAGAAATGAGAGTGAAAAGGTAATCAAAGATTTAAAGGGTACATTGCCATCCATGCAAAAAACAAATGTCATTATTGTAAACATTCCGCAGAGATACGATTTAATTCCCAAATCATGTGTAAATGTAGAAATAGAGGCTACAAATGGAAAAATTCATAAAATTTGTAAGAGTTTTCCAAATGTCCAAATTGTAGATGTAAGTAAATTAGACAGGAAGTTCCACACTCGAGATGGCCTACACTTAAATAGATTAGGAAAAGATTATCTTAGTGATGAAATCTGCAAAATTGTAAATTCAAATGGTAAGAATAATTCAACAGTAATATCATTAGAGTGGAAGCAGGGAAACTGGTAGAAGAAGCCAATTGTGAGGTTTGGCATTCACATCTTTTGAAGTCAAATTTAAAGGAGTGCAACAATGGTATTTCGGATTTGTCTAGCAACAATAATAATAACAATTATGATAATAATAATGTAAATAAATCACCAATACAAGCTTGCAAAAATAACAAATTTAAAATTTACCACCAGAATGTCCAGTCACTTTATAATAAAATTGATTACATAAATCTAATGCTTAAAAATGAACTTAAAGACATCTCAGCACTATGTATTTCAGAACATTGGCTGAAAGAGGAACAACTTGAATTAATTCAATACCCAGGGTTTATACAAGCTAGTAAATACTCTAGATCTAATATTAGCCAAGGTGGTACTTGCATCTTCTTAAGAAATAATTTAGATCATCAACAGATAACAGCTTATGATTATCTAATTATGGAACAGGATTTTGAATTCTCTGCCGTAAAAATTCAGCAGTTTAAGTTAATAATTGTATGCGTATACCGTTCTCCGTCAGGAAAGTTTCCTCTATTTATAGATAAATTAGAATTGTTACTCAATAACATGAGAAAAGTAAATTTCGATATAATAATTTGTGGGGATGTAAATGTGGATTTCTTAAAATGTGATAGAAATTGTGAATTATTAACACAGTTACTAATTTCCTATGGACTGAAACCTACAGTAAATACACCAACAAGAATAACAAAATTTAGTAAAACCACTCCTGATCAAATTTTTATAAATACAGATAAATATCACCATTCAATAGAAGTCTATTGTCCGGGTTTTAGTGACCACCATGGACAAATACTGAGTTTTGAAGTATCCGAAGTAATCAATAATAATGATAATGGAGTAAAATCAAAGTGCAGGTCATTCACTGAATCAAATGTTACATATTTCAATGACTTATTAAATAAGGAAACATGGTCAGAAATTTATGAACTAGAAAATGTAAATGATAAATTTAATGCATTTAACAGTACCCTAAAACACTATTTTGAAATAGCATTCCCCTTTAAACGAAGAACTGTTCAAAATAACAAAATTAGCAATTGGATAACAACAGGGATTATAAATTCATGTCAAAGAAAGAAATTTCTACACAAATTATATAAACAATACCACACAACACCTGAATTCAATTTATACTACAAAAAATACACTAGCATATTAAATAAGGTAATAAGACTAGCAAAGAAAATGCATAATGATAATTTTATTTCCCAATCATCTAATAAAAACAGGGCTATGTGGTCGGTCCGTGATAAAGAAAGAAACTGGAAAATCTGCTAAAATACAAAGGAACATTACACTGACCAGAAATAATAAAGTGATTAATAATCCAGAGGAAATAGCAAACACTTTTAATGACTATTTTCTGGAAATTCCACAAAAATTAATAAACAAATCACAGGTAAATACACTAAATTCTAATAATAAAATAAATATATGCAGTGATTCATTATTTATGAATCATGTCACAAGTGAAGAGGTAAGAATAGTTATAAAAGAGCTAAAAAATAAATTCTGTGCTGGCATTGATGGCATCCCTGATGCAATTTTAAAGAAATGTGCAGAAAATATAATAAATCCACTTACGCACTTAATAAACAGTTCAATTCTCTCAGGAACTTACCCGGATATTTTGAAGTTATCAAAAGTAATTCCAGTGCACAAAAACGGTTCAAAAGATGAATTAGATAACTATCGTCCTATTACCTTACCAACTGGTATTGCAAAAATTGTGGAAAAAATTATGTATAAGAGACTGATAAGTTTCATAGAAAAAAATAAAATATTATCAAACTCACAACATGGATTTAGAACGGGAAAATCTACACAGACAGCAATTTACGACTGTAGTAATAGTATACTAAAATTAATTGACAATACGGAACATGTAACTGGCCTATTCTTGGATTTATCGAAAGCATTTGATGTTGTTGACCATAAAATCCTCCTTACCAAACTAAATCAATATGGTGTTAGAGGTCTAGCTAATAAATGGATAGAGTCTTACTTAACAAGGCGTAAACAAATAGTAAGCTTGAGACACAAGGATGATGGAACCAAATTACTTAATGAAACATTGTCCAATGAGGGAATTATTGAATTTGGAGTACCCCAGGGATCGGTTTTGGGCCCACTACACTTTCTTCTATATATCAATGATATAACACAGAACGTTCATTCACATAAGGAAATTTTGTTTGCGGACGATACAACACTCGTAATAAAAGGTGAAACTAAACAGGTCATACAGCAGTCTGCTGACTCCGTTACAGGAGAGTTAACCAAATGGTCACAAGATAATCGCCTCATAATAAACTATAAAAAGACAGTATGTCTAAATTTCTACACTATACAGAATAGGAATCCTGCGATGCCCAATATAACATTAAATGGTCATCAAATAGAAAATAAATCAGAAACAAAGTTTTTAGGACTATGGATACAACAAGACTTGAAATGGAATAAACATATACAATATCTGAATACTAAACTGAACTCGATGTGCTTTGCGTTACGTATTTTGAAAACCTGCACTAGCATGCACACATTAAGAAATACTTATTTTGCTTATTTCCATTCATACTTAAGATATGGGATCATATTTTGGTGTATGTCGCCAGATGTACTAAGCACGTTTAGGATACAAAAGAGGGCGATTAGAATTATGGCAAATGTAAACTCTAGAGAATCATGTAGACCTCTGTTTAAAGATTTAAACATTCTCCCACAGCCCTGCATATATATCTTTGAAAGTATTATGTTTTTTAAAAAGAATTTAATGAATAAAGATGTTTTTCTTAAAACAAACAATGATGTTCATAGGCATAACACAAGACAAAATCAAAACATTCATATTTCACACACACACACAAGCATATATCAAAAAGGAACTTTTCACACTGGAGTTAAATTATACAATAAACTACCCCAGTATATAAAACTGGCCCCAAAAATAAAAACCTTTGATAGAATGTTGAAAGCTTATCTGCAGTGCCATTGTTTTTACTCAGTAGTTGAATATTTTAGCGTATAGGAGTGATGGAATCTATAACTATATTTTACTTTTTTAATTTAATTTTAATACCTAGCAGTATGTTGTTGTATTTATAGAATTAAGTTTTCATATTATGATAATAGAGTGAGGTGTAAATAGTTGTGCAATAAGATTGTATCTATTAAGATTTGCTATTATAATAAGTTATAAATAGTTATAATCTTAGTAATATATACCTGTTAGTTCTTTTATTTTATGCATGTAAATTCTGACGTGTCCTATATCAAAAATGTATTGAATGCATGTATCTGATCAAATGGAATTAATAAAAATCTATCTATCTATCTATCCCCTCAGAAAAAAAGTCTATTCTTACGAGACTGCCTTTGATAGTAAATTCTTCACTTTTTGTCCTCAGATACACTCATCATAGTGTTAGGGGTTGGAATTTATTATTTCCCTAACTGTGTGTTTATTATGGGGTGAATACCACCTGCGATGATTGGAATTTACTTGACACTTAATCAGTTGTAGGGAGTTGAGATCTTTAGGTGCTTGGCGACCTTAGTAACTTACTGGGGATTTAAAGGGTCCCTAGCCACTAATTAGTCTGATTCCCTAAATAAATGTGGGAGCTAATGAATTACAAGTAAAAGAGCTGGTTAATCAAAGAAGTGCTGAGTAGGTGACCTTGCTGTTGGGAGTGAGTGCGGCTCTACTGGAAGGTTACGCTAGCAAGCGAGCTGTCGATAAAGTTGACTCAGCGGATTTCAGGTCGTGTTTATTAACAAGCTGCAAGTTGGAGGCTTTTAATAAAGATAAACACAGAACCAATTTAATAAAACGTTAAGCTTGTGATGATGTGAGCAAGCTTCACTAGCTGTATTTAGTGAAGTGCGGTGTATTATAAGGGGTGAAAATGATTACAAAGTTAAAGGTTTGAAAGGGGGAGGAAAAGTATGGAAACACCCTTGTACACTTACTTGCATTAGCTGGACGACGCCTATAGCCTTCGGCCTGCTCGTGGGCTGGTAGTTTTGCCGACAGACCCCCTCCTTTGGGGTAAAGGACTATCTATAAGATTTGTTACTGCTGAGTAAGAAAGTTGACACATTCGTGTGCTAGTTAGCACCTGTAGCCTGTGTTTTGGTAATGTCGTAATGATTGCTACATTTTGTGTAGCTAGCCTGCCAGATCTGTTTGGAAATGTTTCAATTAGATAGTTGTAGCTGTTGCTTTCCTTGTGGCTTTAGGTGTGTGATTGGCGGTGAAACGTGCTGAGCAGGGGGTTGATTGGGGTAGTTGTAGTCGTAGTTGTAATTGTACCCTATGGGGACCTCAAGTTATAGCAAGAGTCCTCCCTGGTTAAATCGTTCTTCTCAACGATTGGACTAGTCGTAGGGGTAGCGTCTTCTTCTTCTTCTTCTCCCTTCTTCTTCCCTCCTCCTCCTCTCCTGTTCTTCTTTCCTGGTCGTGTAGTCATGTAGTGGCATGTATAAAGCGTGAATGTGGATGTGTATATTGGTGTCGTAGATGAGTACGTGGGCTGGGTAGGTTTAAGGGTGGAATATCTTTTAGTATATAGTATTTGGATGACTGAGATGAAGATGTTTACCATTTTTTTTACATGTGTTGACAATAATTTACATTTTACACGTACCAAAAAGTGAAAAAGGAAGAACCTTGACAATGGTTAGAATGAGTAGAAAAATATACAAGATAAATAGAAATTCAACATTGACAGTATAAGATGTTACAAAAGTAAAATATCTAGTAGGTAGAAAAAATACAATTGACTACTGTGTTGTAAAGGTATAAACGGTTGGATTGGATGTAATGAAGGTTACAAGAATTTAGAGTGTTGCCAAGTGTTACAAAGGTAGAAAATAAAAGACATGATAAGAATGAAATATATGCGAATATCATAGTTAAGTAGTAAGTCAAGAAAATATACAATAAGGTACAGTGTAAGACAGTGTTGCGAATTGCTCTCGTATGGTGATGAAAATGGTGCATATATGATATTTTTGATTGGGTGAGGTGGACATTGTGAGAGCTAACGGAAATTTTGTGCATGTACATGTATAAACAGGTGATACAGTGGTGTTACAAAGAAAAGAATATCTAGTGTCTAGGGAGACGTCCTATATTTAATGTGTTTTAAGGTACCGTTTTTGTATGCATACCTTATATTTAGCTTACGTTCTAAACGTCTTATAGTTATCTAATGACTTAGACGGCCGTATTAATACTAACTTATAATTATGTGGACACTCTAATTTAGAATATAAGCCTTCTGATAAGGGCAGAGGAGCTTATTTTCAACAGTGAGAGACGTCATTTACATGTTATGACGCCCCTCATTGCTGTGTGTTACGCCTCATCCTTGGCTTCTTAATTGTGTTTGAGTCGTAAAGTGTGTGTGTTTTAATGTCTGATGTCCCACAGATATCAGACATTATGGTAATGATGTCTCTGCAGCATGCTGAAAATGAAAGAAATGTTGTGTCGAGCCCCTGTACTCTTGATATGGTCTGAAATGTGAAAGGCTGTTAGTTCCTGTCTGGGCTCGTGCTTCTTGGAAGGAAAAACTGGTGCTCTCTGGAAGTACATTTTTTTGTTAGTACATTTTTTGTTAGTTATGCACCTGCTGGCATTTGTTTGTCAGTATTGAAGTAGTTGGTATTCGTTTTGTCAATCGTGCAGCCGCTGTCTGTCTGTCAATGGTGCGGCTGGTAGTATTAGTCTGTCCGTACGGTTTTGGTTGAATGTTAACCTTGGCGACGCACTTTCTGATTTGATTACTTTCATACTTTCTTATTTTCCCACTTCGTTACTTTCTGTCGTATTTAATTTCTGATTTACTTACTCTCTTAATTTCTTAGTTTCTGATTTCCTGACTTTCTTAGTTCCTGAATTACTTATTTTCTTATTTCCTTGCTTTCTGTTATTACTTAGTTTCTGATTTACGTATTCTCTTATCTTATCTTATCTTATCTTATTTCCTTGACTTACAGCTAGGCATACAACACTTCCTAGGCATCTGAAAGAATGAAATATTAGGAAGAGTTGGTTGGTTAAATTCATTACCATGAATTGGTTACACAAAAAACTTAATACGGGAAATACTCACTTCTACAACTTTCAGTAGGTCTGATTTACCACGAGGAATTTCACGGGTGTTGAAATAGTTGATACGAACTGCTTTTAGATGTTGTCATATCAAATTAAACAAAATTGTGAACAAACTTTGCATGTGATCTACGTGTTTATACAGCTTAAGGCCCAAGGAGTAATAAGGAGAGTCCCTAATGGCCAGGAAGTGAAGCCACAAGGTAACCCTGCTCTTGTGCTCAAAACATTGCGTTAGCCTCATAAGAATAGTATGGGATGGTGTGACAATGTTCTAAAATTGGCGATATTTCACGTGTGGGTCGAAATGCCGACGTGTGTGGCATATGGTTGCACAAACAGAACTCCCACCTGCAAAAAGAATGTAATTTTACAAGTAAATGCACTTAATTTGCCATTTATTGCATTAAGTTTTCATCCTTGAGTAGCTACTTTACTGTTCTAGTATCATTCGTTTAATGTTCAAATAGTGGCTTATGTGCCCACGAATATAACTATTTTGAATGTTAGGAATTAATTTCGGATATTTTCCTTCGTTTGTTACTGGAAATAGGTTCTGTTGTCAATTAATAAACGGTATTAACCTAATTACCCCCAATCTATTTTTAACGTGGTTTGAGCTCTAGACTTATTGCTCATGGGTGTTAACAGATTGATATGCCATTATTTGAATATTTTAGCGTGTTTATCTCAATCCTCAGCATAGACCTTGTTTATTTTGTTACCCAAACTGAACTGGCCTATTTTTTAAAATATCGTTCAATAAAAACAATAACGCCACCACACACTCATTTCACATGCCTTAATTTATTTAATTTATTTAATTTATTTAATTTGTTTAATTTATTTAATACACATTCGTGAATATAATTGCAGACCTACTGGTACCTCAGTAATTATTTGGTTTAAGTTAAGAATACAGTGGTTGCCTGAAATCCCAAAATTATATCAGGTTATAAAAAGTGCATACCTGTTTAAGACATTCAATTCCCAAGATCTATAATATATTTTAGATCGGTTTATTGCTCCAGTTTATGTTGTAAATTCAAACGTTTTACTAAAGTTTACATGATTTTCGAGTGCGACAAAAAGTATTGTGACTGCCGTACATTTCATGCTAGCCAGCAAAGAACAACAAATATTCCTTGATTTCCATCGACATATCGTACAACTTCGTACTATACGTGCTCACGATTATTTTACTGGTAATCAATAGCTAAATCCCATTAATAAATTAGTCTAAAGTAGGCTCCATTTAACGCTGGAGTTGAGCTAGTATCGGGGCGTGGTCATAACTTCAACCCTCCGCATGCTATAACGCTGACAGGGCGTCTCCGTATTACTCTTTGTTAAGGCCCTGACCCTGTGTAGCCAATTCTACCAACAGCACGGCTTGAGAATTATAGACGGCGATGGTTGGACGCATTTCATAAACAGCCACATGTTCTCCCTGTCGGACTACTTTATATCATCCAATGCATTCAGCGGGGCGAGGTGACAGAGCGGTTACGCAAAATTCCTGAGCCTTCGGTCACAATAAAGCTGTGTCCGTGAGAAGGCCGTGACCAATAGCAGTGAAAGAGGAGCGATGGGGGTGTTAAAGTTTAGCGATAGAGGCAGATTACCTCGTAGTTCCTGATTCATTACTATTTTAGAAACGGATCGACAGATACACGATGTTGTATAGTCTGCCATCTGTGGGTTACTATTTGAAACGACTTCGGATCTAAGGTGAATGAAACGTGCCCGCGGAGGAGTTTGAGCTCTGTAATTATGTAACTCGACTGGATTTATTGTTATGTCGAGATGATTGCTATAAAAATAAGAAGAATGGAAGGTCGGCCGACATGACTGGCTCTACGAAAAGGTCTGTCTGAAATGTTTCTTTGCCATGCTAAATTGTACCTAAAGCGAGAGAAGATATTGATGAAAGCATGACGAAATTGCGGATTGGATTCTAATGCTAAGATGGAAATGTATATGGCTTGTTACTAATGTAATATCTTCTGCGAACGTCGAGATCATCTCCCGAAAAGCTAAGTGGTATTTTATAATTTCTTGGTGTTACCAAAGCTTGAAGAATTACATTACTAATGAAGGAATAACGTCATGTCCTCCTTTCTTTTCGTGTTCAAGTGTCCCTGATTCTTCGGCTTTCAAGTTAGATTGGAGATTGTCTTGTTTTGGTTTTTTGGTCATTACGTATTGTCCTTTTATATTCACATAGCGTAGAGATGAATCGTGTTGTTGTTTGGGTTGTAATTTATTTAAGATTATTTGTCGTTGTGGTTTTTGTTACGTTTTTTGGTGTTTCGTCATGCAACGTGATTGTATTTATGGGAGGTATTTCTTACTAACTTCTACTCCTTGTAATAGAATGGGATGTTACAAGGGTCTTTAGGGGTTAGTAAATTTTAGGATTAATTATGAATTGGGCCTAGACGTAGAGGGTGTGGTGTTCATACATTAGATGACCTTGTTGTTGTCTAGATAGTGAGAACACACACTTATTGGTTATGTTGTTAGTATTTTGGATTTTACGCTATGCCTTGTCATTTGTGCAACCTTAAGGATGGCCCTCTGGGTCTTTTCTCTTTCTTCCTTAAGGACTGGGCAGGCGTTTCTTCGTTTGCGTATTATGTATGTGTTGTTTTTCTTTTGTCCTGTCATTTGTGCTACCTTAGGATTTCCCTCTGACTTTGCTTTCTTTAAGGACTGGGCGAACATTTGTTATTTTATGTATCGAAAGGCTTCTCATTTTATTATCACGTTTCTTGACATATGTTTAAGAGTGGGTTAATGTCTTGTTTATGTGGGAGCTTGACCGAAAGTTGAGGGTCGTTCTTGGGTTTGTTTTGTTGTTGTTGCTTTCGGTCGAGAAGCAACACGTGAAATCTTTACGTTTATTAAATGAGATCTATCGATTATTCTTGTGGATGGTGATATTTGTATTTATGGCAATCACCCGGGACTGTGATCTATGCTCATTTTACTGTCGGTAAGAAAACCGAATCTCATACTTCGTCCTAAAAGAAGATTTATTCAGGGAGCTTATGAAGTCGGGTTCCGTTTGTTTTGAGGGGTGGTAGTTGTTGTTTTCTTAAGGGTTGTGTATATCTCTCTCTTCTTTGGGTTCGTGATTGTGTATTTGGGAGCGTACTGTAGTATGTGGATGATGTCTTGACCGATAGTTATCTGTTTACTGTAGTACTTGTTTGTGAGACATATTTTAGTTCTTTTATGGGGTTTGGTTCTTGGTTGGTACGACTTCATATGCTATTTTAGAATATCTTTTCTGGTTACTTTCTGTAATCAGCCTGCGGTGGGACGAACGTCTTATTTCTTATTTATTTGAATTAGCTTCCCCCTTTGTTGTAACAATGGTAATTTCACTACGATCTCCAATCTAACTAGTGTTAGGTTTCTCTGTTCTTCCTTGATATTTCTTTATTGTGTGTTTTATATTTTAATGTTTACCTTTTGCTAATTTGTATACATTTATTTACAGCCCCATCACCCCTCATTCCACCATTTCATGCGCTACTCACGTCCTCATTTTGTTATGTAATTTCTGTTATTAAAAGTAGGGGGATGATAAGAGTTCTAACGAGTGTCATGGCCGCCGCGTGAGTCCAAACCGATATCTGGTGAACCCATGGTCAGATGTTGACAAATGAGGTGTCGTTGGACTCGAGCTGACGCCCCCTTTGCTATGGACCACTCGTTATATTTTCCAAAAATGTTTAGAAAATTTTTGTTTTTGAAAGTAGGCGATAGTTTTAAACCCAAACACGATAGAACGTTGTGCCATGGTTCAAACGAATGGTCTTTATGTCCTTTATTTTTTATAATAAAACTTTTTTATTAATTATGTTTTTTTGAAAAAAAGTCCAATTTTGAAATTCCTATAATTTGAAAACTAGGAATTTTACAAATAAGTTTGTTTGACATAAATGAAAGGTCCCTACCCCCTCTATCTCCAAAATACATTTCAAATCTCTAGGATAAAAACTTGGTAGTAGTGTGGTAGTGTTCGTTCTGGGACTCCCCCTACTTTCATATAAACTTTGCCGATATCTCCCGAATGCATGGTCGGATTTTAACGAACGAGGTGTTGTTGGCGTTGGGGTGACGTTCTCTTTGCTAAGAATGTGTGTTTGTATTTAACAAAATTGAAAATATTTGTTTTTTGGATTGCCGCTATTTTGGAAACGGTGAATTTTGGAAAAAAGTTTGTTTGACTTTAATGAAAGGCGGGTATGCCCTCTAGGGAGACAGCACGTTTCAAGGGTGTAGGAGGAAAAAATGATAGCCTACTTCCTCGCGAACATTGTCGATAATTGGCGAACGGTTGGTCGGATGTTAACAAATGAGGAGTCGTTGGACTCGAGGTGACGTCCTCTTTCCTATAGACCACTCGTTATATTTAAAAAAATGTTTTTGAATGTAGGCGACAGTTTGAAAACCAAACATGATAGAATGTTGTGCAATAGTTGAAACGAATGGTCTCTATGACCTTTATTTTTTATAATAAAACTTTTTTATTTTTTTTGAGATTTTTTGAAGACACTTAAATATTGAATGTTTACTATTTTGGAAACTAACAAGTTTACAAATTAGTTTGTTTGACATAAATGAAAGGTATCTACCCCCCTCGACCATGAAAATAAATGTCAAGTCTCTAGGACAAGAACAATGCATTTTTTTTTTAAATAAAAGTGTGTTTGTAGACAGAGAGGCGGTAGTGCTTGACGTATGTTACAACGAGGCTATGACTGGCCATGGTGAATACAGGAAATTGCTATTCCGACGGGGCAGCAGGGCGGCGGAGCGCTTTTTGATATTTTCCTATATGACGAACGAATGAAGGTGAATATTTTCAAAAAAAATCCCTCATCGTGATCTTTAAAACATGTTAGTAAACACTGACCAGTAACCTGACAAATTCATAATGGTATTAGACGAATAAAAGCAAGGCTTTTATAGTCGACAAAAACAACAGAACTTGCTTTGTATGTATGTATGTTTGACTGGCGGCCAGAACGGAAAGAATATCTTCTTGAGGCATGGCTAGTCGGCTAACAGAATGGAATGTCAGTCAAGCTGACAACACTGCTGTAATATGATAACATGTTGGAACAATGTGGCAACTCTGTAAAAAGGTGATAACGGCTAGCCAGGCGAGCCGAGCAGCAGCAGGCAGCCCCCCCCCCCCCCCCGCGCAGAGAGGAAAGGGGAGAGAGGGGAAAGGGTGAACACAAAGAGAGAACAGGAAATCACGTGACCACTGCAGAGCCTGCCAAGAGCGGTGAGGGACCAGGCTAGAGGACCGTGGGGATGTGAGGGGTTGGGTAAGAGAGTATTGAGCATGTCACTGCACATTGCGCGTCATTTCTATGGTACACGTTACTGTGTTAACATAGGCTGTGTCTTATCTGTATAAAATTATTGCATTCGTGTGCTTAACCCCAGTTGGTTACCATATTGGATACATTATATATTTACAGGTAAGTGCGGGATTAACACTGTTAAGTTTATTTGTATGCTAATGAATGTTTAAATTATTATTGGTTTACCATTTGATTGATGAATTGTTTTTTATTCTGTTTGTTTTAAATAATCTGCATACCTGTTGTGGGAGTCAGAAATCTGATTCCACTGAAGCCTAGGAGAAGAGAAAAGCAGGGCTTTTTACAAAGCAAGGTAAGATTTTTTGAAAATTATATATATATAAAACCTGTTTTATTTTATTTATTTTTGTTTATGAAACATGCTATTTGGAATGGATATACTCATGGTGGTTTTTTTATTTCTTTTTTTAGAGTAAGAGCCTGACAACTGCTGTTGAGAACGTGTGTGTTTGGGACCATTGCTAGAAAATCTACAGCCGAAAACTTAGGTGAGATTGCTTTTTTTTTTATAAAAATCATGTCTTTTGCCACTGCAGATAGCTTAACTTGGGAGCCCCTTGAGTCCTGTTTCAAGTCACGAGTGTGCTCTGGTCGTGTTGTTAATGTTAGGGAAAGTTTAATCCCAAAAGACTTTATTGAATCTTGTTTCGAAATTTTAAAGAACAAATTTGTGCAGCGCAAAGGGTGCATACGGCTTTAAAGGTCAATACACAACTCTAGTGCGATTTCATATATAAAAACAAGGACGGTGAGCATAAAAAACCATTTTATATTGGCAGTAAAATGCGAGAGCTTTTGATAGCCGATAATCTGAACGAGTGGTATCAAAGCCATGAGGTGAATGCCTTGCTATCAAAATTTGATAAACTGCAACAAGGACCAAGTGGTTTAGCGTTAGACAAAATCCATTACCAGCAAATCAACATTTGTCATTTCAAACCATTGAATGCTGGGTCTAGCTATATCAAAACACCACCAGCAATAGATTCGAAAAAGGCTGTGGTCAATATAAAGAATCGTGACAATGATTGCTTCCTGTGGTCTGTGGCTGCATATTTGCAGCCGGTACAACATGATGGTTGTTGGCCGGAAAAGTACAAGGCCAAGTTTGTCGAATTAAAACAAACATTAATTTTAACTAGAGTGTCGTTCCCTATGGACTTTACCGAGATCCATAGGTTTGAACAAGATAACCAGGACTTTTCGTTCATGATGTATGGCCTTGATGGTGATGAGATTGTGGGTCCTCTTTATGGCACAAATGAACCGAAACAACATCATATTTGACCCGGTAGTAAACTAATGGCCTTTGGTAGGGAAGGCACTGGACCATAGTAAGTTCATACTCAGAGGGTAATTGTCTGAAACTATCTTCGAACCCCGGAACCCAGAAATAATACTAAGGTGATCGGGTAAAAACATAATATATTCACAATAAACATGCATACAAAATAAACAAAACACTTACAAATCAAGATGTGGATTCTGACATCAAATATTTGTTCCTTCCAGTTGACTGTAATACATATTTTAGTAATCCAGCCAAAGTTGTTACAATGAAGTAAATAAGCGGTGCTTTCAACCATCATCTGTTGTCATTAGTGAGAATCCAAGCCAAATATCAAGAGGATGACGAATTACATATTCAATAGCTTCCTTATGCCCCTGCATAATACATCATACCGTATTTCATACATTTCCACACAAATAAATAATTAATTCCCGAGACAATACATGTCACAAAGCCAGGCCTACGTATGTTACAATATCCAATATAATACGTTGCCTAAAACTGAAGAATTAATGTCTTCCAACACAAAGTATACGGAGCTAATTCAATTTACGTCTTTTCACCTCAATGGCTACCAAAAATCTCCTCAAATATTAACAACAGATGATCACACATAGTTAAAAACAATACGACAGTAGCCATCATGAAAAACAGAAGAAAAACGATCACCGTACTAGCGCAAATAGAACATCAAAACAAGTCCTACATTAATAAATTTTCCACAGACCATAAGGCATACTACTTGTAATTAAAATACATTTACAAATTAACAGAAAACATAAAACAAAACATTAATTACGCAAAACAAATATGAGTGTCAGTTAGCCTACCAATGTGAATACACGAGGATGACATTAAGTTTGAATGTATAACCTTGAAGGCCCTTATCATGCAACGTAGGATAATACAATATAAATACATTTACCTTGCCAGTCGATACAGTCACAAGTACTTACGATGACAAAATAGCCTACCTTAATTCCATAATATACGAATCATATCCTGACGTTTATCTCCAGTAAGATTACAATTAGTAACCAGCCAATAACTTGACGAAGAGGGATAATATCATTCAATATTTTCACATACCGTAGAACTTCAGTTTACTTCTTATGTATTTATAAAACCACGTAGATCCATGATGACTGGCCTAACATCAGTACGAAAATCATACATGTCTCGAAAAATACCAGCCTTCCAAAACCATAAAAGTCAACGTCGAGATGTTCAAATACTTGTCGCTAGAACATAGCTCTTCCTATCGGCCAGAGAGAGGAACTACAATCCCTGTCCTAGGCAGCACTGGCAAGATATGCTACCTATCGAGGCCAGCCTCAACTAACTCCGCCGCTCGATTCAAATGTTCATGCCAAAGTATAAATTGTACGTTCGATCAGAGATTAGTGCCAAGAAACGGCACAGACTCCCGGGCCGCAAACTTGTCGTTGGTTCGCAGAACAGAGACAACGTAAATGGTACAAGTGTATCAACATGCATAATCAAGCAAATCTTTAAGCATAAAAAAGTTGTTGCCAATTATCACAAACACAGTAGCTTCCGAATGTGAAATACTTAATTAAAAGTTCATTTCAGTTTTCATCAGCACCTGGTGCATTCTTGGAATACACGGTACGAGAGATTAAAATTTTGAATGCTTTTGCATGTTCTTTCCTTCTTCTTTGTCAAACACCAACAGTGATCTTCTGTTTTCTTTTAGGGGTTCAGGTCGCTTATATTTTGTATGAGTCTGTTCCAGATATATATTCTATGACCCACCTAGCGTCATATAGCAGCGAATCTCTGAAGCTCTTCAACTCTTCCTCGCGCAAGAGGAATTCCTTCTCCATCTGGCTACCAGATTTTACTGCCATCGCCAGCTATTATCTCCATGAGCAAGAGAACTACGTCTACTCTTTTACTCACCATGCTGCGCTAGTATCATCTGTTGTCAACTCTTTGAAGACCGGCTCAGCAAGAGATCAATTTTTTGTTTTAAAGTTGGCAATGCTTATATGTTCTCCTTTTGTCTCCTACCCCCCACTCTTTTCCCCTTCCTTGGTCCCTCCATGCTCCGTTGAGCAGGCCTCACTTCTCAGTCGGCAGTTGACTCGATCAGTTAAAGCTCCAATCGAGCTAGCCTCCTCAAACCAAGAGGCATACTCTCTTCTACGCCATGTTGGCAAAGTAGTTATCTTCAAAGGAAACTTCGCCTTCAACATGAAATCAAGATAAGTACCATTTTAAAGGTTTTAACCTCATCTTCATCAATATTATCTACATGCTTTTATTGATTATTTTATAGACAGTGTGAAATTATTTACTTTGGGGCAAAAATCATTCTTCGTGGGATTTGCCATGTTGAGCTTTTGCTTGTATAAGCCAACCTTACTAAAAAAGAGCTTTTCTTAAGCTATTCAAATGAGAAATCCTCTCGCTACGTGGGATATTATCTAATACCCGCTGTCTATAATTATAAAGCTAGTTCCTCCGTTGGATTAACTTTGACTCCATTCTTCTATAAAGATCGTTCTGGAACTTTCCAGATCTGGTACTCTATCTGCGAGGCTTGCCGTCAGGTATTTTTCACTCACTTGTGAAAATACTAGTTAAAATGAGGAATCTTCCTTAAATTACTGCAATAGCGAACTTTCTTCCCCCGTTGGAACATTCTATGGCGCATTTAATTGTAAATCACAACTTTTTCAAGAAATAGACTCTCACCTATATAGTGCAATCAGTTATTTCCATAATTGCAATAACTTTCTTTCTCATAAACTTTAGTGTTTCTATAGTGAACTTTGCATCCATCTTTATAGACTACAGTGATAACCAGTGCTTGCTCCACGTTTCTACCGCGTCGCGCTCGTCCGTTTACATTAAATACGGCCATGAACATTGATCCTATATCCCAATGATCTTTCCTCAACCTTCTACTAACCACCATTATTAATAAAATTGTAACTTTCTATAAGGTGTCACTCACAAGGTGCCCTTCCAACTTTGCTAGTTTAACATTAATTAAATTCTGCATAATTGCTTGTGTGATACAAGTTTCAAATTCACATTGTTCCTTTCCTATAATCAGGGAAAACAATTCTTTAAACTCTTGAGCGAGTCATGTTCAGGTTTCACGAAATGGAAACTGTCCCATTTGGCTAGTGATTCCTGCTCAAACTTGGGAAGTCTAGAACTTTCCTTTTCACTTTCTTCAGGTTTCACAGTAAGTGACCTGCCCTCTTTTGTATAATTCTCATATAGTAATTCTGTATAAATATAAGGAGTTGTAGGAACTTCTATCTTATTTTTCATGTTTTTATTATTGTTATTTTCGAAGTTGTCACTTTCTCTAGAACATTCTCTCAAGAATTTCTTAAGGTACACTCTTTGTACCCCAATTCACGTTCAAACTTTAATTACTTCATTGTTTATTTGTTTAAATCTTACAAAGATTTTAGAAACATGTAAGGTTTGAAACCTTGTAAATTGTCAATTGCCTGGAGCAAACGTTTAATGTTGAGAGGTCTGCGACCCCATTTGTTAAAAAGTTCAAATGAACTATGTTTGTCAAAATTATATTACATGCTTGTTAATTTCCTCAAACTTCCTTGCATTGTTTAATAAATTAAATATTTGGTTTTGGATTCATCATTTCTCTGATACTACAGTTAGGCAAGATCCTGGCTTTCCTAACTCTTCCTAGGTTTATGCCCTCGTTCATACTCAATAAAGCTTTTACTATTTGTCTGGCCAGACCATCACCCTTCCCTATAGTACTTTCATGCATGCTTGGGAGGAAATACACTAAAGCCTCTCTCTGGCAAACCGCCAAAGTCTTAGCTGCGGTTCCCGTCAGCTTCGACCAAGCTCGTACCCACTTTAGGTATCCGAGAACGGATTTGCGGTGGCAACCACCTTTAAGTGTGTTTAAAGCTAAACTTATTAATTTTGTGGGACTCTCCTCCTATTTTTCTATCCTTCTTTTCCAATCCCAAATCTACTTCCTTCTCTTAATCATCTTCCCTTGGTGGGTGGGTTATTCCTCAGCTAATAAACTACCCAGCACCATAACCACCAAAACATGTCATGCCAAGAACGTAAACAAATACTTAAGTGTAGAATACATCGAGTAGGTTTTCCTTGTACAATTTCCACAACATTAATACAAATGGCATCTTGAATGAACGATGGCAGGAACAGTTTCATCCGAAGGTTACATAGATTGGTCCAATATCCTGGCCAGAGACATCTTCTCGCACTGCATAACACTCCAAACGCAGAATAAGACCTCGAAGAAATTAGCTGAAATCAAATTTCGACTGCGACAGTAATGTGTAAAGGAAAGCTTAATATCTAACGTTGACACTCATTTACAAAGAACAAATTACAATAAAATATTACATGATGGCATCAGATTTTACAACAATAACCCAGTACTATCAAGAATCCACATCTTTACAGGTGAAATGTTTAACAATGACCCTCAATTAACACAGAAAATTGCATGCATGTTTTAGAAAATTACAATATCCCCAAAAAATTACAATAATAACAGTATTTTCCAAAAATAAGTTCCAATAATAATGCTGAATGGCACATGAGCTCTCGTATTTACAAATTAAAAACATTTTTTTTTTCCAAAAGACGAAGGCAAAAGTCCCACATTGCATATCTGTTTCAACCGACTTGTCCAAAATACAGAAAAGAAAATGCCAAAAGAAACACCCAAAGCAGGAAAACACAAGAAAATTCCAAGAACAACAAAGAAAGACCCTATTATCATTCAAATAACAGGACACACGTGCATACCAAAGCAGAATCACACCACAACCTTACACCATGACACATAACCTTAAAATTCCCAGAAAAATATTACAATTACAACCCTCAAATAATTAATAAACAACAACCAGAATGTGAATTAGCACTTGTCAACACATCCACACAAAACACAAATACATAAATACCCTATCATATACAGACTCAGACCAAACAGAAACTAGGAAAACGAGACAAAGCACGCATTTCATGAGGCCTATAGTGAATCTCAGTATATTCACCTAATACCACAAATCAATTCATCATATCACATCACCTTACTTAACCTAAAGTATTTATTTCTCAGTCAGACAGCAAAAAAAATTGAGCCCACTCAATCAACTGAAGACTTAGATAAATACTTACCAACATATTCAACTCAAATCTAAGCAAATGAACCCCCATAACATTCATCTGGTAGACTTAAGTTGACAGATGCGTCAACAAAATGCTAATTTATATCCACGATCCAAAGTAACATACAATGACCTTTTACCCCTTAAATTAATATACATCCACACTTATCTGGACACCCACAAAACAACAACAAGAAAACCAACCCAATTACAAAAACAAAAACAAATCACACCACATTTATACATTCTGAATGTCCGACTTTGGAAATGCACAATTTAGACAATAACATAAACAATACAATTATTCACTCTTGACATAGCCTAGTATATCAAACTAAGTAAACAATATAGCGAACAAGACCAAAACAAGAACATACTCGACAGAAAACCCTCAATAAATGACCAACAGAAGACCCTAAATGAAAAAAGATCAACTGACCACTCGTGCAGACCAGCAAGCTACAAACGTACCCAAGCATTCTTTGAATCATACGACCTTACAAACTCCCAAAATTAATAAAACCATTTACTACCCACAAAATCCCCATAATTTTCCAGAATATAAATTGACACACCGTTAGGACATCGACATACACAAAATAAATAATAACCCTTAAATAAAACACACTGAAATCAACATGTCATACTAGCCGCATTTTACCCTGGCATAGCATGATTTTCCATCACCAAAACACATTTCGGCAAGTAGTTACCTTCATAAATCAACAAGCAGATAAATGACTGTCATCACTCGGAGAACAGAAGAGGTTTGTAATTACTTACCTATGATATCCCAACATAGTATCATTTTATACGTACGGCGTATTTAATTAAATTCAATTATAAATTAAGCAAAAACAAACCCTAACCTTAATTCACCTTAAGAAACAACCAAGATACCCACCCGATTACAAAACAAAACTAATAACAATCACCCACACTCATGCACTCAAATACATTTACACAAGTTTGTCACTTCATACCTAACACAATTTAGACAATAACAAACAAGAAGAACCTTTATAGATTTGCACAATCAAGCAGAATGTGCACCACACGTGTAGACAAATACAACCATCAATAACACACACAACACATACATGTCCTGATGACCAGAATTCGTCTACACAATTTTGACAATAATAAACAAGAAGAACCTTTATGGATTTGCACAATCTAGCAGAATGTGCACCACACGTGTAGACAAATACAACCATCACACACACATACAACACATACGTGTCCTGATGACCAGAATTCATCTACACAATTTTGACAATACATACACCACAACGAAAATCAACTTAAATTATCAAAATCTGCATCGCACCATCGACTAATGTGGTCATACGAGCCACAAAAATCACATCTCTTGCCTTTGCTAACTCTACTCCCCATTAAACCTCTGGTCAGCACGCCCCTGAAATACATGGCCTTGAACATTAGTAGGCATGAACTCACGCCTTCCCTGTAAATTCTTATAAGGAACAAGACTACTATAATTATCCACAAGCTGCATCTCTCCACGTGGCTGAAAATTATTTATAGAAGGCACATAACCTGAACAACCTTGAAGATAATTACTAGGAAAGGGAGAATCATCTACGCGCAACAGATTAGCATTCTTAATCTTCTCCGCAGATAAAATAATTTCATTAAAATCAGTGAAATTCTTGGGCTTGGCATGCATGGACAAGAATGAACGATAAATGGGATTCATACCTTCGACTAATGAATTGACAACCTGCTCTTCAGTCAACTCAACTGCGAAAACCTTTGCATAAGTTCTAATATCAATGAAATACTCATTTAACGTTTCACTCATACGCTAAACGCGAAATACATAATCTCTACTCAAATCTGCCAAGGTACGTGGAGTGATACAATATTTCAAAACCTCTCTATGGAAAATATCCAAAGAATGGCCAGCACTCATACTCTCAAACAGTTTTCCTCGCAACATTCCTTCAGTGCATGGAAAGATGATTTTCAAAATTTGAAAATCTGACAGACCAAATACGCCAGCACTATCTCTTAATTCCACTAATTTCTTCAAACATTTCACAAATAAATTAATATCAGTGCCATAGCACACATGAAAATCTTTCAAAATTAGAGCTAATGGGTTAGGAAGGCAAGCAAAATTAACCTGACCCTCAGCCATAAGTTTATTTAGAGAAACAACGTTAGTCGAGGCACGATTATCAGAAAGATTAAGCCTATTTTCTCTTTCTATCACATCACATTCACCAAATAAGCTATCAACAGTTTGTACTTCCTTATCAGTACAAGTACGGTGAGATCCTAACCTATTCCCAGGACTACCAACGTCATGGCAAGAAACTGAACTAGAAAAATCGTTACATCTCTTATCAGAACGTGAATTACCAACAGCATTCAAATTACTAGGACCCGACATGACCTCAGGTGTATTTCTTGAAGAGCCTATTTGTTTATTTACCTCAGTAGTATTATTAGTTTGCAAAGCGCCTAACATATTTTCATTATTCTCCATCGACACTGATTCAAAATTACCAATATAATTACTATTATTCACAACGCCATCACAAGAATCACTAACATATGAATAAACGCTTTCAAGACATACAACAGGTTCACTAATATTCTCAGGAATATCACTCGAGGACAACCGATTAAAACTATTAATCAGCTTGTCGCGAAGCCCAACTAACTTGGTGGAAAAAACAGTATCACTCTTGGACCAATATTCAATTAAGCTCACTAAACGATTAATCCAGTGTATAGAACGAAATTTTAATTTGTTCACACGATATGCCGAAGGTTTGGCAACTTGCTTTAACTCATCACAGGACACTAATAGGTTTGAAACAGATATCACAACATCAGACCTACCTTTTGTCCCATAAGAATGTTGATCAGTCAGACTAACAACAGGAGCTGATTTTAAGGATTTGAGAAGAATAATATCCAGTTCACGATGAAAATTAGGATTGCCATTTCTTATTTGAATTTCATAAGCCAGTTCCTCTTTAGATA
The DNA here is from genome assembly GCA_946902985.2 of Meconema thalassinum. NCBI lineage: Eukaryota > Metazoa > Arthropoda > Insecta > Orthoptera > Tettigoniidae > Meconema > Meconema thalassinum. The sequence continues at coordinate 1,606,470,382 of OX336388.2, read as the reverse complement.
AATATGATGCAGCTTTTAAAATGCTCTCGTCCATTCAGTAAATTATCACAAGAAACATAAATAACAAGAAAAATATTATACAAAGATAATAACAGTAACAACAAACATAAAAATATCACACTTTAGGTCCAAGCATACTTCCAAGTCCCAAGATCCAAAGACTAGCCCCAAACAATTACTGAATGTGGTACAAATCTAACCACGCTACTGCTATAACACAATTGACCCGGTAGTAAACTAATGGCCTTTGGGAGGGAAGGCACTGGACCATAGTATGTTCATACGCACAGGGTAATTGTCTGAAACCATCTTCGAACCCCGGAACCCAGAAATAATACTAAGGTGATCGGGTAAAAACATAATATATTCACAATAAACATGCATACAAAATAAACAAAACACTTACAAATCAAGATGTGGATTCTGACATCAAATATTTGTTCCTTCCAGTTGACTGTAATACATATTTTAGTAATCCAGCCAAAGTTGTTACAATGAAGTAAATAAGCGGTGCTTTCAACCAATCATCTGTTGTCATTAGTGAGAATCCAAGCCAAATATCAAGAGGATGACGAATTACATATTCAATAGCTTCCTTATGCCCCTGCATAATACATCATACCGTATTTCATACATTTCCACACAAATAAATAATTAATTCCCGAGACAATACATGTCACAAAGCCAGGCCTACGTATGTTACAATATCCAATATAATACGTTGCCTAAAACTGAAGAATTAATGTCTTCCAACACAAAGTATACGGAGCTAATTCAATTTACGTCTTTTCACCTCAATGGCTACCAAAAATCTCCTCAAATATTAACAACAGATGATCACACATAGTTAAAAACAATACGACAGTAGCCATCATGAAAAACAGAAGAAAAACGATCACCGTACTAGCGCAAATAGAACATCAAAACAAGTCCTACATTAATAAATTTTCCACAGACCATAAGGCATACTACTTGTAATTAAAATACATTTACAAATTAACAGAAAACATAAAACAAAATATTAATTACGCAAAACAAATATGAGTGTCAGTTAGCCTACCAGTGTGAATACACGAGGATGACATTAAGTTTGAATGTATAACCTTGAAGGCCCTTATCATGCAACGTAGGATAATACAATATAAATACATTTACCTTGCCAGTCGATACAGTCACAAGTACTTACGATGACAAAATAGCCTACCTTAATTCCATAATATACGAATCATATCCTGGCGTTTATCTCCAGTAAGATTACAATTAGTAACCAGCCAATAACTTGACGAAGAGGGATAATATCATTCAATATTTTCACATGCCGTAGAACTTCAGTTTACTTCTTATGTTTTTATAAAACCACGTAGATCCATGATGACTGGCCTAACATCAGTACGAAAATCATACATGTCTCGAAAAATACCAGCCTTCCAAAACCATAAAAGTCAACGTCGAGATGTTCAAATACTTGTCGCTAGAACATAGCTCTTCCTATCGGCCAGAGAGAGGAACTACAATCCCTGTCCTAGGCAGCACCGGCAAGATATGCTACCTATCGAGGCCAGCCACAATTAACTCCGCCGCTCGATTCAAATGTTCATGCCAAAGTATAAATTGTACGTTCGATCAGAGATTAGTGCCAAGAAACGGCACAATATTCATCTTTTATATTTATCTGTGGGAGAAGTGAATCACTATTGCCTTATTAAAAGCTTGAGTAGATTGCTAAGCAGCCAAATGTCCAAAGCACATATTAAAAAACATATTTGCGATCGATGCTTGCAATATTTTACCACTCCTACGCTTTTGGAACGTCATATGGTAGATTGCGTTTCTCATGAAGCGGCGAGACTAATATTGCCACAAGGGGACAAGGCTATGTTAAAATATAAGGACATTCATAAGCGTAACATTGATCCCTATGTGGTGTATGCAGATATCGAAGCCCTCACTACACCCATGGCGGGATGTGACCAGATTCCGCCATGAGTTCAACCACACTCATTCAAAAACATGAACCCTTTGCCATAGGATTTAATGTGGTGTGTGAATATGACACCACAAAATCCGTTTACAAATCCCGTGAAGGGCCAGATTGTGCCAGATGGTTTTTGGATGAACTTGGTTAAGTTGGCCGACCATGTACAGGGATTACTGGATCACCCATTACCCATGAACCTATCTCTAAAACAGCAGCGGCAGTATGAGCATGCCACGACATGTCATATTTGCGAAAAGCCAATGATCAGTGCTGAAGACACCGTTCGTGATCTTTCGCACTTTACGGGAGAGTTTCGTGGAGCTGCGCATAGTAAATGCAATTTGAACTTTTCAGCTCCTCGTTTCATCATTGTCTTTTTCCACAATCTGGCAAATTATGACATTCAGTTTTTGATTCGTGAATTGGGTCATGTCAACAAGGGCTCGTTTACCATTATCCCCCAAAACCATGAGCGTTTTACAGCCCTGACATGGCGGTTGAGCAACTTTAGCATTCGATTTTTGGATTCCTTTAAGTTTATGGCATCCTCGCTAGACAGTCTTGTGAATGGTCTGGATGAAGAGGAATTAAAAAATACCAGAATGCATTTCAATGATCCTAAGCAATTTCAATTGTGCATTCGGAAAGGTATATTCCCGTATGATTTCTGCAACAGCTGGGATGTGTTAAAGCAAACAAAACTCCCACCACAAGACAAATTTTACTCGAAACTAACACGCAGTACCGTTTCCGATGAACACTATGCACATGCATGTCAAGTTTGGCGAGTGTTTGACATTAAGGCGCTAAGTGAATATGCTATGCATTACCTAAAACTGGATGTATTGCTGCTCACTGATATGTTTGAAAAATTTCGTGAGTTGTGTCAGCACATTTATGGTCTTGACCCGGCTCACTATTATACGAGTCCTGGGCTCTCATTTGATGCAGCTTTAAAATACACTCAAGTGGAATTGGATTTACTCTCTGATGTAGACATGGTTCTATTCTTTGAAAAGGGCATTCGCGGTGGGTTTGTGTCACTTAACCAACGCCATGCCGAAGCGAACAATGTCTACATGTCTGATTATTCACCAGACAAACCTGAATCGTACTTAATGTACTATGACGTGAATAATTTGTACGGCTACGCCATGAGTCAGCCTTTGCCCTATGGAAAGTTTGCTTGGCTGACAGAGAAACAAGTGTCAGAATTTGATGTGAACATGGCTAGCCAAGGAACAGGTCATGGATATGTGCTAGAAGTGGATATTGAATATCCCTCATCCTTGTATGTTGAACATGCTGATTTCCCATTCTGCCTTGAGCAAATGGTTCCCCCTGACAGTAAAGTGAAAATTGAATAACTCATGGGCACACTTTACAACAAAAATCGGTATGTGCTGCATATCCAAATGCTTGTGCAATGTTTAGCCCAAGGCTTGGTGTTGAAGAAAATCCATAGGGGTATTTCCTTTGCCCAAAAACCATGGCTCAAGCCATACATGCAACTTAACACAGAGCACCGACAAATGGCAACACAGCAGTTTGAAATTATTTTTTTAAAATTAATGAACAACTACATCTATTGTACCCTTGTAGCAAGAAATATGCCAATCACAGTATACCAGCGTAGCTCAATTCGGAATTTTCGGGGCAGCGGTAAGTTCCCCCACTCTGTGACTCACATATTTTGGATTAATTAGAGGATACACTTGCAGAAATAACAACAAAATCAACTCCTATTTTAACACATTTAATTAATAAAATTAATGGCGCTACAAACACTTTAACAATTTAATTACTGACCCATAATCATCTACTTGTTCCAAATGAACAAGGAATCACAAATATAAATAAACAAATATTGTATTTAAAACATGTGGTTTCCACATAAACCAACAATTCCTACTTAGTCTTACTTCCATAAAGCATTAACAGTAAGTTTTATATAACTCCGAGCTCTTTTGGCTCCATGCTTTACATAAAAATGGTGTCATTCTTGTACACCTCAAACACTATCCTTTATATCTTCTTAATTCTCAAAAACAAATGTATAATTACATTTAAAATTTATGTTAATTATCTAACTCAATATTTTGGGCATGTCCACACATTCAGTTGTTATCATCTCTCTTTATTTTCACAAATATATTAAGGTAATCAGGAAATCAATTGTGTACTCCAGAGCGTGAAGATACTTGACACAGTCAAAAAACTATAGTTACTCCCGAAACTTAGTTGCCTTCAATTAACTCGTGGAATCCTACGTCCATACATCATTACAATAGGGATTGTTATTTATCTCTTATATTTTATAAGACCATTATCATATAAGAAACGACGATCTGAACCGGCAAACGAAAATATCAATCTACAAGGACCTCGGTTCAACGCCCGGGTCGTTAACAACTTTAAACACTCCTGGTGTATTCATTTCTCTTTACAACATCTTACGAGACGGTTTCTGGCCACTCTCACTCTAAGAAAGCTAGACCCTTATACTCGGGCGCGATTTATGACACGTAGGGTGACGGTGACTCCGTGTCTAACCCACGTTAATAGCTTATTTCCAAGGCTTTCAAAACAGACCTTCACATTATATTCAGTTCTGGGGAGAGACCGGGCTTTACTGTACCGTACTCATTCAAACTACTATTCCTTTGGTTCAAAGACCACCTTCGTAACCTTGGCATTTATTAATTATGAGAGGGTCCTCATTGATTGGGAAGATTAATACACATTCAACGACGAAGAATTAAGGGGCTTTTATCATAAGAAGATTCTGCATTCGAATCTCTTCACGTGCCTCGGGAACCATTCCCTTACAGAGGACTTATACAAAATGCGATTTAAAGTCGGCCGTGGCCCATATGACATACGCTCAATAATACCATATATTAGCTCCCTTTCAAATACATACACAATGCCTCGTGATACTACGTCACAAATAGAGGACTTATACAATTATCAATTCACTGCAATCAACTACCCTCCATAAGTAATTTACCAAGTATTTTAACCTCTACGCGTTCCTAGCGTGACATTTTAATATTATTGGCGCTCTTTTGCGCTATACATTATTTTAAGCCAAATTGTCTTCCCAAGAACTGATAAATCTCATTAGTAACAATTCACATTATTTTATTCTTATATTTATCTTTTCCGTTGCCGATAAATCGCTCCCTTTTTAAAATATTCCATTGAACATCATATCTTACACATACATTAAGGCTTTAACGCTCTTATGTTCACATCAATTTATTTGATCTTTATTTAATATTTCCATATTTAATTATTTTTATTACCTTTATTCTTTACACAAGCTCAAAAGCTATTTCTTTCATATTTCAACTTTACTTTATTTGAATATCTTTCATGATAATTACTGATATTTCGCTTGCTCTTATGACATTTGTTAAATACATTAACATTTTATTCCCTTATTTCCTCTACGGGATTTATTCTTTACATAATCATTTATAATTTCTCAAATTTCTATTATTGTTCAGACCGCGTTCTTGTTTATTCAGTATTTATTTATTAAAACACATCCCTTTTACTCAAAAACTCCGGTGGATTTGTACACAACCAATTTCTGACACCAAAATAGAATGAAGTTCAGTACTCACATGTTTTTAAGATCGTCCCATGATCTTTATTCTTGTGCGGTGCTTCATTTTTGGGCCCACTTTGAACTTTTTACTCCATATTAAAGGAATTCATCTTATGTATAAACACTTTTTGACATATATTTAAAACACTTAATACTGACGACATTTTTATACACTGATGTGTCCCTTTTGAACACATAATAAACACTACAAATATTAATTTAACACACAATCTGGATAATTTTTACACTTCACAATTCTTGATCACTAGGCCGTATTTCTGAGCCTATCACACGTGACCTTCTTAATTTCCCGTTTCCAAGGGTGAAATTTATTCGATGTCGGCTTCCTATCCTGCAGAATATGAAAGTCTCGAAACATCTATTGTTCCCTGGAACCCAAATTCTTCTACTCCTATCCTGGATGACCGGCTATTTATCTAGCTTGAACGGCTTCTTTGTAGATCTGTTTATCGATCCTAGCGAAAGTCTATTCGGATCGAGGTCTCCTCAATGACCTATAGATTTAGTTTATAGCAGCTAGTACTTCTCGATTCTAGTACTTTTAGAATAGTTCGCCTGCTTTCTGGAGATAATGTTTATAGTCTCCTATCTTCTTTATTTGATCGGTTCTAACACTCCTACGTTTCTGATGTACGTTCCGAACCTTATTCTGTTCTTCCCTTTTTGGGTTCTTTAATTTAAATACCAGTTTATCTTTCTGGTACGGTACTTCCGTACGTTATGATCTATTCGTTCGTCTATTTAACGACCTATCGCCTTTAAGTCCGACGTTCGCAGCCTGCTCTGACTAATATCATACGAACTTTCACTATAACTTGTATACAGTCGGGCCTAAATCCTGTAACTAGGATTTTCCTACTCTTTCAATATGGCGATACTTTAAATTTTCTTCTTGACCACTCCTTATGGAGGCAAGCAAGTCGTTAATACTGCGACGCCTATGGCTATCGGATATTACTTCTGCGGTGTAACACAGCGTTTCTCCCCTCAAGGAGTACTAGTAACTTTCCTCGATGTGACGCAGAGTTACGCCCCAAACGGCTGTCTGAATACTGATGTGCTGTGATGTAGTCTTACGCCCCTCACGGGCTGTCGGAACTGCGTGCGTAGTAACACCCTCACGGGTTGTCAGAATAACTGCATTCGGTGTTTGATGTAGCCTAGTGACGTGCCCTCAGGCCGTTTGAAACTGCATGTGCTGAAGATCCAGCGTCACGTCCCCCTGGACGGATTTGTACTGCGTGATGCGTGATTATACCCCTCACGGGCTGTTCGAGACTGCATGATTGGCTTGGTGACGCCCGAAGCTTTATACTATTTCACTACAAAAAAATAAGACTCTGGCCTTTTCTGTGGTCAACTTCTAAAATAATGGTGCCACAATTATAAAAATTATACCTTCCGAAAGCTCGTCTTCTCAATGTCAAATAATCTCATTGCACCTAAGAATCGATCGTGCAATTCGGAGATATTAATTAATTTCTCGTCCTCAGATGTGTGGGTGTTGCATTTCTTTTGCTCTCTCCCCTCCACACAGGCCTTGGTACTTCCCCAATGACGTCGTCTTGCGTTGGCAGTTTTTTTCTGCGCAATTATTAAATGGTTTCTCTTTACTGAAAAATCTCTCATTCAAAATGATTCACTGTACTGTACTTGTTTACTCATTATTATACTTGTAAATGGGTTAAATTTAATTATTCCTCTCCTGGCGCATATGCGATGTTGTCATTTTCCAGCAACGTCAGCTTGAATTCCGATTCAGGTCTCCTTGTCTAATCCTGGGAAATTTCCACTCGGTTATTAATACTCGTGACTCGCTCCCTTCAGAATGTCAAGAGGGATGATATCATCCTCTCGAACACCTGGTCCTCGTTAGTTGCACAACCTTATACTGGCCTCCTAGCTTGATCTTTCTTTAAAGTACATTAGAAACTGTACGTTTCTTTGACTTCTTCCTCAAATGCATGGATTCGCACTCCTTGGACCCTATAGCATATGGGTTCACTGTGGCAAGTCCATGGAGAATGTCCCCAAATACCGCGGCATTAAATTGGTGAATGTCTGGGAGGGGCAGTGGGGTGCCCGGCGGTACATTGCCAAGCCAAATTTCAAATCGATCAAAATTATCGATGAGGATTTGGCCACTATTGAAATGAGTAGGACCAGCGTGACCATGGAAAAGCCCATTTACTTGGGCCAAGTCATTTTAGACTTTTCTAAATCAGTCATGTATCGATTCCACTATGAGTTTGCCAAACGCCATTTTGAGGACGTATCTCTTTTGTATATGGATACGGACTCATTCATTTACCACATTCGCCACTGCAACCCCTATGACGTCATGAGGCAGCATAGTGACTGGTTCGACACCTCTTCGTATAGTGTTGACAACATGCTTCAGCTGCCCATAAAAAACAGGAAGGAAATGGGCGTTTTAAAAGATGAATGCGGTGATTCCTATATGATGGAATTCGTAGGTTTGGCCTCTAAAATGTGTGCTTATCGCACACTAGACTGTAAGGAAGCCAAAAGAGCAAACGGTGTAGGTAGGGCAGTGGTAAAATCGCTACGTGTAGACGATTACTTAGCGGTTTTACGCACTGGCAAAGCTATGTCCCATACACAGTGCAGGATACAATCCAACAACCATCATTTGTATTTTGTGGAACAGAGAGAACGCACCCTCACCTCCATGGATAACAAACGTGTGTGGGCTGATGACCTGCTCACCAGCCTGCCCTGGGGTTATGACCGCAAGGAGGAGGAGGTGTGATTTTTCTGTTTGTTCGTTTAGGGACATGGCTTTTTTTAACTCGTTGATTTAGTATTTTGTATGTTGTAAATATTGTTTTTTGTCATAGTAAATAGTAGATTTTGTAAGCGGTGGCAACCCACTTGGACCTTTGCTCTTTAAAAAAAGTTGTAAGCAACCTTATTTTAATTTTAAGTTTAACAGAATTGAGCATTGGAAAATGGTTTGACTTTTTTAAGCTGTACAAAAGTGTTATATTTTATGTAAATATCAAATGCGTAATAGTATTTTTTAGTAACTTTAATTTTTTTGTAATCATAAATCGTAAATAGTAAACTAAAAAAGTTCTTTTGGGATAAGTGTGCATGTCGAGAATGTGCTTTCGGGAATAAATAAAGTGGTTGTGTTTGTTCCCAAAGACAGGGGTTAATGTATGAGTAGCTTGAAAGCTGATGTGTATGTATGACCAGAGCAAACACGGTGTGGTAGGGTGGTGGGTGGGGAGGGGGAAATTGTCACTTATATAGTCATTTTGTTTTGTCAATAGTTTTGTTTTCTTTGATATGTAGCGGTGAATAGACATTATTTTTGTAAAAACAGTCTTACCTGCAGTAGTCGTAGACCTCGACGTTTCTCCAATCACCCACAAACACATTGCAGCATTATCATGGTCAAGCACTTGCATCAACATCATTGACAAATCTCAACTTTCAACATACACCAAATGGAAAAATGTCAAAACAACAAAATGGAAAATCCATGCTTCGATATCACCAAAAACGCAAAACTTAAAACGCACATTTTTTAAAACTGGAAATGGCTATGTGTCAAGTATAAAAATTGAAAAAACATGAAACGAACATTGTTTAAAAAGTGTAATCAACAAAATGGAAAATCCATATCATCAAAAACACAAAACTTGAAACAGACATTTTTAAAATACTGTAAATTGAAAATTGGCAAATGGCAATGTGTGAAAATGTGAAAATGAAAAATCAGCCCATCGACATCATAATTTTTTAAATAAAAGAATAAAAAAACATCGTGCATTGGTAAACCTTTGTTTTTATTTCATAGTGATAGTGGATTGACAAAAGGAAATAGAATACAAACAAATCCCAATTCCTCACTCCTCAATTCCTTAATGTTTATGTCCACGCATTATCAACTTTCCTTTCATAGCACTCATCACAATCAGGGCAGCCATCCTTTCACCCACTGAGACATCACAGGATGTGAAACGTTGTTTAGTTTTTTCAATAATAATTTATCAGCAACATGTCTTAAACCAGGATAACTATGGCATGCTTGATCCAAAAATTAATGGGTTCATCACCACGCTGCAAACGTTTTTCAAGATGAGATCCAGGGCCACAAAACGATAACCTGGGAGATGGATTTCGAAAGGTAAGTATTCAATCACTTTGTCAATGACGCCATTGCCAGTACAGGTCTGGCATATCCTTTTCCATGGATGGTAAAAAGGTTTGGACTTCCTCCTCCTCTGTGGACGATGTTTGTGTTTGTTGTTGTTGCTGCTTTATCTCGCCATGACACCCGTGGAATGATTCAACAAAGTCTTTACACGGACTTTTATGACCGTGATACAGTTTCACTAGCTGACAAGTCGCGCACTGACGCATAGATGGTATTTTTGTCATGGTCACTTGCTTATGATGATCGTAATCCGTTCAGGGTTGCAATTCACTCAATACAGTGTCTTGAGTCCATGATTTTGGTACATGTTGCGGCCACATAATATATGAACGACTTGGGCAGCGCCAAGAGTTCCTCTTTGGTAAAACTGTCTAGTTTCTTTTTGCACACAAAGAACTTGCCAATGGCTTTGTCCGTAGCATTGCCTTTCTCCATGGTATCACGTTCTGTAGATGTTTACACGTTGCTTGTAGAAATCTCACTGGCGTCATTCACAGGTAAATCTTGAGTTATAATTTTGTTCAACAAATCCCATCAGGCATGAGTGGTTAACCAATGAAAGAGATGCCACGCATGCGCTAGGGCTGTATGGGTAATGTTTCCACAGGAACAAGTATCCAAGAGCGTTTGCAGGGATGGGCAGCCCAAGTCCATGAGGTCGATACAATGACAGTAAGACGCCAAAAATGGTTGCAACCATTCACGTTTTTCATTACCTTTCACAAATACCACATTGACCGAGGACAAGTGGGCTTTTATGACCACGTCCAAATATTTATAGGGAATGGTTCCTTGATTCCAGTCTAGTTGCCTACGATTTTCAATCCACTGGGTTTGTTTAAGGTCTTTTTCACACAACAAATCAAAAGCATGGGGCAATCGATAATGGCCACTTGTTTAAATATAAATTTGTTGTCACCAATTTTAACCCATTGGCAATCCACAATGAGTGTGCGCAACATGTTGCCGCTTGCCAGGACCAAGTTCAACTGACGACTGACTAACCATTGGCCAATAAGGTGTGGTCATGACATGGACTTACCTACCATGCTAGTTTGAAAAAAACAAATTGAGGTTACGGTAAGACAGGGGGCATGAAAAAATACGAATTTAAGAATTACATCATTTTATTATCATAACACGTCTTACAGGCGTTTGTCATTTTGGGATAAGGACGATACCAACTGATACAACAGTATAGTCTCTTGTGTTTGTAACGTCCATAACACCGATGATGTCCCAATGTCTATAACCTAGGCGTTTTTGAAGGTGAGCTGCTCACCGAAGCACCGTTGACACCATACAGTCCACACGTATCGTAACTTGTTTTTTCAATACCCAGAGGCACGAGTGAGGGGTAGCTTGAATGACAGGATATATTTCCCACCTCCATTCTGCACAGGTAGGGGCAAGCAGGTGACCAGCGCTGATGTTCCTGCATGGGTTCATCGCTCTCTTGCCATTGGTCTATGATGATGGGACAAAAGGCACATTTCACTTCATCTCTTGTTTTTAAATAGTAGAATCCAGCGGCCGCCAAGGCTTGTGGGTTTTTGAATGGCACTGGCCATGTTGCAAAAGTCTTGAAACGTTGTTCCTCAGAGTTTAAATTCATGGATGTGACTTCTCTTGATGCTTTAAAGCAAGACATGACTGAGCGGCTTGACGTGGGTTGACCTGTTATTTATACACTCGTCACTTGGTTGGACAGTGGATAATAGTTGACTTGTTTGTGATGAATAATCAAACAGTAGGCTGTCGTATTGGCTGGTACATTGTCATGCGTTTCAAAATCTAGTCGAATGTTAATATTGGATGGCTTGACAGACTCTTCCAGGTAAGAACAGTCAAAGGAAATCAGTGGCGCCCTTGCCTTAAACGCTTGGGGTAGCAGCATGGGGCCGTTCTCTTTTTGATAATACGACCATCGAAATTTAGAAAACAAGTCGTACAGGGGGGCCAAAATAATTTTTTGAAAAATCTAAATCCAGTCCTTCATAGGGAAACACAACTCAGTTGAGGAAAGGACGTGCATTTCTCATTTGCAGGTGATCAAATTGCGTGGCATCTTTGGCTTGTTGATACTTGCGATTTGTTTGAAAACCCACGATCGTGTAGAGATGTCTCTCTGTATAGCGGGCTGTTTTTACATACCAACTGTGTGTGTTGGTGGTGGGCAAGAGCGGATACTCATGGAGTGCCCAGCTTCTATATTCCATGGATAGAGGCATATCTCTACCATCTTGAGTATGTCCATTTTTTGCTATCGTCAAGGGTCACATGGGGCACTTTCCATAGCAAGCGTTGTAGTTGAATTTTTAAATCTATGGGGGCATTGTCGGCTCCCTTGAGTGTATTATTTTCACTCCTGTCTCTCACCAGATAAAGCACTTGCCTAGCGTTGACCACAATGCGCTGGCGATCTTCGGCAAAGCCTAAAATCAGTTTAAGAGGTAAATATCCAGTAAAGGTCCCATCGGTGCATCCAGTCATTGGTCGAGTCAGGGCACCATCCCGCCATGCAAAGTGTTTTACCTTCTTCCTCACTATAAGAGAGGTATAGTTTCATGACACTGGAAATGCCCACATTTCGAGTGCTATCCACCACGATATCGTTAATGACATACCGCACCTCAGAAAACAGAAAGGCCAAACCATGGTTGGCTAACTTGAATGTGGTGGGTGTAGAGCCATCGGCTTTGGTGAGCCTACCTTCAATCTGAATGACACTTTCATGCGGTAGGGTGTAAATATGTTGGTTGTTGATAACAAATTGAATTTCATCATTGTTAATGAGTCCAGTTGTTTGAGCTTGATAGGAATGGAGATCAATTCTTACCACTCCTGGTTGCTCCTCGATGCGGTTCGCTACCACTAGGATAGAATTCATCATGGAGGTTGACGTGGTAACCCAAATGCTGTAAAATCTGCTTGTCTTGAGATGTTCACCTGGCAAACAACTAACACCATTCCTAGACGGTGTTGTTGCTTTATATACAAACTTCATAGTGGCTTTAGCACCAACTTGTAAGTCACTGGTGTGGTAGAATCTAGATCAATGAGTTGTTGATCTCTATTGATCAGTCTTAAGGTTATATTACTTATACATTCGACTGCCACAGAACGAAAAAGCACCACTGTAGGGTTTTCACGAATAATACAGCCATTGGGCGAAGTCACAATAAAGTCATAAAGCGAATGCGATGAATCTTGATTAGTGTACACTTGGCTAATAATATTACACGTCGCCGACACATGATGGTCCTCAATGAATATCACCTCATGGTCTGATTGAAGTTTTTTGTTGAGCTCCAACATGCGTGGTTTAAATCCTAGTAATGGGCCAATGGAATCCGGGCGTGTTTTAAAGTCAATTTTGAATGTGGAGGAAATACTGCCGCGATGAGTGTTGGTATTTCCTACAAGTTCAAACTTGCGCGTTCCATCGAGAAATTACTTTAAACCATATTGATTGATCAACACCACATAAATGTGTTCATAAATATCATCGATCGTGTATCGACCAGAGTTCAGGGTGAGCAAAAAATCATCATAGTAAAACTTGTTGTTCACATTTTCACGTATGTTGTATATTCGATTGTACGTTTCAGAAGAAACAAGTCCCAAACCATAAGGTCTTTCACTCAATTCGATAGGCGGGTAAAAGTCTAGGCTGACTTCGGGTCCACGTCCATGCAGTGTAAACGTCTTACTTTCTGCCGACATACTGTTGACGTTTTTGCATATGTTGAGTCTTATATAAAATAAAATAAAAGACAAACGTCCACACTGTTGGCTGTTAAACGTTTGCTCACGTTTCACATTATGATATATCTTGATCCTCTTTCCGAAATAGGTCACTAGTTCCATGGGCGGAGGCAAATTCCCTAAACTGTCAAAGTACCATACGGTGGATCCCTCTTTGACATAAGCTACATAATGCGTTCCTGGTCCTCGGTGCTCATCCAAATTGACAACAGCACATTCCTGTTTCCAGGGTGTAATAAATATGAACACTTTGATAGACCAGTTTGTTAGGTTTTATTAATCTTAACTTAACTCATACCGGTACACGATGCGTATCAGACATCTACCAAAGAATACAGAAGAAACAAAGACAATTAACTATGGCTGATAAATAGAGATCAAGGAGTCTATAAAAAGGAAAAGCCATATCATTCACCCCCACCTAACTGATAAGTATAGGCCTTGAGGTAAGGGGGAGGGCGACGGATTCTAGTGCTCCGCCTAGGTTGTTGGCCCGGAGGAAGTGTAACTGGACTCTCTGTCGACCCCTGAGATTCTGGAAAAGTCAGGAATCTGGTGCTTAGCCTAGTTGCTGGTCAGGAGGAGAAGTCGCAACTGGACTTCCTAACGACCTCTGGGATCTGGAGAAGTCAGGACGTGGGGAACCAGAGTCGAAGATTCCGATGGTTGAGGAGGAACCATTGATGTTGAAGGCCAGTGATGTCCAAGAGATCCGTTGGAATGCTGCTCTTCTGTTACCTCCCTTTCTTCTTCCCATTCTTGAGACATGTTGCCTGGAGAAGGTACTGGAGCCAAGTCTCTAGTAGAAACGGTAGTCTCCCGTCCATCAGCAAGTTGTATGTGAGCGTGCTCGGGGTTCGCTTCAACAAGAGTGACCTCTTGGACAAATGGCCCATACTTTGAATGCCTGGTATGATTCCGCAGAAATACAGGTCCTGGAGTCAATAACCATGAAGGGGTTGCTTGTCCGTAAGTCGATCTCCATTGGTGTTTAAACATACGCTCATGGGGAGTTTCGTTTTTTGCGGTACAAAGTAATGACCTGATAGAATCGAGGGTATCATCTAAAACTTTTTCCCACTGTCGGATATCCAATTGTCTTGATTTTATGGCAAGCTGTATAGTTTCCCAGACAATGCCTACGTATTTTTCTGCCTGACCATTGCCTCAGGGATTATACGGTGTCGTTCTGCTCGTCGCTACCCCAACAGTCGTGAGATATGACTTCAATTCTTGGGACATGAAGGCAGAACCTCGATCGGAATGAATATAGGAAGGGAATCCAAACATTGAAAGAAGGATTTTCAGTTTTGATATAACGGTGGAGGAAGTAACATCCGTACAGGGAAAAGCAAAAGATATCTGGAATATTCATCTACTAAGATGAGGAGGTATCGGTTTCTGGAAGTGGATGGAAGAGGTCCCTTGAAATCCATGTTTATTCGTTCAAATGGATGGATAGCTTTGATGAGACTTCCCTCGTGTTGGATAAATCTGGGTTTTAGCTCAGCACAGACCTTACACGTTGAACAAACCTTCTTTACATCCTCCAACGAATAGGGTGAATTCTTTGACTTAACGAAGTGATTCATTCTCGTCAATCCCTGATGACATAAGGCTTCATGAATGTTCTTAAGTCGTAATCCATAGCACTGGGTAGCCGAACAGATTCTGGATAAAGCATCAGCTGCTTCGATGTGTTGTCCAGGTCTGTAGATGATTTCATAGTCAAAACATGAAAGTTCCAATCTCCAACGCAGCATCTTCTCATTCTTTACCTTGCCATGACTCCTGCTGTCGAACATGAAGGCCACTGACTTCTGATCGGTGATGAGTCGGAAATGTCTTCCTAGTAAATAATGCCTCCATTTCTTGACAGCTTCGATAATAGCCTGAGCTTCCTTCTCCACAGATGAATGTCTTTCTTCTGACTTGTTGAGGGTTTGTGAAAAAAAAAAGCTACAGGCCGCCCATTTTGTGACAGAATAGAATAGAATAGAATGTTCTGAAGCATCAGTCTCCACGGTGAACATAACCTTCTCATCTATGGCTGAGACGAGTGCGTGTTCCACATCTTCTTTCAGAGTATTGAACGCTCCAACAGCCTTTTCGTTTAATGGAAAGTGACCTCTCGAAAGGATATGTATTTTCTGTGAAAATCTGGGAATGAAATTTGAAAAATGTGCGAACATGCCCATTGCTCTTCGGAGAGAAGCAGTATCAGATGGAACTGGAAGTTCTCTCAAGGATGTGAGTCTGTCAGGATCTGGACGAATTTCATGATTGGAGATTATATAACCCAACAGCTTTATTGTACGAGCTGAGAAGACACTCTTCATATCATTAATTGTCAAGTGATACTTTTCTACGGCTTTTAGGAACTCCTTCAGATTCATTTCATGTTCTTACTGATTCTTGCCTCCTACTATGACATCATCTAGGCAAGCTGCTACCCCAGTGATTTCCTCTTTCTGGATGATCGAATCGATAGTCCTTTGGAAACAGGGCACACCATTATTTGGACCAAATGGAATTCGTTTTTACTGCCAAATTTTGCCACTAGCTTCAAATGCTGTGTACGGACGGTCCTCTTCGCAGATAAGAATTTGATTATAGGCGCCCTTTAAGTCGATAGCACTGAACACTTCATAATTTGCCACTTTGTTTACGATATCCTCAATGCGTGGAAGTGGATATGCATCTAGTTGGGTGTACTGATTTACTCTCCGAGAATAATCTACTACCATGCGGCGCTTGTCGTTCTCGGTGTGGGTAACAAGAACCTGTGCACGCCATGGAGAAAAGCTTTCTTCTATGACATCTTCCTTTAAGAGCCGTTGAATTTCTTGATCAATGAACTTGGCATCTGAAGCTGTGTGACGTCGAGATTTAACAGCGATTGGTTTACAGTCTGGAGGAATGTTACGAAAAATTTGGACAGGTTCTACATTAGCCACTGTCAATCCGCAGATATTCAACGGTTCTTTGCTGCCACCAAACTTTATTTCTATGGATGAATGGCGACCAAGAATGTCGTGACCCAAAATAACGTCCGAGCATAGATCTGTCAGTATATTTAGCTGAACGACTTCATATACATGGTCCTTGACTTTTAGATTGACTGAGCAAACTCCCTTAACAGATGAGCTAAGAGATGTTGAGGCCATTGTTACTGTGAAACTACTAGGAAACACGGAGAGCCGGAGCTTCCAGACCAACCTCTCCGAAATAAAACTTGTAGAACTACCAGAGCATTCGCGTTCGTTCCATTTAAGTGAATGGGAATTATTGCCTTTGCCAGACAAGATGGTGTGGAAGAGGCAGAAGATAAGACTGCAATATGGCAATGGTATGATTTTTGGGAACTATTCTGTTTGGCACTTCTACAAACTTTGGCATAGTGATCAGTTTTCGAGCATGCACGACGAATAGCTTCCCTTGCTGGGCATTCATTCCTCTTGTGATAGGCAAGTCCACAAAAATAGCACTTCCTGTTTGTCACTGCAACAACTTCACACGAGGCTTCACTATTCCCTGAGCAGCTGTCACGGCTGGCATAAGTAATTGGGGGTGGTCTGGGTGAACTAGCACGACGGTTCTGAACAGCACTGACTGAAACACTTGATACTGAAGGGACTGTCCCATCGCTGACTCAAAAGCCTTTGCCTTTATTGAAGCCTCCTCAAGAGTGAGGTTAAGATTTTCTAATAGTTTCTGACGAATATTGGAGTTAAGAAGACCGGCTATGAAAGCGTCGCGAATACAATCATCTCTATTTACTTCCGCTGTGACAGCCTTAAAGTAACAATCTTTGCTCAGAAGCTTCAAAGATTCTATATATCTCTACACTGTTTCTCCAACTAGCTGCTTTCTGGTTGCTAATTTGTGACGCGCAAATATTTCGTTCACCGGTTTTGTAAACGTGCTAACCAAAATGCTTATTGCGTCATTGAACGTTTTAGCTTCATTGAAATATTCGTATACTGAAGGTGAGACATGATTTATCAGGATTCTTAATTTGCCGGCGTCACTTGCTTGGTAAGACACTATGAAGTTCCTGAACGTGCTGTACCAGTGATTCCATTCTTGTTGTGCGTTGCTAGATTCTGGGTCGATGTTCAGACGCTAGGGTCTTAGTAGACGATCCATACTTAGTTAAGATTAATAAATTGTAATAAATATGAACACTTTGATAAACCTGTTTGTTAGGTTTTTTTAAATCTTAACTTATCTCATACCGGTACACGATGCGTATCAGACATCTACCAAAGAATACCGAAGAAACAAAGACAATTAACTATGGCTGATCCATAGAGATCAAGGAGTCTATAAAAAGGAAAAGCCATATCACAGGGTCGTGGAGGTAATTGGTTTCGCATAAACACACCTTGAAAATGAGAAAGCTTTAGTTGTTTAGCATAGCTTTCCACTTGTTCATGCGTCAAGGCATGTCTTGCTATGGCTGAGGTTATTTTTAGCCTACTTTTCACATTTTGCAAAAATGAGGAAAAAGTAGACTTATGAGATCGATCCGGGAAAATGTGTGTCTGTCTGTCTGTCTGGCTGTGCGTGTGTCCCCCCTATCAACTCCTAAACGGCTGCAACTATCGAAACCAAATTTAGTAAGAGTAAAGATCTATATCTGAATATCTCACGGCCATATTTGAAATTGACGTCAGTGCAACCAACTGCTGAAAAATCACAATTGAAATTTGAGCTCTATGTTGGATATCTCAGAAGTTATGCATGCGAACCATTCAAAAATTGGCACAAATATAGATAATAAGATTCCAGATTAATTTTCTGAAGTCCATACATGCCAGTGTTGCCAACATGATTCTAAGCCTGCCGTTAAGTCCAATTTCTAAATGCATGTAACTTCTATATTAAGGATTGGATTTCAACCAAATTTCGTATGTACTATGTGTATTACAACACATATGACTGTGCATGTTCTAGAGAACCACCAGGGCTGCCAACTGTTAATAAATGCTCTCACTATGTTACATACATACATACATGGTTTATTTGCAAATGTGGACACTGTCCATGGTGGCAAATTACAATAAATACACAAAACAATTCACAACCACAAAAAATTTAGAAAATTAGAACTAATTAGAAAATAAGTAATAGTTGCTAAGAGAAGAAACCGGTAATCGTAAAAATAATCATTCTAATAACAGAAATAAACATAAAATACTAAACATTTACACTTTCTTTCATTGCTTCAACTTATGCACCGTTCATCACTGCCTCTTAATCTGGTGCTTTTTCACCAACTCCTTAAATTTACCAACATCAGAAGGCAAAGGGCTGAAAATGCCCCCTGGCAAACTGTTCCATTCTATTTCCCCCCTCCCAATGAACGAATATTTGCCCCAGTTACTTTTCCACTGACTTAATTTCAATTTACAACAATGACTGTATCTGCCCATATATGAACTTTCCTTTCCCAATCTCTCATGAATATCTTCCCATGCAATTTCCCCCTTATAAGCTAAGAAAATACCCCCTAGTCTTGCTCTTGAACGCCTATCAGCCAGACTTTCCCATCCCAAATCCTGTATCATCCTACTCACACTACTCGTCGATCTGTGGTCCTCCATTACATACCTGGCGGCCTTCCTTTGCACTCCTTCCAATTCCTTTATTAAATACATTTGGTATGGATCCCACACTCCCCCAGCATATTCCAGCAGAAGACGGACTAGGGACATGTATGCCCTTTCCCTAATCTCTCTGCCAGCGCCTTTAAAGACTCGCATAACCATATGTAGTGACTTGTATGCTTTCTTTACTATTTCCCTTATGTGCTTACCCCAGTGAAAATTCCCACCCCCCACAGTTACACCTAAATACCTACATTCGTCCCCGAATACAACTTTATTTTCCCCCACTGAATATTCAAAAACAATATGATTCCTTTTGTTAACAAATCTCACTGCCTGACGTTTCTTTGAATTTATCATCATATCACTTTTATCCGCCCAGCTTTGTATGTCCGTCAAGTCCCTCTGCAATATGCCGCAGTCATCCGGGTGATCTATCCTCCTGTATACTACTATATCATCAGCAAATAATCTTATCTGGGATGATATTTTAACTCCTATGTCGTTTATGTAAATGAGAAATAGTAAAGGACCCAATTTACTCCCCTGATGTACCCCCCTCCCCACCCTAGACTGTTCTGACACTGAACCACCAACCCTTACCCTCTGACTTCTCCCCTCCAAAAATGATCTCACCCATTGAACTACTCTCCTGTCCAATCCTATAGCCTCCATTTTCCTTAACAGAATACCATGATTGACCCTATCAAAAGCCTTTGATAGGTCAACTGCAATGCAGTCAACTTGACCTCTGTTATCCAAGGCCTCACTGATATCCTGCTGAAAGCCTGCTAGCTGCGATTCACACGAAAATCCCTTTCTGAAACCATGCTGTTTATTTCCCAACCACCTACTACTCCCTAAGCATTCCCTTATGTATTCATTCATAATTCCCTCAAAAATTTTGCATATAATACATGTTAGACTGACAGGTCTGTAGCTATCACTATCCCCCCTTCCCCCTCTCCCTTTATATACCGGAACTACCAGAGCCTGTTTCCAGTCCTCAGGCACTACCCCATTATTTAGACAAAAGTCAAACAGAAATCTTAAATAAGGCACAATGTTCCATCCCATAACCTTTAACAATTCCCCATTTATCCCATCTACCCCGGCTGATTTTCTTGACCCTAATCCCCGTATTGCATTATAGATATCCTTATTTACATAGCTTAATTTCTTACCCTCCTCAATACCCTGCTCTCCTCCCTGATCCACATTTCCCTCCCCTGTAATTCCTACCACCTTACCATATACCTTATTAAATGACTCAGCCTTCTGCCCATCTTCCACCAGCAGCGTTCCATCTTCTCCCTCGATATCAGGTATGCGGCCTTGAACCCCTCTTACTCTCCTGAAATAGACATACATATTCCTCCACCGTTCCTTGAAAGTCGTCCCCCCGCCAACTAGCCTACCCATAAAATGTTTCTTTGCTACTATCTTAGCCCTAACCAGTTCCCTCCTCAACCTATTTAATTCTATTCGGTGGCCTATCCCCTTCCTAATCTTATTGCTTTCTAATCTACATTTCTTCTTTAATCTTCTTATCTCCTTATTGTAATAAAGTGGATCAGTAGTCGCCCCTACTTTTTTAAATGGCACATGTAATTTTTCACAATCCATAATTATTGTTTTCAAACCAGCCCACAGTCTATCTACATCTAGTCCCCTCTCTATCCACTGATTGAAATTTCCAGCTAAGTAACTACCAATCATTTCCTTATTAGCTTTGTAGTACTGTTTCACCAATCTTGTCTCCCTCTTGACCTGCCTCTCAATGCTCAACTTTACCTCTACTAAAACAGCCTTGTGGTCACATATCCCTTCAATTATCTCTGATTTGACCCAAATATCCTCAGGCTTTATCAAAAACACATCCAATAAGCTGTTCCCCCTAGTGCATCCCTCAATAACTTGAACAAAGCCCCCCTCCCATATGATTTTGTTGGCCAGCGATTGGTAATGTTCTTGAGAGTCAGCCCTACCCTCCCAGTCCACTCCTGGCATATTAAAATCACCCCCTACAATTATATTTCTTCCTGCCCTGTCAGCCTCCATAGCATAATTTACTAAAGTTGTTCCTAAATTGACATCCCTTTCCCCCCTTCCTGTTCTATATACACCCAAAATGTCTACCATATCTTTAAAACCAACCCTAACCCCCAGAATCTCATTTTCCTCATCCGTAAAAACTAGGCGACTCCTAAATATATCCTTAACTAATATAAAAACCCCACCCCCCGTGCTTCCCCTATCCCTCCTGTATATCCTATAACCCATAGGAAATACCTCTCCTTCGACAACATTATCCACTAGCCATGACTCAACACCGATTATAACATCTGGATCATATATTTCCACCATGGTTCCAAATGTTATGCCTTTTCTGACTACACTACGACAGTTTACCAGAAGGCATCTCAATCCTCCTTCATATTCTTCACAAAAATGAGATTGCTCACCTCTTACATACCTAATCTGTTTTTTTTTGCAAGCTCTTTACCATTCGTTCAAAGAGTTGCCCTAATTTTACAGAGCCCCTTCTATTTAAATGTAGGTCATCCCACCCCAAGTCACAGTCTTGAACCCATACCCCTGAATTAACAAATATCGCCCCCTCTTCTCCACACACCCAGCCAAGTACCCCATTCACTCCATCAATATATCGTGGATCTACATCCCTTCTATGCAGTATGCCGCTTACAATAATGGACGTTTCAGGATATTTCCTCCTACATGTCCTGATCAAATTTGTCATGTCATTTCCAATTGTGTCTGGCGTACCACTGCTTCTAACATCGTTTGTGCCTACATGAATGACCATCGATGCTTCATTACGTTCTCCGTCCATGGATTCCACTTGCTTTCTGAGCTGCCCCGTACGTATTCCAGGGAAACAAATTACGTCGGCTTTTTCTACTCGAAGCCGTCTGATTATCGAGTCTCCAACAATGATCGATACAGGTCCCTCTTCTGTTCGCCCGCAATGGTCGTTTGATACAACCGCATCACCAGCTTCATGAACCTTCTTCGACCGCCGTTCTCTGCCTGCCGAGTACGTCCGATTACCTGCTCAGTCAGATGGTTAACGCCCCTGTCCACAGGAACATGAACTACACTCTCCGGCGCTTGTAGCCGTTCACCTATTTTGTTGGACCCTTCCTGAAAGCACCCATCAGATGCTGCCCTCTGCACGTCAAGCACTGAACTTAAATTTAAATGTGACGATTCATATTTCGCTATTACTTCACTCATGTATTTATTTTCCTGTTTCACACGCTCTAACTCTGCCACTACATTGTCAAACTCCAATTTGAACAGCCTAAGAACCTCGTCCCGACTTTCAATTTCCTTATTCAATGCTTTGCACTCACCACACTTAAAAACACCAGGCATGGCTGCCAGGTTCTGAACGTTATTCACTTCGACAACCTTAGCGGACGATCTTGTCGTAATTTGCCCGGTATTCTTCACTCGAAGATCACAGTTCCCGCAAATGACACCATTCGGGTAGATTTTTTTACACTTCCTGCACAATAAACTATGAATTTTCGACTCACTAACCGCACATCGCTCTTGACCGTTCACGCCGCTCGCCATCTTGCTCTAAGTTTTAACCCTAATGTCAATATATCAGAAAGTATGCAAGGCATCAGCTCTAAACTTTGCACACGTATAGTACCTGACATTCTATCTTAGTTCGGTGTAACTTATATACATCCGTGCTGCCAACACGATTCTAAGCCTGCTGATAGGTCAAGTTTTTAAATGCATATAACTTCTATACTAACAAATGGATTTCAACCAAATTTCGTATGTGCTTTGTGCACCATAACAGTTATGACTCTGCGTATTCGTAAGAACCAGCAGGGCTGCCAACTGTTAATAAATGCTCTCTCTATTTGTTTAATCCTAATATCAATATATCAGAAAGTATGCAAGGCAACAGCTCTAAACTTTGCACACGTATAGTACCTGACATTCTATTTTAGTTCGGTGTAACTTATATACATCAGTGCTGCCAACACGATTCTCAGCCTGCTGATATGTCAAGTTTTTAAATGCATATAACTTCTATACTAACAAATGGATTTTAACCAAATTTCGTATGTGCTTTGTGTACCATAACAGTTATGACTCTGCGTATTCGTAAGAACCAGCAGGGCTGCCAACTGTTAATAAATGCTCTCTATATTTGTTTAATCCTAATATCAATATATCAGAAATGTATGCAAGCCATCATCTCTAATCTTTGCACACGTATAGTACCTAACTTTCTAGATTAATTTGGAGTATATAATATACCTCAGTGCTGCCAACATGAGTCTAAGCTTTCTGATAGTTTCAATTTTTAATTACATGTAACTTGTATAAAAACAATCATTACCAATTGGCACTATAATAGATGGTAATATTTCAGATTAATTCTGAGCATCACGTACGTGACATTGTTCCCAACATGATTTACGCACACTGATAAACCCAATATCAAACAGCATGTAACGTCCATACTATCCATTAGACTTTAACCAAATTTTGTATGTGCATTCTATACCTTAAGAATATATTCAGAGTCACCAGGGCTGCCAATTCTAATAAGATACTGTATTAGGCTGCAATATTTTAGGTGTATTTCAAACTGTAGTACTTAGAAATGTTGGTATTACCAACTTGATATCGTCATTAATGTAGATAGCTCTATATAGATTGGCATGAATCTTAAATTTTAAGAAAAGTAGGCTCCTTAGTTCTTCACGGAATTACTTGTTTATATTTCGAAATGGTGAAATCCCAAATCCTTGTTGATAAAATGCTGGCTTTAAATTGGCATTTCTAGCCCCCATAGCAATCGCTTCCATCGTTTCATTATGCCGCTGACTTTCTTTGAGTTGTTGCTTGCCCTGCTGCGCGGCTTTAATGGTTTTTGCCAGTGCACTGGCACCGCCCAAAAGTGAACCCAGAGCAGCCAAACTGGCAAATAAAGCAGGTAAAAATCCCGCTCGTTTGAGGACGGGAATCACTCGCCCTTGTTTTAAACCCTGTCGCTGACGTTTTGGAATTACACTTCTCTGTGTGGCTCGAAGGGCTTTTGTTATGGTCAACACATTATTTTTATTTTTTTCTTTCGCAAGGGTTTGTCCACGAATGTCTTAGGCCCAGGCTTTGCCAAGGAAAAAGTCCTTTTTTTAGTCTTTCTCCCCACATACCTTTGTTTCACCATGATGATAATCACCAACAACCTTTCACAAGAAATTTTAAGTCGCAACTAACGTCAGATTGTTATTTCATGGCTGTACCTAGTATATTCCAATTCCACATAAGTGGGAAATCTTTATGTTTTCTCCCGCTTGCTTTTCATCCCATGTCAACGTGAGATGAAAGGATAATTCGTCACCTGCATTGACCATTTCATGGTTATGGACCAACATCCTTTGACCATTTATCTTTATTTGTAAATGGTTCTCATCGGGCATCGCGTATTTCATGTGAATCATAGTGTAATCGATAGTGGTTTAAACCCGAAGCAAGCACATTGGTCAGGTGCTGGTCATGGCCTATCGGTAAATGGTTTCTGTCATTCACAGGTTTTTCATTTGTCAGATACACTAATAATACAGATGGGATGAATTTATAAAGCCTTTTCATTTCATAGGTCACGTAACGCTTGGTACAGATATCGCCTTCGTCTTGCGGGTCTTCCACGTGAATAATCCGATGTTGATTAGCGCCATAGCCATTCACTGTAAGCTGGGGCACTTTGTCATAAAACTCATACACTTTGTTATCCACATACTTTTTTGTAGTAACGTCTGTAGACACTTGAGGATGTTTTACATGGGTTAACCGCTTTCCCTTAAAGTCATAATCTCCCTGTTTTGTGCGTGGCACTACAGACCTATCCACATAGTGTTTATTAGCAGGATCTGTTTCTTGTTTAGGATCATGTATGGGGACAGACTTAGCTTTGGCCATTAACGCACGTCCAAAGACATCCATCGTCAACCTGTAGTACGAGTCTACTGTTTCTATGACAAGGCTCAGTGTCCTGTATATAGACAGCCTGCTAGCCTGTCTAAGCCTTAGTTGAAATGAAGATTATTAAGCAGCAAGAGTCATTCCCCATGGGGGACATGGTTTCCCATATCTGTCCTACATCACGTGAACAACGCCATGGTTTACTGTTTCTATCTTCCATTCGCTGCATCATTGTGGGACCTTCCGGCTGTGGAAAGACCAATCTTTTGCTAACACTCATCACAGCGCCCAATGGTCTGCGTTTTCAAAATATTTATATTTTTGCAAAATCTCTCTACCAACCCCTCTACGTGTTTCTGGATCAAGTCATGTCCGGATTACAAAAAGAGAATGTGGGTTATTTCACATTTTCCATGCAAGAAAATGTTATTTCACAGGATGAGGTAAAGCCTGATTCACTCATGATTTTCAATGATGTATCCACTGAACTTCAAGGCATCATTCAAAGCTATTTCGGCATGAGTCAACACAAACATATCGATTGCTTCTATCTTCGATAAACGTATTCTAAAATGTCCAAACAGTTGAT
This sequence comes from Meconema thalassinum, assembly GCA_946902985.2. Lineage (NCBI taxonomy): Eukaryota > Metazoa > Arthropoda > Insecta > Orthoptera > Tettigoniidae > Meconema > Meconema thalassinum. Next base: position 1,606,444,630 of record OX336388.2, on the reverse strand, counting down.
TCGTAACGATGCCAATGTCATTGTTTTATTTCGCCAGGACGAGAGGAACAGTCGTCACATTTATAATGAACATGTGAATCCGGATATGACCTTTGAAATGTTTAGTGAAATGTGTGCCAAGTGCTGGAACACTCAACGTCATGCCTGTTTAGTGATTGACAAACAAAGTGAACTCAACCAAGGACGGTATCGCTTAGGGTTTGATCATTTTATTGCTATTTAAGGCACTGTCCCATTCCCTCTCAAGTCATTTGTCAAGACACCATGGCGTTAGCAGAGAGTCAATTGAAAAAGCTTATTATTAGAGCAAAAAATACTATTCGCCAAAAGTTACGTCAATTGAAACGATCACGTGCAGATCATGCTTTGTTTATTCAACAACATTTTGCACCTCCACTAAAAGCCATGTTGAAACCCTCTTTCAAGCCATCTGACACACTGCCCACCGTTTCACAATCACGTAGACGCTGCTCGAGGACCCAGAGGAAGAGGAACAGGAACAGGAACAGGTAGATTAGACTAGTGTTAGCGAAGTTGAGAATGAGGAGGAACAAGTGTTTACGCCTCAAAAAAGGACTCACACCTTGCAGAGTTTTTGAGAAAAAAGAAATCCTTGGTCATGGTCGAAACACCTTGCCCTTCCAGATCGTCTCCGTTTTCACAGGTCTTGGCCACCCCTCAAAATAAAGCTCAACTGAAAAACATTTTAATAAGATATTATGGATCAATACTAGAACCCTATTTAACCGATGTATTTATTGGAAACACAGATACCACGTATGGTGTTCGCTATGAGGATGATAGTTTTAAAATTGGGGATTCATCCATTAAATTTGCCCGTACTAAAGCTGTCATTAAAAAAATCAACTATAAATTGACGCCAGGACTGTTAAAGCTGCTCTTCTCTCGAACACCCTCATTCCATGATTATACGTCCGAGGACCTTGGCAAATATAAATCCATTTTATTGAATACCCATGCCCTCAAAAGACAGTATTATCCCACTCAACAAGTGAATGCCACTATATCTCAAAAATATAAAACCATCATTGAAAAAATGTTTCCCACCAGTCAAAGTGGTCGTCGTAAGGTGTCCGCTTCGGGGGTGGCATTTAAACCATTAAAACCGCTCGTGGATGTTACCTACTGGCACAATCCCAATAAGCTCGTCCAGCGGCTACTGTTGTTTCATGCTTCACGTCAAGCCGGCCATACCCGTCACGATTGGGAAATTCAAGAAATTGAACAAGAACTTCGAAATGCCAAAATTATTGTTTAAGCCCTCACCCATTAAAATGGGTATTGCTCACGAGTTGCATCGCCCAGCTAGGTATCACTATCCGCGACTCAATGTGATTTCACGAGGTGTGGATGAACTTTGGCAGGCTGGCGTTAACGACGGTGTACGCTGTACATTGACCGTCATTGATGTCTATTCCAAAATGGCCTTTGTTGAACCTGTGCGTCGCAAGTCTGGTCCACTAGTCACCAAGGGCTTCCAACATATTATTCCATACTCCAAACGTCAACCCCAGTTGCTACAAACCGATCAGGGGATTGAATTTTTCAACAGGGATTTCTCCAGTTTTCTCAAATCTGAGGATATTCACCATTACACCACGTACAGCAATCTCAAAGCCAGCGTGGTCGAGCGGTTTAACCTAACATTGAAAACCCATATGTGGAAAGCGTTTACCGCTCAGGGCACTTATCGCTGGTTGGACATGTTATCAGATCTAGTGTCACGTTACAATGACACCAAACATAGTACCATTGGGACCAAGCCACGCCTCCTGACCAAAAATATTCAGCGACTGGATAAACTGTTTAACCCCATAAAAACAGCAGATCCTAAACGTCACTGACTGAAAGTTGAGGATTTTGTTCGTGTGAGCAAATTTAAGTCTGCCTTCAATAAGGGCTACACACCTCAGTGGGGGACTGAACTATTTCAAATTCGTCAAGTCAACTTGGACAGTCCAGTCGCATATTTACTCGAGGACCTCAACCATCAGCCCATAAAAGATGAGAATTTTTCTCCATGAACTTCAGAAAACAGCGTTTCCTAAACATTATCTTGTGGAAAAGGTGTTGAAACAAAAAGGAAATAAACTATATGTCAAATGGTTAGGATTTAACTCTACGTTAAATTCTTGGATCAATAAATTACATGTTGTATGAATCCATGCACCTTATTTATTTATTTATTTATTTATTTATTTATTTATTTATTTATTTATTTATTTATTTATTTATTTTATTGAATCGTGTTGTACGAGAGCTCTGTGTACGTCGCTCCACGCTTCGTGCATGTCCATACATGTTTCTCTTTCTCTCTCCACACCCGCGTCTCACTCCTTCACTCCATGTTGACTGTCAACTCGTTCAGCTATTGGCTGTCATGGGTTCTCCCACTCCTCCCCTCAACTCTCCTCCGGATCTCTGGCCCGGCCCCCTCACCACTCTGCAGTGGTCACGTGATTTCCTGTTCTCACTCTCTTTGTGTTCACCCTTTCCCCTCTCTCCCCCTTTCCTCTCTGCGGGGCCCCTGCCTGCTGCTGCTGCTGCTTGGCTCGCCTGGCTAGCCGTTATCACCTTTTTACAGAGTTGTCACATTGTTCCAACATGTTATCATATGACAGCAGTGTTGTCAGCTTGACTGGCATTCCATTCTGTTAGCCGACTAGCCATGCCTCAAGAAGATATTCTTTCCGTTCTGGCCGCCAGTCAGACATACATACAAAGCAAGTTCTGTTGTTGTTGTCAACTATAAAAGCCTTGCTTTTATTCGTCTAATACCATTATGAATTAGTCAGGTTACTGGTCAGTGTTTACTAACATGTTTTAAAGATCACGATGAGGGATTTTTTTGAAAATATTCACCTTTATTCGTTCGTCATATAGGAAAATATCAAAAAGCGCTCCCTCGCCCTGCTACCCCGTCGAAATAGCCATTTCCTGTATTCACCATGGCCAGTCATAGCCTCGTTGTAACATACGTCAAGCGCTACCGGCTCTCTGTCTACAAACACTCTTTTATTTAAAAATGCATTGTTCTTGTCCTAGAGACTTGACATTTATTTTCATGGTCGAGGGGGTCATTTATGTCAAACAAACTTATTTGTAAACTTGTTAGTTTCCAAAATAGTAAAAATTCAAAATTTAAGTGTTTTCAAAAAATCTCAAAAAATAAAAAAGTTTTATTATAAAAATAAAGGTCATAGAGACCATTCGTTTCAACTATGGCACAACATTCTATCATGTTTGGTTTTCAAACTATCGCCTACTTTCAAAAACAAAAATTTTCATTTTTTAAATATAACGAGTCGTCTATAGTAAAGAGGACGTCAGCTCGAGTCCAACGACTCCTCATTTGTTAACATCCGACCAACCGTTCGCCAATTATCGCCAATGTTCGCGAGAAAGTAGGCTATCATTTTATTCCCTCCTTCACCCTTGAAACCAGTTTTGGTTCCTCAGTCTTGCCATCGACTGTGTGCGTGGTTAATAGGGGTAGCAGCGCTTGTCAGTTCCGCCCCTTAAAACGACAGTAACTAACTAACTAACTAAAGTGTTATATCGTGGGAGATAGAAGATAAATAACAAACACTTGTTAATATAAAACAACGGTTTATTTAACACTAGTTGATACACAACGATACACAAGGTGGACTAACTTGAGCGGAACTACCGCGGAACTGACGTCTACAGTCTGCGGGTGCATATATACATAGTATATGGAATGTTCCAGATTGGAATGTTCCAATTTAGGATGTTCTGGGCATAGCAACTAGAATGTTCATGTTATCTCAGGTAAATACACAACACTTTCTAGAATGTTCATGTTAACTTAAGTAAATACACAACATTTCCTCCCTCTTTTAAATTGATGATTTAGAAAACTTGATCAGGAGAGAATCTCAATGGTGGTCGGCGCTGGCGAGTACTCCTGCGGGGAATAAAAAGGGTTTGTGAAATACGCGGTGCCCTGTCTACAGGTGTAGCTGGTGTGGCTGGTGGTGTTTGGGCTGTTGCTGGTGTCTCGGTGAAGCGAGCTCGTCTCAGGCTCGGTTTATCGATGGCTGGTTCTTGATCGTTGTTTGACTCTCGATCGTTGGTTGATTCTTGATCCAAGTTGGTTTTGCCTTTGTTGGTGCCAGCAAACGATCTGATCTGATCAATGTGGTGCTTGAATCGTTTTCCCTGGTAGTGGATCTCGTAGTGAAGGTCACCAGTGCGTTTCACAATTGTTCCAGGAAGCCACTTGTCCAGCTTGATATTGCCAAACAGGAAGTGTAGACTTTCTGTCCAGGTTCCAGAGTGCGGAATGTTGAGCTCATTTCAGCTCGTTGTTTTTCTGTAACATTTGTGTGGACGTCATCAGGTCTGGTGAAGTAGGGTCTCGTGCGGAGATCTCGTCCCATGGAAAGCTGGGCTGGAGATTGGCCAGTGGTGGAGTGTGGAGCCTTGCGGAATTGACGGAGGAACTCGTTCAGGTTGGCGCGGAGCATTCCCTTAGTTGTCTTCATCGCATAGAGGGCGTCCTTCACCGTTTTAACATAACGTTCAGCTTGGCCATTGGTTGAGGGATGGTATGGCGCTAACAACTTGTGATATTTCACACCAATGTTTCTTAGGAAGGTCTTGAACTCATCTGAGATGAATTGTCGACCGTTGTCCGAGACGACAGTGACTGGCACGCCATAGGTCGTGAACAGGTCATCCATGATGGAAATTGTTGCGGCTGATGTTGTTGATGTAATGAGTTTGACCTCGAGCACTTGCTGTATCACGGTCGACTCTAGAAAGGTCGGAAGGTTCGACCTGACAACACTAGCTATGGTTGTTGTCAGTCATACTTCGTCGCGAGCGCATGAACAGCTGTTTGCTAGCGAGGGAGGCGACAAAAACTACTGAATTAATACAGTATTGGACAAACATATGTATATGTTTAGCAAAACATCTGTTTAATTTTACTTACATATGGCCAGTGTTACAATCGGAAATAAGTGAATAACGTGCACATGATCATGAAAAGTTGTTATAAGAGCCAGGCAGCTGATATTAGGCGTGAATTACGCGGAAATAATTTACCAACATAAATGTGTTTAGCAAAATAAAGAAAATTCTTTTAGGCTTCTTTTCATATTTTACTACTCTGAAGTACGGTAATAAAATAAATTGGCGGTGTTATAATAATAATAATAATAATAATAATAATAATAATAATAATAATAATAATAATATGGAGTAAGTAGATGCAATTGAGGTTTGTGTGATGCAAAAATGTAGGCTATCTCCCATAACATCTTTATACTGTAGGCCTATAAACCCTCAATTCCACCACACGTGTATGTATGTAGATAATTTACTACCATTATAGAAATTCTCTGTTGCTGCTGGTATTTCATAAATGTATCAGATACTTCTGTTTCCTTCCTAAAGTATCTGCAACTTCCTCTTCCCATAACCAAGTTTGCTGACATCACTAGTGCCATTCCTTGCCTGTGAATAATTGTTTAGCAATACATTGGCAATAACTGAAAGTATGTTTTCACTTATTAGGAGACTAATTTCCACTCCACAAAGGCACACATCATTTGGAAAACCAGTATCACCAACAAAATTGTTTTAGACACAACTACTAGCTCCCTCTTTTGATTTTGACACTTAAAGAACCTGTCTTCATTATTATCACCATTGGAGATCAATGCACTTAGGACACAGCTAGCAGTGTCAGCAATGTGGTACACTAGGTCTGATGGAACAATGAGACCACCTCGGTTAAGGGTGTCAATGTAAGGATCATTGGTAGAGACCTCTTTTCCTACTAAACAACCAACACAAAGTGAACATTCTAGCTTTGGGGAGAACTGGAAAGCAGCATAACCTGATATACAGTATACAGAAGACAGGGAGAGTCAACTTGAAAGTCAAAAATATTTGTTTCCTGAACAATGCTTAAAAATGGGGCTACATTTGCAGAATCTGTCCCTTCCGTATTTACATTTTGTAAGTCTTTGTAAGTGTCAAGGGACCATTTCAGAACACCATACTTGGCAGATTTTATGCCTAAGAGAGATTTAAATCGCAGTTTCTTTTCTGCTCTAAAACTTGAAGAAATGAAACATTGTAGTTTCCGCCCGATAACCGTCTGTATCAACTGAAGCGTTCCTCAAGATTGTCTGTTCGTAACTTGCCAGGCAACATAAACTCTACTTAAGGGTTTGCAAACTACTCAATAAATTCAATCAAAACTGAAGAGCTCTGAAACAAAGCCTTATGGGTATCACGGGTTAACCCACCTTCCTTAACGCATTCCCAGTGCTGCAGGATTAGTAAAAACTGCCTAATGAATACTAGGCGATCATCTTCAATACTGAAAAAGGGATTTTCCCATTCATTTCTTTTTAGAGTACCTATTAGTTTCGATTTAACATTTACAATGGTCCACCGCTTAAGGGTTATGAGAATAAACTGACAAGTACCTTCACTCGAAACAATTCCAGAACCACGTTGAAATTCAGCTCTTAAAGCACTGTAAGTTGACTCGTGGAAAATATTACAAGCTAGTGAAACCTTCTGTCTTTCTAATTTACTCGGATACAACGTTTTGTGATTCAGTTGATGTGCTGGTCTCATCAGTGGGCTGGCAAATTTACCTTGGAAGTATATTTGTTTTAAGTCTGAAAACTTTGCAATCAAAAGGGTGTTGGGTTCCTCAAAATCTGGAAATCTTTAATAATATCACCTTCGTGAAAATGGTTTATGCAAACTACAGACCATTTCGAAGGTTTCCAGTCCTTCCGAGGAATTTTCCTAATCCAGGCCTGGCACAGATTTTCGTCATTTGGGAACCTAAACACTGGCGTTTAGCCTCCCTTACTTGGATAATTTGCCTTACAGTTGGGGACACAACATTCATTTGGCTTTGTTACGGTGCCGAAACATACCTGGAAAATGAAAGTTCAAAACATGAAGTACGACATGTGGTAATTCCATGTAACGTATTTGCCAGATACAAAGCACACTCGTCAGTGTGTCCTCGATTAGGAATTACAGTTTTAAAAAACTCAACTGGAAGGGTAGAATAAACGCTACTATAAAGCGTATAAACGTAAAAAGCGTAACAAACAAAATATTGAAGGAAATATCCCTGTTTGATAAACAAGAACACCTGCCAGACTGAACGTTCCCTTCGTGTTCCCGCCTGCAAGGGTATGACTGATGAACATGTTGCCAAGTCTCAGCCTTCGACCGTGGCTGATGCGTCAACAACAATCAGCAGCATGGTGTAAGCCACTGGGCCCGCGTAGTCAATGTGGATCCGTTCCCATGGTGCCTTCGGGTATTCCCAGTGGTGATCTCGGAACTTGGGTGGCGCATGCGCATGAGCTGCACACACGGCGCAAGCCTTGGCGAGAGACTCAATGTCGTTGTCGATTCCAGGCCAGAACACAAAGGAACGTGCCATGCCTTTCATCTTGACTATCCCCAGATGAGCCATGTGCAGGTCGTTGAGGATAGCGTCTTGCAGTGAAGGAGGGACAACAACTCGATGCTCGAACATCAGAGAGTTTGCGGGAAGGGTGTACTTCGCTTCTGGTGCCTTGTAATGCTGGCGGGTGAGGCCTTGCCCTGCTTCGATGATCTGGACAATTTTGCCCAGATGTGGATCTTTCCTGGTCTCGCGTGCGATTGCTTCTGGCCTAACTGGTAGCTATTGGATCTGATGGACTGAAAAACTGTCCATCTCTTCCTCCTGTGGAGAAAAGAAGATTCTGTTGAGGTTAACTGTTGTTGTTAGGTGAGCTCGGGAGCAGTAGTCAGTGTTGACGTTGGCTTTGGATGTCTTGAAGATGACGTCGTAGTCGAAGTGTGCCAGGTAGTCGGCATAATTGGCCATGCGACTGATCACAGGACCGGTAAAGACTTCTCGTGTTGCAGGATTTGTGTGAGAGGCTTGTGATCGGTGACGAGAGTAAAGTGGCGAGCATACAGATGATAAAAAAAACTTCTGTACAGCCCACACAATGGCCAGTGCTTCCTTATCGATCTGAGGGTACCTTTGTTCCGTTGCTGTCATCGTTCGACTGGCGTAAGCGATTGGACGTTCTTGCCCGTTGCTGAGCTGGTGTGACAGTACTGCGCCCAGGCCGGTCTTGCTGGCGTCCGTTGCCAACAGGAGTGGTAACGCTGGGCCATACTGCACGATTACCTGGGGCGAGGTTAGGGAGTTCTTGATGTCTTAGTATGCCCTGTCGCCTTCTGGTGTCCAGATGAGAGGGTCCTTGAGTAGCATGTCTCTGAGTGGTCTGTCTCAGGTGGACAAATCGGGGATGAACGAACTGTAGTAGGTTGCTTTACTAAGGAACAGTTGGAGTTCTTCTGGTGTAGTCGGTTTTGATGCATCACGTACAGCTCGGATGTGTGTATCAGACTTGTGTAGCCAAGGGCTTCCAGAGAAGTTTGAGCGAAAACGCATTTGGCTTGGTAGAGCTTGAGGTTGTGTTGCCGAAACCGTTCCAGAGTGGTGCTGAGGGCCTGCATCAGATTTTCAAAGCTATCAGCAAAAACTATACTGTCATCGAAAAAACTTACGACGTTTGGGAGACCTTGCAGAACTGTGTCCATTCGCCGCTGCCAGATAGCGGTGATGTTAGCTGCTCCATATACTGTTCACGTTGGGCGGATCAGACCGTGAGTCGGCGTGTTAATCGTGAGAGCATGGCTGAACTCATCGTTGACCTCGAGATGAGTGCATGCGTCGGTGATATCCAGGTGGCAGAAGAGAGTGGCGCCGCGAATTCGATTGAACAGATGTTCCTCCTTGGGAATCGGATGTTCATCGATGATGATCCGTGGGTTGAGAGTAGGCTTGTTGTTGCCTGTGATCCTCAGTTTGCCGTTCTTCTTGGCGACGACGTGCGTTGTCGATGCCCACTCAGAGAAATCCATTCTTTTGTAGAAGCCAGATGCAATTTTCTTGTCGATTTTCTTGGCGTAGGCATCGCGGAGGGCAACTGGTACGTCTCGAGCTCGGGCGAAAACAGGTGTGGCTCCAGCCTACAGGAGCATCTTCGCTGAAGGACCTGAGACCTTCCCGGGAATGTCGCTGAACACATCCTGGTAGCGAGATAGAGTGTTGTTGAGCTGCTTCTGTTGTTCCAAGGTCAGAGCCTGCTTTTCTGAGAGCTTGTGTATTGGGTCGGATTTTCTGAAGAGGTGACCAAAGTCGATCTCCCGTACAAACTCCGAAATCCACTCTCGGCCAAAGAGAGATTCGACTCCATCGTCAACCACGTATAGATTCAGGTTTCTGGTTGTGGTTCCGATGGTGCTGCACACTGACGTTTTGCCAATATATTTGATCGGATGACCGGTGTAACTGACGAAGTTACGATCATTTTTCTGCAACACAAAACCTGGTTTGATCGTACTTAGCTTAGATTTGCTCATGGCTGAGCAGGGGGCGCCGGTTTCGAGTTCCATTTTGACGGTGGTTCCCTCTATGCTGACATCAACCAGTGGCTTAGGTGCTGCGTTGACCGATCCGATGGTCTCGATTTTGCTGAGGTACTCCACGACGTCGAGGTTCTCTGCTGGAAGCTCTTCTTCGGTCACATGGTTTGTTGTTCGATGTTTCCTCGATTTTGATCGGCAAACTTTTCAGATGTGACTTTTCTTGCCACACTTCAGGCACTCGGCGTTCAGGAACCTGCACTGACAGCGAGGGTGGGCTTCACCGCTCCCTGCACATGTTGATTGGTTGTCCTGGGATGCACTCTGGTTTGCCTGGTGTGGCCATTGGTGCTGTCAGGTTATGTTGTAAGACCCCTGATTTTGATGAGCTGACTTACTGCGTGCGACTGCTGGTTGCTGTTCTTCCTGGACAGAGGCTTCTCGTATCCAATCCGATTGGTTAATTCAGACTTAGCGGAAGCCGTTTTGACCTCGTCGGTGGTGATGCGAGTAGCTTCGAGCGCATGCGCGATTTCATATGCCGCGGTGAAGTTAATTGGTTTCTTTGCGATAATCTCGTCACATATTTCTCGTGATTCAAACCCTGCGAGCATTTGTGCAATTAACATGCGATCAAGGAATGTGCCATACTCACAAAACGTTTCAGCCTGCCGCAGTCTTAAGGTGAAGCTAGCGATGGTTCCTCCTAGCTCCTGCATTACACTCCTAAATTTGATGCTCTCAGCAAACTTGTTGCGTGTGGCGTCAAAGTGGCCTTTCAGCTTAGATTGAATCTCATTGTATGACATAGTTTCCGGATCATTAGGACTCACCAGGATCTTCAGGGCATTATTGAGTTCAGACTCCATGTAAACTCGTGCAAAATGTGCGTGTTGATCCGCGGGTACTTTGCTCAGATTGATCACCCAGGTAAAGCGAGTGAAATAATCGGCTACAGTCGCCCCGTCGGTTGCACGATACGGTTGCATTGTGAATTGTGGCGGTCGAGGCTGTGATGATGACGTTGTTGAACTGGTTGTCTGTCGGGTAGCGTCGGCGATGATTGCCGAGAATTGTTGGAGTTGGTCAGACGTTAAGTCTGGCATGGTGAAGATGAATGGAGAACAGTATTTCTTAGCGCGCACTGCGATGAACTTAGTTCGGTGCACACTATTGCGTTGAGGTTAGAAAGTTCAGTCGGTATAATGTTTCCAACACGCACTGCGATGAAACGTAGTTCGGTGCAACACTTGCGTTGAGGTTAGAAAGTTCACTCGTTTCACAATGTTATTTATCTTATCTCACTTCCGACACCACTGTTATGTCGTGGGAGATACAAGATAAATAACACACACTTGTTAATATAAAACAGCGGTTTATTTAACACTAGTTGATACACAACGATACACAGGGTGGACTAACTTGAGCGGAACTGACGTCTACAGTCTGCGGGTGCTATGTATGGTGTAAAATATAACGTGAAGTCCTAGTAGCGGTGGTGCATTTGCATCTTGTTTGGAAAGTCTAATTGGAGACATGCTCTCTTTATTTAGAATAATTCTGAATAATACCACCTGTTAGGTTCACTTCTAATAAATCACATAGGCTCCTCCAGAACACATATTTTATTATTCGTTGTGGAAAGGTTCACAATTCACACGATGCACGTCATTTTCTTTTTTACACTGATCTTTACTGCTATCAAAGGATATGTGAAAGATGCTGAACTACCAACTCTTGTGCTTGCTGCCAACTCAACATCCTCCCACCTTGAGTTGTGGAAACAACACAACAAAACAATTAAATAACTTTTTTCTTTTTCTCAAAATGAATGAACACAAAAATAAATAAGTCAGTCAAAATATCTCTTTGGTTTAACCACCACTCTCCCACTACTGGTTTTGATGAGATTAGAAGTATAGTAGATGGTTTAAATGTCTTTGGATTTTTCTCGTTCTTCTCATTTTCATGCCGCTCAACTTGCAGCCTTAAAGCATGCTCTTCTCCAGATGACACGTCAAGTGGATACACCCTCTGTGCTGGCCTCAGTAGCTCTCCTTATGTAGTTGTAAAGCGGACAATTCTCACGACACCACCTTGCCAGGTATGACCTCTGCCACTCTTGCCAGCGGCCAATCTAGTCTCTTCGTCTTGTCACTGGCTACCAGTACTGCTTCACCTACGCAGGGTTTGTGATGACGTTTTCAAATGCGGTTCTTCAGTATTAGCTGTCCAAGATATTCATTCGTGAATCTTACCCTTAATGTTCTTTCACTTTCTGTCTGTACCTGAATATTTTGTTAAATGTTAAGTCCTCTATCATGTCCATATCGGGCATTCCAATCTCCTTGACTTCCTGTAGGAACATTGCAGAGGTGATAGCCATCAGGTCTTCTGCATCATTGGACAGGTAAGTAAGTGGTCGTGAATTCATGACAGCTTCAATGTCACACAGAACAGTCATCATTTCTTGGTACGACAGACATGAATTTCCCAGAACTTTCCTTAGCTTTGTTTGAGGACACCAATCAGCCTCTCCCACCATCCTCCCCAACCATGCTGCAGTGAGAGGATTGAATTTGAATTTTATTTGGTGTACAGAACTATATTCAGCAAAATTCAGCAATTCTTCTAGGTTTGTGCCGTGTCTTGTGTGGGGTTTTGCCTAGGACACCAAGCTGGCTCATCGGCGGGCTCTTGAAATCCCCGCCCAGACCCCCACTGGAGTAGCGAACTGCGCGCCACGTCCCTTTATATAAGGTGCAACTGCACCTCTTGACTGCGAGAACTAAAAGCTCAAGCAGCCTCAACCTCCCTATGAAGGGTTCAAAAAGATGGTACGTGGCACGCAGTTCGCTACTCCAGCGAGGGTCCGGGCGGGCACACCAAGAGCCCGCCGATGAGCCAGCTTGGTGTCCTAGGCGAAACCCCACACAAGACACGGAACAAACCTAGAAGAATTGCTGAGTTTTAATTCACTGGCCGTGAAAGCCAATATACCATCTTTTTATGTTCAGCAATTTCATCCCACTGCATTGCCTCCAACATATTGCAAGTGCCCTATAGACAATCATTGTCCTTCCACGTCTGGACACGAAGCGCCGAAAAGCTTCGGGGAATGTCGTAGTAGCTATAGATAATACTAGCTCTAGGTGGACTGAACGAAAAACCGCACACGTGAACAGACAGACACAGGCTTTCTCTCCACCTTTCAAAATCAGAGGCCCGACAAAGTCGACCCCTCTTATTTCAAAAATTGAGGCTTCTCTCACTCTGTTTATGTGGAGATGAGTTTGTTCTGCTTCAAGATGTTTTCCATGGTACCTTCTGCAGACACCACATGTTATGAGAGCGTGAACTCTTGTATGTTCAGCGGAAGGATAGCAGGACAACGAAAAGCATAATCATCTTTGCGCGATATAATTTTTGTTTTCAGTCTCATCACTCCCATCAAAACACATAGTGAGTTGAATCTTTCATCCTTTTCACCAACAAAACACTCCTTTTGTATGAACTTCATCACGACTCTTTCTGCTTCTGTGATTTCTTCAGTGGATAGTTCAGCAGTTCTTCTCATATTATTTTTCTGTCTCCAATTATACAGAAACTTCAAGATCCATCCTATCATACGAGCTGTTCTACGGAAACTTGAGAAATGATCAAGGTGCCAATCTTGGGTATTGGACTTGTCTTCTAACACTGTCACAGTGTTGACTTTCTTTTTTCTTTCATGGAAGACTTCATCATCGTTTGTTGCAATTTCTGGGATAGGCCATTGTGTAGTGGATTATTTTAGCCATTTGGCCATTCCCACCATCTCTGCTGAAGTAACTGTTTTGTGTTACATCCCCTTGATGCCAGGTTAGCTGGATTCATGTTTCCTGGAACATGCCGCCAATGTTCTGTTCTAGACCATCTTCGGATTTATTGTACTCTGTTCCAAACGACGGTCCCCCAAGGTCCGTCTAACTTGATCCAGGACAAAACTGTCGACGAGTAACTCCAATAATTAGTAACGATTTCTTTGGCATTTAATGTTGGCAGTACTGACGTCACTAGTCGAACCCCTATTGTAGCTGCTAATAATTCCAAGCGTGGTATGGTGATACTGTTCTTAGGTGCCACTCTTGTCTTGGCTTGTACTAATCGTAGCTCTATATTATCAATCCTCTGTATTCGCAAGAATATAACTGCAGCATACGCAGTTTGACTGAAGTCGCTGAACTTATCAAGAGATATATCTTCAACCGACTGGACACTACCGATCAAACATCTAGGAATCCTAATCTCTGACAGCTGAGGTACCGTAGTTCTACAAACCACTTCATGAATCTTCTCTTTGTTGTTTCGTCTAATTCGGTGTTCCAACCCAACTCAGTGGCCCATAGTTCTTGCAAGATTAATTTTGGACAGAGAAATACCGGACATGAGAAGCCAATAGGGTCAAACACCTTATGTACAGCTCCCAGCATAGCTCTTTTGGTGATACCATCATATTTGAAATCTTTAACATGAGTTAGATTCAGTTCAATGGTATCTTCTCCTTTATTCCAAATGAGCCCTAGCACATGAATAAGATTTTCAGCTGTACCATCCTGAGAATACCCTCACCCTCGGAGATTGAAAGAAGCCTCATCCATTATTATGCTTGCCTCTCGCATGAATGAATGAATGAATGAATGAAAGTCATTTCTGTTGTTGACACTAATAGCGCATTTATCCACATACAAACATTCTTCCAATCTTTCTATTCATGAAGTTGATTAGGAACTATTATCGACTGTCTGTCTCTTCAACTCGTTCAAGTGGAGTTTGATGGTTGCTGACAATAGGAACGGAGAACATGCAAGGCCAATAACAACTCTATTGTGACGGAACACTCCTATCTTCCCTGTACTTTCTTCCTCCCACCAAAGGGATCTCAGAAAATCACGGTCTCTGGGATGAACACTTATTTGAAGAAATGCTTTTTCTACATCTGCACTTACACCGATCTCATTTTCTCGGAACTTCAATAGTGAACTAGGGATCAACTCTATAAGGTTAGGCCCTTTCTCAATACAGTCGTTTATAGATGGAGCGTTTTTCTGCTTTGCCGAGGCATCAAAAACAGGCCTGATCTTGGTGGTGCTGTTTTCTTTGAAGACAGGTCGGTGAGGTAGATAGTGTCCACCATTCTTCAGTTCTTCTTCTGGTACCCTCTCGATGATTCCTTGCTCCAACCATATCGTAAGACGTTATCGTACTGCAGATAATGTAGTTCAGCTTGTAGTTTCTTTGTAGTGATCTCTAATCTGTGCTGAGCAATTTCTCTGTTGTCAGGGAGAGGTGGATATTGTTCACTCCAAGGCAGACACACTTAATATCTATTATCTTCATTCAGTTCTGCAGACTCAAGGAAGTAATTTCTAACACGCTCATTCATTTCGACGCTAGATTCTTTCACAACAGTGTCAGTAATTCCAAGAATTTCTAAATCCCAGTGATCAGAAATTCTTGTATGTTGGGAAATCAATGATGACACTAATAATGATGCCGAATCCCTTCGGGCCTTGTTGCCTATGATTTTTCCCATTAGTGTCCATCCTAGGGAACTCTCCACCAAAACTAGGCCACATTTTAGTTGATGTTTCCTCCCAGTGAGAAGTTCACCCACCTTATCGGCCCCAAGCAGTATCTGCACAGGCCCTCTCTCGTATATCAGTTAAACATACTTTCAGATCCCTTATTTCCTCACTCCAAGAACCATTCGTAATATATGGGGCATCTTCACAAATGATCTCTTGGCTTAAAATATCCAGCTCCTTGGAATAGTTTCCCTCCAATCGCTTTAAACTTATTCTGTAAAAGTCGTGTTTTGCTCCTCGAGAATGTACTCCACCAAACAAGGAATGTATTAAAGTTTCCTTCCTGATTAACTAATACCCTATTTCTTCGGCTAGGGCACGAGCAATGTAAGATTTAGTAGACCCAGTATAGATGATATCTCGTACATTTTTGTTTACCCTTTCCTTTAACGACAACTGCCAGAATTTGCAAATACACCTCAGGAGAACAAGACACATTAGCTAAAGCCTTATCTACATTATTGCCATCCTGGTGAACCAAATTCTTGTCTGCCTCGTTATTCTGTTTGGACACACTTTCATTTTCTTTGTCACTGAGCTTATAACACATTAATACCACATGTTTTCCACCACAAACAATGCATCTGACAATCGATTTACAAGCTCTACTTGCATGGCCCTTTTTTAAACAATTGAAGCAACCGTGTTTATCAGTCAAGATTTTTTTTTCTCCCATACAGTATTTTTTTGAGCTTTAATGTACGCTGGACTCGGATGAGGTTTAAGACAAAACATACACACCTGTATCTTAGAAAAGTCAGCTAACAAAGCAGAAGCAGTAGGTAATAATAATAATAATAATATCGTATGGCCTCGGGTGCCTGGTGCAAGCTTTGTTAATTGACACCCAGAGGGTAGCTTGCATGTCGAATTTCGTCGTTCCTTTGAACGCTATGAAAGTCAAGGAGGTTAGATATCTAAACTCCTTGACACTACAGCGCTTTCAAGTAGAGAATGGAGGAACTTTGTGTTGGCGGAAAATTCCGAGATTAATTTTGCCATTGAACACGGCCTACTGAATTCAAATGGGTTCTTTAACATGCCAACAACGTATGACATGAGTGTCGTGATTTTTGTCGCCTTCAAAAATCACTTACCATGGCCAGGGGTGAACCTGCAATCTTGGGGTTGGTAGTCCGACACTATAACCACTCACCCACCGTGGCAAGCAGGAGGTATATTTGCTGCAATGACATCCCTTGGTTTCTTGTCTCCCTTAATCTTAGATCCTTGGGATGGGCTAATACTAAACCCTTCCATGGCCAATGAAATTCTTTCTTCACTTACCACTTCATTTTGAAGAAAAGCCATGAGCTGCTGCAAACGATCCTTGGATACGGAATCACACCTGAAGGAAGTATTCCTCTGCCATGCTTTTAATAGGGATACAGCATTGCAGTACATTTCTCTGTAGTAACTCCTAAACTTTCCAGAGGTCTGAGATGAGACTCTAATTTATCAGACTGTAACCATTTTGTTTACAGAGTTTACTTTTATAGGTTAAGGTTCGAGGCATGGCTACCTTCTGCTGGTGGGCCATTGCATTGCAGGCGTTAGCGCCGGAGCGATAGGGATTCCTTGTAATGGTCCAGCAGTAAGGTAGGAGGGATCATGTTTAATTGAATGTCACGTCTGCAGAGATATTCTTTTTACTACTGTCTATTTTTTAGATTATTAGGTGACTTGTGGAGACAGAGGAAGTCTGATAGTATCTTGCTGGGTAGATTGAAATAAATCAGAAGGAGGATATGTTTTGTTGAGAAAATTAGAAGATATTGTTGCAAATAGAAAAATTTGGTTATGAAATGTGTTTCCCTTATGGTATTAAATACCACCAACCCCCAAATGAAGTTTGTACAGTTACAATTTGGCAACTCAATGTGAAGCGCGAACAAGGGAATGAAGCAATTTGAGACGTTTAGTTTTAATAGCAGTGAAGTACGGTCTCATCATGCACAATAGCACTAAAAGTTCGTTCCAAATGCTACTGAGAGAAATGAAAGGTATAAAACATGAGTTGGAATCTTGGAAAGTACCTGTGAGAGTGGCTGAAATAGAAGGAAATGATAAAAAATTAATTGAAGAAGTAAAGCAGGAAAATTATCAGAGAAGAGTGGGTGTGAGAAAGCTTCTGATATGGAAGAAACTGAAGGAGAGGAGGCAGGTGAAAGAAAGGAAAAGGTAGAAGAGAAAGGAGAAACGGATAAGGGAGAAGGTGAAACAGAAGGGCGTAGGAAAGCAGGTGATATGGAAGAAACTGAAGGAGAGGAGGCAGGTGAAAGAAAAGGAAAAGTTAGAAGAGAAAGGAGAAACGGATAAGGGAGAAGGTGAAACAGAAGAGCGTAAGAAAGCAGGTGATATGGAAGAAACTGAAGGAGAGGAAGGAAGGGCAAGAAAGGAAAATGTAGAAGAGAAAGGAGAAAAGGATAAGGGAGAAGGTGAAATTGAAGAGCGTAGGAAATTACGTGATATGGGAGAAACTGAACAAGAGAAAAGAGAAGCAGATGAGGTTGGTCATGAGGAGGACAGTAGCAGTCAAGAAAAAGAGGCTAAAGATGAGGGTGAAAGTGCAGGAGTGAATCATGAAGAAGACAACATACTAGAAGAAGATAAGGTTAAGAAGAAACTGTGGAAGAAGAGAAAAGAACTGTTGAGCAAGACAATACAGACGAGGAAGAGGAGGAAAATGTGGAAAGGAAGAAGAGAGAAGTGGTTGAGAATGAAGACAAGGAGGACAAGGAGGATGAATAAAAGATGAGATGGAAGGCAGGAGAAGGAGGAGGAAGACTAAGCGAAGAACAGAAGAAAACAAAGAAGCTGATAAAGAAAAAGAAGATAAAAGGTACAAAGGGAAAGATGAAAGAAAATAACAGAAGAAAGGAACTATTGAGTAAGATAAGGCAAGTGAAGAAAATAAGGAAAAGAAGGAAAGAGAAGCAGGAGGGAAAGGTGAAGAAGAAGGGAAAGGGGAAGAAGGGGAAACAGAAGAAAAGGAAGAGCAAGGAGGAAGGAGAAGACTAAGAGAAGAACAGAAGAAAAGGAAGAACGAAAGGTTGAGGAATGAGGAGGAAGGTAGTGATGCAGGAGATGAAGATAAAGTTCTCAATCTCGATAACTTCATGAGTTTGGATCTTCTTAGTGATGGAGAACTAGTTTGCAACCAGTCTTGTAATACATGTGATAATAATGTTGTTAACAATTATGGACATTCTGTTTTGAATGATATAGTTGAAGTGTCACGAGAACCTACACATGTTCCGAATATAGGTTCTGCAGCAAGTGCAGATTTGACATGCGATGATGACAATGATGGGTGGAAAGCGTTTAATCTGGATATTGATAGAGATGATTATTTATACATGCTAGATAGTGACAACATTGACAAAAGCAGTTCGGATGATGAAAAGTGTGGAGATGGTATGTCTTTATCAAATGAACTCATTCTTCCAGCTCTTCGAGACTTAATATTGGAAAGTGGATTTCAGCTTGGTGTTGGTTTGGATTCAGAATATTTAGTTGCTGTCTCAGGGATGCTCACACTAGATAGTCAAGGGAAGATGACGGTGGAATAGCCGGAATTAAATATTGAAATTTATCTTCCTTCCCAAAGTCCTCATCCTCGTGAATTTTGCGGAACTTGCTCTAAAAATATAACCAATCAATTATTTCACCAGAAAACTTCTTAAATTCTATTCTTGGAAGTATATTTTTATTTTTATCACAAACATTGTCATTCACTACACATTGTGGAGGGGTAATGGAAGCAACGGGATTCATAAAACGTGTTGCTTTAGATCTACAGCTAAGGAATTTATGTTTGTAATCATCAGCTGATTCGCCTTCCGTTTCAATTTCGTCATCATCACACTCGTCGTCTATCATCTGTTGGAATATTAATCCATCTAAATTAGAGATATCATCATACTTTTCCTGAAAGATTTCAAGCTGCACTTGGACTTTTTCCGTTTCAGTTTCATCGTCTTTTATTGACGCCATTAGTTGTTTGTGTGTGCGTGTAAATAACCGCCGCTCTACGGTTCTCTCTTTCGTGAGTCTTTCCGTCTTCCTTCTTCACGGGAGACTTTTACTATGAATGAATCCTGTCACGGTCGCCATATAATGTTAATTTGACTTCTAATAAATCACATAGACTCCTCCGGAATACATATAGTATTATTCGTTGTGGAAAGGTTCACAATTCACACGATACACGTCATTGTTTTTTTTACACTGATCCTCACTGCTATCAAAGAATATGTGAAAGTTACTGAACTACCAACTCTTGTGCTTGCTGCCAAATCAACACCACCTCTACGTGCAGTGGCTAGCATTCTTGGCGTTCGTCCCAGGATGTCCGGGTTCGATTCCTGGCTCTGCCAAATTTAATTCTGGTTTGAGGGCTGGGATGGGGTACACTCAGCCTCGTGAGGCAAACCTGAGAAGAGGTGGGTTCGTTTCGCATCTCAGCCATTCTGGAAATGACTTTCCGAGGTTTCCTACTTCTACTCAGAGCAAATGCCATATCCATATCCACAGGGTCTTACCTGTTGATATCCGATAGAAAGACTGGATCGCAGAATCTGGAAGTACCCGGCTGAAATAACCCCCAAAATTCTACCAGATGGGATAAACCTGGGATACGGATATCTCAATAGAAGAGAATGCGATAAGAAGATGCCAGTGGCAAACTAACAAAAATGAAAAATAGCTCAAAATGAGCTCGATTGTTCACAAGCCCTTCTTCTTCCTCAAATACCAGGTCCTCATCTGTTACTTCATGTACGTCTTGTATCACAATGTCAAACGGAGACGGATAGTATCTTAATTCTGGCGAGAATTCAAATTCAGCGGTTTTTTTTCCCTTAGGAACCCTTTCCTGGTTACTAGTTTGCTGGCTAGTCCCTGGTTCAGGTTCGCTATCTGTGTCACGACTCTTATTATTTCTTTCTTCTCGTCTCTCTCTGTCTTTCTTAGACTGTTCCCTTTCTTCTTGGGTCTGATAATTCCTGTCTCTGTAGTTCTGGTATCGAGAGAATCCATGTTGGCTTCTCTCCTGCCTTTGAAAATAGCCTTGTCTATATCTGTTGGCATAGGATCTGTTATTAGCATTATAGCTTCGATAATTATTATTCCTGGACTGATAGTGTTCCCTCACTTGATTCCTGTTTCTGAACCTATCGTTGTTGTCCCAGGCCTGATACGGCCTATATCGCTCTTGGTCTCGATTGGTCTGATAAGACCTATCTTGTTCTTTGTGATAGCGGGCTTGATAATGCCTACAAGGTTCTCGGTTGTCCCTTGGATTGTATCTCTGGTCGTAGTGCCTATTGTTCCTCATAGGACCTACCCATTTCGAATCAGTTTGGTTGGATCTCTCTGTCTGCTGTGTCCTATCCATCACCACAGCATTCACGGTTTTACTCACCGTTCTTCCGCTTTTTATTATTGTGGGTGTAATGGACGTGTGGTCTAACCTACGCAGCAGATCATCCATGGTAGCTACGTCTGCTACCCCAGACGAAATTATATTGCGCCTGACCTCAACTGGCAGTTGTCCGGATATAGTTTCTAGGATTTCTTCCCGTGTTAACGGAGGCTGAAGAAAACGTAGGCGAGCTAACTGTGATGTAAAAAATCTGAATAGCTCGTAGGACCAGTACTGCTATACTTTCGTGAGTACATTTCGGCGCTTACAGCATGTTGGATTTCGATAGACCAAAACCTTTTTATGAAAGCTTCGGAGAACGGGTCAAAGTTGTCAAAGGTATAGCGTAATGCGCTAAACCAATTTAGAGGTCCGTCAGCTAAATGTCTTACCACAACTCGTAGTTCTCTATCTCTAGATACGTGGTGTTCCACAAAATAATCCTGAAGATTGCGGATAAATTCTATGGGTGTTAATCCCTGGGTGTTAGAATTTTTAAAAATTTTTCTTCGTAATTTCTAACGATCATCACGTTAGATCTATCTGTGGGTGTTGACTTTATATATTCCGTAGAACTAGTTTCTGGAGTATTCCTATTCGGAATTTCGGACCTAAATCGCAGCCGTTCCGATTCATCTGCCCTTTTGGACCGTGCTAGAAAATCCATTGCTGGAGACGTCGTATCCATTATCTCTCTCTCTGACCTGAGGAACTGTCCTATCCTTCACGGAATCTATATACATATTTAACGTTTGCAATTGCGATTTAAATTCATCCCTCAACTTGTCTCCGTCTACGTGATCTTTAAGATTAAACTTACTCATCTCCTGCCTGATCGCGTTTAATTCTGATGTATTTTTCTCACGTTCAGAATTTACGTCCAACTCAACCTGATCTACTTTTAATGTTATGTCTTTAATGTGTGATTCTAGGTCTTCCCTAAGATTAGAAACATTTCCGATTTGCGAATTTTGAACTGAATCAATCCGCTTATCAGTGTCTTCTTTTGATTGGGAAATATCCTTGTTAAGCCTGATCTCCGCTTTGGATATTTTCAACTCTAAATCAGTTATTTTAGTTATTTCTCCCCTTAGGATAGTTACTTGATCTTTTTCAATGGCTTTAAGGTCGATCTCAATATATTTCCTTAAGACTTTATTATGATCGTCTACTTTTTCATTAAGTAGGGCCATGCCTCCTTCCAACCGAGACAAATTCCCATGCATTGCGATTGCCCCATTAGAAAATTACAGTTGTAACGCATCTAAACTACCTTTGTTTTCCTTTTTACTGTTATCTAGTTCCAATTTAATATTTCTGACATCCTCCTTAATGCCAGAAATGTTAGATTATTATTTTTTAGGTCAAGGGGCCAAGCTCTCCGCTGACTCGGTAGACGCGTGGGTTCGAGCCCCACCGTCGGCTGTCCTTGAAATGGTTTTCCGTGGTTTCCCATTTTCAACACCAGGCAAATGCTGGGACAGTACCTTCTGACAGGCCACGGCCGCTTCCTTCCACATCCTTGCCCAGTTTCATTCATTTTCATCCATTCCATCTCTCATCCCGACGCGCAGGTCGCCCACGGGCGTCGATTAGAAAGACCTGCACTCGGCCTCTCAGGATGCTACACGACAAAAAAAAAATGTTAGATTGTATACCGGTTACAAGAGTTTCTGTGTGAGTGATTTTATTTTGAGTTGTAGTGATATCAGCCTGAGCTGCATCTAATTTAGCCTCAGTGCGAACTATTTTATTTTGAGTTGCTGTAATGTCAGCTTGAGCTGCATCTATTTTCTCCTGGGTTACTGTAATATCAGCTTGTGCTGCATCTATTTTAGCCTCAGTGCTAATAATTTTCTCCTGAGTTACTGTAATGTCAGCTTGTGCTGTGTCCATTTTAACTTCCAAGGATGCTACGTTAGAACGCACGTGGTTTACTTCCACGTTCACGTTACTTATGTCTAACTGCACCAGCCTGACATCTCCCTGTACACTATCAATGCTTGTTTCGACATCATCAATCTTTTCCTTAATGTCCTTGGCCTTTTCTGAAATTTTACAATTGCTGTCTTGAAGACGTTTGAGAGATAAGTGTAGTTGAGCCATGTCTCCCTTTATAGACTCCCCTACTGATTCAGTTTGTTTAAAACTATTTTGGCAATTTGACCTGATTTCTGCCAAGTCATTATCATGTTTGCCCATTTGCTCCTGCAAACCTTTCGAGAGGGCCACAATGTCCTCATTCGACGCAACACCTGTCATTATGACACAATATAAAGAATACATAAGAATGCAACACATTTAAAGCAGAATTGACACATCTAGAAATGACCCTTTTCACCGACATGAGCATTATAATTAGTGTAGCGCCTAATCTTTTTAACTAAGTTGAATCTACCTAAAATAGGAGGTATATGGTTATGGTGATTCATATTAAAAATATTTTAAGTTACAATCGCAAGTGATTACAATTAAATTATTATTAAAGAAAGTGATTCTAGTATTACAGATGATCTTCCAAATATCATCGCCGGTGACAAGCATAGAATGGCCGACAAGCATGGAGTGAAAAATGGCCCCATGTCCTGTGTAGGGACATTTATAATATTAGTTAGTAAGTTGTAGTTAGTAAGTTGGCATTTGAGAGTCAGTTGTTATTGTCATTGTCAGTGGGGTTATATCATTCATCTGGTAATCCAATAAAAGGTACGTAATAGTGAAAGTGTTTAAATTAAATAGTTGATGTGAATAAATGTAAATTAAGAAAACGTCCCGACAAAGTGGTGACCCTTCCGACGTGATTTGTGAAAGAAAGAGTAAGTACCATGAATGCCGATGAAGGAAATATTGCCGCCTCCAGTAAAACCGAAGTTGACAAGATTAGTGTGAAATTGCCGCCATTTTGGGTAGAAAAGCCCGACATTCGGTTTTGTCAAGCTGAAGCACAATTTCATATCACTGGCATAAAAACTGAAATGACAAAATTTAATTATTTATTAGCGCAGTTAGAGCCACGTTTTGTTGAAAATATCTGGGATTTAGTTACTAGTTCCGAGTGTAATAAATATTCCTTGGCTAAAGAAAGGCTCTTAGCCGTGTTCAAAGAGAGTGAAGAGCGCCAGATAAAACGACTAGTCAGTGAACTTGAGTTAGGTGACCTAAAACCAAGTCAGCTGTTATTGAAAATGAAAGGTTATGCCGGAAACAATGTTTCTGATAAGATTCTTAAAACTTTATGGTTAGATAAACTCCCAGGCCATATTCAAAGTATTTTGACTATTTCTGACGAAGGTGTGGATGAAATGGCTCTCATGGCAGATCGAATGTTGGAGATGCGCTCAGTAAATGAGGTTCAGACATCATCTACACAGAAGACTATCACTGCTGTAGTTCCTACCTTTCAATTACAAGAATTAACTGCGCGCATCGATGAATTAGAACATCAGCTGAGGGTACAAAAGAATAAAAACCATCAACGTACTCGTAGTAGAAGTCGTAGTCGATCAAGATATAACAACAGAGGGAAGTACTGTTACTACCATTTTCGTTTCGGTGCTGAGTGTAGGCCAGAAAAATGTGTTCAGCCTTGTGCATGGCAGAAACAGGGAAACGAAAAGGGGCAGACAGACTAGCGGCTGGATGTTCTGCCACCGATATTAGCATAGGTCGCCAGTATCGCCTTTTTGTCAAGGATTATAATTCAGGACAGATGTTATTGGTAGATAGTGAAGCAGACGTCTCTGTCCTACCAGCAACAAAACATGATAAAACAAAATTGTCTGAATATAAATTGTATGCAGCAAATGGCTCTCGGATCCCAACCTATGGTTCAAAATTACTGAATGTGGATCTAGGATTAAAACGTAGTTTCGAATGGCCATTTATAGTAGCAGGAACTTCAAAGGGCATATTAGGCGCTGATTTTCTTCATCATTTCCACCTTCTGATTGATCTCAAGAACAAAAGACTCATTGATAACAACACGCAGTTGAAGGTAAAGGGGAATATAGCAAGGGGTGAAGCAACTGAGACAGTTCATTCTTTTCATATTACCTGCAAATTTTCTGAAATTTTAAGAAATTTCCTGAGTTGACAAAACCATGTGTTGCGCCAAAAGAAATCAAGCATGATGTTAAACATTACATCAGAACGGCTAGCGGACCTCCTGTTTTCTGCAAACCTCGTAGGTTAGACCCCAAGAAACTGTACATCGCTAAGCAAGAATTTCAGTACATGTTAAATCACAATATTATTCGACCATCTAAATCACAATGGGCCAGTCCTCTACACATGGTTACGAAACCAGACGGCCATTGGCGTGTTTGTAGAGATTATCGCCGTCTGAACGACTGCACCCTTCCAGACCGTTATCCAATTCCACGAATAGATGATGTCACCCTCATCCTCCATGGCAAGAAAATATTTTCTAAAGTTGATTTAATGAAGGCGTATTATCAAGTGCCACTCACAGAAGAAGATAAGCATAAATCAGCTATTATAACCCAGTTCGGATTGTTTGAATTCAACTTCATGTCATTTGGATTACGTAATTCACCCAGCACTTTTCAAAGATTCATCAACGAAGTACTGAGAGAATTAGATTTCTGTTTCGCATACTTAGAGACATCCTGATTGCATCAGATTCCGAAGAAGAACACTTGCGCCATCTAACCATCCTTTTCGAACGTTTCGATAAGTATGGTCTCAGGATTAATCTCGGAAAATCTCTGTTTGGCACCCAGGAAATTAGTTTTTTGGGATACGCCATCACACCAGAAGGCACCAAACCGGACTTAGACAGAGTGTCTGCTATTATTAATGCACCTCGTCCAGAGAATGTACAACAACTGCGAGCATTCCTTGGCACACTCAATTTTTATCGTCGCCATCTAGAACATGCAGCAAAACATCAAGCTCTTCTAAATGAATATCTGAAAGGGAGTAAGAAAAGTGATAAAAGGAAAATTAATTGGACTCCAGAGGCAGCAGCACATTTTGAGAAATGTAAAGAAGATCTAGCTCAAGCTGCACTGCTAACTTTTCCAAGTGTGGAGCATGAACTTTCATTATTTGTAGATGCATCAGACTTCGCTGCAGGAGCAGCCCTACAACAGAAACAAGATGGAACGTGGAAGCCTATTGGGTTCTTTTCAAGGAAGTTTTCCCTTGCTCAGAGGAACTACTCAACCTATGACCGGGAGCTTCTCAGTATCTATCTAGCGATAAAATATTTCAAATACCTACTTGAAGGAAGAATATTTACTGTCTACACAGACCATGCCCCATTAACCTTTGCATTCAAACAAGAAAATGAAAGAGCTTCGCCATTGCAACTCCGCTATCTCCAGTACATTTATCAATTTACAACTGATCTGCGTCATGTATCTGGAAAGGAAAATGTGGTAGCTGATCATCTATCCAGACTGGAAGAATTAACGACAACAGACTACGATGGGATGGCTGTTTCACAAGAATCAGATGAAGAACTTCCAGACCTCAAGTCAAGCAGCATCACCTCAATGCAATTCAAGCAGTTTACTACCCCTGGTGGATTTAAACTCTGGTGTGACGTGTCAACTGAAAATATTCGTCCATAT
Organism: Meconema thalassinum; assembly: GCA_946902985.2. Classification (NCBI taxonomy): domain Eukaryota; kingdom Metazoa; phylum Arthropoda; class Insecta; order Orthoptera; family Tettigoniidae; genus Meconema; species Meconema thalassinum. The sequence goes on along the minus strand of OX336388.2, from coordinate 1,606,418,519 downwards.
GTACCAAAACAATTTAGAACCCCAGTATTTGAGCATTATCACAACATGGCTCATCCAGGTGTAAGGTCTTCAGTGAAGCTAATATCTTCCAAGTTTGTCTGGCCAAACTTAAAAAAGGATGTGCAACAATGGACTAGGGCATGTACAGCTTGCCAGAAGAATAAAATTTCTAGGCATACTAAATCACCTATTGGAAAATTCCCCGTTGTTGATGAATGTTTCCAGATGGTACATATTGATCTTAATGGTCCTCTCCCACCTTCTGATGGTTTCACTTACTGTTTGACTTGTATAGATAGGTTCACCAGTTGGACGGATAGCAAACGATAGATAAATATTCAAGTTGCTTCAAATCTGGCAGATATGTACTGCATGAAGTTGCAGCAATGAATCACGTTCAAATGTGAACGTTCTTATACATCATTAAACTTTTTACAAGTTATTATATAGAAATACCCCAGCAATATTATCATATTAACATATTTACAGAAATTTAGAGTTAAATTCGTGTAGGCTATCGAATTACGCCAATAATATCTATTATTCCACTGACATTGTGGTTCAAATCTGTTCATTGACATAATCGGTTATATTCGACAATCAGTAAAGTTAATCGAATGCATCGTTATTTCATTTAATATTTCAATCAACATCTGTGTTTTCTCAAATTCATACTTCCATTACTATCAATTAATATTTCACATATTCCTTCAACGTTACAAAAATTATTTCATGTTTTTCAGAATATAGTTTTCCACTAAAAATATGTCTCACTATTAACAATTGATTTAGATAATTTGTTTTAAACGGATACGATATTTTGAATGGTGGTTTTATCCAATTACTAGACTTGTAGTAACAATATTTGTGACTGTAATTCACGTCTAACTATTCCTCAATAACAAAACTAGCAATAGCTCAATAGCTTGTATAACACTGAAAATTCGTAACAAATACGACAATCATTCTCCAAGTGAGCATCCTAAATTCATCTTAATTCAATCCTGATCATCCATCGATGTCAGAAATAGCTTCAAAAACTCATTAACACAATTGTTAAATAATCCAATACAACGAATAGCTCTCTAAAGCTGTCAATAATATTCCACACATTCGCAAACATTCATAGACGTTTATACAAATATTCTCAAATACTATGCTTCATAATGGACACAAATGTCGAAGTGTTATAGTCTACTTCATAAAAACTGTAGTAATGTTGTAATTATATGCTCGAATAATTGCATCCATAAGCTCTCAAAATGTCATCCTGATTATGACGAAAAATATTTTATTACATATGTGAGCTTCATATCACACTAATACTTCATTTACTTATAATTTCATTGTACACAAATATATCTCACAAGACATTATAAATTTATAACTGTAAAAGAATGAATTCAGTTCCACATCAACCAATCCAAAATTCGGTTCTCTTATTACGAAAATCGCATGAAGCTACACAATGGAAAAGAGCCTCGTATAAGTAGAGTACAAATAATCCATTAGAATCACGCGTGATCTAAACAAGAGTATTCCATAAAGAATTATGACAAATGAAAACTGAATGAAAATATCTCAATAGAAATGTCTACTCTCAAAAAGCAATGCAAAACTATTGGCTGTAATTGCCTAATCCAAAATCGCAATTGTCCACATCAAAAGGTGTTCCATGTCATACTTCCATGTCTGTAATAAACTCGACGAAAAATAGACAGTCATTTCAAAATGAAAATGTTGGATGGACTGTCAAAAATATTCTGTTTCGTTGCTCAGTCTATAACAGAATTTATGTAGAAAATGTTCATGAATTCGTGATAAGGCATCTTCTTCCTAACGATGAAATGATATCGTAGTCTTGGTCCTAACTCTTCTTTTAATAGCTTCTTCTCAACTACTTATAATGCTCAGTTTTATTGCCAAAATAACGAAAAGTAATGTTCTAAAAATAACAACACATTAAAATTTAACTATAGATATTACTATGTAGGTGCATCTTGAATAAGATCAAAACCTAAAATAAATTTTCGGACATAAATGACAAAACTATCAGATCTAATCCTTGAATCCATTTTCTAACTACTGAATAAAAATTGGTGAAAGAAGTACATTCTAAAGATATGACATGATTCATACTCTCTACAGAAATATAAAAGGTTTCCAGCTACCTTGTCCGTAGTCGTCTTGATGAACGAATGATGAATGTTTAAACAAACATCCCTGGTCGGGATCGAACCCTCATCCATTGCGCTGAGTAGTTATAGTACTTGCCAAGACTGCACGAAGTCGAACCCCGCCCTCCTCGACTCGAAAACAGCTGACCGCACTGCAATATCCATCATTTCGAATCTGACTAGGCTTGCTTGATAGTGAAGAGAAATTGATGCCACCTTCCTTCCTCCTTGGGAATCCATATTTGTAGAAGTAATTATCTCAGTGTCAATAAGTAAAGATTGCCTTCAATCTTCTCTTGAATAGCCTTCTGCTAGAGAAATCCATTATTCAGTTTAGATCCTCTCTAAATGTTCAATTCTGCTAGTGTGTCGCATTCCTACTCAGTATTTAGCACTTCATTGCCATTCTTGTCGTAATCTGGTACATTATTCCTTCCTCTATAGTATCCATACTCATATTGTAGTGTCGATTGACCACTGGATATTTTATATGTGTTTCCGTGATGGCAGTAGTATTACAGAAACATCCATGCGGAAAGCAAAGTTCACTGTCCTCACTGTGATGTATCACCAAGTCCATACGATGGGTTAACGGATCGCCCCATGTGTATAGCGCCCGTGTCTTGCTGGAATAAGCCAAGACGAACTATACCGTACCGGACTTCACACACCGCACTAAGTAGAAAAGGACACTTAAAATGCTTGCTTTTGGTCAAGCCAACGAGCTAGTACCACCGCAGGTAATCAACAAGACGAAGTGTCTCTCACCGGACCGAGTTACAAGCAGCTGGACTAATAAACTCTACCCAGAATACCTCTGTCACTAATCGATATGACAATCGAAGTCGTCGCAGCATAATTACGATATACTTCTTATATCAAAATATGTGTATTTATAATTCCATAAATGTCTTATAATCGTTTCTGCTGGTGCTACGATGTTATTCCCAGGTGTCGATCCCCTCAGTAATCTCTGTAGCGTTTCATAACAGTGTATATCAATGCCATGCTTCCACGGCAGCCATCTTGACGTATAACAATACATCCCCCAGTCACATGTTTTTAAGATGCGTTGCGGGTTGCTGAATCAATCTCCTAAGCTCGCGTCAACGAGATATCGCTCTGTACTGCAAGTTGAAATGTCGTCTTAGAAATGCCAAAAATGTGTCTCAGTCATGTCAGGGTTCCAATAAAATGCAAAATACTGGCACAGTACTTAACTTAAGGCAAGACTACGGCCGCCTCCTTCCCAGTCCTCACCTGAATTACAAATACAGTACACCCACTTAAACAGGCATCACAATAACACAAGTTATCAATCAAAATACCCCACACTCACCAAAGTACCAGGTGGTTAAATGACAACGATATCTAAGCCCCTAAATAAATCAACAACTATTCTGAAACTCATTTTAAGACAACCCTGCCCCTATGTTTGCTTTGCTTTGAAAGTATTGGCTGCTGCAAGATTCAGTTATGTTTGTATAGGCTATCCATGTAGTGACCTTTCCTTGTTTACTGTGTATAATTGTTGTTACCATTGGTGCATAATAGTTCTCATTAGAAACGTATTTTAGGAGGAGAAAAGTAAGTAAACCATAACGAGTGCCATTCTTTTAATTAATAATTAATGACATATATGGTGCCTGTCATACAAGTCACCCCAGGGGCAATTAAATTCAGCCTATTTTAAATTATCGGTACGTACCGGTACCACAGTGTTATTAGAGCGGAACTGAATGGTACGATCAAGACCTTGGTAATAATAACTAGATTTTCAGTAATCTACTTTAGGAATATCGGAAGGAATAGATAGAGTGCTTGTACTAATACGGAACCTCATTTTTACGTAAAATCAGGAACACTAGACGTGACATTTCACCTCGGAAATCCCGTAAGCATTAACCGGGAATTGAATCCGACCAGCCTTGGTGGGACGCAAGCAGCTTAACCGCTGTGTAATCACAGCCCAATAAAACCACAGAGAAATAATGCTCAAGATGACCGGCACAACAAAACCAATTTAATAACATCGGCTTTCTGGTCCACTCAATGTACGGGCAACATGTAGGCCTACCATTATGGACGTATGTTCTCTCAAAAATATGCTTTATGGGCCTGCCTTTATTTGAGCACGAGCCACCACTGGAACCTTATTCGGAAAACAGTAAGGTAAGGCTCATCAACCCTAACATTGTTTATCTTGCAAGTTTAAATTATTAAGTATTTATTTAATTCAAGGGTTATTAAAAGCACACATAGTGTAGTAACGACATTAATATCTTCACACTTGCAGTCAACTAGTAAGAGAGGCCTACCTATTTTACTAATATCTGACTATTATACAATCCTGCACCCCAAAACTTTTTAACTTGTATTTGAATAATGAGTCATGTCAATTCATTATCTTTATAAGGTAATTAATTATAAAAGTTTAAGGAAGGGCGGTATGATGGATATACACTAGTGACCAAAAGTTAAGCATACGAATAAACAGGGCAACTGGAAATAGACCGCAAATCGCACGTCACATGCACCTACTAACCTTACGTGTTCGCTCTGTATAGGAAAGAGGTATTCCCTGCTTTGACTAGCGGCGTAACCACAAGGTAAACACAGACAGTGCCTGCGCCCCATATTCCCTCAGTCGTGCTTGCCCTGTTATAGTGTGCGGAGTGTAGCCTCGTGGTGAACGTGACATTATAATAATACAAATACGCCATTTGGATCCCGTTTTCCAGGTTAGAATACTCCGCCGCCTGGAAGCAGGCCAGACACAGACCGAAGAGGCCTCATCCTTGAATGCGCCACAAAGTGTCATTTCCAGGCTTTGGAGACGATTTCGAGACACATGGGATGTTAGTCGTAGGCCAGTACCAGGTCGACCAAGAGTAACCACCCCACAGCAGGGCCGATATCTGGCCTTAACCACCCGACGAAATCGGAGTGCATCTGCAAGACAATTGTCGGCGAAGCTTGAAGCCGTCTCAGGGGTTGCCGTTTGCAAGCAAACTGTGTACCGGAAGCTCAGAACAGCTGGGCTGTTTGCCAGACGTCCAGCGGATTGCGTCCCGCTCACTCCAGCACAGATACGGGCCCGATTACTAGGGAGCCGTCAACGTTGAAACTGGACCACGAATGAATGGAGGCATGTACTCTTTACAATGCATCCCACTTCAGTTTCAAAACGATTCCCGTCGTACATTAATCTGGAGAGAACCGGGTAGCCGATACAACCAGAGGAACTTCGTGGAACGGGACCAGTATGGTGGTGGTGGCGTCATGGTGAGGGCGGTATCTTGTTGAATGGCCGTAAGGACCTGCACATCTTCATGGGTGGTCCGAGGAACAATGTGAACTCTCGGAGATACAAGAATGGGGTACTGAGACCACATGTTCGACTCTTCAGAGGTGCGGTTGGTCCAGACTTCCTCTTAATGGACGATAAAGCCCGACCACACCGTGCTGCTCTGGTGGATGAATTTCTGGCTGGAGAAGACATTCATCTCTTGGACTGGCCAGCGAGGTCTGCGGATCTGAATCCTATAGAACATGCCTGGGATGCATTGAGGAGGTGAATTGTATCCCGTCAGCCACCACTAAGGACCCTCCAAGACCTTTATATTGCCCTTTCGGTGGAATGGGATAGACTGCTACAAGAGCTCGACCATATGATAGAATGCGACGTCGCTGCGAAGCATGTATGGCCATTAGGGGAAACCATAACCCTATTAACAGCATATTTTGTTGTGGAAGACATTGCCAAGTTTTGTTAGTTGTTGTCAAAAGTGTAGGCCTACCTTAGTTAACAGAACCTTCCTGACATTTTTTTTTTTTGACAAGTTGTGTGACATATGGTGTGTGATTCAGCTTGCGTTTGTTCAGCAATCCGTCTGACATTCCTATCAGGAGGTTTGACATCGATTTGGGATTATTCTTAAGTTTTGGACACTACTGTCGGGGGAAAAAGTATAGATACTCGAATTTAGACGTCAATAAATACGTTACCCGCAGTCTTACATAAGGAAGCCTACTCCAAACTTTTCCTTATTTTATTCTGCGTTTAGCTATGTAGAGTAAACATTTGTATTTTAACCCGTTAAAATTGTATAGCTGTTTGAACAAAAAGTCCCGTCTTTTTTACCAAGTCTAACGGAGCGCTCATTTAGAAAGATCATTACGTTAAAAGTATTAATCAGATCGCAATGACACTAAAATATTTCTTGAATAAACTTATTGTTAACGTGCACACGAAGTTTTAATCAGATCTGACTGCAATGAAAATAGATATTGTTAATTTTAAAAGCCAACTTTTTTTGCGGGCCTGGGTGATAGGAGCAGTATGAAATATGGCTTGTTATGAGGCTCATAGCAACGCAATGCTAATCGAAAAACTACGTTTTATTTACACGTGATTGGTGATTTTATATGGATTGATGTTTAATTGAGTGGTAATGTGGGAAGAAAGTATCGTAGCTACCAACGGTGATCACTTTTCGTGATATTTTCTACGTGTTTAGTTTTCCGGCCCATTTGTTGGTCAAATTGTTTTGATTTATCCGAGACCATCGAAAGAAATATATTACGATTTATTGTAGACTATTAATTGGTTAATTTACATGTTTAAATAATGAAATAACCACTTATTAATATTAGATATTAAGATGCATACCTGAGTGTTATAGAGACTGTGTACTCCACCACCACCATAACGACACTGGTTCTGCCTACTGTCTGCCGCTCGCCTCCCCGAGCTCGTGACGTCACACTCCTTGCTCTGCCAATAGCAGCTGTATTTCTTGTCGCCTGACAACCTGGCGGGTCGCTTGCACTATAGAAGTTAAGGATTCCATCCTGGTGGACACATTCTCGTTTCACCATCTCGTCTTGAACTTCTCGTCAGCACTTCTCTTCGTCACCTCTCAGCTGTCAGCTGTCATCTGTTGATGTGGCTGGCCTCTGGTTCTTCTCTTCACAACCCCGCACTTGTGTGCAGCTCCTCGCCAGAATCGCTGTCCATAGCATTATGAATGCCGCTTACAACCGACTGTTTGGAAAGAGACCTCACATCATGAAAGCCGCATGTTTCAGAAGATGGCATCTGCAGTTACGCCTCACCGCAGTCAGTCGTTGCTTCACGTGATGGTAGGTAATCTGTGTGGTAAACAATCGCTATCAACCGCATAAGTTCCCTTAAAAGTAGCATTACAGGCTCGAGGGGTTTGAGCGGGTTGCCTAATGTGGCTCCCTATCTACTCTACAAAAGTGTCCCAGGCAGTAAACAAGCTTCTCCGTGGAAACAGCTGACCGTGTCTTCGCTACGTTCCTTCATCTTGAGGGATGATTACATTGGAACAAATTCTCCGCACAAAGTGACATTCATACGCCAAAAGTTAAGTGTTGTATTATTTATTTTTAGAAGAATTTTATAAAACATTTTTAAATTGCAATTGCAATTTTATAGTGAATGCAAAGTTGAACTTTATTATCGAGCTTTTAATCAAGAATTTAAAAAGTTCAAAGTGGTTATACAATGTTTTTTCTTTAATAAATTATATTATCTGTTTCTCGTATGTGCTCAGGTGTGAAATCCTGAAGCCCCAACTCACGATATCATTCAGTCTTAATTGCCGTTCCACAAGTGCTATTTATCCAAACGTAAGCTTGAAGCTGTTCTCGCATGAGTGAGAGTGTTTTTTGGACAAACTCCTCCATATTTTGGTGCCTCATCTCAGGGAACATAGAGTATTTTGTTGTTCTACCCTGGGAATTTCACATTACCACATTTTGGTCACTTTATATTTCACTCGGAACATTGAGAGTACCACTGTTTATTATATTCTAAATACTAATCATATTGAAAGTTTCAGCTTGGAGCTCACATGGTCAACAGGGGAGGGGAGAAAACAAACATAGCTAATTCCGTCCCACATCAGAATAGCTGCGCGCTTCCTCTTTACAAGCTGTCAACTTCAAACTCCAAGCATTCGCGGTCACAGTACGGCCGTGAGTACCCATTAAAATCAACATGCCTGCTCTGGATGAGAAACGTAGCCATACAAGAGCCTCATGTAAGGGTAATCTCACGTGTTTCCGCACTTTTTGGCAGAACTTACAGATCACGAGCGCAATCTTGGCACAATTTCTGAAAGGCTTAAAAATTACGAGCAAGCTCTTGAGAAACATGATGAGGTACAATGTAGCATTGAAACGCAGTTTCCGGATCAGAAAAGTGATAGAATAGAGGTCGATAAACTATTCTATCAGGGTTTCGCATCTTAGGGATTTAACATTAAAAGAAAAACAAGAGGATCAAATTTCTACAGCTTCTGTCCCATCTTCATCACGTATTATACTGCCTAAAATAGAAATACCCAAGTTTTCTGGTAATAATACTGAATGGGAACCATTTTAAACTATTTAATTCGTTAGTACACGAGAATTCTTCTATCGCCGCGATACCAAAATTTCATTACTTACGTCTGGCAGTTCAAGGCCACACACTTAAACTAATTCAAGCACTTGCCTTGGCAAGCGAGAACTATGACGTAGCTTTGAATATTCTTAAGGATAGATTTGGGAATACCCGTTTGAGCATTCAGCGACACATACAAAGTGTGCAAGCAGATAAGTTTATCACTTCGTAATTTGATTGACACCGCAGAACTTCATGTTAGAGCTCTTTCGAATTTGAACCATCCGGTTGATTACAGGGATTTATTTCTAGTCCACCTTATCTCTGCCAAATTAGATTCTAGTACATTAAAAGCCAGGGAAACAGAACTCTCCCAACATTTGCAATGTACGGTACTTATGAGGCAATTATCAACTCTTTAAAGGCTAGAAGCCAAGTCTTCTCTGCCATAGCTATCAAAAGACCAGTATTTCAAACACAAAAGTTTTTTTTCCCAAAGAACAAGGTCATCAGCACCAATCGGAGAATGTTAAGGTCACATGCTCTTTCTGTTGATGTTCGGTTACCTAACCAAATGCAAACTTGCGGTTTGTGTCAGCAAACACATAATTTATATAACTGTGATCAATTTAAATCCTTGTCGGTAGATGATAGACGAAAGTTGATCACGAGTCAAAAACATTGTTTTAACTATCTTTCAGGAACAAATATGCTAAACAATTGTCGTTCCCTACGTTCATGTTTTCACTGCAAGGCTAAGCACCATTCTCCTCTGCACAGACATGAGAGGTCACGGTCATCAGCGCCCAGCAGTTCTACAGCCAAGTCTCATTCTGATACATCTCATAATAGTGCGCAGTCCTTTGCTCAAAGCTCTACCTCGATAGGCAAAATTAAATTTTTATTGTCTACCGTTCAGGTTCTATTGAAAAATGCTCCCGGAAAATGGATATCTGCCAGGGGATTATTAGATAACGCCACTACTAATAATGTTATTAGTGAATCATTGGTGCGAAAGTTAGGTCTCCCAAACCATCCTACCTCGATAGAGGTTACCGGCATTAATTGTTCCAAATCTCAATCCTTAAACTATGCAAAAGTTGATTTGAAGGATTCTAATAATCTTGGCACCCAGTTACAATTAGATTGTTTATTATTAAGTCCATAGGTTACGATATTCCCAGCACTTCTTTCCCGTCCATAGATGGTATATTCCGAATTTTGTTCAACTTGCCGACCCAAAATTCAACAGGGCTTCACATGTAGAGCTTCTTTTCAGCTCTACCGTGTTTTGGCAATGTTTACATTCCAATAAAGTGAAGATGCTCCTAATGTGTGTAATGTATAATGATGCCAGTTAAAGGCTTTTATTTACAAGATCTTTGCAAGGATGTATTGTGCCCTTGTATATAACAGCGTCGTATATACGAGAATCAAACTTCGGGGGGCGTTCAGTCCGGGTATGCTTTCACTAGAGCTCAAATACCAGACGGCTGCTTACAAATACAAGGACCATATGCAAAACTACAAACAAGAAATGAGTGAAAAACAAATAAAATTACCACCATTTAATAACTGAATAAAAACAACAAAACATAAAAAATATAACATAAACAAAGTCCACCCTGAACTTTACTCCCACTGTACAAGAATTTACACAGATCTGAGTGGCCTAGAAAGGTCCACTCCAAAGAATTAAAATTGTGGATCAAAATTCAACTTGTCTGATTAATATGTATGCACGCGTATAACTACGCTAGAGAAGAAATAAGTACTTTTGATGGAGATTTGCTCACAGATGGAACAGCCAATATGCTTGCAAACCCCCATACTGCAAACCATTATTATGGCTTTATGGGACACACTCGTAGAATAACATACCAACAATTATAATTTTACTGACACACGCAACCATTTAAAATTTATAAACTAATTGATCTCCATCGAGATCGCAGTGAGTCAGGAAACTCCCAGCAAAACAGAAGCTTGCCCAATGGCTCATATTGCTCAACACATACATGACAACAACGTGACCGAACATCGAGACCACCCGAGGTCAATGAACATGACAATAAATAAACAAGAAATAAGATGCCTAAAACCCGATGATATTTACATGAAATAAAAGCATGGATAAGCTAACACGCTGGGACTCGATCAATCAAAACGCGAACAGCACCTATTTACCGATTACAATTCTTTTATCATTAAACAGGCTTTATTTTAATATATAAGATAAACAATTACGAAGAACGGAGACCTGGTCCGTGAATACTAATGAGCACAGCTTGCTCCTTATCTGATGGAGTGCGCCGGGTAGAAATACCTTCACTTACCACTCATTAACGTCGGTGTTCAAAACCAGCCCTCCTTGTCGAAGCATTGAGTCATGCTATTTATAACAAGAGACTAGACAGTCCCGTTACGCCACCTGTTAATCGCGGCACAAAATTTCACACACTTCTGCCAATTCCAAAGAATTGCAAGAACATCGTAAAAGGGGATTCCAACATTTTCCTCGCAAGGATTAAATGCTTAACCTGGACATAGCTTCAGACAGAACCAGGGTTCCCGAAAACTCCTATCCCATAAAACATATATTTGCAGACTCAACAAAGCATTTAGGGCAGAACACAACACAAATCTACCACGGGCCAACACTCCAATCAAATATCATAGATTTTGTGTACCATAACACTAAAAGAGAAACTTCATCAACAAATAAAGTCATTGGGCATATGACCCCTCACTTAACAAAAATACAACAAACGGCAATTAACACACAAGCCTGTGTAACAATAAAAATCTATACAATAAAAAGATTTCCCACCAATTCTATTATCTACTCTAGTTAATTCAGTTTCGCTTCTGTTATGATATCGGTTCCCAATTTGCGTCGCTTAGCCGCGCATTTTACGGTAGCGACACGCACTCGAGTACGCTTGCCCCGTGTACTTGACATCAACAAAAACAATCTTCACACAGATAGAATACATGCCACGTTGCTCATGAACTAAACTAAAGTGTGTCAATACCACAAACCAACTACAATAAAACACGAAGACAAAAATAAAATAAAATATTTACACAAAATAATATGTTCCCACAAAACCATAACCAGTTTGTCAAATAATAAATCATTTCAGTACTCATTCCTCTTTCTGCGTCGTCTCATCGAACATCGCCTGACATTCTCTCTCCAAAGTGTTTAGCTCATCTCAGACCACATGGAGCCGTAGAAACGTTGGTTCGATGTCTTTCTCTGGGTCTGGAGTTCCATCTTGACGTTGAATAAAAATAAAATGTTATTTATAGTCACACGTAATTTTCTATCTAAATTTTGCCAATAGTTACTTTATTCACCATTTGTCTAGTGCAAAATTAAACGTAGACTTTCCCTAATAGTTGTAGTCGTGGGAGACTACTAAAATCTTACCGATACACAAATTTCACACTCAGCTGTGCGCACACAACTTTAATATAATGTTTTCAATAATGACCCTACCTCTGGTAAATTTAACACAGTATATCTTCACGCTATGGAAAAGAATAAGTGATCACCTCACGGTGTCACCAAGAATCAACCTCGTCGTCACTCAGACGACAGTATTTATGTGAATTTAGCAAAAGGACGGAGGGAGAGGGAAATCTATCACTAACTTCTATAATAATGCGACTATTGGCATGCAACAGGTATCAAACAGTTTGAAATATTATACAGGTCACAATGGGGCTATCGTGCTCTGGAATCGATCATAGATTTCGTTAATCCAATCTTTCCCGCTTTCAACTTCAAGCCGGCGTCAGACGCTCCCTTGGCGCTAAAATTGGTGACCCTCTCTGATTGGTAGTTCATGACGTCAATATCGCAGTTTAGAACAGAAGCCTCTGTCCTATGATTGGTTGAAAGTTCCTCTCATCTCTCTCATCCAGCAACTATCTTACTCGTAACGCTAGGGTGACAAAGAAATTACGGTCTGAAATGAGTCAGGACCCCAACACACCTTTGTCTGACAAAGTGTCTGTCAAACATTCCGATCTCGTCACTCCTTTGTTTCAGGACTGGGCACGTTCAAACGTACTGTCTCCAAATAAGCTTGATATTTCGCAATCCAGTCTGGCCTTCCTGTATGATTCTGGCAGTAAAATCAGAATATAATGAAATGAATAATTAGAATCATTAATATGCGTAGCTTATTAAGGGTTCAGTATACAATGTTATGAACAAGAAAGGAATATAAACTTTTGTATTGTTACAATATCAGTAACAATGATGCCAACATTACACATTCTCCTCCCCCCTGTATTTAATAGTTCAAATGAAAATCTTTTAGGTATAATGGAGCTCTAGTATCCCTTTTGGGCCTCCGAGTCTGTGGCTCTGATATTTTCGGAACGTCTTTTACTGTAATTCCGTTATCCAAGTATACTTCATTCTCGGGATTGCTGCGTTCTGGTGAATGTCCTTGATTCTCTGACGGAGATACGCTGTGATGAGGCTCCGAATGACGGGACTCTGATGGATCTTCGTCGTGATGGATCTCGGATGGATCTTCATCGTGATGGAACTCTGATGGAACTTCATCTGATGGGCTTTCCTCTGGTTCTACCCCCCTTGAGGTCAATTGTCTTAGAGAAACGGTTTTTCATTTCCGTCTTTCCTTCTAACAGGAGCATATTGTGGGTTGGCTTCGAGAAGTTCCGCTTCTTCAACTAAATCGTCATATTTGCTTGCACGAACGTTTCTTTTCAGTAGGACCGTCTGTCCAGGAATTAGCCAAGCTGGATGTGACGAAAAAATCTTTCATGAGGCGTGCAGTTATGGGCTGTGCAGAGAAGTGACCGGGTGGAAAGAAGGGCCTCCGGAAAAACATCCTCCCAAGCTTCGGGAGGCATACGTTTATTTTTGAGTGCCAACAATACTGTTTTCCATATTATTCCGTTGTACCGTTCCCCTGTCCATTTCCTTGCGGATTGTAAGGGGTTGTCCTGCTTGTGGCTACTCCATTTGAGTCTAAAAACTATGTTACCTCTCTTGACATAAAAGAAGACCCACGATCCGAATGAAAAAATGATGGTATTCCAAATATTGAAAATAAACTAAACATACATTTTACAACAGTTGCCGCAGACAAATCCTGGCATGTGAAGACGCGAGTATTCATCAACGACTGTTAGGATGTAGCGATTGCCGGACTTAGATGGAAGAGGACCTTTAAAATCTATGTTCAGCCGTTCAAATGGGCTCGTCGCATTAATTAATGTTCCTGTATTTTTCAAAAATCTGGGCTCCACTTCTGCACATATACGACAAGCAGAGATCATTCTCTTGATTTCTTCAATTGAATATGTTAGATTTTTAGTTTTTACCCAATGATACATCCTTGATATGCCAGGATGGCAAAGTGAATTGTGAAGTTCAAGCAACCTGCTTGAAATACTAGAACTGCAAACTCTCGAATATGTATCTGTTTTTACATTTTCTTTTCCCGGCCGGTATATTATGTCAAACTTGTGTGGTGATAGCTCAAGGCGCCATCGTAGAAATTTAACATTTATATTTTTTATAATAATGCATTTTATTAATCCCTTAACGAGTCAAGGACTCATATACATAGGAATTGTACAGTTTTATCGTGTTGGCGACAAATTACAATACAATGTTTAGTTTACAAAGCTTTCAGTATGAAAATATATACAACATTTTGTAACTTTCATAAGTTTTTGTACACAATGTGTTCTTCTTTTGTCTTCTCAGATTATGAAATTTCTTCAAACTGATATTTTATAATCATACCACATAAACTGTTTTAGCTTCCTTTTAAAGATTGGTAGGCTAGGTGCAATTTTTATATTTTCTGGTAGTCTATTGTACTTTACAATGGCACTATACTTAATGCTATTACTGCCATATAGTTTGGAATTGATATGGAAAAATGATATGTCATCTGCATGTCTAGTTTTGTAAGCATGTAAATCAGATTGTTTAGTGAAGTTTAAATTTGTGTGGATTCTGTTGTGCAGGATTTGGTACATCAGGACATTTGATTTGATTTCTGCATTTAGGGCTACTGGTTGAATTTTACTCGTAATATAAAAGTGTTTGGTTGGTGTTAGAAAAGGGTAGTTATAAATATTTCTTATGGCTCTATTCTGAATTACCTCAATTTCCTTTTTTAGGTAATTTGAACATTTTATCCACTTTGTATTCAAATATTGTAAGTGGCTATGGATTAAGGAAAAATACACTTTCCTGAGTAGATATGTTGGGATATAGTAGCTCAATTTTTTTATCATCCCAGCGGCAGCTGATATTTTTTTTTTTACTAATGCATCAATGTGCTTTTGCCAGGAGAGATTTTCATCTATTATTAGGCCTAGGTATTTGACAGATGAGACCCTTTTAACTGCATTTCCATTCAGCATTATATTCTGAGCGATGTCTAACTTTGTTCTACGCTTAGATATTATTAAATAATTTATTTGACTTGGTCCAGCCAGTCCTGCATGTGTGTGTAATCAGCGTGTTGGTGGTGTAGGCATTGTAAAAGATGCTTAAGTCATCTGCAAACAACGTTATATTACCATGAAAACGGAGTGTTGCTATGTCATTAATATATACTAAGAAGAGGGAAGGACCCAGTATTGATCCTTGGGGCACACCGTGGGTAACATTAATTCCTCATTTCTGTAGCCATTTATTTCAATATACTGCTTACGATTATATAGGTAATTTTTAAACCATATCCAAGCTACTCCTCGGATACCTGCTTTATCAAGTTTCCCTAAAAGAATTTCATGGTCAACAGTATCAAACGCCTTTCTCAGGTCTATGAAAAGGCCACTCGCTGTCATCTTATTGTCTAAGACATCCTGCAAGTTAGAGATTATATCAATTGTGGCTATTTCTGTGCTTGAGTTTTCTCGGAATCCATATTGCCCTTTGAAGAAGTAATCATTTTTATTTAAGAAATTAACAATTCTGTTTTTACTACTGTTTAGAGTACCTTGGATATGGGTGGGAGGATGGAAATGGGTCTGTAATTGTCCGGATTGCTTTTGTCACCTCCTTTATAGACTGGTATGAATCGTGCTATTTTTAGATCATCAGGCACCAGACCAGTCTCTAACGATACATTTATTAAAGTAGTTAGTGGGCTACATAGCATGTCAATGGAGCTTTTTAACAATTTTACTGACAACCCATCTTTGTCTTGGCTACTTTTCATTCTAAGGCTTAATATAATATTGCGAATTTCCATCTCATTCGTCGGGGTCATAAATATGGAATCTGTGTTGACATTAATTTCATTAACTTTCTTCCCTGGGGGAATGTTTTTGGCTAACTTGTGTGCTATGTTTATAAAGTGAGTGTTTAGAGCATTCCAAATATTTTCTTTTCATGTGAAAGATTTACCGTCAATTATTATCTCACTGGGACCATCTTTGTTTTCAGTTGTGCAGTTGTGGATCATTTCATTCATTACTTTCCAAGTACCTTTTATGTTATTGGCATTCAATGTTAATTTATGTTCATAGTATGAGGATTTCAGTTTCCGTTTTAAAGTTGCCTCTTTGTTCCTAGATTTTATGTGCCCTTCCTTTAAGAGGTTATTGTTTCTGTGAATGCTAGTTTCAAGTTTAGCATGTAGTAGGTCCCTTTGTTTTATTAGTTGAATTAAGTCTGTTGTTATCCATGGGGTTTTGTGATTCTGGTGTATTTCCTTCAAAGGTGAGTCAGTGTTTTCTTTGTTGGGTGTCTGTGTCGAGATTTTGTGTTTCATGGCGATGTAAGTTTCATTTAGATAATCTAAGCAGTCTGATTGAGATTATTAGAGCATTTATTTTTGTTCACGTACCGGTAATTTTTATTTACGTTTTTTGAACTAGACCTTTGCTTGTTGGGGGCGTATTTAAATGTCATGTTCGAGATTGGGCTTTTGCCTGGATAGTAATTTGACCAGAAAATCTCAGTTACAAGAATATTATGATCACTATTATCACTATTTATATTGCTTATTCTATAGGCATATTTACAGTTATTAGTGGCCACCTGATCAAGGAGTGTACTTGTTGATTCACTTATTCTTGTTGGATAGCGAGTATTGCCTTGTGTGAAACCATAGCTTGATAGTAGATTGAGGTATGATTTGGTTACATTATTTTGTTTAGTAAGTTAATATTTCTAACACCAATGCATAAGGAAAGATTGGCATTGTTTTTCGAGAGAATGTGCTCTAGAGATTGCATGAATTTTGTTGCGTTATTTATGTTAGGATTATACAGTATACTGCAATTATATTAATAGTATGCAGGTTATTGAAACGAACAGTATCACTTCTTATAAGCTCTAACTGGATCAAGCTATGGTTACTCTCAACTAGGTTAAGAACTTTTGTATTCCATTTTTTGAGGACATGAACTCCCACGCCTCCACCGTCCTGATTGTCTCTGTGAACAAATGCAACAGAATAGTTGTTTAGGTTGAAGTATTTAGCTTCATTACTTTTCACCCTAGTCTCGGTTACCACTATGACATCGAGATTTTCCACAATATGTATTAGTAACTCGATATCTTCTAGTTTCTTTTTTAGACTTCTGCAATTTAGGTAAAGACACTTGATTTGGCTAACCTCATTTTTAGTGTCTGCTATATAGTCGTGGATACAATCATATTTACGCTCATCAATTGATATGTGTAAGTCAACATCAACTAGTAGGTCTATGTCTTGATTCATTATTATTACTGTGAATGGGATGGCTGAACCTTGTTGATGGAAGAGGCTTTCACTAGCGTTTCAATGTCTTCTGGTGAGGTGATCCTGACTATCTGATTTACGGACGAAAATTTTACAGTCCCGGGTCCAGACGTATTTAAAACATAAATTACGGAGGTCTCTTGCCTGTTTGTGAAGTATTTTATTGGCTGGCGTCAAATGCTCGTTAATGTAGATAGGCCTAGCCCTTCCATTGATTCCTACATCACTTGAGTTCAGGTTGGGTTTTGGATATTTTCCTTTTAGAATTGCCCTTTTTTTAGCCGGCTGCAGAATTTTACTAATAAAGTAGGTGGAAGACCTTCTCTGCTTTGTGGTAGCCGATGGCAGGCGTCAATATCGGACTCGACAACTGTGACACCCAATTGGTCAGCGATAGTCTTGACAATTTGAACGGTATTTTCGTTTGAAGTGTGCGGCAAGCCATGAAGCTCTAAGTTGTTTCGCCGAACATACTGTTGAAGCTCGAGATTCTCTTGCTTTAACAATTTGACCTCACTACAGGCGATATTCTTATCCTTCTCTAACTTACAAACTCTTTGGCTGAGCTTTGTTATTTCTGACAAGGCTTGCTTTAGAGTTTGTGTGGAAGTTGAAACGTCACTTTTCATACCATCAAAACAATCAGAAAAGTATGTCACGGACTTAAGAATGTCTTTCTGAGTCTTTTCAATATTTTCGAGTTTTGTCAGTCGGAGGTTGATTTCACAAACAAGATCTTCTAAATCTGGTTTACTTACATTCTCGTCTGGCGAGGTGATTTTAGAAACCTCATCCGTAGTTGACTTAGTCTACTCATTGCACTGCACTCGACACAACACCATTGCTTAGCCTTGTCGGACAAAAGCTGGTTAAAAACTTTCTTCTATATGTTTACACAGGTTCTGTGGTATGATTTACCACATTCCCCATCACAAATTATATAGTCTTCGTTATCAGTTACACATTTTTCACACTGGCAGCACTTGGTTGATTTGTTACTTGTCGCCATCTTATTGTTTGTTTGTTTGTTTGTTTTGTTTGTTGTTGAAGACAAAAGATAACGCCTCCTGATCCGTTAATAGTTTGAAATGTCTTCCTAGTAGGTAGCACTTCCATTTCTTTATAGATTCTACGATAGCGGCTGCTTCTTTCTCGTAGAACGAATGAGATTTTTCTGCTTGTGACAGTATTCTTGAAAAGAATGCAACGGGACGCCCATCTGGACTCAACTTGGCAGCCAACGCTACATCAGAGGCATCTGGTTCAACTATTAGAGGCGATTGGTCTGTTACAGTAGTGACTAGGGATTTAGCAATATCAGTCTTCAGCAATTTGAAATCTTCAGCAGCTTGATGACTTAGTGGAAAGGTGAAGCTATCTGTAAGATGCCTTATTTTTCAGAGAAGTGCGGTATCCATTTAGCATAATGAGCAAAGAGTACAAGGGCGCACTTTAAAGAGCGAGTATCCTGCGGCAGAGGCAAGTCCAACAATGGCTTCAAACGGTCATGGCCAGGGCGAATTTCTTTATGAGAGACCAGATAGCCTAGAGGAGTGACTGTAGACTTTGAAAATTGACTCTTATTTCTATTTATGACAAAACCATATTTATCCATAACTGAAAGAAAACGCTTAAAATTCAAATTATGTTCTGCTTCATCTTTACCACAGACCGTAATATCGTCCAGATAAGCAAAAACTCCTAACAGACCTTCCTCAGCTATAACCCCATCTATCACTCGTTGAAAACAAGCCACTCCGTTTGTTACTCCAAAAGGAATTCTATTAAAATGATATAATTTCCCTAGAGCTTCAAAAGCCGTAAAAAAAATCTTCTGATATCTGAATCTGATGGTAGGCGCTCTGACGGTCGATGGTAGAAAAATACTATAGTTAGCTACTTTGCGTATTAACTCATCAATTTTAAGAAGGGGATAGGCGTCTGGAAGGGTGTATTTATTTATGATCTGAGAATAATCAATGACGAGTCTTTTTTATGGCGATTTTCACTTTCTGAGTGAATGACGACAACTTGAGCTCTCCACGGAGAGTTACTCTCCTCAATAATACTACCATCGAGCAATCGAGAAATTTCTTCTTGTATGAACCTTGCATCTGCATCTGAGTGATATCTAGACTTAGTGGCAATAGGCCGACAATCAGGTGTCAAATTACTAAATAATCGAGGCGTTTCAAACTTAACATACGAAGTTAAGCCGCAAATTGGCAGAGGTGGTCAGTAGGAATATAAGAGCGGTTCTGGCGCAGGGGCTAATGGGCAAGATGGCCGCCGCGCGCAACCAGCCCTATGTTATTCTTATGGAGGGGTCATTCAGAGATGGCGCAGTGGCTAATGGGCAAAATGGCCGCCACGGCCTCAGACCGTGGATGACGTGACAGGGAGAGGTCGGCCGTTTAGTTGCTAAATGGAATATTTATTATTAGTATTATTATTATTATTATTAGGTAATTATCAATTGATCATGTACAATCCTGACCAGCTTTATATTGTCCACCACTTGGTGTAGTGGCTAGCATTCTTAGCTGTTACTGCGAAGGCCCGGGTTCGATTCCTGGCTCTGCCAAGAAATTTAATTTCTGGTCTCACGAGTGGAACGGGGTACACTCAGTCTTGTAAGGCAAAAGTGAGAAAAGGCGGGTTTTAATTCATACCTCTGCCATTCAGCCTAACCCAACTTCATTTAACCTCACCTAACCTAACCTAACCTAACCAAATCTAACCTAACTTCAAAGTAAGAGCAAATATGAGAGCAAATGTGAGAGCACAAATAATAAACTTGGTTATAACCTAACCTAACCTAACCTAACCTAACCCACAGAAACCTCATTTAAAGATTTTAGATTTTGCATTTTAACATTTTACATTTTAACATTTTAGATTTTAGATTTTTTCATTTTATATTTTTTAGGTTTTACATTTTACATTTTTGATTTTTTGTATTTTAGATTTTAGTTTTTTTTAGATTTTACATTTTAAATTTAAGATTTTTTGATTTTAGATTTTACATTTTACATTTTCCGAAAAGAGTAAACTACAAGGTCACATACCTAACCTCACCAAACCTAACTTAAGCTAATCCAAAGGCTAATGCACATACACAAAGTATATAAGGGCTCATGCAACTATCCTTATGCTAGTCTTATAGGCTACTGTACAACATGATCACTACCCCAGCCGGGGTATTTTTTTTCTTTCATTTTGTTGTTTTCTCATTTGTCAATTTTCTAATTTCCCATTTTCAGTTTTTTTAATGTCAGTTTTAAGTTTTTTCAATTTCATAATATGGAAACATGGAATTTGCATTTTGTTGTTTACACATTAGTCAATTTTCCAATTTCCCATTTTCGTTTTTTTTTTAATATCAGTTTTAAGTTTTTCAATTTCATAATATGGAAACATGGATTTTGCATTTTGTTGTTTACACATTTATTAATTTCACAATTTCCCATGTACAGTTTTTAAAATGTCAGTTTAAAGTTTTTCAATATTATGATATAGAAACATGGATTTTCCAATTTGTTGTTATACATTATTTGTCAATTTACCAAATTCCCATTTACAGTTTTTAAAATTTCAGTTTAATGTTTTTTCTATTTTGTCAATATGGAAACATGGATTTTCCAATTTGTGTTATACATGTTCATTTTGCATTAGGAGTGGAGAGAGGTGGGCAGTAATTAAAAATGTACAAGCAGTGTCCATACAATATTTTTTATTTTAAATACATGTACACTATTTACACATAATACATTTTTATATATATTCTTTTTTGTTATAAATTGTACAGTTGTTTTTATTTTGTTTTCTATTTATATTTACTTTTTGATTATGATTACCATTTTATTTTATTTTTGTAGTGTTATTGTTTTATTTCCTAAATTGTTTTATGTATTTGCTAGTTGCAGGCAGAAGATTTTGATATTCATAACTTAACTCTTTAAGCATGGTCAATGATTGAGTAATGACCATAGGCATGTGTACCTATACCATCAGCATCAATCACTCTTTTATCATCACCAGGACACAAAGCAATTTTGTTTAGTCTTATAGATGATATGTCATGTTGTTTAGAAGCGAAAATGTTCATTGGTATTCTTTTTACATTGTTTTTCATGACACAATCCTTATAATCTTGAAAGCTTATACAATTTTCGACAACACCTTTGCTAATACCTTTAATCTTTTTGATTTCTTTACCATTTATGTCTAAAGCGTACATTTTAGCTCTAAGTCCAACAAATGCTTTTATAATTTGTCCACAAGCCTCGTCTTTAAATTTCCCCAACGTTTTCTTGTTTGATGTAGAGTAATATATGTGATTAGTAGGATAATCTGATGTGTCCAGGTGTTCTAGGAAATCCAACTTGTCTTGATATACATCTGGGGTGTTAACCAAATAAATGAACGAGTCGGTATCCATATACATGAGTTTAAGATTGTTCATTCCATAATAGGGTAGCAGGACATCATATTGGTGGGAATACATTAGAGTTTTTGAAATATCCAGTATACACATTCCAATATATATAGGCTTATTGAATACAATGTTACGTTTAGCCATGTGGAAAGCAGCTAGGTTAGGACCATAAATTGTTCTGCCGATGAATGTTGGTTTAGCTATTAGCTTTTCTGCCTTTTTGCTGTCAGTCACAAGACGTATGTCTATTCTTTTACGGATATTTTCCATTGTTTTCCCAAAAATGGCATTGTTGAATAATTTGTACAGATTTTTCTCAAAATCATTTTTGGCTTGTTTTCGAAGGTTGTTATTAAAATCAACGTATGCCTTTAACCAAGGTCTTTGTTTAAACTTTAACACACGATGAATTTTTATCAATTTTATTCCATGATCTAAAGCCTGTTTTAATGCCATGTAGTGAACAACATATCGCCTTCGATTTCCAAGATGAGGAATTAGTTTTTTCAGAGACGAATCCTTAGGTTGTGTACACTCTGGTAGGAAAGGTAAATCGTTGTGTAGATCATGAAGGTCAGATGGGTAATCAACATCAACGTCTAGAATGTATCCCACAGGATCGTCTTTCTTTAGTTTTTCTAGATCAACAGTATCTGGAGAAACCCACTGAAATCCACCATAAGGAAGGGAGTGGCACATAGCCCACCCGTATTGGTTGTTGGCATCATCATAGGTAATAAACTGCGATGGTTTCTCAGAATCATAGGTTTCCATGTATTTATTGTTAGCTTCAGCATACCGATGAGACACCTGGCGTATGCCTCCACGTATTCCAGACTCGATTAAAAGAATCTGATCGTAATCCTGTAGCAATTCCAGTTCAATGCATGTGTAAAGGAGCATTGCCTCGAAACTTAAACCAGGCGAAGTAAAAAGTGTGCAGCATCCACTCGGTGTGTTTCTAGTGTTTTGTTTCTAAACGTTTCAAAGCTGTCTGCAAGAAGGAGTACATCTGATGTTAGGTAGAGGTCACTATATTCCCCTAGAGTTTTAATGTTGAACTGATTCCAGACATTTTTGGCATGTTCATAGTCTTCTTGACTAACATCTTCTTGACTTAATTTGTTAAAGAATGCCTCTTTTGGAGGTAAACACGTTTCACTTAACTTTTCCCATGAGTCAATGTAGTCATAACAAAATACCCCTTTACGATTCAGGGTATGATGTTAAATTGGAAACTAAGTTTTCCAAACTACTCGGCATTAACCGAAACGTATCCACAAATCTAAGCTTAACATTTCCTACATATTTGTTAAAGGAAATGTACTTTCCTTTGGAGTTAGCGATAACATCCACTCTCTCAGTAGTACACCCCAATTGCTTTACAATGAAATTTGCGTCGTAGCCACTCATATTATGTAGAAACACAGGAACGGGGTTTCGTGTTTTACACCTCAAATTACAGTTATTGTGAGCACTTCCACGGTATTCCCCTGTAATATGGCAGTGGTCTCGAACTTTCCAGTCCTGTTGGGTAAATAGTTTTTGACACAAATAACAGGTTTCAGAACATTGGAACTCTGCTTCTTGAGCCTGAGTTAAGGCCTTTGGAACATTTAAGCTGTAAAGGCGATCAATTTCATTAGCTATTGAGATCAAACAGTCCATAAACTTTTCTGCAGCGTCAGGCCCACGATAAATAACAGGTTGGCTTGAAAGATTTGTCTTTATGTGTTCCACAGCAGGTGAGGGTTTAACGTATATACCAAAGCTCATAGGAACATGACTCTGGTATGGCACTGTATAACTTGCCTCAGGATTAGGTAGACATGTTTGATAGGGTAAGAGTATACTTTCAAAATCTGCATAGATAACGTAAGGTATTCTCAGCATTTTTTCAACATTTAAGAATTTGACAATGGGGTTTTTAATAGGCATTTCAACCCTAGCAATGTCATGCTGGACACACAAAGCTCTATGTTCTTTCAATTTTTCCATTCCTTGTTGTCCATATCGATTATCAAAGTGTGTAAAACACCGTTTACACGTATATATTTTATGTTCATAGCGGGTAATCTGATGTCTTACTAGTTTATCAAAATCTTTGATAAAGACGTAGTGGTTCTGGCCGGATGATGAACTTAGCAAAAGGAGGTCGCAATGGTCTTGCAGCTCTTGATCCACAACCTTCAGAGGGAACAATTTGTTGTCTTGTTCCAATCCAAATACATTAATGGATATATCGTTGGCTTTTTCAAATTTGGGAATGTCAGCTAGTAATGTAGGAAATGATATTACAGAAAAATCATACTTGTTTTCCAGGTCCTTGTATTTACTAATGCGTTGAGCATCCTTTTTAACCAGTTTTGCTAAAATTGCATACATAAAACACTTTTCATCATTCAAATTTTCAGGATTAATGCAGGCTTTTCTTGCTTTTATAGCTGCTGGTAATGGAATATATGTGCTGCCACGCAAGGGATTGTACTTATTTATTTTCAATCGTACTCCTTCCACTGCTAACAAAGCCCAATTACTGCCTTTTAGCTCAGATTCTTCCATTTCCGTAGTTAACTTTGTAAATTGTGTTTCCAAGAAACTACTCAAGTCTGTTTCCAAAAATAGGGCCTGATTTCGTGTTTTAAAAGCACGATCTGTAATGTCATTGGTAGATGTATGAATGAATCTACATTCAGCCACAAGATTAACTTTTATCGACTTGTGCATTGCTAGTTCTTTCTGCATAGCTTGTATTATTTGCTGTTTGGACTCTTTAAGGTATGAATTTAAATCCTTGCACGTATCGCAACGAATGAAATAGGATTTAAGTCGACCTTGAAAAGATGTCTCATATTCAATAAGTCCATTTTTGTCAGGGACCAATGACAGTAGGTAATGTTTTGTAGGCTCAGATTTTTGTCTTTTAGCTGCCGACACAACATTACAACATTCTTCATGACGACGTCCATTGTAGGCATTGTTGAATTTATTGCCACACGTTTTACACTCATGAAATTCACCACACGATACTTCATGTCGCTTCCTATGATAGTCTCGAAGAAAAGTCTTTCCACACTCTTTACACATATAGCTAGGAATGACTTCTTCCATTATGAATGTTGATTTCTGCAAACAGTTGCTTACTGCGTATCACAAGGCTAGAGGTTGGTCGTTGAAACGGTCTTTCACGATGTGAACACCGTGAGAGGTAGTAGTCAACTGGTGATATTCTTGTGAAGGGTCCTCTAATATACCCCTATTCTAGACCAACAGCTCTTTACAGCGTATGACAAGGCTGTATACTGGATAGTGAGACGGTCTTTCACGATGTGAACACTGTAACACGTAGTAGTCAACTGATTATATACTTGCTAAGGGTTCTCTAATATACAATAGTCAAGACCAACAGCTACTTACTGAGTAGTACAAGGCTGTACAATAGTTGTTTTAACAGTCTTTCACGATGTGGTCACTGTGAATGGTGGTAGTCAACTGATGATATTCTTGATAAGGGTCCTCTAATGTACCCCTGGTTAAGGGTAACAGCTGCTCACTGCTTATGACAAGGCTAAAGACTGGTTGCTTCAACGGTCTTTCACAATGTAAACACTGTGACAGGTGGTAGTCAACTGAAAATATTCTTATGGCCTACTCAAGGTTATCAGGTACTTACTGCATATCAAAAGGCTGTACACTCATGTGTGTTAGGCACTCTTTCTTGCTAAGGACCCCAATATTCCCTACACAAGGCTATACATGTTAGTTCTAAACACTTAGTGATTAATTGTATATTCAATTTTTGTACAAAGCTTATACAAGCACGTTTTTTATGAGGTAAAACTTTGTTAAATAGCTGCATGTGACACGCAAAGTATGTTTCCGCTATCTAGAGGTGACTATGAGAACTACTTGAACGACCAGCATTCTACCTAGCGCTCCATTTCAACACTCGCTCACTGAACGAACAGCTTGCTATCTAGCGGTCGATATCAATACTCACTCAACTACCAGCCTGCTACCTATCGGTCAATATAACAACTCACTCAACTACCAGCATGCTACATGGCTCTTTTGGTCAGTTTTTTGTTGGCTTTTTTGTTGGCCTTTGTTGGCTTTTGTTGGCTTTTGTATTAGCTCTTTCATATTTGCTCTTGCTTGTGGGGGCTTATTTGGTCTTGGAAAGTATGTCAGTCCTTTTTATGGCTGAAAAATGCTCACAGCCATGTTTGTAAGCAGCAACAACAACAACAACACACAAAATTCCAAAAAAATCCAAAGTACTCTAAGGTTTATCAATGACTCTCAACTCTTACACTTACCTCTATCCCATGCATAGTCAAAAAATTAGTCTATTTTTCAAATTTTTCAAAAAATATTTGGAAAGTAGGCTATGTCATTAATCTAAAAATCCTGAAAAGACATATGTTAACTCCAACACCTACCTCTATACCACTCTCAGTCCAAAAATAGTGTATTTTTCAAATTTTCCAAAACATATTTCCGAAATGCGTTATTTCCAAAAATTAAAAAGTTTACAAAAACGTTTGTTTGACATAAACGAATGGCCTTTGTCCCCCTCTACCGTCGTACCAAGTCCCAGGTCTCTAGGACAACAAACATAAAAATTTGAAAATGGGCTTATATTTCCAAAATTAGGAATTTTACAAAAACGTTTGTCTGACGTAAATCAGTGGTCTTTACACCCACTACCTGTAAACCAAGTCTCAGGTCTCTAGAACAACAAAAATAAAATTTTAATAATAGGCTATATTTCCAAAATTAGAAATTTTACAAAAACGTTTGTCTGACGTAAATCAATGGTCTTTACCCCCCTCTATACCCATACCAAGTCTCAGGTCTCCAGGTCAACAAAAATAAAATTTAAAAATGGGCAATATTTCCAAAATTAGGATTTCTACAAAAAAGTTTGTTTCACGTAAATCAATGGTCTTTACCCCCTCTATCCCCGTACCAAGTCTCAGGTCTCTAGGACAAACGAAAATGAATTTTGAAAAATGGTCACTATTTTGGAAACTAGGAATTTTACAAAAAAGTTTGTTTGACATAAATGAAAGGTCCCTATCCCCTATACATGCAAACCAAGTCCCAGGTCTGTATGACGAAAATGAAAAAAGTTCAATTTGGAAAGTAGGCGATTTTTCATAAAACCAAACATTCTAAAAAGTGTTCTATGGGCATAAAAGAATGGTCTCTATGTCCTTTATTTTTTATAATAAAACTTTTTTATTTTTTGAGTTTTTTTTGAAAAAGTTCAATTTTGAAAATCCTATATTTTGGAAACTAGGAAGTTTACAAAAAAGTTTGTTTGACATAAATAAATGGCCCTGAACCCCTCTACCAACAAAATAAATTTCAAGTCTCTAGGACTAAAACTGTACAGTAGTGGAGTAGTAGGGGTTCTGCTTCACCCATTTTAACATGTACAGTCGGGTACAAATTATTAAAATTTTATTTTTGTTGTTCTAGAGACCTGAGGCTTGGTTTACAGGTAGAGGGTGTAAAGACCACTGATTTAGGTCAGACAAACGTTTTTGTAAAATTCCTAATTTTGGAAATATAAGCCCATTTTCAAATTTTTATGTTTGTTGTCCTAGAGACCTGGGACTTGGTACGACGGTAGAGGGGGACAAAGGCCAATCGTTTATGTCAAACAAACGTTTTTGTAAACTTTTTTAATTTTTGGAAATATAACCCATTTCGGAAATATGTTTTGGAAAATTTGAAAAATACACTATTTTTGGACTGAGAGTGGAGTTAACATATGTCTTTTCAGGATTTTTAGATTAATGACATAGCCTACTTTCCAAATATTTTTTGAAAAATTTGAAAAATAGACTAATTTTTTGACTATGCATGGGATAGAGGTAAGTGTAAGAGTTGAGAGTCATTGATAAACCTTAGAGTACTTTGGATTTTTTTGGAATTTTGTGTGTTGTTGTTGTTGTTGCTGCTGCTTACAAACATGGCTGTAAGCATTTTGCAGCCATAAAAAAGGACTGACATACTTTCCAAGACCAAATAAGCCCCCACAAGCAAGAGCAAATATGAAAGAGCTAATACAAAAGCCAACAAAAGCCAACAAAAAAGCCAACAAAAGCCAACAAAAGCCAACAAAAGCCAACAAAGGCCAACAAAAAAAGCCAACAAAAAACTGACCAAAAAAGCCATGTAGCATGCTGGTAGTTGAGTGAGTTGTTATATTGACCGATAGGTAGCAGGCTGGTAGTTGAGTGAGTATTGATATCGACCGCTAGATAGCATGCTGTTCGTTCAGTTAGCGAGTGTTGAAATGGAGCGCTAGGTAGAATGCTGGTCGTTCAAGTAGTTCTCATAGTCACCGCTAGATAGCGGAAACATACTTTGCGTGTCGCATGCAGCAATTTAACAAAGTTTTACCTCATAAAAAACGTGCTTGTATAAGCTTTGTACAAAAATTGAATATACAATTAATCACTAAGTGTTTAGAACTAACATGTATAGCCTTGTGTAGGGAATATTGGGGTCCTTAGCAAGAAAGAGTGCCTAACACACATGAGTGTACAGCCTTTTGATATGCAGTAAGTACCTGATAATCTTGAGTAGGCCATAAGAATATTTTCAGTTGACTACCACCTGTCACAGTGTTTACATTGTGAAAGACCGTTGAAGCAACCAGTCTTTAGCCTTGTCATAAGCAGTGAGCAGCTGTTACCCTTAACCAGGGGTACATTAGAGGACCCTTATCAAGAATATCATCAGTTGACTACCACCATTCACAGTGACCACATCGTGAAAGACTGTTAAAACAACTATTGTACAGCCTTGTACTACTCAGTAAGTAGCTGTTGGTCTTGACTATTGTATATTAGAGAACCCTTAGCAAGTATATAATCAGTTGACTACTACGTGTTACAGTGTTCACATCGTGAAAGACCGTCTCACTATCCAGTATACAGCCTTGTCATACGCTGTAAAGAGCTGTTGGTCTAGAATAGGGGTATATTAGTGGACCCTTCACAAGAATATCACCAGTTGACTACTACCTCTCACGGTGTTCACATCGTGAAAGACCGTTTCAACGACCAACCTCTAGCCTTGTGATACGCAGTAAGCAACTGTTTGCAGAAATCAACATTCATAATGGAAGAAGTCATTCCTAGCTATATGTGTAAAGAGTGTGGAAAGACTTTTCTTCGAGACTATCATAGGAAGCGACATGAAGTATCGTGTGGTGAATTTCATGAGTGTAAAACGTGTGGCAATAAATTCAACAATGCCTACAATGGACGTCGTCATGAAGAATGTTGTAATGTTGTGTCGGCAGCTAAAAGACAAAAATCTGAGCCTACAAAACATTACCTACTGTCATTGGTCCCTGACAAAAATGGACTTATTGAATATGAGACATCTTTTCAAGGTCGACTTAAATCCTATTTCATTCGTTGCGATACGTGCAAGGATTTAAATTCATACCTTAAAGAGTCCAAACAGCAAATAATACAAGCTATGCAGAAAGAACTAGCAATGCACAAGTCGATAAAAGTTAATCTTGTGGCTGAATGTAGATTCATTCATACATCTACCAATGACATTACAGATCGTGCTTTTAAAACACGAAATCAGGCCCTATTTTTGGAAACAGACTTGAGTAGTTTCTTGGAAACACAATTTACAAAGTTAACTACGGAAATGGAAGAATCTGAGCTAAAAGGCAGTAATTGGGCTTTGTTAGCAGTGGAAGGAGTACGATTGAAAATAAATAAGTACAATCCCTTGCGTGGCAGCACATATATTCCATTACCAGCAGCTATAAAAGCAAGAAAAGCCTGCATTAATCCTGAAAATTTGAATGATGAAAAGTGTTTTATGTAAGCCATTTTAGCAAAACTGGTTAAAAAGGATGCTCAACGCATTAGTAAATACAAGGACCTGGAAAACAAGTATGATTTTTCTGTAATATCATTTCCTACATTACTAGCTGACATTCCCAAATTTGAAAAAGCCAACGATATATCCATTAATGTATTTGGATTGGAACAAGACAACAAATTGTTCCCTCTGAAGGTTGTGGATCAAGAGCTGCAAGACCATTGCGACCTCCTTTTGCTAAGTTCATCATCCGGCCAGAACCACTACGTCTTTATCAAAGATTTTGATAAACTAGTAAGACATCAGATTACCCGCTATGAACATAAAATATATACGTGTAAACGGTGTTTTACACACTTTGATAATCGATATGGACAACAAGGAATGGAAAAATTGAAAGAACATAGAGCTTTGTGTGTCCAGCATGACATTGCTAGGGTTGAAATGCCTATTAAAAACCCCATTGTCAAATTCTTAAATGTTGAAAAAATGCTGAGAATACCTTACGTTATCTATGCAGATTTTGAAAGTATACTCTTACCCTATCAAACATGTCTACCTAATCCTGAGGCAAGTTATACAGTGTCATACCAGAGTCATGTTCCTATGAGCTTTGGTATATACGTTAAACCCTCACCTGCTGTGGAACACATAAAGACAAATCTTTCAAGCCAACCTGTTATTTATCGTGGGCCTGACGCTGCAGAAAAGTTTATGGACTGTTTGATCTCAATAGCTAATGAAATTGATCGCCTTTACAGCTTAAATGTTCCAAAGGCCTTAACTCAGGCTCAAGAAGCAGAGTTCCAATGTTCTGAAACCTGTTATATGTGTCAAAAACCATTTACCCAACTGGACTGGAAAGTTCGAGACCACTGCCATATTACAGGGGAATACCGTGGAAGTGCTCACACTAACTGTAATTTGAGGTGTAAAAAACGAAACCCCGTTCCTGTGTTTCTAGATAATATGAGTAGCTACGACGCAAATTTCATTGTAAAGCAATTGGGGTGTACTACTGAGAGAGTGGATGTTATCGCTAACTCCAAAGGAAAGTACATTTCCTTTAACAAATATGTAGGAAATGTTAAGCTTAGATTTGTGGATACGTTTCGGTTAATGCCGAGTAGTTTGGAAAACTTAGTTTCCAATTTAACATCATACCCTGAAACCGACAAGTACTTTGGAAAAGAAAATGCAATGCTCATGACTCGTAAAGGGGTATTTTGTTATGACTACATTGACTCATGGGAAAAGTTAAGTGAAACGTGTTTACCTCCAAAAGAGGCATTCTTTAACAAATTAAGTCAAGAAGATGTTAGTCAAGAAGACTATGAACATGCCAAAAATGTCTGGAATCAGTTCAACATTAAAACTCTAGGGGAATATAGTGACCTCTACCTAACATCAGATGTACTCCTTCTTGCAGACAGCTTTGAAACGTTTAGAAACTAAACACTAGAAACACACCGAGTGGATGCTGCACACTTTTTTACTTCGCCTGGTTTAAGTTTCGAGGCAATGCTCCTTTACACATGCATTGAACTGGAATTGCTACAGGATTACGATCAGATTCTTTTAATTGAGTCTGGAATACGTGGAGGCATATGCCAGGTGTCTCATCGGTATGCTGAAGCTAACAATAAATACATGGAAACTTATGATTCTGAGAAACCATCGCAGTTTATTACCTATGATGATGCCAACAACCAATACGGGTGGGCTATGTGCCACTCCCTTCCTTATGGTGGATTTCAGTGGGTTTCTCCAGATACTGTTGATCTAGAAAAACTAAAGAAAGACGATCCTGTGGGATACATTCTAGACGTTGATGTTGATTACCCATCTGACCTTCATGATCTACACAACGATTTACCTTTCCTACCAGAGTGTACACAACCTAAGGATTCGTCTCTGAAAAAACTAATTCCTCATCTTGGAAATCGAAGGCGATATGTTGTTCACTACATGGCATTAAAACAGGCTTTAGATCATGGAATAAAATTGATAAAAATTCATCGTGTGTTTAAGTTTAGACAAAGACCTAGGTTAAAGGCATACGTTGATTTTAATAACAACCTTCGAAAACAAGCCAAAATTGATTTTGAGAAAAATCTGTACAAATTATTCACCAATGCCATTTTTGGGAAAACAATGGAAAATATCCGTAAAAGAATAGACATACGTCTTGTGACTGACAGCAAAAAGGCAGAAAAGCTAATAGCTAAACCAACATTCATCGACAGAACAATTTATGGTCCTAACCTAGCTGCTTTCCACATGGCTAAACGTAACATTGTATTCAATAAGCCTATATATATTGGAATGTGTATACTGGATATTTCAAAAACTCTAATGTATTCCCACCACTATGATGTCCTGCTACCCTATTATAGAATGAACAATCTTAAACTCATGTATATGGATACCGACTCGTTCATTTATTTGGTTAACACCCCAGATGTATATCAAGACAAGTTGGATTTCCTAGAACACCTGGACACATCAGATTATCCTACTAATCACATATATTACTCTACATCAAACAAGAAAACGTTGGGGAAATTTAAAGACGAGGCTTGTGGACAAATTATAAAAGCATTTGTTGGACTTAGAGCTAAAATGTACGCTTTAGACATAAATGGTAAAGAAATCAAAAAGATTAAAGGTATTAGCAAAGGTGTTGTCGAAAATTGTATAAGCTTTCAAGCTTATAAGGATTGTGTCATGAAAAACAATGTAAAAAGAATACCAATGAACATTTTCGCTTCTAAACAACATGACATATCATCTATAAGACTAAACAAAATTGCTTTGTGTCCTGGTGATGATAAAAGAGTGATTGATGCTGATGGTATAGGTACACATGCCTATGGTCATTACTCAATCATTGACCATGCTTAAAGAGTTAAGTTATGAATATCAAAATCTTCTGCCTGCAACTAGCAAATACATAAAACAATTTAGGAAATAAAACAATAACACTACAAAAATAAAATAAAATGGTAATCATAATCAAAAAATAAATATAAATAGAAAACAAAATAAAAACAACTGTACAATTTATAACAAATAAGAATATATATAAAAATGTATTATGTGTAAATAGTGTACATGTATTTAAAATAAAAAATATTGTATGGACACTGCTTGTACATGTTTAATTACTACCCACCTCTCTCCACTCCTAATGCAAAATGAACACGTATAACACAAATTGGAAAATCTATGTTTCCATATTGACAAAATAGAAAAAACATTAAACTGAAATTTTAAAAACTGTAAATGGGAATTTGGTAAATTGACAAATAATGTATAACAACAAATTGGAAAATCCATGTTTCTATATCATAATATTGAAAAACTTTAAACTGACATTTTAAAAACTGTACATGGGAAATTGTGAAATTAATAAATGTGTAAACAACAAAATGCAAAATCCATGTTTCCATATTATGAAATTGAAAAACTTAAAACTGATATTTAAAAAAAAACGAAAATGGGAAATTGGAAAATTGACTAATGTGTAAACAACAAAATGCAAATTCCATGTTTCCATATTATGAAATTGAAAAAACTTAAAACTGACATTTAAAAAGAACTGAAAATGGGAAATTAGAAAATTGACAAATGAGAAAACAACAAAATGAAAGAAAAAAAATACCCCGGCTGGGGTAGTGATCATGTTGTACAGTAGCCTATAAGACTAGCATAAGGATAGTTGCATGAGCCCTTATATACTTTGTATATGTGCATTAACCTTTGGATTAGCTTAAGTTAGGTTTGGTGAGGTTAGGTATGTGACCTTGTAGTTTACTCTTTTCGGAAAATGTAAAATGTAAAATCTAAAATCAAAAAATCTTAAATTTAAAATGTAAAATCTAAAAAAACTAAAATCTAAAATACAAAAAATCAAAAATGTAAAATGTAAAACCTAAAAAATATAAAATGAAAAAATCTAAAATCTAAAATGTTAAAATGTAAAATGTTAAAATGCAAAATCTAAAATCTTTAAATGAGGTTTCTGTGGGTTAGGTTAGGTTAGGTTAGGTTAGGTTAGGTTATAACTAAGTTTATTATTTGTGCTCTCACATTTGCTCTCATATTTGCTCTTACTTTGAAGTTAGGTTAGATTTGGTTAGGTTAGGTTAGGTTAGGTGAGGTTAGGTTAGGTTAGGTGAGGTTAAATGAAGTTGGGTTAGGCTGAATGGCAGAGGTATGAATTAAAACCCGCCTTTTCTCACTTTTGCCCGTTCCACTCGTAAGACCAGAAATTAAATTTCTTGGCAGAGCCAGGAATCGAACCCGGGCCTTCGCAGTAACAGCTAAGAATGCTAGCCACTACACCAAGTGGTGGACAATATAAAGCTGGTCAGGATTGTACATGATCAATTGATAATTACCTAATAATAATAATAATAATAATAATAATAATAATAAATATTCCATTTAGCAACTAAACGGCCGACCTCTCCCTGTGACGTCATCCACGGTCTGAGGCCGTGGCGGCCATTTTGCCCATTAGCCACTGCGCCATCTCTGAATGACCCCTCCATAAGAATAACATAGGGCTGGTTGCGCGCGGCGGCCATCTTGCCCATTAGCCCCTGCGCCAGAACCGCTCTTATATTCCTACTGTGGTCTTTCACCGCCAAACACCATCTGCACACTAGAATGATTCTTCAGCAGATTATGACCAAGCAAAACCTCGGCACAGAGTTCAGTTAATATATTAAGTCTAACATTACGACAACCTTGTCCCAACAGTTCGAGAGAGACCTGAGTATACCCTTTCACCTTAGATGCTAGAGAGGTCGATGTCATTACTTCATGTCCCTCATCTGGGTAGATCTTCAACTTAAGGCGACGGCTTTTTGTACGTCTATAAAACCGTGAGAACTGCCAGGATCAATTAGACAGTGAAACTTTGAGACGTTTACTTTGGCTGAGATGACAGCTTTACGCAAAGAATTTATAAAACCATTATTTATACTTGACAAAACCATAGATGCTGATGAATAAATGTTTTTAGATGATGTTTCCTTTTTGCAAACCCTCGCGAAGTGACTTTTGATATCACAGCTTTTACAAACAGCATCTCTAGCAGGGCATGACGGGCGAGGATGGCGATCATTTCCACAGAAATAACATTTTTCTTTATTTCTTTGTCTTGCTACAGCTGACATCACATGCGCTGGATCAGGAGTCTCGTCATCGGGTTGTTCAGCATCCTTAACTGGTAAGGACCCAGTAGTCGCTTTTGTAGACATTTCTACGTTGTTATATTGTATAGATTGCTTTTGAGCCAACTCTAAAGCTTTGGCATGAGTTTCAGCATTCCCCTAAATTCAAAGATTTGTTTTCTAAGAGGCGTTGTCGAATTTGTGGAGATAGTAGTCCATTTATAAATGAATCACGGATGTATTCATCTCTATTGTCTGTAGCCGAAACTGCTTTGAAATCACAATCCTTGCTTAAGATTTTGAATGAACTGCGCAATAGTTTTCCCGGGTCGTTGTTTTCGAGCTGCTAGTATGTGACGCGCAAATATTTCACTTTTCTCTTAAAAAAATGTGTCGAGTGTTTGTAATGCGCTCTCATAAGTCCCATTATCACCTATGAGTTCATACACATGATGCGAAAGGAAGTTTATCATTACCTTGAATTTATCTGCATCAGACAAGGGTTCCGGGGCGAGATCTAAGAAGTTGTTGAATGTTCTCTTCCAATGTGCCCATTACTTTGTTACGGAGGGCGAGTCGGGATCGGCTTCGAATTTGTTTGATTTTAGATAACGATCCATTTCTGAGAGGGTGACTAATAGATCTTGTAAACAAAATTGTAATATATGATGATACCAGTTTAAAGGCTTTTATTTACAAGATCTTTGCAAGGATGAATACAATGTTATGAACAAGAAAGGAATATAAACTTTTTGTATTGTTACAATATCAGTAGCAATGATGCCAACATACCACAATGTGTTCTTCCGCAAAACTAATTTTAGTTGGATCGCTACTGGTCAAATATATCGTAATCCCATTCAAACTGTATCATATTGTTATTTCGTTGGTGCTGATTTAAGCCAAGAATTGACTAGGTTTTGGATCTTGAGAATGTTCCTTCCCCTTATAGCGAAATCTGTGAAAAGTTGTATAAAGAAACCACTGAGCGCTATGCTGAAGGAAGATTCATAGTAACCCTTCCACGTATTTCAAATCCTCCCACTATTACAGGCTCACATTCAAGAGCTCTTAAAATGTTATTAATTATCGAAAATCGTTTCAAACAAGATGCTTCTGTAAAAACTCAGTATGCTTCCATCATGGAAGAGTATGAATCATCTAATCACTTGGAGGTAATTTCTAAATCTGAAGAAATTAGCCATCCTTCTAAGGAGATAGTCCATTTAAATCATCAACCGGTATGGAAAAATTATTTAACCCAAGAGCACATAACAGTAGTTTTTAATGATTCATCACCAGATTCTAATGGTGTTTCTTTAAATGATGCATTGCATTGTGGACCCGCTATTCAGACAGATCTCACCTCTGTTTTATTTAATTTTCGACGGTTTCCTATCACTGTAATCGCCGATATTACGCAAATGTACCGACAGATGCTCGCAAATTCTGAGCAGCAGGATCTGCAAAGAATTTTGTGGCGAGACGAGAATCCTAAACCCATAAACATATTTCGGTTGAAAACTGTAACCTATGGCCTTAAGTATTCTGCCTTTCTCGCAATTCGGTCTCTCCACATGTTAGCCGAACAAGATGGTCATCAGTTTCATCCTTTGGCATCTGAGGCATTGAAGACAGCATTTTATGTGGATGATTTCCTTTATTCTTTCCCTAATATTTCTGACGTACTTCTTGTGTGAAGATTTGAAATCCCTGCTCGTTGGGGGTGGTTTTCCGCTCCATAAATGGACCTCAAATTCTACTGAATCTGTATCGAAATTTTCTCCGGAAGTTCCTGTCAATGAATGTGATGATGATGATAATTGTTGTTTTAAGGGGCCTAACATCTAGGTTATCGGCCTGTCAATGAATGTGTTGCTATTCCAACTGAGGAAGCGGCTGTCAAAGCATTGGTTTCTTTTGGTCTCTCTCTTCTGATACGTTTTCTTATCAGGTACACTTGTCATATTCGCACCCTCTAAGAGGCAAGTTCTGTCAGAGAGAGCCAAAATCTTTGACCCTTTGCAGTATATTGCTCCTGTAGTTATATTTTTTTTTAAATCTTGCAAAAGCTTTTGGTCATTAAAATCAGTCTGGGATGAAAAATTACCTTTCCATCTTTTGGAAGAGTGGTTAGAATATCGCGGTAGTTTACTAGATCTCTGTAAAGTTTCTATCCCTCGCGTTTTAATATCTAATCCCTTATGACAGCAGTATGATCTGCATATATTTTCTGACAGTTCCGAAAAAGCCTATGGTTGCTGTGCGTACATAGTAGGACGTTCCTCAGCTACTTTTCCCAGATTTTCCAATTTGGTGTGTGCAAAATCCAAGGTTGCTGCACTTAAAGCTATATCTTTGCCTATATTAGAATTAAGTTCTGCTTTGATGGCAGCAGAATTAGCTACTAAAATAAACATTAGTTTAAAATTGAAATTTTCCCGCGTATTTTTTTGGAGTGGCACTTCTATTGTGCTAGCTTTCTAAGCCTTCTTCGCATTTGAATACCTTTGTGGCAAACCGCGTTTCTAAGATTCACGAATTCTCCCATTCTGAACAATGGAAAAATGTTTCTAGCCGGGTAAACCCCTCTGACATAATATTACGTGGTTGCACGCCTAAAAAATTGATTTATTCAGACTTGTACTGACATGGTCCATCGTGGCTCAGTCAGGAATCTTCTTGCTGGCCTCGCTTATCTAATCAATTTACAGAGGAAGTACCTGATGCCCGTGCTCTTCCCGCTTCGTCGCATCTTACTTCTACTTCTACTAGCCTTTTTCAGAGCTATTATTCATTCAATAAATTGATTCGCGTGGTAACTTACATTATCTGGTGGAAATATTTGGCAATTGATCAGCCATTGATGCCTCAACCCTGTCTCACCAGAATAAAGTTAGGTTTTGCTCCTCGCAGTATTTTGTTGCTTGTGCAGCAGGAAGTATTCGCTCCTGAAAAACAAGCGCTTCTAAGCGGTAAGGACTTGCCCAAGTCTAGCAGGCTTCCTCCGCTCACTCCTTTTCTAGATAAGGATGGTATAATGCGAGTGGGTGGAAGATTACCTATTTCTAGTTGTTCATATGAGAAAAAAAACATCCCATCACTCTTCCTTCGAAGCATCCTATCACTACCCTTATAATAAAGAAGTTTAATTATCAGCAACTTCATGCAGGCACTCGCACTTTCCTTTGTCTGATTCGTGAACAATATTGGCTCATTAATGGCGTTAATGAGGTTTCCTCGGTTGTTAGAAAGCGTATACCTTGTTTAAAGGTTAAAACCCGTACCGTCACGCAGATTATGGGAAATTTACCAGCGTTTCGTTCAGATCCTAGTAAGCCCTTCGCTCTTACTGAGATTGATTACGCTGGCCCCTATGCCTATCAGATCAATTCCCTTTCTTCTAAGCGCAAGACGTTAGGCAAACTTTACATTTCGTTATTCGTGTGTATGGTGTCGGGAGCTATTCACCTTGAGTTGGTTACGAATGCTTCTATATCTTACTTTATGCCGCCTTTTCTAGATTTGCTGCTAGAAGGGGTGTTCCATCTGAAGTTCTTTCAGACAATGCTAAACTTTTTGTAATTGCCTCTTATTTCTGGAAAGGGGCGTTAAAATACCCTTCTGCTAAGGAAAAATTTTCAAACTTTCCTTATTGCAAACGTTTTAAATGGCATTTCACTCCACCTTATGCTCCACACCATGGGGGCGATGGGAGTCTTGTATAAAACCTACTAAGAGACAGCTCAAGAAAACTCTTGGTCCCACCATACTTTCATATGAAGAATTAAATTCTTTGCTTATTCAGGTTGAAAGTATCGTGAATTCTAGACCGCTGACCCCTCTTTCTAATTATCCTAATGATATTTTACCTTTAACACCCAGTCACTTCTTGATTGGCTGTTCTTTAGCTGCCACTCCTCCTTTGTGGTTCGACGCTGTGACTCTAGCTTACCTATTTTCTGGAGAAAAATAGAATCTTTGCGCTGTTCTTTTTGGCGCCGTTGGAGATTGGAGTATCTCAGCTTGCTCAATAGGCGTGAGAAGTGGCGGCTTCCCCAACCAAATGTACGAATGGGAGACATGGTTCTGCTTCGTGGCCCATCCCCCCCCCCCTCTCGTATGGAATCTTCTGTGTACTCCACCACCATCACAACGACACTGGTTCTGTCTACTGTCTTCCTCTCGCCTCCCTGAGCTCGTGACGTCACACTCCTTGCTCTGCCAATAGCAGCTGTATTTCTTGTCACCTGACTTCCTGGCGGGTCGCTTGCACTATATAAGCTACGGATTCCATCCTGGTGGACACATTCTCGTCTCACCATCTCGTCTTGAACTTCTCGTCAGCACTTTTCTTCGTCACCTCTCAGCTGTCAGCCGTCATCTGTTGGTGTGGCTGGCCTCTGGTTCTTCTCTTCACGACGCCGCACTTGTGTGCAGCTCTTCGCTAGAACCGCCGTCGATGGCATTATAAATGCCGCTTACAACCAACTTTTTGGAAAGGGACCTCACTTTTTGACTCATAGAGTCACCCATTTTACCATATTGACTTACTATAATAATCAAAAGATTTCCTAGTTCCGCCTCGTCAATACTTTGTATTCAAAATTTTGTGATGGAATCACATGTCACAATCTACATAGGTACATGTTTCGATGCCTATATGCATTGGCATCATCATCAGCCTTACAGTGTATTGGCAGCACTTATAAACACTTTGTAATTACAGTAATAAAATGTTGACATACAAACACACTCAAATCACGTATACACTGAAACACTTTAAACACTTAAAAAGTTATCTTAAAACGTTTTTTAAAAATTATGGTAGGTACACATTGCAAAACTCTTGATGGTTTAATTGTCTATCTTGAGGTTTTCAGAGTTCAGTTCATAATGTTGTCTCCGAAATTGGTCAAAGATTTCCTTTCCCAACTGGAAATAAATAACTCTAGGCGTAAGAAAATATGAAATATTACAAAGAAATTTGGAAAAGTATCCTTAAATATTTGTAAAACTTACGTAATTTGCAGCAAGAGTCAAACATAGCCGTGCTGTGCTGGATGGAAACTGTGCTACACTGAGTTGGCATACTGCCGCGGAAGTGGCCAGCGAGACCGTACGAGGTAGGGGAAGAGAGGGGTAAACTAAAGGAGTGGGGTGAGCTAATTATGGCCTAGTATGCGGCAAGAACTGATGTAACCGCGAGGGGTATAGTTCATTGGAAAACAATTCAATTATTATGGACAATTTCTAGGGTGGTTTGAATTTCGTACTATAATTACTTAATGTTTCATAAAGTACGTTATTGTTTTCAAAATTTATTTCATTAAGATTAGTTAAGGGAACTGTTCTTTGCATAGCATAGATGTGAAAGATATGTTCACAAACATTCCAATCAAACCTTCCTTCAAGGTCATCAAACAAAATTTAGCCAGCAACAGCATATGATCAGAAGTAGAAATCAATGAGTTTTTAACGCTTTTGGAATTCACGCTTACGAAGAATTTTTACACCTTTAACAATAAAGTGTTTAAACAAAAAGAGGCACTCTCAATGGGATCTCCGTTATCTGGGCTAGTGGCCAATATATATCTCGACCATCTTGAATACGAAGAAGTAGTAGGCAAAATTGAAGGCATACAATATTGGGGTAGATACGTGGATGACGTATTTGTTATAATCGACGATAATGTTTTGAGCATAGAAGAACTTTTACTAAAATTAAACAGTTTGGATAAAAACATACAGTTCACCTTAGAATCAGCGGTCGACGGTAAAATCAATTTTCTTGACACTACAGTTCACTTAGAAAACAACAGATTAACTTATAAAGTGTTCAGAAAGCCAACCCAAACCCACACGACTATTAGAAAAGATTCAAACCATCCGGGCAACCGAAAGAAAGCCGCTTTTTACAGTATGGTCAAAAGAGCTTTTTCACTTCCCTTAGACAAAACAGAATTAAAGAAATAAATAAAAACTATTTAACGGATTGCCAAGGTTAATGGTTTCACATCACTGTTTGTCGACAATATCATTAGCAGGATCAAAAACAAACCGATCACCCGCCTAACACCGGAGCAAAAAGAACAGCCTAAATATGCGGCTTTTACTTACTTCAATGCCATAACATATAGTATATCAAACATTTTTAAAAAGTGTGGACTAAAAATAGCCTACAAAACATCTAACACCAACGCTAATATTTTCTTTAATACTAAAAAATTAAGCCATACAAATAAATTCAACAAGTCAGGTATATATATATATGCTAAAATGTTCAAAATGTGATGCTTTGTGGACAAACGGGGAGAGCGTTTTCAACAAGATATGGTGAGCATTTTAATGCAATTAAGTACAACAAATTTTCCGCGATGGCAAATCACATGAAAGATTTCAGACATGCTTTCACAGATATCAAAAAATGACATGGAAATCCTACATTACGTATGTAAGGGAACTAAAATGAACATTTTGGAAGAAATTTAAATAAATTCAATCCAAAGAACAGCTCCCTTAACTAATCTTAATGAAATAAATGTTGAAAACAATAACGTACTTTATGAAACATTGAGTAATTACAGAACGAAATACAAACCACCCTAGAAATTGTCCATAATAGTTGAATTGTTTTCCAATGTACTATACCCCTCCCCCTTATATCAGTTCTTGCCGCACAGTAGGCCATAGTTAGCTCACCCCACTCCTTTAGTTCACCCCTCTCTTCCAATAAATATCCTTTGTGCCCTTAGTAAAGCGCTTGAGAAAATAGTTCATGAACAAGTATGTGAATACCTAACTAAATTTAATATCTTCAATCCTTACCAATCTGGGTTTAAAAAGGGTCATAGTACCACCACTGCATTGTTAAAGGTCAGCGATGATATACGCTCAGCTATGGACAAGCGTCAGCTTACAATCCTATATCTTTTCGATTTCAGCGAGGCTTTTGACTGTGTGAACCACAATATACTTCTTGCAAAGCTGAAATCTTTTGGCTTCTCTCAGAGTGCTCTTTCCTGTTTCAAATCCTACCTTTCCATGCGTACACAGAGAGTGGTCCTCGCGGATGGCTCCTCCTCAGACTGGAAATCGGTAGAAAGTGGAGTACCTCAGGGATCTGGCTTAGGTCCACTATGCTTCTCGCTATATATAAACGATGTTTCTAATGAATTCCGAAATAGTTCTGTTCATATATACGCTGATGACCTCCAAGCCTATTTTCACCTCACGCCTAACACTGCATGTGATCGTATAAATCTGTTTAATGAAGACATTGACAGGCTTTGTGAATGGGCCCAAAATCATAATCTTAACTTGAACATATCTAAAACACAACTTATATCCATTGGATATACAAAACTTCTGAATTCAGTAGATTTTAATTCACTACCACCCATCAAGATACTAGATAATAATATTAAATATTGAAACACTGTCAATAATCTCGGAGTGATATTTGATAGAACACTCTCGTGGGCAGAGAATACGTCTAATGTGGTAAGGAAGGTTGTATCAACTATGCATCTCCTGAAAAGAACTGTTTCTTACACCCCACCTAACATACGTAAGCTCTTCGTCCAAACTCTCATCTTTCCAATCATTGATTATGGCTCTGCTGTATACAATGATTTACCAGAAACACAGAACATCAAATTACAAAGAGTCCAGAATGCATGTGTTCGGTACATTCTGGATGTAAGGCGAGATGAACATATCACACCTTACTACGTGCAGCTGAAATGGCTGAAACTCCACGAGCGCAGGCAGTTATCAGTTGCCATTCTGACTCATAAAATATTACATACCAAGACTCCGTTATATCTCTACAATGCCTTTACACCAATGCATTCTGTTCATAATCGAGAAAATAGATACACAAAATTAACACTCCAGATTCCTATACACCGAACCATGAAGTTCAATAAATCTTTTGTTTGCACCGCCTCACGCCTCTTCAACACCTTCGATTTATATAAGTTCGTCAACATTGCAAGCACTGCAGCTTTCAAAAGACATCTTTCATCCCGCTTCTTGGAGCAGTATACCTCTCACATTTGATTACTGTATTATGTTAAAATACTTTTTTAAAGTTCAATTATAACACAAGGACAATAGCTGACAACCTGTCTACTTCAAGAGCTCTTCTTGTACAGTATATGGTGTTTGTTTTTCGGGCTGATAGTCTGTATACACTCTCACTCTTATGTATATAATTTTTCCATTATCATTAGTAATATTATTATTATTGTAGTGTTACTATATTTTTATTACTATAATTGTTAGACTATGATTATTTATATTGTGAATGTAGGTGAAATGTTTTATTTTTATAAGCCCTAACCTTATTTTATGTAGGGCGCTACTGTAAAGGAGCTCTTAAGCTCTAAGTGTAGCAGTGGCAATAAATCAAATCAAATCAAAATCGTACGGTCTCGCTGGCCACTTCCGCGGCAGTATGCCAACTCAGTGTAGCACAGTTTCCATCCAGCACAGCATGGCTATGTTTGACTCTTGCTGCAAATTACGCAAGTTTTACAAATATTTAAGGATACTTTTCCAAGTTTCTTTGTATTATTTCATATTTTCTTACGCCTAGCGTTATTTATTTCCAGTTGGGAATGGAAACCTTTGACCAATTTCGGAGACAACATTATGGACTGAACTCTGAAAACCTCAAGATAGACAATTAAACCATCAAGAGTTTTGCAATGTGTACCTACCATAATTTTTAAAAAACGTTTTAAGAACACTTTTAAAGTGTTTTAAAGTGTTTCAGTGTGTACGTGATTTGAGTGTGTTTTTATGTCAACATTTTATTACTTACAAAGTGTTTTTTTTAGTGCTGCCAATACACTGTAAGGCTGATGATGATGCCAATGCATATAGGCATCGAAACATGTACCTATGTAGATTGTGACATGTGATTCCATCACAAAATTTTGAATATAAGATATTGACGAGGCGGAACTAGGAAATCTTTTGATTATTAAGAGACCTCACATCATGAAAGCAGCATGTTTCAGAAGATGGCATCACCAGTTACGCCTCACCGCAGTGAGTCGTTGCTTCAAGTGATTGTAAACAATCGATATCAGCCGCATAAATTCCCTTCAAAAGCAGCAATACCGGCTCGAGGTGTTTTAGCGAGTTGCCTAATGTGGCTTCCTATCTAATCTACAAAAGTGTCCCAGGCAGTAAACAAGCTTCTACGTGGAAATAGCTGACCGTGTCTTCGCTACGTTCTTTCATCTTGAGGGATGATTACCGGTACATTGGAACAAATTCTCCGCACGAAGTGGCATTCATACGCCAAAGGTTAAGTGTTTCATTACTTATTTTTAGAAAAACTTTATTAAACATTTTTAATTGCAATT
This sequence comes from Meconema thalassinum, assembly GCA_946902985.2. Taxonomy (NCBI): domain Eukaryota; kingdom Metazoa; phylum Arthropoda; class Insecta; order Orthoptera; family Tettigoniidae; genus Meconema; species Meconema thalassinum. The sequence continues at coordinate 1,606,374,298 of OX336388.2, read as the reverse complement.
TTATAGTGAATGCAAAGTTGAACTTTATTATCGAACTTTTAATCAAGAATTTTAAAAGTGCAAAGTGGTTATAATTTAATGTTACTTGTTTAATAAATTATGTATATGTTATCTCGTATATGTTCAGGTGTGAAATCCTTAAGCCCCAACTCACGATATCATTCAGTCTTAATTGCCTTTCCACAAGTGCTATTTATCCAAGCGTAAGCTTGAAGCTGCTCTCCCATGAGTGAGTGACCAGTGGAACAAAATGCTCGCCTACCATTCCGTATGGTTTGTGAATTTTTGATGTATAGTAATTTGTATTAGAGAGACGCGTTTTCTTACATTTCGTAAGAAGTGAAATATTTCCTAGCCATCGTCTTTTTTTTGGGGGGGGGGGAGGAGGAGGGGGGGAGGTTTAAAAATTTGTGCCAGCTGAAAAGCTGTTATTATATGACAATACGGTCAAGCTAGTATTCAGAAAGGTGTAAGGCAATGCTGCAACTTATCACCCATACTTTTCAATCTTTGCATTGAACAAGCAATGAAGGAAATTGGAGAAAAAATTAATGTGGGAGTGAATATTCAAGGAGAAAAAAATTTTCCTCGGAGATTTGCTGATGACATCGTCATCTTGGCCGACATGCCAGAGGATTTGAATGCGTTTTTAAATGGTATGGACTCCGTCTTGAAGAAAGAATTCATGATGAAAATCAATAAATATAAAACAAAAATATTGGAATGCAGCCGAAGGAAATCAGAAACCCCTTGGGACATGAAACTGTCCGGTTAAAAGCTAAAGTAGGTAGGGTACTTCTGTCACTTAGGAAGCAAAATAACCAGTGATGGATGAAGCAAAGAGGATATAAGAAGTAGGTTGGCTCAGGCAAGGAAAGCATTTCTACAGAAAACGAGTCTGTTGACATCAAATATAGATTTAGGTATTAGGAAGTCCTTTTTGAAAACCTTTGACTGCAGCGTGGCACTATATGGAAGTGAAACTTGGGCTATTGGTGCAGCAGAAAGGAGGAGAATTGAAGCGTTTGAAATGTGATGTTACAGGAGAATGACGAAGAACCGATGGGTAGATATGGTAGCTAATGAAGAGGTATTAAGACGAGTGGGAGAGGAGAGATGTTTCTGGTGACTGCTAATGAAGAGAAGAGAGAGGTTGGTAGGACACGTATTAAGGCACCCAGGAATAGCAATATGTTGTGAATTCTATATACTTCTGTAGTTATGGAAGGAAGGGTCTAGGAAAAGAACTGTAGGAGTCATGGACGCCTTCAGGGGGAGGTGGGTGAGGCCCCCTGGAAACTTAAAAAGTAAAACGATATGAAAATCCGACTGAGAAATAGAACGTTTTCTTTTTCAAAAGTGCTCATTCTAATTAATTGTGTGCTAAGCTCAAATATAAATAGTTCAGATATTTAACTTCCTGTCAGGCGCAATATTAAATATAGTGGCAATGGGCGCATTAAGCCTGTCTGGCACACGTCAGAAATCAGATTTGTTTTTAAAATACAATATTGCTGAACAGTTTTGCTACAATATTGAATACACTCATTCATTCTCTGCATATTACGTAATGGTGCACGATCAGGCGCAATGTGCCTGGCAGATCACTTCTGCAACAACAGCAAATGCGTAGGAGGGTCATTGGCAAACTGGCCGATATCGACTTTAATGTCATGCTGAAAGGTGAACGTGGCTTAGCCCCCATGAATGACGAATACGAGATAAGAATTAACTCGTGTGCCTGTCAAATCAGTTCCGCCCAACGGAAGGTTAAATATCATCCTACATATTTCAGTTATGCTGGTGCGCTTTCGCTTTTTGATAAACGAGTAATGTTACAAAGACATATTATAATTTATATGCGCATACTTTTCATTCATGTGCATTGTGTTTCCTATGAACGGCCGCCTATACTGTGTCTGTGTGGTTATAACATCATTTATTCGTGTGCATGGTCTACGAATGGATTTATATTTCATTTAAAGGTAAGTAATATAATTTTATCTTATTAATATATAATCCAAAAACAACACGGGCGCCCGCGCGGCATGTTTTAGGGACGGTAAAATTTTTGGAAAACTATACAAAACCGCTTGGGCATTAAACGTCAAATTATTAAAAATTAAACCCCCACAAGAGAATATACTTTGGCAATGTTGATTATTTAAGGAAATAAAATTAAAGGATCGTCTTAGTCACCTTGGTATTCTTGCTGTTGATCTGACTTGAATGTGAAATTGTACTAATGAGGAAATCCTAAACTTGTTATTTAAATAATTGGTGTTTTAGTCACTGGTTGTGTATGATAACTGTTAAAATTTAATCTATGTTCTTTCTATTAAGCATTTTGTATTATTATTTGTTGTTGTTGTTGTAGTTTGAGTCTTAAGTCTTTTCACTGGTTTGATGCAGCCCTCCATGCTTCCCTGTCCTGAGCTAATCGTTTCATCTCTACATAGCCACCACACCCTACATCCGAGGCGATCTGTTTAACATATACTAACCTTGGTCTACCCATACAGTTCTTGTCCTCGACCAATTTTCCCTAACTAAATTTGCTATTTCTGGGTGTCTTAATATGTGTCCTACCAACCTATCTCTTCTCTTCATTAGCAGTCGCCAGAAACATCTCTCCTCTCCCATTCGTCTTAATTCCTTTTCATTTGTGACCCTATCTACCCATCTGATCTTAGGGGCCGATAACCTCGATGTTAGGCCCCTTAAAACAACGATTATCTTCATCATCATCATCATCTGATCTTCATCATTCTTCTGTAACACCACATTTCAAACTATTCAATTATCCTCTTTTCTGCTGCTCCAACAATCCAAGTTTCACTTCCATCGAGTTCCTCGCATAGTTAAATACGCAAACAGATGAAGAAACAGCCTCATATGTTAAGGAAACTTTAATAAATGTACATTTTCCAAGTCGAGGGAAGCAAAGTTGTTTTTGTTTTTTTGCCCAGAGGCGTCAGGTGCCCTAATTATCGGCCTGATTGTATTATACTCTCCCCATTTTTTTTATGACGGTTTGCCTTCACGCGTTCGGTATTTGTGCCGCGAAATGCTGTACATTTTTGTTTTAATTAAGGTGTGCAATAGTACTGGGCCCTTAATTTCACAGTGAAGTACCGTAACAGCCAAAATCCCAGGATCGAAAATGGATCGCAGCAATCAGCAGTACTCGGCTAAAAATACCTACCTTTTACCACAGGCACATCACTCACTGGAAATAAGGATCATATAAGGATATAATCTATATAAATAAACACTATGATCCGTCACTACAGGATCAAACAGACAAAATAACAATTACACGACAAATTCTTCTATCTCGGGGCAATATAGAAACTATAAATGGGTAACTGGCTTCGAGATTCTGATGTACGACCAAAGCATTTACTTGTTACCACTTCCCTCCAATCTTAACAACAAATTTCAATAAAAACAACGACGAGAATTCGTAACACGAGCTCGTTGAAAATTTATTCAGAAAACTGAAAGTCTATAACTATTTACAACACGAATAAAAACACAAAAACCTTCATATCAGGTTCACCAGTCGTTAAGCACCCTCGCAAATAAAAATAAAATTCATTTAATAAAAATACATCATTACATCCTGCTCCGCCCTAGATTTCAGGATCGTAGCAACGGTCGTTAATCGCACGCATCTTACGACAAAATAAACTCTACTAGCGAAGGCCTTCTCGCTATTACAATATCAAATTATTACTCTATACATCGCGACCCTGAAATGCCTACACTCACTATACTACATATTTAATAATAAACAAAACGAATAAAATCGTGAACTAATTACACTAACATAAACTCGATCTATATACACACGATCAGCTGTTCGTCAAACAAGATCATCATTGCAAGCTATTTCTCCATCGAGAAATTATATTTACACACTATCTAATATTGATATACTTTTTATATTGCAAATAACAAGACTTCCGCTAACAGTAATGTCGATATAAGGATCAAAAGACTTAATAGGGCTTCATGGTCCAATCAGTTAAGTTAAGAATATCGTTAATGTAACTTCCACTGGTTTCTTTTCCATGACATAACAATATTAATAATAATACAACAGATTCTCATTTAATCATACCAATGACACTACTTACGGGACAGCCTGTGCTACGGCACCGCACAGCTGATCCCTTCTCCCTATGCCCAATAGTGCGTGCACATTACTAATACACTGAGCATTGACAGACATTCATTTATAAACAGCAACACAAACTCACCAGCTCAAGCTTCCTTTCAAATACAAGCTACCTCGTCCTAAAAGACGGCATTCACATACATCGCTTCCGTGCTGAACCTCGCCAACACAAGCTACGTTGTCAAATCTCACACATTCCGCACCACCAATATTTCACAGGTGCTTTCCAAATCCTACCAAAATATCTTCATAACAATCCTTGGAGCAAGGATGTACTACTGTCGACCAAAATATTATGTGCCCTCGAGTTTGAAGGTTGTTTGTGAAGTAACCAATAGACCTACATAAAATCCAATACCATCATCATTTTCGTCGTTTATTTTACGTTAGGTCATGTAGGTTTGAATTTTTAAATTTATATTTTAATATTTTTATCGCAGTTGGAACACAAAAAGTGCAAGTTTTTAAGCGTGTTTCAACCATGCGTCACATTTAAGATTTATTATCTCAAAAACCTGTCATCAGATCGAATCCAAATTTTAACACAATATACATTGGGATGTTGTATAACTGGTTTATTGATTTTGTTATCATTTTTGTAAGGTAACTTTTTCTCGGCTCGGGGTGGTTGGTAGATGTAGTTCTTGGTTGCGTTGTAATCCTTATACATCAAAATGTTATGCTGTATGACTGTGAAATACGTAAATTAATTCACTTATTTTATATCGGTTTGTATTTGTAAGGGGAAAAACACATGGTTCACCAGCTAGCCGCTCCGGGAAAAGCTGTACAGCGTTGCTGAAATGGAGCCCATCACTTCCGAGCGAGGCACGCCATGATGCGTGATGGGCTCCATTTCGGCAACGCTGGAAGTACTACTGTCGACCAAAATATTATGTGCCCTCGAGTTTGAAGGTTGTTTGTGATGTAACCAATAGACCTACATAAAATACAATACCATCATCATTTTCGTCGTTCTATTTTACGTTAGGTCATGTAGGTTTGAATTTTTAAATTTATATTTTAATATTTTTTAACGCAGTTGGAACACAAAAAGTGCACGTTTTTAAGCGTGTTTCAACCATGCGTCACATTTAAGATTTATTATCTCAAAAACCTGTCATCAGATCGAATCCAAATTTTAACACAATATACATTGGGATGTTGTATAACTGGTTTATTAATTTCAAAATTTTGTGTGTCCAAGAAACAAAGTTGTTATCATTTTTGTAACGTAACTTTTTCTCGGCTCGGGGTGGTTGGTAGATGTAATTCTTGGTTGCGTTGTAATCCTTATACATCAAAATGTTATGCTGTATGACTGTGAAATACGTAAATTAATTCACTTATTTTATATCGGTTTGTATTTCTACGGGGAAATAACACATGGTTCACCAGCTAGCCACTCCGGGAAAAGCTGTACAGCGTTGCTGAGATGGAGCCCATCACTTCCGAGCGAGACACGCCATGATGCGTGATGGGCTCCATTTCGGCAACGCTGTACAGCTTTCCCCGAAGCGGCTAGCTGGTGAACCATGTCTTATTTCCCCCTACAAATACAAACTGATATAAAATAAGTTAATTAATTTACGTATTTCACAGTCATACAGCATAACTTTTCGATGTATAAGGATTGCAACGCGACCAAAAACTACATTTCCCAACCACCCCGAGCCGAGAAAATGTTACCTTACAAAAATGATAACAACTTTGTTTCTTGGACACACACAATTTTGAAATTAATAAACTAGTTATACAATATTCCAATGTATATTTTGTTAAAATTCTGATTCGATCTGATGGCGGGTTTTTGAGATAATAATTCTTAAATTTGACGCATGGTTGAAACACGCTTAAAAACGTGCCATTTTTGTGTTCCAACTGCGGTAAAAAATATAAAAATATAAATTTAAAAATCCAAACCTACATGAACTAACGTAAAATGGAACGACGAAAATGATGTTGTTATTGGATTTTATGTAGGTCTGTTGGTTACTTCACAAACAAACTTCAAACTCGAGTGCACATAATACTTTGGTCGACAGTAGTTCTTAAGTCTAGATAATACCTTCCTTCGATGCCTCAATCGCAATTGAGAGCATCGCACACAGTACAGTACTCACAGCGTTGCCAAATAAACTTAATCTCAGCTGAATTCTTTGTCAACACGATGTTAGCTAGCGTCAATGTCCATTGGTATACTCAATAAAATAATAATAATTCAATAGCAAACCTATAATGCAATAAGCTTCCTTTCAAATACAACCAAACAATGTCGTACTCAACTAGAATCGTAGTTCCAAAAACATTTTACTCCACATTCAAATTCCTTAAATTGCAAATCAGCTGTTACTATCCAAAGCAGTTCCATCTCACAAAATCATACATCTTGAATTCAAATATCAGGATCTTCAATACCATCTAGATTAACTGCAAATAAATCTTGAAAACGCATCCACTGAAATTCTAAATTCCTCCAAATAAATTCAGAATTCGCCAAAGGTTGGGTAAAATACCAACTGGAATTTAAATCCAAAAATGAAAATAAATAATCGGATGTCGAAAGCATCTCTGGTTGGTTGGTTCCTTAGTTTAAGGGCTGCGACAACGCGGTCATGTAGCCCCGTGTACTTTGGGTGTGTGTAGAATCTGTCTGATAACCGGTGTTAATTGTGATGACTGTATTAGTGTGTGTATCTGTTTTTTAAATTCAAGTAGGGACTGCAACTTTGAATTTTCAAATAGTTCCTACTTTTGCCGCCAAACGCCACCGTCAACGACTACTAGGCCTAGTTCAGACTAGCTACTAGACGCCACCGCAGTCGGCTCTTGGCAACGAACGTAGCAACCTAAGAGCGTTGTTTACATTCTTAACCTATCCAATTTAGTTTCACACAGGTGTAATTAGTGGAAAGATCTTTAACATGCCTTAAATCTATGACATGGGACCGCCGGCTTTACTTCCCCTCCGAAGGAAGGAATACTGAGGGATTTTTAACGCTCTTAAAAAATCCGACGGCTTCGGCCGGGTTTGAACCCGCTATCTTGGGCATAGAGAAAGCATCTCTAATCTGATATCCAAAAGTCAGATTCCAAAATTCTGAAAATTCAATTTTTTTACATTAAATATATCCTGATCCTGAAATTCTGAAAATTCAAAAATCTTAAAGTCAGATTTTAATTTGAAATTCGAAAAGGAATTTAATTCAAATCGAAAATAATTCCGAATTCCATTCCAAAATACTAAAACTCAAAAACTGGAAATTTCATGAAAATCCTAATGAGGATCCTAAATGAAAATCCTAAATAAGGATCTATCAATCCAGACCATCCAATCCTACGAAGTGGTAATCCTTAATAGAACAAGAGAAAAATATCATGTGAACATCTTTAATGTGAAAATAGTGAAAATCTTCCATCAAAAGTGAAAATATTCCCAAGTCGTGAAAACAGAACGACGATGAAAATTCCTAAAATAAATTCAAAGAAAGAATAAAATCCAAAATGCAAAAGCGTCGAACGCGGGGCTCGAATAGTCCCTTAATAAATTTTAATCATCTTCCAGCCAGACGAACGGTATCTAATTAAACTCCACTATAAAGTTAAACATCTTTCAAAAATGACGAAGTGGATCTATCAAACGTTGTTTCAAATCATGCTACAAAATATCAACTAATAATTCAAAATAGGTCACAGGCTGATAAGAATGCTTCTAGAACAAGTATCTACATATCGTACTACGTAAAGAAAATCTTCTCTTGCTTTGAGCAGTGTTACAGTTGTCAGACGGTGAATGGGAACGAATTACACTACGTCCCATTGTCATTGCCTTAAAAAGCTTCCTGCCTCGCCTTGCTATGGAGCCCCGGTTCCAACTTCTCTGCGCCGACTCGATTCTGCCGTGCTGATGTGGATTCCCGCGTTCGCTCCGCACTGCTCCCCTCGCCTTCGCTGCACGATCCACTGGGACCTCCATTTCCTCGTCACCGGACCCCCAATCGATCTCCGGGCTTCTTCTTGGATCTTGTTCTTCAACCCGAACGCTGGAAGTTCTTGGCGTCGCTCGTTCATACTCAATAGTTCTTATTCGGATCATTTTGTTCCATGTAGACTTGCTTCTTTCATAGCCTCTGCAGATATTGCGTCCTCGGTTCGACTTCCGTCTACCCGTAGTCACGTGTAAGCACTCTTACGACCATAATATCAGGCTACATTTCCCTTTTCATATTTAGCACGCCTTCATAATCTCTGTTACAGATTCACATGTCTCTTTATAATACAGTTCTGCGTGAATTTCCATATTGACAATTTATATCACTGGTCTTAAAAATCGTTCACTTTCACTCGGTATTTTTGGCATATACCTAGTTCTTATTTGCACACTTCTAACACTATTTACAACGAATTTCTTACTGACTTACACTTGATACAACACCGACTATAGACGCGACATGATACTGGGTTCGTTCTTTGTTCGCGACGGCGTCAGTCTTTCTTAGATACAGTACTTACAGTCTCCAAATTCACTCACGTCACTTATAATTCTCACACTGTACTCACGCGTGACTCTGTTATTACCTGCTGTAATTTCTATTGCATTTCACACTAATTTCACTATTGTGCAATACTTTGTTCCGCTTCTTGGAGCACTCGACTAACGCGTCCTCCTCCTTCAACAGTCCCCAAGCGAATCTCTGCTCCAAAATGGCTGACATGGCTTCTTCTTGTTTCCCCTTCCAGATTCTCCTATTTATTGCCCATAAATTGGGTGTTCCTCAGCTCAAATATAAATTCTGTCGTTCTGAACCAAATTTCTGTGGAAATCTCTTCATGATAAATATTCAAATATTTCTCATGAATTTATCCAGACCATAAATGCTTTAAAAGAACTCAAATTAGCATAAATACTTTGGCGGTTATTATTCTTCTAATTTTCTCATTGGTTCTCGCCAACCCGAGATATGCACTTAGCAACAGGCAATCACCCTAGAATTAATAAATCAATCGGAAATGTGGTCCATCTCCCTGGACGTCCAATCATATCTCGTCTTTCTTAATATTTCCACTCGGCTACATAATCGAGTCTTCATTGGGCAACACCTTTTCTCCACGAATTTTGTCATTCAAACTGGTTCCTTGTCAACTTTCCAGCTCTCAAACATTTCAAAACTTCATGGTTAAATAATGATCAGATCTCGGATCATTCAGAATCCGGATTCGGGGACAGTACTGTGCCCGTTTAGACCGGAGTCCGCACGACCACATATGCATTTTACCAATAATCAGTTAGCACGAGAGTCAAAATATCCCGGAGCGCCAGATGGGTTAAAGCAAATCGCAAAAACGACATCAAATTAAAAAAATGCTTTACTGATTTTTGGCTCAATGCAACAATAAGGATAGAAGGAGATTTAATTGGGAGAAACACATCCTGTAAAATTATCTCAGTTTATTTTGAAGTTAAAATCTGACTGCAAGGATGCTCAAAGCAGCATCATCCACGTGTGGCGATCCACACTCTTATTTACACACAATATACAGAAATTTTCCAAACACATTTGACAATTATTTTTTTGGAAACACAAGTCTGATTAATAGTCCTGTAGACTGTGTTCCAAATTTATTAATATTTAATTCCAGTTCAAAGTTAATTGTCTATACTGGAAATATCGTAGTTCACTGTTTGAATATTTACATGATATTAACACTCGTAGAATAAATGTTCATAGAATTTTTAAACTTTCACTTAGTTTTCCAGTTTCAAAAATACATCGTCGAAAAATATTATCATCATTGAAGCAACACAAATTATTTACACAAATTAATAACATCTGAAAAGTATTTGACCTTGAGCATAGCATCGAAGAACTGTGCGAAGCACAACAACAATTAATTGTTCTTCTAACATTAAACATTCGAGAAGTGACTCGATTATGAACTTCAAGTTCCAAACAAAATACATGATTTCTGAATCATCAACTTGATCAATAAATGGTTGAACCATTCAACTATTCAATTATCCACTTGGAATCATTATTATAAAAATATTTATATTTATGGCCATTTTTAGCAACTTTCACAACTTGCAATTCTTCGACAGAATGCGGAAATAAGAATTGTAGTTTCATAATGAATTCATTTAGTTCATGGCACTAGGATTGAAAATATCCTTCAAATTATTCGTGGTTAAAGAATTATTTTTAATTGGCAGTGGCCCATTCTATTATCTGTGTAAGAACACAATATTACAACAAAAACAACGGCAAAGGTCTTCCTCTGAAGAAGAATAAACTACTATCATGACAAATCTGGGTTCTAGCAAAATCAAAGTCTAAATGGAATTCGTAAACAAGGTTGAAATAAGAACTGATGGTTTCAAGAAATAACCTTCGGGTCATTCATACGACGAAATGTGTAGTTCCAATACTCCTACTATAAACCTGAGCCATCGAACCTGCTATTTGATTGATGCTCGGAAAAACCTCCTCATTCCTGCGACTTAAACATGCGCACCTGGGAATGGCATTTCAACTACTCCACACATATAAATTTTCTTCCCAAAATGTATACAATAAATCAAGCCTCTGCTTGTTATCAACACTGGAAGATTAATAAACTTACAAGTTTATTTTATTTTACCATTCAGTTCAACCCGTGAATGTACCATACTTATGAAAAGCTTTACTTCACTTTCGAGTGTATTTACGTCATGATTTTATATAAATACAAAAATATCGTATTTGATACAAATATCATTTGCTTCCCGTTTCATGCCTCTCCGTGTTATCTGAAAAATATACTTTGCTCAATGCAAATATCAACTGTTCAACCAGAACTGACATGTTGGTTGAATGCGGGCTTGCGCTAATCACTATCCTTCGGAAAATCTCCTGTTCCAGACTAGAAATGATTAAACTACTTCTTAGGCTCTCTCTCAATACATATGATTATTAGAAAATATAATATCCAAGAATTATTTAGAAAAATTATAAAAATTATTATTATTATTATTATTAGTGGATTATTATTATTATTTATATTATTTTAAATATGTTTAATTATCATCTCATTATGTGAGAATCCACATGTTCGAACCTTCGAATATGGAAAAAATATCCATTCCTCAACAAAAATAAATTATTATCTTTTACAGTTACATCGGCTGATTACCGTGATTTCCCAAAAATATGAAATATTCAAATAAATGCTCGAAATGCTCGGTCATCGATCCTAAACTGTTCTGAGTGTTGAAAATGCTCAGAATAACTCTAACAAGTCTTGCGTAAATCATTGCAAGCTTTAAATACGACGAAAAAAATGTGTTGGTCATCTGCAGAAAAATAGTTTGTTCCAATTAGCTAGGCATAATATAATTCAAATGTGGCTTACATTTCTTGATGGTCTTGAAGCGTAGTAAACCTGGTCTGTACCAGATTTATCCATAGACATGCCCTATCGGACAAGCACGTATAATCCTTGTATCCGCCGCCATCATATACCCACAATTCGTCTAGTCAGACATAGTGGTAGTATCTTTTGACGTTTGAATAAACTGTGGTTCCATTTTAATATGGGCTTCTATCAAAGCCATAACAGTTTGTTTAAATAGGGTCAGATCTAAGTGATCTCTTCTTAGATATGTCAGTTGTAACATAACTCACTGTAATCTTATCAGTACAAGAAAAACACTGACAGTCTAAGCAATTAACGGCTGTTCTGAAGATCGTTCCCTGGGCATGGTTTGTTATATCACCATCTGCCATGCGCTAAGCAACTTGCAGTTTCCCTTGCGTAGACAATTGAACGCCACCGTTATAGACTAGTCTTCAGTGTACTGACAGATCGAAGTGGTTAACTAGTTACAAAAAATGAAAACTGACTGGAATGGATTTAAACATCCAAGTATTAAGTTATTACTGGACTGTGACAAAGTGTTAATTCTAGACAAAGTCTAGCATATGTCCTTGTAGAAATATAAATATTTCCACCAATGTCTGTAGAAAAATCAATCACCTCAGTGATTCTCCTCGCCGTAAACTTACTAAGTTCCAACTCGTAGCGCAGCACTTTTCGTGACTATCACGACTTTCAAAAGAACTTCTGCGTAGATCTGGCAACCATGTGCCTTGGCTGAGCGTCGCAGCAACTTGCTCGCCAAGTGCTTGTGTTAGAATGAGGTGACCATGCTTCGACCAGCTGGCTTTTATTCAAAACTGTCAGGGTCACGCGTCATCACCTGATATCTAGAAATCCTCATATCTCTTGAATCCCTGGTCCGATTTACTTGATACTAATTGCATTCTCTTTCATTTGGCCGTGCCAGTAATCTGATCCCAGTCTCAAGTCTCTACTCCATAGTTAACTATTTAATCGATAAATAGCCTCGACCTCTGCTATTACTCGCTACGTCACTTGACATCCAACTATCGGTAAATTATTTCCAAATGCTTCGAGAAGCAATGTAGCGCGATATTCAAATATCTCAACTTTCAAAAGCGGCTACAGCCTTTCCCTTGATATCTAGGTGTCTGAATCTTGGAATACCCATTCCTAGAGTTGGGCACATCCACCCCACACCTAGCAAAAAATAAAAATTGAAAAATTTTTATTTTTCCTATCTACACATTAAATTATCTGGTTCTTGAATAATAGATCTTCAAATCCGATGCATTATAAGTTCCCACGATGTTACCAGTTCGTGTATTGGCTACTTCATAGCTTCCATTATTGTTTACTTCCACAATACGATAGGGTCCAGCGTAAAGGCTTGCAAATTTCGAGTACACTCGATTTTGCACGTCAGAGGGTGTAGGTCTTTTCACTAAAACAAGAGTTCCTACGCGCAAGGGTCTGCGAAAACGCTTTCCTCTCACTCTGCGCTCTCTCTTCTCAGCTTGGCTCCTCAACTTGTCTAAAGCTAGAGTTTCCCTCATCTGACGACTTGGTTCAATCTCAGGTGGAATAGAGATGATTCGATCCCATAATCGTGTTGGTTTAATTCCATGATGAAGCAACATGGGAATCTGTCCAGTACTCTCATGAATCGTAGAGTTGATGGATTCGGATGCTAAAGAAAGAACATCCATCCATTTCCAATGCTCATTTGGACAATAGAGGCGGCAAAATTTTGCTATTTCAGCCATCACGCGTTCCGCTGGATTGCTCTCTGGATGTCTAATAGAACAAAACAATTGTCTAATCCCAAGATTATTCATGATGGTTCGAAATTCCAAAGATGTAAATTGAGGTCCACGATCTGATAAAAGGAATTCCGGTTTGCCTGCTTCCGGAATTACGCTGTCTCTAATTCTATTCGCACAATACTTTGCGTTTGCCTTCTGAATTGGATGTAACATGGTGTATTTGCTGAAAACATCCATGGTCACCAAAATATATCGGTTACCTCTTTTAGATTTTGGGAGAGGACCATATAAATCAGTCGCGAAGGTTTCGCAAGGCTTAGACGGAATAATAGGCCTTGGTAATTCTCTCAATAATCTAGAATTATGTTTACTCCTTTGGCATAAGTCGCATTCTCGAATAGTGTTTCTGACAGTTTGTCGCATTCGCTCCCACGAAAATTTCTCTTGAATCATGTTGACTGTCTTATCTACTCCAGCATGACCTGCGATTCGATGTGCCATCCAAATAATGGGTTTTTGCAATCGTGGAGGTATCACTACTCTCAGCTTCGTATGGTCGGGATCTGCAAACTTGTAGATTAAACCATCTAACATCATAAAATCTCTGGAAATTCTTTCAGTTTCCACAAAATCATCATCATTTGGATCCATGTCTCCCCGTATAAAACGAAAAATGTTTCTGAGACGTCGGTCTCTCCTCTGGGATAAATGCAATAACCTTAACCTTCTCAAGGTATCTTCATCCTCCTGCGTCAGGTTAACTTGAAAAACCTTAGATGTAGACTCCACTGCTCTACTCAATAAATCAGCTCCCACGTTCAACTTTCCAGGAGTGTGTTCAATAACTAGGTTGAATTGCTGAATAAAAAGTGACCATCTAGTTATTCTATCGCTGGCAAAGTTTGTTCTCAAAATGAACTCCAATGCGTGGTGATCAGTCCTCACAATGACTGAATGTCCAATTAACATTTTCTTCCATGACTCCAACGCGAATATTACAGCAAGTGCTTCTAACTCTGTGGTGTAATAATTCCTCTCTGATGGACGAAGTTTCCTGCTAATGAACGCCAGGTAATGTCTCTTGTGGTCTTCATCTTCTTGAAGTAGAATAGCTCCAATCCCTACGGTGGATGCATCAGATTCTATGATGAAATTCTTGGTAAAGTCAGGATACTCCAATTTCACACTGTTTACCAATAACCTCTTGGCATCTTGAAATGATTGTTCACAATCTTTATCCCATTTCCATTTATTTCCTTTCTTTAACAATTCCTGCAATGGCGCAACTGTCTTGGTGAAGTTTGGACAATGCCCTGCAAAGAATTGGCATGTCCCGAGAAAACTGCGGACATTCTTCACTCTAGTAGGTCTAGGGAAATTTGCAATTGCTTGTATCTTCGTCTCATTGGGACGGTATCCTTCTCCATCCAAAATGTGACCCAAAAATTTTATTTCCTTTCGAAAGAACTGACATTTTCGAAGGTTTACTTTGAAGTTCGCTTTTCTCAAATCTGCGAATAACATTTGAAGATGTAACAAATGTTCCTCCTTAGTCTCGGATGCAATTAGGATATCATCAATATAACGAATTGCTATCTCTTTTACTTCAGGACTCAAATTTTGTTCCAGTGCTCTGGTCAAAACGGATCCAGATGTTTTGACTCCAAATGGTAGACGGCGGAATACATATGTCTGCTGGTCAAACATAAATCCTGTAAACTTCTTAGAATCTTCACTAAGCCTAATATGATGGTAGGACGAAGTGAGATCAATATTAGAGAACCAGACCTTGCCTTGGAATTTCCTTAACAGTTCCCTAATGATTGGTGGTCTGTCATACTCTGGCAGTAATCTTGAATTCAAATTTCGCGCGTCTAAACATAGTCTCAGACTTCCATCTTGCTTAGACACTACTGCTAATGGATTGACATAAGATGTAGTGTACTTTTCAATCACATTGTTGCTTTCCATCTCCTTGATAAGCACTTTTACTCTTTCTCGATGCTTTTCTGCTACTGGATACAATTTAGCAAGAAAAGGTGCATCATCATTTACACGAATACGATATTCAAAATCCTTAATTTCACCAGGCTTAATATCAAAAATATCGTGATACTCTTCCAAAATCTTCCCTAGCTCTGGGGACTCCTTCTCAGTGTAGACTTCTCTTCCTTCAGCTTCATGAAAAATCAGAGACCATTGAGCATCTCCCTCGATGTCTTCCTCTTCTTTTCCCTCGAAGTTAATCTCTTCGGTATTCTTGAATCTAATCGTCTCTGTCTTCATATCTATCACTGCTTGATATTTCTGAATGAAATCTGCTCCCAATATCATGTCAAAAGCCATGTCCTTCATTACAACAAACACATGTCGGAAATCATGTCCTCCAATCGTAATACATAAGTATAATTGTGTTTTACACAGAGATATTTTATTGGGTATTATTCCTTGGATCTTAATTCCTGATACTGGAATCTCCTCTAAATTCTCTTTGAGCTTCCACAGAATATAAAGCTTCTCACTCACCAGACAAAGCATAGCCCCAGTATCGATCAAAGTATCGACAGGCGTACCGAATACTTCGCATGATATAATTGGCATTCTAATTCTGGTACTCATTTCTTTTCGTTCGTCATTCTGTTGAATTAAGTCATCATCCTCTGCTTGCCATTTAATAATTCTGGACGTGAAAGTGTTCAAAATTCTATCTTCTACTGTGAATTCGAAGTTTTTTTTCGTTACCATTCCCCCGGGATTGTTGTGTTCCCGATGGACCTGGTTCATTGGACCTCTGCTCCAAAAACTGCAAGTTATCTTGGTGTCTTGCTTCCAAATTTTTCCTTGTGTCCTTGTTAAACTCTTCATTGGACTGACGAGTATCCACATTCCCTCTGTTATTGTAGTTGTTTCTACCATAATATCTTCTTTCCTGGTACCTTCCTTGACTATCTCGTGGTCTTCTCCATCGAGTATTGTATCGATTACCACCATCCGGTCTCGCATATGGTTTGTAACTGTATCTGTTACTGTACTGGTTCCATCCTCTCTTATTTGGATCTTCCCTCGGCGTTTTCTCTTCTCGCTCCTCTCGAATCTCTCGAGGTGTTTGAGAATAACTATCAGCCATAACAGCATACACAGCGTTGTTATTCTTTCCTCCCTTCTGATGGAAGAATTGAGCGTTCGTATGATCCAGCTTCTGTAATACTTCATCAAATTGTTCCATATTATAGATATCGGCAGCGATCAAAGTCCTCTGGACGTCTGCTGGAAACTGACGTATCAATGCAGTAATCAACTCGTTATCTGGCATCGGCGGATCTAAATGTTGGAGTTTAGACAGCTGTCCAGAAAAGTACGTAGAGTATCGAGTAGGTTGTGACGTCGAGAATCTCTTCGAATATAACTCTGCTCTGACTTGCTGTTGGGTTTCCGGGGACCAAAACTTTTTCAATAGCCCACGAGAAAACTCCTCAAAAGTGGTTAGAGTGGATCTAAATGCTCTAAACCAAAGAAGTGCAGGACCTTCCAAAAACTTCCCTATCACTCGGATCTGTCTTTCTTTAGGGATCTTAGAATCTTTCAGGTAATCACCTGCTTCTCTCAAAAATTCCACGGGTGTCACAGAATCTCGCCCTGAAAATTTAGAAGGCTTATCTTCTATATTCTTAAATACAGTTATGGGGTTGGATTGAAATACTGTCCTGACCTCATCCTGTCTATCAGTCTCTCTAGCTGCTCCTAGATTTATCTGTATCTGTTCCTTTCCCCTTACATTTGGCATTTTTAACAGATGATCAGACTGTTTCTCATCCTTGATTTGAGTTTTCATAGCCTCAAGTTCCTTCTGGTTTTCTTCTGCCATTTTCTTAATTGCTTCAGTTTCTTTCCAATTCTCCTTAAGGGACACTGGGACTGAAATTTTCAAATTCTATATAAACTGAGGTACAGCTTTGAAATTTTATATGGTTATGAATAGTCATATTATTAACCACTGTGGGAAACGTGAGCATTGTAAGTTGATTAGTTCTCCAGATATTAATTATTTTGTACATTTATTGTGCTAATTATTCAAGTTTTATAAAGGTCAGCCGCGTTAAAAAAAACAAGATAGTGTAACTTTTAGGTAATATTCTGTTGCACTATAACAATTGGAAGAAACCTACGGATCCGATTTTGAATTGCATTAATGAGGGCCAAGAAATTAATTTTTTTCCATATCCAAGTTTTTTTCTACAAAAAAATCGTATTTTTTCCAGTTTGAATTTTTTTTGCAGCCATACCAAAAGTGCAATCTAAAAAACGATCCGCAGGTTTATAGTCATTGCAATGAAGATAATAAATTCCCATTTTGAAAGCAATATCATAAGATTTATGACGCGAGTAACATTTTGAATGCCTGAAAAAGTGAATCAGAGAAAACAGCAATTTTCTAAAATGATGCACAATTTACAAGGTTTCAGCTTACCAATGACATTAGGATTGTCCTACAGCATAGGTGACACCCTCCTTCTTCTGTTTTGCAGCCTCCTCCTTCATTTCCGTCAGTTTCACCTTCCGTCGACATGCCTTTCACTTCTCCAATTATGACCGCGGACTTACATACTTCCTGCGACTGACACATCTTTCAAGTGTTTGTGCTGTGACATGAGATACTGAAGTTAGTCTTATTCCTGATTTCAACTCTGTTGTTGCACTACACCCCATGTTGAATTCTGCTACAGAATTACTAACAGCAATTTCAAGTATCTTCCGTGAAATAAAAATCTCCTTTGGTCACTTCCTCCAGATAACAGAACGCAGTGACTCATTCTGATTTTCAGTAGCACCACGGATGCATCTGGATAGTAGCTCATCTGATGCCAGCCTTTGATAAACAGGCATAATCTTGACAACTAAGGGTTCATAAAGTTCTACAGCCATTTTGTCATGACTCTGTGGTGTTTTACCAGCTGCGATACTTCGATTGTAGAAACACCAAGACTCAGAACCTTCAGGACACTTACTGTGCTGGGGCGTTTAAAGGACACACCGTGCATTTTAAAGCTACGCCAGGGCTTTAAAAATGGCGGAATTCGGATAAAAACACTGCTATATGATCCGCAGGGGATAGGGGTGTATTAATATGGAAAAAACCGAAAATCGACATTTTCCACAAATTTCACTAAAATTTCAGTCCCAGTGTCCCTTAACATCAGTGGATATCTGATTCATAACAGTCTCATGACTTTTCAATGACCCTGTCATATCTGATATGTCCTTCTGAGTTGCTTGGATATCTTTGGCAATTACTTCAATATGGGATGACAAAGATTCCCTAATCTCCTTGATTCCTTCTTGGTTCTCCAGCTTGAGTGTGTCTTTAATTTCATTGACAACTGTGGTTTTAATTTCAGTTTGTAACTCATTAATCACACCTTCTATTATTTCTCCCATGACAAGTTCTTTGAATTGTTCCGTTAAACGTTGAACAACTAGAATTCCCATCTCATTACTCTCCTTCTTCACTCTGACTTCTAGGTCGATCATGTCTTCACCAACTTTCCTAAGACCATGTTCTATCCTATCAGCTAAGCTTTGGGATCGAAGATCGGCATCGCGAAATTTTTCGTCCATTAAACTTGCGTTAGTAGCTAATGAAGTTTCGAGCTCATGTGTTTTTTCGCATAATTTATTCATTTTACTCTCAAGTGTCATTTTCAAAATTTCAGAATTCTCTTTAAATTTACTTTCCATTGAATTAAATTTACTATTTAAATTTTCTTTCAAATTACTTTTTAAAGAATCAGAACTTTCTTTAAGTTTATTTTCCAAAGAATCAGAATTTTCTTTAAGTTTATTTTCTAAAGAATCAGAATTTTCTTTAAGTTTATTTTCTGAAGAATCAGAATTTTCTTTAAGTTTTTCATCTAAACTTTCTTTCAAGTTATCTTTTAACCTGCTTTCTAACAAATCGGAATTTTCCTTAAGTTTATTTTCTAAAGAATCAGAATTTTCTTTAAGTTTCTTTTCTAAAGCCTCTGTATTTTCTTTCATAATAGCGGCTACACGCCGTCCAGCCTCTTTTGAACTCTCCTCCAAACTCCTCATCATCCTCATCATTTCTTCCATAATTTCAATTATTATTCAAAACTTAGGGGTATACAACAGTGGCAAACACAAGCTTATAACTAGAACAAGAAATATGAATAGCTAATTGGAACACTCTAATAAAATGAGATTTGTCCTAATGTCGACGTGATGGAAAAACAAAATTCTCTACTTTTACGAATTACATTTACCACAATATCACAAGAAAAATATGCAAGTTCTCAAATATCCTCCACCTGGACTCTAATAATGTGTATGTCCAGTGATCGAACGTTTACTACTGAATTTACTTGACGCCCTAATGGTTAAGCCATTATCAAAAATAATCAAACCCATTCTAATTATTAACCAGTTAAATTTTTAATTTTCCCCACTAATTGGGTTTCCTACTAATTTATTCATCCAAACCAGACATCTCTCAACTCCAAAAATATTTCTATAAAAATTATCACAATTTAAATCGGCATGCGATTGCCCATGTCTAAATCGGGACCCACGTTCGAAGCCATTTCTCTCTCTATCTTATTTTATGTGCCCGTTTAGACCGGAGTCCACACGACCACATATGCATTTTACCAATAATCAGTTAGCACGAGAGTCAAAATATCCCGGAGCGCCAGATGGGTTAAAGCAAATCGCAAACACGACATCAAATTAAAAAAATGCTTTACTGATTTTTGGCTCAATGCAACAATAAGGATAGAAGGAGATTTAATTGGGAGAAACACATCCTGTAAAATTATCTCAGTTTATTTTGAAGTTAAAATCTGACTGCAAGGATGCTCAAAGCAGCATCATCCACGTGTGGCGATCCACACTCTTATTTACACACAATATACAGAAATTTTCCAAACACATTTGACAATTATTTTTTTGGAAACACAAGTCTGATTAATAGTCCTGTAGACTGTGTTCCAAATTTATTAATATTTAATTCCAGTTCAAAGTTAATTGTCTATACTGGAAATATCGTAGTTCACTGTTTGAATATTTACATGATATTAACACTCGTAGAATAAATGTTCATAGAATTTTTAAACTTTCACTTAGTTTTCCAGTTTCAAAAATACATCGTCGAAAAATATTATCATCATTGAAGCAACACAAATTATTTACACAAATTAATAACATCTGAAAAGTATTTGACCTTGAGCATAGCATCGAAGAACTGTGCGAAGCACAACAACAATTAATTGTTCTTCTAACATTAAACATTCGAGAAGTGACTCGATTATGAACTTCAAGTTCCAAACAAAATACATGATTTCTGAATCATCAACTTGATCAATAAATGGTTGAACCATTCAACTATTCAATTATCCACTTGGAATCATTATTATAAAAATATTTATATTTATGGCCATTTTTAGCAACTTTCACAACTTGCAATTCTTCGACAGAATGCGGAAATAAGAATTGTAGTTTCATAATGAATTCATTTAGTTCATGGCACTAGGATTGAAAATATCCTTCAAATTATTCGTGGTTAAAGAATTATTTTTAATTGGCAGTGGCCCATTCTATTATCTGTGTAAGAACACAATATTACAACAACAACAACGGCAAAGGTCTTCCTCTGAAGAAGAATAAACTACTATCATGACAAATCCGGGTTCTAGCAAAATCAAAGTCTAAATGGAATTCGTAAACAAGGTTGAAATAAGAACTGATGGTTTCAAGAAATAACCTTCGGGTCATTCATACGACGAAATGTGTAGTTCCAATACTCCTACTATAAACCTGAGCCATCGAACCTGCTATTTGATTGATGCTCGGAAAAACCTCCTCATTCCTGCGACTTAAACATGCGCACCTGGGAATGGCATTTCAACTACTCCACACATATAAATTTTCTTCCCAAAATGTATACAATAAATCAAGCCTCTGCTTGTTATCAACACTGGAAGATTAATAAACTTACAAGTTTATTTTATTTTACCATTCAGTTCAACCCGTGAATGTACCATACTTATGAAAAGCTTTACTTCACTTTCGAGTGTATTTACGTCATGATTTTATATAAATACAAAAATATCGTATTTGATACAAATATCATTTGCTTCCCGTTTCATGCCTCTCCGTGTTATCTGAAAAATATACTTTGCTCAATGCAAATATCAACTGTTCAACCAGAACTGACATGTTGGTTGAATGCGGGCTTGCGCTAACCACTATCCTTCGGAAAATCTCCTGTTCCAGACTAGAAATGATTAAACTACTTCTTAGGCTCTCTCTCAATACATATGATTATTAGAAAATATAATATCCAAGAATTATTTATAAAAATTATAAAAATTATTATTATTATTATTATTAGTGGATTATTATTATTATTATTTATATTATTTTAAATATGTTTAATTATCATCTCATTATGTGAGAATCCACATGTTCGAACCTTCGAATATGGAAAAAATATCCATTCCTCAACAAAAATAAATTATTATCTTTTACAGTACATCGGCTGATTACCGTGATTTCCCAAAAATATGAAATATTCAAATAAATGCTCGAAATGCTCGGTCATCGATCCTAAACTGTTCTGAGTGTTGAAAATGCTCAGAATAACTCTAACAAGTCTTGCGTAAATCATTGCAAGCTTTAAATACGACGAAAAAAATGTGTTGGTCATCTGCAGAAAAATAGTTTGTTCCAATTAGCTAGGCATAATATAATTCAAATGTGGCTTACATTTCTTGATGGTCTTGAAGCGTAGTAAACCTGGTCTGTACCAGATTTATCCATAGACATGCCCTATCGGACAAGCACGTATAATCCTTGTATCCGCCGCCATCATATACCCACAATTCGTCTAGTCAGACATAGTGGTAGTATCTTTTGACGTTTGAATAAACTGTGGTTCCATTTTAATATGGGCTTCTATCAAAGCCATAACAGTTTGTTTAAATAGGGTCAGATCTAAGTGATCTCTTCTTAGATATGTCAGTTGTAACATAACTCACTGTAATCTTATCAGTACAAGAAAAACACTGACAGTCTAAGCAATTAACGGCTGTTCTGAAGATCGTTCCCTGGGCATGGTTTGTTATATCACCATCTGCCATGCGCTAAGCAACTTGCAGTTTCCCTTGCGTAGACTAATGAACGCCACCGTTATAGACTAGTCTTCAGTGTACTGACAGATCGAAGTGGTTAACTAGTTACAAAAAATGAAAACTGACTGGAATGGATTTAAACATCCAAGTATTAAGTTATTACTGGACTGTGACAAAGTGTTAATTCTAGACAAAGTCTAGCATATGTCCTTGTAGAAATATAAATATTTCCACCAATGTCTGTAGAAAAATCAATCACCTCAGTGATTCTCCTCGCCGTAAACTTACTAAGTTCCAACTCGTAGCGCAGCACTTTTCGTGACTATCACGACTTTCAAAAGAACTTCTGCGTAGATCTGGCAACCATGTGCCTTGGCTCAGCGTCGCAGCAACTTGCTCGCCAAGTGCTTGTGTTAGAATGAGGTGACCATGCTTCGACCAGCTGGCTTTTATTCAAAACTGTCAGGGTCACGCGTCATCACCTGATATCTAGAAATCCTCATATCTCTTGAATCCCTGGTCCGATTTACTTGATACTAATTGCATTCTCTTTCATTTGGCCGTGCCAGTAATCTGATCCCAGTCTCAAGTCTCTACTCCATAGTTAACTATTTAATCGATAAATAGCCTCGACCTCTGCTATTACTCGCTACGTCACTTGACATCCAACTATCGGTAAATTATTTCCAAATGCTTCGAGAAGCAATGTAGCGCGATATTCAAATATCTCAACTTTCAGGTGTCTGAATCTTGGAATACCCATTCCTAGAGTTGGGCACAGTACGGAGGCTCATTTCTTAAGACAAAGCGAATATTGCCAAGAATTAACAGCAATTACAATTGCTGTTGTAGATTCTTAACGTGTAGTGTTATATCTTATACAATCGATGCAATTTTTATGTTGTTAAGTTGTCCTGTGATATTTGTGCCGTTTTAAAGCTACTAAGTTTCGCGCTCTCCATCGAATGTAGACGGAAGGTCAGTAGAGACAATATGGTGAACTCTATGGTGATACACGTCGTAATGTTGTATATGATTCCAATGGAACCTACTTGCAAGGCAGGCAATTTTGGATGCACAACATGTACCGGTACTTATGAGCGGAATAGCTTCACAGAATAAAGATTAAGCTCGACTTAATGCTTAATCGTAACAACCAGCAATTTGAAATGGGTACGATACTACAACACATTCAAAATATATCCGATCTTCAGTAACCATAAAAATCATAACTTGCATATTTAGGCATAGTCTGTGTCAGCCTGACAATTCTGAGATATAGTATTATATAAAAAAAGAAACTTACAAATGAAGGGTATAAAATGCACGTTTTAAGTCATTGGCTACGGCTGCGTGAGAAGCGCATTCTTTTCCAGGCACCTATCAACAATCTGGAAGACCTGAACACCATACAGTAGATCTGCATTTTGGCCAAAATAACTCCCAAAATGGATGTAAATCTATACGTGGCATGCAGGGTCGGTCTTAGGGTTGTGCGACATGTGCGGTCGCACAGGGCGCCAACGGTTTGGGGGCCACCGAAGGCGTCCCCCCAAAATAGACCAATTTCGAATTATTTCCTATTGAACAAATGGCAAGATAGGTAAATGCGAGTTAGTAGTGGTTTTTGGACAGTTCTGGCCTCTCCTCCTCCTCCCTCTTCACAAGATGGCGGCCGTAGCTTAACTTAACCTAGCCTAACCTAAAATGATGGCGGCCGTAGCTTAACTTAACCTAGCCTAACCTAACAAGATGGCGGCCGTAGCTTAACTTAACCTAACCTAATCTAATCTAAGAGGTGTGATCAAAAAGTTCCAAAAAGGCGGCCGTGGCTTAACTTAACCTAGTCTAACCCAACCTAACATAACCTAGCCTAGCCTAACCTAACCTACGAGGTGTGATCAAAAATTTCCAAAATGGCGGCCGTAGCTTGACTTAACCTAACCAAACCTAACTTAACCTAACCTAACCTAAACCTACGAGGTGTGATCAAAACGTTCCTAGATGGCAGTCGTAGATTAACTTGACCTAGCCTAACCTAACCTAACCTAAACCTACGAGGTGTGATCATAAAGTTCCAAGATGGTGGTCGTAGCTTAACTTAACCTAACCTAAACCTACGAGGTGTGATCAAAAATTTCCAACATGGCGGTCGTAGCTTAATTTTACCTCACTTAACCTAACCTAACCTATGGAACTAGCCTATCCTAGTTAAGCTGACGTCATGCAATGCACGAGGTGTGATCAAAAAGTTCCAAGATAGCGGTCGTAGCTTAACTTGACCTAGCCTAACCTAACCTAAACCTACGAGGTGTGATCATAAAGTTGCAAGATGGTGGTCGTAGCTTAACTTAACCCCACCTCACCTAAACCTACGAGGTGTGATCAAAAATTCCCAAAATGGCGGTCGTAGCATAACTTAACCTCACTTAACCTAACCTAACCTATGGAACTAGCCTATCCTAGTTAAGCTGGCGTCATGCAATGCAAGAGTTGCAACTGAACACTCGGCTACGCTGACCCTTTAGCCTACTTTCTCGTGAACTTTGCCGATATATAACGAACGCATGGTGGGATTTGGACGTGTGACGTGTCAAATGGCTTGCCTCGAAGCCCTCTTTATGTTGTTAATATGAAAAGGTGTTTTTGAGAATGAGGGAAACAGTCATTTTAGGGGTTAAAAATGATTTAAGACTTTTTATCATATCTCGCAAACCAATAAGGCTAGAGACATTTACGTGGTGTCAAATGAATCGGGGCGATGTCCTCTTTTGAATACAGTATTTATTTTTGAAATAAATAAATTGAGAACGTGCCTAACTACACTTTTGTTGATCTTTCCTGAGCCCATGATGTGATTTTGACCTGCGATGTATTGTTGGACTCGGGCATATGCCCCCTTTTTTGAATCTATTTTTTGAAATTTTAACAAAGGGCCTAACTACACTTTTGTTAATATTTCGCGAACCAATAAGGCTAGGGACTCGTATGAGTTATTGTAGGACTTCCTAAGGCATGGAGGCTTCAAGGCATGAGTGGCATACACCCGGTCTCTGAGCTACAAGAATGAATCCTAGGAGATGAAAAAAAATCCTCATGGGTTGGTTGGGAATGGAACCCGGAACACTTTAGGTCCAAGCCAACCGTGCTAACCAGTTTTATCACTAGCCACTTGCTAGCTAACAATGGCATGCTTGGAGTATAACCTTATGATATATTTTGTGATATTTATTTTAAGGATTTTGCTAAATGACCCAACTACTAGGTCATGAACCTAAGATGTTTTGAACCATTAATCACAGAAACTTGAATATGGGGCTATAGAGGCAGTGGGGCTTTAACATATAAACAAAATTTATCTTGTCGCGTGACGTAACGGGAATTCAATGTGTGTGTGGAATGCTGAGTCTCTGTTGCTAAGCTCGAGTCAGCAGTTTATACTTGAAACATATCATGCATGTGTTGACCTTGGACGTTAGACCTACACGTGTAACATAACAGGATGCTACAAGCGTGGGAAACAAAATGCTTATACATGCAATGTGATATATAAAGACACGTCACTAACATTTCCACTCGCACTTATGTGACTACCTTCGAACACGCTACAGCATTGTGTTGAACACTTGGCCTTGTTTAACAGTTTTGGTGTTGGTGGAAAATATTTGAAACAGTTGTGAGCTGTTTGCAGATAACCTATATACTTAACATGTCTGATAAAGAGATCATTACACCCTTAAGTCTACAAGAAGGAAGCAGCAAGACATTACAAGCCAAGGTAAGTTTTTTAAATAACATGTTTGATGTTTGCTTGATATTATATGTTTTATGAAATGCATACATTTATTAACTTGAATTTAGGTACTTGTGACGGTTTATTTTATTTATTTTTAGAAATTTGGAAAGAAAAACTTTACCGCTGTAGCAGTCGCTGAAAACCCGAGGCGCTCTAGAGTGGAACCATTACCAAGCAGTGAACTATTCAAAATTCAGGTAAGACTAAATTAAATGATATACCATTTCACCACTATTGACACCCCTTGATAAAATGTATTACCTGTGCATGACTGTGACAATGACTGCTTTCTGGATTAATGGCTGTGTATTGACAACCAGCACAAGACCATAATGCATGTCAATCTAAAAAAGTACAAGACCATACTTGATTTTTTAAATTGAAAATTTAAATTCAACTGACATGTTGCTCCTTTTGGACCATAGGTTTGAACAAGATAAACCGGACTATTCTTGTTGGTTTATGACCCTTAACAGTGGTGAAATAATGAATCCCTTTATGAGGGGAGTGTGAATGGCTGCTTTTTTTTATTCAAATTTAAGTAAATGGGTTACTTTTAGTGGTGAGATACAGTTTATTTTTTAAATGGTGTTTAGATCTTTTAATGCTAATGAACGCTAAAGATTTATTTACACGCATTGATTGATTGATTGATTGATTGGATATTTTGTTTCTTTTTAGGTGTGGTAAATGCGCCACTAACGTAGTGAACAGACAGTGAATAAGCATACATTATGCTTTAAAGTACCCTGTGCTCTTGTGCAACGTTAATAACTTACAATAAAAAGTTTTATTACAACACATGGCTTTAATATCAAATACAATAAGTGAGCAAGTGGGTTTACCACCTGGGTTAAATTTAAAATCAGAAAACGATCGTTGGTTGACATTTGAATCTTGGCCTGTGCGCTTTTTGTCAGCACATAAACTTGGTGCAGCTGGTTTATATTACTTGAACCGAGAAGATGTTGTACGGAGTGTGTTTTGTAGTGTTGAACTTTCGCATTGGGAAGAAGGGGACGATCCCTTTCGACACCATTTGCGATGGTCTCCTTGTTGTCCTTTCATGCTTAGAAAAAATGTAGGTAACATACCAGAGTACCCATTTTACCCAACCACAAGTCCATTCGCTACTACTTACTTTGCTCAATCACAAATAAATAATAATGATGTATTACCAGCCAACCAAAGTGTTGATATATGTGGTCCATATGCAATAGACAGTGTAGAATTGACATCTGCTTTTGAAAAATTAGGAGTTCGCAAGACTAAAGCGCTAGCACATCCACAGTACAGGTCTGTTGAAAAACGTTTAGAATCTTATACAAATGTTTGGCCATTAATATTAAAATACCTAGTAAAAGAGCTAAGTGAAGCTGGATTGTTTTATTCCGCTGAAGGGGACAAAACAATATGTTTTCATTGTGGAATTGGTTTAAATGATTGGCAAATACCAGATGACCATTTTGTGGAACACGCTAGTTGGTTACCTAACTGTAGATACATTTATTGCTTAAAGGTCAAGAATTTGTGAACACTATTCGTAAAGAACACGTGATTGCAGCCCAAGACATAAAAGTGCCTTCAGAGCTTCAACACGCAGTACAAATACATGAGGCTGAAAAAAAAAAGACTTGTCTTGCCAACATACAAAAGTGTGACCAACAATTATGTAAAATTTGTTATCAAGAAGAACTAGGTGTTGTATTTTTGCCTTGTGGACACTTGATAGCATGTGTCAAGTGCGCATTAACTCTTAATACCTGTGCTATATGCAGAAAGGTAGTGTTTGCTACAGTTAGGGCATTTCTTGCGTAAATAGTATAATTCATTAACAATGAATGGTGCAATGAAGAATGCCTATATCAACATTATTATTACAAGCTGTTCTAGAGTGTAATCGTAATGCTTTTCTTTTGTTTATAGACTACTACAATAAATGTTCTGAATGCTACAGGGCAAGCATATGGCTTAGACACAAAAAAAAGCTCAGCGAATTGCCAACGCATATTCGATTCCGCATTACGAAGATTCAGAAAATGAACATAGTATATGGTGATCGAGTACTTTGTGTAATTGAAAATTTTGAAACATTTCTTCCTACACGGTTTAATGATATGTCAGAGAGTGTGTTTCAATATGTGAATAATGTTATACATCATGTACACCTAATTTATGAAGGTTTTAAAAACAAAAGGTGTATGGTACGTTTTAATTAAATTCATAAAAAAACACAAATGTCAAATATTAATGGAAATATATACATGACAATGGACTGAAAAAAATATGTGTGTATAAAACAATAATGTTTTAGTTTTTAGTATTGTCTAAAAAAATATTACCATGAATAAACAAAAAAAAAGGAAATGTATATAAAGTTTGTAAATATATGGCAATAATGTTACAATGCTGTTTTATTTTATACAAAGTTAGAATATTTAATATTGCAGAGGTTGCATGATTATATTGTTGTCTTAGGTTATATGTAAGTAGTTACATTATTATTAACTTTCAAAACATAATAATAGCATACCGGTAATAAATAAGATTTAGGTTGGATGGAGTTAGGTTAGGTTAAATGAAGTTAGGTTACATGGGGTTAGGTTACGTTATGATATGTTACATTAGGTTAGGTGAGCTAAGTGTGACGTGATAGCCAGTCTTAAAGCAAGTCTTAACTTGTAGAACATGTCACGTGATAGAAACCAGCGGCCGCCAGTTAGGTGAGCTAAGTGTGACGTCATAGCCAGTCCGAAAGCACGTCTAAACTTGTAGAACATGGCACGTGACAAGGTCAAGTTAGACAAAGTTAGGTTATGTTAGGTGAGCTGAGGTTAAGTCTTTAAATATTTCCTTTCTTTGAGATACTTTCCAAGACCAAGAAAAAAAATCCACTAAATACATTGACAAAAATAACTTGTCTAATAAGTCAACACACAAAAAGCCGATATATGCCAACACAAAAGCCAATACATAAGCCAATACAAAAGCCAACGCAAAAGCAAACACAAAAGTCAATACATAAGCCAACATAAAAGCCAACACACAAGCCATCGTTTATTTTGCATGTCATAATCTCCTTTGATACGTCGTAAGCTGAATATATCAACATACTTTTTAGTACATGCATCTGTAGAAAAATAACTTGTCAAATAAGCCAACACAAAAGCCGATATATAAGCCAACACAAAAGCCAATACACAAGCCAATAAAAAAGCCAACGCAAAAGCCGGCACAAAAGCCAATACATTAGCCAACATAACAGCCAACACAAAAGCCAAAACATAAGCCAATATATAAGCTTATGGTAAGTCACTTCATCACCAAAATAGTTGTAACCTTTGTAGTGTGAACATCATACTGACAGGTCAGTTACTACTATGGAACTTCCAACTACCAACAAAGGTAGGCAACGTGCACTCTATCAAGGCTACTCTTATAACTATAATCGTCAGAATGTGAATGGAATAATATTCTGGCGATTCTCGAAAGAGAGGTCAAAAAAATGTAGAGGCAATCTAAAAAGTAAAAATGGAAATAATTTTAAGTGCGGTTTGTTGTTGATTTAATTGGCTCAACTACAAGGTCATCTTTCATTGATATGCAAGAGGTAGTATTGCAAGAGGATCAAAAATAATTAGATAGAAATAGAGAAAAATGTATTTTCTATGTAACTATTGTACGAGTACTTGAAAAAATGAAAATCCACAGCCTGCTTCCAGTCGCCGACCGGGTCAGGAATGGAATGAATGAAGCCCCTATCTAGCGGCGAGGATATGAACTGTGCCGGCTGCCGAGGCCTGACGCACTCCTCTGGGGCAATGATTAAATGAATGACAGATGAAATGAAATGACAGTGGAGAGTGTTGCTGGAATGAAATTTTGACAGGGAAAACCGGAGTACCCGGAGAAAAACCTGTCTGCCTCCGTTCTGTGTACGAGTACTTACATTAAATAAATAAAAATATTGTATGGGTATTGTCTGTTTTTCTTAATTGCTATCCCCAACGTCCTACTATTAATGCAATTGTTAACCATTAACTGTTTCTAGCAATGTTTAGAAATAGAGTGGTCTTAAACAATACACTCTTAACTGTTAATAATTTACAATATAAAACAAGTAAAATATTAAAAATGTTAAATATCCCCTAAGAATGCTAGTATAGCTAAAACACTTAGCTCACCTAACATAATGTATCATATCTTAACCTAACCTAACCCCATCTAACCTAACATCATGTAACCTAACCTAGTGTTGGCTTTTGTGTTGGCATATGTGTTGGCATTTTTGTTGGCTTCTATGTTGGCTTAGTTATTGGCTTTTGTATTGGCTTTTGTGTTGGCTTTTGCGTTGGTTTTTTTATTGGCTTATGTATTGGCTTATATATCGGCTTTTGAGTTGATAAACATTGAAAAAGGATTGAGAAATTGATATTTCTTTGTATTCTATTTTATAAAAGTCCTATTGTCTATGAAATAAAAATCAAGGTTTACTAGAGCATGATATTTATTTTAATGATTATAGTCATTTCTCGATTTTTTTATTTTTTCACACATGGATATTTACAATTTTACAATACATTTTATAATAGCACATTTTATTTACCTTACCCTTTTTCAGTTTTCACATTTCGTACATTTTTTAAAATGTATTTTATGCATAATATAAAAGAGCAACATTTTACAGTAAAATGTATTACTTATACTTAACTACACTGGTCTAACATTATACATTATACTTACAGTTTTTTACAAATTATATTACAAAATAAAACACACTACAAACAGTACAATATGGTGAACATTAGACTTAAGAAAAGTAATAGATGTCAATGCAACTGTTTCCCCAAGCAAAAGTATTAAATGAGTTGGGTATAATGAATCGTTTATTGTCTTCATTACTTAAAGAAACTTTGTTCAGCAAATTGGTATGTAGCTGATGATTTTTACTTCTAAATACACACATTTCCTTACATAATATAGGTGGGTTACTGACTAAGCAGTTCTTATAATCACTTATATCTAACTCTTTACTAACAGCATTCTTCTTTGCTCCTTTTAATTTTTTATTACTTCATCATCAATAGTCATATAGCTGTATGATTTAGATTTTGTGCCTACAAAGGTGTCTATAACAACACCAGCACATTCATCCTTAAATTTTCCAAGAACCTTTTTGTTTACAAGAGGTAAATGGTAATTATTATCCTTTGGATAGTCACTTGTATCAAACCTATTTAGCTCAGTTTTGATATCCTCATAAAAATCATCAGTGTTAAACTCATAAATAAAGGAATCTGTATCTGTATAGAGTAATTTTGCATTATCATGATAGTTTTTCTTAACATAATCACAGTGAAATTCATACATTAGTGTTTTTGACAATTCCAGAATGGCGTAACCCACATATATGGGTTTGTTGTAGGTTACTTTAAGACGATTCATTTGTATTACAACTAAATCCTCATGAATAATTGAACAGCTATGGAAGTTAGGCTTGCTTATTAAGGTGCTCGCACCATACCTTTTACCATCATTCTCCCATTTTGATATCAGCTTTACATCAACTCGCTTATCAACATTCTCCATAGTCTTTCCAAAAACACTATTATTCATAAGTTTATAAATTTTTTTTTTTCCAAAAGCATTTGTATATAGTATTCTTAAATTATTGTTCAGTATATATATGGTTTGAGCCATGCTGACTGATGAATTTGTAACACACGATGAATTTTTGTTAGTTTTAATCCATGCAGTAGACACTGTTTTAAGATTTGATAATGTATTACATATTTACATTTATCATTTACATTAGCAATTAACATTTTTGTTCGTGATGTTATGTATGGAGATTTCATATTCTCAGGACAAAATGGTGGGGGGCGCCGGCAAACACAAACATAAAATGAAACACGATATCAAAGATTGAAAAGAAAAGTAGCACTGATAGAGAAGGGTCTTATAATAAACCCATTTGTTATCAAGATATTCCCCACCCTGACTCTTCCATCCCTTGCTGGGTAGCAATCGATCATTCTTCAGGAGATCCACGCTAGAGGGAGAAAGGAAAAAAGAGGAGGTGCCTATAAGGAACTGACCAAGAGTTAAGAAAAGTGAATTATCAGAATTGTTGGAATGCGGGGTCAACGGGCGAGAATTTAACAACGCCGTCAATCAAAAAGTAGCTAGAAGCTGCGAGAAACAAAGCTTCAATATAGATAGCCACAAGATGCGAAAAGAGGAAAGTTAAATGTAAACAAAGCGTGTAAGAACAAGTGAATTTATTTATTTATCGTATGGCTTTTAGTGCCGGGAGTGTCCGAGGACATGTTCGGCTCGCCTGAGTCTGTAGCTGCTTCCAGCGGACACCCAAAAGGGCGAGCTACAAGTTCCGTTCAATTTCAAGTAGTTCCAACTTTCGCCACCAGATATCAATGATACCTAGTAGTGAACGTTGGAACTTTGATAGAGCGTTCTGACGAAATCTAACCTAACAAATTTTGCTTTACACAAGTTTAGTCTGTGAAAGGATCTTTAACATGCCATAAATCTATGACATGGGACCGCCGGCTTTACTTCCCCTCCGAAGGAAGGCATACTGAAGGATTTTTAACGCTCTTAAAAATCCGACGACTTCGGCCGGGTTTGAACCCGCTATCTTGGGCATAGCAGTTCAGCATGCTACCGACTACGCCACCGAAGCCGCCAACAAGTGAATTGATTAAGGCTCATAATATACCAAATAAGCAAAGAAATTAAGCGAGTAGAAGGCAAGAACTCCGTAGGTAACAATCATCTAGTAGCCATAAACAATGACCTTAAGTTATAATGCGCACCGAAAACGTTAACTAGAAAAGTACTTAAGTCTGCCAGAAACGTGACGTAACAAGAATATATATGAAGGTACATCGAATATAACGACGAGAAAAAACAAATTGTTTCATAACAAACCACAAAAGTGCGAAATTGTGGCGCAGGTTACAATACATGCGCCCAGTAAAGATATGTAACGATGTTATGTAACGATGATCAAAACAATCATAGTGTACGAGTGTGAGCAAGCGAGGAACGTAAATAAACAAATCCTTGACCCACATAGTACAACAAGATAACGAGTATGAATAGCTGGAAAAGTCAGTGACCTGAACCAGTTTATCTGAGGGGGGAAGTGAACGACTTCCTGAATTACGGTAGCAACTCGCATAACAATAGTTGGCAGACAGCCCGAGTTGAGATAAGAAGAACCCGTCATGACCTTTGTCCAATATAGTGGAAGTAATCAACGGCTTGGCCTTGCCCGAGTTTGTGTACAAACAAGATTGCCAAACAAGTAATTGAGAATAACCACAAGGGGTAGACGCAACCAGCTCAACATTAAAGAGGAACTTCCAGTAACACGTCATGCAGTCATACGTAGCTTGGACATGAATACCCAATTTAAGAACATATGAAACAAAGCAATTAAATAATTTTACATAATTTTGAGGATCACGGAATCAACAGAAAAAGCTTAATTCTTCTGAACAACGAAGAAAAGCTGGGAAGTTGAGGTAGAAATTATGCGTAAGAATTGTTATTCTTGATGCTAGAGAACTCAGATTGACAAGCTGTTTCAAATACTGCTTCCGCTTGTGAGGAAGTGGGAAGGAGGCGTCCATAGCCATCCTACTAAACAGCGAGTGAAGTGAAACACAGCTTACAGCAAAGTGTTGGTGACTGATAGCCGTGGTTTGACGCAAGGCAAATATGGTTTTCGATAAAAGGTTTAACCAATTACCGGCTACAAGGAATGACTAAAGACAATAAACCATGCGACACAAGGCGAGGCGAACTTGAATTGTCATTTTGTGCGAAAATGGAGCAAAACACATGGAGTGGCTTACAGCAGTGGCATAGTTGCTGAAACCAAGACATTGTTTCGACAAGCTGCTTTGAAACGTGCTGAGATCGGAAACATAAGTGTTCTCTTTTTTAGGAAAGGAATTTGAATCAGCGTTAACAAAATGACATTCCGAGTTGGTTTGAGGACTGGGATGTTGGATCTGACCAGTAACGATCCAACCAAAATCGGTGTCTCTAGCGACCACGTTTGAAGATAGTTTGCGAACTTGTTTACGAAGGCAATTCCAAAAAATATTGGTACTGATGAGTATGTCAATGGGATTTTGAACATTAAGCTGAGGATCAGCTAACCTTAAATGCGAAGGAATCTTTAAACCGGAAGTATTAATAGAATAGCTAGGGGTGTTTTTACCAATACTGTTAAGAATTAGGCAGCTTAAGTTAAGATTGGTGTTTCTTTGACAGATGTCTCTAATTTTTAATTTTGAAGACTGCAAAGCTTGAGTTTTCAAATTGTCAATGCCGGATACATTGATGGAAGTAGGGTTTACAGGTAGGCCTAGTTTTTGATTAATGATTGCGAAACAACGTTGTGAGTTGAAGCGGAGTCAAGAAGACCGCGTCCGTGTTCGAACCCAATTTCCAAATTTATCCTGAATTTCGAATTGTACAGTGGACAACAGGACTTGCGCGCTGTGAGAAGTCCGAGCATTAGACATGCAGGAAGAAGCACCAGTTTGTTCGGAGCTGCTCTGCTTGGAGTTTGAAGAAGCAGGTACTACTGACCTTTATTGGTCATGGCGGTGCAGTAAACTGTGATGCGGTCTTTCACAGTGGAAACAAAGTCTGGCGGACGTACAATTTGAAGCTGAATGTTTTGATGACAGGCAGTTAAAGCAATATTTATTATTAGAGACAAACTTCCTTCTGTCTTCAACAGGCAATTCTTTAAAGGATTTACATGAATATAAAGCGTGAGAAACCTTACAGAATGTGCACTTTACGAAATTGTTGAGCGGCCTAGTATTCATTCCTGGACGGCTGAAAGCGGTGGAACGAGTTTGCTTGTTCTCGACAGATGGGGGCTTATGACCATCTGAAAAATCAGATTTGGTATCCAAGATGTTGCGACACAGGGGACTAATTTTAGCGCTTTCACGCTGAAATGAGAGTGCGGTAAGGAATTGGCACCGGCTGTTCAGAAACGCGATGATATGCTCAAAGGAATGCTCATCCTTATGAGATAATTCTATTTCCCAGGCTTTAAGAGTGGAATAATCAAATCTGGGTGTAGCTAGATGAATTAAGGCAGTGTCCGAAGTTTGAACCGGTTGTTCAAGCTGATATAAGGCTCTGACATGCAATTGCATTGTGTCAACCAAGTTTCTTAAAGAAGAAACGTCATTGTGCTTTACGACTGGCAAGTCGAACAAGGCGTGAATGTGGCGTGCCACACACAGACGCAGATTGCCATATCTCTCTTTAAGGAGATTAAAGGCGATGGTGTAGTTGTCTGCGCATTTGCAATCCCTTCAAAATACAACGGTTCGACTTCATTTCGATCGGATTGAAGTTCGGGGCAAGCGGATTCAATGTCAGTTTGAATTTGATCATAGTAGTCGTAAGAACGTTCGTACAACTTTAAGCGTTGTACGGCGGGAGTTATTTTATTAATGAAATTTCTAAATCTGGTGAGCTGCCCTTTGTAGGAAGAACGTCTAGCAATGAGAGTTTCATCCTTGTCAGTTGGCATGATGAAATGGGTAAATTGAAGTATAACTTACGAAACTGTGGAATTTTGGAAATGCTGTCAGACTGGCGGCAGAAAATAAGTTGAAAGGGAGAGTGGCACCAAAGGAGACAGAAGCAACCTCCTTCTCCCTCACCAGCTTTGCACAGTGAAGATATAGCTGAAAAATTCAAAGTAGTTATTAATATTTTGCAAAATATTGACAAATGAACTCTCCCGGGTTTCGGCACCAAAGTTTGGGTAGGTTTTAGCTAAGGAAAAAACCTCCCTAAGGGAAGATGATGAAAACAAGGGTAAAGGGAAGAAATGGGTTTCGGAATGGAGAAAAAGTATGGATAGATAGGACGAGAGTCCAATATAAATCATAAACTACCCTGAAGTAAACATTTAATCACTAATTTCACTGCGCAAGCCTGCAAGATACCTAAAGTGGGTACGGACTTGGACACAGCTAACGGGAAATACGGCTGGAGCTTGGGCTATTTGCAAGCAAGCGGGGTTTGTGCTTTCCCTTCCCAGCCTAAAATTGGGTAATATGGGGAAGGTGGTAGTCTGGCAAGACAAAGAATGACAGATTTACTGTATATCCTTTCAAAGTAGTAAAGTTTGAATGAACGCTTAGAAAGGCGCAAATAATTTGAATTTGCCGTGATAATTTTAGTCCTTGGAACTGTAGGATCTCCGACGACTGATCGAGTACTCCCAGTAAAGGTAGTGGTGAAACAATTATAGTGATTTTGGGAACAATTGTGTTGATTTCTTTTTTGTTGAGAAAGACAATAGTTGCATTTAAGAATAGCTAAGCTTTTACCCAGCAAAGTGCTGACTAAAAGTTTAGACTGGAAGAAAAACTCAAATTTTGAAAACGAACCACAAGTTTTAGAGAAAATCTCAACAAGCAGGTAGCTTGCGGAGCTAGCTTTACTTGCCTAACTGGCTCATTAGAAGTAGCTATAGCAGCTAAAAGATGCTTTGAAAAAGATGATACTAGAAGTTTTCGTTCAAATGCAACAAGAAGCAAAACTTTTATAATTTTAGTACCGGTATGAGGTTTGCTT
Organism: Meconema thalassinum; assembly: GCA_946902985.2. Lineage (NCBI taxonomy): Eukaryota > Metazoa > Arthropoda > Insecta > Orthoptera > Tettigoniidae > Meconema > Meconema thalassinum. The sequence continues at coordinate 1,606,337,380 of OX336388.2, read as the reverse complement.
GAAGATAGCATAAACCGATGGGAAGAGTCAGGGAAACCAGGGTCCTACCTAATCGTTATTCTGATGTAATGTATAAAGCGAAAAGTTGAAATTTTGTTTATTTTAATAATAAAGAAAGAGTTGACGTAGCATCAACATAAAATTGATTTGGATTCAAAATAACAATAAAAAATTTAACATACAAAAGTCTGAGACTTAATACTAACAAATTGTAATATTTTGACAATGTTGGACGCAAGTTTAAAATTTGCTTCGAGCACAAAATCTGAATAAGATTTTAAAAGTTGTGCTAAAAATTGAAAACTTAAAGTTTATATCGAGAATTACAAATAATTAGAGCTTTAACAAGGAATCAGGTACAATTTAGGCACTTTAAGAATTCCTATTAGAGATCTTAAAGGATATGAAAAAACATTTAATATGAGATTATAACAAAAAGAGAGGAAAATTAAGAAGACGTTTCTATAACTTCTTATATTTAAACAGGGATCACGAGAAAAAAAAATAGGGCCAGTTGCCTTTTCGTGAAACCTGGAAAATGAAAGTTAGAAAACTCACTTGTGAGTAGAAATAATTGAATTCCCTAGTAAACGAGGAAAACAATAATTTAAAGAGTGTGCTAGGCACAGATTATACAGAAATTAAGGTGATAAATAGCACAAAGATGGGAGGGCACTGCCATAGAGTGACACCTCATTGAACGAATACTAATTTAATAATTTAATTATAATATGTTAGTAAGGTATTTGAGAGGAGGAAAAAAGGAGGTTTAGGAAAGTGTCTTGGCCATGTTTATTGCTCTGTTTCGAACGCGACACGGTTCGTAGTTGAACGGACACTGTTCTCACGATAGTCTATTGGTGTGTTTCGAAAGTTCACTATTGCAGCACAGAATGTTCACAAGAAGAAAAGTTATTGCAATTATGTAAATCACTAGTTGAATTTTAACTTGAGAAGGTTTATTGCGTGGTAGCTTTTGTAGATTGCAGTTGAATGCAACGGAAAAAATCCCACGAAGGAAGACAAATTATGTTGATTAGAGGTTCATGCAACATAAACTTCTCAGTGAGAAAAATGTGTTTCCATGTTTGAAGAAATGCTAGGCTATTTTACTTGCAGAAAGATAGTTTAATGTCGAAAGTTCTGGAGTTATGATAACAGTTGAATTGGACGATAGGTCCCACGGAGGTAAAGTTAAGTTTTTATAGACAGTATTTCGTTTAATATGAATCCCGCGGTGCGAGAACTCAATCTCAATTAATTTGTGCAAGAAGCACTAAATTTTTAAATGGAAAGTCAGCTTAGATAGTTAGAGCATGACTAGAAAAATCCCTCGAAGGTAGTTGTTGCGTTACATTTAGCAATTTCAAACTGTCTATAAAACATGAATTTAAAAAGCATTTAGCTGTTTAAAACCAATTAAAATGCGGTGAAAACCATTAGAGTTCGGTACTTAGCTTATTGTCTGTAGAGTAGATGATCGATGGTGACCGTTGGCTCAAATCCACAACATGGCGTAGATATTTAAAAATGTCTCACGTAGACAGGAGACAAGCCTGAGGTAGGCTCCAACTGTATGGTTTGACGACTGACACAGGAGTGAGAATGAGAGCAGTTGCTCACGGCATGGCAACCAGAAGTCGAGAGAGTGAGCGGAGTGACGCGCCGATGGAGTAGAGCGACAACGCACACGTCAGAGGTAGGTGGACGAGGAGAAGGGGAAGCGAGCGGGTAAGGGGAGGAAACAGTAGAGTTTACACAAGCACAGCAAACATTGAAAAAGCAAAATTCTTCTTGGAGCGGTGTCTTCACGTAATTGTTGGTCGGAGAAGAACATGACGCCTGGCGGATTGATGACAAAGTCTTCATGACCTGAGGCGATTGATGTTTAGAGGGCAGCTGCAAGACGCTGCCAAGCTGGTTCCGAAGAATATGCGTTTCTGGAACAAACTTACACCGCAAATGAACAAATATACGGGGCAACCAGCATAAAAAGTTCGATGTTCGAGTTTGAGGGAAGGAAATTTAAATGAATGAAATAATGTAAGAGAATGAAGAGCGGCAAATTCCAACTCTGCCTTCCCGTGTATTTCGAGAAATACACCAAATGGTAAATCATTATGTTCATCATGTAATTCTTTAGGGTTCTCAAGATTTACCTCTAAAATATCTCCTTTTTCATCGTTATCATTTAAAGTGTTAACATGTAAAACATCAATTTCACTTTGTGTCAGCCAGCGGAAATTTTTGTGGTAGGTATTGACTCATAGCCCAACCATATTGGTTATTTGCATCAAGGTAGACAATATACTTTGACTCTTCACAAGGGTTGTAGCTAGGCATGTATTTATTATTTGCTTTAGAATATCACCCACTACATTGGCTTAATCCACCTCGAATTGATGATTTTATAAAATTAATCATGTCTATATCAGTCATCAATTCTAAATTTACTTTCGTTTTTTCAACATTGAACTGAAACTTAACCCAGGGGCAGTAAAATACTGGCAAGGATCAAGGTCATAAGTTTTCATACAAACATTCCGGAAATTTTCAAAAACATCTGCTAATAACAACACATCTGTCTTCAAATATATGTCTGAAAATTCACCTCAAGTTTGAATGTCAAACTGTGTCCATACACGATGTGCACGTAAATATTCCTGATCACTGATATGACTTGTGTTTAAGGAACTGTAAAATGCATCTTTTGGTGGCAAAGAACACTCCTCAAGACGTTCCAGACAGTTAATATATTCATAAGGGAATATACCCTTTTGACGAATTAAATCAAAATCATCTTTTTTCAGGAAAGACACGTTGAATTTCACAAAACTGATCTGATTTTAAATTACTAGCAAGTTTATCAAGACTACTTGGCTTAAAGCGGAATGAATCTAAAAATCGCATTTTGATAGTTTTTTCATTGTTAGTTTTGATATAATTTGTAAACGATATGTATTATTTCTTATTATTTGGAATCACATCAATTTTCTCATCTAAAGCTCCAAATTCTTTTACAATAAAGTGGTTATCGTATTTGCTACCGTTATGTAGAATGACTGGCATGAATTTACTTACTCTATACTTTAAATTACATTCTTGGTGAGCAGCACCACGATATTTTCCTGTTAAATGGTCATGAACGTGAACCCTATCTGTATATAAACATTCACCACATATAAAACAATTTGTTTCAGTTTCAAAACACAGTTGCCGTGATGATGTTAGTGGCTCCATTGGAATGAGAGTATTTAAAATAGATATATGAATTGCATCCTTTTCAAGTCTTTCCATAAAAACTTTAGGTGCATCATGTCCTCTGTAGAGTTCAAACTTATTTAACAAGTCATCATAACTACATTTAATATAATATGCAAAGCTAAAAGGTTCATGAATGTGAGTAGTGTTGGTAAAAGGTTTGGTTGGATTCGATGGACATGTATCAAAAGGTTTTAGCAAAGCCTCAAAGTCAGCATAAATGACAAATGGTACTCGAAGCTGCTTATCAAAGTCCTCAAATTTTAGAGTGTTATTCTTAGGAGTAGGCAATAATGTACAAACATGATTACAACCCCATTTTTGATGTTGAGATAGTTGATTCTTTTTTCTAAAATATATCAAGCATCCATCACAGAACCACTTTTTACCATCACGTTTCGTTATCTGACTACTGACAAGTCTACTTAAATGTTTTATCCAACAATAGTGAGCATTTTCACCTTCGGTTATGTATAGTAAATTTACATGAGCATCCTTTTTCCTTGAGTATAATATAGAGGACCTACTATACTCTTATTTTCAATTCCATACACATGAATACTTACATTGTTTAGCTCTTCAAAACTTTTAATGTCTTTTGTCGCCATAGGAAATTCTATTTCTTTTAAATCCAACACTGAGGAATAGTGAGGATAAGATGATGTTCTCTCTACATGCCCCACTGCTGAATGGAGAGCTGAGGTTACAGCCCACGCAAAACATGCTTCATCACTATTCATAACGTTTACACAAGCTTTCTTCCGTTTAATCCATGCTGGTAAATCAATGTATGATGATGCTCGAAGGGGATTATATTTATTCATGATGGTTTCTAAATAAAGTACTTCAACCAACGCCCAGCCTGACTCCCTTTCCGGAAACTCTTCACTCTTTACAATGATAGCACTAGACATATCTTGGTACATATCACTGATATTAGTTGATTCACTAACAATTACGTTTTTTGTATTAAAGGATTTGATATCAGTTATTTCACCTTCACTCCCAGTTTTTACATACAGCCCAAAGAGTTCAAAATTCATTTTAATTGTTTTATGCTCTACTAAAACATTATCTACCAAGCCAAACCCACCAGGTTGAACATTTTTTTAAAATGATTCAACACTTTGAGTTTTTTCTTCACTTTAAAGTATGTAACTAGCAATTCGACTTTTAAACGCACTACCAATTTGCTGAATATTTGCTGATTTTTTTTTTCATGACAAGCATTATTTTTATGATTAATACTGCGCAAATGCCCCCGCATCATTGAAGAAGGTATATCAATATTGCATACATCACAATGTGTTATTGAAGGTTCACCATTCTTCATTCCTTTTGCTGAATAACTATTTTTACAATCTTTAGAACATTTACCCTTTTGAACATTTATTTCTGAACAGTCACCTCCTACTTCATTACATACATTTAATGGTTGTGTGCTAGTTAATGGTTTTACAGTTGTTAATTCCTGTTGTTCTCCATGCACTTCAACCAAATGGGAGTGATATCGCTTTACACCAGTAAAAACAAGTTCACAAACTAAACACGAGAATGGTGCCGAACTAACATGTTTTAAATTCACATGTCGTGCAAGATTATCCCGTCTGTTGAATTTCATAGCACAATGACTGCATACAAACATTTTAAAATTATGTTTAGTACTTGCATGCCGTTGAAGGTTGTCAGGTCATGAAAACTGTTTATTACATTCACCACACTTGAACATAATGATCACTTTCCAAATTACCTATAAAAAAGAAATCATCAATGATAATGAAATATAAAACAAAGTAAAATATAAATAGTTTATTTATTAAATATAAATTACCGTCAATGGTTATAGCAGGGTATTTAATTTAATCGTTTGTGAACTCATACCAAGTCTAATTTCAAGTTGTTCCAACTTTTGACTGCCAAAATATATCACTGTCACTGACACCTAGCAGTGAGCATTGGAACATAATAGAGCGTTAATCAAATCTAACCTACAAATTTAGCTTCACACACTATTGTCAAGTAGTTCCTACATTGGCTATCAAATATACCATTGACACTAACATCTACCGGTGAACGTTCAAACTTATTAGAGCGTTAATCACACATTTTACTTGATCTCTTGTTTTTAAATAATAGGAACCAGCAGCCACCATTTAAGTGAGGTAAGTGTGACGTCATAACCAGTCTTAAAGCAAGTCTAAACTTGTAGAACATGTCACGTGATAGAAACCAGCGGCCGCCAGTTAGGTGAGCTCAGTGTGACGTCATAGTCAGTCTTAAACCAAGTCTAAACTTGTTAAAGATGTCACATAACAAGGTTAAGTTAGGTAAAGTTAGGTTATGTTAGGTGAGTCTTAAAATATTGCCTCTGTCACTGACACTTAGCAACGAACGTTCAGACTTGGTAGAGCGGTAATCAAATCTAACCTACAAATTTAGCTTCACACACCATTGTCAAGTAGTTTCAAATTTGGCTATCAAATATACCATTTTCACTGATATCTAGCGGTGAACATTGGAGTCTTTAAATGTTCCCTCTCTTATGTGTTCAAAGCTGTTAAGATTTAGGTTGGATGGAGTTAGGTTAGATAAAGTTAGGTTAGATGGGGTTAGGTTAGATTGTGATATGCTACATTAGGATAGGTAAACTAAGTGTACCCCTAGTGTACCCTACCCCCATCCCCTAAATAAAATCTCCAACAAATCAAAATTCCAAACATTTAATCTAAAAACCTATAAATTATAACTACAAAATTACAAGACTGATAATTAGCACATACATGAACCCAGGTAGCCTCGTAGCCCAGGGAACGACCCTGGAAAGGTTCACGACTCGGTAGGAATGTAAGGATTCCGCCGACCTAGCACACGAAACCTATAAAAACCCCGGAGGTCAAACACCCAGGATCATTCGATCACTCAGTCTGTCTTAGTGCTACCGACGTGACGAACCTCTGCTGTTTGGCTGAATGGGTAAGTGTCTCAAGCGATTACTACACTCACCACCACACTACACTCACATCCCCCTGTGCTTGGACTGTAATTATTTTTATTTATTATCATTTGAACTGCTGTTTGCCAGTGTACCTCAAGATCAAGGTACACATTAAATTCAGAAACACTAGAAGCCACTGGTCTTATTCTTTAATTTATTTAGCTAATAAGATCCTACCCTATTAGATTCCCCTTTAGGTAGGACTTAGCATTAGTCTTACTATTTATTTGTTTAATTGCTTCTTGCCGTCAGCTGAGCGATATTGCTCAACGCTGACACTAGCGGATTTCCCGTTAGCTCGCCTGCCCACGACTCGCAGTAGACCGCGTGACGCAGCTGTAGCGTACAGAGTAATAACTTAATTGCCTTTATAAACTACCCCCTCACCTAGAACTACCCAGTCAAGCAGTACATTAGGGAGTTCTCCTTGCTGATCGCACTGTCGACCCCAGTTCTCTAAATACTCCCTACCTCTTACAGCATCTGCCAAGCTCTCCCCCTATCTAGACTAATTTCACCCCTTAGATTAATTATTTGTACAGGCCTCCCTAACAGGAACCTTACAAATGGAGGAGGCGCTAGGTACCGCGACGTTGTATTAAAGCAACGCCTAAGGGGGTTCAGACAACGCACCTCTGCGGAAAAGATCCCTGAAACCTCATACTAGCCAAGCAAACGCCACCCAAATTTGGGGAAAATTTTTGAAATAAGGGTTAGATAATATCTTTTTACCCAACCCAAGCCAGCCCCGATAGGTAATACATTTTTAAACGCCACCCTTACCTAGCCATACACAATTTATATCCCCATATATACGCCCTTACCGAAGGACGTACAGTAAAGATCCATGCTCAAATTCCAAAATCCTGGTAAGGTCAGGCGTGCATTTAGAGATACAGCACATAACCTCGCCGCTTCCACCAAACCACTACGCCCTAAAATCCTGGTTAAGAACCCTGACTTAATAACAGAACATAACGCAGGCCAAATACTTAACGCACTTGAGGACGCAGTTATACATATTAAACTCAAATACCCAAGTGCAATCAGACAAAAACGTCCCATCACACGAGCACAGACACAGAACGCTCAACAGTCGCCCCCAGATAACGGTGATAGTGAGGAATTAACCCCCACATTACCACATGCTTTATTACAACACATTAGTGACACGCAGCAGACCTACAACTGATTGCAGGTCCTGTTACAACAATTAAACGAAATCACACACAATTCTTCAAACGGTAAACTAATCGAAGATATAAACACCATTGCCTTAACTCTGGGCGACAAGATTGACGAGGCGCTTTCCGCACTACAAGAGGTTAATATTGAGCACAACTTGTCGCTGGATAATATCCATGGTACGGAGCAATTTAATCGTCAGGACGCTCCACACTCTACCCCTAACCACTCAGGCACTTCCCACAGCGGAAATACCTATATCACACCAATTCAGGTTCACCACCAACCCCTAAGCCACACACACTCTAACGTTGCATTACAGAACGGCGACTTAGATTCCCCAGTTGAGCGTACCCCCTCATTTACCCCCCCCAACACTTCATACAGCGCGGACATGGCCATGCCAACAAAGTATCCAATGATACAACCTATTCAATACCCTGGTGACAGGCAGGACCCCGAGGAATATCTGAGAGCCTTCAATCGAACGGCTAAGATTAATGGCTGGACAGCTGAGGATAAAAAACGCCTCTTACCAGCCTACCTCACTAAATCGGCCCTCAAGTGGTATGAACTACATGAAGCCACCTTGGCTGATGCCACGTGGGAACAATTTGCAGCTGCCCTCGTCAATACATTTCAATTGACCCCTGATGAGGATGATTTGTATGACAAAATCCGCGCTCACACACAAGGTCCCACGGAAGGCACACAGGCATACATTAATGCAAAATTATTAATGTGCGAAAGATATAATAGGGACATGCCAGACAAGCAGAAAGTACGGCTCCTTATGCAAGGAATGCGCCCTACCTTAGTGGACAAGCTATGCACATTGCAAAGCAACACAGTGCTCGAATTACAAGCAAATATTAGATTCATCGAAGAGGGCAATAAGATGACGCAAAAAGCCGTGGATCAGCACATCCGTACGGATAACGGTGATTTGCATCAACAAATCCGCGATCTGACCAAACAGATGCAGGAGATGCAGATTACGGTCATCCACGCTAGCCCTAAAGCTCGCCCTCGTAGGGATGACCATAGGGATACATGGCGACCACCAAGGGGCGATCAACAAGATCAGGGTAGACCTAACCACACCCATTGGCGCAATTCACCCCCGGTAAGAGAGGCGAATTTTTATTCGCAATACCAGGAGGAAGTGCCACACCGTAACGAATCCCATCCCTTCCCGCAGACACAGTATCTGGCAAATACTCGCCCACGCGGCAACCCATCCCCAGACCATACACCAAACCGTCATCCCCAATATAGGGGTGACCGAATTTGGCACCGTAACCAGAACGCCAGATACACACAACCACCCAATGCCCCTCAATATCGTCGGCCAAACACTCCCCCGCAGCAGGAACGGTATGAGCCTCAATATGAAAGGCCTCCCCCAGCATACCCTCAATACGTCCCTGTCCAAAGACAAAGAGGACCGGAGGACTATCCACTGCCCGACCACCCTCCACGGGATTCACGAAGGCATTCACCCCCGCGTGATAGACGAGGCTTACACCCCAACCCCCAATATCAGCCCCGGCCAAACAACTGGCGAAACGAGGCGCCCAGGGCACAACCTCATTATACAGACAACAGAGGTTATTCCCAGCAAAAAAACTATTAGCTAGGGAAGGGCCAGCACCCACACAATCGGATAACCCTTCCCCGATAACCATTAAGCATTCTAGTCAACCATCGCAGAGCAATTCCCCTGTTAAATCCAGTAAGCCGAAAATCCCCCCAACTTCCGCCCACCAGAATACAGCGCAGGAAATCCCACCCCGATCGCAGCTCCAGGCACATACAGTCAGAGGGGACGATAACTGCCTCTTTAGAGCACTTAGTTTCCTGCTCCATAAAAATGAGGACCAGCATAAAGAGCTCAGAACACAGCTGGTCATGTATGTTATGGCACACTGGGACGAATACAAATATTTCCTCACCGACGGTAATGATGCCTTATTCCCCAATAAATATGCATATGGGGATTATATGCATCGAGATGGCACCTACGCGGGTGCAACAGAGGTTACCGCTCTAGGCCATGTCCTTAAGACAACCATCCATGTCTATACACTGGACAAGATGGAACCCACTTTTTCCACAGTAGGATATGACAAACACCTATACCTTCTGTTCACGGGTAATCCGAATGCGGGTCACTACAGCCCTCTCACTAACACATCGCCTCACAAACCTCAAACATACGACCCTCAGATTGGAAAAGCACATTAAAGGCATATTAAAAACCAGTAATAAGATCACAACCCCTCAAGACGCTCCCACAAACAGCGTAGTTAAAGTACCCGTAATACGCCCACCCACATTGATTCCACCTGTGGACCCAAACGGCCCGACCACTAAACCAGGTGCGGCAAGGCCGGTAACTTGTATCGCCACTGGCGCATGTAAGTTACTTTCACAGAAAGCCGGCTGTAAACCCACAACCACTCACACACACCGGCCCTTTAGAACACCCCTGCCGAGGCCAGGATTATCATCTCGGGACAGCAAACATAATTCTAGATATTTATCGAGCCACCTAAAGCTCAAGATAAAGCTTAGGACAATACACATGGCAGACAGGCATGTCACAGCTGAAGTGCTAATCCCAGTTTCACGGGACTCAGCAAAGCGTGTCAGGTTCAGTGATCAGACCACAACACCGCGCTTGCTCAAGTAACAAACCGGCAGAACACATAGTCTCGCAGAATGCGATAAAGGACGATAAACATAAATCACCGTCCCAAGATCCCACAGTACCAATAATTACATACACTCTTAATAACATGTATACTGCACAGGATGGACACAATATTACAGCCCTCTCTAGCCCGGCCAAAATTAACGGGTATCAAATTAAGATTTTAATTGATACCGGATCGGCTATTTGTTGTGTCAGCAGTAAATACATTAACGGCGAGCGCATTCATAGGATGCCTATCAACACTCGCCTAGTGGCTGCTAATTCACAAACTATTTCATGCTTAGGCATTACCGATGTACATCTCCAGATAGGTTCCTTTGAAACTAAATACACTATGTTAGTAATTAAGGATCTTTCCGTCCCAGGCATCATAGGCACGAACTTTCTTGCCAAGTTCGAAGCCAACATTAGCTTTGTCACTAATGAAATACGATTAGTGAACGGAGACCTTATTTCTACACACCCAATATCGTACGCCCGGAACACATACAATCCACGAGCGCAGCGAGACATGTGCGCGCACCAGGTCTCTCCGTTGGTTACCATAGTACCGCCAACGAACACAAGTGCTGACACAGACACGCCCGCCACTGGAGAAACACAGTCAGTAACCCCGGAGCAGAATAGAAAACTTGAAAACCTATTAGAAGAATATCAGGATATCTTTGCACACTCTCTTGCCGATTTAGAAGTGACCGACTTAATTCACCACCGTGTCGAATTGACCAGTGATGCTCCCGTTCACCAGGCACCTTATAAAGTTAGCGCCAAGGAGAGGCAAGCCATAGAGACACAAATTCAGCAGATGTTGGAAGCCGGCATCATCCACCCTATAGTGCACCGGTACTCCTTACCCGGAAACCCGATGGTTCCCATAGGTTTTGCACAGACTATCGACGCCTTAATGGACTGTTATTCCGGATTTTACTCAATCCCTGTCTATAAACCCGATAGGCATAAGTTGGCATTTGTCACCGAAAACGGCCTCTACGGTTACGTCGTCCTGCCCATGGGTTTAAAGAATGCCAGTCAAACATTCCAGAAATTGGTAGACAAGGCATTCGCGGGCCTCAAATACCGCTCGGTATTAACCTATATAGACGACATAACAGTCTTCTCACAAACCTTCGAAGAACACATTATACATTTGACCGAAGCTTTTGACAGGATTAGGCATGCTAAATTAAAGCTAAAACCATCCAAATGTCAATTTGCAAAAGTCCATATTCTCGGTCACATTGTTAGCCGCGACGGCATCACACCGGACCCTGCCAAAATCGCCGCCATTACCGACATTCCAATGCCGGAAAACATTAAACAGTTACGTTCTTTCATGGGTCTCGCGAGTTATTATCGTCGTTTCATTCACGGATTGGCACAGATAGCTAACCCCCTAACCGAGCTTACACACGAGAAAACACCCTTTTTTGATACATAAATACATAGAGAGGCTTTCAATAAACTTAAACACTTACTCACTACACCGCCCCTGCTCCAGCATTTTCAGGAAGGTAGACCCACCTTCGTGCACGTGGATGCAAGCCAATTTGGCATAGGGGCAGCCCTACTACAAGAAGCCGACGATGGCAAACAACACCCAATTACATACGCTAGCCGCAAACTTACACCGGTAGAAATCAGATATTCCGCGACCGAAAGAGAGGTACTCGCATTCTCTTGGGCCGTAAATTACTTCCGAACATACCTGTATGGTATCCACTTTACGGTAGTTACGGATCACGCCAGCCTTCTTTACTGGGTTAAATTTAAAAATCCCAATTCCCGGCTTAACAGGTTTATATTTAAATTGTATGACTACACATTTGAAGTTAAGCACAAGAAAGGTAAGGCACACCTTGATGCAGACGGTCTCTCAAGACTACCTGAACTCGAACCACCGGACGAGGATATTAATCATGCTTGGGATTCTTTACCCACATTTGCTGTCACTCACATTGATATAAAACAGGAGCAAATAAACGATCCCCAGTTGGTACAAATTAGGATTTCCTTACAGGATCGCGACCAGGTAGACAGTAAAACTGCCCGCTTATCACGCAGATTTTTTATCGATAAGGACGATATTCTTAGGTGCAAACCCACGGCCACACATGACGTCACACCCATTGCACTTCCCACTACACTCCGACACCACGTGATGACGGAATATCACTGCCCACCCCTTAACGGCGCACATTTTGGAGTCCATAAAACATATTTGCGCATTCGCAACAAGTACTATTGGGAAAACATGAAAAATGACATCACAGAGTTCATTAAAACTTGTCACACGTGCCAGAGATACAAACAACGCCCTGGTAAACCCCATGGATTACTCCACCCCATCCCTGTAGGTGAACTTTTCCACCGCATAGGTATTGACGTAAAGGGTCCAATTACAACATCAGACAAAGGAAACACATACATCCTGGTAGCAACCGAATACCTTACCCGATACATTATCACCGAAGCGGTCCCAAAAGCTAGCGCACACCAAATTGCAGAGTTCCTCATGGAAATAATTACCAATTATGGTATTTTCCGCACATTATTATCCGACAGAGGAACAGTTTTTACATCAAATGTCATTACACAGCTCCTTAAATTACTTCAAATCAGAGCCTACACAACCACTAGTTTCAGACCTCAGACGAATGGGTTAACTGAAGCTATGAACAAAATCCTTGGCAGCGCGATAGCTCGTTTTACTAACGACAAGGGCACTGACTGGGATAATTACCTCCCAGCAGTAACATTTAGTTACAACACATCCGTGTCGCAGGCGACCAAACACACCCCGCACTTTCTCTTACACGGATACCATCCGCGCAGTCCGATCGACAACATTTACATCCCACAGGATACACTCCCTAGCAACGCTGAAAGGTTGCAATACTTATGCACAGCCCGTGATACAGCGCGACATAAGATCCGCACCTCACAAAACAGGCAGAAACTCCCATATGATAAAGCTCACAGACACCAGGAATACAAACCCGGACAGCTCATTATGATATGATCACCCACTCGTATTAAGAACGTGTCCGAATTCCTAATCCCGAAATGGACAGGTCCGTTTAGAATCCAGAGGAAAATTTCGGACCTAAACTACCTTGTCAACATTCGGCACAACCACAAAATTATTAAAGATACGGTTCATGTACGGCGTATGAAACCATACCATTCACGAAAAACCACCCCCACACCTCAACCCTCCGCGGCTAAGAAACGAAAGCGTTAAATCATCAGTGTCAGGGAGTAAAATGTATTTTGCCCACACACAACTCAAACCCGGAACCATGTGAAGCAAACAAGCGCCCTATGCGCTATGGCATTTAGTAGCCATGCTCACAAGTGTCAGTCACCGGCAACTCCCAACAATGCATAACACGAAGCTTAATTATAAGTTGCATGTTTAGTTATAAATGATATAATAATGTGTACCAGGTTATATTTTTGTGTACTATGTCTTTATAAAATAATGAATTTTGTTCACACACACTAGCTTCAGATAGAACACGGCTAGATATATATTTAATAGTACATATGCCTCACATTTTTCCCATAGGTCCCCATAGACAAGGTACGCCAAATAAACAATGGCAATAGCGCCAAGTGCAATATGGCATCTAGTAACCACAATCTGAAATAGTGGTCAACACCAATCCAGCTTTGGCCCCACAACATAATTAGTCTTCAATTGTAAAATTCCACATAGGAGATACCGACGAAACATTCTTAATAATTTTACATTTATAATATGTAAAGTGCATAAATGTTTTTGCAGACAATATATTGTAGACAGGATCTTGCATATGTCATACACAGTGCACGGCAAACGAGGTCAATCCTCTGTCCTAACATACGGAAGTAACAAGAGACGGAATGCTCAGTCAGCCATACACGATACCTGCCTAGCGACAGTCTTTTCCGCCCAGTCACGTACGCCACAACGCTCATTCATGGCCGTGCGATACAAGGGTCAATTACCCACATGGACGCCACATGGCAAACCACAGAAGGATTCCTTTACCATAGGAAAATGTCTACACACTTCACATTCATACAAACTTATACATAGCGCACATTTTTACCTATTTAATCGCATTTAGATTTCCACACACGATCACGAGCATTAGGCGGCCGATTGAAGATCACCTCACCTGTCATAAGGGACTATACAGTGACGTGTCCTTCCCCCACATATATATAATGACAGAACACAGTTGAGGTACACCAATATATAACTTAATTGTTTATATATATAAACCTTCGGCAGCGACCGATAACCAATTCCGATAGATGTGATAAATGATAGGCGATTATATATATTTCCCATAATACTAGAGGAAATAACACTCCGAGATAATGACCACTTCTAAGAGATTAATACACAATATTTTACTTGGACAACTTTAGAAAGTGCTCGGATTCCAACAGTCACCCCATATTAAGGCGGGATGACAGGCCGATACCCAACATTGTCACAGAATAGGCCAATAAATTATTACCTAGAGCCAAATATACTACATTACGGAACATATAATACGATCTCTATAACGAACGCCATTATTCCCGTAATAGCGAAAGCACATACCGAATTACAGACAACACAATAACACGGGTTAGCCGCAGTGCATACACACAATGGCCTAACACATACAGGAGCACAGGTTAGCGGCATTTCTATAATGGAACGCAATACTTGTACACTAATGCAGACTAACAACATTTCGCAAAGGCATAGCAATAGACACACAATAACACAGGTTATCATACCGTCACAGCATCAGCACATATATGTCAGCTGAACACACAGTTAGGTAACACTGGGAATAAGGTTGACGTATACTTACGCATATTACATATCCCATACACTGTAATCCATAAGATGTTTTTAATCATACATATCAATTCACTTCACATACGCTACTGAGTAAGGCAGACTCCACACAGACACTGAGTCGTGCTCAGCAGACAAGGCCGGATGCTTGCATATACAGATTATCGACACCCGAGACGCCAGTACTCCACGGCTCACATGTTGTACACAGAACTTATGGCGTTAACACATAATCCGTTCCACATCTTTTTATCCTAACAGGGGATGTTTTAAATATTTATTTTCTAAATCACAGTGGAATTGACCACCATGTACCGTCATAAAGACAGACGAAATGAACAGTTTTCATATGAAGCGAAATACCATCCTAGACGACGGAGCAGGGAAATCATTTGAATTACAATTATAATTATAATCATCCCATCATAGCCGACGACCGATTGGACTCCTATACACTATAGGTGCTTGGGGCTATTCCCCTAACAGTCGACCCGGGAACCCATTTATCATATTTACGCTCAATACAAGCTGTTCATAATTGTCTACTATATGACAAAATGATATTTTATAAATACTTTCATATTTTCATAAGTGCCACAAGGCTCCAAGAGGACCACAAATCCTTGCATAGATCTCCTCTAATTTACATCTACACAGTAGATAAACAACTAGCATTACGATCATCAATTGGCCACAGTAAATTTACATATTTTCGTTTTGAGGCAACGTGATAAGACATGGCACATACATATATATATGTCCATTAGTAACACAATAACGCCATCGCCCATAAATGTCCTACAGTAGACCTAAGGCGTGAGAAAGTCTAAGGCAAGTTAAGTCCTACTTTCCTGGGTCAAAACACTATAGGATAGATATCAGCCGTGAGCGTATAGATGTAAATATATTCGGCAACAAATATGTTAAATGGTCCATAGCTATTCCACGTTTTCCTAAGGCGTAAATCGAGTCAAGAGCAGGTGTTAGCCTACCCTCCTGGGATCATGATAAGGAATGAGTATCGACCATAGACATAATCATGCCGAATTTTATAGATAATGAGTAATAAAGGCCCGACGATTGTCTTTAATATATAACGAATAAATATCCACTTGATTTCACAAACAGCATATACGAAATAGGAATACATCATCTTTACAAAGACACATCCGGTTAGGAGAATACACTGTATAATTCTCACTGCCATACAGCAGGATGCCCGATGAAGGTAGCCCATTATGCTACTCCACAGACAATCCAACATGCGGAAGGCAATATTCACTGTTAATATATACATATTACTACACCCCGCCTTATTTTTTCATTTTCCCGGAGTAGACAGGGGTAAACCACGGAAACACTGTTCCTACAGGGTGACACCCAACATTGCTACACTCACATGGAATCGCTACACGCGTCCACACATTCCCAGTACAATTAATATATTTTGTGAATTAAATACAGAATAAATAAATATATATTTATAGACGCCATTTTCCATTTTCCCACAGGAAGGGGAAATAAAACACAGAAACATTTGTATATAGATGGGCACCCAGCATATTAATGCGCCCTGCAGTATTTTTCATTTTCCCGGAGTAGACAAGTGCAAACCACTGAAACACTTTTCTACATAGTAATACCCAGAATTGTTACAGCCACAGGAATGCGCCATATGCTTTCGGACATGTATAATACACTCCAGCAGATTACATAAATACTATACAAAAAAACACAATAGTTATATGCATATCATTTGCCACATTTAGGTACGATATGATGACAGCGTAATCCCATTAGGATTCCTCAATAGAAGGACTTGCGTAGCTTCCCAATACACAAATGGACAGTTAATGCCATCCACCCAGATTACATAATACACCAGCTGTATAGCTTAAAACGATGATAACCATTACATTAGACACATAACACGTGCTTATGACAGTTCATCTACGGTACAATAACAAAGCCCTATGCTTAACACCCACTCTTGAGGCTCAGGTCCAATCAGAGTAGCGCCACGATAAACAGGAGCTACTACAGCCCGCCAGCCAATCAAGGCTTCAGGTCACGGCTCACAGTAGCGATAACTGATAACTCCCCTTTACACACGTTATCACCAGCCACGCCTCCCACGTGACAGGTAACTAGCAAGCAGCCATAATGAATACAGGCCTAATATCGCGCGCTGGATTCAAACGACACTAGGAGCGAGACATATAAATGTCGGAATACACTACACAAAGCAGGATAACCAAATATTTTTATTTTAGTTCACCCCCATCATCCCTCAATACTTAACACCGTGATAGCATATTTCACGGCAAAAAGCCAGTATTCTCGGTGATGTTCACACAGCGCCGCGTCACACAAAATACACCGTATTTTATCTCTTAGCGGGCTTGAATACACTTTTGCCCTCGGATACACCCTTATATAGACACGCCATCCAACGTAGGAAAACATGAGCATGTCTCCGTGACCATATAAATATATAAATCCACTTCCCAATTAGGAGGTTTTAATTTATCTTATTCGCGATACAGCGATATTATACAAAGTATTCTCTTCCAGATTTGGACGAGCAAACTTATTTCAAGCAATAGCACGTTAATATCACCCCCCCCCCCCCGTGCATTTTACCCTTCTTGAAATCTACAATTAAAACGCCACATGTAGTGGAATTTATAGCCTTGTTTAACACATAGATGGCATTCATATATACCATCCTCCCAACTAATATAATGGCAATACACACTTAAGAATCCCCCACATTTCCATAGGGTGGATAGAATATTTTTTTTTGCAGCGATCAGCCTCCATATACAAGGAATTACGACACACATATAGTGCGCTGCAATATAACCTGGTTTAGAATATCTATACATAGTATCTCTAGACTGTATCTCTAGACAGTATCTCTAGACAATATCTCTAGACAGTATCTCTAGACAGTACCTCTAGTTAAGGGATTATATTATATAATAATCTTAGATGACCAGTTTTTCCATCTAGACTTTATAGTATATAAGTCTAGTACATATATTACGAGTATGGACAGCAGTCTCATATTATTATTATGGCTCCAGATGCCATATATTACGACTAGTGTGTCCAAGCCGCAAAGCACATCTCCCTCCCAAGATACATATTAACACTATACAGATAACACTTGTACAATTCTCCCCTATTAATGCACGGCACTTGGTAATCATGCAATTACCAGGGTGTACACCATGATTTATCGCTCGTGGCTATATGTTAATCAACATTCGGAACCTTAGAGCTAACAGCTTAGCGTTCCAGGCTTAACCCGCTAACACCGGTGCATGCAATGTTGCATTTTCATAACCAATGTTTTCACCCTGCATGTCATCTCAGAGCATAAATGCTACCCTAACTCCTTCAGCACGGTCCCTATCAACCATGCTGAACACCCAGATCCTAAACAATAAAATCCTCACCCACACCGGTCGAGAATTCCTATCACTTAACGTTTCCATACGTCCCCAATAGGACCACGATTCCTTGGACCAATCTTCCATCCATTTACCATTACTTACGAATTTTAACATACTTACAACTGCCCATTAACACGGGAATACCATTCACATCCCTCACTTACCTACTAACATGTGAGAAGGAATAATACGCAGCTGACATTAGCTGGATATCCGACGAGCCAGGCGCAATTGAAAGTGCACTCTGCCACCACAATTATCCCCCCCCCCCGTATGACTATGACATCATACACAACACAATACCGCTTGACACTTGCTTTTCATGGTTTGCGCACGGAGGTGCACTTTAATAGATGTGAACCTATTTTCCAAGGGAAAATAGATATTGGTAAATTGTATAATTGTACCCAGGATTGACGGCAAGGGTAGCCCAGGACCTGACATAATAGGACTTCAACGTTGACGACCGACGAGAGGTCATAGTGGTGACGTGTTAGGGCGGGCAAGCGCCTGTGTTAGAGGAAGTACATAACCTGTCTCCCCTGGCATAGGGTCCGTTATACCCATTTTTATGCCCTAACGTCGTCTTAACTATACCTGCGGATGGAGGCTTGATGGTTCGATGAGGGAATAAACTACCCCCACATCGGACAGGATACTTCCTCCTTCCCAAGACGACCCCTATGACTTGACGTTAGTTAGCATATAAGGCTAAGTAAATGCTCTACAGCGGGAGCAAAGTCCTGCAGCGGCAGGTGAAGATGAATAATATGAATAATATGAATAATAATGAAATGGAATAATGAATTAAGGAAATAAGGAATTAGTGACAGAATATGATAATGAAAGGCTACAATGAAATAAGGAAATAGTGACAGAATATAAGAAATGAAATGATAGAATACTGACATGAAATAATGAAATAATGACTATATGATCCCCCGGGCCGAGGTATCTAACACCGATGTTCTCTTTGTTGGTACCCCCGGAGGGTATCACCCATGATATACAATACTTGAATTATACGATGAAACTACGATTCTCTCCCTGGCCGAGGTTACAGATATTATTGTGCCCCAGGGAGAGGAATATGATGACATTGCCTAAATGGCAATATATGAGTGCTGAATGCGGTCTTACGAAAATGCGTAAGCCCGATAGGAACGGTCCATACCGTTCACGAGATTGTCCTTCAAGGAAGGGACGATAGGATATAGGAACGGTCCATACCGTTCACGAGATTGTCCTTCAAGGAAGGGACGATGATATATAGGAACAGTCCATACCGTTCTCGAGGTTGTCCTTCAAGGAAGGGACGATGACATATTGGAACGGTCCATACCGTTAACATGAGTGTCCTTCAATGGAAGGGCCAATAGCGCAATGAATTAAAAAGGCGTAGACAATAATGGATAAAGGAAATGGTAGTGCAATGTTACAGGACAGAAATGAATAAGGAATAAAGTAAAGTAAAGTTATAGGAAAAAGTGAGTAAGAAGGAATAATGAGATTCAAAGATATAGCCATAAAGAAATAAAGGATGAAGTAGCACAATGATACAGGACAGAAATGAATAGGAGTAAAGTAAAGTGAAGTTATAGGAAAAAGCGAGTAAGAAGGAATAATGAGATTCAAAGATATAGACATAAAGAAATAAAGGATGAAGTAGCACAATGATATAGGAAGGAAAGAATAGGAATAAAGTAAGGTGAAGTGATAAGAAATAATGAGTAAGAAGGAATAAAGAAATACAAATATATAGCCGATAAGGAATAAAGGTTAAAGTAATACAAGGATTTAGGAGATAGATGAATAAGAATAAGGAAATGCGAAGGTATAGAAAATAAGGACGAATGAATGAACCAAATAGAAAGGTATACAAAGGTATAAAGAAAGTAAATAACAAATGGCCAATAATAATTAGAAATCTATGCTTTATAATCATAAATATGTATTTATTTTTCAGCGCAGGTTGAAAACCTGAGGCGCCGAAACCAGACACAGCGCACATAATGGTGCATACGTTGCGCACATGCATTGGGAGTAGCTCCATTTGGGGCGCTCGCCGAAATTAATAATGACACTGATAAAATGTGATTTATTTGATAAAGGTACTGTTCCTCTATATGCCTCCACAGGTTCACCCCACAAAGGACGAGGGTAAATACCCTCTAATATAATGATTTTATATGTGCATTATGGATCCCCACAGATGGCTACGAATTATATGCACTAACAATATGTTTTTTTATACTACACAAATTTCCCGCCCCCACATTTCACACTCACACGGCCAATACACAGTCCCCCCCCACATAATACATATTTCCAGGCGCACATCCGAACCACAGTGGATATATACCTGTGGGATATCCTCCACTGGAGGTCGGATCAACAAATAATTTGGCACCTATAACGAGAGGTGCACTACGGCCACACAACTCGCGCCTATTTCTGTAAAGGACGAGTTGTGCAGCCAAGATGACTTCGCTCGCCCACAGGGAGCGAGTCATACAGTAGCAATATTATAACCTGCAGGTCATAGATAATAGTTTATGCTTAGATATTAAGTTAGAGTGCACTCGCCTTAGTGTTAACGAAAATAGAATACAATATTAACAGTGATATAGTTGCGCAACGACAGTAGTAATAGAATATTAATATAATTAAGAAAATTTGTTTTTGTTTTTATAGAATATGGGTGTAATTAATAGAGTTTTGTTTTGTATTTAATACTTACAAATGGTATGATAACATGGAAATTTTTCTGGAAAATATTTAAAATTGTTGATATTATTTAGATAAAATTGCGAAGATATGAGGATATATGGATTGTTTTATGTTACACGTTGTTTTTTCCTTTCTATTCTTTTAAACTCCCCATTGTAAAAATGTCGTATTTCTTCCCCACAATAAAACACTTCTAAATTTAACCCTTAAATTACACCCTGCGACATTTATTTCATTCTTTCCCTCCACTCTATCCCTTTTACACACGTGCAGGGCACGCGAGGGCAGTTTTTCATCCACACCGGAGGTACGTTAATTATATATGTATATATAGCCTCCCCCTAACCCTCGGATGTTTTTTTCCCCTCGTTGTGTTCCTGCACCCCTTTAGTTAAATTGATGATATAGAAATGTTTATGTTATATGTACTGTTTTGTTTAACAATTTATTGTGTCATTATATTACAAATACCAAAAGGGATAAATGTCATATCCTGCCAAGTAAAAGATGTCCTATGAAAACCAGTAAGCTTCACGCACCATTGTTGAATTTTTTAGAATATATGTAAAGAAATATTGTTCCCCTCACCATAAACACTTACACATGATCGCTGAGCACACCCGGACGCACAATCAATAGAAGGCACCTATACACAGCCTTCAACCTTCGACGATTAATAATGAAAATCCACGATTAATAATATATTACTAAATTCATATCTACCCCCTGACTCACCCCTATCTTCCACGAGGCTACCAACACACCCCCTATGACGCCACCCATATAATTACGAGCTAAATTAAAAGAAAAAAGAAGAGAAGAACAGTAGATAGAAGAATATTAAGAGAGAAGAAGATGCCCTATTTCGCAAAAAACAACCCCTACGTCTTCGTCCAGTTATCGAGGACGATAACTAACCCTACAAAGGGGGTTGTTGTACCCCTAAATAAAATCTCCAACAAATCAAAATTCTAAACATTTAATCTAAAAACCTATAAATTATAACTACAAAATTACAAGACTGATAATTAGCACATACATGAACCCAGGTAGCCTCGTAGCCCAGGCAACGACCCTGGAGAGGTTCACGACTCGGTAGGAATGTAAGGATTCCGCCGACCTAGCACACGAAACCTATAAAAACCCCGGAGGTCAAACACCCAGGATCATTCGATCACTCAGTCTGTCTTAGTGCTACCGACGTGATGAACCTCTGCTGTTTGGCTGAATGGGTGAGTGTCTCAAGCGATCACTACACTCACCACCACACTACACTCACATCCCCCTGTGCTTGGACTGTAATTATTTTTATTTATTATCATTTGAACTGCTATTTGCCAGTGTACCTCAAGATCAAGGTACACATTAAATTCAGAAACACTAGAAGCCACTGGTCTTATTCTTTAATTTATTTAGCTAATAAGATCCTACCCTATTAGATTCCCCTTCAGGTAGGACTTAGCATTAGTCTTACTATTTATTTGTTTAATTGCTTCTTGCCGTCAGCTGAGCGATATTGCTCAACGCTGACACTAGCGGATTTCCCGTTAGCTCGCCTGCCCACGACTCGCAGTAGTCTGCGTGACACAGCTGTAGCGTACAGAGTAATAACTTAATTGCCTTTCTAAACTACCCCCTCACCTAGAGCTACCCCGTCAAGCAGTACATTGGGGAGTTCTCCTTGCTGATCGCACTGTCGATCCCAGTTCTCTAAATACTCCCTACCTCTTACAGCATCTGCCAAGCTCGCCCCCTATCTAGACTAATTTCACCCCTTAGATTAATTATTTGTACAGGCCTCCCTAACAGGAACCTTACACCTGTCTTAAAGCAAGAGTAAACTTGTAAAGCATGTCACGTGACAAGGTTAAGTAAGGTAAAGTTAGGTTATGTTAGGTGAGCTGAGGTTAAGTCTTTAAATATTCCCTCTGTCACTGACACCTAGAAACGAACGTTCGGACTTAATAGAGGGGTAATCAAATCTAACCCACAAATTTAGCTTCACACACCATTGTCAAGTAGTTCTAACTATGACTATCAGATATTCCATTGTCACTGAAATCTAGTAGTGAACATTGGAAAATATCGCTCTATCTGTTTAAATGTTATTAGAGGGGGTACTTACCTTTAATAATTTATCAACTGCTGCCACTGACTGAACTGATTGTAGGAATCTGTTAACCTACAGGTACACCAATTATCTGTAAACATATAAATAAATCAATCAATCAATAAATGCATTCCAATCAAAAACTTCAACATCAATTAGTAATAAAGGACTACAATACATTAATAATAAGTACTTACCTTGCAAAATAATTTAATGATTTTCTACCAAAAGGCTTTTTGCAACTCTTGAGCAGTAATAGAGCACTGTTCACTCGTAGCGAGTAATAAAGACAGACAGTAGGGAAATATATGACACCCCTCTTATATAGGCTCTTATCGCTCGTGTCAGCAGTTTTTTGCAGATCATTGCAATTCCTATTCCATACACCTGCCAGTCCTAAGTGCAATATCCAATTACCTGTGTAATATCCAATGACTGCTAACTTTGCATTATCCATTGTCATGATAAACACCTGCGGTTTAAAATTACTGTAGCGTCAGTCATAGCAACAGAACTGTATGCTCTCTGCAATGTCAGCAACATGAAACCGGAAGGAACACCTGTGTAATGTCCAATGACTGCTAACTTTGCATTACCCATTGTCAAAATGAACACCTGCGGTTTTAAATTACTGCAGCGTCAGTCATAGTAACAGAACTGTGTGCTCTTTGCCATGTCAGCAACATGACACCGGAAATAACAAGACGGCTTACAGCACGTACCATTTCTTCAGTTTTAACATCTTAAGAACATGCATTATTCTCTTTCAACTACAAATGACTCGTTAGAACACATCCATCCACTAAGTTTCACTATTAAGTCCCTTGACCTGTCCTCAAATTGCACCTGCCCCGTGTACTACGGTGTGTGCATTTGCCCTAGTGCTACGTACGAACCAAACAGGATGTGACTTGTTGGCTCTTATCGTGCACGTGTACAGCTAACATGCGTTCGTTATATATCGGCAAAGTTCACGAGAAAGTAGGCTAAAGGGTCAGCGTAGCCGAGTGTTCAGTTGCAACTCTTGCATTGCATGACGTCACCTTAACTAGAATAGGCTAGTTCCATAGGTTAGGTTAGGTTAAGTTAAGCTACGACCGCCATCTTGAAACTTTATGATCGCACCTCGTAGGTTTAGGTTAGGATAGGCTAGGTCGAGTTAAGCTACGACCACCATCTTGTAACTTTTTGCATCACACCTCGCAGGTTTAGGTTAGGTTAGGTTAAGTTAGGTTAGGTTAAGTCAAGCTACGGCCGCCGTTTGGAACTTTTTGATCACACCTCGTAGGTTAGGTTAGGCTAGGTTAGGTTTGGTTGGGTTAGGCTAGGTTAAGTTAAGCCACGGTCGCCTTTTTGGAACTTTTTGATCACACCTCGTAGGTTACGTTAGGTTAGGTTAGGTTAGGTTAGGCTAGGCTAGGTTAAGCTACGGCCACCATCTTGTTAGGTTAGGCTAGGTTAAGTTAAGCTACGGCCGCCATCTTGTTAGGTTAGGCTAGGTTAAGTTAAGCTACGGCTGCCATCTTGTGAGGAGGGAGGAGGAGGAGGGGCCGGAACTGTCCAAAACACACTACTCGAGTTCGTCAAACAAATAAGGGAATCATTTTTTTGAAAGAAGTTCAACTGGTGTTATCTCTCACTTCTGAAAACCCTACGCGCACCTTAGACTGTGACGGACTGAAATTAAACTCAGTGGAATAGTGATTAGCAAACACTATATCTTTCTCTCCCTTGCCTTTTCACTATCGCGGAAAAGCAACCCGGCTCGACTCCCGGGCCCGGGACCAACCAATTCGCCCTTCAGCAGCGCTCGGGCATTTCCGTGATATTTAGGTTCAGTTAGCTGTTGTAGCAGAGCTGTTGCAAGGCGAAGTAGAGCGAAAGAAAGCAAGATTGGAAGGCAGGGAGAGAGGGGAGTGAGGTTGGAGAAAGGGGTGTGAGTGTGGCACGAGCTGGAGACAGAGGCAAAGAAAAAGAAATCATAACAAACGGCACGTTTGGCTGGGCGAAGTCGGCGTAGACCCGCTCGTAGATAGCAGGACGTATTAGCACAATACACGGGAGTGTTATGGCCCTTGCTAATTTACGTTCATTCGAGTGCGTGGTGCGAATGGTGTTAAGTCGGGACGAAGAACGAGAAACCCTACAACAATGGCCTCCTCCGATAAAACTAGCGGAGCTGCAAACAAAAAGCGAAGGTTGCAACATGCAGAAGAAGACAAGAAGGCAGCAGAAGCTTTTAAATATGTCATCTGACCTTCAACATCAATAAACGGGTGTTTTTCTCAAACAAATCCTACTGATCAGTCCAATAATGTACCCGTCAAAGTTGCAGAGCAAGATGATGGTATATATTTAAATCTCAACAAGAACATTTTTTTACTCTCATAAAAGCGTGTTAAACTGTATATTTTGCTTAAAGCATGTTGTACATTGGTCGTAGTCTAGGTCATAGTCGTAAGGTCGCAAAGATTGTTTTAATCACTGCTTGTGCGAATAACGCTAAGTAAACGCAGCCCGCTATGTTATTCACCTTCTAAAGTGTGCTATTTTAGATTTAATCGGTAATTCTTGTTTAAGCAATCATAAAAACAAAGTAAAATTACGTTTATAGACAGGTCCTTAAAATCGGAATCCGTGTAGGCAGAAATGCGTTTTGACTTGGTGCCGGTCTCATTTTTTATCTCTTTTCAGGTCGGTGACGGGTGCGAGCTCCTTAATAGGAATTGACTCTGACTGTAGCACTGCTGGTGGTGGGACGGTGTTGGATCTTGTGACAGGGGTGAAGGCGGGAAGGATTTGTGGAAACCTTTCGACTCTGGTGATGTTGCTGGTGATGGACATACAGTCGAAAGTGGTGAACGTGGTAGTTGTGGTGCTGATTTAACTTGTGGCGGTGAAGTCGGTGAAGGTTCTGGTGTCAGTACTGGTGCTGGGAATGGATTATGCATTGTGCCCTTCATTAGTGATTGCAGCCAACTTCAAGACCCTGCGTATTGGCCTCCGGTCCGAAGCACGGAATGTACTCATAAAGTTATCGTTTAAGGACCAATTAAAATAAAAGATCAGAACTTCAAAAACGATGCTGGAGGTGGCCGTCATTTTACTATGTTTCATAGTTATCGCGAGTTGCGGAATGGCGAAAAAGTACCAAGAAGTTGGCTCCAATATTCTGACTCTCTAAAGAAATATTTTGATTTTGTTGTAAGCTCTTTGACAGAAAGACCACAGCAGCTCTCGTCACTTCGAGATTCTGTGACTGGACACATTTTTCGCAAGCCTTAGAGTCTCATGAAATATCCCCTTCTCAGTTTAAATGTTCTCAATTATGGGCCGAAACAGAGTTGCGTTTATCCTCGAAAAAGGGTGTTGATAATGCTAATCAACGAATTATGTGTGCTGAGGTAGAACATTGGTGGTCCGTACTTGAACGATTGTTATCGCTTCGGGTGAACGTAGCTTTTCAAAATTGAAGTTGATTAAAACCTACCTGCGTGCTACAATGGGCCAAGAGAGACCGGCAAAACTTGCTTTAATTTCAATAGAGAACGATGTTGTGCGTTCACTCGATTTAGCCCAGTTAGTCAAACAGTTTGCTTCATTCAAAGCACGGAAAGCTCCCTTCTCATAAGGTTTTGGGTTTTAGTGTGTTTTTTCCTGTGTGTCGTAGTCGTTTGAATTAGTAAAACTTGATTCCTGTAAGTGTATTTTTCCAGTGATTTTGTTATGTTGACACTTTGCATCACAACTGAAAAAGTAGTTATTGTAATATGTTACGCCTCACCTATTAGATAATAAAGTCCAGTATTTTTGCATCATGCGAGCGTACAGTCGATATTTTGTATGTTACCTTGACCATCCACTAACTACGACGCAACGAAAGCATATTTTCATGATTCCCCTTCATGATACCGCAGAATTTTTGTCGGAGTTAGGCAACCCGCCTCGCACAGAAAGGCGCAAAATCGAATTTCGCACAGGGCGTTGAAACCCCCTAAGACCGGCCCTGGTGGCATGCATTGTAAAACAGGAATAATGTATTATTTTGACCTTAAGCCCATCTGTGTAACTGAGTACCTCAATTTACGCTCCACGCTGACGACTGGTTACCTAAATATTCAAAACTGGATTGCCGACGCTGTTATCCTGGGTGTGATAGAGCTCAGCAACTCTAACTGAAACCCCGGAAAAAATGCGAACTAAAAGTACTTCCCCCCTGCCCACTCTGACCTTCTCAAGCAAGACCAATATCTGTGAAGAGGGGTGTAGTCCATCGCTGGCCGGGAGCCAATAGATGAGTTGACAAGCCAGCGTTGCCAAAGACGGGCGGCAATTCAGTTCTCATCCAATCGTCATGGAAGACGTTTCTGTAAGGCCAACATTGATACGTTCGCTCCGCGCTTCGCTTTGCCAGACAGTGGACGGCTTGGCAACATCAAGCTTGACGCCCGCATCACCAACCCCAAATATGCACCGCTGCCAGCTGTATTATTTTGTTGTACGCCGAGTTTCGAACTGCATTGAGTGAGATTGTCGAAGACTTCGTTTCTAGAGTGTCTTAATAAATATTTAGTGTAAAGTTATGGCAAGTGGTAAGAACAAAATTGTTCATAGTGAAGCAAGAGAGGTTGTAAACAATGTAATTGCGTTCTGTGATTTAGAGAAGGCAGAGAATTCATTTAGCTTGCCGGTCAGTCAGGCAACAAAACGAGCAGCAGCAGCAACAGGGAGATCCGAGTCATTTATTAAGAAAATCAGAAAGGAGAAGACATTGACCGACATAAATGAGAAGTTATCCACTCCCGGTAAAAACAGAGTGGTGAATAAGAGGATTATACTAGATGACATGGAAAAGTGCATCATTAGGCGGAAAATTCAAGTGTATTACGTAGTGAAGAATGATATACCAACAGTAGGGAAATTACGATCTGTTCTCCACGATGAGATAGATTACAAGGGGAGTCGCGAACATCTGAGACAAATGCTTCATTCGATAGGTTTCAAATTCAAGAAGTGTCAGAATAAAAGGAAAATATTAAAGGAAAAAGGCGATATTGTGTTTAAGAGATCAGTGTACCTGAGAATCTTACAAGAGAATGACGAGCTAGGTGACCAGAAAAGACCTGTTATATTCTTGGACGAAACTTATATCCATCCATCATACACGGTAAAGAAGTGTTGGCAAGACGAGGCAATTGAAGGTGTCCTGACTTCGGACAGTGCAGGCCAGAGGTGGATCATAGATCACGCGGGCAGTGAAAACGGGTTGGTGTACCAGGCGAACTGTGCATGTTCAAATCTAAAACTAAATCTGGTGATTAGCACGATGAAATGAACAGCAAGAACTTCATGGCCTGGCTTAAACCACAGATGGTACCGAACATACCAGGTAATTGTATCATAATGATGGACAATGCGTCGTACCACACACTTCAGATTAATAAACATCAAACAGCATGAAATACGAAATCCAGACCTGGCTAACGACGAATAACATCACTTTCGATAAGAGCCCACGAAAATCTGAACTACTGAACGTAGTGAAATTGCATAAACCAGCGCCAGTATTCGCCGTGGACGATTACTTGAAGTCATTGGGTCACTATAGAGCGAATTACAAGAGACGCTTTTGCGATGGTTACGGAGGAAGATTGGAAAAAAGAGTGTGGCCACGTCGATAAGTTACGATCCGAGTACTGGAAGAGGGACGGATTGCTGGAAGACATTGCATATTTCATAATCCATATTGGCAATGACAGTGACAGTGAATCGGACTCGGGGAATGATTCAAGCAGTGACGGTTCAGTTCAGAGTGTAACATCAGGAATAGAGGAATTTAAAGATTAGGATTCAACTTACAGTGCCAGCAATTCCTAAAACCTACCTACAACATCGAGAACATTATCAAGAATACCCATATAGGCTTAAGCACTCAAAAATAGATTTTTCATTAGTAGAGCCCTTGAGGCTGTAGCACTATCCATGGTGCACCAGAACTGGCGGGGCTACACACACCCTGCCTCCTTGAGGGCCTTGAACAGAAGGCAGGAGATATCATGAAAAGAAAAAGAAGGGTGACCCCTCGAAGAATGAGGGATCAGGAAAGATGAGAGAAGTGCCAATTAAGGCGGGAAAGGAAGAGACTCCCTCGGCATCGGATACACTAATACCGTCGGGGTTGGAAGAGAACAAGAGTTGACCAAGAGAGGTCGACAGGAAAGATGACGGAGAGGAGCCCGGCAAAAGTGGAAGCAATGCCGGACTCAGCCGGGGTCCCGTGGTCGCCAACCCACGTCCCACTAAGTGTGAGCCCCCGGGGTGATTAGTACACAATTAATACACCGCATTTAGAAATATAGCATACCGGCAGCGGTAGCTACGCACGCTAACGCGCAGCTCGGCCGTCCTCGAAATGGCTTTCCGTGGTTTGCCATTTTCAATGCCAGATAAATCCTGGGACGGTACCTTCTGACAGACTACGGCCGCTTCCTTCCAGATCCTTGCCCAGTTTCATTCACCATCAATCATTTCATCTCTCCTCATTAACTCCTCCAATACGGTTGGCGTTAGAAAGGGCATCCGACCGTAAAAGCCATCCGCCACAAAGCCTTTCATCG
Organism: Meconema thalassinum; assembly: GCA_946902985.2. Lineage (NCBI taxonomy): Eukaryota > Metazoa > Arthropoda > Insecta > Orthoptera > Tettigoniidae > Meconema > Meconema thalassinum. The sequence goes on along the minus strand of OX336388.2, from coordinate 1,606,307,459 downwards.
CATATCATCCCCGATCGCGTTTCTTCAACGGGAGTAATAAGGGGCAGACATACATTTACAAATATAACATGTGAAACATGCTTCAATGGGGAACCTAACATAGGTTACATTTCAAAATGTTACTCTTATGAATATAATCAATGATCCAGCAAAGATTTATATAAATCTGTTCTAAATAGATTGTTATCCTTTCGGGACGTTATTCATTTCCCGTTTAACATACAAGCTTATGCCTGTCTGGAACACACTGTTTGATTAATATAATAAGTTAAATGGAAATATTTAAAAATAAAAGTCGAAAAAAGCAGCGCACTGAAGGAAATAGAGGACTGTGACGTAATTTTGTCATATTTATTAGACGGTGTTTGTGCTTTGGTGGAAACTTATGAAGTAATCTCGAAGTGAATAAATACTGGTCCATTTACATAAAATGATGTTGATTTTTACTTTAAAATGAGCGCGCATGACGTGAATTTGTTATTCCCCGCAGAAACGCTACACCAACGGCAACAGCGCGTTCACAGTCCGCTGTCTCGCTCAAGCTCGCCCTCCTCTCTGTCACACTCGCTAACAGAGCTAGCGCTGTCTCCAGGGTCTCACTTCAAGTTGCTGAGCTCTAATCAGGACCTTCTATAATACCGGACCTGACACTAGCGGCGGGACAGATGAAAGATGGCTGTCGCTGTTGGTGATTACATGCTTTGTTTATAAGTTGAGTCGTTTTGTTTACGATGTGATAGCGGTGTGAATTTCGGTTAGCAATCATCTCCTTTGATTATCTGTGCTTATTCATTATTGCTTGATGATATTACAAGTTCGTGTAAGTAAATGTCTGCATTAGTGCTTCATAAATACGAGATACCGGTGACTTCTGTTACGCTTGTGATACCATCAATACTATTGCCAAATCTGAGGGTAAGTTTGGCCTATATATTATTCTGTTTAGGGTTTATAAATTATTAGTAATGGTAATTCATTATGAGCAAGCATAGTAATAATTAACGTATTCCAATTTAAGGCCTAAGAAGATCTGAAAATTGATTACCGTACGTATGGACATAACCAACTTTTTAAATTGTCTGCAGTGTTCTCTCATCCAATTATACGCCTTCTAGTTCAAGGATATCAATCTTATCACGTACTTGGTGTTGATCCCGTTTTAATAAACTACCAGTAGGCTTACTCATGCATAGGCTATGCTAAAATTGTGGTGATATGCCTTGAAACTGTTGAGTGACTGGATGCAAATCCAATTATTATAAAGATATGCCATTGGTGCCTATTTTCTAATTTCCTATCAGGGGAATTCAACCCACACCCAACTTCACGGAGCTGATGACCAAGAAGTCACAAGCCCATAAAATGAATTAACAGCAGACAAAATCACATCATGATGTTATTTTTTGTGTTGGGTTGGATTCTGACACACGTCATGCGTTTGACAGAGTGCCATTTAATCTCATGAATAGGAATGAATGAATACGACTAGTCTACTTGTTGACAGATTTACAGAAGGCAGTCGTGACCTTATGATAGGAATTACCTAGGCATTTATCTTCAGTATGTGTGGGCCCTTGGTAAACCACTTGCTGGGTGGCTACGCGGAGAATCGAACCCAACATTTACCGGTTTACCTCAAAGGCTGTGTGTACCCCGTTCTTACCCTTAGACTAGAATTAAGATTTTTTGACAGTCAGGAATCAAACTTGGACCCCAGAAGTGATAATCAAGAACTACACCACCTGGTTGGTCACATTTATTTTTAAGGATAATATGTCTGTCTGTTAGGTAGTCAGCCCGAAGGCTGGTTGGATCCTCCAAAGGCACTGCCGTTAGGTTATGTGGGTAGATACCCACAAAAACCCAAGGCAGAGCTATATTGAGGCGTACTAAGCAAGAAGAGGAGTGAGGTAGATTATCATTGCTTTCCTCATTGAGTCAGTACAGCAGTACTAACCCTATGAGTAGAACCTTTCACAGCATCCACAGGCACTTACTGTGCCCTGAATGTCATTGCTAAGCACCACCCATACCTCAGTAACTTCCATATAATCACAGCCAAGAGTGAGACTGAGACATCGGTGATACTCTAGCCTGTGCCAACACACACTGACTGTGCCCTGAAAGTCATTACTAAGCACCACCCATACCTCAGTAGCTTCCATACAATCACAGCCATGAGTGAGACTGAGACATTGGTGATACTCTAGCCTGTGCCAACAGACACTGACTGTGCCCTGAATGTCATTACTAAGCACCACCCATACCTCAGTAGCTTCCATATAATCACAGCCAAGAGTGAGACTGAGACATCGGTGATACTCTAGCCTGTGCCAACACACACTGACTGTGCCCTGAAAGTCTTTACTAAGCACCACCCATATCTCAGTAGCTTCCATACAATCACAGCCATGAGTGAGACTGAGACATTGGTGATACTCTAGCCTGTGCCAACAGACACTGACTGTGCCCTGAATGTCATTACTAAGCACCACCTATACCTCAGTAGTTTCCATATAATCACAGTCAAGAGTGAGACTGAGACATCGGTGAAAAGCCTCATTTTACTCTAGCCTGTGCCAACAGAAAAATGCAAATGTACTACATTCATCAAGAGATGGCAAACAGGCCCAGAATAATAGGTAACTTACTAAAAAGAGATTGAAATTCCTACAGGAACATATACAATTTCCCCCAGGGGCTCACATCTAGTGGGGCGTGGGTTGGCGACCACGGGGCCCCAGCTGAGTCCAGCATTGCTTCCTCTTACTTTTGCCGGGCTCCTCTCCGTCTTCTTTCCTGTTGACTTCACTTGGTCAACTCTTGCTCTCTCCCGACCCCGACGGTATTAGGGTATCCGAGGCCTAGGGAGTCTCTTCCGTTCCCGCCTTAATTGGCCCTTGTCTCTTCTTTTCTGATACCCTCCTTCTGTGAGGGGTCAGCCTTCTTTTTCTTTTCCTCTTATCTCCTGCCTTCTGCTCAAGGCCCTCAAGGAGGTAGGGTGTATGTAGCCCCACCACTTCTGGTGCACCCTAGATATTGCTACACCCTCAGGGGCTCACGGCTGGTGAGTTCGAGAGTTGGTGACCCCGAGGGATTCCTGAGCTGGGTACGGTTTTCCCTCTTTTATCCATTACCTGTGGGGCGGACCCTCTCCTCTTTCACTTTTCTATCTGCCTTTTATGGCTCTCCTTCCTTCCAAGTCCCTCAATCCGCATTCCTCGAGGGTCGAGGGCATTTCTTTTCCTCCTGTCCTTTATTTGCCTTGTTCTCCTTTTGTTTTCCATTTCTTCTTCTAGTATATAAGTTAGTAGTTAGTTTTAGTTATAGCTTACATTTCATTATCAGCTTCACCATCACCCAAACCATTAAGGGCCGATAACCTAGATCAACATCATCATTTACAACTTTCCCTGTTCACTCAGCCAAGATATTCTACAGATCTCTCCTGTGGGCCTAAACATTATTTTATTTTATTCCTTTCCTGATGGAACTCCGGTAGTACCTTATTTTAACTCCCGGGGCACCTACCCATGCCTATCCCTTACACGCTACACACACTACTACAATAATCACGTAATTGGAGGAATTCAATCCAAACCCAACTGCACGGGGCTGATGACCAAGATGTCCCAAGCCCATAAAATGGATTAACAGCAGACAAAATCACGTCATGATGTTATTTTGTGTTGTGTAGGATTCTGACCCACGTCATGCGTTTGATGTCCGACCACCAACTACGGCGGCCATCTTGGATTGCAGTGTCAGGTCCGGTAGTATAGAAGGTCCTGCTCTAATTTCAACACTACCTTCAGGGGTATGCCACGTTGGTATCATGTTTTATGTACCGGGGCACTCATCTGAAAACTACGGTACGGTACTCTAAAGGTTATACCCACTCGCCTATTGACACCACACAGGTTGTTAGATAAATTCCACTCACAGTCAAGTACAAAAAAAATGTTTAAGTAGTTCACAAATAAAGCAACAACGTTAACAACAATGCCAGCTATTGAATATAAGAAGGTTAATTTCCCCTCTTTAAGGGTAGCCTTAACAAACATACATTAAAAACTCATAAATATTTGTACTAGGTTGGTTATACAGTGTATTATTTACGTCACAGGTACAAAAGAATACTCACTGGTCTGGAAAAAAAGTAATCATCCTATAGGCTAATAATAATATCGTATGGCCTCGGTGTCGGGTGAAAGCTTTGTTATTTGCAGCTTGCATGTCGAATTTAGGTGTTCCTTGAAGCACTATGAAAGTCAACGAGGTTAGATATCTAAGCTCCTGGACACTATAGCGTTTTCTATTAGAGAAATGAGGAACTTTGTGTTGGCAGAAAATCCTGAGATTAATTTTGCCATTATGAACAAGCCCTACTGCATTCAAATGGCTTCTTTAACATGCCAACATCGTATGAAATGTGTCGTGAATTTTGTCGCCTTTCAAAAATCACTAACCATGGCCAGGAGCAAACCTGCAAGCTTAGGGTTAGTAATCCGACACGATAACCACACACACAGAGTGACAAACAATCATCCTATGTAAAACGCCGATCTGCGTATTTCTTCGAAATCGGTCAAGTGACATGATACCTCATTCTTTTGTTATGTCTTATATTTAGGAAAAAAATAAGGCGAATAGTATCACCTGTTCATTTTAGAAAACTGGACGGAATTGTACAATATCGCTTAGTTTTCTTTTTATTGATATAATTTTCATAAACAGAGAACAGTTTAATTTAACTTAATTAGTAATTTGGGATTATCTGAAAACATGTTCAGTTATTTAGAAAGTTGGCGAACTGGATTAACAATATTGTTGGGAATTGGGAATGTATTCTATGCTCTTTGGTTTTAGGCAACTTGTATGATGTAATAAAAAGATTGAGTCAGAACTACCACGAGGCTTCTAATAAATATTTTCAGTAATTTACAAGAAAGTGGTGAAACCCGACGTGATATTACGAAGAGGATATAACGAATACCGGTAGGCCTACGTAGAAATGGAAAAGCGAAAAAAAGGTAGGATGCCTATCAGGCAGTCTGTTACTAAGAAGATAAATTATATAAAGGCAATTATAGTTGCAGAAGCTCCTATTGATGTTGTTTTGATAAGATCGTATTTAAATAGTATAGGAGCTTTAATGCACGAACTGGAGGTAGCAGATACTAATATAATGGGTGCTTTGTTAGAAAATAACGAGAAAGATCAAATTGTACTCGCGGAGCGAGAGGTTATCGACAAATACAATGATGAATTTGAAGTTGAGAAGATAAAAGCTGAGGACATATTGTCACAGATTGGAGCACATGAGTTATTTTAGGTGAGGTTAATGGAAATGGAAGTACCAACGGAAGTCAAGTGGGGAAACGAAGATCATTTAAACTTCCCAAAATAGAACTAAAAAGATTCAACGGTGAACTGAAAGAATGGTTAGGTTTTTGGGCGCAGTTCCAAAAGATTCACGACGACTATAGCTTACACGCAAGTGATAAGTTTCAGTATTTAGTTCAAACGATGGAACCAGGGACAGAACCATGAGAACTTATTCTTAGTTACCCCCAAACGACCAAAAACTACCCTAAAGCTGTACAAGCTCCGAAAGAACGGTTTGGTAGGGATGATTTACTACTACAAGTATACACCAGGGAATTGTTGAAACTAGTTATTTCCAATGCCACGCATAAGGACAAGCTCCCTCTGCCGACTTTATTTATCGAGTTAGAATCACACCTACGCTGCCTTAATATTCTAAATCTAGCATGTGCGGATCCCAGTACTTGGTCGTTTCCATTAGTAGAATCCAGCTTACCGAAGGAAACACTAAGAGCATGGCAAAGAAGTCAGTTCTCAAGAAATGTCAAAGAGCGGGAAAAGGATGAGAGCCAGGTAGACCGACCCATATCACGACTAGATTGTTTAATGGATTTTCTCAACACTGAAGTACAAAACGAACAACAAATTCTCCTGGCCCAGGCAGGATTTGGTAGCCTAGAACTGCAAGAAAAACATGACAAGGGGTTAGGATATGTCCAGATCGGAGAAGATGTTACGCAAAGATAAAACAAACTCACCAACGGTTGCGGCGCTTTTCAATAATAGTTCCAAAGCTGTATATTCTGTGAAAAATTCCCCGACAGTGAGAATTGTTTCAAAACAAAGACTATGACACTTGATCAAAGAACTGCGAAAGTAAAAGAGAAAAAACTCTGTTACACATGTTTCGGGCGAATCATCTATCAAAGAATTGCAAGATGAATATACAATGTTTGATTTGTGGTAATAGACACGTAACGGTTATGTGCCCTAAGATGACTTTTCACTGTAATGAACAGTCAAAGAGAAAGGAAGATACGGATCAGTTGGCGACGTCCGATCTTGCTAATTTTACTTGCGTAAAACAAGTTGTACTGCAGACTTTAATGGTTAACATCCGCGGGAAATATAAACAAAAGACAGTGAAAGCTTTCCTGGACAGTGGTTCACAGCGATCATATTTGTTACAAAAACAGCAAAGGAACTAGGGTTGGAACCTTGTGATGAAGAAACCGTCACTCATATACTTTTCGGGGGGAAATAACACTTCGTCAGTGAACCACAAGAAATACCGAATACAACTGACAAGACCTGGAGGAAAATTTGAATGTCAAGTAGACGTAAGAGATCAACCTAGAATATGTCAGTTAATCCCAATAATTTCCAAATCTGAGGTACTGATGAAGGAACTTAACAAGAATGGGATATGGATTAATGATATTGGAGATGACTGTCCAGAAATAGAATTGCTGTTAGTCAAGGAATGTTGTACCTTTGGCGAATTGACTCACAGCGATAGAAACGAAGTTGGGATGGACTTTTGCAGGAGAGAGATGTGACAACACTGTTGAAGGAAATTTTGCGAATATCACAATTTCAATGGCATGTGGAGATAAAAATGCCATTGGGAAGTTGTGGGATCTGGAAGTAATTGGAATTCAAGATCCAGTTGAAGTGAAATCAACTGAACAGCGAAATCAAGAAATAAAACAAAACCTTCTCCAAACACTGAAGAAAACTGATGAAGGACGCTACACGGTCAATCTCCCTTGGATTGAAGGTCACCCAATTCTTCCTTCGAACATACACACGGCAGAAAAGAGACTAAGATCAACCACCGACAAGCTGAATAAGGCCAACTTCTTTGAAGACTACAGTAGACTGTTCGGAAACTGGGAGGAAGAAGGGTTCATTGAGAAGATAACGGAGGAGGGATGCCATTTTCTACCACATCGACCGGTGATAAAGCCAAACAGTTTGACGACCCCAGTACGACCGGTGTTGGATGCTTCATGCATCACAGAGGCAGGTGTGTCTCTCAATGGCTGTCTGGAGAAAGGACCTAACTATGTGCAAATGATCCCTGAAATACTGCTAAGATTTATAGAGAAGAAGATTGGTGTAACGTCTGATATAAGGAAGGCGTTTCAGATGATTGAGGTAGCGCCAGAAGATCGTATTCACCTCAGTTTTCTATGGTGGGAGGATAAACAATTTGGAGAAATCAAGGTCTACAGACATGCAAGAGTAGTGTTTGGAACGACTTGCAGCCCAGTCATATTAGGTGCAGTATTAGACCATCACCTATCGAATGTTCGTGGAGAAGACGAAGGAACAGCCCACAAACTGGAGGAATTACTATATGTGGACAACTGTGTGACCTCGGTAGTTTTTATAGAGGCGTACAAGAGGTTCCGGAATGAAAGTACAAGATTACTGGCAGAAGCAAACATGGAGCTACGAAATTGGGAGAGTACCATGGAAGATGTATCGAGGGACGATAAGGAGGGTGGGGAAGCAGACGTTACGGAAATCCTAGGTCTGGAATGGAATAGAAGAGCGGATACGTTGAGATGTCATATAAACTCAAAGCCAAAGTTACCAGAAGATGTCACTAAGAGAGAGCTATTGTCTTTCATTCATAAAATCTTGGATGTTATTGGATTCCTTTCGCCAGCATTGCTTCCATTCAAATTGTTGTTGAGGGAAGCATGCAAAGTTGAAGCAGCAAGCAAACCAACTCAAATGAGAGGAAGATCGAGTTGGGATACGCAATTACCTGAATTGATATCTAGTGATTTTTGAAAACGCTACGCTGAAGTGCCGTGTTTAGGGGAGGTAAAGTTTTCTTGTTTAGTTACAAGTGGTGCAGTGAATAAAGAGGTTTGGTTGCTTCATACATTTACTGATGCCACTCAACATGCTTATGCGGCAGCTGTCTTCTTAAGAACGGAAAGACCAGATGGAGTTTCCGTTGAGTTGGTGCTAGCCAAAGCCAGGGTAGCACCCCTTAAGACGATTACCATTCCAAGGATGGATTTGTTAGGAAGTTTGATAGGAAGCTGGTTGACTTCCTTAGTACGATCGTCATTACCCTTAGAAGATGTTCAAGAGTATTTATGGATGGATTCCTCAACAGCCTTGGCTTGGATAAAACGAAACGAGACTTGGGGAACCTTCGTTGGAAATAGAGTTCAAGTGATTAGAACTGACGCAGCCTGAGGACTGGAGATACATACCCGGGATATATAATCCTGCTGACTTGATATCCCGAGTATGTTATCCTTCACGGTTGAAAGAATCTCAATGGTGGAAAGGACCAGGATGGTTAGGGAATCCTATGCACCTCTGTTCCAGCGGAAGACGAAGATAATGATCAAGTTATTATGTCAGAGAAAAGGAAGGAGCCTATAGGTACATCTGTGGCAATAGCAACCTTGGAAATGGCTAGGAACTTGACTTACTCACAAAGATTGCGAGTCGAAGCTTGGATACTGGGATTCTGCAACAATGTGAGAAAAGAGAACACAAAGAGTACTGGATCACTGACCTACATGGAAATGAAGAACGCAGAATTAAATTTGATCAAAAGCGTTCAGCAGGAATCATTTCCACAAGAGGGCAACATTTTTAACGGCATTGTGGTTACCAGAGATGAGCAGGATCTTATTCGTGTAAAAACGAAGATTTTAATGATTAGATTAGATTAGAATTTTATTAAGTCCATTTGATCAATTACATGTATGCAATACATTTTTATATAGGACACGTCAGAATTTACATCTATAAAATAAAGGAACTAACAGGTATATATTAATAATACTATAACTATTTATAACTTATTACAATAAAAGATCCTAAGAGATACAATATTTACACCTTACTCAATTGTCATAATATGAAAACAACTTATAGCTAGGTATTACAATTAAAATAGAAAAGTAAAATATAATTATAGATTTCATCGCTCTTATATGCTAAGATATCCAGCTACATAGTAAAAACAATGGCACTGCAGATAAGCATTCAACATTCTATCAAAGTTTTTTATTTTTGGGGCTAGTTTTATATACTGGGGTAGTTTATTGTACAATTTAACTTCTGTGTGAAAAGTTCCTTTTTGATATATGCTTGTGTGTGTGTGTGTGTGTGTGTGAAATATGAATGTTTTGATTTTGTCTTGTGTTATGCCCATGAACATCATTGTTTGTTTTAAGAAAAACATCTTTAATCATTAAATTCTTTTTAAAAAACATAACACTTTCAAAGATATATATGCAGGGCAGTGGGAGAATCTTTAGATATTTAAACAGAGGTCTACATGATTCTCTAGTGTTTACATTTGCCATAATTCTAATCGCCCTGGTTTGTATCCTAAACGTGCTTGGTACATCTGGCGACATACCCCAAAACATGACCCAATATCTTAAGTATGAATGAAAATGAGCAAAATAAGTATTTCTTAATGTCATGTTGTATCCATAGTCCTAAAAACTTTGTTTCTGATTTATTTTCTATTTGATGACCATTTAATGTTATATTGGCCTTCGCAGGATTCCTACTCTGTATAATGTGGAAATTTAGACATACTGATTTTTTATAGTTTATTATGAGGTGACTATATTGTGACCATTTGGTTAACTCTTCTGTAACGGAGTCAGCAGACTGCTGTAAGACATGTTTAGTTTCACCTTTCATTACGAGTGTTGTATCGTCCGCAAACAAAATTTCCTTATGTGAATGAACGTTCTGTGTTATATCATTGATATATAGAAGAAAGAGTAGTGGGCCCAAAACCGATCCCTGGGGTACCCCAAATTTAATAATTCCCTCATTGGACAATGTTTCATTAAGTAATTTGGTTCCATCATCTTTGTGTCTCAAGCTTACAATTTGTTTACGCCTTGTTCAGTAAGACTCTATCCATTTATTAGCTTGACCTCTAATACCATATTGATTTAGTTTTGTAAGGAGGATTTTATGGTCAACAACATCAAATGCTTTCGATAAATCCAAGAATAGGCCAGTTACATGTTCCTTATTGTCAATTAATTTCAGTATACTATTACTACATTCATAAATTGCTGTCTGTGTAGATCTTTCCGTTCTGAATCCATGTTGTGAGTTTGATAGTATTTTTTTTTCTATAAAACTTATCAGTCTCTTATACATGATTTTTTCCACAAATTTTGCAATACCAGTTGGTAAGGTAATAGGACGATAGTTATCTAATTCATATTTTGAACCGTTTTTGTGCACTGGAATTACTTTTGATAACTTCAAAATATCCGGATAAGTTCCTGAGAGAATTGAACTATTTATTAAATGCGTAAGTAGATTTATTATATTTTCTGCACATTTCTTTAAAATTGCATCAGGGATGCCATCAATACCAGCACAGAATTTATTTTTTAGCTCTCTTATAACTATTCTTACCTCTTCACTTGTGACATGATTTATAAATAAAGAATCACTGCATTTATTTATTTATTTATTATTATTATTAGTATTTAGTGTATTTACCTGTGATTTATTTAATAATTTTTGTGGAATTTCCAGAAAATAGTCATTAAAAGTGTTTGCTATTTCCTCTGGATTATTAATCACTTTATTATTTCCGGTCAGTGAAATGATCCTTTCTATTTTAGCAGATTTTCCAGTTTCTTTCTTTATCACGGACCACATAGCCCTGTTTTTATTAGATGATTGGGAAATAAAAATTTTCATTATGCATTTTCTTTGCTAGTCTTATTACCTTATTTAATATGCTAGTATATTTTTTGTAGTATAAATTGAATTCAGGTGTTGTGTGGTATTGTTTATATAATTTGTGTAGAAATTTCTTTCTTTGACATGAATTTATAATCCCTGTTGTTATCCAATTGCTAGTTTTGTTATTTTGAATAGTGAACCCTTGCAAAGAAGCATATGAGACTCAGTTTCGGGGGGTGTAACAGTCCATTTCGTTAAGTTGTTGTTAAGCGCTTCTTATAACATGCAGGGTAACATATAACAAAATAACATGCAGGAAAAAGTGAATACCAGGGTTCAAACAAATGAATTTAATAACAGATCAACTATTTACACTATTTATAACAAAACAAAAAAATCAAGGTCTCCCAAATGACTCCCACTTGAATTAATAAAATGCCAAACCAGGCATGATCTCAGGAGAGATCGTAAAATATCTGGACCAAATGTCCCAAATTACTACAATGACAATGTGCGTGTGCGGCTGTTCTACATGCGTTACGATGTGTACAAATTAATGCGAGATCAGTTACCATCCAGTACACCTTCAGGGGACGAATCTGCATTGTCTAGAGCTAGACAGACACGGGGAACCAACTAAACACTAATTAAATTAATCCGACACTTCCTACACTAAATAAAACAACAAATAATTTCCGCATGAAATTGGATACAAGGAACTGCCGTAGCAAACAACATTAACGCCTAAAACTAGGACTTTTCAAATCAACACAAGTAAATTAACACGTGACCAAACAAGAAAAAAATACACATATGGCCGCTTGCAATTTTTACAAGAAAAATACAAAGGTACACCCAACGGTGTCACAACAGACAAATCTAACAATGAAATGAGTCATAGAAATCACTAGGCTCAAAGCCAACATTTACATCATAAAACAATATTTCATTCATACGATATGCGGTAATTCGTAACGGACATGGCGAAATCCCAATTAATTATGGTCCAATGACCATCAAAAGAACGGGTTTGCTACAGATAGCTTACAAGGGTCAGTCGGTCAGCTGGACTGCCTAAAAGATGAATCACCAGACATAGACGGGCGCTAAGTGGAATCTGCACATCTGTCAACCCACGTGCCAATAACCTCGACCTGCCATGGCACTGGTTCGAGTCTCGAAGAAGCGTACTCCCAAAAGCACATAATATACGTGTGTGTGTCAGAATAAAATATCTCAGAATTTCCCAAGGAAATCCAAGAATCAGCACTGGACAAGGTACAGTAGCCTCTGAGAGTGCTCTGCCTTTCCATAAAATACAACCACAATATTTGAGGGCGGTAGCACATTCTACCCCTCATCACGAAGAATCAATACACACACCTGACACAAAACACACACCAGAATCACACGTATGGGTTTGACAGAAACCTGAAATAAAAGACATAAAATATTTTCCACCAACTTGCGCTCCCAATTTAGTCCGTGACTAAAGAACCTGAAAAGGACTAAAAAAACTAAAAAAATAGAACTAAGGTGTTCTACAGTGACATCTTAATTTGTTGCGCTCGGCATCCCTAGTATGAATAAAAACCTGTTCGTAAAACATCTTACAATATTTACCCCCTTTTCCTATATAAAACATGAACTTGAATAAAGCACCACTTATCGACCGTGACGATTTTCGCATTCGCATGGATAAAATCAAATACACACGCCGTGTATACTAAATATGACTCATAAGACAAGATATAATCAAACAAACATTTGGCCACGTGCCAACGTACATTTAAATATAATAGTGTCGGCACACACAAAAAATCTAAATACAAGAAAAAAATGAATAAAATATTTACAACGTTCCCGCGTCTAATCTAACTACATATTGAGTAAATCAATGGTTTGTACATCACCGTTGCAGCTTGTAGAACTTAACCTCCATCCCAAAGCATTTCCCTACGGGGAATCTACTCGTCCATCGTCGACGTATTGGTAGAGGCGATGCACTTCATTCCATCACACGACCTTTCAGCAGACATCTTGGCGTAGCCTCTTGGAAAGAAATGTTCAAAGTTATTAGTTTGCCTAGCTAGAATCTCTATGAGCTACTGACTTTCACTCACAATAAATGTCCTAGGCGATTACTTAACGTAGAACTGGCCCTATCTCAGCATTTGCTTAACACACGTACAATATATCACTCAAAATAATACAAAAATTTACTAAAATTACACTCTTCAATCACAACGCAACTGGCTTCTAACAAGTCTCAAATATGTCTATCACGTAGCGCTTATCTCGACTAGAGATCTTCACAAGGCTAAGCGTGAACTCTGCTCCCTTGAGCACAAGATAAAATGTTTGTCAATCAGATGTGAAGTACGCTCACTAGAGCTTGATAAATCGTGACGCAAACTGGCGTGAAAGTTGCTCACCAGAGCTCAATAAAGTTGTGTCTCAAACAGCTCATCACCGATGAATTTATTTGACACTGACAGAATGGGGTAGGGTGGGGACAATTTGAAAATAATCTGTAGTTTTCACCTCACAGACTTGGGACTAGTATCAATATTCTTCTTTTTATCCAAACGTCTCAATGGACTCATGCGGAATTATATCGTATCGGCGGTTCTTCAGATACGCGTTTTCGCGCCTTTTCCTAGGGTATGCAATCCACCGCGTGGCTTTGGCGTTCTCTCTCCTGATTTGCTGATTCAATCGTGGATCGGCTGGAACTTCACTTCTGGCACACCCATAATGACGCCGATTGAGGTGCGCGTTCGTACAGAATTTGTCCTTGAACTCGGCTTTGCCGGTCATCTTCAGGAATAACTACCAAGCTGCTTCTGTTGTAATCGTTGCGACACACTACCTGACTCCCCTTTGTCAACTTCAACACGTACTGCCTGGGCACCAGTAATAATAATAAAAATCATGAAGACTTATTGATCGGCAAATCAATAAGGGTTCATTTATCCTCAGCAAGGTTTTGAAATTTGAAGCAAGTGATTGATTTGGATTTTAAAAACAATATCCACAGTAGTATAGATAACATCTCTTAAGCACCTCACTCGTCTGCCTGAGTGTACATTCCACTGTCCCAATTAGTGTGCGCGCTCCTCGCTGCAATGTCGTTCACACGTCTCGCTAGGCCTTCCCCCTCTCACTACACAATTACAACTTCTGCCGGACCGGCTGTCTTGTTTACAAACAAAGCCCGCTCTCCGCAGGTACCACGTAGCCACGTACATTTGAGTGTGGGTTCTCAAATTAAATTTTTCAATATGATTCTGCATTCTTTGTCCTGATTATTCATCAAATGGTTCCTTTCTGTAATACGGCTTGAGATTAGCGCTATTGAAAACAGATTTAGCGCCAGTGCTCAATTCTTCAAGTCTGTTAGCATTATTAACCAAATTTTTGTTAATACGGAACGGGCCGATACATTTTGGACAGAACTTGGCAAATACTTTGTTCTTAGGATCTGATATCGGTGGTCTCCGAACAAGCACTAGTTCCTGTTCCTGTAGTTCACGATGAAATTTCTTCCCTCTGTATCTCCCCAGTCTTCGGTCCGCTTGGCTCCTCATGTGTTCTCTGGTTCGCTGAATTCGCAGCTCATGTGCTAATAACGGGTCCCTTGGGCATGGAATAATCTTATCCCAAGATTTTTCAGGCATCCTGTTGTGGTGTACAACTAGTGGGACTTGACCTGTCGACTCGTGCTTCGTAGTATTCATGCACATCTCAATATCTCCTACTCTGTCGACCCACTTATTATGATCATTTGGAATCATGACGCGGTAATACTTGGCAACACAGGAATAGTTCTCTCGCTCGGATTTCCACAAGGGTGGCGAATGCTAGATAGAACATGCTTTATTCCTAAGCTCTCTAAACCTTGTCTAAAAACATTGCTTTTAAAATATGTCCCATGGTCCGATAAGATGAATTCCGGCTTCCCAAGCGTCGGAATGACTTTGTTCTGGATTCTGATGAGGACTTGCTTTGATGTCGCCTTCTGGATTGGACATAATACCACCATCTTGGAAAATACATCGACACATACAAGAAGGTGTCGGCATCCCTTTTTTCCCGTAAGTAGTGGTTTTGTAGCGGTTCAGATACCACCTCCAACTCCCCACCTCACAAGATGGCGGTAGCTCGATATCTCTCGAACGCATGGTCGGATTTTGACAAATGAGGTGTCATTGAACTCGGGCTAACACCCCCTTTCCCATGGACAACATATTTCCACCCCAAAAGTAAAACCTACCCCTACTAGGGGGTGAAATTGTAATTTTTTAGAAAATCTCTCTTTCCAATTGCAACATGTGAGAGTTTGAATGCCGATATGGATCTAAACGTTGTTCCACATAAAGTGCATGTGTACGGTGGATAGCTACTATGAATTAACATGCTTGTTTTTTGTTTTTTACGCATGCCCACTCATGGCTTTTGAAGAGGGTGGGGGAGCGGTTCCCTGTGGACGGGTCCTTGTTGACAGGTCCCTGTGGACGGGTCATTGTTACCGGGTCATTGTGGACGAGTCCTTGTGGACAAGTCCTTGTGGACAGGTCCTTGTGGACGAGTCCTTGTGGACGAGTCCTTGTTGATGAGTCCCTTTGGAAGGATCCTTTTGGACTGGTTCCTACGGACTGGCTCATGAATTTATTTAAATTATGTCAAAGGGCCTAACTACATTTTGCGTGTGTGTTGAACTGACGTTGTTCCCCAGTCTCTACTACTATAATAGGATAACGATATGAAAGGAAAGTGGCGAAATACATGTGAACACGTGCGAGATGTCATTATTAGCATTCTCCTTGTGAAACAAGTCACAATCTGTTTTGGTTCATACGTGAGAAAATGCAAGTTCATGTGTAATATGACCTAACACACAGGTGTTCACCGGTGCACGTGCACGATAAGAGCTAACAAGTCACAACCTGTTTTGACAGTGGTGAGAGGTGAAGGGGGGAGAGTCAGTGAAAGAGAGAACACAGGTGAAGAGAGAAAGAAATATGTATTGCTCATCTTATGAATCAATAAGGTTAGGGACCTGTATGAGAGGTCGTTGGACTTGGGGTGACATTCTGTTTTTGAATATACTATTTATTTATGTCAAAAGGACCTAACTGCACTTTTGCTAATATCTCGCTAACTAATAATCAGAGAGGGTCAAGTGAGGTGTCATGGGACTCAGGATGGTCAACCCTTTTCCAGGACCAACGAATTTACCCAAAAGATCTAAGGTCATTAGCTTTTTAATATCTCATGAATCAATAAGGCTAGAGACCTGTATGAGAGGTCGTTGGACTAGAGGTGACATTCTGTTTTTGAATATATTATTTATTTATGTCAAAAGGGCCTAACTACACTTTTGTTGATATCTCGCTAACTAATAATCAGAGAGGGTCAAGTGAGGTGTCATAGGACTCAGGATGGTCAACCCTTTTCCATGATCAACGAATTTACCCAAAAGATTCAAAACAGCAAGGTCATTGACCTATGATTTTATAAGCTAATAATCAGAGAGGCTCAAGTGAGGTGTCATGGGACTCAGGATGGTCAACCCTTTTCCATGACCAACGAATTTACCCAAAAATTCAAAAAACAGCAAGGTCACTGACCTAATATTTTATAAACTAATAATCGAATATCAACATGTGAGGTGTTATAGGACTTAGAATGGTCAACCCTTTCCCATGGCCAATGAATTTACCCAAAATACCCAATACATCAAGGTCATCGACCTGAGATTTTATAAACTAATAATCGGATACGAACATGTGAGATGTTTACCATGTGTGTGATGAAACATAGCTAGGTAGAGAAAGAATTAGTGTAGGCTACATGTATAGTGATTGACAAGTCTTTTACCATTGAAACTTGTTTTTCAGATCAAACTGCAGTATAGAGAGAGTATAGGTTGTAGGTATGGGTTAATAAATGACGAACGGTGTACACACAAACTCTGATTTATCGATTCAAGAATTAAGAGTAGACTATCTTTAATTGATTGGTTAAAGAGGATAGCTAAAACACAAAAATGCTCAGTGGTTACCGGGACAAGATGGTCGCTACACACACAACAAGCTTTAAATACTTGAGGCTAATAATCTATACACATACACTCGCTTGTTCTAAACTAAACTGTGTTGCTGTCAGTGCTCAGACAGTAGGCTGATGACAAAAAATGCATTCCTATCAGAAATATAATCATTTCCGGTTGTATAATGTTACCAGCTATCCATTTTATGTTGCAGTGTTAAGCACTTTTAGCTCTTGTACTAGTGGTCTTAACTCGATTTCCAGGTCTCATGCCTAGAACGAGTCAAACTAAGAAACAAGGACATGGTGGTGTAGTGGTTAAGCTGTTAGCCTTTTCACTAGGGTTCTATTTCAGGTTAATATGCATGTCATAAACATATTAAACAAAACAAAACAGAGATAACGTTCAAAACTGATTACATTTGTGTCTTTCCAAATTATTACTTGGATTACAAATACAAAGGTGAACTGCGTTTGATATACAGTTAATGCTGTCTATCACACACTAGACTGTAAGAAAGCCAAAAGAGCAAAAGGCGTAGGTAGAGCAGTGGTAAAATTGTTATATGTAGAGAACTACCTAGCGGTTTTATGAACTGGCAAAGCTATATCGCATAAACAGTGCAGGATACAATCCAGCAATCAAATTTGTATCTTGTGGAACAGAGAAAATGCACTTTTACCTTGATGGATAGCAAATGAGTGCAGATGAATGACCTATGCATTAGCCTACCATAGGGTTATAACCACGAGGTGGAGGTGTGATTCTATATTTTATTGTTTAGAGACATGGCTTTTTTGTAACCAGTAGATTTAGTATTTTGTAAATATTCATTTTTGTAATTGTAAAATAGTGGAAACATTTTTTTTTGTAATAGTAAATGTTAAATGTAAACCTAAAAGTTATTTGGGATAAGTGTGCATGTCAAGGATAAATAGCGTGGTTGTATTTGTTTTTCAAAGACAGGTATGGTTGTGTGAATGTATGACTATAGATAGAATGATAGAGAGAGAGAGAGAAAGTGTGTGTGTGTGTGTGTGTGTGTAGCATTGATTGTTCAACCAAAGCAAACACGGCAAGGTGGGATGGTGGGGTAATTAATGTATATAGCAAATGGTAAATAGTATACTGTAGTTTTTTTTAACACTTGTGTTTTTTTAAATGCCGCGGTAGATAGGTGTTATTTTGTAAAACAGTCTTACCTACAGTAGTAGTATTAGTAGTAGTAGTAGTAGTAGTAGGCCTATACGTTTTTGGAAACAAACAGAAAGAGAATGCACTATTGCCATGGCCAAGCACTTCCATTAAAATAATTTCAAGAAAATTTTAATCAGCAAATGTGTGTTTTACAAAACTAAACTTTCAGCATGGACTAAATCATAAACGTGTCGTCTGTGATATGAAAAAAATAGGAAATCCATGTTTCCATATCAACACAATTTAAAAAACTTAAAACTGACATTTAAAAAATGTAAATGGGAAATTGACAAATGTGTAAACAACAAAATGGAAAATTCTTGTTTCCGTATCATGAAATCCAAAAACTTTAAACTGACATTTTCAAATCGTGTACATGGAAAATTGACAAATGGCAATGTGTGAAATGTGAAAATGAAAAAAAATGAACAAATGGCTATCATTATTTAAAAAAATTAAAAACCGTCGTGTTCTATCGTTAAAAGTGTGAATCAAACCACATCTACTTATTTGAATCACCCGAGACTTAGTAGACCTGTTATAGTTCTAATATACTTTTAAAATTTTATGATAAAGCTCGAATTGAACTCAAGAGCTTTAGAGTGCCAGCTAACTATTATAACAGTTACGTCACAAAGACAACTTTACACTACTCTTAATGAACAATAATAAGAAAAAGAATAATAAATATTGAATTTTTTTAAAGAATGAACATGGTGACACTGTTTCTGTTACACTGTCTGCTAGCTACTAGCCAGCAGCTGGGGTCTTAGAAAACGATACAGTTGACATTTTGCAATGAAATGTGACATGTTTCAAAGTATAGTATTATGGGTTGCTGTTGAGTAAAAACTAATCCTGTACAAGGAAGCAAGGGTTCGAACCCCTTACCTAACCTTTGTGACGTAACTGTTATAATAGTTAGCTGGCACTCTGAAGCTCTTGAGTTCAATTCGAGCTTTATCATAAAATTTTTAAAGTATATTAGAACTATAACAGGTCTACTAAGTCTGAACATGGCTTGACGACACTGTATTATTATGATACTCGGTACACAAACCATAGATAGAGTGTATTGTTTAAGATCACTTTCTTTCTGAACATAGGTGGAGATTGTTGATGGTTAACAATGGCATTAATATAGTAGGACGTGGGTATAGCAATTAAGAAAAAACAGACAATACCCATACAATATTTTTATTTATTTAATATGAGTACTTGTACAATAGTTACATTCAAAATACATTTCTTTTTTCTCTATTACTATTTAGTCCTTTTTGATTCTCTTGCATATGAAGGGTAGATAACCTTGTAGTTCAGCCCCTTAAAACAACAACAACACAGCCTTTTGCATAGTTTGTGATGTTGATGACTCTTGAGATGTGGAAGCTGTATTAAACATAACTTTTACAGCAGGGATTAAATGTTGCTCAATAAACACTGCACTATTTTGAGTAGCAACATTTTTTCTTGTACTAGCTTTTTAGCATTGTCATGATTAATTGTTGACACCAACAGTGTTTCATTTGGTGCACCACATTGATGATCACTCACACTTAAAACCTTACCATTTCTACTTTTTAGATTGCCTCGACATCTTTTTGACCTCTCTTTTGAGCATCGCCAAAATATTATTCCTTTTACATTTTGACGCTTATAGTTATAAGAGTAGCCTTTGTAGAGTACACGTTGTTTACCTTTGTTAGTTGTAGTAAGTTCCATAGTAGCAACTAACCTGTTAGTATGATTTGCTCACTACAAAGGTTATAACTGTTCTGATAATAAAATCATTTAGCTTTGGCTTTTATATTTAATATGTGCAGTTTGAAGTGATAGCAAAAGTGAGAGCAAAATGGTAGCATAGTGGTAGAAAATATAACATGTATTGTTAAGAAATAGTTAAAGCGGTTATGTGGATCCATTACATAATAATTTTTGCACGACGAAGCTCATTTTCTATATCCAATAGTTCTTCCTCATATTCAGTATAACCAGACTGTTTATAGACATGCAGTTGCTGAAGCCGCCGGATTAGCTTACTTGGATTGTTCCAGTAGACAAATTTAACAAATGATTTTTTAGGTGTAAACAAAGCATTACCATTATCATTATTATCTTCATCATCAACATCATCATCATCATAACCATTATCATTATCATCATCATCATCATCATTATCATCATCATTATGATCATTATAATCCTCATCACTATTACTATATAGTCCTTTTTGATCCTTTTGCAATACCACATTTTGCACAGTCTGTGTTGCCTTTGATAATGTTGGGAGTTTTTCAGACATTGACAACTGTCCTAACACGACTTTCTGAGGAGATGATACATGCTTCTTAACAAACAATGCACTATCTTGAGCTGCAATATCTTCTTCTGGGACAAGTGTTTTAGCATTTTGAAGAGTTTTTTTAAACAGCAACGATGTTTTATCTGGTACACTACATTGATGATCACTCACACTTGAGACATCACTATTTTTACTTTTCAGCTCACCTCGACAATGTTTTGAACGATGTTTTGAACAACGCCAAATAACAGTTCCATTTTTATTAGTTCGTTTTACAATATATGTATATCCTTTATAGAATGCGTATGGCATACCATTGCTATTTGTTGATACATCCATGTCAATTGTCAAGCATGAACTAATCTCTAGCAAAGTTCACTCGATAATATAAATAATAGTTTAAAGTGAGAGGAAAAGTGGGTGCAAGAGTGGGTGCAAGAGTGGGTGCAAGAGTGGGTGCAAGAGTGGGTGCAAGAGTGGGTGCAAGAGTGGGTGCAAGAGTGGGTGCAAGAGTAGGTGCAAGAGTGGGTGCAAGAGTGGGTGCAAGAGTGGGTGCAAGAGTAGGTGCAAGAGTGGGTGCAAGAGTGGGTGTAAAAGGGAGTGCAAGAGTGGGTGCAAAAGTGGGTGTCGCTTATAGTAGGCATGAATTTTACTAGAATGTGATTTGAGTAAATGTAATTTCTAAACCCAAGTAGTGAATAGTCAGTTGGTTTTGATCTATGCAAGCGTAAACATGTCACATACACTGGCGATGGATACTCAAGGCTTTAAGGTCAACGAAAACAAGTACAGTATATATTTAAAGAGGTGGCTATCATTGATTGCACAACACGCGGTTTACCATACCTTTTTTCGGACTAGTGTTTTAACATTTGAAGTATTTTTTTAAACAGCAACGATGTCTTATCTGTCACACTACATTGATGATCACTCACACTTAAGACCTAACTATTTTTACTTTTTAGTTCACTTTGACACTGTTTGAAACGATGTTTTGAACAATGTCAAATAACAGTTCCATTTTATTGGTTCGTTTTGCAATATACGTATAACCTTTATAGTATGCATATGGCTTACCATAACTATTCGTTGATACTTCCATATCAATTTTCAAGCATGAAATAATCTCCAATAAATTTCGCTCGATAATAGAAATAATAGTTTAAAGTGAGTGCAAATGTGGGTGCAAAAGTGGGTGCAAAAGTGAGTGTAAAAGTGAGTGCAAAAGTGGGTGCAAAAGTGAGTGCAAAAGTGAATGTAAAAGTGAGTGCAAAAGTGGGTGTAGTTTATAGTAGGCATGATTTTTTACTAGAATGTGATTTGAGTAAATGTAATTTCTAAACCCAAGTAGTGAGTAGTCAGTTGGTTTTGATTTATGCAAGCGTAAACATGTCTCATACACTGATGATGGATACTCAAGGCTATAAGGTCAACGAAAACATGTATATCGTTAAAGAGGTAACTATTATTGATTGCACAACACTGAATCTATTTTTGAAATTTTGACAAAGGGCCTAAGTGCACTTTTGTTAATATCTCGCGAACCAATAAGACTAGGGCATTGTATGAGGTATTGTTGGACTTTTTGCCGAAGACTGCTGGTAGACACCTATGTTCCCACGACCTTTTTAAAGATGGCAGCTAACCCACGAGGGGTGATTAAAAAGTAATCCAAGCGGCGCTTGTCGATAAGCAAACCAATAATCAAAGGGGGGTATGACAGAGCTTGAGGCGATAACCCCTTTTGATTGATCCCTGTTGATTTGCCCCTTTGGACTGGTCCCCGTTGACTACTCCCTCTGGACGGGTCCTTTTTGAAGGGAGTCATTTTTGACGGGGCCCTGCTGACGGGTCACTGTGGACGGGTCCCTGTTGACAGGTCCTTTTGACTAATCCCTTTGGACCCGTCCCTTTGACATAATTTGGCTAAATGCATGGGTCAACCCATAGGGATCAGTCCAAAGGGACCGGTCCAAAGGGATTAGTCAAAAGGACCTGTCAACAGGGACCCGTCCACAGTGACCCGTCAGCAGGACCCCGTCAAAAATGACTCCCTTCAAAAAGGACCTGTCCAGAGGGAGTAGTCATCGGGGACCAGTCCAAAGGGGCAAATCAACAGGGATCAATCAAAAGGGGTTATCGCCTCAAGCTCTGTCATACCCCCCTTTGATTATTGGTTTGCTTATCGACAAGCGCCGCTTGGATTACTTTTTAATCACCCCTCGTGGGTTAGCCGCCATCTTTAAAAAGGTCGTGGGAACATAGGTGTTTACCAGCAGTCTTCGGCAAAATGTCCAACAATACCTCATACAATGCCCTAGTCTTATTGGTTCGCGAGATATTAACAAAAGTGCACTTAGGCCCTTTGTCAAAATTTCAAAAATAGATTCAGTGTTGTGCAATCAATAATAGTTGCCTCTTTAACTATATACATGTTTTCGTTGACCTTAAAGCCTTGAGTATCCATCATCAGTGTATGAGACATGTTTACGCTTGCATAAATCAAAACCAACTGACTACTCACTACTTGGGTTTAGAAATTACATTTACTCAAATCACATTCTAGTAAAAAATCATGCCTACTATAAACTACACCCACTTTTGCACTCACTTTTACATTCACTTTTGCACTCACTTTTGCACCCACTTTTGCACTCACTTTTACACTCACTTTTGCACCCACTTTTGCACCCACATTTGCACTCACTTTAAACTATTATTTCTATTATCGAGCGAAATTTATTGGAGATTATTTCATGCTTGAAAATTGATATGGAAGTATCAACGAATAGTTATGGTAAGCCATATGCATACTATAAAGGTTATACGTATATTGCAAAACGAACCAATAAAATGGAACTGTTATTTGACATTGTTCAAAACATCGTTTCAAACAGTGTCAAAGTGAACTAAAAAGTAAAAATAGTTAGGTCTTAAGTGTGAGTGATCATCAATGTAGTGTGACAGATAAGACATCGTTGCTGTTTAAAAAAATACTTCAAATGTTAAAACACTAGTCCGAAAAAAGGTATGGTAAACCGCGTGTTGTGCAATCAATGATAGCCACCTCTTTAAATATATACTGTACTTGTTTTCGTTGACCTTAAAGCCTTGAGTATCCATCGCCAGTGTATGTGACATGTTTACGCTTGCATAGATCAAAACCAACTGACTATTCACTACTTGGGTTTAGAAATTACATTTACTCAAATCACATTCTAGTAAAATTCATGCCTACTATAAGCGACACCCACTTTTGCACCCACTCTTGCACTCCCTTTTACACCCACTCTTGCACCCACTCTTGCACCTACTCTTGCACCCACTCTTACACCCACTCTTGCACCCACTCTTGCACCCACTCTTGCACCTACTCTTGCACCCACTCTTGCACCCACTCTTGCACCCACTCTTGCACCCACTCTTACACCCACTCTTGCACCCACTCTTGCACCCACTCTTGCACCCACTTTTCCTCTCACTTTAAACTATTATTTATATTATCGAGTGAACTTTGCTAGAGATTAGTTCATGCTTGACAATTGACATGGAAGTATCAACAAATAGCAATGGTATGCCATACGCATTCTATAAAGGATATACATATATTGTAAAACGAACTAATAAAAATGGAACTGTTATTTGGCGTTGTTCAAAACATCGTTCAAAACATTGTCGAGGTGAGCTGAAAAGTAAAAATAGTGATGTTTTAAGTGTGAGTGTTCATCAATGTAGTGTACCAGATAAAACATCGTTGCTGTTTAAAAAAACTCTTCAAAATGCTAAAACACTTGTCCCAGAAGAAGATATTGCAGCTCAAGATAGTGCATTGTTTGTTAAGAAGCATGTATCATCTCCTCAGAAAGTCGTGTTAGGACAGTTGTCAATGTCTGAAAAACGCCCAACATTATCAAAGGCAACACAGACTGTGCAAAATGTGGTATTGCAAAAGGATCAAAAAGGACTATATAGTAATAGTGATGAGGATTATAATGATCATAATGATGATGATAATGATGATGATGATGATGATAATGATAATGGTTATGATGATGATGATGTTGATGATGAAGATAATAATGATAATGGTAATGCTTTGTTTACACCTAAAAAATCATTTGTTAAATTTGTCTACTGGAACAATCCAAGTAAGCTAATCCGGCGGCTTCAGCAACTGCATGTCTATAAACAGGCTGGTTATACTGAATATGAGGAAGAACTATTGGATATAGAAAATGAGCTTCGTCGTGCTAAAATTATTATGTAATGGATCCACATAACCGCTTTAACTATTTCTTAACAATACATGTTATATTTTCTACCACTATGCTACCATTTTGCTCTCACTTTTGCTATCACTTCAAACTGCACATATTAAATATAAAAGCCAAAGCTAAATGATTTTATTATCAGAACAGTTATAACCTTTGTAGTGAGCAAATCATACTAACAGGTTAGTTGCTACTATGGAACTTACTACAACTAACAAAGGTAAACAACGTGTACTCTACAAAGGCTACTCTTATAACTATAAGCGTCAAAATGTAAAAGGAATAATATTTTGGCGATGCTCAAAAGAGAGGCCAAAAAGATGTCGAGGCAATCTAAAAAGTAGAAATGGTAAGGTTTTAAGTGTGAGTGATCATCAATGTGGTGCACCAAATGAAACACTGTTGGTGTCAACAATTAATCATGACAATGCTAAAAAGCTAGTACAAGAAAAAATGTTGCTACTCAAAATAGTGCAGTGTTTATTGAGCAACATTTAACCCCTGCTGTAAAAGTTATGTTTAATACATCTTCCACATCTCAAGAGTCATCAACATCACAAACTATGCAAAAGGTTGTGTTGTTGTTGTTTTAAGGGGCTGAACTACAAGGTTATATACCCTTCATATGCAAGAGAATCAAAAAGGACTAAATAGTAATAGAGAAAAAAGAAATGTATTTTGAATGTAACTATTGTACAAGTACTTATATTAAATAAATAAA
Source organism: Meconema thalassinum (assembly GCA_946902985.2). Lineage (NCBI taxonomy): Eukaryota > Metazoa > Arthropoda > Insecta > Orthoptera > Tettigoniidae > Meconema > Meconema thalassinum. The sequence goes on along the minus strand of OX336388.2, from coordinate 1,606,281,873 downwards.
AATATTGTATGGGTATTGTCTGTTTTTTCTTAATTGCTATACCCACGTCCTACTATATTAATGCCATTGTTAACCATCAACAATCTCCACCTATATTCAGAAAGAAAGTGATCTTAAACAATACACTCTATCTATGGTTTGTGTACCGAGTATCATAATAATACAGTGTCGTCAAGCCATGTTCAGGCAATAGTAATGTTAGGTAAGGGGTTCGAACCCTTGCTTCCTTGTACAGGATTAGTTTTTACTCAACAGCAACCCATAATACTATACTTTGAAACATGTCACATTTCATTGCAAAATGTCAACTGTATCGTTTTCTAAGACCCCAGCTGCTGGCTAGTAGCTAGCAGACAGTGCAACAGAAACAGTGTCACCATGTTCATTCTTTAAAAAGTTTCAATATTTATTATTCTTTTTCTTATTATTGTTCATTAAGAGTAGTGTAAAGTTGTCTTTGTGACGTAACTGTTATAATAGTTAGCTGGCACTCTAAAGCTCTTGAGTTCAATTCGAGCTTTATCATAAAATTTTAAAAGTATATTAGAACTATAACAGGTCTACTAAGTCTCGGGTGATTCAAATAAGTAGATGTGGTTTGATTCACACTTTAACGATATAACACGACGGTTTTTAATTTTTTTAAATAATGATAGCCATTTGTTCATTTTTTTTCATTTTCACATTTCACACATTGCCATTTGTCAATTTTCCATGTACACGATTTGAAAATGTCAGTTTAAAGTTTTTGGATTTCATGATACGGAAACAAGAATTTTCCATTTTGTTGTTTACACATTTGTCAATTTCCCATTTACATTTTTTAAATGTCAGTTTTAAGTTTTTTAAATTGTGTTGATATGGAAACATTAATTTCCTATTTTTTTCATATCACAGACGACACGTTTATGATTTAGTCCATGCTGAAAGTTTAGTTTTGTAAAACACACATTTGCTGATTAAAATTTTCTTGAAATTATTTTAATGGAAGTGCTTGGCCATGGCAATAGTGCATTCTCTTTCTGTTTGTTTCCAAAAACGTATAGGCCTACTACTACTACTACTACTACTAATACTACTACTGTAGGTAAGACTGTTTTACAAAATAACACCTATCTACCGCTGCATTTAAAAAAACACAAGTGTTAAAAAAAACTACAGTATACTATTTACCATTTGCTATATACATTAATTACCCCACCATCCCACCTTGCCGTGTTTGCTTTGGTTGAACAATCAATGCTACACACACACACACACACACACACTTTCTCTCTCTCTCTCTATCATTCTATCTATAGTCATACATTCACACAACCATACCTGTCTTTGAAAAACAAATACAACCACGCTATTTATCCTTGACATGCACACTTATCCCAAATAACTTTTAGGTTTACATTTAACATTTACTATTACAAAAAAAAATGTTTCCACTATTTTACAATTACAAAAATGAATATTTACAAAATACTAAATCTACTGGTTACAAAAAAGCCATGTCTCTAAACAATAAAATATAGAATCACACCTCCACCTCGTGGTTATAACCCTATGGTAGGCTAATGCATAGGTCATTCATCTGCACTCATTTGCTATCCATCAAGGTAAAAGTGCATTTTCTCTGTTCCACAAGATACAAATTTGATTGCTGGATTGTATCCTGCACTGTTTATGCGATATAGCTTTGCCAGTTCATAAAACCGCTAGGTAGTTCTCTACATATAACAATTTTACCACTGCTCTACCTACGCCTTTTGCTCTTTTGGCTTTCTTACAGTCTAGTGTGTGATAGACAGCATTAACTGTATATCAAACGCAGTTCACCTTTGTATTTGTAATCCAAGTAATAATTTGGAAAGACACAAATGTAATCAGTTTTGAACGTTATCTCTGTTTTGTTTTGTTTAATATGTTTATGACATGCATATTAACCTGAAATAGAACCCTAGTGAAAAGGCTAACAGCTTAACCACTACACCACCATGTCCTTGTTTCTTAGTTTGACTCGTTCTAGGCATGAGACCTGGAAATCGAGTTAAGACCACTAGTACAAGAGCTAAAAGTGCTTAACACTGCAACATAAAATGGATAGCTGGTAACATTATACAACCGGAAATGATTATATTTCTGATAGCAATGCATTTTTTGTCATCAGCCTACTGTCTGAGCACTGACAGCAACACAGTTTAGTTTAGAACAAACGAGTGTATGTGTATAGATTATTAGCCTCAAGTATTTAAAGCTTGTTGTGTGTGTAGTGACCATCTTGTCCCGGTAACCACTGAGCATTTTTGTGTTTTAGCTATCCTCTTTAACCAATCAATTAAAGATAGTCTACTCTTAATTCTTGAATCGATAAATCAGAGTTTGTGTGTACACCGTTCGTCATTTATTAACCCATACCTACAACCTATACTCTCTCTATACTGCAGTTTGATCTGAAAAACAAGTTTCAATGGTAAAAGACTTGTCAATCACTATACATGTAGCCTACACTAATTCTTTCTCTACCTAGCTATGTTTCATCACACACATGGTAAACATCTCACATGTTCGTATCCGATTATTAGTTTATAAAATCTCAGGTCGATGACCTTGATGTATTGGGTATTTTGGGTAAATTCATTGGCCATGGGAAAGGGTTGACCATTCTAAGTCCTATAACACCTCACATGTTGATATTCGATTATTAGTTTATAAAATATTAGGTCAATGACCTTGCTGTTTTTTGAATCTTTTGGGTAAATTCGTTGGTCATGGAAAAGGGTTGACCATCCTGAGTCCCATGACACCTCACTTGAGCCTCTCTGATTATTAGCTTATAAAATCATAGGTCAATGACCTTGCTGTTTTGAATCTTTTGGGTAAATTCGTTGATCATGGAAAAGGGTTGACCATCCTGAGTCCTATGACACCTCACTTGACCCTCTCTGATTATTAGTTAGCGAGATATTAACAAAAGTGCAGTTAGGCCCTTTTGACATAAATAAATAATATATTCAAAAACTGAATGTCACCTCAAGTCCAACGACCTCACATACAGGTCCCTAGCCTTATTGATTCATGAGATATTAAAAAGCTAATGACCTTAGATCTTTTAGGTAAATTCATTGGTCATGGAAAAGGGTTGACCATCCTGAGTCCTATGACACCTCACTTGACCCTCTCTGATTATTAGTTAGCGAGATATCAACAAAAGTGTAGTTAGGCCCTTTTGACATAAATAAATAATATATTCAAAAACAGAATGTCACCTCAAGTCCAACGACCTCTCATACAGGTCTCTAGCCTTATTGATTCATGAGATATTAAAAAGCTAATGACCTTAGATCTTTTGGGTAAATTCGTTGGTCCTGGAAAAGGGTTGACCATCCTGAGTCCCATGACACCTCACTTGACCCTCTCTGATTATTAGTTAGCGAGATATTAACAAAAGTGCAGTTAGGTCCTTTTGACATAAATAAATAGTATATTCAAAAACAGAATGTCACCCCAAGTCCAACGACCTCTCATACAGGTCCCTAACCTTATTGATTCATAAGATGAGCAATACATATTTCTTTCTCTCTTCACCTGTGTTCTCTCTTTCACTGACTCTCCCCCCTTCACCTCTCACCACTGTCAAAACAGGTTGTGACTTGTTAGCTCTTATCGTGCACGTGCACAGGTGAACACCTGTGTGTTAGGTCATATTACACATGAACTTGCATTTTCTCACGTATGAACCAAAACAGAATGTGACTTGTTTCACAAGGAGAATGCTAATAATGACATCTCGCACGTGTTCACATGTATTTCGCCACTTTCCTTTCATATCGTTATCCTATTATAGTATTAGAGACTGGGGAACAACGTCAGTTCAACACACACGCAAAATGTAGTTAGGCCCTTTGACATAATTTAAATAAATTCATGAGCCAGTCCGTAGGAACCGGTCCAAAAGGATCAGTCCAAAGGGACTCATCAACAAGGACTCGTCCACACGGACTCGTCCACAAGGACTCGTCCACAAGGACCTGTCCACAAGGACTTGTCCACAAGGACTCGTCCACAATGACCCGGTAACAATGACCCGTCTACAGTGACCTGTCAACAAGGACCCGTCCACAGGGAACCGCTCCCCCACCCTCTTCAAAAGCCATGAGTGGGCATGCGTAAAAAACAAAAAACAAGCATGTTAATTCATAGTAGCTATCCACCGTACACATGCACTTTATGTGGAACAACGTTTAAATCCATATCGGCATTCAAACTCTCACATGTTGCAATTGGAAAGAGAGATTTTCTAAAAAATTACAATTTCACCCCCTAGTAGGGGTAGGTTTTACTTTTGGGGTGGAAATATGTTGTCCATGGGAAAGGGGGTGTTAGCCCGAGTTCAATGACACCTCATTTGTCAAAATCCGACCATGCGTTCGAGAGATATCGAGCTACTGCCATCTTGTGAGGTGGGGAGGTGGAGGTGGTATCTGAACCGCTACAAAACCACTACTCCCGTAACTAGAGGACCAAAACAGTCAATAGCGACCAGCTCGCACGGTTTCTGTGGTTATAAAGGTTTTGGAAGCTGTTTCAGTATGAAATTATTGGGCTTAGTACGCTGACACGCGTCACAAGTTCTAATTACTTCAACAATGGTATATCGCATCTTTGGCCAAGTAAAAGTTTCTCCTATTGTTGCTTCTGTTTTGTCAGTGCCGATATGTGCGAGGCTTTCATGGACATGCCACGTCAGTCCTCTCTGTAACGATGCTGGAACTAGAATTCGAAGTTTGGTGTGATCATCATCCACGAACTTGTGAAGAAGATTGTTGAGGTAATGGAATTTCGCTTCCTTCGCACGGGCTTCTCGATATTCAGGTGAATCTGGCTGTAGTTCCTTCTTGTAAAATTTGATCATCATCATCATCATCCTTGGGTCCTTTTCTTGTTCCTTCTGAATTTCTTTCAATTTGTCCAAAAATTCACGAGCCTTAGGTGTTAGTGCTATGTGTTGTACATCTACTGCTGTCTCCTTCTCATCTTCAGGATTCCTGCTTAAAGCATCTGGTATGATGTTCTTCCTTCCAGGGCAGTGTTCTATGGTAATATCGAACTGCTGTATATAAATGGACCAACGCGTAAATCGCTCGCTTGCCATCGTTGTTTTGAATAAGGTCAGTGCATGGTGGTCAGTTCTGACAACAATGGAGTACCCGAAGATCATCTTGCGCCATTGTTGAAGTGAGTACAAAATAGCTAACAACTCAAGTTCTGTAACAGTGTAGTTCCTCTCGTGGTTCCTAAGTTTACGACTAGTAAATGTCAAATATGATTGATTCTTGGGTTCATCAGCGTCCTCTTGGTAATGCATGGCGCCGATCCCAATCAATGAAGCGTCTGCAAATTTCTTCGCGATGTCTGGGTACCCTAACTTCACACAATTCTCCAGTAGGTCTTTCGTGGCTCTAAAGGACCTGTCGCACTCCTCATTCCATGACCATCGATTTGATTTCTTTAGCATCTCTTGCATCGGTGCTACTGTTTCCGTGTACCCAGGACAATTCTCCTTAAAGAAACCTGTCACTCCCAAAAATGCTCTAACATGTTTCACTTTAGTTGGTGTAGGGAATTTCTTAATTGCGTCTATTTTCGCCGGATTTGGTCTCACGCCTTCAACATCAATTATATGACCCAAATACAGAATCTCGCTCTGGCAAAAGTGCGATTTCTTCAAATTAATTTTGAAATTCATGGTTCTCAAATTATCCAAAAGTATTCATAATGTTGAATTTTGGGATTATGCCGTGTTTTATTATACTAATATTCGACGCGTTTCGAAAGAAACCATGTCTTTCATCGTCAGGAATAATCTGGAATACGACAATGTTGCTAAGAGAAAGCAACGAAGAACATATAGAAGGTGCCCAAAGATGGACGCCATTATAGCCCCATGTTAGGGACAACGGAAAGCAGCAGTGAATTACTTTCTCAGGGTTCTGATAATAGGTAGCCAGGATTCACTGAGATTGTAGCCGGTGTCGCGGTTGAAATTATCTGGGTGTTTACGTATTTCAACCGCCTCCCTGATGATTCTGGGACGATATTGCTTTATACGGGCAAGAACATCCACTCCTTGGAACATGACATCATGGCCAGGTGTTAAAGCATGATCGGCAACAGCTGATTTATCAGGTTGAATGAGCCTGATACATCTATTATGTTCCTTAATGCGAGTGCATATTGTTCTCGAAGTCTGCCCGATGTAAACCTTGCCACAAGTACAGGGAACTCTGTAGATACCCGGTTGTTGCAATTTAGGCAAACTGTCCTTAGTTGGTCGCAGGAGTTGCCTAATCTTAACAGAAGTTCCAAATACAGTCCGTATGTTGTACCGACGTAGGATTTTAGCAATACGATCCGTAGTGTTATGTATGTACGGAAGGTAAGCAGTTCCTCTTACATCTCTTTTCTCAACTGACGTCCTATTATTATTTGTTGGTTTCAGAACCGTAGAAATCAAAGCCTTGCTATAACCGTTGCTCTCAAAGGTGGTTCGCAGGGTGTTCATTTCTTCTTGTAAAGAAGACACTTCACAAATCCTCCTAGCCCTGGTAGTTAGAGTTGTAAGGATACCATGTTTCTGGGCAGGGTGATGGTGAGAACTTGCGTGGAGATATCTATTGGTGTGTGTTGGCTTACGAAAAACGCTGTGTCCTAAAGATCCATCCTCTTTCTTGGTGACGAGAACATCTAAAAAAGGTATTTTGCCGTCAGATTCCTTTTCCATGGTGAAACAAATAGAAGGGTGCTGGAGATTAAGGTGATCCAGGAAATGGCTAAGATTTTCCTCACCTTCCGTCCAAACAACGAACGTGTCATCCACATAACGCCACCAGATCTTCGGTTTGAAAGGAGCCGACGACAAAGCTTTCTCTTCAAAGTTCTCCATGAAGAAATTAGCCACAACAGGAGAGAGAGGACTACCCATGGCCACACCATCAGTCTGCTCATAAAAATTCCCATTCCATAGAAAGTAGGAGGAGGTCATGCAGTGATAAAAAAGTCTTGTGATGTCTTCAGGAAAAAAGCCATTAATGAGAGACATAACACCATCAATAGGTACTCTCGTAAACAGAGACACCACGTCGAGACTCACTAGAATATCACCCGGCTGAAGTGTTATAGCTTTTAACTTTTCCACGAAGTGTGTGGAATCCTTAATGTACGAAGGCGTGTTACCCAGAAGCGGCTGAAGTAGTCTACCTAAGTATTTGGAAAGGGCATATGTAGGAGAACCAATCGTACTAACAATAGGTCTAAGAGGAACACCTTCCTTATTTATTTTAGGAAGACCATACAATCTTGGAGGAATAGCATCCCCTGGAAGGAAAGTCTTCGCTGCATCTTCCAGAATAGAAGATTGCTTGATCAATTTGACGGTGACATTTGAGTAGCGAGTAGTAGGATCACGACTATTAATCCTATATACAGGATCTGATAACAAAGACGAGATCTTGGAATCATAATCAACCTTATCCAATACCACTGTCGCGTTACCCTTGTCAGCGGGGAGAACGATAATATCAGAATCGTCCCTTAGATCTTTAAGTGCCCGGCTTTCGCCTTGTTTTAAGTTGGTGTTAGGTGGCTTAGCGGTCTTGAGAACTCGGGAACATTCTTGCCTGGCTTCCTCGGCCTCTTCAGGTGTGTTCGCTTTTGCGAATGTTTTTTGTAGGCTATGTTTCCCGCACGGTTTGAAAAACACGTTCAATTTCTGCCCCATTATTTTTTTCCTTTATAATTGCAGTATGAACGCGGTGTTCTGATTATTTATTTATTTATTTATTTATTTAACTTATGTTTCATCTGAATTGTTGTTCTTTATTATTCATGTACTTACCTTTTTTTTTGAAGTGTCTTTCTAGACGCACCATACCGTCACATTTTCTCACGAGGTACTGTGCTTGCCCCAGCGGCAACGCTCGCAATGTGCATGGGGCTGTGCTTTGATTGGCTGCTCTTTCACTCCTCCTTCATTCTGGAAGATTCGGCGTGCTGACGTCACTACCGCTATATAACCGTAGGTCCATCGGCCTATGGGTTGACTCTCCATCTTCACTCACTTGCTACTACAAGCTTGCCGGGGGTCATTACCCTCTGGTGGCACGGTCTTGCCGAAGGCCCTGCGTCACGTCATCACGGAGTTAGGCTCCAGGCCAACCTTTGCTCCAGCTGGCGGCTGGGCATGTTCTACAAACGCTGTACTCAGTTCAAGGTCTGCCTAAGGAAAAGACAACTTCTCGAACCAGCGGAGATGTTAATACCAAGAAACATCTCACTGCTGGTCAACTCTCGTCATCACGACTGAACATCGCCAAAACCTTGGCTCTGAACCAGCGCTGCTGGAGTGTGGGCGCATTAACCACGAGCATCAGCCCTGTGCGGGCAAATAGAACTGCCACTTCAAAGCATCAGCCCCTTGCGGACCAACCAACTGTTTCCAGCCAAGGGTTTGCTGGCCTAAAGAAAGGGTTATGTATTTTCACCTCATTGAAAGGTGGTATCATATTCATCATGGTTAATCATTAAGAGTTCCTCGTTTAGGTATTTATAATTATGTCTCTCTTTTTATGAACAATATAAATTTTTAATCCCTCATAAGGGAATTTTGTTAACCGTTTCCGTTTCCTGGAGAAACTTGAAAATTTGCATTTTTATTATTCTCCTTGTTAATTCTTAAAACTATATTTATTAGGAGTAACTTTATACGCTGTTTTAAAAATATTGCATTTTGAATTTGCATTTTTTTTCTTCTTCTTGTTAATTCTTAAAGCTATATTTATTAGAAGTAACTTTATATGCTGTTTAAAAACTTTAATAAACGCAAAGGCAAATTCTAATCTTGGTCTCTTCCATCACCCAAGATTCAATCCCTGTGTCCGAAACCTTACATCTTTTCGAAATCCCTAAAAGGGTGCAGCATACCCTTTTCCATGGTACCTCAACCCCGGATCGAACCCAGAACCTTCATTCTGAGACCACAAATTCTATTCTAAAAAAAAAAAACTTGTGCAATCTAATATTTGTCTTATACATTTCAGTATATCGTGGCTAGCGCAGGAGATCTGCGGGAAAGCGGAAACAATCCCAGCATATTACACAACTGGTTTCTTTCTGGAAAGCAGGTCTGTCTGGTGCCGCAAGCAGCTTTGGTAAGTGAGTTGTTCCAACTGTCCAGCCATGCCAGTAATAATAGATGATAAACTGTTAAACTCTCGGGCGGCCTACAAAGGTCAACTCACCCGTTTTCAAAAATATTTAGCTACTCTACCGAAAGAGGAACAAAACCTTGATATTATATCTCAGCGTTTAAAAGCTTTTGAACAGGCGTACGAGAAATGTGATCTCGTGCAACTTGAAATTGAAATCAAAAGTCCAGAACATCAATCAGATAGGGAAGAAGTAGAGAGTAATTACTTTGATACACACGCTCAGGCTGTGGCATTAGTTAGAACTTTGACCCTGGCGTTGAAGGTAGAGGAAACTCAAGGAAGAATTAGCGACCATGGGAATGGTATCAAACCATTGCTACCTAAAATTGAAATTCCGCATTTTTCAGGAAAGGAAGAGATGTGGCAATCATTCTTTGAATTGTTCAGTTCATTAGTACATGATAATGCCACACTTCCAGAAATTCAGAAATTTCATTACTTAAAATCCATTTTGCAGGGACCACCCCTCCAACTTATAAGAGAACTCCCCTTAACAGGAGAAAACTATAACATTGCTATAGAGCTTCTTAAAGGCCGTTATGGCAACGAAAAATTATGCTTACAGAGGCATATTCAAGTCTTATTTAACCTGCCCGCATTGCGAGCTGACAGCTTGTCAACACTGCGAGCCTTAAGTGACACGGTCCAACTACACGTCAGAGCATTGGCACGGTTGAATCAACCGGTCGAGCATTGGGATCTATCCTTAGTTCACTTGGTTACTTCTAAATTTGATTCATCAACCTTAAAGGCATGGGAGAGGGAACTAACAAATGACACTTCATATACCTATGGCTCATTGCTTACGTTTATAAATAATAGATGTCAGGTTTTATCAGCCGTAGCCTGTCATATGTCAGGAAGTGCAGATAACAAATCTAATGTTGTGAAGCCAGTCGGTACTAAAATAAACAAATCTGCTGTCTTTACTGTTCAACATAATTCAACAGATTGTATTCTCTGTAAAGCGCCTCACAGGTAATATTCCTGCGTTGCCTTTAAAGCCCTTTCTACCGACGAAAGACGCAAATTAATAGCTCAAAAAAGATATTGCTACAACTGTCTGTCAGCAAGGCATATGGTGCCTGATTGCGTATCTAAAAATACTTACTCCCATTGCAAGGCTCAACATCATACCTTGCTTCATAGGTTTGAAAAGCCACGTCAGGCTCCTTCCCCTGGATGTTCTAAAGATACATCCCCAGGAGCCAATGCGCAATCTTATACTCAGAGCTCTAGCTCTATTCGTAGTTCCCAGGTGCTACTATCAACCGTGTTATTAAAAGTTCAAGATTCCTCTGGTAGATGGCTTGAAGCACGTGCCTTATTCTGCCCAGCTAAGCACAGAAGTGGTATCTGCTTTCGGGTTGGAATGGAGTAAATCAAGGTTATAGTTTCAATCATTGCCGCAGATTGTGTATTTGTTAAAATAAACCAATATAGCATCTCTATGGTATTATGATTCGCGGGGAATTACTTTTTAAAGCTTAAAATGGGATAAGATAATATTTTCCCGCAAAAAAAATCAGATAAAATTTAAACAGTTAATGAAAACACTCATGTTTGCTAAGCTATTTTACTGTATCTGCACTTTACTAGGCTTAAATATTGTTTCTGCTCATATACCATGAACCTGCTTAGTAATTTCTAGATACTTGCTTTATGGCTTAGTAATTTCTGAGTCGCTTTTATTGTATCTTTTTAATGTATCTATCATTTTGTTTGCTTAATCCAAGTTAAATTCTGTCAAAAATGAAAATTAACCAACTGTGGCTTATCTCACTTATTAATTCATGCATGAAATCTTACCTAAAATAATCAGAATTAATAAAATATGCAGGATTTCATAACATATATAACTAAAATAACATTTCACAGTAAGAATTTATTGACATTTCAGGCTGATCTTAGACAATCAATACAATTAAAAGACAAACATATAAAAAAATCACATCCTTCCGTAAAAATTTATCGCATTTTAGCTGTTGTATGGAAGTCATATTAATTGAAATGTCAGCTTAAATCTTTTAGTAGGCTGATCGCTGAAGTTTTGATCTTGGTAGGAAAAAATATTTAAAGGACACATTGATTTGTTAAAATTTGTAACTTGCTTCGTAACATTATGAACTTAAATGAATTCTATAAACTATTTCCTGAATATAAAAGAACAAAGGAGGTTGTAGGACATCTAAACAAATAAACTTGAAGTGTAGGCTATCTGACACTTATCCATCATTGTCATCACTCGCATCCTCCCTGCCTTCATTAGCACTTAGAGGAAATGAATGCCAAAATTCTAGTCTGTTAGCAGGAACAACAGATGATTTTCTCTTCAATAACTGAAGTAAAGATCCTTTCCTCTGAGTAGAAATGCCTCTGGGTTGTTCTTGCTTTTCAGGTACAGGAATCTTCCCAGTTTTAATAATTTTCAGTTGAAGAAAATCTAATGTCTTCCGAACCTCATGATACCCCTCTTTGTATAAAAGAAGTAAATTGCCACGTTTTGCTTCGATTGCAACAATGTTGTGAAGATATAGTCGTTCAGATGAACTGCTTTTTATCTTTTTCAGCGACATGAAACTGTTCCATTTATAAAAGTCCTCCAGCTGCATCGAGAGAAATGTGACCTTTTTAGAAGCCATTGAGGTGGCCTCTTGAAAGTCATTGAAATCGTAGACTTTGGACTGATTTTTCGTTTTCAACGACTTTTCAACACTGTGGTGGAATGAATCTGCATACATAAACGTATGCCCAGGCTCAAAATATCTTACCTCAATCACATCGGCACTGATGAGGCTTGAGTTTATGATATAAACATAAAATGTGAATAATGCCCAGTTTTTATTTTGTGCTGTACAATTGTCCATCCACAGCACAATTTTTTTTACATCGCGTGCTTCACTACAAGAAAGGAATTTAAAAAATGAACTCACGACGTCTACTTGTTTTCTGCCCCTTATACCTTCATGCCCGAGGACAGCGACTATTCGAGACTTGCTTTTTGTACCCACAGGTGCGAACGTTTCATTATACACAGATAAACGTTGTGAAAAAACCACACTTTTAACCATTTCCAACCTTGGGAGCATTATAACCTTCTGCATATCAACGCTGTACACAATTTCATCGTTTGATAGTTCTCTGTGCGTATCTTCTTGGTATAGCTCTCTTGCCGTGGATGCCCTATTAATATGTGTTTTCCATGCCTGACAGTCTTGGCAGTTATCATAAGGTTCTTCAAGAGAGTGGGGGTGCTGTTTAAAATGTTCACAGAATTCACACTCCTCGCGGCCCAACTTAACAAATGAAATATTCATTTTATCTACTTCTTGCCTGTATAAATCATACGAGCACGCAAATCTAGGATTCTGTTTTCGGAAATCACCATATTGAGGTAATAGTCTAGTCACTTGGCAAATACAATCGATTAGGTGCATGCTCTCGACGATAATGCGATATCGAAGGTTTGAATGATGTAATGTGTTCTTTAACAACTGTTTTGTCAATCTTATTGTGAGCAGTCTTACCACGTCTTCCATTGAATTTGGGGGAAAGGCCAGTTTGTTTGCATAATGACTGAATAATACTATCATTGTTTCTAGAATATCCAAGAGTGCCAAGGAAAAATACTTTGCATAATTTCTTCGGATAGCCTTGCTCATCTTTCAAGGTATAGTGTAGTGTGTCTTTCCTTCTTGATGTACATCCGGCTGTTTGTCTCTGTATAGGTTATTTAGTGACTGCTCCAAGGACGAATGTTTTTTGTTCTTGCCTTGATAGGTTCCAGTACTCTTCATGAAGTTTAATTCTTTGAACCTCAGGTATAACTGTGCTACATTTCATTTTACAATTACAAACTTCTTTGATACGATGTGAATTTCGTATTTGTCTTAAATGTTAGCCCTTTCCTTAGGAGAAAGCACAAATTGTCTTCTTTTCCTAGGTCCTCCTTTCTTTGTGACATTAGCTCTTGTTTGAAATTCAGCATCTATTGGGCCTAGATCAACCTCATTAAATTCGTCAGTCAACATGGGTTCTCCTAGTGTTTCAAGGTAACTGGTTGTAAAGTATTGTCTTGGTTAACGATGTACTCACACTCAACAACTGGTACTTGTTCTACGGAATCAGCATTTAAGAGACAATCCTGCAATGGGAAGTTTCCACTTTGAAAAGATTGTAGGTAGTCTAATTCCAAACAAAAATTATCATCTAGTGGATCATGAAGTAATGTTTCTTCCTGCCTTTGTTGTGACGAGCCTTGTTAAATACTACCAGCACCATAGAATCTTGATTCACAAACAATTGTGATTTTGACGGTATTCCATCAACTAATTTAAAGGGGCAGTCCGAAGTTCCCAAGGCTAGTTATGGTGAATATGTAACTAAGTTATGTTATGACCTACAGTATTTGCTTATGAAATTAGTCACTTATCTTGGTCTCCTAAATGACAATGAAAATCCACAGCCTGCTTCCCGTCAACCGACCGGGTCAGGAATGGAATGAATGAAGCCCCCATCTAGCGGCGAGGATATGAACTGTGCCGGCTGCCGAAGCCTGTCACACTCTCCTGGGGCAATGATTAAATGAATGACAGATGAAATGAAATTATAGTGGAGAGTGTTGCTGGAATGACCTTGTGACAGGGAAAACCGGAGTACCCGGAGAAAAACCTGTCTGCCTCCGTTTTGTTCAGCACAAATCTCACATGGAGTGACCGGGATTTGAACCACGGACCCAGCAGTGAGAGGCCGGCGTGCTGCCACCTAAGACACGGAGGCTCTGGTCTCCTAAATCATGTGCATTATTTATTTCTTCACATAGCTTCTGTATGAGTTGACTTGTACAGGTACTGTACTTTCCTGTTTAAGTTTTGCAATCACAGACAAACTTAGCATGTTTCGAATCACAAACACAACCTAGCACTGTCACAACCCAGCGCTTACGGTTAAGCTATCTACAGTTTTCTAGATCAAAACAGTGCATAAATACTACGCCAAGTTATTGTATCTCCACATTGCTAAAGCATTTTATGGTATGTACACTTTACTAAATCAAAATGTCGTATCTACTGTAAATACAATGAAATCGTTTAGTAAACTGCAGATACAATGAAATGGCCTAGCAATTCAAGTCCGAAACGCAGTTACGGTAGACTAAATAAGCGTTTATTTCCTAAACAAACACGTATATACGGTATTTTACACTAGTAACAGACTCTTTAGGATGCAGAGCAATGAATGAAACCCGTATCTCAGTTTCGACAAAAATGTCAGTTACCACATCTGTGCTTAGCAGGGCAGTATTGGATAATGTCGCCACCCATGACTTCATAAGTGAGCGTCTCATTAAGAAACTTGGTCTTCCCAAGCAACCTACATTAATTCAGGTTACCGGTATTAACAATAGCAATGTTAAATCTTTGCATTTTGTTCGTGTTCACATCAAAGATGCTGTTAATTATAACACAACATTTCAGTTGAATTGTCTTGCCATTGATACTATTGGCAGTAATACCCCTAGTACTTCTTTTGAGATTAGAAATTGGCAATTTCCTCATAACATTCAGTTGGCAGATCCAACTTTTAATACGAGCGCTCCAGTAGACATACTTCTCAGTGCCCAAGTATTTTGGCAATGTCTCCTTAGCTCTAAGGTTAAAATATCACCAGGAGTGTTTGTTCATCATACCAAGCTAGGTTGGTTAGTAACGGGTCAGGTCCCTCGTAAGTCATTTCAAAATTTCTCACAATGTCATTTTGTCAATACAAGTCTCGATTACAACTTAGAAAGATTTTGGAAAATCGAAACTATAGATTCAGTTTCACCTTCCTCAGTTGAAAATGAAATGTGTGAAAAACTGTTTCGCGAAACAACCAAACGCAATTCAGAGGGTAGATTTGTCGTAACAATGCCCCGAGTGGATAATCCACCTCTTTTATTTGAAACACACCCTAGGGCTCTTAGAGCACTCTATGCTGTGGAAAGCAAATTTAAACGTGACCCTGTTGTTAAAACTCAATACTCCACATTTATGGAGGAATATGAGGCACTTGATCACATGGAGGTTGTTACCAAGAAAGATGATGCTTCTTATACCCCATCTGAAGTCATTTACCTCAATCATCATCCAGTTTGGAAGAATGAGATTTTAAAGGAAAACATAAGAGTGGTCTTTAATGGCTCTGCATTGGATGCCAATGGAACTTCTCTGAATGACACATTATTATCAGGCCCTCCAATTCAATCTGACATTTCTTCTGTTTTGATGAATTTTCGCTTGTTCCCTATCGCAGTGATATCTGATATCAAGCAGATGTATAGGCAGATTTTGGTCGATCAACAACAGCGCGACCTTCAGAGAATTCTTTGGCGCGACGAGCCTACTAAACCTGTCAAGATTTTTCGGCTAAAAACATTAACCTATAGACTAAAGCCCTCTGCTTTTTTAGCCATACGTACGTTGAAATTACTTGCTGAACAGGATGGCCCGTTGTATTCTCCTAAGGCTTCTGAAGTGTTAAAATCATCATTTTACGTTGACGATTTTCTTCATTCATTTGAGTCAGTATCTGAAGCACTGCAGGTCTCTAAAGATTTGACAGCCTTGCTTTTGGGAGGCGGATTTTCCTTGTGCAAGTGGAACTCTAATTCGGAAGAATTTCTTTCTAAATTTCCATTAACTTCAGTCTATAACGACTCAGTAGAGCTTCTTCAGGAAAGTAATTCCATCAAAACTCTAGGCATCTATTGGAGTCCTCAAAAGGATTTTTTCTTTTTCAAAATTAATCTCAGTGACATCAAACCGCAAACTAAGCGGCAAATTTTGTCTGAGATTGCAAAGATATTTGATCCTCTCCAATTTTTGGCGCCAATCATCGTCACAGCAAAGCTTTTCATGCAAGACCTTTGGTCCTTGAAAACTGGTTGGGATGAACCAGTTCCTTCCGAGTTGCAAAAAAATGGATTTCTTATAGAAATAGTTTAGAAGATCTTTCTAATGTTATTATCCCGCGAGTGATTATTCCCTCTCCCTCCTGTGGAGGATATGAACTTCACATCTTTGCCGATAGCTCATTGAAAGCTTATGGATGTTGTGCGTATATTGTTTGCCGTAATTTTGTCCAGTCATATTTCTTTTCCAATTTAATTTGCGCTAAGTCAAAGGTGGCCCCTCTTAAATCTTTATCCTTGCCACGGCTGGAACTTTGTGCTGCTCTTTTGGCGGTTGAATTATCGGTCAAAATCCGTCAATCTTTGAAAATCCGATTTATTAAAACTTACTTTTGGAGTGACTCAGCCATCACGTTGGCATGGATTGCCAAACCTCCCTCGCATTGGCAGGTGTTTGTAGCTAATAGAGTGTCTAAAATTCAACAATTGTCTAACCTTGAACAATGGCATCATGTATCTGGCAAGGAGAACCCTGCAGATGTCATTTCTCGGGGATGTTCCCCTCTTATGTTGGCTAACCTGACATTATACTGGCAAGGTCCCCGTTGGCTTCTGCAAGAACCCTCCGCTTGGCCAAATTTTCCTCTTCCGGAGTTATCAGACTTGCCGGATGCTGGTAAGGTTACTGGATCTTCTCTTCTCGTTTCTGACTCTCCCCTTCTCTTGCAGCGATATTCCTCTTTCCATAAATTGGTGAGGGTTATGGCTTATCTCCTTCGATGGAAATATTTTGTGGTAGAACAACCCCTTTTTCCTAAGCCATATTTAACCCTTTCTGAATTAGGTTTAGCCACTACAAAAATCTTATGGCTTACTCAACAAGAAATATTTTCTGAAGAATGTCTGGTGTTGTCCCAAGGTCAATCCCTTAAGAAATCGAGTAGGCTTTCCTCACTCGCCCCCTTTTTGGATACTGATGGTTTATTAAGAGTAGGAGGACGTTTATCTTTGGCTGATCTTTCTGAGGATAAAAAACATCCAATTATTCTTCCCTCAAAGCATCATGTCACTTCCTTAATCATTCGTCAGTATCATTACCAGCATCTTCATGCTGGAACTCGTTCATTACTTTCTATCATTCGTGAAAGGTATTGGCCCATAAACGGAGTCCATGAAGTTACCTCTGTCATCCGGAAGTGCATTCCATGTTTTAAATCCAACCCTAAAGTTACCGCTCAGCTCATGGGTGATCTTCCCAACTTTAGATCCGCGCCTGCTAGACCCTTTACCTTTACGGGGGTGGATTATTCCGGGCCTTTTGTTAACAGAAGAAATTCTCCTGAGGCCAAAAAATGTATTTTTGGAAAACTCTATATTTCGCTGTTTGTATGTATGGTCACCGGAGCAGTTCACTTAGAACTAGTTACCAACGCCTCTACTGCTTACTTTTTGGCAGCTTTTGCCAGATTTTCTGCTCGCAGAGGTCTTCCTTCAGAAGTATTCTCAGACAATGCTAAAAATTTTATCGGAGCTTCTGAGCAAATTAAGAGAGCTCTTACTCAAAATTCAGCGCTGGAAAGGATTACTGATTATGCTCACCAGAGAAATTTCAAGTGGCACTTCATCCCCCCTTATGCACCTCATCAAGGTGGGAGGTGGGAGTCTTGTGTGAAACTCACCAAGAAGCACCTTAGACGTGTTTGTGGCCACACCCCCCTTTCTCATGAAGAGTTTAATTCCTTAATCATTTTTATTGAGGGCATAATTAATTCTCGTCCTTTATCACCCTTATCTAATGATCCTTCAGATCTTCTGCCATTAACGCCAGGCCATTTTCTTATCGGTGGTCCTTTGACTGCCTCTCCCCCTTTGTTATATTCTAATTCTCAATCTTCTTTAGCCATTTCTTGGCGCAAAATTGAAAGTTTGCGCAATAATTTTTGGCGCCGCTGGAGGTTGGAATACCTCGGTTTGCTTCAGCAGCGTGGTAAATGGCTTGTTTCCTGCTCTAACCTTCAGGTGGGGGACTTGGTGCTTTTGAAAGACCCTAGTCCTCCTCTTGTCTGGAATTTGGGTAGGGTTGTTGAGTGCTTTCCTGGCAGAGATGGTAGGGTTCGCGTGGTAAAACTGCAGTCTTCTGCTGGCCATTTTCTTAGGCCAATCACTATGATTGCTCATTTGCCACGCGAGGCCTAACTTCTGCGCTTTCTTACTGCAATTTTTTCTCGCCCCTCCCAGCATGTTCGCTTTTGCGAATGTTTTTTGTAGGCTATGTTTCCCGCACGGTTTGAAAAACACGTTCAATTTCTGCCCCATTATTTTTTTCCTTTATAATTGCAGTATGAACGCGGTGTTCTGATTATTTATTTATTTATTTATTTAACTTATGTTTCATCTGAATTGTTGTTCTTTATTATTCATGTACTTACCTTTTTTTTTTGAAGTGTCTTTCTAGACGCACCATACCGTCACATTTTCTCACGAGGTACTGTGCTTGCCCCAGCGGCAACGCTCGCAATGTGCATGGGGCTGTGCTTTGATTGGCTGCTCTTTCACTCCTCCTTCATTCTGGAAGATTCGGCGCGCTGACGTCACTACCGCTATATAACCGTAGGTCCATCGGCCTATGGGTTGACTCTCCATCTTCACTCACTTGCTACTACAAGCTTGCCGGGGGTCATTACCCTCTGGTGGCACGGTCTTGCCGAAGGCCCTGCGTCACGTCATCACGGAGTTAGGCTCCAGGCCAACCTTTGCTCCAGCTGGCGGCTGGGCATGTTCTACAATCGCTGTACTCAGTTCAAGGTCTGCCTAAGGAAAAGACAACTTCTCGAACCAGCGGAGATGTTAATACCAAGAAACATCTCACTGCTGGTCAACTCTCGTCATCACGACTGAACATCGCCAAAACCTTGGCTCTGAACCAGCGCTGCTGGAGTGTGGGCGCATTAACCACGAGCATCAGCCCTGTGCGGGCAAATAGAACTGCCACTTCAAAGCATCAGCCCCTTGCGGACCAACCAACTGTTTCCAGCCAAGGGTTTGCTGGCCTAAAGAAAGGGTTATGTATTTTCACCTCATTGAAAGGTGGTATCATATTCATCATGGTTAATCATTAAGAGTTCCTCGTTTAGGTATTTATAATTATGTCTCTCTTTTTATGAACAATATAAATTTTTAATCCCTCATAAGGGAATTTTGTTAACCGTTTCCGTTTCCTGGAGAAACTTGAAAATTTGCATTTTTATTATTCTCCTTGTTAATTCTTAAAACTATATTTATTAGGAGTAACTTTATACGCTGTTTTAAAAATATTGCATTTTGAATTTGCATTTTTTTTTCTTCTTCTTGTTAATTCTTAAAGCTATATTTATTAGAAGTAACTTTATATGCTGTTTAAAAACTTTAATAAACGCAAAGGCAAATTCTAATCTTGGTCTCTTCCATCACCCAAGATTCAATCCCTGTGTCCGAAACCTTACATCTTTTCGAAATCCCTAAAAGGGTGCAGCATACCCTTTTCCAAGGTGTGAGGTGATGTACCGAGGATTCTACGGATGTAATAAGTATGTTTAGGTTTTCCAAATGTTCCTCCATTGTTTCCGATGCTATGAGTATGTCATCAACATATCTTGTAGTGTAGCTCTTGACCTCCTCAGTTAGATTCCTGTCTATTGCTCTCATCAATGCACATCCTGCTGTTTTTACACCAAAGGGCATGCGAGACCATATATAGCTTTGGTTATCAAATAAAAACCCCGTCAATAACTGGGATTTTTCCTCAAGTTCCAGATGGTGGAAACTATTCGTTAAATCGACGCTAGAATATATCTTCTTTCCACGGAAGCCCTTCAATACATCCTTGATCCTCGGTGCTTGGTCGTGCTCGACTAACAGTTTGCTATTTAAAACCCGCGCGTCTAGGCATAATCTGATTGATCCATTTGGCTTGGCCACAGCCAATGTAGCATTTAAATATGGGGTTGCTGCTCTTCTGATCATGCCAGAATCTAATAGGTTAGTAATAATGTCCTTGACCTGAGCAAAATGTTTCTCTGGGATCGGGTACAATTTACTCTTAAATGGGGTCCAATCGGTAATTTGCATGGCATACTGGAAATGTAATACTTTTTCAGGGATCGTGTCGAAAACTCCCTTATGATGTCTCAAAATCTCTTCTAATTTTCTTCTGTCAGGTTCCCCTACTATTGCCTCCTTAAGTCGCTCCTGAAGTAAAATTTCAAATTTGGACCCGCTATTTTTTTCCTCCGCCAAATGTATCCATAGTCCCTGCGAAATATCTTGACCATCAATTTTAACAACTGCTGTTTGCTTACTCGTCCCTCCGTCGAGTTCTTATCTTCAATCGCCTCATTAGTGCATTCTTCAATGACCCAAGTATTCGCCTCTCTCTCTAGTGGACTCTCTTCCGTGTTCAGACCAACGTGACTCAAGCCCTCAACCTGTTTAAAGCTCACAGTGTTATTATGTAGGTCAATTAAAGCGTGAAAATCACAAATGAAGTTGGCCCCCAGAATGACATTATAATTCATCTTTGGTATCACGATGACAGTTTGTGAAAATGTGTGGTTTAATATCTCCAGGTCTAAATATGCTTGGTGCTTGCAAACGATGGTCTTATCAGGAATGACCCCTCGGAATTTCATTAATGGTACAGGCATAATTGGAATGGTGTGTTTAGTTCCAATGTCTTTCCACAATGCTTCCGTGACTAAGCTCACCTGGCTACCCGTGTCGATCAGGCACCTCACTCTAAGACCTCCAATATGAGCATAAATAATTGGTAATTGTCTGATTACATTCTCTCGGTCCTTCACCACTTCCTCCAGGCAATCGTCCGGGAATGCTACCCACTCTTCAATGTTCGCAACAATCAACTCCTCCCGTTCCCTGGTGTCCTCGTTCTCAGGCATCTGGTTTTGATTTAATCGTGTTATTTTTATCCTGCGACCCATTCGTTGAGTTTCGCCGGTTGTCATCGTGTCTCTCCTGCTGACGTAATAAACTTTCTGCCCCCGCATCCTGGTGATTATCTGGACTTTGTCTATTTGCCATCGCACGTCCCCACTTCTCCTTCTCTGTTTCTTCTGCATTTAATTCGTCCAAATATTTTTGTGACTCAGCGTACCGCTCGTTCCAGTCATTACGATAATCTCCCTGGTTATCTTGCCGATAATTCCTCTGATTATTCCATCTGCCGTCCCCGTTCCTTTGGTAAGATCTACCCTGCCTTTGGTTTCCCCTCCAGTTAGTATATTCTCGCTGGTACGTCCTCTGATTGTGATTGTTGTTCTGATTATTATTATAATTATCACAGCGATTCTGGAAGTTCCTATTGTTATTATTATATTGGTTTCGACCGTCGAACTCCTGCCGTCTGGGCGTAAATTGTGTGCTGGTGGACTGTGTCTTCGTCTGATTATTCTGATTGTGACCATTTTGATGCCCTTGAACTACTTCTGCAGTGTTTACACACTCCATATTCCGTCTCCCGGTCTGCGGACTGACCATGCTCGTCTCATCCAAATGGCGGAGTATCTCCTCGGCCTGAACTGCGGATATGATGTTTCCTGCCACTAAAAATTGCTGAATGTTCATCGGAAGCTGCTTGCCGAAAGTTAAAACCATGTTTTCTTCTGAAGGGAGCTCATCAAAATCCAGGAATTTAACTAGCTGTTGGCTAAAGAACTCAGAAAACCTTGTAGGGTGTGTGCTATGGTATTTTCTGGTATATAAATCCATCCTCAACCCCTGCTGCAGTGAAGGACTCCAGAACTTCCTCAAAAATGCCTCTTTCAACTGGGCCATGTCATTAAACGTATACTTGAAGCTTTGAAACCAGATTAAACTTGGGCCCTTTAAAAATTTCTCCACCAGTCGCAGCTGTTTTGCGGGACTGACGTGTTGGTCATTAAAGTAATCATCCAGCTGGCGCAAAAATGCTTTTGGAGTAGATCCTGAATTCTCCCTGAATTTGTCGGGTTTAAAGTCGTTTCCCCTAATTACTTGTATGACTTGGGCAGGTGCCAAACCAGGTTGTGGAGTTGATGTCTCCCCTCTGTAATTTTGGAATGTGTCTCACGTTATCTTTGGACTCTGACATCGGCTCGTATCCTCAGCTAGCTTCGAGCCCTCCGGACTCCCAATACTTCCATGTTTCCCTACTGCGTTTTCTGAAGAGAATCAAGTGGCATTCTCTAAAGATCTTATCTCGTTCTTAACGATGAGGTCTGCGTGTTCTTGGAGCTTGGACTTCATACTTTCCTCCAGAGCCTGCATTCTAGAGTTATTCTCGCCTAGCCGCTTTAATATATTCAGCCTATCTCCTTTAGTCTCATTCACCTGCTGTTCCCAATCTTTCCGGATCCTACTCTTCAAATTATTATTTTTTTCTTCGTTTCTTTCCTGATTCTTCTTTAGCTGTTCCCCTATTTGCTCTTGTATCAACTGCTGAGTTTTAATTAATTGTTCTCCTACCTCTTTCTGATTCTTATTTAGCTGTTCTCCTATTTCTTTATGACTCTTAATTAACTGTTCTTCCATTTCTTCTCGTATTTGCTCTTGGGTTTTAGTTAACTGGTCTTCCAGGTTTTCGCGCAAGTGCATCCGTTCTTTCTCCGTTTTTATCTCCAGTTCCTTTATCAATCCTAACACATTGTTGTCGACTGAATTAATCTGCTCCTGTATGTTTACGTTCTTCGCCTCTATTCTATTGAATTGCCCCTGTAATTCATCCTGCGTGCTTTTAATCCCTGCCGTGTTGTTCACGCAAGCTGTCTCGATTTGTTTCAATTTGGCGGCTACCATTCCATCTAATTGTACTAGTTTATCGTCGAATTTAGATTCTAGCTTCTTAATTTCTCCTAATTGCCTCGAATTATTTTCTGCCATTTCTCCTGCCAGTTTCTCTAATTCTACTTTAGTACTCTGATTAATTTCAAGGGTGATCTTCTCTAACTGAACTGTTTGTAAGGTTGCCTGCTCCGATAACTTGTGGTTTAATTCAGCTAACTGTTTATTATTATTATCACTCTGTTCACTCTGTTCACGTAATTGAGTAGTTATGTCATTTAATTGTTTATCATTATCCAATTTCTGAATTTGCAATTGTACCGTAATATTACTGTTCACGTCCTGTAATTGTTTATCACTGTGTTCACGCAACTCGTGTAATTGTTTATCACTGTGTCCACGCAACTCGTGTAATTGTTTATCACTCTGTTCACTCATTTCCTCCTTCATGCTTTTTAACTGTTCCTCCGTCTTTGCAGACATCTGTACAGACAACTGCTCCAACAACACTTTCATTTCCTCGATGCTAGCCATCGGAAAACACACAAATATATACAGAGAAAAACAGGGTCATGCAATGGGATTTCAGTCGTACACACACACATGTCTTGATATTTAAATTACATTGATTCTAATTTAAATAAATTTTCAGTAATCAAAATATTACTGAATAATGACTCTTATTTCCAAACAACAAAATAACTCCCTTCTGATCTGCTTTTAAATTCCTAACTAACAGAATTTACGAACAACACTTTAATTAACCGAAGTTAATTAAATGTAAAGTAAGGCAACACCTTCCTGCTTTTGACTGAGTTCACTAAATATGCAAATTTTATAATTTTAAGCCGGGCGCCAGAACAAGTTAACAACAAATACAATATCAACTTCTAACCTTGTTCAATATTTCTAACTTTAAGAACTCAGTGATTTTACTAATACACATGGCGGTACAACTTCGCCTCAATATACTGAATTTACTCTTGTCCTGCTGACCTGGCATCATTTCTCAGCGAAATACGTATGAGGTCAAAAAGCAACAACAACAACAATCCCCACTTGGGCAGCCATTTTTGATATATGAACCCTTGCAAAGAAGCATATGAGACTCAGTTTCGGGGGGTGTAACAGTCCATTTCGTTAAGTTGTTGTTAAGCGCTTCTTATAACATGCAGGGTAACTTATAACAAAATAACATGCAGGAAAAAGTGAATACCAGGGTTCAAACAAATGAATTTATTAACAGATCAACTATTTACACTACTTATAACAAAACAAAACAAACAAGGTCTCCCAAATGACTCCCACATGAATTAATAAAATGCCAAACTAGGCATGATCTCAGGAGAGATCGTAAAATATCTGGACCAAATGTCCCAAATTACTACAATGACAATGTGCGTGTGCCGCTGTTCTACATGCGTTACGATGAGTACAAATTAATGCGAGATCCGTTACCATCCAGTACACCTTCAGGGGACGAATCTGCATTGTCTAGAGCTAGACAGACACGGGGAACCAACTAAACACTAATTAAATTAATCCGACACTTCCTACAATAAATAAAACAAATAGTTTCCTCATGAAATTGGAATCAAGGAACTGCCGTAGCAAACAACATTAACGCCTAAAACTAGGACTTTTCAAATCAACACAAGTAAATTAACACGTGACCAAACAAGAAAAAATACACCAATGGCCACTTGCCATTTTTACAAGAAAAATACAAGGTACACCCAACGGTGTCACAACAGACAAATCTAACAATGAAATGAGTCATAGAAATCACTAGGCTCAAAGCCAACATTTAAATCATAAAACAATATTTCATTCATACGATATTCGGTAATTCGTAACGGACATGGCGAACTCCCAATTAATTATGGTCCAATGACCATCAAAAGAACAGGTTTGCTACAGATAGCTTACAAGGGTCAGTCGGTCAGCTGGACTGCTAAAAGATGAATCACCAGACATAGACGGGCGCTAAGTGGAATCTGCACATCTGTCAACCCACGTGTCAATAACCTCGACCTGCCATGGCACTGGTTCGAGTCTCGAAGAAGCGTGCTCCCAAAAGCACATAATATACGTGTGTGTGTCAGAATAAAATATCTCAGAATTTCCCAAGGAAATCCAAGAATCAGCACTGGACAAGGTACAGTAGCCTCTGAGAGTGCTCTGCCTTTCCATAAAATACAACCACAATATTTGAGGGCGGTAGCACATTCTACCCCTCATCACGAAGAATCAATACACACACCTGACACAAAACACACACTAGAATCACACGTATGGGTTTGACAAAAACCTGAAATAAAAGACATAAAATATTTTCCACCAACTTGCGCTCCCAATCTAGTCCGTGACTAAAGAACCTGAAAAGGACTCCAAAAAAACTAAAAAAATAGAGCTAAGGTGTTCTACAGTGACATCTTAATTTGTTGCGCTCGGCAACCCTAGTATGAATAAAAACCTGTTCGTAAAACATCTTACAATATTTACCCCCTTTTCCTATATAAAACATGAACTTGAATAAAGCACCACTTATCGACCATGACGATTTTCGCATTCGCATGGATAAAATCAAATACACACGCCGTGTATACTAAATATGACTCATAAGACAAGATATAATCAAACAAACATTTTGGCCACGTGCCAACGTACATTTAAATATAATAGTGTCGGCACACACAAAAAATCTAAATACAAGAAAAAAATGAAAAAAATATTTACAACGTTCCCACGTCTAATCTAACTACATATTGAGTAAATCAATGGTTTGTACATCACCGTTACAGCTTGTAGAACTTAACCTCCTTCCCAAAGCATTTCCCTACGGGGAATCTACTCGTCCATCGTCGACGTATTGGTAGAGGCGATGCACTTCATTCCATCACACGACCTTTCAGCAGACATCTTGGCGTAGCTGATTCAATCGTGGATCGGTTGGAACTTCACTTCTGGCAAAGTTATTAGTTTGCCTAGCTAGAATCGCTATGAGCTACTGACTTTCACTCACAATAAATGTCCTAGGCGATTACTTAACGTAGAACTGGCCCTATCTCAGCATTTGCTTAACACACGTACAATATATCACTCAAAATAATACAAAAATTTTCATAAATTACACTCTTCAATTACCACGCAACTGGCTTCTAACAAGTCTCAAATATGTCTATCACGTAGCGCTTATCTCGACTAGAGATCTTCACAAGGCTAAGCGTGAACTCTGCTCCCTTGAGCACAAGATAAAATTTTGTCAAACAGACGTGAAGTACGCTCACTAGAGCTTGATAAATCGTGCTGCAAACTAGCGTGAATGTTGCTCACCAGAGCTCAATAAAGTTGTGTCTCAAACAGCTCATCACCGATGAATTTATTAGAAACTGACAGAATGGGGTAGGGTGGGGACAATTTGTGAAAATAATCTGTAGTTTTCACCTCACAGACTTGGGACTAGTATCAATCTTCTTCTTTTTATCCAAACGTCTCAATGGACTTTTGCGGAATTATATCGTATCGCCAGTTCTTCAGATACGCGTTTTTGCGCCTTTCCCTAGGGTACGCAATCCACCGCGTGGCTTTGGCGTTCTCTCTCCTGATTTGCGGATTCAATCGTGGATCGGTTGGAACTTCACATCTGGCACACCCATAATGACGCCGATTGAGGTGCGCGTTCGTACAGAATTTGTCCTTGATCTCGGCTTTGCCGGTCATCTTCAGGAATAACTACCAAGCTGCTTCTGTTGTAATCGTTGCGACACACTACCTGACTCCCCTTTGTCAACTTCAACATGTACTGCCTGGGCACCAGTAATAATAATAATAATAAAAATCATGAAGACTTATTGATCGGAAAATCAATAAGGGTTCAGTGTATTTACCTGTGATTTATTTAATAATTTTTGTGGAATTTCCAGAAAATAGTCATTAAAAGTGTTTGCTATTGCCTCTGGATTATTAATCACTTTATTATTTCCGGTCAGTGTAATGTTCCTTTCTATTTTAGCAGATTTTCCAGTTTCTTTCTTTATCACGGACCACATAGCCCTGTTTTTATTGGATGATTGGGAAATAACAATTATCATTATGCATTTTCTTTGCTAGTCTTATTACCTTATTTAATATGCTAGTATATTTTTTGTAGTATAAATTGAATTCAGGTGTTGTGTGGTATTGTTTATATAATTTGTGTAGAAATTTCTTTCTTTGACATGAATTTATAATCCCTGTTGTTATCCAATTGCTAGTTTTGTTATTTTGAATAGTTCTTTGTTTAAATTGGAATGCTGTTTCAAAATAGTATTTTAGGGTACTGTTAAATGCATTAAATTTGTCATTTACTTTTTCTAGTTTATAAATTTCTGACCATGTTTCCTTATTCAATAAGTCGTTGAAATATGTAACATTTGTTTCAGTGAATGACCTGCACTTTGATTGTATTCCATTATCATTATTATTGATTGTTTCGGGTACTTCAAAACTCAGTATTTGTCCATGGTGGTTGGGTAGGTTTTTGCTAAGAATTAACCTTACCCTCAAGGGAAGATGTTTAAAAATAAAGGGAAGTGGTTTTCGGACAGAGGAACAAGTGTGGATAATAGGAAGAAAGTCCAATACTAAATACAAATACTCTTTAGAGAAGAATGTAACCGCAAAGCCCGTGAAATCACTAAAGTGAGTGGGGACCTGAACACAGCTAACAGGAAACGCAGCTAGAGCCTGGGCTATTTGCAAGCGATAGGAGATGGTACCTTCCCTTCCAAGCCAATATTCAGCTACTATGAGGAAGGGTGGTAGTCTGGCAAAGAAAGAAATGATGAGTTTCCTATGTATCCTTTTAAAGTAGTTTATTTTGAACAAATATTTTGAAGAATACAAATAGTTTGAATTGGCCGTGATGTTTTAATTCTTGAAATTGTAGAATTTCTAAAAAGCGACCGAATGTTTCCAAGAAGGATAGGGATGAAGCAATTATAGCCTTGAGAATAATTTTGGTAAGAGCACCAATAGTTGCATTTAGGAATGACTAAGATTTTACCCAGCAAAGAGCCGACTAAAATTTAGACAGTGAGAAAAACTTAAATTTCTGAACACCAACCATAAGTTGTAGAGAGAATCTCAACAAGCAGGAAGCTGGCGTAGCGAGCTATGCTTGCCTTACTGGCCAGTTAGAATTAGCTATCAAAGCTAAGAGAGGCTTTAATAAGTTTATGACGAAGAGTTCTTGCTCAAATGCAACAAAAAGTGGAACCGTTATTAATTTAATTTGTGAAGTTTTTAAAGTTAAGCCCATAGGAAGAGTGAGGGAAGACAGGATGTTGCCTAATCGTTATTTTAGAAAAATGATAAAGCAAAAGAATAAATCTTGATTTATTTAACAATGCAAAAAGGAGTAATCAATTTAACAAATATATAATTTTAATTTTGTAAACAATTGGGGTCGCAGACCTCCTAAAATCATTTAAAGCTTGCACCAGGCAATTGACAATTTTTTGGTTTGGAACCTTTTATCAGCGCTAAAATATTTTAAAGATTTTGAAACAGCGCTAAGATTAATAAATAGAAGATAATTGACGTAATTAAAGTTAAACAATAAATCAAGTACAAGATGTGTATTTTAAAGATTTCCTGATGGATATCTTAGAAATATGAACAAATAACAACTTCGAAAGTAACAACAAAAAACAGAGAGAAATGAGATAGAAGTTTCTATAACTTATTGTATTAATACAGAATTACGTTTAGAGGTTATACAAAATAGGGCAGGTCACTTATTGTGAAACCTGAAGAGAAAAATTAAAAGGACGTTTCTAGAACTTCTATATTTAAACAAGATCACGAGGAAAAAATGGGGCAAGTTACCCTTTCGTTAAACCTGGATTAAGGAGATTATTGAAAGGTTTGGTAGACAATAACCAATCCTTGTGCTAGCGAGAAAAGAAATAGCTTAATAATCAGTTTCTAACTGCTGATATTTATGCAGATTGAATAAATGGAAAATGGAGAACGTTGGGAGGGCACCTATGGTTTGGCGAAGCCTCGTTGCAAATACATAAATTAAAAGAGAAACGTAATTTGTTAGTAAAGAGGGGTTGAGGAAGAGGAAATAGGAACTTTGTAGAGAAAGTTCTTGGCCTATTTTATTTATTTCGGACGAGCGCGACGCGGATGAGAAATCGAACGAGCACTGATTCACTATAGTCTATTGACGTGGTTGAAAAGCTCACTATTGTAGCACAGAAAGTGTATAGCAAGGAAAGTTAATGCAATGGTGAAAAATAACTAGGTACACTAGATTTGCGAGAGTCTATTGCGTTGAAAAACTTGTGAGTTATAGTTGAATGCAGCAGAAAAATTCCAACGGAGGAAGAAAAATTAGGTGTTGAATAGCTGTTCATAAGGAAGATTCCTTGGTTAGAAAAAGTATTCCCATATGTGAGTGGAAAATACTAGAAGGTTTAACTTGTAGATGAATTGTTTGACATGGAAAATTCCAGAACAATCATGACGGTTGAAATTGGCAGAAAAATTCCAGCGGTGGAACGAGCTAAGTTTTCTACATACAGTGGGTAATTTAAAGATGTCCCGCGTTGTGAGAAATTATCTCAGTTAATAACCATAAGAAACTGCTTCATGTTAATATTAGCTTAGATAGACAAAGCCCAACCTCGAAAATCCCACGAAGATGGTTATTGCCCACATTTAGATATATCACACTGTCTGTAAATGATGGATTAAAAAGCATGTGGCTATTTAAAAGCAATTAAAAAGAGTTGAAAAACGTTGAAGTAGTATTTAGCTCATTTCTGATGAACGGCGATTCTAGTTGACCGTTAGTTACGATCTGGACATGGCGTCCAAATTTAAAAGTATGTCTCTCGAAGAGAGGAGACGAGCTCTAGGTAAGCTCCGACAGGGAGTCTTGACGACTGTAGCACAAGTGAGCCCAGCTCAACGAAGCGCGGAGAGACCAGGGAAGGGAAATGAGTGGGGGTAGGAGACAAAGGAATATACATAAGAATAACCAACATTGTAAAAATTAATTCTTTTGATGAAATGGTCTTCAAAGAGTTGATAGTAGGCGTCACTAGCGAAGCCTGGTGGATGAGAAAGTAGACGAAGTCCTCTTGATCACGGAGATGATAGCTGGCGATAGCGACGAGATCTGGTGGCCGGATTGGTAAGGAAGTCCTCTTGTACAGAGAAAAATTGAGGAACTTCAGAGATTCGCAGCTAGATGCCGCTAGGTGGGTCATGGACGACATATATCTAGAACAGACTCACGGGTAGTATAAGCAAAGTATACCAACAAAGGAAACCAGGAGATCACTGTTGGTGTCTGCGAAAAAAGGAAGTAATGAAATAAAGCAAAGAGAAGCAAAAGCTTACTCTGTCTTGCCGTGTATTCCAAAGAATACACCAGTAGTCACTAAAACCCGAGAAATAGACTTCTATTGAAAGGTGATATTTATCTGTATTTATAAAAATTTGATCAGGATTGGTTTTACTAAATTTTGTTATTCTTGTTGGGGGTATTTACTGTAGGTTTCAGTCCATAGGAAATTAGTAACTGTGTTAGTAATTCACAATTTCTATCACATTTTAAGAAATCCACATCTACATCCCCACAAATTATTATATCGAAATTTACTTTGCTCATGTTATTGAGTAACAATTCTAATTTATCTATAAATAAACCAAACTTTCCTGACTGAGAACGGTATACGCATACAATTATTAACTTGAACTGCTGTATTTTTACAGCAGAGAATTCAAAATCCTGTTCCGCAATTAGATAATCATAAGCTGGTAACTGTTCATGATCTAAATTATTTCTTAAGAAGATACAAGTACCACCATGGCTAATATTAGATCTAGAGTATTTACTAGCTAGTATAAACCCTGGGAATTGAATTAATTCGAGTTGTTCCTCTTTCAGCCAATGTTCTGAAATACATAGTGCTGAGATGTCTTTAAGTTCATTTTTAAGCATTAGATTTATGTAATTAATTGTATTATAGAGAGACTGAACATTCTGGTAGTAAATTTTAAATTTGTTACTTTTGTACGCTTGTGTTGGTGATTTATTTACATTATTATTATTAGTATCATAATTGTTATTATTATTGTTGCTAGACAAATCCGAAATACCATTGTTGCACTCAGTTAAATTTGACATCGATAGATCTGAATGCCAAACCTCACGTTTGGCTTCTTTTACAAGTTTCCCTGCTTCCACTCTAAAGATATTACTGTTGAACTATTCTTACCATTTGAATTTACAATTTTGAGGATTTCATCACAAAGATACTCTTTTCCTAACTTATTTAAGTGTAGGCCATGTCGAGTGTGGAACTTCCTGTCAAATTTACTCACATCTATAATTTGGACATTTGGAAAACTCTTACAAATTTTACGAATTTTTCCATTTATAGCTTCTATTTCTACATTTACACATGATTTGGGAATTAAATCGTCTCTCTGCGGAATGTTTACAATAATGACATTTGTGTTATGCATGGATGGCAATGTACACTTTAAATCTTTGATTACCTCTTAACTCTCGTTTCTATAGACGTCGTTTGCTCCAGCGATGATTACTGCATAGTCCTTTGAAGTGAGGGTCGTACACTCTCCTACCATCCCGTTCGTGACCGCTGCAATTTGAGCTCCTGGCTTTACTGTCGAAGTGACCTCCATTTCTCCACTTCTCTCCAATACGCTTGCTGCTACATCTCGCCCGTGACTATCCGCATCTTCCTGGATTTTCTCTTTACCACTTTCTTATTTTCTTCTTGAAGAAAGTCATCATTTTCTTCGACGAGCGCTCCAAGTGAATTTGAGACGGGAATTTCAGTTACATGTACTGGCCTAAGCTTATTCAGTCTTACACTACTAGCAACCACTGTCGACCAAGTTTCCTTGCTTTCCTCTCTGTTTCCTTTTAATTTATTCAACTATTCCATTAACTTAGCAATATCTTCGTTCAGTAGTTTTATAATTTCATCTTTTGAGGACACTTCGTCTCTCAGGTTATGACATTCGCATGACGGTACCGGTAGGCCTACATTACGACAATCGATTTCACTTTTCTCCTCACTCAATTTCACCTGAGACCTTGTGATTATTTTATTTGCATTTTTGACTTTTATTTTGCACGACGAGCATAAATCCGTAACGGTTACACTACCTGACGAGACACTAACACTGTTAACTGACGACATACTAGAGATCTAAGTTAGCCTAGATGCTAATACCAAATTACACTAAAATTATTTTAATTATTACTACCTAAATGAATTAATCTAATTACCTAACACCGTTCAGATTGTCCAGACTATCGCTGACAAGTTGGGTGTCACAGTTGTTGAGTCCGATATTGACGCCTGCCATCGGCTACCACAAAGCAGAGAAGGTCTTCCACCTCCTTTATCAGTCAATTTCTGCAGCCGGCTAAAAAAGAGGCTATTTTAACAGGCAAAAGGTCCAAACCCAACCTGAACTCAAGTGATGCTGGAATCAATGGAAGAGCTAGGCCTATCTACATAAACGAGCATTTGACGCCAGCTAATAAAGTACTCCACAAACAGGCAAGAGCCCTCCGTAAATTAGGTTTTAAATACGTCTGGACCCGGGATTTCAAAATATTCGTCCGTAAATCAGATAGTGACAAGGCTGTCAGGATCAGCTCACCGGAAGACATTGAAAGGCCAGTAAGAGACTCTTCCATCAACAAGGCTTAGTCATCCCATTCACAGAAATAATAATGCATCAAGACATGGACCTACTAGTTGATGTTGACTTACACACATCAATTGATGAGCGTAAATATGACTGTATCCACGACGACGTAGCAGACACTAAATATGAGGTTAGCCAAATCAAGTGTCTTTACCTAAATAGCAGAAGCATAAAAAATAAACTAGAAGATATCGAGATACTAATACATATTGTTGAAAATCTAGATGTCATAGTGGTAACCGAGACTTGGGTAAAAAGTAATGAAGCTAAATACTTCAACCCAAACAACTATTCTGTTGCTTTTGTACACAGAGGCAATCAGGACGGTGGAAGCGTGGGAGTTTATGTCCACAAAAAATGGAATATCAAAGTTCTTAACCTAGCTGAGAGTAACCATAGCTTGATCCAGTCAGAGCTTATAAGAAGTGATACTGTTCGTTTCAATAACCTGCATACTATTAATATAATTGCAGTATATAATCCTAACATAAATAATGCAACAAATTTCATGCAATCTCTAGAGCACATTCTCTCGAAAAATAATGCCAATCTTTGCTTATGCATTGGCGATACAAATATTAACCTACTAAACAAAAATAATGTAACCAAATCATACCTCAATCTACTATCAAGCTATGGTTTCACACAAGGCAATACTGGGTATCCAACACGAATATGTGAATCAACAAGTACACTCCTTGATCAGGTAGCCACTAATAACTGTAAATATGCCTATAGAATAAGCAATATAAATAGTGATATTAGTGATCATAATATTCTTGTAACTGAGATTTTCTGGTCAAATTACTATCCAGGCAAAAGCCCAATCTCGAACATGACATTTATAAAAAGGAAGCTTGTAGTTTAACGAGACCGTTAATCTCGCGATCATAAGCCACGGGACCTCCGTTTTACGTGGAATCCGAACCACAGGACATGGCATTTCACATCGAAAATCTCACTTGCATTGACCGGGAATCGAACCCGGTCCGCCTTGGTGAGAGGCATACAGCTTGACCACTGCGCCACCATGCCCCTAACATGACATTTATACACCCCACCAACAAGCAAAGGTCTAGATCAAAAAACGTAAATAAAAATTACCGATACGTGAACAAAAACATATTCTCCAATGATCTCAATCAAATAGACTGTTTAGATAATGTAAATGAAACTTACATCGCCATGAAACACAAAATCTTGACACAGACACCCAACAAAGAAAACACTGACTCACCTTTGAAGGAAATACACCAGAACCACAATAACCCATGGATAACAACAGAATTAATTCAGCTAATAAAACAAAGGGACCTACTACATGCTAAACTTAAAACTGACATTCACAGAAACAACAACCTCTTAAAGGAAGAGCACATAATATGTAGGAACAAAGTGACAGCTTTAAAACGGAAACTGAAATCCTCATACTATGAACATAAATTAACATTGAACGCCAATAGCATAAAAAATACTTGGAAAGTAATCAATGAAATGATCAACAACTGCACAACTGAAAACAAAGATAGTCCCAGTGAGATAATAATTGACAGTAAATCTTTCACAGGAAAAGAAAATATTTCCAATGCTCTAAACACTCACTTTAAAAACTTAGCACACAAGTTAGTCAAAAACATCCTCCCAGGGAAGAAAGTTAATGAAATTAATGTCAACACAGATTCCATATTTATGACCCCGACTAATGAGATGGAAATTCACAATATTATATTAAGCCTTAAAATGAAAAGTAGCCAAGACAAAGATGGTATGTCAGTAAAATTGTTAAAAAACTCCATTGACTTGCTAAGTAGCCCACTAACTACTTTAATAAAGTTATCGTTAGAGACTGCTTTGGTGCCTGATAATCTAAAAATAGCACGAGTCATACCAGTCTATAAAGGAGGTGACAAAAGCAATCCAGACAATTACAGACCAATTTCCATCCTCCCACCCATATCCAAGGTACTCAAAACAGTAGTAAAACAGAATTGTTAATTTTTTTAACAATAATGATTATTTCTACAAAGGGCGGTATGGATTCCGTGAAACCTCAAGTACAGAAATAGCCACAATTGATATAATCTCTAATTTGCAGGATGTCTTAGACAATAAGATGACAGCAAGTGGCCTTTTCATAGACCTGAGAAAGGCGTTTGATACTGTTGACCATGAAATTCTTTTAGGGAAACTTGATAAAGCAGGTATCCGAGGAGTAGCTTGAGCATGGTTTAAAAACTACCTATCTAATCGTAAGCAGTATGTTGAAATAAATGGCTACAGAAGTGAGGAAGTTAATATTACCCACGGTGTGCCCCAAGGATCAATACTGGGTCCTTCCCTCTTCTTAGTATATATTAATGACATAGCAACACTCAGTTTTCATGATAATATAACGTTGTTTGCAGATGACTTAAGCATCTTTTACAATGCGTACACCACCAACACGCTGATTACACAAATGCAGGAGGATATGAATACAATACTTGGCTGGACCCAGTCAAATAAATTAACAATAAATGAAGATAAAACAAATTATTTAATAATATCTAAGCGTAGAATAAAGTTAGACATCACTCAGAATATAATGCTGAATGGAAA
Organism: Meconema thalassinum; assembly: GCA_946902985.2. Taxonomy (NCBI): domain Eukaryota; kingdom Metazoa; phylum Arthropoda; class Insecta; order Orthoptera; family Tettigoniidae; genus Meconema; species Meconema thalassinum. The sequence goes on along the minus strand of OX336388.2, from coordinate 1,606,246,563 downwards.
TGCAGTTAAAAGGGTCTCATCTGTCAAATACTTAGGCCTAATAATAGATGAAAATATCTCCTGGCAAAAGCACATTGATGCATTAGTTAAAAAGATATTACCTGCTGCTGGGATGATAAAAAAAATTGAGCTACTATACCCCAAAATATCTACTCAGGAAAGTGTATTTTTCCTGAATCCATAGCCACTCACAATATTTGAATACAATTGGGATAAAATGTTGAAATTACCTAAAAAAGGAAATTGAGGTAACTCAGAATAGAGCCACAAGAAATATTTTAACACCAACCACCTTTATATTACGAGTAAAATTCAACCGGAAGCCCTAAATGCAGAAATCAAATCAAATGTCCTGATGTACCAAATCCTACACAAAGGTATCCACACAAATTTAAACTTCACAAAACAATCTGATTTACACGCTTACAAAACTAGACATGCAGATGACATATCACTTTTCCATATCAATTCCAAACAATATGGCATTAATAGCATTAAGTATAGTGACTTTGTAAAGTTCAATAGACTACCAGAAAATATAAAAATTGCACCTAGCCTACCAATTTTTAAAAGGAGGCTAAAACAGTTTATGTGGATAGATTATAAAATGTCAGTTTGAAGAAATTCCAAAATCTGAGAAGACACAAGAAGACTACATTGTGTACAAAAACTTATGAAAGCTACAAAATGTTGTATATATTTTTATGCTGAAAACTTTGTAAACTAAACATTGAATTGTAATTTGTCGCCAACATGATAAAACTGTACGATTCCTTTGTATGTGAGTCCTTAACTCGTTAAGGGATTAATAAAATGCATTATTATTATTATTACCCAGCAATAAAGAAGTATGTTTTTTTTTCGTGTGGTCTCCTCAGAGACCTAGTGCAGGTCTTTCTATTCGACGCCCGTGGGCGATCTGCGCGTCGGGATGAGAGATGGAATTGATTAAGGTGAATGAAATTGGAGAATGATGTGGAAGGAAGCGCCCGTGGCCTGTCAGAAGGTACCGTCCCAGCATTTGCCTGGTGTTGAAAATGGGGAAACCACGGAAAACCATTTCAAGGACGGCCGACGGTGGGGCTCGAACCCACGCGTCTACCGAGTCAGCAGAGAGCTTGGCCCCATGACCTAACACTGCGCTTTAGCCAGCGTAGCCACTACTGTCGGTAAGAAGTATGTGAAATACGTATATCTTCCAATCGGGTGAAATCTCGTAAAAGCACCACTGCTCTACTTGGTTCAAACAGTGATTGAATAAGTCACTGAATCTTTGGATACACGTTCCGACAACTTAGTTTAAGTTTATTAAATTATCAGTAAGAATTTCTAAATACTATCAATATTCCATATTTCACTTGACCTAAGGAAAGTAACTAGTTTTTACCTGTTTTAAGAACTGCACATTACGACGATGCATCACGAAAAAAGCGAACTATTGTTATACCCTGGGGTTCCTACAGGGTATAACCACCCTTTATCAACCCCCTTTTCTCCACCCTTCACCCCCATTTTACGCCTAAAGCATAAAGGAACCAACAGCAACACACCATCTAGTCATTACAGTCATACTCAAACCTGACAAACTAGTTCCTCATACATGTTATAAATAGCACAAGGAATGTGCCGACTTTGTACGCAACAACGAACATTCTAAGTAGCACAAGGAATGTGCTAGCTTTTTTACACACACCAACGACGCTTCCCATAAATACCCTCCACGCCAGGAAACGGGGTCTCTCTCCGTCTTTTGCTGCCGTACCACACAAAGGTGCCGTTCAACGTCAGACAGACCAGCAGATTGTTGAGTTACTTCGGGTTTTCCCACACAATTCCTTTCTAAAATCCATACCTCTAACTTGTAATCATTGCATCCATTACTGTACTCTGTAATCCGCCAAATTCAACTAGCGAGTCTTTATAAAGTCCTCGCTAAACAGCAATTAAATCTTTACATTCTTTTAGATTTTTTGTTGTATTTCTTGAATCCTCGTTTTGACGCCGGCTCTCAGCCGGGGAACCCTTGACTGCTTCACCACAGTGCCCAACCAAGGCGCAGCTATTGTCACCGTAACCTTGTACACAGCCTTCAACATTAACCTTAGCCTGCACTTTATGCCAGTAGCCTGTCTGCGCTCTCTTTTACCTAAGTTCTCTCTCACTCCTGCACAACACGTCACACTCGCGTCTTGCCCTGTAGACAATTACACCCATCTCTTTAGATGTAGCAACCCCCAACCGAGCTAACAACCCCCAGGGCAAAACACTATTAAGGAAAAAACCTCAAAGAAAATATTCCTCCCATTCTGGCCATAAAGTTGCCAACGGTTTCAGAGCAGTCAAATAATGATTTTCACGGAGCAAGAAAGAAAATAACCGAAACTTGGGGAGGGTAGGTAATGAAACGAAAATTGTTACTTGCCCCCTCCCCTATGGAAAAAAAATTCCTGTGGGCGTCCATGGTAGTGGTAGACCAAGGTTAGAATATGTTAAACAGATTGGCTAGGTTGAAGGGTGTGGTAGCTATGTAGAGATGAAACTATTGAAACTACTTGAGCTATGCATGGGTTTCTATTGAATCAGTTAAACACGGGATGAACGGATTAAAATACACGAACACATGTTGACTTAGATTGTATTGAACAAGAACACAGGATACAGAATACAGGCAAAAGGAAAAGAACATAAAGTCAAAGAATATACATTTGATAAAAGACAGACGATATTACATGCGAGCGAGATTAGAAAGTACGAGAAATATTCATTCTCTTCAACACTCTCCTTTAATCTAGCAATGCTGCATTATGCTGCACTTAGGACACACCAATGCCAGTAACACATTTCACATGACCATGAATTGGCAGACCTTTTGTCAATACATTAGCAATCATTTCAGCAGTAGGCATATAGGACAACTTTACTTTGCATTTCTTTAAGATGTCCCTAATGAAATGATAGCGCACATCTATGTTTTTTGTTCTCTAAGGAACAGAGCTTCTTTACATGCTAAAGTCAGCCTATGTATTCTGCTTCAGTGCTAGACAGTGCCACAACTGGCTGTTTCTTACTTTCCCAACTTATTGGACCTTCTGCATATTTAAATACATAACCACTCACAGATTTCCTGTCAGTTAAATTATTTCCAAAAGAAGCATCAACAAAACCCTTGACATCACATTCTGATTTTTATACATGATACCAACATCCACCGTACCCTTCAAATATCTGAACGCTCTCTGGATACATGTCCAATGTTCCTTACCATAGCAATTATTGAACTGACTCAAATAATTAGTTACATATTGTTGTGTATTCGAACTATCAGAAATGTATGTTTTAAAGAAATTTCATCCTCAACAGTTGGTAACACATATACACCACCAGAGACTCAGTTATCGAATACTGGAGTGGACTAGAGCCGGTATTGTGGCGTACTGATCTGTATTGTTCTGTATATATTGTTTGGCTTCCTCATAATAAATGATCAATCTTAGAACACACAAAAGTGGTGTCAGAAGTGGGATTGATAAATAACGTGTGCGGTGCCGAAGTTCAACTACACACCGTGAAACATGTGCGAAACGTGCTACCGAACGAAATTCAACTCCACGCAGGTTAGTGTATCAGTGAAGCATCTCCCTTCATCATGGCAGAAGGAATATCCACAGAACTTCTTCAGACTCTTTCTGGGATTATTGCTAGCGCTATCAGGGAATCCACCACGCGAGGCGGCTTCGGGAATGAGCCGATGTCACCGGGACGGCCTAGACCACCACAATTCTCAATGTCGGCATACCACGCCACCGATGGGACCACCATAGGGGACTATTTCCACATGGGCGCTCGGTCTGAGCAATGTACCGGAAAACGAACACGCGCAGCACGCACGTGTCTACATGGGCGCCGAACTTAACGAAGCTTTGAAGATTCTATTAAGTCCCGTCGACCCGGAAACTCTCTCATACAGCGAAATCCAGTCAAGATGGTCGAACCATTTCGACGCCAGCCGTAACAAATATGCAGAGAGCATGAAATTCCGGAACCTCATACAGAGAGCAGGGGAGACGATCGCCAGCTTCACTCTCAGATTAAGACAAGCAGCAACACACTGTGAGTACGGAGAATTTTAGACCCCATGCTAATTGAGCAACTGCTTAAAGGTTTGGAATCGAGGAACATGTGTGACGAAATTATTGCCAAGAAACCGGAGAGCTTCACTGCTGCGTACGAGATAGCCTGCGCACTCGAAGTCACCCGGAACACTGCTGACGAGGTTAAGAATTCGAATATAACCTCAAAATCCGATTCAACCAATCGGATAGGCTTCGAAAATCCACAGTCGCGGAGGGGTGGCAACCAATGGCAACGTGGGATATCGACCAATTGTCAAACAGAAATCCGACCAATCAAGGCCTCAACAAGGATTGCATTCAGCAAATCAGGGAACATCAAGTAACCAATCATTGTGCGCTGGGTGTGGTGGGGAACATTCACGCAGTCAGTGCAGGTTCCTCAACGCAGAATGCCAGACGTGTGGCAAGAAAGGTCACATTGCTAAAGTTTGTAGGTCCAAACCAAAGCAGCGGAATACAAATCACGTGACCGAAAGAGAACAACCAGCTGACAGCGTTGATGTCATACATCATTTCAACAAAGTTGAGGTCATCGGAACAATGCAGTCTCCAGGGAAGCAGTTGATATATGTCATCATATCATAGAGGGAACCACCGTCAAGATGGAACTAGACTCCGGCGCCCCCTGTTTAATGATGAGTAAACTGAGGTTAGGTATGATCAAACCAAATTGTATTTTACAGATGGTTGATCGTATTTTTGCAAGCTACTCTGGCCACCGTATTAACTGCATCGGGAAGACACCAGTCACCGCTACCATTGGCACCATCTCCAGGAACCTCGACCTCTACATCGTCGACGATGAATTCGAGACACTCCTTGGTCGAGAGTGGATCTCTGAGTTTGTGCGAGAGATCAATTTCGAGCAGCTTTTTGAAAAACCAGAACCGTTCCACCAACTCTCCGTCAAACAGTCTCTGTCCCTGGACCAGCCAAAGGAACTTGACGCCACCCTCAACCGCCACCATGATGTCTTCAGTGATACCCCCGGGAAGCTGTCAGGCCCACCTGTGAAGATGCACCTGAAGGATGGCGCCACCCTAATCTTCTCCCGAGCACGTGACATTCCTGTAGCCCTGCGAGATGCCTATGCCAAAGAAATTGACGCAAAAATCGCATCTGGTTTCTACAAGAGTGTCGACTACCCAGAGTGGGCGTCAACAACTCATGTCGTTGTGAAGAAGATCGGCAAGTTGAGAATCAAGGGAAACTACAAACCTACTCTCAACCCGTGGATCATCATTGATGAACACCCGATTCCGAAAGTGGATTACTTGTTCAACCAATTGCGTAGTGCCACCCTCTTCCGTCACCTGGACGTCACAGACGCATACACTCATCTCGAGGTCGATGATGAGTTTAGCCAGGCCCTCACGCTCAACACTCCAACCCATGGCCTGATCCGTCCAACTCGTGCTGTCTACGGAGCAGCCAACATCCCCACTATCTGGCAACGGCGAATGGACACGGTTTTGCAGAAACTCCCAAATGTTGTGAGTTTCTTTGACGACACCATTGTTTTTGCCGATAGTTTTGGCAATCTGATGGAGGCCCTCACAGTGGTACTAGAGCGCTTTCGCCAACACGGTCTCAAGCTCAACCGAGCAAAATGCAGCTTTGCAGAACCTGTCCTGGAAGCTCTTGGCCACAAGATCGATGCTAAAGGCATTCATAAGTCTGATGCGCACATCCAAGCCGTACGGGACGCGCCGACACCAACGACTCCAGAGGAACTCCAGCTGTTTTTGGGTAAAGCGACATACTACAGTGCCTTCATCCATAACCTGTCAACGAGAGATCGGCCACTCAGAGACATGCTGTTGAAGGATCCTCTCATATGGACACCAGACGGCGACAGGGCCTACCAGGACATCAAGGACGCTCTAACCTCACCGCAGGTCCTTATGCAGTACGATCCAACACTACCACTTTTGCTGGCAACGGACGCCAGCAAAACCGGTTTCGGCGCAGTGCTGCCTCACCGGCTCAGCAACGGACTAGAACGGCCTATCGCATATGCTAGTCGGACAATGTCATGTACGGAGCAAAGGTACGCCCAGTTCGAGAAGGAAGCGCTCGCCATCGTTTGGGCAGTACAAGAGTTTTTCAACTATCTGTACGCTCGACACTTCACGCTAATCACGGATCACAAGCCCCTGACGCAGATCCTTCATCCAGAGAAGTCGCTACCAGTCCTGTGCATTAATCGCAAGGCCAATTATGCCGACTACCTCGCACACTTTAACTACACTGTGGTTTTTAAAACATCGAAGCAAAACGCCAACGCTGACTACTACTCTAGTGCACCGTTACCATCGACCGTCAACAAGATCCAAAACTCAATCTCGCAACAGAGGGAGGAAACAGAGGATTACGACGACTTTGATTTTTTACAGTTCACCAGGCGCAGCAGTTACCAGTCAAATCCGAAGCCATTGCACGAGAGACGAGGAAGGACCCTGATCTCGGTAGAATTGTCAAACTTCTGGAAGGAGGCTAAGATCTCACCCGCCACGACTTCAAGGCACCCGAGGTAAAATACACGCTCGCCGCCAACTGCTTGATGTTCGAGCTCAGAGTAGTGGTTTCACCTGCACTGCGAGATGCTATCCTCAACGACCTCCATGCAGCTCACCTGGGGATCGTCAAAATGAAGGGAATGGCACGTTCCTTTGTGTTTTGGTCAGGCATCGACTCCAACATCGAGAAGCTCGCAAAGTCCTGCACCACATGCGCAACCCATGCGCACGCTCCACCCAAGTTCCGCGAGCATCACTGGGAGTAACCGAAGGCACCGTGGGAACGCATTCACATCGACTACGCGGGCCCAGTAGCTGACAGCATGCTTCTGATTGTTGTAGACGTCTACAGCAAGTGGCTCGAGGTCAAGACAACAACCACCACGACAGCTGCAGCAACAATCTCCCTGACGGATGACCTGCTCACAGCGCACGGCACCCCAGTCACCGTCGTTTCAGACAATGGCAGGCAGTTAATCTCAGAAGAATTCAAGGCCTTCCTGCAGAACAGTGGTGTGAAGTACCACAAGCTTACAGCACCATACCATCCATCAACTAATGGCCAAGCAGAAATGTATGTCCAAACGGTGAAGGATGCCCTCTACGCGATGAAAACAACCAAAGGAACTCTGCAGACAAACCTGAACGAGTTCCTTGGCCAATTTAGAAGAGCGCCGCACTCTACCACCGGACAATCTCCATCTCAACTATTCCTGGGACGAGAACTTCGGACACGTCTCAACCTGGCGAGACCCGAAGACGTTCGCACTAGAGTCTGCGAGAAACAGAAAGCAGAAATGGACTCTACATTCCGCACCTTCGAAGCGGGTCAGCCAGTCTACTTCCTCTTTGGCAACCCGTACCTAGACAAGTGGCTCCCCGGTACCATCGCAGCCTGCATTGGAGATCTTCACTATGATATCAACTACCGGGAGAAACGAATTAAGCGCCACATCGACCAAATTAGGCCATTTCCAGGAATACGGCCAAACACAGAGAACCGGGAACCGACCAGCGATGAACCTACCGAAATTCCACCTAGGCCACGACGTGTTCGGTTCTTCCCAGCACCAGCTACCGCAGTTCCAGCCGAGAGGATGCCACAAGTGATCCGTGGAAACCGAACACCAACACCAGCTACTCCGGTTATACCGCGCATGTCTACACGCAAACGCTGCCCACCATTAAGATGTTCACCATAGACATAACAAGTTCAATTTAAAAGAGGGAGGGAATGTTGTGTATTCGAACCCTCAGAAATGTATGTTTTAAAGAAATTTCATCCTCAACAGTTGGTAACACATATACACCACCATAGACTCCGTTATCGAATACTGGAGTGGACTAGAGCCGTTATTGTGGCGCACTGATCTGTATTGTTCTGTATATATTGTTTGGCTTCCTCATAATAAATGGTCAATCTTAGAAAACACAAAACATATGCAATATCTACCCTGGTACAAATGGAAAGGTATAACAAAGCACCAATAGCCTGTTGATAGGGATAGGATTTGTCTCAGGATGTGGATTTCTCCACCAACAAAACTGTTTCCATTGGAGTTTTCACATGAGTACAATCTGACATGTTAAACCTATCGAACACATCTAACAGATAACACGTCTGATCCAATCTAATACAATCTTTGCTTATTTGAACTCTCATCCCCAGACATTCAGAGACTTGTCCCAAATCTTTGATCTTAAAATGAGAATGCAACACAGACTTCAGTTTCTCCACTTGGACATGATTATTGAAAAATACAAAACAATCATCAACATAGAGGGCAATAACAACAAAAGATGATGAATCTATACAGTAATATACACATGGTTCATACAGAGATTTCTTATAACTGATTTCAGTAAGAATTTCATGAACCCTGTCATACCAAGTGCGAGATGCTTGCTTCAAGCCATAAACAGATTTTCGAAGCTTACAAACTTTAGAACTGTCACACTCATAGCCTTCTGGGAGGTACATATAAATATCATTTTTAAGAACGCCATTCGAAATAGCCGTTGAAACATCAAGGTGATGAACTTCCAGACCATATTTACAGCAAGAGCAAAAAATAATCTCAATGTACTATACCGCACTACAGGTGCAAAAGTTTCCAGATAATCAACTGCGTACCGTTGAGAACAACCTTTAGCCACTAAGCGTGCTTTAAATTTAGACACATTACCTTCAGTATTACGTTTCACTTTAAACACCCATTTGCATCTTACAATATTTGTTCCATCACGTTTCTCAACTAATGTCCATACATAATTATCATGAAATGACTTGAGTTCTTCCTCCATCGCCTTTTTCCATTGCATGCCATCCTTACCGTTAAGTGCTTCAGACACAGTGGTTGGTTCCACATAACCACCACTTTCAGCAAAATAGACCTCATGATCAGGAAATTGTTTTGGGCGTCTCTCCCTTAAAAGGTACCTCCTACCTGCATATTCTGGAACACCAAACTGGTCAATCTCATCATTTTCATCATCATGAATTACAACAATGTCTTCATTAACCTGAGCAATACCTGGAACATCAATGTTGTCACTAACCTGACCAGCAACTGAAACTTCATTGATTGGCAGGTTATTATCCTGTCCAATTCTGGTTTCATCATCATTTACAATGTCATGCTACGGACAATACATTACATCGCTCATTTCAACATTTTTCTCAGCACATCTGGTGAATTTATGTTCTACACATTTAACACTGTGCTCTACAAATATATCTTTAGGTTTACTGGGATCAAACAGACGGTAACCTTTCTTTTTCCCATCATACCCAATTTGCCAGTACGCACCTGTTTTGTAACATGAGCATAAGCATCGCAACCGAATATTTTCATATTCTCATGACTTACAGCTTTACCAGTCCACAATTCCGCTGGTATATCATTATCAACTTTACTATGAGGACTCCTGTTCAAAATATACACTGCCGTATTGGCTGCTTCTGCCCACGGTTTTTCAGAACATCCTGCTGTAAACAACATGCAGCTAACCCTTTCCATAATTGTACGATTGTGACGTCCTAACATGTTTCTGTTGCACAATCCCTTTTTACCATTGTCAGATCTAAAAATCTTTGGTGTCTTACCTTTCTGAGTTTCACAATATGCAACAAAATCCTTGACTTTCTCCTTGGTTTCAGATTTTTGTTTCAAAAAATTAACAAAAATCTTCCTGGAAAATCGTCAATTATTGTCACCATGTAGGATTTCACACCCTTCCAGGTCTCAGGGAGCGGCCCACACAGATCAGAGTGCACCAAGTCCAAAAAACTTTCACTCCTGGAGTGACTTACCTGTGGAAATGACTGCCTTTGCTGCTTCCCGAGAACACATGGTTCACACAATTCCTTTGGTATTTCCTTAAATTTAACAACATCAGACATTTGACCTAAGACCTGCAACTTCTGTTGCCCAACGTAGCCCAACCGCTGATGCCACAAATTGTAATCAGAAACATCACCAACGATGGCAGACATATATTGGTTAACATTCAGATAATATAGACCATTCAAAACTGAACCAATAGCTAGCACGCTACCATTCACTGAGCAATTCTCTGAATCGAAGATTTCACATCCATTTTTCTTAAACACAAAAACAGCACCTCTTGTAATCATCTGACTTACCAACAGCAAGTTAACACTCAGTCCTGAAACATGCATCACGTCTGACAGATTATTAATACTGTCGCTTACATTCAGTGCAATGTCACCAACTCCTTGTACAGACAACTTACCATTATTACCTATTACAATGTTTATATCAGGATCATCATTGCATTTATAATTTGACATAAGTTTAACATTAGTAGACATGTGAGCACTACTACCAGAATCAATGACGAAACAATTCTTTGGTACGCGAGCAATTAAAGCACAAAACAGACTTTTATTGGATTTTGGACACTTCGGTTCACTTTGAACTTTTGTCTTCTGTGGACAAGTGTCTCTTCCGTGACCCTTTTCACCACAAATCCAACACTTCCAACGACTTTTGTCAACCGCTTTTTCACTAGAGCTCTTTGGTTTCTTGACATACCTGACTTCCTTCTTGGTGTTGCTGTACAGGGCTGCCCCATCAGCTGACTTCTCACCATGACTTCGGCGAAACCTTTCGTCCAACAAGATAGACTTGATGCGGTCCAACTGTAGTTCCTCCGATGTTGAGGTTACGGTCATAACTAAGTTATCGTATTCATCAGGAAGACCTCGAAGTATCATAGCAGCAACAAACTAATCAGTGGAAGGCTCATCAACAGCTGCTATCTTCTGTGTAACTGACATAACCTCACCAATATACTTGTCCATGGAATCGAAATCTGATAACTTGAGCGAGCACATATTTCGCATCAGCATGATATACCTCCACATTCATTTATCTTCAAAAGCCTTTTCAAGGGCATGCCAGGCATCCTTCGCTTTTGCACAGTCTCGAACATGGGGATAATTGTGAACAGCCACCATGAGACATATATCCGCCAGCGCTCTCTCGTCACGCCGATCATGTCCCTCCGACACATCTGTGCCTCGGACACTGGCCCACAATCCATGCTTTTTGAGATAATTTGACATCCCAAAAGACGAGTTCGAATAATCCTCCTGACCACTCAATTTCGGAAACCCTTAAGCACAAGGACTCGAAGCATGTTCACTCATTTTGCCTTCTCACTTTAAAGTTCGCTGAAGAAAATGATCACAGAACACCATCTGGGCCCATAACCTATTGAAACTACTTGAGCTATGCATGGGTTTCTATTGTATCAGTTAAACACGGGATGAACGGATTAAAATACACGAACACATGTTGACTTAGATTGTATTGAATAAGAACACAGGATACAGAATACAGACAAAAGGAAAATAACATAAAGTCAAATAATATACATTTGACAAAAGACAAACGATATTTATATGCGAGCGAGATTAGAAAGTACGAGAAATATTCGTTCTCTTCAACAGAAACGATTAGCTCAGGACAGGCATGCATGGACAGCTGCATCAAACCAGTCAAAAGACTGAAGACTCATACAACAACAACAACAACAACAACAACAACGGTCGAGATGAAGTGTGTGAAGTAATTTACACTTAAAGAGATTATAAGACTGCTGGTTTATCAACCGTCTGAAAAATCACTGTCCGATAAATAGGATGAACTGACATAATTTTTAGTTTCCAACAAGTGGGTCAACAATGGGGCCGTCATTAGTTAACTCATCCTTTTCCCACCAATCTCTATTTTATTGGTGTGTCCGATGCATTTTGTTCCATTTTGTTACTGAAAATGAAAGAGTTCTTCATGACATTCCGGGAAAATCAGTCATGGCCTCAATAAGTTTCTAATGGATATTTTTTATTGTAGGGAACCTCTTTTAAAGATAGAAGTCTTGTATACCTCTCCTAAGTCGTCAAGCTTTATCTTTGGGCGTCCGGTCTTCATACACCTCTTTTGCTCGATTCATACACCGCAATCTGTTAATTTTCTTCCATTGAAGCGGCACATCTCTCTACCATCTCTATCGACCTTCCAATATATATGGACACTTTCTGGTTTTGATTTTTATTTGATTTATTTTCATAAATACTGTTGTGGAGTTTACATGTATATATCGCTAAAGAGGGTTGAATATTTTGAATTTTAACAGTTTAACATTTTACTATAATTAGAATTTATTAAGAATAATCAATATTACATCCAGCAATACAAGAAAAATATATGGACACATAGCTTTTCAAGTATTAGGACATACCCGTACATTGTTCAAGCAATCGCGTGTGCTATATAGACATTGTCCTTGTCACTAAAGCACTATATAATTCACTTGTTTTCTTGATCACTGGAGTCCCGTTATATTAAATATGTACAATCTTCATCATATCGTAACTTTAGTCTATTTAAAGTAAACGTATTATTCTAATAAGGTACATTCTTAGATCTATGTGATGAATATCAAATTCAGCCGAGTAAGGGAAGAATACATGTAAGCTATACCACGTAAGGCAAGGCCTTGTGGGTGGCATATTAGGTCCACTTACCTAATTATAACGTTAAGTGCTCATGTTAAGAAATATATTATATACACTGTATATATTAAAATAAGCGTTGTGAAATAGCTAGGTAGCAATGGTAATGCTAATTTATAGATTAACCTACATTAGTACGGTATATCTTTAGTGATATTTTCATTCTCTCGAACAAATATCTTTGCGGTACGTATAAACTTTGTAGATTGATGTAACTGCTCTTTTATGGCTTTAGGAAGGATATTGTAAAATTTAGGAATAAATTATTGAAATTACGCTTTGCAATAGTTAGATTTGGTTTGAAGAAGGCAGACAAATTTTCTGTTCTACCTCTTGTTTGGTAGGTGTGGCTCATATTTATAACTGCATTTTTATTTATATATATACCGTATATTTATAGACTTCCGTCATGTAAAGTTGTCCTATATTCATGACGTTTGCATCCGCCTACAATTCATTAGTAGGATATAACCTTTCATTTTATACATGATACGCAACACCAAGTTTTGCATTACTTGATCTTTTCTTACAATAGTTTGATAAGCTCCTCCCCATGCAATTATTCCATACGTGAGAGTAGACTGAATAAGTGCAAAGTAAGTTAGATATCTCTCAGTAGTTTAATATTCACAATGTGTTTCAGACAATGAAATACATAAACTGTCCTCCTTATTTTCTTTGTGATGAAATTAATGTGCGATCTCCACTTCATGTATTCATCAAAATAAATGGCTAGGTATTTTATATTTTGAGTGCGGTTGATTTTTATGCAGTTGCAGCTTGCATTACATTTTTCCCGATGTACTGTAAGCTCGTTGAAACAGTTTTGATTGTTTTTAGTGTGAAAATAATAAATTTTGATTTATTGACATTCAGAAACAATTCATTATTCATTATTATCCAACCATAATTGAATCCCTTTTAAAGCTTCGGTTGCTTCTAGCCTGACTATTTCCTATGTATTCCCTTCAACAAATATAGTGGTGTCATCTGCAAAAGTGATAATTGAACTTTTCTTTAGATTACCGGTATTTATTTTTTTACTTTTCTATGTCATTAATGTATATAATAAAAATAGTGTCCCTAAGACTGTTCCTTGTGGTATTTCCCTTTCTAGTTGCGTCGGTGTACTCAATGTGTCATTTAATTTTACATACCGTATTGGATTCTGTCAGCAAGGTAACTTCCGATGAGATTAAGAGCTGTGCGTCGAAATCACCAACACAAGCTTGCAAAAGTAACAAATTTAAAATTTACCACAGGAATGTTCAGTCTCTCTATAATAAAATTGATTACATAGAGCACATTCTTTCGAAAAAAAAATGCCAAGTTTTGCTTATGCATTGGTGATACAAATATTAACTTACTAAACAAAAATAATGTAACCAAATCATACCTCAATCTACTATCAAGCTATGGTTTCACATAAAGCAATACTCGGTATCCAACAAGAATATGTGAATCAACAAGTACACTCCTTGATCAGGTAGCCACTAATAACTGTAAATATACCTATAGGATAAGCAATATAAATAGTGATATTAGTGATCATAATATTCTTGTAACTGAGATTTTCTGGTCAAATTACTATCCAGGCAAAAGCCCAATCTCGAACATGTTGACATTTAAATACCCCCACAACAAGCAAAGGTCTAGTTCAAAAAACGTAAATATAAATTACCGGTACATGAACAAAAACATATTCTCCAATGATCTCAATCAAATGGGCTGTTTAGATGATGTAAATGAAACTTACATCGCCATGAAACACAAAATCTTGACACAGACACCCAACAAAGAGAACACTGACACACCTTTGAATGAAATACACCAGAACCACAATAACCCATGGATAACAACAGAATTAATTCAGCTAATAAAACGAAGGGACCTACTACATGCTAAACTTAAAACTAACATTCACAGAAACAACAACCTATTAAAGGAAGAGCTCATAATATGTAGGAACAAAGTGACAGCTTTAAAACGGAAACTGAAATCCTCATACTATGAACATAAATTAACATTGAACGCCAATAGCATAAAAGATACTTGGAAAGTAATCAATGAAATGATCTACAACTGCACAACTGAAAACAAAGATGGTCCCAGTGAGATAATAATTGACGGTAAATCTTTCACAGGAAAAGAAAATACTTGCATTGCTCTAAACATTCACTTTATAAACATAGCACACAAGTTAGCCAAAAACATCCTCCCAGGGAAGAAAGTTAATGAAATTAATGTCAACACAGATTCCATATTTATGACCCCGACTAATGAGATGGAAATTCGCAATATTATATTAAGCCTTAAAATGAAAAGTAGCCAAGACAAAGATGGTATGTCATTAAAATTGTTAAAAAACTCCATTGACATGCTAAGTAGCCCACTCACTACTTTAAGTAATTTATCGTTAGAGACTGGCCTGGTACCTGATGATCTAAAAATAGCACGAGTCATACCAGTCTATAAAGGAGCTGACAAAAGCAATCCAGACAATTACAGACCCATTTCCATCCTCCCACCCATATCCAAGGTACTCGAAACAGTAGTAAAACAGAATTGTTAATTTTTTAAATAAAAATGATTACTTCTACAAAGGGCAATATGGATTCCGAGAAACCTCAAGCACAGAAATAGCCACAATTGATATAATCTCTAACTTGCAGGATGTCATAGACAATAAGATGACAGCGAGTGGCCTTTTCATAGACCTGAAAAAGGCGTTTGATACTGTTGACCATGAAATTCTTTTAGGGAAACTTGATAACGCAGGTATCCGAGGAGTAGCTTGGACATGGTTTAAAAATTACCTGTCTAATCGTAAGCAGTATGTTGAAATAAATGGTTACAGAAGTGAGGAGGTAAATATTACCCATGGTGTGCCCCAAGGATCAATACTGGGTCCTTCCCTCTTCTTAGTATATATTGATGACATAGCAACACTCAGTTTCCATGGTAATATAACGTTGTTTGCAGATGACTTAAGCATCTTTTACAATGCGTACACCACCAACACGCTGATTACACACATGCAGGAGGACATGAATACAATACTTGGTTGGACCCAGTCAAATAAATTAACAATAAATGAAGGTAAAACAAATTATTTAATAATATCTAAGCGTAGAATAAAGTTAGACATCACTCAGAATATAATGCTGAATGGAAAGACAGTTAAAAGGGTCTCATCTGTCAAATACCTAGGCCTGATAATAGATGAAAATCTCTCCTGGCAAAAGCACATTGATGCATTAGTTAAAAAAATATCACCTGCTGCTGGGATGATAAAAAAATTGAGCTACTATATCCCAAAATATCTACTCAGGAAGGTGTATTTTTCCTTAATCCATAGCCACTTACAATATTTGAATACAATTTGGATAAAATGCTCAAATTACCTCAAAAAGGAAATTGAGGTAATTCAGAATAGAGCCATAATAAATATTTATAACTACCCTTTTTTTAACACCAACCAAACATTTTTATATTACGAGTAAAATTCAACCAGTATCTCTAAATGCAGAAATCAAATCAAATGTCCTGATGTACCAAATCCTACACAAAGGTATCCTAACAAATTTAAACTTCACTAAACAATCTGATTTACACGCTTACAAAACTAGACATGCAGATGACATATCACTTTTCCATATCAATTCCAAACAACATGGCAGTAGTAGCATTAAGTATAGTGCCTTTGTAAAGTTCAATAGACTACCAGAAAATATAAAAATTTCACCTAAAATTTCTTTAAAAGGAGGCTAAAACAGTTTATGTAAATGATTATAAAATGTCCGTTTGAAGAAATTCCAAAATCTGAGAAGACAAAAGAAGACTACATTGTGTAGAAAAACTTATGAAAGCTACAAAATGTTGTATATATTTTCATACTGAAAACTTTGTAAAATAAACATTGAATTGCAATTTGTCGCCAACAAGATAAAACTGTACGATTCCTTTGTATATGAGTCCTTGACTCGTTAAGGGATTAATAAAATGCATTATTATTATAAATCTAATGGTTAGAAATGAACTTACATACATGTCAGCGCTATGTATTTCAGAACATTGGCTGAAAGAGGAACAGCTCGAATTAATTCAATTCCCAGGGTTTATACTAGCTAGTAAATACTCTAGTGCCCAGATCATGAACAGTTAACAGCTTATGATTATCTAATTATGGAACAGGATTTTGAATTCTCTGCCGTAAAAATACAGCAGCTTAAGTTAATAATTGTATGCGTATACCGTTCTCCGTCAGGAAAGTTTAGTTTATTTATCAATAAATTAGAATTGTTACTCAATAACATGCCCAACGTAAATTTCGATATAATAATTTGTGGGGATGTAAATGTGGATTTCTTAAAATGTGATAGAAATTGTGAATTATTAACACAGTTACTAATTTCCTATGGACTGAAACCTGCAGTAAATACCCTCAACAAGAATAACAACATTTAGTAAAACCACTCCTGATCAATTTTTTATAAATACAGATAAATATCACCATTCAATAGAAGTCTATTGTCCGGGTTTTAGTGACCATCATGGACAAATACTGAGTTTTGAAGTACCCGAAACAATCAATAATAATGATAATGGAATACAATCAAAGTGCAGATCATTCACTGAAACAAATGTTACATATTTCAACGACTTTTTAAATAAGGAAACATGGTCAGAAATTTATAAACTAGAAAATGTAAATGACAAATTGAATGCATTTAACAGTACCCTAAAATACTATTTTGAAACAGCATTCCCCTTTAAACAAAGAACTATTCAAAATAACAAAACTAGCAATTGGATAACAACAGGGATTAGAAATTCATGTCAAAGAAAGAAATTTCTACACAAATTATATAAACAATACCACACAACACCTGAATTCAATTTATACTACAAAAAATATAATAGCATATTAAATAAGGTAATAAGACTAGCAATGAAAATGCATAATGATAATTTTATTTCCCAATCATCTAATAAAAACAGGGCTATGTGGTCCGTGATAAAGAAAGAAACTGGAAAATCTGCTAAAATACAAAGGAACATTACACTGACCAGAAATAATAAAGTGATTAATAATCCAGATGAAATAGCAAACACTTTTAATGACTATTTTCTGGAAATTCCACAAAAATTATTAAATAAATCACAGGTAAATACACGAAATTCTAATAATAAAATAAATAAATAAATAAATGCATTGATTTTTATTAAATCATGTCACAAGTGAAGAGGTAAGAATAGTTATAAAAGAGCTAAAAATAAATTTTGTGCTGGTATTGATGGCATCCCTGATGCAATTTTAAAGAAATGTGCAGAAAATATAATAAATCCACTTACGCACTTAATAAACAGTTCAATTCTCTCAGGAACGTCCTCATTTGAGTACGTAATTCAATTGCATATATGAGGACGAAGCGTCCTGCTGGCAAGACCGTTCATTTTCCATTATAAAGAGGGAAATATAACGAATCAGGGCATGCAAGTTTGTAGTTGGTAGCTCTGACCGTTCAGTAATGGCCACCATTATACGTAAGGGTGACCGTGTTTAGGTTTTTGCTACCTCTTTCGATGCTCCAAACAGCGGAAATGCATAGAGTCGCTCGTTATTTGCTAGTGGCATCATAGAATGTTTTCTAGTATATTTTGTATTATGGAGACTAACGCCTTTTTAGCATACAACATGCACAGACCTGCCAATGAAAAGACGTCTCACCCAGACTTCACTACAGCAATCGTCTTGCAGTTGATAAAAAAATACATTTGGCGTTCCACCAGAAACAAGACCAGTAGAAGCTTTGTTGGCCAATGAAGTGAATTTACCTGTAGGGGTAACCTCACACGTCCTTGTGAATCTTTCTAAGGAAGACCAGCGTCAGCGTGTTCAGAGAAAATGTCTGGTTTGCTCGCGAGTGCATAGAAAGTAAATGAAAGCAAGCTACTTTTGCATGAAATGCGGGCCTACAGCTCTTATGTGTAGCCCACAAACTAGCAGAGATTGTTTCGAATACCACATAAGAAGCTGTATACCCTTACGTTGTACCCTTACGTAGATGTGTACTGAAATGACTACAGTCGAAAAGCAAGAAATCGAACATTTTTTCATTTATATATTTTATATATTAATTTTAGATATTTTAGATAGACTATTACTTCTTTGAAATGGCTGAAGTTGTAGGGAAATAAATCCCATTTTTATACATTTTATATAGCCTATTTTAGATCTTAAAATTTTTACAACTTTTTTATACTTCTTACACTTCTCATTTATATAGTCTCTGTACTGTAAGAAACAGGTTTATACTTTATACATTTTATAGTCAATAAGTGATTACGAGACAGTTATTGTATTAGTCAATATGAGTCATTTTATACTGTATTAGAATATTTACAGGCATTTATAGTTTGCCCAGTACCAGATCTGCAGTATTATTACGCTATGATAACCCAAAGTACTGCCGGAAGGGCGCGTCCTGCTAGAAGGCCAGTTCGAACATTTGCCAATAAGGGCCCAAATTCCTGCTGGAAGGACGCGCCGCTGTGCACGAAAGTACTTCCGGAAGGTCCTTCTAGCAGGATGAGTGACTGTACGCTCTATCATTAAAAGTAATTCCAGTGCACAAAAACGGTTCAAAATATGAAATAGATAACTATCGTCCTCTTACATTACCAACTGGTATTGCAAAAATTGTGGAAAAATCATGTATAAGAGACTGATAAGTTTTATAGAAAAAAATAAAAAACTATCAAACTCACAACATGGATTCAGAACGGAAAAATCTACACAGACAGCAATTTATGAATGTAGTAATAGTATACTGAAATTAATTGACAATAAGAACATGTAACTGGCCTATTCTTGGATTTATCGAAAGCATTTGATTTTGTTGACCATAAAATCCTCCTTACAAAACTAAATCAATATGGTATTAGAGGTCTAGCTAATAAATGGATAGAGTCTTACTTAACATGGCGTAAACAAATTGTAAGCTTGAGACACAAGGATGATGGAACCAAATTACTTAATGAAACATTGTCCAATGAGGGAATTATTAAATTTGGAGTACCCCAGGGATCGGTTCATTCACATAAGGAAATTTTGTTTGCGGACGATACAACACTCGTAATGAAAGGTGAAACTAAACAGGTCTTACAGCAGTCTGCTGACTCCGTTACAGAAGAGTTAACCAAATGGTCACAATATAATCACCTCATAATAAACTATAAAAAACAGTATGTCTATATTTCCACACTATACAGAATAGGAATCCTGCGAAGCCCAATATAACATTAAATGGTCATCAAATAGAAAATAAATCAGACACAAAGTTTTTAGGACTATGGATACAACATGACTTGAAATGGAATAAATATATACAATATCTGAATACTAAACTGAACTCGATGTGCTTTGCGTTACGTATTTTGAAAACCTGCACTAGCATGCACACATTAAGAAATACTTATTTTGCTTATTTTCATTCATACTTAAGATATGGGGTCATATTTTGGGGTATGTCGCCAGATGTACTAAGCACGTTTAGGATACAAAAGAGGGCGATTAGAATTATGGCAAATGTAAACACTAGAGAATCATGTAGACCTTGTTTAAAGATTTAAACTTTCTCCCACTGCCCTGAATATATATCTTTGAAAGTATTATGTGTTTTAATTTTAATGAATAAAGATTTTTTTCTTAAAACAAACAATGAGTTCCATAGGCATAACACAAGACAAAATCAAAACATTCATATTTCAAACACACACACAAGCATATATCAAAAAGGAACTTTTCACACAGGAGTTAAAGTATTCAATAAACTACCCCAGTATATAAAACTTGCCCCAAAAATAAAAACCTTTGATAGAATGTTGAATGCGTATCTGCAGTGCCATTGTTTTTACTCTGTGGTTGAATATCTTAGCGTATTGGCAACTCCAGCTATCTGATATGACATCTAGCGGTAAAAATGAGAAACTTACCAAGTAGGGTACATTTTTCACGTGGTGACTGTTTGTATATGGTTTCTTGTATTGGTAAACAGATCGTGGTAAATTGTTCGTGTCTTTATACATAAGTAATAAGTTTTACTCGTTGATAGAGTGAAAAATGAGTAAAAGCAAAGTGTATTGCTCAGTTTACGGCTGTAAGTCGATGTATAAGAGGGCTGCGGATATACCTTTTCATCACTTTCCAAAAGATGCAAATAGCAATAGCCGAAATGTGATGATACCTAATACCTAATAATAATACCTTTCCACCCCGGGAAGGATCTAACACTTGTCGAGGTAGACAGACAGAAGACCTGCGACGTAAAGCCAGCGAAGGTTATTCAGTTTAAAAACAGCTGTTACGATGGGCGCGCTGGTAAGATTGAAGTTACTTGAATAATTAATTAAATAATTAATTATTGGCTGCTTGGTAGGGAGAAGGGATGAGTTTAACTTGTATTAAAACTCGTGGGGCGACAGGAATTGATTGATTTGGATGGTTAAAAGGTGGGTTTGGTGTTGAATATTTGAATGGTAGCGGAATCACTCATTCTACAATGCCCACGGGGAGGCAAATTAGGCCTATATGACTGATAGTGGAATAGCTCGAATATCGAAGAACTTAGCGATTACGAGGTGTAGACTTGGCGGAAAGGCTGGCGGATCATCAGTTTGACATTAATTCACGATATAAGTCGGAGCTTGGAACAGTGGCGTCTGGTTTGCGTGGATGCTAGTCTCGGAATGATAAAAGTAGCACAGCTTCGGTGTGTTATTTATTTGTTTATGTACCGTATTTCTCTATTTGAATGTACTCGGCGTTGACTCAGGATCGACATTTACATTATATTGCGCATAATAATACCGAAATAATGTCCGAAGTGTAACCCTGTGTAAATTTGAATCAGCTGATCTACACCAACCATAAAAACTGATGCTTGATAATATGCAAATGACACCAAAGAACCCAGTGGAACACACAAATTAGATCACGTGTATCGCACAGTTATACATATATACAATTAAAAATAACACTGTCATTACTTTAGAGACCACATTTACTGATTATAACCGAAAAATAAAAAGTGTTCCATATCAAACGCGTGTTATTGAGTATTTTAAACCCTACTTATCCAGACCGACCGCAGCGCCCCAAGTGTTAGTTTGAGTTGCCAATAAGAGCGATGAAATCTATAATTATATTTTATTTTTCTATTTTAATTGTAATACCTAGCTGTAAGTTGTTGTATTTATAGAATTAAGTTTTCATATTATGATAATGTTAAACCAGCTCATCGAAAAACTGCAAGAATTCAATCTTAAAGCCTATATTGCATTTATAGACTATAACAAAGCCTTTGACTCCGTGGAACACACATATGTTCTAGAGGCCCTAGAGAACCAAAACATACAGAAAAGGTATATCAGACTTCTAGCAAAAATCTACGAGAGTAGCCAGGCAAAAATACGGACAGAAATGGAGGGAAAACACTTCGAGCTAGAGAGAGGAGTGAAACAAGGAGACCCCCTCTCACCAAAACTATTCACTTGCCTGCTAGAAAACCAATTCCGGAAAATGAAATGGAAAACAAGACACGGCATCAACATAGATGGACAAAACCTGACACACTTACGGTTTGCAGACGACATCATACTCATGGCAAAATCTGCATCAGACTTAGAACAAATGGTATCAGAATTAAACAAGGTCAGCAAAGAAGCTGGCCTAACCATGAACACGAGTAAAACGAAACTGATGACAAATGCGACAGAAAACCCAGTAAACATTGACGGTGAAACATTAGAGTATGTCCAGGACTATACATACCTAGGTCAAAATATTTCATTCCATAACAATACGGAGAAAGAAATCAAAAGAAGAATTGGGCAAGCATGGAAAAAATTCTGGTCCTTGAAATTCATTTTAGGAGATAAATCTCAGAAACTAAGCCTGAAAACACAAGTTCTAGAGAAATGTGTAATCCCAGTAATGCTGTATGGATGTCAAACATGGTCACTAACTTCGCAGCAGAGAAAAACGCTCCAGATAGTCCAACGCAGGATGGAACGAAAAATCCTCAATATCACGCTGAAAGACAGAATACGGAACGAGGAGATACGCAGAAGAACCAGTATTAAAGACGTCATCAACACAGCGGACAGACTAAAATGGAAATGGGGAGGCCACGTAGCGAGGATGGAGCATAGAAGGTGGACGCACAGACTAACGATGTGGGACCCCAGAACCGGCAGGAGAAACGTAGGAAGACAGAGGACACGCTGGGCTGACACATTCAAGAAATTTGCCGGACCACAATGGACAAGAAGAGCAAGAGACAGACAAGAGTGGAAGACCCTAGAGATGATCCTTTTCAAAACATAGTATATGCGAGGAAAGGCAAGGAGCAACTCAGTGCAACATAGTGAACCCTTAAATACAATACTGATAATGTATTGAGGACATTTAAAACTGTACTAAAATAAAGTGAACGTGCTAGAAACATTAACATTTTGCAAATATTAGACATAAGAACAAGAATACAGAACATAGACAATACTGTAACTAGGTTAGGAATAGGTATATCAATAGCTATAAGAACATTCAAGAACAGAGACTAACATGCCAGAAAAGTGCACCACTAGGTGCCTCACTACTCTTTAGGACTGCTCACCTAATGAGTGTAATGGAGCAAAATCCCTGCCTAGACAGGAGGCCATTGCCCTTAGGGGATTAAAGGGCTGTATTTATTATTATTATGATAATAGAGTAAGGTGTAAATAGTTGTCCAATAAGATTGTATATCTTAAGATCTGTTATTATAATAAGTTATAAATAGTTATAGTATTAGTAATATATACCTGTTAGTTCTTTTATTTTATAGATGTAAATTCTGACGTGTCCTATATCAAAAATGTATTGTATACATGTAATTGATCAAATGGATTGAATAAAAATCTAATCTAATCTACCATATTTTTCCATTTTTTGGAGGAGAATGTCATGTGATACAGTGTCGAAAGCTTTAGTAAGATCTAGAAATATTCCTAGTGATGGTTTGGAGAAATTTAATTTTTCTTGTACCGTATTTGTTTAGTTAGTGTTGCAATTGCATCCACAGTACTTCGACTTTTTATAAATCCATATTGCCTTGCTGATAGAATGTCAATTTTTTGCTATTAATGTAATCAGAGATGTACCGGTAGGTCTATAATTTTCGATGTCTATAGTAGTGCCTGATTTTAAGATTGGTTTAACTATTGTTGACTTCAGCTGCTTTGGAAAATATCCTTCTCTAAAAGATTGATTTATGAGATTTAAAAGCGGTTTCTCTAATGCTATTATATTTTGTTTCATAACCTTTGCTGAAATATTGTCTATTCCCATAGCTTTACTGTCACTTATGTCACCTAGAATATTTTTCACATCAGTGGAATTCACCGGTGCCATGAAGCATGAACTCTTATTGCTAGTTATGTCTGGGGTTTCCGCTTTCCTGGATTCCCGGCTCCGGCAGGGATTTTTGAAACTGACGTGAGGACTGGAAACAGGGTGCACTCAGCCTCGTGAGGACAATTGAGTAGCTGTCTGACAGTGCGGCAGTTCCCCGGCCACCAAAACCAAGATTAACGGCTGAGGGAACCCTATGCGCTGATCACTTGTCACCCCAATATCTGCAGGCCAATTGGCTGGGCAGTGGTCGCTCGGTAGGACTAGGTACTTCATGGGCTGTAGTGTAAGGGGGGTGGGTGGTGGGTTATAATAATAACGGATTTATTTCGAATCTCACGGTTGTAGCGTTATGTGGAGGAAAGAGAATTCAAGCAGCTCGATTCTAGAAGACATAATATAATAGGAGGTCTTGTCGAAGGAAATAAGTGGATGGTGAGGCCAGATGAAGGCGAGGTTTAAGTTTTTTTTTTTTTATGCCACTGCATCCAAATATACAAGAGAAAATGACTCAATTATTCAGGATTACAAGCTAATGATATAAATTCAGTCGCCGAGACGTTTTCATAGTATTGAGGGAAGTATTAAATGTATTCAATTGCGCTGTCAAAATACGACGCACAACACTGAAGGGTTGGTGAGAATGTGACCTGAACTTGTTTTGTGTTTATGCAGTGTTTATGGTTTACGTCACTGGGGTGTGCGTACCGCACCGTCGTTATATTTGAGGGGATGTCATGGATTTGTTTGTGGAAAGGAGTTTTTGTATTCATTATATATTAAAGAAATATAGTGCCAATTTTGATGGAGTTAAGTTTCATATATCTCGCAGTGTGCTACTGTGTTGATTTCTAGCACGAGTGTCACAGTGTTACTACTGTCATTTTCTTCAGGTTAGCAAGTAGGCCGAAAGGTTAAGATCACTAGGTGTGTCCGTAACATGTGTCAGAGACGGTGGTATATCACTCAGCAAATATCCCGAGTAGAATGAAGGACTGCAACTCAGTTTATTGAGGATGTTTGATATATTAACATTGACGTTTGGCATGAAGCAGAATGTTACAAAATGAAACTTGGCCTATATGGGCATTGTCGGTGGGAGTGGTGGTGCCTTTGGTCGCTGTGATAACTTTTTGTGTGTGTGGATGTAAGAAAAATGTGCCGAAGTAAGCAGATCGTATTATGAAGTTTTAATCTTTCTGATAAAATTTAATCATACTATTAGGCCTACATATGTTTTTAGCAGTTTTTTATTTGTTTTTCCTCTGTTCATTTTAATGCTCCTGTAGGCTACCAAAACATTGAATGTAGGCTATATGTTAAATAGTTTACTAACAAAAAAGCACAGAAGATACATAGGATTTCTATTAAGTTGCCTTTAACATGCATTTTACTGCCATAGATGTTTGTTGTTTAAGGGGTCAAATATCAAGGTTATCAGCCTCCCGAAAGAGATTGCTTTTAACTGTAATTTTTGAATCTGGTTAGGCGTCTGAAATTTTGTATAATTCCTGTAATGGTTTGTTTAATTCCTGTAATTTCACGCAAGTCTCCTGTGACCTATAATTCTTTAATGTTACAATGGCCAATGCCTATACCAAAACTTAGGTCGCAGGGGTGGCGCTGCAGAGTATGAGAATCTGTGTTTAAGACATTGTAAGTAATGAAATTGGCCAAAATAACTGTAGTAATGGTATCTGGAGATGATATAGTAATAGATGTTCAATGGTCCGCTGCTGTAGACCCACCATCCCGCCCTAATAGGAGCACCACTTATATAGTTGAAATTGCTGCCCTGACTGCCATCTTTGTGAAGGAGTCCATGATGCCAACCCCATGCATTTGGAACTATATCGCATGTGGCAGACCAATGGTTTTGCCTAGACCAATATTTTCGTCCAGACCAATGGTGGATTGATACGGGCCGCGTTAGCTAATAGATAACACCCCTGGTTTTTGTCACGCACAGTGGGGAAGCCACGCATCAATAATCTTTATCCAGGCCAATGGTTTTGTCTATTATTTCATTATTCATGTTGGCAACGTGTTACGTGGGTATGACGTAGTGTCCAGGGTGAATGGAAAATGGCCGACCTTGTTCAAATGAACACGACCAATAATGCTTTATTTATGTTTTGTCAATCATTTAATACTACATTTTCAATAATATACCTTGTTAAAAGTTACGAAAAGGCATGTTCCCACAGTCTGCAGAATTAGTGAATTATGTTAACATGTTAAAGATCTTCCCTAGGGCTAAATTCTGGCACCCTGGTATATGCTAAACCACTAGTTGAAATGCATGTTTCAACTAGATGCTTTAATTGGTGTGAAATTTTCTAAATTGATGTGTTACCTAGTTGCCTACCAGCATTGTGTTCGGGGCTACAGCATATTGCATGACTGGGTAGCTACAGTTTGGAAATTTGAGGTTTGATTTCCACCATTGACAGTAGACTCTCTCTTGTGTATTCTTCCTGGGAACTCGTGCATTGTCCGGTGTCTGCCGCCATGAAAATCTGCAAAATATTCTATAGAAATGGCTAATGTTAGTACGATACAGGAGTTGAATATTTTATCGCTAGAGGGTGTTATTGCATTTTGTCAGAGTGCCAACATTATTGTTTCCAGACCAATATTTTCATCCAGACCAATGGTTTTCGCCTAGACCAATAATGGTTAGGTAGCGCAGCCCTGTGGGCCGAGTCAGCTATTATAAACACCCCTGGTTTTTGTCACGCACAGTGGGGGTAGTCACGCACCAATAATCTTTATCCAGGCCTATCTTTGCCTAGTAGTACAATCAGTAATTTTCACCAATAATTTTGTCCAGAGAGTCGCCGGGGAAGTGAAGTTGTCAACATTACCTAATCAAACATGGCGACGTGTATTTTGATAATTTTATTACTTGAAAGTTAATGTTGACAATTTCCTTATTTTTAAAGTGTGAACGTGGTGTTTGTTAATAGCAGTTGGCTTCAATAACCTGGCACAGTAAGTAGAAACCATTTTCAGAGCGCTACTAACAAAAATAACGCACTTTGAAAACGGACACCGGAGGATACACGAGAGCCTCTTCCTGTGTTTTCCATACTCGCTCTAAGCAAATGCCACTGTGGTTCCTTATTTTGAGGTGCGCGTGCTCCAATCCTCAGACCTATTTACAATGTTGTTTACTCTATAGGCCGATACAAGGAGTATTAGAATTAACATCCGTTGCGATCCGTATTGATAATGATTAATTTGAATGAGTACTGTTAATTTTCCATATTACTGTATCGATAAGGCCGGGAAATGCAAGTAATTTTGTACTAAAAATGGTGCACCATGATATTTTGCCAATGACAGCTAGGATCGCATTGTAGGCCTATCACCAGTGCCGGATTAAGGTAAAATGAGGCCAAAGTCCCTCAGATTTTTGGGGCCCCTTTATTTTTTCAAATAATTTTTATTTTTTAGCACCTGTACATTTAATCATGTAAGTTATATACAAGAGTTTTTTTTTCAAGATGAGTAATACACTTTTTATTTAATCATATATACATACATTTCAATTGAAACGATCTTAGTTATTTGAAAATATTTCAGATGATTTGATGGACAATTTAACAAATCATACTAGTTTTTTACTTCTGTAAAATGTAATCAAAAATTATTTTTTTCTGTTTTTTTTTGGTCAATGAAATCTTCTACAATGTCATCAAAATCAATTTAAGGTAAATGCACCAATGGTCGTCATGTTAAGGGAGATTTAGACAAGAAATCATATACACCGTACACATTTTGGTAAATTTAATCAACAAAAGCATTGTACCTAACCTCAAACTCTACTCAAACACTAGGAAAGACCAAATATCAAAGATATTCGTTTTAGGAAAAATGACGTATTTAAAAAAAAGCGTGTTTTTACGCCAGTGTTCGGCACGATGTATTAGGATTTTTCCTATATTCGTCAACCTTTGCACCAATTGCCGTCACATTGTTAATTTTCCTTGTCTGCTGTTTATAATGCATTTCTGTCAATTGTTGCGTAATACACCGATTTATCGACTTGGAGGCTAACATTTACGAATAAAACAGTACCAGTAATTATGTTTTTTAATAAAAATGGAATATTAAAAAAAAAGACTGCAACAGGAAGCGGGATTGGTGGGTAGAAGACATACGAGCAGGAAAATATCGTAATTCTGCTCTAAAGAAGTGAGACCACGGCATAACAGCCCGGAAAATGACCATTCGCCGAGGTCTAATACCGATTGTTGCCATAGAAACCCTCTGAATTCGCCACTCATGTACATTTTTCTTCCAGGCAGTCTTTAGTAGCTTAAAAACCCCTACGTCCGTGGGTTGAAGTACGTGTGTGATGTTAGGTAGTAAAGCGACCAAAACAATTCTATGATCCTCACAAAATTTACTAGTATGTATGGTCAAGTGTGAGAAGTGCCCGTCTATGAATAATGTCAGGGAGAGGAATCTCCTCCTCAATCAACCCAGGATGAAATATGTTACTGAGAAATTCGTAAAACACTTCCCCCCGTCATTCACCCGTTTGGCGATTTGCCAATGCCCCAGTGTGCTGGCATTGAGGCAATAATGATGTCTTGAGGCAGACGTTCATACTTGAACAATACAAGGGTAGGAGAAATATCGCTGTGGGCATTGCCTGTTAGAAGTACCGTCAAGCATTCTTTCTCATCCGAATTCACTTGCTGATATATTGTCTTGTAACCCCTGTTCGCCAGCACTTTGTTACCTTTCGGATTGAGAAAGAAAACAGTCTCGTCAGCGTTGAACAGTCGCCGAGGGTCTGACAAAATAGACTGGAAGTCGTTTTCCACTGAATAGCTGTAGACTTCTGAAACCCGGTTTTATTTTGATGTTGTGTAATTGCAGCTGTTGGAGAAGATCTGGAAGGAGGAGAAAATACCAACCGACTGGAAGAAGGGGTTGATAGTCAAGTTGCCGAACAAAGGGGACACCGCAAACTGTAACAACTGGAGGGGTATCACCTTGCTGTCCATTCCAAGCAAAGTGCTGGCGAGAGTCATCCTGAATCGTATAAAAGACTGCGTAGAAAAAAGGCTTCGGAAGGAACAGGCTGAATTTTGACAACATCGCAGCTGTGTGGATCTCATCAACACCCTCCGAATCATCCTGGAGCAGAGTGTGGAGTGGCGGATTACCCTTTACCTCACATTTGTTGACTTCGAGAAAGCCTTCGACTCCGTAAATCAAAGAATCGTGTGGAAGACCCTCGAGGAATATAAAATTCCAACAAAGATCATCAGAATCATGGAAGAGATGTACGAAGGGTATGAGTGCCAGGTTCTTCACGAAGGCAAATTAACAGAAAAGATCAAGGCCAGTTCTGGAGTGAGACAGGGGTGTATCCTTTCCCCCACTCTGTTCCTGTTGGTCCTGGATAGTGTGATGAAGGTAATGGGAGGACGGAAGAGGGGTATTCAAAGGGGTATAAATGACAGGCTTGAAGATCTGGATTTCGCAGACGACATTTGTCTTATGGCACAACGGTAGCGAGACATAGAAGATAAGCTGGGGAGGTTGCAGAGAGAAGCAGAACGTGCAGGACTGATGATCAACACCAACAAGACCAAAGAGATGAGGATAAATTCTGACATCACGACTAGTTTGACAGTCAACGGAAAGGACATTGAGCGAGTTGAGTCCTTCCTCTACCTTGGAAGTATAGTCACAAATGATGGGGGAGCAGAGGAAGATGTTCGAAGCCGTATCAGGAAGGCAAATGGTGCCTTTGTCCAGCTCTACCCCATCTGGAGAAATAGGAACATTTCCAGGAAGACCAAGCTCCGCCTTTTCAATAGCAACGTAAAGTCGATTCTTCTCTACGGCTGTGAAACATGGAAAGTCACAAAACCGATCAACAACCAGCTACAGGTGTCTGCGTCGCATCATGAATGTGAGGTGGCCGGACATAATCTCAAATGAAGATCTTTGGACCATCACCAATCAACAACCAATTAGCATCCAGATCAAGGAGAGGAAATGGCGCTGGATTGGTCACACACTAAGGAAGCCGGACGGAGCTATTGAGAGGGCGGCGCTAGACTGGAATCCTCAAGGCGCCAGGAAGCAAGGTCGACCTAAGAAGACCTGGAAGAGGACGATCGAAAATGAAATTGCAGAGGTGGACAAGACTGGAGTCAAGTGAAGAGAATGTCCAGGAACCGTACTGCGTGGAGAAATTTCGCCAAGGCCCTATGCTCTGGAAGGAGCGGCAGGAATTAAGTGAAGTAAGTGAATTGCAGCACGGCTTACTGTCAAATTTTGAGGGGTTCGTAAAAGATAGACCTGGAGTTCTTTTTATGAAAGATTCACGCCATTTCCTTCCTGGCGGCCATATTTGAAAGGAAAGTCCCTCTTCAATTCTTGTGTAAGGCACTGGACGCTTTTGCAAATCGTCCTTTGTTACCGGGACCCCGCTTTTCGTAGTGAGATTACCCATTGAACTAGCATAGCCTCAGCTTCCTTTGTTAAAATGGAACTTAGCCCCATTTTCCTCTCTCTAGGAGATTTTCCTTTAATTTTGTCCGAGAGGGTGTTTCTCGGAACACCATTCCTCTCCGCGGCCTTTTTAATACTCGTGCAGTCCTCCACAACGGCCTTAATAGCAGCTTCCATTTGCTCAATATCATAATTCAGAACTGTGCGTTTCGACATATTGCCTGGGGCAGATGACCTCGTAGTTCCGCCCCTTAAAACAACAATAACTATCTAACATATTGCCTGAAAGCAAAGATTTAGTCTTAGAATAATATATTATTTATCATCTCAATAAAAATAAAATAAATCCTCTGTAGCACGTCTAGCCAAAAAAACCTAGGCCTACTGAGGTGCGGCCGCCAAGAAGAGAGACCTACGTAATAATAACAATACCCTGTAAATGTTTATTGGTTGCGAAACGTTAACACAAACATTAACATTATCGTGCACTAGTGTTCGTCACGAATGGGCTCTAAAGTTCGTCAGCTATGACGACTACTGGACACGATGATCAAATGATAATGTAATTAATACAGGGCACTTTAGAGCTACATTATAAGTATATTGCCGCTGTTAGTTAGGTCTTGCAAGGAGAAATGACAATGTGCCAGTTTTCGTCACAAATGACAAGCATTGGTAAAGTGCATTTTTTAAATCCAGTGTTCGTCACCGGCATTATACAGGGTACTTTAGAGCTACATTATAAGTATATTGCCGCTGTTAGTTAGGTCTTGCAAGGAGAAATGACAATGTGCCAGTTTTCGTCACAAATGACAAGCATTGGTAAAGTGCATTTTTTAAATCCAATGTTCGTCACCGGCATTTCTAACAAAACTAGGCACGTGAGCACGAAATAACAAATCACATATGTTACAGAAACAATTACCAACTATATCACGCACTTGTAACGTTTTAAAATGTCGGAACATAACACGCATGCACATAATAAACTCGCGCGAATGCTTAGCACATGCGAGAAGCAAATGGCGCGTCAAGACAGCTCAGCTCACAGGAGATGTTTGACGCAGGGAATCATCTATTTACATCGCACGCATGATTTCGCAAAGTTGCTCCTTATCGGCAAGGAAGGTATGACACATCTCGTAAGACTTCGTGCGTTGAGAAAGACCCGTTGACATGCTTATTTTTTGTACTTATATACGAGAGTGACGAAGACTGGATCAGTGTCGAAAACCGGTACAGTTACCTTACCGCAGAACATCTGACTCGACATACATTTAACTTAGCATGTCTAATCGTTCTTGTGACATGATACTTCTTTGCGCACTTTTGATCCGTTTCAATTATGAAAACGAGCGTTCCGCAGAACAATTAGTTATCATGAGGGTCAGGAAAATGCGAAAAGCAATTTCAACGTTCGGAAAAACAGACTCAAGCTTGTCTCGAATAAGAATTTCGTAAAGTTCAGAATGAGTGAACTCAGTTTTTAAAGGACATTGCAATTTAATATAATGCTGAAACTGTCTCAGTTCTGGATAAATTTTTTCTAAATCTTCGGAATTAAATTTGGGGGGCCCCAGATAAATGCGGGCCCTAGGCCTGGGCCTAATGGGTAATCCAGCACTGCCTATCACCCTAATTTTATCTTTCATGCTTGTTTAACTCAATACTGGCATTGTATATAATGGACTTGAGTATTTTCTTTAAATGGTTTACTGCTGTGTTCCATCTTTAGTCTTTTGACTGGTTTGATGCAGAGCTCCATGCCTCCCTGTCCTTAGCTAATTGTTTCATTTCCGAATATTAGTTTACAATTCTGTAGTAGTTTAGGGCTGATTGCTTAATTGTGTATCACAGAAATAGTAGCCACACCTTCATAGATTAGTTGGGGGAGGAAGACTGTTATGTTGGTGGGATCATCTTTTCTTAGATTTACAACATTAAAATAAATAGTTCTCTTTAGGGTGCTTAATGCCTTAATATTTGACTCTCGTGTAGTATCCGTTGCCCGTTTCCAAAGTGCGTTATTTTACTTAGTAGCGCTCGGAAAATGGTTTGTAATTACTCTGCCACGTTATTAAAGCCATTTGCCATTAACACCGCACAAACACTTCCAAAATAAGGAAATTGTCAACATTAACTTTCAAGTAAAGCCTCCGTCGCTTAGGTGGCAGCACGCCGGCCTCTCACCGCTGGGTCCGTGGTTCAAATCCCGGTCACTCCATGTGAGATCTGTGCTGGACAGAACGGAGGCAGACAGGTTTTTCTCCGGGTACTCGGGTTTTCCGTCAAAATTTCATTCCAGCAACACTCTCCACTATCATTTCATTTCATCTGTCATTCATTTAATCATTGCCCCAGAGGAATGCATCAGGCCTCGGCAGCCGGCACAGTTCATATCCTCGCCGCTAGATGGGGGCTTCATTCATTCCATTCCTGACCCGGTCGGAGACTGGAAGCAGGCTGTGGATTTTCATTTTTTCAACTTTCAAGTAATGAACTTATCAAAAAGCACACCGCCATGTTTGCTGCCAACTTACTGATTGTACTACTAGGCAAAACCATTGGCTTGGACAAAGATTATTGATGCTTGACTACCTTCACTGTGCGTGACGAAACACCAGGGGTGTTTATATTAGCCTGCGGGCCGCGTTACTAACCTTTATTGGTCTAAGCGAAAACCATTGGTCTGAATGAAAATATTAGTCTGGAAACAATAATGTTGGCACTCTGAAAAAATTCAGTAACACCCTCTAGCGATAAAATACTCAACTCCTGTATATTAGTAACATTGGCCATTTCTATAGAAAATTTTTCGGATTTCAATGGCGGTGGGCAACGGATACTACAGGAGTTCCTAATATTTATTAGTGATAATTAAGTTACCACACTTACTAAGTTTCTGACAGGTTTTTATTTTTTGATTTTGAAGAGCTGGGACTATCTGTAGGTGTCACTGTGGGTTTGGTAGTGTTTTGTAGAGCCATTTGTCTTGTATATTAGGATCCAATGATGCTCGCTTTAGGAGCGAAACTTGTCATCCCTTAGTTTTCTCCTTTCAACAGTCCAGGTGTGTACTAAGGAACACGTTTCTCAGGAAGGCATTGATGTAAATTCCGGCATTCATTTGATTGATACGCAAGTCTCCTGTGACCTTGTCTATCTGTGCAGTTTAGATATGATGAATTTCCAGGTTGATAATATTTTAGGGGTTTAGCTAGCTCGAATGATTAACAATTAAATGATTAATTCTAGGCCTATAGAACAGCTACTCCTAGCTTTTACACTTTTACCTGGCACATTATTGAAAATATATGATTCACATACCTTTCTCGGAGTATTTAAAATTGAAATTACTGTAAATTGTCACTGCTGCACCGGAAATATTTGTTATATTATGTAAGGTAAATGCAGCAATAGTCATGTTAAGACGAAAATATAAGTTACCTTATACCTTTTGGTAATTTAAATCAACAAGAGCACTGTACCTAACCTCAAACTCTACTCAAACACTAGGAAACTCTCAATGTCGAAAGTATTCGTTTTAGGAAAAATTATGCATTAATAAAAATGTGGTTTTGCGCAAGTAATCGTCACGATGTATTTAGATTTTTCCATTATTCGTCACCCGTTTGCACCAATTGTCGTCACATTGTTCGTTGTCCTTATCTGCCGTTTATAATGCATTTCTGTCAATAATGTTGTGTAAGGCACCAATTTATTGACATGGAGGCTAACATTTACGAATAATGCAGACTTACCAGTAATTATTTAAAAAAAGAAAAAAAATCAGCATCGGCAATCGGGAATGGCGGGTAGTCATACGAGCATGAAAAGATCGTAATTCTACTTTAAATGCATTTATTATAGTTTATTTGAAGAAGAATCCATTGCAGGTTCCGTGTTGACGTTTTATAATTCAGTATAACAAATAACTAAAATAATAAATGAGTGTTGATTAGGCGGAAACTTTGAAATTTGTTATACTGAATTTATTATAGTTACCGGTAATTTTGTATTTCTTAAAGTGCATTAGAAATATAATAATAATAATAATAATTGAAATTCGAGCAATATAACCACAAGAACGTGTAGGCCTATTGGTGTAGGCTTCCCTGACTGGTGTTCAAGAGCGAATGGTCGCTTTCCGGGCTGCTAAGCCGTGATTTTTTTTTTTTGTTGCCGAGGGATGGGAGGCGTAGTCACATAAAACGTGATACCAGACCATGGCATAACATAACGTCTGCGTTGAACAATCGCCGAGGGTCTTACAAGATAGGCTGTAATTCGTTTTCCACCAAATAACTGTAGGTTTTAATTTGATACTCTGTAATTGCAGCACGTTTTACTGTCAAATTTTGAGGGGTTTGTAAAGACAGGCTTGGATTTCTTTTTAGGAAAGATTCACACCATTTCCTCCCTGACCGCCCATCTTTGAAAGGAGAGTCCCTCTTCAATTCTTTTGTGAGGCACTGGACGCTATTTTGCAAATCATCCTTTGTTACCAGGAACCCTGCTTTTCCTTGTGAGATTACCCATTGAACTAACACCCTTTGTTAAAAAGGAACTTGGTCCCATCTTCCTCTCTCTAGTTTTTCCTTCAATTTTGTCCGAGAGGGCGTTTCTTGGAACCCCATTCCTCTCCGCGGCCGTTGTAATACTCATGCCGTCCTCCTCAACGACTTTAATAGCAGCTTCCATTTGCTGAATATCGTACGCTAATTGAGAAATGTGCATTTTGACATATTGCTTGAAAGCAAAGATTTAGTCTTAGAATATATTTTTCATCTCAATTTAAAACTAATCCTCTTTAGCACACCTAAAAGTCCTAGGCCTTGACCTACTGATAATAGTAATAATAATGTTATTTGTTTTACCTCCCTTTTAACTACTGCAGCATTTAGGGATCCCGGGGTGCCAGAATTTTGCCCCGAAGGGGATCTTAATGTGCCAGTAAATCTACTGACACGGCTCCCTAGCATTTGCGCACCCTCAAATTCCAGATGACTGCGCCAGGATTCGATCCTGCAACAGCAAGCGAGAATGTCACCACTGAGCCACGCAGCCAGCCTAGACCTACGGCCGTCAAAAAGACAGATCTATATAATAACCGCACACTGTAAATGTTTATTGGTTCTGAAATGTTACCGCAAACTTTAACATTATCGTGCACTTGTGTTCGTCACGCATTTGCTCTAAAGATCGTTAGCTATGACGACTATTGGACACGATGATCAAACGACAATTTAATTAATGTAGGGTGCTTCAGAACTACATTATAAGTATATTGCCGTTGTTAGTTAGGTCTTGCAAGGAGAAATGACAGTGTGCCAGTGTTCGTCACAAATGACGAGCATTGGTAAAGTGCGTTTTTTTTTTATCCAGTCTTCGTCACCAGCATTTCTAACCAAACTAGGAACGTGAGCACGAAATAGCAAATTGTGTATGTTACAGAAACAATTGCCAACTATATCACACACTTTTAACATTTTAAAACATCGGAACATAACATGTATGCACATAATTAACTCGTGTGCCTGCTTAGCACATCCGAGAAGCAATACGCCGGGTCAAGACAGCTTAACTCTCAGGAAGGGGCAGATGACCTTATGGTTCCGCCCCTTAAAACAACAATAACTAACTAACTAACTCTCAGGAAATGTTTGACGCTGGGAGTCACCTATTGCAACGCACGCATGATTTCGCAAAGTTGCTCCTTATCGGCAACGAAGGTATGACAAATCTTGTAAGACTTCGTGTGTTGAGAAAGACCCGTTGACAGGCTTATTATTTGTACTTATATACCAGAGTGACGACGACTGGCTCAGTGACGAAAACCTGTACAGTTACCTTAAATAAATATTTTTCTTTCTCATTCAACGACTGCAGCCATGATTGAGGGACACACATTCACGTCATATCACGTTATATTGTATGGGTAATTATGTGAAGTAGAAAGGCAATAATTGGCAATACCATTGGTCTGGATAAAGATTATTGACTAGACCCACTGTGCATGACAAAACCCAGGGGTGTTTATATTGGCTCGGGCCGCGCTAGCTAACCATTATTGGTCTAGGTAAAAACCATTGATTTGGCCGAAAAATTGGGCTAGGCAAAAACTATTGGTTTGGGTAAAAATGATTGAAGCGTGACTACCCCCATGGTGCGTGACCAAAATCAGGGGTGTTTATATTGGCTAACGTGTCCTGCGGCTTGTGTTACCTAACCATTACTGGTCTAGGCAAAAACCATTGATCTGGATGAAAATATTGGTCTTTTGTTATTTCACAACTCTCTCAATCCTTGGTTGAACTTACACTGGAACTTGGCGCACTTTCCCATGAACTTGGTGGCGTTCTTTTGTTTTACGATACCAGATATGAAGTAGTACCGTATGAGTGGGGTTGGCAACACTGTACTTGACCCTAAATCGGGCAAATAATGGAGGACTCGGCTAGAATTTCATGTATATAAGCAGTGATCAAAATTGTGTCGGCGGGTGGGTTATAGACATCGGGGGAGTAAACATTTATTACTATTGTTGGGAGCCAGAGAGAAGCGTTACGGGAGGAATGTGGTCGAAATGAGCGTCTCACACCTACCCCTTGCATCCGTCCCAAGATTTCTTTTAAACCTGCGTTTCTGAAAACGTTGCCCATCGCAGTCAGTCGCACGCTGACTGTCCAGAACGCGTTACGAATTACAAATATCGTCGACTTCCTTCTTCGACTTCCACGTGAAAGAATCCGTTCCTGAGATCCAAGGTGCAGAACACCGTAGCATCCTGTAACTTGTCCAGAAGATCCTCTATAACTGGCATGGGAAATAGATTCCTAACAACGATTGAGTTCACTGGACGAAAATCAGTACAAAGTCGCTTTTTTCCATTTTTCTTTTTGACTACCACCACTTGGCATGTATATTCTGATTGACTCGGTTCTATGATATCTTCCTCCAGCCACGCCTCGACTTGCTCATCGACAAACTCGTTCTCAAGCGGTGCCATTCGTCTGGGCCTGCTAAATATCGGTTTTTCTTCTTTCAATGTGATCTTCATCTTGACATCAGTAGATTTCGTCTTCTTTGGTATATATCTCGCTACCAAATCCTGGATCTGTTCCCTTTGTTCCTCATCAACGCAGTTCTCGATATCCAATTCCTGTTCGTCGGTTGGCGTTCAATCAAAATTTTTCATGACTATGGCATTTCTTCCACTTATATTCCATATCTTTCAAAATTCGCCTCAAGGTGTGAAGGCCCAATGCAAACTTGAATTTCTCCTTGATGACAAGCAAAGGCTTCGGGCATCTAGGTACTTTTTTTTATTTTTTATTACATGAAAGTCTTGAATTACGTCCCTTATTATCCTCCTATCAAAATCATCACACTGCACTGTTCTTTCCTCGGCTGTGGGTGATGCTTCCCTGGTGTTGATAATGATATATCGCCAGCTGTTGTACTTTCCTTGTGGATTATACTCACTGTGCTAACAGAAATTCCAGTGTAATCAGACACACACAAATTGGCCTGCCTTACTAAGTGTTTCAGTTGTCCATCTCGTCCCTCTGCATCACATTCGTGGATTACGTTTCTGATAACTTCCCTAGCTTCGCTGTGGATAGTCTTTCCTTTCTTCCTGGAGGGTTCCATAATACAAAATACCACTAAAAATGTATAATACTGTAACACAAATGTATTACAATACAATAGTGTTATGGTAAACCCAACTTTTTTTTTGAACCACTCTTGAAAGCTTACAACACACAGACAATTAACGCTACCGAACTGTTCGACTGGCCACTTATATTATCAGGGTGAGACTGGCTGCTATTGTATTAATAGCTGGGTGACGAATACTTTTAGGAAGGGCCATAGCCGAGGGGCAGGCAAGAGAAAGAAAGCCGCTCCCCCGCCCCACCTCCTAGTCAACTCTTCAGCTCGCATCAGTACATCTTTTCCAGATTTTTCCTCCACCATGACTACAGGTATTTTGGCTAATTTCAGTAGTTCAAGAATTTTTTTCCGTGGCTTAGGCGGTGTTCTACAGTATAGTTCTACCATGACGAATAGAATACATAGTGTTATGACCAGGTTTAGCATATTTAGGTGCGCACCTTTTTTCTTCGGGTAAATTAAAGCTGTTTGGAATGATATCACAGTGTGAAATTTTGTTTCTAGTTGCGAAAAGAGGCATTTTTCACGCACTTTATCCCTTTTTTACCCAACCATGCCCATAATCCGATTTCCACCCCTCCCCTTTTTTAAAAGTTTAATTCCAATTTATTCTATAAGATTTCTAATCAATATAAAGTATTTAACTTTCAATTAACGTCTCCTCAGCTTGCTAAGTACGTGCGAATAGTAAGCCTACCTCTTTCAGGAAACACCGGGCAGGAGTTGAAAGCACATCTCCAACAAAGGAAAATAATTGTGTGTTCAACAAAACCTCTTTCTCTTGCTTTACCGCTATAATGTAGCCCGCAATAATGAAATTGACAATTCTGATTCTATCCCACCAGAATCAGTAGCCTGCTGTTCGTGAATGTGAGTTTGTTGCTGTGAGAGAAGTCATCTGTTTGCACGGAGGCAGAGGCTGGAGACGCAGAGTTGTCGGTAACCATACCCGCGTAGTTTCGCGAGTTGAGTCCGAGTTCTGCTCGAAGCTACTAGAAATCGCTGAGACTGCAGTTCCAGAATGAAAGAGAACATTCTGGTAATTGTCGTGGTGTTATAAGAGAGTGTGGACAGCGAGTGAGTGATCGCAAGAGTGAGTTGTGTGATAGTCGCATTGTGTTAGCAACTGAACTGGTGTTGGCACTTTGTTACATTACTAAACGAGTGTACTACTAGATTTTACCATGCCACATTGATTTGTGTGCAGCTCTTACACAAGCAGGAATTCCACCTAATAAAGTGAACCATCCAGCGTATAAGGGATTTCTTGAAAAATACACAATGATGTCAATGCCCGATGAGAGTACTTTAAGAAAAAACTATATGAAGCCTGTGTACCGAGAAACCATACAACAAATCAAGGAGAAAGGGTCTGATTGCGATGTGGGTATCCTAGTGAATGAAACCATAGACTCAATGCAACAATATGTTTTGAACATTTTAGTTGTTCCCTTAGCAAAAGCCTCCGTGGCTTAGGCGGTGTTCTACAGTATAGTTCTACCATGACGAATAGAATACATAGTGTTATGACCAGGTTTAGCATATTTAGGTGCGCACCTTTTTTCTTCGGGTAAATTAAAGCTGTTTGGAATGATATCACAGTGTGAAATTTTGTTTCTAGTTGCGAAAAGAGGCATTTTTCACGCACTTTATCCCTTTTTTACCCAACCATGCCCATAATCCGATTTCCACCCCTCCCCTTTTTTAAAAGTTTAATTCCAATTTATTCTATAAGATTTCTAATCAATATAAAGTATTTAACTTTCAATTAACGTCTCCTCAGCTTGCTAAGTACGTGCGAATAGTAAGCCTACCTCTTTCAGGAAACACCGGGCAGGAGTTGAAAGCACATCTCCAACAAAGGAAAATAATTGTGTGTTCAACAAAACCTCTTTCTCTTGCTTTACCGCTATAATGTAGCCCGCAATAATGAAATTGACAATTCTGATTCTATCCCACCAGAATCAGTAGCCTGCTGTTCGTGAATGTGAGTTTGTTGCCGGCCTCTCACCGCTGGGTCCGTGGTTCAAATCCCGGTCACCCATGTGAGATCCGTGCTGGACAAAACGGAGGCAGACAGGTTTTTCTCCGGGTACTCTGGTTTTCCCTGTCAAAATTTCATTCCAGCAACACTCTCCACTATCATTTCATTTCATCTGTCATTCATTTAATCATTGCCCCAGAGGAGTGCGTCAGGCCTCGGCAGCCGGCACAGTTCATATCCTCGCCGCTAGTTAGGGGCTTCATTCATTCCATTCCTGACCTGGTCGGAGACTGGAAGCAGGCTGTGGATTTTCATTTTCAGTTGTTCCCTTAGCAGGGGAGAACGTTAAGCCCATATTGAAAAAATGTATGAGCTGCAGAAAGCCAATGCCAGTACAGTAATGCAATCTGTTAGTTTTAATGTAAATCTTTATTTATCAAGTGAGAAATACAATACAAAATACAAATCATCTTTTGAGATGCTTGTCACATGTCACGCGAACACGCACAGACTTTGCACTGACTCGTCTTTTGTTCTCTTCTTTATTGTACATGTCTATTTCACCAGGTGGCGCTACTGTGTTATTTTTCTTTCAAATATTAACACTTCCTCCAAAGAAAAATCAAATACAAATAAAAAAATAAACAAGATGAACTATTGAACACTTTTCAACCTCTAAGATGTCATCTTCTGCACGCCAATCCTCTCACGCAGCATCTTGAATCTGACCCTCTCCAAAGGTTTAGTTAGATGATCAGCTAATTGATTGGTCCCGTCGATGTGCTCCAGCTCAAGGTCTCCGTCCAAAAATCTTTCCCTCACATAGAAATGACATACCTCAATATGCTTGGATTTTCGATGGTACTCCGGATTTTTAGCCAATTTAACTGCACCAGCATTGTCGATGTAAAGCGTAGGAGGTTTGTCAGCAGTTCCCAGTAATTCAGAAAACAGTCTTTTCAGCCAAATCAACTCCTTTGCTCCTTCACTTGCAGACACAATTTCAGCTTCAGTTGTCGATGTTGACACAGACTTCCGTAACTGACTTCTCCACGATACAGCTCCATGATTGTAGGTCGAAATGACACCCGTCGTTGAACGTCTCGTCCTCTTGTCACCGGCGTAGTCAGCATCACTGTAGATCTTCAAAACGTCCTCTTTCCTATAGACTATTCCATGGTTCACTGTGCTCTTTAAATATCGAAATATCCGTTTCACTT
Source organism: Meconema thalassinum (assembly GCA_946902985.2). Classification (NCBI taxonomy): domain Eukaryota; kingdom Metazoa; phylum Arthropoda; class Insecta; order Orthoptera; family Tettigoniidae; genus Meconema; species Meconema thalassinum. Next base: position 1,606,205,049 of record OX336388.2, on the reverse strand, counting down.
GACTCCAGTCTTGACCTGTAGGATTCTCCATGGCTCGAGCAGCTTTGTTGACCGCGAATGCGATATCTGGACGAGTAGCTGTAATCAGGTACATCAAGGATCCCACCGCCTCACGACAAGGAACCCTGGCCGAAACCTTTTCTCCGTCTTCACTTTCTTCGTGTCCAACTGGGGTAGACACTCCATTTGACTCGACCATCCCAAATTTTTCTAGGATTTTCCTCGTGTAATCCTCTTGACTGATTGCAATTGATCCATCATGGTTTTGTTGTCGTCTGGCTGCGTGGCTCAGGGGTAACGTTCTCGCTTGCTGAGCCCAAGGTTGCAGGTTCGAAAGCTGGCGCAGTCAGCTGGCATTTGAGGGTGCGCAAATGTGTGGGAGCCGTGTCAGTAGATTTACTGGCACGTTAAAGATCCCCTTCGGGGCAAAATTCCGGCACCCCGGCGTCTCTAAAAGCCAGTGTAGTTAAAAGGGACGTAAAACCAATAACATTATTATTATTATTATTAGGTTTTGTTGCATCTTCATGCCCAGGAAATTGTTGAGAGATCCTCTGGTGGTGTGAAATTCCTGCTGAAGTTTTTCCATGAACTGCTCGATGTCTTCTTCGTTGCCAATTACCAGACCATCATCCACAAAGATTATAACAGCCAACCACTTTCCATTTTTGTTGCTGTAAAAGAGACAAGGATCAGCTTTGCTATTTTTGAATCCAGCTTTCTCCATGAATTTCTTGAAACGCTTGTTCCAGCAGCGTGGAGCCTGTTTTAAACCATATAAGCTTCTTTTTAGATGACACACTCGGCCAGTACCGTCCTGATGACCATCTGGCTGTTCCATGAACACATCTTCTTCAAGCTCGCCGTTCAAGAAGGCCGTCTTGACATCAAATTGACCAAGTTTCATCTCCTTTTCTACAGCTACTGCCAACAGAGCTCGAATGGTATCATACCGTGCAACAGGGCTGAATGTTTCTTCATAATCGATTCCTTGCTGTTGCACATAGCCTTTGGCTACCAATCGTGCCTTGAAGCGAACTTCTCCACTGTCCGTTGTCTTCTGTCGTAGAACCCACCGATTTTTCAGGACCCGTGCACCATTTGGACGTTCAACCAATTTCCAGGTATCATTTTCCTTTAAGGACTCCAATTCTTCATTAATTGCTTTCAGCCACTGATTTTTATCACTAGACTGCAGTGCTTCAGAGTATGAGTCAGGATTCTTTTCAACGATGGATGGTCCAGCCATGTACATGTAATTTCCACTGATCATCCACGATGGCTTCTTACTTTCACGTTTGCTTTTCCTTCTTTCTTCAGTCTCTCCTTCTTCCTCATCTTCGCTTCCTCCGGAACTGGATGCCGAAGCAAAATCTTCAATTTCGCTTAAGTTCTCATCTGACTCTGACCTCCTCTGTAGGCCTACATCAGACGATGAATTAGACTGATTCCTCTCCACACGTTCTTCAAGCGTGACTTCAACCTGTCCGGCGTTGGCGCACAGATTGCAGACAACTTCAGGTTTGAATTTCACATCATGGCTTAGAACCTTTCCCTGAGTTGGAATCCAGACTCTAAATCCATCCCTGTCGTTCACGTACCCAACCAGATGTCCAAAAACAGCTTTGTCGTCGAACTTTGAGCGAAAATTCTTTTCGATATGCACGTAGCATTCTGTTCCGAAGATCTTCAGATGACTGAGACTTCCCACTGGTCGTCCATACCACAATTCATAGGGAGATTTGTTTTCAATGGATGACTTCCCAGTGCGATTCAGGAGGTACACCGCAGTGTTGCAGGCTTCAGCCCAAAGTTGTTTCGTTAACTTGCTGGGATTCAGCATAGATTTTGCGCACTCCACAATCGTCCGATTTTCAATTTCCGCAACTCCGTTTTGTTGTGGTGTGTACGGCGTAGTAATGCTGTGTTCTATGCCTCTGCTTGCGAATGGTTCAGAGACCTTCTTGTTATCAAATTCTTTTCCTCCATCACACCTGAACAGCTTCACGACGTGTCCATTTGTTTTGGCTTCATTCAGGAACTGTTCCAGAACGGTGAACACTTCACTTTTGTGCTTTAAAAAGAAAACTCGTTGAAACTTGCTGAAATCATCCTTGAAACATACGTAGTAGCGTGCCTTTCCAAGAGATTCAGTAGACATTGGTCCATTCACATCGGCGTGGATTTGTTCACCGGTGGCTGTTGGTCGATTCATTCGTGTCTTGAATGACAGTCGATGCATTTTTCCCAGTGCACATCCATCGCTGAAATCCTCTTTACACATGTCTACATTGATGTTCATCTGCTTCAGTACATTCTTGACATGCGCTTTGTGTTGATGACCAAATCGTTCATGGTAGATCTGCAGTTTGTCCGACGATGTAGCTAAATTCACTTGAATGGGTTGCGCTGGTTTCACAACGCGCATGTCAAGTACATACAGACCATGACTCACACGTCCAGCCATCATCACCTTTCCAGTAACCTTGTCTTCAATTCTAACAGTTTGGTCGTCAAGTCTTGCACAGAAACCTTTCCTTGCAGCAGCTTTCACAGAAAACAGATGAGCCATTGCATCGGGAACATACAAAACTTCAGTCATCTCAGCACTCAACCAAGCATTGTTCAGCCGCACTTGAATGTTTACAGTTCCTTTGCCGTGAGCTAGCATGCTCACACCTCGTTTTCCTAGCAAAATCTTCTCTGGAGCAGCAAACTTGACGTATGTTGTAAAATACTGTTTGTTCGCGGTGATGTGATTTGTGGCGCCACTGTCGCAGTACCACTCGTCGGCTTGAACAAAGTCGCCGTCTAACGCACTCATAGCATGTGTCAGAAACGAAGCATTGTTCTCCTTATTTTTCTTTCTAGTGTCACCCTCTTTCTTCTTCACTGGACATTCACTTGCCCAATGGCCCAATTCCTTACATTTGAAACATGGAAACTTCTGCTTTTCTCGTTGAACATTTTTCTTCGACTTGTCATCAGCGCTGCCTTTGCTACTGCCATACTGGGAATGCTTCTTGGGAGCACTACGTACTACAAACCCAGTCGATTCCACGTTTCCTTGGTCACGCAGTTCAATCGTGCACAATTTTTCAATCAACAAGTTCACAGTTTGATTTTCCGTCGGAATCGTGTCCCACACATCCTTGAAATTATCATATTCTTTTCCCAGCATGGATAAAATTCGACCGTTCAAAATCTTTTCAGATAACGTGTTTTCGTTGTGCTTTTGGAGTTCGTCGTTCAGATCCTGATAAAGCTTCTGTAACTTCGTGACATGGGTGCTGATGTCCTCCTTGTCGTCACATGTCACTCGGAAGAATAACTCGATCAACATGTTCAGTCGCTGCGTACTGCTTCGTTCGAATCGTGCGCTCAATTTTGTCCAAATTTCACTGGCATTGGTGCACGTCAACACGAGCTCGGCAACAGATTTTCTTAGCGCACCTGCTAGCAAACTGGCCGCTTTCGCGTCTTCTTTTACCACTGCTTATATGCCGCTTTTGGTTGCGCAGTTGCATCTGCCGGCAACACAGGACACTTTTTCGAACCATCAACAATATTTTCCAGTTCATACGACCGCAAAACCATCAACACATGCCATTTCCACTTTGCCCAGTCTTCAGGTCCTTCAAGTTTATCCACTTGAACTTTGTAGTCACTGCCGGTTGCCATTTTGAGGTTATCCTTACTCACAAAAAAAATACAGCACTTGTTCCACAGGCGCTCAGCTTCGGATCCACTCACGAGATAATACCATTTACACGTGGCCTGGGCCCATAACCTGTTAGTCTTAATGTAAATCTTTATTTATCAAGTGAGAAATACAATACAAAATACAAATCATCTTTTGAGATGCTTGTCACATGTCACGCGAACACGCACAGACTTTGCACTGACTCGTCTTTTGTTCTCTTCTTTATTGTACATGTCTATTTCACCAGGTGGCGCTACTGTGCTATTTTTCTTTCAAATATTAACACAGTCGATTATGGACTTCTGCCAAGAACTCTGGCGTACTGGTATCTTCTTCTTGTGGTTTACTGACCAGACTCCATACATGGTTTCAGCTGTTAACCAATTGATACCTTTATTTCCTAAGTTGAAGTATGTGACATGCTTGGTTCATACCCTTCACAGGGTTTCTGAATCCATAAGGAATGAATACGACATCGCAAATCAATTCATCTCTGCCCTGAAGAAGATTCTTCTGAAAGCTCCGAATCGTTTTGTTGCCTACAGGGAGACCACTGGCCTGCCCCTTCCAAATTTCCCGGTTATTACTCGCTGGGGATCGTGGATGGAGTGTGCTGCTATGTCGTGTGAGAATTTTGACAAACTTAGAGAGTTCGGGCTTTCTTTGGATCCAGCCGACGCATGTACAATTTCCAAGACACAGCAACTTCTGTTACCGGAGAAAATACATAATTTGCAGACAGAACTATATTGTGTCCATAGTTACAAGTACCTGACTGCAGTTATTAAATGATTAGAAGAACAAGGTCTGGAAAAGGAAAAACAATGGGATATTTTCACTTCCATGAGGGAGCAGTTAGATGGCTTTGCCAAAGGCAAACTTGAGTCTAGTCCTCAGAAAAATCCAGACATTATGGAACTCGCCACATCTGTAGAGTTGCCATTCCGAGTGAATACAATGTTTGCCCCATTTGTTTCTATGGATGTCGAAAAAAGCTTCAGCATCTACAAAGTCATTCTATCTCCTAATAGAAACAGACTTACTTTTTCAAATGTAGAGATGCTTAATGTCTCGAAGTACAACTGCTTCATGTTTTTTCCTTCTTTTGATGAGTGATTTGATGTATTTGTTTGTAATTCAATAAGCTAGAATAGAGGAAAGAGAAAATTAGTTGAATAAACTAGCACCTTTTTTCCCCTTTATTACCTTACTTGAACACCTTTTCCCTTCGTTTTTTCATCTGAAATTTGCCCCTAAAAATCCTAACCCTGGTTATCACTCATCGAGTTCATGCACGCCCCTTTCTTGGCCAGCGCTAGCGGTGCCAACCCCCAACGTTACATAGTCAGCTGTTCAAAAATGGAATACGTAAACCTCTTGACAAAGGTTGCGGTTACGCTGATTGCAACAAATTGTTTGTTTAGACTTATGAATAATACTGTCAAAAAGTTATTATTAATATTCTCAGTCCCCATGTAGACATATCTTTTAAAATCCTCCATTATCGCGCATGGGTCTGGTTCGTTTTGTTTTAGCTTTAGTATCAAGCCAACAGTTCAAGGTATGATCTTACCATCCTAGGACATCTTACACCATACCTCAGTAAGCATTTGTTGGAGTTGTGAAATGACGAGCCTAAAAAGAACTCCACACGTGTAACTTTTGTCGTGTGCGATTGATAGCTCGAGCACACCCAATGATGTAACATTCTGTCAGTGAGTTGCAGCTGTGCTGTTAAAGCGGTTATTTGGTTTGGTACGCTGTCTTAATGAATATCAGTAATAATAATAATAATATCGTATGGCCTCGGGTGGCTGGGTTCAAGCTTTGTTAATTGTCACCCAGAGGGTAGCTTGCATGTCGAATTTCGTCGTTCCTTTGAACGCTATGAAAGTCAAGGAGGTTAGATATCTAAACTCCTTGACACTACAGCGCTTTCAAGTAGAGAATGGAGGAACTTTGTTTTGGCGGAAAATCCCGAGATTAATTTTGCCATTGAACACGGCCCACTGAATTCAAATGGGTTCTTTAACATGCCAACAATGTATATCATGAGTGTCATGATTTTTGTCGCCTTCAAAAATCACTTACCACGACCAGAGATTAAACTTAAGGATGTAGATGAAGTGTGGGTTTTCCGTAGTTTCCCACTTCTACTCCAGGCAAATACTGGGTTGGTACCTAACTGAAGGCCACGGCCGCTTTCTTCCCAAATCGTACCTCAATTACAAATACACACATTAGTACAGGCATCACAGTGACATAGGTTATCAAGCAAATTCTACACACACTCAAGTACATGGGGCTGCATGACCATGGTGTCGCAAAGTCTAAAGAATCAACAACTATTATTATTTCAGGCCTATTATTATTAGTTATTACCGTATGTCGGATTATATATTTTTTCGTTTTAGGCAAGGATAGCGTGAAGTAGAACATGGAACCATGGATCTCGGGCACGGCCCAACAATATTCCGACAAAACAACCTGGTGTTGTAAGGACTAGTAAGAACACTAGAACTGAATTTGAATGTTGGAATCTTTCTGCTAGTGATGAAATACTGGAATTGATTGTTGAAAATGCGAGCTACCATATAGGCAGTGAATATTAAGTTGAAATAATGAACGGTTGTCGATAAGCAGTAGCACGGAGCCACCAGACCCAGTGTTCTGCAAACCCGCCCGCCTAATTTAATAAGACAAATTATGTTATAAAATGAAACACTACGAAAAGCGAAAGCAATATTGTGCGTTACTGTACCTAATTGTAAGAGAGTAGGACCCCTTGTGGTGTTGTGGTTAGCGTTCTTGGCTGTCGCCTCAGAGGTCTGGGTTCGATCCCCGACTCTGGCAACAAATTTTAATCCTGATGTGAGGGCTGGAACGGAGTAGGCTACACTTAGCCTCGTGAGTAGTCTTGTGTAGTTCGCGAACGAACCAGTTCGGAAGAGCGGGTCCCACAGACGAACTACCGAACTAGTTCCCAGATCCCTCGCTTGTTAGTTCGTTCGATCTTTTTCCGCTGACCGACTTGTAACAGCGCGAGAGAGTGGGTCCGCCTCAGCTCGTCACATCACCACTCATTGCACAATCACATGCGCTGTGTTTTGTTCAGTCAGTTCAGTTGATTGAGTGTATCTATTGTTAGTGGCAAGATTGTCAAGTTTTGGCGTGGCGAATGTTCAATGTTGGTTTATAATAACAGTATAACACACTACTAGTGCTAACATGCTAATAGGTAACAACTACCTTATATTTGTAATGTAATACAGTGGCGGTTCATAAATTGAAGTTACTGATAGTTAACTGATTTAGGTGTGGGGATACTTACTTACTTACTTAAATCCTGCCGCTCCTTCCGGAGCATAGGGCCTTGGCGAAATTTCTCCACGCAGTACGGTTCCTGGCCATTCTCTTCACTTGACTCCAGTTCTTGTCCACTTCTGCAATTTCATTTTCGATCGTCCTCTTCCAGGTCTTCTTAGGTCGACCTCGCTTCCTGGCGCCTTGAGGATTCCAGTCTAGTGCCGCCCTCTCAATAGCTCCGTCCGGCTTCCTTAGTGTGTGACCAATCCAGCGCCATTTCCTCTCCTTGATCTGGATGCTAATCGGTTGTTGATTGCTGATGGTCCAAAGATCTTCATTTGAGATTATGTCCGGCCACCTCATATTCATGATGCGACGCAGACATCTGTTAATGAACACCTGTAGTTGGTTGTTGATCGGTTTTGTGACTTTCCATGTTTCACAGCCGTAGAGAAGAATCGACTTTACGTTGCTATTGAAAAGGGGGAGCTTGGTCTTCCTGGAAATGTTTCTATTTCTCCAGATGGGGTAGAGCTGGACATAGGCACCATTTGCCTTCCTGATACGGCTTCGAACATCTTCCTCTGCTCCCCCATCATTTGTGACTATACTTCCAAGGTAGAGGAAGGACTCAACTCGCTCAATGTCCTTTCCGTTGACTGTCAAACTAGTCGTGATGTCAGAATTTATCCTCATCTCTTTGGTCTTGTTGGTGTTGATCATCAGTCCTGCATGCTCTGCTTCTCTCTGCAACCTCCCCAGCTTATCTTCTATGTCTCGGTACCGTTGTGCCATAAGACAAATGTCGTCTGTGAAATCCAGATCTTCAAGCCTGTCCTTTATACCCCATTGAATACCCCTCTTCCGTCCTCCCATTACCTTCTTCATCACACTATCCAGGACCAACAGGAACAGTGTGGGGGAAAGGACACACCCCTGTCTCACTCCGGAACTGACCTTTATCTTTTCTGTTAATTTGCCTTCGTGCAGAACCTGGCACTCATACCCTTCGTACATCTCTTCCATGATTCTGATGATCTTTGTTGGAATTTTATATTCCTCGAGGGTCTTCCACATGATTCTTTGATTTACGGAGTCGAAGGCTTTCTCGAAGTCAACAAATGTGAGGTAAAGGGTATTCCGCCACTCCACACTCTGCTCCAGGATGATTCGGAGGGTGTTGATGAGATACACACAGCTGCGATGTTGTCGAAATCCAGCCTGTTCCTTACGAAGCCTTTTTTTCACGCAGTCTTTTATACGATTCAGGATGACTCTCGCCAGCACTTTGCTTGGAATGGACAGCAAGGTGATACCCCTCCAGTTGTTACAGTTTGTGATGTCCCCTTTCTTCGGCAACTTGACTATCAACCCCTTCTTCCAGTCGGTTGGTATTTTCTCCTCCCAGATCTTCTCCAACAGCCGGTGCAGCAGATCGATCGTAATATCCAGGTCTGCTTTCTGTACTTCCGCTGGGATATTATCCAGACCTGATGCCTTCCCGCATTTCATCTGCTTCAACGCTGTCCGTATTTCGCCCCGAGTTGGGGAGTCGAGGCTGATGCTTGGGTCACTTTCTGCTTCCTCTTCATCTTCTCCTCGCTGCTTACTTTCTGGTCCTCTATCTCTATTAAGAACCTCCGCAAAGTGTTCTCTCCATCTTGTCAGCTGCTGTTCACTCGTCGTGAGGATCTTGCCAGTTTTGCTCTTCACAGGCCTAGTTTTATTAAAACCTTTCTTCGAAAGCATCTTTGTGATGCCATAGAGCTCCTTAACGTCCCCCCTTCTTGCCGCTTCTTCTGCTTTCTCCGCCTGCTCATCAATCCACCTCCTATGATCCTTCCGTACACTCCTCTTTACCTCCCTGTTTGCTGTTGAATACTTTGCTTGTGTGAGAGCCTTCTGCTGCCTAGTCTTGCAGGTGTGGAGCTTGGCCTTAATCTCCTTCCTATAATTTATCATGTCCCAGGTCTGATCGGATATCCATTCTTTCCGCAGGTAGTTCTTGTACCCGAGCTGCATCTCACTGGTTTCCACGAAGATATTCTTTACCTCGCTCCACACAGTCTCCACGTCCTTCTCTGTCTCGGAGTCCAACACCTGGAATTTATTTCTGAGCTCCAGTTTAAATTGGTCCAATATCTGCTGGTTCTTAAGCTTGCCCACATCAAACTTGTTGTGCCGAGTGTTAAACTTTCGGCTGACTGTGACGATCTTCATGCGGAAGTTGGCAACCACAAGGTGATGGTCACTACCAACGTCCGCTCCTCTCTTGTTCCTAACATCTTCCAAGCTTCTTCTGAACCTCCTGCTCACCGCGATGTGATCAATTTGATTTTCTGTGACTTGATCAGGAGACACCCAGGTGACCTTGTGGCACCGCCTATGAGGAAATACCGTGCCACCCATCACCAAATCCTGACTGGCGCAATATTCCGTAAATTTCTCCCCATTGTCATTCATCTCACCAAGGCCATGTTTACCCATGATCTGCTCCAACCCCTCATTGTTTGAGCCCACCTTCGCGTTGAAGTCTCCCATAACAATGAGAATGTCCTTCTTACTTGTTTGTCTTGTGACATCTCGCAGCATTTGGTAGAATTCTTCCTTCTTCTCTGGCTCCGACTGTTCTGTAGGCGCATAGCATTGGATGATGATCACATTCCTGATCTTTGTCTTGAACCTAGCAAACATGAGCCTACTAGAAATTGGCTTCCACTCCATAAGGCTTCTCTTTGCATTTCTGTTGAGCAGCAACCCCACTCCATCCCTGTGTTCTTCATCATCGCCCCCAGAATAGAGAAATGTAATTCCATCTGTTGTCTGTATTTCACCAAATCCTGGCCACCTCACTTCACTCAATCCTAGGATATCCAGCCCATAGTTCTTCATCTCCCGTGTCACTTGTTTCAGTCTGGTTTTCTCCATCAAGGTCCTCACATTCCAGAAACCGATTTTTATAGTCCTCTTCATGCCAATAGTTGTCATCAGGTTATCCGTCCGGTTTTGTAATTTCGCTTCAGTTTCCGTAATCAGTTTATTTAAGAGGAGCGAGTGATTAACCCACTGCCTCCGAGTGCCTTGGAGGGGCTGCCACCTTAAGCCTGAGGCACCAGGCTGATTTTCTGTCAGGGTTTCTTCCCTTAGCCTTTGAAGAACCAACTCCAAACTACAAGGCAGCAGTTGTTTCACCAGAGCCCCGTTAGCCGTAATTTCTTCAGGGTTCCTGTAGGGCCTTCACAGCTACCGTAGCGGTCTTGAGGCACACAAAGTCCCCACTGTACTTCACCCCTACAGGCAATCCCCTACTTAATTACGTTGCCCATCTCCCACGACGAGGACGAGGGGTTGGATTTGTGGGAGACAGATGTGGGGATAATTCCACAGTTTTATTTAACTCGGTCATTTTGGATTATTTGAAAATATGTCCAATTATTTAGAAAATCGGCGAACTGGATTAACATTACCATTTTAATGAACTGGTTGATATTTATTTTTGCCGATACGTGGTGATACAACTACTTTTTACCTGTTTTTAAGAAATGAACATTCTGACGATGATTCACAGAGAAAAGCGAACTTCTATAGACAAAATTAAACTCTGAATTACAAAAACCTATTCCTCCCATTTATGCCATAAGGATAATGTACCCAACAGTTTCAGAACAGCCAAATAATGAATATCACGAAGCAAGTAAGAAATGAAACGAAAATTGCGGGAGGGGGATACGTCTTATCATCACCTAGTGACGATTAGAAAATGGAATCGGATGGTGACGCGCCGATATACGCGAAAAAAGATGATAATAATTTTAGTTTTAAGGGGCCTAACATCTAGGTTATTGGTCCCACGCGAGAAAAAAAATAAAGAGAATAATAAGTGTATGCTTCTACGAACACATCGTCCATACTGGTTTTTCTTTTAGGTACAGTACCGGTATTTCACTAATGATAAACAAATGATGACTTTTGGCTTTATAAACAATAGAAAGAGAAGTGTTCTCAGAAGGAAAGACAAGGACCCTAATTAAAAGGATGGCCAACAATAGAGTGAGATGGAAGAAGTTTGTAGCTACCCTATGTTCCTACAAGGAATAAAAGGAAATAAGGAATAAGGAATTTCACTAATGTTTCAATACTCATATTTTTGTATTTTTTTATCTTCGAATATCAAAATGTAAAACACATTACTACACACGCAACATGTCAATATCTAATACACGAACTGCACGTGCAGCGAGCACAGTAACTGTTACAGTAGTCTACAAGAATGCTTGAAACGAGAGCAATGTGGATGAGCAATCACTGGTGACAGACTGCTATTCGCGAACTCAAGCGACGGTGCTGCCGCTTAGCTGGAACTAGAGGAATGGTGATAGAAATATTAACAAACAGCTGTTTAACCTGCGATTTTTGTTGACGTGTGTGATCTTCTCTCATTTTTTCGGCTTTTGCATAATAACTGAGGCTGAAAAATGAGTAATAGATATTGTTCAGTTCCACAGTGCTCTTCAAAGGCAACAAGAGGCATATCAATGCATTACTTTCCTAAAGAGAAAGGTTTAAAGAAGGAATGGAGTCGAGTACTTCGCATCGCAAAGCCGATTTCTAAATATATGATTGTATGCGGTTTGCATTTCACAAAGGAGGATTATTTTTATCCAGGTTAGTAAACATTCCTTTGTATGTGTACTGACTGTAGATGACCTGTTTATTTCTTTCATACATATTAATTACGTCCCAGTTGTGGAAAGATAACCTTCATACACTGGATTTGGCTACATTATTTATACCTATTCTTCTTAAAGTGGACTACACAAGCTACTTCCAGTGGGGTAGGATTATTAATAAGCATAAGATTGTTATAATATTGCAGTAGAATTATAAATATATTTTACTTTCAGATGTGAGAGCATGTAAAAGCTACCTGAAGAAGGGTGCCATCCCCTCTCAGAAATTGCCACTGAGATCATTGGATAAGAAGATATCTTCTCCCCTGAAACTACAGGCAGAGGCCAGGGATGCACGTGTGCAACATAGACATGAAGCTGTGGCACCACCATCTCCAACTGAAGACAGTGAAGTGGTAACTGAAGACACAGAGACTGTGGCAGAGGAGATGTTTGCAGCTCTGGTGGAAGATCCCACTCGAAGGAAATGTGTAGAAGATAAAGGGATACAAGTAACGCCAAGTGTAATTGATGATTGTAGAAAAATAACTTTAGAGGACATGATGAAAACAAATAAGAGAAATTAATGCATTTACTGGTATCCCATCGGTTACATTATTAGATAATATGTGTGTTGCTACAGGAAAATTAGAAAGACAGAGTGCCAAACCACTAACCTTGTCATTAAGACAGCGTATCATTTTAGTGTTCGTGAAATTGAAAATTAATCTTTCTTTTAGGTGTTTAGCTGTTCTATTTGGGGTCACAGCTAATACATGTAAGAACTATTTCCATGTAACAGTAGAGTTATTACATGAGGCACTAAAAACAGCTGTTCCATGGCTGGAGAAAGATCTGATTAAGAAGAGGATGCCTATATGTTTTCAACATTTTCAGAATACTAGAGTTATTTTGGATTGTACAGAAATTCCCGTGGAGAAAAATAAGTGTTTAAAGTGTCGTGTGATGTCCTACTCTCATTACAAAGGCGATTACACATTGAAAGTACTTGTTGGTGTTGCACCATCAGGTTTAGTAACTTTTGTAAGTCAAGTGTATGGTGGAAGGGTTACAGACAAAGAAATATTTTTGCAATCCAATTTATTAGGCATGTTATTACCTTATCAGGATGCTGTAATGGTCGATAAAGGATTTTTGATAGAGAGTGAGTGCATTGAAAGGAATATACAGTTGATCAGGCCACCCTTTCTCGGTAAGAATCAGCAATTGTCAACAGAGGATGCACTCGGAACTGCTGACATAGCTGCAGCTAGAGTGCATGTAGAAAGAACAATTCAGAGGATGAAAATATTTAAAGTATTAAAAGGGAGAGTCAATTTATATATGGTTCCATACATGGATTCTGTAATGACTATTATTGCAGGAGTAGTGAACCTTTCAGCTCCTATTCTTAGTGTTGATAAGTATGACTAAGGAGGCTTTTGCTACTGGTACCTAGTACCCAGTTTGTGGGTGTGTTTTTTCTAAAGCAGAATTTGAGTGCTGTATCAGCAGCGAAGTAAAGCCCTACATAGCTGTGAATAGAAACGGAGAGATGGCATGAAATGACAGTTGTTTAAACGTGTTTCGTTCATTATTTCAAAATAAATTTAATACAACTTAATATAACAATGGATCCACTGGGAGACTAAACTGATGATGAATGCATAGTGGTGTCGCTCAATGAACAACTTTGTTAATTTCACGTTGCTTGTAATTTAAGGTTTTCCGCCCCTTAAAACCTCAATAACTAACTAATTTTTAGGTTAGGCCAAGGCCATTCGAGTTACCTTCTATGAATTAATGCCCCTGCTTTAGCCACTAAAGTTGCATGATCGTTTCATGAATGTAGCAGCATATGGATAACAATTCCTGAACTTAAGGTTACCATATCTATAATATTCACCATAACGTTTATGTGACAGGTTAAATTGGATCTAAAAATAGGATGAACAAGCTCTCGACTTCTTACAAATAATTCTTAATTAACCTACTGATATGCTGCTAGTGGAAATGTAGGCCTATAATCATGTAGTCTCATAGGCTACATCAGTAGCCAGAGCATGTCGCTAATGATATCGGAGTAGACTGTGCATGCACACGTTAACATGAGTTTGCTGGTTTGTGACATTACGTCAACAAATTTAATGTATTTTAACTCTCCTGATTCCATTCTGGTCCCTGTTACTGCCACATGCATGGTTCCAATAGGCTTGATTTGATTTTTAGGATTATTATATTTCACTATAGCTTACCTGCTGCATCACTCAGAAAATTAAGCAAATGCATGTATCCTTGTTGCAGATCAGGTCCATGTACGTCCAAAAATGTTTTATGTAGGTGACCTTAATATTACACTCCTTAAAACGTTGGTCCCTACCACCACCCCCCGTCCTAATGATGCAAAGTGTTATTAGACTGGGGCGTGGTGGCGCAGCGGTCATTGTTATTAGACTTTAAATACATTTGCCATTGATAGTACAAATGCTTGTAGATATCCGTATTGATAGATTAATTAAAAGTTTATTTTAAACTTTTAACATCTTACATAATACAAAAGTAGCTACAATAAACTGAAACTAACGTGCACCACTAATGGGCCCTCATTGCTTACGGACCCCTATGCATTTGCCCCCCCTTGTCCCTCCCTGGGCCTAGACGGTGCCAATTGCAGAAATTAGACCAGAAGAACCAAATCACTAGTAAAACAATGTATAGTAAAGGAAGGAAGCTTGTAGTTTTACGTGACCATTAATCTCGCAATCACGAGCCACGGGACCTTCTTTTTACATTGAATCCGAACCACAGGACACGGCATTGCACTTAAAAATATCTTGCATGCATTGACCAGGAATCGAACCTGGTCCACCTTGGCGAGAGGCCAACAGCTTGATCGCTGCACCACCACGCCCCCTAGTATACAGTAGATTATAATCAACAAGTTCTCTCTAACATACATTAGCCTACTAGTTCATATACAGTACACATTTTGCGTACCTAGTTAGAATGCACCCGAGTGAAAGAAAATAGGCTGGTACCCGTAGCCTATTATTTTTCATGAGAAACCTAATAGAATTTTCTGTCACTCTGCCAAGTACAGATATGTTACCATGCTGGGGTAGGCTATGTACACCAACAAAATTATAGTAATGTTTGTAGACATAAGAAAAAAAATGTGGTATTTCGTTCATAACTACGTACAATATGTAAATTATTTTTCACAAATCTGAGTCTTCTTATGGAGAATGGGGTTTCCTCCATAGTCCATAACCAAAGAAATTTAATCATCAATTGAATACTCGTATGATTATGAACTTCAAAGCAATTCTAGCCTTCAAAGCCTTTCTAGGCTTCATCCTACTGATCTTCCTGGATGGCTCTCGTGTAGCATCCGTTGCCCGTTTCGAAAGTGCGTTATTTTACTTAGTAGCGCTCTGAAAATGGTTTATAATTACTCTGCCACATTATTAAAGCCATTTGCCATTGACAAACACTGCATAAACACTTCCAAAATAAGGAAATTGTCAACATTAACTTTCAAGTAATAAACTTATCAAAAAGCAAGTCGTCATGTTTGCGGCCAACTTGCTGATTGTGCTGCTAGGTAAAACCATTGGCCTGGATAAATAGTATTGATGAATGACTATCCCCACTGTGCGTAACAAAAACCAGGGGTGTTTATATTAGCCTAACACGCAGGGCCGCGCTACCTAACCTTTATTGGCCTAGGCGAAAACCATTGGTCTGGAAACAATGTTGGCACTCTGAAAAAAATACAGTAACACTCTATCGATAAAATATTCAACTCCTGTATATTAGTAACATTGGCCATTTCTATAGTAAATTTTTCGGATTTTAATGGCGCCGGGCAACGTATACTACACGAGTTCCTAATTGATATTCAGTCGTACACAACAACGCCTTCAAGAAAATTCAGATGAAAACAAGAGTTTATCTTGTTATGACTGCAGCCATTTTTCAATGTATCAAACGTGCTGCGAAGTGAAACCACGCTGCATGATGACTCATCTTAAGCTAAACTGTTGGGGGATGGGGATGCTCTGTGGTATGACCTACATGATGATATTATTACATTCACATTGTACTTCTATGATAAATAAAGCATTTGAAACAATATCACTTTTTTATTATTTTATAAATTAGCCTATTTATGGATACAATGTAGCAATAATTACTCTAAGTTACTTTTTACATCAACTATCCTATAAGAAAAGCTAGTAAAATGCTATTTACAAGAAAAAAACATCAATTGTTATTGGCAACTCCAGCTATCTGATAATAATGAGAAACTTACCAAGTAGGGTACATTTGTCATGTGGTGACTGTTTGTATTATGGTTCCTTGTATCGTGGTAAATTCTTCATGTCTCTATACATAAGTAATAAGTTTCACTCGTTGATAGAGTGCAAAATGGGTAAAAGCAAAGTATATTGCTCAGTTCACGGCTGTAAGTGGATGTATAAGAGGGCTGCGGATATAAGTTTTCATCACTTTCCAAATGATGCAAATAGCAATAGCCGAAAGGGGACGATACCAAATAAATACGGTCAACAGGAGCGGGTTGGACCACTCACCACTACACACACTGACGACAGGACGGGTTGTTCACTGTTACGCCGAGCCAAGCCGCACCTAGACAGCCAAGTACAGTCTCGCCGAACCAAGCCGTACCACGACAGCCAAGCTTCATCAGTCAGGTATCCTTCCCCGCTCCCTAGTTCATTTCCCTACCAACCACCATCACCTCGCTCTGCGATATCCGAGCCATTCCACTACGAGTCATATAGGCCTAATTTGACTTCGCAGGGTAAATATCTACTCTGAAAGAACCTGCTACCAGTCCGATATTCAACACCAAACCTACCTGCTAACCATCCAACAAATCAAGCAATTCCTGTCTCCCCAGAGTTTTAATACAAGTTAAACTCATCCCTTTGCCCTACCAAGCAGCAAATAATTTCTAGAATCTATGGTACAGTGAGCAAACTCAAATATAGCTTTTAAACGTAACAGCGCCATGACTCGAACTGCTCAAAAACAAATACCAGCAGACAACCGATGCTTGATAATATGCAATTGACACATAAAATCTAGTGGAACACACAAATTAGATCACGTGTATCGCACAGTTATACATATATACAATTAAAAATAACACTGTCATTATTTTAGGGTCCACATTTACCGATTATAACCGAAAAATAAAAAGTGTTCCATATGAAACGCGTGTTATTGAGTATTTTTACCCTACTTATCCAGACCGACCGCAGCGGGCCACCACGTGTGTACTTCTACTCTCCCACTCCTTTCCTCATGGTTTTCAAAAATCTTAAACAAAGCAATGCTTGCAGCTGCACCTGACCATAATATTGATGATTTGTCTTTAAGGATAAAGTATTTTCCTCAATCGACCCATTTAAATATTTTAGGCCCTGCACTACATCAATTGCAGTCTGCGTTTTACCTGCTAGAGGGCACTTAACCTCTACACAACAGAGTGAACTAACCACACCATCCAGACTTACACCTAACCATGGGGCACTTGGAGGAACAATAATGCCCACCGGTTCCACTTTATTTTTAAAAGCAATTTCATAAGCTTCTAAGGCTACTAGTTCAAATTTTTTCCCATGCACAGTTGCCATGTGTCCCTTGAAATCAGTTTTGAACAGCCTACTCACTTTTAAATTCCAGTCAGGGCTTTTATTTTTGCTGTAAGTAAAAACACTGTAACAAGTAGTACCAGTTAATCTTACTTTTCTTGCATTCTTCCAAATTTCTCCAGATTGGATAAGAGTTGTCAAACATAATTTTACACTGTCTTCATATGTGAGAGCTACCTTCTCATTAAAAAATTGAGCAATGTCATCTTGAAGTTCTGCATCAAAATCAACCATAGCACTAAATTGTGGCAACAAGTTGTTGTTGCCTAAAAGTTTATGGCATAGGGATAATTGTAGCAAATCATCACCACTCGAGACTTGAATAGTAGTAGCAGTAGTCTCCCTTAAGCGCAAAGTAAGATCCAGCTCGGATCCCTGTGCCCCAGAAAGTAGAATATCCAGTATATTATTCTCGCCTGCACTACCGACTAGGCGACTTTGGAGGGTCGATTTGACAGTTGATCTTCCCATGTGGCAGAATTTATTTATAGGAATCGCTTTGTCGTACATGTAGTTGTCTTTCTTTAACTTGCCCCATTGCTGCTTCAAATCTGTGGAGCTCAGGTCTTCCAAGTTTTCAATTGTGTGCCTATCACGAAAAGAAGAAAAAACAAATACCGTCAACTTGTTCACTCTTCGATTTATCGGCTTCAACAGTATTATATCTTCTAAATTTAAATGCATCTACTTACCGAAATATGTAAAGCAATGTACCGACTACATGCTTACACTTTCCTGAACTTCCAGCCTTACAGGTACACGAACAAATTAACTTTTTCTCGGCAACTGGTGATCGAATCTCAATTTTAATCTGGTGAGGAACTCCCTTCAAATTACTGGTTTGTAAGCATAAAGCTTCAAGTCTCACTAAATCTTCTCTTTCGGCTACTCTCCCAAACATAATTATGTGTTTGGCATCTAAAATTGCCTGTCCTTCAACGAGAGGCCGCCTAGAATCCCCAACAATATTCAATACATCAATCAAGTCTATCACAATTGCGTCCACCATTTTGTCGCGACCGACCTGCCACCTACATTCGATTGAGTTCGCGAATAACAAACAAAGAGCGCGTGCAGTGGCAGTAGCAAGGTGAAGTTCACTAAGGAGCTGCGAACTAAACTGATCGCTCCCAGCCGCGAACTATTATGCGCAAGACTATTCGTGAGTCAACACTGAAAAGAGGATGTTCAATTCCCACCTCAGCCACCCTGGAGGTGGTTTCCCTACTTCTACTCCAAGCAAATGTTGGGTTGGTTCCTAACTTATGGCCACGGCCGCCTCCTTCCCAATCCTAGTCCCAATTTACAAGTACATACACCAGTAAACCCATAGAATATCACAGGTTATCACACAAATTCCACACACAGCCAAGTACGACCGCGATGACACAGCCCCTAAAATAAGCAACAACTATAAAAGAAAATTTTTAAACACATCGGTAGCTTGTCACTTTGAGCACATGAAACAAACATCAGATTGCAAATAGCACTTGACACTTTTCTCAAATGAAGTACGGTACCTCGTGGTGTAGCAACTAGTGTTCTTGGCTGTCGCCCTGGAGGCCCAGGCTCTGCCAAGAAATGTTGACTCTGGTGTGGGGGATGGAACGTAGTACTCCCAGTCTTGTGAGGCTAAACTGAGAAGAGACTGGTTCGATTCCCCCCCTCAGCCATTCTGGAAGTGGTTTCCCACTTCTACTCCAGGACGATTCGTAACTTAATGCTACGGCCGCTTCCTTCCCAATTCTTAACTGAATTGTTTCCTGCTGGGCCCCTTTCTTGATTTTACTTCAGTGGATAGATATTTCGGTAAATTTGGAAAAATGTTAGGTACTGATCCTGGTTTTAATTTCCTCTTCATACGAGGAAGTTCTTTGTTATCATAGTTCGCTAAGAAACAGTCTGCCTTTATAATTAAATCTTCCGAAAAAAGCACGTCATATATTCTACTTTTGATCGACAATCGCTTATCTTTCCGCGGATTTGTTTCATTAGGCGATGTGAAAAAAGGTGTAACTTACCATCAGCTTTTCTTCCGTAATCCGATTTACATCCAGGAATGAAACAGTACGACAGTTTCTCAAAGCAGTAGATAATATTGTTGTTTGCACGCACAAGGCACTGCACAGCCTCTAACACAGACATTCATAAATTATTACAAAAACACAAATTCACTTGCATATATGTCTTCTCTCGGGCAGGATATTACAGTACTAACCTCGTGGGTTTCGCAACACACACTGGCGGTACCATGAACGACAATGCTAAGAGAGCGGAGTGATGTCACTGTTTATTTCTATTCGTCATGGTTCTACTAATAAATGTTTCAAAGGGTATCAACATAACTTAGGTTATTTTTATTATATTTTGATCCTATTGAGCGTTGTGGAACGTCAATGGATTAGCCACCTGGTGCCGAGTCTAGGAGCAATGTCATTAAGGTTTATGTTTAAGTCACATTTGTAGTTACATAGGGAATTTATTTTATACCATTTTCATAGCTGTATTTTCTCATGGGTTTTTATGATAGGACTTCTTGAGTGGAGCGTTATGACAATAATGTATGATGTCATTTATTTTTGGTAGGATTCTTTTAGTTAGATTGCTTAGCATTTTTTCCCAATACAGTAGGCTAGGTACAGGTCTGACGTTTAATTTTGGTCGGTGCTTGCTGCCTGCACAGTAAATTCTGGCCAGCCATCAAGTCTTCTTATTGTGAGCATGTGCTGTAACTGCATGCACACACGCACACTCAGTAGGAACAAGGAAGGAGGTTCAATGGTTAGCGCAGTGCAGCGAGAGGTTTGTCGTGCTAACAAACTTCCCTTGTGCCCTTTAAGCTTCTTCTGTGAGTGTAGTGTGGTGTAATAAAGTGGTGATACGTCACAAATATTCATTCATTCATCGTGTAGTTGTAAGTTGACGAGCAATTAGAAATGCCGCCTATAATCTCCAAACTGCGCTCCAAAATATTACATAGCCAGGCCCGGGAGGTAGTAAACAACGTTCATTCATTTATGAAAAGGGAAGCCACTGCAGGCACTGTATCAAGTGCCTTAGCTAGTTAGCCAGCCAGCTGGGGCTCCCTGAATCAGCTGCATACTAGTAGACTCGCTTCAATGCGCGGGTTTCACGGCCACCGGCCAAAATTAAACGTCAGACCTGTATCTTTTGCTTTAAATAAATGCCAGCTGACACTTTTAATTTGTAACTTGTGATTATTTGTTGTAGCTTTGTTATTTTCCAGCTCGAAGGATGTGTATTTTGGGCTACTTTCATAATTCCACCTTACCTTCAACCCGGTACGACCTGGAAATAACAATCTCGTTCTGGAACTAGTTCAAATGCATATCAGTGTACTTTGTGTGATCTTTTTGCGACGGGTCTCGCTGTGGTTGACCTCAACCTTGCACCCCGTGGTATCTCGGATCAGGCAGGCACAGTGCATATCTATAAAACTTGTCATTTTGCATAATGCAATATCTGCCGGCCACTTGTGTCATAATAATTGTACGAAATTCTGTTACCTTGTCTGTATAGTGTTTCAGAAGCCATTGGTTCCCATTTTTCGTAGTATCAGTCTGTGTCATCTTATAAATCGAGAAGTCCGTTTTCTTTACTGGCTATAAATCTTGGACATCCTGGGCCTTCTTCTGTTACATTTCATCTTACAGCCTTTCCATGGTTTCTTAACTCGATAAAGTGGTCAAGCACTTCTTTCACAATGTTATGTATTTCCAGATTTAGGCCTAGGTCTAAGAAACAAATAGAGTTAGAACTTTTAATAATTTATCCTTTTGATCATGTCAATAACAAACCAATCAGGAATCTACATTGAATTGTTGCCCTGTAGTACACTAAAAATCTTTCTAGTTGAAGTTATCACTTGAAGTTTGAATCCAGCCATGTAACTTCTCACTAATATGTTCAAAGCAGTACATGCTCCATGCTGGTGTCAGAGATAAGCTAGTCAGGTAGCGTGCAACGGGGGGCAGAGGTGTACAAACGACTTTTTAATACCATATTAATTCATCCACAAAAATCTATGATAGAGAAATTATGCAAGGATATTTTTTTAAATAGTTGATTTGGAATAGAGGGTGCAGATAATAAATGATGGGGACAAATGTGCATGTAAATTTGCTAGTTTTTCCTTTTTCTTTCTTATTGCAGGGTGTCTAATGGTGACGAAAGTAATGATAAAGTAGCCAATTTTACAAACAGGTAATGAAATTAACGAAAATTAGCTACGGTAATTTTTTTTTAGCTGGATAGTTGGAGGTAACTAAAATTCCCTGATGTCAGTTTAAATCAATAAAACCTCGCTCCACTAGGGTCACAGATTGGGATGGAGCGAGTTTCACGCAACCGGCGCTGATTGCATAATAAGGCTATATTTTCCCGTGCTCAACCTCAAGGAAATGCATACTGAGGATACCTTTTATTTATCTATTTATCGTATGGCTTTTAGTTCCGGGAGTGTCCGAGGACATGTTCGGCTCGCCTGAGTCTGTAGCTGCTTCCAGCGGATACCCTAAAGGGTGAGCTAGAAGTTCCGTTCAATTTCAAGTAGTTCCAACTTTCGCCACCAGATATCAATGATACCTAGTGGTGAACGTTGGAACTTTGATAAAGCGTTCTGACGAAATCTAACCTAACAAATTTTGCTTTACACAAGTTTAGTCTGTGAAAGGATCTTTTACATGCCATAGATCTATGACATCTTTACTTCCCCTCCGAAGGAAGGCATACTGAAGGATTTTTAACGCTCTTAAAAAATCCGACGACTTTGGCCGGGTTTGAACCCGCTATCTTGGGCATAGCAGTTCAGCATGCTACCGACTACGCCACCGAAGCCGCTTGAGGATACCTTGAGTGGTATACATCGGTTCAACGTATATTTTCGGTATCAAGAAGAATTTTTAGCTTTGTGTGAAATATTTTTCTGTATTGTTAGGGACCCTGACTTTTTGCAAGAATCTTACAAAACTCAACAGAAATCTCTCATTTCTGTTATTGACATCTAAATCTGGAGATTATCTTAATTGAAGTCTGAAAACAATGCCAAATAAGTTAATGTAGCAATCTTGCAAATTGATACAGTTTCAAAAAAGAATTGCGTAATAACATCAAAATATTTATATTTTTAAAAACTCTCCATCTTGTAAGTTTATATTTTCCCATGCCCAACCTCAATGAACTGCATATTGAGGATACCTTGAGTGGTATACATGGGTTCAACGTATATTTTCGGCATCAAGAAGAGTTTTTAGCTTTGTGTGAAAATATTTTTCTGATTGTTAGGGACCCTGACTTTTTGCAAGAAGTTGATTCGCGAAATCTTACAAAACTCAACATAAACCTCTCATTTCTGTTATTGACATCTAAATCTGGAGTCTATCTCAAATTGAAGTCTGAAAACAATGCGAAATAAGTTAATCTCGCAATCTTGCAAAGTGATACAGTTTCAAAAAAGAATTGCGTGTTAACAACGAAATATTTATATATTTTTAAAAACTCTCCATCTCGTAAGTTTGCAACATCCAGTGTGGTTAATTCAAAATTCCGTTGTAAGTTTATTTTTCCTTCAAACTTTGGTTCCATCGGATATATTATCTCTGTTGTGATGATTAATATTCCAGTAATTAGAATGATTTTTGTGTTGATCGACTGAAAGCTACAATATTAATCAATAAGCTGGTGGATTGGATGAGAGCACACAAAATGGTTATCAATATCACTAAAGCAAAATATTATTCTTTTATTCTTATTTATTCTTCCATAAACCATCATACAAAATTGAGACCACAAACATAGTCGACATAGCACACAAGGAAATAGAAAGCGTTAAATCGGCAACATACTTAGATATCACACTAGATAATACACTAACCTGGGAAAATCATGTAGAAAATGTAAAACATAAAATCAGCACTATAATTGGTATCAATAAAACATGCATTAAACGTAAACTCACACCTAATTACGTACCAATAAGAAACAACCCTAAAACACCTTGCAGCAATCTAGTCAACTAAACAAGCTAGGTCAATTTAGATAAAAGAAAAGAAATCAAGTTTGCATACATGAAGAAACTCAAAATTAACCACCAACTTATCAACATTTCAGTTATGGTTATGTAATTGTTGGCATGTCACTCAATGGGGATCTTTTGCTGAAAACCTTCACGATACAGTCAAATGTCAGGCAATCAGAAAACACACATCATTAGAGAATAAATTGAACAATCTAGCTAAGGCAAATCGATAATCTTCAATGCGGGAAGCGAATACCAAATGCGCTAAATTTCACAATAGAACGAGCATAATGTTCTCAAGGGAGGAGGTATCAATGTTAGAAAAGGATTCAAATTTAATTGCGATTGATCTCTATGGAGTTCAAAAACTTGATAGCTTTCTTATTTTTAAGCCAAAGACATGTTTTCTAATTGATAGTACCTGTAGTAGCAATAATAATTGTTAGGAACATCCAGTGTTTGTTGTTTGTGTTGTTATGTTTAGGTGAAGGTCCTTGTGTTTATGTGTGTTTTCCTTCTCTTAGGAATGAGTTGTTGGGGCTTGCGGGCATGGTAAAAATTACCAATCCAGAGGAGAATTTGAACCATAACGTCCAATCGAATGAGAATAACTCTTGTAATGCAGTTGGCAGTGGCAGAGCTTGTTTGGATGGCATCGACAGCAATAGAAGGTTCTTATATGGCTTTTAAGTTTGAAGCTATACTATATTAGGCTTTAAATTCTTATTTGTGTATGGCACATGTGTGTCTCTAGTCGTTTATATATGGTTAAGTGATATTCTGCTTATGTCTGCTGTTTATAAACATACGAACATAGGAAGAGGCAGATGCAAAGCAGTGACTTAAGAACACTGTAGAAACTCAAAAAATTATTTTGAATGTTGTCGAATTTTTTTAAATGTTCCTTGATGGTTGAGGAGAATAACAGTCCATAGAAGGATGCTTAGATACTGCTGTGGGTGAAGATGGAAAAGGAATGGGAGGGGGGAATGGAGAGTTATGTTTAGGCCAGGGACAACCCTGGACTTGAGTATTAGTTATTATTATTATTATTATTATTAATCGTATGGCAATTACACATCACTTTTTGGAACACAAAGAAAATATAACCATAATTTACAAATTTACAGACATATTATTTACATAGTTTAACACATTTGCTGTAGAAAACAAAAAGTCAAAGTGGTTTCCAGGATATAAGTTCTGAGGGCACTCTTCAACTATATGCTTGATGGTCTGACACTGGAAGCCACACGTGCACTCTGGAGAGGTGATCTTTCCCCATTTGTATAGTAGATCACCACATCTCCCATGGTTGGTGCGTATCCTGTTCAGTGTACACCATGTCCTACGGGGCAGATCAAGTTCCCATGGATTGTTGTTACTATGGAGAAAACTATGTAGCTCTGGTGGAGTGTTTGTGTACCAATTTTCTGCCCAGGCTTCATGAAGATTGAAGTTATGGTCTGCCAGGTTGTTGGCTGTTCTGATTGCAGGGTGTCTGGAGCGGAGTCTATTGATTTGGATTGCAGGTATGTCCTCATGGATTGGCAGCTGTTGGTTGTTGCAGATTTTATTAAATTCTCTCAGGAGGATATTCTTTCTTCTCAGCGTAGGAGGTGGAATACGGCTCAGGACAGGTAGCCAGAAAACTGGTGTGGACTTGATTGTACCAGTAATTATCCACATAGTTTGGTTTAGTTGAACATCTACTAGCTTCGTGTGACTACTGTTTAGCCAAACAGGGCTGCAATATTCTGCTGCTGAGTATACAAGACCTAGGGCAGTTGATCGGAGGGTAGACTCAGTGGAACCCCATGTTGTACCACGCAGTTTTTGTAGGATGTTATTTCTTGACCTCAATTTGGCTGCAGTGTTTGTTAGATGTTGTTTAAATGACAGTGTTCTGTCAAGTGTCACTCCAAGGTACTTTGGGTATTAGTTAATGACCATCCTTGGAGGAGAGAGGAAGGTGAATGACTTTGATGAAACACTCATCAAAAGTGGTCTGGTAGTTGCACGTGAATAGGCATGGAGAGGTAAAGTATTACTGTACTTGTTCATTACATTACTCTCTCTTCATAAGCTACTAGGTTTGAGTTAGGAGGATGAGGACTTCACTTTTGAAGTGTGCATGAGATGATCTTTATATCTGGAGTATGACAGAATATACTCAACATTCACTTCAAGCAGACAGTTCAGTGGGTCCAATAACTAGAGTGCATTTTCACATAATTTTGTTTAAGTGTCATTCTAAAGGTCTTCGTGGGATATTGGTGTATTTTTGAATGTTTAAAAAAAAAAAACTGAAAGCCTTGTACAGTAGAACCTTAGATTGAAGTATATACTGTGATGCGTATGTATCTAGGGGATTTTTTTTCATGTAGTCGATGATGTGCGGACATTGATGTTTGTTTGATGTTGTGGCTTGAATTGCCTCCATATTACTCAGCTATATGAGGTTTCAATCAGTGCAGCGTTACATGCAGATGCAGTCACATGCGTTCATGTGCGAGGTTTGGCGGTGAGTTACGACTGTTCATAAATTACTTGGAGTTCAAATTATTGAAAAGTTGCACTGCACTCTTCTTAAGTCATTCGTCTGGGCGAATGACTGTCTGGACAAAAATTACTGCTTTCACTACAAGCAGAGGGGGTGGGCCGTAAGCCCCAGGTTAGGTGTGCGTTTATATGTATTTAACATGCATGTGTCGTAGTCATATCGTGAAATAGGTTTTTTCAAGAAAATCCTAGGGTCTTCATATAAAGCCAGTATATGATGTAAAAAGGGTTAGTTGTACTATCTGATGCCTGGTTTCATGAAATGACTAAATTTCGATGTCACATAGTGTAATTCGTTTTTTACATTATCTGACAGGAAATCCAGCCCATCACTTCATGAAGTAGTGGTAGTAAGTTAGTTGTAAAGTCTATTATACGGAGCTAGCCACCTCAGGATAGTGGGGCAATATACTTGCTTAAATATCCACACAAAGACACAGGACACCAACTTCTATTAAACATACACATTTATTTTACACATCTGAGCAGGCCTCCATTTTCCTTGCCTGGCATCATCCCAACAAAAAAAAAAACTCAACATCACCATGGTTACCTGACCATGTCATCTTTTTTTTTTTCAACAAGAAGAAATCTGAACAACCGACTATCATAAAAGGAACATATATC
Source organism: Meconema thalassinum (assembly GCA_946902985.2). Lineage (NCBI taxonomy): Eukaryota > Metazoa > Arthropoda > Insecta > Orthoptera > Tettigoniidae > Meconema > Meconema thalassinum. The sequence goes on along the minus strand of OX336388.2, from coordinate 1,606,178,460 downwards.
CTGCAATGAAACTTCATTGGGCAAAGCCCCCTATTACCTCATTGCTAGGACACCACAAATAATCCAATAAGCACAAGTATAAGACTCCTTGCAGTGCCCAGCAAGAGGTAGCCATTTCCGAACCTAAATACAACATTAAACAAACCGAAATCGTGAGGGTGAACGCTGTAACCAAATAAATTCGGTTACATAGTGTCCTCTTGGTGAGATAAGAATTAATAGTGGCAATATATGGCATGGAAGTCACGGTGGACGTTCAAAGGCTGTTGTTTCTTCAGGAGTATTTTTTTCCAAATTAACGATTTCTATAACTTTTTGTTCAGCCAGCACATTTTAATATAGTTCTGTTGTTTTATTCTTGTAAATTCATATTAAGCCATAATAAATAAGCATTAATTTATTTCTTGGAATAGTTCATGTTTGGCGGCGAAAGTTAGTGTACGACTCCATTGCATCAGTCATTTCATGAAAAGTTGAATAAACAGGCACCGGGTTGCCTCGGCTGATGTAAAATCACTTCTTACACCATCTGCCTAAATCGGTCTGTCACTTTGTGAAGAAATGCGTAAGATAGTGCAACTATCCCTTTTTACATCATATGCTAGTTTTTCAGAAAGTGCCTAGGATTTTCATGAAATGACGGATTTCACTATCCGACTACGACATATGCATCGTTTAAACCTGTAGTGTCGTCCTTGACGTCATGGATGCCACCATTTTGTGTTTAGGGGAATTTTGTAGTGTGAGGTATCGCAATCTGTACTACTCCCGAGCCTTGGATTGCGAGCGTAATCAAACACACTCGTATATCAAAATGCATAAGAAATAATTGAAATGTAGATGATTCGTTCTCAACACGAGGCTATTTACTCATATAGAACAATTAATACAAAATACAATAGTCTAGGTCTTGTATGTAGTAAGTACCTGTACGGTGAGGTAGATTAGAGAGATGAGAAGGCTTTATTGTTTTATAGCAGTAAAGGCCCGCTACCACCTGTTGGCTCCCTGGAATCTTTTCGTCCTAATTTAACCAAAAACCTATCCAGTGACTTGATTTTGCCTCCTTTTCACAGAAGTGTGACATTGCATTGTCATTGAAAATATTCATTGCTCATATTGCTACAGACTTGTTCAGGTGGTGTTTCTCTACAACATTCCATTGTTGTAGTAGGCCTACAGTTACAGTACTGTACGTTTACAAAAGAACAGTCACTACACTCGGATTTAAAATAAGGAACTTCATGCAAACACAGACGTAGCAACAATGGAGGTATGTATAATGACCGGTCGTGTGTTGCCTGTTCGAGCGTAGCACACCAACTAAAACTGAGTGTTTTCAGGAGATTACTGTACGCACAATTCTGCTGGGAGGGAGGGGGAAACCAGTTTAATTGTGAATACGTGACACTCAACTGGCAAAACAGTTCTTCTTGTATTGCAATGCATTGATTGTTTATCAAGTTAAAATTCCTTCAAAGTTTCTGCTCGTCTTCTAAAACACTCGCAATGCAAGGTTCTACTGTACTTCTGTTATTAGGTTGATAAGAGACTACAGTTAGATTCAAAGTAGAAACTCTGCAATTTCACAGTTTTGGCTGTTTCAGATCGGTTGTAGATGAAAGATGTTGTTGTGCTTTTGCATTAAAAGCATTGTGTCTTTTTTCACATTTGTGGTTTGCCTTATATCAATTGAATGTTTTCTTCCAGGGCCTCCTCCACTGTTAATCGCAGTTTGCCAGCTATTCCCAATGACCCAGAGAAGCTTCATCTGGAGGGTGGAGATCCACTTTGGGAAGAGGCAAATGGAGACACAAGTTCTGAGCTGTATGCAACAGTCGAAGACAAACATGCTAATCAGCCTTTAAGTAAGTTCTCTGGTGTTCAGCTCATGGATACTGGGTTAGTCGTCATTTAAAATCTCTTGCAGTTGTACCAGTTGTGTTCTATAGGTCATGTGTTCTTGTCTGCAATAAAGGCCACACAAATGTTTAATGTGTCTTTAAGACTGACTAGTATAGTCACAGTCTTAAGATAAGTAGAAAGTTCTCACAGGAACAAGAGTTTAGGCTGTTTGCTAAAATCAACAAGCATTGGTACAAAGAGTACCATTCATAATTGCATGGCAAAACAAAACCTTCCACTAAATTCAGCAAAACAATGTGATAAAATCGCATTCAAATTATCTCGTGTTATAGAAATGTCACCAAAATAAAAAGGTATTTTAGGGAACACTGATCACAGTATCCTAATGTCAGAGAGTTGAATTTGGAAGGTATGTTCTAGCAAGATACGCTAGTTTCCAAAAATTGAACATACTGCCTGATAGGAATGTCAGACGGATTGCTGAACAAATGGAAGCTGAATCACACACCATATGTCACACAACTTGTCCAAAAGAACAGTGTCAGAAAGGTTCTGATAGCTAAGGCACACCTTTGACAACAAACAAAATTTGGCAATGTCTTCCACAACAAAATATGCTGTTAATAGGGTGTATGGTTGCCCCTAATGGCCACACATGCTTTGCAGCGACGTGGCATTCTATCAGATAGTCCAAGAAATCTTGTAGCAGTCTATTCCATTCCTCCGAAAGGGCAATGCGATGGTCTTGGAGGGTCCTCAGTGGAGGCCGATGGGATTCAATTCATTTCCCCAATGCATCCCAGGCATGCTCTATAGGATTCAGATCCGCAGACCTCGCTGGCCGGTCCATGCGATGAATGTCTTCCTCAGCCAGAAATTCATCCACCAGAGCAGCACAGTGTGGTCGGGCATTATCGTCCATTAAGAGGAAGTCTGGACCAACCCCACCTCTGAAGAGTCGGAACATGTGGTCTCAGTACTTCATCCCTCTATCTCCGAGGGTTCACAGTGTTCCTCGGACCACCCATGAAGATGTGCAGGTCCGTACGGCCATTCAACATGATGCCGCTCCACACCAAAACGCCACCACCACCATACTGGTCCCACTCCACGATGTTCCTGTGGTTGTATTGGCTACCCGGTTCTCTCCAGATTAATGTGCGATGGGAATTGTTCTGCAAACTGAAGCGGGATGCATCTGTGAAGAGCACACGTCTCCATTCATTCAGTGTCCAGTTTCAACGTTGATGGCTCTGTACTGGAGTGAGCGGGGCGCACACCGTGGGACGTCTGGCAAACAGCCCTGCTGTTCTGAGCCTCCAGTACACAGTTTGCTGGGAAACGGCAACCTGTGACACGGCTGCATGCTCCGCCGACAATTGTCTTGCAGGTGCACTCCGATTTCGTCGGGTGGTTAAGGCCAGATATCGGTCCTGCTGTGGGGTGGTTACTCTTGGTCAACCTGGTACTGGCCTACGACTAACATCTCCTATGTCTCGAAATCGTCTCCAAAGCCTGGAAAATACACTTTGTGGCACATTCAAGGATACGGCGACTTCGGTGTGTGTCTGGCCTGCTTCCTGGCGGCCGAGTATTCTGCACTGCAATAAGGGGTTTCAAATGGCGTCGTTGTGCCATTATGTTGTTACGTACACCACGAGGCTACACTCCGCACACTATAACAGGGCAAATACGACTGAGGAAATGTGGGGGCACAGGCACTGGCTGTGTTTACCTTGCAGTTACGCCGCTAGACAAAGTGCCCCCTCCATTTACTTTGTCCTCCGACAGAGATGTGGAGATTGGGGCGTGCTCTCCTACCCTATCACCACCTCCTAAGGCTAGGGATGGTTGGCAAATGGTAAAGCATAAGTAGACTACTATCCTCTATTTAAGTCCACACTATGGCACTATTACAATGAAACTGTATTAGCTATTTTCGACATCTCGCTGAATTACGCCAATTAATTTCTCAGTTTATAGCAACCATTGTCTGTCTTCAGGAATCCAGGTTTCATCCTGGACACTGCATCAATTCAGACTCTGCTCTTAAGACAGGGAGGACGGAGCTGTGGCGTCTGCACTCTTGTCCACTCTAGCCTCTTTAGTAAAGAGGTGCCGCTACGTTGCCAGTAATGGCAACAGTATGTAACTTGTACATCCCACCTGATTCTCAACTGGATTACAACCAGCTGGTGGATCTAGTCTCTCAGCTTCCCCCTCCTTTTCTCCTTCTTGGAGATGTTAATGCCCACAATACCACCTGGGGCTCCGCTACCACTAGCGGTAGAGGGAGAAATTTTGAGAGACTGATCAGGCGGCTGGACCTGTGTTTGTTGAAGACAGGGGAAACTACACACATCTCCATTGCACACTTTTTCGAACGTCGAAATCACCATGTGCAGTCGTGCGCTGGTTCCCCTGCTACAGTGGGATGTACACGACGACCTTTGTAATAGTGACCATTTCCCGATTATCGTTACTCTTCCGAACCAGAGAGCCATTGAGTTACCAAGTCGATGGCTTCTTCATCGGGCTGATGGCCAACTTTCACAGCAACTGCGGTGTTTGCCGAAGATACCTTTGATAGTGTCGACGATCATACCATTCACATAACGAATGGTATTTTTGCTTCTGCAGAAGAAACAATACCTTCCTCATCCGGCAACTCCCGCCGGAAGCTTGTCCCTTGGTGGACAGAAGAGATTGCAGCAGCCATTAAAGATCGTCGACATGCTTTCAAATGCTATTGGAGGTAAAAAACCATGGCCAACCCTATTACCTTCAAAAGGATGCGTGCTAGAGCCCGATATCTGATTCGGGAGAGTAAGAAAATGACGTGGGAGAAGTATGTGTCGTCCATGACGGCGCATATTCCTTCATCTCAAGTGTGGACTAAGCTTCGTCGGATTTCCGGACTCCCGATATCATTGACAACACCCGGAGTCTCCATCAATGGAGACATCATCACGGACCATTTCGCCATTGCCAACAGTATTGGATCGCACTTCTCTGATGTATCCTACTCTGGGTGTTACGATCCTACATTTCTGACACTGGAGCGGGAGGCAGAGGCTCACCCCTCGTCCTTTGCCACTGCTGCTTTGGAGTCCTACAATATACCATTCTCTGGATAGAACTGCGCAGTGCGCTTGCACTGTGCATGGATACGGCTTTTGGACCGGATAACATACATAATGAAATGTTAAAACATTAGCGCGAATCCAGTATAAAAGAACTGTTGGTCCTCTTCAATCGTATATGGATTGAAGGGGAGTTTCAATCTCAATGGCGAGGGGGGATCGTGATACAGATTCCTAAGGCTGGAAAGGATTCCAAGTTTGTAGGCAGCTATAGGCCCATTTGTCTGACAAATGGCCTATGTAAGCTGCTGGAGAAGATGGTGAACTGTCGACTGGTGTGGTTCCTGGACGAGAGACGTCTCCTTTCTGAGTACCAGAGTGGATTTCGCTCTCATAGGTCCACCACCGACCTTCTGGTGCAACTTGAGAGCGCCATACAGGAGGCATTTCTCCAAAAGCAGCACCTAGTCACGGTTTCCTTCGACCTCAAGAAAGCCTACGACACCACATGGCGCTACGGGATCCTTTCCACCCTTCATGAGGGGGGACTCCATGTTAATCTATCGACTTTCATTGCGAATTTCATGTCCGTCCGTCCGACTCTTCCGTGTAAGGGTCAGTAGGACATTATCGCAGTATTACACTCATGAGAATGGGGTTCCTCAGGGGTTCTGTGCTGAGTGTCACCTTGTTAGCGATTGCCATAAACGTCATTGTTGCCGCCGCCGGGCCCACAGTAGTTCTATCCCTTTATGTAGATGATTTAGCTCTGCATTACAGCTCTGGAAGTATGGCAATCGTGGAACGGCAATTGCAGCTAGCTATTAGCCGGGTCGACAGGTGCGCTCACGACCGGGGTTTTCCTTTTTCGGCAGCGAAAACCTGCGTCGTCCATTTTTGTTGGCTCCGGAGGCTACATTTACACCCTGAACTACATCTTGAAACACTCTCACCTCCTCGCTGGAGTTGATTTACAATTAACTACCCTCATTACCACAAACCTACAGAATTTACTGCCTTTAAATACAGGCCGCAAGTGATTTTAGCATTACTTCCGACTTTGAATGGGCGCCAAGGTCGACCATATGGGTCTTCCTGAATAAAATAGAATAAAATACGGTACATAACTGTTGCCCCGACTATGAAACTCCTTTTCCCAGGTGTGGGGCATTTGGCATGCGTTTGCCGATGTACCAGGTTCATGCAAGACAGGAATATAAACACACATGAATTTAAAGAGATAATCTATTGGTTGTACTATACACATATATACATAATATACAACACAAAATACCCTTCATACACTCGTGAAATAATACAGTACCTTGCCACTGAATTTAGGCTCTGAGAGCAGGAAAACACTTACGGCCATTTCAGACCCAGGCATAACAGCCACCTACGTATATACACTGTACCGTCCGTACACAAAATATCTACACACGTTAGACTGGTTCACTTCACTTTCTTTCTTTCTTCTCGAACTGCTCGTTCACGTCTCCATTCTCGCATGACTTCGATGAAATGTTTACGACAGAATTATCCTTTTAGGCGTGGTAAGTTATTACCGACAGCCCATGGTATGGATGGACCCATGAAATGTACGTAGACTCCAATAGCCCGTAAGAGCTCAGTGGATAGCTAAAAATTAGTCACTGCTCGTTCGTATTACGATACCATGATCGAGTAATAACGACTCTAAATGCAAGTAGACAATGGACTTTCGCTGTAAAAGCAAGAAGACGATCTCTAACTGTTCGTTACGGAAACCATGTCACGTAAAACGACCCTGGGCGTTAGTAGATCAGTGTTCTGCCGATAAAGCAATAAGACGAGCTCTGAACGCCAGACACGCCATTATATGCACTGGCGCAGGGCTACATAACCCCAATGTTTCTGCCGGAACTAAGTAGCGCGTGGCCCGCTCCTAGCGGAACATCCGTGTCAACACATGAACATCAGACAGTCAAAATCCACACTGACGTCACACAGTAGTTTTCACACGAAGTTCATGGGAGTTCATGCCATAAATAGCCTAGGTAATCCCACACAAGCCGAATTACTGCCTGTCTTTTCCGGGTATGTCACATATCCAGCACTCGAAAATACCAATTCATTGTACCTTTATAGTACAGCCACGAATCTAACATTTAACATTACTAGGTCAAAATAAAGCCATTAACCCCAAACCAAAATGAAGTAATGCTTCTACTTAATACAGTCTTATATCCTTATTCCCAAAAGGTAATAAATCGCAAAACCCCGTATTTTATAATATCAAATATCCAAAAACCGATAATTAATAAACAGTGATCCTAGTTGGTGCGGACCATCCAAAGATGAATCCGTCCACAAGAACACACAGGCACAATAAAAATCACCTCTGCAACCCCACGTTAACCCAATATAATAAGATATGAATAAAATACCCCAAACTAACTGCGCGAAGCAAAACCCGAGGGTGAGCTACTGTAACTGAATAAATTCGGTTACAATCTTAAGGATGCTACGTTGCCGTTGGTTGACACTTATCGCTTCCTGGGACTCCATTTTGACAGCAAATTAATGTGGCAGCACCATATACGGCAACTAAAAACGGCGTGTCTCAGGAAACTGAACATGCTGAAGTTTCTTAGTGGCACTACGTGGGGGGCTGACCGTGCGGTGCTGCTACGGTTTTACCAAGCCCTTGTCCTGTCCCGGCTAGACTATGGTTCTGTGGCATACAGTTCAGCAAGGCCGGGAACCTTGAAAATGCTGGACAGTATCCACCATAGTGGTGTTAGGCTGGCTACCAGTGCCTTCCGGACCAGCCCGATACCCAGCCTTCTCGCTGAATCGGGTGTTCCACCTCTAAATTATAGATACCGGCATATGCTTTTGGCATATGCTGCCAATGTGCGTCAAATGCCGCAACATCCGAGCTATCGAGCTCTCTTCAGTACCCAATACCACCAGAGGTATGCCTACCAGCCTCTTGCCACTTGGCCGGTTGGTATTAGACTTGATAGCTTGTACTGAAATAGGAGTGGCTGTAGGTCCCCGTATGATCCGGACACCTAGCGAGGTGCCTCCGTGGCAAGTCCCACGTCTGGAAATTCGGTTAGATCTACACCGAGGTCCTAAGGTGAACACAGATGCCTCCGTTTATCGGAGGAAGTTCAACAGCATAGTTCACCAATTTCCGGACGCTGGCATTCTCTACACGGATGGTTTGAAGGTGGACGAGAAAGTGGGTTGTGCTTACGTTATTGATGGTGCAAATACCAAAATCTCTTTGCCTGAAGCCTGTAGTGTGTTGACTGCGGAGCTCGTTGCCATCTATGAAGCTCTGCAGTTTGCACTACAGGTTGCACTGTAATAAATATGATATCGAAGCTTGCCACATCAGGGTAGTGGGGCGATGTACTCGCTAAAAGAATCACACAAAGACAGTACACCGACTTCACTAATATACACATTTATTAAAAACTAATACTAGATACACAACACGATGAAACTGAAGAAAGGTTGAAATCAGAAACATATATTAATAATAATTCTTCTCCAGGTACAAATTCTTCTTTTCTGGTAGTTCCCTGGCAATCAAAACTATCAATACCTGTTTGTCAACATGTAAGCACACTTCCTTTACCTGCATCTCTTGTTCAGTATCCACAACTATCTTCATTATAAAAATACCCCTCACACAATTCTTAGTATTCTTCTGCTTCATTTCTTATTACTCCACTTTTTCAGGGTAATATGTCTGCATGGACAAACCAAATCATAATACTTGATACTCTTCTTTCATATTCTTGTTACTTCAATAAGCATCTACCAAAGGTCAAAACATGATATTCTGATAACTGCCTACACAAATCATCCCCACAAACAGAAAAGAAATAACCTCCACATCATAATCCCAAAACATAACTTTTTTCTTACTTCAAAATAATCCTTGCCATTCCTAAGATAATCTCCTCATCAATAATACATCACATCACCTTAGTAACATTGTCCTTAGTCAAAACCATCTGTAACCCACTGCTGGACCAACACAGAGAATCTCTATGCCACAAAACACTGGACTCTCCGTGGTGCTCCAGCAATATGTGGCCATGATTAGCAACCTCATCCACCCACATCACACACCATGGCGCTAAAACATACATACAGTAACCCAAAGGTGACCTCTGTGACCAAAATTCGGTTACAGAAATGCCCCATCGAGAATTAATCTCTAACTGAAGGTTATAGATTCATCGTCGACCCTCACACAAATACATAAATAAAATACACATCAATCATACACTGACTAGAACAACAACAGAAAAAAGTGATACCAATTATACATCATCTTCTTTAGAAGTGGCTTTATTCTCTTCGCCAATAGTGGCATCGTCATCTTCCATTTCAATGGCGATGTCATCCTCTTCAGAAAAGGTGACAGAATCATCTTCTTCATCATCGTCATCAACAGACGTGGTTATGAATCCTTCACTGCCAGAGATATCAAAGGCATTGTTGACATGAGGTGTGTCACCACAAGCTTTTTCTTCAGAAGGAACGGCAGAATCGCCATCTGACCTGTCTGTACTGTTATCATAATCATCTTCGTCATCCTTCAGACCTCTTCGGGGCCTGTGTCCATTATTTCTACCAAAGTGTGGCGTGTCACCAGTACCATTTTCATCATTATCACGTCTTCGATATCCACCACCAGAATCCGAAAACATGAAGTTATCAAGATTGAGAACTTTATCTTCATCCTCAGCGGGACTATCCTTCTCCTCATTCTTCAATCTTTCTGCACGGCGCTTCTGTCTTTTGTTCTGTTTCTCCTTCTTCTCCTTTCCCTTCCTGCTTCTCTTTCCTTCTCTGCCTTATCTTGCTCATCAGTTCCTTTCTTATCTTTTCTTTCCTCTTTCCTTTTGTCCCTTTTATCTTTTCCTTTTTCTTCTTCTGATCCTTCACTCTCATATCTTGATCTGCCTGGCATCTCTTCCTCTTCTTATTCCTTCTCTTTGCCTTCCATCTGGTCTATTTCTTCCTCCTCCTCCTGCGGGGCGTGGTGGCGCAGCGGTCAAGCTGTATGCCTCTCACCAAGGCGGACCGGGTTCGTTTCCCGGTCAATGCATGTGAGATTTTCGATGTGAAATGCCATGTCCTGTGGTTCGGATTCCACGTAAAACGGAGGTCCCGTGGCTCATGATCGCGAGATTAACGGTCACGTTAAACTACAAGCTTCCTTTTCCTATTTCTTCCTCCACCTTGTCCTCCTGCCTCTCCTCCTCGTCCTTCTCCTCCAACGCTTGTTCACGTTATCTTCTTATTGTATGTTGTCTTCCTCCTCTTTTATCGTATCCTCCACCCTTTTCTTCACCTTGTCTTCTATCTCATTCTCTTCCCTGTCTTCAGTTTTATCCTCCTCCATTTGACCTTCCTTCTTCACCTTGTTCTCTCTCTTGTCCATCTTTCAATTCTTCTTTTTCTTCCTTTTCATCACCATTTTCCTTACGCCCCCTAGCATCACATACTTCACACATCTCTCCTCCTTTACAGCCACACTCACAGGTTCTACCATCTCAACTTTCTCATCTACGATGCATTGGCTAGTAACATGGCTGTCTGGGATAATCTCTGACAATCTTTCCTTGACCTCATCTAGCTTCTCTGACAAACACTCCTTGACCTCATCAAGCTTCTTTGACTAATGCTCACTGACCTCATCAAGCTTCACCGACAAATGCTCCGAGACCTCATCAAGCTTCTCCGACAAATGCTCCGAGACCTCATCAAGTTTCTCCGACAAATGCTCTGACCTCACCAAGCTTCCTTGACAATCTTTCTTCCATCCCTTCATACTTTTCTTAGCGGAGCAGAAGCGTCTCCAACATGGCCATCATCTCAGCTTCCATATTTCTACTATTTTCCCCCATCCCTATAACAAATTGCCTATCAGAACCCGTTTGGTCCTACTGTTCACCAACACCGTCTGCCAACAAAGCAGAATTGCATTCTGGCTCTTACATAGCCATCCTTAATTGAAATATCTAAATTTTGAGAAATATGCCTACTGTTAACTCCTGTCTTTGTTCGATTCATGAAATTCTTCGAGCTTTTACGTTGGGCGCCATTGTAATAAATATAAAATCCAAGCTTGCCACCTCAGGGCAGCGGGGCGATGTACTCTCTAAATGAATCACACAAAGACAGTACACCGACTTCTCTAATATACACATTTATTAATAACTAATACTAGATACATATCACGATGACAGTTCAAATGCAAAACCATGAAGAAAGGTTGAAATCAGCAACATATAATAATAATAATAATAATAATAATAATAATAATTCTCCACTTACAAATTCTCCTTTTCTGGTTGTTCTCTGGCAATCAAAACTATCAATACCTGTTTGTCAACATGTAAGCATGCTTCCTTTACCTGCATCTCTTGTTCAGTATCCAAAACTCTCTTCATAATAAAAATACCCCTCACACAATTCTTAGTATTCTTCTGCTTCATTTCTTATTACTCCACTTATTCAGGGTAATATGTCTGCATGGACAAACCAAATCATATTACTTGATACTCTTCTTTCATATTCTTGTTACTCCAATAAGCCTCTACCATACATCAAAACATAATATTCTGATAACTGCCTACACAAATCATCCCCACAAACAGAAAAGGAATAACCTCCACATCACCATCCCAAAACATAACATTTTTCTTACTTCTAAATAAATCTTATGAAGAATAAGAATTTTCAATCTTTCCGCCTATTCAATACTTTAATTTATGTCACATTTCAGGGGTACATGTTTCGAGTCCCGCTTTTGGACCCTTCCTCAGCCCACAATCTTATATTTAGAAAACATCTAAAAACAAAGAACATCGAAAATCTTTACGATGGCATGGAAAATACATATTACACAATAAATGGTTAAAAACACTAAAACAATATCTAAAATCTAAAAAATAGCATGCATCGTTCACAAATTTCAGGTACACATTTTGCACTTGTTCTGTTCTATGTTATTATGAAGAACGTCATTTGACACTATATGACGACATACACATTTGTTGACGGTCGATGTCCTATAATTGTTATATTGTTGGACACCTTTTGTGGCATGTCTTGTATTATAATTCCTAAAACACTTCAACTGATGTGGCTGAAGACGATAATTACTGTCAATACGGAACCTGAAATTAATAACATTTCTAATAAATAAACCTTGCCATTCCTCAGAACATAATCGCATCAGTATTATATCACATCACCATAGTAACATTGTCCTTAGTCAAAGTCACCTGTCACCCACTGCTGGACCAACACAAAGAATCTCTATGCCACAAAACACTAGACTCTCCGTGGTGCTCCAGCAATAGGTGGCCATGGCATACCTGCCAACCCTTCCGATTTATTCGTAAACTTTCCGATTTTTCACCTCGTCTTCCGATATTAATTACTATTATTTCTTCCAAATTTCGGTCCCCAGTGATATATTGTAAAAGAAAAAGGAACTGCAAATAATTTCTATTCTCAAGGAGATTCTCTCGTAAGTCGTAATTGCTTTTGTGATTTTCGTAACCTTGTTTTTTTGTGTAAGTTTTTGTAAGTTCCTCGCTTTGCAGTGAGCTCTATAGCTGCGATCTCGGAATGGTGAGTCAGCTGATCGGCCTACCGCATACTGATTGGTGATATTTCAGGGACAAATAGCCGTCAAACCTACGCTGATTAGTCGAGGCTGGCCACGTGACTGTGTAGAATGGGTGAAACCTTGTATGCTACGCGCGGCGATTGTGACTTCCTGCGTTTGACGCCACATGTTTATACTCTGCTAGCGTCACGTTGAGTGCATTTAATTGAGGTATTAATGTGTGCGTCGGTAGATAATTATTTCAACGAATTGTGTCGATGATTGTTCCGTGTCGTGTGTTTTAAGTTTTTCTCGTCACGTTATGGCGACAAAACCTCATAAACGTTATCTCCAAGTGTTCAAAGAAAGCTATAAAACTGAATTTCCATTCATTTTACAATATAGTTGAGGAAACCATTTTGCTCTTTGTTCCGTGTTGTTGCGATATAAATATATCTCATGGTGGAAACACTGACTTTGTAACTCACAGCAACACTTTAAAACACAAGGACAGTGCTAGTTGTTTACAGAAGAACAAAAATTAGGTATGTTTTTTGTTCACGGGAATGAAGACAATGCTGCCATTCGAGCTGAATGTTTGTTTACGGCGTTCGTCGTAGAACATAACCTCTCGTTATCATGTTCCGATCACGCGGGACAATTGTTTAGGAAAATGTTCCCGGATTCGGAAATTGCGAAGAAATATGCCTGTGGCAGGACAAAAACATCCGCCATTGTTCATGAAATGGCATGTGACGCCGATTCAAAAATTATTAATATTTTAAAATGTGGGCCTTTCGCGATCTCCACTGATGGTAGCAATGATAGAGATAGTAAGCTGTATCCTGTCGTCGTGTCATTTTTCAACAAAGAATCGAAGATGATTGAAAATCGTTTAATATCCCTGGAAAATTTGGAAGGTGACTCGACTGGTGCTAACATTGGTAATTTCCTTCTGCGTCTTCTGGAAAGATATGCCATTTCAATGGCAAACTGTATAGCTTTTAGTGCAGACAATGCCCCTGTTATGGTAGGGAGGAAAAATGGTGTTGCTGTGAAATTAAAAGAGCAGTGTAAAAACATTATTGTTGTAGGATGCCCATACCATTTAATTCATCTGGCTGCTGAGAAAGGTGCTGATTCCCTTCCTGTGAAAATTGATGAGATAATGATTGATATTTATTATTATTTAAACAAAAGCTGCAAGAGGAAAGATCATCTGAAGTTATATCAAGCTCTTTACCAAACTGATGTTAGGAAAATACTGAAGCATGTGTGCTCGCGTTGGTTGTCCTTGGGTAAATGCTTAGAAAGACTGATTTCACAGTGGAAGCCACTGCTGAGTTTTTTTTAAGGATGAGGTGAACCAATCCACTGGCACAAAAACATCTCTCAAGTATTTCCAAATTCCCAAAGTAAAGGCACATGAAAATAAGCCTGCAGAAGTGGAATTTGGTGTTAGTGTGAACAACAGAGTACAAGATCAAGCACGTGTTATCATTGGCAAAAGACAGTTGGAGAGCAGTTCTTCTTCTCCGTCTGTAAGGAAAAAAGTGACGGAACCAAGTCAAACTGTTGGTATTTCAAGACAGGAGAGACTATTTCTTTTTCTGTCATCTAAGTTAAATGAGGCATTTTGCTTGTTTCTGGCATTTATCATCCCTACATTTGAAAAATATAACAAAAGTTCTTCAGTCGCAAGCACCTCACATCCATGTCCTAAGATCCATACTGATTGATTTGCTGACGGAAATTCTCTGTAGGTTTGTTAAGCCAGTGGCCATCAAGAAATATTGCACAATTTTAGAAGTGGTCTATCACACAAGAGAGAATCAGAAAGCTGATGATGATTTGGTAATTGGTTCGACAACATCTAGTTGTGTAGAAAATCTGGCTTCTGAGGAGAAGAAGGTCTTGTATTTGCACGTCAGGAACTACTTCACTGCAGCCTCTGATTATATTATTCATAAATTTAATTTGGACAGTGAGTTTTCTGTTAAGGCTCAAGTGGCACAGATAAGGTCTTTGTCTACTGCTTCCTTTAGTGCCGTGAAGTATTATATCTCTAAGTTTCCAATTATGTTGCCAAAAAAAAGACGGTGAAGATGAGCACCAAGCAATGAATGCATTACAATGCCAGTTTTGTGCTCTCCAAATGGAGGATTTGCCATCTTCTATTGTGAAAGGAAAAAGAGCAGATTGTTCTTGGTCTGCTATAGGGGTTATACGAGGTGGAGATGGGTGTCTGAAATATGACAGACTAGCTAGAGTAATGCTGTCAGTATTAACAATCCCTCACAGCAACGTTGAATGTGAGAGATTGTTTAGTCAGGTGAAGAAGACAAGGACACAATTCCGATCATCTCTGAATGACGAAAACCTCAACAAACTGTTAGTGGTTAAATCAAGCCTAAGTGGAAATTGCTACGAGCAGCAGTATGACAGGGCATTTTTGAAGAGAGGAAAGTCGGCTACAAGGTCTGCATTAAATCAGTAAGCAGTCTCAAGATTACCATCCACATGTATGTACATCACCTAATCATAATTAGGTAAGTTGTCCATGGTAGCCTAATTAACTTTAGTTTGACAAAACTTGAATATGTGGTAGCGAATGCGAAGTGTAATCCATCAGAATGATTGTATGCATTTTCTTTAAACACACAATTGTGTTCTCTTACATTTAAATATTTGCCATACATACTACTCGTTGATTGATGATTGTTTACATTTTTGTGAATTTTATGCTGAATTTATACTTTGCTAATAAAGACATGCAGGTCTTTTGTGTACCCTCTTTTGCCCACGCCACTGCATACTGCGCATGATGAAATCTATAATTTTAAAAAATCTTCCTATTTTTGACTTCCGAAGGTTGGCAGGTATGCCATGGTTAGCAGCCTCATCCACCCACATCACACACTATGTCGCTAAAACATACATACAGTAACCCAAAGGTGAGCTCTGTAACCAAAATTCGGTTACAGCACGAATCCACTTTCTCGTGTGTACCGACTCGTTGAGTTCGTTGCAGTCTATTGCTACATGTTTCCCTCAACACCCCCTAGTGCAGCGAATCCACAACCTACTAGCCGGGTTGTGCCGCGTTGACACTCGAATCACCTTTCTGTGGCTTCCAAGCCACATGGGAATTGCGGGAAATGAGTTAGCGGATCAAGCTGCAAAAGAGGCAGTATCACTACCACCTCGACCATTGGAGGTACCCGCTAGAGATATTCACTCTCAGTTACGCCGACAAATACTGGCATTTTGGGAGAGTCAGTGGCTAACTGACCCAATGCCCAGTAAACTGAGAGGGATCAAGGGTACTACTCACGTGTGTCGGAGCTCTTTCCGATCACGGAGGGAGTCCGTCATTTTGTGTAGGCTCAGGATAGGTCATACAAGATCCACCCACTCGTACCTAATGAGAAGGGAAGACCCCCCCACTTTGTACCTGTGGAGCAGTTTTCACCGTGGCCCACATTTTAACCGAGTGTGTGGATCTTGCTGACTTACGAAGAAAACTTGGTTTGCAGATGACACTCAAACTTATATTAGCCGATGACGCGGTGGCTGCTGATCACGTGATTCGCTTCATAAGTGAGAGTGCGTTAGGGCCAGCAATCTAAATTTCTCAGTGTACATTGACTCAACGACTTGTTCGTTTTTGAATGATGAATTTTTGCCTTTCCGTAATTTTTTGTTTATTTTTATAATTATTAGTTTTATTTAATTTTTTGTTTTATTAATTTCCGGTCTTTTCAAATTTAGGAGCCCTCCTCTAAATTTTAAATTCCATTCCAAATTTGTATATTTTAATCTGTGTTAAGAGGGGCAGATGACTTCGTTGTTCTGCCCCTTAAAACAACAATAACTAACTAAAGCAGGGAATACTCCTTTCCTATACAGAGTGAACACATAAGGTTGGTAGGTGCATATGTTGTGCGATTTGCAGTGTATTTCCTGTTGCCCTGCTTATTCGTAACTTATGCTTAACTTTTGGACACTAGTGTATATTGGCTGTGGCGTCAAAGCCAGCAAGAGACATATCGTGGCATGAGAATCGGACGATGCATTCTATCTTACTAATCTTCCTGAATTTCCATAATCCATCTAATATTTCTTTTTGGGTGGTGTGCACCAATATCAAGTAACTTTACTATGAAAGTAGCATTTACTATCGACATCCATATTACAGATGTAAGAGATTGATTGTTGTTGTTTTAAGGGGCGGAATAGCAAAGTCATCAGACCCAGAAGTGAGAGAGGAGAATAGTTTACTGTGGGAGTTAAGTTGGCAAACTCCTATGTTCATTGCCCTTTTAGTAGTAAATACAAAAGTACTCCAGAAGTATGTTATTTTACATCCCCTGTTAATCATGCTTCAGCTTATGTTGTAGGGAAAACATTGAACGAAAATAGTATACTTATATTACAAATGGTTCACTATATAAGTGTGCGTGCTTAAAAACACCTCCATAATAATTTTAAATTCTTAGGAGAGGCCTATGCGGAATTTTCCCCCACTTTTCCGAACATTGTGATCAGATGTTTGCACAAACTTCTGAACTGGATTGCTGTGATTGAAACATGCCCATGTAACGCAAATATTTAACTCTTACAATACTCGCCATGTTGGGTCACCAATTATAATCTTTTTAACAACCGCTCCAACATAAGGGTTTCGCCAGTTACAAACTAACATTTAACTAATCTACCTCCTACACGTACAGGCCACAAGTACATAAAAATCTCCTTAATACAATTCCTGGCAAATATGGGCACTGGGCTCAGATCATATTAACTCTCGCCGAATAAAATAATTAAAAACCCCTGGCAACAAGATCTCCCATCCCCAAAGCGTGAACATTTTGGCAAGCGTAGCTGATTATATCAGAGTCTGTAATGGTAGAACTGGCAAGAATAGGTACACCTAACTACTCAAATTAGTATAAGATGGATGTTGCCTTATTTTATCTGATTGCACACAATGATATACAGATAGGTTATGTAGTATACTAACAAAATGGAACACTTAGATTGCTGAAAGATACTTATTTTACTGTACATTTATACACTGGTTCTAACACACACTGACTGTGGAGTAATTCACACGTTTTTGCATTTTTATGAAGCATATGATTGAACGCCGTACACTTGGTACAAAATCGCTTGTCTCATGCAATAGCTGCAATAAACAGACCGTTCCCACACTGTGGAATACTGATAACCAACGTAAATAATATTGAGCCTAAAACTCTTCAACACAACTTGAGAAATTCCAGAGACCAAAATACTTGCTGAATTACCTCCAAAACTTTCGTTATGTGTCCAAATCCAGTGTCTCAACTTCTACACTCATGTGTACCGAATTATACAACCAGTTACAAAACTTCACAATATCTAAGATGAGAATGATGAATCCCTTTCTAAAATGAAATACTAACTTTAATCAGGTGATAATAACAATATACTTTGAAACCTCTCTATAACGGACACCTTTGGGACCGTAAATACTGTCCGCTAAAGAGGGGTGTCTGTTATAGAGAGGGTTAGAGAAAATGATTGCAATTTGGCACATGTACTTGTGCAGTGTGTACTTACATGAAAACGTAGGATTACGCGCAGTAAAACAGTCCAGTTTCGTCCGCATTTAAAATGTTTTCCGGCGAATAGCCTTCGGTGATGGAGAGCAATTTTTCTTCCCAGCTTGAAACATATCAACAGTGGAGGATTCTCCACAAATTGCTGTATATTTTATATTGTGGCGCTTCCTGAAATTCTCGAGCCAGTCGTTCGAGGCTTTGAAATCTCCGATACCTAATTCTGCCGCGAAATCCAATGCTTTGGCTTGTACCATTGGTCGGGATACAAGGACGTTCTGACTTCTTATTTTGCTGAACCACTCTATCACTGCCTTATCAATAACAGCGCCATTGCCACTTTGAAACTGTCTAATTTTCAGCTCATTACCATTAAGATGCCATACCTCCTAATTATCTCTTCTTGTTTTTCCACAATTTGTGCCTGTGTCTTCCAATCTTAAACACCTCACATGGTTTCCGTACAACACATTTCTCACGTTTGTGATAATCTATGGTGTCTACTTTCTCTTTTGAAGTTAAACTTTTACGAGAAGCCATTTCAAATGCACTCACTTGCTACTGTAACGCACAGGTGCTACAATAGATTTAAGAAGTTTCACGGTAAAACTGACCAGGTAGTGACAGTATGAATTCCCTAATCCCGACCATTTCAATTTCGAGAGAACAATGAAAGCAATACCGTTAGGCCTAGGTTTATTTTTGGAGCAGTGCAGAAGATAGAGGATGGGAAGGGCAGCGCTAACTGGCTTCCAGGAAGCACAGGATGTGTACATTAACACAACAGAGTGTTCATACAAGACTAATAGACCTACAGAGATGCAATTTCTTTTCAAAACAAGTGTCCGCTAAGAGAGGTTGGTTGATTTTTTAAAATGCGGCCGGTGTGTCCGTAATAGCGAGTGTCCGCATAAGAGAGATTAATTACTATTATACTTAATAGGGGTTTGGTCACGGACCTAGAAAATCGTCCCTTATGAAGGGATGTCCGCCTTAGAGGAGTGTCTGTTAAGAGATGTTTCACTGTACTGTAATTATCCCTGTTTCCAAAGTGAGTTCATTGCAGTCAATTGCTACATGTTTCCCGCAACACCCCCTAGTGCAGCGTATCCACGACCTACTAGCCGGGCTGTGCCATGCTGACACTCGAATCACCTTTCTGTGGCTTCCAAGCCACATGGGAATTGCAGGAAATGAGTTAGCGGATCAAGCTGCAAAAGAGGCGGTATCACTACCACCTCGACCAATGGGGGTACCCGCTGGAGATATTCGCTCTCGGTTACGCCTACAGGTTCTGGCTTTTTGAGAGAGTCAGTGGCTAGCTGACCCACTGCCCAGTAAACTGAGAGCGATCAAGGGTACTACTCGCGCGTGCTGGAGCTCTTTCCGGTCACGGAGAGAGTCCGTAATTTTGTGTAGGCTAAGTATAGGTCATACAAGATCCACCCACTCGTATCTGATGAGAAGGGAAGACCCCCCACTTTGTACCGGTGGAGCCGTTTTCACCGTGGCCCACATTTTCACAGAGTGTGTGAATCTTGCTGACGTACGAAGAAACCTTGGTTTGCGGATGACACTCAAACTTATATTAGCTGATGACGCGGTATCTGCTGATCGCGTTATCCGCTTTATAAGTGAGAGTGGGTTAGGGCCAGCAATCTAAATTCTCCAGTGAACATTGACTCAACGACTTGTTTGTTTTTGAATGATGATGTTCTGTTTTTCCGTAATTTTTGTTTATTTTTATAATTTTTATTTAATTTTTTGTTTTTGTTTTATTAATTTTTGGTCTTTTTTTATTTAGGTGTCCACCTCAAAATTTTAAATTCAATTCCAAATTTGCATTCTTTAATCTGTGTTAAGAGGGGCAGATGACCTCGTAGTTCCGCCCCTTAAAACAACAATAACTAACTAACTAACAAACAAAGTGTAATTACACTCTAAATATCCCCTTAACTATAATATAAAATACCCAAAACCGATAATTAATAAAACACTGAATCTACTGGTAATAATAATAATAATAATAATAATAATAATAATAATATCGTATGGCCTCGGGTGCCGGGTGCAAGCTTTGTAATTTGCCACCCAGAGGGTAGCTTGCATGTCGAATTTCGTTGTTCCTTGAAGCACTATGAAAGTCAAGGAGGTTAGATATCTAAGCTCCTTGAACACTATAGCGCTTTCTAGTAGAGAAATTAGGAACTTTGTGTTGGCGGAAACTCCCGAGATTAATTTTGCCATTATGACCTACTGAATTAAAATGGGTTCTTTGATATGACAACATCTATGACATGCGTGTCGTATTTTTGCCGCTTTTCAAAAATCACTTACCACGGCCAGGAGCGAACCTGCAAGCTTGGGGTTAGTAGACCGACACACTAACCACTACTGGTGAGAATCATTGAGAATGAAACTGCACCATATAATTACAAGCACATTAAATATACCCCCTCCCCCAGATATTAACCAATATAATAAAATACGTATAGGATAGACTTGAACTGCGTGAAGGCAAAAATGCAAGGGTGGGGGGGCCCTGTAACTGAACAAATTCTGTTACAAATACTGTACGTAATTTTTTTTGTGTGTGAAACGGTAAAACCTTACCCAAAATAGTATCTTTCATTTTATATTAGCTTTCAGTCACTGTCTTTAAACTATGTAGACTGTTCACACTATTGTCTTTGCATTCAATGTTTTCTATTTATAACTCTCTCAGTATGTGTACATTAGGAACTTCATATATTTGATAAGGTTAGAACTATGACTGTAATCAATCACTACTCTGGCTCTGGAGGAATTATGTTATATCTTCTCCCAAAGGTTTGACATGTACTAACCTGTCACTAAACTCGGTTTAATATTTTTTTAACATTTTATTGGTGTGGGTAGAGAATTTTAATCAGTTCTAAGGTACAGAGAAAGAATCTGGATGATCCTTAGGTGACCCATGTACTTTCTTCTGTTTGTTTGGTGCAGAAATCAACTTGACTGCTTATATTACGCGAGTTTCAAGCACTTCATCAACATGGTTCATACCTGAATTCGAACTTAAACTCTCATCCTGCTGCTAACTCCATTTTCAAGTTGATGTAATTTACTGGGTTATGCTACCTCACATAAAAAAGAACATAGCAAGAAAGAAAGAATCAACAATGCAATATTCTGGTATTTCGCAAGTGTTGGTTCATGGCAAGAGGATCCATCCGGTTACAGGCCACTTGGGATACACAGCATTCTGGATTTTATTCTTGGCTTACTCCCATGCTTGACACAATAGTAAATTCTAACCTATATCTGCACGTAATTTACATCTTTAGTAATCTAATATAATTATTATATACAACAGAATGGTGCTCTTGATCATTTAGTTCTGTTGTAATTAACTCCAAGAGTATCTCTACCAGGACTCAAAATACTCCAGAAGTAGGCTAATTTGCCCTCAGATGGATGATGTCGACGTTAGACTTGTATAGTAATTTACTAGAGAAGTGATTTTGGTGCACGCCACTCTTACTGTTCCTTAATTTTTGGATTATCCTCTTTCTTATTCTGCTTTCCGGTGTCGTGATAAAATGTCCAATGAATGATATGCGTTTTCTTCTCCATCTCCATGGAGAATAATGAATAATAAAAACAATAAAATTGTGTAACTCTCTTGGTTTTAAAATATGGGAGGTGGATGTTGTTCTTGGAGATAAAAACTCCAGCGCCTGCTTCTATTGTTGAAAACTGGTGGCTCCACCAATTGTTTAGTCTCTAAGTTTGGGAGAGGGGATTGTCAAGACTAACTCTAGGGTAGGTTTGGGGAATGAGGTTGAGTTAAGGGATAGGCAGACGGTGCGAGTTGTGTGCAGGCATCATAGCTCAGTCAGTACAGTACTCCCTCTGTAATCTGGCATCTCAGCTCTCCAGCACTCCCAGTAATCCGGCGCTTTGTATTCAAGTACGAGCTCAACACTTGATTTGATAATGAGCCCCAATACTGTACAATGTTTCCCACGCAGCGACGAGACTAGTGTCTGAGTAAACAATGCATTGGTGTCAAGAGCGATGACTCACGCACGCCCCCCTCAGGTGCTTAGTAGGACAGTTGTACTGTAGTAGTGTTGTGTTGAAGATGGCATCCGTGCAGAAAAAACGTAAAAATAAAACTCTATCTTTGTTAGATAAACATGAAATCCTAAAGCGGCTTGAAAAGGGTGAAACGTTAACTAGTGTTGCTAACGAATACGGTGTTAGTCGAGCTACAGTTCATGACATAAGAAAAACCAGTGATAAAATAGTCGTTTTTTAAGATGAATGAAAATTTAAAAAGTAAACTACAGACAATGAGAACTGGTGAAACGTGTTAGGCATACACCAATTTCTGGTGCAATCCTTAAAGGAAAGGCTAGGGAATTTTACCGGAAAATTACAAAACAGGATGATTTCCAAGCCAGCAAGGGATGATTGCAGAAATTCAATCGACGTTATTGAATTAGACTGCTAGCTACTGCCCCCGAAAAATGAATTATTTGGGACTTAAATGAGAATATTTTCCGAGCCCATGATACAGTTTAACATGGCACTATAATGCTGGAACTTGACGCAAACCAGTCGTGCTAGCGAGGAGCAAGGCAGGGAGATTCCGATCACGTGATATGTTGCGCAATAGAGGTTTCTATAAGGTTGAAATCGATCTAGCAACAGTGAATTTGCTAAGGAATATTATAATTATTGTTATAATTTATGTCATTGGACATAAGCCCCCAGCCAATGAGGAGAGCTCTTATGGAAGACGGGAATACCTTCAACTATATTATATCGAGAATTTATGCATTTAGGCCCCAAGAAGGTTATTTTATTCATTGGTAATAAGAGGAATATTAAAGGAAAATATTACAGAGACTTTAAAAGGAGCTGAAAGGTCCAACTACGCAGTAATAAGCATTGTTAAAGTGCACGCTAAATTTATGGAGGGAGTCAGAAATGGCCGCCAAAATTACGACTTGGAGAGGGAGACCCAAGCATCGAGGTTCTTTATCCTACAGACTTTGAAGAGTGTAGATGTGTTTACCGGGAGGCGTCCGTGGCTTAGGCGGCAGCACGCCAGCCTCTCACCGCTGGGTCCGTGGTTCAAATCCCGGTCACTCCATGTGAGATCTGTGCTGGACAAAACGGAGGCAGACAGGTTTTTCTCCGGGTACTCCGGTTTTCCCTGTCAAAATTTCATTCCAGCAACACTCTCCCCTATCATTTCATTTCATCTGTCATTCATTTAATCATTGCCCCAGAGGAGTGCGTCAGGCCTCGGCAGCCGGCACAGTTCATATCCTCGCCGCTAGATGGGGGCTTCATTCCTTCCATTCCTGACCCGGTCGGAGACTGGAAGCAGGCTGTGGATTTTCATTCAGATGTGTTTACCGGGTTAACCGAGATCCCGAAGGTTATCCGAGTTCAGTAGTAAGACCACTCGTGGAGACAGCGCGATCTCCGGGAAGATATAGGAGATCCCGAGCTCTGAAACTAGGCGAAGTTTGCAAGTTTTTGATATTGCATTAACTCAGTAGTAGCTTGCCACGGTGGGTGAGTGGATAGCGTGTCGGTTTACTAACCACAAGATTGCAGGTTCGCTCCTGGCCGTGGTAAGTGATTTTTGAAAGGCGGCAAAAATACGACACGCATGTCATACGATGTTGGCACGTCAAAGAACCCATTTGAATTCAGTAGTCCGTGTTCATAATGGCAAAATTAATCTCGGGAGTTTCCGCCAACACAAAGTTCCTCATTTCTCTACTAGAAAGCGCTATAGTGTTCAAGGAGCTTAGATATCTAACCTCCTTTACTTTCATGGTGATTCAAGGAACAACGAAATTCGACATGCAAGCTACCCTCCGGGTGGCAAATTACAAAGCTTGCACCCGGCACCCGAGGCCATACGATATTATTATTATAACTCAGTAGTAATTGAGAAAAGACTTCGGCCAATTGTATAATCATACAGTACGAACTGTATTCTAGTAGTTACTGAAATTTAAGCGTCACAAATTGTATAGTTTCGAAGTTATAGACTTTTTAAAAGTGACCTAGAAAAATGACGGACGCAGAAGCTAATTATCATTTTAGTTGAAACGAGACAGCAGTGAACACAAACCAAGTGAGTAACAGTGTCTTTACTTACACATTGGAGCAGTATATAAACATTTTCACTATGACTGCTAATATTCATCAGGACTTGTTGTTCGATATTTATCACGATGTTGCGATGGTGAGATAAGAACGTTATGCGTGAGGGACATATTTGAAGCAGAGATTTAGATGCAACATGGAGCTTCGTTAACCAGAATACTTCAGAATGTAGGCGTTATGTACTCTTACATCTTGTGCATTCACGTCATTACACGAACATTATATAACAACTACGAGCTCTAGAAATATTTCATTAACCATCTATATGAATATTTCTACGATAATTATTCTACGATGACACTGAACTTTATCTATGACGGAGAAAGAAGATACAACATAAGAAGATTTGTCAAGATGCCCAGGGAAAGTCCCAGCAACCCAGAAGGATGTCGTTCGATGCCAGACGGAGGTTGGTGATCACCGGAGAGGAAACGTCTTTCCTTATCCGAGATTGCTGGTCCGAGGGAACGAATTGAGGTCCAACTCAGTATCTTGAATTGAGGAACATCTAAGTATTTTCCCAAATACTTCAATAGATCTATAGATATCGTCTGATAAGGTAGCAGTGTTATTTACTTTTATATTGAGAGCTATTTAGTGACATTTTGAGCAAACGTTTTCCTCCATATTTTATGTATTCCATGTGTCGACAGATATTTATTCTTCATGTGTGTAACAAGATTTTATTCTGCAAGATCATTTGAGATGATAGTCTTTCGTCATATTTATATATATTCTACGGTTCAGTTTCTCAACTGACATATTTATTAGTTTAAGGAATCAGTATTCCTTATTTAAGACCAGTCATTTTAACTTTCGACGATTTGAATTTTATTTCGAGTTAAGGCTGTTGACATTTAGTCGCAGATGCCAATTACATTCTTTTTAAGTAATTTAATTTGGGCACCTCATTGTAAAGAAATCATCAAGAACAGTATATTATCATAATTACTATGAACTGTACGTCGCTCTGACAAGAAATATTTGCCAGGATATGATAGAAGTCATATGCTCATAGACATTCGGTGTATCGAATGGAGACACATTGCGGAATTGACAATCCTTACTTTATTTGAGAAAGCTAAGAGCGTTAACCATTTAATTGTATTAGGAAATAAAACTTTTTAGAAGATAATTTTTATCTTACGACAGGGATTCGAAGCTGGTTTACCCTAGTCAATATTGATGTCTAACGGACATGATAAATAACACATGTGGTTATTTATACACTACATGTGGTGTCAAGTCGTATTGTGGACCTGACATTGCATAGGCGTGTAATTTAAAGCTAGATCAGAAAGGTGGACGAAACAGAATTTTTATTGATTGTATATGTGACAATACCATGGACAATTAATTTCTTTTTGTGAAGTAAACTTATGGAGGTCATACCCGACTTGTCTACGGTCGTTCTTTATTTAAAGGAAGTTTCTTTTAAGAACTGAAGGAAGAGTTCTATATGCCAGCGATTGAGTGTTACAATGCTGAAGATAATGCCAGTAATTTAAATGCAATTCCTACAGAAGAGATGTTGGTAACAATGACTGTGTTAAGAATTGTCCAACATAGTGGATGTGATTTTAATACCATATACTGTGAATATATAAGCCTCCGTGGCTTAGGCGGCAGCACGCTGGCCTCTCACCGCTGGGTCCGTGGTTCAAATCCCGGTCACTCCATGTGTGATCTGTGCTGGACAAAACGGAGGCAGACAGGTTTTTCTCCGGGTACTCCGGTTTTCCCTGTCAAAATTTCATTCCAGCAACACTCTCCACTATCATTTCATTTCATCTGTCATTCATTTAATCATTGCCCCAGAGGAGTGCGTCAGGCCTCGGCAGCCGGCACAGTTCATATCCTCGCCGCTAGATGGGGGCTTCATTCCATTCCTGACCCGGTCGGAGACTGGAAGCAGGCTGTGGATTTTCATTTTTCATACTGTGGATATATGAGGTTGTGGAAAGATGTGTGTACTCATGCGAAGGTTTTACCGCATTGGAGGGAAGTTATTGAAATATAGTTGTTTTGGTGAGATCATGGCATTAATAGAAAAGGAGTCATTGTGTTGAGAACTCCCATACATGTAAATCTGCGATTTTAGCAGTGATGACGAGAGCGTGATAAGCGGAAAGTAATTAGAGAAAGCAGTTGTCTACATATGTTCACTAATACCTTTATTAACTTTTATTAACACGAAGTTGAATATTTATGTGCAACTGACCTTTGGTGATTTAACTCATTTGACTGATATTGCCTATTAAACTAATTACGACAAAGTGTGTGCAGTACAGGAACATTGATCAATGTTTAAGAAAGTATATGTGAAGATCACATTGTATATAGAAGAAAGAGAAGTATAATTGTTGAAAGAGAGCTACGACTCTATTTTATAAAGTTACTCATAACGATTCATTTTTTGTAAATATTTTCGCAATTATTTAGTGAGGGAAATAATTTTGTAATAATTATTTGTTCGATGTTTTCTGAATTATAGTGTATTTCTGAATGAATGTTTTTAGAATGAGTGCTTTTATAGTTAAGAGTGATTGAACAACTCACGGCAGTCATGAATGTCGAGAGGGAGTGCATGGATGCTAGTGTTAAAAATCTGAAAGTGTTAGAGATATGATGAGTTTTATAAAGAGAGAATGTAAATTTTAAACACGGTGACTGTACGCTACACAGCGCGGTCTCAGTAAATGTGTGGGGATGTGTATTCCCGTTAAATATTTCAAGGCCAGTCTATCATATAATGTGAACAGATGTTAGCAGTCCACCGCCTTCCTAAGCAAAGCAGCCTCACGGCTGATCGAGAATGTGTGTCATTTTCTGAATGAAAGTGCGCGCGGCCAGGTGCGTCACGAGAAGCGTGCCAGTTTTTTATAGCTCTTCAAGAATGTTTGGCACGCAGGTAATTGTCTTAAACGTTTTAAATATTTCTAGCAGGCTCAGTCCAGTCAAAATTTGTTGCTATTTAACTGACAGCATAGTAAATTCAATAGTGTATTTGTTGTAGTAGAGAAGTGCGTATGAATGTGTGTAATTAATTTATTAATTAATTGTTGTTATTTATTGTTTAAATTAGTTATAGTTTACCATTGTTATAATAAATTTACTCAGTTCATTTTTCGTTGTTGACTTTGAGTGATTTATTTTAAATATAATAGAAACAGTGGTATCGTGAAGCCGTTTTTAGGTTGGAGCTAAGTTCCTGCAGAGACCCCGAGAACTAAAGGTAGGTGCTTCTGAGCCAGTGTATTTTGTTGAATATTCACGATACCATTGATCAATACTGTGTAGATTCCCGAAGACCTTGTTGGAGCAATTTCTGATGGATTTTTAGCTGGAGCTCATTTAGAAATAAAACAATCCAGCTTTTGCTATGGATTCTCCACTGGCATCTTCCCGAATTTTCGGGTACAATACAACTGGTGAGAAACTTTCATGAGACGAAAGCGCCGTTGAGCCATATAAAGAAGGGTTCAAGCAAGTTATCTAAGAAATGGATTTAACTCCTGACCAAGTTTACAACGCGGACGAGAGCGGTTTATTTTGGCGGTTGTTACCAAACAAAACATTAGTGCATCGTGGAGAAGCTAGTGCTCCTGGACGAAAATTGGCTAAGGATAGGGTCACTTTCATGCCTTATTCAAATGCAAGCAGTGCACATAAGGTGACAATGCTAGTCATAAGTAAGGCGAAGAGTCTTAGGGCATTTAAAAACGTCAAACTTCCTGTTGATTACATGAGCCAGAGCAAAGGGTGGATGAATAAGTCCGTATTCACTGAATGGTTTAATGAACATTTTAAACCCTCAGTGAAAAGATTTTTGAAGGAGCGGAAACTACCATAAAAAGCTTTGCTTATCTTAGACAGCTGTCCTGGCCACCCCGGTAATTCAGCCGACAGTTTTATTCGTGTGATGTTCGTACCGCCGAAACCAATGGACCAGAACGTTATCCAGGCGATTAAAATGCAATACAAAAAGAGCTTATTGTACAATGTGTTGTCTAAGGACGAAAGTGTGATTAAATCCTTGAATGAAATAAACCTGATAGACGTAGTTTACTCACTCGCTAATGCTTGGGAAAATCTTAACGAGAAAGTCATCATTTGCTCCTGGAAACCCCTATGGCCGGACATGTCACTACTGGACCAGTACAAAAAAGGTTAACTGAACAAGAAAGCCAGTAAAGATAGGGAGATTTATCTACTGCGAGACGTTGTTAACGAACAACTCGTGGATTCACCGGATAACGCATTGACAACTTATGATGTAGGCGTGTGGCTTACCGGTGAAGATGTCGAAAACAACCAGTTTATGACAGAAGATGACATCATAGAGGAAGTGGCAAGAGAGGAAGAGGACAAGAAACAGGTCGTAGGAGAAGTGGCAGCGGCGGTACAATCAATCTCTCGCGATGCGGCCATCGCCTCGTTTGCACTTCAATTGCCTAGGCGGAGGAAAATGGCGTGTCTACTAACGATGTCTTAGTTTTAAGAAGGTTACAGGAACAAGTTCTCAAAGTCTCTCTCAACCGTAAAAAGCAAAAGACAATTGATGCATATTTCCAGCCGTCTACTTCCAAGGAATAACGTGAGTTATATGATTTATTTTCGTACTTTTTTACTTTGTTTGGTACAATGTAAATAAAACTGATTTTCAAATGATATCTGCGTTTTTCTCGATATTTTCCAGTAATCCGGCGTTTTCGGTAATCTGGCAGTGCTCTGGTCCGATATCTGCTGGATTACCGAGAGAGCACTGTATTAAGCTAGTCGTGCCAACTGACTCACCATGGTTACTACTACTGCATGCTTGAGTGATTTAATTCAAAGTAATGAGTGCCTCTGCCCGTTGTTGACTTCGTTCCTTGATTTATTGCATTGAGTCGTTTTCATGGAATCTGCTGATGTCGTTTGTTCCTGTGCAACTAGGTAGCTTTAGCTTTTCATTTATTTGTAATTTATGGCAATGATTGCACCATCTGCTGACTCCTTGTGTAGCCATTCGATTCTTTTTCCAGGAATAACTGAGATATAACAATATGCTATAAACTAAATAACCCGTTACCTTCTAACTGGTGGTGCTTATATTACTGTGTTTCAGTACAAGGGCATGGAATGCCAGGAGCTTTGAAAAGGGTTTCAGCCTTAAATGCTCAGCCTGATGAGGGTAAGAACTCCAGTGCTGATGATGGCTTAAATCTGTATGCCTGTGTGAAGGCAGAACATCCTTACGATAAGCTGAAGAAAAGTGAGTGCTGACAATCGTGCATGTATATTTTCTTTCTCTTGCATTTATTATCTTTCGTTGTCATTTAGGCAACACTCCCTGACTAAGGACAGAAGTCTCCTTTAAAATTGTGTATGAATTGATTTTGTTTGGTTTAATTTGAAATGCCAATGCAACTAAAAATCTCCAGTGTTACACATTGTTGATATGGTAACTTTTGTTAACAACTTACCAATAATAATGCTGTTTGTTGATAAATATTAGTATTCCATTCGTTGCAAGGGATACTCTCATACCGAGAGTAAAGACACCACCAAGTTGAAGTGAAGCCATTTTCCTGAGAAACTCCTTTCAACCATACCCGACCCCGAACTTGCGACCAACACTCTGCTAGGATAGACAGTCCTTGAATGGCCAGCTGCGGTGCCAATTACATAATATTGCGTTATTTATTTATTCCGGCTGTGATGACAATGTAAATCTCGTCAAATGGCCGAGGACAGCGGCAAATGTGTAACCGCGATATTTCTCCACATCCGATAACGAGAATAACAGTATTTTTTGTCAAACTGACAGCAAGCTGTGCCGACTGCATAACAGAGTTATATTTTCCCGTACCTGACTCTAGAACAATAGAAATCTTATCAAAGTACTTGGTGCGGTCCGAATGGGGAGTAGAAATATGAGCGTGAAATGACGGGCAGTCAGTTGAGAGGCGTCGACTAACAGAAGATTAAACATGTGACTGATGTAGTTGTCACATTAAGTCGTATTATTTCTTCGTGACCGACTGTGAAAACAAAGGAAACGTCGTCAAACTGCCAGGAGCAGAGCAACCTCTGGGTAATAATAACTTCTTGTACTCAAGACATAATAGTTTAAACAACTTATTTGATTTTAAATATCCATTATTTCTTCTTTTATACGTTTTTCAGTGGTCTGAAGAAAATAATGTATAAGTCTGAAAAATTTATAACTGTAGCAGAAAACAAAATTGTACTGTATATTGGCTACTGTAGAAAAAACACGGACAGAGTGATGTGTTGAATTTTTTAAAAATATTTGCAATAACATACTGTAGTAGAAAAACATATATAAACACTGGACTAACCAAACTAGAATTAATAAAAACAAAGTAATCACATTCCAAACAAATCTGTGATCTTAGACTGTGTTTTTATGTTCACTCCTATAACATGAATTAAACCTTCAAGATGTGATAATACTTCTACAGTTTCATCAGACACATTGTGACATGTTACAAAATTCTTCACCGTTTTGTAACCGTACATTCCGGGGTCATGGTTGATTACACTCAATGAGGGATACTTTTATCAAAAAAAACATCTTTCTCCATTTATTGTTCTCACTCTAATTCCAACTTCTCAAGCACACACACAATAATCATCTCACTTCTTCCCCTCCATATCAACATCTTGATAATCTAATCGATGAATTGCACAGATACTCTCATAAAAATCTTCCAGTATGGACTCCTCACAAGAAGTCATAGAGTACTAATAAAAACCAAAGATATATAAAAAACAAAAGAACAACGTACCGGTAAATAGGAATAAAAATACAGATGTGTCACTCAATTTAGCATGGCCCTCTTCTCCTGTACTGGTTCACCATTGCCAGGAATCTCTAAGCTTCGCGCTGAGGCCTGCAATAGCTCACCAGCAAAGAGTAGCCATGATCAAAACCAAAAGTCATAGAGATTGTACTGTGACAATACGCCCTCCTATATATGTAATTCTCACGTGTGAAACATGTGAGAATCACATATATATAAAAAAAATATACAAATAAACAACACATTCCACACACGTGAGAATCACATATATATATATATATATAAAAAAATACAAATAAACAACACATTCCACACACGTGAGAATCACATATATATAAAAAAAATATACAAATAAGCAACACATTCCACACATTCACTAAAATATCACACACAACATTAAATAACTGAACTACTTCCGAAGGAACTACATAATCGTCATCAAGCTAATCCACGTTCCAAATAAGTCTCGAAGCGCCAAAAAAATGAGTTCATTTGATAAAGACATGCCATCTCCACTCCTTTCATCATCCGAACCTCTACCTTCGATGCCATTACCATCTCGAATGTATAAATATTCGTTTCCATCAACATCCATTGACTGATCATGATTTTCATCAGCATTACTCAGCGTTTCCGATTCAGTATCCTGTTCTCCACGTTTTCCACTTGAGATCCTTTTTGGCGTCTTCTTCTCGGATTCGGTTTTCTTCTCTGCCTTCCATCTCGTCTGTTTCTTTATCCGCCATGTCATTCCGTTCCTCATCTTCCATCTCCACCGTTCCTCTCTCCTTCCCTTCCTCTTTCTTCTTCTTCTTCTTTTCTTCTGATCCTTCACTCTCTTATCTTCCTTTACCTGACATCTCATCTTCTTCCTACTCCTTCTCTTTGCTTTCCAACTCATTCTTTTATCCATTCTCCTGGTCCTCTTTCTCTTCATTCTCAACCACTTCTCTCTTCTTCTTTTCCACATTTTCCACCTCTTCCTCGTCTGTCTTGTCTTACTCAACAGTTCCTTTCTCTTCTTCCACTTTGTTTTCCACTGTTTCTTCTTCACCTTATCTTCTTCTAGTATGTTGTCTTCTCCATGGCTCACTCTTGCACTTTCATCCTCATCTTTTTCCTCTTTTTCTTGACTGCTACTGTCCTCCTCATGACCAATCTCATCTGCTTCTCCTTTCTCGTCTTCCGTTTCTTCCATTTCACCTTCTCCATTATCCATTTCTCCTTTCTCTTGTTCTCTCTCTTGTCCATTTTCTTCCTTACGCCTCGTACCATCACGTACTTCACACATCTCCTCGATATCTTGACCATCTTTCATTCCTTCTTCCTTTCCATTACCCTCTTCTACACACCCTCCAGCATCATGTACTTCACACATCTCCTCAATATCTTCACCATTTTTCATTCCTTCTTCCTCTCCATTACCATCTTCTACACGCCCTCCAGCATCACGTACTATCTCACTACAATACATATGATCTCCACTCCGTGCTCTTACAACTTCCCTTTCTCCTCCTCCTGCTCCTTCTTCTGCTCCTTCTCTTTCTTTCTCCTCCTCCACAACCACACTCTTAGACACTTTCCAAGATTCAACCTGTTTTCCTACAGATTCAATCTTCTGACCCATAGTTATTTTTACTTCCCCTATTTCATCTTTCACATCTCCTATTCCCTCTTTTAGACCTCCTATTTCCTTACTTAACTCTTTCAAAGACTCATCCTGCTTCTTCATAGATTCGAGAAGCGACTCTTCCTGCTTTTTCATAGAATCTTTCATATCCGTAAGCATTTTGAGCAAACTCTCTCTGCTATTATGCATAATAAGGCCGTATACTTCCTTTTTCCTGCACTGGAGTCACTTTGTTAAAGTTTGCTTTTCTTTCTTCTTTTCCTTATTCGTGTCCGTATCCCTCTTTCGAACCTCACGTTGTGGCGTCATAATTGTAACCGTACATTCCCTTGCCATGATCAAAACCAAAAGTCATAGAGATTGTACTGTGACATGTTAAGGCAATAATGGCCTCATTAAAGGCACAGGAGTGTTCAAAGGCTCATCTTCATCATCATCATCATCATCATCGTACTCTTCTTTCAACTACTGTTGAATGCCTTCAGCAATTTCCGAGATTGTCATGGCTACTGTTGTGACCACATTTTCATCGATATCCATATATTCTTGAAATGAGCCCGTAGTCTGTCCCTATCCTCTGCACCGATAGGACCACCATCACTGTCACCATCATCTTCATTGTCAGAGCCTTCAGTGAACTCTGCTTTATGGAAGCAGTTGTGGATTGAGTCACACTCTGCTATAATGATGAGATGTAATGCATTGCCTGTTACAACAAAGTCCGGTGATAACTTTCTTTTGTGTACATTATTTTAGAGTTACATGAATATAATACGTCATCTCCGTAGCGTAGCGGTCAGCATGGTTAGCTGCTGCCCCGGAGGTCCTGGGTACGATTCCCGGCTCTGCCACGAAATTTGAAAAGTGGTATGAGGATTGGAAAGGGGTCTACTCTGCCTCGGGTGGCCCCAATGAGTAGAGGGGGTTCGATTCCTACCTCAGCCATCCTCAAAGTGGTTTTCCGTTGTTTCCCACTTTGTCTTTGGGCAAATGCCGGGATGGTACTGTACCTGTAAAAATCGAGAAGGTACTCGTTGATCATCCAAAGCACAGCTGGATTATAAAATAGTGAAAGTCCCGGCTTAATGAACTATCACAATCACGCCAACGAGCTCTTCGGGATTATACACGGTAGGTTTGGAACATGTTATGGATTAAAACAAACTAGCTTGATGCGGTAGAGTGCAAAACTTACCTTCATATATCGGGGCTTTGTTGAAAAGAAATAGACATCCTATCTATTTTAGGCTCTTCCATAACTCGTCTCCATTTATAGAATAATTAAGGTACACGAAACAAGACGTATAAAAATATAAATTTATTAATAAAAACTAAGTAACAATCACTAACAAAATAACACCCTAATATAACTATACATTCATGCCACGGAAGCTGTCAAAACTTCTTACACACACGCTAACATAACTGGTTTAGTGGACAAGGATAATATAACTTTTCCCAACGAAGTTCCGCCTTCTCACGACTTTCATGTCGCAGATCTAATCACATTTAGGAGTCTTCCATAACTCCACTAATATACACCAATGCTTTCACTACTCATACAGCAGTACTTCATTACAATTAATATGGAATCACCCTCGTATTTCACAAACATCTATATTCGGCAAGAAACTCTCGTATATCTCCAATACATAAATGACATCTTCTCAATTGTTCCCAACAATTGTTCCATAGTACTTGTATAACTTCCTTCTAGCATTGATTTTATCGTTGTTACAATCCACAGCTTACAAATGAACAGCAATATCTGTTCTACTGATACAACTTCATCATCATCATCTTGTACAGTTTCCAGCCCCAGGCTGGGTCTGTTTGGAACATAAGCCTCGCCACTTAGTCCTTTCTTCCCACCACCTCTCCGCTGTCACTCTGGTCCAGTTCTCGCCTCTTTTCTTGACACATTCCTCCACTCCTTTCAGCCATCTATCTCTTGGTCTTCCCCTTGGTCGTTTCTTCTGCATCTGCATCACATGTATCCTCTTGGGAATCTTCTTCTCATCCATTCTCTTTAAGTGTCCATACCACCTCAGTCTTGAGTCTCAATCCTACCTTGCAAGGGCTCCTCTTTCACCATTTCCCTGACCTTTTCATTCCTCACCCTGTCTCTTCTTGTTACTCCGATCCTACTTCGCAGGAACTTCATTTCACCTGCCTGTATTCTGCTTATGTCTCTTTTCTTCATTGTCCACGTTTCTGAAGCATAGGTCAGTATCGGGATATAGTAGCTTCTGTATAACACTTCCTTGCTTTTTTGTGGGACATCTTTATTCCACACTAAGATCCTAATGCTTCTCAGAAATGCTTCTGCCTGTCTGCCACGTTCCGTAATCTCTTTGTCATTTCTCCCATTTTCCTCCACTCATCATCATCATCATCATCATCATTTCCCCTTATCCAGCTCCTGCCGGGTCGGGGTATTTATGGCACTTCTCCACTTTCCTCTTTCCTTCCACCATTCTTCTTCCACGATCTTGTCCCAGTCCAGATTTCTTTTTCTTATGCTGTTCTTCACTGAATCAATCCACCTTGTTCTAGGTCTTCCTCTTGCTCTCTTACCCTTCCACTTTGCCTCCAGCATCTGTCTTGGTATTCTATTTTCCTCCATCCTCTTTACATGTCCAAACCACCTTAGTTTATTCTTCTCAATTCTCTCATTTAGTTTTCCCATCCCAACTTCCTTCCTAACATCTTCATTCCTCAATCTGTCTTTCCTTGTCTTTCCTATCATACTTCTTAGGAATTTCATTTCACTGGCTTGGTCCAAGTCTCAGCTGCATAAGTTAATATGGGAACATAGTACACTTTATACATTACCTCCTTGCTATTCCTTGGTACTTCCTTATCCCAAACAAGTTTTCTTACACTTTGATAGAATGCATTGCTCTGCTGTACTCTCCTGCCAATCTCCATGTCCAACATACCAGTTTGCATCAATTCACTTCCTAGGTATTTGAACGTGTCCACAATTTCCAAACTCTGACTTCCAATTTTCACAGTGCCCTTTCCTTGTCTTTCCCCTCTTGTCATCACCATGGTCTTGCTCCACTATACTTCCCAAATACTTGAGACTTTCCACCTTCTTCAGCTGTCCACCTCCAAGTGTTATCCCTCTCATTGGTCTGTCCTTTTTCCTGGTCGTTAACAGGATCTCACATTTACTGATGTTGAACTTCCATCCGTACTCTCCCACTGTTTCTTCCCAAGCCTTCAGTTGCTCCTGAATTTCCTCCTCCCTGTTTCCCCAGACCATGAGATCATCTGCAAACACCATTGCTTTCATCTTATCTTCTCCTATCATTCCTGCTATCCGTGTCATTACCTCGTCCATAACCACAATAAAGATCCTAATGCTTCTCAGAAATGCTTCTGCCTGTCTGCCACGTTCCGTAATCTCTTTGTCATTTCTCCCATTTTCCTCCACTATACTTCCCGAATACAGCGCACTACCCTGTTTCAGGCCACTCATTTGTCTGAACCAGTCTGTTCTTTCCCCTCCAACTTTCACACAACTCACACTTCCACAATACATCTCCTTCACTCTGCCTACAGTCCCTTTTTCCACTCCCATGTTTTCCATTGCTTTCCAAACCTTCTCCCTACACACACTATCATAGGCCTTTTCGATGTCCAGGAAGGCCATCAACAGATCCTCTCCAAATTCGTAGTGGTGTTCCTGGAGCTGTCTCACTGAAAATATGAGATCCACTGTTGATCTCCCAGGTCTGAAACCATACTGCTCCTCTCTCAATTTTCTCTCCACTTTGGCTCGTATTCTACTTTCTAATATCTTTTCATATATCTTGGCACAGTGAGGTATGAGTGTGACTCCCCTGTAATTTCTGCACTCCTTTCTGCTTCCTTTCTTAAATATTGGGACAATTAATCCTTTCTTCCAATCTTCTGGGGTCTTTTTCTCTTTCCATATCACCCTCATCACACGGTACAGCCACTGTTTCCCAACCTCCCCTGCTGCCTTCACCAATTCAACACTCACTTCATCCACACCCGGTGCCCTTCCTCCTTTCATCTTGTCTATAGCCATCTCCAGTTCTCTCCAATTCAGGTCCTTTTCCATTCCTGTGTTGTCTTTACCATCTTCCAATACATTGTCTTCCTCCCTATGACCATTTGGATTCAGCAAATCCTCAAAGTACTCTTTCCACACTGTCTTGAGTGTTTCTTTGTTGTGCACCTCATTTCCGTTTTTGTCCATCATTACCACATCCTCTCGCAGACCTCTTCTCTTACTTTTGACCATCCCATAAAGTACTTTATTATTTCCTCTGCTGTCTTCCTCCATCATCTCTGTCCACTTTACCATCCACTTCTTCCTCTCCTCTGCGACAATCTTGTTTGCTTCTTTCTTCTTTATCTTATAATCTTCCCTTGCCAGATCAGTTCTTTTCTGGAACCACACTCTGAAAGCCTTGTTCTTCCTTCCCACAGCTTCTTTTACTCTCTCATTCCACCATGGTGTCTCTTTACACCTCTTTCTGTTGCTAGTTCTTCCACATACTGCCACTGCAGCTTCCACCATTGTGTTCTTGAATTGCTTCCATTCCTCTTCCCCTGTTTTAGGATTGTCTGTTGGCATCCTTTCCCTTATTATCTTCTGGAATTCTTCCTTGACTTCCTTTTCCTTGAGTTTCCATACTTTGATTCTCCTTTCCTGGTACTCTGTCCTCTGGCTAACCTTAACAACTCCCAGGTTCATTACAAGTATTCTGTGGTCGCTATCCAAGGCCTCTGATGGTATTACCTTTATATCTCTGACACTTCTCTTCATTTCCCAGTCGAACAGCATGTAATCTACCAAAGATTTCTTTGTTAAATCACTGCTGTACCACGTTACCTTGTGGGTTTCTTTCTTCCGGAACCAGGAGTTGCCTACCACTAAACCGTTTCTCTTGCAAAAATCCAGCAACTTTCTCCCTTCTTCATTCCTGCTACCCCATCCTTCTGCTCCCAATACATTTTCATATCCTTGCCTTTCACTTCCTACATGTGCATTCAAATCTCCCATGACAATGATGCTCTGACCATTCAACTGCTGTTGTAGCTCCTCCTCAAAGTCTTCCTTCTCTTGAGCTGTACATCCAACTTGAGGGGCATATACCTGGGCTATCTCCAGGCTTCTTCCCTTTACAGTTACTCTGATCTTCATGATCCTGTCACTTATTCCCTTTACCTCTTCCTTCATTCCATCTCTCACAACTACTCCTACTCCGCTGCTCCTTCCTTCACTGTTCCCACTCCAGTACAACCGGTACCCTTTCCTCAGTTCTCTTTGACCTTCTCCTTTCCATCTTGTTTCTGCCAAGCCCAGTATATCCAGTTTTCTTCTCTCCATCACATCTACAATCTCCCCCACCTTTCCTGTCAGTGTCTGTATGTTTAATGTCCCAACTCGTAGTCCATTATCATATCCGGGTTGTCGTCGTTTGCATCCGTCCTTTCCGAGGCCTGTTCCTGTTTTGAAAGCAAATATGATATCCACTACTGGCTTGCTAGGCCTATCGTAGCTTCACCAGAGCCTCGTCAGCCGTCACTTTTCAGGGTTCCCATAGAGCCTTCACAGCTACCTCAGCGGTCCCGGGGCACACAAAGTCCCCACTGTACTTCACCCCTACAGGCAATCCCCTACTTCATGCCGTTGCCCGTCTCCCACCACGTGGAGGAGGGGTCCGACTTGTGGGATACAACTTATCGTTCTCAAACGATTATATTGAAAGATCTTCGAAGTTTACTAATCGAGGTTACTCCGATATAAAATACCAAGTCTCTATACATTTAATAGAAATAAATACACATGTTTCTTCATACTGGTCATTTCTACAATTATACACGGCTGCAACACTACATTGACAAATAACGTAGTGTTACATTTGTGTATTAATAACAACTCGTGTTATTTCAGCGTTCAATAAGGATCAATCAAGACTGGATGAGATTTTATCTAACTTTCCTATAGTCGGATGATTTATCTTTCAAAAGATATGTCTCATATAATTTACATTTATTGAAGAGTAAAGCCTTCCTTCAACTCAAAATAGGTTTGTCATCGACTGAATGTAACTTCATTCTACACAAAGAATGTTCATAAATGTTTGACTTCACTTCGTAATTATAACGAATATAACTTGCCAGATCGACGAAATGTTTATAGTATTTGGTGATATTTCACAGTAGATCATGCGTAGATCTCTTCTCCTAACTATGAATTCTTTTTACAAAAAGAGTGCCCAATTCATTTTAATCAAAATGAATTAACTAATATATCATGACAAAATGTCTGAAATCTTAAATTAAAAATCGAAAATCGTCGAATAATAACTTCCTTAAAGATTTTCCCAATGGAAAATAAATTTCTCAAACAAACTGACTTCAGTTCAGAAACTGAATCATTAAAATTTCCAAGTATAGATGACTGATGACCATCATCCTATACGATCTTGAAGAATAAAACTTAATAAACATCGAAGTGAAAATACATGAATTAAATATGGAGAATTGTTGTTCACAAATGCCATTATAAGTACTCAAACTACAAAATAATGTAAAACATTTCTACCTTTGACCTGTAGACAATTGACGTTCATTATCAGGTACCAAAATACCTAGCTGGATCATCTCCCAGGTATGAATTGTTGAAACCAAATCCGCTCCACGCCAGTGGATAAGAACAGTGACCTCGGGAACAGAAAGATTTCCTTCCCGGCATTACTCGTCTCCAAAAGATTAACTGGAGGGTTATCCATTTTTAAGTCCGTATTGACGCTTACAAATCGAAATAGTGAGTAAAATATTTCCGCCCAATCAATACCTTTCACACTATAAATTTAATGTTTCTTTCTCATACTAGGGACATGTTTCGAACAATATTTGTTCTTCTTCAGCCTTATACATTTATCAACATTGTAACTTATCTTAGACATTTGCATAATTAAAACACATGCACAATAGACAATTCCTTATAGAGCATACAACTAAAAACGTAATGTTTTTTCCCGACTCTAAACGGCATAAACAAACTTTTCCGAATAACACCCAAACCAATCTCCCTCCCGCATCAGCACTAACCCTGCACCCCCCATGAAGTTACTAATCAAAACATATGACGTCACGCGTCACACCCACACACCTGTTTCCACTCAGCCAAGACCGGTTCCCCTCTCTTTACCCTCCCCTCCCCGCCACACACTACCGTAAACACTCGCTTCAGCCCAGCGCATAGCAGGTCACTCAGTGTAACACGGCTCCACGCTACACGTCTCACAGGCCAGAACAGGTAAGCCGCTTAATGCAACATCATTCGGCAACAGTTTCCCTCTCCCACACATACATATTAATATTAGATCTTTGGCTCATTACAGCAACCAGGCGGGAGGGTTTCACTCAGTTAAACCCGAAAGTTACATTCAAGATGTCACCCAGTAAGTTACCGTTTAGCCCCTTCAACTCTATCTATTCTTCTTCTCAGACGCATTTTTCAGTTTAATTAAATTTCGTATCTTTACAGTTTACTCCACAATAAACACCCCACGGCAGGATCGCCTTACCAAGTTAACACCAACAATCCGTATGACGCAGCTGTTAAAGCAACTTAACCAAAGGCCATGTGTAGCCCATCAATACAACATAAGCCAGAGGGAGATGACTCTGAGCTTCTTACTGACCTACTGCTTATCACCGTTAAATTAAGCCTTCATAGCAAGGCCATTCAGAACTGAATATAGTACAAATGGGAATAAGAAGTTCCAAATGTTTTAATGTGTTATCCAAGTTTTTTTTAACATTACGTTTTTAGTTGTATGCTCTATAATGAATTGTCTATTGTGCATGTGTTTTAATTATGCAAATGTCTAAGATAAGTTACAATGTCGATAAATGTATAAGGCTGAAGAAGAACAAATATTGTTCGAAACATGTCCCTAGTATGAGAAAGAAACATTAAATTTATAGTGTGAAAGGTATTGATTGGGCGGAAATTTTTTACTCACTATTTCGATTACTCGTCTCCTCCGGACGTCGAACATGGATTCCATCTCGAACAATCATCGGGCCTAGTATCTTCTATCTTCTGTCTTCCCGTTGATGATTCTTCAATCGCCGACATCTCTCGAAAGTTCTCCATCATTATCGAGCAATATATTCACAATAGTATCATCGTTACAAATAAATTTGTAAGCTGTACATTGAATCACTATCGTAGATGTTAATGTTCATTTGGTTGGTCAATGAAAGATTATCAAGAGTTTACTGCTTTTCAGTTGGTCAACACGAATGTACTCAAAAGAGATGGGTTATGCCCTAATCCTGAAATAAATTACATGAGATTAATAAATACACTAGGATGATCAGTTTCGATCGTCAAGCGATCATCATCAGATCCATTACACTTAGGCTATAAAATCTATGTTTGAAATACAGGTGAAAATATTTACAATATGTACAATTATTTAGTTGCAGTATTGGTACTGCAACTGTCGGTGTATGCTAAATGCAGTATATATGATGATAGGTGAAATGCTAAATGGTGATAGATATCCGGAGTTTGTAATTTGGAGTTTTCATATGGTTGTAAAAATCAACTATGGTTAAACTATAATATTATAGGCTAACTACTTATCTCATTGTCTTGCTTACTAGAGCTACGCGCAGTTATCGTGTTCACTGTAACTCACGGTGCGGTCGACTGCGGTAGGTTGTTATCTTAACGACTGGTTTTTCCCTGCTTTCTCCCCCCTGTCCATATGTGCTGTGCGGAGTCATTGCGATGTGTTTATGTGAGGTGTTGCCAACCTAGATAAGATGTATGTTATTGAATGAGGTGGGTCTACAACTATTAAAGTCCGTGGATTAGCCCTCGCCACGCGTGGACCATAAGCCATTCAACTAAGCGCTGCCCGGTCTTATGAGGACGTCCCGGCACCCTTAATACTGTCGCGAATATGGGCCTTGGTTTATTTCAGAAGAAAAGTACATCGTACACCTGACCCAGATAACATTTACCTATTAAAAAACCCCTAATTTCACCCCCTTTTTTTAATCTAGCTTGGCTGTGTCGCTAAATTGTGTCTTGTTTCCGACAGGGTGTGTTTTTAGTAGCGTGAAGAGGAGTGAGCTCTCCATGAACGTGTGTTCATTTAGATTGTTGGGATTGTTTCGTTTGGCTAGGTGTTTCTCGATTGCTTCCTTTATGCCTTTCGATTCGTGATGGATTATTTTAAGGTCCGACTCTATGTTGGTAAAGCTGTGCCCCGCATCATACATATGTTCGCGTACGGCTGAATGTGTTCTGTACCTTATCGCATTCCTATGTTCATTATGACGTGTGTCTACTCGTCTTCCACTCTGTCCGATGTAATTAGCTTGACAACCGGTGTCTTGGCACGTTATAGAATATACCCCTGACCTTGAATACAGGTCATGTTTATTTAGATTACTATTTAGGAGATGCCTACCGGTTGTGTTTTTCGTTGTAAAAGCTATCTTTATGCCTTGCTTTTTGAATAGGTTAGTGATTTTATATGTATTTGCATTCACATTCACATAGTTGAAACGCGCAAATTTTTTCTCATTACTGTCCGGTTTGGGAGAAACTATGTGAATGCGAATACATACAAAATCACTAACCTATTCAAAAAGCAAGGCATAAAGATAGCTTTCACAATGAAAACACAACCTGTAGGCAACTCCTAAATAGTAATCTAAATAAACATGACCCGTATTCAAGGTCAGGGGTATATTCTATAAAGTGCCAAGACACCGGTTGTGAAGCTAATTACATCGGACAGAGTGGAAGACGAGTAGACACACGTTATAATGAACATAGGAATGCGATAAGATACGGAACACATTCAGCCGTATGCGAACATATGTGTGACGCGGGGCACAGCTTTACCAACATAGAGTCAAACCTTAAATTAATCCATCACGAATCGAAAGGCAGAGCTCTTGACATAAAGGAAGCAATCGAGATACACCTAGCCAAACGAAACAATCCCAACAATCTAAATAAACACACGTTCATGGAGAGCTCACCCCTCTTCACGCAACTAAAAAATGCACCCTGTCGGAAACAAGACACAATTTAGCGACACTGCCAAGCTAGATAAAAAAGGGGGCGAAATAAGGTTTTTTTAAATAGGTATATGTAATCTGGATCAGGTGTACGATGTACTTTTCTTCTGCAACAAACCAAGGCCCATATTCGCGGCAGTATTAAAGGTGCCGGGACGTCCTCATAAGACCGGACAGCTCTTAGTTGAATGGCTTATGGTCCACGCGTGGCGAGGGCTAATCCACGGTCTTTAATAGTTGTAGACCCACCTCATTCAATAACATACATCTTATCTAGATTGGCAACACCTCACATAAACACATCGCAATGACTCCGCACAGCACATATGGACAGGGGGGAGAAAGCAGGGAAAAACCAGTCGTTAAGATAACAACCTACCACAGTCGACCGCACCGTGAGTTACAGTGAACACGATAACTGCGCGTAGCTCTAGTAAGGAAGACAATGAGATAAGTAGTTAGCCTATAATATTATAGTTTAACCATAGTTGATTTTTACAACCATATAATCACTCCAAATTACAAACTCCGGATATCTATCACCATTTAGCATTTCACCTATCATCATATATACTGCATTTAGCATACACCGACAGTTGCAGTACCAATATTGCAACTAAATAATTGTACTTATTGTAAATATTTTCACCTGTATTTCAAACATAGATTTTATAGCCTAAGTGTAATGGATCTGATGATGATCGCTTGACGATCGAAACTGGTCATCCTAGTGTATTTATTAATCTCATGTAATTTATTTCAGGATTAGGGCATAACCCATCTCTTTTGGGTACATTCGTGTTGACCGACTGAACAGTACTAAACTCTTGTTTACTAAGGCACCACTGAAAATATGGCTTCAAACACCACAATGAAAGATTATATTTGCTCATAGTCGAGGATTAATGTACATGAAAGTGCATTAAATGTACTAGATGGAAGTGTACATAATGTATCATGTCTCGGCATTATATAATTCTAGATGTTATACATATTCTCGTTTGAAACACTCTCTCCTCCTCGCTGGAGTTGATATAACTTTAACTACCCTCATGAACACAAACCTACCGAATTTACTGCCTTTAAATACAGGCCACAAGTGATTTTAACATTACTCCCGACTTTGAATGGGCGCCAAGGTTGACCATATGGGTCTTCCTGAATAAAATAGGATAAAATACGGTACATAACTGTTGCCCCGACTATGAAACGCCTTATCCCAGGCGTAGGGCATTTGGCATGCGTTTGCTGATGCTACCAGGTTCATCCAAGACAGGAATATAAACACACATGAATTTTAAAGAGATAATCTATTGGCTGTACTATACACATATATACATAATATACAACACAAAATACCCTTCATACACTCGTGATTTATACAGTACCTTGCCACTGAATTTAGGCTCTGAGAGCAACAAACACTTACGGCCATATCAGACCCAGGCATAACAGCCACCTACGTATATACACACTGTACCGTCCGTACACAAAATATCTACACACGTTA
Source organism: Meconema thalassinum (assembly GCA_946902985.2). Classification (NCBI taxonomy): domain Eukaryota; kingdom Metazoa; phylum Arthropoda; class Insecta; order Orthoptera; family Tettigoniidae; genus Meconema; species Meconema thalassinum. The sequence continues at coordinate 1,606,134,045 of OX336388.2, read as the reverse complement.
GACTGGTTCACTCCACTTTCTTTCTTTCTTCTCGAACTGCTCGTTCACGTCTCCATTCTCGCATGACTTTTCGATGAAATGTTTACGACTGGTTATCCTTTTAGGCGTGGTAAGTTATTACCGACAGCCCATGGTATGGATGGACCCATGAAATGCACGTAGCCTCCAATAGCCCGTAAGAGCTCAGTGGATTGCTAAAGATTAGTCACCGCTCGTTCGTATTACGATACCATGATCAAGTAATAACGACACTAATTTGCAAGTAGACAACGGACTTTCGCTGTAAAAGCAAGAAGACGATCTCTAACTGTTCGTTACGGAAACCATGTCACGTAAAACGACCCCGGGCGCTAGTAAATCAGTGTTCTGCCAATAAAGCAATAAGACGACCTCGGAACACCAGACACGAGGTGTATCCCTTCTGCACAGGCGAAGGGATACATAACCCCAATGTATCTGCCGGAACTACATCGTGCGTGGCCCGCTCCTAGCGGAACATCCGTGTCAACACATGAACAGCAGACGGTCGAAATTCACACTGACGTCACACAGTAGTTTTCCACTGCGCCAGTTCATCCAAGTTCATGCTATTAATAGCCTTGGTATTCCCAGAACTTCGAATTACTGCCTGTCTTTTCCGGGTATGTTACATATCCAGCACTCGAAAATACCAATTCATTGTACCTTTATAGTACAGCCACGAATCTAACATTTAACATTACTAGGTCAAAATAGAGCCATTAACCCCAAACCAAAATGAAATAATGCTTCTACTTAATACAGTCATATTTATCTAATTTCCCAAAACGTAATAAATCGCAAAACCCCGTATTTTATAATATCAAATATCCAAAAACCGATAATTAATAAATAGTGATCCTAGTTGGTCCGGACCATCCAAAGATGAATCCGTCCACAAAAACACACACAGGCACAATAAAAATCACCTCTGCAACCCCACGTTAACCCAATATAATAAGATACGAATAAAATACCCCAAACTAACTGCACAAGGCAGAAAACCCGAGGGTGAGCTACTGTAACTGAATAAATTCCGTTACAGACGCCCCCTCAAGGATCAATCTCTAAACTACAAGGCTATAGATTGATCCTTGTCCCTCACACAAATACACTAGTACTCCTGTCTTGTCATATCATGAGCAAGATCTCTAGGTGACATATAGCTTGAGGTAAGCAACGTTATATGTACCTAGGACCTTGTCATCGTTGGTAATCAAGCTGTAGGCACATGCACCTACCCTGCGGTCTCTAGCAAATGGACCGGAAAGAAAAACCTCAAGAATGCAACTCTGCTCTACCGACAGTAGATGCTCAGCACGCAACAACACCAGACTTCTTAACTTAAGTTTTACCCCCTCCCTTCCCTGCTGTTTCAAAAGTATCTTACCTACAATTACAATAATTCTCAATTTATTTAATCTCTTAGGGTACAGCTTTCCCTGTTGAAAATCCCAAAATCCTGCGAGACACACAAAAAGAAATCCTTCCTGCAAACTACTAACTGCCACGACCTCCAAACATAACCTACTAGTACCATCCCACACGGTCACCACCACCAGAAGACTAACAGACTGACTGTTACTAATCTCAAATATAACCTCATACAACATCTGACCAATCACCTTAACAACACCCTCCATGTAAGAATGAGCTATAGGGTACCTAGGACCGCTCAAGCTAGACCTATCTGCGATGTTAAAACTCTGCCCGTAGCCGTGAGTATATCCAGGTTTCTCCTAGAACACCACCCTGTGTTCCCTCAGAACGTCAAGCACCTCTGACTTCTGACCCTCGTCCAACATGGTATCTTTAACAACTGCCTCCACACAGTGATCATCATCACTCAACTCACGATCATCTCCCATGACCCAGAAACAACAGTGATCCACATCACTCAACACACGATCATCTCCCATGATCCAGAAACAACAGTGATCAACATCACTCATCACACGATCATCTCTCATGACCAAAATACAACTTGATACCATGCCGACACGTAATTCTTTCTCCACAGAAACCTCTTTAGTAACCTGAATGCATCCAACGACACTAACAAAATCTCTACCACCAACCTGATAACCTAACCTAACCCAATCCTGTTGCTCACTCCACCCGAACTTCACTTGCGCCTTACTGTAATCTAATTTACAGCTCTGGTCTCCTAACCTATCAGATCCTACATTGACATTATACTCTACATTATGTTTTTCTTCCAGAGCGTGAGCAGGAATACTATGCAAGGATTCTCCCCCTGCTCCATATAGTGAGTCCTGACGAAGTTTAAACTTCCTGGCCTATTGCTTCTCTCAACCTGCCTTTCCATGGCACGCCCCCTATTTGCCTGCTCTACCTCACGTGGTCTGTTCCCCGGTTGATTGTTTTTCCCGTACCCCTGACACTCATTGTTATTTCTTCCTCTCCCATGATCTTCATACCACATGTACCTATCTCCTCTACCTGGATCCCAGTTCTTCTCTCTCCCCTGATTATAATTTCCTTCCCTTTGATTACCCCCATTTCTCTGACGTTGCCTACCTGTCTTTCTCAAGGTACCTAACCTTCCATGTGACCTCTCTATGCCTGTAATAGCGACTATCTCCTGCACGCACACTGCAGTCCTAATGTCATCAGAGAAATTACATACTAACTTCGTAACAAGATTTTCACTCCCTCCTAGTTCCAAATGTTGACCACGTAGAATTCTACCTACAGTATCTTCCTCCATACTAGTCACTATCTCGCTAACCTGGCTAATATTCTCATCTACCTTCTTCATACCATTCCCTAGCAAACTAATCTCGACTCGCTCAACTATCTCCACTACCTCACCACTCTCCTCACTAACTTCAGCACTCTCAAGCATCTCCACTCTCCCAGCACTCTCCCCACTAACTTCAGTACTCTCATCCTTCTCCACTATCCCAGCACTCGCATCTCTAACCACAACGTTCTCTTCCACGATGCCTACAATTTCCTATTTCTGCTCTCCCAACCTATCTACCCTGGGAAATTTCTGGCTTGTCAAAAGTGCCTGGCTATAAATCTCCCCTGCCAACATCACTTGTTGAGCATCCAACTTATCTACTTCAGAGTCTACGCTCTCTTCCTGAACAGCAATCTGATTACCTAGCTTAGTTTCCAGATTAGTGGCTTCTACACTGACTTCACTAACCTGGCTAGTAACATGGCTGTCTAGGCTAATCACATCAAGCTTCTTCGACAAATGCTCTGTGACCTCGTCAAGCTTCTCTGACAATGCTCCTCCACACTATTCAGCTGACTAATTATTTCCCCCCCCCATCCTATTCATCCTCTCCTCCATACCATTCATCCGACTGATTATCCTCTCCTCCATCCCTACAGACTTGTCGCTAAGATACACGAGCCTCCTCAACATGTCCATCATACTTAATTCATTTCCCCCCTGCCCTGGCAAATCTCCCCTGACTCTACTGTTTTCCCCCATCCCTATAGCAAATTGCCTATCAGCCCCTGCCTGATTCTGCCGCTCACCAGCACCGTCTCCCAACAAAGCAGAATTGCATCCTGGCTCTAAACGTAGCCATCCCTAATTGAAATATGTGAAATTTGTGAAAATATGCCTACAGTTTAATTCCTGTGTCCTGGTACACATCAGCATGTCTAAGGCCTCACGTTGGGCTGCCACTGAAAACACTCTCTCCTCCTCGCTGGAGTTGATTTAACTTTAACTACCCTCATTAACACAAAACTAACCAAATTTACTGCCTTTAAATACAGGCCACAAGTGATTTTAACATTACTCCCGACTTTGAATGGGCGCCAAGGTTGACCATATGGGTCTTCCTGAATAAAATAGGATAAAATACGGTACATAAATGTTGCCCCGACTATGAAACGCCTTATCCCAGGCGTAGGGCATTTGGCATGCGTTTGCTGATGCTACCAGGTTCATCCAAGACAGGAATATAAACACACATGAATTTTAAAGAGATAATCTATTGGCTGTACTATACACATATATACATAATATACAACACAAAATACCCTTCATACACTCGTGATTTATACAGTACCTTGCCACTGAATTTAGGCTCTGAGAGCAACAAACACTTACGGCCATATCAGACCCAGGCATAACAGCCAACTACGTATATACACACTGTACCGTCCGTACACAAAATATCTACACACGTTAGACTGGTTCACTCCACTTTCTTTCTTTCTTCTCGAACTGCTCGTTCACGTCTCCATTCTCGCATGACTTTTCGATGAAATGCTTACGACTGGTTATCCTTTTAGGCGTGGTAAGTTATTACCGACAGCCCATGGTATGGATGGACCCATGAAATGCACGTAGCCTCCAATAGCCCGTAAGAGCTCAGTGGATTGCTAAAGATTAGTCACTGCTCGTTCGTATTACGATACCATGATCAAGTATTAACGACACTAATTTGCAAGTAGACAACGGACTTTCGCTGTAAAAGCAAGAAGACGATCTCTAACTGTTCGTTACGGAAACCATATCACATAAAACAACCCTCGGCGCTAGTAGATCAGTGTTCTGCCAATAAAGCAATAAGACGACCTCGGAACTCCAGACACGCCATTATATGCACAGGCGAAGGGATACATAACCCCCATGTTTCTGCCGGAACTACTTCGTGCGTGGCCCGCTCCTAGCGGAACATCCGTGTCAACACATGAACAGCAGACGGTCGAAATTCATACTGACGTCACACAGTAGTTTTCCACTGCGCCAGTTCATCCGAGTTCATGCTATTAATAGCCTAGGTATTCCCAGAACTTCGAATTACTGCCTGTCTTTTCCGGGTATGTTACATATCCAGCACTCGAAAATACCAATTCATTGTACCTTTATAGTACAGCCACGAATCTAACATTTAACATTACTAGGTCAAAATAGAGCCATTAACCCCAAACCAAAATGAAATAATGCTTCTACTTAATACAGTCATATATATCCAATTTCCCAAAACGTAATAAATCGCAAAACCCCGTATTTTATAATATCAAATATCCAAAAACCGATAATTAATAATCAGTGATCCTAGTTGGTCCGGACCATCCAAAGATGAATCCGTCCACAAAAACACACACAGGCACCATAAAAATCACCTCTGCAACCCCACATTATTTATTTTATTTATTTATCGTATGGCTCTTAGTGCCGGGAGTGTCCGAGGACATGTTCGGCTCACCTGAGTCTGTAGCTGCTTCCAGAGGATACCCTAAAGGGTGAGCTACAAGTTCCGTTCAATTTCCAGTAGTTCCAACTTTCGCCACCAGATATCAATGATACCTAGTGGTGAACTTTGGAACTTTGATAGAGAGTTCTGACGAAATCTAACCTAACAAATTTTGCTTTACACAAGTTTAGTCTGTGAAAGGATCTTTTACATGCCATAAATCTATGACATGGGACCGCCGGCTTTACTTCCCCGCCGAAGGAAGGCATACTGAAGGATTTTTAGCGCTCTTAAAAAATCCGACGACTTCGGCCGGGTTTGAACCCGCTATCTTGGGCATAGCAGTTCAGCATGCTACCGACTACGCCACCCAAGCCGCTAACCCCATGTTAACCCAATATATAATAAGATACGAATAAAATACCCCAAACTAACTGCACAAGGCAGAAAACCCGAGGGTGAGCTACTGTAACTGAATAAATTCCGTTACACGTTGTTAATTAACGTTGTTCCATGTTGCTATTCACAACTCTGTGTTGACATATCCCACTCGCGTAATAGTCTTAATCCATCATCTCACTCATAATCAAAGTGTTATAAACCAATTCCACTTTATAAATGTTTATAGCCATCATAGTGTTCAAATAAAACAATGTCTCAATGTTCATACAATATCACTTTACTCACTTATTTCCGCAACGTGAACTTGACTATGCTGTAGTCTCGCTGCACTAAAATGTTTCTCTGACAACACAAATTGTCCTATAAGTGTCTAATTTCTCAATTAATCCACTCAAAATCTTCTTATACTGTAGTCTTGTAACTAAATGTATATAATGTATACAGTTTGCTTTCATAAAAATCGAACACTTGTTCGCTATTGACTTGTATTCCTTTGCTAAACTTCACCTAGTTTCAGCAAGGCTCTCACTAAATATTGGCCGCGTTCGGCGCTGTGTCTCGAGCAGCGTAGGACCGCACTCGGTATAGTGTCTACGGGAATGAACTACCCCGGGTAACACGTCTTGTGCCTTCAAAGTCAGTCGAGATAAGAATGCTTCTTCAAGCCGTCCCCAATCTATCTCGCCTGAAATTCGACGCCATTGTTGGTCCCGCGCAGTTATTGGCTCGCACTTGTAATAAAGCTTATTACAGTGAATTTCTTCTCTTTTGTGACATTTAAAGTAGTACTAATATCTTCTCTTAATTTTCTTGATGATTTCAATGTAATAAAATTGTTACATAAGGCTTAAATGGAATAGTTAATCACATTAACTAGGTATAAATCCATATCTGCTTCCATAAACCCTCCTCTCATTGGCTGTGGGCATATATCCAATGATATATTTTATAACAATTAACTGGTAATATTTCGCGGTAATGCCTTGTTGCTAGGCACTTTCCAATGGTCTAGAATATTCTGGGGCGTCTTTGATCACGTGACTGGATTCTCCCACTGCCTGCGTTCGCTAACAAAGCTCGCTTGAGCCAATTTCCAGGATTTATATTGCCATGTTAAACTGTATCATGGGGCTCGAAAAATATAATTTTCATCATGTAGCATTCAAATTTTGGGTGCAGTACCTACTGTAAGGCCACGACCGCCTTCTTCCCTCTTCCTTGCCTATCCATCCCAATCTTCCCCTCCCTTCCCATACCTCATGAGGCCCCTGTTCGCTTTTCAAGTGCGGCCGCCTGGGCGAGGTGCTGATCACACCTCCTCAGTTGCATCCACTCTGACCAGATGTTTCCAGCTCTAGGACACTGCCCGTAGAGGCGGTAGGGGTGAGTTCCCTCGCTGAGTCCATGGGTTCCACCAACCTGGAGGGTAAACTCCATTTAAAAAATAAAAATTTAATACTGTATTAGAATTATATGAACTACTCAAATTTCTTTCATCCCATTTATGCTGAAATCTCGACCTATCATTTTTCAGAGTCTGGCATGTACAGTAATCAGTTAACTGTGGACTTCAATTAATTTAAAAAGAACACTACAATGTGAAATCATCTAAAAGACCAAAGAGTGTAACAATCTTATCATCTGCTACAAGATGAATCATTAAAAAAATCATACCTGCAAAATGTAGATCTTTACTGTGTACCTCTTTCCAACCTCGAGGCAGCAGATAGCATGTTGCACCAATATCTTGTAATAATGCAAGATAGTGATAGTGATCCCTAGGTCCAGAGGTTGGAGTTCACTAGTGCAGTTGGCTGGGAAAAATATTCCACTGTCACATTTCTCAGGTATAACGTGTTCGGAGGATGTGCTGTGCATCTGTCCACAAACGGAAGAATCTTCCTACCTTTTACATCCATTTGCGCATCTATGTCTCTCAACCAGTCTACAAACACTTTCATCCATGACTTATTGACAGGTCAGGTTTGCCATCAGAATAAGATGTCCGATGAATTTCCTATTACCCACGGACTGAAACAAGGATGTGTACTGGCTCCAACGCTTTTCGCGCTGTACTTGGCTGCAATGCTTTATGATTCACCCACAAACATCCCAGGTGTGGAGGTCAAGTATCGTTTTGATGGAGGGCTTTTCAACCTAACTCGTCTCCACTCCTTGAGGAAAACTCACGTTACTAAGGTTACTAACATGTTGTCTGCAGATGATGCTGCGTCACCAACTTTCACACCAGAAGAGCTGCAAGAGTCAGTTAATTGTTACAAAAGTGTATGTGATCGCTTTGGTCTTACCATAAATGTCAATAAGACTAAAGTCTTGGCACAACCTTCACCAGGCACACCTATTCCTCAGTTCAATATCTCCATCTCAAATTTGCCATTAGAACAGGTTGACCACTTCTCGTACCTGGGCAGTACCATTTCTGTGAGCTGTACCTGTGAGCAGGATGTGGATAAGGAATTGGCGCAGCCCATGCAGCATATGGACGATTAGCGCACCGGGTCTTCATGAATAAAGATCTGTCCACGAGTACAAAGCAGTAGTCATTTCTACATTGTTGTATGGCTGTGAAACGTGGACCCTTTACCGACGTGATCTTAGGAAGTTGAGCGTTTCCACCTACAAAAACTTCAATCAATCCTGAGGATTAAATGGGAAGACTGCATTTCCAATATTGCTGTTCTGGAAAAGGCTCAAATCAACAGCTTAGAATCATCCATAATAGGTCACCAATTTAGATGGATTGGTCATGTCCATCGGATGGATGATGTGAGATTACCTCATCAAATGCTATATGGTGAGTTATGCTATGGCACCAGACCTCATGGTGGTCCTAAGAGGCGCTACAAGTACCAATTTAAGCAGACCCTGAAATTGACAGGTCTTGATTCACAAACCTGGGACATGCTGGCTGAAGACCGCTCAACCTGGCGCCGTACCATCTCGGATACTGTAAAGACGTTTGAAAGGGATCGACGCACACATGAAGAGGCCAAGCGTCAAGCTAGGAAACTTCGAGCAGCCCAACCACGTCCTCCTCCGGCAATACTATGTGACTTGTGTGGTCGCTTGTTCCATGCTAGGATTGGACTCTTTAGTCACCGTGAACACATCCACAAACTGGACTGAAGGAAGAAGATTTATACTCGGATTCGAGCTAAAGCCGATGATGATTGTCGGTATATTTTGTTGGCAGCGTTTATCTTGGCTTTGCAAACTTGCCTACAGTTAAAGGTGGAAGATTTTTTGCCCCATCACTGTTTACACACAACAATACTGTTACACGCTCCTTATTGCCCTTCCCTCCATGACGATTCTCTCCTTTAAATACCATTGTTCGGTCAGGCATTAAATTAAAAAACAGGCCTGCCTCATCGGCATTAAAAATGTCTTTGGGGTCATATTGAGATAGAGGTTCCTTTAAAGGGTCATCTCCCCACTCAAAAACAGTATTAATGTCCACACCTTTGCTCTCACCGCACACACTCTTGATGCAGATCCCATGCCGAATCTTGAATTTGTGTAGCCAGCCTCATGAGGCATGAAAATGCTGAGCCGATCAGCCAGTTCAGTTGCTTTTTCACAGCATAGGACCACTGATGGGAATGTTTACTGCTCTGTGTTGCTGGAACCACTGTATGAAGCCATCTTCCAGGCATTCATATTTCCCGCCTTGAATCCGTGAGCGCTTTTTATTGGAGGCTCCGAACACGCGTGCACTTTTTTCCATTTCACTCCCTCGCGACGATCAAATTCAATGTGGATGGTGGAATTCCTAATTCCCTCACTATTTCTACGTGTTTCCTATTCCAACTTAGTATAACAACTTTTAAAATTTTTAACTTATCGACGATCGTAACACACTTCCACTTTCTTCCGCTCATCTTAACATGTGCTTCAGACGCTGTCTAACTGTGTTCTCTGGCTACTTCCTGTATTTTGAGAGATCATGGTCTTCGTTACACAACTGTCGCTACTAATTATTAAGCAAGAGGCTGTTTTCCCTTGTTCCAACACGCTTGCCAGCAGTGTTGCTCAAGGTCATCGTAACATAAATAGCGCTCGCTGCATTCCTTGCACCAAGCGATGTGATGGAAGTACAGTATATACCAAATGTTTGCATTCAAATAGAATTTCTCAGAACACTCAACATATAAATGGTTTTATATTGCAAGGGACATGAAATATGATCGTGTAAGTGTGAAAAACGAATAAATGTAAAACATATATCGGAAATAGATTAACCTGGAAAGTATAGGGATTTTGACGGGACCAGGAAATAAAAACGAGTAAGCGTAAAGAACGAATAAATGTGAAACGTATAAATTGAATTTAATTATTAATTGTTTATAATCTACCAATTCATTAATTACTTTTATTATTTATTTATTATTTACATGTTTTACGCCCACATTGGAGCACTTAAATCAATAAATTTGAGTAAATTTCTTCTTTTTCTCCTCCCAGAACTTTCTCATCCTCTCCGACCTGGAAGCCCTTTGTGTGTCCGATATAGTATATTGTTTCCGTTCAACTATGTTCAGTTTGAGACTTATGCTTTTGTTCTTCAAAATCCTCTTCTCTTCTCTATCTTTGATTTGTTGCCGAGTTATACCCAATTCTTCCAAATCATCCTGAACTTTTTTGAACCAATTATTATTGATTTTATTTTTCAAAAAGTAATGAAATAGTTGTTTCAATATCCTAGTTTCTGGCAGTCTTGATATGTGACCGAAAAAGGAAATTCTTCTTTTACGCATTGTAGTTATTATTGATTCACATTCACGATAGACGATGTTGTTAGGCAACAATCTCCACTGTCCATAAACTTGGTGTTTTTTATTAATAATTGTTCTAATAATTCTTCTGTCAGTTTTCTGTAATTTGTCTGTTGTAGATTTTACATTCAATTTGAGTAAAGTTTCACTAGCATAAGTTGCCTCTGGTTTAACTATGGAATTATAGTGTTTCAGCTTAGCGTTTATCGAAAGAGATTTCTTTTTATAGGTTGGCCAGGTAAGTCTTTGTGCTTGTTTAAATTTAGTTGTTCTGTATTATTTAATAGGCTAAGTATTTAATTATGTACTGTATACATAGTTCTTTTTTTAATCTTTCTACACTTGTTCCGCAAATGATTCATTCTAAAGTTTTTCCGTAAATGTTATCTTTCAAAAATTGTTCATGAAGTATTTTCTTTCTAATCATCATCATCATCTTGAGCAGTTTCCAACCGCTGGTCGGGTCTGCTTGGAACATAAGCCTCTCCATCGTTTCCTGTCCATCCACCATCTCTCGTCATTTACTGTGTCCCAGCACACTCCTCTTTCCTCCACACTCTTCTTAACTCCTTTCGTCCATCTGTCCCTTGGTCTTCCCCTTGGCCTCCTTCCCGTCATTTCCATTCCAAACATCTTCTTCGGTATCCTCTCCTCTTGCATCCTCCTCGCATGTCCATACCATTGTAGCCTAGATCGCTCTATTCTATTTTGCAATGGTTCCTCTCTTACCATCTCCCTGACTCTCTCATTCCTTACTCTGTCCATTCTTGTCACTCCTACCCTACTCCTCTGGAACTTCATCTCCACTGCTCGTATTTTATTCTTGTCCCTTTCCTTCATCACCCATGTTTCTGAACCATATGTCAAAATTGGCACAAAGTAGGTCTTGTAGATGATTCCTTTACATTTTTGTGGTACATCTTTATTCCATATCATCCCCCTAACACTCTTGAAAAATCCATCTGCACACCTTCCCCGCTCATTTATTTCCATCCTATTGCCTCCCTTTTCTTCAATTATGCTTCCCAAATACTTGAAGCATTCTACTTTCTGCAACTGCTGTCCTCCAAGTGTTATGCCCATATCCAGTCTGTTCTTCTTCCTCGTTGTGATGACCACTTCACTCTTTTGTGCTGAGAACTTCATCTAATATTGTCCATAAATTGTTCTCTTATTAAATTACAGTGAAACCCCGGAAATACATGACCAACATAGGCATCAAAATAGGCAAAAGCAAATACATTAAAATCTAACAATTATTTTTGGTGGAGTAAAAAAAAAAAAAAAAAAAAAAAAAAAAAACATGGCTGTTACAGTATACCAGCATCAGCATTGATTGCAATACAATGTTGTTGTTTGAGTCTTCAGTCTTTTGACTGGTTTGATGCAGCCGTCCATGCTTTCCTGTTCTGAGATAATCGTTTCATCGCTACATAGCTACCACACCCTACATCCGAGGCAATCTGTTTAACATATTCTAACCTTGGTCTACCCGTACAGTTCTTATCCTTATCTTATTCTTCCACCCTTCCTTCCATAACTAAGTTTGTTATTCCTGGGTGTCTTACTATGTATCGTATCAGCCTATCTCTTCTCTTCATTAGCAGTCGCCACAAACATCTCTCCTCTCCCAATCGTCTTAATACCTCTTCATTTGTAACCCTATCTATCTATCCATCCATCAATCTTCATCATTCTCCTGTAGCACCACATTTTAAACGCTTTGATTTTCCTCTTTTCTGCTGCTCCAACAATCCAAGTTTCACTTCCATAGAGTGCCACGCTCAAGACAAAGGCATTCAAAAATAACTTCCTAATACCTAAATCTATATTCGATATCAACAGATTCCTTTTCTGTAGAAATGCTTTCCTTGCCTGTGCTAACCTACTTTTTATATCCTCTTTGCTTCGTCAATCACTGGTTATTTTGCTTCCTATGTAACAGAAGTCTCCTATTTCCTTTAGCTTTTCACTTGCCAATTCGACGTCCATAGAGGTTTCTGATTTCTTTCGACTGCATTCCAATATTTTTGTTTTACATTTATTCATTTTCATCATGAATTCATTCCTCAAGACAGAATCCATACCATTTAAAAACTCCTCTGGTGTCTCGGCTAAGATTACGATGTCATCCGAAAATCTCAGAGTTAAAATGATTTCTCCTTGAATCTTTACTTCTACTTTGAATTTTTCTTGAATTTCTTTCGTTGCTTGTTCAATGTCTAGATTGAAAAGTATGGGTGATAAGTTGCAGCCTTGCCTTACACCTTTCTGAATACCAGCTTCCCTCTCATGTCCTTCGGCTCGAATAACTGCTGTCTGGTTTCTGTATAGATTGTAGAGCACCCTCCAAAACTTGTACTATATTCCAATCGTTTTCAAAATGTCAAACAACTTACTCCAATCAACGTTATCAAAAGCCCTTTCTAAGTCTACAAATGCCATGAACGTTCTCTTATCCTTCCGTATTCTAGCTTCCAAAATCAGCCTATGACTTTGTACAGCTTCCCTTGTTCCTATGTTTCTCCTGAAATCAAGCTGGTCTTGACACAACTCTGTTTCTATATGTCTTTCCATCCTCTTGTAAATTATTCTAATTAGGATCTTTGAAGCATGAGTGATCAAGCTGATTGTATGGTAATCTTCACATCTTTCAGCTCCTGTTTTCTTCAGTATAGGGATGATAACATTCTTCTTGAAATCAGAGGGTACCTCACCTATCTCATAAATCCTACATCATCATCATCATCTTGCACAGTTTCCAGCCACTGGCCGGGTCTGTTTGGAACACAAGCCTCTCCAACGTCTTCTGTCTACCCACCATCTCTCAGTCTCCACCCTTGTCCAGTCTTCTCCTCTCTTCTTCACGCTTTCTCCCACCCCCTTCAGCCACCTGTCTCTTGGTCTTCCTCTCGGTCTCTTTCCTTCCCACTTCGTCTCGTGTACTCTCCTGGGTATCTTCTTCTCCTCCATTCGTTTTACATGTCCATACCATCTAAGTCTAGATTTCTCTATACCATCCTGTAATGGTTCCTCCTTCATTAATTCTCTGGTCCTCTCATTTCTTATTCTGTCCATCTTTGTAGCTCCAATACTGCTTCTCAAGAACCTCATCTCACTGGCCTGTATTTTGCTCTTCTCCCTTCCTTTCATAACCCAGGTCTCCGAGGCATACGTCAGGATAGGGACATAGTACGTCCGATATATGATCTTTTTGCTGTTCTGAGGGACATCCTTGCTCCATAACATGCTTCTCACACTCCTCCGAAATGCTTCTGCCTGCCTCCCCCCGCTCATTTATTTCTCTATCGTTTCTTCCATTATCTTGTATCAGGCTTCCCAGATACTTGAAACTCTCCACTTTCTTCAGCTGTTCCCCACCAGTTGTTATTCCTGTTGTTGTTCTTTCCTTCTTCCTTGTTGTGATCACCATCTCACTCTTATTTATGCTAAATTTCATCCCATATCCTTGTATTATTCCTTCCCACATGTCCAACTGTTCCTGTACCTCCTCCTCCTTGTTGCCCCAAATCATCAAATCATCTGCAAACACCATTGCTTTCATCTTTCCTTCCCCAATTACTTCTGCCACTCGGGTCATTATATCATCCATCACCACAATGAAAAGTAACGGTGACAGTGCACTTCCCTGTTTCAGGCCGTTTCTCTGTTCCAACCAGTCCGATCTCTCTCCTCTCACTTTCACACAGCTCACGCTTCCCTTGTACATCTCCTTTATCCTCTTTATAGTCCTTTTCTCTACTCCTCTATCCTCCAGGGACTTCCATACTTTGTTTCTGCATACACTGTCATATGCTTTCTCAATGTCCAGGAAGGCCATCAGTAGATCTGTTCCATACTCATAGTGCTGTTCTTGACACCAAGTGAAATAACCTGATCAGTCCTTTATCACCTATGCAGCGTAGCAACTCAATCGGTATATCATTTAAGACTGGCTTTGTTCTTGCTTGAGTCTTCCAATGCTCTGTCAAATTCTGATCTCAATATTAAATCTCCCTTCTCATTTTCATCAATTTCCTCTTCCCTTTCCATTACTTGATTTTCAAGCACCTTTCCCTTATACGAACACTCTATGTAAGCTTTCCATTTCTCAACCTTTTCTTCCCTATCTGTTAGAGGTTTTCCATCTGAGTCCTTAATATTACAGCACTTTGTCTTCCTTTCCCCAAAGATACTCTTAATCCTTCGATAAGCTGTATCTTCCATCATCAACATGAACCGGCTCCAGTTTCCCGGGTGCGAAGAATGAGCGCTCTCCATTTAGTTCTCTCCAAGAATGTCTCCCCCTCCATGACCTGCTGCAAATCCAGACCTCTCCCTGCAAGATCATTTCTAACCTAGTCGATTCATCTCGTCCTTGGTCGACCTCTTGGTCTCTTGCCTTTCAGTTCTTTCTCAAACCACACTCTAGCTGTTCTTTGAGTGTCCATTCTTTTGAGATGACTGAACCTTTTGAGATGACTGAACTATTTCAGCCTGGCTTCAACACAGATCTCATTAAGAGATTGTTTTACTTGAACAAGATGGCGTATCTACTTTTCCTAATTTCAGACAATTATTGTCTATGCCTGCACATTTCTCTTTCAACCATTCTTCTTTTGCTTCTTTGCACTTCTTGTTAACCTCATTTCTCAGACGTCTGTATTCTGCTTTTCCAACCTCATTTCATAGACATCTGTATTCTGCTGTTCCCCTTTCATGTCTTACACTTCTGTGCTTCCGCCTTTCATCCATTAGATCTAGTATATCCTGCATCATCCACGTTTTTCTACCTATTCTTTCTTTCCTACCTAT
Source organism: Meconema thalassinum (assembly GCA_946902985.2). Lineage (NCBI taxonomy): Eukaryota > Metazoa > Arthropoda > Insecta > Orthoptera > Tettigoniidae > Meconema > Meconema thalassinum. Next base: position 1,606,118,819 of record OX336388.2, on the reverse strand, counting down.
GTTTTCTTCTGCGGATTTTGTTATTTCATTCTTCAAAAGTGCCCATTCCTCTGCAATTGAAGCTTGTTCAGTGTTTTTCATTAGTCCTTCCTTTATACTCGTATTGAATCGTTTGTTCACATCCTTCTCTTTCAGCCTGTTGATTGTCCACCTTTTGGGCTTTTGACTTTTCTTCAATTTCTTCAACTTAAGTCTGCATTTCATAACAACCAGATTGTGGTCAGAGTCTATGTCAGCACCAGGATATGTTTTGCAATCCAAAATCTGGTTTCGAAATATCTGTTGACCATAATGAAGTCGATTTGGTAACACCCTGTATCTCCTGGTCTCGTCCATGTGTATATTTTCTATTGTGGTTATTGAATAAGGTGTTAGCTATGACCAACTCATGCTCGGTGCAGAATTCCATCAGCCTGCTTTATTGATCATTCCTGTCACCTATTCCGAATTCTCCTACTATCCTCCCTTCTCTTCCTTTTCCTACCACAGCATTCCAATCTGCCATTACTATAACATTTTCGGCATCCTTGGATACCTCAGAATTTCATCTATTTCTTCATAGGCCTTTTCAACTTCATTATCAGCTTGACTGGTGGGCATATACTGTATAATTTTACCACTGTGGTACACTTAGGTTAACATAATAACATATACTAAATATAAATATATACTAAATGAGATATTTTCTATGAAAAAATAATATACAGGGCTATTACAAATGATTGAAGCGATTTCATAAATTCACTGTAGCTCCATTCATTGACATATGGTCACGACTCACTACAGATACGTAGAAAAACTCAAAAAGTTTTGTTTGGCTGAAGCCGCACTTCAAGTTTCTGCCGCCAGAGCGCTCGAGAGCGCAGTGAGACAAAATGGCGACAGGAGCCGAGAAAGCGTTTGTCGTGCTTGAAATGCACTCACATCAGTCAGTCATAACAGTGCAACGACACTTCAGGACGAAGTTCAACAAAGATCCACCAACTGCTAACTCCATTCGGCGATGGTATGCGCAGTTTAAAGCTTCTGGATGCCTCTGTAAGGGGAAATCAACGGGTCGGCCTGCAGTGAGCGAAGAAACGGTTGACCGCGTGCTGGCAAGTTTCATGCGTAGCCCGCGGAAGTCGACGAATAAAGCAAGCAGGGAGCTAAACGTACCACAGCCGACGGTTTGGAAAATCTTACGGAAAAGGCTAAAGCAGAAGCCTTACCGTTTTTATTTATTTATTTATTTATTTATTTATTTATTTACATAGGTCCCAATGAGCCTGAGCTCGTGTTAGGGACAATCAAGTAACATAGTTACAGCATGGCATATATATAATTTTTGTAACATTATTGTTTAGTTTAATAGTAACTTAGATTGCTAGTGACTAACTTTACAGAGATAATACGGTATGATACATTGCATTGCTTAAGGCTATTGTACATTGGCTATTCATTCCTTAATAGGAAGTCTTTTGTTTTCCTCTTAAATGTTTTTATAGAGAAACTTTCCCTTATGCCTAATGGTAGCGAGTTGTATTCTTTTATTATAGAGGACATAATTCCTTTAGTTCCAAATTTAATGGATTGGGAATGGCTGGTGAATATTTGATTTACTCCTCTTGTTGCATAGTGATGAATGTCATTTGCATGGGTAAAATGGATGTGTGTGTGTATCAATTTGTTTTCTAATTTGTATACAAATACTGTTGCTGACATAGCTATTTGTTTTTGCAGTGGCATAATTTTAGTTCCTGAGTACAATTCATTTGAGGGTGTGAGCCAAGGTAATCCAAAGATAGATTTTATAGCACGTTTCTGGAGTATCTCAAGTTCTTTTATCAGCTCCTTCTTACAATATCCCCATATGAAATTCATGTACATTAGATGTGAATGTATCAGAGCAAAGTATATATTTTTCAATTGTTGGCTAGTAAGACAGCTATATCTTAATCTAAAAATAATACCAATTAAAGGGCTGATTTTATGTTTTACATTTTCTACATGATTTTCCCAGGTTAGTGTACTATCTAGTGTGATACCTAAGTATGTTGCCGATTTAACCCTTTCTATTTCTTTGTTGGCTATGTTGACTATGTTTGTGGTCTCAATCTTGTATGATGGTTTATGGAAGAACAAATATTTTGTTTTAGTGATATTGATAACCATTTTGTGTGCTCTCAACCAATCCACCAGCTTATTGAGATCATAATTAATATTTAGCATAATTTCCTGTTCAGATGTTCCCAGATAGAGTATAAAAATATCATCTGCAAATAGTTTAAGCTTGCCTTTCAATTCTAATAATACTATATCATTAATATAGGCCAAGAAAAGAATTGGTCCTAAGACAGAACCTTGAGGTACTTCTGTGTCAATTCTCATTTGAGATCCTTTTACATTATCGATTGCAACATATTGTTTTCTGTTAGTGAGGTAGTTCTTGAACCAATCATGTGCCACTCCTCTGATGCCTGCAAATTCTAGTTTATTAAGGAGAATCTTATGGTTAACCAGATCGAAGGCTTTTTGAAGGTCAATTAGTACACCAGCAGCTAGTTTGTTTTCATCTAATGCCTTTTCTACATCAGTTACTACTTCAAATATAGCACTATCAGCTCCTCTATTTGGAATAAACCCATATTGGCAGTTTGCAAAGTAATCATTTTTCATGAAGAAATTCATAAGTCTTCGTTTAACAACGCTTTCTAGAACCTTGCTGATGGCAGATATAATATTAATGGGTCTGTAATTTGATGGGTGGGTTTTGTCCCCTTTTTTGTAGATCGGGACCACCTTAGAGACTTTACAGGCATCGGGGAATATACCAGTCATCAGTGAAAGATTTATTATTTTGACAAGATATGGTGTAAGGCCCTCAAGACACAATTGTAGCATGACATTAGTAGTGTTGTCCTCACTTATATTGTTTTTGTGTTTTAGGGAGTTTATAATTGATTGTATTTCATTAGCATCAGTAGGTAACATAAAGATTGTCTTAGTGCTAGTAGTATTTTTATAGCTTGTAATGCCCGAGGTAGAACCGTTTCCTTGATTTTCCCATATACTGTTAGCAATATTGACATAATATTTATTAATTTCATCACATATATTTTCCTTTTTTTCGACATTTGTGCCGTCGACTATAAGTTTGACAATTTCATTTTTCCCCTTCTTTGGTCTATTTAACATCTCATTAACAACACTCCACACTTCCCTCTGATTATTTGCATTTTGAATTTTTTGGTCAAAGTAGTTTCTTTGTAGGTTTCTCTTAAGTTTTGTAACTTGGTTGCTAATAATTTTATATTCTTCTAAAATTTCTGCAGATGGATTTTTAACTTTCGTTTTTGTATATATCTTATCTTTCCTGTGTATTAGTGCTAAAAGATCTTGTGTGATCCAGGGTTTTATTGGTGGGGCACTTGGCTCCTTATTCGTATATTTCATAGTACAGGCTTCTATTCCTTTATTAATAAAATCACAGAATTTATTGTAGTAGTCATTGATGTTAGTTTCATTGCATACAAATTCTTGAGTTATTAAATATTTATTAAGTTTTTTGTAGTTTATTTTATCCTTTTCTATTGGCCTATCATCACATATTGAGTTCCTGTTTATCTTTTTGTTTCTCATTTCACAGATGAGTAAATGGTGATCACTCAAATCATTATCAATATTATAGACATTACATATTTTGTCACAGTCGTTCGCCAATACATGATCAATTAGAGTAGAGCTAGTTTGTGTTACACGAGTTGGATATTTTGTATTACATGAGACTAGACCGTATGATTTGACTAGGTTAATATAACTACTAGTATATCTGTCCCCAAATAATAGATCGATATTCATATCACCTAGTATTATAACAGGATTCGTTGAGTAAGAACTAATAATTACTTCGAGATCAGTTAGAAAGTGTGGAACGTTGCTTTTATGAGGGTTATAAGCAGTGATTATATTGTATTCTTGATGGCCTTTTCTCACAGTAATGTGCAGTATGCTGTGGGTGGAATTTATTTCCTTTACAAGGGTACTTCTACATTTGTTTGAAATATACAAAGATACTCCCCCGCCAGTTTGCTTTCTATGTGATATGCAACATATTTCTTAATATTGAAAAACATTTTTGTTTGTTCTGTTAACCAATTTTCTGAGATTGCTAGGACATCTACACCTTTGATTCTGTCTAACATTATTTGGATATCATCGAACTTGTTTTTTATGCTATGTGCATTTATGTGTACGCATTTTAGTGTACTGGTATCGGTTATTATCTGTTTACTGTCCTTAATCTTATAATAATCGCTAAGTGTATTACAGTTACACTCGGTTAATTCTAGTGTATTATTATTAGCATTACCTAAAAAATTTAATTTCTGTAATTCTAGTTCCATATGGGATAATACTTAGTAGATATCTTACTATTACATTGATTTTAGTTTGAGAGGGCGAGTTCATCCAGTATTTCAGCACTTGATATAAGCTTAGAGGGTCCATTTTGATTTTTCCGAATGTATATTTTGCAGTCTCTGACCCAAGTTGCAAAGATTTTTCCCTGTTGTCTCAATTCACGGCACTTTTTGGCGATGGTTTCATTTCTTGGGGTCAGGTGTTCATTGATATATATATTACCACCATCACTGTAACCAATTTCACTCGTCTTCAGGGTCTTCTTTTGTCTTCTGCTACTGAGAATCTCTTCCTTCTTCCACCTATTATTTAATTTCACAATTATCGGTTGAGGCCCAGGCTTTGTTGACGGGAGGCGGTGAGCTGCGTCTATGTTTGCCCTGGTGATTTCAACTCCTAACGTCTTGCCAATGTCCGAGATTTTGTGAAATACATCCTCCTCTCTTTCCGTGGGTATTCCATACACTATCAAGTTGTTCTTGCGCTGGTACTGTTTTAGTTCCTCCAATTCGTTGATAGCTCTAGATGCTGCCATTTCTGCATCCTTGACGGTTTTTCTCTCTTTCTTCAGAGTTTCAATTTCCCGGTGGAGTTCATCATACTTTTCTGATAAGAAAGTTGCTAGTTTTCTTTCCTCGTGGTTTTCTTCTCTCATCGCCGAAAGGGATTCCTCAAGTTTCTGGGAGAAAGATGCCATAACCTCTTTGAGGTTAGGTTGCGGGAGGCAGTCTTCCCGATTGCATGACCATTTGAAAGTATCATCTTTCCGGAATTGTTGGTACGTGTCTTTACTCATTTTCATGCATGTTACATGAAACCAGCGTCCACACTCACCATCACATCCTACAGCCTGCTGATTGTTCTTGATCTTTTTGCCGCATGGAGCACAGTTGACCGTCATGATATTAAATGTTATATGACTTCTCTTTAGCAAGTTATGTATTGTATTTCTCTTACGTATTTTACCTACACTGTTCACACAATATTTAACACTTTAGTCACTCGCGTAATCCTCGGTAAACCTGCGTAATTTCTTAATTTTGCTTACGTTTAGAATATAAACCTTTTACATATCCGCCATCTTGGTACTGTACAATTGCTACAAGCCCTGACACCCGATGACAAAGTCAAACGCTTTGAATTTTCGGCGCGGTTGCTACAGCTCATGGAAGAGGATGCGTTCTGTGCGAAACTTGTTTTCAGTGATGAAGCAACATTTTTTCTTAATGGTGAAGTGAACAGACACAATGTGCGAATCTGGGCGGTAGAGAATCCTCAGGCATTCGTGCAGCACATTCGCAATTCACCAAAAGTTAACGTGTTTTGTGCAATCTCACGGTTTAAAGTTTACGGCCCCTTTTTCCTCTGCGAAAAAAACGTTACAGGACACGTGTATCTGGACATGCTGGAAAATTGGCTCATGCCACAACTGGAGACCGACAGCGCCGACTTCATCTTTCAACAGGATGGTGCTCCACCGCACTTCCATCATGATGTTCGGCATTTTTTAAACAGGAGATTGGAAAACCGATGGATCGGTCGTGGTGGAGATCATGATCAGCAATTCATGTCATGGCCTCCACGCTCTCCCGACTTAACCCCATGCGATTTCTTTCTGTGGGGTTATGTGAAAGATTCAGTGTTTAAACCTCCTCTACCAAGAAACGTGCCAGAACTGCGACCTCGCATCAACGATGCTTTCGAACTCATTGATGGGGACATGCTGCGCCGAGTGTGGGAGGAACTTGATTATCGGCTTGATGTCTGCCGAATCACTAAAGGGGCACATATCGAACATTTGTGAATGCCTAAAAAAAACTTTTTGAGTTTTTGTGTGTGTGTGCAAAGCATTGTTAAAATATCTCAAATAATAAAGTTATTGTAGAGCTGTGAAATCGCTTCAATCATTTGTAATAACCCTGTACATTTTCTGGTGTGAAACTCCTGCATCTGTCAGTGTAGAATGATTTGTATAGTGAAAATGTTCTTGTGACATCGCATGAGATAACAAGCGCCTGTGAAAAGCAGCACAGTTCTTCTTTGGTAAATTCTTCTTCAATAGCTTCACCAAAAAGCGTTTTAGAAATTTGGCACAGTCTTTTGTAACCCTGATTTTTCAGTCATACCTGTCTGAGCTTGGCAACTCAATTAACTGAAATTTTGTCTATCATAGAAACTGAAAGTTGCAAGAAAATTGTTTTGTGTTTCCAATTGTGATTCCTGGGCTGTGGCAATACTGGCAGCATATCCTGCATTTAAGGAACACAAAACTGTTTTCACTTCACTGAAAGGTTCCACGTGGTATGACAGTCTCTAACTACAAACCCCATGTAGTTAAAACTAGTTGAGGAGGGAAGGAAGTTGTTGGAAGCAGTTATTGAAACTTTTCAATTCTGATCGGTGACTTAATAAACACTTTCTTCTTGCTGGAGACAAGGAGATCCATGTCTTTATACTTGCTTCTGACATTTTCAGCGACATGATGTAGGATGTGAGCAGGACATGTTAGGTGTGGTCATTGAGAGTAAAGCACCTTTAATGTATTGCTTTGACATAAGTCATAATTTGTCTGTATAGAATTGTTAATAAATTGAAGCCTTTTTTCCACTTTTCAATTCAATATTTTCTTTTCTTACTCTAGTGGTAGTACATGTTTCGGTCTAAAAGACCTTCATTGAGTTTCCAGACACACACCTGTTAATACTATAATGTTCATTGAAACATGTTTTCAACCCTTCATTGGGGTCTTCATCAGTATTGGTTGCAATACCATAACACATTTACTAAATGTGTTATTTTCTGTGAAAAAAATAATGTAATAAAATTCCAACTCTAAAAATCCAATTTTAATATGCAAGTCTGATAGAAATGGAAATTCTTACAAAAGTATTTAAGAAAATAATTAAACATTTATTTGGTCGAATAAAGGCTATTAATAGGAGCATTATATCATATCAGGGTGTCGAGAGATACGGGAATTTTAGTGACCCGAGAAAAGTGAGAGAAATATACAGGAAATCTTGAAAAGTCTCATAATGCCCGACTTCTTAGCCTCCGAACGCTCGGTAGAGTCCTCCCGCTCAGCCTTCTAATTCGCCTGGAGATCGCTACCATCCACAATTTGCGCCACCGATAGAGCGCCAAGCAGGATGAGACCCAGCCAACGTCGAATGCCTGCTTTGCCTGGCAAACTGCCGGTCGTACCCTCTCCGCGCAGGGCTGCACATGCCGCGCTCGTTGCTGACAATGAGAGACAGGAATCCGTCCGCATTGTCATTCACAGAGGAGACCAGTTGTTTTTTCGACCTGTGTTTCTCGACAAGTTTTAGAGAAGCTAACAGCTCAAGATCTCAGAAAATTCCAGACTGGGATGTGCTGCAATTTCTCACCAACTGCCAAAAATTGTACATTCGTATCCTATGGCTGAAAAAATCAAAGAGAGGTCACCTCTTTTTTACAAGATAACCGTGCTATTTCCTGCCTAGACCCTATAGTGGTTGCTGAGACTCCTAAGTTGGCAGAAGATAGGATCGTAATTGCCTTGGAAATTCTTTGTAATCGGAGAAATTTGCTTTCTGGTGCAATGTCTGACCTCAACAAGAGCAGCTACTCCGCACTTCTGGGACTGCCCTCCGTCACTACATGTTTGAAGCAGTTCGACGGAAAAGAGCCACGGCTCAATGTGCTGTGGTCTGAATTAGTAGCTTCAGCACCTTCCTCAGTTCCTGCCAAAAACAATCTCACAAGCTTCGTTAAAATTATACTGATTTTGTATCACAGCAATGCAGCCCTAGAGAGAAGAGTGTCCCTGAGCAAGGAGTGCATGTGTACTGTTCAGGACGCTGTGATGGCAGCTGGTGGAGTAGAAAAGATAACCGTGAGCTCGAGTCCATACTGCACGAAACTCCTACGCCGTGTTAAAGGAAGCAAAACAGGTGCGAAGTCAGGAGGAAAAGGAAGCGACGGCTAAGGTAGCAGTCAAAAGAAAGGCCACGAAAGATCTCCAGGAATTGGCCCAAAAAAGAAGAAGAAGAAGGTATTGAACTACGCCCGTTCTGAAGCAGAGAAAATTGAAGAGCAAATGAGTTCCCTAGAGAAGCTTTAAATGTATAAATCCTTGATTATTGTTCGTTTTATCTTATTGTGTTTGACTGAAGTTCCTAACCACAATCTAGTATTGACAAAGTGACTTATTTTATTTTGTGTATTACTAGCCTTCAGTTCCTATTCAGAAATTAGTACTGTCAGAAGAACTTAATTTTGTGTTGTGTATAACTGAAGTTCCTAGTAACTAAAACTATTCAATTAATGCCCCTAAGTTGGGCGACCAATGAAACTATTCTAATAATATATTGATTATTTAAAATTGGTAACTTTTGTTTTATTGGTCGGGGTAAAACCAACAACACCACAGTTAGGTGCTCAATGTAACTAATTTATTTTCTTACTTATAATCAAAGAGCAAAGTGTTGGACACCCAAGGAATATAAGGAAATACAATGCCTTTATTACTTGTTTGTGTACATATAAGCCAGCTTCCGTTACCTGCATCTCTTGTACAGTGTCCAAATCAACTTTCATGAGGTAAAAATAAATACCCCTCACAAAGCTTAATATTCTTCTGCTCCTTTCTTTTCTTCTTGAGTTTTCTTAAACGTCTCTTTCTACATCTGCATATATCCAGACATCACATCTATTTTTCAAATCATTACATTGCCATACCACCAGAACATCATCTCTACCAGATTAAAAACATGACATCACCATCCTCAACAAACCTACATAACATAATCTCTATTTTACTTTTTCAATCAAGATAACCTCTTAATTCCTCATGGCATAATCTACCTCCAAACATGATATCACCATAGTTACCTCTGACCTAGGTCAAAGCCACCTGTCAGCAACAGCTGGACCACTGCCAATAATCTGTATGGCACAACACACAAGATTCTCTGTGGTGCTCGACCAATAGGTGGCCATGGCTGGCAACCTGAAAATTAAAAATAATACCAACAGAAACTAAAAGTGAGCTCTGTAGCCTAAAGTTGGGTTACAGAAACGCCCCCTCAAGAATCAATCTCCAACTGAAGGTTATAGATTCATTCTCGACCATCACACAAAATACGTAAATTTAAAAGAATACATCAAACATACACAGACTAGAACAAAAATACAAAGTGAAACAAATTATACATCATCTTCTTTAGACGTTGCTTTATTCTCTCCTCGCCAATAGTGGCACCATCATCTTCCATTTCAATGGCGATGTCATCCTCTTCAGAAAAGATGACAGGATCATCTTCTTCGTCATCATAGTCATCAACAGACGTGGTTACGAATCCTTCACTGCCAGACATATCACGGCATTGTTGACATAAGGTGTGCCACTACAAGCTTTTTCTTCAGAAGGAACGGCAGAATCGTCATCAGACCTGTCTGTACCGTTATCGTAATCATCTTCGTCATCCTTCGACCTCTCCGTGGCCCATCTCCATTATTTCTTCCAAAGCGCTGAGTATCACCAGTACTATTTTTATTATTATCACGCCTTCCCCTTTTATCAACTTCTTCTCTCTCTTTTGTTTCTCCTTCCTCTTCTACTTCTTCCCTTCCTTCACCTGTTTCCTTTCCTTCTTCACCTTCCTTCATCTGCCTCCTTTTGTTCTTCAGCTTCTTCCATATAATCTGCTTTCATTCCTTCTTCCGCTTCATCTTCTCCCTCCTTCCTTTCTCCCTTCTCTTCTACCTTTTCCCTTTCTTCATCTACTTCCTTTTCTTCTTCAGCTTCCCATATCACCTGCTTTCGTTCCTTCTTATCATCTGCTTTCGTTCCTTCTTTCGCTTCATCTTCTTCCTCCTTCATTTTTCCTTTCTCTTCTACCTCTTTCCTTCGTTCAGCTACTCAGTTGGTTTTCTATGGAGGAAAGGTGGGCATAATTAATACTGCGTCACTTTTGATATATTTCGCACGATGTATCCAGCTAAATGATACACTAAACATTCTTTGCCTACCTCAAGACGATCTGTAACCTGATCTACAGTCGGGTACGAAATATGTGGGCATATTGTGCACGCTGAAACATGCTGTCGCAAGGCACAATAGGTATGTAGCAATGTAGACGGTATGACATACACTACTCACTCATGAACACTTCAATATAAACATTGAACAGTGGCAATGGCGAGCAATAAAAATTCCGATAACTTGACACAGATGTAACGCGCTTTAATGACAAGTATCGTCAGTTGCCGTCTCAATCCATGGTGCTGCTGCTGATGGGAAGACCAGCAATCTCTTCAGTTAGCTTATGGGTGTAAAGAGAAGAGCGCTCACTTCCTCTTCCATACGCCTTGCCTTAACTTTACTTTTGTATTATCAGGAAAGCTAATATTAACGGTAGAGTCGCGATTCAGTGAGTGTGCATGGTGTTATCTGTTGACTACTGTACTGTAAGCTGTGAACGACCTCCACTCAGACTCTTGTTTCATGTTAAAGGATAATCATTGCATGGCGAGTATTTGCCCTCTTTGTCGTATTTATTGAATTGAATACCGATGATAAAGGTATCATAGCTTCGGTGTGTAATTTATTTATTTATCTAACTACCACATTTCTCTGTTTGAATGTCCTCGACGTTGACTCAGATCGACTTTTTAAATATATTACGTATAATTGTACAGAAATCATGTCTGAAGTGTAGCTCTGTGTATTATTCGAATCAGTTGACTTACAACAACACTAAAAACTTCGCAACACAGCTCAGCTGTTCCAAGCTCCCGACATATTGTTGACGTTCTTTCCTTCGAAATACAGGGTGTAGGTGAGAAACATGCTCAGAATTCTTTCCGTGTGGCGGTTAGACATAGGGCCTTGTTATGTGGCGACCGTGGGTTGCGTAGAGGAAAAGCGGGGCAAAGTGACAGGTAGGTTGCCAGTACCGAATGCGCGGGGTTAGCAATACTGTATTTATCCCATAATTTACTCGTGTAATGGCGGACACACCTCCAATTTTACTATACAAGTCGTGATCTAAAAAGGGATAGTGGGTGGTTAACATCTATTACTACATTGCCCCCCCAAAATTATTATTCGTTATTCCAAAGGGTATTTTGACTATTTTCAGTAGTGTAGAAAATTGTATTGCCTTGTTCCGGGCTCCTATAATGTTACGGTACCATACAATTCAATAACTTCCCGTAAACATTTATTTTGTGACACTCCTATTCTCTACTCTTGGGTAGGTTTTAGCTAGGGATTAACACTACCTAAGGGATGATGATAAAGGAGAAAAGGAGATGGGTTTCAGTTTGGAGAAATGTATTGGTAGATAGGAAGAGAATCCACCTCAAAAATTGAAGTAAATTAATAAGATGTAACGAAAATTCACTGTACAAATCTTAAGAGGAACCTAACATTAGCGGGGGCTTGTCTTAGGCAAGCGAAGAGCATAGTGTGAATTGCAGTTGCCTGAAAGCGCTCGACAATTGCACTTTCCCTCCCGAACCGGTATTTCGGATCTATGGGGAAGGGTGGCAGTCTGGGCAAGGCAAAGTAAGCCAAAAGAAAAAAAAACGTACTAATTTTCACTTTAGAAAGGTCATTTTTTATGATGCACTCAAGAATGCTGGAAAAATTTGAATTTGGTATAATAATTTTATTTCTGGGCACTTTTGGATCTCCGTCAGACCAACCCAATGCTCCCAGAGAGGGAAGCGATAAAGCAGTATGAATGTTTTTAGTAATAATTTTACTTGTTTTCTTGAAAATTTTTGGAAGAATACCAATTGTTGCACTTAAGGGGAGTTCCAATGGCCTATCTTCTTAATGTTAATATTTAATAAATTCATGTTCCTATTTCGTAGAAACTACTGGGTAGATTTAGATGAAATTTTATTGCCGTAATTAGTGATCAATTCTTAGTACTTTAACATGGGCGTTTGGTGTTTCTAATATTGTGTCCATAATATTTTTTTTCTTTAATCTCAAATTTTTCGTTTAAATATATATATATATTCATAATGTATTTGAGCTAGAACAAAATCCCTGTGTTAAAATCTCATTTACAAGCCAAGCTACAGGTGGTAAAAATTTGAGACTTCTGTGATAAATAACAACTGAAAAATATGGAACATTTATGTGCAAAAAGTATGTTCTGAGAAAATGCCTTTGTATGTTCTAATTCTCAATGTTTTCTAACGCGCACTGCATTATTTAAATAAATATTGGACATGTTTTGCAAATAAAAAATATCAAGTGTTATACATCATTTCAAACTTCAAAGTGCCAGCTTTCACATCGTATACAAATCTGAAAATTTATATTTTTTCATATTTTATCCATTGGAACTCCCCTTTAGGAAAACTAAACTGTTACCCAGCAAGATGCCAATTAAAAGCTTAGAAAAGAGGAAGGACCTCAAACCTAACTCAAATAAAACTGAAATTTTAGGGAACAAACCATAAGTAAGAGAAAGAAATCTCAACAAATAGGAAGCTTGCAGCTATATTTGCGTTACTGGTTTGTTAGAATTAACTATGACAGCTAAGAGAAACTTTGAACATGTTGGTATTTGCAGTTTTAAGTTAAATGCAACAAGTAGTAAGAATTTTGTCGTTTTAGAGATTGGGAAAAAGAGTTTGAGCTTAAAGGAAGAATCAGGGGAGTGAAGGTCCTGCCTACTCGTAATTCTAACGGTAAAGATAAAGAACAAAGAACAAAGAAAAACAACAATTTATTTAAACAATTTCAAACAGTAAACTAAATAACAATAATTAAAGGTTGATTTTGGCTTTAAGTGGAGATTTAACAATTTAGAGCTATAAAATTTCAAGGTCTTAGACCTAATTAAGAAGTTTACAATTCTCAAACTTGCAAAAGCACTAAACCTATACAAGGGATTTTAAACCGTGCTTAAAATTGTGAAATTTGAACGCTTAAAAACAATGAATCATGCCGTAATTATAACTTTTACAACTTAGGTAAGTTACAAACGCTATTTGACTTCACTCATGGCAAGCCAACAAGCTAAAGACAAATAGATTTAATCCTGATGGTTACAGGAGAAAAAAGAAAATAGTAAATAGAAAGCGGAAATTACCGCTATTTTACACAGTAATTACAATGTTACACGTGGAATAAATTTGGGAGGGCGCTTGCTCGCAAGCGAAGCCTCATTGAGAATGACTTAAATTTATAGTTTTATTAGATTGAGTTAGTAGGGTATTTGGGAGAAGGAAAATAGGAGGTTTAGGAAAATGTCCTGGCCAAATTTATTTTCACAACCGAACGCGGCGCGGAAGATAGATGAACGGGCACTGTTTTGCACTGAAGTCTATTGATGAGTAGGAAAAGTTCACTTTTGCGGCACAGAGAGTTTATGAAAACGAGAAGTTGTTGCAGTTGTGGAGATCACTCAGTTGAATTCTGACATGTTACTTGCGTTGTACAAGTTTTAAGATGTACATAAAAGTTCCAGAATTATGACAACAATTGCTCGATGCAGTAGTAATCCCACGGTGGGTTAGCGTATTCCACTATTTTGTGTAGGAAATACAAGGTTTCTTGACGATTTAGCAGATTAGTATACGTAGAAAGTTCTGGAGTTGTGATGGCAGTTGAATAGGGCGGTAAAGTTCCCACGGAGGAAAAGGCTAAGTTTGGCTAAGTTTTTTATAGACAGTGGGTAGTTTAAATTAAATCCCTCGTAGTGAGAAAGTATTCTCAGTTAAATTTGTACAAGAAGTACCGAATTTCATGGTGTAAAGCCAGCTTAGATAGCTAAAGCATGACAAGAAAAATCCCTCGAAGACTGTTATTGCAGGATAGTTAGCAATTTCACACTGTCTATAAAATTGTATTGAAAATGAAAATCCACTTTCATTTTCATTGGAACATTTTCATTGTATTAAAACCCTTTAAAACATGTTTAAAAATTTTAAAGTTTTGTACTTAAGGCGATGGTTCCTTGCAACCGTTGATTAAAAAACAGACATGGCGTCTGATTTAAAATGTCTCTCGAGCACAGGAGACAAGCTCTTGAGAGAGCCCCAACTGTATGTCTGACAAGAAAGTGAGAGCAGTGAGAGGGCGAGACCTCCCTGAAGCCTTGACGGCTGTACAACAACAAGAGAGCGAGCGAACCGCACACGGAGAGAGGTCAGCGATATCGCACACGTCAGAGGTAGGCAGGCGAGGGGAAGGGGAAGCGAGGGGGTAGGGGAAGGAAACAAAAGAGGTTATACAAACATGAGAAATATTACAAACCCAAAATCTCTTATGCAAGTAAAGCTTCTTCACAGAGTAGTTGGCTGGCGATGATGACGAAGCCTGGTGTATTGATGAGGAAGTCTTCTTGACTTGAGGCGATCGAAGAACTTCAGAGGGTAACTGCAAGGTGCGGCTAGGCTGGTTCCGCAGGATATGCGCCTCTGGAACAAACTTATAACAACCATGAACAAGTGTACGGGGCAAACAGAATGTAAAAGTTCGCTGTTGATGTCTGCGGGAAGGAAATCTAAATATATGAAAATTAATATAAAATAATAAAGAGCAGCAAAAGCCAACTCTACCTGACCGTTTATTTCAAGAAATACACCAACTCTCTCAACCATTCTCAGTAAAACAGTCATTTATATCAGCTCACCTCAGGTAAACGGTATTTTATTTGTGTCCGTAGCATCTCATCCCATCTGCGAGAGAGTTCACTCGGGCGCACGCCCATTGTTCACGCTACGGATTAGGCCTAAATCTCGCCATTACCCTTGGGCTGCGGAAGTATCTTCAAAAATGCAGTTACACTTATGCTAGAAAATCTTGATTTGCACTTTCAGATTCATATTTCAGCCGTTCGGTATGTGAACTCTAGTCTTAGAGAGTTCTAAAATATACGGGAATTTGGTGGATTTTCGTACGGGAAATATACGGGAATTTGAAAACAGGTCATCGCTCGACACCCTGCATATATATTGTATTGTAAATTTGTATTATTTAATTAATAGATCTTGACATTTTCATGTAGTGCCAACTAGTACTTTTAAGTCGTTAAACAGTCTTGGTTTTATTGTCAGTCAAATCCATTATTTTTATTAAATCTGTAGAAGAAGTTATCAAAGTTTAATATTGCTTGAGTAAGAATTATTATTCTGGATAAATATTGAGTCATACATACCTATTATTTCAAATTGAATTTGTTGATTATCACGTAGTCTTGTCTATAGTGTTTATAGCTCGTATTACAGTTCAAAATTGAATGGGTGAAAATCATAACGGTATAAGT
The DNA here is from genome assembly GCA_946902985.2 of Meconema thalassinum. NCBI lineage: Eukaryota > Metazoa > Arthropoda > Insecta > Orthoptera > Tettigoniidae > Meconema > Meconema thalassinum. Next base: position 1,606,103,139 of record OX336388.2, on the reverse strand, counting down.
GACATTTAAAAAAAAAATGAGTTAAGTGCAAGATGTAACTCAGGAAGGATGTATCTTTTGAATAGCAGAGAGGGACAAGTGATTGCGGTATTGTTCTGCCCTCTAGTGATAGGTGGTATAACTACAAATAGCCTGCTTCCTCACGACTTCATGCGCCATAACGGTACAAGTAGCAAGATGGCGGAAGGAGCTGACTGCCATAAAACTGGCTTGCTTTACAAAGAAGAATGCGCACATCAAATCGGAAAATCCACTTTAGAAATGATTCAGCGTTATTCTGAAACACGTGAAGAAGACGTTCCAACAGAAGATTCAGCTTAGGATGACGATTGTGTTCCAGATGAAGATAATGTTCACAGGCTTAGTTTGCATGGAAGTGCATGAGTTTTAGTGACTCGTTACAGATTTTTTGTGACAAATTTACACGTACAATTACCGAGTGAATATTTTTTATAGAGTGATATTTACTTGCTGAATGTTATGGTACTCTTAAAATATGTCAGAAAATTTCTGAACACCAGAGGGAGGCTACTTTCTGTTAAATGCTACTTATACCGTTCTGACGGTGAAATACATCTCACGTTGACATTCGCCTGGATCCCATTCTACACAGTGTGAATTGCTAACAATTCTTGTTCTAATATTTTATTTTATTTGATAATAAGGATAATATTCGGGGGGACGGTAATTAGCTCAGTGGCTTAGCTGCTGACTTCCGAGGTTTGAATACCGGTGCTACGAAATGAGCAAAGAACCCTCAGGGTCTCTTGGCTGTTAGTATGGGAATTGAGAATTCCAATGATACTCCTGTTTCCCTTACTCTTTATTCTTTCCTTCTGCCACCCTTGACCTTGTCGTTTTATAATAATAATAATAATAATAATGTCCGGTTCCATGACTAAAAGGTTAGCTTGCTGACTTTTATTACAGGGGGTCCCAGGTTCAATTCCCGGCTGGGTCGAGGATTTTAACTTTCATTAGTTAATTTGTATGCCTCGGGGGCTGGGTGTCTGTGTTGTCTTCAACAATAGATTCATCTTAGGTACAGCCCCATTCTCAGACGCACAGGTCACCTATACGGCGTCAATTCGAAAGACCTGCTCCAGGCATCTTCGGAGGCCGCATACCATAATAATGATAATAATAATGATAATTTTGTGTGGCTGTCAGAATCCTGGTGCAGCCTTTATAAGCAGACCCTTCCGAGAGGATTGGACGGCATCTGCAGCGAAGGGGAAATTGCATGTCACTGTAGTGTTGTGTGCTATAGTGGGATGTAGATTATGAAAATAGACCATACAAACACCCAGTCTCCCAGCCAGAGGAATTCACCGAATGTGGTTCACATGCCCTGGCTTCACTGGGAATTGAACCCGCAACTGAAGAAACCAAAGCTGGATGACTTAATGTCACTGTTGCCTTTCATTCCACCAGTTTACGACCAGTTCTATAACAATCTCAGGGCAGAAGGGAGCCAAACAGACAGTTGTGCATCTGTGTCCTCTGTCCGTCCTCGTGGTCGCCCTCCAAATCGAAGATGTCTGTCACTATTCACTGAAGGCAAGAATCGACTATAAGGATTTACAGCGTCGGAAGTAGAATAATAATAATAATAAGAAGAAGAAGTAGTAGTGATTGAGTGACAGAGAGAAGAGTGATGAATGCGAGGAAGAACAGTGATTCTCCAATGTAATAGTTATACTTTCGTAATAGCTATACTTTTGAAAACAGAGTGATACAAGTGACATTCCATAGACGAATTTTTGTGTCATAAGGATACAAGTGAACTATATTTTCTTTGTCTGTGTATCTATATGAATGGAAAAAGTTTATTTTTAACTATCTCTTAAGCTAATAACTTGCCCATTAAACTTGTAAGATTCCATTTTTGTTTTATTTCATCCCCGACTTTATATGAGTGTTACAATGTTTAAATGTTTTTTTTCTCTGAATGAACAAAATGTTACTTATACCGTTATGGTTTTCATCCATTCAATTTATCTGGTCTTGTATTCTAAATTTCATTTTGCATATAAATCACTATTTTGTATAAGTTGGTGGCTGTGAATGAATATTCAAAGTATGAGTTCATGAGCCACCAATACAAAATAGTGAATTATATACAACATATAATTTAGAATATCTTATTGGACTGCTTAATTGCATAAGATATTTGGCAGAGCTGGAAATCTCAAGCTTCTCTTCTAAATTGTAATGTGCCAGCCTCTCAATACTTATATAGGTACGGGGTGCGTGGGGGTTAAACACCTGTACGATAATAACAACAGCAATAGACATCCACACCTAACTATACCTAAGTGACCTAATAAATAAAACCCTTTAGCTTCTGGTAAAATTGATAAAATATTGTCATACCAGACATAAAACACACATTTCGCAGGATCCTCCTCGTACAGAATAATAACACTCCTTATCGTATTTCCACAGATACACATATGACATGATATAGATGACCCTCAGGAATAAAGTTGTTCGGTACTTACAGATGTTGGCTCCAGCAGTGGTGAACTAGCTCTACTAATTCTGGGATTATTTGCTCCCAAAAGAATTAGGCCTATACTCGCAGCACAATTGATTTGATTCACACGCCATTCCTACTTTTATGATTACTTATTACGTTTGTTACTTTTGTACCCAGCATCCAACGATTTACTTTGCGTTGTGGATCTAGTATCAGACCAATGCTTGGAATCCGTTCGTGAATCTACTAATGTGGAGCATATTTGACTCGCATCCTTGGACGAATAAATTGCCGCTATAATTGCAATACAGATGTACAGATATCAGACTACAATACTTCATGCTGTTGGAAATAAGTAACCTTGGCGATATACTTAAGACTAGGCTCATCATTCAATTAAGAACTGATAGCCAGCAACTCCGTTATTGTATCCAAAACCACAATTAGTGTAATACTGTAATGTCTTATCCTCGACACACAAGACCAAAAAGACAAGTCCACTCCCGCCCCGAGTTCTAAATAGAGACTACTCCACATGCGGTCCAAAATAAGAATCTACACCGCCCCGCGCTATGAATAAGAGTGTACACCGCCCCGCAGTCTGAATAAGAGTGTCTCCCAATGCCTTCCACAAAATCCCAAGTACCGTCATCACCCCCCCTCCCCCTACAATCACAGGTTACCTGGGTTGATCCACGGATCCACCCAATCCCAACGCTTGATTCTCAACATGACCATATATGGAACACAGCCCATCGTCACCGCTCGTACATGGATGCCAAGTCTCACCTCTGACTCACGCTTACTGGCGCTCGGGTTTTACCCCGTGTCTCAACACCAACTCGTATTTCATCACCTGTGTGCACTTTTCTGTTACAAAACTTTCAGATTACTCCAATGTTAAATATTTCAACTTCCCTTGATTTGGATCCTGCTCAAATTATAATACTTATACGCTAAACAAATTACTTATAAATTAAGCACGTCATAATATACACTCTAATAAATAATTATAAAACATAAAAGGACCTAAAATAAAAATATACACACGATTAATCAAATCCTTAACTCCCCGGAACCCGGGTTCAGTTCCTTTGTAACTTGGAAGGTTACAAATTCCCCTCCATGGAGTTCCCTTGAAGATATGAATGGGGACTCCATCACCAAACACAAAAATACACAAATGACCCTAAAAAATATACAATGAACAACATACACAAATGACCCCTCAAATATAAAAAAAATAACCCTCAATACAATCATTTTCTTGACGTCTGAATCTACACAATCTTTCTTTGTATTGTCCTAAAACTAACTCACACCGATCTCTCAAGTGTCCTAAAAACTAATTCACACGGAATTTCCTCACATGTCCTTCACTTTGCCATGTCAAACATGACCGATATGGCACAGAACCATGTTGCACATGCTGAAATACATGCTACAATGCATTTACTTAATTTGCTCTGCTTTGTTTCACTTGGCTAATGGTGGCCTCTTCGTCATTACTTGCAGTGTACCTGTGTAATACACCGCAATGTCGGCTAAATCTGCCTCGGAGGATCTGCCCTACCATTACATGCTAATATACTTCTTAAGGTTATAGACATTGTATGACCCTGCAATGGTACCTTGGTGGTCTGTTAAGCTATACGCAGACTCGCCAATACGCTTTGTAACTACGAAGGGTCCCTTATACAATTCAAAAAACTTGGACATTTCCTTGTCAACAGAGGAAAACGGACATGGCACTCTGAGCAAGACCTGGTCACCAACATTAAAAAATCAAACTTCACTCTCAACTCCCCCAAGATCTGAGCCATGCTCTCGTCTTTTTCTTGCTCTGCCAACATATTCTGGAGCTTACCAATCTCCTCCACACAATCTGTCGTCCTTATGACACATAAAACAACACCCTGTTGAATGTTCACCACCCGGTGATCATCATCACCTATGTTCCTGCTTAGGAAGTCAGCCGCGATATTCTCCTTACCCTTGATGTGTATAACCTCTAGATCGTACTCACTGATCGCCAAGATCCATCTCGACATCCTGTTTGAGGTCAACTTACACGATCCCATAAATACCAGAGCATTATGGTCCGTGAGCACCTTTAGCTTACTCCCCAAAACATAGCTTCGAAACCTACCAAGAGAGTACACAATAGCTAACAACTCTATCTCCGTGATAGTATAACGCTTCTCAGCCGTACTCAAACCCCTACTAGCTAATGAGACTATTCCTAGATTTCCTTCTTCATCATACTGGCACAGCACCCCTGAAATCCCTAACATACTGGCATCAGTCATAAGGACGTAAGGACAATCTAATCTAGGATCACACAAGACACGTGGACATAGTTTTGAGAAAGTTAAGGGAGGGGGGTTTTACAGTGAAACTTAGTAAGTCTTCGTTTGCAACACAACAGATTACTTTTCTGGGGCACACAATCACTACTCAAGGGATTTTTCCGGAACAATCGCGTTTAGAGAAAATAAACAACACCGCTACACCATGTAACGCCCAGCAACTTAGAAGCATATTGGGGGTTTCAACTATTTTAGGAGATTTGTCGTTAGGTATTCCAATCTGGTTGAACCTTTTAGGGAACTGTTGAAGCAGGATGCGAGATGGGTGTGGAACCATGAGCACGAGGCAGCTTTCGCTGAGTTGAAGAGAGGTTTCGTGGAGTCAGTTATACTGAAATACCCTAGATTAGATTGTCCTTACGTCCTTATGACTGATGCCAGTATGTTAGGGATTTCAGGGGTGCAATAATAAGATCGTCAATGTACATTGTAACAAAATCGTGTGTGTCCCTCCCTAATACTAATTTTAAAGCCCTGATCAACGCTGAACTACTAGTTTTGCATCCGAATGGCACCACACAATGCTGAAAAAGACCACTCTTATAGCTGAAAGCCGTTAACTTCCTATCTTCCATTCTTAAAGGGACCTGCCAAAAGCTAGCACTCAGATCCATGGTTGAAAACCACTTCTTACCAGTAAATTTCTGAACTAGGTCTTCAATACACTCAGGCCTCTGGGTGTCTCCTGCCAATCTCAAATTTAATTGACGAGTGTCAATACATAATCTAACTGAACCATCACTCTTACCAACAACAACAAGGGGGTTAGAATACATACTAGTGGAAGGCTCTATAATACCCTGGTCCAACATACGGTTAATCTCGTCCTCCACAGCGGCAGCATACCTGAAAGGAATGGCATATCTGGGTCCTGAAAAAGGTGAACTATCCACTAGTTCGAATTGATGGGTGTACACGTGCGTTAATCCAGGCTTATCACTAAATACCTCTTTGTTGTCCCACAACACTTCCAATAAATCTTCTTTACTCTCATCACACAACTTACTTTTGTCCACCGCTTACCAAAGTGGATCACCTCCATGTTCCTCTACCGAAATATGGCACACAGCCTCCAGCTGCACCTCCTCATCAGTTACTCCTACTGACATCCCCTTCAACCCCTTAGTGATACCCGCACCATGCATCTCCTCAACTAACTCACACCTCGTCTTAAATCCCTGACCACTAATGCCTTTCTCCAGACATAAAACTCCGCTATCGAAATCCATGACAACCTTATGCTTATTTAACCAGTCATTACCAAGCACCACTTCATAAATTAAATTTGGTATGACCAAACAACACTGATTACTGACTTTACCTTCTAACTTAATAGGCAACAATATCTGCTTACTGACCTTCTGGCTTTTACTTCCTACAGCAGTGATAATATGTAAGGTCTTAATAGGTATCTCTTCCAACTCATGACCATCTCAGATAATTTCTTCATAAGCCGCCTTGCTTATGCATGACCTTTCACTTCCAGAGTCTACCAGAGCCCTCATTTCTCTCCCTAAAATATCTACTTCAATGACCGATGAAAATCCCTCGCTCTTACCTTCTACTTTTAACTCCTTTTGGTCAGATAATAAATCCTCCTTCGTCATAGGCGTGAAACTCATCTTCTCCTCCTGAATCACACACTGCCTAACATATCTACCTTCGGGCTGTCTACCTGACCTACTTACACAACCCGATACTAGTTTAAATTACTCGTGCCCGCTACCTGAGATGGTTCCTGTCCCATCCTAGATTCATTCACTCCCTGAACTGTCCCCTCCTGTTGGCCCCTCTGAACATTTTCCCACCTTTGGAAATTATCTCTCCTCTGATAATTATCCCGTGCTGGACAAAACGGAGGCAGACAGGTTTTTCTCCGGGTACTCCGGTTTTCCCTGTCAACATTTCATTCCAGCAACACTCTCCGCTATCATTTCATCTGTCATTCATTTAATCATTGCCCCTGAGGAGTGCGTCAGGCCTCGGCAGCCGGCACAGTCCATATCCTCGCCGCTAGATGGGGGCTTCATTCATTCCATTCCTGACCCGGTCGGAGACTGGAAGCAGGCTGTGGATTTTCATTCATTTCTATTATTTTCTGCCCTCCAGTTATTGTTCTCCTCTCTCCCTTTATTTAACCCTTCAAGCGTGATATTGTGAAACTCTGGCCTGCACCCACAGCGTGCATTATTTCTAGCCTACTCCCGATGGTAAGCGCGGCATCATACGCATTTCGCTGTAATTTCCAAACACACAGGCAGATGTTTTAAAAAAAAACACACAATAACAACAACATATAACATAACATGATGAACATATTATAAACTTACAATAACCTGATGATCCCTGGTCAGTGGCACGTCAATACTGGGACTTGGTGTGGTAGATTTCAAAGCATGGGTCCACACAAAACCCCGGCTGTCCTGGGCAGTTTCTGCAGTGATACTTTGTCTCCTTCCTCTGTCCCTTCTTTGTGCACACTACACATTTCTTCCTTCCAATGGATTTGTACGCAGTTCCATTGTTTTCGGCCGGAAAATGTCGTCCCGTAAGTCGTGTCGCGTCTGAGTCCACATCAGATGGTCTGCCTGACCTTTTCCCAACATTCCTGTCCAAGTATTTTGCAATCATGTGGTCCACCAATGTTATCCTGAATTGTAAGTGTGTCCCTTTGAATCCTGCTTTATTATACATTATGTAGGCATTTAGTATCGATACATTGATGAGGTGTCGGAAGAGTTTTTTGTACCACACTTTAGTTTGTTTCTTTTCCTAAAGAAATGCCTCTAAAATTTGGTCCTTTAGATCTACCCCACCCATAAACTTATTGTATCCAATAATACATTTAGGTTTCTCCACCTCCTCTTGTCCCCCCTTCACATACCTTGATACGGTAGTGCGTGTGTCCCCATGGCATGTAGTTAACATTGCAACCTCCCGCTTGTCCATCCATTTCAGCGCTATCAACTTGCCTTTTTGAGCACTCACTGTTTCACCCTTTTTCAACTTTTTCTTCAATATCTGTGGCATGTTCTTTCTTGAAACCTTTACAGTCCCTACGGCATCAGTACGGTTGTCAGTCAAGCGCAAGAACAGATCAGGGCTGCTATAAAAATTGTCCATATAAATACATCTTCCTACATCTAATAATTGTTCAGCCAGGCACAAAACAACCCTAGTGGATAGTGGATCATCAGGCTTTGTCAAATCACATTGCAATATGCTCCCTGCACCTGTATATATTATAAAATTCCAGAGATACCCGGTAGTGCTGTCACATAGTTCAAATAATTTTATACCAAACCGCGCGCTCTTGAGTGGCAAATACTGGCGCTGTAATGGGAATTAGTGCCCCATGTTGGTAGCGACAAATGTAGCAGTTTCGCTAGCCCACACTGTTGGGTGATAAATGTAACTGTTTACCTTTGCCTAAGCTATGTTGTTTTAATGGGCGCCAAGACCTCAATGCAATGTTGAAATCTAAATTTGTATTTAACAACGTCTAGCTCTGGCAGAACACCTTCAAGACTCTATTCACTCAGATCGTGGTATGATTTGATCATTAACGCAACAAACAATTGTATCAGGAGAAGGAATTGGTCTATATCTAATGCTACCTACTGAAAGCAAAGATTGCATTGTAAAAGAAATGAATTTATTATATAAAACAAGTATAGCAAAATTAATAATAATAATAAGTACAAAATTTAAATTGGAGCGTTGTGATTTGAATATTACCGATAGAAAATTACGTGAAAACGGAGTCTGATAAATTGATTTTACTCTTATTTCCAAGCTATGAAGTTACTGAAATATGAAATGTAAAACAAAGAAAAATGAGAGATTGCGTATTTCCGCGTCATTTGCGCTTACCACTGGAAATTGCCAAAGCATTTCCCTCGTTCTTGATGATGTTGTGAGCTTCCCACAGTCTCCTGGACGTCGTCATCTCCGTCGGAATTTGATGATATTCTGGTAGATTAGATAATTCTATGGTCCGTACCTCGGACCCAAACACTCGTACAACCAAGTTTTACAAAAGTTCGTCGCTAACTCCACTGAACATCGGAGCGACACGCACTTGCGACCGTACTCTGCAAGTTCTACACAGATTGTCCTTAACTCCACCGAACATCGGAGCGACTCGCACGCGCATCCATACTCCTCAAGTATTTCACAGATAGTCCTCGTTTCACGGCGCGTCGAACGATATATACACACGTTGGCTCCCCCACCATGGTACCGACATCTAGCTTACGTCGTCCTCACTGATTGGCAGAGCACGCCGCTAGTTCCCCTCCTCTGGTTTCTTTACACTCGGCGCGCGAGAGGGAGAAGTCGTTTTCCGTCCCAACAATTCGCCTTTTCTAGACCTTGCGACCCAAGATTGCGTCATGCTTCTCGACAAGATTAAGCGTGTACTTGAAATCCCAGTGAGTCACGTCTCTCGATATACCCTAACTGACGAAAACTCCGTAAAATTCCGTAATCAGATAATTTTCTATGATATCGTCGTTCGTAATAATTTGCTGGATAGCGTTTTCTAAGACATAGAAAACCTATCTGAATGCTAATAATTTTTATAAAATGCTCCGAAAATACCTTAATAATAATTATAATAAATTAATAATAATAATAAATTACCATGAAAAATTCTCTTGGCTGAACAATTTGCCGCGTAAATAAATATAGAATGGCTTCCTACTGACTTATGCCAGTTGCATAAAACCCCACGAAAAACACGTTACATATTCGCCTCGGATCATCGGATGATTTACCGTGACGACGGTCCATTATCCGATTATCCCAGACACGTTAATAAACCCCATCCAAAATACATATTACATAAACGAAATCACCCTAAATTACAGATATATACACTCATATTTTTTCTTCACGCACTTTGCGTCAAAGTTTGTTGTCACTATGGATTGCACCTTGCAACCAGTCCAATGTTTTACATATGGAATAGTGTTCCACGGATATTTCCGCCTTTCAAATTTCTCTATGTTGGAGAAATAGACATAATTAATGTGTGAGCACTATGTATTTATGATATATCACACGCATTGAAGGTGTTCTGATATATTTATATCACCATAGAACTTCCTAATTTCACTGGAGGTCCCCTCCTTATGGTGACATTTAATTCCACTTATCACTGAGCACACGATCACACTATTGTGGCAGCGCCTCGAGACCATAATACTTAATCTCTCTTTAAAGTAGATTAAATTAATATTGACTTCTGAAAAAAAAGAACAGTAAATGCGCATTACATATAACACCAAATATTTCTGTGCCGTAATCGCCCTGTCTTGTTAAGTTCCCGTTAACCATATTCTACTTAATACTAGTTCTCAACACAGACCATTTCTCCTCACTCAAATAATACCTTTGTACAAATTACCTTAAATTACACACTTACAAATCTTACATGGCGAGGCCGTAAACAGAAATCACGTGTGCTGATATGTATGAGTTTCATGAAGGACTGTCTCGCATTCTGATGGCCGATCTTTTATCTCGTGGACGCCTTAAGCTAACAAGCCCTATACAAGCGCTCCCCCATCTCTTGGAGATAAATGGGAACCCATCAGCGCTGCCAAAATGGCCTTGGTGCATCGAGACAATTTAGTGCTCAACAGCATCCGACAATCCCGTCATATTTCCCTGTACCTTAAAAACTCTCATTTACTTACATACTACCCCCCTGTGTGACTTCTGATACGCCTGCCTGGAAGACCATCTCCTCCCACGCCCCAAATACCACACTTACTCATTTGATAGGCTGGCTCGCCAGCTAAACATCCTTACTTTATGACACATACTTTCGGAGACTATGTATATTATACGTCCCGTATAATCTGTTTCCCTCACTATTCTCCAGCACATATGCTGTTTTGCCAATACGTTTGGAAACTATAAATGTTACTGCGTCACCTGCTTCCACCCTTGCAAGTGGCTCCCTTAAATGAACGTCCTCACGTTGCTCTACCTACCTATTTCTCAGTGTCTGTAACGATGCCCTGTTGCTACTATCCACACATGCTAACCCTACTTTCCTCTGGTGTAACACCTCTACTTGACACTCTATGACCTAAAAATGTCACTTCTGACTGACAGAATGACGACTTAGACAGCTTCAAAGTGAACCCTGCCTGATCTAACTTCTGAAAAACTATATCTAAATGACGTAGATGCTCCTCAAAACTGCGTGAACTAATTACCATATCATCAATGTAAATGGTTACAAACTCTCCTGTGTCATCCCCTAATGCGATGTTTAAAGCCCTAATTAAAGCTGCTGAACTACTCTTTAACCCATAAGGTGTTCTACAAAATTGATAAAGGTTATATTTATGACTAAAAGCTGTAAATGGTCTATCTTCGTACATAAGTGGCACTTGCCAAAAACTGGAACTCAAATCTACACAAGTGAAATACTTCTTCCCCTCAAATGTTTGCATTAATTCTTCTATTGACATAGATTTCAGCTGATCTGAACTAATTCTACTGTTAACCAAACGAGCGTCTAAACAAATACGAACAGTGCCGTCGGTCTTGGGTACCGTGATCAAAGAATTAACATATGGACTGTTCGAGTGCTCAATAATCCCATCTTCAAGCATCTGATTAATTTGTGCCTCAACTGCACTCTGATAAGCGAAAGGTACAGGATATCTATGTCCTGTGAATACTGACCTATCAATAACGTTCAATGAATGTGTATAGCAATTGGCCATACCAATGCGATCCTCAAAAACTCTCCTATTACACCATAACACATCATAGAGCCGAACACACTGTTCATCCTCTATATTTCCCTGAAATGCAGCCTCACGTAACGAGTCCTCTAGACTTCCGTTCGTAATCACACTGCCCACAAAACATGGAGAACCCCGCTCTACGGCTGGCGATATCTCATTTAAAGTACAAATCACACCTACAATACTACTCCTCTGAATATGGTCATTGAACGCTACTTCTACTTCAGAATCTCCCCATTTAAATTTCAAACTCCCTACATCATAACATAAGTTACCAGAAACTCTACTTAGCCACTCTGAACCCAAGATAACACTGAATACTAAATTTGGAATTACAAGACAAATCTGCTTCTCTACATGATTATTAATTTTAATGTCTACTAAAACTTGCTTAGAAATTACTTTAGACCTCTTCCCAACAGCTGTGATAACGAAAGTGCTTTTAATTGGCATCTCCTCAAAATTTACTCCAGTTCCTTTCATTTTATCATAAAATGCACTACTTATGCAACTCTTCATACAACCACTATCAATTAAAACATCTGTGTACGCCTCGGACACGTTAAATTTAACTATGGGGCTCTTACTAACCACTTCCTGAATAATACCTTCATCATTTAGTTCATGTAATAATTCATTTCTTACATTTAGGTCATAGGGTTCCTGTATAATTGTATGGATAGGGCATGCTACAGACTGAGATTCTGACCTTACTTCGCAGCCTGGTTCACGTTTAAAGAACCGCTACAGCTGGCCGTCGTACTACTAACTACTGAATTGGTCTGGTTGTTCTGGGCTGTGTTGTCATTGTTTGGCTGTATATTACTACCACTAGGCTGTCCTCTTCCTTGACCCCTATTCTGGTTGTAATTATTGTCATTATCATTTCTCCCTTGATTTCCCCTGAAATCATTGTTTCTCCCTTGATTTCCTCTGTAATCATTGTTCCTCCCTTGATTTCCCCTGAAATCATTGTTCCTCCCTTGATACTGATTACCATAGCCATTTCCTCTGTTCTGATTTAGCTGATTATTATTATTTCTATTTTGAGCGTTGGCCCCTTCGCCACCGTTCCCTTGAACTTCTTGATGCCTGGCTTCATTAGGTCTATTATTATTATTACCCTGGTTCCGATTGAAATTGTCCTCATAACCCCCTCTCCCTAGTGCATCAAATGTGCTTAACAAATTTTCTACTTGTGATATAGTCTTTACATTCTGGATACAAGCAGCCTCCTTGATCCTATAGGGAAAGTGCCTAAGTAGCAACCTTACCACATCACTTTCCTCCTTCAAGCCATCCAGATATTTACACACTAATACCTGCCCTAAAAAGTATTCGGTCATGGTGGAGCTTCCTTTAGGGTTATATTTACCACACACTACTCCCTCACGATGCTGCGACTGAATAACCTCATTCCAGAACTTTTCACAGAATTTCATTTTAAAATCATTAATATCAGTAAACTTGTCTCTGTAGACTGCAAACCAATTCCTCGTTTCCCCCACAAACACTTGTTCTAAAATTTCAACTACCTGGCACCACTCAATACTACCATTTTCCAACCTCTCCCCGAATTTATTTTCTATAGTGTTCATGAACTCCATTGGGCACCCCTGTCGATTGCTGAACTTACCCAGTTCTACCTCCCTGTGTGTGCTATTCACAAAAACTGGCCTATTCTGACTATTTTCTTGCCTGATCCTAGCTTTTAATTTTAATTCTAATTCTGCGATTTTCTCCTCAGCCTTCCTCTCAATACTGTTTACCGTTAATTTAATGTTTCCTTCTGATTCTTCTACTTTATCATATAGCTTTGCTTGTTTCTCCTCAATCTTGCTAATGCTCTCTCTATTACTCTCTCTTAAATCATTTACTTCTGCAAATATTTGCGAGTGGACTTTCTCAATTCTACCCCCCAGCTGTTCCTTAACCTCTTTAGTTGCTACCTGAATTTTGTCAATTTCTCCCCCCAATTGCTTTTTGACCTGCTGTGTTTCCAGTTGCACTAGTTCTTTTAAATTTTCAGCCTGTGTACTGATTCTAATTTCCAACTCCTCCTGTACTTTTCCTAATTTTCTGTCTACATCTGCAATAATCTCTTTAGCCTTTTCTTCCATCACCCCCCTGATCTCACCTCTAATCAGTTCGAATTTGTCACTCATTTCCCTACTGTTTTGTTCTAATTTAGCATTTAAAGTTTCAGTACTCTCTCTATTTTCCTTACTGTTTTGTTCTAATCTGGCGTTTAAAGTTTCATTACTCTCTCTATTTTCCCTACTGTTTTGTTCTAATCTGGCGTTTAATGTTTCATTACTCTCTCTATTTTCCCTACTGTTTTGTTCCAGTTTAGCATTTAAAGCGTCTGTACTTTCTTTATTTTCCCTACTGTTTTGTTCTAATCTGGCGTTTAAGGCATCTGTACTTTCTTTATTTTCCCTACTGTTTTGTTCTAATTTTGCATTTAAGGCATCACTACTAACTTTGTTCTGATACATGAACTCGAGAAGTAAAGTTTTTAATTCTGGTTGGCCGCCTACACTCCCTGTTTCAGTATCGGGATTTACCTCCGCTACCCCGGTACTACCATCACTCGACATACTGCTCGTATCATCACTCTCCCGTTGATGACCACTACGTAACCTCATCTGTCTTTCTTTCTCATCCCCCATAATGATATACACTGATACAGACAAATAATCCCCAAAATACAGGCACAGAAATATATACCCTTCTCCTTCCACAAATGTTATTAGGTTTTCAGCCCCAAGTTGTCGGCGCCAATTGTAACGTTTTGGCTTAGGCTGGGATGACAAGTGAAACGGTATTTACTTTGCTCCACGTTGAGCGCCAAATGTAATGGGAATTAGTGCCCCATGTTGGTAGCGACAAATGTAGCAGTTTCGCTAGCCCACACTGTTGGGTGATAAATGTAACTGTTTACCTTTGCCTAAGCTATGTTGTTTTAATGGGCGCCAAGACCTCAATGCAATGTTGAAATCTAAATTTGTATTTAACAACGTCTAGCTCTGGCAGAACACCTTCAAGACTCTATTCACTCAGATCGTGGTATGATTTGATCATTAACCCAACAAACAATTGTATCAGGAGAAGGAATTGGTCTATATCTAATGCTACCTACTGAAAGCAAAGATTGCATTGTAAAAGAAATGAATTTATTATATAAAACAAGTATAGCAAAATTAATAATAATAATAAGTACAAAATTTAAATTGGAGCGTTGTGATTTGAATATTACCGATAGAAAATTACGTGAAAACGGAGTCTGATAAATTGATTTTACTCTTATTTCCAAGCTATGAAGTTACTGAAATATGAAATGTAAAACAAAGAAAAATGAGAGATTGCGTATTTCCGCGTCATTTGCGCTTACCACTGGAAATTGCCAAAGCATTTCCCTCGTTCTTGATGATGTTGTGAGCTTCCCACAGTCTCCTGGACGTCGTCATCTCCGTCGGAATTTGATGATATTCTGGTAGATTAGATAATTCTATGGTCCGTACCTCGGACCCAAACACTCGTACAACCAAGTTTTACAAAAGTTCGTCGCTAACTCCACTGAACATCGGAGCGACACGCACTTGCGACCGTACTCTGCAAGTTCTACACAGATTGTCCTTAACTCCACCGAACATCGGAGCGACTCGCACGCGCATCCATACTCCTCAAGTATTTCACAGATAGTCCTCGTTTCACGGCGCGTCGAACGATATATCCACACGTTGGCTCCCCCACCATGGTACCGACATCTAGCTTACGTCGTCCTCACTGATTGGCAGAGCACGCCGCTAGTTCCCCTCCTCTGGTTTCTTTACACTCGGCGCGCGAGAGGGAGAAGTCGTTTTCCGTCCCAACAATTCGCCTTTTCTAGACCTTGCGACCCAAGATTGCGTCATGCTTCTCGACAAGATTAAGCGTGTACTTGAAATCCCAGTGAGTCACGTCTCTCGATATACCCTAACTGACGAAAACTCCGTAAAATTCCGTAATCAGATAATTTTCTATGATATCGTCGTTCGTAATAATTTGCTGGATAGCGTTTTCTAAGACATAGAAAACCTATCTGAATGCTAATAATTTTTATAAAATGCTCCGAAAATACCTTAATAATAATTATAATAAATTAATAATAATAATAAATTACCATGAAAAATTCTCTTGGCTGAACAATTTGCCGCGTAAATAAATATAGAATGGCTTCCTACTGACTTATGCTAGTTGCATAAAACCCCACGAAAAACACGTTACAGCGCCAAGACAGCCTTCCCTTCCATAATAACAAGGACTCGTCCACAGATATCTCCCTTCCTGGACTTTAGTTACCCTGAAACCTATTTTGAAAATGTTGCACTAGTGGAATTATTTTATAGATCCGTCCGTACTTTTCTTTCTGAATTTTATTGTCGGAATCCGTGAAATGAAGAAATTTAGAGAGCAAGGAAAATCTTTCTTCTGACATAACATTTGGAATGAAAGGGGTTTCAACGAGGTATTTCCTACTGAAATATAGCTTTATGCTAGACTTCTGAACAATACCCATCAGTATAAGAAGTGCAAGATACACCCTTACCTCATTGGAATTAGTAGGGGTCCAGTTGGAGAGCCGAGATTTCTTTAGTAATTGGAGGCGTAATCTATGTTGCTGTAAGTATTTATCAGCGTACGCATTGGTTTCACGAACGATTAGGTCTATTAGTAAATGATCTATAAACATTTCGTGGAAGCCAATCGGTGTTCCTTCAGCTGGATCCATTTTATTTTCACATACACTGTCACAATCAAAAGGTATCGGCGGGTTTACGATATCACAGTCGCCCCATGTGTTCGTATTTCTTGGCGTGTTATCACGAATTACATCGTCAGCGTCACTCTCTTCACTGGACGTTATAGCAAACTCATCCTCTATATCACTGTCACACTCTGAATCACTTTCGTTGGCACTATTATCGAGCAAATTAGCTATTTCTTTGTCGTCAATAACTCCGCTTAAACCTGCCATGCTTACAAGCAAACTGACGATCCGCTTGAGCGGGAACACGTGTGCAGAGATCTGAAAAATAAATGTCTGTGAAGATATGCGACACCTGCTGGCAATAATAAGTAGCTCAAAGTGTAGCTGAAAGTTGAATCTTCCTGCCATCTTGCGACCAAATAAATAACTATTACGAAAACCACGCAGCAGCCGTTTCAAATTCGATGGCGCACCCTGGCGCCGTACACGCTGTGAACGTAGCAAGCTAGTGGGCGCACCGTTGCGCCGTACACGCTAAGGGGGTTAAATTGTCACCTCTGCCAGCCTGATTGAACCTATTCCTATTCTGATTAGGTTGATGCTCATTCTGCCTATTCTCAGACTTCACTTCCGTCCTGTTCATTTGCTGAAGGCCTAGATTGTCGAAACTAGTTAGTAGCTCTTCAAATTCCTCAATACTTTTCACTTTCTGCATGCAGCTAGCCTGCTGTATTCTAATGGGAAAATGTTTCAGCATCAACCTAACAATATCTATGTCTGAGGTGACCCCATCTAAGTTTTTTCACACCAATACATGAGCTAGAAAATACTCTGTGAGGGATACCCCGTCACGCTCCCTAAATTTTCCAAACATGAGGTTTTCCCTTTCCCTGGCTTGAATTGCTTCTCCCCAAAATTTGGCCTTAAATTTCCCTTTAAAATCTTCTACATTCCTCATATTTGGCCTATATATCTCGAACCAAGATTTTACATCCCCCTTGAACGAGTGTGACAGGATTTCCATTACCGTTTCCCAATCTATTAATTCATCATCTAAATCTTTTTTAAACTTCTTTTCTACGGACTTTAAATATTCCATTGGATTAAATTGCCGCAAATTAAATTGTGGCAGGCCCAGATCCCTATTGGAACAACCAAGTGATATTGCTCCTCTGTGACTCATCGGTCGGTCTCTCACCTCTCTTCTCACTTTTATTAACTCTTCCTTAAGTTTTTCATTATTTTCTGCCAATGTCACCTGTTCTCCCTTAAGTCTCTTGATATCCCCCAATTTATTTTCTACGGCTCCTACTCTATGTAAATATTCCTTAGAATCATCCCTTAAGGTATTGGAAACCTCTGTACACGCTCCGCTCACTCGCTTTTCTATAAGTTCCCCGTTAACAATTTCTTTCCTGACTTCCCCCAGTTCCCTCTTTTACTTTTCCTGATGGCCTACCATTCCTGCTAACCTACTTTCCACACTATCCTGTTTTCTGTCTATTTCCTTCCTAAGAACATCTTCTCTCTCATCTATTTTATTACTAAGATCCTTCTCTAAGTTTTCTAACCTACTGCTCATAACTGATTTATGCCCCTGTACTTCCTTACTTAATTCTTCTATCTTAGTATTAGTTGCCTCTGCCTGTTTCTTCACTGCCTCATCTACATACACTTTCACCGATTCCACCAGTTTACCTACAGACTCTTTCACATCTCCTATTTCCTTACTTAAAGATTCCCCTTGCATCTTAATAGACTCACTCATAGATTCCTTTACTGACTCTATTTTCCGGTCCGTAGACTCTTATCGACTCTTCCTGCTGTTTCATAGACTCACTCATAGATTTACTTACACTTTCCATTTTCTGATTTACAACTTCTATTTTCTGACCCATAGACTCTTTTATCGACTCTTCCACTCTTGACAATTTATCTAGTAGCATTTGGAGCAGACTATTGTTCACATCCCCCCCATTATCATTACTTTTAGTACCCTCCTGTATAGCGACCTGGCTTTGCTCGGAATTATTGATTCCACGGATGGTGATTCTATTAAGCCTTCACCCTCCCCGCTCTTGTCCACGTCCATACCCAAGTTCTTTCCTGCCATCTTAACGTTACATTTACTAATAGCTCTATTTCTTAATTCCAAACTCTCCTCTGATGACATCTAATCTGTATGAAAATTTCTCTAAGTTTATTGGCGTATGCGTATACGTGAATGTTATTGTTGTCGCTATATCGTACTTCGAGCTCCACAGTTGGGCGTCAATTGTAATGTGCCAGCCTCTCAATACTTATATAGGTACGGGGAGCGTGGGGGTTAAACACCTGTACGATAATAACAACAGCAAGACATCCACACCTAACTATACCTAAGTGACCTAATAAATAAAACCCTTTAGCTTCTGGTAAAATTGATAATATATTGTCATACCAGACATAAAACACACATTTCGCAGGATCCTCCTCGTACAGAATAATAACACTCCCTATCGTATTTCCACAGATACACATATGACATGATATAGATGACCCTCAGGAATAAAGTTGTTCGGTACTTACAGATGTTGGCTCCAGCAGTGGTGAACTAGCTCTACTAATTCTGGGGTTATTTGCTCCCAAAAGAATTAGGCCTATACTCGCAGCACAATTGATTTGATTCACACGCCATTCCTACTTTTATGATTACTTATTACGTTTGTTACTTTTGTACCCAGCATCCAACGATTTACTTTGCGTTGTGGATCTAGTATCAGACCAATGCTTGGAATCCATTCGTGAATTTACTAATGTGGAGCATATTTGTCTGGCATCCTTGGACGAATAAATTGCCGCTATAATTGCAATATAGATGTACAGATATCAGACTACAATACTTCATGCTGTTCGAAATAAGTAACCTTGGCGATATACTTTAGATTTGGCTCATCATTCAATTAAGAACTGATAGCCAGCAACTCCATTATTGTATCCAAAACCACAATTAGTGTAATACTGTAATGTCTTATCCTCCACACACAAGACCAAAAAGACAAGTCCACTCCCGCCCCGAGTTCTAAATAGAGACTACTCCACACGCGGTCCAAAATAAGAGTCTACACCGCCCCGCGCTATGAATAAGAGTGTACACCGCCCCGCAGTCTGAATTAGAGTGTCTCCCAATGCCTTCCACAAAATCCCAAGTACCGTCATCATCTCCCCCCCCCCTACAATCACAGGTTACCTGGGTTGATCCACGGATCCACCCAATCCCAATGCTTGATTCTCAACATGATCATATATGGAACACAGCCCACCGTCACCGCTCGTACATGGATGCCAAGTCTCACCTCTGACTCACGCTTACTGGCGCTCAGGTTTTACCCCGTGTCTGAACACCAACTCGTATTTCATCGCCTGTGTGCACTTTTCTGTTACAAAACTTTCAGATTACTCCAATGTTAAATATTTCAACTTCCCTTGATTTGGATCCTGCTCAAATTATAATACTTATACGCTAAACAAATTACTTATAAATTAAGCACGTCATAATATACACTCTAATAAATAATTATAAAACATAAAAAGACCTAAAATAAAAATATACACACGATTAATAAAATCCGTAACTCCCCGGAACCCAGGTTCAGTTCCTTTGTAACTTGGACGGTTACAAACTTAACAACACTAAAATTTCACATCATCATGTGGCTTTCCCCTCTTACACTCCAGCCAAAGCTTTGTTTTTTACGCATTTGACTGTAGCTAAAGAAAACAATGGATCTGTGATACACTTTTCACATGATAGTTTTGGGTAATATATGGCAGTTTAATTCAAAATCATACAATTAGCAAGCAAAACCATTTTCCTGAGAAATAAGCATATAAGCCCTATAAAGCATAGCTAAAATTGCTTATCAAGGTGTGTCTTCCATAACCTGTCTGCTTATGTTTATAAGTGTGGGAAAGAATATGTATTTTGCTTAGTAATCCAGGCTCTAGTAATGATAATGATACAAAACTCTCGTGTTCCAACATCATATCAGAACTATAATAACTTCTAAAGCACCTTTGTTATAGTTATATACAGTAACTCTGTTGTTTTATGTCTTCCCAAATGTATCACCCTCTAGTAGGGCTGGTAATAAGCGATGTTCAGTTAATCGATTAATTGAATAATTTGAAATTAATCAAAAACGATTAATCAACTCGCCGTTCAATTGATTAATCGACTAACCAAATAAAAATTAGTCACCTAACCGAAGAATCGTTTAATTGATTAGTAGACATAAGAAATGAAGTTTAAATTGAAAAGTTATCGCTTAAGTTGAGTTATGATTATTTTTGGAATCATGTTTAGAAATCTATAAAAGTTACTTTTAGCCTAAATATACAAAGGGTCCATCCTTGTTTATGTTAACAATAACCGAATAAGAGTCGGTGACAAAGTAAGGACAAACATCAATCAAATTGGGAAGGGTTTCAAAAAATGAAAACCAGGAGTTTTCAGCAAAGATTTTGAATTCTTGTTCAATGTTTATAATTTAGGACAGGAACATTTTTGTTTTACTTTGTTTTAGCCTAGTTTTCACAAAGAAAGTACATTATTTTAAAATATGATAGAATATGTTTTTATTAATTAAATGTCTGTTTTCCATCTGTGGGAGCATAGTGATAGGAGCAAAGTACAGTGGAACTTGGATAACCTCAAGGGACCAGTAAAAAGTTCGAATTATTCAAAAATTGGAATTAAGCAAGTTATTTGAAAGGGAGTAGAGAAAATATTCAAATTTTAAGTTTTCATCCAAGAACCTTTATTAACAGACAACAGTACTGTATAATGACGTATTGTGAATAACCTCAAAAGTTTCAAATAATAAAATGAAACCAAAATGTACTATTCACCTATTTAACAACTGTAGTTATCCAGCAATCTAGTTAAGTCGTAGAGAAATCTACTGTTTTTCAAAGAAGTTAGAGATTTTTACCTTTTTCCTACAATTAAGTCTCTCGGCCATCACAAAAGATTCTAACAAATTTAAAGAACGCACAACAGAATCATTTACGTCATTTCTAATTTCAAAAAATCGCCTGTGGTTTGTTGCTTGGGCTGCACTCGGAACATTTTTTTCGGGAACTTCTTCTTCGAGTTCATCGCCAGATGGGTCGTCACCATCTTGTTTTTTGGAGTTCAGTACATCGGTGATGATTTCGGGAATTCCTGACCCAACTTTTTCGCTTCCGATCGGCTTTTTACACGAAAAAACTGTGAATCATCCAAAATATAATTCGAATTAACCACGATTTTTTTTAGCATTGATAGTATTTAAAATGCTAGGGACCAAGAGAAGAATTTGAATTAAAGAAGATTCCGATTTAGCCACGTTCCATTGTACATCGATTAATCGAAAAAACAAATAATCAATAATTCGACCAAGCAACTCACAATCAATTAATCGTAATTAGTAGCAATTAATCAATTTTTCTGCTTCGATTAATCAATTATTCGATAACTGAAAGATTAAAAGTACCAGCCCTACCCTGTAGTCATCATCATCTTCATTTCCCCTTATCCAGCTCCTGCTGGGTCGGGGTATTTATGACACTTCTCCACCTTCCTCTTTCCTTCCAACATTCACTGTAGTATTATGCAAAAAGCTGGGTGTGGAACAACTTCTTAAGCCCAAAATGGTAGGAAGCATTTCAAGTCAGATTTACGGGCATGTTAAGGAACCCTCGTGAGGAAAATTCTGTTTGCTGGAATATATTCTTGCTCTCGTTTTTTAAAGTGTCGATAAGTTTGTGTTTCTGGCATATGATGACTATCATAATTTGGCAGGTGAACACCCATATGCTCAAGTCAAGTCTTCCAACCATGTTCCTGGAGATGGTGTGCTAAACGAACCTGGATCATCTCGAGCGTCACTAAGGTACATAAGCATGCAACAGAACCCTGTTTATCCATCTTCATTTCTTCTACTTGCCATGTGGTGGCAGTCACTTCATTGATGTATCTCTCGCAGTAATGAGATGAATGTTATTAATAAGTAACTTTTCAGTCCGTCAACACAATATAATCCCAATTTCTGGGAAGGGTGAAAATCAACATGAATGAAATTACTTCTGATTAAAAAATATTTGTTACGAATTACAGAAGACTGAAAAACTATAAGATGACAAGTTTCACGCATCAAGCGAGAATCATCAGATTCCAAAGTTCATATCTACAAGCCAAAATAGCTCTACAAGATACTAAATCCCACAATGTCAACCATGAAACAGAAACAACGGTTCTAAACACCAATCCTCTTAGGATCGACAGAATCTTTAAAAGTACAGCTAATAGGCCTACAGGTATTTAAAAAAGCAAAATGTTGAGACCCCTTAAAAAGATTTTTAAATTAATATCCACAATGCTGCTAGCTGAAAAGTCACAAATCCACTTGTAAATGGACACCCTCCTTTCTCCAATCTAATCCAAGACTGATCCATGAAGACTTAACTAACAGAGTTATGAGATCTCTTGATCTGTTGTATTCAGTCACTTGCAACTTGGAAGCAGCATTTTTTCAGATAAATTTCACTTTGCTTTGTAATAAATTTTAATAAACCTTCAATTGGTTATGGGTTGACCAACAGCAACATGCCACACCGTTGGGCACCATTATAACTTTTATAATACTGAGCTTGCCACCTCAGGATAGTGGGGCAATATACTTGCTTTTAAAAGAATCCACACAAAGACACAGCACACCACTTCCATTAAAAAAACACATTTATTAATAATAATCACTATTCACATATGAGCAGGCCTCTATTCTCCTTGCCTGGCATCATCAAAACAGAAAAATCAGCAACCCATTCATGGCATGGCAGCATCCATGTTCCTCAGCCACTACTTATCAACAACTCATTGCCATGGCAACCAAACCAAGTCAAGGAATCTTGACCTATATCAGCCAAGGCCACCTGGTCAGCCCACTTGGTTACCCACCAGCAAAGAGTCTCAAGGCACAGCACACGAGATACTCCATGGCAGCTTGCCAATATGTGGCCATGACTGGCAACCCGATAAAGCAAAACAAACTAAAATACCACCAACCGCACCTAAGGGTGAACCATTGTTCGGTTACAATATACGCCCCCTTGAAAACCAGTTTCTAACTGTAGGTTAGAAATTGATTTTCAAACACAAAAACAAATACATAAATGAAATACATGAAGGAAACACAACTAAAACTAAATCACAAACAGAAACAAATTATACATCATAGTCAGAAAAACCATGGACACTATAATCGCAGAAACAATTATTCAAAGTTCACCAGAATCACAAGCATAAATATTTCTTCTGATAGAATAGCCGAAGCTATCTCATCGAGTCTCAGACATTTCTGCACCATCGGAAAAATCCGACAACAATATCGTATTTAAACACAAATTGTGCTAAATGTTCTGGCATAACTCAACAAAATGACAGTGTTTCGCCCCGGTGTGCAATTGGGCTCTTCAGTTGGTTAATGCACACCTCACCAAGACACTGTCTAGTACACACTGGGAAGGCCATTGCAAGACGTATTTGATACATGTGTATCCACGTCACGAGCAAAGCCAGTGCACTATGGGAGTCGAAACTCCACTCCAAAGCAATTATAACCTTACCTTGGCATTGAATATATAATTTTCCAAAGAAAAATATGTATTGTCCATTGAGCCATTATATATTTAAACACAAATTGTGCTAAATGTTCCGGCATAACTCAAACAAAATGACAGTGTTTCGCCCCGGTGTGCAATTGGGCTCTTCAGTTGGTTAATGCACACCTCACCAAGACACCGGAACATTTAGCACAATTTGTGTTTAAATATATAATGGCTCAACAGACAATACATATTTTTCTTTGGAAAATTATATAACTGCAATTGTGTGAAGCTAAATTTTTAGGTTAGATTTGATTAACGCTCTATTAGTTCCAACGTTCGTTGCCAGTGATGGCCTCTAGTAGCCAAGTTTGCAGCTAGGTGTCATTGACGGTAGCATTTGGTAGCAAAAGTAGAAACTACTTGAAATTGATTGTCTGCAGTCCTTACCTGAATTACAAATAACACACACTAATACAGCCATCACAATTAACACCCGTTATCAGACAGAGCTGCCCTCTATATAGAAGGCCTTTGCCCTTCTAGGGACATTCAGGCTATTATTATTATTATCAGACAGATTCTGCACACACCCAAAGTACACGGGGCTACATTACCCCGTTGACGCAGCCCCTAAACTGAGGAACCATCATTTCAATTTATTTAGGACAGTATAAGTTGAGAAACACTGACTATTTGGTTTTCTACACTCGTAGGTTTTGTTTTGGGGCTTGTCACTTAAGTGTTTCATAGTAATAACCATTTGATTTGAAATCCCAGAACACATTCAGATAAAATTAACATATCATCTGTAGAACACACTTGTAGAAATGTACTTCTTCAGTGTTTATATTTCTATACTGGAGGCTTATTGCTTTGAGTATTTCTCAGCCATATTAGCCTAGCCTTCGTGGAATAGTGTCCGTTTACAAGTGATTTGTGTTTTTCAGCCTAGCAGCCTTGTAGATATAAATTTTAAAAATCTTTTTATGGTGTCTCAACACTCCAGTAATTTTTAACAGCTGTATTAGCCGTACATTGTAAGATTCTGTGGATCCTATGAGGGGTGGTATTTAGGTCCATTTTTCCATTTCATGGTTGACATAGTGCGATCCGGTAGAATCTTGTAGAGCTATTTTGTCTTGTAGATTTAAACTTGGGGAACTGATGATGCTCACTTGATGAGCAAAACATGTCATCCTATAGTTTCTCCCTCTTCTATAATCCGTAACAAATATTTTTTATCATATGTAATTTTTTTCAGTTTATTTTTATCTTTTCCCGGTAATTGAGATTATATTGTGTTGACCAACTGAGATTTAGGGAGGAATATACAAAACTGTGGCCGTGTTTATTACATTGTTCGGTTACAGCTTCATTACCACAGTGAAAGTAGTATTAACAGCTTGAGGTACTAGGCTTTATGATAAGTTTTCATTTCATTTTAGCGGCTCCGGTTGCGTAGTTGGTAGCATGCTGAGCTTCTGTGACAAGATCGCGGGTTCAAACCCGGCCAAAGTTGTTGGATTTTTTAAGAGCGTTAAAAATCCCTCAGTATGCCTTCGTCCCACGTGTTTTGTACTGTGTGTTCCCGCGATTTTTCGGTTGCACATGGCGGAAGAGATTGACTGCCGGAAACATATCAACAGTAAATTTCACTCGGATTTCATGAAACTGAGGGGGGTCCAACAAGGAATTAACGCGATTTTTAAGTAATTCTGGAGATAGAAATGCTATCACGAATGCGGAAGTTTTATTTACGGCTTTCCTTGTCGAACATAATCTGCCTTTGGCCTGCAGTGACCATGCCGGACATTTATTTAATAAAATGTTTCCAGATTCATTAATAGCATCCAAATTCAGTTGTGCGAGAACAAAAACAGGAGCGATAATTAGGAGTGTAGCCAGATCCATAGATGGGAAAATTACGGACACTTTAATGCATCTACCCTTCTCGCTCGCTACAGATGGCAGCAACGATTTTGACGATACTAAACTCTATCCGATAGTTGTTTCCTTCTTTGATGCAGAAACTGGGATGATTGCTACGAAGATCTTAACCATCCAAGAATCGCGGGACAATACAGGAGAAGGTATTTTTAAAGTTTTAGATAGGGAACTGAGGAAGAGAAATATCCCATGGTATAATTGTGTTGGTCTTGCATGTGATAATGCTAGTACCATGACTGGCATTTCCAAAGGTGTTAGTTCTTTCATTTGCAAAGAAAATCAAAACATCCAAGTGCAAGGCTGTGCTTGTCATCTTGTGCACTTAGCTGCTCAGAAAGGGTGTAATGGTGTTGAAAATGTCAATGTTGAACAATTTTTAGTTGACATCTATTATTATTTACAGAAGAGCTCAAAGAGGAAACATGTTTTAAAGCTTTGTCAGCAAGTCTTTGGGGAAAAGCCCCACAATATATTGAAATACATTTCAACTCGATGGCTATCACTGTTGCAGTGTGTCGACAGAGTCTTGGAGCAGTGGAATCCATTGAACATGTTTTTCTGTGATACAGACCATGGCAATGCTGGCCCAAAATTTCAGAAAGTTAAGGAGCAGTTTGAAAATCCTTCAACCAAACTATAACTTTTGTTTCTCAGTTCTGTTCTTCCACTTTTCAATTCATTGAATATATTCCTGCAACAAGAGAAACCACTTATTCATCAGCTTCATTCTAAATTGAATAATTTTTTCACTGATATTTTGGTTAGATTTGTCAAAGCATCTGCAGTTCCAGACTCCAATTTGTTTTCTGTTAACTTTGCTAGCAGAAAGTATCAGAAAAGTGACAATGAGTTGGTTGTTGGAGATAAGACAAGAGCCTATATTAAAGAAGCTTCTTTGAATGAGCATCACATGAAGATGTTTTTTTCTGATGTCAGATTGTTCTACTCAAAAACATATGAGTATATTTCCAAGAAGTGGCCCATCAAAGAAAAGTTTTTAGAGCATGCTGAAATTGCTGATGTGTTTAAGCAAAGAACAAAAGGTTATTCATCTATTGAATACTTCACTGACCAGTTTCCTAAGGTACTGACAGCAGAGGAGACTGAATCCTTAGAATCAGAATTTAGTCATTTCCAGTTCGATACGTTGAGTTTTGATAAGAATGAAAGGGCTGACAAAATCTGGTGCGAAATTTCGAAGATTACTGATGTTTCTGGATTAACGAAGTACCCTTCAGTAAGCAAACTTATGATGGCAATTCTTCTGTTCCCACATAGTAATTCTCCCACAGAACATGTTTTTAGCTTGGTAAGAAAAAACAAAACTGAATTTCGCGCGAATATGAGTACATAATTGCTAAGTTCTCTACTGGTCCAGAAAATGCAGATGATTTCGGATGGAAAACCTTGCCATCAGAGTACATTTACTAGACTCCAACTTCAAGATGCCAAACAAGCCACTCGTCGTCAAAATTTGAAGTGCGTACCCTCGACCTCCACCCAAGTATCTTGTATAAATGTAGATCTTGCAGAGGAGGCCGTTGATGAGGAGGGATTGTAGTTGGTAAGTAGCTATAATCTATTTTAAGTTGTAATACAGTAGATAATATTTTGTTTGAATGTCATAACCCCCCCTTCTATATTTTGTTTGAATCATGCCCCCCACCCCCAGCACTCCGAGTCCGATTACTAATTGCTCTTTCTGAAAGTTGGCATCTCTGAATAAAAAATACAGCGAATAAAATGAGATTTTCTTGTAATCAATTAGTGTTATTCGTTTGGAGTAGAGCAGTTACCTTTTAAGTAGGAAAGCTGATGAGGAGCTGTACAACAAACGTATTGTAGATTAAATATTTCTGCTAGTTGACTGATAACTTACAGAAATATTTGCCATCAAATGTTTATCTCTTCCTACAACAGGGCTCTACTGTAGATGGAAGGAGTAGGTATCCTACTCAAATGTAAACCTCATCTGCTCATGGTGCACCCTGCTTTAGACTGACAAGGCTATGGCGACCCAGTTACTCTGGTATAAGGAGTCCACTGCTATTATGCCAAAGGCTTTCTAAGAAGGAGGATGAGCTGGTAGTGGCAAGGTCACTCTCTTGCCCTAGGGGTGGGAAACCTCCCCTAAAGGTAGGTGAACCATGTGTGGTCAACGGTATGGTAGAACATCCTCTACGGCGAACCAGGCATAAGAACAATAAGTCTCTTCTTGGCTGGCATGGCAGATGAAGGCTGCAGTGACTAGGAACACTTCAATCATCTTACTCCTAATTGCCAGTGAACAGTGCTCCGTGACTCTGTCGTTGAAGTAGATACAATAACGGATCCCATTATCTCAGTTAGAATTGACACAAGCACAGCAACTTTGTGAATCATCTCCTGCTATGCTCCACAAACTAGTTGCCTGGAAACTGAGAAGGATGACTTCTGGGAGAAACTGAGTGCCTACGTTCAAACAATAGTCCCAGGGAGTATATTTTTCTTGATGGAAACCTCAATGGCCACGTTGGGAAAGCAAGAGATAGATACATCCAGTGCCATGGTGGTCAAGAATTTGGAGAAAGAAATGGAGATGGATGCAGGATCCTATCCTATACTTTGCTGAAGCTCATGACCTAGTGGTTGTCAATACCTTCTTTAAGAAGAGACCTACACATCTTATCACTTACACCAGCGGTGAACACTCCACACAGATTGACTACTGGCTCGTATGGAGGCACTATCTCAAAATGGCAAGAAACACCAAGGTAATACCATCTGAAAGTATAGCGCCACAGCATAAACTACTAGTTCTAGATATGAAGATTGTCAAAATCAAACCGATTCAGCCTCACAGAACTGGTCCAGAGAGGATCAAATGGTGGACGCTTGGTGAGGTGAAGAATACATTTGTATCTAAGCTCAATGCTCTCCCTGTAAATGTTAACCAACCAGCGGAGGTCATATGGAGAGAAATCACAGAACTCATACATGCAGTGGCAATTCAAACCCTCGGAGTAACGAAGCAGGGAAAGCGGTTCGTTGATAAACAGACCCGGTGGTGGAACGAAGACGTTCAACTAGCCATCAAAGCGAAGAAGCAGGCCTTCAAGACTTGGAGCCAAACAAGGCTAGCTGAAGATCTTCATCAGTACAAGACTCTGAAATCAACTGCTAAACAAGCTGTTAGCAGAGCAAAAAACGACCATTATCAGGAACTGTATAACCAGCTTGATACATATAACCAGCTTGATACATGAGAAGGTGCTAACAATGTCTATCGCCTTGCAAGATCCCGTCATCAAGCAACAGAAGATGTTGGACATGCTTGCAGATTAAAATTGCTAACCACCAGCCTCTTAGAGACCCAACAGATGTCCCACGTCGATGGAGAGATTATTTCAAAGAAATGTACAATGAAGAGTTTCCGCATGCAGCTATATCGAGCAGTAATTCAATTGCAGGACCTGTCCCTCAAATTACAGTAGAAGAGATGTCAATGGCTGTAAGTAAAATGAAAAACAGCAAAGTGACTGGCCCAGGTGACATACCATCCGAAATCTGGAAGTTACTTGGACAACATGGCACTGAAGTTCTTACAGCACTTTTCAACCGTATTTTTGGTGATGGATGTTTGCCTACAATCTGGCGAACCAGTACGACCATACCAATTTGGAAAGGCAAAGGCGATGTTGGCGAGTGTTCCAATTACCGCCCAATTTGCCTGCTCTGCCACAAAATGAATATCTTCGAGCATATTTTTGACTGCCGAATACGCTGCATGATCCAAATCTTTCCAAACCAACGTGGTTTTGTTAGAGGAGTTGGTACAACAGTTGTAATACTCACAAGTTCAACTCAATAAAACCACTAAATTTAAGTACCTTGTTTCTCAAATATCTACAAAACACAGAGAAAAGAACCAGCCTGTACATCTGGCATTTCTGGATCTCGAAAAGGCTTTCGACAGAGTGCCACATGAGCTCATATGGAGATCACTTCAGGTTCACTTCTGTTCATTTTGTGCATGGATACAGTAAAAGTCAACATACAAACACCTCACCCATGGACAATCTTATATGCTGATGATGTATTTCTTGACGATCAAACTCTTGAAAATCTCGAGAATCATGCTCTGTGCTGGAAGGATCGCCTGGGCAAAAATGGTTTAGGATAAACCGAATATCTACAATGTGGCACACAGAGCAATGGTACCATTAACATTGAAGACCATCAACTCAATAAAACCACTAAATTTAAGTACCTTGGTTCTCTCATCACTTCGGATGGCGAAACTATTCTCGATGCCCGAGCACGAGTAAATGCTGCGTGGCTGAAATGGCGCCAAGTCACTGGAGTTCTGTGTGATGAGAAAGGAAAAGTTTACAAGACCATAATAAGGCCAGTGGTACTCTACGACACAGAATGTTGGTCAGCTTCGACCAAACACGAACAAGCCCTCCATGGTATGGAAATGAAAATGCTGCGTTGGTCCATGGGTATTACAAGACTTGACCATGTCAAAAATGAACATGCAAGGAAGCAAATGGGAGTTGCAACAATTAAAGACAAAATGGGGGATGCACGTCCTCGCTGGTATGGGCATGTCACTAGATGTGATGAGAATTCTGTGATTAAAACGGCCCTCTGATATGATCCAGGAGGGCATCGACCCCGTGGCGCTCAAAGAAATGATGGATGGATAGAATCAGTGAAGACCTACTGGTGTGCAGTCTCAAACCTGAAGATGCCCTTGACAAGTGGCGAACAACAACCAAGCAAGCGGATCCTGTGCCAACGCGGGAAATACGCTATGAAAGAAGAATTGCTCCTTAGTCATCAAGAAAGCTGTGTTTGTTGATTTGTAGCAACACTCTCATATTAAAAGGATTTATGCATAGCAGTCTTCCAATAACATATTGACTCTCTTCAAAAGTTTTGCAGCCATCCGGAAGTTGCAACAGGGATAAGATTGTGATGTCTGGGAGCTTCTAGTTTTTTATTTTTTTGCGTATGGCTTTTACTGCCGGGAGTGTCCGAGGACATGTTCGGCTCACCAGAGTTTTGTAGCTACTTCTATGCTGACACGCATGGGGTGAGCTACAAGTACCGTCGCGTGTAAAGTGTTGTCTGGGGAGGAAAGTGTGAATGTAAGGACTAGGATTTGGAAGGTAGCGGCTGTCGCCTATAGGTAGGGACCAACCCCAGCATTTGCCTGGAAGGAAGATGGGAAACCACAGAAAACTTTCTTCAAGGTTGCCGGCGGGGGGATTCGAACCTCCTCGCCTCCCAGATGTGAGCGACTGCCTGCAGCCAAGCCGTAACGACCACGGCTAACTCACCCGGTAGGAGCCTCTAGTGATAACTTGGCACATAGGCGGTAGATGTGTGATCGGTCGTTTTGCTTAGGGTTGTGACTATATAGCAATTCGGTTGCTATATAGCAACTGAGCAGCCCTATTAAGGATCTACTCTGCTCACCTTACAGTGAGGGGGGACTAGAAAAGGTGCCTTAAACATCATCAGCCACTTTTCTTACTGATTGGATAGCCGCATCTAATGCGGCCGAACAAGTAAGATAAGTAAGAATTTATATTTTGCAACATGGAACATAAGGACACTCACTGATGACCCTGCAAATGAGAGACCCAAAATGCGGACAGCCATTGTGGGAAGAGTTAAGATATGACATCGACATTGCAGCACTCCTGGAAACCCGTCTTGCAGAGGAAAATCAGTTGAATGAGCAAGGTGCATGGTGCGGCTTCTTTTGGAGGGGTAAAGGTACCAATGAGCACAGAATACACTCAGTGGACTCTGCTATCAAGAACAAGCTTCTCAGGGACCTGTCAGAACTTCCAACTTGGCATAATGAATGTCTCATGACAAGGAATAGGATTATTTCGGTGATTTCAAAGTGAAGAAAGCGGTGTTTTAAAGTGTAAAATTCAGTGGTTTCAATTGCACTTTTCGGTACTTAAAAAATATGTTTTAGGCAGGATATCTTTATATCATGGATAATATGCATTAAGTATTAAAATACTGTACACTAACGACACATTTCACAGTCCTTCAAAGTATACAACAGTGAAAAGACCCAAAGTATCTTGTGACAAACAGAGACACCACTTATCACACTAGAGTAAGCTGAAAAAGAAAATTCAGTCAGCGTTTGAATAGGGTATCCAAATGGTCTTCAACACAGGTTCTGAGAACTTTGGAAATGCAAATGTCATTCCTTGCAAAACTCCAACAGTGTCTGTCTTGGTCCTGTCGTGCATCTGCTTCTTGATTAAAGTTTGCAGTTTGTATCCTCTTATCACCTCGCTTTCTTCCAGTGTTCCACAGAACGACAACTTCTTAATTTTCTTTGTAAGATCCTCATTGATGTTCATTGGCACTAATTCTGTTTGATCAGACACACACATTTGTAAAACTTGTTCCCAGGGTCTACGGATCTCAAGCTGATCAATTTTGTAAGAGCATGGGACTCAGCATTTACTAAAACTGAATGTATTTTCCCTCTTTTTAACACATTTCCACAACCCTCCAACTACTTAATGTTGGTACCATAATTTCCAGAAACAACAAGTTTATGGGCTTGTAATTCTCTGCAGATGTCCATCTAGAAGGTGAACAGTTGGATAAGACTGGCCTTCTAAAATGACGAGTTCAGTGATGTCTGTGCCAAATTCTTCGATGAATATGGCCTGAACTTGAACCTCAAGTACCGTTATTTCGGCATGTGAAACGTTGAGAAAATTAACACTAGAGTTATCAGTCCCTACTACTTCATTCATAATCATCATCATCCTGAACCAGCTCCAGTTGCCCAGGTGTGGTAACTTCATAAATTGCACAATATTAAAGTACTCTGACAGGTATACTACAGAATGAAACCAAGAAGACCAGCTGGTTATGACTGGTTCAGGAAACAGTGGCACATTTTGATTTGTGTTTATTGTGTCTTACAATACAATGTTATAAAAGGTTTTTTTTTTGTATGTGTTCATAAAATACGACATTTCAATATTTTAACCAATACTGTAGTTTTGTTTCTGCTAGGCTTAAAAATATAATCATGGATAATTTGCGGAAGTTCGTGCATTAATTGCCACGAATTATCGGGAGTGCATTGAGAAAACGAATAAGAAGCTAATATTCACGTTTTCGTCCGGAATTCGTGAAATTTCGTGAGTTTAAAAACCATTCTCTTTCCAATTTCAGGGTTATTAAAACAGATTACCACTCGTATTGTACTCATCTGATGGGGACAGGGGTCGAACCTATGATATTTTAATTCATGAAAAGAAAGAATATTCATGAGACTTTGGTGTGCGTACAGGCCAGCAGTGAGGCGAGATGATGAAACTCATGCATGACTCAAAGCGATAAAGGTCCGTTATCGGAGTTATCGTATGCAAGCCGCATATGAGTCATGAGCACAAGCATGCAGAGGAAACTTTTAGTTATGTAGGTTGCCCAGGGATCCACCGACGGAGACCAGTCAGCGGTTTATTGGCAACACTGTTTTGCCGCAAGACCTAGTAATGTTGTAAAATAACCTGTTTTCTCGGAAACCATGAAAAATTATTGAAATTTTTGGGACGCCAAGGAGAATCATATTCGAAATAAGGAATTTAGAAAGTATAAAGATCTCTAATTAATGTACAGGAGAAAAGTGCTGAATTAGCATGACGACATTAGAGGAGGGGCTAGCCAGTCTCTCGGAGTAGGAGGCAAAAAGGAATTACACCTACACAGTGCAGGAGCCTTTTTTATTTTTTTTATATAAATAATTACCTTGATCGATTTTTGGAAATCAAAGTGAAATTCTAACGTTTAGGTCATGAGGAGTAAATGGATAATATTTCTACAAACGTACGACGTTTGGTTCAAAAGTTAGATTTGAGAAGGACAGCAAAGTAATTTTTTTTTGTAAGTTTTGGATAAATAGCGAGGCTGAGAGCCAGAAGGTATTCAGTCGACCAGAGGTGCCGGAGGGCACGGTACTGTTTCGCAGCAAATTCAGTTCTATCAAGCCCGAGAGGGGCGTTGCGCTGTTTCAACATCACCGTATATTCCGTCTACAGTTCCCTCTGAGGAGGTTACGCTGGATCGCACCGTCAGTTCGCAGTACACGCTGTTTCACCAAAGATATTCAGTCTTCAGTCTTCGTCAGTCCGAGTAGGATTTGACGCTACGCAATAAGTACATTCAATCGGACATGGATCCTCAAGGGAAGGCCATGTAGTTTTGATCCAGTAATAAGTCTTTGAAATATAACAAGTACGTTAATTCGAGACCACGGAAAGGTGCCGAATACAGAAGAACTCTACGAACATAAAGTCGTGAGTATAGATGAACAGTACGCTACAGAAGTTCACAATTAGGTCCAGTAAAGTCGAGACACGTTAGCATGAAACAAGTATCGCTAGTGTTAGGACAGAAATAGAATCTCATGGTCTTTGATGGAAAGTCATGAAGATATAGGACCGAGGGGCAAAAGTAAAGTGAAATACGCTTTTAAGTATAAAGTATATGCGCAGTCAAAGTGAAAAAGTACAGAATATTGAGAAACGAACCATCGAACCTTGTTAAAGGCAGGAACAGTTGGAAATTTACGAAATTCGCAACCAGACGTTGTCGAAATAGAAAGCCACGTTAAGTTATTAAACCAGTGATTTTAAACTGTGGGAAGCCAGGGGTCAGAACCAAAAAGTTGTCACAGGCCTAAAATGTACAGCCAGTACTAGGAAAGAAAGGAGACCGTCGTCTAGGAGCGTATCGGGAGACCACCATTAACTTCCTGAGATACGGCAAAGACTACTACACAAAGTGTAATCTACTGTAAATTGTATAGGAATAAATAGGACAAAACCCTGAAGGGTTAAAACACGTGTGAAGTGTTAGTTAGTGAGTAATTAAAGGTTAAATCACGTGTGAAGTTTATTTCAGTGATTATTTTTAAAGGGTTATCTATTTTTGTTGTGTACAAGTGTCCCCAAGTAATGGGAAAAATAATGTGTGTTTTTGTAAATATAATGAGCAAAGTGATAATCACAAGTGTTGTGGAAAGATTGATTATGTCGTGCCATATTGTCCGTAAAATGTTCTAAATTACGGCAGTATGGGTGAAATCTTTCACGTGGGAGGTCCATGGCTACCAGATGGGTGGTGAGTACAAATGAATTATATTAAATTGAACCATTGTACAACCAAATTTGAAAATACCATTGTGAAAATATCATGTGCAAAGTGATTGCATTTAAAGTGTCATTAGTGAAAATGCATCTTGTAAAGATCGGCCAGAATTATGAGAGCCGCGTAAATGAATTATATGTTTTATAAAGAAAGATAGAAACCCGAAATGCACGCAAGCAATTATAATGTTGAAAAGAGGGAAGGAACCAAATTGTTGTTAAAATAACAAATGAATTTATAGTAAAGATCAGTGACGGTTATTATAAAAATAAAAGGAATAACAGTTGAATACAACTTATTAATACATGAATGAGCTAGTAAGCAAATAAATAAAGTCAATGAAAGTGGAAATATAAATGAAAGTCGAAATGTAATTGAAAGTTGAAATAAATAAATAAAGTTGTAAACGAACCAAGGATGGTTAATATACACTAAAGTAATATATGAGGGCATATAACCTTAGTAAATGAATAAGTGAAGGCGATAAGGCCTAATAAAAGTAAATGAAGTAATGAATGATACAAGTAGGTTCGCTATTCTTGAGAGGATACCGAACTGAAATGATTGAAATAATTGAAGATCCAAGTTGAAAATATATATTGTCGCCAAATATAGACTGAAGTAAATGTAAGCTCCAGGGTAGGGCTCTATAAAGAATGAAGTTTAAGTGCATGTAAGACGAAACGTTAAGACTGTCATTTTGGAAACAGGATCGTCACCCAGTTATCAGAAAACCCAGTAACAAATGATATTGAGCAAGAATGGGCCACACTACAGAAGGTTATTACACAGTCAGCTGAGGAAACCATTGGTTTTACAGTGCGGAAAAGACAAGACTGGTTTGATGACAACAATGAGGAAATTCCGTCTCTCATCAATGCCAAAAGGAATGCCTATCTTGCCCATCTTCAAGACCCAACTTCCAACACAAAGAGAGATAAACTACTGGAACTCTAGGGTAATTGCCGGACGCAGATAAGGCAGATAAAAAATACTTGGTGGCAACAGAAGGCTCAGGATCTGCAGAGACTATCGGATGCTCGAGACTTGAGGAACTTCTATGCCGTACTCAAGGAAATATATGGACCATCTCGCTCATCATCAGGTACACTGAAAAGCGCTGATAATTCTACTACCTTTACTGATAGTCAAGAAATCTTGGAACGCTGGAAGGAGCACTTCTCCCATCTCCTAAATCGTCCATCAGCAGCCGCTGAAGACTTCCTTTGTGATGTGCCGCAACAACCTGAACAACTGTGGTTGGCAGTACCTCCTACTTATCATGATTTCAGTGCAGCTCTCACCCAATTGAAACCCAGAAAAGCACCTGGCCCAGATAACAACCCTCTGGAACTAATTCAAGCCGGAGATCGTTCCCTCAAAACAAGGATTTTCACCCTTATCCTCAGAATATGGGAATCAAGAAAGGTGCCTGGAGACCTAAAGAATGCCACTATCGTCACTATCTTTAAAAAGGGTGATCGCAGTGTTTGTGGCAACTACCGTGGTATATCACTGCTATCAATTGTGGGGAAGATTCTTGCAAGAATTCTACTTAACCACCTCGGTTATCTCTGAGAAGATCCTCCCAGAGACACAATGTGGATTTAGAGCTTCCAGAAGCACAATTGACTTGATTTTCTGTGTGAGACAGCTACAAGAAAAATGTAGAGAACAACAGAATCCACTCTTCTTAGTCTTTTATGACTTGGAAAAGGCATTTGATTCAGTTCCAAGACCAGCCATGTGGGCGGTGCTGAAGCGGTTTGGTTGCCCTCAGCGATTTGTAGATCTAATCAAGGCTCTCCATGATGGCATGACAGGTCAGGTTTGCCATCAGAATAAGACGTCTGATGAGTTTCCTATTACCCATGGACTGAAACAAGGATGTGTACTGGCTCCAACGCTTTTCGCGTTGTACTTGGCTGCAATGCTTTATGATTCACCCACGAACATCCCAGGTATGGAGGTCAAGTATCGTTTTGGTCGAGGGATTTTCAACCTAACTCGTCTCCGCTCCTTGAGGAAAACTCAGGTTACTAAGGTTACTAACATGTTGTATGCAGATGATGCTGCGTCGCCAACTCTCACACCAGAAGAGCTGCAAGAGTCAGTTAATTGTTACAAAAGTGCATGTGATCGCTTTGGTCTTACCATAAATGTCAATAAGACTAAAGTCTTGGCACAACCTTCACCAGGCACACCTCTTCCTCAGTTCAATATCTCCATCTCAAATTTGCCACTAGAACAGGTTGACCACATCTCGTACCTAGTTTTCTAGTTTACTTCATCAACACAATTTCAGTAGTGAAAAGTACAGTCACTCTGTTACAATAATAATGGCGTATAAAACCCGCCCCGGTTCACTTCGACGACTTCCTGACAGTCTTCATCACCATCAACGGCTTTAACTCGAATCCGAGTATAAATCTTCTTTCTTCAGTTCAGTTTGTGGATGTGTTTATTTATTTATTTATTTATTTATTTATGCTGGTTTACAACAGGGTCTTTAAACCCAATAACAGTAAGCCTACAAAATTTTAAACAGTAATTCTAATGTTTTTCAAAACTTAAATCTAATCTTAAATCTAATATTAACATCTAAATTAATTACATAATAATATTATGTTTAGCTTAACCTTAATGCTGTTACATATTCTACCTTTTTATTCATTAATTACACTCATGGCAATGTGGTCATAAATGCCTTTACCAATTTTTGGAGACCAAGATCGAAGTCGAGACTTTTATTACACACTACAGCTTTATTGTAACTACTGCAGAGTCTATAAAGCGGTGAATGTTTGTGTGACGTGGTACATGTTTTCTTATTCCTAAAAGTTGTCCACGTTCTTGAGGATAGACGTGGAACATTGAAATTCAGCAACGATAAAAAATAAGAGTTATCTACCGTAGAATTTACAATCTTGTGTAAGATCTTGGAATCATTTATTTTCCTACGATCTTCCAAAGCAATAATTTTTAGATTATTCGATAACATTTTATATGAGACCATATATGGGTAATTTCCGCTCATTTTATAATGTATAAATCTGGCGAATCGCTTCTGTACTCCTTCTAGTAATCTTATGTATTTTTTACGCCACGGATTCCACACTACGCTTGCATATTCTAATTTCGCCCTTACGTAAGCATTATAGAGTGTAATGGCCATTTTCACCTCCCGAAAAGGTCTTACATTTCTAATGACGAAGCCTAGTGCTCGGTACGCCTCACTTGTTACCTTGTTGATGTGAGAAGCGAAAGTCAAACCTTTATCCAGTTCCACACCAAGGTCACTTACCCCATCAACCTCCCGCAGCGTGTTCAACCCCAGCTTATACTGGAAACTAACTTTACCTTCCTTCGGGTAAATGACATTGTGACACATTTCGTTAGATTAAAATTAAGTTTATTTTTCCTACTCCATTCAAAGATGTTGTCCAAGTCATTTTGTAGAAGATAGCAGTCATAAGCAGAGGATATCGGACGGAATATCTTAAAATCATCAGTGTATAGAAGACATTTAGAGTGCTTAATACATTCAGAAATGTCAATGATTGCTATCAGAAACATAATTGGTCCAAGGTTCGATCCCCGAGGAATTCCGGAATTTACGGTATATTGCATTGATGAATTTCCGAGAAAGTATACATATTGCTGTCTACCAGACAGATACGAGCTAAAAAATCGTAAGTTTGCTTGTGAAAAACCGAAATTGTTTAATTTTGTCAAAAGAATATCATGGTCTATACTATCGAATGCCTTTTCAAAATCCGTGAAAATAGCATCCATCTGTCCTCCGATATCCAACTCGGATGAAGCTTCGTGGGATAAATTCATCAGATTTGTGACTGTAGATCTCCGTTGCATGAATCCATGTTGTTGTTCTGATATGGCTGGCGCTACATGAGTAACAATTCTGTCATGCAAGATAAATTCAAATATCTTTGCAACCGCTGATACTATACTTCTTTATTAATGTTTGGTTACCTGATTTTAAAATAGGACAGACGCGAGTTTTTTTTCCAAATATCTGGGAATGTTTTTGTACTAATTGCTAGGTTATAAAGAAAATGAAGGGGATCTTTTAAAATCTGTGAGCAACCCTTAATTACGTAAGGGGGGTATTTGGTCTGGGCCCGCTGATGTTTTTGGTCTCAGTTTTTTAAACGCTCTATCAATTTCCACCATTGTTACTTCGCTTATGTGCAGGGTTACTGGCGTATTTGCCTCATCTTGCGATATTCTGTAGGAAGAAGGGTGTTGTGAATACACCGCTGGAAGTATTTTGCAAAATCCTGAACAACCGCTTCCCCGCTTTTTAGCTCTTCCTCATTGTATTGCATTATAGTACATGTACCATTGGCCCTTCTCCTGCTTTTCACATATGTCCAAAAATTTTTACAATCATTAGCCTCCGTGGCTTAGGCGGCAGCACGCCGGCCTCTCACCGCTGGGTCCGTGGTTCAAATCCCGGTCACTCCATGTGAGATCTGTGCTGGACAGAACGGAGGCAGACAGGTTTTTCTCCGGGTACTCCGGTTTTCCCTGTCAAAATTTCATTCCAGCAACATTCTCCACTACCATTTCATTTCATCAGTCATTCATTTAATCATTGCCCCAGAGGAGTGCGTCAGGCCTCGGCAGCCGGCACAGTCCGTATCCTCGCCGCTAGATGGGGGCTTCATTCATTCCATTCCTGACCCGGTCGGAGACTGGAAGCAGGCTGTGGATTTTCATTTTTCATTAATGTTATTTTCAACTGTTGTTATATATCCTTTATGAGCTAGTTTGATGTCTGTTTTGGTCTTGTTTCTTAATTGTTTGTATCTCAATTTGCTATATTCAGAATAGTCTTTTCTTTTTCTGTGGAAGTTTTTATCTTTCGAATCATTTATTATTTGTTTTGTAAACCAAACAGGGTATTTACTGGTTTTAAAAGGCATTAATACCGGGACGGTATTTTGGAAAACTTCGTAAACTTTATCATAAAAAAATTAACTGCTGAATTTATTTCGTTAATTTTGTAGAGATCGTCCCAATTTGTGTCTCTTAAACCGAGGTACAGTTCATCAAATTTAGCTTTTTTAAAGTTAAATTTAGTTTGCTCTTTAATTCTGAAGGTGTTTTTGGCTCCATTGAGAGGTACAGTTAAATCCAGTGCGGGATGATGGGCATCTTCGGGTAAAAGAGGAGTATTATGTCTTACAAGATTTAGGATTGTGAAGTTAGTGAGTATTAGATCAAGAGTTCTTCCATTCGAATTCTGAATGTTGTAAGTCTTAAGTCAAAGTAGGTTCATGAAGTTATACAGTAACTGTAAACGGCTATTTTTATCTACATCATTAATTTCTGTACACGTTATTGTAGGAATGTTAAAATCTCCCGCTATAATATTATTATTGTACATTTCATAATGCCTCTCTAGCCACCCTAGCATTTCACGGTAAGACTCATGGTCCGAGCTAGGAGGAATGTACAGGGAACAGACATATCAGACTCTTCCTTTTGTTTCAAACTTTAACAGCAAGACTTCTGAGTTCTGAGACCTTCCCTCAGCCTTGAGAACGTTAATCCCCTCTTTTACCGCTATTAGCACCCCACCACCAGTCCTGCTTGAACCTCTCTCCTGCCTGTATACTCTGTATCCAGTGTTAATGACCTCAGTGTCGTAAACGCTGGAGTCTAACCAAGTTTCTGTTAAAATACATATATCTATATCATTACACAATAGGTTCTCGTTAAACACATACAATTTAGATTTCATACCATGTACATTCTGATAGTAAATTGACAATTTATCTATTTTAAATTCCATTCAGATCGTCCATACTATTAACTACTATGATACGGGAACCCTCATTTTTATGACTCCGTTTCTTACCCATAGATACGCAAACTCCTCTTCTCTCCGCTTCTGACGAGCCGCTGCCAGTAGTCTCCTCTTTTCCGGGGCGAGACTCTCGTTCACATACACCATGCTGTCCCCAGGGAGTCCCATATGTCTAGTAGATATATTCCTCTTTACACGGCGCCGTTCCATGAAGATTTCTTTGTCGAACCGCCTCACAAATTTAACGACAATGGCACTGCATTGTTGGCTTGGTTGTTTTGGTAGACGATGGCAAGCGTCCACCATTTCATCAGTCACATTTACGTCCAAGGCTTGTCCAACTAGTTTGACAGTGTTAAGAACGTTCTCATTCTTTATTTCAGGAACATCGTGTATCTCAATTGTATTGCGCCTGGAATACTGTTCAGATTCTAACACACGATTTTCCAATGCTTTCACTTTAGTGCGTAGATCAGAGTTTTCCTGTTTCAGGGATTCTATTTGTGCTAAGCACTGAGCTATGTCTGCCTGCTGTGATTTGAGCAGTAGCGTATCATCATCTAATTTATTGTGACACATGTCCAGTGACTAACCCAGATCTGTCTCCCTCTGAAGTCGCTCACTTTTCATGGAACGAAATTCCTCTCGTAGTTTGTTCAATAACACCATCACATCTCCTAATGATGGAGATGTGTCTTTAGTGGAACAAAATTCACATAGCCATTCACCAGCTTTTCCATTTATCTGAACACACTTTCCATGGAACAAGTTTCTACACGTACCACACTGTACTTTCACTGCTGCCTTTCCCACTTCCTTCTTGCACACCGCGCACGAGCTCATGACGGCAAAGTGAAGTGAATGTTCCCTAACACAAATAACTGGAATTTCACGTTGTTTTACACAGCTGCTTATGAGATATTACTTTAAATTAATCTAACGTTCATATGTTGTTCCTGTGCCAACTTTTACTGTGATAATTCCTGTATTACACACTTGAAATACACATTCACACGGAGCTCAACTTTCACCTGTACTCACTCCGTCGCCATCTTACGGTGACTAAAGACTCCAATCCTGGCATGGAACTAGCGACCACACAAGTCACATAGTATTGCTGGAGGAGGACGTGGTTGGGCTGCCCGAAGTTTCCTAGCTTGACGCTTGGCCTCTTCATGTGTGCGTCGATCCCTTTCAAACGTCTTTACAGTATCCGAGATGGTACGGCGCCAAGTTGAGCGGTCTACAGCCAGCATGTCCCAGGTTTGTGAATCAAGACCTGTCAAATTGGTCCTTGTAGCACCTCTTAGGACCTCCATGAGGTCTGGTGCCATAAAATAGAACGTAAAATAGAACGACGAAAATAATGATGTTATTGGATTTTATGTAGGTCTATTGGTTACTTAACAACCAACCTTCAAACTCGAGTGCACATGACATTTTGGTGACAGTAGGCCACAGGTCCTGATGATGTACTAGCTAAAGCCCTTAAAGAAGGAGGTGAAGAACTCATAAGGCACATACATGGTCTGATTGTTAAAATATGGAGCAGTGAAGAAATGCCTCCCGAATTCAAAGATAGTTTGGTAGTTCCCATATTTAAGAAAGGTGATTGGTCAGACTGCATTAACTATCATGGTATATCATGCTATCATGTCTGAGAAGGCTTATTGTTTGTATTTTGGCAAATCATTTTCTGTCCTTGGTGGAGGAAATACTACCAGAAAGCCAATACGATTTCACGCCACCTCACTAAGGCATTTGACTTGGTAAACCATCAAGCCTTGTGGAAGATTTTATTGCTGTATGGTTTCCCACTGAAATGTATTGCCATCTTGTGATTGCTCTAGACTGACTTGACAGCAGCTGTCATTGGTAACGACTCTGTCGGAGAGCCAGTCCACATTGAAATGTTAGAAGCCATTTCTCATATCAATACTGGTGTTAAACAATGTTGCGTGGTTGCTCCCATGTTCTCCCTCTATGTTGCAGCTGTCATGCAGCTCGTTAAAGATGATCTTCCTCCAGGAATACACATAACCTACAGGATGGAAGGAAAACTTTTTAATTTAATTAAAGGCAACGACTAAACATCTCTGGCCGCTTTAGCTGAGTTACAGTATGCCAATGACAATGCAGTAGTAGCTCAGGAAACACTTGTGAAAGTACTGAATCTCATTCTACTTCATACAAAAAGATTGTCTGAACACTACAAAAACTCAACCAAACAGCCCCTGAAGAAGTACAAAGGAACATCACCATCGATGGAGTGAGCCTTCAAGTAGTTAACACCTTCCCCTGCCTTGGCAGCACCCTCTCCACAAGGGCAAATATAGATTCGGAAATTCAATATAGAATTAACAGTGCCGGGGCATTCTTTGCCAGACTAAGATCTCGAGTCTACAACAAACATGATGTTAATATTGTAACCAAGATCCTCGTGTACAACTCTGTTATAATAACCACCTAACTTGTGGATCTGAATCCTGGACATTCCACAGGCGACATATTAAGAAGCTGGAACAATATCACCAGTGATGCATGAGGAGAATTCTTTATGTAACATGGCAAGACAGACGCACAAACATCAGCGTCCTTGAAGAGGCGCAGATCTGTATTACGAATGAAGAACGCTGACGTCTGTCAAAACTAGCACGTGAGGAAATGCTGTGTTGCCACTGGGACAGGTCATGACTCATAACATTCAAAGAGGCTTGGAGGGAGACACAAAAACTGGGGAAGTTAGCTTCCCTGCCTGGCGGTCAGTGGTACCTCACTAGGTACACGGGATAATACTAATGACAGTGTCGAGTCAAAGCACAGTAGAACACTGCCTCAAACCATGTGCTCACTGCTGTGTCTGCATACATTGCAACACCACCCGCTGTTGCCATGGAGACAGTTACCCCGCAGATCACCCCTCCACACCTCACCTTACAAGGGGATGACAGCTGTCACCGTTCATCATTCGTAATACAGAGTATAGTATAAAAGCCATGGTTTAAAGACACCAGTTGCGATAGACAGGAAACTCAGTCCATATGCCCCAACAAGTGCTTTACTCGGAGTTAACACTGGGTAAACATATTGTGGGAGGTCAAAAGAAGAGATTTAAGGATGAAATTAAGGCCAACATGAAGATGTGTAATATTGATGTCAACAACTGGGAGACCTTAGCCCTCAATCATTCATCCTGGAGATCACTAGTCCATCGTGGTCCACTACTTACGAACAAATCTGCCGACATACAGTGAATGATAATAGGCATAGTAGGAAGGAAAATGAAATCCTGCGAAGAATTGAAAGGAATGTGCGAGTTCCTCCTGGAATTACCTGTCTTCACTGCGACAAATTGTGAGCCTCCAGTATTGGGCTCTACAGTTACCTCTGGACTCGCTGATGAAGAGGCGCTTGGGTGGAAGGCCAACCTACTCGATTACGAATGTTTGCGATGATGATGATGATGATGATGACTGCATAGGCACTACTTTATAGTGAATAGAGACTAAGAGTTAATGTAAAACTAGTGAATGAAATTATTTATACTCACATTATTAAAGCAGATGTTTTACAATGACTGGCAATGATCAAATATAGTGACATGACTATTGCTTTGTTAATTTTACACCACGTTAACTAATGACCAAAGATAACCCCTAATTGAAGCAACACCAATAATTAACACATTGCGGACCGGATGCCTGGACATGTCACATCCGCTGTGGACCGGACATTTTGCTACTGAGACTATTGCAGTGCACTAGTTTATAAAAAGTACATAATTGTGGAAATAACCTAGATATTATCTTTCTAGTTGATATGAGTATACACATACCCCTAGTAGTGCTCAAGGGGGTGATGAATTTGGAAACATGACACAATGTGCAGTGGCGGCTTACAGAAAGAGCAGATGGAGTATATTTGAGGTTGGATTGGTCAACAATCAAAGTACGGTATGTACTTTGGTTGTTATTACGTCGC
This sequence comes from Meconema thalassinum, assembly GCA_946902985.2. Taxonomy (NCBI): domain Eukaryota; kingdom Metazoa; phylum Arthropoda; class Insecta; order Orthoptera; family Tettigoniidae; genus Meconema; species Meconema thalassinum. Next base: position 1,606,058,183 of record OX336388.2, on the reverse strand, counting down.
CTAGAGACTTGAATATCACTCTCTCATTCAGTTTCCACTAATTCACTATAATTTGTGCTATTTGAACGATAATATAAATGATAAATCTTATCATCTGATTATACAAGTCCTCCATCTTGTCATTGATTGAACCAACAGAAGGAAGTTCGATGTTTAGAAACAAAATCAAAGAATAGAAGAAGGCCATGAATAGACGGAAGATGGCACATATACATCTACAAATATCCTTCTCAATTTCCAAGACCGAAATAGTTCAATACATGGTCAGGAGATGTCGCAGGAAGACCGAAAACAATGACGTGTATAAACCCGAGATTTCTCGGGGCCCGTCTTCCATGTGTTAACAAGTAGTTCCGTGAAGAACTATACAGCCTATTTTCATATATCCTACTTATGTTAATTGCCTCTATCAACATACAAAATTTCAGTTTCATTGGTGTAATAGATTCGTAGATATTGAGAACCGACTAAATATTTCGGATGGTTGCCCTGTTGGATTTTTATATATGTAGGTTCTAGAGTTATGTACTGTTACATGAAGATTATTGTGTACGTGTAGCATTCAAATTTCAATCGCATGATTAGGACACAAGAAGGGAAAACGAGATTTTAAAATTTCACACAGCTGCCATCTTGTGGTTATGGAAACAATTGAAATAAATTAGATGCCAGTGGATTAATATTTGTATAAGGGTTTACTGTACCTTCACTGCACTCGGATGGTTAAATTGCGAGAAACGTCCATGTGAATATTTATACTTTGCGTCGCCGCCATGTTGGATTTGTGATCACCAGGTTATTGAAAGTCCTATAGGTGAACTTATGTTCATAGCCCCTATGAACATTAAAAAATTCAGTTTGATTGCTATAATAGATTCGTAGATATTCAGAGCCGTCTAAATATTTCGGATGGTCGCCATGTTCGATTGTTAAATGTATAGGCGATAGAGACATGTACCATTAAAGGAAAATTATTGCGTAGGTTCATTATTCAAACTTTCACTTCAACCGCACGATTACGACACAAGAAATAAAAAGTTAATTTTAAAATTCGCACAGCCGCCATCTTGAGGTTATGCAAACAATTAAACTAAATTAGATACCAGTGCATTACAATGTGTATAAACATTTCCTGTACCATGTTTCATTGCGTTTAGAACATTAAATCGCGAGAAAGGTCTATTTAAAATTTTCAAATTCGCTTGGCCGCCATGTTCATTTTGTAGTTAACCGGTTTTTAAAAGTCTTGTAGATGAACTTCCGATAGTGCCCTTTATCTCCGTACAAAATTTCAGGGTGATACCGCTAATAGTTTCATAGATATAGAATGCCGGTGAAATATTTCGCACAGCCGCCATCTTGTGGTTATGTAAACAATTCAACGAAGTTAGATGTCGGTGCATTACAATGCGTATAAACATATACTGTCCCAAGTTTTATTGGGTTTGGTTGGTTAAATCGTGAGAAACGTCTCTTTAAATGTCGCAACTTTGCTTGGCCGCCATGTTGGTTTTGTAGTTACCAGTTTTTCAAAAGTCACATACTGTACGTGAACTTCTAGTAGTTCCCTTTATCACAGTAAAGAATTCCAGGGTGATATCGGTAATAGTTTCGGAGATATTGAATGCTGGTGAAATACTTCGCACAGCCGCCATGTTGGATTGGTGAGACGTAACAAAATTTGAAGGGCACGGTCGGGGTCGTCCGGAATAGTGCTATGAACTTACCGAGTTTCATTGAAATCGCGCCAGCCGTTTAGAAGTTATTGGGGGCGGACACACGCAGACAAAAGGTGATCTCATAAGCCTATTTTTTTTTTCAAAATTAAAATAGGCTAAAAATTAGCATAATGATATGGTGATTCCTGAAAATAAAATTGTCATTGAAAGAGAATGTTATTTATTTGCAACCAGTGTTACCAAAATCCTTGTGGTACAGTAAGTTAGTATAACTAGAACAACCAACGGGCTTGCAGCTTATGACCGACTTCAACGGCCACATAAAAAGGAAATTCGCTAAGGTGAAGGAAATATCCAGGGAACTGTCAATCAGGCTTAAGTCTCAGAAACTGTTTCCTAATTTCCTAATTGAGGGGAAAATTATGTAAGCTTAATAGAATGTGTGATAAAACTTTTTCATGCAAAATATGTAGTATTGATGATAAATGGTTATACAATAAGATTATTTATTCCGGGGAACAAGAGGTCAAACTGTCATCATCATCATCTTGAGCAGTTTCCGACCGCTGGTCGGGTCTGCTTGGAACATAAGCCTCTCCATCGTTTCCTGTCCACCCACCATCCCTCGTCTTTCACTGTGTCCCAGCACAGTCCTCTTACCTCCACACTCTTCTTAACTCCTTTTGTCCATCTGTCCCTTGGTCTTCCCCTTGGCCTCCTTCCCTTCATTTCCATTCCAAACATCTTCTTCAGTATCCTCTCCTCTCGCATCCTCCTCACATGTCCATACCATTGTAGCCTAGATCGCTCTATTCTATTTTGCAATGGTTCCTCTCTTACCATCTCTCTGACTCTCTCATTCCTTACTCTGTCCATTCTTGTTACTCCTACCCTACTCCTCTGGAACTACATCTCCACTGCTCGTATTTTATTCTTGTCCCTTTCCTTCATCACCCGTGTTTCTGAACCATATGTCAAAATTGGCACCAAGTAGGTCTTGTAGATGATTCCTTTACATTTTTGTGATACATCTTGATTCCATATCATCCCCCTAACACTTTTGAAAAATCCATCTGCACACCTTCCCCTTTCATTTATTTCCATCCTTTATCTCTCTCTACTGGAACTCAAGGGTAAATGCCAGATGCAGATAAGGCAGATTAAAAATACTTGGTGGCAACAGAAGGCTCAGGAACTGCAGAGACTATCGGATGCTCGAGACTTGAGGAACTTCTATGCCGTACTCAAGGAAATATATGGACCATCTCGCTCATCATCAGGTACACTGAAAAGCGCTGATAATTCTACTACCTTTACTGATAGTCAAGAAATCTTGGAACGCTGGAAGGAGCACTTCTCCAATCTCCTAAATCGTCCATCAGAAGCTGCTGAAGACTTCCTCTGTGATGTGCCGCAACAACCTGAACAACTGTGGTTGGCAGTACCTCCTACTTATCATGAATTCAGTGTAGCTCTCACCCAATTGAAACCCAGAAAAGCACCTGGCCCAGATAACATCCCTCTGGAACTAATTCAAGCCGGAGATCATTCCCTCAAAACAAGAATTTTCATCCTTATCCTCAGAATATGGGAATCAAGAAAGGTACCTGGAGACCTAAAGAATGCCACTATCGTCACTATCTTTAAAAAGGGTGATCGCAGTGTTTGTGGCAACTATCGTGGTATATCACTGCTATCAGAGTCACAATGCGGATTTAGAACTTCCAGAAGCACAATTGACTTGATTTTCTGTGTAAGACAGCTACAAGAAAAATGTTGAGAACAACAGAATCCACTCTTCTTAGTCTTTTATGACTTGGAAAAGGCATTTGATTCGGTTCCAAGACCAGCCATGTGGGCAGTGCTGAAGCGGTTTGGTTGCCCTCAGCGTTTTGTAGATCTAATCAAGGCTCTCCATGATGGCATGACAGGTCAGGTTTGCCATCAGAATAAGATGTCCGATGAATTTCCCATTACCCATGGACTGAAACAAGGATGTGTACTGGCTCCAACGCTTTTTGCGCTGTACTTGGCTGCAATGCTTTATGATTCACCCACAAACATCCCAGGTGTGGAGGTCAAGTATCGTGTTGATGGAGGGCTTTTCAACCTAACTCGTCTCCGCTCCTTGAGGAAAACTCAGGTTATTAAGGTTACTAACATGTTGTCTGCAGATGATGCTGCGTCACCAACTCTCACACCAGAAGAGCTGCAAGAGTCAGTTAATTGTTACAAAAGTGCATGTGATCGCTTTGGTCTTACCATAAATGTCAATAAGACTAAAGTCTTGGCACAACCTTCACCAGGCACACCTCTTCCTCAGTTCAATATCTCCATCTCAAATTTGCCATTAGAACAGGTTGACCACTTCTCGTACCTGGGCAGTACCATTTCTGTGAGCTGTACCTGTGAGCAGGATGTGGATAAGAGAATTGGCGCAGCCCACGCAGCGTATGGACGATTAGCGCACCGGGTCTTCATGAATCAAGATCTGTCTATGTGTACAAAGCTTATGGTGTACAAAGCAGTAGTCATTTCTACATTGTTGTATGGTTGTGAAACGTGGACCCTTTACCGACGTGATCTTAGGAAGCTTGAGCGTTTCCACCTACATAAATTTCGATCAATCCTGAGGATTAAATGGGAAGACCGCATTACCAATATTGCTGTTCTGGAAAAGGCTCAAATCAACAGCATAGAATCATCCATAATAGGTCACCAATTTAGATGGATTGGTCATGTCCATCGGATGGATGATGTGAGATTACCGCGTCAAATGCTATATGGTGAGTTATGCTATGGCACCAGACCTCATGGTGGTCCTAAGAGGCGCTACAAGGACCAATTTAAGCAGACCCTGAAATTGTCGGGTCTTGATTCACAAACCTGGGACATGCTGGCTGAAGACCGCTCAACTTGGCGCCGTACCATCTCGGATACTGTAAAGACATTTGAAAGGGCTCGACGCACACATGAAGAGGCCAAGCGTCAAGCTAGGAAACTTCGAGCAGCCCAACCACGTCCTTCTCCAGCAATACTATGTGACTTGTGTGGTCGCTTGTTCCATGCCAGGATTGGACTCTTTAGTCACCGTAAACACATCCACAAACTGGACTGAAGGAAGAAGATTTATACTGGGATTCGAGTTAAAGCCGATGATGATGATTTCCATCCTATTGCCTCCCTTTTCTTCAATTATGCTTCCCAAGTACTTGAAGCATTCTACTTTCTGCAACTGCTGTCCTCCAAGTGTTATGCCCATATCCAGTCTGTTCTTCCTCCTCGTTGTGATGACCACTTCACTCTTTTGTGCTGAGAACTTCATCCCATATGATAACACTACCTTCTCCCACTCATCTAATTGCTCTTGTTCTTCTTCCTCATCCTTTCCCCATACCAGAAGGTCATCAGCAAACAACATTGCCTTCATTTTCCTTTCCCCAATGCTATTTACCACTTTTCGTATGATTTCATCCATCACCACTATAAATAACAGGGGTGAGAGGGCACTTCCTTGTTTCAGACCACTCTCCAGTTGAAACCATTCCGTTCTCTCCCTTCCCACCTTTACAGCTTTTGCTTCCCTCGTACATTGCTTTCACTCTTGCCACTGTCTCCTTGTTCACTGCTTTTGCTCTCATTGCTTCCCATACCTTGTTTCTATTAATACTATCATATGCTTTCTCAATATCTAAGAAGGTCATCACCAGATCTTTCCCATATTCATAGTGGTGTTCTTGTAGCTGTTGTACAGCAAAGATGAGGTCAACTGTTGACCTTCCTGGCCTGAATCCATACTGTTCTTCCCTCAGCCCATCTTCAACTTCTGTCCGAATTCTTCTCTCCAGTACCTTCTCAAATATTTTGGCGCAGTGGCATATGAGTATAATTCCCCTGTAATTCTTGCATTCCTTCCTACTTCCCTTTTTAAATATGGGTATTATTATCCCTCTTTTCCAGTCCTCTGGTATTTTCTTCTCCCTCCATATCACTTTCATTACTCGAAAGAGCCACTGTGTTCCCATCACCCCTGCTGCTCTCACCATCTCCACACTCACTTCGTCTATTCCCGGTGCCTTTCCCCCTTTCATCTTCTTTAATGCTTCCTCCACTTCTTTCCATGTCAATTCCTTCTCTGAAATGTCTTGGTCACTGTCTGTTTCTTCCTCCACAATGTCCACTACGCTGGTTTTAGTTGGATTTAGGAGTTCCTTGAAGTATTCTCTCCAGATAACCTTTACTTCTTCCATATTTTCAACCTCCTTTCCATTCCTGTCCACCATTCTGACATTTTCCCCTGTATCTCTTCTCTTTGCCTTTATCATTACATACAACACTTTCTTACTGCCATCACAGTCCTCCTCCATCATTTCTGTCCATTCCTCCAGCCATTTCTTTTTCTCTTCCTTCACTACTTCTCCTGCTTCTTTCTTCTGCTCTTGGTATTCTTCTCTTGTTCTGTCTGTCCTCTGTTGGAACCATTTCCTGAATGCTTCATTTTTCTTTTTCACTGCTTCCTTAGTTCTGGGGTTCTACCATGGTGTTTCCTTCCTCCTTTTCTTTCCACTAGTTCTGCCACACACGACTTCCGCTGCTTCTACCAACACCTCCCTGAACCTATTCCATTCTTCTTCACCTGTTCTCGGATCATCCTTCGGTAATTTGTTCCTCACTAATATCTGGAACTTCTCCTTATTTCCATCCTCCTTCAGTTTCCATGTCCTTATTCTTCTTTCTTGGTTCTCAGTTCTCCTCTTTTCCTTCAGTCCTCTCACCTAGGCGACCAGCAGACGGTGGTCACTGTCCAGGGCTTCTGAAGGTATTACCCTTATATCCGTGATACTCTTCTTTGTCTCCTTCCCGCATAGAATGTAGTCCACCACTGATTTCCTAGTCAAATCCCTGCTGTACCAAGTAATTTTATGGCTCTCTCTCTTCTTGTACCATGTGTTTCCAACCATTAGCCCATTTATCGTGCACAGTTCCAGCAATCTCTCTCCTTCCTTATTCCTGTTTCCCCATCCTTCACCACCACACTTCCTCAAAATGTCTTCTATCAGTTCCGACATAGGCATTTAGGTCCCCCATGACTATCAGGTTTCTCCCTACTAACTGCTTCTGTAACTCTTCTTCAAACTCGTCCTTCTCGCCTTCTGTGCATCCCACCTGTGGTGCATAGACTTGCAGAATGTCCAGGTTTCTACCTTTCACTGTGATTCTGGCTCTAATTATTCTATCAGTTACCCTCTTTACTTCCTCCCTCAGCTCTTCTCTCACCACCATTCCCACTCCATTTCTCTTCCCCTCCTCATTTCCTATCCAGTATAGCTGCAAGCCATTTCTTAGTTCTTTTCTTCCTTCCCCTCTCCATCTGGTCTCTGCTAGTCCGAGTACATCCAGTTTTCTCCTCTCCATCATATCTACAATCTCCTCCACTCTTCCCGTCAATGTAGTTATGTTCAGAGTTCCAATTCGTAGTCCATTTCCATAGCCAGGTCTGTTTCCTTTAGATCTGTCCTTTCCGAGGCCTGTTCCCGTTTTAAAAGCAGTTCCATATCCACTACTGGCTTGCTAAGCCTAACGTATCTTCACCATAACCCTGGCAAGGAGCCTGTTTTTGGTCCGCGAGAGGTATTTTATTTCCCTCAAACCCTCCGGACAAGTCTGGTGAGCCCCCCTATCCGCCACCTGGGACGCGCCCGATAGAGGAACAGGCAAACCCCCACGGGAGGTCAAACTGTAATTATTATTATTAATCTTGATTGGTCACATTGGACCACTCGAGTCATTCCACAATCACTTCTTCTTTGAAGGTAGTACTGCTTGGTTCTTGCGCTCTTTCCAGTTCTTTTTCATTCTTTCAGATCGGGATTTTCTCAACTCATCTGAAATCTCCTTAGGCTTTCTGTGTGTCATTTCTGCAGAAAATTTGTGAGTTGTAAGAATGGTGTTAATTTTATTTTTCTCCTCGGCATCTGTTATCTTGAGTCCAACTGCTTTGAGATGTTGTTGGATTTCTTGGATCCAGTTTTCTTTCCTAGGTTTCTCATCACCAGTTGGCATACAATTCTGTTCTCTAGAAGCCGTAAGATGTGAAAAAAATATGAAATTCTTTTCTTCTTCATTGTGCTGGTGATTGGATCAATCTCACGATAGACAGTTTCATTTGGGAGAATCCTCCAGACTCCCTCAACCTGATACTTTTTATTTATGCACGTTCTAATGATTCTTCTTTCCGTTTTGAGGAGCTGATCAGTTCTTTGTTCATTTTTAATTTGGAACAGTGTTTCACAAGCATAAGTGGCTTCTGGGAGAGTTACAGTTTTATAATGTTGGATCTTAGTAGCTATTGATAGGCATTTTTTATTAGATTGTGCCTTTTTCATTTTATTTGTTCTATTTATCCAAGTTACTTTTTCATTGAAGTTATGTGTTATAATTTCTCCAAGATACTTAAATTGAGGATCTAGGTTAATTTTATGATCATTTATATAGACTTCATTTATATCTAAGGGTTTCATAGGCATGATCTCAGTCAAACTGTAATAAAATACAATTTTAAAATATAATACGGTATTATATTTCATTCAGAGGGATCATGAGGGGGTTGGATTGGAGCAAAGGGAAAGGTTGTGGGTGCGGTGGGTCAGGAGGTGGATGAGTTATAATGTATTATTTTATTTCATTCAGTGGGGCCATGAGGGGGTTTGATTGGGGCAAAGAGAAAGGTTGTGGGCGCAGTGGGTCAGGAGGTGGGATGGTGTGATAGTTGGGTGAGTAATAATGACGATTTTGAGCAAAAGACTTACATAATTAGTAATTTACTAGTACTGCACTATTGTATGTCATGAATTACATTGTACTGTACAATGCTTCAATTGCAAACTTTATTACGATAACCTAGAGTTTTCTGCATGCTTGGATCTAAATTTATAACTGGATTGTCTGATCTTCTGGATATTTTTTGGTAAGGGAACTAGTTCATCTAATTTTGAGGATCCATTGCTGAGCTTAAGTTTTGTGCACGTCTGTTGAGAAGCGTTAACACTGTATTTTAAACAATGAGACACCAGAAGTTTCTTATAATTGATGCCCATGGCCGCGAATGCTCAAGACTGCTCGAAAATGCTTTTGAACTCAAATCGCCCATCCCAAGGACAGTGGTGTTAGTCATTCTGGTGCTGACCTGTACGTCTTACCACAAGAGATTTTTGAATGATCACCTCTTCAAGGTCTATGAGAGGAAGTTTGGTAACACGAAGAAACAAATTATTGATATAATAGGACCAAAAACACACATATGTTAATGTTACTGTTCCTTCTGACCTGATAAGTGTTGTTGTTGTTTCTTATGGCTAGCCCGGATTCCAATCCGTCAGCTTTCTTGCGTTCCAATAGAGTTGTGTGAGGTTTCCAGAAGTTCTAGCAGTCACATCAAGTTTGTTGCAATGTAGCAGGTGCCCCTTATCCATTTTACTTCCAGGTTCGTGACAAAGTGTGCATTCTTCAGATCTCAGGATGTTGATTCGCTTCAGATGACCTGATAAGTGTTGCACAGCTAATCTTCAAAGTGCAGGTGTGTGATTTGAATGATGTGGTTAAAGCACAGTGCACATCTGACTAAAGTCACTTTTTCACAATCAACATCATTTCCATTTTCAAGCGGCTTCGGTGGCGTAGTCGGTAGCATGCTGAACTGCTGTGCCCATGATAGCGGGTTCAAACCCGGCCGAAGTCGTCGGATTTTTTAAGAGCGTTAAAAATCCTTCAGTATGCCTTCCTTCGGAGGGGAAGTAAAGCCGGCGGTCCCATGTCATAGATTTATGGCACGTAAAAGATCCTTTCACAGATTAAACTTGTGTAAAGCAAAATTTGTTAGGTTAGATTTCGTCAGAACGCTCTATCAAAGTTCCAACGTTCACCACTAGGTATCATTGATATCTGGTGGCGAAAGTTGGAACTACTTGAAATTGAACGGAACTTGTAGCTCACCCTTTAGGGTATCCGCTGGAAGCAGCTACAGACTCAGGCGAGCCGAACATGTCCTCGGACACTCCCGGCACTAAAAGCCATACGATAAATAAATAAATCCATTTTCAAGCAGTCCAATATCAAAAGCTACACTAATTTCATTTTCAAACGATGATATAGGGATGTCAAAATCATAACCTGTCTTTTGCCAAGCATATTGTAACATAGGCTTGTACTTCGGTGCAGAAAGTTGATTAATTTGCACGGGACTGTAATTCGCCTCATGATACCGTACACAACCAAACACTCCAAGAGACGGCCTCCTACTGCAGCTATACTAGTCATGCAACTAGATTAAGAACTTGTTAGTGCAGGTACAAAATGCCACCGTCAAATGGCGCTAGCAGACAACAGCTGCGTTTTGCATGGGAGCGTCTGACACCACTGTTCTGATGGGCAAATTGTGTTCCAAGCATATTTTGCTGCGGTTATGATAGTTCGAGGTATTACATACCCCTTGTTAGTGAAATATTAGACACCATTTTTCAGTGTTGCCTAATTAATCTCTTACATTGCTATTTGTATGAGAAGTGTTTTATTAAGTGTATAAATAATTCATGTATTTATTTCAGGCACTAGGAAATTAATAGGTAGTATATTAGAAATTTCTTAGTTTATGAAGAAGAATGGGGCTGAGTCTATATTGGTGTCTTGCACCGATGGTTATGAATTGCTCATGGTGACACTGATTTAATTTCACTTGGATTTCAAATAAGTAACCTTGCAATCAAAACAAAAACTGTGTGTGATTGATAGTTTTGGGGATCAAAGTAATATATAAATCTCCCTTATATCAGTAAGTTTAATTTAATTTGTCCTGTGCCAACAACTGTAATTCATCTCTATCTTTTTTATTTATTTATTTCCCCACAATAGTAATTTCAGTGACTGTTTGCTATAGAGAGATCATTATTGAAGGCACAAGTGCTGTTCATTTCATAGACATCCTTATAGTTACAGAGATATGGTATATTATATTTAGTAGTACGTTGTGTCCAAATCAAATGCAAATACAGTAATCATATTTGTTATATGTTTCAACCTGACCATATTAAAGAATTTTTCAGCTATCTTTTAAACTCACTTACACCACAACTTTTAGACTGGAGACTGGTAGCAATACAGTATTTTGTGTTCGATTCTAGGGGTGAGGAAATTGCTGCTGGTTGCAGTGGTGTCGCTAGTGGTAGCAACTGTGAGACTACGTCCATTGATGGTAATCCTGTCCCTCCACCACGCACTCGCAAGTCGAATTCGCATGGCTCCTTGTTGGCTACAGCCGCTGCAACACAGCTGCCTGGCTCCGTCCCAGACATTCCTGCAGCTACTGCCATTGCTGGTCATATCTCTGCAAATCAGGAGTTGCCATATATGACTCCACCCATTCTTGCCTCAAACAATTTCAGTGGAGATTCACAAGATTCAAGTGAGTATGACCTTTTTATAATATTATAATAACACAGTGGCCAACTCTGAATATTAACCTAAATATTAACCAGTGGCGGTTCGTACTCTTAAACAAGGGTGGGGCACAGCACATTTTTAAGAGAACATACGCCCATAATGGTACTGTACATGTTGGCCGTACCATCAGTAGACAAGAAAACCGATGTTACTCAATTGGTTTAATCACGCTGGATCACACTGGATTACGCTGGATCACACTGAACACATTGGATCCCGCTGGATCACGCAAATCGTTTCTCTGCAGTTTTACCTGGCTGTGATGGTGCAGCGGAAAAGCTGCTTGCCTCGCACCAAGGATGGTCCGGTTCGATTCCCGGTTAATGCTTATGGGAATTCCAAGGTGAAATGACACGTCTGGTGGCTTGGATTCCACGTAAAAAGCAGGTCCCGTGGTTTATAACCAATACGTTAATGGTCACGTATTAGTACAAGCACTCCTACTATTCCTTCCGATATTCCTAAAGTAGATTACTTAACCTCAATCATTTCACGGATCCATTAAAGGTATTAACACGAACACTTCTAATTCCTAAAAATCCAGTGAATATTATTAAGACTTTAATCGAATGCCCCACATAATATACCTATTCTTGTCCACATGTTCGTTGTGTTTATGAACAGCCATCATCCAGTTGCTGCCCTATACTATATTCACCAACACTGCTAAGCTCATTTCATTATTCGTATGACATTTTGACTTTAAACAATGTTTCTTACCTTTTTCAGGTAAATGTTTTAAATCATTGATGCCAGTCATGGTCCATGTGTCATCGCCACCAAATAACTGGCACGGGAAACAAAACAAAATGAATTTACTACCCGACACCCACATATCCAAACCCATTTTTCTTACACAGATTTATTGAAAGTCCTGTTATATGTTCTGTGTTTATCTTTAGAGACTTGATTAATGCACAGATCTGGTTTTGGAGGGCCTAATTCATTTGTTAATAGTCTGTCCTCATAAGTTAAGGTCTTATTTTGTAAGTTTTTTTTTACCTCGTTTATTTCATGGTTTCGTAAACGACACCCCCCAGAGGTTCACATCTAGTGGAACGTGGGTTGGCGACCACTGGACCACAGCTGAGTCCGGCTTTGCTTCCACTTACTTGTGCCGGGCTCCTCTCCATCTAGGGGCCGATAACCTCGATGTTAGGCCCCTTAAAACGACAATTATCAACATCATCATCCTCTCCGTCTTCTTTCCTGTCGACCTCTCTTGGTCAACTCTTGTTCTGTTCTGACCCCGACGGTATTAGGGTATCCGAGTCCTAGGGAGTCTTCACTTTCCCGCCTTAATTGGCCCTTGTCTCATCTTTCCTGATACCCTCATTCTTCGAGGAGTCAGCCTTCTTTTTCTTTTCATGTTATCTCCTGCCTTCTATAAAAGACCATCAAGGAGGCAGGGTGCGTGTAGCCCCACCACTTCTGGTGCACCCTGGATATTGCTACACCCTCAAGTGCTCACGGCTGGTGAGCTCAGGAGTTGGCGACCCCGAGGGATTCCTGAGCTGGGTCCGTTTTGTCACCTTTTTCCTCTGACTTTGGGGCGGGCCCTCTACTCTTTTGCTATCCTATGTGCCTTTCATGGCTCTCCTTCCTTCCATGTCCCTCATTCCTCATTCTTTGAGGGTAGAAGGCATTTATTTTCTTCCTGTCCTTTATATGCCTTATCCTTGATTTGTTTATCATTTCTTCTTCTAGTATGTAAGCCTGTTGTTAGTATTAGTTATAGTTTTCATTCTCATCTCATCTTTCACTATCGCCCAAACCATTAGGGACCGATAACCTAGATGTTAGGCCCCTTAAAACAACAATTATCATCATCATCATCATCATCATCGTTACGACCTGAACACCTCCAATGCGTGAAAATGCAGTGAAAATGATTAAGTAATTTGTCGCAGCATTCAGTTACGGTCTAAAATCAGAATGACACGTAATAGTTAGACGACAAGTAGGAATTAACTTCCTACCTCTTACGACGAAATACGCGCTCAGTGTATAGTTTTATTATGTTTAACACGGGTACGCGCTATTCGCACCTCACAAATCACGCTTCCAATAACAACTAGGCCTATTATGTAAGATTAATATTACTGAACACTGAAAAGACCACCGCACTCATACACATTTATAACTGAATATCGCAGGCGCCAAAACTTTCGAAGCCAAGTGTTGAGGCAGGACTGTCGTCACGCAGAGATGAAGAGAATTCTCAAACTTGACGTTATAACATAATACGAATTCATTTACGGAACATAGCCTACGTTCAAAATGTTACGTTTCTGTCTCAATACATATCATACATGTTGATATTTCTTCTTACATGTACCGTACATTATTTTGGTGTAAAATTGCTGATGGTATGTAAATACGCTATCTATGAACTTGTCTGCCCTCTACCGTTGCACTTAAACACCCCTCTCCACCCCTCCCCTTCCCTCCCCAACTTGCTACTTTCACGGCCATTTGACCGTCTTGTCACAAGATTCTTGTGCCACAAGTCGAGGAAATTCCCATTGCCCCTCTGTCACCTCGCCCCTCTGAATAGGAAGGGATGAGGCTACAGAGTCAAGAATAGGAAGCATGTGGCAACACTGTGCTGGTCTCATAAGACATGTGCCCAGCACCTCGTTGTGACAGGCTCCTACTGTTGGGAAAGTGAACAGCAGGGCGATTGAACTGCTTGGTCGCGACATAAGCGCCATTACCATGGAAGGACTATCAAGACGACTACGACCCAAGGAGAATGTTTAATGGTGGGGCACGTGACCGTGTGCCCTTGTTCTAAAACCGCCACTGATATTAACAATACACACCTTAGGGTTTTTTCTCTACCATTCAGATGGTATTGTTATGTATTTCGACATACTGTGTTATCCATCCTGTGTCTCGATGTGTCACTTTTATGACTCTATAATTAGATTTATTATAGAATGCTTTTCAGTTGGTCAACATAATTTAATACCTTCGGACAAGAAGGTTGTAACATGCAAAAGAAAAATATTTCAAGAAACTAAACAATATTATTGCTAGTGTACCCGTTTACAAACGGAGAATGCTTAGTCACAACCTGGCTCCGCTCGCGGCTTCGGGGTATGTAACGTTCAGCCCACGATATGACCTCACATTCGGATATGATGCACTATAGGTTAGCAAGACTACACAAACAACTAACATCTCAACTCAAAAATCATATTTATTAATCTCAAGAAAAACCAAAATAATCAAATCACACATTACAATTACAATTGAAATAAGATCCAATACAAATAAGAAGTGAAGTCTGACCAGTAATTATTGGAGTACATATGAATTTGTTAACGAGTAGAGCTATAAGGCTCCTAAAACTCTTAAAACACATAAAATCGTCCTACATTTATATCTTGTTCAACTCCCTATAAATTGTCACTAACTTGGAATATTTATTCTTTAAGTTTTTGAGCATGCCTATCGCACGGGTTAACACATTTCTCTAAGGCTTGTGAACATTTATCGTCTTTATTTCCCCTTTTGGGTGTCAACTATAATCATTTAATTATCATTATTGCCTTTAGCACCTTTATGTTCAACAACTTTCACTACCAACAAGCCTTAGGATTCAACAAAATACATTCAATCTACTTTATATTATACTACACATGTCAGGATCGAATCCTGTCCTTCACACTCCCTTTCATCTTATCATGCCATTAGAGTAAGGTATGATACGTCAGGTCTTGTTATGCACTATTTGCCATTATTTAGCAGTGGGTTTCTTCCCATTGAAACGGTTTGACTGCCCCTTACCGTTGGGTGAGAAATGTAACTGTTTACCTTTGCCTAAGCTATGTTGTTTTAATGGGCGCCAAGACCTCAACGCAATGTTGAAATCTAAATTTGTATTTAACAACGTCTAGCTCTGGCAGAACACATTCAAGACTCTATTCACTCAGATCGTGGTATGATTTGATCATTAACCCAACAAACAATTGTATCAGGAGAAGGAATTGGTCTATATCTAATGCTACCTACTGAAAGCAAAGATTGCATTGTAAAAGAAATGAATTTATTATATAAAACAAGTATAGCAAAATTAATAATAATAATAAGCATAAAATTTAAATTGGAGCGTTGTGATTTGAATATTACCGATAGAAAATTACGTGAAAACGGAGTCTGATAAATTGATTTTACTCTTATTTCCAAGCTGTGAAGTTACTGAAATATGAAATATAAAACAAAGAAAAATGAGAGATTGCGTATTTCTGCGTCATTTGCGCTTACCACTGGAAATTGCCCAAGCATTTCCCTCGTACTGGATGATGCTGTGAGCTTCCCACAGTCTCCTGGACGTCGTCATCTCGTCGATGTTTGATGATATACTCGTAGATTAGATAATTCTATGGTCCGTACCTCGGACCCAAACACTCGTACAACCGCACTGGTTAAGTTATACAAAAGTTAGTCCTCCAATCCACGGAACATCGGAGCGATTCCCGCGTACAACATACTCGTCAAGTATTTCACAGATTGTCGCTAACTCCACCGAACATCGGAGCCACTCGCACGCGCACCCATACTCCTCAAGTATTTCACAGATTGTCCTCGTTCCACGGCGCGTCGAACGATATATTCACCTGTCGGCTCCCCCACTCTTCAGCCGACTCCTAGCTTACGTCGTCTCCACTGATTGGCTGCACCCTACGCGCTAGATCCCCACTCCTTCCTCATTACACTCCGCGGGAGGGAGAAGTCGATTTCCGTTCCAACAATTCGCCTGCTCTTGACGAAGCGACCCAAGATTGCGTCATGCTTCTCGACAAGATTAAGCTTGTATTTGAAATCCCAGTGAGTCACGTCTCTCGATATACCCTAACTGACGAAAATTCCGTAAAATTCCGTAATCAGATAAATTTTCTATGATATCGTCGTTCGTAATAATTTGCTTGATAGCGTTTTCTAAGACATAGAAAACCTATCTGAATGCTAATAATTTTTATAAAATGCTCCGAAAATACCTTAATAATAATTATAATAAATTAATAATAATAATAAATTAACATGAAAAATTCTCTTGGCTGAACAATTTGCCGCGTAAATAATTATAGAATGGCTTCCTACTGACTTATGCCAGTGGCATAAAAACCCCTCGAAAAACACGTTACATATTCGCCTCGGATCATCGGATGATTTACCGTGACGACGGTCCATTATCCGATTATCCCAGACACGTTAATAAACCCCATCCAAAATACATATTACATAAATGAAATCTCCCTAAATTACAGATATATACACTCATAATTTTTCTTCACGCACTTTGCGTCAAAGTTTGTTGTCACTATGGATTGCACTTTGCAACCAGTCCAATGTTTCTCATATAAAATAGTGTTCCACGGATATTTCCGCCTCTCAAATTCCTCTATGTTGGAGAAATAGACATAATTAATGTGTGAGCACCATGTATTTATGATGTCATATCACACGCATTGAAGGTGTTCTGATATATTTATATCACCATAGAACTTCCTAATTTCACTGGAGGTCCCTTCCTTATGGTGAAATTTAATCTCACTTATCACTGAGCACACGATCACACTATTGTGGCAGCGCCTCGTGACCATAATACTTAATCTCTCTTTAAAGATGATTAAATTAATATTGACTTCTGAAAAAAAAACAGTAAATGCGCATTACATATAACACCAAATATTTCTGTCCCGTAATCGCCCTGTCTTGTTAAGTTCCCGTAGACCATATTCTACTTAATACTAGTTCTCAACACAGACCATTTCTCCTCACACAAATAATACCTTTGTACAAATTACCTTAAATTACACACTTACAAAAATCTTACATGGCGAGGCCGTAAACAGAAATCACGTGTGCTGATATGTATGAGTTTCATGAAGGACTGTCTCGCATTCTGATGGCCCATCTTTTGCCTCGTGGACGCCTTAAGCAAAAATACCATGTACAAGCGCTCACCCATCTCTTGGAGGCAAATGGGAATTCACCAGCGCTACCAAATTCTGGCCTTGGTGTATCGAGACATTTTAGTGCTCAAGAGCATCCGACAATCCCGTCATATTTCCCTGTACCTTAAAAACTCTCATTTACTTACATACTACCCTCCTGTGTGACTTCTGATACGCCTGCCTTAAAGACCAGATCTTCCACGCGCCAAATACCACACTTACTCATTTGATAGGCTGGCTCGCCAGCTAAACACACTCACTTTATGACACATATTTTCGTAGACTATGTATATTATACGTCCCGTATAATCTGTTTCCCTTACTATCCTCCAGCACATATGCTGTTTTTCCAATACGTTTGGAAACTATAAATGGGCCCTCGTAGAGATAAAAGAACTTGGACATGACTTTCTCTAGCTTATTTGACTGTTTCGGCACTCTAAGTAAGACTCTGTCTCCCGGCTCGAATAGGTCAAATTTAGTTTCTTTTTGTTGGCGAATTCTCTTTTGTGCTGACTTAGATAAATTCTGTTTCGCCAACTGGACAATGTAATCCATCCCCGGTTGCTTACCCTCATTTAATCCCAACACCCTCGCTAGTTCATTTTGTGGCCTTTTTCCGAAATGAACTTCGTATGGCGTCAATTTCGTGCTCTCATGCTGGACAGAATTCAGCCAAGTCTCGACCTTGGGAAGATGTCCAACCCAGGCCGCATGCTTGTCATGCACTAGAGTCCGAAAAAGACGAGCCACTTCCCTTAATGGACGCTCTGCAGAATTACCCTGAGGGTACCTTACAGAGGAATGAACGTGTGTTATACCAGCTTCCTGCATACTGGTTCTCCATTTCTTTGCAGTAAACTGTGGTCCACTGTCAGATAGTATCCTGAGAGGAATGCCAAACTCAGGTACATACTTATTAATGATCAGACGGCTACACGCTAGTCCCGTGGCTTTCCTTAGCGGATATAGCTTGACATACTTACTAAAAGCGTCAATAACTATAAAAATGTACTCGTAGCCGTACTGTCCTTTAACGATCGGGCCAAATAAATCCACACACAGTAGTTCGCCGGGACTACTGGTGAGAACTGCAGATCTCTCCCCCACTAAATATTTAACTGGATATTTACTCCTTTGACAGGTGTCACACTTAGCTAAAATTCTCCTAACGTCCCTTCCCATTTTACTCCAAATGAAGTCACGACCAATTTCTTAGAAGACCTTGGCAGCACCAAAGTGTCCTAATTCCCTATGAATGAACCAAATTAGCTCCTCCCGCAAAGTGGCAGGAACACATATTGCCCACCGATTATTCCTACATTTCCTTGCAAGAAGCCCATCCTGCATCTTGTACGTGAACCGTCCTACTTTCACATACTCTTCTTCACCTATTTCCAACCTAGCCAGTGGCTCCTTTAACTTAACGTCATCACGTTGCTCCACTAGCATATTTCTCAGTGTCTGTAACGATGCCCTGTTGCTACTGTCCACACATGCACATATTAAAATACTGTCCTCTGCTTTAACCACAGGATAATCCCTACATAAATTAGTGTCCCTCGATAGCATGTCTGCAAGAATGTTATCTTTACCTTTAATATATTTCACTGTGAATTCGTATTCCTGCAGAGCAAGAATCCACCTACTAACTCTGTTAGAACTGAGTTTACAAGTCCTCATATACAGTAATGCATGGTGATCTGTGTGGATCTCAAATTTCCCCCCTACTAAATACATTCTAAATTTCCCTAAACTGAAAACAATACCTAAAAGCTCTAACTCAGTAATCTTGTACCTTTTCTCTGCTGCTGTCAGTCCTCGCGAGGCTAAAGATACAATGCACAGATTACCCTCATCATCTTTCTGACATAATACTCCAGCAATGCCTATATGTGAAGCATCTGTCATAACCACATATTCCTTATCTTTTAACGGATATTTCAGCACTACAGCTTTCTCAAAACCTTCCTTCAGCGCTCTAAAAGCCTGATCATGCTTGGACTCCCATCTCCACCGAGTCCCACTTTTAAGCAATTCCCTGAATGGTTCTACCAACCCTGAGTATTTAAGAACGAACCTCCTGAAAAAGTTGCAAATTCCCAGGTAAGTTTTTAACTGTTTAACATTCTGTGGCACCTCTGCGTTAAGTATCTTATTAACCCTACTTTCTTCTGGTGTTACACCTCTACTCGACACTCTATGACCTAAAAATGTCACTTCTGACTGACAGAATGACGACTTAGACAGCTTCAAAGTGAACCCTGCCTGATCTAACTTCTGAAAAACTATATTTAAATGACGTAGATGCTCCTCAAAACTGCGTGAACTAATTACCATATCATCTATGTAAATGGTTACAAACTCTCCTGTGTCATCCCCTAATGCGATGTTTAAAGCCCTAATTAAAGCTGCTGAACTACTCTTTAACCCATAAGGTGTTCTACAAAATTGATAAAGGTTATATTTATGACTAAAAGCTGTAAATGGTCTATCTTCGTACATAAGTGGCACTTGCCAAAAACTGGAACTCAAATCTACACAAGTGAAATACTTCTTCCCCTCAAATGTTTGCATTAATTCCTCTATTGACATAGATTTCAGCTGATCTGAACTAATTCTACTGTTAACCAAACGAGCGTCTAAACAAATACGAACAGTGCCGTCGGTCTTGGGTACCGTGATCAAAGAATTAACATATGGACTGTTAGAGTGCTCAATAATACCATCTTCAAGCATCTGATTAATTTGTGCCTCAACTGCACTCTGATAAGCGAAAGGTACAGGATATCTATGTCCTGTGAATACTGACCTATCAATAACGTTCAATGAATGTGTATAGCAATTGGCCATACCAATGCGATCCTCAAAAACTCTCCTATTACACCATAACACATCATAGAGCTGAACACATTGTTCCACCTCTATATTTCCCAGAAATGCAGCATCACGTAACGAGTCCTCTAGACTTCCGTTCGTAATCACACTGCCCACAAAACATGGAGAACCCCGCTCTACGGCTGGCGATATCTCATTTAAAGTACAAATCACACCTACAATACTACTCCTCTGAATATGGTCATTGAACGCTACTTCTACTTCAGAATCTCCCCATTTAAATTTCAAACTCCCTACATCATAACATAAGTTACCAGACACTCTACTTAGCCACTCTGATCCCAAGATAACACTGAATACTAAATTTGGAATTACAAGGCAAATCTGCTTCTCTACATGATTATTAATTTTAATGTCTACTAAAACTTGCTTAGAAATTACTTTAGACCTCTTCCCAACAGCTGTGATAACAAAAGTGCTTTTAATTGGCATCTCCTCAAAATTTACTCCAGTTCCTTTCATTTTATCATAAAATGCACTACTTATGCAACTCTTCATACAACCACTATCAATTAAAACATCTGTGTACGCCTCGGACACGTTAAATTTAACTATGGGGCTCTTACTAACCACTTCCTGAATAATACCTTCATCATTTAGTTCATGTAATAATTCATTTCTCACATTTAGGTCATAGGGTTTCTGTATAATTGTATGGACAGGGCATGCTACAGACTGAGATTCTGACCTTACTTCGCAGCCTGGTTCGCGTTTAAAGAACCGCTACAGCTGGCCGTAGTACTAGTTACTACTGCACTGGTCTGGTTGTTCTGAGTTGTGTTGTCATTGTTTGGCTGTATATTACTACCACTAGGCTGTCCTCTTCCTTGACCCCTATTCTGGTTGTAATTATTGTCATTATAATTTCTTCCTTGATTTCCCCTGAAATCATTGTTTCTCCCTTGATTTCCCCTGTAATCATTGTTCCTCCCTTGATTTCCCCTGAAATCATTGTTCCTCCCTTGATACTGATTACCATAGCCATTTCCTCTGTTCTGATTTAGCTGATTAATATTATTTCTATTTTGAGCGTTGGCTCCTTCGCCACCGTTCCCTTGAACTTCCTGATGCCTGGCTTCATTAGGTCTATTATTATTATTACCCTGGTTCTGATTGAAATTGTCATCATAACCCCCTCTCCCTAGTGCATCAAATGTGCTTAACAAATTTTCTACTTGTGATATAGTCTTTACATTCTGGATACAAGCAGCCTCCTTGATCCTATAGGGAAAGTGCCTAAGTAGCAACCTTACCACATCACTTTCCTCCTTCAACCCATCCAGATATTTACACACTAATACCTGCCCTAAAAAGTATTCGGTCATGGTGGAGCTTCCTTTAGGGTTATATTTACCACACACTACTCCCTCACGATGCTGCGACTGAATAACCTCATTCCAGAACTTTTCACAGAATTTCATTTTAAAATCATTCATATCAGTAAACTTGTCTCTGTAGACAGCAAACCAATTCCTAGTTTCCCCCACGAACACTTGTTCTAAAATTTCAACTACCTGGCCCCACTCATTACTACCATTTTCCAACCTCTCCCCGAATTTATTTTCTATAGTGTCCATGAACTCCATTGGGCACCCCTGTCGATTGCTGAACTTACCCAGTTCTACCTCCCTGTGTGTGCTATTCACAAAAACTGGCCTATTCTGACTATTTTCTTGCCTGATCCTAGCTTTTAATTTTAACTCTAATTCTGCGATTTTCTCCTCAGCCTTCCTCTCAATACTGTTTACTGTTAATTTAATGTTTCCTTCTGATTCTTCTACTTTATCATATAGCTTTGCTTGTTTCTCCTCAATCTTGCTAATGCTCTCTCTATTACTCTCTCTTAAATCATTTACTTCTGCAACTATTTGTGAGTGGACTTTCTCAATTCTACCCCCCAGCTGTTCCTTAACCTCTTTAGTAGCTACCTGACTTTTGTCAATTTCTCCCCCCAATTGCTTTTTGACCTGCTGTGTTTCCAGTTGCACTAGTTCTTTTAAATTTTCAGCCTGTGTACTGATTCTAATTTCCAACTCCTCCTGTACTTTTCCTAATTTCTTGTCTACATCTGCAATGATCTCTTTAACCTTCTCTTCCATTACTCCTCTGATTTCTCCTCTAATCTGCTCCATTTTCACACTAATTTCCTTGTTGTTCTTATCTAATTTTGCATTATTCTGTTCTAATTTTTTATTTAAAGCTTCTGTACTTTCTTTATTTTCCCTACTGTTTTGTTCTAATTTTGCATTATTCTGTTCTAATTTTGCATTTAAAGCTTCTGTACTTTCTTTATTTTCCCTACTGTTTTGTTCTAAGTTTGCATTATTCTGTTCTAATTTTGCATTTAAAGCTTCTGTACTTTCTTTATTTTCCCTACTGTTTTGTTCTAATTTTGCATTATTCTGTTCTAATTTTGCATTATTCTGTTCTAATTTTGCATTTAAGGCATCACTACTAACTTTGTTCTGATACATGAACTCGAGAAGTAAAGTTTTTAATTCTGGTTGGCCGCCTACACTCCCTGTTTCAGTATCGGGATTTACCTCCGCTACCCCGGTACTACCATCACTCGACATACTGCTCGTATCATCATTCTCCAGTTGATGACCACTACGTAACCTCATCTGTCTTTCTTTCTCATCCCCCATAATGATATACACTGATAAAGACAAATAACCCCCAAAATACAGGCACAGAAATATATACCCTTCTCCTTCCACAAATGTTATTAGGTTTTCAGCCCCAAGTTGTCGGCGACAAATGAAACGGTTTGACTGCCCCTTACTGTTGGGTGAGAAATGTAACTGTTTACCTTTGCCTAAGCTATGTTGTTTTAATGGGCGCCAAGACCTCAACGCAATGTTGAAATCTAAATTTGTATTTAACAACGTCTAGCTCTGGCAGAACACATTCAAGACTCTATTCACTCAGATCGTGGTATGATTTGATCATTAACCCAACAAACAATTGTATCAGAAGAAGGAATTGGTCTATATCTAATGCTACCTACTGAAAGCAAAGATTGCATTGTAAAAGAAATGAATTTATTATATAAAACAAGTATAGCAAAATTAATAATAATAATAAGCATAAAATTTAAATTGGAGCGTTGTGATTTGAATATTACCGATAGAAAATTACGTGAAAACGGAGTCTGATAAATTGATTTTACTCTTATTTCCAAGCTATGAAGTTACTGAAATATGAAATATAAAACAAAGAAAAATGAGAGATTGCGTATTTCTGCGTCATTTGCGCTTACCACTGGAAATTGCCAAAGCATTTCCCTCGTACTGGATGATGCTGTGAGCTTCCCACAGTCTCCTGGACGTCGTCATCTCGTCGATGTTTGATGATATACTCGTAGATTAGATAATTCTATGGTCCGTACCTCGGACCCAAACACTCGTACAACCACACTGGTTAAGTTATACAAAAGTTAGTCCTCCAATCCTCGGAACATCGGAGCGATTCCCGCGTACAACATACTCGTCAAGTATTTCACAGATTGTCGCTAACTCCACCGAACATCGGAGCCACTCGCACGCGCACCCATACTCCTCAAGTATTTCACAGATTGTCCTCGTTCCACGGCGCGTCGAACGATATATTCACCTGTCGGCTCCCCCACTCTTCAGCCGACTCCTAGCTTACGTCGTCTCCACTGATTGGCTGCACCCTACGCGCTAGATCCCCACTCCTTCCTCATTACACTCCGCGGGAGGGAGAAGTCGATTTCCGTTCCAACAATTCGCCTTCTCTTGACGAAGCGACCCAAGATTGCGTCATGCTTCTCGACAGGATTAAGCTTGTATTTGAAATCCCAGTGAGTCACGTCTCTCGATATACCCTAACTGACGAAAACTCCGTAAAATTCCGTAATCAGATAAATTTTCTATGATATCGTCGTTCGTAATAATTTGCTTGATAGCGTTTTCTAAGACATAGAAAACCTATCTGAATGCTAATAATGTTTATAAAATGCTCCGAAAATACCTTAATAATAATTATAATAAATTAATAATAATAATAAAAAATTAACATGAAAAATTCTCTTGGCTGAACAATTTGCCGCGTAAATAATTATAGAATGGCTTCCTACTGACTTATGCCAGTGGCATAAAAACCCCTCGAAAAACACGTTATACCATCTGAACTCAATTCAACAAATTAGTTTACCCGTCTGTAAAACATTTTCTTAAGCGTAAGGGAATCGCTTATTTCTTTCATAAAATCTTTGATTATCTTTATCAGATTTGGAATAATCCACTTTAATTTTAGCTGAGAGCGTTAGTTAAATCATCAGCAATTCAAAAATATAACTTTGAGCCTTATAGCTCTACTCGTTAACAAATTCATATGTACTCCAATAATTATTGGTCAGACTTCACTTCTTCTTATGTCTGCCTTTACCATCGTAAAAGAACCATAGTCCTCCCCTATTAGCTACAGCCTTGGGCAAGGTTGCGCTCCCCTTCCTTAGCCGGCTCGTTAAACAAAATTTATTACCACAACACTGTCTGCTACTTTGAAGGCGTTTCATTCATTTAACCACATATTGCGCTTCGCGTGACAATGCTTATCCAAGCTCTTTACAATACTCCTACCACTTTAATTACTTCACTTATCATTTCATTATAACTTTACTTTGCGCGTTAATCCATCCATACATTTGTTTCGGAGATTTTATTGATTGGTTGGTATTTAAGAGCACCTGCTCACACATACATTTATATATAGCGTACTTCGCCCGCTTCGGCTATTATAATTGGCACTGCTGCGAATAACACAAAGAAATTTGGCACAACCCGAGACACTGCGCTCGAGGGAGGTCCTTACCTAGCCTAGGCCTTCAGCATATAACAATACAACAATACATACATCCAGTCTTACCATGCATATTTAACAATAATGGCATGAACGACTCGGGGAGGTCCCTTACCTAGCCCGGTCTTCAGCAATAATATAACACATTCCACAATACGACGATGACTGACTCCGTAGACTATCTCTCGAAAAATGTGTATGAATTAATCATGCATACATTTAATTACTCTTTAGCTCGAGTTTACTTTGCCCTTTATTCGGCACAACAACTGCACTTGGATACTCATTTCCTATTAACTTCAACACTATCATAATTCGCCTTCAATTACTATCATAACTTGCCTTCAATTATTATCATAACTTCACTATATTTCCCGATCGGTATTTTACTTTCCTTAAAACATGGCAGCACGGCCTGTACTTCACAATTCAACTACTTTACTTCAATCATTACTTTATTTATTATTATTCATGACTAATTCTATTCCTTCGATACATCAATAACTACTGGTTCTTTATTCAATTATTCGCTCAATTTTCACAACTCATTATTCATTTCCTATTTCGGAGTATAACATTTAATTATTATTATTATCATTCTGGAGCATTACAACTCAATTATTTTTATTATCATCATTCAATCATTTTTTTAATCATCTGGAGTAATACATTCAATTTTTATTATTATTATTCAATTATTATTATTGTCATTCAATTATAATTATTGTCATTCAATTATTATTATTATATGACATGTTGACCTGCCATTGGTCCAGTTATATTAGCGATTTCCTTCTCTAACAAGGGAACTGTCCATAAGGGCATATCGAAACCCACAATGAAATTTCGTAGAGATGATGAGGAAACCATAAATTGGCGATGTACAAAAAATTAGCTGCCATTGCGAACTGGAAGGTATCGAAATCTTGATACAAAATCCGTGAGACAACGCAAATACTGGACAACCCTTGCATCTTGCTGGCTCGTGCGGCACACAGTGGAGGGGAGTTGCAGTTGTGCTGGAGAGAGAGAGAGAACGAACTGGCAGGCTACCACGCGCCAAGGATACTTCATTGTTAGGGAACGAATGTGAAACATAAATGAGGTTCGTTAATCGCATGATAAAAACAGAAATATTATTGGCACCATGCACAACGAATATGCACTTTGAGGCCACATTGTTCTTCACAGTTTTCCTTACTTATTTGAAGACAACATTTCGCAGGCACTTCGAACTCGGAAGGTCTCTCCCGTTAAGTAATTGTTTGCGAACCACGAATATTTAACCATGTCCTTGAACCGTGGAGAAGAAAATTGAAAATGAATGAAGGATTGCATTTTCAGTATGCTGTTTCTCTGATATACAACAAACTGAACGTCTTCACAAGCCAACACAATGTCTGTTAAACGGCGATACAAAGCTTTCCATTGCCGGGAGAAAAACTTATCCAAGGGCTGTATTTTCCCTGTAGTGCCGGGAGGAATCTGGAGAATTTCTATACGGTTGTCTGGAGGAAAGTCCTCAAGACATTTTTTTATCACTATAAGTAGCCCAGGAATCTAACAGTAGTAAGCTCTTTTCTTCCTCAAATGGAAAAAAAGATTCTTTAAACCAATATTTTAATTCTTTTTTCCCCATTTTTCCTGATATTGTGGCTGTTACCATTATATTTCTGGCATGAAACATTTCTTTGGAAACTCTCGGACCGAAAGTTCCAGTTGCCTCCTGTAGTACAGTGAATAATTTTGGGAAAAGTGTACCGGGCATACTAATTGTAGGCATAATTGTGAACGAATGGGTGAGTGGAGGAACTGATTGAGCAACTGTTTCTGTATGTTTCTCTCCAACAAACGATAGAGACCTTTTCGCTTTCATTTCGCGCACGAAACCACTCTGATCTGTGTTGTATATTGAAGAAGGGGTGTAGTCTAAAACTCGCTCTGCAGCTACTTCTACAAATTTCTTTGCGACTTGATCTTGTTTGTCTTCTTCTTGCAGATACGTACGGGATATATATATATATATGACCACGATGTCGCAGCACCTAAAATAAGCAGCAACAACAACATAGTTTCTCCATCATTGTCACCATACACTATCACATCACTACCATTGAGCTATCTGAATAACATATACTGTATTAACCCTTTATAGAGTAGGACTATTATTAATATATTTTATTTGTATTTATTTAATTATTTTATCCTAATTTTAATTTATAAATTTTATTTGTGTTATATTTTAAATTTTTATATTTATATGTCATTATTTTATTTTTGTATAATTCTTATGTATAATTCTAATTTTGTAAGCATATTTATTTTAACTGTAAAAGCTCATTTAATTTTGATTGTAATTTTATAAGATTATTAATTTAATTTTTGGAAACATATTTATTTTCAATTTTTATTTTTTTCATCAAATTTTATTTTTTACGTTTTAATTTTAATTGTTTCTGTAAAAGGAATTAAATTTAATCAAGCATCTTTCTCACGGAAATAACGTAACTAATGCATACTCTAGATGTCTAGAACATTAGCCGGATTCATGACTGCTCTCTCAAAGGAACATGTGTGTTAACTGCCTAGCACAGAGCGCTCAAGGTTACGCGCACGGTTCAGCTGGTCACCAGGGCTGTCCACGTCGAGCTATATGCTAGCGCGTGTAATCCTATTAGGAATCTCCGTGCCGATTTCAGGACCTTCCAGTTCGCAATGGCAGCTAATTTTTTGTACATCGCCAATTTATGGTTTCCTCATCATCTCTATGAAATTTCATTGTGGGTTTCGATATGTCCTTATGGACAGTTCCCTTGTAAGATTCACTTATTATGATCCTTTCATTATTACGGGTTTTCACCGACTTTAACAGTTATACATTACTTTACATTATGGCTAATATTCCATTTACTTGATCATACATTTGATTAATCATTCATTTATTTAGTTAGTGCGTAATATGGCACATGGTATTGAAATATCACTACTCACCCCATTTTCCTCCATCAGGCGGATATTCTCCTCCTTCAGGTGGATGACCGAATCTTATGACAGGTTCACCCATCCTAAATACACTTTTAGAACTTCATTCCAACACTTATCTCTAACATCTTCATATTAAACTTACACATTAATACACTGACTCATAAAAACATGTTATTACACTTTTTAACACTTATAAACACTTTCTATTCACAACACACGATCATATCTCAGCCCTTCAGCACATTTTATTCCGTGCTGGCGATCCCTGATGCTATCCTACGTCTCTGCATTGAACGTGTTAATTTACTCGTTCCTCTTTCCTCGAAAACTCCTGGTTTTCCGTTCTCCGTGAAAGTCTCTATCTCCATATCCCTGCTCACTCGATCTACTCGATCTTGGCTATAAATGTTCCTAGTCTTTGCCTCCACTCTGTTCCTTTTACTTGTTCCTTTTACTTCTACTTATCGTAAATGATCTAGTTTCTAGCTTGGTCTCCATTTCGAGAACCTTAACTTGTCTTAGCTAGTCATCCTGACGCTTATTCTCTTGAGTCTCCAACCCGCAGTCTCCTAGGTTCCTCCTCATTTAATTTATATTTCGTGATCACAACTTGTTTCTGCTATTCCCCTCTGGGATTTGATGCTTTATAAATGTCTTTACTCAACGCACTGATATTCGTTCTTCGGGTCCCTACGACTCCGGTTACTGGTTTGAACCAATGTTCCTTTGGACTTCAGATTCCTTACTGATTGTTTTCGCTTCACGTATTTCTTTATACTTTGTATTAAAAACTGTTCGTTATAAAGTCCTTTGACTACTTTAAGTCTCAACTGTTGATCTATCGCAACTTGTGAAAAGTAGCGCAACTGGTCTACAGTACTTGTGATACAACTTGTATCGTAGCTAGCATACACTGAAGTCTAGATAAACTGTCTTATAGCACTGCCTCCCTCAGGAGTCCTGATTGATAACTTGACCTACAGCGTAACACGCCTCACCGAGGTCTGGATGGGGGGTGTGATGGCTCAGCGGTCTAGCTGTATGCCTCTCACCAAGGCGGTCTGGGTTCGATTCCCGGTCAATGCATGTAAGATTTTCGAAGTGAAATGCCATGTCCTGTGGTTCGGATTCCACGTAAAAAGGAGGTCCCGTGGCTCATAATCACAAGATTCACGGTCACGTAAAACTACAATCTTACTTCCTTCCTTCCAGGTCTGGATGAACTGATTTACTCTGGCTGAACTCAGAGCCTATTTATTCACTTCGACACAAAACATAGTCTCTCAAGTGCCTCTGGAGCTCATTTCCTAAGTCTCTGCTCCAATCTGTTTAAAACTTTATTTGCAAGTGTGAAACAGGCTAAATGCAAGATCCGTTCCTGGTGGATTTAATTCTGATCGCTTATTATTTTTAAATTAATTAAAAACATTATCATCCCTCTTCAAGGGCCTATAATTTTACTGTGTCGATCCGCAGATCCATGCGTGTTCTCCCCCTATGACGCTATGCCTAATCAGCGTTTTAAATTCGAGTAAGCATTACGTGCTGCCAACCTATGAAACAATCTTGTCCCTATTGTTTGCCTCTGAGCTTGGCGTTTGACAGTGGTGTTTTACCGTCGTCAAGTTATAATCCATTAACTCTTTTCTCTTGTATAGGGATTCCCTTCTCTCTGTATTCAAATTTCTGTCGAGCTTGCATTATCTGGGGCCCATTTTAATAGCTATAATAACCATAATCGTTAGAAGTAGTTCCTCCATTAGTGTCACACTTAACTGGCAATCCATTTTCCCAAAGCTGCTGTATTGCGGAATGTTGAGTGGCTATTTATGCTTTCCATATCTTCAACTGTGGGTACTATAATTGCTTCTTTTATGGCTTCTTGCTCTCATATTAATTGAAAACTGTCACCGTAATGTGAACTTATGCTTCCAGTCTATTTCTAATACCACAGCTCATGCTCTTGACTTTCGTCTTACAGTCCAATCTTGTGCAATCCTTCTTGCTAGCCATGATTTCCTTTCCAGTTTTTACTAGATGATTCTTGGTTCGACTTGTGCCAATGTCCAATTGGGCACACTAGTGGAATTTAATTTTATAAATTAACTTATGTTTTTCATTGCATGGCATATCACATCTCCAACAATGCCAACATTAACCTTCCAGAGGCAACTCCCACCTCATTTACAACCTTTTTGCATTGAAAAATGGCACTGTGTGGGTTACAACCTTCTTGCATAGAGGTATTCAATTATATTAAGCTGGGAGTACAAATATTTAAATACCCTAACCTGAAAGAGATATTACATGAATTATTTATCACTTAATTAACACACAAACAAGTGGGGGGTTATTAATTGTATGACATGTTTCGATCGTCAAATCCTGTTCACCTGGGCTTAGATAACATACAGCAGATAAGTTTACACTTTTACACACAAAAAAATAACATTAAATTATCAGAGTTTTTTATAACTTGTGTAACGGGTCATTCTTATTTACAGATATTATTGCTCAGTTGGTCTATAGCACTTCTAAAAATGCTGTGTTGTTATTATTAATATTGTTTACGTATTTCAATGTGATTTATTAATACATAACTTATAACTATAACTTATTATTGTATCGAACTTCCAATATTAATGTTACCAACACTATTTTGTTAATGTCCGTTTCTATTTAACTGTTGGTTAGCAATCGTATTAACAGAGGAAGGCCACTCTTGAGGCTACATTCTGAACTATCGCCCCGGATTCCGGGTTGGATCCCTGCTCTGCCAAGAAATTTAATTCTGGTCTGAGGGCTGGAACGGGGCACACTCTTGAGGCAAAACTAAGAAGAGCAAGATTTGATTCCCATCTGAACCATCTTGGATGTGGTTTTCCGTGGTTTCCCACTTCCACTCCAGGGAAATACCGGGAAAGTTCCTAACTTAAAGCCTCGGTCGTCAACTCCCCATTCCCCACTTTAATAACAAATGCACACATCAATATAGCCATCACATTAATACAGGTTATCAGAGAAAATTTTACACTCGCACACCAAAGTAGAAGGGGCTGAGTGACCATGATGTCTGAGTCCATCACATGAACTATGTTCGCCAATTGTCTCTCATGGTGAAAGCGATTGTGGCTATTTTTATTTAATAATTTAAAAGTATATGGCAACGTATATCGTGGAGAATTCCTTACTTTACGGGATTAATAAAAGTAAAATATGTTTAGACAATGTCATACCAATTGCAAGAAAGAATAATTGGGATATAAAAATACATGTCTGAGGTGGGATTCGAACACCTTCGACGATGAAAAAATTCATTTCATTGTTCGCAATGTTAGCCCCTGTGCCACCCAGACAACGGAGTTAGAGTGCAATATTCTGTTACGTAAACAACAAACGCATTCAACTGCCCGTTTAAGTTCTTCAATATTTCCCTTCTTTTATGATTCTATTCCAGTATATATCGTGAGATATAAACAATATTTCCCCTTTTTAATTCTCATAAACAAATATCACACTACGACCTTGTGAAGGAACGCCATTGTGCGCACGTGCAATTGCCACTAATATTACATTTTTGTGTAATCATTTAAAAATATACCGTAACATATACCAAATACCGTTGTTAGATTTAATTGTATTTCTATTGATTCAAGTGCTCGAATGAGGGCGTAAAATATGCAAAAAAAAAAAAAAAAAAATAATTAAAAATGCAGTAACATATATTTTCCTTTTAAAGACACTCTGCAAATCCACAGGCCAAGAGCTTTCGTCAGAATGCTTTACGAAGTCAATTCGTTAAGCTGTTTTCTCAATCTCGCGGTAACAGAAATCACCTTAGTGTTTTAAATATGTATAATATAATTCTGAACGACACCCAAGCACAGACTTATAATTCAAGGAAGGAAGCTGCAAATGACAGGACGATCTGGACATGTTTTTATGGCAACTGACCAGTCTTAGGACTGCAAACCAATGATGATGATGAAAATATATGGGAACGGAATCCCGGAATTCGTGACTTTACGGGAATGATAAAAGTGAAATGTGTTTCGACAACGTAATACCAATTGTAAGAAAGAAGAAAACTGAAATAAAAAAACATATCCGAGGTGGGATTCGAACCCTCTCGAGGATGCATAATACAAATTAATGGACTGTAACGCTATCCTCTCAGCCATCCAGACAACCATGTGCCAGTGCAATATTAAGCGAACTAAACAGCATACGCCCTCAACTGCCAGTGTAAGTCCTTCAATACTTCCCTTATTTTATAATTCTATTTCAATGTATATTGTGGAAACATCATAATCACTATTGGGGACCCTTTTTAACTCTCATAAACAAAGATCTCGGTTAGACGCGGCGGGAAGCTCCATTTCCCTCGTTGAAAAAGGCTTTTGTGCGCAAGCGCGGGAGCAACAAATATTCATATTTCTTTAATAATTTAAAAATATACCCTAAAATATATTTTCCTTTTAAGGCCAATCGGTTGAGCCGTTTTCTCATTCTTGCGGTAACAAAAAACACCTAAGCGTTTTAAATACACACATCAAAAAAAGTTTTGCATCACCTCGGTTCCCAGATCTCCGGCATATAGACGTTGACTGTGTATATTGTATCAAAGATACAGTCCCTTTGACTGTTCATAGATGTCACTAAAACTGCTCAAAGATGTAAACAACCATGCATGAGCAGGGCCTATTAGACGGAGGGGGTACGACAGTCGATCAGTTCCAGTCATTCCACCAGGACGAAGGTACGCTGCTCATGTTGTCTGTAGTTCTACCATGCCTAGAAGGTCAATACCGCAGTTCGATCGCGTCCGCATTGTTACTTTGTGTCAAGAAGGGCTCTCAACAAGGGAAGTTTCCAGGCGTCTCAGAGTGAACCAAAGCGATGTTGTTCGGACATGGAGGAGGTACAGAGATACAGGAACTGTCGATGACAGGCCTCGCTCAGGCCGCCCAAGGGCTACTACTGTAGTGGATGACCGCTACTTACGGATTGCCGCTCGGAGGAACCCTGACAGCAATGCCACCATGTTGAATAATGCGTTTCGTTCAGCCACAGGACGTCGTGTTTCAACTCAAACTGTGCGCAATAGGCTGCATGATGCGCAACTTCACTCCCGACGTCCATGGCGAGGTCCAGCTTTGCAACCCCGACACCATGCAGCGCGGTACAGATGGGCCCAACAACATGCTGAATGGACCCCACAGAATTGGCATCACGTTCTCTTCACCGATGAGTGTCGCATATGCCTTCAACCAGACAATCGTCGGAGACGTGTTTGGAGGCACCCTGGTCAGGCTGAACGTCTTAGACACACTGTCCAGCGAGTGCAGCAAGGTGGTGGTTCCCTGATGTTTTGGGGTGGCATTATGTGGGGCCGACGTACGCCACTGGTGGTCATGGAAGGCTCCGAAACGGCTTTACGATACCTGAATGACATCCTCCGACCCATAGTGCACCCATATCGGCAGAATATTGGAGAGGCATTTGTCTTCATGGACGACAATTCTCGACCTCATCGTGCACATCTTGTGAATGCGTTCCTTCAAGATAACGACATCGCTCGACTACAGTGGCCAGCATGTTCGCCAGACATGAACCCTATCGAACATGCCTGGGATATGTTGAAAAGGGCTGTTTATGGACGTCTTGACCCACCAACCACTCTGAGAGATTTACGCCGAATTGTCGTTGAGGAGTGGGACAATTTGGACCAACAGTGTCTTGATGAACTTGTGGATAGTATGCCACGACGAATACAGGCATGCATCAATGCAAGAGGACGTGCTACTGGGTATTAGAGGTAGTGGTGTGTACTGCAATCTGGACCACAAATGCTGAAAGTCTAGCTGTATGATGGTACAACATGCAATGTGTGGGTCTCATGAGCAATAAAACGAGCTGAAATGTTGTTTGTGTTGATCTCTATTCCCTTTGTATTTAAAGGTTCCGGAACTCTTGGAACCGAGGTGATGCAAAACTTTTTTTGATGTGTGTATAAAGATTAAAATATTGTATAATGGTGTTAATAAAACACTTATTCAACTTAATACTTTAATGGAACGTGACGAAACGCCATTATATGGATAACACAGACCGAAAACAAAAGACAAACACCCACAGAACAAAAGACGAGCAACACCGTCTGGTCAAGGAACAGTTCTTTGACAATTGGCTTTCACGGCCAGTGAATTAAAACTCAGCAAAATTGCTGAGTTTTAATTTAAATAGTTCCACTATCTAACAAGGGTTTAGTGCTTTTCATTCGGTCTACACGAATGTACCCAAAAGAGCTGGGTTATGCCCTAATCCTGAAATAAATTAGATGCGATTAATACACACACTAGGATGACCAGTTTCGATCGTCAAGTGATCATCATCAGATCCATTACACTTAGACTATAAAATCTATATCATTTTCAAAAGAAAAATATGTATTGTCCGTTGAGCCATTATATATTTAAACACAAATTGTGCTAAATGTTCCGGCATAACTCAACAAAATGACAGTGTTTCGCCCCGGTGTGCAATTGGGCTCTTCAGTTGGTTAAAGCACACCTCACCAAGACACTGTCTAGTGCACACTGGGAAGGCCATTGTAAGACGTATTTAATACATGTGTATCCACTTCACGAGCAATGCCAGTGCACTATGGGAGTCGAAACTCCACTCCAAAGCAATTATAACCTTACCTTGGCATTGAATATATAATTTTCAAAAGAAAAATATGTATTGTCCGTTGAGCCATTATATATTTAAACACAAATTGTGCTAAATGTTCCGGCATAATTCAACAAAATGACAGTGTTTGGAGTGGAGTTTCGACTCCCATAGTGCACTGGCATTGCTCGTGAAGTGGATACACATGTATCAAATACGTCTTGCAATGGCCTTCCCAGTGTGCACTAGACAGTGTCTTGGTGAGGTGTGCTTTAACCAACTGAAGAGCCCAATTGCACACCGGGGCGAAACACTGTCATTTTGTTGAGTTATGCCGGAACATTTAGCACAATTTGTGTTTAAATATATAATGGCTCAACGGACAATACATATTTTTCTTTTGAAAATTATATATTCAATGCCAAGGTAAGGTTATAATTGCTTTGGAGTGGAGTTTCGACTCCCATAGTGCACTGGCATTGCTCGTGAAGTGGATACACATGTATCAAATACGTCTTGCAATGGCCTTCCCAGTGTGTACTAGACAGTGTCTTGGTGAGGTGTGCTTTAACCAACTGAAGAGCCCAATTGCACACCGGGGCGAAACACGTCATTTTGTTGAGTTATGCCGGAACATTTAGCACAATTTGTGTTTAAATATAAAATCTATGTTTGAAAATACAGGTGAAAATATTTACAATATATACAATTATTTAGTTGCAGTATTGGTACTGCAACTGTCGGTGTATGCTAAATGCAATGTATATGATGTTAGGTGAAATGCTAAATGGTGATAGATAACCAGAGTTTGTAATTTGGAGTGATTATTTGGTTGTAAAATTCAACTATGGTTAAAATGAAATATTACAGGCTACTACTTATCTGGTAGTCTTCCTTGCTGGAGCTGCGCGCAGTTTTCGTGTTCACTGTAACTCCAGGTGTGATCAACTGAGATGGGCTGTTATCCCTTTTCTTCCCCCTGTTCATATGTGCTGTGCGGAGTCAGTGCTATGTGTTTATGTGGGGTGTTGCCAACCTAGATAAGATGTATGTTATTGAATGAGGTGGGTCTACAACTATCAAAGACCGTGGAACATTCCCCGCCACGTGTGGACCATAAGCCATTCAAACTTAAGCGCTGCCTGGTCTTATGAGGACGTCCCGGCACCTTTAATACTGCTGTGAATATGGGCCTTGATTTATTGCAGAAGAAAAGTACATCGTACACCTGATCCAGATAACATTTACCTATTAAAACCCCCTAATTTCCCCCCTTTTTTATCTAGCTTGGCTGTATCGCTAAGTTGTGTCTTATAAACCGCACTCGTTCCAGGTTCCGTATTGACCATGTTTACAAGATGTATAACACAATTTACACTCGCCAAATCAATACTTTACTTTACTAAAAATACTATAGGTACATGTTTCGGAAACTTGATATGTTTCCTTCTTCAGCCCATATGTTGGTGTGAAACATCATATGACATCGAAATCCTAACCAACATATGGGCTGAAGAAGGAAACATATCAAGTTTCCGAAACATGTACCTATAGTATTTTTAGTAAAGTAAAGTATTGATTTGGCGAGTGTAAATTGTGTTATACATCTTGTAAAGTTGTGTCTTGTTTCCGACAGGGTGTGTTTCTTAGTAGCATGAAGAGGGGTGAACTCTCCATGAACGTGTGTTCAATTAGGTTGTTGGGATTGTTTCATTTGGCTAGGTGTATCTCGTTTGCTTCCTTTATGTCAAGAGCTCTGCCTTTCGATTCGTGATGAATTATTTTTAGGTCCGTCACTTTTCGTTCAGGCGTTAGGCGAGTAACCGGTTTGTTTTTTACTTTATTGATGATATTTTTGACAAACAAGGACTTAAATCCGTTGACTTTGACGATTTGGTAAATTATGCTAATTTCTCTATTTAGATTTGTTTTGAATGTGGGAAGGCTGAAGGCCCTGTTTACCATGCTAAAGAAGGCTGCTGTCATTTGATTACCCGGTTGGTTGGAGTCCCTTTTTATAGTTGTA
Organism: Meconema thalassinum; assembly: GCA_946902985.2. NCBI lineage: Eukaryota > Metazoa > Arthropoda > Insecta > Orthoptera > Tettigoniidae > Meconema > Meconema thalassinum. Next base: position 1,606,021,632 of record OX336388.2, on the reverse strand, counting down.
AGGGTTTGGGTAGGCTTTCTGAATATTCTGTAAGTTAACTTATTATTTATCTTAGAGACTGTGGTGTCTAGGAAATTGATCTCATTGTTTACAGCTGATTCGGAGGTAAATTGTATGTTGTTATCCAAGTTATTTAATTTGTATAGTAGCTCTTCTCTTTTCAAGGCAGTGTGGTCAATGAGCACGAACACGTCATTCACTTATCTTCCCCAATATTCCAAACCTCCAATTTTGTTCACTATTTCCTTATGTTCTAGATGGTCTAGATATATATAAGCTATCATGCCGGAAAGCGGGGATCCCATAGAAAGTCCTTTTTCTGTTTAAAGATTTTACTGTTGAAAGTGAAAAAGTTGTTCGTGAGGCTATGAATTCATTAGTTTCGACATCTGACATGTGCTATTGTTAAAAAGATTCTATTTAATGACCTTGATAGATGGCATGATAGGGATTTTAGTGTACATGTCCTTTACAACAACGCTGTGCATTGAGTGTTTATTTGACAAAGCCAAATGCATGGTTTCTTCACAGAAATGGAGAGTATTTTTTAGAAATTTATTCGCTTTAAAGATGTAATGCTTATCAAGGAACTGCTGACAGAATTTTGCAGTTTTGTACAGAGGACTGTTTCTGAAATTAATTACCGGCCTTATTAGAACTCCCTCCTTATATATTTTAGGTAAGGATCTCAATGTCGGAAGTCCTGGGTTCATATTAATGAGTTTGCTGGCTTGCTTTTCATCAATTGTAAAACTGGAGTTTTTCACAATACTTTTCAATTTTTACTGGATGGTTTGGGTGGGGTCCTTCTTAACCTCCTCAAAATTTGGGCTGCTAAGGATTTTGTAGGTGTTGTTAATATAAACCTCCTTGTCCGCTTTGGTGACTATTACTTTGCTATTGTTTATTTTCTTTTTTTTAGTTTAGTTAAATTCGAATCTACTTTGCACTTTTTGCTGGTATTAATAATTTTTTTGAATTTCTTTATTAATCAAGTATAATATAATTTGGGAGATCCGCCTGATCAGTACACAATTATATATATAGGGCTATATTAATCCCATATGGTACATGTTTCGGGGCCTATTATGATGGCCCCATCATCAGCCAAATATACAAATCATCAGTAAAATACCGACAGTAGTGGCTCAGTTGGGTAAAGCGCAGAGTTAGGTCATGGGACCAAGCTCTCTGCTTACTCGGTAGTCGCGTGGGTTCGAGCCCCACCGTCGGCTGTCCTTGAAATGGTTTTCCGTGGTTTCCCATTTTCAACACCAGGAAAATGCTGGGACGGTACCTTCTGATAGGCCACGGCCGATTCCTTCCACATCCTTGCCCAGTTTCATTCATCTTCATCCATTCCATCTCTCATACCGATGCGCAGGTCGCCCACGGGCATCGAATAGAAAGACCTGCACTCGGCCTCTCGTGAGGCCACACAAAAAAAAAAAAAAAAAAAGAACAGTAAAATCATAGGATATATCATAAAATGTAGATTAACATGAAAAAGAATGGATAAAAATGAAACATATTAAAAGTGAAAGATGAAGTGGTGAATAAAACACTCGAATGTAACAAAAATAGAAAGACACTTAAAAATGTTACAGGCTACAGATGAAAACATACATTAAAATAACATATTAAAAGGGCACTTTAAGTGCTTGTCAAAACAAGTCTTTTACGAGTCCTTATAATAATACCATCAGGGTATCGTGTCTAATCATTCCATGTTAAAATGCTGAAAATATTGTTAAAAACTCCAGTCTATTGGACCTGGCTGTTTGCTACTCCTGATAAAAGGAGAAAGTTGCTGTTGAAAGACCAATACTTCGCCTATGACGCGGATCGAACAAGCCAAGTTTGGAACAGAGCCACTTGAGGATAGAATCAAGGAGAAATCCTTAAAAACTTGTTGGCATATTGACTAGTCCAAAAATGTTCCTTCTTCTAAGCTGCAAATGGGCCTTAGATAGGTCCTAAGGAGGAAACAAAAAATGACTTTTAGAAAATTAAGTATAGAAAAAATAAAGTGTAGGGAACGAAAAATATTAGTCTTATTAGTGTAACGGTTCCTTTTGCTCCACGTTGAGTGTACAAGTGTAACTGTTTTACTAGTGTCCCCACTGTTGGGTGAGAAGTGTAACTGTTTTCCTGGGGAGAGTGTGGTAAAACCACAACAAGACCCACGTTTGAGGTGATAAATGTAATGTTTACTGTGACTAAGATACGTTGTATTAATGGGCGCCAAGACCTGAAATCTAAATTTATATTTAACAACACCTAGCTCAGGCAGAACACCTTTAAGAATCTTCACACTCAGATCGTGGTATGATTTGATCATTAACCCAACTAACAATTGTATCAGGAGAAGGAATTTGGTCTATATCTAATGCTACCTACTGAAAACAAAGATTGCATAGTATAAGAAATGAATTTATTATATAAAAAAAAAGTAGTGGCAATTTTAAAAATAATAATAATAATAAATTTAAATTAGAGCGTAACGATTTGAATTTACCACTAGAGAATTACGTGAAAACGGAGTCGGATGAATTACTGATTTTACTATTATTCCCAAGCTAAGAAGTTACTGAAATACTGAATATGAAACAATGAAGCGAGAGATAATGTAGTTCTGAGTCATTCGCGCTTACCATTGGAAATTGCCATAGCATTTCCCTCGTACTTGATGTTCTTTAAGAGAACTTCCAACAGCCTTCTGGACGTCGCCATCTTCTTCGTCAGTTGTGGAGATTGTTGTAGAAATGTAAAGTTATGGTCCGATCACACCGGAACCAACCAAACGAGCAGCCACATCGGTCAAGTTTTACAATGTTAATAGTCGTCCCTTCTCGGCGCGCAAACAATATATGCACTCGTCGAATCCCCTCTCCGGAGCCGTCTCCAAGTCCCCCGGTCTCCTATGATTGGCTGAGACACCACGCGATACTCCCGACATAAGGGTCAATATACTCAGCGCGACGATGCCGATTTCCGGTCCAGGCCATTTCGCCTTTTCTTGATACAGCCAGCTGGAAGTGCCCCACGGCTTTCGTCACGCTTTCCGACAAGAATATACCTGTAGCTGAATTCCCAATGACTCATCTTTCTCACAATAAACTCTAACTGACAAGATCCGTTAAATTCCGTAATCATATAATTTTCCGCGATAATGTTGTTCGTAATAATTCGCTTGATAGTGTTTTCTATAACAGCGAAAACCTATCTGTATACTTATAATCTTATTAAAAAAAACGCTCCAAAAAATACCTTAATAATAATAATAAGTTACATGAAATATATCTTGGCTTAACAAGTTGCCACGTAAATAAACATTGAATGGCTTCCTACTGACTTATGTCAGTGGCGTAAAATTCCCTCGAAAAACACGTTACATATTCGCCTTGGATCATCGGATGATTTACCGTGACGACGGTACATCGTGCGATTATCCCAGACACGTTACAAAATCCCCATCCAAAATACATATTACACAAATTAAATCACCCTAAATTACATATATATATATATACACTCATAATAATTTTCTTTACGCACTTTGCGTCAAAGTCTGTTGTTACATTGGATTGCCCTATGCAATCAGTCAAATGTTTTTCATTTTGATTAATGTTCCACGGATATTTCCGCCTCTCAAATATCTCTATGTTGAGAAAGATATACATAAATAATGTGTGAGCACTGTGTATATATGATGTCACATCACACGCATCAAAGGTGTTCTGATATATATATCACCACAGAACTTCCTTATATCACTGGAGGTCGCTTTCTTTGGTGAAACTTAATCTCACTGATCACCCGAGCACACGATCACACTATTGTGGCTGCGCATCGTGACCATAATACTCTCTGTGTATTAGATAGAATTAATATTGATTTCTGAAAAAAAAAAAAAAAAAAAACAGTAAGTGCGCATTACATATAACACCAAATATTTCTGTGCCGTAATCGCCCTATCTTACTAAGTTCCCGTAGACCATATTCTACTTAATACTAGTTCGCCACCCAGACCAGTTCTCCTCCCTCAAATAATACCTTTGTACTAATTACCTTAAATTTCACATCTACAGCTCTTACATGGCGAGGCCGTAAACAGAAATCACGTGTGCTGTTATGTATGAGTTTCATGAAGGACTGTCTCGCCTTCTGGTGGCCCATCTTTTGTCTCGTGGATGCCTTAAGCAAAAATACCCTGTACAAGCACTTTCCCATCTCTAGGAGACAAATGGGAATTCACCAGCGCTACCAAATTCTGGCCTTGGTGTATCGAGACATTTTAGTGCTCAAGAGCATCCGACAATCCCGTCATATTTCCCTGTACCTTAAAAACTCTCAATTACTTATATACTATCCCCCTTTGTGACTTCTGATACGCCTGCCTGGAAGACCAGATCTCCCACGCACCAAACACCACACTTACTCATTTTATAGGCTGGCTCGCCAGCTAAACACACTCACTTACGACACATACTTTCGTAGACTATGTATATTATACGTTCCGTATAATCTGTTTCCTTTACCATCCTCCAGCACATAATGTTTTGCCAATACGTTTGGAAACTATAAATGGGCCCTCGTAGAGATAAAAGAACTTGGACATGACTTTCTCTAGCTTATTTGACTGTTTCGGCTCTCTAAGTAAGACTCTGTCTCCCGGCTCGAATAGGTCAAATTTAGTTTCTTTTTGTTGGCGAATTCTCTTTTGTGCTGACTTAGATAAATTCTGTTTCGCCAACTGGACAATGTAATCCATCCCCGGTTGTTTTCCCTCTTTTAAACCCAACACCCTCGCTAGTTCATTTTGTGGTCTCTTTCCGAAGTAAACTTCGTATGGCGTCAATTTCGTGCTCTCATGCTGGACAGAATTCAGCCAAGTCTCGACTTTGGGAAGGTGTCCAACCCAGGCCGAATGCTTGTCATGCACCAGAGTCCGAAAAAGACGAGCCACTTCCCTTAATGGACGCTCTGCAGAATTACCCTGAGGATACCTTACAGTGGAATGAACGTGTGAAATACCAGCTTCCTGCATACTGGTTCTCCATTTCTTTGCAGTAAACTGTGGTCCACTGTCAGATAGTATCCTGAGAGGAAGGCCAAACTCAGGTACATACTTATTAATGATCAGACGGCTACACGCTAGTCCCGTGGCTTTCCTTAGCGGATATAGCTTGACATACTTACTAAAAGCGTCAATAACTATAAAAATGTACTCGTAGCCGTACTGTCCTTTAACGATCGATCCAAATAAATCCACACACAGTAGTTCGCCGGGACTACTGGTGAGAACTGCAGATCTCTCCCCCACTAAATATTTAACTGGATACTTGCTCCTTTGACAGGTGTCACACTTAGCTAAAATCCTCCTAACATCCCTTCCCATTTTACTCCAAATGAAGTCACGACCAATTTCATAGAAGACCTTGGCAGCACCAAAGTGTCCTAATTCCCTATTAATGAACCAAATTAGCTCCTCCCGCAAAGTGGCAGGAACACATATTGCCCACCGATTATTCCTACATTTCCGTGCAAGAAGCCCATCCTGCATCTTGTACGTGAACCGCCCTACTTTCACATACTCTTCCTCACTTATTTCCAACCTAGCCAGTGGCTCCCTTAACTTAACGTCATCACGTTGCTCCACTAGCATATTTCTCAGTGTCTGTAACGATGACCTGTTGCTACTGTCCACACATGCACATAATAAAATACCGTCCTCTGCTTTAACCACAGGATAATCCCTACATAAATTAGTGTCCCTTGATAGCTTGTCTGCAAAAATGTTATCTTTACCTTTCATATATTTTACTGTGAATTCGTATTCCTGCAGAGCAAGAATCCACCTACTAACTCTGTTAGAACTGAGTTTACAAGTCCTCATATACAGTAATGCATGGTGATCTGTATGGATCTCAAATTTCCCCCCTACTAAATACATTCTAAATTTCCCCAAACTGAAAACAATACCTAAAAGCTCTAACTCAGTAATCGTGTATCTTTTCTCTGCTGCTGTCAGTCCTCGCGACGCTAAAGATACAATGCACAGATTATCCTCATCATCTTTCTGACACAATACTCCAGCAATGCCTATGTGCGAAGCTTCTGTCATAACCACATATTTCTTATCTTTCAAAGGATATTTCAGCACTACAGCTTTCTCAAAACCTTCCTTCAGCGCTCTAAAAGCCTGATCATGCTTGGACTCCCATCTCCACCGACACCCACTTTTAAGCAATTCCCTGAATGGTTCTACCAACCCTGAGTATTTAAGAACGAACCTCCTGAAAAAGTTGAAAATTCCCATGTATGTTTTTAACTGTTTAGCATTCTGTGGCACCTCTGCGTTAAGTATCTTATTAACCCTACTTTCTTCTGGTGTTACACCTCTACTCGACACTATATGACCTAAAAATGACACTTCTGACTGACAGAATGACGACTTAGACAGCTTCAAAGTGAACCCTGCCTGATCTAACTTCTGAAAAACTATATCTAAATGACGTAGATGCTCCTCAAAACTGCGTGAACTAATTACCATATCATCAATGTAAATGGTTACAAACTCTCCTGTGTCATCCCCTAATGAGATGTTTAAAGCCCTAATTAAAGCTGCTGAACTACTCTTTAACCCATAAGGTGTTCTACAAAATTGATAAAGGTTATATTTATGACTGAAAGCTGTAAATGGTCTATCTTCGTACATAAGTGGCACTTGCCAAAAACTGGAACTCAAATCTACACAAGTGAAATACTTCTTCCCCTCAAATGTTTGCATTAATTCCTCTATTGACATGGATTTCAGCTGATCTGAACTAATTCTACTGTTAACCAAACGAGCGTCTAAACAAATACGAACTGTGCCATCGGCCTTGGGCACGGTGATCAAAGAATTAACATATGGACTGTTAGAGTGCTCAATAATCCCATCTTCAAGCATCTGGTTAATTTGTGCCTCAACTGCACTCTGATAAGTGAAAGGTACAGGATATCTATGTCCTGTGAATACTGACCTATCAATAACGTTCAATGAATGCGTATAGCAACTGGCCATACCAATGCGATCCTCAAAAACTCTCCTATTACACAATAACACATCATAGAGCCAAACACACTGTTCTTCCTCTATATTTCCCTGAAATGCAGCTTCACGTAACGAGTCCTCTAGACTACCGTTCGTAATCACACTGCCCACAAAACATGGAGAATCCCGCTCTACGGCTGGCGATATCTCATTTAAAGTACAAATCACACCTACAACACTACTTCTCTGAATATGGTCATTGAACGCTACCTCTACTTCAGAATCATCATCTTGTACAGTTTCCAACCCCAGGCTGAGTCTGTTTGGAACATAAGCCTCGCCACTTAGTCCTTTCTTCCCACCACCTCTCCGCTGTCACTCTGGTCCAGTCCTCGCCTCTCTTCTTGACACATTCCTCCACTCCTTTCAGCCATCTATCTCTTGGTCTTCCCCTTGGTCGTTTCTTCTGCATCTGCATCTCATGTATCCTCTTGGGAATCTTCTTCTCATCCATTCTCTTTAAGTGTCCATACCACCTCAGTCTTGATGTCTCAATCCTACCTTGCAAGGGCTCCTCTTTCACCATTTCCCTGACCTTTTCATTCCTCACCCTCTCTTCTTGTTACTCCGATCCTACTTCGCAGGAACTTCATTTCACCTGCCTGTATTCTGCTTATGTCTCTTTTCTTCATTGTCCACGTTTCTGAAGCATAGGTCAGTATCGGGATATAGTAGCTTCTGTATAACACTTCCTTGCTTTTTTGTGGGACATCTTTATTCCACACTAAGCTCCTAATGCTTCTCAGAAATGCTTCTGCCTGTCTACCACGTTCCGTAATCTCTTTGTCATTTCTCCCATTTTCCTCCACTATACTTCCCAAGTACTTGAGACTTTCCACCTTCTTCAGCTGTCCACCTCCAAGTGTTATCCCACTCATTGGTCTGTCCTTTTTCCTGGTTGTTAACAGGATCTCACATTTACTGATGTTGAACTTCCATCCGTACTCTCCCACTTCAGAATCACCCCATTTAAATTTCAGACTCCCTACATCATAACATAAGATACCAGACACTCTACTTAGCCACTCTGAACCCAAAATAACACTGAACACTAAATTTGGAATTACAAGACAAGTCTGCTTTTCTACATGATTATTAATTTTAATGTCTACTAAAACTTGCTTAGAAATGACTTCAGACCTCTTCCCAACAGCTGTGATAACAAAAGTGCTTTTAATTGGCATCTCCTCAAAATTTACTCCAGTTCCTTTCATTTTATCATAAAATGCACACTACTTATGCAACTCTTCATACAACCAATATCAATTAAAACATCTGTGTACGCCTCGGACACGTTAAATTCAACTATGGGGCTCTTACTAGCCACCTCCTGAATAATACCTTCATCATTTAGTTCACTTAATAATTCACTTCTTACATTTAGGTCATAGGGTTCCTGTATAAGTGTATGGACAGGTCATGTTACAGACTGAGATTCTGACCTTACATCGCAGCCTGTTTCGTGTTTAAAGTACCGCTACCGCTTGGTGTAGTACTACTCACTACTGCACTGGTCTGGTTGTTCTGGGTTGTGTTAACGGTATTTCTCTGTCCGTTATTACTATTGGGCTGATTCCCTCCTTGACCCCTGTTCTGGTTATAATTATTATTGTTATTATACCTCCCTTGGTTACCCCTAAAAATCATTATTTCGGCCTTGATTTCCCCTGAAATCATTATTTCTAGCTTGGTACTGCATACCATACCCATTTCCTCTGTACTGATTTTGCTGATTATTATTATTATTATGGTTCCCCCTATTTTGGACGTTGGCCCCTTCGCCACTGTTCCCTTGAACTTCCTGATTCCTATTCTCATTAGGCCTGTTATTATGGTTACCCTGGTTCCTACCGAAATTCTCCTCGTAACCACCTCTTCCCAGAGCATGGAATGTACTTAATAAATTTTCCACTTGTGAAATAGATTTAACATTTTGGATACAGGCAGCTTCTTTGATTCTATATGGAAAATGTCTTAGTAATAGCCTGACTACATCACTTTCCTCCCTCAAACCATCCAGATATTTACACGTCAATACCTGTCCTAAAAAGTACTGGGTCATAGTGTAGTTTCCTCTCGGGTTATATTTCCCACACACAATTCCCTCACGATGCTGAGACTGAATTACCTCATTCCAAAATTTCTCACAAAATTTAACTTTAAAATCTGAAATGTTCTCGAAATTGTCTCTGTAGACAGCAAACCAGTTTCTTGTCTTCCCTACAAACGCTTGCTCTAAAATCTCAACTACCTGGCACCACTCAGTACTACCATCTTCCAACCTCTCCCTGAATTTATTTTCTATTGCATTCATGAACTCCATTGGACAACCCTGCCGATTACTGAATTTGCCTAGTTCTATTTCCCTGTGTGTGCTATTCACATAAACTGGCCTACTCTGACTATTTTCCTGCCTAATTCTAGCTTTCAACTTCTGTTCTAATTCAGCAATTTTCTCCTCAGCTTTTCTTTTAATATTAGTTACAGTTAACCTAATGCTCCCTTCCGATGCTTCAACTCTACCACTTAACTTAGCTTGTTTCTCATTAATCTCATTAATGCTTTCCTTATTCCTCTCCCTTAAATCATTAACTTCAGTGATTATTTCTGCATGAACTTTATCAATTCTTCCCCCCAGCTGTTCTTTAACCTATTTAGTTGCTACCTGAATTTTGTCAATTTCTCCCCCCAATTGCTTTTTGACCTGCTGTGTTTCAAGTTGCACTAGTTCTTTTAAATTTTCAGCCTGTGTACTGATTCTAATTTCTAACTCCTCCTGTACTTTTCCTAATTTTCTGTCTACATCTGCAATAATCTCTTTAGCCTTCTCTTCCATCACCCCTCTGATCTCACCTCTAATCAGCTCAAATTTATCACTAATTTCCCTACTGTTTTGTTCAAGTTTAGCATTTAAAGTTTCAGTACTCTCTTTATTTTCCCTACTATTTTGTTCAAGTTTAGCATTTAAACTATCGCTCAATTCCCTATTACTCTCTTTATTTTCCCTACTATTTTGTTCAAGTCTAGCGTTTAAAGCATCTGTGCTAATTTTATTTTGTTGCATAAACTGAAGAAGCAAACTCTCTAACCCTGCTTGACTGTTTTGATTACCCCCCTCAGTATCGGGATTTACCTCCGACATCCCTGTACTGCTTTCATTTTCAAGACGAGCCATACTGCTCGTATCTTCACTATCCAACTGGTGACCACTATGCAACTTCATCTCTTCCTCAACACTACCCATGCTGATACACACTGATAAATGAAAAACCCCCAAAATACAGGCACAGAAATATATACCCTTCTCCTTCCACAAATGTTATTAGGTTTTCGGCCTCACGTTGGTAGCGACAAGTGTAACGGTTCCTTTTGCTCCACGTTGAGCGTACAAGTGTAACTGTTTTACTAGTGTCCCCACTGTTGGGTGAGAAGTGTAACTGTTTTCCTGGGGAGAGTGTGGAAAAAACACAACAAGTCCCACGTTTGAGGTGATAAATGTAATGTTTACTCTGACTAAGATACGTTGTATTAATGGGCGCCAAGACCTCAACGCTATGTTGAAATCTAAATTTATATTTAACAACACCTAGCTCAGGCAGAACACCTTTAAGAATCTTCACACTCAGATCGTGGTATGATTTGATCATTAACCCAATTAACAATTGTATCAGGAGAAGGAATTTGGTCTATATCTAATGCTACCTACTGAAAGCAAAGATTGCATAGTATAAGAAATGAATTTATTATAAAAAAAACATGTAGTGGCAATTTTAAAAATAATAATACATTTAAATTGGAGCGTAACGATTTGAATATTACCACTAGAGAATTACGTGAAAACAGAGTCGGATGAATTACTGATTTTACTATTATTCCCAAGCTAAGAAGTTACTGAAATACTGAATATGAAACAATGAAGCGAGAGATAATGTAGTTCTGAGTCATTCGCGCTTACCATTGGAAATTGCCATAGCATTTCCCTCGTACTTGATGTTCTTTAAGAGAGCTTCCAACAGCCTTCTGGACGTCGCCATCTTCTTCGTCAGTTGTGGAGATTGTTGTAGAAATGTAAAGTTATGGTCCGATCACACCGGAACCAACCAAACGAGCAGCCACATCGGTCAAGTTTTACAATGTTAATAGTCGTCCCTTCTCGGCGCGCAAACAATATATGCACTCGTCGAATCCCCTCTCCGGAGCCGTCTCCCAGTCGCCCGGTCTCCTATGATTGGCTGAGACACCACGTGGTACTCCCGACATAAGGGTCAATATACTCAGCGCGACAATGTCGATTTCCGGTCCAGGCCATTTCGCCTTTTCTTGATAGAGCCAGCTGGAAGTGCCCCACGGCTTTCGTCACGCTTCCCGACAAGAATATACCTGTAGCTGAATTCCCAATGATTCATCTCTCTCACAATAAACTCAAACTGACAAAATCCGTTAAATTCCGTAATCATATAATTTTCCGCGATAATGTTGTTTGTAATAATTCGCTGGATAGTGTTTTCTATAACATCGAAAACCTATCTGTATACTTATATTATAATCTTATAAAAAACGCTCCAAAAAATACCTTAATAATAATAATAAGTTACATGAAACATATCTTGGCTCAACAAGTTGCCGCGTAAATAAACATTGAATGTCTTCCTACTGACTTATGTCAGTGGCGTAAAATACCCTCGAAAAACACGTTACATTGGGACTAAAAAAATAGGGAAAATAGGGCTCTTTAGGCCGATACGAAAGAAAAAATAACTTACAGTATAACGCAACGAACACCGGTAGTCTAAAGCAGGAAGCGCTGTGTCCAACAGACTTGGAAATGCAATAACAAACAGCTGGGCTCGCAAGCGGAGCAAGATGCGGGAAGGAAAGTTAGTTATTGTTGTTTTAAGGGGCGGAACTACGAGGTCATCTGCCCCTCTTAACACAGATTAAAGAATACAAATTTTGAATTGAATTTAAAATTTTGAGGTGGACATCTAAATTTAAAGAGACCAAAATTTAATAAAACAAAAACAAACAATTAAATAAAAAATAAAAATTATAAAAATAAACAAAAATTACGGATAAAACAAAACATTATCATTCAAAAACGAACAAGTCGTTGAGTCAATGTTCGCTGGAAAATTTAGATTGCTGGCCCTAACCCACTCTCACTTATAAAGCGGATAACGCGATCAGCAGCCACCGCGTCATCGGCTAATATAAGTTTGAGTGTCGTCTGCAAACCAAGGTTTCTTCGTAAGTCAGCAAGATCCACACACTGGGTGAAAATGTGGGCCACGGTGAATACGGCTCCACAGGTACAAAGTGGGGGGTCTTCCCTTCTCATTAGGTACGAGTGGGTGGATCTTGTATGACCTATCCTTAGCCTACACAAAATGACGGACTCTCTCCGGGCCCGGAAGGAGCTCCGCCACACGATGGGAGGTGGAGGAGCTCTGTCGTGGCGATGGAGAGGCGAGGTTTTGGAGGGGTTAAGGGGAAGGTGATAGGGGAAGACGGACCAGCTGAGGAGAGAGCTCAAGGCGGTTTGTTATAATCTTTGTTTGTTGATATGGTGAAATCTGCTAGGGTGTCGAACAGCACATTGGAATTGAAATATATTTCATTGAGGTTAGGGGGGTTGAAAATTCTCTGGACAGTGTTGATCTCGATGGACTCCAAAATGTTCATTGAAGAACCTTTGTTAACGAGATGTAGAATTTCGAGGTCATTGCCAATGTTTGTGAAACTATGATTCATATCATTCATGTGGGAAGCCATGGCTGATAATTTTCTATATTTAGTAGCGTTTACATGCTCAGAAAATCTAGTAATGAAGCATCTTCCGGTCTGTCAAATGTAATTGGTTTTGCAGTCATTACAATTTAAGTCCAACCCCTCGTCCACGTCGTGGGAGACGGGCAACGGCACAATGTACGGGATCGCCTGTAGGTGCGAAGTACAGTGGGGACTTCGTGTGCCCCGGGACCGTTACGGTAGCTGTGAAGGTCCAACAGGAACCCTGAAAAGTGACGGCTAACAGGGCTCTGGTGAAGCTACGATAGGCCCAGCAAGCCAGTAGTGGATGAAACCAAATGCTTTCAAAAATGGAACGAGCCTCGGACATGATGGATTTAATAGACAACGACACGGCTATACACACGGACTAAGATTTGGAACCTTAAACCTAAGAACGCTGACGGGGAAGGTGCAGGAGATAGTGGATATGATGGAAAGAAGGAAGTTGGATTTATTGGGATTGGCAGAAACTAAGTGGAAAGGGGAAGGAAGGAGAGAACTGAGAAAAGGCTATAGACTGTACTGGAGTGGGAACGAAGAGGGAAAGAGGAATGGAGTGGCAGTAGTAGTACGAGATGGTTTAAAAGAAGAAGTGAGGAGAATAAGTGATAGGATGATGAAAGTGAAAGTAGCAATGAGGGGAGAGACCGTAGAAATAATGCAAGTGTATGCTCCACAAGTAGGCTGCGCCTCTGAAGAGAAGGAGAGGTTTGAAGAGGAATTGCAGAAGCAGCTGGTAGGAAGAAATATGATTGTTATGGGGGATCTCAATGCCCATGTAGGAAGAGAAAGGCAAGGTTATGAGAGTGTTCTAGGACAAGGGGGTTGGGGCGGAAGAAATGAGGAAGGAAAGAGACTGTTGGACTTCTGCCAGAGGAACAGCCTGCTAGTTGGGAACTCCTGGTTTAAGAAAAGAGAGAGCCACACAATCACATGGTACAGTGTTGACTTGACCAGGAAGTCGGTGGTCGACTATATACTGTATGAGAAAGAACTAAATAAGAACATCACGGACATCAAGGTTATACCATCGTAGAACCGGGATAGCGACCATCGATTGCTGGTAATGAACCTGAGAGGGAGTAAGGAGAAGAAAGGGACTGAGAACCAGGAAAGACGTATAAGGATATGGAAACTGAAAGAAGGGGATAGAAGGGTCGAGTACCTCAAAATGGTAAAGGAAGGAATTCCAACAGATGAAGAAAGAGGGGGTGGAAGAGGAATGGGCTAGATTAAAGAAGACACTAGTAGGTGCAGCAGAAGCAGTATGTGGGAGGACAAGTAGTAAGAAGAGGTGGAAGGAAACACCATGGTGGAATGAGAAGACAAAAGATATAGTAAGGGAAAAGAATAGAGCCTTTAGGAGGTGGTATCAAAATAGGACGGTAGAGACAAGGGAAGAGTACCAGGAAAGAAAGAAGGAGACGAAGAGAGTAGTGGCTGAAGAGAGAAGAAAGTGGATGGAAGAGTGGACAAAGATGATGAAGGAGGATAGTGAAGGTACAAAAAAGGTCTTGTATGGGATGGTAAAAAATAAGAGGCGGAAGGATCCTACGGATTATGTTAGAATGGTGAACAAAAGGGGACAAGAGATAGAAAATAGGGAAGAACTGAAGAAAATGTGGAAAGAATATTTTGAAGAACTTCTGAACCCAAATGGAAAAGATGGTGAGGAGGAAGAAATCGGGGAAGAGGAAGATGAACTGCAAACAGAAAAGGACTTAACATGGAAAGAAGTGGAAGATGCAGTGAACAAGATGAAAGGAGGGAAGGCACCGGGTGTGGATGAGTTGAGTGTGGAGATGGTGAGAGCGGCAGGAGAGGTGGGGATACAGTGGTTGTACCGAGTGATGAGGACAGCATGGAAGGAAAGGAAGACCCCAGAGGACTGGAAAAAAGGAATAATTGTCCCTATCTTCAAGAAACTATCGGGGAATAACACTGATGAGTCATTGTGCAAAGATCTTCGAGAAAGTTTTGGAAAAGAGAATTAGGACAAGGATAGAAGGAGGGATGAGGGAAGAACAACATGGCTTCAGAGCAGGAAGGTCCACGGTGGATTTGATTTTTGCTGTAAGGCAGTTACAAGAACAGCACTATGAGTATGGAACAGATCTACTGATGGCCTTCCTGGACATTGAGAAAGCATATGACAGTATATGCAGAAACAAAGTGTGGAAGTCCCTGGAGGATAGAGGAGTAGAGAAATGGACTATAAAGAGGATAAAGGAGATGTAGAAGGGAAGTGTGAGCTGTGTGAAAGTGGGAGGCGAGAGATCAGACTGGTTGGAACAGAGAAACGGCCTGAAACAAGGAAGTGCACTGTCACCGTTACTTTTCATTGTGGTGATGGATGACATAATGACCCGAGTGGCAGAAGTAATTGGGGAAGGAAAGATGAAAGCAATGGTGTTTGCAGATGATTTGATGATTTGGGGAAACAAGGAGGAGGAGGTACAGGAACAGTTGGACGTGTGGGAAGGAATAATACAAGGATATGGGATGAAATTTAGCATAAATAAGAGTGAGATGGTGATCACAACAAGGAAGAAGGAACGAACCACAACGGGAATAACAATTGGTGGGGAACAGCTGAAGAAAGAGGAGAGTTTCAGGTATGAAGCCTGATACATGATAATGGAAGAAACGATAGAGAAATAAATGAGCGGGGTGGCAGGCAGAAGCATTTCGGAGGAGTGTGAGAAGCATGTTAGGGAGCAAGGATGTCCCTCAGAACAGCAAAAAGATCTTATATCGGACGTACTATGTCCCTATCCTGACGTATGCCTCGGAGACCTGGGTTATGAAAGGAAGGGAGAAGAGCAAAATACAGGCCAGTGAGATGAGGTTCTTGAGAAGCAGTATTGGAGCTACAAAGATGGACAGAATAAGAAATGAGAGGACCTGAGATTTAATGAAGGAGGAACGATACAAGATGCTGTAGAGAAATCTAGACTTAGATGGTATGGACATGTTAAACGAATGGAGGAGAAGAGGATAGCCAGGAGAGTACACGAGACGAAGTGGGAAGGAAAGAGACCGAGAGACAGGTGGCTGAAGGGGGTGGAAAAAAGCGTGAAGAAGAGAGGAGAAGACTGGACAAGGGTGGAGGCTGAGAGATGGTGGGAAGACAGAAGACGTTGGAGAGGCTTGTGTTCCAAACAGACCCGGCCAGTGGCTGGAAACTGTGCAAGATGATGATGATGACAATTTAATTTGTAGATGCCAGAGGTACTGTGCTTATCTTTAGGATTAAAAAATGGGTTTCTATTGGTGTGACTGGTTTTATATGCTAGTTCCATATTGTATTTCTTGAAAGTATTGGTGATACTGTACGTGGCATTATTGCGATAGGTAAAAACGCATATGTTGGTTTATCGATTTTTTTCTGGTATGAGGTGGGTGGCTGGTTTATTTTTTATTTTCCTGAGAATATTATTCACATAATTCTGACTAAAACCATTAACTTTGGCTATTTGATGGATAATTTTAATTTCGGTATTGATATCCTGTTTAGATAAAGGTAAACTGAGCGCCCTGTTAACGAGGCTAAAAAAGGTGGCTTTTTTATGGGAACCTGGGTGGGGTGGAATCATGTCTAATAATGGTATGTGTTTGCGTAGGTTTTCTAAAAATTTTATAATGCAGCCTGTTGTTTGTTTTAGTAACAGTAGTATCCAGGAAATTAATAGTGTTATCAATTGCCAATTCCAAGGTAAACTTGATGTTGGGGTCTATGCTATTTAAATTGTTGAAAATGCTAACAATGCTTTGGATGTTGTCATTGACAATAATGAACACATCATCAACATATCTGCCCCAAAACTCTATTCCCTGCATTTTGCTAATTATTTCAGTGTGTTCCAGGTGGTCTAGGTAGTTGTTGGCAATGATGCCCGATAACGGGGATCCCATAGCTAAACCTTCTTTCTGTTTATAGATAACATTATTAAAAGTGAAATAATTATTGCTTAAGGCATAATTAAGAATTGTCATAAATTCCTCAATTTCAACTTTAGACAATTTGTCACTCTCTATTAAATTATTTTTAGTGATATTTAAAACGGAATGTACTGGGATATTGGTGTACATATCCTTTATGTCAACACTTTGAAGCGAGTGTTCGTTACTTAAGTTCAATTTCGAGGTTTTGGTGCAAAAATCTAAAGTGTTGGTAAAAAAATTCTTGGCCTTGAAAGTGTAATGGTTACTTAGGAATTTTTGAATGAATTTTGTAGTTTTGTACAAGGGGCTGTTTCTGAAATTAACTATGGGTCTAATGGGAATATTATCTTTATGAATTTTGGGCAAAGCGCGCAAGGTGGGAAGTCCCGGGTTCATAGTGGTAAGGTGGCCTACTTGTTTTTCGTCTAGCAGAAATATGGTGTTCTTCAAGATATTTTTTAACTTTCTCTGTATGGTGGCAGTAGGATCTTTCTTAATGACTTCAAAGTTAGAAATTCTGAAAAAATCATGGGTTTTGTTAATATAATCTTGTTTGTCCATTAAAACTATGGTATTACCTTTGTCAGCTTTAATGACAATGATGTTGTTATCAGAAATCTTCTTTTTTAAACTGGATGGGTTGGGGTTAATAGAAGGGGAACTGTTGTTAACATTCTTTAATAACTTGTTGATTTGCTTATTTGCCTCGTGTCTAGCCGCACTTTGTTTATCTTTGGAAAGTAAACGCACTGCCGCTTCGGTTTCAGCTACTATGGTGGTGAGGGAATTTATATTTATATTAGTATGCCAATTGTGTTTGGGTTCTTTGTTAAGGATATCCATTTCGGCATCGTCAAATTGGACGTTGGTTAAGTTTTTAACCGGATTCTGAAAATTATGCGAACCTGCTTCAGAGCGCGGTGTTCGTACTGTCTGCTTGTTTAACAAGGTTTTGAATTTGTCTAAAATGGCAACTTTCCTTGCTAACTTAACATGGACGATACTGTCAACTATCGGAATAAACTTGTCCCATTCTTTCTTGCTGGACAGGTTGGCTGCCTTCAAGTGAGTGAGATATAGTTTGAAATTAATGTGATTCTTTTTAATGAAAAAAAAAAACTTGATCTCTCTTTGAAAAATGCGTTTGTTTATGATCTTTTGTGTTCTGCTTTCTTAATGGTTAAGGGGGCCTCTTTTTTGATAAGTTTTCATATGCTGCGGAATTAAGTTGTTAGCTCTACATCTTTTCAAAAAATCAATATCCTTGATAATACTTGATAATTTGACTCTGAGATCTTTATAAATATATCTAGCTTTTTTAGCTACGTTAGCTTGGCTTGCTTTGTTGATAGTAGACTCAGTCATGGTTCCGTATTGATTGACAATCAAGTATAATATAATTTGGAAGATCCGCCTGATCAATACACAATTATATATATAGGGCTATATTAATCCCATATGGTACATGTTTCGGGGCCTATTATGATGGCCCCTTCATCAGCCAAATATACAAATCATCAGTAAAATCATAGGATATATCATAAAATGTAGATTAACATGAAAAAGAATGGATAAAAATGAAACATATTAAAAGTGAAAGATGAAGTGGTGAATAAAACACTCGAATGTAACAAAAATAGAAAGACACTTAAAAATGTTACAGGCTACAGAGCAAAACATACATTAAAATAACATATTAAAAGGGCACTTTAAGTGCTTGTCAAAACAAGTCTTTTATGAGTTCTTATAATGATACCATCAGGGTACCGTGTCTAAACATTCCATGTTAAATTGTTGAAAATATTGTTAAAAACGCCAGTCTATTGGACCTGGCTGTTTGCTACTCCTGATAAAAGGAGAAAGTTGCTGTTGAAAGACCAATACTTCGCCTATGACGCGGATCGAACAAGCCAAGTTTGGAACAGAGCCTCTTGAGGATAGAATCAAGGAGAAATCCTTAAAAACTTGTTGGCATATTGACTAGTCCAAAAATGTTCCTTCTTCTACGTGGCAAATGGGCCTTAGATAGGTCCTAAGGAGGAAACAAAAAATGACTTTTAGAAAAGAAAATTTAGTATAGAAAAAATAAAGTGTAGGGAACGAAAAATATTAGTCCTATTGGGACCAAAAAAATAGTGAAAATAGGGCTCTTTAGGCTGATACTAAAGAAAAAATAACTTACAGTATAACGCAACGAACACCGGGAGTCCGAAGCAGGAAGCGCTGCGTCCAACAGACTTGGAAATGCAATAACAAACAGCTGGGATCGCAAGCGGAGCAAGATGCGGGAAGGAAAGAGGGGAGGTGGAGGAGCGCTGTCATGGCGATGGAGAGGCGAGGTTTTGGAGGGGTTAAGGGGAAGGTGATAGGGGAAGACGGACCAGCTGAGGAGAGAGCTCAAGGCGGTTTGTTATAATCTTTGTTTGTTGATATGATGAAATCTGCTAGGGTGTCGAACAGCACATTAGAATCGAAATATATTTCATTGAGGTTAGGGGGGTTGAAAATTCTCTGGGCAGTGTTCTTTATTAATCTCGAACCTAATTTCTTTTTGTCTGTCGAAAGGAAGCTTGCGGATGTCGGCTTCTGCTTCAGTGACTAATGTGGTAAGCATGCTACTCTTGAGGTCACGTTCCCAGTTGTGTTTGGGACCCTTGCTTAGAATTTCAAGTTCATTACTGTTAAAGGTAACCTTGGACATGTTCTTAACAGGTGATTGAAATTGAGCTGGATTAAATTTATGGTTATTAACTGGACTATTGATAGTTTTATTATTATTAAATTTATTTTGTAGATTTCTAAATTTGTTGTCTAGGGATTGCATTTTCTTATTCAGTTTAGTATGCAAGATTTGGTTGATGGTGAAGGAATATCTATCCCAATCCTTCTTGTTGGAGAGATTTGAAAGCCTCCAAATGCTCACGATAAAGTTTATTGTTTATGGTGCTTTTCTTAATGAATTTCTTAACTATTAAACATCAATCTTGCCTCCGCTACACAAACTCTTCAGTCCCCTTTAAGCGCAACCGGTCTGTTGAGGGCGTCTCTTTCTTCATCCAGATCACTTTTGCCAAATAATCGATTCAAATAGTTATAAGAACCCGTAAAAAATGCTCTGGTCACTCTTCTTTTCTTTGCCATACCAAATATTATGATAGGGCTTGCCTCAATTACGATGTAGAGGCCACGAAGTGCGTACCTAAGTTACTTGCCGCTATCACTTCAGGAGGTTGACTCACATTGAAACGACGAAACAAGTCAGGGTCACTACAATGTTGGAGACATTCTCAACTTACCCCGTCAATGTTCCCTTCACTGTTTTTTTTTTAAATAAAATAGAGACACCCCTTTTACCGGGTCTGCTTCACTCATTTATTTTCAAGAACAATGTTAAAATACAGATAACATCCAAGATCATAGACTCTCTTTTTTTTTTTTTTGCCCTGTGTTCGGAACATAGCAAGTTCTTTGTGTGGAGTAAAAGTCAAAGCACTTGGGTTTGTTTCCAAGCTCTCCACACTGGTAATTTTCTAACTGTTTTCCTTTTAAACCAAGTTGATTCCTCGGGCAAAAATCCATTAACACATCCCCTTCCAGATGCTTGTTGCCACAACCATATGGTCTTCTCTTCCTAATCTCTCTCTTTCCACTTGTGCATTCAAATCGTCCTTTATTATTTTTTCCTCGTCTTGTACATATTTCTCCAGTTCTTCAAGGAATGTTTCTATGTTCCGGGATCTTTCTAAAGGGGCTTGCCTTCTTGGCGAGTGATGGGGAAGTGTCTAGAAGGCGAAAGGGCGAAACGATGTGTGTGTAATTGGAAAGGGTGGAAAGACAGGCAGGAAGCAGCGGTCATGGAAGCCGGGCAGGCGACCTTGGTGCCTACGCCGTATGCTGACGGGGCGGTGTGTGCAGCTTTGTTATAGGCGAGAGGCAAGGGGAACGAAAATGCTTGCGTCAGGATAAATGTCAGCTGGCGTGCAGACAATTAAAACTGAGTAATAGGGATTTATTCCATTGTCTAGTGTCCTCCGATGGAACTCGGAACAAAATGCATTTACAAGTTATTAGGATTCGGCGGGGTAGGAATGAGGAATAGTTGTAGAGTACAAACTTACCATTCTGGCGTGGTTGAAGTGTAGCTGTTCGTGTTGATGTAGATGGCCACCAGCATCGAGAGTAGAAGGAACTGTCCCCGATGTTTCTCCTGTTCCGCTATTTATTCGTTAGCCGTGTTTTGTTGTTCAGTCAGCGTTACTCTTGTTGATGTAAGCCTGTTATTTTTCCTTGTTTGGTCGTCCTACATCGCGTGTTGTGATAGTTGCCTCATATGTGTGGCATATTGTTGGAGGCGTGTAGGTCTAGTTTTGATGTGTCCTTCTTCTTCTTGTGTTGTCCACCTCTCCTTTTCCTTCCGTGTTGACATTCTTCTTGGTTATGGTGTGCGGCATATGCGTTGTTTATCTTGCTTCTGTGGTGTGTTGGCTAAGTGTGTACTTTCTCAGGGTTGGGGTAGGGTAGGTACACTGTTTATACATGATATTTTTGATGATTGTGAGGTATGCTAGTGTGTGCATAATATCATTAATGGTAATGGAGTATTGGATTGTATTCCTCTCTCTGAATGTTGAGGTTGGTGATTTTAGTAGTTTACAGTTGTTGACAATGATTTGAGTGATTCCATTTAAGATGATTAGGGGTGATGTGGTTTTTCTCTTTTTTTATTTTTATAATATTCTTTATTTTGTGTATGAGGTGAGTTCATGTTATGGTGATCTTGGTATTGCTATATTGGACTTATGTTTTAATAATCCTACGTTTTACTTATTAACTTATACTTATGTGATTACTCTTATTGACACAGTAGTACTCCTCACATCATGTCTGGCTTTTTGTGTTTGTCTTCTTTGTATATTTGTAATAGGGTCTGCCGTTCTGCCTTGTTTTTGGATTGTGCGTTGCATTGGCGTGTACTACATGGGTCGTCCCTTTCATAATGGAGGCTGCTTCTTGGGATAGAGCCACCTTCCATAATGTGAAATGGATGAGTGTAGGTGCCGTGCGTGTAATTTGAAGTGCAGAGTTGTTATATTTTAATGATTGGGTTGAAAAATTTTAAATGTAAAATTTTCGATGTTAGAGTAAATTTGGAAAAGCTAGAAGGTAATTGTGTTGGAGTGCGGCGAAGGAAGACTTGCTTTTGGTACTGTGTTTGGCGTATGTGTTCTTACATTTATCTTATAATTTATGGTACCGTTCTATGCTAGTTTGTGGCCAACTTATTTTAAGGGTGTAGATGGTGATAAGTTTAACAGTGTTAATGGGTGGATGAAAATGTTATGTACCCCTGTGGGTGGGTATCTTTATGTTAAATGGGCGATAGTGAGAGATGTCATTGACAAAGGTATGGCGTCTCTTACTCTTGTTTGTGTGCCGTATTGATTTTGTGTATCTGGTTAAGTGGTTACGTGATTAAGTCGTGTGTGGTTACGGTTCAATGTTCGATGTTCCACAGCTATCGAAAATTGTCGTACCGGTGTCTTCTGCGAGTGCTGTAAGATGTGGAAAAAGTGGTACTAGGTGAATGTTCTGCTTTTCTTCTGTAACATAGAGGCTCTGTTAATTTCAGTTGTTTGCGTGATGTTCCCGGAATGGAATGTTTGACATGTTAGTGACATAGGTACTGTAAATGTTTGCAATTGCTGGCAGTGTGCTTCCTCTTCTTTCTTCGTTGATCAACAATGTGTAATTGTAATGTATGAGTGATAAAATCAGTGTAATAAATTGTTTGAATCGATCCTGGATTACGACGGAATGTGTGTTTGAGAGCTGCGTAATGCGTCTTGTATACGTATGTTGTCACGATTTATAATCTTGTGCATTCGATTTGCTATATTAGTGTGTGTTTGCGTCGATGACTTGTCTAGTGTATTGTTTATTCTTCATAATTCTTCTTTATATAATCATCTTCTTTCTTGAGGTAGCAATGTTTAATTGTTGTGCTGCGCTGGACGACTTGTATACGTTTGTTGTTGCGATTAATCTTCATGATATTTCTACTCTTTCGAGGCAATGTGTGATTGTTTTCGCAAGCGTATTACGACTGTGTTGTGTGTTATATTAATCTTCATGTAATCTTGATTTATATATATTCTTGATAATTCTTTCTTGCGGTAATTCTTCTTTCTTGACGAGTCTTCTTTACTCGATACTCTGTGTAATCGTTTGTGCCGCAATGCGTGATCACGTCTGTGTAGCGTGTTGTATGGAGCATCTATTCTTCTCTCTTGATGTTATATTCTCGTATAGAGAGTTGTGCTTAAGCTATGGACAGCGCTGTGGTGATTATATTAAGATGTTTTGGCAGTGTTAAAGCTTGTGGATGTACGTGAATGCCTTGTGTGTATGTGGCTTGATTGAAGATAATATGGTTAAAGAGTTGCATCGTTGGCGTGATCTGCGGGTAGCTAAGGTGATATGGGGTAGTTTGGATGGTTTGAGGTTAGTGTTGGTGGTATGGGGTGGTTTGGCTGGTATGGGGTAGTTTGGCTGGACTTGTATTGGGGTACGATAATGCGGTGTGTATATTTTGCGTTTGGTGTAGCCTTGTGGGAAGGTTGTAGAGTTGGATTTCGGTGTCTACGTGATTTTAGTTTTAAGTGTCGTCTAGATCAGAGCGTATGTGCTTAGAGCACATAGTATGTATCGTTGTTATGTGGAATAGTTTGTTGATTGTATTGATGGGTGCTTAATGGGTATGTTAATTTATTAGTAGGTTTTTTGGTTGTTATATGGGTTGGTTAGTCTGTAATCGGAAATCCTCGTGTGTTTGAATGTTGGCACGTGTTTTGTACGTGGGTGCTTTGTTTTGCTCTGAGGCCCGTTAGGTGGGGGTAATTTTTAATGGCTGCCGTACACGTAATTGCGCACGCAATTGATTGTGTTCTGGGTGATAGTAGGTCAGAGCGGTGTGTTATCAGCCTGACTTCTGATAGAGCCTGGGCATCCTGATGGCTGGAGAGTTTACGCTTGGCTGGAGTTTTTAGGTTGACGTATGTGTTGGCTTATGTTCGTGCGTGTGGTTTGACGTTAAGCTGTTGCGTGACGTGCTATCTGACGTCAGCGGATGATGCGTGTATGTGACGTATGGGTTTGTTATTGTCGGCTAATGTGCTGAGTTTTGTTTTGGAATATAAGTGCTCTGTCTGGTAATCTGTATTATTGTGATTATCGCCTGTGCATCTGGTTGTGTGTACAGAGTTTGGCGACCTGCATCATTGTATGTCTGGTTGACTGATTGATAACCTGTATTATTGTGTGGATGTGTTAGCATTTACGATGTGATCTGTCTGGTAACCTGTGTAATTTGTTGGCTGAGTGGCTGGCTGATAGCCTGTGTGATTGTGTTGACTGTTATGTAGTTGGTGTGAGTACATATTCTGATAATCTGTGTTCTTGTATGTGTGGCTGCTTAATAACTCGTATTATTGTGTTGACTGTTATGATTTGGGGCGTGTATACAGAGTCTGGTAGCCTGTGTTACTGTGCTGGCTGTTATGTATCTGGGTGTGTGTATGTACAGAATGTGAAAACCTGTGTTCTTGTGTGTGTGGCTGAATGATAGCCTGTATTACTGTGACGACTGTTATGTAGTTGGTGTGTGTGCATATTCTAATAATCTGTATTCTTGTATGTGTGGCTGATTAATGGCCTGTGTGATTGTGCTGTTATGATCTGTGTTGCGGGCGATAAAATTGCGTAAAAATTGTTCCCTAATAATGTGTATTCCTGTGTTGTGTAGTCTACAGTGCTCGTGTGTTCCTTCTGAATGCTTCTGCTGTTTGGGAAGCTATGCATGGTGTTTGAAGCGCGTTATATATTTATTGGCAAGCGGCATGATAATGATAATAATAATAGTTCGTGGTGTATTTGTGTTTACTCTTTTCTCTCTTTCTCCTCATCTGTTCGTGTTATATGTGTTGTCGAATAGATAATAAGTGCTTGTTTGAGTTTGTTTCTCTTCTTATTATCAGGGTGTCTACCGGTAACGAAAGTAACGAAAAAGTAGCTAATTTTACAAACGGGTAACGAAAAGTAGCTAATTTCTATGTCTGGATAGTTCCCCTGAGGTAACGAAAATTCGCAGAGGTTTAGATCATTTAAACCCGCGCCGCTAGGCTCACAGATTGCGATGAAGCGAGTTTCAGGCAAGCGGCATCGATTTCGTAAGCTATATTTCCCCGTGCACGACCTCAGGAAATGAACACTGAGGATACCTTCAGTGGTACTGTATACATCGGTTCAACGTATAGGCTATCTTCGGCATCAAGAAGAGAGTTTAGTTTTGCGTGAAATATTTCGCTGTATTATTCGGAAACCTGACTTTTTGCGAGACGTTATTCGCGATAACTTCCGAAACTCAACAGAAACCTCTCATTTCTGATATTGACCTCTAAATTTGGATACTGTATCTCAAATTGAAGTCTAGAAATAACTCGAATTAATTTATTTTCGCAATCTTGCGAAATGACACCATTTCGAAAAGGAATTGCAAAAATGCTTCGAAATACATAGACTATATTTAAAAAATCTATCCGTCTCGTAAATTTGCGACATCCAGTGTGGTTAATTCGAAACTCCGTTATATGTCTATTTTTCCTTCGTACTTTGGTTCCATTGGATATATAATCTAACCAGTTATCTCGAAAACGTGTATAATTTGAATTCGAAAGAAAATGTGCCATCTTGTCGTATTATTCGTGCAATCATATCTGAATAATTCGTAATATCCGATACCTACTTCGAACGTTCATCCTCCAAAATCACATGCTCAAGACGGCCGGCGGACCGTACGACTTGCTTGCAGGAATTTCGTGAACCGAGATTGACTCCAGTTCTGTAAAATCATAAAACCCGTGCCTGATCGCGAACTTGTGTCCACTAGGACTGCGGGAATCCTGTCAAAGGTGGTTGGGCACCCATCACGAAACATACTGAACCCTACTCGCCACTTTTCCCATTACCGTATACATAAAAGTGTACGGGGAGCGAGAAGTGCATCACCCCTCTTAGAGATAACAGACTACGTAGCATCGCGATACTCATTTCATCTCGTGATCCACCGTGAACTTCCAACGACAGCATAGGGACAGCGGGACTCACGGTGCCGACCATCCAACATGTCCATAACTGCTTTGTGAATTTTAACCATGCCCAACCTCGAGCTTGCCTCCGCCCTTCTTCCAGGACAGATAGACAGGCAGACAATCGTTGAACGGCCGGATGTGGTGCTGATTGCATAATATCGCGTTCTCAGTGTCCAACCGCGAGGACAACGTGAATCTCGTAAAACGACCAAGAACGGCAACGATTGTGATACATCGCGATATTTCTCCGCATTCGATGACGAATACAACTGGATTATTGTCAAACGGACAGCAAGCGGCGCCGATTGCGTAATAATACTATATTTTTCCGTGCCCGACCTCAAGGACAATAGAAATCTTGTCGAACGACTAAAAGTGACACCGATTATGTAAATCGCGATTGTTCTCCGTGTTCTATCGTGAAAACTATGAATCGCGTCAAACGGCTCAGACCAGTGCCGATCGTGTAACGTCTCGATATTTCTCCGTACTTGACTGCGAAGACATAATTCGGTGACGATCACATAACGTCGCATATATTTCTTTGTGATCTAGTGTGGGACAAAGGAAATCTCCCCAAACGGCCAAGATCAGGGCAACTTCTTGGTAATCTTAACTTCTTGTACACAAGGTGGCATATTAGCTGAAACAACTCCTTTGATATTAAATATCCATTATTTATTTTTATCTTTAAAACTTTTATAACACTATAAGTGAATTTTATTCACTGGATTAAACACAGTTCATTGTTGTTGTTTTTTTTGTTTTTTTTTTCACCGCGCTATCAGCTTCTTTGCTTGCCGACCGCAAACTTATCTTGAATTAAAAGGTAACTAAAAGGTAGCTAAAAAGTAACTATTTTTTACTTCATCCTTACAGTAGACACCCTGATTATTCTTCATCGTCTTCACTATATTCCTATAATATTTATTCCTCCTATGTATTCGTCATGATTCACCTCTTTCTCTTATTCTATTGTGTATAGGTGGGTAGATAATGGGTAATGATAATATGCATGATAATAATAACAGTATTAATGATAATTGACAGTTGGTCCACCCAGATCAAGTAATAAGAAATAATTAATAAGAGTGGTGGTGGATGGAACCTGCTGGACCTCTTTGCAACCATAACCCAGGTTATGTATTTTAGAACCGCTGTCGGAGTTTAAGACCCAGAAATGATACACAGTATTCTGCCAAAATATAACATCTATTACGTCCAACAAAATAATACAATAATTGTACAAGATATATTAAAACAACACATGCATCAGTAAATAAAAGATGTAGACCCTAATATAACGTAAGTACTTACTTTCTTACTAATACCATGAAGACATCTCCAGCTATTTAATATACTCTTTCTAATACATGAAATACGTGCATCTTTCATATTCCGTAGATATGACCTACAACATACCCAAAGGTCAAGTCATGTTCCATCATTTCATAAAAATCGAAGTATCAATTATCTCAATGAAGTTCGATACGCCAAATACAATTGCGTAATGCCATATGGCACTAAACTCATCCAATAATTTATTCATTTATTTTTTATAATTCTTGACCCCCCCCCCCCTCTGGGTATAGAAGGCCAGACCCATTTGCAACATAACCCAGATGAACATTCCGAGACTACACTACTGAGTACAGACCTAGAAATAATACACTAGTTTTCAGATAACGTAACAACTTCTATTAACATCTTTGGCAACATTTACAATCTTTAAAATTACAACAAACAATAAACATATATTAACAAGATGTGGAAATACAATAACTCTCAGTACTAGCCTTATCATAAACAGACGTCGTATGTCCATGGTAATTCACCAAAATTAAATCCAAGGTGATAGTACCAAGGGAGGAATAGCCTACAAATTCTCAAGCCCAGTTTCTTCACTTACGTCGACACGGCTCTTTCAAAACACGACAATCTTTCTAACGAAGTTTGCTCAATATATGCCTCTGCACATATCAAGATAAATGAATCCATATGATTCCCAATTAATTCATTATTATCCACAGAGCAAATTACAAGTCAACCGACTTCCAGTAATGGCGACGTCGATCTCCTTTTGTTTTCTCATCAGCTGATGGACGATCATGGTTATCGTCTACCAACAGAAGATAGAGGAAACAAAAGCCAAGCAAACTAGAAACAGAAAGGGGTTTGGGATCCCAGAAAAGAAAAAAAAAAACAGAACCAAGAACGATCATACTAAGAAAGAATAAGGAGGAGGAAATATTACCAAAACAAAATATTACAAAATCCCAATATCCTAAATACAAGTTGCAAGCCAACCTCACTATGAGAAATCATGCAGGTGACGAATGAAGTAGTACACATCCCAGAAACAGAATCCACACACCAGGAAATACAGTAATACATAACGTACCTTTCGAGCAGACCATCATACCAACTTCACAAAACTTACCAATTTCTCACACATAACTTGCATATTAAATAACATATGTTTTTCGAAGCATACTCCACAGTAGTTAACAAACCACATATCAAAATGATAATACAAGAGCATCAATCATAGAGTAGACATCCAAATTAGCACGTCGGCCACTCCCAGCTCCGTAACGGATCACTACATTCCACAGGCATATCCATTCCATTCCCGGCGAAGTCAATTTTACATAGCAAATATTAAATTTGACATAAATATTAATGCTGTTTGCTATACATAGTAGGTACTGTCGTTTCTTAGCTGGAATACGAAGATGAATAGAACATTTAAGCGTTCCCAGGCCACTCTGAATTCCTAAAAGGAACTCGCAGCAAATCTTTTCTACATCTTTCTCGCACGATGATCCATTTCCGACCTTTTATTATAAGCTGTCAAAACTCCAAATACTTGTCTTCAAAACAAACATAAAGACAAACGACGACCATCTTGGCATACACATCCTGGACCTGCACTCAGTATGCATACTGCAGAACTAGACAGACACAAGTTCTTACCTTTCGGTGCAGCTCTCTAGCGGGAAAACAGAACCGTTGGTACCAGACCAGGCAGTAATCACGAGACATGACCTAAGTAAGTGTAAGGGTCAAATCTGACAAGATATCGGCACAATTTTATTAAAGCAGCCAATGGCCATGTACTTTTCTTTTCAGGACGGGTCAGGTAAGGGAGATTAGAAGGAAATCGGCCGTGGACCTATTGAAAGGAGCCATCCTGGCATTTGCCTGGTGGTGAAAATGGGAAACCACGAAAGCCATTTTCAGAACGGCCGAGGTGGGATTCGAACCCACGCTTTGCCATTCCAGCGAGGCACGAGGTAGTGCGTTAGCGTTCTCAGCCTCCGCGGCCAATTCCGACTTCCAAGCTTTAGAAGCACGACCAGATTAACCGCACGTCTAACCTTCAGTAAAGGATCCTCGATGCTCACTTATTACAATCCACAGCTGACAGTCATCCATAATTAATAATAACAACAAACCCAATGCAGTTCACAGTACTGCAAGATGCACTGAATTAAGAAAACTATGAATTCATGTAAGAGGAAATATTTAGCATCATATTTCTACATTATTAAATACTATTATCATTATTATTATTATTATTATTATTATTATTATTATTATCGGCCTGAAGGTTGACAAATGACGAACAAAATGCATGCACTACGTAGCCTAACCACTGGACTCAAAAGAAATATATCATTACAGACCTCTATTAGGCAAACTACCGTGGATAAAAGAAGAAATGTGTTACATAATTAAAACAGAAAACGTTAACAAGCTTTTATCCCCACCAGACATTGTATGTCATCCTCACCATGAGATATCACAGTTGATGAATTAAGTTTTAATACCCGAACACAGAACTCACATACCGATAGATGAGTAATAAGACGTTTACTTTACCTTTGGAACTGTCACCTTTTCTGCCCATACTTATAATTGCAAGCACACCATAACTTGCCAAAATACATATCGACGTCAATCAGGCTTTTTCCTTTAGTAGCCTCAAGCCACATATTAAATTAATAATATAAAGGAATTCCATTATTCCGTTGATATCCTCATCGCAGGTGACCACTCCTAGTTCGGTAATACCATTACACAACCTATTCGCACACAAAGTCTAGACCAAAACTGATAGCCATTTACAATATTTAATTAAATAATCCATCTATTCCATTTTCCGATATCTTCAATGGTATGTGAACTTTCGCCGATGGAATACGAAGTTAGGGGCCAACCACGAGTAGCCTAGAGCTCCTCGACAAAATCTCCAGCAATATGTAATTACGTTTTCTCACGATCAGGGTTTAATCCACAATAATTAAAGTCGTGAAAACACAACACTTGTTGCTATCGTGACCATATTACAGACAAAAGACAATCTATATTTCCCTACAAGAAGTAAACCAGCTTAGTCTGCTTCCTGGCGAACTAGCTAGAAATCACAGTCCTTACCCATTCGATGCTGCGCTCTAGCGGACCTCAAGGGTACTTCTTCGGCACATCCCGAGTACAGAGTTCGTACACAGTAACAATTCCAGGGTATCTACAGGTCGGAGGAGTTAGTATCGCCTCAATAATGATAATGGTAATATAGGAAGGTAATAGTGCCTTGTATAAAAGCTATTGTTGGGATCTAGTTTTAGTTGTTGCTTCTCGTTATCAATTATTTCCTATGTGTGTGAATGTCCGTTCCTTTGTGCTTGTGATTGTATACAGTATATCTAGAATTGTGCTTGCAGTGTCATAATTATGTTTCTGTGGTGTTCATGGTTATCACTGTCTGTGTTTATAGAGCTTGATGTTTGTTTGTCTGTCTGTTTTTGTGGACAAGTTTGTTCCCTTATTGTACAACTCTCATTTTGGTTGGCTGCGGGATGGTTGATTTTGTGTTTGTGAGAGCTGGGCCGGCTTGTTTCTGTGTTACTCATGTGTTTAATGTGTTCTGTGTTCCGTATCAAGCAGTGATTTTGTGTTCCCTCGTGTTTTCTTGAACTTCTAGTGGATGAGATAGCCGGGGGTGACGTTGATATCGCCCCCTCCTTTACCAATAATTCGAATGCGTGTTGTAGTGTCTGTTCGTGTCACGGGTTATTGCCAGTAATTGGGGTAGTTAGCCAGGTTAGGCATCGAGTGTGGTCTGTCGTATGGGGGAGCATGTTGGTACTGTGTGTAGTAGTCAGTGTATCTGTAGGGTTGTGTATGGTGTTCAGGCATGTATCTGTGTCGTGGAGGGTCGGGGTGTCTGTATTGACCTGTGTCTCAGTGGGGTGGAGCATGGGGATGAGGTCTGTAGTGTGTGTACTGTTCTCTGTTTGCCTGTGTAGGTGAATTGTTGCCCT
Organism: Meconema thalassinum; assembly: GCA_946902985.2. Taxonomy (NCBI): domain Eukaryota; kingdom Metazoa; phylum Arthropoda; class Insecta; order Orthoptera; family Tettigoniidae; genus Meconema; species Meconema thalassinum. The sequence goes on along the minus strand of OX336388.2, from coordinate 1,605,990,325 downwards.
GGCCCCTTTGGTGATCCTGATCTTCCCTGGAGCTATGTGTTTGTCGGGGTGAGTGAGCTCTGTTCGGCTGGGGATGTCTATTATTCCCCCTCCTGGTTCTTGTGTCTGTGTTCTGTGTTGGTGTGTTTATTGTGGATATTTTTATGTCCTGTATCTGTTGTGTAAGATCGTGTACTTGCTGCTGTAGGTCGTGAGTGTTTTTTTTTAGGTGTGTATCGATGGCTTTTACTGTGATCTTGTTGCCTGATTCTATGGTTTTTATGTTGTCCCTCAGTTGCTGTAATGTTGTATTTATCATTGTATAGAGTTTATCGACCAGCGCGGGCGTCAGACCTTTCATAATCAACCATATTTTCTGCTTTTCCGGCATGTTTTGGTCGTATTTGGCACACATCAGGAGTTTAGTGTTCATGTATGCATTAGTGTGTTCTGTGGGCCCCTGTGTTTTCTCCCGTATCTGGTCATAGATATCCTCCTCATCCGTGGTGTGTTTAAAATCGTGTGTGAAGAGGTCGCAGAGTGCAGGCCATGTTGTGTTGTGTAGATTGTGTGTAGATTCGAACCCTGGTAGGGCTTTGTCAGACAAGTATGCAGGAAAAAGCCAAATTTTATCTGCGTCTTTCCAGCCGTGAATGCTGGCAACCCTTTCAAATGTTCTGAGGTATTCCTCAGGGTCCTGGGTAGCCCTTGAATACTTGGTGGGGAGGATGAGTGGATATTTTGTTTGTGTAGCCATGTTGTTTTCTGTAGATGTTTCTATGTTGTTTTGAAGGGAAGTGTCATAGTCCGTTTTAGCGGGTGTTATAAAGTTGTTGTGTGAGGTGCTGGGTTCGAGTTGTGTTGAATGCAATATGTTTTGTGTGTTGTGTGGTACAGGTGTTTCTATGTTGTTTGGTGAGATATCTTGTGCAAACTGTGTCGAGTGTAGTGTGTCTAGTATGTTATTAATTCCCTCTTTTAATGCCTTGGCAGTGGTTCTGATATCACTGATGAGTTCTTTGTTTGCTGTGTTGGCTGTGGTGTCTTAATTGTTGGATGAGTGCGTGTAGATTGTTGTATGTCGGCTGTGTGTCGAGGAGCTGTTGTAGTACAATAGGGGGTAGTGTAGGGGTTGTGTCTTGTATGTCGGAACTAGAGGTGGATGAGTGTGAATGTTGTGAATTGTTGTTTTGTGCCTGCGATTGTGTAATAGGGGGATTGTGTATAATCGCAGTGGGGTACTGTAACCTAAGTTCAAGAGCTGCATTGTCGAATTCGGAGATAAGTCAACCCGCGTTGGATTCGTCGATTAGGTCTGCCTTCCTGATCTTGATCTTAGGCCGGAGGGATTTAGGGTTTGCAGATAGTGTATAGGCCCAGTCTCGAGCGGTGTGTTTTAATCTGTCCATGTGTTGTGTAATACGATTGTTTGAATTCTGTGAGTGACGGTCTGTTGATAATAATGTGTGACTGTCTGTATGAGCAATGATGTGTGATTGTGTATAACAATGGTGTGTGACTGTCTGTGTGAACAATAATGTGTGATTGAGTGTGAATGTGGGCGATAATGTGTAGTTGTATGTAGCAAGAGGTATAGGTCCGTGGATTGGCACGGCGCGCTCCACCAATTGTTTCGCCTCGCTCGGGATCCTTCTAAACGAGCTTGCTTGCTTGGAGAGTGATGGGGAAGTGTTTAGAAGGCGAGAGGGTGAAACGATGTGTGTGTAATTGGAAAGGATAGAGAGACAGGCAGGTAGCAGCGGTCATGGAAGCCGGGTAGGGGACCTTGGTGCGTATGCCGTATGCTGACGGGGCGGTGTGTGTGGCCTTGCGTATAGGCGAGAAGGGGAACGAGAATGCTTGCGTCAGGATAAATGATAGCTGGCGTGCAGACAATTAAAACTGAGTAATAGGGATTTATTCCAATGTCTATTGTCCTCCGATGCAACTCGGAACAAAATGCATTTACAAGTTATGAGGGTTCGGCGGGTTACGAATGAGGAATAATTGTTGAGTACAAACTTACCAATCCTGGCGTGGTTGAAGTGTAGCTGTCGTGATGATGTAGATGTTGATGTAGATGGCCACCGGTATCGAGAGTAGAAGGAACTGTCCCCGATGTTTCTCCCGTTACACTGTTTATTCGTTAGCCGTGTTTTATTGTTCAGTCAGCATTATTCTTGTTGATGTAAGCTTGTTATTTTTCGTTGTTTGGTCGTCCTACATCGCGTGTTGTGATAGTTACCTCACATGTGGCCACTCGTTCCGGCTTGTGTACTGAGTTTCTGTGTAATTTTTGTGGTTTATCGGGATATTGGGGCGTTACAGCCTTTTAAGGGCTGGGGCTGTAACAAAATTGTGTTTGAAATACCAGTTCATATAAAAGCCATTAGGAAGGAACACACGTCAGTGTATTGTCATGTTGACTTTTCAGGTTATAGCACTGATGATCTTGTACCTAATAGCTAATGTTCTTGAAGGTGTGTGGTGATCTATTCATCTGCTTACTGTGGTTTGCTTCCACATAAAACTTTTCAGGAGTTTTATTCACTTACCGTTAAATAAAAGAGATAAATTATCGTGTTGGAAGCCATTTTTCAGTGTTGCCTTAGTAAACAATTTTTTTTAAATGCTTTTCAGTCGGTCAACACAATTGTACCCAAATGTAATGGGTGTTATTCGCTCAACCTGAAAAAAAAAATATGGAATTAATAAATTAACTTGGATTACTAGTTTCGTTCATCAAGAATAATCATCAGATACCTTACATTCAGGCTTTAAATCTATATGGGTGAATGTATTTACTATATATGACACAATCCCAAAATATACCGGCAATATAGCTGTTGAAAAACCAAGGTGCTAAGACCCCTCCAAACGATTTAAAGAAATTAATATCAACAAGTTTGCTGGGCTAAATGAAAAATCACAAATCCACTCGTAAGCGGTCGCCCTCCTTGCTCCAAACTAATCCACAAAGGGTCGGCTACTACTGCTGAGAAATATCCAAAGCAACAAGCCCCCAGAATAGAATTATTAACACTGAATAAGTACATTTCTACATGTTTTTACAAAGTAGGTATCTGTTAATTTTATCTGATCGTGTTTGGTATTCCAAGTCAAATAGTTATTATTTATGAAACACTTAGGTGACAAGCCCCAAAAACAATCTACAAATGTGCACTACAAATAAGCAGTAAAACCTACAAGTGTAGAAAACCAAATAGTCAGTGCCTGTCCACTTACACTGCGCTGAATGAATGAATTCAATGAAAACTTATCATATAGCCTATTATCCTCAAGTTGTTAATACTACTTTCACTGTAGTAATGCCAACAGCAGTAGCTATGCTCGCTAAAGTGCAGCGTTAGGCCATGGGGCCAAGCTCTCTGTTGACTCGGTAGACATTGGTTCTAGCCCCATCGCCGGCCGTCCTTGAAATAGATTTCCGTGATTTCCCATTTTCAACTCCAGGCGAATGCTGGGACGGTACCTTCTAACAGGCCACGGCTGCTTCCTTCCACATCCTTGCCGTTTCATTCATTCATTTCGTCTCTCATTTCCCCACGCAGGTCGCCCATGGGTGGTCGACGAGAAAGACCTGCACTCGGCTCCTCAGGAGGCCACATGACAAAAAGAAACTGTTGTAGTGAAGTAATGTGAACTTATCTGAAAGTCTGTTGCTTCCAAGTTGCAACTGATTAAATATAGCAGATTAACTGAGTTATGAGATGAGAATATTCTCGATTGCACTGAACAGCTGATGTACTTCTTGCAATAGTTGTGATTAATTGCTGTAAGGTTGGTAACCATTCACATAACTCAATCACTGTTCAATATTGGTACACTGGAAATTCCAAAGGTAGATTAAGTTATTTTATGTAACTGTGTAAATTCAAGGTGCTTTTATAAAAGCAGATTGTGTAATAATGATGCACCATATCCAAAGGATGCACTTTGTACCATATCTTCAATAAAACCAAGGCCAACATTACGTCATTATTAAAGAGTTCAAGATACTCCCAATAAACCGGGTGCACACTTAGAGGGCTTTGCTTACACATGACTGGAGCAGAGATTGGTCTTTAATAGTAGAAGATGTTCAGAATACATTAACATACACCATGTCAGGACATTTCTAGACCTGGTTAGCCCAGTAATAGTTCATTGGAGGGGTTCGATATAGATTGGCAGGAATGCGAGATCATACAATGGAGGGGAGTGGAGATAACGATGGGGCAAGTCCGTACGAGGAAAATTCCTTACAGTCCAGTACAGATGGTCAACAGCAGGGTATGGTAAGTTGCTTTTCAACAGTAACATTGTTACATTTTCCGTTACTTGCCAAAAATAGTAACGAAGTTACAGTTACTCGTAAAAAAATAGTAACAACATTATAGTTACAATTCATTACTTTTGTATAAAAAGTATAGTTTCTTAATAACATTTTCCTCCCTATCATATTTTACTTGATTTGAATGGAATAGCAGATATCAGTATTATGGGAAAACAAAATGAATTATCACATAACTATCGCTACAGCAACCTGGTGCTCGTTGTGTGTTAGCACACCTCAACGAGTATTGAAAAGATGGAAATAAGAATAAGTTATTTAGTGGAGCACACCTCATGCCTTAAGAATAACTCATTTTATGAAACGGGAATAGTATGCAGTTAAACTATAAAATACTTTGTAACAATAATAATAATATCAAGCTATCGAATTACCAATATCTTACCTGCACATGCTTTTTTAAGTTTGCTGCACAACTGTGACTGCCCTGTATTATTTGTCCACCTGTGCACACTTTACATCTGATTTTAAGAAATTAATATACCAGCATATGACTGCTCCATAACAATTGCACAACTGTAGACACAAACAGGTTTTAACTTTGGTTGGTTGGTTCCTCAGTTTAGGGGCTACGACAACGTGGCCATGTAGCCTCGTGTACTTTGGGTGTGTAGAATCTCTCTGATAACCGGTGTTAATTGTGATTGCTGTGTTAGTGTGTGTTGTCTGTTTTTGATTCAAGTAAGGACTGCAGACATTGAATTTTCAAGTAGTTCCTACCTTTGCTACCAAATGCCACTGTCAACGACCAACTAGTTCTGAACTTGTTTACTAGATGCCACCGCAGTCGGCTCCTGGCGGACGAACGTTGGAACCTAAGAGCGTTAGTTAAATCATCATCATCATCATGCACAGTTTCCAGCCTCTGGCCGGGTCTGTTTGGAACACAAGCCTCTCCAACGTCTTCCGTTTTCCTAGCATCTCTCAGCCTCCACCCTTGTTCAGTCTTCTCCTCTCTTCTTCACGCTTTCTTCCAACCCGTTCAGCCACCTGTCTCTCGGTCTCTTTCCTTCCCACTTCGTCTCGTGTATCCTCCTGGGTATCCTCTTCTCATCCATTCGTTTTACATGTCCATGCCATCTAAGTCTAGATTTCTCTATACCATCCTGTAATGGTTCCTCCTTCATTAATTCTCAGGTCCTCTCATTTCTTATTCTGTCCATCTTTGTAGCTCCAATACTGCTTCTCAAGAACCTCATCTCACTGGCCTGTATTTTGCTCTTCTCCCTTCCTTTCATAACCCAGGTCTCCGAGGCATACGTCAGGATAGGGACATAGTACGTCCGATATATGACCTTCTTGCTGTTCTGAGGGACATCCTTGCTCCTTAACATGCTTCTCACACTCCTCCGGAATGCTTCTGCCTGTCTCCCCCGCTCATTTATTTCTCTATCGTTTCTTCCATTATCTTGTATCAGGCTTCCCAGATACCTGAAACTCTCCTCTTTCTTCAGCTGTTCCCCACCAATTGTTATTCCCATTGTGATTCTTTCCTTCTTCCTTGTTGTGATCACCATCTCACTCTTATTTATGCTAAATTTCATCCCATATCCTTGTATTATTCCTTCCCACACGTCCAACTGTTCCTGTACCTCCTCCTCCTTGTTTCCCCAAATCATCAAATCATCTGCAAACACCATTGCTTTCATCTTTCCTTCCCCAATTACTTGTGCCACTCGGGTCATTATGTCATCGATCACCACAATGAAAAGTAACGGCGACAGTGCATTTCCTTGTTTCGGGCCGTTTCTCTGTTCCAACCAGTCCGATCTCTCTTCTCCCACTTCCACACAGCTCACGCTTCCCTTGTACATCTCCTTTATCCTCCTTATAGTCCATTTTTCTACTCCTCTATCCTCCAGGGACTTCCATACTTTGTTTCTACATACACTGTCATATGCTTTCTCAATGTCCAGGAAGGTCATCAGTAGATCTGTTCCATACTCATAGTGCTGTTCTTGTAACTGCCTTACAGCAAAAATCAAATCCACTGTGGACCTTCCTGCTCTGAAGCCATGTTGTTCTTCCCTCATCCCTCCTTTTATCCTTGTCCTAATTCTCCTTTCCGAAACTTTCTCAAACATCTTTGCACAATGACTCATCAGTGTTATTCCCTGATAGTTTCTGCATTCTGTTCTACTACCTTTCTTGAAGATCGGGACAATTATTCCCATTTTCCAGTCCTCTGGGGTCTTCCTTTCCTTCCATGCTCTCTTCATCACTCGGTACAACCATTGTATCCTCACCTCTCCTGCTGCTCTCACCATCTTCACACTCAACTCATCCACACCCGGTGCCTTCCCTCCTTTCATCTGCCTCACTGCATCTTCCACTTCTTTCCATGTTAAGTCCTTATCTGTTTGCAGTCCATCTTCCTCTTCCCCGATTTCTTCCTCCTCGCCATGGTTTCCATTTGGGTTCAGAAGTTCTTCAAAATAATCTTTCCACATTTTGTTCAGTTCTTCCCTATTTTCTATCTCTTGTCCCCTTTTGTTCACCATTCTAACATAATCCGTAGGATCCTTCCGCCTCTTTATCTTTTACCATCCCATACAGGACCTTTTTTGTACCTTCACTATCCTCCATCATCTTTGTCCACTCTTCCATCCACTTTCTTCTCTCCTCAGCCACTACTCTCTTTGCCTCCTTCTTTCTTTCCTGGTACTCTTCCCTTGTCTCTACCATCCTATTTTGATACCACCTCCTAAAGGCTCTATTCTTTTCCCTTACTATATCTTTTGTCTTCTCATTCCACCATGGCGTTTCCTTCCACCTCTTCTTACTACTTGTCCTCCCACATACTGCTTCTGCTGCACCTACTAGTGTCTTCTTAAATCTAGCCCATTCCTCTTCCACCCCTCTTTCTTCATCTTTTCGAATTCCTTTACCATTTTGAGGTTCTCGACCCTTCTATCTCCTTCTTTCAGTTTCCATATCCTTATACGTCTTTCCTGGTTCTCAGTCCCTTTCTTCTCCTTAGTCCCTCTCAGGTTCATTACCAGCAAATGATGGTCGCTACCCAGGTTCTCCGATGGTATAACCTTGATGTCCGTGATGTTCTTATTTATTTCTCATACAGTCAAATATAACCTATAATTTAGCTTCACACAAGTGTAATTAGTGGAAGGTTCTTCATCATGCCATAAATCTATGACATGGGACCGCCAGCTTTACTTCCCCTTCGAAGGAAGGCATACTGAGTGATTTTTAACGCTCTTAAAAAATCTGACGGCTTCGGTCAGGTTTGAACCCGCGACCTTGGGCATGGAAGCTCAGCATGCTACCAACTACGCCACCGAAGCCACCATTTTAACTTCAATCTCACCTACAGTATATGAAATATGATGCGCTTCATACAATGCATTTTAAAAGGTGCTTCACAGTAAAAATGGTCAACCACTACTGTGACATCACCTGGTGTTTAAGTCCAAGGAAGTTTCTGGTCCAAACATCACATAACTCTTCTATCCAGCTGTTCCTCCGCTTCCTTTTTCACTCGGTCTATTTTCCCTCTCCACCCATGCCATAGCACCAGGTAAGCATCCTTCCAGTCGACCATTCTTTCATATTCGCCCGAAAATTCTGGGCATCATTTGGCATCATTTTTTTTTGTTTCCTTACATTCTTACCTGGCAGTTAATGCTCTCTATCTCCATTCACTTATATTTTGTGTTATAATTAGAGATATGGAAAAATCACAACTGCAATAAATGCAAAATTTAATTTTTCTCGATTTTTCATCTATTTGTTGACCATTATAACAATGTATACCCACAATTTAGTAAACTGATTGTGCGACAAAGTGCAATAACTCTCGGTTCTTGCGAATTTTCCCCAAAAATTAAATAAATATGAAAAATGGCCAATTTACCGAAAAATATTGAATTTGTTTACTTATTACAAAATGTACGGCCTGCACTTTGAAATTTGCAAATTCCTAGTGATGAAAATATTGACACAACAATCGATATTTATGTTGTCGAAACAATCATTTAGTTTTAATTAATTTGAAAATGGCTGTTCTCGCCTGGTATTCGCAGCCGATAAATCCATGTTTTGGAGGTTTGGTTGTGCTAATAAAAGGAATGTTCTGATAGTTTTTATCGATTCTATTTTGGTTTATATTGCGTCGGCCACTCATTTCTATTATTTAACCATGATAAATAAAACTAAAAAATACTTTCCATCATATGAATAGACAATGCTTGTTTTGCATTCTCCTCCTTTTGGAATGTTGTTTAATATGGTGCAAGTATTTTCTACAATGTGAGTTATAGGTTATGTTTTATGTGGTCCAGCGATTTCACCTCGGTCACTCCCGGCACTAAAAGCCATATGATAAATAAATAATACCTTGAATAATAATGTGGATACTGTTTTACAGATTGTCAGTCAAGAGTTACAAAAAAGTATATCAGCAATTGCATGTTCAATTTTTATCATACCTGGAGACTAACTTTTGAATGCAACAAAATGCTCATTTTTTAAATTTAATGCTACAAAATGCCATTTATGAAAATTAAACTGCTACAAAATATATTTCAAAATGCTATTTTCTTGTATCTCTAATGTATGGGTCAAGTTCTAGATCACCCACATTTAACTCAAATTTGTGTGCCTTCAGATTTGTAGTACACATAATTTATTCTGTATGAAAATGATAATGTAACACTTGTTAATGGGAGGAACAAGAGGTCTACTTACTGTACTGTCATGGGTGGGTATATATACCTTTCCTCCGATAGCGATGAAACTTGGTGAGATGTTGTGTATATTCCAGGGAAGGTTTCTGGCTTAGTAAATCCATTTAACAATAGGTAGCGCACGAGTAGATTCAACAAATGAGTGACGACACGTGAAGGGTTTCAACAAAGTCCCGTATGCGTTCATATACCATTCGTCCGATAGTGATGGTGTAAAGCCTGTGTCTTAATTTTTATTTAATACAACTGACATAAACCTTGTGAAACACGCTGCATCTTTATAAATGCAAGAAAGAATGAGAATCTGCTGGCTACACTGTGCAGAAGTGGTATGACGCATTATATTGTTTTCTTCATATCAAGAATGTAGCCTTTGCCTTCATGTGAGTGTAGGAGCAGTTGGACTAAACGATTCGAATGTATCAATCCATTTCTCATTAGACTGGAGGACAATGCCACAACTACCATTCTCTCTTCAGCTTTTAAATCTTTGGTCATAATGCATTTGAAAAATGAGTGTCACTGAACAGAGCTGCACTAGTGTTTTATCTTATTGCTTGTAGGTAAAATCATGATATCTACGAATGAAATACCTATGCTTAACTCATTGTTTTACTGTTTTTTGTATCTACAGTTGTTGACAGCTTGATGTTTGTTTTCCAGAGGGGTACACTAGCATCAGTGTGCGAGAGCCACTCGCCAACATCAAGGCTCAAACTAAAGCAAGTAATCAACGAAGAGAGTTGCTTGATTCTCACTATGCTACTGTGTCAGATGATTCAGGTATAGTTATACTTAAATTGTTCTTATCTTCCCAAAATGCAGGTACCTACTGAGGCTGCTTCAAACACTTCTATCTTCATAAAATAAATTACACAAGAACCTAGTTTATCCGGATTAAGTAGGACCGGAACTGATCCACATTATTGAAAATCCGGATGATCTGGAAAAGAAACTAAAAAACAAATACATGTTATATAATTTATTAACATAAGTTGTAATATCTTATGTCAATTGTACAAAAAAAATTAAGAACACTTTTCTTACATTTACGACTTTGTTTTATGCACTAAAATAATGTGTGAGTTTTTTCTGTTTCACATTTGTATAGCGTTTGCACGCAGCACGATTACTAAGGCATTTTACTAACATCTGTTCTGTCGGTTTGGTTTCCATCTGGGATTCTAAATAGGCCATCAGTTTGTCCATCTGCATTGCCTCTCCATGAGTCATTGTTTCTTATTATGGAGTGCCTGTTTTATTTTCGAATTCACCATCACTCTCATCATTGACTGCCGAGGAACAAGAGGAAATAATTTCTTCATCTGTCATTATGCCATAGCCTGAATCACAGTCATTTATCAACCAGTCATTTACGTTGTTTTTATCTACGTCCGGGCATCCGGAAATACGTGCAAATGTGTCAAGGAACTCTGAAGAGTCCACAACTTCACAAACCTCGGTGATAGATGCACAGATAGATGTTTCCAAGACTTATTAATTGTCATTTCACTAACTTGATCCCATGGAGATGTGATCATATACCTAATGTAATTCATGTTTATTGATTTCAAAACCAAAATTACACCATATTCCCCCTCTTCTCCAATCAGTTTGCTGAGCAGCTGCCTCCTGTATAACTGCTTGATGTTTTCCAATACACCCTGGTCCATTGGTTGCTACAGAGCTGTTACATTAGGTAGCAGAAATTTCACTCGGATATCACCACTGACCAACTCTTCTACTCCCGGATGTGATGTCGCATTGTCAATGAACAAAATGGCCTTCAGTCACAAACCTTGTATCGTTAAGAACCTTTTATATTCGGCACGAAGTCTTCTTGGAACCAGTTTTTGAAAGTTCAACTGTCCATCCATGCATTCTTTTGGGATGTGTAAGAAACCGGCAAGGCAGATCGATACACATTTTTAAGAGCATGGGAATTTTTTGATTTCCCTATTAACAGGAGAGGAAATTTATGTCCTCCAGATGCATTGGCGGATGCCATAATAGTAATGCGATCTTTACTTCTTTTATAACCCCTTGCCGATTCATCTAATTTAGACGTTAGTGACTTATTTGGTACCATGCGATAAAACAGCCCAGATTTATCGGCGTTATATATCTGATCTGGCGTTAAGTTATCGGAGCAAATAATGTCCTGAAATTCCTTTATGAAGCTGTATCCCCCTGAAAAACTTTCCTATGGTGGACAAGATAGCATCCACGAGTGAGGGCAGTTTTGAAAACTGGGATAATGGGGATCTACACAATGAAAACTTGGGTGATGGTAATCTGGCTGATGACAACTGGGAAATATCGTATGAGGAGGTTGATTGGGCTATAACCCGTGTAAATTCTGATTCTGCTGCTGGTCCTGATGGAGTTCTTGTTCGTGCAGTAAGAGTGAAAGGTGTTAATGAGGTATTGACAAAGATTTTTGAACAGATGATCAAACTTGGAGTTGTTGTACAAGGCTCGCACTATCTTGATTGATAAGGGCGGGCAGGTTGATGACATTAAGAATTGGAGACCAATAACAATTCTACCAATCATTAGGAGAATCTTTGAAGATTCTGGAAAGAAAGCTGAGAGAATGCACACTGGTTTGTAGCAATCAAAGAAGCTTCATGTCTATGCCGGGTTGTGCTATCTATATATCAATTGTGGAAAATGCAATAGAGGTGGCAAAGAAGGAGAAGAATGATGTATATTGCCTATTTGTTGACCTAAATCAGGCGTATAACAATATTGGCCACAATCAGATTAAGAAATCTGTGGAAAGAACTAGAGCACCCAATATTGTCAAGAAACTCACACTTGAGTGACAGACAAATAATATGTCTAAGATTGAGATTGGTCTGGATAAGTCTACTTTTATTCCTATCAAGAGAGGATTGGTGCAAGGCGCATCCTTATCTCCTCTTCTATACAACATTGCAACTAATCACCTTGGGTAGGTTTTTGCTAAGAATTAACCTTACCCACAAGGGAAGATGAATAAAGAAGTAAAGGGAAGTGGGTTTCGGACAGAGGAACAAGTGTGGATAATAGGAAGAAAGTCCAACACTAAATACAAATAATCTTTAGAGAAGAGTGTCACCGCAAAGCCCGTGAAATCACTAAAGTGAGTGGGGACCTGAACACAGCTAACAGGAAACTCAGCTAGAGCCTGGGCTATTTGCGAGAGATAGTAGATGGTACCTTCCCTTCCAAGCCAAGATTCAGCTACTATGGGGAAGGGTGGTAGTCTGGCAAAGAAAGAAATGATGAGTTTCCTATGTATCTTTTTAAAGTAGTTTGTTTTAAACAAATATTTTGATGAATACAAATAGTTTGAATTGGCCGTGATGTTTTAATTCTTGAAATTGTAGAATTTCTAAAAAGCGACCGAATGTTTCCAAGAATGATAGGGATGAAGCAATTGTACCCTTGAGAATAATTTTGGTAAGAGCACCAATAGTTGCATTTAGGAATGACTAAGCTTTTACCCAACAAAGAGCCGACTAAAAGTTTAGACAATGAGAAAAACTTAAATTTTGAAAACCAACCATAAGTTGTAGAGAGAATCTCAACAAGCAGGAAGCTGGCGTAGCGAGCTATGCTTGCCTTACTGGCCAGTTAGAATTAGCTATCAAAGCTAAGAGAGGCTTTAATAAGTTTGTAACTAAGAGTTCTTGCTCAAATGCAACAAAAGGTGGAACCGTTATTAATTTTATTTGTGAGGTTTTTAAAGTTAAGCCCATAGGAAGAGTAGGGGAAGGCAGGATCTTGCCTAATCGTTATTTTAGAGAAATGAAAAAGCAAAATATAACTTTAAATTTATTTAACAATGCAAAAAGGTGTAATCGATTTAACACATATATAATTTAATTTTATAAACAATTGGGGTCGCAGACCTCCTAAAATCATTTAAAGCTTGCACCAGGCAATTGACAATTTTTTGGTTTCGGACCTTTTATAAGCACTAAAATCTTCCAAAGATTTTGAAATGGTGCTAAGATTAATAAATAGAAGATAATTAACGTAATTAAAGTTAAACAATAAATCAAGTACAAGATGGGTACTTTCAGAATTTCTAAATGGGTATCTTAGAAATATGAACAAATAACAACTTCGAAAGTAACAATAAAAAAAAACAGAGAAATGAAATAGAAGTTTCTATAACTTTTTGTATTAATACAGAATTACGTTTAGAGGTTATACAAAATAGGGCAGGTCACTTATTGTGAAACCTGAAGAGAAAAATTAAAAGGAAGTTTCTAGAACTTCTATATTTAAACAGGATCACGAGGAAAAAATGGGGCAAGTTACCCTTTCGTGAAACCTGGATTAAAGCGATTATTGAAAGGTTTGGTAGACAATAACCAATTCTTGTGCTAGCAAGAAAAGAAATAGATTAATAAGCAGTTTCTAACTGCTGATATTTATACAGATTGAATAAATGAAAAGTGGAGAAAGTTGGGAGGGCGCCTATGGTTTGGCGAAACCTCATTGCAAAATACATAAATTTAAAGATTAACCTAATTTGTTAGTGAAGAGGGGTTGAGGAAGAGGAAATAGGAACTTTGTAGAGAAAGTTCTTGGCCTATTTTATTTATTTCGGACGAGCGCGACGCGGACGAGAAATCGAACGAGCACTGTTTCACTATAGTCTATTGACGTGGTTGAAAAGTTCACTATTGTAGCACAGAAATTTTATAGCAAGGAAAGTTATTGCAATGGTGAAAAATAACTAGTTTCACTAGATTTGCGAGAGTCTATTGCGTTGAAAAACTTGTAAGTTATAGTTGAATGCAGCAGAAAAATTCCAACGGAGGAAGAAAAATTAGGTGTTGATTAGCTGTTCATAAGGAAGATTCCTTGGTTAGAAAAAGTATTCCCATATGTGAGTGGAAAATACAAGAAGGTTTAACTTGTAGATGAATTGTTTGGCATGGAAAATTTCAGAACAATCATCTATTGAAATTGATAGAAAAAATCCAGCGGTGGAACGAGCTAAGTTTTCTACAGACAGTGGGTAATTTAAAGATGTCCCACGTTGTGAGAAATTATCTCCGTTAATAGGCATAAGAAATGCTGCTTCATGTTAAGATTAGCTTAGATAGTCAAAGCCCAACCTCGAAAATCCCGCGAAGATGGTTATTGCCCCACATTTAGTAATATCACACTGTCTGTAAATGATGGTTAAAAAGCATGTAGCTATTTAAAAGCAATTAAAAAGAGTTGAAGAACGTTGAAGTAGTACTTAGCTCATTTCTGATGAACGGCGATTCTAGTTGACCGTTAGTTACGATCTGGACAAGGCGTCCAATTTGAAAGTTTGTCTCTTGAGGAGAGGAGACGAGCTCTACGTAAGCTCCGACTGGGAGTCTTGACGACTGTAGCACAAGTGAGGCCAGCTCAACGAAGCGCGGAGAGACCAGGGAAGGGAAAAGAGTGGGGGTAGGAGACAAAGGAATATACATAAGAATAACCAACATTGTAAAAATTAATTCTTTTGATGAAATGGTCTTCTAAGAGTTGATAGTAGGCGTCACTAGCGAAGCCTGGTGGATGAGAAAGTAGACGAAGTCCTCTTGATCACGGAGATGATAGCTGGCGATAGCGACGAGATCTGGTGGCCAGATTGGTAAGGAAGTCCTCTTGTACAGAGAAAAATTGAGGAACTTCAGAGATTCGCTGCTAGATGACGCTAGGTGGGTCATGGAAGATATATATCTAGAACAGACTCACAGGTAGTATAAGCAAAGTATACCAACAAAAGGAAACCAGGAGATCACTGTTGGTGTTTGTGAAAAAAGGAAGGAATGAAATAAAGCAAAGAGAAGCAAAAGTTCACTCTGTCTAACCGTGTATTCCAAAGAATACACCACACCTCATTGAAGAGTTGACTGAGCAAGGTGTTGTTATCAACAATGGTGTTAAAATCACCGATTCCATCAAGATGTCTGTCGTGGCTTTTGCAGACGATATTTGTATTCTTGCCAACTCAGTCCAGTCTACAGATGTATTATTTAACATTGTCAATGTGTGGTTGACTGAACTTGGTATGTCCTTGAATGTAGCAAAAACACAGGCAGTTGTTATTAAGAAGGGCGTTGAGTTGGAAGCAAGCACAAGAGTGTAGTGCAGTATTTTTCACATATTCTTTGATAGCAGTGAGGATCATTGTCAAAAACCAATGGTGTGAATTGTGAACCTTTCCACAACAAATAATGCAATATGTATTCTAGAGGAGTCTATGTGATTTATTAGAAGTGAACCTAACATTACATGGCGACCATGACAGGACTCATTCACAGTAAAAGGCTCCCGTGAAGAAAGAAGATGGAAAGACTCATGAAAGAGAGAACCGTAAAGCGGCGGTTATTTACGCGCTCACACAAACAACTAATGGCGTCGTTAGACGACGATGAAACTGAAACGGAAAAAGTCAAAGTGCAACTTGAAATCCTTCAAGAAAGGTATGATGATTTCTCTAATTTAGATGGATTAATATTTCAACAGATGATAAGACGACGAGTGTAATGATGACGAAATAGAAACGGAATGTGAATCAGCTGATGATTACAAACACAAATTCCTTAGCTGTAGAGCAAAAGCATCACGTATTATGAATCCCGTTGTTTCCATTACCCCTCCACAAAGTGTAGTGAATGACAATGTTTGTGATAAAAAGAAATATAGACTTCCAAGAATAGAATTTAAGAAGTTTTCTGGTGAAATAATTGATTGGTTATATTTTTGGAGCCAGTTCCATAAAATTCACGAGGATGAGGACATTGGGATGGAAGATAAATTTCAGTGTTTAATTCAGGCTATGACAGAAGGTTCCAGAGCATATGTATTAGTTACTATTTTTCCACCAATTGCCGAGAAATATGACAAAGCTATAGAGAATCTTCAAGCTCGATTCGGTAGAGAGGACTTGCAGATGGAAGTTTATGTTCATGAATTACTCAAACTAGTATTGACGAACGCAGTCAATTCCAAAGAAAGGCCAACACTGAGTAGCTTGTATGTTAAATTAGAGTCGCGTCTCAGATAGCTGGAAAGTTTAGGAGTTACTACAGAGAAATGTACTGCAATGCTATATCTCCTAATTGAATCATCTTTGCCAGAAGACCTATTAAGAGCATGGCAGAGGAATACTTCCTTCAGGTGTTATTCTGTATCTAAAGATCGTTTGCAACAGCTCATGGCTTTTCTCCAAAATGAAGTAGTAAGTGAAGAAAGAATTTCATTGGCTATGAAAGGATCCCAAGGATCTAAGATTAAGGGAGACAAGAAACCAAGGGATGTCATTGATCCAAATATACCTACTGCTTCTGTTTTGTTTGCTGATGTTTCTAGGAGACAGGAGTGTGTTTTTTGTCTTAACCCTCATTCGAGTTGAAACACTCTCACCTCCCCGCTGGAGTTGATTTAACATTAAATAACACCATTAACGCAAACCTATAAAATTAACTGCCTTTCAATGCAGGCCACAAGTGATTTTAACATTAATTTCCCGACTTTGAATGGGTGCCAAGGTTGACCTTATGGGCCTTCCTGAATAAAATAGAATAAATAACTGTTGCCCCGACTTTGAAACCCCGTTTTCCCAGGCGTAGAGTATTTGGCCTGCGTTCGCTGATGTTACCAGGATCAAGCAAGACAGGAATATAAATACACACATGAATTTTAAAAGAAACAATCTATTGGCTGTATTATACATCTATATACATAATATACAACACGAAAATACCCTTCAATACACTTGTAATAATTTCTGTACAGTACCTTTGTTCATTGAATTTATGTTCCTTGAGCAACAAAACACTTGCGATCATTACAGACCTTAGGCATATCAGCCCCCTATACATATTTCACTTGTACACAAATCTACACTCGTCAGACTTTCACGCATATCATCTGCCTATTCTTTTTCACTTTGCACTGTTTGAGCACGAATCTACACTCGCCAGGCTTGTTGACTTCCACTCCGCAACATCCTCCCATGCCTTCCACAACAGATGATGAAGTGAGGTTATGATTGTCCTTCAGGGCGTGATATTATCAGCGACCCATGGTCTATGAACTTGACCATGTTGAAAAATATGTAGTCATCCAATAGCACAACGCTCAGTGGATGTCTAGTTACAGTCTCTGCTGTTCGATTACCGGACCATGCCAGATAAATCGACCCTAGGCGCAAGAAGACTTGGACTCGGCCTATAAGGCAAGAAGACCTGATCTCTAGCTGTTCGTTACGGAAACCATGTCACGTAAAACGACCCTGAGCGCTAGTAGATCTGGACTCTGCCAATAAAGCAATAAGATGACTTCAGAACTCCAAACACGCCATTATAAGCACTGGCGAACGAATACATCAACACCAATAGCTGCGCTTCGTTCTGCCGGAACTATGTGCTGTGCGCCCCGCTCCTAGCGGAATATCCGTGACAACACATGAACATTTGACAGTCGAAATTCACTCTGACATCACTCAGTAGTTTTCCACTCGAAGTTCATACGAGTGCATGCTATTTATAGCCTAGGAATTCACTGAACTTGCCACAACAAGTTGAATTACTGCCTGACATTTCCGGGTATGTAACTTTCCAGTCCTCGAAAATACAGATTCATCGTACCTTATAGTACAGCCACTAATTGAAAATTTAACATTACTAGTTCAAAATAAAATCATTAGCCCCAAACCAAAATGAAATAATGCTTCTACTCAAAACAATACAGTCGTATATACCCTTGTTCCCAAAACGTAATAAATCGCAAAAACCCCGTATTCTATAATATCAAATATCCAAAAACCGATAATTAATAAACAATGACTCTAGTCTGTCCGGAACATCCAAAGATGAATCCGTCCACAAAAATATACACAGGCACAATAAGAATCACCGCTCCAACCCCACTTTAACCCAATATAATATGATACTAATAAAATACCCCAAACTAACTGCACAAAGCAAAAAACCCGAGGGTGAGCTAATGTAACTGAATAAATTCGGTTACAGAGTCCAGAGCTCAAAAAATGACTGTAGGGGAGAAAAGGAAAATCTTGACTGATAAACACTGTTGCTTCAATTGTCTAAAGATGGGCCATGCTAGTAGAGCTTGTAAATCGATTGTCAGATGCATTGTTTGTGGTGGAAAACATGTGGTATTAATGTGTTAAAAGCTCCGTGACAAAGAAAATGAAAGTATGTCCAAACAGAATTACGAGGGAGCCAGGAATTTGGTTCACCAGGATGGCAATAATGTGGATAAGGCTTTAGCTAATGTGTCTTGTTCTCCTGAGGTGTACTTGCAAACCCTGGCAGTTGTCGTTAAAGGAAAGAGTAAACAAAAAACTGTACGAGCTGTAATCGATACTGGGTCTACTAAATCCTACATTGCGCGTGACCTAGCCGAAGAAATGAGGTATCAGTAAATCAGGAGAGAAACTTTATACATTATGTACTCCCTTAAAAGAGAAGATACCTTGTTTGCACTCCCCCCCCCCATTTCCAAATAAAATACTACTGCTACCCATAGAAGAGGAGAGGGAAACCAGGTAAAAGCAGGCCACACGCCCAAAAGCCGGAAAATAACCCTTAAATAGCCTGGTAAATAAATAATACAATACAGTACCATTAATAATCGTTTAATTTCAGCAGAAGAAAATAACTTTAAACCAGACAAATTACGCTACAAACACACATGCAAGAACACCTTTACATAACAACTGATACACCCCTCCTTCATGCATTACACTAATACATGCCCAAAAATTAGATGTGTTAGTACTCACAGGTTTGCAGTTCATCCTCACTTTATATAACATTTTGGTTTAGTACTCACCCCAAAATCATGGGTAGTGGCATTTATTTATTTTGCAATAGAAATCAATTTGAGCAGAATGGGATAGATATTTTTAGCAACCGGCCGGTGCTTCGTAGCTCTCCTCACGGAGCATGGAGAAATAACCTACTATCAGGTCACGCAATCAACAGATCACATTTCACCTTTAATACACCTCGAAAACGCAAGCAAGTTAGAACATACTTCAGGTCAAACGAGCATGATATCTGTGAACCCAACTTGCTAGTGTATTCACAGTCCCAAACATTCGAAATAATATGTGGTAAGATCCGCCAAAGAACTCCTCAAGTCAGCGCAAAACAATCTGATATTTTGCACATTAAACCCCTGAATTCCTCCGAACGATACCGTATCTCAAAGTATACGTATTAGGAAAACATTCTCGTTAATGAAATCCTTATTTAATTAGACCAACATATTCGCTTTCCAGAAAAGCAAAAGAGAAAATCAGCTCAATAACATCGTGACACCAATCGCCAAGATAACCGAGGTTCAACTCTCTTTTACATTAACAATCTATCACTTCCAAGCTAAAAGAAGTTCGTCATGGCAACAGAGATAACCCAAAACACTAAGGAAAAGCATTAAAGATCATAGGACCTCATAGGCCAAAATTCACACAAGAAAAGATAAAATAACAGAAACAAAACCAAACCCTTCCTTATAAACAATCACCGAAAATGTTTCCCGTATACGCCTCTATTCAAATTTACATTCGGTCACAGTTAAGGTAATGAGATAGAAGGTGGCGATGAAATATAATAGTCGACGCACATCACAATAAATTTAACCTCACAGAATCAAAACTTCTAAACGGCTCTAATAGTTTCACGATTACGCCTTCCCGAGAGCCCGCCACGGCCCGAGGTTCAGATAACCAACTCTTACATTGTCGGCAAGAGTCCGACGTTCTCTCTTCTTTTTTTTTTTTTTTTCCTTTATTAATTCCGCCGAGGTACCAACATTGCAAGTCCTCGAACATTGCCGTCTGCCAACTTGAAGATCCAAATCTCGTTTCTTCTCGTCCGCCGACAGATAGCAAACTTCAAATAATATCGAAATTAGTTTCATGGTGTTGTCCATAACATTCACAGAAGAAATAAGGTTTTAAGAGACGTGCCAATACTGACATGTTCCAAATGGGTATTAGAAGCTGTTCGAGTCATAGGTTTTGATTATCAGAGAAGTTCATTGATGGAAATGTGTTTTAGGAGACATGTCTATTCTGACATGGTCCAACAGGGTTTTAGAAGATATCTGGGTAGGGAATTAGTAACCAATATGTGACATGTGGAGTAGGGTATTAGTAACCAATATGTGACATGTGATAGCAACTGTCACATCGTCCCCCCCCCCCAAGGTAGACTACAGGGTGTTTGATAGCCCGATTGTCCTAGTTTTCATTTCTCTTATCTTTGGGGCTAGGCTGGAATTACTCCGAACTGCAACCATGGTCATCTTCACGCTTCCTCCCCAGGACGGCATACTCCACCAGAACATCCCCCAATAATTCCGACCAGCAGATATATCAAATCGTCCAATGAAGCTCCATCCACCCGTCAGTAACACGACGAATATGCAGATTGGCCAAAACTGCATATCCCCGTGATGTGAGGAAAAGGAAGATTGTATTTTAACGTGACCGTTAATCTCGAGATCATACGCCACGGGACCTCCTTTTTACGTGGAATCCGAACCACAGGATATGGCATTTCACTTTGAGAAGTGATATGAGGAAGGGGCACGACTATCCACACATGGATTATAGTCTCACTCAAGAGTTCTCACACGCTCAAATCCGAGTAAATAATTAGCTCGATCCTCAATTAAGAGTTCTCACTTTTTCAGTTCCTTGGAAATTGTCAATAAGTCACGATTAACAGTTCATATTCACGAACATTCTATTACGTTTGATGCGTCCCATCCTATCATCTTCCACACCTTCACCCTAACAGTATCAACCATCAAAACGTTTCATCATCCAAAAACATACAATGTAACTACCATAATCACTTAAATACACAATTATCGTCCGGAGAATTCCTGACTAATTTGCACTGACTTAGATGAGCCCGGAAGTGTCGTTTGGCGGCGCCGTCCCTCAACATGACCGTCACAGGCGTGATGAATGAGAGTATCTCAAATGGCCCCCGAAAACGTACTCGTAGTTTACCAGACACTTGAAGACCCAGAAACTTGGGAGAGAAATTCCTTGCGTACACAAGATCACCAACATTCAGCTTACACTCTACGCGTCCTGCATTGTATCGCTTAGCAATGCGATCGTGCGATACCTTCATGGTGTTACGAGCTTCCTTCCAAATTTCATGAACCTCCTGTTCCGAAGGTTGGTCTGGCAACAGATCATGGATGGACCATAAATTGGTCAATGGAGAATTCGGTACGTACTATAACATCAACGAAAACGGAGTTTTACCGTGGGATTCGTGCAACGCCGAATTATAAGAAAATGTCAACCAGGTTAACGACGTGTCCCATTTAGAATGTTCATGATGATGGTAGGCTATTAGAGCAGCACGCAGATTCCTATTTACCCGTTCCGCCAATTACGGATTTGGGTAATAGGGCGTCGTCGTAACATGCAAAATCGCATAGTCGAAACAAAATTTTCGAAATTTGAAAGATGTAAAAGATATCGCATTATCCGAGACAATAAATTGGCACGGTCCAAAAGAACTAAAAATAAGAATTCAAACGTCGGATCACTGTATTCGTAGTGGAAAGACGTGTCGGAAAGATCCAACAGAAACGAGAAAACCCGTCCACACAAACGAGCGCAAATCGGTGTCCGGACACAGACCTAGGAAATGGACCCACGAAATCAATGAACATGCGTTCCTTAGGTCGGGTTGCTGATTCAGAAGACAACTTCCCCACCTTGGTGCTCACAACCGGCTTATTAATGTTACACCGATGACAAAACTTAACGAATTGCCTAACATCACCATCCATACCCTTCCACACGAAATATTCGCGGATCTTCTTTCGCGTTTTGAAAATTCCAAGATTTATCAAGATTCCAAAATTCCCCACTGGAGAATCATGATAATATTTCAGCATTTCAGGCACTAAACTAGATGGCAGGACGATTTTAGGTTTCTTGTCGTAACGAACCTGCAACATAATACGCTAGATTTGAGTTCGTAAGGTTTAACCAATTTACCATCGGAAACCTCCACCATGATCTTGCTCAATTCTTCATCCTCTTGTTGATATTTCACGATGTCCCTAAATAGCATAGGACTGTTAATAATGATAGCCAACGCCGCATTAATACACCCCTCGATGTTACCCTCCTGAATTTCACCAGATCTCAACTCAGCAGTCCCGGCATACATGCGACTGAGGGAATCAGCGACGACATCATCGCTGCCCCTAATGTGTCGTACAGTAAATTTAATGGAGGAAATTCTCGTCGCCCACCGTGCAATCCTACCAGTACTGCGTGGTCTTGCCAATACCCAACTCAATGCTTGATTGCAGGGGCGGTTCTAGGCGTAGTGCCACCGTGCCATGGCACTGCCCTCTAAGAGAAAATAAATTATTCATAGTCCTGAAAGAATAATTTCGAACGCCTACGTTTAATACCGGTATCTAATTAGTTTCAAATTACTTTGTAGTTAAAGTATTCCGTCCGTAAAGTATGATCATTGAGTCCATCTTCGCCCCGGTGATAACTTGAGCCACGGTCTATACGGCACGGTTGACGCATGCGCAGTCAAATTTACAATCTTTTCCGTAGCCTCTCTCGTCACTCGCTATGAGGAAATATGCTGGTCTCCTTGCCGAATAGAGTATGGCTCAAAGCGGTACTAAAATTGAAGTGCAATGCTATCTATCGGCCATTACGAGGTACTGGGCCAGCGACATGCCTGTCACAAGCTGTCACAAAGGTAAGAGGGTGTGTGTGGGCCAATGGCCTGATTGGCTGGAAGTAATTTGACTCATTGGTTATTGGTGGGGTGGGGCGTTGGTTGACACAAACTGACAACCAATCGCTCTCACACAAAGAACATTAATTCTCGATTTCTCTAAAAGGGGGCTCTGGGTACAACAGTGAAATTTAAACTTGCCGTAATAAATTGTGAAAATAATATGTATGTATTTATTAATTCCTTATTTGGTAAAGTGAATAACTAAGAGAATGAATAAAAGAGAGAAAAAAAGTAAGATCATGACTACAGTAGGCCTACATGTTAAGGCTTCACGGATTACTCTCGGTAGCTAAATATTTAAGGTTGATAAACCATCTGCAACTGTCAGGCTTGGATGAAATCGCGCGAATTCCTATTTGTAGTCTAGTCTATCTTCAGTTCTTGTTAACGGTTCGTGGTTATTTTTAGTGAGTCAAGGTGTTAAAGAGTCAAACTTTGAGTTTGTGTTGTAGGCTAATAGTGAGTGAATGGTTCAGTGCGGAAAAAGTTTCTTTTATATATTTTTATAAATTTTCTTAATCGTATATATTATATTCGGTAAGTCCCGATGTGAAATGTTGACTATCAAGATTAGTGAAGGTCCTATATATACATCGGAAATCGAACCCTGCTCTGATATACTGTTACGAAAATACCAATATTTTCATATTTTTTACTTGGCACTACCCCTTGCGCGGGACTGGAGCCGCCTCTGCTTGAATGTCGGTTTCAATCTCAAATGACACATGCTCCAGATACGTCTTGAAACGTTCCAGACCAAACATTACTGCCAGTCCCTCTAATTCGTAAACGGAATAGTTAGATTCTGCTTCATTCAAGGTTCTAGACGCATAGGCAATAGGACAAAGTGCTAAATCGCAGTCTTGCAACAATACTGCGGCTTCAGTGCCCAAGGAAGCATCCGTTTGTAGTACAAATGGCCTAGAGAAATCAGGTACAGCTAAAACAGGGGCATTACATAGTGCACGTTTAAGATCTTTGAAAGCCGCTTGTTGAGATTCACCCCCAATGAAACTTAACACCCTTACGACGCAAGATGTTCAACGAAAGTACCCTTTGGGCAAAATTCGGGATGAATTTCCTAAAAAAAAATGTCATACCATTGAAACGGGCGATACCCTTTACATTCACAGACGGTTTAAAGTCCCGTATCCTTTGGGTTCTTGTTTGATCTACAGAAACTCCGGCTTGCGAGACAATGTGACCTAGGAACGATATTTCCGATTTAGCGAACGATACCTTTCCCAATTTTACCGTTAATCCAGCATCCCGTAGTCGTTGCAAAAGCACCCGCAAATGCTTAACATGGCCTTCAAAAGATTCACTATAGACCTCAACGTCATCCAAATAGTGATATAAGAAATCGAACTTTATACCAGAAAAAACGCGGTCCAAAAGACGACTCAATACAGGCCCTCCTGTTGACAAACCAAATGGAACTCTATTAAACTGGTATAGATTCCAACCAGTGGAGAAAGCAGTAAATGGTTTAGATCGCTTCGACAGAGGAATTTGATTATACGCTTGATTCAAATCAAGCAGCGTAAAATAACGAGCTTTACAAAACCAAGAGAAACATCTATGCAAGTCAGGCAACGGTATTGATTCTAACACCACCTTTTGGTTTAGACGTCGAAAATCAACGACAGGACGGAAACTGCCGTCAGATTTTGGTACTAAAAACATTGGCGACGAATACGAGGAGATGGATGGACTAATCACCTCTTGCGCCAACATTTTATCAACGATCCTTTTAAGCTCTTAACATCCTCGGAGGGCTCAACCGATATGGAGGATGTCGAACTGGCACATTATCAGTAAGTTCAATATCAGACTCCAATACGTTGGTGACACCCAATTTATCAGTAATTACCTCCGGAAATTCCTTACACAATCCTCGAATTACGTCCGCTTGTTCAACTTCCAAATGACCCAAATCCAACTCCTCAATTTGTTTGTAAATACTCAAATCTTCAGCAATATGGAGTCCCAAGCCAATAAAATTACTATACATGTCCTCATTCAATTGATCAGACCTTCCCTAGACCCTTCTATCAACCTGAACAAATTTTGCCTTAATTTCAGGTCGAAATCTAAAATACAATTCATCCCTCCAGATATCCAACAGCGATCCAGTGAACGACAGAAAATCTGCCCCCAAAATTACCGGAAAAGACAAAGCTTTTACGACCCAAATCCCAAACTTTCATGAAAACTTAAATATCTTAATCTTTACCTTCACTGTGCCCAACACATCCATTTTCGAAAAATTAGCGCATATCAACGTGATTCCACCTCTTACAATTTGGGCAATTTACAAATAGACACCGTATACCGACCTTCACTCACCAAAGACACGACGCTCCCAGAATCCAACAGAGGTTTGACGGCGGCGTTATTAATCGAAATCTCAATAATAGGTAAATGCATATAAGAAGGTGAAGAAATTTTCCTACAAGCTGCTGGACACAACATATTACCTCCTTCTTCATCAATAATTTGATTATAATTATTTAGTGGGGCGTGGTGGCGCAGGGGTCAAGCTGTTGGCCTCTCACCAAGGTGGACTGGGTTCGATTCCCGGTCAACGCATGTGAGATTTTCGAAGTGAAATGCCATGTCCTGTGGTTCGGATTCCACGTAAAAAGGAGGTCCTGTGGCTCATAATCACAAGATTCACGGTCACGTAAAACTACAATCTTCCTTCTTTATAATTATTTCGCTCAGAGTTCGTCACAACCCGAGTAAGATATCTGCGTTTAATCTTGGGTTGACCATGTCGCACCCTAGGCCTTAATTGTCAATCCTTACGTTGAGGATCCTTACAGAATCGCGAAAAGTGACCCGAACGTCCACAATTATAACACCGAATTGCCTTTCGAATTTCCAGTCGGATCTGGTTCGGAATTCTGATTTATCGTTATGGGCAATGTCGGAGGGGGCAAATGAGAACTGGCCCGTTGTGAATCAACCAATCGAACAGATTCGGTCTTAACAGCAGCAACACTCAAATCTTGAGAAGTTTTAGGTCGGGAACTCATACCTAAATATGACCATAAATCCGGCGTAACACCATCCACAATTATTGATACAATCTCTTCCTCTGATAGTGCCAATCCAAGCATATTTCCATATTTAGTAATGTCTTGAACGTAAGCATTTAATGGTTCCCCTAAAATCTGAGGACGATAAAAATATTGTTGGATAACAGAACCCAACAACCGACTGGGAACTAACATCGCCAAAATCTCCTTCAGAAATGTCTTAATGGAAACCCCATACTGTTTAGCCTCGACCAGTTTGCTTTTAATAACCCCCGACATGATTGGAAACATCATTTGGAATATTTGTTCCTCAGGAATTAAAAACACGGTAACACATTCTTGAATATCTACCAAGCCTCGAAGAAATTGAATAACTCCCTCAACAGAATCAGTGTTTAAATTTTTTATCTTTTCTACACAAGCAGACAACGGATGACTAGTACCACCAAACTCAGTACCCGTACACATAGATGAACATCCACAAGAACCTCGAGGAACGACATGACGATCAAAATTCTCCCCTCTCTCGGCAGCATTTCCTGAGTTTAACATACCACTTATACGTGAATCTCTTCCCCGAATACATGACAATGTGGGACTTATGGAAGTTACATTCCGAATACCACGTTCGTGCTCGATATGTTCGCTCGGCCTGACACGATGGTGTAATTCTCTATTAATAGAACACGGCAACCCGGTAAAACAGTCAGGTTCTCTCGACATCGGAATAGCTGATCTCTCGCATCTACCAGTCACACTAATAGGCATCACACTGCTGAATCCAGCGAGGTTATAGTGACCTAACGATGTACCAACACCAAAAACGTTACTCAATTGAGAATCCACCTCGTCTTCTCCAGAAATATCGTCTTCCCTTATATTATCAATCACTCGACCAGAATTACGCGAATCAGATCTCAACAAATGGGCATTTCGCCTTATGACCCGAACAGATTCATGAATTGAGAACTCTGGAACAATTGTTCTCTCAGACCTACCACCCTCATTAAATTGTTCACCAAAACGATTCAGCGATAGCCTAGAAACTCTTCGCTTAGAACCATCGACATCGCGATAATATGAACTAGAAACATTCAAACATTCGGTCTCAGTAAATTCACGAATAGTACCAGAAGTATATACATTTTTAGGCAAGGTATCACGTGACAAATTATCGACATTACAAACACATTTGTTATTATTCTGCTCAGCATTCCCTAAGTTAGAAACTCTACTTGAATCACCTAGATGGCGTACTCCAGAACTAGTATTCGGAACCTTAGTATTTTCATAATTAACAGTTACAATTCTCTCATGATCTAAATTAATCTCTCTAACCAAGTTTGACAATAAAGTCTCCGGTTCCTTCAATAGATTTTCGCCTACCGACGCAGTAGTCTCCTGCGCATACACGACATATAACCTTTTGCACGGAATTCTTAATACCACATCACTAAATCATGTTTCTCCTTCTCTTCCCTATTTTCAGAAACTACAATCATATCGCCAATTCTATGAAATAGATGTTGTATCCGAGCTAGTAACATACCACGCATTTCAACACTTCCGCCACGCGAAATGAAATCATTCACAGCTTGCACGACAATGTTCACCTTATTTGACATTAGAGACTTGTTCAGCATAAAGTGGAATCCGACATGATAGGTGGCGACACTATCGTATTCTTTGCAAGGCTTAAAATCTCGATATTCCTCTCCAAGTTCTCAGATATGTGCAGATCTCTAATCCGCATCTCGTAACAAATTTCATCAGAAGAAAGAAAATCCAGAAATGGAATTACTCGGGCCATAATGATTACCCGTAATCACAATAAATAGAGAAAAGCTAAGAATACAAGGCAAAATAGAAAGAATAATCCTTCGTAAATACTCCTCAATCACCATCCATCAACGGTCACGTCGACAAACACCTCCGGCCTTTATACTCAGTTGTACAGGGTCATCGAAAAATAATGCCAACATTTAAAAAAATGATAGCACCGAAACCCTTTGTTAAACGTGTAATTCTTTCACTGAACGCCAGCTGGTTAAAGTAAATTTTGTTTTGGAAGTGACGTGACCTTGCTATGCGCACACTAGATGCGCAGTAGCCAAGGTCGGCCGGAGGCGCGCGTGTGCCAGTGAAGTCCTGACCTCACCCCTTTGGATTTTTTTTCAGGGCGTACATTAAAAACATTGTGTATGCAGAAAAAATTTGGAATTTGGAGCACCTGCGGGAGCGAATTTCTGCCGCAATATTGACATTTACTCCTGAAATGATTGCACGTACCAATCCAGCCATTTCGAAAGCGTGCGTTCAATGCTGATGTTGGTGGTCGGCCTGGCCTAGATTTTTTCTCTACAGTCCCTGTGTCCTTAAACTGATTAAACCATCGAATGACAACTTTGTAATCAGATGCAGTTTGTTGGGCGGTGCAGTCATTGGCGCGTGCACCCCCTGCTGACCTTGGCTACTGCGCATCTAGTGTGCGCAGAGCAAGGTCACGACTCCTCCAAAACAAAACATACTTTAACCAGCTGGCATTCAGTGAAAGAATTACACGTTTAACATAAAGGGTTTCGGTGCTATCATTTTTTTTTAAATGTTGGCATTATTTTTCGATGACCCTGTATATATTATGTTTATCAGGTTGACGAGTGCAACCAAAAGTTAATTACAATTGCAAACAAAACAAGTAAAACAATAACCAACCACGCTCATAAGCGACCAGTCGTGTACCCCCTTAAAAGAGAAGATACCTTGTTTTCACTCTCCCCCCCCCCCCCCCCATTTCCAAATGCTACCCATAGAAGAGGAGTGGGAAACGGGGTCAAAGCCCTTAAGTGAAAGCGGGCCACACGCCCAAAAGCCGGAAAATAACCCTTAAATAGCCTGGTAAATTAATAATACAATACAGTCCCATTAATACCGGGTGAGTTAGCCGTGGTCGTTACGGCATGACTGATGGCAGTCGCTCACATCCGGGAGGCGAGGAGGTTTGAATCCCCCCGCCGGCAACCTTGAAGATTGTCTTCTGTGGTTTCCCATCTTCCTTCCAGGCAAATGCCGGGGTTGGTCCCTAACTATAGGCCACAGCCGCTACCTTCCAACTCCTCGTCCTTACCTTCCAACTTTCCTTCCCGACGGTACTTGTAGCTCACCCATTGGGTGTCCGCTTCGAAGCAGCTACAATACTGGCGAGCTGAACATGTCCTCGGACACTCCCGGCGCTAAAAGCCATACGCTAAAAAAACCCATTAATAATCGTTTAATTTCAGCAGAAGAAAATAACTTCAAACCACACAAATTACGCTACAAACACACATGCAAGAACACCTTTACATAACAACTGATACACCCCTCCTTCATGCATTACACTAATACATGCCCAAAAATTAGATGTGTTAGTACTCACAGGTTTGCAGTTCATCCTCACTTTTTATAACATTTTGGTTTAGTACTCACCCCAAAATCATGGGTAGTGGCATTTATTTATTTTGCAATAGAAATCAATTTGAGCAGAATGGGATAGATATTTTTAGCAACCGGCCGGTGCTTCGTAGCTCTCCTCACGGAGCATGGAGAAATAACCTACTATCAGGTCACGCAATCAACAGATCACATTTCACCTTTAATACACCTCGAAAACGCAAGCAAGTTAGAACATACTTCAGGTCAAACGAGCATGATATCTGTGAACCCAACTTGCTAGTGTATTCACAGTCCCAAACATTCGAAATAATATGTGGTAAGATCCGCCAAAGAACTCCTCAAGTCAGCGCAAAACAATCTGATATTTTGCACATTAAACCCCTGAATTCCTCCGAACGATACCGTATCTCAAAGTATACGTATTAGGAAAACATTCTCGTTAATGAAATCCTTATTTAATTAGACCAACATATTCGCTTTCCAGAAAAGCAAAAGAGAAAATCAGCTCAATAACATCGTGACACCAATCGCCAAGATAACCGAGGTTCAACTCTCTTTTACATTAACAATCTATCACTTCCAAGCTAAAAGAAGTTCGTCATGGCAACAGAGATAACCCAAAACACTAAGGAAAAGCATTTAAGATCATAGGACCTCATAGGCCAAAATTCACACAAGAAAAGATAAAATAACAGAAACAAAACCAAACCCTTCCTTATAAACAATCACCGAAAATGTTTCCCGTATACGCCTCTATTCAAATTTACATTCGGTCACAGTTAAGGTAATGAGATAGAAGGTGGCGATGAAATATAATAGTCGACGCACATCACAATAAATTTAACCTCACAGAATCAAAACTTCTAAACGGCTCTAATAGTTTCACGATTACGCCTTCCCGAGAGCCCGCCACGGCCCGAGGTTCAGATAACCAACTCTTACATTGTCGGCAAGAGTCCGACGTTCTCTCTTCTTTTTTTTTTTTTTCCTTTATTAATTCCGCCGAGGTACCAACATTGCAAGTCCTCGAACATTGCCGTCTGCCAACTTGAAGATCCAAATCTCGTTTCTTCTCGTCCGCCGACAGATAGCAAACTTCAAATAATATCGAAATTAGTTTCATGGTGTTGTCCATAACATTCACAGAAGAAATAAGGTTTTAGGAGACGTGCCAATACTGACATGTTCCAAATGGGTATTAGAAGCTGTTCGAGTCATAGGTTTTGATTATCAGAGAAGTTCATTGATAAAAATGTGTTTTAGGAGACATGTCTATTCTGACATGGTCCAACAGGGTTTTAGAAGATATCTGGGTAGGGAATTAGTAACCAATATGTGACATGTGGGGTAGGGTATTAGTAACCAATATGTGACGTGATAGCAACTGTCACACATTCCTTGTTTGGTGGAGTACGTTCTCGAGAAGCAAAACACGACTGTTACAGAATAAGTTTAAAGCGATTGGAAGGAAACTATTCCAAGAAGCTGGAAGTTTTAAGCCAAGAGATCATTTGTGAAGATGGCCCATATATTAGGAATGGTTCTTGGAGTGAGGAAATAAGGGATCTGAAAATATGTTTAACTGATGTACGAGTGCGAGGGCCTGTGCAGATTCTGATTGGGGCAGATAAGTCGGGTGAACTGCTAAGTGGGAGGAAACATCAATTAAAATGTGGTCTAGTTTTGGTGGAGACTTCCCTAGGGTGGACACTTATGGGAAAATTCACAGGTAACAAGGCCCAAAGGGATTCGGACATCATTATTAGTGTCATCATTGTTTTCCCAACATACAAGAATTTCTGATCTCTGTGACTTAGAAATTCTTGGAATTACTGACCCTGTTCAGAAAGAATCTACCGTCGAGAGGAATGTGCGTGTTAGAAATAACTTCCTTGAGACTGCAGGACTGAATGAAGATAACAAATATGAAGTGTGTCTGCCTTGGAGTGAACAACATCCACCTCTCCCTGACAACAGAGAAATTGCTCAGCACAGATTAGAGATCACTACAAAGAAGCTACAAGCTGAACAACATTATCAGGAGTACGATAACGTCTTACGAAGTTGGTTGGAGCAAGGAATTATCGAGAGGGTACCTGAAGAAGAACTGTCTTCAAAGAAAACAGCACCACCAAGATCAAGCCTGTTTTATGATGCCTCGGCGAAGCAGAAAAACGCTCCATCTCTAAATGACTGTATTTGAGAAAGGGCCTAACCTTATAGAGTTGATCCCTAGTTCACTATTGAAGTTCCGAGAAAATGAGATTGGTGTAACTTCAGATGTAGAAAAAGCATTTCTTCAAATAACTGTTCATCCTAGAGACAGTTATTTTCTGAGATTCCTTTGGTAGGAGGAGGAAAGTACAGGGAAGATAGAAGTGTTCCATCACAATAGAGTTGTCTTTGGCCTTGCATGTTCTCCGTTCCTATTGTCAGCAAACATCAAACTCCACTTGAACGAGTTGAAGAGACAGACAGTCGATAATAGTTCCTACTCAACTTCAAGAATAGAAAAATTGGAAGAACGTTTTTATGTGGATAACTGCGCTATTAGTGTTAACAACAGAAATGACCTTCATTCATTCATGCGAGAGGTGAGCATAATAATGGATAAGGCATCTTTCAATCCGTGAGGGAGGGAGTATTCTCAGGATGGTACGGCTGAAAATCTTACTCATGTGCTGGGGCTCATTTGGAATAAAGGAGAACATACCAGTGAACTGAATCTAACTCGTGTTAACGATTTCAAATACGATGTAATCACCAAAAGAGCTATGCAAGGAGCTGCACATAAGGTGTTTGACCCTATTGGCTTCTCATGCCTGGTATTTCTCTGTCCAAAATTTATCTTGCAAGAATTATGGGCCACTGAGTTGGGTTGGGACACCAACGTAGACAAAACAACAAAGAGAAGATTCATGAAGTGGTTGGCAGAACTACCTCAGCTGTCTGGGATTAAGATTCCTAGATGTTTGATCGGTAGTGTCCAGTTGGTTGAAGATATCTCTTCATGTGTTCTGCGACGCCAGTGAAACTGCGTATGCTGCAGTTATATTCTTGTGAATACAGAGGATTGACAATAAAGAGCTACAATTTGTACAAGCCAAGATAAGAGTGGCACCCGAGAAGAGTATCACCATACCACGCCTGAAATTATTAGCAGCTACAATAGGGGTTCGACTAGTGACGTCAGTACTGCCAACATTAACTGCAAAAGAAATCGTTACTTATTATTGGAGTGACTCGTCGACTGTGTTGTCCTGGATCAAGTTAGACGAATCTTGGGGGACCTTCGTGTGGAATAGAGTGCAAGAAATTCGAAGACTGTCCAGAATAGAACAGTGGCGGCATGTTCCAGGAACCATGAATCCATCTGACCTGGCATCAAGGGGATGTAGCACAAAACAGTTAATTCAGCAGAGATGGTGGTAAGGGCCAAAATGGCTTAAACAATCCACTACACAATGGCCTAGCCCAGAAATTGCATCAAACGATGATGAAGTCTTCCAAGAAAGAAAAAAGAAAGTCATTACTATGACAGTGTTAGAAAACAAGTCCAATACCCAAGAATGGCACCTTGATTATTTCTCAAGTTTCCGTTGAACAGTTCATATGATAGGATGATCTTGAGGTTTCTGTATAATTGTATAATTGTCGACAGAAAAATAATGTGAGAAGAACTGCCGAACTATCCACTGAAGAAACCACAGAAGCAGAAAAAGTCGTGATGAAGTTCATACAAAAGGAGTGTTTTGTAGGTGAAAAGGATGAAAGATTCAACTCACCATGTGTTTTCATGGATGATGAGGGAGTGATGAGACTGAAAACAAAAATTATATCGCACAAAGATGATTATGCTTTCTGTTGTCCTGCTATCCTTCCTGCGAAGCATACAACAGTTCACGCTCTCATTAGGGAGAAGCACAAAGAATTATGTCATGCTGGAACCCAGATTCTGCTCAGCGGGCTCAGACTAAAATATTGGATCCTTGGAGGAAGGAGAACGGTGAAGGGTGCAATTAAAACATGTGTTGTCTGAAGAAGGTACCATGGAAAACATCTTGAAGCAGAACAAACTCATCTCCCCATAGACAGAGTGAGAGAAGCCTCAATTTTTGAAATATCAGGGGTCGACTTTACTGGGCCTCTGATTTTGAAAGGCGGAGAGAAAGCCTGGGCTTGTCTGTTCACGTGTGCAGTTTTTCATGCAGTCCACTTGGAGCTAGTAACATCTTTGGCTACTGCAACATTCCTCGAAGCTTTTCGGCGCTTCGTATCCAGACGTGGAAGGCCAATGATTGTCTACAGTGACAATGGGACAAACTTTCAAGGAACCTGCAATATGTTGGAGAC
Organism: Meconema thalassinum; assembly: GCA_946902985.2. NCBI lineage: Eukaryota > Metazoa > Arthropoda > Insecta > Orthoptera > Tettigoniidae > Meconema > Meconema thalassinum. Next base: position 1,605,956,637 of record OX336388.2, on the reverse strand, counting down.
AATTCAGTGCGATAAAATTGCTGAATATAGTTCTGTATACCAAATAAAATTGAAATTCAATCCTCCCACCGCAGCATGGTCGGGAGGATGGTGGGAGAGGCTGATTGGTGTCCTCAAACAAATGCTCAGGAAAGTTCTGGGAAATTCATGTCTGTCATACCAAGAAATGATGACTGTTCTGTGTGACATTGAAGCTGTCATGAATTCACGACCACTTACTTACCTGTCCAATGATGGAGAAGACCTGATGGCTATCACCCCTGCTATGTTCCTATAGGAAGTCAAGGAGATTGGAATGCCCGTTTTCGACATGATAGAGGACGTAAAATTTGACAGAAGATTCAGGTTCAGACAGAAAGTGAAGGAAACATTAAGGGTAAGATTCAGGAATGAATATCTTGGACAGCTAATACAGAAGAACCACATTTGAAAAAGTCATCACAAACCCTGCGTAGGTGAAGTAGTACTGGTTTTTGGGGGTGTTTTCCGGTTGTCCGGATTAACATAGTTTTTTTTCCGGATTTTCTACTCCCTGGCTCGTTTTCGTACTCTGCATCCAAATCACATTTCAGTTTTGATTTTCGATAATAGCTGCTATTCTGAGATGCGAGTGTTTGAAATTCGACTAAAAGTCGACCGATAAGTGTATCGGTAATCCCGTCTCTCAGATTATCCAGGTTATCCAGGATATCCAGGTTTCTGTTTGACTCTACCGCACAGCAATGCTCAGTGTGAGCATTGTTCAGCTTGGTGAAAAAGAACTGAAATCTGTTTATGTCCTCCATGTCCAATGAAACTGTGGGATCCATTTCTGTTTTCAAAACAAGAAGTAGTGGTCCATGTTACATGAATAGTTTTCCTCCAGAATTTATGAAGAAAGTGAAGAAAGCTACTCATTTCCATCTCTCCTCTCCAACCTGTAATGGAATATAGCCAGTGTTCTGTGACTTGAAAGATCAAAGTGCAGAAGATATCATATTTGTGTAGTGTGTTAACTGTTCCCAATTATGTGTTCTTGATGTAATTGCAATACTTTTGGAAACTGACACAACGAATTATATAGTCTCACATCACCAAGAGTTTGTAATCTCTTTCCCTGTAGTCTTTTCTCGCTATGTTTTAAGACCTTGCGACGCATGTACGCGTTAAATTTTTGCTCTTTGGGATCTTCTGGATTTCTATTTTTGAAAGTTGGCAGGTATGGACATATAATCCTATTTGACTAATAACAATTTTCCGTCTATTCAATACAAAAATTGTATTATTGAAATGATCTTATTTCATTATTGTTACATGTTTCGAGCTCTTATTCAGCTCATCATCAGCCAAATGCCCTCACAACATAATAAAAACACTCACCAAAGACACAAAGTTCATAAACAAGTACAATTAACAACATGCATTAAAAATGGACATATAATAAAACTTAGCATCCTATAGTAAAATTGACAACTTATTATAATGGAAACATCAAATGTTCTTTAATAAAAAGTTGATGTTGCTTCGTTCTGACTTCCCTACACCCGCAACAAACGGAGCTGTGTCATGTACAATTTGCTGACTATCATTTTGACCAGCCCACAAGTCATCATATGGAACGGATAGTGAAAACTCCCATTGCTGTGGCAAGGTTCTTGTTTACGGTACATCATCCCTCATTGAAGCCTCCTCATAAAGTTAAGAAATATAATGGGGCTCCTAGTTGAATGAGTCCTGTCTGATAGCAGCATTTCATCTTATCTCGAATCCACGAGTATGGCGCGTGTGGGGGGAGTAGGTTTTGTACCTAGGTATATATGCACATGACTGGCAAATCTTTAGTTTTCTAATATGGGGTTATGAATTTGTATGTGCCTTTTATTTATATTTTATATATAATTAGAAATGCGCACAAACCGTGCAATGATTACAGCAAAGATTTCATAGTTGTCCTTGCTATAAGCAGCGATAGACCTATATCGTTTCTTGCACTTTAGAATGTGGTGTTGATCACATTTTTCTAAACACAGAACACAGATGCAGGTATCGTTCTCGTCGTGGAACGTCTTATTGGAGCATAGCTTGTGGTGGAAGCCATGGACCGCTAGTCTTGTAGTGTCATGTCGCATTTCATAGTTCGCTTGCATCCAGGCTTTGTCTTGCATCGCGCAGGTACTATAGAAGTCTGGTCGTATGTCTCTTTTTCTTCTCTCTTAGATCTTGGAGTTGTTTGTTGTAGGCATGACTTGATGGCAGCAGCAGCGTTGATCGCTGATCTTCTATTAGAAACGTCTCCCTGGTGAGTTCATACACCAGTCTCGATCTCGTAATCTTTGAAACTCCAACAGCCCTCTTGAGGTACCTGGCTTTTACTCTTTCAATCTCCTCTAACTGTTTGTATGTGAGATGTTCCCATACCAGTTCGATTCCATACACAAGGACGGGCAATATCTTCAGGCTGAATAGTTCCATAGCTGCGCTGATTGATAGCAGTCTGATGCTCCTGATTTCATTCAGGATATTGATATTGTGATTATAACTGTTTGCTTTGGTAGCCCATGGCAGGTTATTTTTTGTCTAAACATTATGTTGTTTGAGGCCATTTTCAGTGTTGCCTTAGTAAACAAAAGTTTGATGCTTTTCAGTCAGTCAACGCGATTGTACCCAAATAAGGTGGGTTATTCCCTAATCCTCAAAAAAAATTTACATGAGATTAATAAATATTTACAGTCTCAAGCATTTGGCACAAGCACACTCACGTGAAGGTCAGCAGGAAACAGAACACCTATAATGTGTGAATTTTAAAATTGAATTGTGAAATCTTGTCATCGCTATTAAATTTTAAACAATGGGGAGGGAGTCATGATGCCGTCTTTGTTCTTGTTGTAGCGCGAGTCATGTGAAGTCGTAACGCAGTTGTTTGGGTTGGGTTCAAACAATCGAAGGGTTGGATATTTTATCTCGGTGCGTCTGGGGAGGGGAAGGTTGATTTGAGATTTTGTCTGGGATTTGTGTTATCTTGAAATGTGACAGGTTTTGAGGAGGCATTTTCCATGTGGTCAGGAGCCGTGCACTTTATTATGCCAACAGGGTGAAATGTTGTGTGTCCTGTGTTGTATTAGGATGGTTGTAAGCCTTTTTATTTGTTGTATGTTGAAATTTTAACTGCTAAAAAATCTATTTCAAAATGCTATTTTCTCATATCTCTAATGTAATTTTACATTTCTCACATACTGAAGTTTTTTCTTTTAACTTACTTTGTTGTTAAAATTATAATTCATGTGATTGTGTTTGAGGTTATTTTTTTAGAGTTGAAGGACCTCTTAGTTATCATCCCCATGATCTTAATGCACATAGTGTTGTGTAAAGATGGTCAACTATTGTAGACTAGTGGTAGCGAGACCTACACTCCTGTATATTGCACTTTCAGATGAAATGTATGCAGCTATTGAAGAACCTAGTCAGGTGTACACCAGTGGTAGCGAGACCTATGCTCAGATTCAGCCCACGCCACTACCCGAGCCTCAGTTTCAGCCCCCTCATGTTGCGGTGCCCGTGGTGGAGCCGTACTTCCCCCCGCAGCCTCCCAGTGTGGATAGTCTCAAGCATGTGGCACAAGCACACTCGCGTCAAGGTCAGCAAGAAACATTACACCTATAAATGAAATTTTAAATCAATATTAAAAGTACTCATTTTCATTATCTTTTCTGTCAGATTTTTTTTCTGTTTTCCCTTTCTCAGCATGCACTGTAGACCTTCATGTGCTTGAAACTAGACTTCCGGTATTATCTCTTATATTTCTTTACTGCCTTTATATTCGACTCTACTATATTAATTCCCTATGGACTTGTCTCTAAAACTAGTGATGCTGGATCCACTTGCTAAGATTACCAAACTCATTGGTTCAAAATGTATGCCAGTACGGGCCTGTCCAGAATCCTACTCATCATCATCATCTTGTACAGTTTCCAGCCCCAGGCTGGGTCTGTTTGGAACATAAGCCTCGCCACTTAGTTCTTTCTTCCCACCACCTCTCCGCTGTCACTCTGGTCCAGTCCTCGCCTCTCTTCTTGACACATTCCTCCACTCCTTTCAGCCATCTATCTCTTGGTCTTCCCCTTGGTCGTTTCTTCTGCATCTGCATCTCATGTATCCTCTTGGGAATAAAGAACTCAATTTGTTTAATTATATCACACAACACCATCGAATACATCTTGCTATTTCTTTCAACCTCTGTATCAACTGCCTGTTAATCATCCAGTCTTTACTTTCTCTCAAACCATATAGCCACAGTGAAATCTCAGGAACACAAAACTTTGTCACACTAGAGATTAATTATCGACAGCTTGAATATGACTGACAAAATTTTCTGTAAATTACATCTTGTAAATTACAATGCACAACCGATAGTTTGAATACATTATTGCAGGTCTACCACCAATATAAATGTCAAATCCTGGTCAAGTACCAGGAAAATCTGCAAAGATGAATTTACTAAAGAAAAAACATCAATGTGAAAGTCACAAATGTTTGTGTGTTTGTTACCATAATGTTGAATTTCTAAACATATTGTTTCTCTAAAGAAAGCATTAACCTCTCATTCTCATCGTTCAGAGTTAATGAAATAATGTGATGAATTTCCATGGGGGTGGAGCAAAATCACAATTTAGTTTTATTTGTCACCATTATATGAAATACAAATGATCAAAGCCATGTATGAAAAGTGTGTAAGAAGTGTGTAGGACAAACAAACTGGTTCAGTGTTGAAACAGGACTTCGGCAAGGAAGTGTGTTATCCCCTATACTGTTTATAACTGTCATGGATGAAATCCACAAGAGTGTGAAACGAAGAATGGGAAGCAAGGAGACTAAAGCCTTACTCTTTGCAGACGACATAGTAATATGGAAAGAAAAAAGGAAGCTTGTAGTTTAACGTGACCGTTAATCTTGAGATCATGAGCCACGGGACCTCCTTTTTACGTGGAATCCGAACCACAGGACATGGCATTTCACTTCGAAAATCTCACATGCATTGACCGGGAATCGAACCCGGACCGCCTTGGTGAGAGGCATACAGCTAGACCGCTGAGCCACCACGCCCCCAATATGGAAAGAAAATGAGATCGAAGTGCAAGAACAAGTTACTGTATGGAATCAAGAGATAGAGAAATATGGAATGAAAATAAGTGTGGGAAGAGGAAGACTGTGGTGATGACAAGAAACAAGAGAGAAGGAAGACAGAATATTGAAGTCAATGGAAATCCATTGGAAATGGTAAAAAGCTTTAAGTATTTGGGGAGCATTCTCACAGAAGATGGTACAATAAATGAAGAAATTGGAAAGAGAATCCAACAATGGGTTTTACCAGTGTGTGAGAGGTTTAGTATGGAACCAGGAAGTCCCAGAGGAATACAAGAAAGTTCTATTCTCAATGTATTACACACCAATTTTGACATATGCAGCAGGCACTTGGTCCACAACAAAACGCGATGAAAGCCGAATCCAAGCAGATGAGATGAAGTTCCTTCGAGGAATAATTGGGAAGACACGGAGGGATAAAATCAGAAATGTGGACATTAGGGAGAGAACTGGCTTCCCAAAACTGCAAGACAAGATAGAGACCAGTAAACTGAAGTGGTACGGATATATGATGAGAATGGAAGAATGTAGAGTACCAAAAAAGAATATTTATGGAGAAAATACCAGGAAGAAGACCACGAGGAAGGCCCAGAAAGAGGTGGATAGATACGGTGAAGGAAAGCATAGAGAAAAGAGGAGTAAAAGAAAAAAGAAGTATTGAAAGAAGGAAATGAATGGTGGAAGGATAGACAACTGTGGAGATCCTTGATTCGCAACCCGACCCAGGGAACTGGAAACGGGAAATGAAGAAGAAGATATGAGATATTTCTTTTACCACTCAATGAGTAGACCATTTCAATGATGCAATACGCAGCCTGTGGGCAAATGAGAATCAGGTGTGAGAGCTACGAAATTGCGATGGCCTCTTTAAAAATTCACTGTTAATGTCATATAGCTTAGATTATTTGTAAACTTTTAAAATCCATACTCGGAAGAATATAGTGTATAGACATTTATTTTATGTTATTTTCTTTATTATGATAATTGAAAAAAGACCTGCTATATTTTAGACAGAATGATACTGACATTCCTTTTTGGCAAAGGCCGTTTCACGATGTAATAAAAACTACTGCTACTACTGCCTTGGAAACTATGTATGGAAAAGTTCGAGATAAACGTTTAATGGATCTTTTACTGCATACCCTAACTTGATATGACGATTAGTTTATGAGTAAGAGGCAATTTATTTTGACTGTATCACCTTTTGCCATCTCACTGTGTACATAGCGAGCACTTTCATTCCATCTGCCACGCTTCAGGTCTCACCTCGCCATACTTTCACACCCTGAATGTAGTCGAAATGCCTATCAATTCAAATGTTACAGACCATATTATCGATATATTCATTTGTTATTGCAAGTTATTAGTGACAGATTCAATTTTTTTTCTTTCTTTTTTCGTGTGACCTCCTGAGAGGCCGAGTGCAGGTCTTTCTAGTCGACGCCCGTAGGCGACCTGCCCGTCAGGATGAGAGATGGAATGGATGAAGATGAATGAAACTGGGCAAGGATGTGGAAGGAAGCGGCCGTGGCCTGTCAGAAGGTACCGTCCCAGCATTTGCCTGGTGTTGAAAATGGGAAACCACGGAAAACCATTTCAAGGACGGCCGACAGTGGGGCTCGAACCCACGCGTCTACCGAGTCAGCAGAGAGCTTGGCCCCATGGCCTAACGCTGCGCTTTAGCTAGCGTAGCCACTTCTGTCGGTACAGATTCAATTAGAGTGCAGCAAAAATCTAAGGCCATGCATGCTTCAGTGGTGGAACACTTTTTCAAACTCGATTAGAAAAAACAAATACTCACTGGATCAAGTTAGCAAACATATCTCGGCTATAGGACCCCTTTTTCTCCTAAGTTTAGTTCCGAAATGGGGGGGGGGGGGGGGTACTATAGATGCAAGGTTAGCAAAAATCCATTATTTTGGGAAAAGAAGAAAGTAAAAATAAGCTATTTTATTTTGATGCTACATAGTATGATATATTTAATCAAAATAAACAAAGTGCGTGCGTATGGCGGCCGGCCACTAGCGTCCCGTCCTTACGTGAATCCGGCAACACCGCACGTGTGGCCGGCAACCTGTTGCATAGCGTAAGTCATAGCCCGTACGCACAGAAAGAAAGACAGAGACTTCTTTCTTTAAACAAGGTGATGCCTTGTTAGTAACAGAGCTCACGTACGATTGAATGATATGGCCCTAGCAGCCAACAATGATCCAATATCTGGTATTCAAAGACAGGTATATTCCATGATTATTGCCAACCACCTCTGAAAAAATATCACACTTTCCCTGCGATTGTTTTGCCTGACCAACCGCCGGCCGTATCTCATCCGCGCGGAGCTGCTCGTGCCATGCTCATTGCTAGACAATGACAGACAGGGCTCTCAATAATTAAGGAGGGGTACTGTTGTTGCTGGTGGTACAACACCTCTCTGGTAGCTCAAAATATTTAAATTACACATGCAATAACAACACTGGCTAACCAAACACTAATTTATTAAACCTAAATAACACACAGAATATAAAATACACTACATTGTTAACTCTAGAGACAATGCGACCGCACTTGCCGGCTCACATGACAACAGTTATTCCTCCCAAGGTTATGCGACCCTTCGCCGCCCGGCCATGCACCCTTCACAATGAAGAGCCTAACAAGGTCTGACCCAGTGTCATTAGGGAGAACTGTCCAGCACTGAAACGGCACTCAACAGGTACTGTAAGTGATTTCCAAGAATTTTGTATTATGGCTCTCGAAAATTAAGGGGGTTACTATAGGCGTGGAGGTCCTATAGCCGAGTAAATACGGTAGTTTATATTATCACTGCTGCACATATGGAAGCATCAAGTAGTGTGCCATAGATCCGCTAGGAAACAGAAGAAAGTTACGACAGAGTGCACTCAAGTGGAATGAACCGAGACTATTTTAGTCGCTATAAAAAGAAAAAGAAACATTGATATGGGATCATTCTAGCATAGAAAGAAGTATTAAGCTTCAATGATATACCACTCCCACATTAGTAGCACTAAAAGTTTCCAAGCTAGAGCAATATGAAGTCAGGCCTACACAGGTCTATACCACGTAGAGATGTCGGCAGCATTTAATGTAGAAGGGATTTATACATGCTATTGAGGTCGAGGGTTAAACAAAACACCAGCTTTTTATTTGTTTTGTTTACATTTTATGAAATTTGGGAAAATAGTTAATTTACACATGATAATGCTGAAGGCCTTCCAAATTCCACGGCACTCCAAGTCGTACGATGTCAGCTACTAAACGACCTTTCGCATCTCATTTACTGATTACAATGCAAACTTAATTAAATCTCAGCCACAGGTTGCCCATTAGAATTTCATTTTCACTGGGAGATGACAGTGTTAAACAGAAATTGTAGAGTGTCAAGGCTCCAACTTTTTCAAATCCATGCCACGTTGGTTGAGGTCATATGCTTATTATTATTATTTTTAAAATGGCTGAGCAGCAGTCACTTCGACGGCCAAGGCCTTTAATCTCTCAGGCAGGCATTTAAATGCCCTAGCATCTGCACTCCAAGCGGTATTTAAATTGGCTTGGAGTGTGAGTTTTGGAGAACTTCAAATAATGTTGCATATCTCAAAAATTATGCAAGCTAATAACACAATATTTTCAGGATGACTTACCAATGGTGTCTTGAACGACCCTGACTGAAAATAGTGGATGAATTTGAAGCCGGTTCGTTTCATATTTGCGGGTGTTGAGGGTATCCATTTCACTGTCACTGCGTGTTATGCACAATATACCGACGTATACATCTCATAAATAGTCCGTTTATTATGTATCGGTAGATTACAGAGAGTTTTATCTACACTATATCTACACAAAAAATTGTAAAAACGCATCTAAAACTCTATCGAAATCCTTCTGTGGGCCCGGTTGCCCGGTGAAAGGAATTTTCCACTCTATATTAGCTGCATGCAACTCGCGCCACTCCCACGGAATATCACCATCAGCTGATGGCACATTGACATGTTCTAATTCTTCATCTTCCTCTTCAAGAGGCAACAATTCTTCTTGGACATAATCTACGTCACTTTCTACACTACCAGAATCACTAGCAAAACTACTTACACTACTTTCTTCGTCACCTACCAGAGCACTTTCTATGTCAAACCCCGTAAGATGTCGGGAAGACACTGCCATTTCTCACAGAATTATTAGGGACTTCCCTGACAATATTCCCGATCCACGTGTATCATTTACAAGAGGTTAAAATTTATACCACAGATGGCAGTCGAGAACATGGCGAGTGACAATGTGTCGTCTCTTTCTATTTTGCCTCAATAGATGGCACGATGATTCTCATGTCTATGTCCCCCCCCAAAATAAAACTGGAAACCCATGAACTATTTGTTGTAAGATTGCGTGGTTTGCAAGGCTAAGGCTTCTAAAATACATTAGTATAAGCAGTTCACATATGAGCCCAACAGATAGCACACAAACGCAGTTCTCGCGAAATGCTGTGTGCAGCGTGTACGTGTACGGCAAACCGCCAGAACAGTAACTACTTACACGCGTACGTAGAACCAGCCTGAGAAGTTAATGAGCTGTAGTGTGATTATTATCATAATCTTCAATTCATCATTATCTTTATGGTAAAACCTGGTGAATTAAAAATCAATATATTTTTCCGTTTCTGGCCACATACTCTTAACCATACGAACAGCATGAATCTCCCCAAAAAGGTCAGAGAAAGTTGCACTTTGCCCCTAAGCATGCATACACAGATAGTACCCGCAGTTCATTGTTTCCTGTGGCAGGCGAGACATCTGTCGCCTCCTAAGTGGCCTCCAGCATATACTACCCGCAGTACATTTCTTCTTTACTACGATTAGGTGAACTTTTCACCATAATGTCCAAAGTGTTCACTGCCAGTACCGCGCCTCATCCCATGTATTCTGTATGTTTATATTCATGGGATAAATAAGCAAATAAATTTTAAAAAATTGAAAAATCTACAAGAAAATGCAAAAAGAATCCATCAATCCAGTTCTATATCCAAAATTGTATTTTAACGGTTGGCAGCCTTGCATTATTGTGTGGTGTAATGCTGCATCGTTATTCTGTGGTCGGTTGATTATGATTGATTACTACGTTTATTCCAGTATATCTCCTGACCTGACACTCCCAACCTTCTCCATATATCATAGTTGTTTCATTTGACGGGCTTGGAAATTGCTGTCATTTAGCCCTGTGTACTTGGGTATGTGTATGTATGTATATAGAATTTGTCTGATAGCCTGTGTCATTGTGGTGTCTTTGGTATGTGCATTAGCAATTCAAATGAGGCTTGGGAATGAGGCAGCCATGGCCTTAAGTTAGGAACCATACTGGCATTTGCCTGGAGTATAAGTGGGGAAACCATGGAAAATCTCTTCCAGGATGGTTTAGGTGAGAATCGTCTTCTCAGTGTACCCTGTTCCAGCCCTCAGACCAGAACTAAATTTCCTGGTAGAACTGCTTAAACAAATACTGTATTGCGTAGTTGAATGTTACACTACGACCAGCTTTAAAGAGAAATCTTCATAAATTATAATTCAATGAAATGCACTAATAAATATCAGAAACTTTGCAAATCCGTGCAAATGTGTATTTGCCTGCTAAATTATACACATTCCATGGAATTATTCAAATTTTTGTAAGACTACGTAAAACCGTTGCCCACATGATGTGGAAGGCTGGGAAATACGTGCTAGTTTCAAGCATGAGTGAGGATCACTTGTCCTGCACTTTCACCACCAGAGTGCTTGCCACGGTGGGTGAGTGGCTATAGTGTCGGACTACCAACCCCAAGATTGCAGGTTCGCCCCTGGCCATGGTAAGTGATTTTTGAAGGCGACAAAAATCACGATACTCATATCATACGTTGTTGGCATGTTAAAGAACCCATTTGAATTCAGTAGGCGTGTTCAATGGCAAAATTAATCTCGGGATTTTCCGCCAACACAAAATTCCTCCATTCTCTACTTGAAAGCGCTGTAGTGTCAAGGAGTTAAGATATCTAACCTCCTTGATTTTCATAGCGTTCAAAGGAACGACGAAGTTCGACATGCAAGCTACCCTCTGGGTGTCAATTAACAAGGCTTGCACCAGGCATCCGAGGCCATACGATAAAAATAAAAAAAACACCAGAGTCTCATTTAATGCCTATTCTCTGTCCAATGCAGCTGTTAACAATTCACTCTCAAAACACTCAAACTGTCATATATTTGGAATTTATGGAGGAATAGGAAGAATTTTGCACTGGTATGATTAGTATACTGCCATACCACTAATGATATTACTCGGCTAAAATTGTATGCCTCTCCAAGGCAATCCGGGTTCGATTCCCGGTCAATGCATGTGAGATTTTCGAAGTGAAATGCCATGTCCTGTGGTTCGGATTCCACGTAAAAAGGAGGTCCCGTGGCTCATGATCTCAAGATTAACGGTCACGTTAAACTACAAGCTTCCTTTTTTTCCGGCTAAAATTGGCTGGAAAGTTTGGAGTGAAATTTTTCACAAGAATATTTTCAGTATCCTAGCCAATTAGGCGTTTCATCGATTGTGTCACCGGTCTACGATAATTTCGGAATCAATCCGTTGAGGGGAAGGGTGGTTTGGAACACAAAGGCCAAAGTGGCCTGTTGCCTACCAAGCCAAGTACTATCATCATCATCATCATCATCATTTCCCCTTATCCAGCTCCTGCCGGGTCGGGGTATTTATGGCACTTCTCCACTTTCCTCTTTCCTTCCACCATTCTTCTTCCACGATCTTGTCCCAGTCCAGATTTCTTTTTCTTACGCCGTTCTTCATTGAATCCATCCACCTTGTTCTAGGTCTTCCTCTTGGTCTCTTACCCTTGCACTTCGCCTCCAGCATCTGTCTTGGTATTCTATTTTCCTCCATCCTCTTTACATGTCCAAACCACCTTAGTTTATTCTTCTCAATTCTCTCATTTAGTTTTCCCATCCCAACTTCCTTCCTAACATCTTCATTCCTCACTCTGTCTTTCCTTGTCTTTCCTATCATACTTCTTAGGAATTTCATTTCACTGGCTTGGATTCTACTCTCTTGCCTGCTTGTCAGGGTCCAAGTCTCAGCTGCATAAGTTAATATGGGTACATAGTACACTTTATACATTACCTCCTTGCTTTTCCTTGGTACTTCCTTATCCCAAACAAGTTTTCTTACACTTTGATAGAATGCATTGCTCTGCTGTACCCTCCTGCCAATCTCCATGTCCAACCTACCAGTTTGCATCAATTCACTTCCTAGGTATTTGAACGTGTCCACAATTTCCAAACTCTGACTTCCAATTTTCACAGTGCCCTTTCCTTGTCTTTCCCCTCTTGTCATCACCATGGTCTTGCTTTTCTCTATACTGATTTTCAGGCCATACTTCTGAATATTTTCGTTCAGTGCATCTAGTTGTTTTTGCACTTCTTCGGTGTTCCTTCCCCAGACCACAATATCATCTGCAAATAACAGTAACTTCATTTCTTTATGTTCATATGCTTCCTTTGTTTCCTTTACTATTTCATCCATCACCATTATGAACAAGAGAGGTGACAGCACACTCCCCTGTCTTAGTCCAGTCTTGTTCGTAAACCAATCTGTCTTTCCAACTGGGGTCAGTACCCTGCTAACACAGTTGTTGTACATTGCTTGCACCATTTCCAACATTTCTCTTCCCAGTCTCTTCTTAACCATGGTTTCCCATACCTTCTCTCTGGGGACACTATCATATGCCTTTTCTAGATCTATGAAAGTCATGATCAAATCCTCTCCATATTCCCAGTTCTTTTCCATCACCTGCCTCAAGCTAAAGATTGGGTCCACTGTGGATCTTCCACTCCTGAAGCCATACTGTTCCTCTTGCAACTCTCCTTCCACCTTTCTTCTCATTCTTCTTTCTAATATCCTTTCCAGTATTTTTACTATCTGTGATATGAGGGTGATCCCTCTATAGTTATCACACACCTTCTTGTCCCCCTTCTTAAACACTGGTATTATTAGCCCTTTCTTCCAGTCTTCTGGTACACATTTCCATTTCCACACACACTTTAGCAGTCGATACAGCCATTGCATACCAACAGGTCCAGCAGCCTTTATCATTTCTACACTGACTTCATCCACCCCTGTTGCTTTCCCCATCTTCATTTTCTGTACTGCTAATTCCACCTCCAGCATTGTTATATCATCTTCTGTTATAGAGTCGTCAGGTTGTGTTACTTCCATCTCACCAGTACCATTGCTCACATTCAAAAGCTTATCGAAATACTCCTTCCATCGTCCCTTTATCTCTTCTGGGTGTGTTAACAACTCTCCATCTTCCTTTTTCACTAGCTTTGTAGTAACTCTTTCTTTCCTCTTACTTCTTAGAAGCCCATACAGCATCCTTTTACTGCCACTTACATCTGTTTCCATTCTTCGTGTAAATTCTTCCCAACTTTTCTTCTTTTCTTCTCCTACCACTTTCTTACACCTCCGTTTGCTGTCGTGATACTTCCTTTTGCTTTCTTCTGTTTGATCTCGGTTCCATTCTTTCCATGCAGACTTCTTTTCTTTCACTGCTTTCCTCACTTCCTCATTCCACCATGGTGTCTCCTTCTCTTTCACTCTTGTTGACGTCCTACCACAAGCACTCTCTGCTGCACCAACAAATGCCTTTTTAAAGTGAGACCATTCCTCTTCTATGTTTTCCACTTCAGTAACTGGGATTTGTTGCTTCAATCTCTCCTGAAAATCTTCCTGTACGGTTTTGTCTTTCAATTTCCATACTTTTATTTTACTTTCTCTGATCTCCTTTAGGTTTTCCAATTTTTCCCATCTAAATTTTGCCACCACAGCTCTATGGTCCCCATCAAACGCTTCTCCTGGTAAAGCTGTCACATCTATCAGCTTTCTGCGATTAGTCCTTTCCACCAGAAAGTAGTCAATTACTGATTTTGTTCTTCTATCGCCCCAACCATATCTCGTAATTTTCCTGCTGTTTTTCTTCCGAAACCATGAATTACCCACTATCAGTCCATTCCTTTCACAAAAGTTTACAAGTTCCTCTCCTTCCCGGTTCTTTTTCCCATATCCATATGGTCCAATGACTTCTTCCTTTCCTTGTCTCTCGTTTCCGACTTGTGCATTCATATCTCCCATGATCACCACTTCTACATCTGAAATTACTCTTTCTACATCCTCCAGGAATACTTCAATATCTTCTTCTCTGTTTCCAGTCTGTGGTGCATACACTTGTATGAAGTCCATCACGTCATTTTTCATCTTCATTCTAATTTTCATTATTCTGTCACTCACACACTCGACCACTTCAACATACTCCTCCAGTTGTTTCGAGGTTATCAGTCCCACGCCATTTTTGGCCTCTTGGCCACCACTCCAGTATAATGTATATCCTTTCCTCAATTTCTTCCTTCCTTTACCTTTCCATTTCACTTCACTCAGCCCCATCAATCCAACATTCTCCCTCTCCATGAAGTCTACCACCTCCTCCACCTTGCCTGTCAGGGTCATGACATTCATGATTCCCACTTTCATTTCGGTTACTGGTTGCCCATTTCTCACAGTTCCCCCAGTACCAAAAGAACTGCGCGTCGCCTGCAGGGTACGCCCTAACCTTTTCCGATTCATTCGAAGTGCCATTTCCATTTTAGGCTATTATTACGATGGGGTCGCCACTCCCAAAGGCATTTTATGAAGCTACTGCCAGCTATTATACAGGCCGCCCCTAACATGGGAAACAGACGCCCTTGCAGCCGCCCCTAACCTGGGAAACAGACGCTGCTGATTGATGCTGTACTCTTACTATTCCCTGAGTACTGGGTTGCCTCTTCCGCAATCTCCACCGTTCCGAAGTCCATCTTCTCCGCTGCAGATTCCGTTGAGGTCTTCGCACGTAACCCTGTGCACGGGGCCTATGTTATACCCCATAGGACTGGGTCCTCACCAGAACTTAGCCGGTACTGTAGTTCCATGGTATATTACAGTACCGTTGCCCACCCCCGCGACGTGGACGCGCCTGGCAAGAGTTATCCATGTAGCCAATTAAAATTGCCTCATGGACCGGGTTAAGGAGCTGTCTAAATCCAGCCTCCAAGGCCCAAGTACTATCATACATATTCAAAATGAAAAAAAGAGTTCAAACAACAAATAATAATTATATTCTCAAGGGATTCAGATTACAATGCCAAATGGCTAGGGGGGGGAAGCAAAATAAAAACACTCCTATCTAAACTAAGAACCCCAATGGCGGACAATAATGAAATTTGGGCGATCCGGCAACGTTGCATAAGGTAGTATCGTAATTTCACCAGTTTCACTTCTTACTCTTCATTGATATTAGTAATTAAATCATTTCATATTTTCCATTAAGTAGTAACTTTATGTAGCCGATAGATCAACAAATTAAACATGCCCATTAATAATTTCCATCCCGACCAATCAAACAAAGGGCGATCAGTCATCGTTACTGCAACTATTTTTCCATCCTAAAGGCTAGCGTTTACAATTTGAGTAATTACATTAAATAAAATCTCAGGCCAAATATTCTATTATGGGCCCATACTAAAATAATATAATTTAATTCTCAGGAAGAACATAATAAGTAATTCTGAATTAGTAGACAAAATCTTTGTTAATGAAGAGACGCCAGACGACACCTGGGCTCATGAAATCAATAACAGTTTAAAATAATTGCGAGAGTTCAGAAAATGAAATGTTTGTTTCTTTTAAAAGAGTTCTGCAGCATTGTAATATAATTACAACTCGTACCTTTATCCATCGTCCACATTTTGCCCCAGGCTCCAAGGCGGACCCGGGCGAGACGTCCTTTTGGTTTACGATCCCATTGTGTAATAATGCTTAGTTGTGTCACTTGTTTTTCACGACAATCAAAGTCTTCATTGCGCACGCTCAGTAGGCACAAAATGCTACTCCGAGCACCCAGTGACGGCAAAGCGAAACATAAACAGTTGAAGAATGTACAGCGCTCTCACCGATTGCCAATAGTTCAACCAAACTTTTTATAATTTCTAAATGATCAAATTATCTTCACAACTAACTTTCAGTTGGCAACACATAACCAAATATATGTGGCCAAATCCTATTGGTCAAACAGTCTCAAAGCTTCATAAATCTCAAACGCGCCGAATTTGCGGTACAGTTCACTCCATATTAAACATCCGATGTTGTGGTACAGTTCAGCACATATGAAATATTCAAATTGGAAATAATGATTCCTTAAATCAGCAATAGTTGACACACACAGAAGGGAATATTTAGATCAACATATGGGAATGTTGAATTTAAGTTTTTTATTTATTCTTCTTTTGTAAATTTTGGGTTAGTTACAATTAGTGACCAGTGGGTCCCAAGCTGGATCCCAACTCCTTGAATTATCCGGCCATTGCCGAAGGTAGCCGACGATCCGCAAAGACGGCCGACGAGTAGCGACAGGGGCGCCCAACAGGACACGGGAGAGGGGGGGCAGGCGAAGAATTCCGTGAGATGAAACCAATCGTCTCAGGTTGAATTGGTTTGATATAACAGTTACGAGGGCTTTTCAATAAATATTGATCACAATCTTTTATTTGCAAGATTTACTGAGACACTGTAAGATTTCAAATAAGGTCAGTGCTCTTAATCTCTTTGTTGTAATAAAATGATACATGGGTGGGCGCCAGTCTACTAGCTGATGACTTGTATACAATAAACATATATGTATATGGTAGAGCACAAAAGACTACTTTCTCTCGAGTCGTGGTGTGACGACCACCAACCAGAATACATTAGACGAGGGGTAAGATACTATATACTGTAATATAACTTATTAATAACTTACACATGTGGTGGTATACAGTGGACTCTCGTTAGCACGTTCTCGGTTACGATGTTTTCCCGTTTAACGCGATGATATTCTCAAGTCCCAGTCCCATTCCTACTAAATACATGTTGATATATCCCCTTACGTTTTCTATTCCCGCTTACGACGATCAAATTTTTGCTGTATTATTTGTTAGGGAACCGGATTTTATTCTTATTTCATTATAAAATTCGGCATCTTGAAAACACGATGTGATATTGCTTCCTATTCTCTGATAGTTATTGACAGTGTAGACGATTAGTGTGTTTTGACGGTGTGGAAGTGGCTTGAGGTATGACGCAAAACAGAAGATAGCTGACGGTGTAGAAGTGGCTTGAGAGCTATGACGCAACACGGAAGATAGCTGACGTGTCTCTCTCGCGCCAGTTGAACATGCCTCCTATATTCTTTGGAACATGCAGGCTGAATACAAAATCGCTACCTATAACACGTTCTTTGTTTCGAAATACACCACAGATTGGCGTGCGTATGCCGGCCGACCACTAGTGCCTCGTCCTTCCTTGCATGCTTCCGTGAATGCGTCAGCGTGCGTTTGACGACCGGCCGTCCCGTCATCTGTCGCGTAGCGTGAGTTATATAGCTCGTACGCACAGAACTTTTAAACAAGGTCGCGTTGCAAATTTTGCAGCGCATCGCTTAGTACGATCGCATTTTCGTCAGCGCGCAGGATCGCTTTCAATACGATATGCGTTTATATGTTCCTGAACACCAGTTTGATTACTATCCGATCCCACAATTTTACCGTATAGACCTTGAAACTCAGTACGATCTGATTCACGCAAATATGCATTACACTACCGTAGAAGTTGTGAAACCTAGTGATAATTTTGTTGCGTCGTATTGAAATAATGGAGGTGGTGCTCCAAAGTAGGATAACCTTTGTATAATACTCACCTTAAGCGAGTGGATTTTTTTTTTTATGTACACGCGCGAGCATGTCTAACCTCAAAAATCTTCGGTTATATCCAATCGTTCACGCCAAAGAATACGGCACTTCTTTTCCACAGAATATCAAGAAAAACATGTATTTTAGCCGAAATCAATTATAGAAAACTAAATATTTCAAGCGGCTTCGGTGGCGTAGTCGGTAGCATGCTGAGCTTCTATGCCCAAGATAGCGGGTTCAAACCCGGCCGAAGCCGTCGGATTTTTTAAGAGCGTTAAATATCCCTCAGTATGCCTTCCTTCGGAGGGGAAGTAAAGCCGGCGGTCCCATGTCATAGATTTATGGCATGTTAAAGAACATTCCACTAATTACACCCGTGTGAAGTTAAATTGGATAGGTTAAGAATGTAAACAACACTCTTAGGTTTCTACATTCTTTGCCTAGTAGTCGTTGACGGTGGCGCTTGGCGGCAAAAGTAGGAACTATTTGAAAAATTCTAAGTTGCAGTCTGTACTTAAATTAAAAAACACATAACACACACTATTACAGTCATCACAATTAACACCGGTCATCAGACAGATTCTACACACGCCCAAAGTACACGGGGCTACATGACCGCGTTTTCGCAGCCCCTAAACTTAAGAACCAACCAAATATTTCAACTCTTACTACAGTACTTGAATTAAGAGTACGGTACCGGTATAGTACATTTTTCTCTTGTTTTCATTGCTCTCGTTTCTCTGTGCTGTGTAAACTAGTTCTGTAATACAATAATTTTGTAGGTTGTTTAAAATTGTATATTCGATAGTACGTACTTCCGATTAACACGTTTTTATTTACTTTTCCCTCACTGAAACAAGTTAATGAGGTTTAATTTTCATTTTTCATTAGTACGTTTTCCTGCTTTTTACGTTCAAATTTTTCAGTCCCTTGAAAAACGTACTAACGAGGTTCCACTGTATATATAAATAATTTCTTGCAACTCAATTCCGATCTCTCCATACACATTAGTTTTCTTTGACTGTCACAACAGTCCAAATCTCAGTTCCTTCATGGATAATCTTCTTCATATTTCATCTCCATTATTATCTCTTCTATTCGAATAAACATTTATAGTAGGCTCTCTTTTTCTTGACAACCCGGTTCTATAATTAATAAATAAATATATATATATATATATCAGCACTACTACAAATCCAAAGCCGCAGCAGCCATCTTGCACATGATAGTAGCTTCATTAGTTCTGCATTTCACCATATCAGCTTCAGCTGCCATCTTGCACGTCTTAGTAGCTTCTGCCCCCATCTGGCACATTACATATATAAAGTCTGTTGCGCATCCATTATGATACCTTCTCTAGAGTTTCTTTTCTCCATGCTAGCAAATCACAGTGCAGATTATAGGATACCACATCTATGAATTTTCTTAGGAATGCTGCAATCACCTCTCCTTCCAATAGCACATCGCAATTGCACAAGATCATATTTAAACAGTTCCAATCTCAATTTCTGAATATATTACAACACTAATTGTTAGTGTAATGTATATGTGGTAAAAGTTACATTGATTTGACTTCTGTGGTGTGTTAGTAGCAGTCATGCAAGCTGAGACATGTTCAGTATCCCCTACAGAAACAATGGAAGCAACGCAATATGCTGCATTGACATTTTTTCTTTCATCCGAGGCTTACGGAGAGTCTGTTCTTCCCTAAAGAGCAAATAGAACATGGTTTAAAATGTTTAAAGACAGGAGACAATCAATTTCTAAGGAAGGTGAACCTGGAGCTCGTCACTTTACTTACAAACGGTTGGTGCTTTTCAGTCTGTCAACACGAATGTACCCAAAAGAGTTGGTTTATACCCTAATCCTGAAAGAAATTACATGAGATTAATAAATACACTAGGATGACCAGTTTCGATCGTCAAGGGATCATCATCAGATCCATTACACTTAGGCTATAAAATCTATGTTTGACAATACGGGTGAAAATATTTACAATATGTACACTTATATAGAAGCAGTATTGGTAATGCAACTTGTCGGTATATGTTAGTTGTAATCTACAGTATATGATGTTTGGTGAAATGCTACAATGGTGATAGAACTCCGGAATTTGTCTGTTTGGAGTGACTATATGTTTGTTGTGAATGGTCAATTTTGATAATACTGTATAGTATAGGCTATTTATCTGGTTAGATGTCTTCCGCACTAACAACAGCGAGCAGTTTCAACTTCACTCGTGCACCAGTGACAGGCGACTTAATTGGTATGTATTATCAAATGTATGATAAAAAATGACCATTCACAACAAACATATACCGTAGTCACTCCAAACAGACAAATTCCGGAGTTCTATCACCATTGTAGCATTTCACCAAACATCATGTGGATTAGAATGGTTAAGGCACTAGTCTTTCCCATAGCTACATATGGTTGCGAAAGCTGGACCATAAGGAAACGAGATAGGAAGTATATTGATGCTTTTGAGCTCTGGTGTTGGAGAAGGATACTGTGTATTCCTTGGACAGCCAAGAAGACAAATGTATGGGTAATTCAAGAAATCAAACCAGATCTGTCTCTTGAAGCATTGATAACAAGATTAGAGCTATCATGTTTTGGACACATTATGAGACATTCTGAATCATTGGAAAAGACAATTATGCTTGGAAAGGTGGGAGGGTCTCGGAGACGAGGGCGGCCAGCATTGAGATGGATCGACTCCATCAAATCCAACATGAATATGTCAGTGAAGGATCTGAAGTATATGGCTGAAGACCGAAACACATGAAGACAGTCCATCCATGCAGTCGCTAGGAGTCTACGCCGACTTGATGGCACCTGATCATCATCATCTTCATCATATGATACGTGCACATGCGACTAACTGGTTGTTTGAAATGGTGGTGTATCACCTTAAAAGTTGAAAAAGTATTTCATTTGAAGTATCCATATTTAATTTTCTTTGTAAATTTCTCCTGATAAACATATATGTAAGCTTAAAGTAAACGTGGTGTAGCGGCTAGCGTTCTTGGCTCTCGCCCCGGAGATCCGGGTTCGATTCTTGGCCTTGCCAAGAAATTTAAATTTTGGTGTGAGGGCTGGAATGTGGTACACTTGGCCTTGTGAGGCAAAACTGAGAAGAGGAAGGGTTTAATTCCCACCTCAGCCATCCAGAAAGGGGTTTTCTGTGGTTTCTCCCACTTCTACTTCAGACAAATGCTGGGATGGTTCCTAACTTGTAGCCATGGCTGCCTCCTTCCCAATCCTATCCCCAATTTACAAATACACACACTAGTACAGTAATCACAATAACACAGGGTATCACACAAATTCTAAACACACCCAAATACATGGGGCTATATTACTACAATGTTGCAGCCCCTAAAATCAGCAACAACAGCAAAGTAATTGTCTTTTAAAATGTAAAATTCTTCCAAAGTCCAGCAAAATCATTTTGAATATATGCAGTACATAGGTAGAATGAGAGTTGTGATGTTTCCTGCGCTTGGAATGGGATTTGTCATATAGCATAGATGTGCCAGTTGTGAGAGATAGAAGAGTGGGTACTACTCACAGCCGAGCACTGAGCTGGCTCAGAGTACCCTTGCTTGATAAGTGACGCTTGGAGAGGTACCGTAGAGCAGGGTGAAGTCGATCATTGTGACGTCTCGATATAATTTCCAGGGTGTCGAGCGATATGGGAAATGCGGGAAGTATACAGAAATTTTAGTTACCCGGGGAAAATACGGGAAATATATGGGAAATTTGCACTTGATACGGGAAATCTTGAAAGGTCTCATAATTCCCAACTTCTTAGCACCTGAACGCTCGGTAGAGTCCTCCTGCTCAGCCTTCTATTTCGCCTGCAGATTGCGCTACCACCCGCAATTTGCGCCAAGCGCTAAGCGGGATGAGAACCCAGCCAACGTCGAATGCATGCTTTGACTGGCCGACCGCCAGCCGTACCCCGCCGCACTCGTTGCTGACAATGAGATACAGGAATCAGTCTGCATTGTTATTCACAGAGGAGACCAGTTGTTTTTTCGACCTGGGTTTCTCGACAAGAGCAGCCCTTAAAGAAGCTAACAGCTCAAGATCTCAGAAAATTATCACGCGGATGTGCTGCAATTTCGCACCAACTGCCGAAAATTGTACATTCGTATCATATGGCTGAAAAAATCAGAGAGGTCACCTCTTGCTCACAAGATGACCCGTGCTATTTCCTGCCTAGACCCTATAGGGGTCGCAAAAACTTAGGATCGTCATTGCCCTGGAAATTCTTTGTAATCAGAAGAATTTGCTTTCTGGTGCAATGGCTGACCGCATCAAGGGCAGCTACTCCGCACTTCTGAGACTGCCCTCCGTCACTGCGCGTTTGAAGCAGTTCGACGGAAGGAGCGACGGCTCGACGTGCTGTGGTCTGAGTTAGTGGCTTCAGCACCTTCCTCAGTTCCTGCCAAAAACGATCTCACAAGCTTCGTTCAAATGATACTGATTTTGTATCACTGCAATGCAACTCTAGAGAGAAGTTTCTCCCTGAACGAGGAGTGCATGACCGTCAATCACAAAGAAGCAAGTCTGATTGGCATGCATACTGTTCAGGGCGCTGTGATGGCAGCTGGTGGAGTAGAAAAGATAACCGTGAGTAGGAGTCCATACTGCACGAAACTCCTATGCTGTGTTAAAGGAAGCAAAACAGGTGCGAAGCCAGGAGGAAGACGGCTAAGGTGGCAGTAAAAAAAAAAAGAAGAAGATGAAGATATTGAACAATGCCCGTTCTGAAGCAGAGAAAATTGAAGAGCAGATGAGTTCACTAGTGAAGCTTAAAATTAATAAATCCTTGATTATTGTTTGTTTTATCTTATTTTGTGGGACTTAAGTTACTAATCACAATCTAGTACTGTCAAAAGAACTTAATTTTGTGCTGTGTATAACTGAAGTTCCTAGTAACAATCTTGTATTTGTCAAAGTGACTTATTTAATTTCGTTTTGCATTATTTTATTTCCTATTACCTACTTTGATAAACTAAATCTAAATTAAAAGGTATTCGCGGCGTGTCGCATGTGGAATTTTACTGTTTTTAGCGTTACTTCTTTCGCAGGGGAGTTGCACATACCAAATTGTTTTAAAGTCCGTGTAAATACTCACTGCAAATGCGTCACACATGCATACTTTTCAAAAACTACAAACAATATCTCACAGCTCTCGACATTTTACTATCAAACAACCGTCACCAACATGTAGCTACAAAATACACCACACAAGTGACAGAATTCTTCTCGTTTGGGCAGGCATTGTTTCAGTCGCTTGTTAACCACTGTCTGTGTCGGATTTCTTTTCATTGTCATTGTTTCGTTACTTTTACTTCGCCGAAGTTTGACCCGAGGACTGTACACATCCCGTACAGCAGGCACAGAAAGAAATACTGAAGGCGGTCTGGATATCGCGGTGGATGAAATGGGTATTAACCTTGGCAATTCTTCAAGCTCTGACGAAGACAATGATGGTGGTGATGATGCTAGGGACAGTGAAGGGATGGAGGGTGTCAAAGAAACCCTTGCCAAGGGACTGAGGATAATTTATTTATTGGTGTCAGTTCGCTTGCGTCAATCGATAATAAAGCACAGGCTATTGTTTCCCGTTATAGTGTTCAAAACACCGTCTGTCATTCAATAGCCTACAACTCGACAATATAAAACCACGTCAATAATATCGCCCCAGAGCGGCTTGTTTAAGTGCTCAGTGCCAAATAGTTATTTAGTTATTGTTGTTTTAAGGGGCGGAACTACGAGTCATCTGCCCCTTAGTGTTAAATATGGCTTTACCTTAACTTTACTTTTGTATTATCACGAAAGCTAATATTAACCATAGAGAGTCGCGATTCAGTGAGTGTGCATGGTGTTATCTGTCAACTACTGTACTTTAAGCTGTGAACGACCTCCACTCGGACTCTTGTTTCATGTTAAAGAATAATCATTGCATGGTGAGTGTTTTTATATTCATTAGCTGTAGAGTGTTTGCCCTCTTTGTCGTATTTATTGAATTGAATACCGATGATAAAGGTATCATAGCTTCGGTGTGTTAATTTATTTATTCATCTAAAAGTATCGTATTTCTATGTTTGAATGTCCTTGGCGTTGACTCAGGATCGTCTTTTGAAATATACTGTATTACGTATAATTGTACAGAAATAATGTCTGAAGTGTAGCGCTGTGTATTATTAGAATCAGTTGATCTACAACAACACCAAAAACTTAGCAACACAGCTCAGCTCTTCCAAGCTACCGACATATCCTTCGTGTTGTTTCCTTTGAAATACAGGGTGCAGGTGAGAAGCATGCTCACAATTCTTGCCGTGTGATGGTTAGATGTAGGGTTTTGTTATGTGGCGACCGTGGGTTGTGGAGAGGAAAACGGGG
Source organism: Meconema thalassinum (assembly GCA_946902985.2). Lineage (NCBI taxonomy): Eukaryota > Metazoa > Arthropoda > Insecta > Orthoptera > Tettigoniidae > Meconema > Meconema thalassinum. The sequence goes on along the minus strand of OX336388.2, from coordinate 1,605,932,302 downwards.
CAAAGTGACAAGAAGGCTGTCAGTACCGAAAGCGCGGGGTTTGCAATACTGTATTTTTCCCATAATTTACGCGTGTAATAGCGGACACACCTCCAAATTTACTATAAAAGTCGTGATCTAAAAAGGGTTAGTGGGTGGTTAACATCTGTCACTACATGACCACCAAAATTATTATTCATTATTACAAAGGGTATTTTGACTATTTTCAGTAGTGTAGAAAATTGTATCGCCTTGTTCCGGGCTCCTATAGAGCTTACATTTTCTTTCGATCTTTCATAGGACGCGCATCGGCGTATGGTTATGCATTGAAGTAATGAATAATGGTTATGCATTACCAGCTTCCGGTTTAGTAGTCAGGTAATGGAAGGAATGGGAACTGTGTACTACAATTCTCCTTGCATGCAACTAAGCAAATTATTGTTGTTAGGAGAAATAAAAGTTGTAAAATGATATGATTTTCAGCTGTGTGCAGTGTGAAAGCTCTGCATGTGTTCATTCCTTATGTGTTAATGATGCGAAATGTCAGCTAACGTTGTGCCTCATACAACACTCGTAGTCTCTAAATGTTGCACATTTCCCCATAAATTTTCAACAGTTTATGTTTGAATTGCTTATAAGATCGTGACAAAGAAAGTGTTTCTCTAATTGGATGATTGTATTTAATTCTATGCACGTCGTATAATCTTGGCGAGGTGGTATTTTTCACAGAGCAACTTTACACTGTAGTAGGCACGCAGCTTTTTGTATTTAGTTTTCAGGCAACTTGTTTTAAATTATTGACTAAAATATTTCTAAATGCAGACAATCCATACCTCCATTAGGATTCGGGTTCCATAATTCATGTAAAATGAGGTTCGTTTGTTCGTTCGTTCGTTTGTGAAATTGATGTCATACCCCCCCCCCCTCCTACCTTTTCAGTGATTACCGTATGGTACTTTACGTAGACTAGGGTGAAGATGTAAATGAGCATTTAGAAGAAAATTGTCGCCAGTTGTTTGGTTTATTAACTTACGGTAATATTTTCCATAGGTACTGAAAACTAGGCACGGTTGGATTTTAAGGTGGATTAATTGGAGGATTATCCATTTCACAAGGTCCGTATTGACGTGTACAATAACGATTCTAATGGGATCTCATCCCATTAGAATCGTTATTTTAAGGTGGAACCGTATGTGCTATCAAATATCGCTTTCTTGCAATACCTGGAATATGTATACAGTATAATTATTCTAAAATGATTTGGTTTAATAAGTGTTAATAGATAAGTGTTAATAGATAGGCTATTATAATTATAATGATTAAACAAATATTAAAGAAGAAACGATGCGTTGTTAGTAAATATTAGGCCTACCAGTACGGCGAATAGCCTATAACTCGTAGCTTCCGTCACAATTTAGCATTTAAACGGGTCACATAAAGCATAATATACTAATATAACAACCGGGTAGCAAATTATATTAATATTCTCACATATAACATATTTAATTTGCACCAACTTAATACAATTGTAGTCTAAGATATGTTAGACCACTACCGTTTGAAATGTGCAAATCGCACACTTTCTAGGCAAGCTGTTTGTTATGGTCGTCTCTGATGTGAAGTTTTACTAATTACTCTTTTAGGAGGGGCTGATAACTTAGATGTTAGGCCCCTTAAAACAACAATTATCATCATCAACTCTTTTAGGAGACACTTGTCTTTGGAATATTATTCTTATATCATAAGTTGATCGCCTAAAAATAAAAGCACAATCTGAAATAATAAAGAAGATTTCGGGGCTGTTCAATGATGACAGAATAATAGAATTAAGATATATTTGATTCACTGCCAATGAAAATCAAATGGAGATTCGCGGACCGGAAGTTCGCTATGCATAAGGTTCGGTGCCATTTTAACTCATGGAAGCTCTATACGGATACGGTACTATACAATTCAGTCACTTCCCATAAACATTTATTATGTGACACTCTTATTCTCTACTCTCTCAACCCTCCTCTGTAAAACAGTCATTTACGGTATATCAGCTCTCCTCAGGTAAACTGTATTTTATTTTTGTTCGTAGCATCTCATCCCATCTGCAAGAGAGTTGACTCGCGCGCGCTTTGCTCATGCTATGGATTAGGTCTTAATCTCGCCATCACCCGTGGGCTGAGGAAGTATCTCCAAAAATGCAGCTACACTTACGCCAGAAAATCTTGATTCACGCTTTAAGATTCATTTTTCAGCCATTCGGTATGCGAACTCTAGTCTTTGCGAGTTCTAAAATATACGGGAATTTAGTGGATTTTCGTACGGGAATTTTAAAACAGGTCATCGCTCGACACCCTGAATTTCAGTACTAATACCTGGTGGGTAAATGGAGAAGTAACATTTTAACCTCCATTGGAATGTTGATGCTCCATGCTATTTATATGATATTATTTGTATGTTATAACCATAACACGTTAAGTGTGGTTAAGTTTTCAATCAATGTCCATTTTTAATATGTTTCAAATCTTGGTCAACCAACAGTCATCCACCGGTTTCAATCGGTACCCCAACTTCTTCACTGACTTCATTTGATAAGTTGATGTGTTGTGCTCTTGTTCTGCCCTTTAGATTACACCTAATTTATGCCACATGCAAGCAATAATGTAGTATACCGATTGCCTACATTTTGTAGGGTGAAGTCGATCATGGTATGAATATATCAGAAGAAGCCAGGCTCTGCGGGGGAACGAATTTATAATATTCAGTATTTGAACAATGCTGTGCCAGGAGTGAAAAGGGGAGAAAATAAGCATCAGAAAAGCCTCTGAATGATATACTACCCTAAATGATTGGGTCAAAGGTACCGTAAACATAATACCACCCTAAATGGTTGGGTCAAAGGTAAACACATTAAAATGTTTGGAGGACAACCTGCATTGAATACCACTGATGAAAATTGTTTGGTGGAAGGTTTAAGTGTTCAGAGTGGGGGTTTCCTCTGATACGAACTGATGTACGAAATTTAGAGGGAAAGAAGGCTGTTATTGAAGACAATTTGTCAGGCCATTTGTCTCTGAATGTAATTCGTTTGTGCAAAGAAAATAATAATGAAATTGCTCTCAAAGAGTTCAAAAAAGGGGACACTACCTCTTCCATAGACTATCTCAGAAATGAACATAACATTAATTGAGATTAAATGATAGGGAATTTTGGTTTTGCGAATTATATTGTATGCTTTAGAGAGTATGCTAGGGTTAAATATTAGTAAAAAGTGATAATTTTGTGATTTAGATATAGTGACCCCAACAGGTGGGGTGGGGTAGATCACACTTCAAACAGTAATAATTTTGTAATTTATGGAAGTTGTCATGTTGTTGTGAAAGCTTTAGATAGATGAGGCTTTATTACATACATGTGTTTTTCAAAATTGCATTCAGTTATTTTCACAGTGTCATCATCATCATCTTGAGCAGTTTCCAACCGCTGGTCGGGTCTGCTTGGAACATAAGCCTCTCCATCGTTTCCTGTCCATCCACCATCTCTCGTCATTTACTGTGTCCCAGCACACTCCTCTTTCCTCCACACTCTTCTTAACTCCTTTTGTCCATCTGTCCCTTGGTCTTCCCCTTGGCCTCCTTCCCATCATTTCCATTCCAAACATCTTCTTCGGTATCCTCTCCTCTTCCATCCTCCTCACATGTCCATACCATTGTAGCCTAGATCGCTCTATTCTATTTTGCAATGGTTCCTCTCTTACCATCTCCCTGACTCTCTCATTCCTTACTCTGTCCATTCTTGTCACTCCTACCCTACTCCTCTGCAACTTCATCTCCACTGCTCGTATTTTATTCTTGTCCCTTTCCTTCATCACCCATGTTTCTGAACCATATGTCAAAATTGGCACAAAGTAGGTCTTGTAGATGATTCCTTTACATTTTTGTGGTACATCTTTATTCCATATCATCCCCCTAACACTCTTGAAAAATCCATCTGCGCACCTTCCCCTCTCATTTATTTCCATCCTATTGCCTCCCTTTTCTTCAATTATGCTTCCCAAGTACTTGAAGCATTCTACTTTCTGCAACTGCTGTCCTCCAAGTGTTATGCCCATATCCAGTCTGTTCTTCTTCCTCGTTGTGATGACCACTTCACTCTTTTGTGCTGAGAACTTCATCCCATATGATAACACTACCTTCTCCCACTCATCTAATTGCTCTTGTACTTCTTCCTCATCCTCTCCCCATACCAGAAGGTCATCAGCAAACAACATTGCCTTCATTTTCCTTTCCCCAATGCTATTTACCACTTTTCGTATGATTTCATCCATCACCACTATAAATAACAGGGGTGAGAGGGCACTTCCCTGTTTCAGACCACTCTCCAGTTGAAACCATTCCGTTCTCTCTCTTCCCACCTTTACACAGCTTTTGCTTCCCTCGTACATTGCTTTCACTCTTGCCACTGTCTCCTTGTTCACTGCTTTTGCTCTCATTGCTTCCCATACCTTGTTTCTATTAATACTATCATATGCTTCCTCAATATCCAAGAAGGTCATCACCAGATCTTTCCCATATTCATAATGGTGTTCTTGTAGCTGTCTTACTGCAAAGATGAGGTCAACTGTTGACCTTCCTGGCCTGAATCCATACTGTTCTTCCCTCAGCCCATCTTCAACTTCTGTCCGAATTCTTCTCTCCAGTACCTTCTCAAATATTTTGGCGCAGTGGCACATGAGTGTAATTCCCCTGTAGTTCTTGCATTCCTTCCTACTTCCCTTTTTAAATATGGGTATTATTATCCCTCTTTTCCAGTCCTCTGGTATTTTCTTCTCCCTCCATATCACTTTCATTACTCGAAAGAGCCACTGTGTTCCTATCACCCCTGCTGCTCTCACCATCTCCACACTCACTTTGTCTATTCCCGGTGCCTTTCCCCCTTTCATCTTCTTTAATGCTTCCTCCACTTCTTTCCATGTCAATTCCTTCTCTGAAATGTCTTGGTCACTGTCTGTTTCTTCCTCCACAATGTCCACTACGCTGGTTTTAGTTGGATTTAGGAGTTCCTTGAAGTATTCTCTCCAGATAACCTTTACTTCTTCCATATTTTCGACCTCCTTTCCATTCCTGTCCATCATTCTGACATTTTCCCCTGTATCTCTTCTCTTTGCCTTTATCATTCCATACAACACTTTCTTACTGCCATCACAGTCCTCCTCCATCATTTCTGTCCATTTCTCCAGCCAGTTCTTTTTCTCTTCCTTCACTACTTCTCTTGCTTCTTTCTTCCGCTCTTGGTATTCTTCTCTTGTTCTGTCTGTCCTCTGTTGGAACCATTTCCTGAATGCTTCATTTTTCTTTTTCACTGCTTCCTTAGTTCTGGGGTTCCACCATGGTGTTTCCTTCCACCTTTTCTTTCCACTAGTTCTGCCACACACGACTTCCGCTGCTTCTACCAAAACGTCCTTGAACCTATTCCATTCTTCTTCACCTGTTTTCGGATCATCCTTCGGTAATTTGTTCCTCACTAATATCCGGAACTTCTCCTTATTTCCATCCTCCTTCAGCTTCCATGTCCTTATTCTTCTTTCTTGGTTCTCAGTTCTCCTCTTTTCCTTCAGTCCTCTCACCTTGGCGACCAGCAGACGGTGGTCACTGTCCAGGGCTTCTGAAGGTATTACCCTTATATCCGTGATACTCTTCTTTGTCTCCTTCCCGCATAGAATATAGTCCACCGCTGATTTCCTAGTCAAATCCCTGCTGTACCAAGTAATTTTATGGCTCTCTCTCTTCTTGTACCATGTGTTTCCAACCATTAGCCCATTTATCTTGCACAGTTCCAACAATCTCTCTCCTTCCTTATTCCTGTTTCCCCATCCTTCACCACCAATCACTTCCTCAAAACCTCTTCTATCAGTTCCGACATGGGCATTTAGGTCTCCCATGACTATCAGGTCTCTCCCCACTAACTGCTTCTGCAACTTCTCTTCAAACTCGTCCTTCTCGCCCTCTGTGCATCCCACCTGTGGTGCATAGACTTGCAGAATGTCCAGGTTTCTACCTTTCACAGTGATTCTGGCTCTAATTATTCTATCACTTACCCTCTTTACTTCCTCCCTCAGCCCTTCTCTCACCACCATTCCCACTCCATTTCTCTTCCCCTCCTCATTTCCTATCCAGTATAGCTGCAAGCCATTTCTCAGTTCTTTTCTTCCTTCCCCTCTCCATCTGGTCTCTGCCAGTCCGAGTACATCCAGTTTTCTCCTCTCCATCATATCCACAACCTCCTCCACTCTTCCCGTCAATGAAGTTATATTCAAAGTTCCGATTCGTAGTCCATTTTCACAGTGTAATATTCCAAATATACTTATTTTTGATCGACTTCACTCCTTTCTATGGTAGGGGTTAGTATTCAGAGGTTTTTTATCTTTGTGTGTAGAGTTTTTTATTCATAATGGACATTGCCACTCTCTCCATGAAATTACAGTACTCTGTGTTATCACTTCATTAACATTAGATATCTTCTTGGACATCATATTATTATATGGTACTCTTCTAGGCCACACGACAAAAGAATATCCCAAGCTTCATCAAAAATATCGTTATCTCTTATGCTTTCTGACACCAGTTCATTATCACCAACTTCTGCCCAGTCATTGATTTAGGGAATCTTACTCTTCATCGCATTATACAGGGAGCGGCAAAAAGATCTGACGGTTTTTAAATCACAACAACACAAACATTTTAAATGATACAATCTCTTTTATTACTTATAACAGCAAGGTGTACATGTCAATTAATGGAAAACATGAAAGAACAGCAGATTTTAACTTTTAAGATTTGAAGATAATGTCTTTCAAATGATGCCCATCTTTTGCCATGCATTCTTCCAGTCTTGCACTGAAGCTTTGCATAGTCATTAGGCTTCAACTGCTGGACAATAACCATTTTATACGGATGAAAATGCAAATCGAAATGCAATATTCGTCTCACTGTTCGATCAGACATTTGCAAAGCAGCAGCTTGTTTACGAGCCGGCCGCCGTGGACTGGTTTCCACAGCTTGTCTCACTCGCTCAACATTTTCTGGTGTCCTGGCTGACCTTGGACGGCCTGTCGACGTACGTTTTAAGGCTGAACCTGTAGCTCTAAAATTACTCACCCATAACAAAATTGTGTTACGAGATGGAACGCGTCCTCTTCGACTCGCTCAGCCGTACGACATAAACCGTCAGATCTTTTTGCCGCATGGCAAAAGATGGGTATCATTTGAAAGACGTTATCTTCAAATCTTAAAAGTTAAAATCTATTGTTCTTTCATGTTTTCCATTAATTGACATGTACACCTTGCTGTTATAAGTAATAAAAGAGTTTGTATCATTTTAAATGTTTGTGTTGTTGTGATTTAAAAACCGTCAGATCTTTTTGCCGCTCCCTGTATCTGAATCTGTGGTATGTTAGGCCACACTATGAGGCTTCCACTATATCTTTAAAAAAACATTCTTTTGCAAAAGGTGAATTAAAATGTGGACATATATGTTGGGGATCATGTGCCACTTTTATTTTCTTGTGTCTAGAAACAGTTTTTTCACGTCTCCACAGGTCTGACAGTAACAGCTTAAAGGGGGAACTAGCTCTTATCTTGACAATATTGGAAATATTTATTGTTTTTCTAGTGCCTGCATAGTAATCCCTTTGTTTAGTTCAAATAAATGTTACAGCAACTTGGGTGCCCATATTTTATAAATACTTGGTTACAATTTTGAGCAACCCTTTACAAGAGTTCTCCAGTTAAAACCTGTCATTTTGATATTAAGTGTTCCACCACTGTACCCTGAGATTTTGAATTGCATATTATCTTTTTGGAAGATTGATGCCATTTATACTTGGCAAAATAGCTTTTGGCAGGCTCAAATGTACAGATTAGGATATATTACAGCAAATCCATGAAACATCTTAGCCACATATTGGTGGAATCTTGGCCATTGTACATTACATCAGACAGCTCTATAGCTGGCTCCAGCCATACCTTTCTACATTGAACTGACTGAGGTCTACTCAAGGACTTCTCCTTTGGAGGTGAGTTGTAACATTTGTGATGTGTGGTTGAGCACCGTCCCCATGATACTGTCCAGTCTGTCAATTTGTTTTTTTGCATGCGAATGTGCATGTGTTGTGGTCGAGTGCCACAAATTTATCCTTACCATACCTCCGACTGGCTTTCTTGGAGCTGCTTGCTGAGGTATTAAAGTGGAAATCCTCGTAAGGCATGGGAAATGTTCTGACCTCAATTTGAAAACTCACAAATATTTGCCATTACCATTACCCATAATTCTCTCTGTAATGTACAGTACATGTCCATTTCCATTAAGATGTGTCTGTTTCAGAGTTATTGACCTCATTAAATGGCAAAAGTACTCGTATTTTGTGCTGTTTTATCACTATTGTTAACAGAAAATACTTGGGCATTCTTGTATCACAAGTTTATAACATTTTAACTCCTTACCTTTCATCGATATGGCTATGTGCATACTACACAACCTAATAGCATCATGCTAAGGAGTTTTTGAAATAAGTCTATTATTTCTTCTAAGAAGCTCCTGGAAAAGGAAAGTGCAGTACCATCTTTAATAATCATCATCATCATCATCACCACGCACAGTTTCCAGCCACTGGCCGGGTCTGTTTGGAACACAAGCCTCTCCATATTTAATGCGTGTGTGAAATCTGTTTATTATTATTATTAATCTTGATTGGTCACATTGGACCACTTGAGTCGTTCCACAATCACTTCTTCTTTGAAGGTAGTACTGCTTGGTTCTTGCGCTCTTTCCAGTACTTTTTCATTCTTTCAGATCGGGATTTTCTCAACTCATCTGAAATCTCCATAGGCTTTCTGTGTGTCATTTCTGCAGAAAATTTGTGAGTTTTAAGTATGGTGTTAATTTTATTTTTCTCCTCGGCATCTGTTATTTTGAGTCCAACTGCTTTGAGATCTTGTTGGATTTCTTGGATCCATTTACCTCCAGTTTTCTTTCCTAGATTTCTCATCACCAGTTGGCGTACAATTCTGTTTTCTGGAAGCCGTAAGATGTGAAAAAAATATGAAATTCTTTTCTTCTTCATTGTGCTGGTGATTGGATCAATCTCACGATAGACAGTTTCATTTGGGAGAATCCTCCAGACTCCCTCAACCTGATACTTTTTATTTATGCACGTTCTAATGATTCTTCTTTCCGTTTTGAGGAGCTGATCAGTTCTTTGTTCATTTTTAATTTGGAACAGTGTTTCACAAGCATAAGTGGCTTCAGGGAGAGTTACAGTTTTATAATGTTGGATCTTAGTAGCTATTGATAGGCATTTTTTATTATATGTTGACCAGGTTAGAGATTGTGCCTTTTTCATTTTATTTGTTCTATTTATCCAAGTTACTTTTTCGTTTAAGTTATGTGTTATAATTTCTCCAAGATACTTAAATTGAGGAACTAGGTTAATTTTATGATCATTTATATAGACTTCATTTATATCTAAGGGTTTCATAGGCATGATCTCAGTTTTTTCAAAGGATATCTGTAATCCTATCCCTTGAGCAATTTCTTGGAGACTAGTGATCTGAGTACAAACCTCTTCCTTGTCTAGTGCTAAAAGAGCCAAGTCATCTGCAAATCCTAAGCAGTTTATTTTTATTGATGGTTTTGTTCCAATTTTGATCTTAGGAGGGTTTTCCTTTTGCCAAACCTTCATGATATAATCAAGAGCCACATTGAAAAGCAGAGGGGATAATCCATCACCTTGTCTGAGACCAGTTTTTACTGTGAAAGCTGTTGATATTTCTCCCCTAAATTTAACTTTCGAATTTGTGTTTGATAATGTTAATTGAATGATTTTTATCAATTTAGGATGGAGACCGTATGATCTGAGGATTTTTAGCAGTGTCAGTCTATGAATACTATCATAGGCTTTCTTGAAATCTATAAAAGTGATAAAGAGTTGCTTATTTCTGTTTTTGTAATATTCCATTATTAATTTCAGGCTAAGGATTTGGTCTGGACAACTTCTGTAAGGGCGAAATCCTCCTTGATATTCTCCAAGTTGTGGTTCCAGAATGTTTTTGATCCTGTTGTAAATTATACGAGAGAAAATTTTATATGTGCAGTCCAGAAGGGTAATTCCTCTGTAGTTATCTGGGTTCGTTTTGTCTCCTTTCTTAAATAATGGATGGATTATTCCTGTGGTCCAGTGTGCAGGAATTTCTTCAGTAATCCACATTTTAACTAGATGTTGATGAAGATTTATAATCGCAGGTTTACCAGCATTTTTCCAGATTTCAGCAAAGACTAAGTCTTCGCCACAAGTTTTGTAATTTTTTTGTTCTTTAATTGCGAGTTCTACTTCATTAATGTTTGGAGGATTTATTAAATCAGGTGAAGTTAAAATAGGTGTATCAGTGTTTACTTGCAGGGTTTCCAGTGGATCATCACAATTTAACAGTTTCTCGAATGCTTCTGCAAGGATCTCTGTATTTTCTTGGTTAGAATGTGCTAACTTTCCTGTTTGATTTTTCAACATTAATGTTGGAGCTTCAAATTTTTTTAGATATTTACCAAATGTTTTGTAATAATCTCGAGATTGCTTTTTCTTGAAATCGTCTTCTATCTTTTCCAGTGTATTTTTAAGATGATTACGTTTCGTTTGTCTGATGATTTTATGGGTTAATTTTCTTTGTATAGTTAGTTCTAAATTTGATTCTTCTGACTTTAGAGCTTGATGTTTTATCCATGCTTGGTGTCTTTTCTCTATTGCTTGATCACAATCTACATTCCACCATTCATGTTTTTTCCTTGGATTTATTGGTGCTAACTCCTCTGCTATTGATTTTAATTTAGTGATTAATTCGTCCAATGTTTTAGTGTTGAGAGACTCTTCTCCTGTTCTTTCACAGTACTCTATATTTTTTATTAAGGTAGATGGATCAAATTTCCTCCTATTGTTATTATTAGTTTTTTTCTTGGCCATTGGAGTTAATTTTATTTTTATCTTTACCACATAGTGGTCTGATCCTGAGTCAACTCCCCTTAGAACCTTGACATTGTGAATTTCGCGATGGTGAAATTTATCCATGCAGACATGATCCAACTGCCATTCACCCCTTCTGAAGTCAGGATGTTTCCAAGTTTTCAATTTATGGGGCTGTCTTTTAAAACATGTTGATTTAGAGATTAATTTGTGGTTTCTACAAATTTCGACTAATCTTTGACCATTTTTATTGGTTCGTTTATGTGCTGTCCATTTTCCAATTATATCTCTATATCTTCTTTCTTGTCCAAGTTGCGCATTGAAATCACCAAGGAGAATTTTGATGTTTGATGAAGGGATGTTTATTAAAGTTTGATCCAAAAGATCCCAGAATTTTTGTACTTCTTCTCTGTCCTTAATGGTGTTGTTTTTTTGATTAGTAGGAGCATGTGCATTAATAATTGTATATGTTTTATTTGCCGATTTCAAAGTTAGGGTCGTAAGTCTGGAGGATTGAGATTTAAATTCTGTTATCGAGTCAATGATTCTGAGATCTATTAAGAATCCGTTACCAAATTGTGGACAATTTTTCATAACTCGTTTTCCTGGAATTCCTTTATATAGTCTATATCCTTGTGATTCCAGATGGCCTTGATCACTATTTCTAATTTCCTGAAGGGCCATAATTAGAATTTTATGACTTCTCATGATATCCGTGATGATCTTCAATTTTCCAGTTTGAACCAGAGAGTTAACATTATGTGTAGAAAAGAATGAGACTTGTTTAGGTTTGATTTTCCGTAGTATTTGTTTGTTTGCTTTTTGATGAGTTTTCAGACGCTCCGATTCGTCATTATCTTCCGCATGACAGCCCACCGTATCCGAATGCTGTCTTTTCTGTAATCTATCATTACAGACGGCGGAATTATTCTTCAAATGACTTTTCATGGTCGACTATCTAAGGTTTCACCTTGAGGGGAGGATAAATCCTCGAATTACAATCCTGAATGTTATTCAGAAAGGTGAAAGAACTGAGAAAATAATTCTCAGTCCCCCCCAACACTAGTCTGTTCACTGACCCAGTTTCCCGCTGGGATTGATTACCCAACCTTCCACTGGGTTGCTCAGCTTAGCAGGGGACACCACGTGCAGGTCAGTGTTTGGAGTTGGAGTGGAGAGGTTATGAGGATTCTCTTCTGCTGAATCCTTGTATTACTGATTTTGTTGGTTAGTATCATCACATCACACTCCCTTTGTCCAGGTCTACATATTTATAGACCTCCCCAGGTTGATTCCTGTTTGATATGCTGTGTTATTATGGAATATAAGGACTGCATTTGCCTGCAATGAGTGTGGAAACCACTGCATAGCCTGGGGTCCCACTCCTATTATTGGTGTGTGTTTAATCCACATCTATAGAGCTGTATTAATGTGTGGTGCTTTATACAATGCTGTTTCTTCACAAGTGACTCTTGATAACCTTCCATTCTATATTTCAATGGATTTTAGTGATTCCATTGGAGTTCAGCTATTAGGCTTTGTTGTGTTCATTGAGTATAAAGCCACGTAGATGTTAGGTTATGTCTCCTAGACCAGTTATATTAGCTGTCGGCGCAGAAATTATGTGCACCCGAGTTTGGAGATAAATAGCAACAAACCAAAAGGCCTACAGAAAAACAAGTAACATGACCAGTTTTCTTGTTTATTTCTGAGTTGATTGATGATAAAGGTAACTTTTAGAAACATATATTTATATCTTTTATGGCAGGTATAATGTAAAAAGTCATGGATTTTGGCGGGTTTCGAGGACATCGTCGTCTTAAAAAATTCACAACTCTCAACGCCGTTGTGCTACAGTAACCAGATATGTTGTATGTGTATATGTGAAGTTTCAAAATGTTATCTCCAACACAAACAACAAAACAATCAATAACGTGAAATGCTTGCATTTCGAAACTGGACATACATAGAAGTTCGTTCCTGGGTGCATTGTAATCCACATATACTAAGCGTTTGCGATATGTAGCTATCCGTAATGTAAATAAATGGGTTTATTTTACATGGATTGATGTTTATTATTATTTTGGTGGCTGTTGTCGGCAGGCGAGATCCGCAGGAAAGTGCGCTGTTGCCGCATTCGCTCACTGCCTAATAGCACTTCCTCGGCACAGAGCATATTTTAGTAAAATGTATTTCGTTTCCACATTTCCCATCAGTTTTTCTACATTTTCGGAAAGTCTCCAATTTTTCGATAGTAGGAAATAATTTTTCAAACTATGAATAGATCTACATATAACTCCAATAATTGTAAACTGGTCAATGTGAATGGATGGTCGTCCTACCGATAGTCTTTTCCTCTTGGCCTAATCCTTGATTTTTTCATCCCTCACAATCTCAGCATTCTGCATTTTAACCGTCCACCACGTTGCGCAGTGGCTTGCATTCTTGGCTGTCACCGCGAAAGTCCAGGTTCGATTCCCGGCTCTGCCAAGAAATGTAATTCTCATCTGAGGGCTGGAGTACACTCGCCTCGTGTGGCAAAACTGAGTAGAGGCGGGTTCGATTCCTACCTCAACCATCCTGGAAGTGTTTTCTGTGGTTTCCCACTTCTACACCAGGCAAATGCCGGGACGGTGCATAACTTAAAGCCACGGCCACTTCCTACCCAAATCGTACTTCAATTAAATATGCATACACTGGAGCAGACATCACAGTGACACAGGTTATCACACAAATTCTACACCCACGCAAGTACACAGGGCTACATGACCTCGATGTCGCAAAGCCCCTAAAAGAATCAACAACAACCTTCTTAATCGAGTGAAGAGTCACTCCAAGACAAACAACAACTCGCTGGAGCACCGGATAACGCTTATCGCCATCTCACCCTCTTAAAGAAACTTACCTCAAAATCATACGAATTCTGCTCTCCGTAAATGGGGTTCTAGGAGGCATTGTGAAGGTATCTACTCCACAATATCCTGAGTGAAAATGGAAACTACACATTAAGACAATGTCAGAGATATAAAGATAAACAATGACTCACTAATGTGTGTGCAGACTTCCTTTGGGTGTGTTTCTATCTTCCAAAATTTTAATAATGGCAGCCCGTGGCGTTAATGAACAGTTGATTCGTAACCTCAAGTTAAAACTCTTATGAGAGTGAAACGCGAATTATCATCCATGGGTCACCGCGTCATCTTGGCTTGTTATTGGCTGGAAATTATTACCAGCCATTGGCTGCCCACTGGCTTGTGTACAATTATCACCAACATGGCGGCGAGAGGAATAGATTTCTACATAAATTAAATTGCTAAATCTATTCCAGTTCATGACAGTATGAAGTGCAAATCATTTATTGATGAGGAATTGTATGTAGGTTTATATTTAAATTGCAGCGTGACACTGCTCATCAAAATTTGTGAAAATAAAAGTACAAATCAACACTCTTGCTGATGAACTAAAAGTTTCTACTTCTTTGGATGCAAATCAATTGGCTGTCGTTTCCAACAGTTTTATTCATCAGTTCGAAATACATTCAGTACAATAACCTTTTGTGCACTATGACCCGTTAATAAATATTAACGCGCATTCAAGCCGTTCCGCGGGCGGCTGTAGGCACAATCTTGATCTTCACTGTACCTATTGATGTCTGACTAAACTAGGATCCCAGCAAGCTTCCGCGAGGTTCTGTACAGTCGATGGCTCACTCTAGTGGCAAATGTTTGTACCTCGGCGAGACTCTGTCCAGTAGATGGCTCGCCCTAGTGGCAAAAGTTGGAACTTAATTTTGTAGTGTATGAGGCCTTCCGATCTGGTCCGTTGGTGCCCGAACGAACCGTCATTGTCTCCGTTTGTTGACAAAACAAAAGTGAGTTGAAGGAATTCTTGCAAGAAGAAGAGATGTGAGGACTAAATCTCTGGTGTAAAACGGGGACGGCCAGATAAATCTCCTTTCCCCAATATTATTACATCACTACGTGATTTCCATTTACCGTCCACCGTTCGGGAAATCTCTGACATTGGCATAAATATGTAGACATGAAGAAAAACGTAATGTATGAAGTTTGGCTACAGGAGTACATCTCTATTAAGGTTTGTTATGTGTTAAAAGTTATTGGAACTATTTGTGACTTGAAAAGGTGAATTGATCGTCGGTACGAGTATATTGTGTTGGTGTTATTCTACATATTTTTATGTTGCCGTCTTGAGCTGTTGAATAATTATCTTAGCGCAGTTGGTATATATGTTGCTGTTGCTTGTAGAACCAAGTAGGCCTAAGTATGAAGAGAAAGTTCCAATAACTTAGTTTTAATTTGATGTAAAACATATATTTATATGTATTTTGGGGGCTGTGTTTTATCTTTTTATATCTGACGTGCCGAGCTGTGTAACGTTCAGATCTCATGTTGTTTTGAGCGAGGAATTCTCCTAACCTTAAATATTTTCGTAAGAGTTATTTTCTTTTCCTCGTCTCGTTTAGCATGGTCTCATAAAGACTCAGTGTAATATATCACCACTTATGATATGTATTTTATTCTTTCGTCCGTTGCCTGGAAACTATTCGGGATTGTTAACTTTCATGTTTCTCTTGGAAACAATGTGGGTAATTTTTCATGTCGACTTGAGGTCAGTCATTTTGCAATTGCTTGCTGTACGCACATATTTTACTTTGGTCGTGAATAATTAAATGATTTAAAGATTCATTCAATTAATTTGAAGGAAATATTCTCTAAACGCTTTGACGTTGTCATTACTTCGAAGATATTCCTACATAATTACGCATTTTATTGAGATCTAATTCTACTGATCTGGAGTATAATTTGTTCATTGGATATTGAACAGTTTGACTGAAATTGGGTAAATACTTACATTTCCTTCTCACTTGTGGGTTCATTGCTTCTTTATATTAATTAATTTGTTTTCATTTTTTTAATGTTTTATATTATGTTCATTATTTAAGCATGCATGTAAAATTGTCCTTTCATTTAATTATATTTTATGTTATGAAACATGCTTCGTGTTTTCTTCAATCTTAGATTTAGTGCTCTTCTCTCAACTTAATTACAATTTGGGTATGGTAATTTGTCCAGCCGTTCCACACACATACCCTAGTTACTCTTGGTCATTATTTATTTTAATTTTCTTCAAGGGTTATATGCTTCTTATCTGTTAGTGTTCCTTAAGGTAGCTTGTGGGTACACACTATAAAACTACATTATTGACCATTTGCGTATTGATGTTGCTGTCTGAATATATTTACCAATTTCATGACATGTAATTTGTAGGTTATGCCTAAGGCATATAATTTAAGTGGCCGTTTGTAATGTGAAGTCCTTACTGTATTTATGTACAAATATTATGGTTTAGCTAATGAAGCAAGGTACCTACATAATCCTAGATTAATCGAGTATTCAGTCCATAGACCAGTCTGTTGTCACAAAATAATACCAAGAAGTAGTCTACGGTACCTATATGGTTTGTTGCTGCTCTTTTTTTTTTTAAATATTGATATGTAGTTTCTCATTCTGGTAACTTCTTGGATTTGCTTGAGTGATTTATAGTAATATACCTTACTACCTTATTAACCTGCAGACTGAGTTTTTTAAAAACATGCCCAGGTGCATACGGTAGCATAAGACCTACTGCAGGCTATGTCGATCCTAAATGTAGGCCTATTATAGTGCTCATGTCAAAGGTCGTCCTAAAGTTTTAACTATTGTGATTTGATTTGCATCGAAGATACTTTCAGCTGAGTCTGGCAAGGCTTCGTAAACTTGGGCGCGACTTCACATTTTCATTTTTCCTATACAACTTTTGATACCAACCACATAAATCACAGTGTTTCAAGATTTTGCTCTCATTAAACATCACCAACAAGTTGTTTTTTTCCCTGGTGGTAGGCTGTCTTGATGTCTACAGAAAATAAAGTTGAGAAATAAAAAATTCATCTTAGGTTTCCATTACACAGTTGCATTTTATCCTACTATATCTCCACTCAATATACCAATCCTACCAATGTTTCCTAATTCCTCATGCATAAATAAATATGACAGATTACAGCATTAGCAATGATGACAGTAACTTATGAATTGCTAAAATGTTTTTAAAAGATGCATAGAAAGTGGCTTGATAAACCCTGTATCATCAGTCCTTTTAAACATTCCCACAGAGCTCTAATCAGAAGCTCATTTTATGTGCAAAGGTGTGTAGAATAATCCTCCCTCCCAATAACTTGTAGGCCTAACCTGAACATAATCCATGTTAAGAGCTGTTTTTTGGCTCACAGAAAAACCTACCATTTTAAATCTTGCACATAGGCTACTAATCATCTTATGGTGCAAGAGGTTTCTCAGTCACTCTGGTTGCTAATCCTTAACCTACGGTAATTTAAAAAATCCTGGCTATCAACTACTGATTTAAATATTCCAGACATCTTTCTTAACTCCACTTTTATTGAGAGCATGTAAGTCCTTACTACTGTCCTTCAAGCCATTGACCAGTTATTTTTTTCATGAGGAACTATTTTAGTCATTCTTTTCTATGTGAAATACAGTTGATGACAACTGTCTGTCGACTGCCTGGAAGACTCGGGTGTTTTTTCTTGTGTTGCTTCTCTGGTTCCCTACGACACTTCCTAATTATTAACAGAATGTTTCATCGAATTGTTGTATCCAATTGACCAACTGGTAATATATTATGGCTTGCTTTAATATTCCTATGATACACTTTTAGATCCCATACATTAATGAAATATACGTCATAGAGTGACATGTTGAATCAATCTCCCATTCCCTAACACTCCCAACTAATGGGACATAAGCTACCTAGTGGTTAGTCTCACATTGCTTCCATCTACATGTAATAGGTCTAGTAGTACCATAGGTATTGTGACTGTTTCTCCAACTCCATCAAGGAAACTAATTCTGAACTAAGATCTGAAATGGGGTACACTGTCTCACGAAGACAATCAAGGTCATCTTTAACCATTCAAGTGATTTTTCTATTTCATTTTACCAACTAACCAGGTGCCTGGAAATGCTAGTGAAGGAGGCAGCTAAGTAGGCTAGCCTACTGGTATTCAGCATTCAGAGAACATTCTCAGCAACTTGTCTATGCATAGGCCTATGACACAACTTTCAGAAATTGATACGGTAGTTACAGAACACTAATGGTGCCCAGCACTCACAGCTTAGCATAGCACGGAGTGGATTCCTGCCACAGATTAACTCATGATCTGTCAACGGGTTTTCAAACAGATTGAGCACACACCCAAGTACAGGGGTCTGATCAACATTCTCCTGATCTCAGTGTTCTCAAGTTTATGATGGCTATGGACATGTTTTTATCCTGACAACTTCATATTTTAAGGGGTTGGGGTACATGCCCTATTCTTAATTAGTTCAGCATAAGATCATTGAAGAAAAATAGGGAACGATTTCGGTTTGTTTAATGTTGTATTTAGGTTCGGAAATGGCTACCTCTTGCTGGGCACTGCAAGGAGTCTTATACTTGTGCTTATTGGATTATTTTGTGGTGTCCTAGCAATGAGGTAATAGGGGGGGCTTTGCCCAATGAAGTTTCATTGCAGGATATATGTTCTTTTTATGATAGTCGGTTGTTCAGATTTCTTCTTGTTGAAAAAAAGAGATGACATGGTCAGGTAACCATGGTAATGTTGATTTTTTGTGTTGGGATGATGAGGCAAGGAAAATGGATGCTGAAACACTCTGACCTCCTCGCTAGAGTTGATTTACAATTAACTACCCTCATTACCACAAACCTACAGAATTTACGGCCTTTAAATACAGGCCACAAGTGATTTTAACATAACTTCCCGACTTTGAATGGGCGCCAAGGTTGACCATATGGGTCTTCCTGAATAAAATAGAATAAAATACGGTACATAACTGTTGCCCCGACTATGAAACTCCTTATCCCAGGCGCAGGGCATTTGGCATGCGTTCTCTGATGCTACCAGGTTCATCCAAGACAGGAATATAAACACACATGAATTTTAAAGAGATAATCTATTGGCTGTACTATACACATATATACATAATATACAACACAAAATACCCTTCATACACTCGTGATTTATACAGTACCTTGCCACTGAATTTAGGCTCTGAGAGCAGCAAACACTTACGGCCATATCAGACCTTGGCCTACCAACCTCCTATACACATTTCACTTGTACACAAATCTACACTCGTCAGACTTTCACGCATCATTTGCCTATTCTTCACTTTGCACAGTTTGAGCACGAATCTACACTCGCCGGACTTGTTGACTTCAACGCCATGACTTCCACAACAGATGATGAAGTGAGGTTATGAACGCCTTTTTAGGGTGTGATATGATCAGCTACCCATGGTCTACGAACTTAACCATGTCGAAAATATGTAGTCATTCAATAGCACAATGCTCAGTGAATGTCTAGTTACTGTCTCTGCTGTTCGATTATCGGACCATGCCAGATAAATCGACCCTGGGCGCAAGAAGACGTGGACTCTAGCCTAAAAGCAAGAAGAACCGATCTCTAACTGTTCGTTACGAAAACCATGTCACGTAAAACGACCCTGGGCGCTAGTAGATCTGTACTCTGCCAATAAAGCAATAAGACGACCTCGGAACACCAGACACTCCGTTATATGCACTGACGAAGGGATACATAACCCCAATGTTTCTGCCGGAACTAACTCGTGCGTGGCCCGCTCCTAGCAGAACATCCGTGTCAACACATGAACATCAGACAGTCGAAATTCACACTGACGTCACACAGTAGTTTTCCACTTGAAGTTCATACGAGTTCACGCTATTAATAGCCTAGGTATTTCCCTGAACTTCGAATTACTGCCCATCTTTTCCGGGTATGTAACATATCCAGCACTCGAAAATACCAATTCATTGTACCTTTATAATACCGCCACGAATCTAACATTTGACATTACTAGGTCAAAATAAAGCCATTAATCCCAAACCAAAATGAAATAATGCTTCTACTTAATACAGTCTTATATATCTTATATATATTCATTGTACCTTTATAGTACCGCCACGAATCTAACATTTAACATTACTAGGTCAAAATAAAGCCATTATTTATTTATTTATTGGTGCCTTTATTGTGGCGAAGTTAGGGCTCTGGGCCCTCTCTTACACTTAACCACACACAGTGCAACTTACGTCATTCTTAACCTACCAAACTTAAATACTAGGAAAACCTTAAATACTAGAATAAAATAAAATAAAATAAAAATTAAATTAAATTAAATTGGCGACTGCGTGATATTAACTAAGCTATATAATTTAAATGACATACATTTTTAACAAAATTATACTATGGTCATTCACTCACACATTCATACACAAATTGTTCTAGTTGGCCTACGAATTCAAGAGGAAATCTGTACATGCACGTTTGAAAGTTGTTAGGGATGTACAATTTCTGACGTCACGAGGACAGTTATTCCAAATTCTAGTTCCCGACACGAGGAAAGAGTTACTGAAGGCAGTTGAATGATGTAGAGGAATTGCAATTATAGATCCAGATCGCGTGTGACGATCATGAAAGGAAGAAAGAAAACGAAAATTACAAGAGAGATAGTGAGGAGTACTTTCATTGAGAAGTCGATAGATGGGGTTACATATGTGCAGGTTTCTTAGTTGTTCTACTTTTAGCCAGGAAAGTAGATCATAAAAAGGAGACACGTGTGAGGAAAATTTCAAGGAGAAAATAAACCTAATGCAGGAATTTAAAGCTCTCTGAAGTTTCTTGTTTTGTTCACCGGTAGCATCTACTAATACAACATCACAGTAGTTAAATATAGGGAGTATCAAGGTTTGGACGAGTTTTATTTTCAAGTTACGGGGTAGAACGGACTGGTGAATCTTAAGTGGATGAAGTGACGAGTAAACTTTCCTGCATGTATTAGTAACGTGCCCATCCCAATTCAAAGTTTCATTTAGTGTGACTCCAAGACTTTTTACCGATTTAGAGTACCTGATAGCAACACCATTAAGTTGAATTAAAGATAGCGGTCTACTGTGTAAATGGAAAAGCAATTTAGTCTGCCCTATTATGATAGCTTGTGTTTTAATTGGGTTGATGGCAAGAGAATTTTCAGTTGCATAGCGGCTGATCCTCTTAAGATTTAGATTCATATTTTCAATTGCCGCATCTATGTCGTTTACTTTTGTGTGGCAATATATCTGAAGGTCATCAGCATATAGATGGTAGTTGCAGTTTTCCAGTTTCGAAGAGATGTCGTTCAGATATAGAATGAATATAAGGGGGCCGAGAATTGAACCCTGAGGTACTCAATTTATTTTGAACTTCCACTCAGTTCTGTTTTCATTAAGGAGTACACGTTGTCTTCGGTTATGAAGATAGGAGGCGAATAATTTGAGAGCAACGGGGCTAAGATGGAAGGATTGCAATTTAGCCATAAGTATGTCCGTGTTAATGGTGTCGAATGCACTGCTGAAGTCTAGAAGAATGCGTATAGTCACTTTGTAGCAGATTTGCTTAGGCTGGGATGACAAGTGAAACGGTATTTACTTTGCTCCACGTTGAGCGTACAAATGTAGCAGTTTTGCTAGCCCACCCTTTGCCTAAGCTATGTTGTTTTAATGGGCGCCAAGACCTCAATGCAATGTTGAAATCTAAATTTGTATTTAACAACGTCTAGCTCTGGCAGAACACCTTCAAGACTTTATTCACTCAGATCGTGGTATGATTTGATCATTAACCCAACAAGCAATTGTATCAGGAGAAGGAATTGGTCTATATCTAATGCTACCTACTGAAAGCAAAGATTGCATTGTAAAAGAAATGAATTTATTATATAAAACAAGAATAGCAAAATTAATAATAATAATAAGTATAAAATTTAAATAGGAGCGTTGTGATTTTAATATTACCGATAGAAAATTACGTGAAAACGGAGTCTGGTAAATTATTGATTTTACTCTTATTCCCAAGCTATGAAGTTACTGAAATATGAAATATAAAACAAAGAGAAATGAGAGATTGCGTATTTCTGCGTCATTCGCGCTTACCACTGGAAATTGCCGAAACATTTCCTCGTACTGGATGATGCTGTGAGCTTCCCACAGTCTCCTGGACGTCGACATCTTCGTCGATATTTGATGAGATTCTGGTAGATTAGATAATTCTATGGTCCGTACCTCGGACCCAAACACTCGTACAACCGCACTGATTAAGTTTTACAAAAGCTAGTCCTCCAATCCACGGAACATCGGAGCGACTCCCGCGTGCAAACGTACTCGTTAAGTTCTACACAGATAGTCCTCGTTCCACGGAACATCGGAGCCACTCGCACGCGCACCCATACTCGTCAAGTATTTCACAGATTGTCCTCGTTCCACGGCGCATCGAACGATATATGCACCTGTCGGCTCCCCCACTCTTCAGCCGACTTCTAGCTTACGTAGTCTCCACTGATTGGCTGCTCCCCACTACCTCCCCTCCTCTAGTTCATTACACTCGGCGCGCGAGAGGGAGAAGTCGTATTCCGTTCCAACTATTCGCCTTTCCTGGACGCTGCGACCCAGGATTGCGTCATGCTTTCCGACAAGATTAAGCGTGTACTTGAATTCCCAGTGAGTCACGTCTCTCGATATACTCTAACTGACGAAAACTCCGTAAAATTCCGCTATCACATAATTTTCTATGATATTGTCGTTCGTAATAATTTGCTTGATAGCGTTTTCTAAGACATAGAAAACCTATCTGAATGCT
This sequence comes from Meconema thalassinum, assembly GCA_946902985.2. Classification (NCBI taxonomy): domain Eukaryota; kingdom Metazoa; phylum Arthropoda; class Insecta; order Orthoptera; family Tettigoniidae; genus Meconema; species Meconema thalassinum. The sequence continues at coordinate 1,605,909,554 of OX336388.2, read as the reverse complement.
AATAATTTTTATAAAATGCTCCGAAAATACCTTAATAATAATTATAATAAATTAATAATAATAATAAATTAACATGAAAAATTCTCTTGGCTGAACAATTTGCCGGGTAAATAAATATAGAATGGCTTCCTACTGACTTATGCCAGTTGCATAAAAAAACCTCGAAAAACACGTTACAACTTTACGCTCGTCCATGGCTCGTCTTACGTCATCAGTGATCTTAATGAGTGCAGTAGATGTGCTGTGTCCTTTCTTAAATCCAGATTGTAACGGATCAAGTAGTGAGTATTGCGTCAAGTGCTGAAGAAGTTGTTCATGCATAAGTTTTTCTAGTATTTTGGAAATTGAGGAAAGTATGCTTACAGGTCGATAGTCGGATGGAGAATTTGCAAGAGAATTTTTCGGAACTGGAATAACTAAAGCATCTTTCCATATTGTTGGGAAGAAACCTTCTAAAAGACATGTGTTACAAATGTGCGTAATAATTGGCAGTAATACTTCTATCAGGTTAACGATAAAGGAAATTGGGGTGTCATCTATTCCGACTGCTTGTGATTTGATAGATATTATTTTTTTTCTTACGACAGTATCATCTATTTTACGAAACTTGAATAACGGTCGGTGAGGTAGTGGGACACATTGCAGTGAATTTATTGTTGTTTGTATTATTTGGGGATCAGTACTAATTATTTCTCGAGCAAAGTGAGCATTTAATTCATTGGAATTAATATCCTGCTTATTGGTGTTTTTAGTGCGTCTCCCAATACCTACCGACCTGAGTTGCTGCCAGGTGCTCCTAGCATTCAAGTTGCCGGTTAGCTGTTGGAAGTAGGCATACTTTTTATTTCGAATCATTAACCCCAAACCAAAATGAAATATGCTTCTACTTAATACAGTCTTATATATCATATTTCCCAAAACGTAATAAATCGCAAAACCCCGTATTTTATAATATCAAATATCCAAAAACCAATAATTAATAAACAGTGATCCTAGTTGGTCCGGACCATCCAAAGATGAATCCGTCCACAAAAACACACAGGCACAATAAAAATCACCTCTGCAACCCCACGTTAACCCAATATAATAAGATACGAATAAAATATATAATTTTCAAAAGAAAATATATGTATTGTCCGTTGAGCCATTATATATTTAAACACAAATTGTGCTAAATGTTCCGGCATAACTCAACAAAATGACAGAGTTTCGCCCCGGTGTGCTATTGGGCGAAACGCTGTCATTTTGTTGAGTTATGCCGGAACATTTAGCACAATTTGTGTTTAAATATATAATGACTCAACGGACAATACATATATTTTCTTTTGAAAATTATATATTCAATGCCAAGGTAAGGTTATAATTGCTTTGGAGTGGAGTTTCGACTCCCATAGTGCACTGGCTTTGCTCGTGACGCGGATACATATGTATCAAATACGTCTTGCAATGGCCTTCCCAGTGTGTACTAGACAGTGTCTTGGTGAGGTGTGCTTTAACCAACTGAAGAGCCCAATAGCACACCGGGGCGAAACGCTGTCATTTTGTTGAGTTATGCCGGAACATTTAGCACAATTTGTGTTTAAACGAATAAAATACCCCAAACTAACTGCCCAAGGCAAAAAACCCGAGGGTGAGCTACTGTAACTGAATAAATTCGGTTACAATGCCTGCTCAGATGTATAAAATAATTCTTCTTCTTCTTCATTTCCCGTTTCCAGTGTTCTGGGTCGGGGTGTGAATCAAGGACCTCCATAATTTTCTGTCTCTCCACCACTCTCATCCTTCTTCTAGTATATCTTCTACTTTTACCCCTCTCTTCTCTATGCTCTCCCTCACTGTATCCTTCCACATCTTCCTAGGCCTTCCCCGTTGCCTCTTTCTTGTTACTTTCTCTGTAAATACTCGCTTTGGGACTCTGTCTTCATCCTTCGCATCATGTGTCCATACCATTTCAGCTTACTGGTCTCTATCTTGTCTTGTAGCTTTGGGAATCCAGTTCTTTCCCTAATTTCTGTGTTCCTGATTTTGTCTCTTCGTGTCTTTCCAATTATTCCTCTAAGAAACTTCATCTTGGCTGCCTGGACTCTGGTTTCATCCCGTTTTGTTGTTGTCCATGTGCCTGCTATGTCAATATAGGTGTGTAATATGTTGAGTACTTTCTTACATTTCTCTGGAACATCCTGGTTCCACACCATACCTCTCACACACTGGTAAAACCCATTTGCTTGCTGGATTCTCTTACCAATTTCCTCACTTATCTTTCCATCTTCTGTGATTATACTCCCTAAATATTTAAAACTTTTCACAACCTCTAATGTTTTCCCATTTACTTCAATATTCCCCCTACCATCTCTCTTATTTCTCGTCATCACTACTGTCTTACTCTTCTCCACACTTATTTTCATTCCATACTCTTCTATCTCCTGGTTCCATACATTGACTTGTTCCTGTACTTCTGTTTCATCTTCTCCCCATATTACTATGTCATCAGCAAAGAGTAAGGCCTTAGTCTCTTTACTTCCCATTTTCTGTTTCACTCGCTTATGGATTTCATCCATGACAGTGATGAAAAATATAGGGGACAATACACTCCCTTGTCGGAGTCCTGTTTCTACATTAAACCAGTTTGTTTGCCCAACCCTGGTCTTCACACTACTTATACACTTCCTATACATAGCTTTTATCATTTCCACTTCTGTTCTGTCTACTTTCTTCTTTATCAATGCATCCCAAACCAGTTGTCTTGGTATACTGTCATATGCCTTCTCAATGTCTATAAATGTCATCACTAAATCCTTCCTGAATTCCCACCTTTTCTCCATCATGTTTCTTATGGTAAAAATTAGATCAAAAGTTGATCTGTCTTTTCTAAATCCATGTTGTTCTTCCTCCATTTCCTTTTCCACTTTCATCCTCAGTCTACCCTCAAGTATCCTTTCAAATATCTTTGCTACATGCGGGATGAGGGTGATTCCTCTGTAGTTGTTACATTCTTTCTTATCTCCTTTCTTGAATACTGGAATTATTAGCCCTTTACCGCAGTCTTCTGTTACTTCCTTGTTCTTCCAAATCACTCGAAATAGTCTGTACAACCACTGCATCCCTACTGGTCCTGCTGATTTTATCATCTCCATAGCTACCTCATCCACTCCTGTTGCTTTACCACTCTTCATCTTCTTTATGGCTCTTTCTATTTCTAACATTGTTATGTCATCACCTTGGGTTTCTTCAGTCATTTCTTTACCTTCTTCAACTTCCACCAATTCTTTGAATTTGATGTTCAGTAATTTATCAAAATATTCTTCCCATCGCTGGAGTATGTTGTCTCTTTGTGTCAAAATCTGTCCTGTCTCTGTCTTTACAAATTTTGTATCTTCTCTGCTTTTTACTTTGTTTCTAACCAATCCATATAATATCTTCTTACTTCCTTTAACATCTTCCTGCAGACTTTCCGTAAAATCATCCCAGCACTTCTTTTTCTCTTCCTGTACAATCCTGTGGCATTCTTTCTTTGCTTCTTGATACTTTTGCCTTTTCTGTACATTTTTGCCTACTATCCACTTCCTCCAGGCTTTTTGTTTTTCTTTCACTGCCTCTTTTACTCTGTTATTCCACCAAGGTGTCTCCTTTTCCTTCTTTATACCCAACACTCTACCACATATATCTTCTGCACATTTTACAATTCTTTCTTTGAACTTTGCCCATTCCTCTTCCATACTTCCTACCTCTTCTTTAGGGATCAGTTCTTTCAGATCTTCTTGGAACTTTTCCTGTACTTCCTTTTCCTTTAATTGCCATACTTTTATTTTTCTTTCTCTTGTCTCCTTTAACTTGACTATTTTGCCCAACCTTAATTTAGCTACAACAATTTTATGATCCCCTTCAAAATCCTCTCTGGGCATAGCTGTGACATCTTCTAGTTGTCTACGGTTCTCTCTTTCAACTAAAATACAGTCTATCATGGTTTTCGTTTTCCTTTCTCCCCATCCATACCTAGTTATTTTCTGGCTATTCTTCTTTCTGAACCAGGTATTGCCTACTATTAATCCATTCCTCTCAGAAGACTGTCTATCAAAAGGTCTCCTTCAGCATTTTTGCTTCCATAGCTGAAAGGACCAATTATTTCTTCCTTTCCATGCCTGTCTGTTCCTATGTGGGCATTCATGTCACTTATAATCACCACTTCTTTCTCTTCGATGTACCTCTCCAGCTCTTCCAAGAACTCCTCTAGACTTTCTTCCACATTGCCTGTCTGAGGTGCATATACCTGAATGAAATCTTTCACCCCACTTTCTAGGCCGAGTCTAATTTTTATTATTCTGTCATTTACCTGGATAACTTCCTCTACATACTGAACTAGATCTTCCCTTAAAATCATTGCTACACCATTTTTACTGTTGTCACCTCCACTCCAATATAATTTAAACCCCTTTCTCAGTTTCTTCTGTCCCTTTCCTCTCCACTTCGTTTCACTGAGTCCCATCAGAGCAATATCTTTCTTTTCCATATAATCGATAAGTTCCTCTGTCTAACCATTGAGGGTCAAGACATTTATGGTCGCAATCTTCACGATGTTCTTAATAGTCTCTGGTAGCCCACTTCTCACAGCTCCCCCAGGACAGCAGGAGCTGCGCGTCGCCTCCGGGGGACGCCCTAGCTGTTTCCGAGGCCTCGACTCACACACTTTTTAGGCTGTTTGTACGATGGGTTCGCCACACCCAAAGGCATTTTACACCTACTGCCAGGTTTTCAATTAAGGCCGCCCCTAACATGGGGAACAGACGCCTTTTGCAGCCGCTCCCCTGGAGTACAGATGCTGCTGGTGACAGTTTCTTCTTGTTGAAAAAAAAAAAAAATATGACTTGGTCAGGTAACCATGGTGATGTTGTTGAGTTTTTTTTTGTTTTTTTTTTAATGCCAGGCAAGGAAAATGGAGGCCTGCTCAGATGTGTAAAATAATTATTATTAATAAATGTGTATGTTTAATAGAAGTTGGTGTGCTGTGTCTTTGTGTGGATATTTGAGCAAATATATTGCCCCACTATCCTGAGGTTGCTAGCTCAGTATTATAGACATTACATTGACGCCCAACTGTGGGGAATGTTGCTGTTGGTTGACCCCTAACCAAAAAGATATTTAGACTAGAATTATAAGCATTACATTGGCACCCAACGTTTGAGCAAGAATTTATGAATCACACAAAGACAGGAGCACGAATAACGAAATAAGAAATATGGGGGAAAACAAGTTAAGTTTTGAAGCTGAAGCTGAGATGATAGCCATAGTGAAGAAGATCTTAGAGGTGCAGGATAGGATGATCAACCGGCAGAAGGCTGCGAAAGAGAAAGAGAAGTTGGAGCAGGAGGAGAAGGAGAAAGGCAAGTTGGAAGAACAGAGAGTGGAGGTCATATGTGTTGTAGAAGAGAAAGTTGAGATGGTAGAACCTATGAGTGTGGTTGTGGAGGAGAAGAATGAGAAGAAGGAGCGGGAGGAAGAAAAAGGGAAGTTGGAAGAACAGAGAGTGGAGGTCATATGCATTGTAGAAGAGAAAGTTGAGATGGTAGAACCTATGAGTGTGGTTGTGGAGGAGAAGAATGAGAAGAAGGAGCGGGAGGAAGAAAAAGGGAAGTTGGAAGAACAGAGAGTGGAGGTCATATGCATTGTGGAAGAGAAAGTCGAAAGAGTGTGAGTGTGTCTGTTCTGGAAGAGGAGAAGATCTATGAAGTACTTGATGATAGGGGGTGTATGAAAAATAATCAAGAAGTGGAAAAGATAAGGCGAGGTTGTAGAGGTATATATCGGAGAGACCATAGCAGGCAAAGAAGAGAGAGCAGTTGTGGGGGTAGACACAGAGGTCGCCGCCAACGTAACAGAAGAGGACGTCAAAAGAAAGATGAGATAGAACATTACGTGAAGAAGCGTAGGAGGAGAAAGATGATGATATGCAGGAGAACAAGTTGGAGGAAGAAATGGACCAGATGGAAGGCAAAGAGAAGGAGTAAGAAGAGGAAGAGATGTCAGGCAGATCGAGATTAGAGAGTGATGGATCAGAAGAAAAAGGAGAAGATAAAAGGGATAAAGGCAAAGAGAAAAGAAAAGATGAGATGAAAAGAATTGCTGAGCAAGATAAAGCAGATGAAGAAAAAGAAGGGAAAGGAGAAGGAGAGACTGAAGGCTGAAGGAAAGTGGCTGACGCACATGCAGAAGACAGACCGTGCGCGTGCTCAGGCTCGCATGGCCCATGGCATGGAGCTGCCTGCGGCGGACGACCGCAAGTTTCCTCGACCCGGCACCAGGATACGGTCCAACAAGACCAAGCAGCAGCTAGCTATTGCCGACCAAGGAGAACGGAAGGTGGAGGTGGAGATTGTGGATCAGGTCCCCCTGCCGTCAGAGGGCAGCATGGAACACAAGAAGGAAAGGAAGAAGCAGAAGAAACTGGAACAGAAGAAAGAGGCAGCCAAGATTGAAGCAGGAGAAGCACCTGCGGAAGGAGACAGACCAAAAGAAGAGATAGAAGAAGAAGGAAAAAAATCGATGATGATGATGATGATGATGAAGACGAAAATGATTATGATGATGGCACAGACAGGTCTGATGACGATTCTGCTATTTCTTCTGACCATGATATTGTTGTCGGTTTTTCGGATGCTGCAGGAAGGTCTGATAGACTCGATCAGATAGCTTCGGCTACTCTATCGGAAGAAAATATTCATGCTGGTGATTCTGGTGAACTTGGAATAATTGTTTCTGCGATGATAGTGCCAATGGTTTTTCTGACTATCATGTATATTTGTTCAGTTTGTGATTTTTGTCTTAGTGTTTGCTTTTTTGTTTTTGTATTCCTTTTTAATTTATGTTTGGTGTGCATTTGTTTTAGTGTTATGTACTTGTATAAGGGTCGAGGATGAATCTATAACCCTGAGTTAGAGATTTATCCTCGAGGGGGCGTTCTGTAACCGAATTTATTTGGTTACAGCGTTAACCCTCACGATTTCAGTTTGTTTAATGTTGTATTTAGGTTCGGAAATGGCTACCTCTTGCTGGGCACTGCAAGGAGTCTTATACTTGTGCTTATTGGATTATTTGTGGTGTCCTAGCAATGAGGTTTCATTGCAGGATATATGTTCCTTTTATGATAGTTGGTTGTTCAGATTTCTTCTTGTTGAAAAAAAAAAGATGACATGGTCAGGTAACCATTGTGATGTTGTTGATTTTTTGTGTTGGGATGATGAGGCAAGGAAAATGGATGCCTGCTCAGATGTGTAAAATAATTATTATTAATAAATGTGAATGTTTAATAGAAGTTGGTGTCCTGTGTCTTTGTGTGGATATTTGAGCAAATATATTGCCCCACTATCTAGGGACATTGATGCAGATGACTCTGAATGCGTAGGCTAGATCAAAATCAGGGCCAGCACGAGGGCGGCGCTAGGTGCGGTGGCGCTTCACGTCTCCTCTTTTTTTTTTTTTTTTTTATGAAAACATTAAGGTAGTGTGATTCAGTCCAGCCCAAATTAAAATAAGCCAACATTGTAAAATATCCTGTGTTTGTATGGGGACCCTCTCGGGGGACCCCTCCCATACATCCAAGTATTCAATACTCCCCGGAGGGTATTAATTACTTGGATCTGGATCGTCTGAATTAAAGTCAGTTTGTTGACACTACATGACACTATGGGAAAGGGGTTTGCTGAGGTTTTACAGGGAGTATTGGAGGATAATGATCTTGATATCATGGACTGTAGGGTGCAAGGGTACGACAACGGTTCTAATATGAAGGCCAAGTATAAGGGAGTGCAGACGCGAGTAAAAAAATATTAATAAACGAGCAATGTTCATGGCATGTGTTGCACATAGTCTTAACTTACTTTTGGGTGACATGGTTAAATGCAATAAGGACGCTATGACATTTTTGGTATACTGTAGTTCAGCGTCTGTACACTTTTTTTTGTAGCTTCCACGGAAAAGTGGGACATTTTGTGCGAACTATGTCCTGACCTCCTCATACTAAAGAATCTTTATCTAGCACGAGATGGGAATATAGAATTGGCAGTGTCACGCCCATCAGGTACCAGTTAGACAAAGTAAACGAAGCTCTAGAAAAAGTGGCAGAAACTACCAAAGATCCTGTTACCCGGTCAGAGGCCCAATCTTTGTTGCTTCATACAAGTTTGTATGAATTTGTTTCAAGCCTCATTATCTGGTGCGATATTTTATTTTCTGTGAACTCAACACGTAAAACTCTCCAATCTGAGAAGACTTCGTTAGATACGGTTTTAACCAAACGTCAGGGCCTAAAGTCATTTTTTCAAAATTATTGCAACACTAGTTTTAACAGTGCAATGTCCACCACTAGAGAAATAATGGAAAATGTGGGCTATGCAAAGAAATTTTCTAATCACCGTCAAGGCAATCTCAAAAGGTTCTTTGATGAAGTAAATCAGCAAAATGATCAACCGGTGGAAAAAAACGAAGAAGAACTTCAAAAAGAAGCTGAAAATAAATTTCGGGTAAATTACTTTTTGTCTGTCGTAGATACTTCACTGAGCTGCATAGAAAATAGATTTAACGAAGTTTTTTTTTTTTTTTAAATACTTTTGATTTCTTTTCGATCCTTCCATTCTTCTAAGCTTTCCAATTTGGAAGAAAAGCAATTGAAAGACCATCGTCAAACACTCTCTAATTTTCTCAAAGACGTGGTTAGCGCTTCAGAAGCTTTAGAATCAAATAAATGACCATCTTGAGAGGCTAACAAGTGTAGGGATCGGATAGCAAGGAAAGCGGAAGGTTTTAAGCCATAAGTAACTGTTTTTAAACGAAATACCTTAATGGGCTTACTGATTTCGTCGGGGAGCTTAAGGATTTGGATGCAGAAGATCTTTTTCTGGAGCTACAATTATTTAGGTACGCTGTTCCGTCATCTGTAAAAAATGCTTTAGGTGCACTACAGTACTTAGCCCCGATAAAGGAGTCCTATCCTAATTCAACAACGGCCTATCGAATTACGCTTACAATTCCTATAACGGTTGCGTCGGGGGAAAGGAGTTTTTCCATTTTGAAACTAATCAAAAACTATTTGCGATCAACGATGGTGCAGGAGCATCTGAACGGTTTGGCTACTCTGTCAATCGAATGTGAAACGGCCAAAAAATTAGAAATGAATGATTTAATCAGCACTTTTGCCCTAGCAAAGGCACGCAATATGTTATTTATACCAACCAAATCACCTGTGTTAGCTCATATCAGGCTTCCGTTGATATTGCTTGTTGCTTTTATCTGATCAGGTGCTTCCTGTATCCAATTTTATGCTTATCCTATTTGGTGAGGTTTGTTTATAAACTAGAAACTCGGAAAAAATGTCTGAGGAATGGAACACAGCAATAATCCACCCCCTACACAAGAATGGTGACAGGTCAGATCCCAATAATTATAGAGGAATATCCCTTGTTGATGTCACATATAAGATCTTTTCAAAAATTCTTCACTCAAGAATACAGGAACAACTGGACCAAGAACTTGGAGAGTACCAAGGAGGATTTCGGCCAGGCAGAAGTTGTCCAGATCAAATCATCAGTCTTAAGTGGATTATGAAGCATCACAGAGCTCGAAATAAGAACCTAGTCATTACTTTTGTTGACTTCAAAAAAGCTTATGACAGTATTAATCGGAAGTCATTACTGAATACTCTTCAAGAATTTGATGTTCACAGGAAATTGATCAACCTTACTCGAATGACTCTCAAGAATACTAAAGCAAAAGTTAAATTTAGAGGAGAATTGTCAAAACCATTTACAATCACAACCGGCTTTCGGCAGGGGGATAGCCTCTCACCTATTTTGTTTAATCGTGTACTGGAGAAGGTCATGAGAGAATGGAGAAAGAAATGCCAACCAAACATCAAGATTGGTAGAAATATTAAACTAAACTGCCTGGCATTTGCAGACGATCTTGCACTACTGGCAAATGATGTGGAAGAGGCTAAAGTCCAAATTGAACAACTGGAAAACATTGCAGCAAATGTGGGATTACAAATTTCATTTGAAAAGACAGAGATTATGGCAACCTTCGAGGTGGACACCCCTCTCCAACTAAATGATAACAAACAAATTAAGGTTGTAAAAAATTCAAGTATCTTGGGGAAACTATAACTTGGAACCTAAATGAGAAAGCCGCAATAGAGTACAGAAAAACAAAACTGAGACAAGCACAACGAGTCACATGGTCAACTTATAAGAAGAAATCTCTCTCGATGAACGCCAAATTCAAACATTATGGTTCAGTAGTTAAACCTGAAGCAACTTATGCAAGTGAAACCCTGTTTAAGATGAATACCAAAGCAACAACAGATAAAATCCAAAAAATAGACAGAAGGATCATCAGGACAATCATCAGTAAAAAACAACAAGTAAATGGTCATTGGAGACTGCTGCCTAATGAAATAGTCTATCGGGAAAATGAATCAATTGTGGATACATTGCGAAAAAGGAGAATTGCCTTTTTCAGCCACATAGTAAGACTACCCGACACGAGACTACTGAAATAATTATTCAATTTATTTTGGTAAAGTAAAACCAAGAACAGCTGGTTCGTTGAGGTCCAGAATGATTTAGTCGAGCTAAATATTACAATGAAACAAATTGCCGCAGAGAGAAAAGAGAAGAGGATTCTGAGAAGTAGGGATACAAGATTGAAATTAAAAACAGTCAAACGAAAACAGTACACCATTACAAATGAAGAGAGGGCGGCCAGGTCTGAGAGATTAAAGAAGCTCTGGAAGGAGAAGAGGAAGTTGAGAAGCCATTACAACTAATATTGTAAACACCGTAGTGTATGTGGATTGATTTAAGTGCTCCAATGTGGGCGTAAACTATGTAAATAAATAAATAATAAACTAGAAATGTAATCAAATGAATTTTAACTAGCCTAAAATTGTAATTTCTTTTAAAACATCACTTTCCGTACAACACAACCACTTACAGTCTAAAATTTGCATTTACTACCCCTCTCCCCCGCAAACTCATGACTACTAGGTCCCGCGCACATTCTCGCTCCAGACCCCGCGCACCCTCGCGACGGCCCTGATCAAAATGATCATTTTTCAGTGTTGCCTTAATAACGGTTGATAACTTTCTACCGTTCAACATGAATAGGCCTATATTGGATGGGAAATATTTTTATTATTTGCAGAGATTACTTGTTGATGTATCATTCGTTAAGTGAACATAAGATCCAAGTCCATATCGTGTTGGAAGCCATATTTCAGTGTTGCCTTAGTAAACGAAATATTAAATGTCTTTCAGTCGGTCGACACGATTGCACCTAATGGTAATGAGCATTATTCCCAAAACCAGAAAAAACAAACACTGTACATGCAGGCCTAACATGTCAAATCAATCATACCTACAAGACAACAAAAATGCTCTATGAAAAACTATTAAACCCCCATAATGGTAGTCAAAAATAATCTCAGACCACCGGCACTAATTGACGAAGGTGCAGAAAAATCTTAATAAAGTACAGCTATTCGTAATAGTAGGCTACTGTTGTGATATACCACTACTGAGTGATAGGCCCCCGAAATAGAACTGATGATGGTAATTATTGTTTTAAGGGGCCTAACAACTAGGTTATAGACCCCTCGAAATATAACTATTTATCTTAATGTCTAAAAGATAATGAGAATGCCAAAAAACCACAATGCCACCCACAAATCTATAGAAGGCAACACTAAAAATGGCTTATACTATTTCTAATCCACAAGTCACCCACCCTTCACCAACATTAATATTTGTAATTTAAATAGGTTATGTTAAATTGAGGTTAATGGCGGAATTGATTGCGGCTGTATGGCGGGAAGGACCCAATAAGTGCTCAGCCAATCAGGGACGTTTTGATTTGGACACCATGCTTGGAAAAACTTTAGTAAGTTTTGATTCACTGCTCTTCGTTAAGCCCCCACCCTATGCCGTGATCGTGTCCAAAATGGCGGCTTAACGAAGACTACGGGGTGATAGTTAGATAGATAATTTATTCAATTAATTCCAAAGAGCCATAGGCTCGTACAGAGGAATTGTACAGTAATATGTGTGTTTACACACCAAGGAAGAAAATTCTGAAGGTAACACAAATTGATGAATAAGGGCATAGGCCTATTAGTAAAGTTGATACTATATCTAAGATTGTTTAGACCAAGGTCTCTTAAAATGATAAGCATTTAGGAATTTTAAGCTTATCTGATGTATTAAGATGCATCAAATTTTTCCCACAATACTTTCATAGTTTTCCTCTTAAATACTGACAAAGTTGGTGCACTTTTTACTTCATCGGGAAGTTTATTATATGACTGTGATGCAGAGAACTTGAAACTATTTCTACCGTATTTAGAAGAGTGAATGATATATAAGGCTACGTCCTTCGCATGCCTAGTTCCATAAGAATGATTGTCTGTGTTCAAGATGTTGGGAGAGCTATAGAGTATTGTGTTGTGTTTAATTTTGTATATTAGCATAGCTGCTCGGAGATCTGCACTTATGCTGAGGGGTAGAAATTTACTTCTGATGTACAGATCTTTTACTGGAGTGCAGTAAGGAAGGTTAAATATGTTTCTAATAGCCCTATTCTGAATAGTCATTAAATCATTCAATGTGGATTTCCTGCAGTGAGCCCAAATAACATTTAAATATTGGAGCATGCTATGAACAAGTGAATAGTAGATTTGTTTTACAAGGTTTAGGGAAATAAGATACCGAAGTTTCCTTAGGATCCCTACCATAGGTGAGAGTTTCTTAGCAATTCGTTCAACGTGTTCAATCCAGGTTAGGTGTTTGTCAATGAAAAAATTAAAATCCACAGCCTGCTTCCAGTCTCCGACCGGGTCAGGAATGGAATGAATGAAGCCCCCAACTAGCGGCGAGGATATGAAATGTGCCGGTTGCCGAGGCCTGACGCACTCCTCTGGGGCAATGATTAAATGAATGACAGATGAAATGAAATGATAGTGGACAGTGTTGCTGGAATGAAATTTTGACAGGGAAAACCGGAGTACCCGGAGAAAAACCTGTCTGCCTCCGTTTTGTCCAGCACAGATCTCACATGGAGTGACCGGGATTTGAACCACGGACCCAGCGGTGAGAGGCCGGCGTGCTGCCGCCTAAGCCACGGAGGCTTTGTTTGTCAATGATTAGACCTAAATACTTTGCCTGATTAACCTCTTTTATTTCAATATTATTTATATATATTTTGTCATGTGTGATTTCTTTCATGCTTTGCTTTGAAATTACCATGTAATTGGTCTTCTGTAGGTTCATTGTTAATTTATTGGCCTGGAACCATTGTGAGAGAGTATTTATATCTTGTTGCACATTTTGTATGATTCTAATTATGTCTTTCCCAGTGTAGAAGATATGTGTATCATCTGCATACAATTTGATATGCCCTCTCAAATTACATTCCACAATATCATTTATATAAATTAAGAATAATGTAGGTCCAAGTATAGATCCTTGTGGAACTCCATGAGTTATATATTTTCCTGAACTTATGCATTTATTCAAAGCTACATGCTGCTTTCTTCCAATAAGGTAGCTTTGGAACCATTTTAGTGCTATACCTCGGACACCAGCATTTTCTAATTTTGATAACAGTATTTTATGATCTACTGTATCAAAGGCTTTTGTGAGATCAATAAATAACCCAACTGCCATATTATTTTTGTCAATAGTTTCTTGTAGCATTGTTATTAGGTCAATAGTTGCTGCCTCAGTACTAGAATTTTCCCTGAATCCATATTGCATATTATGAAAGAATGTATTCTTGTTCAGAAATGAAAGCAATCTTGTTTTTACCACTTCTTCCAGAATTTTTGAAACTACCGATAAAATAGAAACAGGTCTATAATTATTTGGATTTCTTTTGTCACCATCCTTAAATATAGGAACTACTTTGGCCACTTTTAAGTCATCTGGTATCATGCCAGTAACTAAGGACTCATTAATCATTTCAACCAAGATTTTAATAAATGATTGCATATTGTTTTTAATGAAATTTGTCTTGATCCTATCTAAACCACAGCTCTTTTTATTCTTTAAATTTGTGATGATGGACTTGACCTCTGCTTCATCTGTTGGATATAAGTAGAGAGAATTTGACTGATTGTGGTTCTTACTGAGGATTTCCTTCTGTTCCGGAATAGCTTTTGCTAGACTTCCAACAATGTTTGTGAAGAACAAGTTAAATGATTCACATAGCTCTTGATTGTCTGTGATAATTTTGTTGTCTATTTCAAGTGAAGTGCATGTCTCAACTGTTGGTTTTTTGTTGTGTATAATTTCTTTGATAGTCTCCCAAGTTTTATTAGGATTGTTTCCATATGTTCTGAATTTTTCTGAGTAGTAATTTGACTTGAGTCTTCTTTTTAAGTTTGTTACATTATTCCGGCATCTACAGTATTCTTGGTTCATATCATTATTATTTCTGTGAAGGGGATTTTTGAGCTTTGCATGCAGAGTGTCTCGTTTTATAAGTGTAAGGAGTTCAGCTGTGACCCATGGTAAGTTAGTAGTCTGTCTTTTATTGTTAGTATTGTTTGTTATTTTTCTTTGGCTATGCCTGTTCCTTAGATTCAATTGTTTGATGAAAGAGTTATATAGAGAGTTAACAGTACTATCTGCATCATTATGGGAATCTGCGTTTATAGATATATTAGTTTCAGGAGTGTGTTGCCTATCCCAAGAGTTCTCGTGTGTTGTTGATTTTGTCGACTTATGTGACAGATTGTACGTGCTATAATTGGTCTTGGAAATATCAAGAATTAATATACTGTGATCACTAATATCATTGCTGACATTTTATAACTTAATTCTGAATTGTTTAGTGACACGTGATCTATTAAGGTAGCTGCAGTGTCACAAAGTCTTGTAGCATATTTAGTGTTGCACTGTTTAAAACCATAGCATGCTATTAAATTTAGATATTTCCTTCTTAATTGATCATCAGCTAGGATATCAATGTTGGTATCTCCGAGGAAGATGCATAATTTATTGTTTATCTGGCTAAGAAAACTTTCAAATGAATTTAAGAAGGGTATGGCATTGCTTCTATTGGGGTTATATGCTGCAATAATATCAATGCTTTTATATGTTGGCCTATTACTTTTAACATCATCTCTGAATACCTCAATCCACATCAAACTATGATTCATTTCACACTTTCTTTTAACATTCACGTTCCATTTGTGTGATACATAAATACCCAGACCCCCACCAACTTTGTCATCTCTATGAGCAAACACGCTTGTGAAATTGTTGAAGTTATAAAAATCTGCCTCATTACTTTTCACCCAGGTTTCTGTATCTACCAATACATCGATCTGACCTATCATCTGCACGAGAATTTCAATGTCATCAAGCTTATTCCGAATACTTCTGCTATTAATGTACAATTACCTAACCTCACCACCTAATTCTAATGAGTTTATGCATGCACTTATATTAGAGTCCTTTATTAAAATTTTGGGAGATAGAAACACACCCTTTCTTTGACACATCTAAGGGCAGACTTAAACAGTGAATGTTGAAACTGGCAAAAAATGTGATCCTTTCATTATTCAAGGCAACTCATCTGGGGAAGACAAAATATGTCTCTGGTAATTTCTTCAGGATTTATTTATTTTTATTGGTTTATTTTGTACTATCTAAATATTCAGAGTTTGTTTGAACTAATTAGTTTTCTTTTAGTAAACATCAATAAAATAATTTTGTTATGAACAGACAGGCGACAATATAACATATAATTTATTTTCCTTACTAATTTTATCACAAGCTTGTGAATTAATGTGTGATTCTTAATCATTCATTTATTTATTACCACATCAAGCTTCTGGGATTAGCTTTCTCTGTTTTATTAATATTTTATTAACACCGAGAGTTATGTTAATTGTGATGTACTGTATACCAAATTAAAATTTTAAAAAGACTCCTCAACGCTAAAATATACTAAGCACAAGGACAGATCTGAAAGGTACACTGCCAGACATCATTTCGCAAAATGTCCTGCAGGTGGCGCTGTAGAAGTATTTTCTAATACAATACAAAACTACTTATAAATGTACTACATTCCAACAGATGTATTGCATTATGAAGCAGAGTGAACAGAGCGCTGATCAGTCAGAGACATTCTCTGATGGGTCAGAGCAACCAATACGGCAACAGCGCACCAACTTTCCTGCGGTTCTCACCTGCTGACAACAGCCACCAAAATTATAATAAATATCAATCCATATAAAATAAACCCATTTATTTACATTACGGATAGTTACATAATGCACCCAAGAACGAACTTCTATGGCAGTCCAGTTTTGAAATGCGAGCCTTTCACATTATTGATAGTTTTGTTGTTTGTGTTGGAGATAAAATGTTGAAACTCCACATACACACAAACAACATATCTGGTTACTGTAGCACAACCGCTTTAAGAGTTGTGAATCTATTAATTTGACATTTCCCTCGAAATCCACAAAAGAAACGGTACTTTCTACATTATACTTGCCATAAAAGATATTAAAATATGTTTCTAAAAGTTACCTTTATCATCAATCAATGCAAAAATAAACAAGAAAACTGGTGATATTACTTGTTTTTCTGTAGGCCTTTTGGCTATTTTGCTATTTATCTCCAAACTCAGGTGCACATAATTTCTGCGTCGACGAGTGGCAGAGCATTGTGAGCTAAAGTCAAAGGGTGCAGGTGTCGTTGCATTTTAATTCCCTACCTCAAATCGATATGGCTTGTGCTCAGTGTACACTACCCAAGCTAATAGCTGGAAGCCTTTCTGTGTGCATTCAGGACTAAGTTTGCTCTCACACTTCTTGCATGTACATGATTCAATTCTTCTGTTTCTCTGATTGCTTTCTAATTTTATCATTCTTTACAGCAGTGTTAAGTTCATAACATTATTGTTAAGTTGTATAATTTCTTATAATTTGATATTCAGATTCCAGTGTTCGAGTTGTCTGAGCCTTCAGTGCGTAGACTGCTTTGATGCAGTATTCCAAGAACCCCTATCCTGAGCTAGACATTTCATCTGTACATAGCTACTGAGGCAATCTGTTCAACATATTCTAACAAGTGCAAGTCATGTTTATGTGAGGTTATGTCTCATGTCTCCTAGACCAGTCATATTAGCTGTTATTATGGCAGGACTGTTGGTGCTGCAGAAAAGAGGAAAAACGGAAGTACGTAATTCAAATGGTGTTACAGGAGAATAATGCATATTAGATAGGTCCCTATGCCCTCCACCCTTCCATAACTAATTTAGCTATTCCTGTGTGCCGTACCAACCTATCTCTTATTTTCATTACAACTCACCAGAAACATCTCAACTTTCCCACCTGTCTTAATAACTCTTCATTTGTTGCTCTTATCTACCTATCTAATATTTATGTGGATTTCAACGGCTTCCCATTGTAGCCAAGCATAGTGTACCTTAGTTGAGAGTACATCTGTGTTCTCCTTAAGTATGTTGTGGCCAGTTAAAAGGGAATGCTCAGCAACTGCTGCCATGGTCCTTCAGTCTGGCGGTGGCTCTGCACATTTGGCCACAGCTGCAATGAATCCTGTAGACAGGAATACATTTAGAGGAGTCCCCCATCCATCCTTTATACTGTGCATCTGTTGTGTTGACATGTCTTAATTGTAATAGCGGCTTCGGTGGCGTAGTTGGTTGCATGCTGAACTGCTGTGCCCAAGATAGTGGGTTCAAACCCGGCTGAAGTCGTCGGATTTTTAAGAGCGTTAAAAATCGTTCAGTATGCCTTCCTTCGGAGGGGAAGTAAAGCCGGTCCCATGTCATAGATTTATTGCATATAAAAGATCCTTCCACAGACTAAACTTGTGTGAAGCTAAATTGTTAGGTTAGATTTCGTCGGAATGCTTTATCAAAGTTCCAACGTTCACCACTAGGTATCATTGATATCTGGTAGCGAAAGTTGGAACTACTTGAAATTGAACGGAACTTGTAGCTCACCCTAAGGGTGTCCGCTGGAAGCAGCTACAGAATCAGGCGAGCCGAACATGTCCTCGGACACTCCCGGCACTAAAAGCCATACGGTAAATAAATAAATAAATAAATAAACAAACAAACAAATAAATAAATAAATAAACAAACAAATAAATAAATTTATAATTATACAAAATATATATAGAGGATATCAAAATTCAACTAGGACTTCCATTTGCGATTGCCTCAGGGAAATATATAAAGGAGAGACACTTAGTATATGAGAAGATTTCTATCTTGGACAGGTCTTGTTGCAAAGTTCGTCATGGCTTCAGTGCTGTAGAAATCTTCTCATATACTAAGTGTCTCTCCTTTATATATTTCCCTGAGGCAATCGCAAATGGAAGTCCTAGTTGAATTTTGATATATAGAGGATATCAAAATTCAACTAGGACTTCCATTTGCCTCAGGGAAATATATAAAGGAGAGACACTTAGTATATGAGAAGATTTCTACAGCACTGAAGCCATGATGAACTTTGCAACAAGGCCTGTCCAAGATACCATCTATTAAATGGTGCAAAAAGAGTGAAATCTCTCGTAGAAAATAGCAAAGAGAACTATCTTAATTATGCACAAATGTGTGCATTCTGTTTCATTCATTCATAATTATAGAAAATTAGTGGGGAGACTCACTCCTAAAATAATAGGTCTTTATTAAGGGGTGAAGTGTATCTCTAGCCAACCGGGATTGAAGATATTGTAAAACAAGCAAATGGATTTAAATTAACATACCAAGTGGTGTAGTTGGTAAATGTACCAACCTTCACTTACTAATGACACGACGCTCCCAGAATCCAACAGAGCTTCAACACCCTCGTTATTAATTGAAATCGGAATAATAGGCATATTTACGTATGAAGAGAAGAAATTTTCATACATGTTTCAGGACACACAACTTGACATCGTTCTTCATCCATAACTAGATTATTTTTCCAAGCGCCCGACGTTTCTCTCTTATGGCTACCGTGTGAAATCTTAGGTAAATCCCGTCGAACGTTAAGCGTTAATTGTCAATTCTGATGTCGGGCATTCTCACAATTGCGCGAAATATGACCCGAACGTACACAATTGTAACATCGAATCTCTTTCTTGTTAACATTAGAATCTGGTCTCGAATTTGGATTCGGCACCACGCACGCCTGAGGTCAATGTGTTGGAGGTAAACCATCAACTTCCCTTTGGGTATCAACAAGACGAACAGATTCGGCACGAACCACAGCGATATTCAAATCTCGAAATGTCCTGGGTCTGGAATTTAGACTTAAGATCGGATGTCCCGGGTAACCCCGTCAACGACTACCGCCACCATTTCACTCTCTGGTAGGTCCAATCCAAATACCTTACCGTATTTGGATATGTCTTTAATATAAGTATTCAAAGGTTCTCCCACACCTTGAGGACGATAAAGATATTGTTGAATCGCGGACCCCAACAATCTGTTTGGAACAAACCCCTCCAAAATCTCTTTCAAGAATGACTTGATCGTAATTCTATCCTGTATAGCCTCGATTAACTTACCCTGCATAACACCACAAGTTATCGGAAACAACATCTGAAATATTTGTTCCTCAGATATGAAAAACGCGGATGCACATTCCTCAATATCTACCAAACCTCGAAGGAATTGGATCACTAACTCAAACGTGTCTTGTGTTCAAGTTTCTTATTTTGTCAATACAAGCGGACAATGGGTGGTTGATACCTCCAAATTTAACATTCATTAATGCATTAGAACAACAAGCAGATACCCTAGGTCTAATTTGGCGACTTGAACGCTCATCTTCCGCGGTGTCGCATCTTTCATCAAAAATACGCCTGGATTGCAAATCAATACCATGAACATATAATCGACTGGGACTCGCTGACCTCCCCTCCCTGCAGCAGTTACTATCCTTGATTTCCCTAGTCACACTCCGGTAACAAAATTCCCTCCCCAGAACATAAGTTGAGTTGGCTAAACATTTTCTTTCACTGAATCTCGAAATAACAAATGTTTCTCCTGCCATTCATGCCACTAGTCGCCACGCTATTGAACCTAGCTTCAATATAATGACGACTTGGCGGATCAACCCCTTCAGTATTTCTCAAGCAAGGACCACCCTCATAAACCTCATGTTCCACGACATTATCAATCAATCGATCAGTTCTCAATAATTGAGTTTTTGGTCTTTCAACTCTCCTCGATTCCCGAGACGAAACACTCTGAACCAATTTTCTGACCAACTCAAACTTGTCGCCAATCTGTTCTCGCAATCGGTCCAAAGATAACTCGAAAACCCTCCGCTCGGAATAATCCTTAACCCGACAATCAAGACTCGATGCATCAGAATCTTCCCTAACACGCGGTTTCCGCACGGAATTCATCAACGCATTCACCCTACTGGACCAGGTAATGCCTTCCAAATTATCGCCACTTACTTAGGCAACGAGGTTATCATGCGCAACATACTTCAATTTGCGAGAAATACTCATACGACTCCGATCGGGTACGTCAGTACTTGTAGATGCAGCATGATTATTTGCGACTTCAAAATGAACAGCACTTTCAGGATCAATTGCCATCAAATCAACCAACCCCGATAATCTATGCATAGGTTCGGTCAACACACGATCCGCCGACTTACCAATCCCCAATGTAGGCGTATCGTCCAAACCTTAACCAGGAACCCCAATGTTTTTATCATTAACACACGCCCCCGCATCGTCATCCACAGTCATATCATCATTCACAGTAAAATTATCGATGGGTCATCTCCCAAAATACATCCATCACATTCAACTAACTTGGCTTGTAATTCAACTAAGTCAGCCTTCACCTTCTCTCCCTTATTTCCTGAAATCTAAATCATATCACCAATCCGGTGAAACAAATGTTGTATCCTAGCCCGAATCATACAACGTTTATCAATACTTCCCCCTTGGGAAATATAATCATTCAAATATTGCACTAACAGGTCAACCTTGTTCAGCATGAGTGATTTGCTCAAGCATAAGGAAAATTCGGTCATGTCAGGCGGCGGCATGCTCGTATCTTTGGCACGGTTTAAAACTTCTCACTAAGCTTTCGGACACCTCCAGGTTACGAATCTGCAATTCGTAATTAATCTCATCAGGGGAAAGCAAATCCTAAAACGGAATTGCACGGGCCATAATGATGACCAAAATTTACAATAAGGAAAGAAAATCTAAGAATACAAAGCAAAATAGTAGATTTAAGCGGTACGATTACTCTCCCAAATCACCAGCTGTCAACTGTCATGCTGACCCCCGGCTTCAATTGTCTGTTATATATACTTCCATTTACCAGGCTTCACCTAACTAGTTAAGCGAGTGCAATCAAACACAATTACAATAGCAAACAAAATATACATAACCCAAATTACTCCCAAAAGAAAATCGTGAAATACACTATCACACGAATAATAAAACAACATTTAACAGGATCAAATCATTAACATATTACAATTAAACTCTTTGGAAAAGTGACTCAAGGCAATAAACTACGTTCAAAAAACTCACAAGAAAATTTAAGAACAATCCCTTAAGTTAAACAACAACGAAACCATGCTCTAACCACCTTAATCAGAAGATACATTTGTTGCACTTCCCACCCAACTAATTATTATCTCTGCTACCTAATGAAGTTACAGAGGGAAGCAACCGGGACAATGCCCGAGGGATGGAAGTGGACCCGTGTCCAGAGATCCTAATTATTAAAATTATCAACCTGGTAAATAAAACTATATTATAACACCACAACAAAATTCAATACGAGCGAGAAGATATGTACAATATAAGAAAACAATTACAATTTCAACAAACACATCCAGGTACTTACCATTTTGATAACCTAACAATTCATCTACTAGGTGCATGCACTACTCAATTTCCACACACATGCTTAAGAATCATGTATTTGGTACTCACATTTCTTCAGGTAATTAACCCACATATCCATCATTTAGCCTACTTTATTTTATTTAGGAAAGAACAATAATCGTACTCTTGGGATCGTATCCTTGAGCTCCTGATCGGGCTCCGTGAATCACGTCGAAATACTTGGCCAAGTTACCAACGTATCAAATTCACTCTACAATTAATCGTTTCCAGTACCACACGAAATATTTGTCTACCTCAGTACGAGAGCATGCATAGTATTTCAATACCACCAAGTTGATCTTTAATTTGTTCCAACTCGCTCGCCTAAAATACAAATGCTTGTGACAGATTTCTCCTTGAAAATGAAAAGACAACCGATGACATATATAACATTTGTTCAGAATAACAACAACAATAATCAGGAAATTCTCGGTCCGATACTGTATCAAATAAGATACCACTTGGCGGGGAAACGTTTCGCAATAAATACTTCAAGAATACAATTAATTACGTTGAAATAGGCTGCATCAAAGTTGCAATCCAATCTTTTTTTTTTTTTTCTTTTTCTTTTTCCCTCCAGTCTTCTTGTTGTTTTACAATAATTTCGCTTCTCTTGTTTTCCATTCTTGCAATACCAACTTCCGCCAATGCTTCGGTTGAGCGCCGCATGCCAACCTGACATAGAGAAACTTCCTTCTTCTCACCGGCTGACAGACCAGTGATCCACGGTCATGTTTCGGGGTATAATATTATAGCAAGGAGACAGCTAGAGTTTGCCTCAGATGAGTGTACTTTGGACTTTCGAACTCGAAAGGTTCGAACAGGAATTATGCTAGATAATAAGTAGGGGGTGGATTTCTATGACCTAAAAATGTATGAAATATGTATGCATTTATGTCCTAAAAAACATAAAAATATGACCTATAAAATTCAAAATATGACTTAACACATAGAAACACTTTTATTACTCCATCCGTACTGAATATGTTTTCACCTAACTCGTGAACAAAACTTCGCAACTTTCCACAAATTGAGACTTTCGTTTTAGGCATATTGAAAGGAACTGAATGACTGAAGCTACCTAATGAGTGACCAAGGTCATTCAGTGTGTTGAAGGTGGAAGGGGGAAGGAGAGAGATAAGAACGATGACAAATAACTGCGAAATTACCTCTGCTTCCGTGTAAACAATAGCCTGGTTTCCAGGAATTGACGCAGCTAGCAAACAATAGCTCCTACCTGTTAGAAACATTCCATACACTACTTTAGAATGGTTCTTCAGTAGTATATTCCAGTCTATCCTGAACAATAATTTCTAGAGCTTTTTCTGATTTTTATAAAACGAAATTCAAATGAAAATTACCAAAATATGCCATTTATAATGATATTTTGTTCAAAATATGGCATAAAACTTAAGAAAGCCAAAATATGTATTTATATAAAACCTTTTAAATTTTGGTTATCATGCTTGGAACCGTGTTGAAAATACAAGACTATAAGATATAATGTTAACGGAAATAATATGACTTCTCTTAGAAATCCTCCCCCTAATAATAAGATATCAGTAAGGTGCATGCCAAACAGAACATCTTCTAAGTAGAACTCAAGGTAAGCAACAGAACAGAAGATGGTGTTTCAGGTCTTTAGTTGATGGGTCATTGAAGCATGAACGATCTCGATTAGATATATAGGGTTAGGAGACAAACCTAATTTGGTTTGTTCCAATGGGATTTTAGAAAACAGTTTCTATATTGCGGAGGAATGGAATGTCATTTAGAATTACATGTGACTAATGTCAGATAAATGCCTGTTTGCCATCTCTTGATGAATACAGTACATTTGCATTTGTCAGTTGGCACAGGCTAGAGTAAAAGGTGGCTTTTCACCGATGTCTCAGTCTCACTCATGGCTGTGATTATATGGAAGCTACTGAGGTATGGGTGGTGCTTAGTAATGGCATTCGGGGCACAGTCAGTGCCTGTGAATGCTGTGAAAGGTTCTACTCATAGGGTTAGGACTACTGTTCTGACTCAGTGAGGAAAGCAATGGCAAACTACCTCACTCCTCTTCTTGCCTAGAACGCCTCAATATAGCACTGCCTTGGGTTTTTGTGGGTATCTACTCACATAACGTAACGGCGGTGCTTTTGAGGATCCAACCAGCCTTCGGGCTGACTACCTAACAGACAATGTCAGATAAAGAAATGCATGTGACTTAAACTGTCACAGTAAACACTGGAAATGGTAGAGAGAGGTTTTTTCAGTGTTGCCTTATTGACAATTGATATCGCA
This sequence comes from Meconema thalassinum, assembly GCA_946902985.2. NCBI lineage: Eukaryota > Metazoa > Arthropoda > Insecta > Orthoptera > Tettigoniidae > Meconema > Meconema thalassinum. The sequence continues at coordinate 1,605,885,327 of OX336388.2, read as the reverse complement.
ACTTTTCAGTCGGCCAACACAATAATCCCAATTACTGGGTAATGTAAAAATAACCTGAAAAATTTCATGTGATTAAAAATATTTGTTACGGATTGCAGAAGATAGGATGACATGTTTTCCTCATCAAGCGAGCACCATCAGATCTTGAAGTTCAAATCTATAAGGCAAATTAGGTCTACAAGACACTACTAGATCCCACAATGTCTGTTAGGTAGTCAGCCCGAAGGCTGGTTGGATCCTCAAAAAGCACCGCCATTAGGTTATGTGGGTGTATACCCACAAAAACCCAAGGCAGCACTATATTGAGGCGTACTAGGCAAGATGAGGAGTGAGGTAGTTAGATCCCACAATGTCAACCATAAAAAGGAAAAAACGTTCTTCAAACACCAACCCTCATAAGATCGTCAAACTATATAAAAATATGGCTAATACAGCCTGTTTTTAGGAACTGAAGCGTTAAGACCCCTTATTAATCAACAAGTCTGCTGGGCTGAGAAATCACAAAACCACTCGTAAATGGTTATCCTCCCTCCTTCAAACTAATCCACGAAGGCTTGGCTAATACTACCGAGTACGGTATACTAAGTGGTGTATTCTCGATACTACTTGCGACAATCATCTCTTGAAAACTTTCAACAATTTCAGATGAGTCTCCACATCACATCTTTCAGCACATTAAATAGCAGACAAAAATTATATCATATGTTGTAGCTATAGCTCTTTACCATCATCACACCAGACTACTCTTAGGTCATTTCCGCATATTAGTTTACAATCCTATAGTAGTTTAAGGCTTATTTCTTCAGTGTATTACAGTAATAGCAGCTACTTTTTTTGGGGGGTGCTTAATGCCGCTTAATGCCTTACTATTCATCAGTGATAGTTACCACAATTACTAAGTTTGCTGGTGAGTTTTTTGGTTTGGAGGACAGAGACTGTCTGTGGGTGTCAGTGTAGGTTTGGTAGCGTTTTGCAGTTTTGTCCTTCGTGAATCATATCAGTTTACCACATATCCTGCACATTTTCTAGAAAAATGAGTGATAATGAATGCATGAATTTGCAATTGATCTGTATTTAAATTATGTACCAAATGAACTTGCAATTAAATACATCAAATGTGACCAATCTCAGAAGTTGGTTGGAAACGAAGGACTTTTTCTTTAATTCTAATTTTCTAAAACATGCTAGTGACCCACAAAGCAACCCTTGAGATAGAAAAGGTTCAATACCTTTGTATTAGCCAGTGACAAGAGGTTTTATTTTCTTATCATACACTTTAGAGGAGAGAGTGGGTTAATCTAAGAATATACCTTTCTTATTACATTTTTGTGGTACCTAATCAAAACTTTTATTTTTAAAAAGATGCAATTTTATTTTTCATAGGTGCATAATTTTATGTTAAACTTGACGTTGCCCCTGAAAATAATAATCAGCACAATAAATTATTGGAACTTTTTATTTGTTAATATAGTGTTGTTTTATTTTTTATTTTCAGCATCATCATCAAGTGCAACAAGTTCTGTGGCCAACCTAGGCTCTCCCAAGCCTGAGAAGCGGCAAGCCAATTCTCCTCTCCCAGCACCGCCAGCTGGCAGCCCTGAGTTGTACAAGAAGTGCTCACTTCATGCCAGTGATGCTGCTGGCAGCCTCAACCTGGAGGAGATGTATGCCAAAGTATTGAAGAAGAAGGAGAGACATTTAGAAAGTGATACCATGGAGGATATCTTCAGCTGTGCTGCTCTTCATTCGGATTCTCTGGGTAATGTTTCCATGGAAACCATAGCGAGTGTATCATTGAGGACGAGAAGAGACCCCGATAGAGTGTCTGTGTGTAGTAGTGAGTTAGCTCAGGAACTAAAGATCGATAGTAGTAGTTACGATACCTCACCAATCCAAAGCAGTGACGATCTATACTGTGGCTACGAAAAACTTCATGAACCTGATCCAAAGCAGTCGAGGGTTTCAGAATCAGATTATGAAAGTGTAACAGCTCATAGTGTGAAATATGATCCAGGTTACGAAGTTGTGCAGCAGACTAAGCTTGTTATTTCTGATGGTGAACCAAACTATGAAGAACTACGGCCGCAGCCTAACCTAAGTTCCAGCTATAGAAATTCAAGTGATGAGACTGTTGAAAGTATAGAAACTTCTAGTGCAGCTATGGCAAGGACATTTAACAGTGGTGATCCTGGGTATGAGAGAGTACAGTCAACCAGTAGCACCAACATCACAAGCAACGACATTAGTAAAGAAGGTGGTACCATGTTCAGTGATGACGGCAGTGAGCCCAACTACGAGAGTATGCCAAGTGAAGGACCAGAACATAATTATGCTGGACTGTTGGGTGCTGCTGGTGGGAATGAGTCTGATCCTAATTACGAAATGGTGGAACATGGAGACCCCAATTACGAGAGTGTTAATTACTTCGAGGCTAACCGTGATCCACCTTATGAGCGATTACAAAATGACGATACAATCCCAGGGTACGAACAAGTTAGACCTCAGGGGGGGGATGAGAAGCACAAACTAAATAATGAGCCTGGTTATGAAGAAGTTGGAAAAAAGCATGAAGAACCTGGCATTGGTGTGTGGAAGGGTAATGAACAAAGCATATATAATGAAAATTCTAACCACTCTTATGCTGTTAATTTTCTAAAAGGATCCAAACAAAATGAAGATCAACCCCATGGTATTTCTGACCAGACTGATATGCTGTACTCACAAGTGCAGAAAAAATCCCTGTGAATTGTAGATACTCATAAATATGTATATATTTTTTAAAATAACCTTCATCTTCCACTTCTCTCTTTTATTTATATAACATAATTGTAAGTTTCTAAGAATTGTTATTCTGAAAGCATTTTGATTTCTGTAATAAACAACATATGTTAAACATGAGCCTTGTCATTTAACTTGGTGGTCTCGCATTGTTCCATGCAAGGAGGGAATATCTTTTGTGGAAACTTATTCATTAAGAATGAAATGGTAGCATATGCACGAGTAGTCCAAGACTGCAGTATCCCAGGTGAGAAACTCAAGAAGGAAGGAATCTTCTACAATACTTTTATATGTGAATGGTAATTTTCGGTCTGCCCATACAAATATATGCCCAATTAAATCTTTTACACGTGATTAAGTATTATTTAAACAGAATAAAGGATATCACGTTTCGCTCCTAAAGCGAGCATTATCAGATCCAGGTCACAAATAGTTCTACAATACATTACCAAAACACACAAAGCAACCTTGTAGTTATTTACACTTCTATATTTCATAGCAGTGCTAGCCGCACTTTTTACGATTTTACTGCACCTTTTGTGGAATAGTGTTGGGGGGCCCCCATTGTTCGTGCTGATCCTAATTGCCTTATTTTGATTTTTGTCCACCTTGTATGGTAAAATTGCACACTGTGCACTGTTGTTGACCATTCAGCAGCATTTTGAAATGCTTTTGCTTTTCATTTCTGACTTAGTAGTCTGTCCGTAACAACTTTCCATCATCAGATTTAGTTATAAAAAGGAAATTAATTAACTACGTCAATACGGACCATTATGGAAGCGAATAACACTGAGAATCAGTTTTCAGAGCAACAATATTAGCATGCTCACACCTTTTATTCTCAACTATCTCATTCCAGCATTTATCCTTCTCTTCCTGGATAATCCTTTTATCAGCCAGCTTCTTGTTCCGATATTCCTGAGAGAGATATTCAATTACAATATCATTAAATACATTTCCCATTTTTTTATTTATCCACTCTAGTTTCTTCAGTAACACATTTCTTTCATTGCCTTCTTGACCCTGTTATTCCACCAGAGTGTTTCCTTCTCTCTGTATAGTATTATAAGGCCGCCCATTTGTGGCCTGTCGCCTGCACATGAGAATTTTAGAGCGAGTCTACACAATATCACGGTACTTCCCCTAGGCAGTCTTCCTGCCTCCACATAACACAAGCATTGTGAAATCTGGCGAAGGCTACTCACTCGTCATAAAATAAACAAAAACAGATTCCTCCTTCATCCCAGCAGGAACACATCAGGGCGAGAAAGATTGCTACCATTTTACGATTAGATAGCAGAATATGAAAATTGACAGGGTCCTTTCCAGTAAAACTCGGTTATTTCGTGCATCACATATCGAGCGAGACTTCCAGCAACTCGCATGATGGAGAATGCATTGCGATAATGAACCCCATGTCAACATTGATCGTGTGATTATTAATTGAACTTTCAAAACTTCTCGTTCAGACATACATGTTACAAGCCTGCTAACATAGACACACTGTATCACTATAAAACATATTTTAGGATATTTTAAAATATTTGCTTCATATGTTCCTCCTGGCCAATCTTCTGGCAGTGACATTGCCAACTGGTGGGCTTGGATAGTCATAAATCCCCCGCCCAGATCGAGGCTCTACTTACCTGGTTGCTCCCCTACATTATTTAGGAGTGAGAACAGAAAGAAGATAACTAATTGTTGTGAAGAATACTTACATTGTAACCACCACTCGAGTCTACTGCATACTAGTATTTCTCACTGATGCATAGTAATCGAATGGTTGAGCTAGTGACTAAAAGTTAAACATGTATTATAACTTTTCACTTTTAAAATCCGAGGTGAACTATGTAGATTCTTGATTCAAGAACAGACCTACTGTAACAAAAACAAATTTGCTGTGTTTCAGTGTTGCTAATTAAGTGATTTTCATGCTTCATCTATTGACTGTAAATTTGTTTTAGAGATAGCATACTATAAACCTATTGTTGAAGTATTTAGGACCATGTTGTGTAGTGGCTAGCATTCTTGGCTGTCACCCTAGAGGTCTGGGTTCGATTCCCAGTTCTGCCAAGAATTGTTAATTATGGTATAAGGCCTGGAATACGGTACACTCAGCCTTGTGAGAAGAAGAGGGTTCGATTCCCATCTTAGCCATCTTGGAAGTGGTTTAATGTGGTATTTCACTACTGCAGGCGAATGCCGGGATGGTTCCTTTCTTAAGGCCACGGCCACCTCCTTCCCAATCCTCATCTTAATTACAAATATACACAGTAATACATCCATCACAATAACACAGGTTATGAGACAAACGCACACAAGTACACAGGGCTACATGACCAAAATGTCGCAAAGTCCTTAAATCAATCAACAACGGAACAATGTATTTAGAAACTCTTTAGCCATGGAAACAGGCATTCCCCTATCGATATTGAAATCTTGCTGACTTTTTTATTCAACTTACTGATTTTTTGTAAATTTTAGTTAATTAACTTAATGTTTCTTCATAAGTTTGTATGAAGTTTGACATTTCTGCATGTTTGACTGTTGGTACATGTACAGTCGATAGTCACTGTCAGACATTCACTTGGAATGTAGCTATAGCTTGCTTTTATATCAGCTGCCCATTCAAGCTGTGACTTACTCTCTTTTCATACCAAGTGTTCTGGATTATTGAGCTGTTTTGCACACACAGGTCTATCAGGTGTTCTGTTTCCATATACATGAGGTCCAATAATGGTTTCACACCCCTGCCTCTCCTTCTTCACTTGGGCATTTAGATCACCCTCTGCTATTAGATACTCTAGGCCGTTCTCTTCTACAGTACACCCTGTGTGTGGTGCATAAACTTGGAATAACTGATAGTATGTATTGTCAACACATAATTCTGTTACTCACATACCTGATAGCTGAATGTATGTATGTCTATATCTCTATGCAGGAGGAGTGCGGCACCATTTCTGGCTTCTGTATGATTACCACACCAGTGTACCTGACGGTTCTCTTGCCAGAACTTTTCCACTTGGTCTCACTTAATCTTAATATTCCTAGTTTGTGCTCATCCATTAGGTCAACAAGCTCTTCACACCTACCAGTGAAAGTAAGGATATTAATAGTCTCAATTCTCTGATTTTGTGTCGTCAGGGATCTCCATTTTCTTTGAGTTTTTGGTTGTCATACATTCGTGAGATTCCTGAAGAACTGTCATGTCCAGTAATTTCATTTTTACATCCGAGGCTTGTTTTGAAAGCACGATTTAATCCACCGCTGGCCAGCCACACCTAATACAGCTTCGCCAGAGCCCCGTTAGCCGTCACTTTTTAGGCTTGAACAGCTACCGTAGTAGTCACGAAGCACTTGTACAGTTTACGCCACAGTTTTTGGCCAGTCAGCCCTTGTTGCTCGGTCATACAGAGGACAGTTGGCAAACTTCAGGCACATGCATTCATACGCAAGTTGTCAGTTGCGCAGAAAGCAACTCGCATATCAATTGCATGTTCTATAAAGATCTTGAAATCAATACTGGAAAAATAAACAGATCGTGACCAAGGTCATAGACATACATAATGAAGTCAATTGCATGTGCCTGAGGCTCACCAACTGTTCTCTGTGCAACTGCGCAACCAGGGCTGACTGAGCAAAATTTGCGGTATAAACTGTAGTCTCCACTGTACTTCACCCCTACATTGTGCCGTTGCCCATCTCCCATGATGTGGACGAGAGGTACAGTAGGTCTTATGGAAGACTTAAAAATGTATGAAGAAAATTTGTCTCAGTATTTTTAATTTTGCATATTTGCATTTTCCTTCTTATTAGGTAAAACTGAATATTTGCGAGTCAAATGGATCCGAATTCAACATTAAATTCATTTCATATCATTGAAGAATGGGCCAGTAGAAAAGTGAAAAATAATCTCGGTTTGAATGTAAGTGACTGGGAAGAAATCGGCAGTGAAAAAAAAAGGATAGAAGTGGTGAAATGAAACCGGATTGCCCGGCATGCAAGGTCGTGACTGACTACTCTGTGCACAGGCAAGGGTTGAGGGGGTATTTGAGGTTGGCGAGGAATCAGAGGGGAGGTTTTGTGGGTCTGTGGGCACAAGTTTTGATGAATCAAACTCATTGCATGTTATCATTAAATGCTATTTAAGTGCAGAGAACACTTTTCAACTACAATATGTGAATTTTAATTTTTTCCAATTCTTTAATTGGTATTACCCATTTAAGATTTGATTGTCGCTGAGCGTGGGTGCGCCAGCGTTTGTTGATTATTGTAGCATGAGTCCCGCGGGGTGAAGCGGAGGACACAGTGAGACAGAATGCAGTCTGCACATAAGTCAAGCAGCATTGCGCGTGCTACCTGTCTTAGAAGCACAGATAAGCATCACAGGAGCTCATGCCACCACAGACAGTAAAACAATGACTGAAGCTACTGGAGCAGAGTCATATCCTACTCGCGCAACTGTACCTGTCAACGAAGCAGAGTGACGTGTGACACAAGTCAACAGAGAATAGTTCCCATCTCGACCGCCGGCAATCAATTCGTGAAAGCGTAATATGTGCCAGATTTTAGGGATGTTCAGATCTATTTACTCATCATCATCTTGCACAGTTTCCTGCCACTGGCCGGGTCTGTTTGGAACACAAACCTCTCGAACGTTTTCTGTCTTCCCACCATCTCTCAGCCTCCGCCCTTGTCCAGTCTTCTCCTCTCTTCTTCACGCTTTCTTCCACCCCCTTCAGCCACCTGTCTCGTCTTCTTCTCGGCCTCTTTCCTTCCCACTTCGTCTCGTGTATCCTCCTGGGTATCCTCTTCTCCTCCATTTGTTTTACATGTCCATACCATCTGGTTAGGATCCGTCGATGCTAGACCTCCCCTTTCAGACAGAACTAGACGTGAAGCCTCTAGCTTAATACACAAGTGAACTTTACTAGGTAGAAACAAATGGGACATCAAAAAAGAAAATAGCTAATAGAAACAGTTTGCCAAATAACAGTGATCTTTATTTATAAGGTTTGTATAGATCATTAATAATTAATAATAACAACAGCCTTAGAAACAGGTAATAGAAACTCTGTAGGCACCAGCCAACAACAATGAATAGACTTTAAATTCTAATAGAGTATAAATTAACAAGAGATAAGAATAAGTTAACAATTTTGAGGTTGAAGGTCGCTAGGTAGAATAATCCTAACATAACTTACAAAATTAAGGCTGCTTGCAAATGCAGGGCCAAAGTTATAAGAGAATAACTTCATTGCTCAATACGAGCTTCAAAGATTGACTAGAAATAGAAATATGCATGGTTAGCATGCTTTGGTTTAAATGAAACAATATCGACAAGCCTCTGGAGAGTACATCCCACAAGTCGTTTCAAGAATGCAAAACAAGAGAATTTGTTTAAATATAACAAACATGCAAGAAAACAAAAAGTAATTGTTTTAACATACCGCAGTTAACACTTAGAGGGCAAGGTACTTGCGTCCACGCTTAACAAATAAGTTAGGTTAAGTTGAACACGAAAGATACACTTGCCAATTTGGAGGTTAGAGTTTGCACTTAACTTGTTTGGGCAGCTCTTGAGAAATTTCCATAACGGGAACACTTGTTGATCACTTTTGTTTCTTTCGAAATATTGGAGACTGTGTTTAGCACTGAAGATAGATGTCGCCTTGAATAGATGATGTCAAAATAGACGATGGCAGTAGGTCAAATATCGACTTCTTGTCGATGTAGAAAAACTCGCTAGCGATGAGAAAGTGAATTGGACTAGAAATTTAAGGCAAAAGTTCTTGGAGAATGTTGTCAGGTTTGAAGATAGCGACGAGTGCGGAGTCGATCTTTGACTAGCATGGTCCAATTTCTGCACGTGGTTTCACGCAGATGGTGAATACGGCCGGAGACAACTGAAGAGTGAATGGCAAATAATGTAGGCAAGGTTCAGGCTTTATACCGGCGATCACGCGGGTTGCGTGATGCAGACAGGTGACGTCGGTCAATCCGAGAGCGTGGAGTATTCTCAAATGATGCTGAAGGCCAATCAAAGTAAGGGGCCAACTGAAACGAATCTCGTGACCAACATTACTTCCGGAAAAGGTTGACAGTATCTTGGAACACGTGCAAGCAAGTACAATACGAAAAAATGGAATGACATATGACAGGTAAGAGGTTATGTTATAAATCCAAATAAGTAAACTTTGTAATATTCACTGATATGTGAACACCATCTATACCATCCTGTAACCGTTCCTTCTTCATTAATTCTCTGGTCGTCTCATTTCTTATTCTGTCCATCTTTGTAGCTCCAATACTCCTTCTCAAGAACCTCATCTCACTGGCCTGTATTTTGCTCTTCTCCCTTCCTTTCATAACCCAGGTCTCCGAGGCATACGTCAAGATAGGGACATAGTACATCCGATATATGACCACCTTGCTCCATATCATGCTTCTCACACTCCTCCGGAATGCTCTGCCTGTCTCCCCGCTCATTTATTTCTCTATCGTTCCTTCCATTATCTTGTACCAGGCTTCCCAGATACTTGAAACACTCCACTTTCTTTAGCTGTTCCCCACCAATTGATATTCCCGTTGTGGTTCTTTCCTTCTTCCTTGTTGTGATCACCATCTCACTCTTATTTATGCTAAATTTCATTCCATATCCTTGTATTATTCCTTCCCTCACATCCAACTGTTCCTGTACCTCCTCCTTGTTTCCCCAAATCATCAAATCATCTGCAAACACCATTGCTTTCATCTTTCCTTCCCCAATTACTTGTGCCACTCGGCTCATTATGTCATCCATCATCACAATGAAAAGTAACGGTGACAGTGCACTTCCTTGTTTCAGGCCGTTTCTCTGTTCCAACCAGTCCGATCTCTCTCCTCCAACTTTCACACTGCTCACGCTTCCCTTGTACATCTCCTTTATCCTCCTTATAGTCCATTTTTCTACTCCTCTATCCTCCAGGGACTTCCATACTTTGTTTCTGCATACACTGTCATATACTTTCTCAATGTCCAGGAACGCCATCAGTAGATCTGCTCCATACTCAAGTGCTGTTCTTGTAACTGCCTTACAGCAAAAATCAAATCCACTGTGGACCTTCCTGCTCTGAAGCCATGTTGTTCTTCCCTCATCCCTCCTTCTATCCTTGTCCTAATTCTCCTTTCCGAAACTTTCTCAAACATCTTTGCACAATGACTCATCAGTGTTATTCCCTGATAGTTTCTGCATTCTGTTCTACTACCTTTCTTGAAGATCGGGACAATTATTCCCTTTTTCCAGTCCTCTGGGGTCTTCCTTTCCTTCCATGCTGTCTTAATCACTCGGTACAACCATTGTATCCCCACCTCTCCTGCTGCTCTCACCATCTCCACACTCAATTCATCCACACCCGGTGCCTTCCCTCCTTTCATCTTCCTCACTGCATCTTCCACTTCTTTCCATGTAAGTCCTTTTCTGTTTGCAGTCTATCTTCCTCTTCGCCGTGGTTTCCATTTGGGTTCAGAAGTTCTTCAAAATATTATTTCCACATTTTCTTCAGTTCTTCCCTATTTTCTATCTCTTGTCCCCTTTTGTTCACCGTTCTAACATAATCCGTAGGATCCTTTCGCCTCTTATCTTTTACCATCCCATACAGGACCTTTTTTGTACCTTCACTATCCTCCTTCATCATCTTTGTCCACTCTTCTATCCACTTTCTTCTCTCCTCAGCCACTACTCTCTTTGCCTCCGTCTTTCTTTCCTGGTACTCTTCCCTTGTCTCTACCGTCCTATTTTGATACCACCTCCTAAAGGCTCTATTCTTTCCCTTACTATATCTTTTGTCTTCTCATTCCACCATGGCGTTTCCTTCCACCTTTTCTTACTACTTGTCCTCCCACATACTGCTTCTGCTGCACCTACTAGTGTCTTCTTAAATCTAGCCCATTCCTCTTCCACCCACCCCTCTTTCTTCATCTGTTGGAATTCCTTCCTTTACCATTTTGAGGTACTCGACCCATCTCCTTCTTTCAGTTTCCATATCCTTATACGTCTTTCCTGGTTCTCAGTCCCTTTCTTCTCCTTAGTCCCTCTCAGGTTCATTACCAGCAATCGATGGTCGCTATCCAAGTTCTCCGATGGTATAACCTTGATGTCCGTGATGTTCTTATTTAATTCTTTCTCATACAGTATAGAGTCGACCACAGACTTCCTGGTCAAGTCGTCACTGTACCATGTGATTGTGTGGCTCTCTCTTTTCTTGAACCAGGAGTTCCCAACTAGCAGGCTGTTCCTTGGACAGATGTCCAACAGTCTCTTTCCTTCCTCATTTCTTCTGCCCCAACCCTCTAGTTCAAGCACACTCTCATACCCTTGTCTTTCTCTTCCTACATGGGCAATCAGATCCCCCATAACAATCATATTCCTTCCTCCCAGCTGCTTCTGCAATTCCTCTTCAAACTCCTCCTTCTCTTCAGAGGTGCAGCCTACTTGTGGAGCATACACTTGCACTATTTCTACGGTCTCTCCCCTCATTGCTACTTTCACTTTCATCATCCTATCACTTATTCTCTTCATTTCTTCTTTTAAACCATCTCGTACGACTACTCCTACTCCATTCCTCTTTCCCTCTTCATTCCCACTCCAGTACAGTCTATAGCCTTTTCTCCTTCCTTCCCCTTTCCACTTTGTTTCTGCCAATCCCAATAAATTCAACTTCCTTCTTTCCATCATATCCACTATCTCCTCCACCTTCCCCGTCAGCATTCTTATGTTTAAAGTTCCAAATCTTAGTCCATGAACACAGCTAGGTCGTCGTCCATTGTATCCGTCCTGTCCGAGGCCTGTTCCCTTCATGAAAGCAAAAGTCTTATCCACTACTGGATCTATCTGGATATTAAACATTCTTTATTATGTAATGACATGCAATCCACTAACTTGGCCTCTACCATGAAATGTCATTCTGGTTTGAGCTACTGGAATGGTATCATCAAGATGCAAGTCTCCCAAATTGTATCAATTTCAACATTTGCACTTAGTGAGCTGCACAAGTCCACTTCACATTTATTTTTTAATATTTAGAGGAGTGGATGTGTGCCTGGGTATTAGGCTTCACTTCTTGTAATGGTTGACGTTTGTGTGAGACGACTGTTGTTCGTCCCTTGTTACATTGGATGAGTTTATTTCTGACTCCATGGTAAAATTGATAAAAGGGTCTATTGCATTTGGGCCACTGATATAGTACCACTGGGTGCGAACTTGAAAGCTTTAGTGATCTACTATCAACCGTTCTACCCTTACAATAATCATCATAGCCAAACCTTCTTTCCTTAGAAATCTAAACATGACATTTTAAAGGTTGGAGTTTTGGTCCGTAAGCGACCTGCATGTCTTGATGAGGATGGAATGAGTGATGGAGAAGTCACAAACACACTGTCTTTGAGCCCACGTTTGTGTATTCTTTGGAATACATGGTAAGATAAAGCAAGCTTTTGCTTCTCTTTGCTTTAGTTCATTCCTTCCTTTTTCTCAAACAGTGTTCTTCTGATTTCTCCTTGTTGGTTATGTCTCTCATGTTACCTGTAAGTCTGTTCTAGATATATATCTTCCATGACCCACCTAGCGTCATCTAGCAGCGAATCTCTGAAGTTCCTCAATTCTTCCCTGTACAAGAGGACTTCATTATCAATCTGGCCACCAGATCTCGTCGCCATCGCCAGCTATCATCTCCGTGATCAAGAGAACTTCATCTACTTTTTCACCCTCCAGGCTGCGCTAGTGTTGCCTGCTATCAACTCTTTGAAGATCATTTCATCAAGAGAAATTAACGTTTCAATGTTGGTTATTCTTATATGCATTCCTTTTGTCTCCTACCCCCACTCTTTTCCCTTCCCTGGTCCCTCCGTGCTTCGTTGAGCGTGTCTCACTTGTACGTCGGAAGTCGACCCATTCAGAGCTTAACTAAAGCTCGCCTCCTCAACTCGAGAGGCAAACTTTTAAATTCTATGCCATGTTAGAATTTTAGTATCAACCGTCAAAGGGAACATCGCCTTCGCCATGAAGCAAAGCTAAGTACTACTTCTACGTTCTTCAACTTATTTTAATTGATTTTAAATAGCTACATGCTTTTTAATGATCATTTTATAGGCAGTATGAGATTTCTATATTTGGGGCAATAATCATCCTTCGCGGGATTTTCTATGTTGGGCTATTGTCTATCTAAGCCAATCTTAACAGGAAGCAGCATTTCTTATGCTTATTAAATGAGAGATTTTCTCACAACGTGGGATACCATTAAATTACCCACTGTCTATAAAATACTTAGCTCGTTCCACCGCTGGACTAACTTTTGCCCTATTCTTCAGTCATGATTGCTCTGGAACCTTCCAGAATCTGCACTCTATCTACCAGTTATACTGTCATGTATTTTCCACTCACATATGGGAATACTTTTTCAAACTAAGGAATCTTCCTTATGAACTACTAATCAATATCTAATTTTTCTTCCTCCGTTGGGATTTTTTCTGGAGCATTCAACTATAATCTACAACTTTCTCAAGCAATAGACTCTCACAAATCTAGTGTAACTAGTTATTTTCCATCATTACAATAACTTTCTTTGCCATAAACTTTTTGTGCTACTACAGTGAACTTTTCAACTATATCAACGGACTATAGTGAAAACAGTGCTTGTTCAACCTTTCATCCGCGTCGCGTTCGTCCGAATACAATAAATACGGCCATGAACACTTTTCCACAATCCCATTAGATCTTTCCCAAACCCCTTACTAACAAACCAAAATAATAAAATTGTTACTTTAGGTCTTTTTTCAATGAGGTGTCACTCTCAATAAGTGCCCTCCCTCTCTTGCTTTATGTACAACGAATTAATGTCTGTAAAACTTCGTGTCTAGTACACGCCTTAAATTATATTGTTTCTCCCTTCTAATTAGGGAATACAATTCTTTCAACTCATAAGTGAGTTATCTCTAGGTTTCACGAAAGGGAAACTTGCCCCATTTGTCTCGTGATCCCTACTTAAACATAGGAGTTCTAGAAACTTCCTTTCGATTTTTCTCTTCAGGTTTCACAATAAGTGACCTGCCCTATTTGTATAATCATTAAAAGTAATTCAGTATCAATACAAGAAGTTATAGTAACTTCTATTTTATTCTTCCTGCTTTTTGTTGTTGTTACTTTCGAAGTTGTTACTCTTTCTAAAATATTTACCTAGAAATTCTTAAAGTACACATCTTGTACTTGATTTAGTGTCTAACCTTAATTACGTCAGTTATCTTTAAATTTTTCATTTATTTATCTTCGTCATTTCAAAATCTTACGAAGATTTTAAAGCATATAAAAGGTTTGAAACCAAAATAATTGTTAATTGCCTGGCGCAAGCTTTAGATGTTTTCGGAGGTCTGCGACCCCCATTGTTTATAGAAATCAAAATTATATATTTGTTACAAAACTACTACCCAACATTGTTAAATAAATTCAAGATTTCTTTTTGGCTTTATCATTTCTCTAACATAACGGTTAGGCAAGATCCTGTCTTCCTTGACTCTTCCCACTTAATGCAAATAAATCTATTGATAGGGCTTTCACCACTTGTTGCATTTGAGCAAGAACTCTTAGTTGATAACTTAGTAAAGTCTCTCTTAGCTTTATTAGCTAATTCTAACTGGCCAGTAAGGCAAGCATAGCTCGCTACGCCAGCTTCCTGCTTGTGGAGATTCTCTCCAACACTTATGGTTGGTTTTTCAAAATATAAGTGTTTCTCATTGTCTAAACTTTTAGTCGGCGCATTGCTGGGTAAAAGCTTAGCCATTTCTAAATGCAACTATTGGTATACTTACCAAAATTGTTCCCAAAGGTATAATTGCTTTATCCCTATCCTTCTTGGAAGCATTTGGTCGCTCTTTAGAAATTCTACAATTTCAAAAACCAAAATATCAAAGCGATTCAAATTATCGGCATTCTTCAAATTACCTGTTTAGAAACAAACTCCTTTGAACAGATACACAATAAATCCGTTACTCTTTGTCTTGCCAGACCACGCACCTTCCCCATAGTAGGCATATGTATGCTTGAGAGGGAATACACTAAAGCACCTTTCTCGAGAACAGCCCAAGTTCCAGCTGCGTTTCCCGTTAGCTTTGTCCAGGTCCTTACCCTCTTTAGGTATCGGAGAGCGGATTTGCAGTGGCAGCTGTCTTTGAGTATGACTAAAGTTAAACTTATAACTTCTTTTGGATTCTCTTCCTATTGTTCCATCCTTTTTCTCCAGTCCGAAACCCACTTCCTTTTCTTTATCATCTTCCCTTGGGGGTTAGGTTATTCCCTAGCTAATAATCTACCCACACGTATCAACCTGGAACCCCTCGTACCAATCTCTATCAGCCTATCCACTTTGCCACAAAGCCGAACAAAATGACATAAAACATTTTAGATACTATTGAAATGAAAATCCTCAGCCTGCTTCCAGTCTCCGACCGGGTCAGGAATGGAATGAATGAAGCCCCCATCTAGCTGCGAGGATATGAACTGTGCCGGCTGCCGAGGCCTGACGCACTCCTCCGGGGCAATGATTAAATGAATGACAAATGAAATGATAGTGGAGATTGTTGCTGGAATGAAATTTTGACAGGGAAAACCGGAGTACCCGGAGAAAAACCTGTCTGCCTCCGTTCTGTCCAGCACAGATCTCACATGGAGTGACTGGGATTTGAACCACGGACCCAGCGGTGAGAGGCCGGCGTGCTGCCGCCTAAGCCACGGAGGCTTCTATTTTAGATACTATTAATAAAATTAATATTTATATTGTAGATATAATATTATAAATAGGGCTAATGGGCATTTACCACTGCACTGTGTGAAATTCCTCAGGAATTATTTCTGTACCATTTGGATAAAAGAAATAATTCCTGAGGAATGGAAGTGAGCTATTCTTTGCCCTATTTTCAAAAAGGGTAATGCTACACTGGTATCAAACTATCGAGGGATTTCATTGCTTGAAATTGGCTATAAAGTCTTTACAACGCTCCTGCTAAACCGCATGAAACCTCTGGCTGAAGGAATTATAGGTTCTTATCATTGTGGCTTTATCCCTGAACGGTCAACGCTTAATAACATATTTACCTTGAGGCAACTGATAGAGAAATTTTATGAGTTTGATCGGGAATTGCATTGCACCTCATCTTCATTGATTTTCGGCAAGCTTATGACAGTATTGATCGCTCCAAGTTATGGAGAACTTTGGAGGAATATGACATCCCAACGAAATTTAAAAACCCCTGGCACTCAAGCCCATGAGGGCCTAGGCCTGCCAAGCGACCGCTGCCCAGCCACTTGGCCTGCAGATATTGGAGTGACGCGTGGTCAGTGGGTCTGGTCCCCTCGGCCGTTAATCTTGGTTTTCGTGACTGTCAGACAGCTACTCAATTGTCCTCACGAGGCTGAGTGCACCCTGTTCCAGCCCCCACATCAGTTTCTAAAATCCCTGATGGAGCCGGGAATCGAACCCGAGGCCTCCGGGTGAGAGGCAGGCGCGCTACGCCAACACCACGGGGCCGAAATACATCCGACTAATTGCACCGTGCTATTCTCAAACAACTTGTCAAATATAGTTCGGCAACCCACTGTCGTTACCTTTCGGCATTCGGAGTGGTTTGAGGCAAGGAGATCCATTAGCGCCACTACTATTCAATTTGGCCTTGGAAAAAGTTAATCGCGACACTGGTGGAATCAGAGAAATGGAGAAGGTGGGAGCAGACACAATCCTGGCATTTGCTGACGATGTTGTGATTATAGGCGATACCTTGGAGCAAGTATGCACTGATACCGACCGATTTCTTCACAATGTGAAAGATATAGGGCTGGTGGTAAATGAGGATAGAACAAACTATCTCGTATTGCGCCGTCAAACTCTCCTTCCTTCCATTATTGTTGACGGACGTACTTTTGAATGGGTGCAAAAATTCAGGTACCTGGGATCCATACTAACTAATAGAAGTGAAGTGTCGAAAGAAGTGCGTCAGCAAATAATAAACTCTAATCGCATGTTCTATAGTCTGAATAACTTATTTAAATCTCGTCTATTATGGCAGAAGACTAAGATTCAGCTATACATGACACAAGTACGACCGGTACTTTGGTATGGTTGTGAAACCTGGGCGACTTCAGCAACAACCAAAGGTTTGGAAAACTACAAATTGGCCGAGTACTAGGACAGAGGAGGTTACAGTGGTTTGGCCACATCTTTTGAGCCGATGAATCCATCCAAAACTGAGTCCTTCATTCACAACCTGCTGGAATACTGCCAAGGGTACATCCCAGGACGCGATGGCAAGATCGATTATTGACAATACTTCAGCAAGTGGTTATGTGTATTATAGACATTGAAGACACACTAACAATTGAGTAGTCCGTTTGCAAAGGCCGCGAAGTGCATCATAAACGAAACCGAGTAAATGACGAAAAACTGCTACGACCAAACTATTTTAGCTAACACAATATTTTTTACCCTTGAAAATCAACAAAAATAAACATCTATTATTTGGTTAAAATCTGTGAAATCTACGGTTGGATCTTCTGCCCCAAATCATAGATTAAAATATTGACTTTGCCCTTTTTGCACACGTTTTGTGCAGTTAGCGACTTTTGCACCCGTGACGACGAGAGTCGTTAATAAATCTTCGGTTGCAAAACCCGCTATTTTGTATCTTTACCAATGGCATTTGGATGAGATTTTCAATAAAGGGCTATTTTGTAACGTTTTCCTGCTCCACGTTGAGCGTACAAGTGAAACGGTTTTCTACTACCCTCACTGTTGCGTGACAAATGTAATGGTTTCTACCAGCCGTGCCTTGCACTTTGAAATATTTACTGACTAAGATATGTTGTATTAATGGGCGCCAAGACCTCAACGCTATGTTGACATCTAAATTTATATTTAACAACACCTAGCTCTGGTAGAACACCTTCAAGAATCTTTTCACTCAGATCGTGGTATGATTTGATCATTAACCCAACTAACAATTGTATCAGGAGAAGGAATTTGGTCTATATCTAAAGCTACCTACTGAAAGCAAAGATTGCATGGTTAAAAGAAATGAATTTATTATATAAAACAAGAATGGCAAAATTAATAATAATAATAATAATAATAATATGTTTAAATTTAAATTGGAGCGTTGCGATTTGGATATTACCGCTAGAGAATTACGTGAAAACGGAGTCGGATGAATTACTGATTTTACTCTTATTCCCAAGCTATGAAGTTACTGAAATACTGAATATGAAACAAAGAGACGAGAGATTACGTAGTTCTGAGTCATTCGCGCTTACCGTTGGAAATTGCCGTAGCATTTCCCTCGTACTGGATGTTAAAGAGAGCTTCCCACAGCCTCCTGTACGTCGTCATCTTCTTCGTTAGTTGAAGAGATACTTGTAGATATGATATTTTATGGTCCGATCACATCGGAACCAAACACACGTGCAACCACACTGGTCAAGTTTTACAAAGATTATCGCCTTG
The DNA here is from genome assembly GCA_946902985.2 of Meconema thalassinum. Lineage (NCBI taxonomy): Eukaryota > Metazoa > Arthropoda > Insecta > Orthoptera > Tettigoniidae > Meconema > Meconema thalassinum. Next base: position 1,605,867,028 of record OX336388.2, on the reverse strand, counting down.
CCTCCACGGCGCGCAAACCATATATGCACTCGTCGCCTCCCCTCTCTGAACCTGTCTTCTTCTCGCCCTCTCTCCACTGATTGGCTGAGCCACCACGCGTTACTCCCCTCCTCAGGGTCAATACACTCGGCGCGAGGATGATGTCGATTGCCGGTCCAGGCCATTTCGCCTTTTCTTGAAGCAGCAACCCCGCTTGCGTCACGCTTCTCGACAAGAATAAGCCTGTAGCCGAATTCCCAGTGACTCATCTCTCTCAACAAACTCTGACAAAATCCGAAAAATTCCGTAATCATATAATTTTCCGCAATAATGTTGTTCGTAATAATTCGCTTGAAAGAGTTTTCTATAACATTGAAAACCTATCTGTATACTTTATACTCTTATAAAAAATGCTCCAAAAATACCTTAATAATAATAATAATAATAAGTTAATAATAATAATAAGTTAATAATAATAATAAGTTACATGAAAACTTCTCTTGGCTGAACAATTTGCCACGTAAATAAATACAGAATGGCTTCCTACTGACTTATGTCAGTGGCGTAAAATACCCTCGAAAAACACGTTACAATTTTAGTTTCAATGCGGTTTATAAGGAAAAAAAATATATTAAAAATTAGAACACGTCAGATTCGATTTTTAAAAAAATCTTAAAAATTACACCTTAAACCCAAAGCAACGTCATTTAGACAGCTTAAAAATGTACAAAAAAATCACAAAACAAGGAAAATGGCATTTAAGTTAGGACAGGTCATCCTCGACACCGTCCATCAGCTCAAAATCTGCTTGTTCTTCGCCTTCGTCATCTTGAGTTCCGACGATATTGTTGCGAATGACTTCTTGCTCCTGGAAGACCTCACTGAAAAATTTTAGGTTGCCGTTCGCTGGCCAGTTTTCGCCGAAATGCAGCTCTAAAAGCTAACGAATGTCTTTTAGTTTAGTGGCTTTGAGTGCAACACCTACTTGAATTGGTTCGGGACCAGGATGTTCGTTGAAATTCTTCCCCCTTTTCACGATGCTCTTCCCCTCACCAACCTCAAAATTGTAGAACGGCTCCCCTCGGACCAGACATGGGTTTTTTTTTTTTTTTTTTTTTTTTTTTTGCCAGTCGTGAACACAATTTTCTTCGCCTTTTGGAATTGGAAATGCCAACTACCCGGATTTTTTACCACGCCATCCGCATACGCTTTCCAATCTCTAACAGGACATTCATCTTGCCCCAGGCGAACTACCGTAGCAAATTTATCAATGTGCTTGATGTATCCGGAAGGATTTTCAATGACACTCACTTTGCGAAGTTGCCGTTCGATATTTCCAAAAACTCTGTCAGGTGGGATAAATGAGTGGCCCACTATTGGGAACCATAGCTGTATTTCTTCTACACATGCGGGAGCTTCTAGCAGTAACCAGTGGGATAGCATGCTGATCATAGTCTTGTTTTTGTTCTGACCCCCACAGCCATCAGAGAACAACCGAAGTTTTTTTGCACCTTCAAAATGTATGCTGGCCAATTTGTTGTGAACTGCTGACGCTATTTGGTTTGATCCTTTCCCATGTTGGTGTAAGAAGTCACCGTCTCTGTGTTTTGCGGAGATTCTGAGGAGCCCTGGCAGACTGTAAAGTTGTACAGGTACATCTGTCGGGAATAATACGCCGCTTGATCTGGCACCTTAGGCAACACTAAGTTCTTTTGACAGTCGTAGCTTAAAGTTATTTCACCTTCATTAACTTCTTTTAGCTTTTGGTAAAATACATCACTTCTTATTTTGTGGACTTTGAGTTGAGTTTTCAGTTTGTCTTTTTCGGCGCTCTGTTTTTCTGCTTCAATGCGGCTTTCCAACGATGAGCATGTTGAACACGTGTCGACAGATGGCGCACCAAAGCCAATGTTGTAATCTTCACAAAATATTTGTCGATAATAGTCGTATTTGATAATGGTTTCAGGATTCTCTTCACAATACATGGTCCACATCTTTTTTACGGATAATTCACTGCTTAAGTACACTCTATCACCTTTGTTTCCTCGCGAGTGGTGACGCTCAAGCGGGACGAACTTCTTAATGTGCTGTCTGACACAATTCTTTCTTCCCTTGTACAGTTTCGTTCGTCTGTCGCCTCCTCTGCTCTCAGGCGTTACTACATCTTCTTCCATTACCTGTTGGCACAAATAAAGAATTCATTATCTCTTTTAATTTTTTAAATCGACAGCACAACTGCTTTACTAACAATATTCCATTACCTTCTGGCATAATTTAAGAACTCTGTCCTTCTTTATCTGCAAAATTGACAGGAAAGCCACCTTACAAACAGCAACATTTTAGACAGTATCGCCTCTTTTCTTTGGTAAATAAAAATGGTTTGTAAGGTTTCGCTTTGCGTCGTCTGTTGTTCTTTTGGGGGACGAGTTAGTCACATGCTGAGCTATGTAGTTTTTCTGCCACTGTCGAGTATTTTCTTGATAAAATGTTTGGTGTATTTTCCTTACGTCTTGTATAGAAAGTTCATTACACCTTAATTTTCCCGGTGGATGTTTACAGGCAGGCAATTTGGGAAAGCCTTTGGGTTGGTATCTGAAACAAAGCACAAAGCTTAGTTAACGTACAAAAAGCAGAGACGATACCTACAATAGCACAAAGTAGAGGCTTGTTAGTTATTGTTGTTTTAAGGGGCAGAACTACGAGGTCATCTGCCCCTAAAAAAAGAAGAGGTTATATTTTTGTTTAAATAGTTTGTTTGCCCTTACCTTTCAGTCTTTGCCACATTTCTTTTCCATGTTTCAGGACGTCTCTTCCTCTTTCTTGACGAACCTTTTCCCACAGTCTGATTCTGGTTGTTTTCAGCTCCAATATCAACGGTTTCAACTACTTCAACTTGCACTATATCTCCCACTACTTCTATAGTTTCTGTTCTTGGAACTTGCATAATAGTATTACAGTCTACAAATTCAATAACTGCTTCACTTAAATCAACATCACTCATTTTTCTGGCTTCAAATGCCCACAAACAAGAAACAACGTGTCAACGAACTGTGCTTTTAAACAGTGTATTTCAACAAGGAAGCAAGGCAGCGTGTCATTGTTGCGAACGCTTCCTCGATAGTGCAGCCAACTCAAATCTGAAGCACAAAACCATCCTTCCCGATCGAAATAATAATAGTGAAAGAGTTTTGTGGAAGGAATAACAGCAGTTCTTGTATCAGTTAGCGTGTTTTGCAACCGTAGCCAACACGCATTTAACGGTTTATGCAAACGAACGTGATTTTTGTTGGCCATTTTCAACGACTTTGAGCGGCTTGTGCACCCTGAAACTTATCCCATCGTGTAGCCAGTTGAAAGACGAACAAGATGATGTGCTCAACTCAAAACCGACAAAAAGTGCACTTAACGGCCTTTGCATCTGGGCTACTCAATTAAGTGTTTGTTCATAAGCAATATTTTAATGTGTCTAATGACACAAATCAAACGCAGGACTGAATGACTGAATATGCGTGGAGCATTGCATGCTATATTTAAGAATGTTGTTGATATTCTAATTAGTGTATTTCTTAAACTCGTAGTTTTTAATATGTTTTGGTGTTGTAATTGATGATTTGTGTTTTATGTTGTTTGATGAGGATTTCGATAGTCTTGTATGATGTTTTAATACCAAATGAGGGCTGAGGAAGGAAACAAAGCAGGTTTCCGAAACATGTACCCGCAGAGTTTTTCTGTAAGTAAAGTATTGATTTGGTGGGAAATTCAGGTTTTACTTATTCAGCAAGTGGAGCTGAATGCGGTGGAAGATGAAGCTAGAGACCGGCAGCGTTGGAATGCTATCTACAGTAGATACCTCCTCCTTCGTGACTGATTCCTTTGTTATCACTTTTCTCTTCTTTTTCTTTTTTTCTTCTGCTGTAGGCCTTAAAGGCCCATAAGTGCAATAAATGATGATGATGATGATGATGATGATGATGACAGTGTGAAATTTGGCAGGAGTAATGCCTTGATATTCAGTGAATAAACAGCCAAGATGCAAGATATAATTACCCGTTGCCAGAATTTTGCACAGTCGATTCAAAGAGGATTCAAGAATAATGTTCAATCTACTAAATATATACTGGCGATCTATCGTTACATCATGGTCGAAATGTTGCCGACCCCTGCTCTAAAGTGCAGCCTCTCAACTATTCCAGAAAACAAACTTTCTCACGAAATTGAGTGGGATTGCATCTCCGTGGTTAAACATCACAAAATCAACCATAAGCATAGGAATAGGATAGAATCACAGAAACGGGACAATCGCCTTGATGAAACGAAGGACAAGGATTGTCACTATCTACAAATGTGGGCAGTCTCATCAGGAGGAAGGGCAGCAACCAGTTCTGTCGCAAGGGACATTCTTCAGAAGATTTGTTTTGAAGTGAAGGACAGACACAGGAACAGTAAGCAAGACATTGGACTGTATCGTTTGCGTCAGGTCAAGTATAACCACAACTTGTTCCTACTCTCAAAACAACAACCGCCTCCAACTGCACTCTGGAGACAGCACAATATAGAGGAATGAGAATCCCATTTTGTCTGTTTAGCCATGTATAGGTCATTTGCCAATCATTAACAAATTACAAAATGAAGACCTCCGATCAAATTCAGCTCATGGCTCAATACAGTCGAAAAGCTGTAGAAGAAACAGAGATCCCTTCTCAAGTGGAGCCCCTTTGTCCAGATGTGACCCTCTTGTGTTAACTTTCATTTGCTATCTGAAGAATGCTACACCTTTCACAGCATAACTTCGAAATGGAGGTAAGACTCTAAGATTGCTGCAGAGTATAGGGAATAAAATAATAGAATCTTGGAATCTAGTGGAGACATATTCACCGGATGTTGTCATAGCTACTGAATCATGGTTATATGAGGATGTAAATAGTAATGAAATAATTCAGGGTACTTACATAATGTACAGAAGAGACCCAGGTAAGAGATGTGGTGGTTTAATTATTTGTGTTTGTAGGGACATCGTACGTTGCTTAAAATGGGCAAATATGGATCATGAGCTGTTATGGGTAGAAATCTTGGATGAAGCAAAGTTAAACTCTCTTCAGGTGATAGGGGCTTATCGACCACCAAAGGACAACTTCTCGCTGCTGGATACTCTTTATGACATCACTTGTACGGGTAAAGCTATGGAAAAGAATGTTATAATTGCCGGGGATTTAAATCTTCCAAGTGTGAACTGGTCCGGTGATTCAACTAGCGGTAGCCCAGCTCAACTTGCAGCAAACAAGCTAGTTAGGGAGAGGGGTTTATCCCAGGTGGTTGATTTCCCCACGAGAGGGAATAATACTCAAGATGTTTATATAGTACGACCTGTGGCACTGTATATTAGTTGTATGAAAGTTCCTGGAATGAGTGACCACTCCGGTGTTGAACTAAATATTAGACACAGTGACACTCCAATACTTGACTCCGTCGAAGCAGTTAAAATATTTCTGTACCGTTTCGGTACATTGGACGCTCATCTCCCGTGGCCCACCCATCAACCAGCAGGAGAGGTATGCCACTGATAGTGGAGTGGCGACAATGAATTAAAAACCCCTGTATTTATTTGGACGTTCAGGACTTAGGAATATTCATCAAAGTTGAAAAATAAACTTTTATGTCAAAATTCAACAATTGCCATCTAATTAACAATGGCACATTTGAAAACAAAACTTTGAAAAGAGGCAGTGATAACTGTCATCGTTCGGCACTAATTTAAAATTATCGTAGTGGCGGGAAAACGCACCAACAGAACTTTAAGAGGGACACTGGAAAATCCCATATGTATTTAAATCTGCCGCCATATGTTGGGGTGGTAGAACTGTGCAACTAGAGCGTAAACGGTGACGCGCGAAAAGCTAGAAGATTGTCTTCTGATCGCTTGTACAAGCAGGTTGTGTTGTAAGGTTGTTTAAGAGAGTGACAAGCCGTGAGGCTTGGTCGGATTCCCTCTCCCGAAAATGCAAGAGGATGTCAAGGTACGTGTGGACTGGTGATAAACCGGAAGAGAGACTTTCGAAATTTTAAAAAAAGTGGAAAATGTTGACCGGATAAGATCTAGGAAATTTAGTAATGCGAAAGACTGTTTAATTGTAAGGGGGCGGATGCACACGGCTAAGTTATGATTATGTGAAACTGAAGTTATTTTTTAAAGTGTGTGTTTGCTTTAATAATGTATAACGTGGGTTTCCATCGCCTCGTGGCGTAGGTTTTAAGGTTATGTTTGGTTTTTAGCCACCTGCATGTTCCATGAGGTACCAAGTTTTATTTTCCTCGTTCTTTACGTTCGATCCTCCTTGTGTTCTAAATTTAAGTTTTATTTTATTTTGGGGGTATTTTTCTGGTCCTCGACGGGTTTAATTTTCATTTGGGATTCAGGGGTTATTGTTGTTTCTTTCGGCTTGGTATTTCGATTGTCGGGCATTGGTCTTGATTAGGGCAAATCTCTTTCTGGTCTGTTTGTTATCGGAGAGGTATTATTGTATCAAAATGGATTTTTTGAGGGTAAGTTTGTGAGCATTTTCTCGTGTCGTGTGGTCAGGGACTTTAGGTCTTCTTTTCTGACAGAGCTTTTGTTTGAAAGGGTGTTTTGTTGTGTGTTTTGTTTATCTCAGAGAGAAACTAACTTTCCCCTGTCATGCCCTTTCTTGCCTCTTTCTGCTGAGCTTTGGGGGACTTTGGCTTCCTGTTCTCTTTTCTTGCTAAGTTTTGGGAAGGGGGGAATTGGTTTGGTTTGGTCAGGTTAGGTTCAGCTTGCGATTCTTGTTTGGCTTCATTTATTGTTGTTTTTTTCCATTGATGTAATTCTGCGCTACTTGGGAAGGGTATCTTAAGGTTTTGTGTGAATGTATGTTGAGGGACGCCCTGGGAAGGGGGGTTAATTTTGGTTTTGTGTTTCAGGGTAGGTTAAGTTCTGTGCCTAGCTTTGATGTCATTCTGTACTAAATTCTAAAAACCCTTTCTGTCAATTTAAATGTAATTGGGCACATTAGCTTTAGGTTTCTTTTGTTCTATCTTGTCATTGTATTTTGAAATTTATCCTGAATACATTGTTGTTTCCTAGACTCCCTTTCATTTCTTAGCGTACTATCCCTAGGCACCTATCCCCAACACGGCCTCGTTTAGGGTCCCCATCCACCCCCTGGCTCTGTCCATCTTCCTGTCTCGGTCCTGTGGGTTAGTTTCTTCGGGGCAAACTTCATAGGATCAGGTTAGGAGAAGAGTACCACCCAGCGGAACTGATCGGAGAGAGGTAAGTATGCTTGTGTTTTCCTCTTATTTTGTAAGCGTGGCAACACTGTCATCTGGTTGTCTATTTTGTTGTGCTTGCTTGGTCTGTGTCGTATTTGGGGGGTTACAATTTCAGTACAGCAGGGCGTATCAGAGCAAATTTCAGGATTACATGAATGAGTCATTTCTTGTAAGATGGGCGTCGGAGGGGTGTCCTATAAATATATTGTGGGAAAATTTTCTAAATATCTTATATCGTGCTATTCAGAAATTCGTGCCGTTTAAATTGCTGAAGCAAAACCCAGATCCGGAATATTACACAAGGGAAATCAGGGGATTCAAAAGGAAATTAAGGAAAGCTTATAACAAACGACGATAGTTACGAGCATATGCTAAAGTTTAAATTATTATCGAATGAGCTAGTCCTCAAAAAGAAGGCTGCTCACGATAATTACATCCAAAACTTAATTGGGGGAGGGGGTGATGGGTGGAAACAAATTATAGTTACATTAGAAGGCGGAAAGGAAATTCCAATGATTTGTCTATGATAATGCCCGGAGATGGTGAATTAATTACCGGTGCTGAGAAACAGGCAATTGCTAATGAATTAAATATATGGTATGGTAGTATGTTTATGCATTTAATAATTATGTGTTGGACCTTAACTATTATTCTGATAGCCCACTTTTCAAATAAACCAATCGTTGATTCTAGCAAGAATTAAAAGCTACGTAGAAATATATCGAAAGGCCCGGACAATATTCGTAGAGATGTGCTAAAACTGGGAGGTACAGCCATTCGGTGATACTTGGGGGGTGCTGTTTAATGTATCAATAACACACAAATACCCGAAGATTGGAAAAGAGCTACAATAGTTCCAATATTCAAGGGAGGAAACAGATTGGTAATGGGAAACTAAAGGCCTGTTAGCCTCACATCCATCATATGTAAGCTGATGGAGCACCTTATTTCTGGTTACTTAAGAGAACAGTGGGGAAAGTTATCATAACTTAATGGGAGGCATCACGGATTTAGACAAGGGTACTCGTGTGAGAGCCAAATGTTATCACTCTTTCAGGATATTAATGACTCTCTAAACAGGGGGGTGAAAGTTAATGCTGTAATTATAGATTTTGTGAAAGCATTTGATGTCGTCCCACATGACATACTACTCCGTAAATTAGCGGCAACGAGGATTGATAAAAGAGTAATTTTATGGATTCAAGAGTTCTTGACTGGTCGCTCGCAAAAGGTTAAAAAGGGTAAAGTATTCTCGGAGGACATTTTGATAATGTCAGGTGTCCCTCAGGGCCCCCTGTTATTTCTGGCACTTATAAACGGGATTCGAAGTGACTGACGATTGTGTAATATACCGAAAAATGCAAACATCACAAGACAATGCCTAGTTGCAAACTAACCTCAACCTGGTTCATAAATGGGCAGTTGACAACAAAATGAAGATAAATATGCGTAAAGGTAGTCTCATGAGAATAGGGGGAGGGCGACGGCATGATTTTCAATATAATATCGGCTGGAAGTACTTGTAGAAGAAGACTCATGCATCCATGTAAAATGATATTAAATGGAGTACTCATGTGGGTTGTGTCATCACCAAAGCATACAAATCACTTCATTGTGTTAAGCTGGTATTAAAAGGCAGTAGCTCTACCGCAAAAGAATTAGGATATTTGACCCTGGTTAGGCCAATCTTGGAATACAGCTCAGCGGTTCGGGACCGATATCTGGTAGGGCTCATCAATAAGCTGGAGATGGTACAATGTGAACCGTTTTTCTTTTCCTCCTGTAGTCTTCCCTTTTTTCTCTTTTCTTCGGAGTGTCAATTATCGGAATTGTTCTCTTTTCTTTTTGGTTATTACTGGCCAGGGTAGCCGAGCAGATCAGTGGACATTTCTATAATTGCTGATCAAGGTTCGTTATAGTGATTTCTTACTATGCCGAATCGTGATCAGTGACACCTCTTTCCTCTTTAACTTCCTTTTTCCGTCACCAGTGACAACCCCTTGTTACTCTCTAGGCAGTCTTCTGTTTTTTCTATCCTGGTAGGACCTTTATGTTTATGCACCCGCTCTCATTTTCGAGATGCCTTGCTTTTCTATCCGTTTTTTCCCGTTCGTTTGTGTTTTTATAAAGGTGCGCGTAGAGGTGAGAATCTAGTTCATTTAATGTAATTCCGTGATGCCGGATTAATGCTGATACCATCAAGGTAGGTTACGTATTTTTGTCTTTGCTCATTGTATGGAATACTAGGGCGTTTCGCCTATTCTGGTATGTCCATGGAGTATCTGTTTCGTTCCCGTTATTCTTTGTCCCCATTTCGTCGTATCTTTTTGTGTAGGTATTTGGTCCGGTTTACTGAGTAACGTGTGTTCAACAGTAAGACCTATGCCATATCTCTTATCTTTTTGTTTGCCTCTTATCTTAGGATTGTGTTTTCATATACAAGTCCATGAGTTTGGCTTAATCCCTTTCTGACGTAACTTATTTTGATGGGTATCTTTTATTTTGTGTTGCAATACCTTTCTCGTAATTATTTTTAATATCGGTTACTTGCCCCTTTTTGTGTTTATTCTTTTACGTCATATCTACGCGCGATTTTATTAATACTCCGTCCCCCCTCGCACTCCCTCATCTCCTTCAGGGCTATTTGAGCTACCGTTCGCTCCTTTGACGGTAGACTCACTTTCCCCGACTCTTTGTCTAGCCCTTTTAATCTTTATTTTCCCCAATGTAATTTTACTCTTTACGAGTATACTTTCCCAGATGTGTTCCCCCCTTTACCGTTATCTCCTACCGATCATGACATTTACGTTATCCTTTCGCCCGTTATTTTACCTAATATCACATGTTTGACGTCCACTTAACCTCATTCATAGCATGTAATGCTTCCTCGTCATTCCTTGATGTTATCTCTTTGGTCAATACATTACCTCTTCTTTGCCTACGTGTTGAGTATGTGTACCTTATTTAGTCTTTATTTCTTTAGGCTAAGCTAAGCTAGGCCCATAATGAAAAGCGCATTCGAATAGAACTTGCATTCATATGGCAGTGAATTTGCGTTCAATCCATCGCCTCTGATACCTTCATAACCTTAGTCCGGTTTAATGGGCCCAGCGCCAGGCTAATCGGTACACACTTCCACTGCGAACTACATCTTGCGAAAGGCCAGACGGCACAAATGGTAGGCAGAGCTTTGTCGCTATTCGAATGTATCACTCTACATGTACCTACACCTAGTTTCATTCCCCAAAATGACATACGAGGACCTCTTAGCTCACAAATACGTCCACCTGTATGTGTAAGTTGGCAATATGGTACTTATCGTTTGTTTTTTGTTTTTCATGTGTTGAGACAAAAAGATGGCTGGAGTTTTGTTGTGAATAAAAGAAAAAAACTGTTGTGGATTTGGGAAGATGTTTGTAAAAATTATCATCCTGGAGGTAATTTCTTGCCGTAGCAAACTCTTTTGGGCTTCGTTGTGAAATGTAAGGCCTGTATCAATTATATTATCGTGCCTTAACTGCGAGTGTAATGACAAATATGAATAACGACATCAAGTGTGAAATCGAGTCGCCTACTAATAGTGATGCGTTGCATTTAGCCAACACCAATGCTTCGACGAAACTTGATTGGTTGGAATTCGACCCCCTAGTTTCTACATTGCCTATTCCGGCAGCACATAACTCAAACTTACATAGTGGAAATGTTGGTAACATCGCGAACAAATGGAATGTCCGATATTCGGGGGAGGAAGGCACTTCCTCGGTATTTGAATTTACTACACGTATTGAAGAATTGTGTGCATGCTATGGTTTGGTTCCTGACAGTGTTATTCAATGCCTCCCTATGCTATTATGTGGGAACGCTTTAAAATGGTACCGTCTAGTCCAGTATCCCTTCAGTTCATGGGTTAGTTTCGTGAATGCTTTGACAAGGAGATTCACGCCATCTGACTTTGAGCATGCCTTAAAGCATGAGATTTTCTCCCGTACCCAAGCTCTCGGGGAGAATATTGATGATTATGTCACAGCGATACGTATCCTAATATCTCGTCTTCCAGTTCCACTGCCTTCTAGTGAAACTATTAATACTGTTTATTGTAATTTACATCCCTCCTATAAACAGTTTATTTGCCGGTCTTCAGTATTATATACTGAAGATATTCTTATTCAAGGGCGTGAATTTGAAGCAATATCGATATATTGTTGTACCCATAGGGTACGCTACCCCCATCCCCTAAATAAAATCTCCAACAAATCCAAATTACAACAATTAATTTAAAAACTTACAAATTACAATTACAAAATTACAAGACTAATAAGTTAGCGCCTACATGAGCCCAAGGAACCTCGGGTCCCAGGCAACGACCCTAGAAAGGACTATGACTTGGAAGGAATGTAAGGATTCCGCAGACGTAGCACAAGAAACCTATAAGAACCCCGGAGGTCATACACCCGGGATCACTCAGTCTGTCTTAGTGCTACCGACGTCACGAACCGCTGCTGTTGGCTGAAAGGGTAAGTGACTCAAGCGATCACTACACTCACCATTACACTACACTCACATCCCCCTGTGCTTGGACTGTAATCATTCTTTATCTTTATTATTTGAACTGCTATTTGCCAGCGTACCTCAAAATCGAGGTACACATTAAATTTAAAAGTAATAGAAGCCACTGGTCTTATCCTTTATTTATTTATTTAGCTAATAAGATCCTACCCTCTTAGCTTCCCCCTTAGGTAGGCTCTAGAATTGGCTTTACTCTTTACTGTTTAATTGTTCCGTGACGTCAGCCGAGTGCTACCACACAGCGCTGACACAAGTAGGCTATCAGCTCGCCTGCGTACGACTTGCTTTAGACCGCTGGGTATCGCTAGCGCGCTCAGAGTAGTAATTAAATTACCTTTTCAAACACCCCCTTACCCGGAACTACCCCGTCAAGCAGTACTTCGGGGAGTTCTCCTTGCAGATCGCACTGACGATCGCAAATCACTAAATAATCCATACCTCTTACAGCAATTGCCAAGCCCGCCCCCTAATTAGACTAATTTCATCCCTTAGGTTAATTCTTTGTACAGGCCACCCTCACAGGTACCTTACGAATGGTGAAGGCGCCGAGTACCGCGACGTTGTATTAAAACAACGCCTAAGGGGGTGCAGACAACGCACCTCTGCGGAAAAGATCCCTAGGACCTAAAACCTTATACTAGCCAAGGAAACGCCATCCAAAATTGGGGAAAAAATTTGAAATAAGATTTTTATACCCGCCCAGACCCGCCCTTACAGAGATACGTTCATTAACGCCACCCTTACAAAATAATCAGCCACTTAAAACCCCAAATTTGCTACGCCCACGCTATAAAATTAATAAGGGGTCACATTATTTAGTTGCCCACCCAGTTAGGTCCCCGAGATCTTATATAGGATTGCAGTAATAATATTTTTTTCCCAACCCCGTGGAATAGGGAATATAACAACCAAGTTAAGGAGATATTTCCCTCAGCTCCACTTCCTAAGACATATCACTCGATACTTCCCTTAGTAGGGAACGAATGGATACCTACATGGAGATGAAACACACCCCATTACCTACGCCCATGCCGAATACCCATGGCGAAGATAATCCCCAGGGCAAGGTAATAATTAGGAACTCGGACCACATAGGCGCGAGCAACGATAATCGAATAATAACACAATTAAAAACTGAGGCCCTAGATCTTCGGGGACAATACCCTCAGACAATAGATAACGTACCCCCTCACATCAAATCACAGACAAAACATAACCAACATACCCAAACCACCGAGGACCTCAACCCCACAATAATATATCTCGAGGCACAATTATTACGCAAAACGCAGCAGGTCCACAACAAATTACATGCCCTTATCCAGCGGTTAGGTAAACCTAGGCGGGAATTTGACAATACAGCCCTCATTGCAAACATTCAAACCTCCAGCGAAAACCTCCAGCACACTATTCAGCAAATCATTCCAAAACAACATAAGGTCCCAGCTGGCCATGCATCATCATTGATTCAAAATCCATGAAATCAGCAATCTGATTTCCCGGACGGGCCACATTCTACCCCCACGGTCCCGATTGTCTCACGGGCTAGGCACTCATGTCGCCAACGCCCGGAATCAGATAATATCCCGCAGGATAACAATTATAACAACGCCAAGTTACGCGGCGAAACCAAATACACGCCCGCTAAACATACCCCTGCAAACCCCACAAAATATTCCGCAGGCGAACGACACCCTGAGGAATACCGAAGGCGAACACACTACCCTTTTCAACACTGGGATGATAGGCCCCAGAGGACGCACTCACCTCCGTACGAGCACACTCATCTTCCCCCACATCATAGAAGGGGCATCCGACACTCTCAGAACCCACCCCAAGATTACCCAGAAAACCGCCCTCCACAATTTAGGGCTGATCCCACAGGGCGTCGCGCACCATATGCGGAGAATGCACGCCACGTATGTACGTCTCCGCACCATAGGCCGATAACTCCCCCACACTCCGGGAGGAGCAATAATCGTTCCCAAAAAACTCCCCAAGCGTACACTATATACATCCCTATACAGTGCACACATGAAAACCATCCAGAATATTATCAGTACATTGCACCCAGGGATAACCCACGGTACTCAAAAAGAAAGGAAAATCTTAGGCACGTCACGGGACGGTCCCGTGAGTAATATAACTATGGCAGACAGAATCTCGCCCTACCCTTTAGGCATATTGATTCACGACACCACGGTCAATCCTAACTCACCACTAAACCCAGCTGGTTGCCAATTATAGCCGACTGGGCGCCCAATTCACAGATGCCTACCCAGATCATTCCTCTTAGTAGTTACGGATAGTATGGATATTTCCTTTTTGCCACACACAATAGCGTGCTCAGCATACAACAGTAGCTGCATACATTTGCGCCCCCATGGATAAATAGTTAAATCCATGCAGCTATACTGCCCCTTCTCACAACTCAAAGTGAATACTGCCACCGCGACAGTAACGGAACAGGCCAGGGCATTCACCCGGCAATACGCCGAGATATGGCAACGTTTCCGTCAGCCCCAGGCATACTTTATTACATTTGAGCTGTTAACACATCCATCTACCCCAATGGAAGCGGTCAGTACAGACAATGCACCAAAAGTAGCTAACACATCCATTCCCCTAATGCCCACTCCTATTAGAAAGGAGACTGCCGTGGCCATGCCACATCCTCAGCTCGCTATGGGGAACGAGACACACGCAAACACAGTCCCACTGCCGCGTAGTAACATGTCAATCCCCACGCTTCCATTAGGCCCTAGGACCTTAGCGCCTATTTCGGCCAGCAACAGTCCTAAGGTACGCCGAAAAGCCATATTAATTCACCGCACCATTCCGATCACAATCCCGAAAATAGAAGGTAGGCTACACAAACCTAAGATCACCCTACTCCAAACGCCTCGCACGGAGAATGCATCCCTTGAGTGGATACCAGGTGCAAAAGCCGCTTTGGCAATCCGAGGGAGACGATGCCATTATTTGAGATAGATAGAAATCGAAATTGCCAATTTAGAACACATTATTTTTATATAATTGGAGGTACACTGAATTATGATACCAGTAAAACCAGACCACGTAATAGCCTTACGCATAATATAACTCGCTTCCATAGTCAATTTTCCTGTCACACACAATATTTAGGTGTAAGTAGCAAAGCAAGCTTGTAGTTTAACGTGACCGTTAATCTCGAGATCATGAGCCACGGGACCTCCTTTTTACGTGGAATCCGAACCACAGGACATGGCATTTCACATCGAAAATCTCACATGCATTGACCGGGAATCGATCCCGGACCGCCTTGGTGAGAGGCATACAGCTAGACCACTGAGCCACCACACCCCCAGCTGTAAGTAGAGGATAAGAAATGTCGAGGTAGGCTCCGCTTGCAGCAGTCCCACGTAGGCTATCTCCACGTTTCCCCAGTCCCCAGAGCCATAGGAAACGAAAGCGTTAAATTACCAGTATCAGGAATTAAACTATATTTTCCCCACACATAGCTCAAACCCAGAACCATGTGAAACAAACAAGCGCCCTATGCGCTATGGCATTTAATAGCCATGCTCACAACTAGCAGTCACCGACAGTTCCCAACACTGCATGATACGAAGCTTAATTATAAGTTGCATGCTTAATTATAAATGATATTATAATGTGTACCAGGTTATATTTCTTGTGTCCTATGTCTTTCTAGGATTATGAATTCTGTTCACACACACTAGTTTCAGACAGATTAAGGCTAGATATATATTTAGTAGCCAATTTGCCTCACATTCCCCTTAAATCTCCATAAACACGGTACGGCAAATAAGCATTGGCAATAGCGCCAATTGCACTATGGCATCTAGTAACCACAGTCTGAAATAGAGGTCAATACCAATTCCAGTTTGGCCCCACACCATAGGTAATCTTCAGTTGCAGAGTTTCAAATAGGAGATACCGACGTAACATTCTTAATAATAGTTCCATATTTATAATATGTAAAGTGCATAAATGTTTTTGCAGATAATATATTGTAGACAGGATCTTGCACATGTAATACACAATGTACAGCAGGCGAGGTCAATCCTCTAGCCCAACATACGGAAGTAACGAGAGCTCTAATGCACAATCAGCTATACACGATACATGCCTAGCAACAGTCTTTTCCGCCCAGTCACGTAGACTACCACACTCATACATGGCCATGCGATACAAGGGTCATGCACACACATGGAGGCCACATGGCAAACCACAGAAGGATTCCTTTACCATAGGAAGATGTCTACACACTTCACATTCATACAAACTTATACATAGCGCACATTTTTACCTACGTAACCGCATTTAGATTTCCACACACGATCACGAGTATTAGGCGACCAATTAAAGATCAAATCACCTGTCATAAGGACTATACTGTGACGTGCCCTTCCCCCACATATATAATCACAGAACACAGTTGAGGTACACCAATATATAACTTAATTGTTTATATATATATATATACCTTCGGCAGCGACCGATAACAAATTCCGACAAATGTGATAAATGATAGGCGATCACATACATTTCCCATAACACTAGAGGGACTAACACTCCCATGGCTAATAATCACATTTAGGAGATTATCACACAATATTTTTACTTTCACCACTTTGGTAAGTGCACGGATTCCAACAGTCACCCCAAATTAAGGCGGGATGACAGGCCGATACACTACATTATCACAGAATAGGCCAATAAGTTGATACATAGGGCCAAATATAATACATTACGCAACATATAATATAATTTCTATAACGAACGCCATTACTCCAGTAGTAGCGAAAGAACATACAGAGCTACAGACAACACAATAACACAGGTTAGCCGCAGTGCATACACACAATGGCATAACATATACAGGAAAATAGGTTAGCGGCATTTCTATAATGGAACGCAATACTTATACACTAATGCAGATTAACGACCTTTCGCAAAGGCATAGCAGTAGACACACAACAACACAGGTTAGCGGATTTCCCTATAGGCTACAGCAGATGTGACACAATCACACAGGTTATCATACCATCTCCGCATCAGCATACATAAGTCAGCTGAACACACAGTTAGGTAATACTGGGAATAAGGTTGACTTATACTTACACATATTGCATATCCCATACACTGTAATCCATAAGATGTTTTTTAATACATATAAATTCACTTCACATAGGCTACTAAGTAAGGCAAACTCCACACAGACAGTGAATCGCGCTCTGCATGCAATGCAGGATGCGGGAAATGCGCACACAGATTCTCGACACCCGAGACGCCAGTACTCCACGACTCACAAGTTATACACAGCACTTATGACGTTAACACTCCGTGCCACATATTTTTATCCTCACAGGGGCTCTTTTAAAAATTTATTTTCTAGAGCACAGTGGAATTGATCACCAAATACCGTCATAACGACAGACAAAATGAACAGTTTTCATATGAGGCGACTTTCCATCCTTAGATGACGGAGCAGGGAAATCATTTAAATTACAATTATAATTATAATCATCTCATCCTATCCGACGACCGATTGGACTCCTCTACACTATAGGTGCTTCGGGTATCCCCCTAACAGTCGACTTAGGAACCCATTTATCATCCTTACGCTAAGTACAAGCTGTTCATAATTATCTACTATATGACGAAATGATATTCGTAATTTTATAAATACTTTCATAATTTCATAAGTGCCACAAGGCTCCAACAGGACCACAAATCCTTATATAGATCCCCTTTAATTTACATCTACACAGTAGATAAACACTTGGCATTACAATCATAAGTTGGCCACATTAAACTTAGATATTTTCGTTTTGAGGCAACGTGATACGACATGGCACATAGATATATATATATGTCCATTAGTAGCACAATACCGCCATGGCCCATAAATGTCCTACAGTAGACCTAAGGCGTCAGCAAGTCAAAGGCAGTTTCAGTCCTACTTTCCTGGGTCAAAACACTATAGGATGAATATCAGCCGTGAGCGTACAGATATAAATATATTCGGCAACTAATACGTTAATGGTCCATAGCTATTCCACGTTTTCCTAAGGCGTAAATCGAGTCAAGAGCAGGTGTTAGCCTACCCTCCTGGGATCACGATAAGGAATGAGTATCGACCATAGACATAATCATGCCGAATTTTATAGATAACGATTACCAAAGGCCCGATGATTTTATATAATATATAACGACTAAATATCCACTTGATTCCACAAACAGCTTATACGAAATAGGAATACATCATCTCCGCAACAACACATCCGGTTAGGAGAATACACTCTATAAATCTCACTGCCATACAGCAGAATGCCCGATAAAGGTAGCCCATTATGCTACTCCACGGACAATCCAACACATGGAATGCAATATTCACTGTGAATATACATATTACTACACCCCGCATTATTTTTTCATTTTCCCGGAGTAGATGGGAATGAACCACGGAAACACTTTTCCTACAGGGTGACACCCAACATTGATACACCCACATGGAATCACTACATGCGTCCACACATTCCCAGTACAGGATAATACCATTTGTGAATTAAATACAGAGTAAATAAATATATTTTATAGACACCATTTTCCATTTTCCCGCAGGATGCGGAAGTAAAACACAGAAACATTTGTCTATAGATGAACCCCCAGCATATTAATGCACCCCGCATATTTTTCATTTTCCCGGAGTAGACAAGTGCAAACCACTGAAACACTTCTCTACATAGTAGTACCCAGAATTTTTACAGCCACAGGAATTCGCCATATGCTTCCGGACATGTATAACACACTCCAGCATATTACAAAAATACTATACAAGAAACACAATAGTTATATACATATCATTTGCCACATTTAGGTACGATATGATGACAGCGTAATCCCATTAGAATTCCTCAATAGAAGGACATGCATAGCTTCCCGATATACAGACGGAGAGTTAATAGCCTCCACCCAGATTACATAATACACAGGCTGTATAGCTTAAAACGATACATCATTGATAACCAACTCCTTTTAACACATAACACGTGCTTTTGACAGTTTAGTTACTGCATAATAACAGAGCGCCGTGCTTGACACCCACTCTTAAAGCTCAGGTCCAATCAGAATAGCGCCGCGATAAACATGAACTACCACAGCCCGCCAGGCAATCAATGCTTCAGGTAACGCCTCGCAGTAGCGATAGCTGATAACTCCCGTATACGCACGTTATCACCAGCCACGCCTCTCACGTGACGAGTAACTAGCAGGCAGTCATAATGGATATACTCTCGCGCGCTGAATTCAAACGACACTAAGAACGAGACATATAATTCTCGGAATACACTCTACACAGCAGGGTAACCAAATATTTTTATTTTAGTTCACGCCCTTCATCCCTCAATACTTAACACAGGGATAGTATATTTCACGGCCAGCAGCCAGTATTATCGGTGATATTCACACAGCGCCGCGTCACACAAAATACACCGTATTTTATCTCTCAGCAGGCTTTAATACACTTTTGCCCTCGAATACACCCTTATATAGACACGCCATCCAACATAGGAAAACACGAGCATGTCTCCGTGACCATATAAATATATAAATCTACTTCCCACTTAGGAGGTTTTAGTTTATTTTATTCGCGGTACAGCGATATTATACAAAATATTCTCTTCCAGATTTGGACGAGCAAACTTATTTCAAGCGATAGCGCATTAATATGCCCCCCCCCCCGCGTGCATTTTACCCCTCTTGAACTCCATAATTAAAACGCTACATTTAGTGGAATTTATAGCCTTGTTTAACAAATAGATGGCATTCATATATACCATCCTCCCAACTAATAGAATGGCAATACACACTTATGGATTCCCCACATTTCCGTAGGGCGGATAGAATACTTTTTGCAGCAATAAGCCCCCTAACAGGAAGGACTTACACCACACATATAGTGCGCTGCAATATAACATGGTTTAGAATATCTATACGTAGTATCTCTAGACAGTATCTCTAGTTAAGGGATTATATTATATAATAATCCTAAATGACCAGTTTTTAAATCTAGGCTTTATAGTATATAAGTCTAGAATATATTTTACGAGTATGGACAGCGGTATATTATTATTATGGCTCCAGATGCCATATATTGCGACTAGTGCGTCCAAGCTTCAAAGCACATCTCCCTCCCAAGATACATATTAACACTCTACAGATAAACACTAGTACAATTCTCCCCTATTAATGCACGGCACTTGGTAATCATGCAATTACCAGGGTGTACACCATGATTTATCGCTCGTGACTATATGTTAATCAACATTCGGAACTTTAGAGCTAACAGCTTAGCGTTCCAGGCTTAACCCGCTAACACCAGTGCATGCATTGTTTTATTTTAACAACCCATATTTTTACCCTGCATGTCAGTTCAGAGCATAAATGCTACCCTAACTCCTTCAGCACGGTACCTAACAACCACGCTGAACACCCAGGTCCTTACCAATAAAATCCTCACCCACACCGGTCGAGAATTCCTACCACTTAACGTTTCCATACATCCCCATAGGACCACGATTCCTTGGACCTATCTTACCATCCAGTTACCGATACTTACAAATTTTAACATAATTAAAACTGCCCATTAACACGGGAATACCTTACCAAATCCTTAAACTTACCCACTAACATGTGAGAGGGAATTATACGCAGCTGACATTAGCTGGATATCCGACGAGCCAGGCGCAACTAGAGTGCACTGTGCCACCACAGTTATCCCCCCCCCGTATAACTGTGACATCCCACACAACACAATACCGCTTGACACTTTCTTCTCATGGTTTGTGCACGGAGGTGCACTTTGATAGATGTGACCCTATTTTCCAAGGGAAAATAGATATTGGTAAGTTGTACCCAGGACTGACGGCAAGGATAGCCGAGGACCTGACAGGATATGACTTCAACGTAGACGACCGACGAGAAGTCATAGTGGTGACGTGTTAGGGCGGGCAAGCGCCTGTGTTAGAGGAAGTACATTGCCTGTCTCCCCTAGCATAGGGTCCGTTATACCCATTTTTATGTCCTAACGTCGTCTAAACTATACCTGCGGATGGAGGCTTGATGGTTCGATGAGGGAAGTAAATACCCCCTCATCGGACAGGATACTTCCTCCTTCCCAAGACGACCCCTATGACTTGACGTTAGCATATAAGGCTAAGTAAATGCTCTACAGCGGGAGCAAGTCCTGCAGCGACAGGTGAAGATGAATAATAATGAATAATGATGAAATTAAATAATGAATTAAGGGAATAAGGAAATAATGAAATAAGGAAATAGTGACAGAATATAATAATGAAAGGCTATAATGAAATAAGGGAATAGTGACAGAATATAATAATGAAATGGTATAATGAGATAAGGGAATAATGGAATAACGAAGGAATGAAATGATAGAATACTGACATGAAATAATGAAATAATGAATATATGATCCCCCGGGCCGAGGTATCTAACACCGATGATCTCCTCTGTTGGTACCCCCGGAGGGTATCACCCATGATATATGATACTTGAAAATATACGACGAATCTACGATTCACTCCCTGGCCGAGGTTACAGCAATTATTGTGCCCAAGGGGGAGGAATATATTGATATTGCCTAAGTGGCAATATATGAGCGCCGAATGCGGTCTTACGCAGATGCGTAAGCCCGATAGGAACGGTCCATACCGTTCATGTGATTGTCCTTCAAGGAAGGGACGATAGTATATAGGAACGGTCCATACCGTTCACGTGATTGCCTTCAAGGAAGGGACGATAGTATATAGGAACGGTCCATACCGTTCACGAGATTGTCCTTCAAAGGAAGGGACGATAGCATATGGGAACGGTCCATACCGTTCACATGAGTGTCCTTCAATGGAAGGGCCGATAGCACGATGAACTACTAAGGCATATAAATATTGGATAAAGGAAATGATTGCGCAAAGATATAGGACAGAAATGAATAGGAGTAAAGTAAAGTGAAGTTATAGGAAATAGTGAGTAAGAAGGAAGAATGAGATACAAAGATATAGCCAATAAGGAATGAAGGATGAAGTAGCACAATGATATAAGGAAGAAAGAATAGGAGTAAAGTAAAGTGAAGTTATAGGAAATACTGAGTAAAAAGTAATAAAGAGATGCAAAGTTATAGCCAATAAGGAATAAAGGATGAAGTAGCACAATGATATAGGAAAGAAAGAATCGAAATAAAGTAAAGTGAAGTTATAGGAAATAATGAGTAAGAAGGAATAAAGAAGTACAAAGATATAGCAAATAAGGAATAAAGGATGACGTAGCACAAGGATATAGGAAAAGGATGAATAAGAATAAGGAAATGCGAAGGTATAGAAAATAAGAAATGATGCATAAAACAAACAGGAAGGTATATGACAATATAAAATAACGAATGACCAATAGTAATTATAAATCTATGTTTTATGATTATATTTATGTA
This sequence comes from Meconema thalassinum, assembly GCA_946902985.2. Classification (NCBI taxonomy): domain Eukaryota; kingdom Metazoa; phylum Arthropoda; class Insecta; order Orthoptera; family Tettigoniidae; genus Meconema; species Meconema thalassinum. Next base: position 1,605,844,689 of record OX336388.2, on the reverse strand, counting down.
TTTATTTTTCAGCGCAGGTTGAAAACCTGAGACGCCGAATCCGGACACAGCGCACATAGTGGTGCATACTTTGCGCACATGCATCGGGAGTAGCTCCATTTTGGGTACTCGCCGAAATTACCAATAACAGTGACAAAATGTGATATATTTGTCAGATGAAATGTTTTTTCTATATACCTCCACAGGTTCACCCCACAGATGACGAGGGTGAATACCCTCTATTATGATTTTATATGTATCTTATTGGTCCCCACAGATGGCGACGTGCTATGTATGCATTAATAATATGTTTTTTTTACTACACAAATTTCCCGCCCCCACATTTCACACCCACACGGCCAAAACACAATCCCCCCACATGATACATATTTCCAGGCGCACATCCGAACCACGGTGGAGATATACCTGTGAGATGTCCCCCACTGGAGGTCGGATCAACAAACAATTTTACACCTATAATGAGAGTTGCACTACGGCCTCACAGCTCGCGCCTATTTCTGTAAAGGACGAGTTGTGCTGCCAAGATGACTTCGCTCGCCCACAGGGAGCGAGTCATACAATAGCAATAACATAGACAGGTACTACATAACCTGCAGGTCATAGATAATAATTTACATATAGGTATTAAGTTAGAGTGCACTCGAAGTAGTGTTAGCATGCATAGAGTACGGTATTTTATAAATGAAAGGGTATAACAAGGATATAGTTGCGAAACTTCGATATTGGTAGAATCTTGGTATCATTAATAGAGTTTTGTTTTCACATACAGAATATCGGTATAATTAAAAGAGTTTTGTTTTAACATATAGAATATTGATATCATTAATAGAGTTTTGTTTTAAGTGTAAAATATTGGTATAGTTGATAGAGTTTTGTTTTGTTTTAAATGATTATACATGGTATTGTTGCATTGTAATTTTTGGTGAAAGCATTTAAGATTGATGATATTGTTCAGATAAGATTGCGAATGTATGAAGGTATATGGATTGTTTTATTTTACACATTGTTTTCCCTTTCTATTCTTTTAATCTCCCCGTTGTAAAAATGTCGTATTTCTTCCCCACAATGAAACACTTCTAATTTTAACCCTTAAATTACACCCTGCGACATTTATTTCATTCTTTCTCTCCACTCTATCTCTTTTACACACGTGCAGGGTACGCGAGGGCAGTTTTTCATCCGCACCGGAGGTACGTTACTTAGTTATCCTCCCCCCACCCCTAGGATGTTTTTTCCTCTCGTCGTGTTCCTGCACCCCTTAAGTTGAATGGATATTGATATGTTTAATGTTTATGTTATATGTACTGTTTTGTTTCGCAATTTACTTTATCATTTCTTACACATACCAATAGGGACAAATGTATCCCGCCAGGTTAATGATGTTACATAACAAACAAGTAAGCTTCACAACCCATTGTTGCATTTTTGAAGATCCATGTAAAGAAACATTGTTCCCCTCACCATACACACTTACACATGATCGCTGAGCACTACTCGGACGCACAATCAATAGGAGGCACCTATATACAGCCTTCAACGTTCGACGATTACTCCTATCTTACTAATTTCATATCTACCCCCTTACTCACCCCTATCTTCCACGAGGCTACCCACACACCCCCGACGACGCCACCCATACATTTACGGACTAAATTAAAAGAAGAAAAGAAAAGAAGATAGAAGAATTCCAAGAGAGAAGAAGATGCCATATTTTACAAAAACCACCCCCACGTCTTCGTCCAGTTATCGAGGACGATAACTAACCCTACGAAGGGGGTTGTTGTACGCTATCCCCATCCCCTAAATAAAATCTCCAACAAATCCAAATTACAAACAATTAATTTAAAAACCTACAAATTAAAATTACAAAATTACAAGACTATTAAGTTAGCACCTACATGAGCCCAAGGAACCTCGGGTCCCAGGCAACGACCCTAGAAAGGACTATGACTTGGAAGGAATGTAAGGATTCCGCAGACGTAGCACAAGAAACCTATAAGAACCCCGGAGGTCATACACCCAGGATCACTCAGTCTGTCTTAGTGCTACCGACGTGACGAACCGCTGCTGTTGGCTGAAAGGGTAAGTGACTCAAGCGATCACTACACTCACCATTACACTACACTCACATCCCCCTGTGCTTGGACTGTAATAATTCTTTATCTTTATTATTTGAACTGCTATTTGCCAGCGTACCTCAAAATCGAGGTACACATTAAATTTAAAAGTAATAGAAGCCACTGGTCTTATCCTTTATTTATTTAGCTAATAAGATCCTACCCTCTTAGCTTCCCCCTTAGGTAGGCTCTAGAATTAGCTTTACTGTTTACTGTTTAATTGTTCCGTGACGTCAGCCGAGTGCTACCACACAGCGCTGACACAAGCAGGCTATCAGCTCGCCTGCGTACGACTTGCTTTAGACCGCTGGGTATCGCTAGCGCGCACAGAGTAATAATTAAATTACCTTTTCAAACACCCCCTTACCCGGAAATACCCCGTCAAGCAGTACTTTGGGGAGTTCTCCTTGCAGATCGCACTGACGATCGCAAATCACTAAATAATCCATACCTCTTACAGCAATTGCCAAGCCTGCCCCCTAATTAGACTAATTTCATCCCTTAGGTTAATTCTTTGTACAGGCCACCCTCACAGGTACCTTACAATATCCCCCCTCCAGAGCCTTCTGAATGTATGTTTCCCGAATTAGCGTTCAAAATGAATGAATATAGTAATAAGATCGATATGTCTGCATGTGGGCAACGTGGCAATAATACTACTCCAGCTCGTTGGTCGACACGACACTGCAACAATAGAGGCGATACCTTCGCCTCTGTTAATTCACATAGAACTAATGTTCGCGTTAATGCTGTGAATCATGTCCAACGTAGTATCCCTCGTTCCCATAACCTTGATGTAAATACCCCTCCTCATGTGAATGCTTCCAGGTCCCCGGTTCGATGCTGGAACTGCTTAAAAGAGTCACATACCTACCGAGATTGTTTAGTACCGCTAAAAGGGAAGTTTTGTTTAGGGTGTGGTTTACAAGGAGTAATCAAACCAATTTGTCCTCGTTGCAATGCTACTAATCCCTTGGAAAACTAGTGAAGCTTTGCGATAATGAATCCAATCGTGAGGCTAAGAAGATTTATTTTGGCAAGGAGTATGATTCAGTGATATCCGATGTACCTTTTTCCAAAATAATTCAACCGTGGGTTCACATTTCTATTTCTCAGATACATTATTCTGCCCTTTTAGATAGTGGTGCGTGTCAAAGTTTTATACGTAGGTCGGTGATTGAGGAGATCCCTGACGCATGTAAACGTCTGCACCAGTCCCGAAATAATTTTGTCTCAGCCTCTAACAATCCCATTCATGTCTACGATTCAATTTCATGCCATGTTAAAATCCACGATTTTTCTTGGGATCATGAGTTTCAGGTCATGGATTATTTAGCTGTACCTGTCTTGCTGGGTGCCGACTTTATGAAAAAAAAACTGGATTGAGGTTAGACTTCAGTGATGATACGTACAGCTTTTTTTTCATCTAACCAGAGGTTTCCTTTTGAGAATTTAATGCCCGGAGTGTTTAATATTCTACCTGACTGTGTGATGCCATTACCCCTTTCCTTATTATCTGATCAACGGCAAATTTTATATGATTTGGTGAATGAATTTTCTGAAGTGATCACTGATCAACTGGGAAGTGCTGTTGGGTATGAATGCCATATCGATTTGATCGATTCAATTCCTGTGGGATCTGCTCCGTTCCCTTGCTCCCCTCCCAAACTTTTAGCCATGAAGAGACATGTAAGTGATCTGATAGAAAGAAATGTAATAAGACCTTCCAAGTCTGCTTATGGCTCACCTGCCTTCTTAGTTCCTAAGAAAGAAAATGAGTTTCGTCTTGTGGTGGACTATCGACTATTAAATAAGAAGGTGGTATTCGATAATTTCCCACTTCCTACCCTGGAATCGGCGTTTCAACACTTTCACAACGCGAAATTCTATTCTATATTTGACTTAAATTCCACGTATTATCAAATTCCTTTGGATGAACGGAGCCGCAAAGTTACTGCTTTTTCTACCCCCTTTGGGTTGTTTGAATATTTGAAGTTACCTATGGGAATTGCTATCGGAGCCCATGTGCTCAGTCGCGTATTGGAAGACCTATTGGGAGATTTGAAGTTACAGTACGTTTTCAATTATCTTGATGATCTAGTAATCTATAGTAACACTTTTGAAGAACACGTTGGTCATCTTCGTGAAGTTTTCGGGCGTTTAAGACGAGCAGGTTTAACCGTAAATCCTGGCAAAGTTCGTTAGGGTGTTCCCAGATAAAGTTTCTAGTTCACGTGCTGTCCGGTGAAGGTATCTCGGTTAACCCTGAACGTGTGAAATGTCTACAAGAACTTCCTCGTCCTACTTCTTTGAAATCCTTACGTCGTGTTTTTGGGGATGTTCACCTTTTATTCCAGGTTCATAAAACATTTTTCTGGTGTTTCCGCCCCTTTAAATGTCTTGAAGAAGAAGAACAGCACTTTCGTTTGGGGACCTGAGCAAGAACGTGCGTTTGTAAGACTAAAGGAATGTTTGCTAGTGCTCCTGTATTGCAATCCCCTAATTTTAATTCGTACTTTTTTCTGCATTGCGATGCTAGTGATCTAGCAGTTTCGAGCGTGTTGAGTCAACAAGTGGATGGGAGATTCGCCCCCATTGCTTTCGCTAGTCGAATGCTGAATGAACATGAAAGATGTTACTCCATGTTTGAGAAAGAAAGTTTGGCGGTAGTGTTCGGGTGTGAACGCTTTAGGAGTTTTCTGGAAAATAGACGTTTCACTGTGTATACAGATAACGAAGCTTTAAAGTGGAGTCTGTCACATGTCAAGAAATTAGGTCGTATTAACCGATGGATCCTACGACTATCTTCCTTCAATTTCAATATTGTACATGTGAGAGGCAGCGAGAATTCTGTTGCCGACTGTCTCTCACGTATGTTTGAGGAAAACGTTACTATCCCCATTCCTCCTCCCTCCCCTCCTTCAGAACCTCCTGAACCTGTGTTTCTACTGCAACACTGTCCTTGGTCTTTTGTGGATATCAGGACCTTCCAAGCTGAGGATCCATATTGTATGGAGTTGCGTGGCAAAATGACGAACAAAGATCCTTCTTGTTCCGAGTTTTGTATTCGAAATGACGTTATCGGGTACACGTTACCCAAATCTTCGAAATTTAGGATTTTTGCTCCTGAAGCTGTTCGCGGCATGCTTTTAACATATTACCATTCCTCCGCTTTTGGGGCACACATCGGTATGCACAGGACCTTCAGAAAGATCTCGAACGAGTTTTATTGGCCTTCAATTAAGTCTGATTCATTTAGTTTCGTCCGGAAATGTTTAATCTGTCAACGTTCCAAGCCTGCGCAAAACACCAACGTCGGTCTGCATCAAGCAGATATTGTGACTCGACCAGGAGAACGTTTATTCCTAGACTATTTTGGTCCACTCGTCCGATCAAAACAGGGTAATCAGGCCATTCGCACTGTTATCGATGGTTTCTCCAAATTCGTTTGGCTTTTCCCCGTGAGAGAAATTACGTCAAGAACTACCGTAAACTTCCTGAGTAAATATATATTTGGTATATTTGGGCCACCCAAGTATCTGGTATCCGATAATGCTACTGTGTTCAGATCTAAGACTTTTGAGACTATGATTTTCAATTGGGGTATTCGTCATGTGTTCCTGTCTCCCTATCGTCCCCAAGGGAACCAAGTTGAACGTTTTCATAGAAATTTGAAGGCTTGTATTTCGGCCTTCCACAACGCGGATCATGTTTCTTGAGACGTAAACATTCAGTATTTCTGTCTGGGATTCAACACTTCGTTCCACTCTTCAACTCACACTACTCCTGCAGAATTATTTCTCGGTAGGACACTTGTGGATCCCCTACTGCTCAAGTGGAACATAGAGTACTTATCTGAACCTTCGAGACATTCTTCCGTGTCCCAAAAATGGGAGATTGCTGTTAAGCACTTAAAAAGGCTCGGACCAAAGTAGCTGAGAGGTTCAACGTTGGAAGACGTACCATTACTTTTCAGGTAAACGACAAAGTACTGGTGAAGCTTCATCCTGTGAGCAATGCGGCGGCGCAGATCTCGAGTAAACTGTGCATGCGATGGTCTACTCCGCGTATTATCACTCGTTTCCTCACACCTGTCACTGTGGAGCTTGTGAGTGATGACAGACTGCAGCAAGTATCTACCGCTCATGTCACCCAGCTGAAGCGTTTTGTAAGTTAAGTCCATCTATCTTTGTCACATTCCTTCCCTTTCCTTTAAATGTTTATTTTTCTCTTGTGACATGATTTTCAGCTTATTTCTTCAAGTTTACGTGCGATGGCGCAAGATGGCATTGCTATCAATTTTAATGATCTACTTCTTTTCAGGTTAGTCCTTCGAATAATATTTAAATAGATGACGTCTAGTCATTTTTCCTCGTCCCAAATTAATCTTTGTCGGAGTATCGTGGTAGTCGTCGCCACTCAACTTTATCCCATTATTAGAATAAGATAATATCGCTCTCTATTAATCGTTCTTTCTTGTTTTAGTTAATGATCATATCTGCTCTCTGACATCCTACCTTGAGAGATTAAGGAAGACAGCTTTTGTGTACTTATATTTATTATATATTGTGAATCTCTAACTTTGTAACTTTTGTAAAATATTTTGGCGAGGACGCAACAAAAATTTTGGGGGTGTGCGTGGGAATCTGAACCGTTTTTCTTCTTCCTCCTGTAGTCTTCCCTTTTTTTCTCTTTTCTTCGGAGTGTCAATTATCGGAATTGTTCTCTTTTCTTCTTGGTTATTACTGGCCAGGGTAGCCGAGCAGATCAGTGGACATTTCTATAATTGCTGATCAAAGTTCGTTATAGTGATTTCTTACTATGCCGAATCGTGATCAGTGACACCTCTTTCCTTTCTAACTTCCCTTTTCCGTCACCTGTGACAACCCCTTGTTACTCTCAAGGCAGTCTTCTGTTTTTTCTATCCTGGTAGGACCTTTATGTTTATGCACCCGCTCTCATTTTCGAGATGCCTTGCTTTTCTATCCGTTTTTTCCCGTTCATTTGTGTTTTTATAAAGGTGCGCGTAGAGGTGCGAATCTAGTTCATTTAATGTAATTCCGTGATGTCGGATTAATGCTGATACCATCAAGGTAGGTTACGTATTTTTGTCTTTGCTCATTGTATGGAATACTAGGGCGTTTCGCCTATTCTAGGATGTCCATGGAGTATCTGTTTCGTTCCCGTTATTCTTTGTCCCCATTTCGTCGTATCTTTTTGTGTAGGTATTTGGTCCGGTTTACTGAGTAACGTGTGTTCAACAGTAAGACCTATGCCATATCTCTTATCTTTTTGTTTGCCTCTTATCTTAGGATTGCGTTTTCATATACAAGTCCATGAGTTTGGCTTAATCCCTTTCTGACGTAACTTATTTTGATGGGTATCTTTTATTTTGTGTTGCAATACCTTTCTCGTAATTATTTTTAATATCGCTTACTTGCCCCTTTTTGTGTTTATTCTTTTACGTCATATCTACGCGCGATTTTATTAATACTCCGTCCCCCCTCTCACTCCCTCATCTCCTTCAGGGCCTATTTGAGCTACCGTTCGCTCCTTTGACGGTAGACTCACTTTACCCGACTCTTTGTCTAGCCCTTTTAATCTTTATTTTCCCCAATGTAATTTTACTCTTTACGAGTATACTTTCCCAGATGTGTCCCCCCCTTTACCGTTATCTCCTACCGATCATGACATTTACGTTATCCTTTCGCCCGTTATTTTACCTAATATCACATGTTTGACGTCCACTTAACCTCATTCATAGCATGTAATGCTTCCTCGTCATTCCCTGATGTTATCTCTTTGTTCAATACATTATCTCTTCTTTGCCTACGTGTTGAGTATGTGTACCTTATTTAGTCTTTATTTCTTTACGCTAAGCTAAGCTAGGCCCATAATGAAAAGCGCATTCGAATAGAACTTGCATTCACATGGCAGTGAATATACGTTCAATCCATCGCCTCTGATACCTTCATAACCTTAGTCCGGTTTAATGGGCCCAGCGCCAGGCTAATCGGTACACACTTCCACTGCGAACTACATCTTGCGAAAGGCCAGACGGCACAAATGGAAGGCTGCTAGATTGTGCTCAACGATTTTAATCCTAGAAGTAGTGTAACTCGAATGATAGAAAAACTAGAGTGAGAATCTCTGGAAGATAACAGGACGAAATCCAGACAATACGCTATGTTTAACACTTACACTAATCGGCCAGCATGGGGAGATCCAAGCAAACGTCTGGGAAATCCCACATACCTGAGTAAGGAATATCATTCACCAGTAGTGTAACCGAATTTATTTTGGTTACAGAGCTCACCTTTGGTTTCTGAGGGTGTGTATTGGCACCATGGTGTGTGATCTGGGGGAATTAGGTTGTCAGCCATGGCCACCTATTGCTGGAGCACCAGGGAGAGTCTAGTGTTTTGTGGCATAGAGATTCTTTGTGTTGGTCCAGCAGCGGGTGTCAGGTGGCTTTGACTACTTAGGTCAAGGTTACTATGGTGATGTCATATTTGGAGATAGATTATGCTATGAAGAATTCAGAGGTTATCTGATGGTTGGGAAAATGTTTTGAGGAGAGATTAGGTTTAAAAAGTATGGAGGTTATCTTGTGGGGAAAATGAAATGTTGAGATGAGAGATTATTAGTTGATGTTCTGTGGTATGGCCATATGATGATTTGGAAAATAGATGTTAGTCTGGATATATGCTGATGTAGAAAGAGACGTTTAAGAAAACTCAAGAAGAAAAGAAAGGAGCAGAAGAATACTAAATTTAGTGAGGAGCCCCTTTCCTCATGAAAATTGTTGTGGGTACTGTCTTAGAGATGCAGGTAATGAAAGAGTGCTTACATGTACACAAACAAATAATAAAGGCATTGTATTTCTTAAATTCCTTGCGTGTCCAATGCTATATACACCCAGACGATTATAAGTAAGAAAAGAGATTAGTTACATTGAGCACCTAACTGTGGTGTTGTTGTTGGTTTTACCCCGACCAATTAGAAAGAAGATAAGTTTATCAATTTTAAATATCAATATATGAATAGAATAGTTACAATGGCGTCCAACGTGAAAGCTCGAAGAAATCAATGCATCACACAAAGACAGGAGTAGGGATTGGGTAAAATAAGTTAAGTTTTGAAGCTGAGATGATAGCCATGATGAGGAAGATCTTAGAAGTGCAGGATAGGATTATCAACTGGCAGAAGGCTGCGAAGAGAGAGGAGAAGATTGACGAAGTCAAAGAGCAGGTGACTAGCCTATGCATCGTAGGAGAGAAAGTTGAGATGGTCGAATCTGTGAGTGTGGCTGTGGAGGAGGAGAAAGAGAAGAAGGAGCAGGGGGAGAGGGGGAAGTTGGAAGAGCAGAGGGCGGAGATCATATGCATCGTAGAACAGAAAGTTGAGATGGTAGAACCTGTGAGTGTGGCTGTGGAGGAGGAGAAAGAGAAGAAGGAGGAGGAGAAGGGGAAGTTGGAAGAGCAGAGGGTGGAGAGGAGAAGATTGACGAAGTCAAAGAGCAGGTGACTAGAAAGTTGAGATAGTCATGGCGTCCGGCAGTACTAGCGTGATTGTATCGACTCCCGAGAAAGTAGGTGTAAAACGTGATATTAAGTGTGGCAAATGCAATAAAATAGTTAAGAACGGAATTCTGTGTGGTACATGTGATCGATTGTGGCCCTTCAAATGCGGAAAATGCTCCGGGGATGGAGAAATGAACGGGAATGAAGAATGGTTTTGTGAACACTGCGTAGTGAATGTTGTTCTCGGTGAGGGTCTAAAATCCTTTGAGTACGAAAATGCTTTGGAAATTATTAACATTCTTCGAAGCGATATTGAGGCTCTAAAAACTGAAAATGATTAACTTAAAGACGAGCTCAATGTAATGGAGAGGAAGTTTTTGAACAGTGGGTTAGAGCCTGAACTTAATTCAGCCTGGGAACGGGTGCGAGGTGAATCAGTTAGGCCTAATAACTGTAGAAGATGGGAATGTGTTCCAGTTAAACATTTGGGTTCTAGAACGAGGATAGAGAACGATGGTGCTTTTCCTGTTTTAAAAAATAGATTTGAATCCCTTGCAAGCTGCACCAACGAATTTGACAATACTAATTCAGATGCAGTTTTGTCGGATTGTCGAAGTGAAAGTGACGCTAACCTCGCAAATGATATCGTTAAACGTAGTTGCAAAATCTCGCCGATTTCTGGGAGATCTGCAAAATAAGAATATTTGCAGACCGTCAGGGGAGAAATATTGAAACAGAACTATTGAGAAACACTAAGCATGATGTTTTTGCTGTGATTAAGCCCAGCGCAAAATTTTCTGATGTAACTTCGGAAAGTCAAGATTGTTGTGCACGCATAGGAACTACGGATGCTGCTGTTTTCTTGGCTGGAACTAATGATGTAGGAAGAAATGAAGCAAGAGGAATGATCTCTTCCCTCAAATCGAAACTTCAGGAATTACATCACACTAAAGTGGTGGTATTTTCTGTTCCCCACCACCACGATTTTCCCGCATGGTCTTGTGTTAACAAGGAGGTAACTAAGGTCAATGAAGAACTTGTGAAAATATGTAAATACTTCAAAAATGTAAAATATGTAGTTGTAAGTAATTTAGGAAGGAGATTTCATACTAGGCATGGACTGCATCTGAACAGGTTAGGTAAAATATATGTTGTAAATAGGGTAATAGAATTTATTAATGCAATTCAAGATATAGATTCTGAAACCACTCCTATTCCTCTAAAAAAACTAAAGAAATTGACCGATAGATATATACCGTAGTTTTATTAATTCCATTTGATCAAATACATGTATACAATACATTTTTGATATAGGACACGTCAGAATTTACATCTATAAAATAAAAGTACTAATAGGTATATACAGTAATACTAATACTATAACTATTTACAACTTATTATAATAACAGATCTTAAGAAATACAATCTTATTGGACAACTATTTACACCTTATTCTATTATCATAATATGAAAACTTAATTCTATAAATACAACAACTTACAGCTAGGTATTACAATTAAAATAGAAAAGTAAAATATAATTATAGATTTCATCGTTTCTATACACTAAGATATTCAACTACAGAGTAAAAACAATGGCACTGCAGATAAGCTTTCAACATTCCATCAAAAGTTTTTATTTTTGGGGCAAGTTTTATATACTGAGGTAGTTTATTGTATAATTTAACTCCTGTGTGATAAGTTCCTTTTTGATACATTCTTGTGTGAGTGTGTGTGTGTGTGAAATATGAATGTTTTGATTTTGTCTTGTGTTATGCCTATGATCATCATTGTTTGTTTTAAGAAAAACATCCTTATTCATTAAATTGTTTTTAAAAAACATAATACTTTCAAAGATATATATGCAGGGCAGAGGGAGAATGTTTAGATCTTTAAACAGAGGTCTACATGATTATCTAGTGTTTACATTTGCCATAATTCTAATCGCCCTCTTTTGTATCCTAAACGTGCTTAGTACATCTGGCGACATACCCCAAAATATGACCCCATATCTTATGTATGAATGGAAATAAGCAAAATAAATACTGCTTAATGTGAGCATACTAGTGCAGGTTTTCAAAATACGTAACGCAAAGCACATCGAGTTCAGTTTAGTATTCAGATATTGTATATGTTTATTCCATTTCAAGTCAGGTTGTATCCATAGTCCTAAAAACTTTGTTTCTGATTTATTTTCTATTTGATGACCATTTAATGTTATATTGGGCTTCGCAGGATTCCTATTCTGTATAGTGTGGAAATTTAGACATACTGCTTTTTTATAGTTGATTATGAGGCGATTATCTTGTGACCATTTGGTTAACTCTCCTGCAGATGCTGTATGACCTGTTTAGTTTCACCTTTTATTACGAGTGTTGTATCGTCCGCAAACAAAATTTCCTTATGTGAATGAACGTTCTGTGTTATATCATTGATATATAGAAGAAAGATTAGTGGGCCCAAAACCGATCCCTGGGGTACTCCAAATTTAATAATTCCCTCATTGGACAATGTTTCATTAAGTAATTTGATTCCATCATCCTTGTGTCTCAAGCTGACTATTTGTTTACGCCTTGTTAAGTAAGACTCTATCCATTTATTAGCTAGACCTCTAATACCATATTGATTTAGTTTTGTAAGGAGGATTTTATGGTCAACAATATCAAATGCTTTCGATAAATCCAATAATAGGCCAGTTACATGTTCCTTATTGTCAATTAATTTCAGTATACTATTAATACATTCATAAATTGCTGTCTGTGTAGATTTTTCCGTTCTGAATCCATGTTGTGAGTTTGATAATATTTTATTTTTTCTATAAAACTTATCAGTCTCTTATACATGTTTTTTCCCACAATTTTTGCAATACCAGTTGGTAAGGTAATAGGACGATAGTTATCTAATTCATCTTTTGAACCGTTTTTGTGCACTGGAATTACTTTTGATAACTTCAAAATATCCGGGTAAGTTCCTGAGAGAATTGAACTGTATATTAAGTGTGTAAGTGGATTTATTATATTTTCTGCACATTTATTTAAAATTTCATCAGGGATGCCATCAATGCCAGCATAATTTTTTTAGCTCTTTTATAACTATTCTTAAATCTTCACTTGTGACATGATTTATAAATAAAGAATCACTACATATATTTATTTTATTATTAGAATTTAGTGTATTTAGCTTACCTGTGATTTATTTAATAATTTTTGTGGAATTTCCAGAAAATAGTTATTGAAAGTGTTTGCTATTTCCTCTGGATTATTAATCACTTTATTATTTCTGGTTAGTGTAATGTTCCTTTGTATTTTAGCAGATTTTCCAGTTTCTTTCTTTATCACGGACCACATAGCCCTGTGTTTAATAGATGATTGGGAAATAAAATTATCATTATGGAAATAAGCAAAATAAATACTGCTTAATGTGAGCATACTAGTGCAGGTTTTCAAAATACGTAACGCAAAGCACATCGAGTTCAGTTTAGTATTCAGATATTGTCTTATTACCTTATTTAATATGCTAGTGTATTTTTTGTAGTATAAATGGAATTCAGGTGTTGTGTGGTATTGCTTATATAATTTGTGTAGAAATTTATTTCTTTGACATGCATTTCTAATCCCTGTTGTTATCCAATTGCTAGTTTTGTTATTTTGAACAGTTCTTTGTCTAAAGGGGAATGCTGTTTCATAATAGTGTTTTAGGGTGTCATAAAATAATTAGCAAAAAAAGGTTTACTAAATACAGTCCTAAACTCCAAATTGATGGGAGAAGAAACAAACACCGACATCCATTGGTCACAACCGGAAAGAGACAGTTATATTCAAAAAGTATATTTGACTTGTGTGGTATACAAAAATAAAAGATCACTGAGAAATACAAAAACAAAAGAAACACACTATGAGAATTTGTGAATGCAAATTCACACTTCCCCCCTATTCACAAATTGCACAAAAAAAACTTAAAACAAAAAAAAATATGTATATAATACATAACTAGCCTTACACTAACAACAAACATTTGTACATCAATCCTTATATGGTAACAATCCCAACTGAGGGTAGATTTTACGTAATTTTATCCTTGGTAACACCTTGGTAAATATATCAGCAAGGTTTGATTCTGTGTTGACATATTCAAATGCTATCTCACCCTCTTGCACACACTCTCGTAAGTAGTATAAATCTAACAGAAGTTGTTTAGTTTTCTCTGACACTATTGGGTTTTTAGTTAGTGAAATGGCTCCTTGGTTGTCAGCAAAAACAACACAGGGCTTGTCGACAAAAGTTGACTGTCCTATCTCTTTAAACAAATTGCACATCCATTTCACCTCATCTACCACATCTGCCATTGATACGTATTCAGCTGCCACAGTTGATCGTACAATGCGTCTTTGGAGTGTGGTTTTCCAACTAATGGCACCCTTGGCCAGCACAAAAACATACCCCTCATATGACCTTCCACTTACATCATTTCCATAAGCAGCATCAACAAACACCTTCAGTTTTTCTCCTGATTTTTCATAACACAATGACAAATCTTGGGTCTCCTTGAGGTAATGAAGGAGGTGTTGAGCTTCCTTCCAATTTTGCATTTTAGGATTTGAATTAGCCTGGCTAACCATACATACTGGGAAACTTAAATCTGGTCTAGTTGTACTGGATAAGTATAGGATCTTACCTACAATTTTTCTATAACGTTTTTTTTTTACTCCTCTGTGACATTGTTTGGTACAGTTGAAGGTAAAGGGGTACCACAACCTTTTGGGTAGGGTTCTTCTAGTGATTTAAGAACATTTGTCCTTATGTACATGTTTTGACTTAAACATACACTTTTCTTAGACCCTTGAGTGACTTAAATCGACAAAAAATCTGAGATATTTACCAAATTACGCACTTCAAATTTTGACTTCAATCTTTTTACAAACCAATATATTTTAGCTTGTAATCCCCACACACTTAGATCATCAACATAAAGGGCAACATATAGGTCATGATCTGGGCTAATATACAGACATGGATCACATTCGCTTTGATTTAAGCCAAGCTTGACAAGTTGTGCACAGGGGCGGCTCCAGGATTATATTTTTGGGTAGGCACAGTTTGAGGTTACCTAGGGGCCTGGGGGGTAAGGAATACCCCCCAGCCGAAGGGGGGTCCGGGGGTCCTCCCCCTGATTTAAAAAAAATGGATGCAAATTGGTGATTTTTAAGGCTTTTTAGTGGTACATTTTACTCTTGCTTTTATTGGGCTATACATGTGGTATAGCCAAATAAAAGTAGTTTCGTTGTCTCAAATAAGGTTTTAGAGCACGCAGAGCCTAGATGTTTTAGTCATGGAATTAAGCCTAAAATATTTCGTCACTTGCTTAGAATTTAGACCTTTAATTGGTTTCCAGATTGTGATAAAATAATATATTAACTGACGTTTTTGAAATTGACTGTACACACTCTCTAATTGTCAGGAAAGAAAATTTTGACAAGACTTAGAACCACTAATCACAATTCCAGTAAGTTGCTCCGATTACAGTAAGTTGTAATCACAATTACAGTAAGTTGTTGCATAAGTTATGGTCTACTTGTAATAATAGTTTATTTGCAAGAGCCTACTATGCCTATTAGCTTTTATTAATTCAAAACACAAAATGACTTATTCTAACTATCTAAGGGGCATATTATTCGAAATAATGGATTAACCTTCAAAATAGAAACTCATAACACTTTTTGAATTTCAACAAAATACACTTTATTACCTATAAATTTCACAAAGCTAATTTTAACTTTAAGTAGAAAACTCAAAATACTACTCAAACCAATCCCATAATATGCACACAAACACATATCAAATGCACAGTTCATTTAATGGAAAACTGCAATCTTCTACCCTTCTGAGAAGCAAATTCACCAACGACGGGATGAGGATGGTTTAGAAGTTCGCAGCTTGCTTCTCTTTCGATGGATATTATTCCCGAACTGTTGAGTCTCTTCCCAGTCATTGTGGCCCGCAAATTTGGTTTGATTATTCTCATTGTAGAAAAAGTACTTTCAGCAGACGCTGTGGGCATCGTCAATATAATGGTCATAATGTGTTGCAATTCTTCAAACGATGGGAAATCGGTTAAGTCCTTCAACACATCAATGCTACTATTGGAGTTGCCAAACATTAATTTACCTAAACCACACTGTACTTTTAGGGTAGAGGTAAAGTCACTATCCTTGCCGTGAAGTTCTTCAAAATTACACAAAACTTCAGGATTCAAAAACTCTTCTGATTTTGGATCACATGCCAAGATACAAGCCATTTGAACATCATTGTCAATAACCCTTTTTTTAATTTCACATAGTTTATTGTCAAGTACATCAAAATACACCCCTCTTAGTTTTGCCTTATGCTCACTTTCATCACTCTCTACACACTTTGACCTTCCCTTTCCAGAGGTTTCTGGAACAAAATAGTCATCAAGACTTGTTGTTGTCTTTTGTTTACGACGGCCTCGCCCAGTGTCGGTTGATTAATAAATGTCATTGTTTTCGCAAATCTGTTTTGTTTCTTCAAAAAATTCTTCAAACTTTTCCTCTGATAGAAACTGGCCTAAGCTATCCATTGTTGCTTTTACGAGCTTAAGACACTTTCATATATCCAGTGTTGGAGACTGTAGTTGCTTTGATAGGATATTTACAACTTGTAAAATACCCTCAAGACTAACTAGAATGAAGACATTCTCAAAAGATCTAAATTGCATCAGAAGACCTTTTGCCTCAGCTGCTTCTCTTGGTTTTGAACTTTCAGTGCACTTCTGCAAAGCATTTATTACAGTGCCAAACTGGTTCTTAAAGAAATTTACCCCCTTATACTTTGCCACCCATCTAGTGTCACTATGTTGAGGCACTGTGATGACTTTCCTCCCAGTTTTAGTATCTTGAGTAAATATGAACATTTCATGGCGAAGCGTAGAACACGATTGAAAAGCATATATTGCTTCCAAAAGGCCCATAGTTTCCCTAACTATTTGTACATTTTTAGCGACGTCAACCAAGACTAAATTTAACCGATGTGCATGGCAATGTACGTAAGGGCAAGGATTTTCAGTCATCTGTCTAATAAGGGACTGCAGCCCGTTAAACCTTCCCGACATAACGGAAGCACTGTCATATGACTGACTTACACAGTTCCTTATTTCAAGTCCAATTGATTCCAAAAATTGTTTTATTTTGCTAGCTAAAGATTCAGCGGTTAGCTCTTTCAATCGAACAAAACCCCAAAATCTTTCTTTTATCTTACATTTGTATATATATAGATTGATGAACGTAACGACAGCAGATACTCATTTGTTCCGTGTGTCCTTCATCTCGAGCTTCATCCACTATAATGCTGTATACGTTACTAGATTTTATTTCCTCAACTATACTGCGAGTAATCAAATTCGCAGCGGTGTCTAAAATGTCATTTTGTACATCTTTAGATGTATACTTTGCGTTTCCAGGCATGGTTTTTAGATTCAAATTAAACCGGTCATTTTCTAAACACAATAAGTTTATTAATTCTTGAAAGTTCCCACGATTTACATCCGAAAACTTCTCAGCCCCCTCCTTTGCTTCATCTGGTTCATTACTGCCACTGCAATTTCACCCTCCCTGTGTCATCTCAGAGCAATGTCTTGGCGTGCACAAAATATCACACTTCTCACGAGGGTCTTTAATGCATCTCTATTCTTTTCTATTGTTTGCGCCATATGCTCGATAATTTTGATAGTAACGGCACCAGTTTTTTGTGTATCCAGCCATCCTTTGTACTTTGTTAGGCAAAGTTTGTGACAGCTAGATTTCTCGTGTTTGTCTGACATTTTACTGAAATTTTTCCAGTCATTATATCCCGAAGTAGTAAGTACTTCTCTGCCTGTGACAGAGAAGTGTCGGCAAAAGAAACAAAATACAGCGTCATTTCCTACTGAGTATTCTAACCAAGAATACTTACTATACCAGTTGGTATGGAAGGACCGCTGTTTTCCTCCTATATTCCGTCTAGGAAAATTTAGCTGCGGTTGCTTCGGCCCATCACTGGCACTTGCGCTAAGATCAAGTGGTCGTTTCGGCTGAACATTCGTAGAAGGATCGTCAGTTTTTAATTTTTTAACTGCTTGAACTTCTTCTTCATCGGAACTTCTACTAGAAGACTCACCGTCAACACATTCTTTTGAAGGTTCATTAGGTTTCTTCAAAGTCTGCTTCAACTTCACCAAAAACTTTTCAATAGCAACACTAAAAACCACCAAACAAACAGAACTAAACCAAGTGGCGTAATGGCGTTAGCGTTACACTGAAATGAGGACTATCGTCTGCCACTGCCAGTTCGATCCGCATAAACGTAAACAAAGAAAAACTCCCGCCAAGCCTCTAGTGCTAGCGTACAGCTGACTGTCCGTACAACAGGCAGTGTTGCCACTCTACTTCGCGCACAATCACTTGCAACTACAAACTATAACAAATATTCCTAAGTAAATACACTATATTCTTTAAGGGTAGGTACAATTTATTGATTTATATCTTTAACTTTGTAGTTTACAGTATCTAACTACTGTTTACTTGTTTTATATTAAATTTGAAATAAACCAAAGTAATTATTATGTAGTAGGCTATTTATAATTTTTTTTACAATTAATACCCGGATATTTTGTTTGTTTGGAAAATGTGGGTAGGCCCGGACCTACCCGGCCTATCCGCTGGAGCCGCCACAGGTTGTGCAGTGATACAATTGTGCCAATCTTTACCAGCTTGACATAAACCGTAAATACTCTTGTTGAGTTTTAGCACATAGTCTGGGTATTCTACACTGCGAAAACCTTCTGGTTGACTTACAAATACAGTTTCCTTAATTTTGCTATTAAGGTATGCCGATACAATGTCCAAATGACAATTATCCCATTCACGCTCTACTCCTATGGCTATAAGGGTCCTAATAGTTTTCCTTTTTACCACAGGACTGTAGGATTCAAGGAAATCTGTACCCTTTATCTGACTGAAACCTTGGGCTACTAAACGTGCTCTATACCTAAGTACTTCACCTTCTTGGTTTCGTTTAGTTTTATACACCCATTTGGTGCCTATGACAGTCTTGCCACCTGAATCTTCTGCAAGTGTCCACACATTATGTTTTTCCAAGAGGGCAATCTCTTGGTTCATTGCCTCAAACCATTTATCTTTGTCATCTCGTGAGGTGGCTTCTTGAAAAGACACCGGATCGTTATATTCTGACCTCAACATGACAATGCGACATTTGACCTTGACTTCATTACAACACACACACTTACTGGGAAGTTTTCTCTCTCTACTCGACCTGCGTAATACTGTGTGTTCAGGCTGTAATGGAGCGTCTATTACGACATCAGAATCTGACAAAGAGGCATCACTATCACTTGTTACAGAATTTTCATTTCCTGATTCGGCTACTTCGTGTTCAAACACGTCACCTCCACAATCTTTCTGCTCGACAAACACTTCTCCAACTGTTCTAGGTTCACAATCTAGCTGAGTTACAGGTTTTTCCTGGGCTTTTACAGAAAACGGAAATACATCTTCAACAAATTCTACATTCCTGGATTTAATGACACATTTCTTATCGATGTCCCATACACGGTAGCCCCTCGAGTCATCGGGGTACCCTAGCATTGCACCAACATTTGCCCTTGGCACTAACTTTTCCACCTTACGTTTATGGATCCAAACTTTACAACCAAATGATTTTAACATAAGCAATTCCTACTCTTCCACAGTTCAAATGGGATGATCTTTACAGTTGATGACACACACCTATTCTTTATATAGCAGGCTGTGCTGATGGCTTCCCCCCAAAATTGAACTGGCATGCCTGACTGAATGAGTATGCACTTACTGGTGGTGAGAAGTTGCTGGTTGAGGCGTTCAGCAACGCCATTCTGTTGGGGAGAGTAAGCAATTGTTAACCTACGAACAATACCTTCCTTTTCAAGATAGTTACAAAACTCTGTACTTAAATACTCTCCACCGTTGTCTGAATGGAAAGATTTCAACTTGGTCCCTTGTGCTGTCTCCATTAGGGCCTTAACCTTGAGAAACTCATTAAATGCATCACTCTTTTGCTTAAGAAACCTTACATATGAGAATCTGGCACAATCATCAGTAAATGTAATAAAATATTTGCTACCTCCAATCGATGGGTGCTCTAGCTGGCATACATCAGAGAACACAACATCTAATGGCTTCTGAGATACATGATCTCTTTCATTTTACCTTGTTTACAAGTATCACAATCAAGATTCTTTCTTTGGGTATAAAATCACTATCTGGAATGTTCAGAGCATGGCCAAAACGCTGATGCCATATTCCGCTAGTTACAGCTTTGTTGCTCTTAGCATACATAACCTCTACCTCGTCATTACAAGCAAATTCTTTCCCTTGTTCTACCGTAAAATAATCACAATTTACCTCATACATATTTCCAACGGCCTCACCCGCAAGGAATATACCCTCATGATCTGAAAATACAACTTTGCTATCTTTAATGGTTACGACTGCACCTTTCCTGTCAAATTGACCTACAGATATTAAATTGTCTTGAAGACCTGGGACATACAACACTCTTTTCAGTTTCAGAAAAGAACCTCCACACTTGTCAGATAGCTTCATAAGCACACTTCCCATACCACATACACTAACTACGGATCCATCAGCTGTGTCTACACTACCAGAAACCTTTGGGGTGTAATCATACATAATATCCTTATAAGGTGTCAGGTGCTCAGTGGCTCCTGAATCTACATAGCCTACCACCTGCGTACACAATCAGATGCATCATCCTTGCTTCAGTTGCCACATAAGCTTTTACCTTAACACTACTAGCATTAACCTGAACACATTCGTTTGCCGCCTCATCATCCTTTACCGTGGCGATAACCTGACGATTCTTAACCTTAACATTTTCCTTGCGTCCATTACTACAATTCCGGGAAGTATGACCTATCCTGGCACAATTAAAACACAAAACTGAACCTTTCTTTCTTGCTTCATGAACTAAATCACAGAACTTCGCAATATGCCCCTGTTCATGGCACTTGTAGCACATGAATCCACCACTACCTGTTGGCTTGTTGACACTTTTGCTGCTGTTGACGACCCCCTTGGAATTTAAGCGCATGGCTGCCACCATTGCCTTCACGGTTTCACCCTCAGATTCTTCCTTCTTCAGCCTCGCATAAGTCTCCTGTTCTCGCTCCATCTTTAGTTTTTCCAACTTGTTCTTTCTCTCCTCCAACAATAGTTTGGCTCGCACTACCTTTACTCTTAAGATTTCTTCATTGCTTTCCAATGAACGTATCAAATTTTCGTACTCCCGCTTTTCCAGTCCTCTGAGAATAAAAGCAGCTTTGGCCTTATCTGTAAATTTTATACTTACATCGTCCAACCGTGCACACCAAGTGAGCAATTTATCAACAAATGTACGCATGCTAATGTCACTAGTTTTCTTAAAAAGACACAATTCTTCTAAGATCGTCACAATTTGAAGGACTCCGGTATCGCATCATGAAGTCAGAAGATTCTGCCATGCTTCCTTAGCGGTCTCCGCTTCTTTGATATCACCTAGGAAAGGGTCGGTGACCAAACCTATGAGCAAGTTTTTCGCGTCTTGATCTTTGCCCAGTTGGGCCTCGGAGTACTCTTCAACGGGTGTACCTTCTACCTCTCCTGTATAGGTCTTTCGTGGGAAACCTTGAACCGCGTCCCACAGACGCCTTGTTTGAAGCAATGCCTTTGTTCGGGTGCTCCACGCTTCCCAATTGTCGTCCTGTAACCTCACTATTGCAACTACTCGCTCGCTGCTTCCCGTAGCTGCATCCATGTTCGTATGTATACTTAAAATAAAACGTACAAATAGTCCTCACAATAGAAAATCGTCCACAAAATTCATCAAAAACTATCTTGAATGCACTCTTAACTGCCGTCCACATGTGCGCCGCACATATCAACACCTTTTAACGACCGACATTCTCCCATCACGAAGTCCACACATTAACCGCAATAAGCGTTTAACTGGGCTCATAACCTGTCATAAAATACCGTAATTAGCAAAAAATGTTTACTAAATACAGTCCTAAACTCCAAATTGATGGGAGAAAAAACAAACACCGACATCCATTGGTCACAACCGGAAACAGACAGTTATATTCAAAAAGTACATTTGACTTGTGTGGTATACGAAAACAAAAGTACACTGAGAAATACAAAAACAAAAGAAACACACTATGAGAATTTGTGAATGCAAACTCTGTTAAATGCATTAAATTTGTCATTTACATTTTCCAGTTTATAAATTTCTGACCATGTTTCCTTATTTAATAAGTCATTGAAATATGTAACATTTGTTTCAGTGAATGACCTGCTCTTTGATTTTACTCCATTATCATTATTATTGATTGTTTCGGGTACTTCAAAACTCAGTATTTGTCCATGGTGGTCACTAAAACCCGGACAATAGACTTCTATTGAATGGTGATATTTATCTGTATTTAAAGAAAATTGATCAGGAGTAGTTTTACTAAATTTTGTTATTCTTGTTGGTGTATTTACTGTAGGTTTCAGTCCATAGGAAATTAGTAACTGTGTTAATAATTCATAATTCCTATCAAATTTTAAGAAATCCACATTTACAACCCCACAAATAATTATATCGAAATTTATTTTGCTCATGTTATTGAGTAACAATTCTAATTTATCTATAAATAAAGGAAACTTTCCTGACGGAGAACGGTATACGCATACAATTATTAACTTAAACTGCTGTATTTTTACGACAGAGAATTCAAAATCCTGTTCGATAATTAGATAATCATAAGCTGTTAACTGTTCATGATATAAATTATTTCTTAAGAAGATACAAGTACCACCATGGCTAATATTAGATCTAGAGTATTTACTAGCTTGTATAAATCCTGGGAATTGAATTAATTCGAGTTGTTCCTCTTTCAGCCAATGTTCTGAAATACATAGTACTGAGATGTCTTTAAGTTCATTTTTAAGCATTAGATTTATGTAATCAATTTTATTATAGAGAGACTGAACATTCTGGTGGTAAATTTTAAATTTGTTACTTTTGCAAGCTCTTGTTGGTGATTTATTTACATTATTATTATTATTATTATTATCATAATTGTTATTATTATTGTTGCTAGACAAATCTGAAATACTATCGTTCCACTCAGATAAATTTGACTTCGAAAGATCTGAATGCCAAACCTCACGTTTGGCTTCTTTTACAAGTTTCCCTGCTTCCACTCTAAAGATATTACTGTTGAACTATTCTTACCAATTGAATTTACAATTTTGCATATTTCATCACTATGATACTCTTTTCCTAACCTATTTAAGTGTAGGCCATGTCGAGTGTGGAACTTCCTGTCTAATTTACTTACATCTACAATTTGGACATTTGGAAAACTCTTACAAATTTTACGAATTTGTCCATTTGTAGCGTCTATTTCTACATTTACACATGATTTGGGAATTAAATCGTATCTCTGCGGAATGTTTACAATAATGACATTTGTGTTAAGCATGGATGGCAATGTACCCTTTAAATCTTTGATTACCTTTTTACTCTCGTTTCAATAGATGTCGTTTGCTCCAGCGATGATTACTGCATAGTCCTTTGAAGTGAGGGTCGCACACTCTTCTACCATCCCATTCGTGACTGCTGCAATGGATGCTCCTGGCTTTACTGTCGAAGTGACTTCCATTTCTCCGCTTCTCTCCAATACGCTTGCTGCTACATCTCGCCCGTGGCTATCCGCAAATATCCGCATCTTCCTGGATTTTCTCTTTATCACTTTCTTCTTTTCTTCTTGAAGAAAGTCATCATTTTCTTCGACGAGCGCTCCAAATGAATTTGAGACGGGAATTTCAGTTACATGTACCGGTACTCCATTTATAGGCCTAGGCATATTCAATCTTACCTTACCAGCTACCACTTTGGACCAAGTTTACTTGCTTTCCTCTCTGTTTCCTTTTAATTTATTCAACTCTTCCTTTAACTTGTAATAATATCTTCTTTTAGCAGCTTTATAATTTCATCTTTTGAGGACAGTTCGTTTCTCAGGTTATAACATTCGCATGACGGTACCGGTAGGCCTACATTACGACAATCGGTTTCACTTTACTTCTCACTCAATTTTACCTGAGATCTTGTGATGATTTTATTTGCATTTTTTTACTTTTATTTTGCACGACGAGCATAAATTCGTACCGTAACGGTTACATTACCTGACGATACACTAACACTGTTTACTGCCGACATACTAGAGATCTAAGTTAGCCTTAATGTTTACACCAAATTACACTAAATTTTTGTTAATTATTACTACCTAAATGAATTAATCTAATTACCTACCAATAAAGAAGAATGTGAAATACGTATATCTTCCAATCGGGTGAAAACTCGTCAACAGAATCTAAGTCAGGGAAAGGTATTAGTTGTCAATCAAGGCTAGGCTCTCTCCAGACTGGAGGGAGGGGAAAGTATTGGTATGTCAGATAGACAAACCAGGTTTGGTTCTTGTCAGATAATTAAAATTAACAAGCCTATAGGCCTATGTACGAAACTGTCAAATATAAGGCCTAAGTTAAAAAATAATAGTTCACTGACTATTCTGCAGGTCAATATCCAGTGCATCAGGAATAAATTGTTGGAACTAGAACAATTCTGAAAAAATGATGTGGTATGCATGTCTGAGCACTGGCTCACTGAAATCAAGTTGACCTCTTTGTGCCTCATGGGTATGCCATAGCAGATATCATGTGTAGACGTAAAAAGAAAAACGGAGGTGTGGGAATCTTAGTAAGGGACTGTTTGAAATTTGTCTAGATTGATCTAAGCCTGTATAACTGTGAATTAGATGTGGAATTTAGCTGTGTTAAATTAGTTGAAGCGAATTTAATAATTGTTAGCTTGTATAGATCTCCCAAGGGCAATATTCATGTATTTCTTGAGAATTTTGAATTGGCTATCAAGAAAATTCTAAAAACCAACACCAAAGTAGCTATCGGTGAGAATTTTAACATTGAAATGGTGAAGTTGGATGGGCAAATTTCAAGAACATTTTTGAACCTTATAAGATCCTTAAATTTAAAATGTACAAATAGATCTCCAACGCGGTAATGCCTGCCTCGATAATATTATTGTCAATCTCCCAAGTGATGAATACTGTGACAGTTGCTAGCGCTTGTCACATTTTGGTTACAAATACCCTGCCCCACATGTCACATATTGGTTACAAATTTGCCTACCCAGATAGCTTCTAAAACCCTGTTGGTCCATGTCAGAATAGACACGTCTCCTAAAACACATTTCCATCTATCAACTTCTCTGATAATCAAAACCTATGATTTGAACAGCTTCTAAAACCCATTTGGAACGTGTCAGTATTGGCACGTCTCCTAAAACCTTATTTCTTCTGTGAATGTTATGGACAACACCATGAAACTAATTTCTATATTATTTGAAGTCTGGTATCTGTGGGCGGGCGAGAAGAAAGGAAAATTGGATCTTCAAGTTAGTAGACGGCAGACGGCGATGTTCGAGGACTTGCATGTTGGTACCACGGCGGAAATATAAAGAAAACAAAAGAAGTGAGAACGTTGGACTGTTGCCAAGAATGTAAGAGTTGGCATTATAACATCTGGCCGTCTCCCAAGGGCCGGTGGGCCCTTGGGAGGGCGTAATCGTAATACTACTAGTGCCGATAAGAAGTTTGATTATGTGAACTTAAATTAATTGTGATTTGCGTCGACTATTAGATTTCATCGCCACCTTCATTACCTTAACTGTGACCTAATGTAAATTTGAACAGAAGCGTGTGCGGGAAACATTCTCGGTGATTGTTTATTAAGGAAGAGTTTGATTTTGTTTGTTATTTTATCTTTGTAGTGCGTTTTCTTGCCCATGAGGTCCTATGATCTTTAGTGCTTTTCCTTGCTGTTTTGGTTATCTCCGTTGTCATGACGAGTTTCTTTGCTTTTAGGTGATAGATTGTTTATATAAAAAGAGTTGAACGTCGGTATTCTTGGCGATTGGAGTCGCGATATTATGCTGCTGATTTCCTATTTTGCTTTGCGGGAAAGCGAATATGTTGGTTTATTTAAATAATGATTTCATTAACGAGAATGTTTTCCTCAACAAGTACATCTTGAGTTAACGTATCGTTCGGAGAAATTCAGGGGCTTTATGTGAAAAATATCAGATTGTATTGCGATGACTCGAGGAGTTCTTTGACGGATCTTACTCTATGTTATTTCTAATGTTTTGGCCTGTAAATACTAGCAAGTTGGGTTCACAGATATTATGCTCGTTTTAACCTGAAGTATGTTCAAACTTGCTTGCGTTTTCGAGATGTATTAAAGGTGAAATTTGTTCTGTTAATTGCGTGACCTGATAGTAGGTTATTTATACATGCTCCGAGAGCTACGAGGCACCGGCCGGTAGCTATAAAATATCTATCCCATTCTGCTCAAATTGATACCTATTCCAAAATAAATAAATAAATAAATAAATAAATAAATAAATAAATAAATAAATAAATAAATAAATAAATAAATACCCATGATTTGGGGTAAGTACTGAACCTGAAGGTTATATAAAGAGAGGATGAACTCCAAACCAGTGAGTACTAACACATCTGATTTTGAGCATGTATTAGTTAAATGCATGAAGAAGGAGTGCATTTCTTGTTATGTAAATGTGTTGTTGCATGCATGTTCGTAGTGTAATTTGTGTGGTCTAAGGTATTTCTTCTTTGGTGAAATTAAATTATTATTAATAGTACTGCATTGTATGTATTTATTTACCAGGCTATTTAAAAGTTATTTTCCGGCTTTTGGGCGCGTGGCCCGCTTTCACACAACGGGCTTTGACCCGGTTTCCCTCTCCTCTTTATAAAGGGTAGCAGTGGTATTATATTAGGAAATGGGGGAGAGTGCAAACAAGGTAACATTCTTTTAAAGGGGGGTTACAAATACAATATTAGGTTAGTTGGTGGATCTTTTGCTGATCATGAATCTTTGGTACTTTCTCTGCACCATAATAAACTGCCTTATGCAGACACAAATCCCAAATATGAACCTAATGTTACATGGACTAGAACTCAGAAAGAATGTTATATTAATCTATTTATTGAAGGACTGATTCATGTTAATTGGAATTTTTTGTACAAACAACACACTGACAAAACTAATACTGAGTCGGATGTTGAAATGTTTTAAAAAATTTATGTTGAATTGTGGCATTCTTGCTTCTCCATAGATGAAAAATGTATGTAAAGTAAGAAATAAGAAATGTATCTGGTATTCTGATGAATTGGCCCAAATAAGAGAAAGGATGCTAATTTTGTACAGAATTCATAAAAACTCACGAGAGCAAGGGATTGTGCAGAATGAGGCATACGAAACATATCTTCAGTGTAAAAAGTTTTACAGAACTAAACTTGCACTTGCAAAAAATTAGCTTGTGAAAAATACATTGAAGGTGCATCCAATAAATGCAAGTTAGCTTGGGACATTATAACACAAGAGAACACTCCTAATAATACACAGGACGTATTACTGGATCCAGATGCTATGAATGACTTTTTTAACAATGTGAAAAGAATAGGGGATAAAATCAATCTAACAGGTACATCGGCGAATACTGAACCTAGTTCACACCTATCAGGGGGGCATATTTTCCACTGCGTTGACATTACACCAAATGAAATTATGTAGGTCACGTATAAATTATCAAATTCAAAAAGCATGGACTGCTATTGGTTTTCTAATTACATTATCAAACAAACAATACACGTATTTTGTGAACCTCTAGCTATTGTTAATAAATGTGTAAAGTTTGGATTCTTTCCAAACATGCTTACAATTTTTATTCCAATCTTCAAAAGTGGCGACAAACATGTTTTCCAGAACTACCGCTCAGATTCAATCGTTCCGATATTATCTAAAATAATTGAATCTGTTATTTACAACCAACTTAGCAATTACTTTGAAACTCATGCCCTGCTATCCAGCAGTCAGTTTGGATTTAGACGAGGTAAAAACACAACTTCTGCTGTCTTGGAAGTTGTCAATCAAACTTTAACAGCTTTTGAAAGTAAGAACATGGTCTCTCTGGTTTTATGTGATCTGAGTAAAGCTTTTGATTGCATTAATCATGAGATTCTGTTGGAAAAACTTCAGATTTATGGTGTAAATAACCCCGCACTGGATGTAATGAAGTCATACTTATGTAACAGAAGCCAATTTGTTGCAATTAGAAATAGACACTCTACACAAAAAGAAGTCGTAACCGGTGTACCGCAGGGTTCGGTCCTTGGTCCTTTTCTTTTTAACGTTGCAGTTAATGATTTACCAAAACATGTTATATCACAATCAGTTGTGTCTTACGCAGACGACGCAACATTAATTAACGTGCATCAGAACATATTACGTCTGAATGAGATGTCGCAAGAAGCCCTTAGAACTGCAGTAAATTGGTTTTCATCCAATAAATTACTATGCAATGAGGATAAAACTCAACACCTTCTGTTAGGATTGTCTAATAATATAGAAATTCAGTCAGTTAAGCTCTTAGGCATTTATATAGATTCCAAATTAAACTGGAAAGTTCACATCAACCATGTCTGTAAAAGGGTATCGCGGGTTTCTTACCTCCTGTGGAAATTGAGGGAATTAGTGACAACAGACTATCTGAGAACGGCATATTTTGTACTCTTTCAGTCCCACATTTCTTATGGGCTGCTACTCACCGTATGTCCATAATGTGTTGCTGATACAAAAGAAGGTTGTTCGTGTAATGTGTAAAGCTGATCCTAGGGAGCACTGCCGTCCCCTTTTTATTATATATCAAAAACAATTTCAGTGAATTTATCACTAGGGAAGACATACACCATCACAACACTCGAAATAAAGGAAACATTGATATCCCAAGCCATAGACTGGTAAAAACTGGTAGCTCACATAAAGTAAATGGCATACATTGATTTAATAAATTACCACATTCTGCACAGTCTACGTCCTTCAGTGTGCTCAAAAGAAAACTGACAAATGGATGTTAGAAAATCCATTTTACAACGTAAAAGAATTCTTGGAGATTTATTGTTAATATTGATTTTTAATAACTGTATATAGAGGATAATAATAATTATACTGTACCATAAATGACGAAACCTATTGCATGTAAATGATCAATGGTGAATAAAATATTCTTATTCTTATTCTTATGCTTTGTAGAAGATAAAGTTGAGATGGTAGAATCTGTGAGTGTGGCTGTAAAGGAGGAGGAAGATGAGGAAATGTGTGAAGTACGTGATGCTAGGGGGCGTAAGGAAAAAAATGGAGAACAGAAAAAGGATGGACAAGAGAGAGAACAAGGTGAAGGAGGTCGTCAAATGGAGGAGGAGAATAAAACTGAAGACAAGGAGGAAGATGAGATAGAAGATAACGTGAAGAATCGTTGGAGGAGAAGGACGAGGAGGATAGACAGGCGGACAAGGTGGAGGAAGAAATGGACCAGATGGAAGGCAAAGAGAAGGAGTAGGAAGAAGATGAGATGTCAGGTAAATGAAGATAAGAGATTGAGGAGGACAAGCTGGAAGGAGAAAAAGGAAAAGAAGATAAAAGAAACAAAGGGAAAGAGGAAATAAAAATAAGAAGAAAGGAACTGTTGAGCAAAATAAGGCAGATGAGGAAAATGAGGAAGAGAAGGAAAGAGAAGCAGGAAGGGAAGGTGAAGAGAAACAAGGGAAAGGAGAAGAAGGAGAAACAGAACAAAAGACCGTGCAGAAAGGTTAAAGAATAAGGAGGAGGATAGTCCCGCTGAGGATGAAGATAATGTTCTCAATCTTGATCACTTCATGATTTTGGATTTTCTTAATGATGATGATGAAGACGAAGATGATTATGATAATGGTACAGACAGGTCTGATGACGATTCTGCCGTTCCTTGTGAAGGAAAAGCTTGTAGTGACACACCGTATGTCAACAATGCCGTTGATTTGTCTGGCAGTGAAGGATTCGTAACCATGTCTGTTGATGACGAAGAAGATGATCCTGTCATCCTTTCTGAAGAGGATGGCATCGCCATTGAAATGGAAGATGACGATGCCACTATTAGCGAAGAGAATAAAGCAACGTCTAAAGAAGATGATCTATAATTTGTTTCACTTTGTATTTTTGTTGTTGTTCTAGTCTGTGTATGCTTGATGTATTCGTTTAAAGTTTATGTATATTGTGTGATAGTCGAGAATGAATCTATAACCTTCAATTAGAGATTGATTCTCGAGGGGGCGTTTCTGTAACCGAATTTATTTGGTTACAGAGCTCACCTTTGGTTTCTGTGGGTGTGTATTGGCGCCAAGGTGTGCGATCTGGGGGAATCAGGTTGTCAGCCATGGCCACCTATTGCTGGAGCACCAGGGAGAGTCAAGTGTTTTGTGGCATAGAGATTATTTGTGTTGGTCCAGCAGTGGGTGACAGGTGGCTTTGACTACTTAGGTCAAGGTTACTATGGTGATGTCATATTTGGAGATAGATTATGCTATGAAGAATTCAGAGGTTATCTGAAGGTTGGGAAAATGTTTTGAAGAGAGATTAGGTTTAAAAAGTATGGAGGTTATCTTGTGGGGAAAATGAAATGTTGAGATGAGAGATTATTAGTTGATGTTTTGTGGTATGGCAATATGATGATTTGGAAAATAGATGCTAGTCTGGATATATGCTGATGTAGAAAGAGACGTTTAAGAAAACTCAAGAAGAAAAGAAAGGAGCAGAAGAATACTAAATTTAGTGAGGAGCCCCTTTCCTCATGAAATCTGTTGTGAGTACTGTCTGAGAGATGCAGGTAATGAAAGAGTTCTTACATGTATACAAACAAGTAATAAAGGCATTGTATTTCTTAAATTCCTTGCATGTCCAATGCTATATACACCCCGACGATTATAAGTAAAAAAAGAGATTAGTTACATTGAGCACCTAACTGTGGTGTTGTTGTTGGTTTTATCCCGACCAATTAGAAAGAAGATAAGTTTATCAATTTTAAATATCAATATATGAATAGAACAGTTTCAGTAGCGTAGCCAGGATTGGCCAATGGGGGGTTATAGTTATTCAAGCCAAATTCTACAATCATTTTCATCCCGCTGCATAGCCACGCTCTTCAAACGTGCACCATGGTCGCGAGGGTAGCTGCGGTAAGTACGGATATCGTAGGTTCGAATCCCGGTGCTGACAGCGGTTATACTGAGTGTGGTTTTTCCCCGGGTTTTGCCGCACTCCCTTCAAGAAATTGCCGGTATAGTGCATTACTTCAAGTCCCGGGGCGTCTACCCCATCCCTGTCCCATATACATTTACACACACAACTACAATCATCACAGCAATACCTGCCGTCCGTGCACCTTTTAAGCTTACGCTGGGTCAACCAATAAAAATATCTATATACTATGAGAGTAAGAATTGGTTAGCATGAAAAGTTCTACAAAGACAGCATATCTCTATCTTAAATACATGGCCCACTATAAGTGATTTTACGTTTTTATTTCTTCCAACAATCTCCATTCAGTGGAAATTTAATTTACTAGTTTTGGAGCGAGTTAACGAGCGAGCCTATCACCCAAGCTTCGGCCAGCTTCAACAGTCGAGTCGTGTCGAGTGAAAGCTTCGGAGAAGAGTAGACTATGTGTTTGGAGTTTCGCTGTTCCCCTCGGCTTTTATGAATTGCGTCTGGGACCAGCCGTCCTTGCGCCTTTTAAGCTTACGCTGGGTAAACCCTTTAAGATGCTGGGCGAAACCGGGGCGGGTTGATAGTATGGGTATAATATAATATCAATTTCTTAACCTTATCAAAAGCTAGTTATTCCATAAAATTGAGGCACATTATAGTTAATTAGTAAAAATACCAGTGTGATTTGTGAAACGAAAAGTATCTTAAGGTCTTAAATGGCTCAATTGTAGGTACTTCGTATTTTTTCTGTGGGTTTGAAACCTTTCATTCCTGAATTTGACAAAATTGAACAATGTCAATTTTACAAATAATTTTGGCAATAAAAATTGTGCACCGTACCTTCACAGCAGACATGTGGAAGACCAGATATTTCATAAGAGAATTAACAAACAGTGTACCGCATCTAAGTTTGTGAGAATTATCCTGACGATATAAATTGGCTTGCTTCAAAATGATTCGAAAATAAGTTTATATTATTGTACAAAATAGTATACATCTTTATTCATTACATTAGTTCTCTGACTATTAAAAAGCTATTTTCTACATCTGAAAATTAAAATATCGGCACATGTTTGAGATGACATCATTTACGTTTTCTTATGTCTTAATTTTCAAAATGCATAAATATTTATATTTGAATTGTGGCCTATGGCCATAGCAGGGCATTTTAAATGAACGCCCGTAGGTTCCCCAATTTCAATGTCAAGTAGTTCGAACTTAAGCTACCAGACACCATTGTCACTGAACCCAGCGGCGAACGTTGGAACTTGATAGAGCGTTTCTAACCCAATAGCCTACAAATTTTGGCTACACACAACCAATTGTAGTTGTAGGTTCTTTTACATGCCATAAATCAATGACATGGGCCCGACGACTTCAACTGGGTTTGAATCCGCGATCTTGGACATAGCAGTTCAGCATGCTACCGACTATGCCACTGGAGCCATGCATAGATATCCTACCAAGACATGCTTCTGATGCATAACTGACTGGCTGCGTGTCTCGGTGGTAACGTTCTTGCCTGCTGTTCCCAAGGTTACAGGATCTAATCCTGGCACAGTCAGCAGCCATAGGTCAAAATTAGCACATAAGTCTGGTAAATTTCTCGTTTACATTGCAGAGGCACTTTCTGGTTCCATATGATGTCTTGAACGGCTCTATAAAATGTACCTCCAGCCGCAATCCTGTTGGTGATTTCCTCATCAATGGTACCTGTTGCTGATATCACACTTCCCAGATATTTAAATTTTTGAGAAAATCTAAGCTGCCTGCCATTAATTTCAATGGAACATTCCGGTTGGCCGTTTCTCTGCATAACTGGCACCTTACTTTTTTCTACACTAAACATAAGAACATATTCCTTTGCTCTTTCTGCCCATGGTTTGATCTGTTCTTGCAATTCTTCCTTGGAATCACCCCACACACATACAGGGCCGTGGAGAGCGGTGACGGGCCCCGGGGCTGGAATCTCCCGGGCCCCCAAGACCCTAAAATTAATCAACAGGAAGTTCAGTTCACTGAACTGCTTCTTAAAAGAGATGGACAGGGTATACTGTACACTGTGCAGTACTACGGCCTCTGTGACATATGGCGTAATCTCTTTTCATAATGAAAACATGATTTTTACACAAAGTGAAGACGTATTTTAAAATACGTTTTACATAGGGCTTTCATGTTGATATTCTTAAAGCTTGCTGCCCTTGAAGAATCACGCCCTTGGGACCAAGCCTAAACACTGGTAAGTGTTTTGGTTGAACGGCGATCACACATCATTGTACAGTAAACAAAGCAAAATATATTTTCATAATTAACCACAGGTATACCCATACGTAAGTCAAGTTATTTATTATGTGCTATCAGTAGATTGCAGCTGATCAGCGATTGTTTTCACAAAAGAAGAAAAAGTGAATTTGAACTATATTTTGTAATTTGCAGTCAGTGGACTTCTTATAATTTAATATTGCTTTGCAGTAAGCAAACTTAGAGCCAGGTTCTCCTGAAAATCCCCAATCCTATCTATGACTGGTGACCATAGGGGGCGGATTTAAGCCAAGATTATGTGGGAGTAGACACACAGCGGATCTGGGGGTATGGAATATCACCAAGCTCAGTGTGGGTTCTGGGGGTCCTCCTCCGGAAAATTTTGCAAAATTTAGGTCCAAATTATTGAGTTATAGGCCATTTTGGTGATTATTTTTGTGATATTTTGGAGTACAAATTTGGTGACCATTGACATTTAATGGCTATAGAAAAGACTCTCCGTTATTGAAGTAAACGCCTCTGAACCTTCAAGTAAGACCCCGCGGTGTAGCTCACCAATGACCGTGATGGGGGTCTACAGGAAGTCCGCAGATCAGAGGTTCCAATCCCGGTGCTGACAGCGGCTATCCTGAGTGTGGTTTTTCACACTCCCTCCAGACAAATGCCGGGATAGTACCTTATTTCAAGTCCAGGGACACCTACCCTACTCTTAACCCTAATAATTACAGTAATAGTCGTGACGGGCAACGCATTCCCACATTTCCCAGTCGGCAACTAAGAATACGGCATGCGATTGATCATATCACAGAGGCCATATTACAGCACAGTGTATACCCTGCGTTTCGTCCAGTAGTGGGTGGTTGTAAGCCGAATCCTGCATTCCTGCCGCGGCTTCGTCAGGACGCGGAGTCATTTCCAATTCATAGGGAGCAACTCATTTTATGTTTAACGGTATTGAGGCGTTAAGGCGTATCATGAAAGGGTTTGTATTCGCAACGGAAAATATATCTTTGCATCCTGAACAAGAAGTTCCGTAACGAACTAAAGAGCCTACTTTTCTTAAAATTTAAGATTCATGCTAATGATTAATCTATATGGATCTACCTAGAATAATGACGAAATTAAGTTGGTAATATCGAAATGTCTAATTAGTTCGAAATACTGTATAGGCTACCTGGCATAATGTAGCCTAATAGAGAACTACAGTTGGCAGCCCTGGTGACTGAATATATTCTTAGTTCCATCTCTTAAGGTACAGAATACAAAATTTGGTTGAAGTCCAATGGATAGCATGGACGTTATATGCAGTTAAACATTGGATCTAACAGCGCGTAAAATCATGTTGGCAACAATGACATACATGTATCGGTCAGAAATACTCTGAAATAATATGATCTACTGTTGTGTCAATTTTGAATGAGATCCATTAGTTAGTATAGAAGTTACATGCATTTTAAAATTGGACCTATCAGCAGGCTTAGAATCATGTTGGCAGCACTCGCGTAGGCCTATATTAGTTACTCCAAATTAAACTAGACTATACGTGTGCAAAGTTTAGAGCTATTGGCTTGCATACTTTCTGATATATTGATATTACGGTAACAAAAATAGAGACAGTATTTATTAACAGTTGGCTGCCCTGGTTACTCTTAAGAATCGGCATAGTCATATCTGTTATGGTACACATAGCACACACGAAATTTGGTTGAAATCGAAATGATGGTATAGAAGTTACATGTATTTTAAGTTGGACTTCTCAGCAGGCTTAGAATCATGCTGGTAGCACTGACGTATATAATTTACTCCAAATTAATATAGAATGTCAGGTACTATACGTCTATATAGTTTAAAGCTGTCAGCTTGCATACTTTCTGATATATGGGTATTTGGATTTTAAAAAATTGAGAGCATTTATTAACAGTTGGCAGCCCTGGTGGCTCTTAAGAATACGCTCAGTCATATCTGTTGATGTACACATAGCACATACGAAATATGGTTGAATTTCAATTGATAGTGTAGAAGGTCTATGCATTTAAAAATTAGACCTATCAGCAGGCTTATAATCATTTTGGCAACACTGCCATGTATGGCCTCCTGGAAATTAAACTGCAATATTATTATCTATACGTGTGCCAATTTTGACATAGCTCTCATTCATACCTTCCAAGATATCCAACATGGAGCTCAAATTTCAATTGCGATTTTTCAGCAGTTGGTAGCACTGACATCATTTTCAAATGTGGCCGTGAGATATTCAGGTATAGATCTTTACTCCTACCAAATTTTGTTTCGATTGCTGCAGCCGTTTAGGAGTTGATAGGGGGAGGGGACACACACACACACACAGACAGACAGACAGACAGACAGACAGACAGAAGGACAGACAGACACACATTTGCCAGATCTCATAAGTCTACTTTTCCTCATTTTTGCAAAATGTGAAAAGTAGGCTAAAAATAAGTGCTTTGCAGATCGATGCTGCTCTTTGGAATATACGGCGTAGAAATGTCCAATAATACTGTATTATCAGCCACTGCACCAGCTCAAAACAAAATTGTATTTATATTAATATTCGACAATTCTTCATCTTAATTTTCTTCTAAATTAAGCAGAGTTCAATATTTGGTCTTAGAAAAGTTTGCGCGGTTGCGTACATGCAATATATTAATTTCTCCATCGCCATGCACACCACTGACGTTACTTATTGCTGTTTTAAGGGACGGAACAGCTGCTGTAGGTCATCTGTCCTTACAACTGACGTCCCATGAGAGGAATTGGAAAACAAAGTTGAGTGGTTCAATGTCCTAGCTTAATGGTCATTTTTCTTCTGGTTAATTAAACACACGGTCCAGAAAAATATTGGATTGTTACTTTAGTTTCAGTCTTTGGATACATTTCCCAACTCTAGTACCAATAGTAATAGCCTATAGGTTTTAAATAATCCCCTTAATCTGAAATGATTTGCGCACGAACCCAAGTACCTAGAATTGTTGATCGTATTTAATGAACCAGTTATAATAATTATTATACTGCACCTAAACATAGGCTACAGATTATTCAAATGTTAGCATTGTTTTCTCAGTTCAGTATACGAGAAGATGAACAATTCCGCATGCATTTCTTCTATCTACGTTTGACATCAGAATCATCCCACCCTTTCGCAAGATATTTAGCCAGCAATGATAATTTTTCACATAGTGCGAAAGTGAATTACTAGGGAACGAGGACTCCCTGTTCTGTCCCTTCTATCAACTATAAAGTGAATTACTGTGTGGACGCTACTTTAAAATGTTTTTTACTTACCTGCCTGCACGGCATACGAATTTATACGTCTAGCTAGACAATAGATTAATTTCAGACACTAACACCTCTAAATATCTAAGCTCGACATGACGCACCAAACTTGACACTCTTGAGTAGCTGACCAAACACACCAGGGCAGCACAGGCCCTCGTGGCCTTGGCGAAATAACTGAAGAGATGAGAACGTTATTTGAAGGATTGGTGCATAAGCCGAATAAGCTAAATTTAGAATAATGGTATGCTCTCTCTGTCTTCAGGTATATCCCCCAGGGGCTCACTTCTAGTGGGCGTGGGTTGGCGACCACGGGGCCCCAGCTGAGTCCGGCATTGCTTCCACTTACTTGTGCCGGGCTCCTCTCCGTCTTCTTTCCTGTCGACCTCACTTGGTCAACTCTTGTTCTCTTCCGACCCCGACGGTATTAGGGTATCCGAGGCCTAGGGAGTCTCTTCCTTTCCCGCCTTAATTGGCCCTTGTCTCATCTTTCCTGACACTCTCCTTCTGTGAGGGGTCAGCCTTCTTTTTATTTTCCTTTTACCTCCTGCCTTGTGCTCAAGGCCGTTAAGGAGGCAGGGTGTATGTAGCCCCACCACTTCTGGTGCACCCTAGATAATGCTACACCCTCAGGGGCTCACGGCTGGTGAGTTCGGGAGTTGACGACCCCGAGGGATTCCTGAGCTGGGTCCGTTTTCCCCTTTTGTCCCTTACCTTCGGGGCGGACCCTCTCCTCTTTCACTTTCCTATCTGCCTTTCATGACTCTCCTTCCTTCCAAGTCCCTCAAACCGCATTCTTCGAGGGTTGAGGGCATTTCTTTTCCTCCTGTCCTTTATTTGCCTTATTCTCCTTTAGTTTTCCATTTCTTCTTCTAGTATGTAGGTTGGTAGTTAGTTTTAGTTTTAAGTTTACATTTCATTTTCATCTTCACGATCACCCAAACCATCAGGGGCCGATAGCCTAGATGTTAGGCCCCTTAAAACAACAATTATCATCATCATCATCATCATCATCATCAGGTATATTCTGAGAACAATACAAAGCGAAGCCCCATCGCCTAAGTTGACCACTTTGAGACAGTTTTCTTCCCACAAACGCTTCGTAAAGGAAAATATTGTCCACTTGACATAATAAGTT
This sequence comes from Meconema thalassinum, assembly GCA_946902985.2. Classification (NCBI taxonomy): domain Eukaryota; kingdom Metazoa; phylum Arthropoda; class Insecta; order Orthoptera; family Tettigoniidae; genus Meconema; species Meconema thalassinum. Next base: position 1,605,807,076 of record OX336388.2, on the reverse strand, counting down.
TCTCAATCTTTGTAACATTGTTTACAGACAGTTCATTGCATTCACTAAATGACTGCCAGTAGCAAATTCAAGTCACATAAAGGCAATAATAAATCAATGCCCGATCGGGCCCATCCTACTAGGACGTCGGGCCCCCCTGGGAGGGTCGGGCCCCGGGGCACCAGCCCTGCCTGACCCCCCTCTCGTCGGGCCTGCACACATATGTCATCCACGAAGTGCATAACATTCATTTTTCCATCGCCGATGGTTTGAGATACATTTTGTTGGGTGTCATTCATCACTCACAATAATATACACCAACACAGCGCAGTCGGCACATGCTTGCTGGCTGCGTGAGAGCATTATTATCGAGCGGTAGAAAAATATGAGCCAAGCTTCGCGATCTGTAAGTTTTTTTTTTGTAGACTGTGGTTATACGTTGTCATGAAGACGTGTGAAGCCTCAAATGGGGACCCGGGCCGAAAGGGTACAACAATGCATCACCAAGTAGTCGACGCGGTGGTGAAACCGACACAAATCACAACCTGATGGTTTTCCAATGGGGGGGTTCTAACCCCCAGTAACCCCCCCCCCCTCCCTGTCTATGCCACTGTCATTCACATAAAGTTAAGGTCTGACCACAGTGTAAAAATAATGTGAAATATTCTTTCATTAACCGTGGTATTGATAATTGGAACTCAGTCTTAGAGCCTTTCCCCAAACATATTGATGTGTTTATGAGAAGATTGAAATTTTGTGTAAATACTATGATGTAATTACTATGGTTCCTAAATTGCAAATTGTGTATATTGTGTTTGATGTTATTGTTGGTAATTTTCTGTATTTGTACAATTATCCACCGGGGAATTACCCCCATTTGCAAATATTATATATAATAATAATAATAATAATAATAATAATAATAATAATAATAATAATAATAAAAATAATAATAATAATAATAATAACTACACTGTGAGCTCTTCTATTACATGTTGGCATGATGTAGCATAACTGGTTTTGATAGAGAAATTTCAGCTTTAGTATGTTTATGGCACATGTGCTTACCCAAGGGTCAATTTACTAACCAATATTTTATCAATTAATTATCACATATACCTCAGTGGAAAATGTATGCATCCACATGTAAAATGATGAAATACAGTGGATTATGACTTAGTGTATTAATGTTTTTATTCATAAATGTTCAAATACCGCATGTAAAAATATAAGCGGTCGTTCTCTAGCTTCACTAAGTTGGTTGTATGGCAGCATACTTCCTAATGAAATTTTTAGGTGGTTACTGGTTATTTGGATCATTATCTGAAAGTTTTTGTGAAATATATATACTGTACTTGAAGTGAGGTACTTCATGAGCTCATGCCATGTGAATTACTGGAAAAAGAAAGAAAAAAATGTTGATGTAATCGGTCTCATGATATTGGGTCCAAAGCAGCATTTAATCTCTTCATGAAGTGTGCAAGACACTAGGAATCCCTAACTCCACCATTCTACAAGTCGCCAAGCTAGCTATATCATTTATATAGCTGATATGTTCCTTTTCTTTTTCTGGGAGTAGCCTAGTTACAAACATGGCCAACTCCATCTTATATATTAAAATAGTTTTCAAAACATTTCACCTCGGGAAGTATTTGCGCTACGACGACGTTTGTTGTCTTAAAATGTAATGTCCGTCAAGCACCGTCGATTGATACCCACCTTACTTTATTATATCATTCGTGTATTAAAATAATTGCGAATATTACTTCCTTCAAGGTCTCACGAAAATAGAATCGAATGACTTGACGGACATATAGTCGCTAGGCGACAACGACTAACACAGTATCATGATATTCAACGCCGCCCCAATAATAAATCTAACTTGATATTAAGAGAGAGTTCCCTAATTACGTCATGATATCGTTAACTTCTACCTGCTCCACTCGGGCGCTAATGTCGCATGTATCCATACATGATATCGTTAACTTCTACCTGTTCCACTCGGGCGCTAATGCCGTATGATGCCAAGCAATAAGCAGAAGGGGATTCTGTGCACATAATTTAATTAAAACTTCTCAAAGAATGGATTACTTTGAGATTGAAATGCTCATGCACAATCAGAAGTCATTTTGCTAATGACACTGTCATGTCAACATCTCTTTGAATGACAACAAATACTGTATACGAAAGACAACTAATTTCACGAAGATGCCGCTACAGTCGAATGTTGGAACCGCCATTTTGTATTGTGTATCCGATCTTTCTGTTATATAGTCTTTGGTCTCACCAGCTACAAACTGTCTTCTTTTCGTTTCATCCTTCGTCCTTATAGGTTGTGTGTTCAATCAATACAATGATCATATTATGATGAATGAGAGGCGACACTCAATTACAAATGTTATAAAGATTAAAGGTGACGGTAATTGTCTGTTCAGGTCATTGGCATATTCATTCATTCATTGCGAGTACAACAATCAGAGTTTATTTACACAGGTTAGAAAGGGAACTGTAAAACATGTTACAGAAAAGTGGAATAATTATTCTTCCTTTATTGTTGGCAACAGCGATATGTACGAAACTGCTATCAATACGAGCGATGATTACAAAATGTATATGTCTATGAATGGCGTTCATGTAGGTCATGTTGAGTTAGTTGTCGCTGCTCAAGTTTGCAAAATGGATATTTATTCGTGGATTACTACTGTCCTATGGAAGGTGAGCGGTTAAAATATATACGTCATCAACAAACGAAGTTACGGGTTGATACATATGCCGGTTTAGCAGACGCCTTGCATGTACGAGCAGAAAATGAAAATCTTAAGAGTCGGTCGTATTGTAGTTTTGCCATCTTCTTTTACAGGTAGCCCAAAGAAAATATTGCAAAAATATCGGGATTCGATGGCAATAGTGAGGAAGTTCGGAAAGCCAGATTTATTCATTACGTTCATCTATAATGCGGGGCTGGCCATAAATACTTAACAGCATTCATCTCTGGGAAACGGCTAATAATAGGCCTGACATTGAAGTGAGAGTTTTCCATTGCAAAGTAAAGGAATTTCTATGATTGATTAATGTTAAGGAAATTTTCGGTAAAAGCATATCTGTATACAGTAGAATTTCAAAAACGAGGTCTCCCGCACATCCATTGTAAGTTTCGAGAAATTTCTGACATTGACAGTGTGGTGTCAGCCGAAATACCAGATCTCGAGGATGAAGCGCTATACGAGTTGGTAAGGCGTCATATGGTACATGGTCCTCGCGGATCTTTGAATCCTTCTTCAGTCTGTATGAAAGATGGCGTATGTAAGAAAGATTTCCCTAAACAGTTTCAGGAAGTGACCAAAGATAATGCCAATGGTTATCCTTCGTATAGGAGAAGAAATAATGGACGGATTGTTATAAAAACAATTCGAGGCATTGACATTGAAATCGATAGTCGATTCATTGCTCCCTACAATCCATTTCTTTTACTTTACTTGCAAGCTCATATTAATGTTAAAATATGCTCAAGTGTTCGGAGTGTTTTAAATACATCCACAAGAATCTTATATATTAAAATCCACAAGTATGTGTATAAAGGTCATGACTGCTGCTTTGTTAAAATATGTCCTGAAGGCGAAACGGTGAACTACGATGAAATTACTTCTTTCCTAAATGATAGATATGTTGGTCCAACAGAAGCCGCATTCAGGATATTTTCATTTCACATGCATGAACAGTCACATTCTATCGTGCGATCACCAGTTCACTTGCCAAGCATGGTTCAAGTTAAATCAAGATTCGCAAGCCAGAAGTCCGTATATATATCCTGAAACACCAGTGCATTACGTCTGGAATAAGAACAACTGCCAGTGGCAAAAAAGAAAAAAATGTTTCAAAAACTATAGGCAGAATGTATAATGTTTCGCCTACAGAAACAGAAAGGTATTATTTACGCCTGTTATTGCTTCACGTCATAGATGCTACCAGCTTCCAGGATCTACGAACATACAAAGCAGTTGTCTATTCTACTTTTAAAGACACAGCGAGGTTTGCTGATTGACGATTCTGAATGGCAGCGTTGTTTGGCAGAAGCGTCACAATTTCAGATGCCTTCTCAGTTACGACAACTTTTTTTTACATATGTATCTTTCAGACCCCTTCAAATGTAAGATAGTTAGGGGTCATTTTCAAGAATTCATTATCAGAAGATTATCTGCAGTTTCACGAACCTAACATTGCATATCAGTTCACTCTTATATATATTTCTAATACATTAAAGCTCCATGGTCTTCCCATTACTTCTCTCGAATTGCCAGCTATTTTTGATCATTTCCCTCAGACAAATTTACCAATGAATTATCCAAAACTTAATGAGGATCAATTAAGTCGGATAATAAACCAAGCAAATGGAAACCAAACGGATATAATTACAGCAATTTTGGGGTTAATACAAAACAGCAATGAAAGGATGAGTAATGCATATTTCATTGACGGTCCAGGGGGCACCGGGAAAACATTTCTTTACCAATGCTTGATTCACAGTTGCACAAATTTGGGGTTAAATGTAGTTTCTGTTGCATGGACTGGTATTGCAGCAATGTTACTACCTCAGGGGCGCACTATACACAGCCAGTTCAAGTTACCTCTACATTTACATGAAAGTTCTGTATCAGGAATAAAAGTTAACAGCAAGGAAGCTTTTTATATCCATTCAGCAAAACTTATCATCTTATCATCTTAGGTGGAGATTTTAGGCAGGTATTGCCTGTTGTGCCTCACGCATCTAAAGCAGCATCAGTCCAAATGTCAGTAAGGTTCTCTCCTTTGTGGCCATTATTCAAAATTTTTAAACTCAACAAAAATATGCGAGCGGATACAGATCAACGTGACTTTGCAAACTTCTCGATACAAATTGGTAACGTTGAATACCCTCACGTCGATGGAGAAAATTCAGAATTAGTCCCACGCTGAAAAATATTTCACGCTTTTCAAAAATAGCGATTTTAGCACCTAAAAATGTACATTGTAAAGAAATCAATGACAAAGTTTTTGACCTAATCCCAGGATCATCGAGAACTTACAACAGTGTGAATAATTTGATTACTGAAGATGAGAGTGAACTTCTACAATTCCCAATATAATTTTTAGACAGCATAGGCATAAGTGGATTGCCACCTCATATCCTTCGACTAAAAGAAGGCTCAATTGCGATTTTGTTGAGAAATATTAATGTTGCCCAAGGTCTGTTGAACGGTACTAGACTGTTGGTTTGGAAGATGCATGACAATTGCTTACACCTGGAAATTATTACTGGCGTAAATGTTGGAAACAATGCCCTACTCCCTCGCCTTGACCTTACGCCATCAGATACTTCTATGCCATTTTCCTTCAAAAGGAGGCAGTTTCCAGTACGTTTGGCTTTTTGTGTAACTATCAATAAAGCTCAAGGTCAAACACTAGATCAAGTAGGCATTTATTTACCTCAACCAGTGTTTAGCCACGGACAACTTTCCTGTATGTCGCACTATCGCGAGGAATATCCTTTCATGACGTCAAAGTTCAAATAGAACCAAAGGCAAGCGAACAGCAAATGTCGAATGGAAGTACTATTAGAATTTTGAAACGAACGTTGCGGAGGAGCACAGACCTCAGCAAACGGGGCACAGATTAAATAACAATTATACAAGGACGTCCGCATCCCTAATACGATAACTGTACTGTGGTTATGGTAAAAAAAATACTATTGTCCTACATCGGTGATTACTATCCTACATCCTGTTATTTCATTCCCTCAGTTCTATAACAAAGATATACTCAATCAAATTTACATCTTAATAAATATTAATTCCTTCTGTGTGAGTTATCTTTTCATTTCTCATCAATCGCCTTTACTCACTATTCTATCTGTAGGGGTGGAGGCGATAGCTGTCTTTACAGAGATGTGCAAATTATTAGGTTAGATGTCAGTTTTCCAAAATTGCATTTTAAGCCTATTTTCAATTTTGAAAAAAGAAAATTGGCTTATGAGATCACCTTTTGTCCGTGTGTGTGTGTGCGTGTGTGTGTGTGTGTGCGTGTGTGAGGAGTGTGTGTGCCCCCCCTAATAACTTCTGAAAGGATGGAGCGATTTCAATGAAACTCGGTAAGTTCATAGCACTATCCCGGGCGACCCCGACCGTGCCCTTCAAATTTTGTTACGTCTCACCAATCCATCATGGCGGCAGTGCGAAATATTTCACCAGCATGCATTATCTCCGAAACTATTCCTGATATCACCCTGAATTTTTTAAGGTGATAAAGGAAACTACTAGAAGTTCGCCTATGTGACTTTTGAAAAACTGGTAACTACAAAACCAACATGGCGGCCACGCGAATTCGCGACTTTTAAATAGACGTTTCTCGCGATTAAACGAACCAAACGCAATAAAACTTGGTACAGTATATGTTTATACACATTGTAATGCACCGACATCTAACTTGGCTCAATTGTTTATATAACCACAAGATGGCGGATGTGCGAAATATTTCACCGGCATTCTATAGGCTATCTCTGAAACTATTACCGGTATCTCCCTGAAATTTTGTACGGAGATAAAGGGCACTACTGGAAGTTTATCTATGAGACTTTTAAAAACCGGTTAACTACAAAACGAACATGGCGGCCGTGCGAATTTGAAAATTATAAATATACCTTTCTCGCGATTTAATGTTCCAACCGCAATGAAATCTGGTACAGGAAATGTTTATACACGTTGTAATACACTGGTATCTAATTTAGTTCAATTGTTTACATAACTTCAAGATGGCGGCTTTGCGAATTTTAATTTTTTTCTTGTGTCGTAATCAAGCGATCGATGTGAAAGTTTGAATAGTGAACCTACGCAATAATTTTCCTTTAATGGTAGTCTACATGACTCTATGGCCTATACATTTAACAATCCAACATGACAACCATCCAAAATATTTAGACGGCTCTGAATATCTACGAATCTATTATAGCAATCAAACTGATTTTTTTAATGTTCATAGGGGCTATGAACATGAGTTCACCTATAGGACTTTCAATAACCTGGTGATCACAAATTCAACATGGCGGCGACGCGAAGTATACATATTCACATGGGCGTTTCTCGCAATTTAACTATCCGAGTTCAGTGAAACTTAGTACAGTAAATCCTTATACATATGTTAATCCACTGGCATCTAATTTATTTCAATTGTTTCCATATCCACAAGATGGCAGCTGTGCGAAATTTTAAAATCTCAGTTTTACTTCTTGTGTCCTAATTATGCGATTGAAGTTTGAATGCTACACGTACACAATAATCTTCATGTAACAGTACATAGCTCTAGGAGCTATATATATATATATATATATATATATAAATCCAACATGGCGATCATCCGAAATATTTAGTCGGTTCTCAATATCTACGAATCTATTACAGCAATCAAACTGAAATTTTGTATGTAGATAGAGGCAATTAACATGAGTAGGATATATGAAAATAGGCTGTACAGTTCTTCACGGAACTACTTGTTACTTTTCATGGTTTATTGCACTAAGTATATTTACAAGTCGATGAAATTACTTCAAATGTTTAACCAAGACTCTTAATTATATTTTCATTAGAAACTCAAATTAAAATGATTTTTTTAGACTTTCCACTAAAAGAGGAGCCTTGCAAATGCAAAATGCCACACGTTTCGTTTTTATTACTTCACTCTACTTTACGTGTGAATTTAGAGCGGAGGGATTTGGGGTCTTTTAACTGATGAACGCTATTGAACTATTCCAATATTCATGAACTATGCATTGAAATCACCTGTCTTGAATTCTAAAGTCAATTAAAAATTGAAAATGGACCCAGCTCAGATATCCCTCGGAATCCAATAATCTGAAAGTTTCCAGACGCAATTCCTTATCGGAAAAGGTGTAATTCCACGGGAGAGGAAACACTACTAAGTAGGACAACTAAAGAAGTTGGTCAATAAAATGATTTTGAATAAAAGTAATTATGACTAATTAAAATTATTTATTTAATTCTATTAATTTGCACGCCTCTATATGTTAACCAAGAGTTACATCTCTAAATTCTAATATAAGAGACCCATCTTTTATTTTAAATTCATACCATTGTTCATAAGTAGACAAAACACCAAATTGTACCGCTGTAGCGTTAAATTGTGTGGATATCTCTATCTACTTAGTATAAAACAAAGTTCCCAATTCTTGGATGTAACGGGTAATCTCGAGAGCAACTTGATGGATTTTGATGCGGTTTTCACCATTCTGTAAAGGATTTCTCGATGAAGGATTAGGTAGAAGAACATTTATTTATGACCAAAGAAGCCGAGCATTTACGATTTCAGTGAATTGAGTTGAAGAAAAACCTAACGTCCATGTGTCTTTAAAGCTTACACTGGGTAAACCGTTAAAAATATCGATATTCTCTGAGAATTGTTCAGCATGAAAAGTTCTGCAAGAAAGTCCGCGACAGCTCCCACATAGACCACTGTAAGTGTTTTTACGTTTTCATTTCTTCCAGCAATCTCCATTCAGTGGAAATTTGAATTACTAGCTTCAGAGTGAGTTTATGAGCTTGCGAGCGACCAATCACCCTAGCTTCAGCCAGCATCAAACTGCCGAGTCGTGTCGAGTTAATTCTTCAGAGAAGAGTATAGCTTATGTGTTTGGAGTTAGCTGTTCACCTCAGCTTTTCAGAATTGCGTCTAGTACCTGACGTCCGTGCGCCTTTTAAGCTTACGCAGGGTAAATAGTGGGTCACACACACAGAGGACAGGCAGACACCCACACATTTGATCTCATAAGTCTACTTCATCATTTACTCAAAAGCGACGGTAACGTAAATGTCTGTTCAGGACACTAGCAAATGTCATATGGACAGAAGTGCTGTAGGATTGTTGAAGTGAATGCTGCGGAGCAGCACTGGCCTTCTAGTTTTTTTAAAATCGGGCTTATGGCTGACTCTTATAGTAAAGAATATGGGGAATCTAATTATGAGATTCGTTATTATCCAAATCGGCCATAACAGTGTTAATTTATCATTAGAAAATCAACCTAAGTTACAGAAACGTCCAACTCCAACTCCACCAACTCCACATCGACCAATCACAAGCTTCGATTTAATCACGTGAATGGCACAGGCGTTTGTGGGAACTGGTAGTAAACAGTGGCTGTTGTTGTTGATATTGTGTGATATGAACGATTGCTGTACTAGAATTTTGTAGCAATTGTTAATAATTTTATTGCAGCGTAAATGGAATCAGTCATACATCGAAATGTTACTTTGTGATATGGAGAAAAATATAGATGAGACTTCTCCCGATATAAGCCTTCATAGGGAGGTTATGGCTGCTTCAGCTTTTAGTTCTCGCAGTAAAGAGGCGCAGGTGCGCTTCATAAAAAGGAAGGTAGCGCGCATTTCGCTACTCCCATGGGAGTCCGGGCGGGGACACCAAGAGCCCGCTGTAATAAATATAATATCGAAGCTTGCCACCTCAGGGTAGCGGGGCGATATACTCGTTAAATGAATCACACAAAGTACAGTACACCGACTTCACTAATATACACTTTTATTAATAACTAATACTAGATACATAACACAATGACAATTCAAATGCAAATACGCTGAAAAAAGGTTAAAATCACAAACGTATAATGATAATAATTCTTCTCCACTTACAAATTCCTCTTTTCTGGTTGTTCTCTGGCAATCTAAACTATCAATACCTGTCTGTCAACATGTAAGCAAACTTCCATTACCTGTATCTGTTGTTCAGTATCCACAGCAATTTTCACGAGGAAAGGGGCTCCTCACTATGTTTAATAATCTTCTGCTCCCTTCTTTTCAGGTTCCGTTTTATTAAACTTTTCTTTCTGTCCTTACTAGATATTCTCTGGCAATCAAAACTATCAATACTTGTTTGACAACATGTAAGCAAACTCCATTAGGCTACCTGCATCTCTGTTGTGCAGTATCCACAACAATTTTCATGAGGAAAGGGGCCTCTTCACTATGTTAATATTCTTCTGCTCCTTTCTTTTCTTCTTGAGTTTTCTTAAACGTCTCTTTCTACATCAGCATAATTATATCCAGACATAACATCTATTTTCCAAATCATCACCTTGCCATACCACAGAACATAATCTAATAATCTCCACATCTCAACATTCCATTTTCCTCACAAGATAACCTCCATTACGAATCCTTCACTGCCAGACATATCAACGACATTGTTGACATAAAGTGTGTCACTACAAGCTCTTTCTTCAGAAGGAACGGCAGAATCGTCATCAGACCTGTCTGTACCGTTATCATAATCATCTTCGTCCCTTCCGACGTCTCCGGGGCCCATCTCCATTATTTCTTCCAAAGCACTGAGTATCACCAGTACCATTTTCATCATTATCACGTCTTCCCCTTTATCAACTTTTTCTCTCTCTTTTGTTTCTCCTTACTCTTCTACTTCATCCCTTTCCTTCTTCACCTTCCTTTACGCTTCCTTCATCTTCCAACTTTTCTTCTTCAGCTTCTTCCATATCATGTGCTTTCATTACTTCTTCCGCTTCATCTTCTCCCTCCTTCCTTTCTCCCTTCTCTTCTACCTTTTCCCTTTCTTCATCTGCTTCCTTTGCTTCTTCCATATCATCCGCTTTCATTCCTTTCATTCCTTCTTCTGCTTCATCTTTTCCCTCCTTCCTTTCTCTTTTTTCCCTTCCTTCATCTGCTTCCTCTTCTACTTCTGCATTTTCCATATCACCTGCCTTCATTCCTTCTTTCGCTTCATCTTCTTCCTCCTTCATTTTTCCTTTCTCTTCTACCTCTTTCCTTCATTCAGCTACTTTCTTTCCTTCTTCTACTTCCCCTCCATCTTTACCTTCCTTCTTGCTCTTCCCTTTCTTCTGTTTCTCCTTCTCCTCCTTTCCCTTCTTTTCTTCACCTTCCCTACCTGCTTCTCTTCCTCCTTTTCCTCATCTGCCTTATCTTATTCAACAGTTCCTTTCTTCTTATATTTTCTTTCCTCTTTCCTTTTGTCCCTTTACCTTCTTTTCAATTTCCTTCTTCTGATCCCTCCTTCTCTTATTTCCATCTGCCTGACATCTCGTTCTCTTCCTACTCCATATCTTAGCTTTCCATTCCTGCTTCTCTCTCCACACAGAGTTTGGTATTTTCCTACTCTTCCTCATCTGTCTTATCTTATCTTATCTTGCTCAACAGTTCCTTTCTTATTATATTTTCTTTCCTCTTTCCCTTTGTCCCTCTTATATTTTCCCTTTTCTTCTTCTGATCCTTCACTCTCTTATCTCGATCTGCCTCTTTGCCTTACATCTCATCCTTTTCTCTGTCCACCTTGTCCACCTGCCTATCTTCATCGTCCTTCTCCTCCTACGCTTCTTCACGTTATCTACTTCTTGTATGTTGTCTTCCTCCTTTTTTATCTTATCCTCCACCCCTTTCTTCACCTTGTCTTCTATCTCATTCTCTTCCTTGTCTTCAGATTTTATTCTCCTCCTCCATTTGACATCCTCCTTCACCTTGTTCTCTCTCTTGTCCATCCTTTTCTGTTCTCCATTTTCTTCCTTACACCCCCTAGCATCACGTACTTCACACATCTCCTCCTCTTCCTCCTTTACAGCCACACTCACAGATTCTACCATCTCAACTCTCTCTTCTACGATGAATATGATCTCCACCCTCTGCTCTTCCAACTTCCCCTTCTCCTCCTGCTGCTTCTTATTCTCTTTGTCCTCCTCCACAGCCACACTCACAGATTCTACCATCTCAACTTTCTGTTCTACGATGCATAAGATCTCCACCCTCTGCTCTTCCAACTTCCCTTCCTCCTCCTCCTGCTCCTTCTTCTCTTTTTCCTTCTCTTTCACCTTCTCCTGCTCCTTCTTCTCTTCCTCCTTCTCTTTCTCCTCCTCCACAGCCACACTCACAGATTCGACCATCTCAACTTTCTCTCCTACGATGCATATGCTAGCCGCCTGCTCTTTGACCTTGTCAAGCTTCTTCTCTCTCTTCGCAGCCTTCTGCTGGTTGATAATCCTATCCTGCACCTCTAAGATCTTCCTCATCATGGCTATCATCTCAGCTCCAAAACTTACTCGCTAAATGAATCACACAAAGTACAGTACACTGATTTCAATAATATACACATTTAATTTATTAGTAACTAATACTAGACACATGACACGATGACAGTTCAAATGCAAATACCCTGAAGAAAGGTTGAAATCACAAACATAATGATAATAATTCTTCTCCACTTACAAATTCCTCTTTTCTAGTTGTTCTCTGGCAATCTAAAATATCAATACCTGTCTGTCAACATGTAAGCAAACTTCCATTACCTGTATCTGTTGTACAGTATCCACAACAATTTTCATGAGGAAAGGGGCTCCTCACTATGTTTAATATTCTTCTGCTCCTTTCTTTTCTGGTTACGTTTTATGAAACTTTCTGTCCTTCTTCTTACTAGATGTTCTCTGGCAATCAAAACTATCAGTATTTGTTTGTCAACATGTAAGCAAACTTCCAATAGGCTACCTGTTGTACAGTATCCACAACAATTTTCATGAAGAAAGGGGCTCTTCACTATGTTAATATTCTTCTGCTCCTTTCTTTTCTTCTTGAGTTTTCTTAAACGTCTCTTTCTACATCAGCATATATCCAGACATAACATCTATTTTCCAAATCATCACCTTGCCTTACCACAGAACATAATCTAATAATCTCTACATCTCAACATTTCATTTTCCCCACAAGGTAACCAGTAGCGTAGCGTGATGAAAATAATTGGGTAGACACAAATAAAAGGAAAAACTGCAGTAACACATTTTAAAGAAAATGTTTAAAGTTTTAACTTAAATCTTACATACTACCTATTCTCTTGGCCCCATGAACTAAGTTTAATTGATGAGCGTAACAATGTACAAATAATGCCATGGGACAATGCTGTCTAATAATTGCTTGAAGACCATTGTTGCTACCCGACATGACAGTAGCTCCAGCATAAGTCTAGTTAGTTATCGAGGTTTTAAGGGGCGGACTATTTTCTTATCTATTTTATATTCTTTCAGATCGAAAATTATGTGTGTATTGCCGAACCCTGTGCACTTTTATCTAATGATACATCCAAGAAACCTACAAATATTTCCTCAACTCTCGAGTTACAGACATATCGCACAATTACACTTAATTGAGCTTTCAAGGACACGTCAGTTGTCTCATCTGCCTGAATGGCCACAAATTCACATGACGAAAGCTCTTCTGCAATCCTTTCCCTTACTGCATTAGTGACAGATTGGATTAAATCATTTTGGATGTCTGGAGACGTACCTTCAAAAACAGAGCTGCCTTCTTTCATAAATGATTCTTCTATTGCCAGCAAATCGAGCGTTTCTAAATAATTGCCCTTATTAAGAGATTCGTTGTCTTCTATGTGGCCTCTAAAGGCAAGTTCTTGTTGCCCGAGATGGCACACCATCTATTAGGTGACTCACTAGTCGTCTATTTCGAGTTACATTTTCATTATGTTTCACAGCTGCATATCCCGTTGTTTCCACTAAACATTGGTCAATTCTATTTCTTGCTAGCATGTGAAACAACTCTGCATTATTAATGTGTTTCTTGGTCCCTGAATGTTTTAGAGTTTTGCCTCATTTTTTTTTTATTGTTGTGATGCCCGTACGGGTCCATGGTTCTTCGCCCCCAAACATCAAATAGTAATAACAATGAAGTGACTTTGTGTTTTTTTTTGTCGTGTGGTCTCCTGAGAGGCCGAGTGCAGGTATTTCTAGTCGATGTCTGTGGGCGACCTGCGTGCCGGGAGGAGATATGGAATTGATGAAGATGGATGAAACTGGGCTAGGATGTGGAAGGAAGCGGCCGTTTCCTGTCAGAAGGTACCGTCCCAGCATTTGCCTGGTGTTGAAAATGAGGAAACCACGGAAAAACATTTCAAGGACGGCCGACGGTGTGGCTCGAACCCACGCATCTACCGAGTCATCAGAGAGCTTGGCCTCATGACCTAACGCTGCGCTGTAACCGAACATTAGTAGGTTACAGAGACTGCTTCTAGTTTGTTTTGTTGGTAGTAATTATGCATTTCTATCAGGTTGCCAGCCATGGTCACCTGTTGGTGCAGCACCATGGAGAATCTTGTGTGTTCAGTGCCATAGAGATTCTTGGTGGTGGCCTTGCTATTACTGCTAATGGCAAGGTTTGCTCTGACTTGACTAGGTTTCTATGGTGATATTGATAGTGAGGATGCCATGCGGAATGGAGGCTGGTTTTTGTGAGGATGTGATGTTGGGGGTTGTGTTGTTCTCTCAAGTCTGGAGATTGGTGTTGGGGGGTTGAGAATTGTGTGATGTTTGTTTTGAGAGTCTGGCAGTTGGTTTTGGGAGAGAGGAGTGATGGTTGTAGAGGGTGCTCTGAAAGACATGCAGGTAAAGGAAACCTGCTTAGATGTTTGATAAAAAGATATTGATAGTTTTTGATGGTCAGAGAACGACCAGAAATAAAGTACTTGTAAGTGGAGAAGAAAGAGCATTGTTGTGAATACTGGGTGAGAGATCCAGGTAATGGAAGCTTGCTTTTATTAATAAATAGTGTATTTTAATGAAGTTGGTGTATTGTGTCTTTGTGTGATGTCATTTAAGCTAGTATTATAGCCCACTATCCTGAGGCGGCAAGCTTGGAGGATTTTATATTTATTACAATGATGCACCAGCGTGTGGCTAGATGAAGGACGTACCAATAAGAAAGAAGATAAGTTTATTGATTTAAATATCAATATTGGAACAGAATAGTTACAATGAATGCCCAACTGTGGGGCATGTTGTTGGTTGACTCAGACCACCATAGGGAAAGTATCATATTGTTACACATCCAAGGGCGTATAACACCCTTAGGAAGTGTACACACATATTCCTATCAATTCTACAGATACGACTACCATTCTACAGACATCTACAAATACTCCTTTTAACAGCTACATTTATCAAACCATCTGCCCCACACCCTAACCGATTTCACCCCTTAAACACCTCCAAGCTGGAATCAACAGAAACAACAACACACTTGTAATCACACCAAGCCGGCAGGGTTACGTAATGACTCTTGCCCAAGCTTGACAAACACATCAACATGTACACAGAAGCTACTACCAAAACAGCTATGCAGCAATACTGCAGAGTCTGCACTTCGGAAATGGTTAAGAGGACCACCTCCCAAGGGGAAGGTATCTGTTTCGGTCGGAGACTCTGCCCAACGACAAGCTGATATCGTACCTCCGGTAAGTGTATCTCAGATTTCCACACACACCAGTTATACATCCTTCCCATTACCAGACCTTTTATTACTTTGTAAACACTTGTACATCAATCTGTTTAAGCTGTCCCCACAGTTGATGGAAGCACACTTGAAACCTTACTTACACTAGTAAACTAGTACATTGCACCAACGCCCAATTGTTATCATTATTGCCCTAATCCATTTAAACTGCTGACTCCCCTACACTTCCTTCCGTAAACACCGGCCTACTACATATCGCTGTGCCAGCATTAGCAAATTGCCTGCAACGCAAGCGACCTTGCCTTTCAGAGAGTGCACGCGACCACGGCTCAGTCAGACGCGCTGTCAGCATTAGTAGCCTTGCTCGTCCACGAATAGCTTGCCAAGTATTATTTTCCGCCCCAGGGTGAATCCTTTGCTTGTAATCATTAATTCGTAGAGTTTACCCTTTACCTACCACGCTTCCCAACACCAGTCCAGAGTTTCCACACCCTCGTTAGACTTCCCCTATCTACACACACCACCCTCTTCACACAAACCCATCCCCTAGTTCAGCCAGCCCCCGCAAAGGGTCTGAACAAAGTGGAGGAGTCACCGGGCACTGCGTTTTAGAAGGACCAAGACAACGGGCCCTGCAGTGCGGACGGTACACTTGCAGCTAAGCACCCCCAGAATAGCGAATTTTTTTTCTTGAAGATAAATTAGGGTTTTTTTCTCTACGATCTACACATATTACATTATCCCCCCAGCCCACCCAATAGGGTAATAACTAGGAAAACCTCTCGTAGGGTAAAGCGAGTACCCCAAAGTAGGGAAATTTTTTGTTGTTGCTAAAATAGATACAGCACGTTAATTGATATATACACCCTACCACCCACACTCATAACATACACACATTATCCCGGACAGATCATCCACTCGTTTTACGCCAACATGACGGCATTTCCCCGCCTAGCCATGCGCAAGAGGATAGGTATGTACCAGCACCTGATAGCGTGGCAGAAGACAATCAGAGAAAACAGGATTACCTGCGAAGGACACAAGAACTCCTGCGGGTCCAATATGACAGAATTATTGGTGCATTAACACGCACACATTGTACAAACACACAGACACGTAAAATCAGGGCAAAAGTCAGAACGATACGGGTCCAATTGAACCGGACACACTGGCACCTACACTTACAACATGTTGCACTGTCCCAGGAGTACTATAAGCAACAGTTTGGTGCTTTTCAGTCGGTCAACACGAATGTACCCAAATAGAGCTGGGTTATCGCCCTAATCCTGAAATAAATTACATGAGAATAATAAATACACTAGGATGACCAGTTTCGATCGTCAAGCGATCATCATCAGATCCATTACACTTAGGCTATAGCATCTATGTTTGAGAATACAGGTGAAAAATATATACAATATGTACAATTATTTAGTTTCAGTGTTGGTAATGCAACTGTCAGTGTATGCTAAATGTGGTATATCTAATGTTAGGTGAAATTCTAAAATGGAGATAAAAATCCGGAATGTGTCTGTTCGGGTGATTATATGGTTATACAAAATCAACTACCTATGGTTATACTGTAATAATACAGGCTGATACATATCCGGTTGTCTTCCTAACTGGGACTTCAAGCAGTTTCGTGTTCACTCTGGTACCAGTTATAGTCGACTAACCCGGGTGTTAACTGGACGAGACTGGTTTTTCCCTTTCTCCCCCTTTTGTTACTATGTTCGTTCTTAGGTCAGTGCCATGTTTATTTGTGTGACGTTCCCAAGTCTAGATAAGAATGTATGTTATTGATTACAGGAAGATCTACAACTATTAAAGACCGTGGAACTATCTTCGCCACGCGTGCACTAAAAAGCCATTTAAACTAAGCGGTACACGGTCTATTGAAGATGTCACGGCATCTTTAATACTGCTGCGCATAACGGCCGAGGTTTATTGCAGAAAAAAGTACATAGTACACCTGATCCAAATAACATTTACCTATAACCACCGTTATCCCCCCCCCCACCACCACCACTTATTTTTTATCTAGCTTGGCTGTATCGCTAAGTTGTGTCTTATTTTTGACAGGGTGTGTTTTTAGTAGAGTGAAAAGAGGTGAACTCTCCATAAAAAAGTGTTCATTTAGATTGTTGGGATTGTTTTGTTTGGCTAGGTGAATCTCGATCGCTTCCTTTATGTCGAGAGCTCTGCCTTTCGATTCGTGATGAATTATTTTTAGGTCAGTTTCGATTTTAGTAAAGCTGTGCCCCGTGTCACACATATGTTCGCATACGGCTGAATGTGTTCCGTATCTTATCGCATTCCTATGTTCATTATAACGTGTATCTACTCGTCTTCCGCTCTGTCCAATGTAATTTGCTTGACAACCAGTGTCTTGGCATGTAATAGAATATATTCCTGACTTTGAATACGGATCTTGTTTATTTAGATTACTATATTGCAGGTGCCTCCCGGTCGTATTATTCGTTGTGAATGTTATTATTTTATGCCTTGCTTTTTGAATAGATTAGTGATTTTGTATGTGTTCGCATTCACATAGTTGAAGAGCGCGAATTTTTTTCTCATTAATGTCCGGTTTTGGAATCATTTTAACTTTATTTTTATGTTTGGCTACAATTTGGTCTATTTTGCTTGCCGGGAAATTGTCTTCTTTTGCTATTTGTTTAATGGTTCTTATTTCCTTATTATAATTATCTTTTGACATGGGTATGTTTAAAGCCCTGCGCACCATTGAATTGAAGCCCGCTAATTTATGCGTACTGTGGTGATTAGACTGATTGTCGATTGCATGCGAAGTTTGTGTGGCTTTCCGAAATATGGAATATGAAAGCTCGTTGTCTTTACGTTCGATAGTTATGTCGAGATAATTTATATTTCGATCTGTTTCGGATTCCTTAGTGAATTTGATTGAGTGGTGTAGGCTATTAATGGATTGGAGAATTGTTTCTTCGCTTGTTAATTCGGTATCGTAGATGCAAATTACATCGTCTACGTATCTTTTCCATATTACTATTCCCTTTGTTGAAGTCTTTTCTAAGAACTCATTTTCTAGTGCATTCATGAAGATGTCAGAGATTAGTCCGCTTAGGGGTGACCCCATCGCTAGGCCTTCTGTTTGTGTGAACATTTTATTGTCGAAATGAAACACGTTTTGGCTGAGAACGACCCTCAGTAATCTCACAATATTTTCAGTTTCTTTGGGCGAATTATTGGATTTTAAGTTATTTTCGATAGTGTTGATTGCATCATTAATAGGAATATAGGTGTACATGTTCGTTACATCGAAAGATACAAGCCTTAAGTTAGGTTTCATTTGTAGGGTGTTCAATGCTGTTACTAATTCCGTTGTGTTCTTTGTTGTTTTTGTCGTTGGAAAGGCGATATTTTAAGATTTTTAGTAACTGCTGAACCCGAAAATACCGTAATTGAGGGGACAACCAAAAATTCACAAAAAGGAGTGCCCAATGAGACCAATAGTCAATTGTAGGAATGCTCCTAATTACAAAATCAGCAAAGAGTTACTAAAAATCTTAAAACGCCGCCTTTCCAACGACAAAAAACTCGGCAAAGAACACAACGGAATTAGTAACAGCATTGAACACCCTACAAATGAAACCTTACTTAAGGCTTGTATATTTCGATGTAACGACCATGTACACCAATATCCCTATTAATGATGCAATCAACGCTATCGAAAATAACTTAAAATCCAATAATTCGGCAAAAGAAACTGAAAAGATTGTGAGATTACTGAGTGTCGTCCTCAGCCAAGACGTGTTTCAATTCGACAATAAAATGTACACACAAACAGAAGGCTTAGCGATGGGATCACCACTAAGCGGACTAATCGCTGACATCTTCATTAATGCACTAGCAAATGGGTTCTTAGAAAAGACTTCAACAAAGGGAATAGTAATATGGAAAAGTTACGTAGAAGATGTAATTTGCATCTACGATACTGAATTAACAAGCGAATAAACAATTCTCCAATCCATTAATAGCCTACACCACTCAATCAAATTCACTAAGGAATCCGAAACAGATCGAAAAATAAATTATCTCGATATAACTATCGAACGTAAAAACAACGAGCTTTCATATTCCATATTTCGGAAAGCCACACAAACTTCGCATGCAATCGACATTCAGTCTAATCACCACAGTACGCATAAATTAGCTGGGTTCAATTCAATGGTGCACAGGGCTTTAAACATACTGTACCCGTTCCCACGGACGTTACGAACATTCCCTCTGTTTTCCTCGTTTCTCCTGCTTTCCCACGAAGCTCTCCGATCTGTTTGTACCGCATTGTCAACAACTACCGCATTCACTTCCTGCGTGTTCCTATTCTCGTTCCTTGAACTCCTAGGTATCTTCTGAGCGCTTGTGTAGTCTAATCTGCGTAATATATCGTCGTAATGCTCAAGTGAATTCGCACCAGATGCTCTGAGTGATCTCTGGATTTCCACTGGCAACTGCCTTGCTATCGCTTGCAACAATTCGTCTTCCTGTAATGGTGGAGTTAAAAACTGCAGTTTCGCTAACTGTGAAGAAAAGTAGTTAGCGTAATGCGTTGGATGTGACGTAGAATAGCGTTTTGAATACATTTCAGCTCTCACGTTCAACTGATCCTCCACACTCCAGAATCGTCGTAAAAATGCTATGGCAAACTGTTCTAGGTTCGCAAAGTAGTTTCTAAATGCGCGAAACCAAGTAAGAGCTGGCCCATCTAAGGCGCGTTCGACTACCCTTAGCTCTCTTTCTTTGGATACCCGATGTTCCGCCATATAATCTCGGATATCTCTAAAAAATTCGACTGGTGTGACTCCCGTGTTCCCAGAGAGTTTTCTTGGTTTATCATCAAGATTTCTGATGGTGGTCACAGGACCTGAGTAACATTTATTAGTATTGGGCGTGTTCAAAGTCGGATTAGGATTAACATAAGGGGTTGAACTATTCCTCCCAGAAGTAACATTTTGTTGAGTTCGATCATTATCTCCTACATTCAGCTCTTGTCTATCAACATTATGAGCTATCGGTGTTTGATTCTTCGATATATCCCCCGTCTTTACCTCTTGAATTGTTAAATTATTTATGACTGATTCCAGTTTAGCCATTCTATCTTCATTCTGTTTCTCCCCTAACTTGAGTTTCGTTTCCAGATTGTCTAATGAAATAACAGTCTGTGTTCTATTACTTTCTTCGAGATCATACTTAAGTTTATCTAGCTTTTCTTCGCATGTTGTCAGAACTGATGCAACCTGCTCCCTCAACTGGCCTACATCCGTTCTGAACTGAGCAGAATCCATTTCCATCATTTCTTTATTCTCGTTGAATCTAGTTTCCGAGTTCGCCATGCCTGCGATTATCTTATTTTCAATCCCTACACGTTTTTCTTTTGCTTCGGCATCGACATCATTATACCGCTCTTCCACTATCGCACCGACTCTATTATTAGATAACTCTAAATTATCGTTAACCTTCTGATCAACGTTATCCTCAATTTGTTTAATGTCCGTCTGCAATCGGTTCTCTAAGAATCCCAATTTGGAATTGACCTCTTCTAAGACGTCCCTTTTGACTGTTCCGATTACTGAACTTAAACCTTTAATTTATTTTCCTAAGTTCGTTTCTAAATCTTTAATATTGGATTCAAAAGATACTTCAGAAGACCAATCTTGAATTTTACCTACATCAATTCTTAAACCATCTATGTCAGATCTTAAATTCGATATATCTGATTTAATATCTTTCTGAATAGACATGACATCTGTCCTCAAATTAATAAAATACTCTTCACCTTTATTCTCTAACACTAGAATGTATTTCTTTAGGATGCTTACATTTTCCTCTCCTTTCAATTCTATTGCCTTAATATCTGACCGTAATGCTCTTAAGATTTCGTCATTCTTTACCTTTAATCTAGTTTCCAAACTCTTTAAGTTGTTTTTCAATTCTGTGTTACTTTCCTCACTGCGAGCTTGTAATCTAGTTTCTAATAATTTTAAATTGTCCTTTAAATTAGCTTCACTAGCTTTCAAATGAGTTTCAGTATTATTCTGGAATCTTTCCTCTAAAGACTTTAAATTAGTTTCATTATTAGATTGCAATTTAGTCTCTATAGACTTTAGACTATCCTTTAAATTAGATTCAGTGTTATCCTGCATTGCCTTTAAATTAGCTTCATTGGTATCTTGTAATCTGGTTTCTAATGCTTTCAGATTATCTGTTAATTCATCTTTACTACTGGACTGCAAAGCTTTTAAATTTTCTTCACATCTAGCCTGTAACCTAGCTTCTGAATCATTTATCTGTCCTTTGACGTCAGTCTCCATTTTCTTAACATTAGCCACAATGTTAGACATACTGTTCTGCAAATCCCCTAACTATTTTGCTAAACCTTCCACAGGCATAATTATAATTTGCAACCAAACGTTTTAATTCAGAGACGTTGGATAGCAAAACATCGTGACATATCAATTCCTAACTTCACTTGGTATGAGCAACAAGGATGACATTGGTATAACATGATATACAATAATATGATTAACATGACCACTGGTATGGGCACACAAGTATATCGTCTGACCAAGTTAAATAAACTTCATAACACCTTCAAAAGAAATAGAGATCAATCTCCTCCTAACCTCAATCTGATGTATTCCCATGAAATGAACAAAATCGAAGCCCCACGATTGGGAAAAGCCAATTCTTACACCTCTCTGCACCCGTTCGTCCATGGTACGCGATGACCCATCTGCTATTACATCGCATACCTGGCATCCCAGGCCAGGAGTAAAGTTAAAAGTACACAAAATAAACAAGGAATGTGTCGGAAATTCAGTTGAAATATCACAAAAGCAGAGGCTAACAGGAGATAAAATATCTCCGGGTCGTTACTTGCTTAAATTTAATCATAGTTTCAAGTTAAAGTTGGCCGCCATCAACTGAATCCCTAACAAACCACATCCTTCCTGGTTAAGCCTTAAGTATGACAAAGGAAAGGATTAGGAAAACACATCATCATGAGATCACAACTTCAAATAAAATAAAATTTATTTAAACTTTAGTGGTCAGACAGAAACAAAATAAATTCCTGCCTAGGAGTATGGTAGATTATAATAGTTATGATGTTAATGTCCTCTCAAATCGTTCCATCCACGCACTGCATCAAAGAAATATTTTTATTCGCGTGCAAAAAAGAAAAAAAAATATAGTTCTCTTGCGCCCTCAGGTTCACCGTAGCACTATATCTTTCGTCACTGACATTTTGTGATCCCTGAGACCTATCTTTGATTAATCTAACATCAGGCACGTGATTTCAAGTAGATATTAAACTTTCTATCACACAACAAATTTTATATCAACGCTAACATGTAAATAATCATTCAAAAATGGCTTGAATGTCACTGTTCCATATGTTGGAATAGATATAATCACTCTTAAGATTAACAATAAATTTGTACACGTTATTTACACCACTTCTAGCAACTACTCGGTTATGAATCAAAATTCTGTTCTAATCATCTGTCATCATCCATCGAAAATTACTAATTGTTCATCACATCAGCTAACATTCAGTTATCTGTTCTATTCAAATCAAAATTATTAATTTCTTATCATCAGATCATTCAAATAATTATTATATTCATCATTTCATTAAATTATCTGCAGAGCATCTCATCTAATTTTATTTCATCATCTCATTTAAATTTAATTCGTCAATTTAAATTATAATTCACCAACTTATTTAATTTTATTGTAAATCATCAGCTTATTTAAATTCATTTAAATTCCATCAGCTTATTTAAGTTACTTCAACTTATTTAAATTTATTATAATTATATTTTAATTATCAGCTCTTTTAATTAATTATCATTTTATTCATCTATTCATCAGTTTATTTAATCAATTATTATTATTTAATTTATCAGGTCAGATTATTCATATGTTTGAACTTCAGATAATAATTCCATACATTATTATTATTACTAGAGAATCTCGGATTATAAAACTTCCAGAAAATGTTTAAGATTGGTTACCGAACGTTGCCTTAAAAATCCACCAGTTCCAGGCTATACCCTTAATATACTCAATTGCCATGCCAAAAATACGTTGCCTCCACTAAATCACGTTGGACCTAATCTTCCAAAACTTTACCATTTAAATTCAATTCATCAAATTTCACATTTGAACATCATTATTATTTCACATAACATCACAATTATTCAGCGCACAGCATGAACTTCAGAAATATACTAGACTGGGTTCGACGACCTCATGTCTGCATCAAAAACAAGCATTGGCAATATTATAAACCTCTTCTGGCAACCCCCCAAACTTTGGCCAAAACTACCTTAACTCATCACATAGAATGATCCACAAAAATTATAACTGGCTTCAGACGGTTGATGAATATGATCTACAAGAACTGTAGTCAGTATTATCATGTCCAGACAACTTCTCAAACAATAAGAAAAATTACCAAAGTAATCGTAATCCAATCCAAGATTTGGTTTAATTCAGAGTACAAAATCTCTTTTAAGATCCTCAAAATTTACTTCAAAAAGAACACCCACGTGTTATATTAACTCAACAGATCCTCAAGGGGTGGTGGTGTTGCAATCGCAGTTCATAACAAACTGAAGGCAAAACATCGGCCTGACTTAGAAACTTCCTGCGAAATAATATGGGTTGAGATTATTATCCCAAAAAGGAAGAATTTACTCGTAGGTTGCTTCTACCGCCCACCTTCCAGCAAAATTGACACCTTAGAAGAATGTTTCAACTCTACTGTTCTTGCCCTCAATCAAGAAAATGAAATAGTGTTGCTAGGCGATTTTAACTCCCATATCTCCTGGACATCAATAGACAATGGTACCATACACTCTCCCCAAATAGATACTTTCATTTTATCAAATTTTATAAACGGTCTACATCTGAAACAGTTTAATCTACACCCAACAAGGAAATCCGAAACACTGGACCTCATATTTTCAACCCTGCGCAATGTCACTGTGACCGTTGGAAGAAATATCCTGAACACCGACCATAGCTCAATAGAAGCCACTCTCCCCGTCCCATCCAGCAGACATAAAAATAGCCCCACCACCGATAAGAAAGCTTTCCCTCTTTGGAGAATGGTCGACCAGCAAGCTGTCAATCAGGATTTATCATCTCTACCCTGGTGCCTGCTAACAGCTGAGAGAGACGTAAACAGCGCAGTGGCCTTGTTTGAGGATTTACTTTACTCGGCCATTAAACAACACGTTCCTTTCTCCGTACCTAAATCCACCAAATACCCGCACTGGCTAAGTCAAAACACCAAACTCCTTCTCCAAAATAAAACTCGAGCGTGGTCACTGTGGAAATCAGTTCCTAATCCTCATACACGCAATGTATTTATTCACCTACGGAAAATTTCAAGAGTTCATATGACAGAAGATTACAACCGCTACATTTCTTCCATAACAGGAAATC
Organism: Meconema thalassinum; assembly: GCA_946902985.2. Classification (NCBI taxonomy): domain Eukaryota; kingdom Metazoa; phylum Arthropoda; class Insecta; order Orthoptera; family Tettigoniidae; genus Meconema; species Meconema thalassinum. Next base: position 1,605,782,291 of record OX336388.2, on the reverse strand, counting down.
TCAAGAATAACCCGAAGAAGTTCTGGACACTTATATCATCCCGTAGAAAGACTCCCAGAATTCCACTTAACCTAAACCTCCATAATGAAGAAATCCCATTTGAATTGAGGTCCACACATTTCAATGAATATTTCCATTCAACCTTTTCAGTTCCCGTGCCAATCCCCAGTCCCCCTCAACTTACTAGCGTCTGTTCTGATTCACTGAAATCCAAAATATTTTAAAAAGTCTGCCCGCAAACAGATCTACCGGACCATCAGACATAAGCCCTATATTCCTGAAAAACACCTCTGCATCTCTCAGCATCCCCTTATCCATGATACTCAACTAGTGCATGACTCCGGCACTTTTCCTGACTCATGGAAAAGAGCTGATGTCACACCTGTCTTTAAATCAGGCAGCAAGCATGAAATTTCCTCATACAGACCTATATCTATCGTCCCTATACTCTCTTCAGTCTTCGAAAGAATAATACATTGCCGTCTCCTACTTTCACCAAACCACACCTCTCAGAAGAACAACATGGCTTCGTCCCTGGAAAATCATGTTTAACAAATCTGACTGTTCTGAACCATCACATAATTTCTGCAATATATCAAAAATCTCAGCTAGATGTAATCTACGTCGACCTGGCCAAAGCATTTGATTCCGTGAACCATTTCCTTCTCCTCCACAAGCTTGCTTCACGATACAACGTACATGGATCCTTCCTATCCCTAATACAAAGCTTCCTGTCCAATAGGCAACAACGGGTAGTGCTTCCAAGGTCTGTATCGTCCTGGCTCCCAGTCTTATCAGGAGTAACTCAGGGCAATATCCTGGGACCCCTTCTCTTCGTGCTGTATATGGACGATATAAACACGTGTGTGCAAAATTCTCCGTGTTCCCTTCTTCTATACGCTGATGACCACAAGATATTCAGAAAAAATTCCAATTCTGACGACCACGCTGACTTCCAGGAAGCAGTGAATACATGTACTGATTGGTTCAACAAATGGAAGTTATCCCCAAATCCGAAAAAGTGCTTCAATGTGTCTTTCTCACTACTGAAATCTGGAAATCAGGCGAACTATAAAATATGTGGAAATAAATTGGATACGGTTTCTCAGGTGAGAGATTTAGGTATTATTCACGATGATAAACTGACATTCTCTCCCCACATTGACCATATCAAATCTCTCGCAATGCGCAGTCTCGGCATTCTATACAGATTCACAGAAATTAAAGACCTCACTGCACTTAAATTATACTTCACCACATATGTTCTCCCTATCCTAGATTTCTCTTCTCCAATCTGGTCTACTTCGGCTATAACCAATATTTCTAAATTGAACAGTGTCTTTAATTTCTTCATATCAGTAGTCAAAGCTCGCAATCCTTCACTAAGGCACTTCGCCAAATCCGATATTCTAAACCAGCTCAATGTACTCGACCTGAGAAGCCGTCTACAATTTACTGACCTGTGTTTCTTACATAAAATTATGAATGGTTACACAAAATGTAACATGCTCTTAAGCTACTTCCCACTTCATGTTCCCTCCCGTTCAACACGCCACAACCATTTACACCACGTACCTCGCCCACGTCTTGAAGTACAGAAGCGCTCTATTTTCCACCGTCTACCTACCCTTAGCAACTCCCTTCCAAACATTGACATATTCTCTCCCTATCGAACATTCAAACATAGCATTAGAAGATCCCTTTCACCCTCTTTTCCTAACCCCTCGCCCTCCTAATCACTCACTACCCCAATCACTCCCTGCGTCCTTCCCGAGATTTATCCTTTCTGCCATCACTGCCAATTGTTACCTGTTATTGTTGTTGTTGTTGTTTTTGTTAATATTATTTGAAATTGTTAAGATATTAGTGTAAAATGACCTTTTCATGGTTGTATCTAATAATTATTAAATAAATAAATAAATAATATATATAATCATTTGCCTGTAATAAATTTCTAATAAGAAATAACTCGTCGTAAAAGACTCAATTACTTGAAATCCTTATCAAAGTTATAAACTCACTCACAAAAGAGTATCAAACATCAAATATTAAATGTCTGTACTCTCAAAAGAGTAATGCAAAAAACTCTTGGATTGCAATACAAGAATTACAAAATGTAACCAGTCTGACATTTATTTCTAAATTACTGAACAAAGATCAACTAATACTTGACTGGTAAAATATTGTCTAATTCTCTTACGATCACAATTGCACTCGGATGATAAAATGATATTCCTATAGCGACGGGTAAGGCGATCAAACCCCACACAGCTACTCAAGGTAACAGGCCCCGTCTAAGTATACTAAGATGATAAATTCCTATAGCGACGGGTAAGGCGATCAAACACCACACAGCTACTCTAGGTAACAGGCCCCGTCTACGTAGATTAAAAAGTGATTGCACATGATTGGAATCAACAATATTTTACTCGTCTCATAAAAGCGATACTGATTCGCTAGAGCGAATTAAATTCCACATCTCAAAAACAATCCAATAAAGGTAAAATACCAACTGATAAATTCCACATACTCGCTAGAATGCAATAAACTGATAAAAATTTAAACTACCCGACTGCAGATCTCGAGTTTCGAAATACTCGATAAAAATCAACATGATCAAAAATGCTATCATTTAAGAAGAATAAAGATCAAACTCGTGCTTAATAAAGTCAATAAACAGTGAAAAATTCGGATAAATGTGTCTGCCATCTCATATGGTAACACCATATTTTAGCAAACTCCTCAAAAGGAAGTAAGAAAGTATTCAAGCCATTTCTTAAATAACACTCCTAAAGATATACTAGTGTCCCCAGTGTCATGCTAGAAAATCATATCAGTAATGTCATAGCTCTTACTATACCTTCATATTACAGATGTTCAATAATGTATTCCAAGATTGTTCTTGTTCCTTGCCAAAGAATTGCATCGAAGAAAAAAATGTAATTTCAGAATGTGTACATGTTCACTAGACACCCTGTATCTGTGTTCGATGTGTTTATTATTTCCATAACTGTTCATGAACTAAAGTCATTCGATGCACATATTGCTGTTACATAATGTGCATGAAATTCAAAGTCCCATTTGCGTAATGCATCAATGCATGGTCGCTTTAAATATGTTCCGTTGGAACACCTCATTTTGTATGCCGTAATATCGGTAAAATAACTTTAAGTTCATCTGATTATCCATTGAATGTGTATAAATTGTAAAAGCAATGAGTATCTGCACTGCTGAAAGTCTAAGTCCAAATATCGTAATCGTGAAAATGTCAGAATGCAATGTTCCATTAGATGACCACTAAAGTGTCACAAAATGTCGCCCAATGCTTGACAAGTTCTGCTCCAATATATGAGTGTAACACAAGGTTAACCAGTAGCCTCATTGTATTGCTGTTCTATGCGACTATTCGTTGTGAATATCGTAATAATGTTCGTTATTCCCAGTGTAATATTGCTTATTTCTGCTGTAAGTTATGAGCTGGTACAAGCGTTGCTATTTGAAACATATGTTAACGCAACTCCACTGTTCAAACTAGACTGCTTTCTATCACCGGCCTTCTTCGTCCCGTTCACAGCCATCGCAACACAATCTCCGGTAAGCCTACTCAACTACGCCGTGCTTTTGAAGTTACAATGCTAACTTACGAAGCGATCCTGCCAGACAGGTAATAATTACTGCACTGCACTGTATTGGATACTGTCACACTCTTGACTTGCTACTTGAGCAGAATGTAATAGAAGACTGATTTCTTGTCACTGCGTGCTGCGATCACTCACCTCGCCAAACAAGTGACTCGCCACCCCTTCGCTGAAATGAGGGTAGCTACTTTCGTTCTCTCTCTGACGTCAGACATTTAACCTCGGCCTATCTTCTGTTATCAAGCCGTAATACTCAATTAAGGAGTTATCCACCTTTTCTAATATTGTTATTAATATTCCATATAATTTTCTCTTCTGAGGTTAAATATGACTTCATTTCCGATAAATTTTCATAAATATCCAGTACTTCTCCCGTGATTCCGTACGTTTGAGGGGTAGTGACTTCTTCTTCCCTAGTCGCCTACGTCATTTCCCTCGACGTCACTGATGCGATCTCAGCGCAACCTTTTCTTCTTAGTAACTAAATCCAACTACAGCTAGCGTAGCCGATAGCCTCGATTAGATATCGGGTACATCTCTCCCTTACGTCTCCATTTTAAAATTAATTCTGAAGAAACAGATTAGTAAAACATATTACACTCAGGCATTCATTATATACAGCATTTCATGTACTCGATAACTATACTGTGCCCGTTTAGACCGGAGTCCGCACGACCACATATGCATTTTACCAAGAATCAGTCAGCACGAGAGTCAAAATATCCCGGAGCGCCAGAAGGGTTAAAGCTAATCGCAAAAACGACATCAAATGAATAAAATGCTTTACTGATTTTTGGCTCAATCCAACAATAAGGATAGAAGGAGATTCAACTGGGCATAACACATCATGTAAAATTATCTCATTTTATTCTGAAGTTAAAATTGGCTGCAAAATAATAATGCTCAAAGCGGCATCATTCACGTGTGGCGACCCACACTATTATTTACACAATGTACAGAAATTTTCCAACACATTGGACAATTATCTTTGGAAACACAAGTCTGATTATCAGTCCTGTAGACTGTGTTCCAAAATTAAATCCATTAATTATGATTAAATCCAGTTCAAATTTAATTGTCTTTACTGGAAAAACCGTAGTTCACTGATTGAATTTTTACATAATATTAACACTCGTAGAATAATTGTTCATAGAATTTTTAACTTTCACTTATTTTTCCAGTTTCAAAAAAATATTGTCAAAAAAATATTATTATCTTTGAATCAACACAAATTATTTACACATATTAATAACATCTGAAAAGTATTTGACCTTGAGCATAGCATCGAAGAACTGTGCGAAGCACAACAAAATTAATTGTTTTACTGACATTAAACATTTCGAGCAGTGACTCGATTATGAACTTCAATTTCCTAACAAAATCTATGATTTCTGAATCATCAACTTGATCAATAAATTGTTGGACCATTCAACTATTCGATTCTCCACTTGGAATCATCATTAAGAAAAATATTTATATTTGCGGCCATTTTAGTAACTTTCACAACTTGCAATTCTTCGACAGAATGCGGAAATAAGAATTGTAGCTTCATAATAAATTCATTTAGTTCATGGCACTAGGATTGAAAACATCCTTCAAATTATTCGTGGTTATAGAATTATTTTTAATTGGCAGTGGCCCATTCTATTATTTTTATAAGAACACAATATTCCAACAACAACGGCAAAGGTCTTCCTCTGAAGAAGAATAAAATACTATCATGACAAATCCGGGTTCTAGCAAAATCAAAGTCTAAATGGAATCCGTAAACAAGGTTGAAATAAGAACTGATGGTTTTTAAGAAATAACCTTCGGGTCATTCATACGACGCAATGTGTAGTTCCAATACTCCTTTAACACTGAGTCATCGAACCTGCTATTTGATTGATGCTCTAATAAAAACCTCCTCATTCCTGCGACTTAAACATGCGCACCTGGGAATGGCATTTCAACTACTCCACACACATAAATTTTCTTCCCAAAATTTATACAATAAATCAAGCCTCTGCTTGTTATCAACACTGGAAGATTAATAAACTTACATGTTTATTTTATTTTACCATTCAGTTCAACCCGTGAATTTACCATACTTATGATAATCTTTATTTCACTTTCGAGTGTGTATTTACGTCATGATTTTATATAAATACAAAAATATCCTAATTGATACAAATATCATTTGCTTCCCGTTTCATGCCTCTCCATGTTATCTGAAAAATATACTTTGCTCATTGCAAATATTAACTGTTCATCCAGAACTGAAATGTTGGTTGAATGCGGGCTTGCGCTAACCACTCTCCTTCGGAAAATCTCCTGTTTCAAACTAGAAATGATTAAACTACTTCAAAAGCTCTCTCTCAATGAATGTGATTATTAGAAAATATAAGATCCAAGAATTATTTAGAAAAATTATGAAAATCATTATTATTATTATTAGTGGATTATTATTATTATTATTATATTAAATGTGTTTAATTATTATTTCATTATGTGAGAATCCACATGTTCGATTCTTCGAATATGGATAGAATATCTATCTCTTAACAAAAATAATTATTAACTTTTACAGTTACATCGGTTGTTTTCCGTGATTTCCCAAAAATATGAAACATTCAAATAAATGCTCATTCTGCTCGGTCATCGATCCTAAACTGTTCTGAGTGCTGACAATACTCAGAATAACTCTAATATGTCTTGCGTAAATCATTGCAAGATTCAAATACGAAGAAAAATGAATGTGTTGGTCATCTGCAGAAAATGAGTTTGTTCCAATTAGCTAGGCATAATATAAAGTCAAAAAGTGGCTTACATTTCTTGATGGTCTTGAAGCGTAGTGAACCTGGTCTGTACCAGATTTATCCAGATACATGCCCTATCGGTCAAGCATGTATAATCCTTGTATCGGCCGCCATTATATACCCACAATCTGTCTAACACGACATAGTGGAGATATTTCTTGAAGTTTGAAGTAACTGCTGATCCATTTTAATGTTGACTTCTATTAAGTCCATAGCAGTTTGCTTAAATGGGGTCAGATCCAAGTGATCTATTCTCAAATATGTCAGTTGTAACAGAACTCACGGTAATCTTTTCAGTACAAGAAAACACTGACAGTCTAAACCAATCAACGGCTGTTCTGAAGATCGTTCCCTGGGCATGGCTTATCACCATCTACCATGCGCGAAGCAACATGTAGTTTCCCTGCGTTGGCTAATGAACAACACCGTGATAGACTGGTCTTCAATATACTGAAAGATCGGAGTGGTTATTAAGTTACAATTATGAAACTGACTAAAATTGGACTAAAATATCCAAGTATTGAATGATTATTACTGGACTGTGACAAAGTACTTTCTAGACAAAGTCTAGCATATGTCCATGAAGAAATAAAATATTTCAACAGTGTCCGTCGAAAAATAACTATCACCTTAGTGATTCTCCCTGCCGGAAACTTACTAAGTTCCACATGTAACGCAGCACTTTTGTGACTATCACAACTAAAAGATAACTTCTGCGTAGATCCGGCAACCATGTGCCTTGGCTCAGCGTAGTAGCATCTTGCTATGCAAGAGCTTGATTCGAAGTGAGCTAATGATGCCTGTGCCGGCCGGCTTTTATTCAAAACGGTCAGGGTCACGCCGCATCACGCTGAAATATGGAAATCCTCATATCTCTGGTATCCCTGGTCCGATTTACTTGATACTAAGTGCATTCACTTTCATTTGGCCGTGCCAGTAATCTGATCCAAGTCTCAAGTCTCTACTCCATGGCTAACTATTTAATCAATAAATAGCCTCGACCTCTGCTATTACTCGCTACGTCACTTGACATGCTCTTGGCTGTATAAAAGTTCCATTTCCTTCTGGAAGCAATGTAGCGCGATATTCAAATATCTCAACTTTCAAAAGCGGCTGTAGCCTTTCCCTTGATATCTAGGTGTCTGAATCTTGGAATACCCATTCCTATAGTTGGGCACAATACAACCATCCTCATCTAAAGGGTAATGATATTTCCTAAAGCCAGCTGCATTAATAGTTCCAATAACTTCATTCGTGTACTTTATGTACTGATAGTGATTTCAGATGATTATTCCCACGATGATTACTTCGATGTCTTTTGATCCATTCTACTCGTACTTGCTCTCTCTCTCTATCAATGTGTTCGTGCGGTGCGCTGGGTTGTCTATCTTCCCGCGTCGTCTTCACATTCCCTCTATCGCCTACTCGTATTTCACCTGGCAGTTAGGATGACTTCCACTCTGTGTATCGTTTTGACTGGACTGCTGATTCTGATTCGGATTTCAGACGTGTCTGCCTCGATATCGGTTATTATACCGGTTTCGAATCTGATATCTGGAATCCTGGTTATAGTTTCGGTATCTACTGTCTCGTGGATCACGATCATATGGGCTCTCATATGGTCCCTGATACCTATCATTCCCACGGACGTTACGAAAATTCCCTCTGTTTTCCTCGTTTCTCCTGCTTTCCCACGAAGCTCTCCGATCTGTTTGTACCGCATTGTCAACAACTACCGCATTCACTTCCTGCGTGTTCCTATTCTCGTTCCTTGAACTCCTAGGTATCATCTGTGCGCTTGTGTAGTCTAATCTGCGTAATATATCGTCGTAATGCTCAAGTGAATTCGCACCAGATGATATGAGTTATCTTTGGACCTCCACTGGCAACTGCCTTGCTATCGCTTGCAACAATTCGTCTTCCTGTAATGGCGGAGTTAAAAACTACAGTTTCGCTAACTGTGAAGTAAAGTAGTTAGCGTAATGCGTTGGATGTGACGTAGAATAGCGTTTTGAATACATTTCAGCTCTCACGTTCAACTGATCCTCCGCACTCCAGAATCGTCGTAAAAATGTTAAGGCAAACTGTTCTAGGTTCGCAAAGTTGTTTCTAAATGCGCGAAACCAAATAAAAGCTGGCCCATCTAAGGCGCGTTTACTACCCTTAGCTCTCTTTCTTTGGATACCCGATGTTCCGCCATATAATCTCGGACATCTCTCAAAAATTCGACTGGTGTGACTCCCGTGTTCCCAGAGAATTTTCTTGGTTTATCAACATTATTTCTGATGGTGGTCACAGGAGCTGAGTAACGTTCATTAACATTGGGCGTGTTCAAAGTCGGATTAGGATTAACATAAGGGGTTGAACTAATCCTCCCAGAAGTAACATTTTGTTGAGTTCGATCATTATCTCCTACATTCAGCTCTTGACTATCAAAATTATGAGCTATCGGTGTTTGATTCATCGATATATCCCCCGTCATTACCTCTTGAATTGTTAAATAATTTATGACTGATTCCAGTTTAGCCATTCTATCTTCAGTCTGTTTCTCCCCTAACTTGAGTTTGTTTCCAGATTGTCTAATGAAATAACAGTCTGTGTTCTATTACTTTCTTCGAGATCATACTAAGTTTATCTAGCTTTTCTTCGCATGTTGTCTGAACTGATGCAACCAGCTCCCTCAACTGGTTTACATCCGTTCTGAACTGAGCAGAATCCATTTCCATCATTTCTTTATTCTCGGTGAATCTAGTTTCCGAGTTCGCCATGCCTGCGATTATCTTACTTTGAATCCCTACACGTTTTTCTTTTGCTTCGGCATCGACATCATTATAGCGCTCTTCCACTATCGCACCGACTCTATTTTTAAATAACGCAGAAATTATCGTTAACCTTCTGATCAACGTTATCCTCAATTTGTTTAATGTCCGTCTGCAATCGGTTCTCTAAGAATCCCAATTTGGAATTGACCTCTTCTAAGACGTCCCTTTTGACTGTTCCGATTACTGAACTTAAACCTTTAATTTATTTTCCTAAGTTCGTTTCTAAATCTTTAATCTTGGAAACGAAAGATATTTCAGATGACCATTCTTGAAATTTACCTACATCTGTTCTTAAACCATCTATGTCGGATCTTAAATTCGATATATCTGATTTAATATCTTTCTGAATAGACATGACATCTGTCCTCAAATTAATAAAATACTCTTCACCTTTATTCTCTAACACTAGAATGTCTTTCTTTAAGATTCTTACATTTTCCTCTCCTTTCAAATCTACTGCCTTAATATCTGACCGTAATGCTCTTAAGATTTCGTCATTCTTTACCTTTAATCTAGTTTCCAAACTCTTTAAGTTGTTTTTCAATTCTGTGTTACTTTCCTCACTACGAGCTTGTAATCTAGTTTCTAATAATTTTAAATTGTCCTTTATATTAGCCTCACTAGCTTTCAAATTAGTTTCAGTATTATTCTGTAATCTTTCCTCTAAAGTCTTTAAATTAGTTTCATTATTAGATTGCAATCTAGTCTCTAAAGACTTTAGACTATCCTTTAAACTAGATTCAGTGTTATCCTGCAATGACTTTAAATTAGCTTCATTGGTATCTTGTAGTCTGGTTTCTAATGCTTTCAGATTATCTGTTAATTCATCTTTACTACTGGACTTCAAAGCTTTTAAATTTTCTTCACATCTAGCCTGTAACCTAGCTCCTGAATCATTTATCTGTCCTTTGACTTCAGTCTCCATTTTCTTAACATTAGCCACAATGTTAGACATACTGTTCTGCAAATCCCCTAACACTTTTGCTAAACCGTCCACAGGCATAATTATAATTTGCAACTACACGTTTTAATTCAAGGACGTTGGATAGCAAAACATCGTGACATATTAATTCCCAACTACACTTGAGTATGAGCAACAAGGATGACATTGGGTTAAACATAATATAACACTAATATGATACACATGACCACTGGTATGGGCACACAAGTATATCGTCTGACCAAGTTAAAAAAACTTCATAACACCTTCAAAATAAATAGAGATCAATTTCCTCGTAACCTCAACCTGATGTATTCCCATGAAATGAACAAAATCGAAGCCCCACGATTGGGAAAAGCCAATTCTTACACCTCTCTGCACCCGTTCATCCAAGGTACGCGATGACCCATCTGATATTACATCGCGTACCTGGCATCCCAGGCCAGGAGTAACGTTAAAAGTACACAAAATAAACTAGGAATGTGTCGGAAATTCAGTTGAAATATCACAAAAGCAGAGGGTAACTCGAGATAAAATATCTCCGGGTCGTTACGGGCTTAAATTTAATCATAGTTTCAAGTTGAAGGTGGGCGCCATCAACTGAATCCCTAACAAACCACATCCTTCCTGGTTAAGCCTTAAGTATGACAAAGGAAAGGATTGGGGAAACACATCATCATGAGATCACAACTTAAAATATATTTTTTTTTTAAACTTTAGTGGTCAGACAGAAACAAAATAAATTCCTGCCTAGGAGTATGGTAGATTATAATAGTTATGATGTTAATGTCCTCTCAAATCGTACCATCTCCGCACTGCATCAAAGAAATATTTTTATTCGCTTGCAAAAAAGAAAAAGATATAGTTCTCTTGCGCCCTCAGGGTCACCGTAGCACTATATCTTTCGTCACTGACATTTTGTGATCCCTGAGACCTATCTTTGATTAATCTAACATCAGGCACGTGATTTAAAGTTGATATTAAACTTTCTATCACACAACAGATTTTATATCAACGCTAACATGTAAATAATCACTCATAATTGGCTTGAATATGACAGTTCCAAATGTTGGAATAGATATAATCACTCTTAAGATTATCAATAAATTTGCACACGTTATTTACACCAATTCTAGCAACTACTCGGTTATGAATCAAAATTCTGTTCTAATCATCTGTCATCATCCATCGAAAATTACTAATTGTTCATCACATCAGCTAACATTCAGTTATCTGTTCTATTCAAATCAAAATTATTAATTTCTTATCATCAGATCATTCAAATAATTATTATATTCATCATTTCATTAAATCATCTGCAGATCATCTCATCTAATTTTATTGCACCATCTCATTTAAATTTAATTCGTCAATTTAAATTTATAATTCACCAACTTATTTAATTTTATTGTAAATAATCAGCTTTTTAAATTCATTTAAATTCCATCAGCTTATTTAAGTTACTTCAACTTATTTAAATTTATTATAATTATATTTTAATTATCAGCTCTTTTAATTAATTATCATTTTATTCATATATTCTTCAGTTTGTTTAATCAATTATTATTATTTAATTTATCAGGTCAGATTATTAATATGTTTAAACTTCAGATAACAATTCCATACATTATTATTATTATTATTATTATTATTTTAGAGAATCTCGGATTATAAAACTTGCAGAAAATTTTTAAGATTGGTTACCGAACGTTGCCTTAAAAATCCACCAGTTCCAGGCTATACCCTTAATATACTCAATTGCCATGCCAAAAATACGTTGCCTCCACTAAATCACGTTGGACCTCACCATCAAAAACTTTACCATTTAAATTCACTTCATCAAATTTCACATTTGAACATCATTATTATTTCACATAACACCACAATTATTCAGCGCACAGCATGAACTTCAGAAATATACTAGACTGGGTTCGACGACCTCATGTCTGCATCAAAAACAAGCATTGGCAATATTATAAACCTCTTCTGGCATCCTCCCAACTTTGGCCAAAAAATACCTTAACTCATCACATAGAATGATCCACAAAAATTATAACCGGCTTCAGACGGTTGATGAATATGTCCTACAAGAACTGTAGTCAGTATTATCATGTCCAGACAACTTCTCAAACAATAAGAAAAATTACCAAAGTAATCGTAATCCAATCCCAGATTTGGTTTAATTCACAGTACAAAATCTCTGTTAAGATCCTCAAAATTTACTTCAAAAAACACCCACGTGTTATATTAACTCATATTCATAACATCTGTTAATCAACTGCCTGTAATAAATTTCTAATAAGAAATAATTCGTCGTTAAAGACTCAATTACTTGAAATCCTTATCAAAGTTATAAACTCACTCACAAAAGAGTATCAAACATCAAATATTAAATGACTGTACTCTCAAAAGAGTAATGCAACAAACTATTGGATTGGCAATACAAGAATTACAAAATGTAACCCTGCTGACATTTATTTCTAAATTACTGAACAAAGATCAACTAATATTTGACTGTTAAAATATTGTCTAATTCTCTTACGATCACAATTGCACTCGGATGATAAAATGGTATTCCTATAGCGACGGGTAAGGCGATCAAACCCCACACAGCTACTCAAGGTAACAGGCCCCGTCTACGTAGACTAACATGATAAATTCCTATAGCGACGGGTGAGGCGATCAAACACCACACAGCTACTCTAGGTAATAGGCCCCGTCTACGTAGACTAAAAAGTGATTGCACATGATTGGAATCACAATATTTTACTCGTCTCATAAAAGCGATACTGATTCGCTTGAGCGAATTAAATTCCACATTTCAAAAATAATCTAATAAAGGAAAAATCCCTACTGATAAATTCCACATACTCGCTAGTATGCAATAAGCTGATAAAAATCTAAATTATCCGACTGCAGATCTCGAGTTTCGAAATATTCGATAAAAATCAACATGATCAAAAATGCTATCACTTGAGAAAAATAAAGATCAAACTCCTCCTTAATAAAGTCAATAAACTGCGAAAAATTCGGATACATTTGTCTGCCATCTCATATGGCAACACTATATTTTAGCAAACTCATCAAAAGGAAGTGAAAAATATTCAAGCCATTTCTTAAATATCACTTCTAAAGATATACTAGTGTCCCCAGTGTCATGCTAGAAAATCATATCAGTAATGTCATAGCTCTTACAATACCTTCATATTCCAGATGTTCAATAATATATTCCAAGATCGGCGATAATTAGAGTGTACGCAACAGATTTCTCGAAAGATCGGCGAAATCGTCGTATTTGCCACTGGAAATGCATTTGGCCCCATCCAAATGCCCATCATGATGTAGTCGTTCTCCTTAATAGGAATCGAATCCGTCACTCTGCGATGCCATCACGTCTCTTCATACGTCTAGCCCCACATGGTAGAACGAAGGATATCCATCACGGATATTGTCTTATAATCCCCGCAAAAGTTCAAATCGAATGGGTACCCCATTCTATTCTCGGATGTGTTACGCCACTGTTCAATGTAATATCGTTAATTGGCATTCGCTGATAACGTTCTTGTTCACTGCCAAAGAATTGCATCGATGAAAAAAAATATAATTTCAGAATGTGTACATGTTCACTAGACACCCTGTATCTGTGTTCGATGTGTTAATTATTTCCATAAGTGTTCATGAACTAAAGTCATTTGATGCACATATCGCTGTTACATAAGGTGCATGAAATCCAAAGTCCCATTTGCGTAATGCATCAATGTGTAAGTTGCCCCATGGTCGCTTTAAATATGCTCCGTTTGAACACCTCATTTGGTATGCCGTAATATCGGTAAAATAACTTTAAGTTCATCTGATTATCCATTGAATGTGTATAAATTGTAAAAGCAATGAGTATCTGGACTGCTGAAAGTCTAAGTCCAAATATCGTAAACGTGAAAATGTCAGAATGCAATGTTCCATTAGATAACCACTTAAGTGTCACAAAATGTCGCCCAATGCTTGACAAGTTCTGCTCCAATATATGAGTGTAACACAAGGTTAACCACTAGCCTCATTGTATTGATGATCTATGCGACTATTCGTTGTGAATATCGTAATAATGTTCGTTATTCCCAGTGTATTATTGCTTATTTCTGCTGTAAGTTATGAGCTGGTACAAGCGTAGCTATTTGAAACATATGTTAACGCAACTCCACTGTTCAAACTGGACTGCTTTCTATCACTGGCATCCTTCGTCCTGTTCACAGCCATCGCAACACAATCTCCGGTCAGCCTACTCAACTGCGCCGTGCTTTTGAAGTTACAATACTAACTTACGAAGCGATCCTGCCAGGCAGGTAATAATTACTGCACTGCACTGTATTGGATACTGTCACACTCTTGACTTGCTACTTGAGCAGAATGTAATAGAAGACTGATTTCTTGTCACTGCGTGCTGCGATCACTCACCTCGCCAAACACGTGACTCGCCACCCCTCCGCTGAAATGAGGGTAGCTACTTTCGTTCTCTCTCTGACGTCAGACATTTAACCTCGGCTTATCTTCTGTTATCAAGCCGTAATACTCAATTAAGGAGTTATCCACCTTTTCTAATGTTGTTATTATTAATATTCCATATAATTTTCTCTTCTGAGGTTAAATAAGACTTCATTTCCGATAAATTTTCACAAATATCCAGTACTTCTCCCGTGATTCCGTGCGTTTGAGGGGTAGTGACTTCTTCTTCCCTAGTCGCCTACGTCATTTCCCTCGACGTCACTGATGCGATCTCAGCGCAACCTTTTCTTCTTAGTAACTAAATCCAACTACAGCTAGCGTAGCCGATAGCTACGATGAGATATCGGGTACATCTCTCGCTTACGTCTCCATTTTAAATTAATTCTAATGAAACAGATTAGTAAAAAAAATTACACTCAGGCATTCATTATATACAGCATTTCATATACTCGATTACTATACAACCATCCTCATCTCAAGGGTAATGATATTTCCTAAAGCCGGCTGCATTAATAGTTCCAATAACTTCATTCGTGTACTTTCTGTACTGATGGTGATTTCAGATGATTATTCTCACGATGATTACTTCGATGTCTTTTGATCCATTCTACTCGTACTTGCTCTCTCTCTCTCTCTCTCTCTCTATCAATGTCTACGTGCGGTGCGCTGGGTTGTCTATCTTCCCGCGTCGTCCTAACATTCTCTCTATCTCCTAATCGTATTTCACCTGGGTAGTTACGAAGACCTCCGCTCTGTCTATCGTTTTGACTAGACTGCTGATTCTGATTTCTGACGTCTCTGCCCCGATATCGGTTATTATACCGGTTTCGATTCTGATGTTTGGAAACCTGGTTATAGTTTCGGTATCTACTGTCTCGTGGATCACGATCATATGTTCTCTCATATGGTCCCTGATACATATCATTCCCATGGACGTTAAGAACATTCCCTCTGTTTTCCTCGTTTCTCCTGTTTTCCCACGAAGCTCTCCGATCTGTTTGTACCGCATTGTCAACAACTACCGCATTCACTTCCTGCGTGTTCCTATTCTCGTTCCTTGAACTCATAGGTATCATCTGAGTGCTTGTGTAGTCTAATCTGCGTAATATATCGTCGTAATGCTCAAGTGAATTCGCACCAGATGCTTTGAGTGATCTTCGGACCTCCACTGGCAACTGCCTTGCTATCGCTTGCAACAATTCGTCTTCCTGTATTGGTGGAGTTAAAAACTGCAGTTTCGCTAACTGTGAAGTAAAGTAGTTAGCGTAATGCGTTGGATGTGACGTAGAATAGTGTTTTGAATACATTTCAGCTCTCACGTTCAACCGATCCTTCGCTCTCCAGAATCGTCGTAAAAATGCTATGCCAAATTGTTCTAGGTTCGCAAAGTTGTTGCTAGATGCGCGAAATCAAGTCAAAGCTGGCCCATCTAAGGCGCGTTCGACTACCCTTAGCTCTCTTTCTATGGATACCCGATGTTCCGCCATATAATCTCGGATTACTCTCAAAAATTCGACTGGTGTGACTCCCGTGTTCCCAGAGAATTTTCTTGGTTTATCATCAAGATTTCTGATGGTGGTCACAGGAACTGAGTAACGGTCAGTGGCATTGGGCGTGTTCAAAGTCGGAGTGGATTAACATAAGGGGTTGAACTAATCCTCCCAGAAGTAACATTTTGTTGAGTTCGATCATTATCTCCTACATTCAGCTCTTGACTCTCAACATTATGAGCTATCGGTGTTTGATTCATGAATATATCCCCCGTCGTTACCTCTTGAATTGTTAAATTATTAATGACTGATTCCAGTTTAGCCATTCTATCTTCAGTCTGTTTCTCCCATAACTTGAGTTTCGTTTCCAGATTGTCTAATGAAATAACTGTCTGTGTTCTATTACTTTCTTCGAGATCATTCTTTAGTTTATCTAGCTTTTCTTCGCATGTTGTCTGAACTGATGCAACATGCTCCCTCAACTGGTCTACATCCGTTCTGAACTGGGCAGAATCCGTTTCCATCATTTCTTTATTCTCGGTGAATCTAGTTTCCAAGTTCACCATGCCTGCGATTATCTTACTTTGAATCCCTACACGTTTTTCTTTTGCTTCTGCATCGACATCATTATACCGCTCTTCCACTATCGCACCGACTCTATTCTTAAATAACGCTTAATTATCGTTAACTTTCTGATCAACGTTATCCTCAATTTGTTTAATGTCCGTCTGCAATCGGTTCTCTAAGGATCCCAATTTGGAATTGACCTCTCCTAAGACGTCCCTTTTGATTGTTCCGATTACTGAACTTAAACCTTTAATTTATTTTCCTAAGTTCGTTTCTAAATCTTTAATCATGGATTCGAAAGATACTTCAGAAGACCATTCCTGAATTTTACCTACATCTGTTCTTAAACCATCTATGTCGGATCTTAAATTCGATATATCTGATTTAATATTTTTCTGAAAACACATGACATCCCTCCTCAAATTAATAATATACTCTTCACCTTTATTCTCTAACACTAGAATGTCTTTCTTTAAGATGGTTACATTTTCCTCTCCTTTAAAATCTACTGCCTTAATATATGACCGTAACGCTCTTAAGATTTCGTCATTCTTTACCTTTAATCTAGTTTCCAAACTCTTTAAGTTGTTTTCCAATTCTGTGTTACTTTCCTCACTACGAGCTTGTTATCTAGTTTCTGATAATTTTAAATTGTCCTTTATATTAGCCTCACTAGCTTTCAAATTAGTTTCATTATTATTCTGTAATCTTTCCTCTAAAGACTTTAAATTAGTTTCATTATTAGATTGCAATTTAGTCTCTATAGACTTTAGACTATCCTTTAAATTAGATTCAGTGTTATCCTGCAATTACTTTAAATTAGCTTCATTGGTATCTTGTAATCTGGTTTCTAAAGCTTTCAGATTATCTGTTAATTCATCTTAACTACTGGACTGCAAAGCTTTTAAATTTTCGTCACATCTAGCCTGTAAACTAGCTCCTGAATCATTTATCTATCCTTTCACTTCAGCCTCCATTTTCTTAACATTAGCCACAATGTTAGACATACTGTTCTGCAAATCCCCTAACACTTTTGCTGAATCGTCCACAGGCATAATTATAATTTGCAACTAAACTTTTTAATTCAGAGACGTTGGATAGCAAAACATCGTGACATATCAATTCTTAACTACACATGGGTATGAGCAGCAAGGATGACATGGGGTTTAACATGATATAACACTAATATGATTAACATGACCACTGGTATGGGCACACAAGTATATCGTCTGACCAAGTTTAATAAACTTCATAACACCTCCAAATGAAATAGAGATCAATCTCCTCGTATCCTCAATCTGATGTATTCCCATGAAATGAATAAAATCGAAGCCCCACGATTGGGTAAAGCCAATTCTTACACCTCTCTGCACCCGTTCGTCCAAGGTACGCGATGACCCATCTGCTATTACATGGCGTACCTGGCATCCCAGGCCAGGAGTAAAGTTAAAAGTACACAAAATAAACAAGAAATGTGTCGGAAATTCAGTTGAAATATCACAAAAGCAGAGGGTAACTCGAGATAAAATATCTCTGGGTCGTTATGGGATTAAATTTAATCATAGTTTCAAGTTAAAGGTGGGCGCCATCAACTGAATCCCTAATAAAACACATCCTCCCTATTTAAGCCTTCAGTATGACAAAGGAAAGGATTGGGAAAACACATCATCATGAGATCACATCTTAAAATAAAATAAAATTAATTTAAACTTGAGTGGTCAGACAGAAACAAAATAAATTCCTGCCTAGGAGTATGGTAGATTATAATAGTTATGATGTTAATGTCCTCTCAAATCGTTCCATCCACGCACTGCATCAAAGAAATATTTTTATTCGCGTGCAAAAAAGAAAAAAAATATAGTTCTCTTGCGCCCTCAGGTTCACCGTAGCACTATATCTTTCGTCACTGACATTTTGTGATCCCTGAGACCTATCTTTGATTAATCTAACATCAGGCACGTGGTTTCAAGTAGATATTAAACTTTCTATCACACAACAAATTTTATATCAACGCTAACATGTAAATAATCTTTCAAAAATGGCTTGAATGTCACTGTTCCATATGTTGGAATAGATATAATCACTCTTAAGATTAACAATAAATTTGTACACGTTATTTACACCACTTCTAGCAACTACTCGGTTATGAATCAAAATTCTGTTCTAATCATCTGTCATCATCCATCGAAAATTACTAATTGTTCATCACATCAGCTAACATTCTATTCAAATCAAAATTATTAATTTCTTATCATCAGATCATTCAAATAATTATTATATTCATCATTTCATTAAATCATCTGCAGATCATCTCATCTGATTTTATTTCATCATCTCATTCAAATATAATTCATCAATTTAAATTATAATCCACCAACTTATTTAATTTTATTGTAAATCATCAGCTTATTTAAATTCATTTAAATTCCATCAGCTTATTTAAGTTACTTCAACTTATTTACATTTTATATAATTATATTTTAATTATCAGCTCTTTTAATTAGTTATCATTTTATTCATATATTCTTCAGTTTATTTAATCAATTATTATTATTTAATTTATCAGGTCAGATTATTAATATGTTTGAACTTCAGATAATAATTCCATACATTAATATTATTACTAGAGAATCTCGGATTATAAAACTTCCAGAAAATGTTTAAGATTGGTTACCGAACGTTGCCTTAAAAATCCACCAGTTCCAGGCTATACCCTTAATATACTCAATTTCCATGCCAAAAATGCGTTGCCTCCACTAAATCACGTTGGACCTCACCATACAAAACTTTACCATTTAATTTCACTTCATCAAATTTCACATTTGAACATCATTTTTATTACACATAATACCACAATTATTCAGTGCACAGCATGAACTTCAGAAATATCCTAGACTGGGTTCGACGACTTCATGTCTGAATCAAAAACTCACATTGGCATTATAATAAACCTCTTCTGGCAACCTCCCAAACTTTGGCCAAAAAATACCTTAACTCATCACATAGAATGATCCACAAAAATTATAACTGGCTTCAGACGGTTGATGAATATGACCTACAAGAACTGTAGTCAGTATTGTCATGTCCAGACAACTTCTCAAACAATAAGAAAAATTACCAAAGTAATCGTAATCCAATCCATGATTTGGTTCAATTCAGAGTACAAAATCTCTATTAAGATCCTCAAAATATACTTCAAAAAGAACACTCACGTGTTATATTAACTCATATTCATTATATCTGTTCATCATCTGCCTGTAATAAATTTCTAATACGAAATAACTCATCGTAAAAACTCAATTACTTCAAATCCTTATCAAAGGTATAAACTCACTCACAAAAGTGTATCAAACATAAAATATTAAATGACTGGACTCTCAAAAGAGTAATGCAACAAACTATTGGATTGGCAATACAAGAATTACAAAATGTGACCCTGTTGACATTTATTTCTAAATTACTGAACAAAGATCAACTAATATTTGACTGATAAAATATTATCTAATTCTCTTACGATCTCAATTGCACTCGGATGATAACATGGTATTCTTATAGCGACGACAAAATGCGATCAAACACCACACAGCTACTCAAGGTAACAGGCCCCATCTACGTAGACTAACATGATAAATTCCTATAGTGACGGGTAAGGCGATCAAACACCACACAGCTACTCTAGGTAATAGGCCCCGTCTACGTAGATTAATGAGTGAGTGCACATGATTGGAATCGCAATATTCTACTCGTCTCATCAAAGCGATACTGATTCGCTTGAGCGAATTAAATTCCACATCTCATAAACAATCCAATAAAGGAAAAATCCCTACTGATAAATTCCACATACTCGCTAGTATGCAATAAGCTGATAAAAATCTAAACTACCCGACTGCAGATCTCGAGTTTTGAAATACTCGATAAAAATCAACATGATCAAAAAAATGCTATCACTTAAGAAAAATAAAGATCAAACTCCTGCTTAATAAAGTCAATAAACAGCGAAAAAGTCGGATAAATGTGTCTGCCATCTCATATGGTAACACCATATTTCAGCAAACTCCTCAAAATGAAGTAAGAAAATATTCAAGCCAATTCGTAAATAACACTCCTAAAGATATACTAGTGTGCCCAGTGTCATGCTAGGAAATCATATCAGTAATGGCATAGCTCCTACAATACCTTCATATTCCAGATGTTCAATAATGTATTCCAAGATCGGCGATAATTAGAGTGTACGCAACAGATTTCTCGAAAGATCGGCGAAATCGTCGTATTTGCCACTGGAAATGCATTTGGCCCCATCCAAATGCCCATCATGATGTATTCGTTCTCCTTAATAGGAATCGAATCCGTCACTCTGCGATGCCATCACGTCTCTTCATACGTCTAGCCCCACATGGTAGAACGAAGGATATCCATCACGGATATTGTCTTATAATCCCCGCAAAAGTTCAAATCGAATGGGTACCCCATTCTATTCTCGGATGTGTTACGCCACTGTTCAATGTAAAATCGTTAATTGACATTCGCTGATAACGTTCTTGTTCACTGCCAAAGAATTGCATTGACGAAAAAAAAATAATTTCAGAATGTGTACATGTTCACTAGACACCCTGTATCTGTGTTCGATGGGTTAATTATTTCCATAAGTGTTCATGAACTAAAGTCACTTGATGCACATATCGCTGTTACATAAAGTGCATGAAATCCAAAGTCCCATTTGCGTAATGCATCAATGTGTAAGTTGCCCCATGGTCGCTTTAAATATGCTCCGTTGGAACACCTCATTTGGTATGCCGTAATATCGGTAAAATAACATTAAGTTCGTCTGATTATCTATTGAATGTGTATAAATTGTAAAAGCAATGAGTATCTGGACTGCTGAAAGTCTAATTCCAAATATCGTAAACGTGAAAATGTCAGAATGCAATGTTCCATTAGATGACCACTAAATTGTCACAAAATGTCACCCAATGCTCGACAAGTTCTGCTCCAATATATTAGTGCAACACAAGGTTAACCACAAGCCTTATTGTATTGCTGTTCTATGCGACTATTCATTGTGAATATCGTTATAATGTTCGTTATTCCCAGTGAAATACTGCTTATTTCTGCTGTAAGTTATGAGCTGGTACAAGCGTTGCTATTTGAAACATATGTTAACGCAACTCCACTGTTCAAACTAGACTGCTTTCTTACACTGGCCTCCTTCGTCCCGTTCACAGCCATCGCGACACAATCTCCGGTCAGCCTACTCGACTGCGCCGTGCTTTTGAAGTTACAATGCTAACTTACGAAGCGATCCTGCCAGGCAGGTAATAATTACTGCACTGCACTGTATTGGATACTGTCACACTCTTGACTTGCTACTTGAGCAGAATGTAATAGAAGACTGATTTCTTGTCACTGCGTGCTGCGATCACTCACCTCGCCAAACACGTGACTCGCCACCCCTCCGCTGAAGTGAGGGAAGCCCCTACTTTCGTTCTCTCTCTGACGTCACACATTTAACCTCGGCCTATCTTCTGTTATCAAGCCGTAATACTCAATTAAGGAGTTATCCACCTTTTCTAATGTTGTTATTATTAATATTCCATATAATTTTCTCTTCTGAGGTTAAATATGACTTCATTTCCGATAAATTTTCATAAATATCCATTACTTCTCCCGTGATTCCGTGCGTTTGAGGGGTAGTGACTTCTTCTTCCCTAGTCGCCTACGTCATTTCCCTCGACGTCACTGATGCGATCTCAGCGCAAACTTTTCTTCTTAGTAACTAAATCCAACTACAGCTAGCGTAGCCGTTAGCCTCGATTTGTTATCGGGTACAATACCCATGTCAAAAGGTAATTATAATAATGAAATAAGAACCATTAAACAAATAGCAAAAAAAGACAATTTCCCGGCAAGCAAAATAGACCAAATTGTATCCAAACATAAAAATAAAGTTAAAATGATTCCATAACCGGACATTAATGAGTAAAAATTCACGCGCTTCAACTATGTGAATGCGAACACATATAAAATCACTAATCTATTCAAAAAGCAAGGCATAAAAATGGCATTCACTACGAATAATACGACCGGGAGGCACCTGCAAAATAGTTATCTAAATAAACAATACCCGTATTCAAAGTCAGGGGTATATTCTATTACATGCCAAGACACTGGTTGTCAAGCTAATTACATTGGACAGAGCGGAAGACGAGTAGATACATGTTATAATGAACATAGGAATGCGATAAAATATGGAACACATTCAGCCGTATGCGATCATATGTGTGACATGGGGCACAGCTATACTAAAATCGAAACTGACCTAAAAATAATTCATCACGAATCGAAAGGCAGAGCTCTCGACATAAAGGAAGCAATCGAGATTCACCTAGCCAAACAAAACAATCCCAACAATCTAAATGAACACACTTTTATGGAGAGTTCACCTCTTTTCATTCTACTAAAAACACACCCTGTCGATAACAAGACACAACTTAGCGATACAGCCAAGCTAGATAAAAATAAGGGGGGTAAATAGCGGTGGTTATAGGTAAATGTTATTTGGATCAGGTGTACTATGTACGTTTTCTGCAATAAACCTAGGCCGTTATACACGGCAGTATTTAAGGTGCCGGGACGTCTTCAATAGCCCGTGTACCGCTTAGTTTAAATGGCTTTTTAGCCCACGCGTGGCGACGATAGTTCCACGGTCTTTAATGGTTGTAGATCTTCCTGTATTGAATAACATACATTCTTATCTAGACTTTGCAACGTCAAACAAATAAACATGGCACTGACCTCCGAACGAACATAGTAACAAAAGGGGGAGAAAGGGAAAAAACAGTCTCGTCCAGTTAACACCAGGGTTAGTCGACTACAACTGGTACCAGAGTGAACACGAAACTGCTTGAAGTCCCAGTTTGGAAGACAACCGGATAAGTACCAGCCTGCATTATTACAGTATAACCATAGTTAGTTGATTTTGTATAACCATATAATCACCCCGAACAGAGAAATTCCGGATTTTTATCACCATTTTAGAATTTCACCTAACATTAGATATACCACATTTAGCATACACTGACAGTTGCATTACCAACTCTGCAACTAAGTAATTGTACATATTGTAAATATGTTTCACCTGTATTCTCAAACATAAATGCTATAGCCTAAGTGTAATGGATCTGATGATGATCGCTTGACGATCGAAACTGGTCATCCTAGTGTATTTATTAATCTCATGTAATTTAATTCAGGATTAGGGCATAACCCAGCTCTATTTGGGTACATTCGTGTTGACCTACTGAAAAGCACCAAACTTTTGTTTACTTAGGCAACACTGAAAAATGCCTTCAAACCTCTCAAAGTACTATAAGCTGAGGGAGGAACACTGTAAGGTACAAACATATAACACGCGGGTGGACGACCAAGCCTGGGCACTCACACAAGAATATGCTAAGATATGGGATGAATACACCTAGTTGCAGGCCTATCAATCATATGGATGAGATTGACGAAATCACTCAGAAATTCGCGAAGATGTTTATAGGTACACCCAACACCACGAGTGTGAAGGAGGCCGCCGTGGCTCCAAAGAGCGAGCCGGCCATCCCAGATACACACGCGGGACATCTACACACAGCAACACACTCTACATTGCCGATGCGCAGTCAAATCTTGCAAGAACCAAGAAGAACATTGCTACCTGCCCCTACAATTCACCTACACAGAGGGCACATACCTATACAGACATGAATGATACACCACGGCGCACAATAATCCCCTCAAGCACGCGGACACCCCATCCGACAAGGGGAAGATACGTAGAAGTACGGAGGAGGGTCACCCTACTTCAGACACCCAAGGAAGGGAGTGGGGACCCACCCCAATGGTTGTCACGGGTAGAACCCAGACACACTGGTGGGCGATGGCGCTTAGAAGATAGAGAAGGGCGATATACACCATATAACATGTAGGTTAAATAAACAGGCACATCTCAGCGTCGGAATAATTAAAATATAGACGGCCAAAAGCCCGAGTAGTCCTAAATAGGCATGGGGCGGCAATATCGAAGCCAGGACCGCACAGGAGAACAACAGACACTAGCACAGGCGGCATTTCACGGCCAAAACGGCCATACACCTACACATAACCCATAGAATAGGGTCCCGCCCCTACACGTGTCCACAACATATGAATATTATTTAAAATGTTATGCCAGTCAGGCGTAAAGGTTTGCGGGAGAAGACGCAGAAAAAGCAAGCCTATAGGTTATAATTTTACAGATGCACAGTGTCCATGTATGTATATGTTATATGTTATATGACCAATGTTACACCAGATGTTGTATAAAACAGTGATTTTTATAGCAAAATTTAGACAAACGGGCATATTACACAATAATGCTTACACTTTAAGGGGAGAGCAACATTTTTTAAATTCAATAAACAAATATAACGGGGCACACAGTTACGACTCTAAAACATCAACGCTAATCACACCTATCCCTTCGTGGAACACCTAACACATTGACACGACGAAGGGATGCGAACACACAACCCCAGAAGACAATATTTTCTTGATCCTTTGTGAGATGGAAGTTCTTTGCCATCTGGCAACTTCCTTTTCACTAGCCGCATCTTGATTCACGTTCCTTGTTGAGTGTCGGTTGTTCAAGCCTCTATAATTGCGGTTCTTTTGTCAGTTTGGTGTACAAATTTAAGATGAACTACATTCTGGATATAGGTTTACTCCCATCATAGTTCCTCTTGTAAAAATTATGAACATAAATTACATATGCATTGATTGTAACAATGCTCATATTTTAGAAGAAGCACAGTGTCCCGCATAGTTTTATGCTTACAGTTCATATTATGGCTCTTACAATCATATGAATAAATCTACACCTCTTTCAGTTTCATTGCAATTAATTATCATCACAGGCTTTTCAGTAATTTCATGAAAATCTGAATCATGGTGTGCAGATGATATCAACGTTACAAGTTTCTGGGCATTTTGGTTTGTTGGAAACCACTGTCAACTCTTCATGGAACAAGTACATAGATGTTCCAGGGTTTCTGTTCTGAAACTTGGGGCCAATAAACTGAGATGGAATCTCTCCTTTGTTTATATAATTCCTCTAACATTAGGTTTATCATCTATCAACAGTGTCTGAATAAGTAGTATGCTGCAAAACTAGTTATCCATTGCCACGTCGCTATTCGAACCTTCTGTAGATACCACCAACACCTTGACAAAGTAGTCTGAAAAAGGTTTGCTGGGACAGTTCCTTTTCCTATGCAAGGGATAGCATCTACAACATACAGTACTTGGTTGAATTGTCACACATTATCACAATTTTTATCCCATAGGCTACATGGTCGGTTAAGAGGGGTTGTACACCCAACCAACTGTTCGTTAATGGTGATATAAGAACTTGGTTCGTAGAAATTCCTGCAGTTACTGATAATTCTCATACTACAGAAATAGGAGTCAGTTGGGTTTACTGGTTGTGATCAGGTCAGGTAACTTTAAATTGTAAGCAATTTATCCGAAAGTAATAATAAATATTTGGCCGACTGAGGGCCGGTTCTACCATCTCTGGGTACACCTGCTGGTAGCTGCACGGGAGATAAACTATCTGCCAGCATAAAATCCCTCGCAACTTTAATTGCGTTCTACCACGTCCATATGAGCGCAGAGTGGGTCAAAATCGAAATCTAGTGGGACAAAATTAATTTTACGTTTTAATCATGAATTTAGAGTGAAAGCAACGTATATAATTTGTTTACTTCATAATAAACATCAGTTACACCTTTTTAAGCTACGTCTACACAAGCAAGAAATTGTCTATGACTAGGAGTTGGATAGAGCACTCAGTTATCTCTTCAGAACAATTTTCTACCCAAAATTAACTTTTAACAAAGTCACAAAGTTCCACTTTTGACATAATCGTCGAACTCAGTGCTTTAAACAGTTGTAAACGTGTGAGAACTGGTTGCGCGGCATCTTCTAAAACGTAAACTAACTAAGTAAGTTGCAAAAAGATGCAAAAAATCTTATAACAGGCGTAAACTACAAGACTTTATCTACATTTTAACAATAAGTAGAATGTGACGCAGAGTGACGCGACATACTAAAAATCTAATTGAAAATATAATTTTAAAAATAATAGCTAAATATTATATAATGCAAATATAGCTAAAATTACGTAACAATTACGCCCATTAATAAATGAAACACGTTACAAAGATCATACCTTCAGCTGCATGTTCCATCTTAAAGCATCACACTAATCACAAATACAACCAAACCACAGCCACGTACATTCACCCTCCAATTCAGACTGCTCGAATAGTGGTAATAATAATAATAATAATATCGTGTGGCCTCGGGTGCCTGGTACAAGCTTTGTTAATTGACACCCAGAAGGTAGCTTGCATGTCGAATTTCGTCGTTCCTTTGAATGCTATGAAAGTCAAGGAGGTTAGATATCTAAACTCCTTGACACTACTACAGCGCTTTCAAGTAGAGAATGGAGGAACTTTGTGTTGGCGGAAAATCCCGAGATTAATTTTGCCATTGAACACGGCCTACTGAATTCAAATGGGTTCTTTAACATGCCAACAACGTATGACATGAGTATCGTGATTTTTGTCGCCTTCAAAAATCACTTACCATGGCCAGGGGCGAACCTGCAATCTTGGGGTTGGTAGTCCGACACTATAACCACTCACCCACCGTGGCAAGCTTCGAATAGTGGTGACAGATTTGCACTAAGATGCGTTTATATCCCAGAATAGTGAGCAGCAATTATATGAGAATGCTGTAGAAGTAATACATTTTGATTTTTTAATTATGAAAAGAAATAATTTTGTCCTCCTACATTTCGATTTTGACCCACTGTGGAGCGGCGGGCAGCTACCCTGAAGTAGACAATGAAATACTAAAGATGGCAGGCCTACTTTTGTGCAGCGTAGTCGCAGAGCCGATGGCGTGTCCCCTATTTTCGAATGCATTAAGACCGCCAAATATACCGTGTTTCAAATGTATAGGATATGAAATCTCATCAACAGTAAGACCATTTCTCTCTTTAGTCCGAGTTGAGATGTGTCCTATTACTCCCATAACAAAGATCTTTGTCGTAACCTAATGTGGTGGATTCGTCACATCACAGTACTATAATATTAACGAACTACTGTAACATAAAAAAGAGTTCATCTTGTTCATAAAGCTTAATATGATACGGACGTAATGATAAGAGTGGCTACGCGGTTAGAATCGATTGCTTCGGAGCATGAGATTTGAAGTTCGATTCATCTAATAGGTAAGTATTTTTATCAAGCCTCCGTTCTTATTTGTTACCAGTGCATTATTATTCAAGTATTGTCAGTTAAAATCTTTCATAGTGAATGTTTCAGTAGGACTGAGAAATATACCTATATACAATGTTATAATTCATCAAGTGAACATTTCCAAACCCTTGTTTCATTGCATACGGAACGGAACCATTCCGTTTCATATCTGAATAAAATCATTGGCACATTAATGTACTGTTATGTTAATAGGATTATTATAATATAAACAATTCATGCTTTTGGGCTAATGCCGTGTGTATTTTTAATTTAAACCATACGTTTCGGAGAAACCTTGCCTCCTTTTTCAATGGAAATTAAAAAAAGGAGGCAAGGTTTCTCCGAAACGTATGGTTTAAATTAAAAATACCCACGGCATTAGCCCAAAAGCATGAATTGTTTATATAATAATCCGGACCGTGAAAGCCTTAATATGAGGATTATTATATTTTGCAAAGTAAAAAGGATGTAGGAGGTATAAGCCAAGATATAAATACGTGAGATCGTGTAGCCAGATATTTCACCACCTCTTTGTTGACCTGGGTCACGGCAGAGATACAATGATACTGACAATCAAATATTCATCTTCGTCTACAGGGAGAAGATCTAAAATGCCCCCAAAACCATCTATAATAAGGCGAACTTTCATTTTTAGCCTACTTTCGATTTTTGCAAAAAATGAAAGTAGACTTATGAGATCATCACAGGGCGAAAAAAAGTGTGTCTGTCTGTGTGTGTGTGTGTGTGTATGTGTGTGTGTGTGAGTGTGTGTGTGTGTGTGAGTGTGTGTACTCTGAATGTCTGTCCCCCCCCCTATCAATTCGAACACGGTGAACGCGAATTGAACGAAATTTGGTACAAAGGTAGCACTAGCAAAGGACACCTCAGTGCCATGTTTTATATCGCCGCCATCTTGACGGAAACGTAATGGCGGCCACACAAATGTTCAAAGCTTAAATCAAATTACGACTAACCTAATCATCCGATCTCTACCAAATTTTGCAACAATATACCTTTATTGAGGAAGCATCCTTTGACCAAATTAATAGGTCATTAGCCAAATAGTTTGCGGATGGCGGCCATCTTTGTGTCAAAATCGATTCCCCCTATTAATTCGAACACGGTGAAACCGAATTGAACGAAATTTGGTACAGAGGTAGTACTAGCAAGGGGCACCTCAGTGTCATGTTTATATCGCATCCATCTTGACGGAAACGTAATGGCGGCCACACAAATGTTCAAAGCTTAAATCAAATTACGACTAACCTAATCATCCGATCTCTACCAAATTTTGCAACAACATACCTTTATGGAGGGAGCATCCTTTGACCAAACTAATAGGTCATTAGCCAAATATTTTGCGGATGGCGGCCATCTTTGTGTGAAAATCGATTCCCCCTATCAATTCGAACACGGTGAAACCGAATGGGACGAAATTTGGTACAGAAGTAGCACTAGCAAATGGCACCTCAGTGTCATGTTTTATATAACCGCCATCTGGACGGAAACGTAATCGCGGCCACCCAAATGTTAAAAGCTAAAATGTAACTACGACCAACCTAATAATCTAGTCTCTACCAAATTTTGCAACAACATATATTTCTGTGGGAAGCATATTCTGACCAAACTGCAAGATCATCAGCCCAATAGTTTGCAGATGGTGGCCAAGTATGTGTGCAAATCGATTCCCCCTATTAATTCAAACACGGTGAAACCGAATTGAACGAAATTTGGTACAGAGGTAGCACTATCAAAGGGCACCTCACTGTCATTTTTTATATCGCCGCCATCTTGACGGACACGGAATGACGGCCACCCAAATGTTAAAAGCTTAAATCAAATTACGACCATCCTAATAATTTGATCTCTACCAGATTTTGCACCAACATGCCTTTTTGTGGGAAGCATCTTATGACTGACTACAAGGTCATCAGCCCAATAGTTTGCAAATAGCGGCCATGTATGTGTGCAAATCCATTCCCCATATCAATTCAAACACGGTGAAACCGAATTGAATGATTTTTTTTACAGAGGTAGAACTAGCAAAGGGCACTTCATATTCATGTTTAATATCCCTATTGGCAACTCCAGCTATCTGATATGACATCTAGCGGTAAAAATGAGAAACTTACCAAGTAGGGTACATCTGTCACGTGGTGACTGTTTGTATATGGTTTCTTGTATTCGTAAGCAGATCGTGGTAAATTCTTCGTGTGTTTATACATAAGTAATACGTTTTACTCGTTGATAGAGTGTAAAATGAGTAAAAGCAAAGTGTATTGCTCAGTTTACGGCTGTAAGTCGATGTATAAGAGGGCTGCGGATAAAAGTTTTCATCACTTTCCAAAAGATGTAAATAGCAATATCCGAAAGGTAACGATACCATATAAATACGGGCAACAGGAGCTGGTTGGACCACTCATCACTACACTCACTGACGACAGGACGGATTGTTCACTGTTACGCCGAGCCAAGCCGCAAGCCAAGCTTCATCATTCAGGTATCCTTCCCCCCTCCCTAGTTCATTTCCAATTACTCTACCAACCGCCATCACCTCGCTCTGCGATATCCGAGCCATTCCACTACGAGTCAGATAGGCCTAGTTTGATTTCGCAGGGTAAATATCTACTCTGCGAGAACCTGCTACCAGTCCAATATTCAGCACCAAACCCACCTGCTAACCATCCGAATCAAGCAATTCCTGTGTCCCCTGAGCTTTAATACAAGTTAAACTCATTCCTTCGCCCTACCAGGCAGCAAATAATTTCTAGAGTCTATGGTACAGTGAGCAAACTCAAATATAGCTTTAAAACGTAACAGCGCCATGACTCGAACTGACTCGAACTGCTCAAAAACAAATACCAGCAGACACCGATGCTTGATAATATGCAATTGACACATAAAATCCAGTGGAACACACAAATTAGATCACGTGTATCGCACAGTTATACATATATACAATTAAAAATAACACTGTCATTATTTTAGAGACCAGATTTACAGATTATAACCGAAAAATAAAA
Organism: Meconema thalassinum; assembly: GCA_946902985.2. Lineage (NCBI taxonomy): Eukaryota > Metazoa > Arthropoda > Insecta > Orthoptera > Tettigoniidae > Meconema > Meconema thalassinum. Next base: position 1,605,751,168 of record OX336388.2, on the reverse strand, counting down.
AGTGTTCCATATCAAACGCGTGTTATTGAATATATTTACCCTACTTATCCAGACCGACCGCAGCGCCCCAAGTGTTAGTTTGAGTTGCCAATAGCACGTTGTATTTCAACAAGGTACTACAGCCAACATTCAATTATACTCCTTGAAAATGACAAAGAGTTATAACAATACCCATGCATTTAGGAGAAAGTAGGCTATATGTTCTTTACTGAACATCTTGTTTTAAATGTTGGATTAAAACATAAATATGCTTCTAAACAAAGTACGCACTATATCTATTCTAAGTGGTGTTATTTGGTTCATATCGTCGCCTCCGTAGCGTAGCGGTCAGCATGGTTAGCTGCCGCCCCGGCGGTCCTGGGTTCGAGTCCCGGCTCTGCCTCGAAATTTGGAAAGTGGTATGAGGACTGGAATGGGGTCTACTCAGCCTCGGGTGGTCCAAATGAGTAGAGGGGGTTCGATTCCCACCTCAGCCATCCTCGAAGTGGGTTTCCGTGGTTTCCCACTTCGTCTTCGGGCAAATGCCGGGATGGTGATGAGACCGTATTTTGTAATGAGTTGGATCTATGATCGACGGGTGTGTACTCAGGTGCATTCCTGCGGCGCTATTTGAACGGCACACAGCGCATGGATACTCTGTGGCGAGGTTAGGAGCAATTAGGCAGCCCGCTCTACATCCTTGAGGACGTGCTTTGTTTTAGTACAGGAGAGTTCTACAAAATGGAGACAGCAGTAACGTCAATCTGATGCAACATGATATACTTTGATATAATAGCCATGAAACAAAATAGTAATTGACAAATGCATTATGTTTAGAGAAGAGGAAACTTCAGTGTATTTCACACATAAATAAATGCAGATAACAAAATATCAGAATATTATCGAACATGATCCAGTGTCGATATCGATAGTCAATATCGTTCCTCAACGAACAGCACTATGGGTTTCGCAGAGCAGTAAGCAAAGATCTGTCCAGGCAGAGACACGAGATTGCAATATACTTCGCTGGAAGTACGACACTCATATCGAGCGCAAGCAACGCGGACGGGTATTTACTTAAAGTTAGACAGTTCGTACCGCAAATTTTTATGTCTTAGCTTATTATAGCTGAAGACGGTGTTAAACTTCATCATCAGGAGCAGTGAACTTTGTATTCACCAGGACTTGTGTGATATTTTCTATGCCAGTACAAGACTTTATTCTACAACAGTACAGTTTACAGTATACAAGCATATTATCATTATGACTTCAGAACAGAAGTTGATTGAACGGATACTTCACCAAGACATGACTATGCCACTTATGGGCTAAAATGGAAAGCAGGAATGCAATGCAATAGTGGAATGGACTACTTAGGATGATCACCAGCACCAAGCATGGATTATTATAAAAGCAGAAAACGCTTTAAGAAGAGGTGGAAGACGTCTTGGAGATGTTTATTGTACATTCATACTGTAACTGCATGAAATATGATGGATTACTACGAATAAGCTCCAGTTATATCTTGGGAACGTGTGAAAGCGATGAACTTGTTTCGCGAACAGCTGTTTTTCCTTTTCAAACGTTCGGACTCGGGTTCGGTTCTCTACAAGATCCAGTCGTATCGAGGACTACGCGACCTGATTAACAAGGGTTCAGTTCCAGAACGAGGACAGTGTGTTTCTCGCATACTCCTATTTCAACCAGATGGCAACGTACAACGTAGCTGACCACCCATTTTCATAGTAGACAGTATGAATTACACATACTCTAGAGTGTTCCTTTTCACCAATTTTTCTTAGTAGTTAGAAATGCATTCCAAGGCTATACCCGATTCTCTATCGCTTCTGTCTTGTAGTGTATTTTATTTTTGTAGTTAACATTTATATTCAATAATGCTATTTTTATGCATTAATTCACTTCTTTTTCTTTCTAAATTTGAGCATTTAATGGAATTATATAACTTGTTGAGAAGATTAATATGAAGAGTAGGGAGAAGACTACGATAACTTTATATAAGAATAGTAGTTAGCAAGCAGATGACCAATACGCTACGTATACTTGAAGATTATTGGAATAGACATTTCTACGAATTTCGAATTTTGAATTTGAACACTTAGCCTATGCATTTCATGTGAGTTTCTTAAATAGACGTGCGGGTCTATTTTTCATCAAGTGCAGTCTAAATATGGAAACATAATGATTTATAGAGCAGATATTTGCGATTTATGGATTAATTTTGGCAATCTACAGCTTTTGAGATTTTTCTTTTTTGAGTTGTTTTAGACACTATTAGATCGTTCAGTTTCTAATTTTTATGATTCGTTTGTTGAACTCCACCCTGGTTAAGCGTTGGATTCTAATAGTTTTCGTGTACCTTCTTAAGACAGGCTCATTACTATGGTGTAGGATCTTTCGTGTTTCTTTGGGTGAGGATCTCCAATCGAGTTTTTGTCTAGTAGAGCTGAATCGTTCTTTTTACAGTGATCTATCCTCAATTTCTTGAAAGATACAGTTATGAACATGAGATTATAATGAGAAATAAATTACTATTGTAAAATGATTGTATAAAATATTTTCGTTACAAAGTGAAATTATAATGTCGAAAATTCTCAAGCACTGTTATTTGAACAGCTGATTATATTATATTTGCCTTCGTTCTGATAAAAATTGTCCATGATACTTTAACTTATGTTAATTTGATGCACGATATTTCATGACTTTTATGTAAAAGCTTATTTGAACTTAATGATGTTTGGAAAAATGTTTACAAGCTATGGAGAGCTTATCTATGAATGAAGCAACGTGCGTTTGCGAATTTGATTGTTATAATGAGATATTAGACATCAATGGATGATCTATGTCATTTTTCTGTCCAGTATAAATTAGCTATTGAGCTATGTCTGAATACAATTATGTGTACATTTTGAACGTGCAGTATAGTCACGAATATTAATACTAGAAGGCTAGTATGAGGTTAATACATCCAACATTTAAGTAAAACAGCATTGTGATAATTGTTCTAGAATGGATTGTTCAAATTAATAACATTTGTTTTTGGAGAAAGGTTAATTGGAAAGACGAGTAATAATATTGATATAATCCTGTAATAATAACCACTAAAATCTTTAGAGATAATAATAATAACATGAATAACTATGTGATTTAAAATGTTGTTAACATTTTTATGCTATGATAATGCGTTCGATAAACTTAACCATTCGTCGAACATGCCATGATTTGACTTTAACTAATACTATAGAATGCTTATTGATGGAATCGAATTTATTACTGATGAAGACTTTGAACGTGTACAATAATGTATAAATGTAAATAATATCATAACCTTTGAAGATCATTTAAATATGTAACGAGTGTATATAATAATGTTTAAATATTTTTGAAACTGTCTTTACATGCGATTAGGATGCTGTATTTTGATAGCATTTTTGATTTTGTTTCGATGCTAAGGTCATTATGAGATTTCTACGCTTCAGTAGAGGCGAATTATTTTGTTTAGTGGAGAGATAGTCCACCATGCAACAGTCTTTAGATTAATAAACTGTTGGTCAATTTTTAATACTTCGGATGTCTCGGTCATTTATACTAGAAATAGGATGCGCTACGAGGACCAGTGGGTCAGTTTATAGGATGCCTAGCGCCACGCTCGAGATTAAGTTAGTCATTTTTAGAGTCTCGTTAGCTCACTTTGAGTTATTTTTCGTTTTCATTTCATCGAACACTGGCATCTTCCTATCGCATTCTTTATAAGAGAGGTATCCTTATCCCTGGTTGATCCTAGTTGGTAGAATTTTAGGGGCATTTCAGCCGGGCGCTTCCAGATTCTACGATCCAGCAGTTCCATTGGATTTCAACAGGTAAGACCACGTGGATACGGGTGCATCTTAATTGGCGAACCCATAACGTGGGGAATTCGAATTGGTATTCTCGACTAACCTAGTGGTTAGCCGATTTTAATTGGGAAATCCATTTATGGGACTAGATATTTTTGCTTTAAAAGTAACTGTTAATGATTACGGCATGATCATAAGAGATATTTCCTTGAAACTTTTATGGATCAGCGTGGTCATATGGTGGCATGATATGGGGCCATTTTTCACTCCATGCTTGTCGGCCATTTTATACTTGTCACCGGCGATGATATTTAGCAGATCATCAGTCACATTAACTTCATTTCTCTTTGATAATAAATTAATAAGCTTGGTTTGCGAGTAGAATTTAATTATTTTTAGTATAAATTACCAAGCACATACACCTCCTATTTTATAGATATACTTTACTATTAAGTTTAGTAGCCAAACAAGTTATATTATTCATATTGGTGAAAAGGGTCATTCTGATTGTATTAATTCTACTATATATGTATTGCATTCCTATATTTCTCCATTTTATATTGTATAATCATGTCAGGTGCAGCAACACTAGATGATGTAGTAGCTTTGTTACAAGCTATGCAGGAAAAGTCGACCAAGCTTGAGCAGGACTTGGCTGATAGCTGGTCAAATACTCAAACTAATCTTGAGCGAATAACTGAATCAAATAATATGAATACTGAATTAATAACTAGAAACAGAGAAGTAATGCAAGCAGATATGTCCCAACTGCATTTGTCTTTGAAACGTTTGCAGGACAGCAATCGAAAAATTTCCGATAGGTCCAAGGAAATTAAGGAGAAAGTTAATGATGTTGAACTAAGTGTCGATTGTGTGTTAGAAGATGTAAGACTTGTTCAATTGGATATAAGTAATGTGAATGTTGAAGTGAGTCACGTTCGCTCCAATGTAGCCACAGTTGAGGTTAAATTAAATGCAGCTCAAACTGACATTACGGCTACACAGGAAAAAATAGTTAGCACAGAGGCTAAAGTAGATGCTACACAGGAGAAAATAGTTAGTACAGAGGCTAGAATGATTAGCACTGAACAAAAGATTGTACAGACGGAAAAACTTGTAACCAGCATGCAATCTAATATTTCGGGCATTAAGGGGGATACCAAAAGTGTTACATTGGAACTGGAACGTAGTCAAAGGGAAAATAAAAATAGTTTAGATGTGCTTCGAGTACAATTCTCCAATGAAGCTAGTAATACACAAGAGACTGTCAAAATTAGAAAATGACATGGTTCTCTCAAAAGAGAAAGTATAGGACCACAATAAGGTTCTGAGAAAAGATATAGAAATTGATCTTAAAGCCATTGTTAAAGATCATATAACCATTATTAGGGGTGAAATAACCAAAGTTAACGAGGAGATAATTAAAAATGTTTCCTCTAATTTGGAATTAAAAATTTCTCAAACCGAAATCAAGTTGAACAAAGATATATCAGATGTTAAATTAGACACGGACAAAAGAATAGATTCAGTCCAGACTAGTCAAATAGATGATGCCAATAATCTTAGGGTAGATTTGGAATCACGAGTTAACACTGTAACATCAAAGTTAGAGCAAGTGAGATTAGACGTCAATTCAGAACGTGAAAAGAAAACATCTGAATTAATCGCGATTAGGGAGGAGTTGAACAAATTTAACTTAGCTGATCACGTTAATGTAGATGCTTTAAGGAGCGAATTTAATAAGCAAATTGAAGCACTAAAATCAATGTGAGTTCCAACAGGGAAGGCACAGTTCCTCATGTTAGGCAAAGCTTAGATGTAACATCCCCAGCTAGGAATTTTATTGAACGTTCTAATGGGGCAGTAGGAGGCGAACAGCCCAGACAACGGTCAGAAGTCCCAAGTACCACTAATCTCGAATATGTTCCTAGGGATTTCAGGACATCTACTCCCAATGACAGGTCAAATGTAACGATTGTGAGAAATTATGAAGAAAAGATAAAGAAATTTTCCAACACCAAGAGTTTAACTCGGATTGAATTTATTAGAAATCTTCAAGATTATTTCATATAACATCACGTTAGTAGAGGCAAGGAACTCCGAATTGTAGAGAGACATATTCTGGAAGGTCCTTTAAATTGGTTTCGAGCTTTCCGCTATACTTTTGACAACTTTGAGCAATTCTCTGAAGCATTCATAAGAGATTTTGGTCAATTGAAATCCAACATGCAGTAAGGGCAGAAATATACTGTAGGAAGTACAGTAGTACTGGACCTACTAGTTACTCCGAATTCTACACTTCACAATTAGCCCGCCTACGTTTTCTTCAACCCGCATTAACTCAGGAGGAAATATTAGAAACTATTTCAGGACAGTTGCCAGTTGAAGTTAGGCGTAATATAATTTCGTCAGGGGTGACAGATTTGGCTCAGATGGACGATTAACTCCGAAGACTTGATCATACGTTCAATCCTCCCTCGATGTCAAAGGGCGGAAGAACGGAAGTCAAAAGCGTGAACGCTGTAGTCGTGGATAGGACCCAACAAACTGAAAAACCCAGTCAGAATTTGTCAAGATGGGTAGGTTCCATTCGAAACAACAGGTATAATGAACAACCACGCGATTATAGGGATAATCAAGCACCATTCCGTAGTTACCAGTCTCGGTATTATCGAGGACATGATAGGTCGTATCAATCGAATAGAGATCAAGAGAGATGTAGACCATATCAAGACAGGTATAGGAATGATGGATTTGACAATAGAGATCAAGGGAGATACAGACCGTATCAAGATAGGGATAGAAACGACAGATTTGATAACAGATATCAAGATAGAGAAATAAATCAGCCAAGAAATAACCGGTATCAAAATCAGAACACCGGAACTTAGAAAAAGGGGAACGGCAAGGTTATTTCCAGAGACAGGAGAATAACCAACGAGGATATTCTAGGTACAAAAATTACCGTGATAAGAACTATCAAACTGAGGAAGAAAGAAATCAGTCCAGAAAGGACAGAGAGAAAAGAGAAGAAAGGAATAATAGACGTAGGGACACAGACAGTGATCCAGAACCTGGACCAGCCAAAAAACTGAGAGTCAGGAGAGACGTCCCAAGGAGAAAGATAAAGGAAATTCCTCATAGAATTAGAGTCAAATTCGTCTCCATTCGATATAGCAATTCAAGATATTTAAGAAGTTACTGGCGAGGAAATAGGGAGATTCAATGCGAAGAACCTCAAAAGATATTATGAAAAGATTGAACAATAACAAAATACTGCTCATGAAGTGAATATCAAAAATGAAAAATAAAAGTATTGTCACACTTTTATTTCTTGAGTTGGGACGGAGATGAGACCGAATTTTGTAATGAGTTGGATCTATGTTGGACAGGTGTGTACTCAGGTGCACTCCTGCGGCGCTATTTGCACGGCACACAGCGCATGGATACTCAGTGGCGAGGTTAGGAGCAATTAGGCAGCCCGCTCTACATCCTTGAGCACGTGCTTTATTTTAGTACAAGAGAGGTCTACAAAATGGAGACAGCAGTAACGTCAATCTGATGCAACATGATATACTTTGATATAATAGCCATGAAACAAAATAGTAATTGACAAATGCATTGTGTTTAGAGAAGAGTAAACTTGAGTGTATTTCACACATAAATAAATGCAGATAACAAAATATCAGAATATTATCGAACATGATCCAGTGTCGATATCGATAGTCAATATCGTTCCTCAACGAACAGCACTATGGGTTTCGCAGAGCAGTAAGCAAAGATCTGTCCAGGCAGAGAAACGAGATTGCAATATACTTCGCTGGAAGTACGACACACATATCGTGCGCAAGCAACGCGGACGTGTATTTACTTAAAGTTAGACAGTTCGTACCGCAAAGTTTTATGTCTTAGTTTATTATAGCTGAAGACGGTGTTAAACTTCATCATCAGGAGCAGTGAACTTTGTATTCACCAGGACTTGTGTGATATTTTCTATGCCAGTACAAGACTTTATTCTGCAACAGTACAGTTTACAGTATACAAGCATATTATCATTATGACTTCAGAACAAAGGTTGATTGAACGGATACTTCACCAAGACATGACTATGTCACTTATGGGCTAAAATGGAAAGCAGGAATGCAATGCAATAGTGGAATTGACTACTTAGGATGATCACCAGCACCAAACACGGATTATTATGAAAGCAGAAAACTCTTTAAGAAGAGATGGAAGACGTCTTGGAGTTGTTTATTGTACATTCATACTGTAACTGCATGAAATATGATGGCATACTACGAATAAGCTCCAGCTATATCTTGGGAACGTGTGAAAGCGATGAACTTGTTTCGTGAACAGCTGTTTTTCCTTTTCAAACGTTCGGACTCGGGTTCGGTTCTCTACAAGATCCAGTCGTATCGAGGACTACGCGACCTGATTAACAAGGGTTCAGTTCCAGAACGAGGACAGTGTGTTTCTCGCATACTCCTATTTCAACCAGATGGCAACGTACAACGTAGCTGACCACCCATTTTCATAGTAGACAGTATGAATTACACATACTCTAGAGTGTTCCTTTTCACCAATTTTGCTTAGTAGTTAGAAAATGCATTCCAAGGCTATACCCGATTCTCTATCGCTTCTGTCTTGTAGTGTATTTTATTTTTGTAGTTAACATTAATATTCAATAATGCTATTTTTATGCATTAATTCACTTCTTTTTCTTTCTAAATTTGAGCATTTAATAGAATTATATAACTTGTTGAGAAGATTAACATGAAGAGTAGGGAGAAGACTACAATATCTTTATACAAGAATTTAGTTAGTAAGCAGATGACCAATACGCTACGTATACTTGAAGATTATTGGAATAGACATTTCTACGAATTTCGTATTTTGAATTTGAACACTTATGCATTTTATGTGAGTTTCTTTAAGAGACGTGCGGGTCTATTTTTCATCAAGTGCAGTCTAAATATGGAAACATAATTATTTATAGAGCAGATATTTGCGATTTATGGATTAATTTTAGCAATCTACAGCTTTTGAGATTTTTCTTTTTGGAGTTGTCTTAGACACTATTAGATCGTTCAGTTTCTATTTTTTTCATGATTCGTTTGTTTAACTCCATCCTGGTTAAGCGTTGGATTCTAATAGTTTTCGTGTTTCTTTGGGTGAGGATCTCCAGTCGAGTTTTTGTCTAGTAGAGCTGAATCGTTCTTTTTACAGTGATCTATCCACAATTTCTTGAAAGATACAGTTATGAACATGAGATTATAATGAGAAATAAATTAATATTGTAAAATGATTGTATAAAATATTTTCGTTACAAAGCGAAATGATAATGTCGAATATTCTCAAGCACTGTTATTTGAACAGCTGATTATATTATATTTGCCTTCGTTCTGATAAAAATTGTCCATGTTACTTTAACTTATGTTAATTTGATGCACGATATTTCATGACTTTTATGTAAAAGCTTATTTGAACTTAATGATGCTTGGAAAAATGTTTACAAGCTATGGAGTGCTTATCTATGAATGAAGCAACGTGTGTTTGGGAATTTGATTGTTGTAATGAGATATTAGACATCAATGGATGATCTATGTCATTTTTCTGTCCAGTATAAATTAGCTATTGAGCTATGTCTGAATACAATTATGTGTATATTTTGAACGTGCAGTATAGTCACGAATATTAATACTAGAAGGCTAGTATGAGGTTAATACATCCAACATTTAAGTAAAACAGCATTGTGATAATTGTTCTAGAATGGATTGTTCAAATTAATAACATTTGTTTTTGGAGAAAGGTTAATTGGAAAGCCGAGGAATAATATTGATATAATCCTGTAATAATAACCACTAAAAGCTTTAGAGATAATAATAATGACATGAATAACTATGTGATTTAAAATGTTGTTAACATTTTTAAGCTATGATAATGCGTTCGATAAACTTAACCATTCGTCGAACATGCCATGATTTGACTTTAACTAATACTATAGAATGCTTATTGATGGAATCGAATTTATTACAGATGAAGACTTTGAACGTGTACAATATTGTATAAATGTAAATAATATCATAAACTTTGAGGATCATTTAAATATGTAACGAGTGTATATAATAATGTTTAAATATTTTTGAAACTGTCTTTACATGCGATTAGGATGCTGTATTTTGATAGCATTTTTGATTATGTTTCGCTGCTAAGGTCATTATGAGATTTCTACGCTTCAGTAGAGGCGAATTATTTTGTTTAGTGGAGAGATAGTCCACCATGCAACAGTCTTTAGATTAATAAACTGTTGGTCAATTTTTAATACTTCGGATGTCTCGGTCATTTATACTAGAAATAGGATGCGCTACGAGGACCAGTGGGTCAGTTTTTAGAATGTTTAGTGCCACGCTCGAGATTAATTTAGTCATTTTTAGAGTCTCGTTGGCTCACTTTGAGTTATTTTTCGTTTTCATTGCATCGACCACTGGCATCTTCCTATCGCATTCTTTATAAGAGAGGTATCCTTATCGCTGGTTGATCCTAGTTGGTAGAATTTTAGGGGCATTTCAGCCGGGCGCTTCCAGATTCTACGATCCAGGAGTTCCATCGGATTTCAACAGGTAAGACCACGTGGATACGGGTGCAGTACCTACTGTAAGGCCACGGCCGCCTCCTTCCCTCTTCCTCGCCTATCCATCCCAATCTTCCATCCCTTCCCGTCCCTCATGAGGCCCCTGTTCGCTTTGCAGGTGAGGCCGCCTGGGCGAAGTGCTGATCACACTTCCCCAGTTGTATCCATCCCGACCAGATGTTCTAGGCTCTAGGACACTGCCCATAGAGGCGGTAGTGGTGAGTTCCCTCGCTGAGTCCGTGGGAACCACCTACCTAGAGGGTAAATTGACTAAATAAAATAAAATAAAAATTATTTGGTTTAAGCTGTATCAATTAATAATAAAGGAGCGGCAGGAAAAAATACATGCCGAAGGTGGGAATCGAACCTGTTACGTTAAGATACACAGAGACCAACGCTGACCACTAGACCACGCTGTCATGCCTTCACGGCAGTGTTTACAAGTGTACAACCAAATGATAACAAGATGAATGCTTCATCTATTAATAAGTCATTTGAATATGCAAGATACTACACTCATCGGCGGTGAAGCGACGATCGCCCACCTCGAGAAAAAATACGGACAATAGGTGTTGCAGGTATCACACACCAAAAGTTGCATATATATTAAATGGACGGAGACGACTATAAACACAACGAAACATTAAGCTCTGTCGAAATTCATTGTGATTCTATAGAAAACTATAATTTACAGACTAAAAATCAGATCTTGAATTCAAAATTTAAATGTATCTACATCAATGCACGAAGTATTCGGAATAAGTTCGAGGATATTATGCTCCTTATTGACGAGATTTTAGAAATAGATTTAATAGTCATAACTGAAAATTGGTTGTCAGACCAAGAAACACACTATTATAACATTCCCAGCTTTGACTCACACCATGTAACACGAATCGGTCTGTCAATTTATATATCTAGAAAATGGGCGACCAAAGTTATTAACACCATTAACAGTTATCACAGTATACTACAAATCGAAATATTTCAGAAACACAGAAGATATAATGTTATTGCTTACTATAATCCAAGGGAGAGTAATGCAAACGAATTTATGCTTGACCTTGAACACATACTTGGCAATACTAACAAATCAAACACACTACTTATCGGAGACGATATTGTAGATTTTCTAAAAGACAGCATTATTTACAGGGCCTATTCGTCTTTACTGAATTGCTTTAGTTTTTATCCATGCAATACAAAACTGCCAACAAGAATAACACCTACTTCTTCAACTTTAATTGACCACATACATTCTAACGTTGCCAATAATGATAATTTCTATTTGTATAATGTTATATGTGACCTTAGTGATCATAATATTTTAATTCTAGACATTTCATCACAACCAGAAGTGAGTACGCAATCCAATAATCGTTCCAATATAGAAACATTTACGAAAATAAGTTATCCCAAACTGAACAATTTCTTTTCAAAAAATAAATTTCCAAATCTAACTACTGACGTCAACGAAGCATATAATCAGCTTTGCGATTTCATTAGTGATGGACTTAGGACAGCTAGTATAAATATTAAGCAAAAACCACAGGTAAAAGGTACACACAAACCATGGGTAACGCAGGAGTTTCTGGAAGCGGTAAAAAGAAAAAAAAATTGTATGCAAAAACTAAAATTAAAAACCCTTCAACTGAAACCATTAAAGAGTACACAAGATGCAGTAGGGATGTGACTAGAATGAAAAGGGAGCTGAAAAAGTTATACTACAATAATGTAATTAGAGAAGGGAATACGATAAATGTAATGTGGAAGGCAGTAAATCAAATACTTGGCAAACTTCATAATACACGAAACATTGTTGAAATTGAATATGAAAACATACAATACACCTCTAGCCAAGATATATGTAAAGCATTTAACATGTATTTCATAAATGTTGTAGAAAACTTGGTTAAAGATACTCCAATGATCCCAAATTTGCAATCGAACCAGACGATCTGTAACTCACTATTCATAAAACCAACAAATGTGACGGAAGTTAAACAAATCATTCAAAACCTTGCGAATAAAAAGAATTACACAGATGATGGAATAAATAACATACTCCTTAAGAGATGTTCCAATCATCTGGCTCCATTGCTTGCTGATATAATTAACTTGTCACTGCAAACAGGAGTAATACCAGATAAATGTAAACTAGCAAGAGTGGTACCAATATTTAAAAAAGGTGATGTATCTAACCCCAGTAATTGCAGACCGTTGTGTATATTATCCTCACTTCTAAAAGTACTGGAAATAGTAATCAAAAAACAAGTCCTGAATTTCCTAACAAAAAAACAATTTTTTCTTCAAATATCAGTACGGCTTCCTTCCCAAACATAGCACTGATTCAGTAGCATTTGACGTAGTGTCACTTATACATAAAGCATTAGATAACAATAAAATAGCAGCAGGACTATTTATAGATCTTCTTAAGGCGTTTGAAACTGTTAACCATACCTTGTTGCTAAGTAAACTATCAAATGCAGGAATTAGAGGAATAGCCTTTGAGTGGTTTAAAAACTACCTGTCTAACAGGAAGCAGTATGTTAATATTAATAAAACTAAAGGGTCCATTTCTGATGTTAAATGCGGAGTCCCACAAGGGACAGTGCTCGGACCATTGCTGTTCCTGATTTTTATTAATGATATAGGTTATTTAGAGTTTACTGGTAAAATATTTCTATTTGCAGATGATATATTGCTATTTTACGAGAGTGCCTCTGAACAAACGATTATGCAGAATATGCAAAAGGATCTAAATATACTAACAACATGGCTTTCAAAAAGTAAATTAATCATTAGTAGCTCAAAAACAAAATACATGCTATTACACAAACCAGCTTACAGTCCAAGCACTTGCAACATAGTTAAAATTGGTAATGTACCCATCGAACGGGTGAAACAATACACATATTTAGGCCTAACTTTGGACAATAACTTAAGTTGGTATGAACATGTCACAAATGTGAAAAAGAAAATTGTTAGTGTAATTGGTGTTCTAAAAAGATTAAGGGAGTATGGAATAAGCAATCAACATTTAAGGAGCATATATGCCTCTCTTATTCATTCTCACCTTATGTACATGAACATAATATGGGGTAAATGTGCACGGGAATCAATAAATGAGCTCGAAGTTCTCCAAAAAAGAGCAATTAAAATCATGTATGGTTACGATTTTAGGAAACCAACTGTACAAGTATTTCAGGAGACAAACATATTGCCATTACGAAGCCAGCTCAAATACTCTGAAGCTTTATTTATGTTCAAATATAAACAAGGTCTTATTAATCTTAATACTGAACTTCAATGCAGGAAAGACATTCATACCCATAACACAAGATCAGCAAACCAGTTATACATGGAGTCAACAAACACAACTAGATATGGTATTAAAAGTATTTCCTATTCAGCCAGCACATCTTATAACAACTTACCACCTAAACTGAGGCAAATTGCAAACTTAAACAAATTCAAAAAGGAAGCACCCAGGTACTTCCTGAAACTATATGTTGAAGAATATAGATGAACCCATAAAGACTGAATAAAGGTTCCTACCACCTTAATATATTCTAGTATAAGTTGCTAAGCCATATTTGTAAAGGGCAGTCCCCCCTTGAGCTACCAGCTCACTGGGACTTTCAGTACTCTATAAATAAATAAATAAATAAATAAATAAATAAATAAATAAATAAATAAATTTGTGTTCATTGCTTTTGTGGCTGTATTAAGCAGAAGACCGCAACTCATCTAAATTACGCATAAGGCAAACATTCGTCGGCCATTTTGGAGCATTACCCGACTGGCAAAGCTCTATCGGCCTCTCGGAGCGGCCGACAGTTTACACCACCCGATAAACAATATCTAGATAGATAGATAGATAGATAGATAGATTTTTATTAATTCCATTTGATCAAATACATGCATTCAATACATTTTTGATATAGGACACGTCAGAATTTACATCTGTAAAATAAAAGAACTAACAGGTATATATTGCTAATATTATAACTACTTAACTTATTATAATAGCAAATCTTAATAGTATACCCTTGGAAAATAGCATATAGACAAGATTCGAAATTTCGGGGTCGTAATGGATTCTTGTGAATGTGATTTAGAGATTTTATGCTATCAATATAACTTCCAGGGTTCATAAGGTTAACTAATTATTACAAAGCCAAGAAAACAACAGAATCTACTAACAAATAAAATTTAATAACTGAATCAAACATAAAACATTTAACAATAAACCACCCTTAAATTAGTTCACTCGCACGTGAACAGATCTGACACTGACCAGTCTGACGTACCATGATAACACGGCATGACAGCTGTCAAACAAGCATTGTGACTGCAATGTCACTTAATTCAAAGTAACAAAAGAAAACGGATCACAAGATCCAAAAATAACAAACAAATCAAATAGTACAAGAATTCAATATTTATGAGCGACAAGCGTTTTAAGACTAGTTCAAGTAATGAGCACTTTGACGGGCGCTCGTTTCCGATCAAAACAGTCGGTTCGGGAACGAACTCCGTACTGCGAAGACGAATTACGGAAATGTGGGAACAACAATTACATATTTAAATACACTACTGACATGCTCTAACCTTAGATTACCACAACCAAATACACGTGTGTATTATTTAAAATAAGGGCTGCGGAATTACCGTCTTATACCACAAACACTAGGAAAGCATAACATGACATGAACAAGTTTGGCCGGTTGCCAAATTATATTTATAATGAATACAATGGCCTTGAAAATAAGACCCAACAACAAAATACAAATTTTAAAATTCACGCCAGAAAATTTTGCGTTTTAAAACAATGAATAAATAAGTCGTAGTCATGATAAAAAAAACTTCGGATCGACAACATGGCAACTCCCCAAATTAAACCAAATAAAAATAACCTTAACTCATTAGGCTTTAAAGCAAACATTTACGTGTCATAACAGAGCTGGGGACAGCCGGGTCTGTTATCGCTTATCTGAGTAAGTGGCTGATTCCTTCTCCAAACGTAGTAATGAGTGCCACGCTAAATATAGATTCTGGCCCATAGCCAGCGTCCAGCAACCTTTGCTAATCGCCACCTGTTAAACGCGTAAAAACAAAATATCACATTATCTCAAAACATCCTCTCAGGGATTTTTAAGAACACATCTCCAGGTCAAACTTACCCCCAAGGGTAACTAATTTGCCGGAATGATGTCGCAGTCAAGGACAGGCCTTACCTTTCCTCATCAACACACTTACACCCAAAAACACGTGGCACTTTCTCGAAGATCTCGTCGCAGCATATGAACCAGCACACCCCTCAGATAAATGACACACAACTTGTCCAAATGACAATAAAGAATTAATAACTGGTATCAGAATTAGCCCGAGTTATCAAAGCAACAAAAATACTAAATTTCCCCCACGTCTAGTTTTGTTTAACATTATCATGAATCCAGTCCATTTATCATTGTCGTTCCTAGGTTCTCATTCATGGCTACACTTTTTATTGATACGTTAATCATAAGCGGCCATTTCGCTATAAGAATTACGTATACATAAGGACAACATTTAAGTTACAAATTTTACTGTACAACATAATTGTCACGCAATGCCAAAATTTACTACACGCATGTCAGTTAAGAAATCAAACCCTAAATTTAAATTAAACCACACAAATAAAATCTGTACAAAGTTCCACACATCTCTCGCGATTCCCCTCGTCCAAAATCAATAAATCAATTTTTAATACTCATCACTTAAACCGCTTTCCAGAGGCCTCCCGCCTCGTCATCCCCCATCATTAGGCCTTTTAGCCCATAACACTCATGGTAATGGAGGATGAAACTTGTTGTCTTGTTTCCATGGTCGTCATCTTGCTGCTGTTAAAACACAATTAAATTAAACTTTTAAAACTGTTCTATCTGCTCTATGAGTATTTTATTTCCTCATATAGTCCTATGCAGAATCGTAGACTTTCCCTATTCTATGGCTAATTGCCATCTCACAATTTATGAAATTTATAACTTCGTTGTCGACACACAACTAGAATTTTAAAACCATACCGTCTTAAGGACGTCTTAAATTGACTGTCGAAGAATAATTAGGAGTGCCCCGGTTCATCTCAGACATTTGTTTATATACAGAAAGCCTAAAAGTTCCCATGGAGGGAGAAAACAGCTCCTCAATATTTTAAACAATGGGCCTATAATTATGTGTGACCTCTCAAAAATCTTGTAATTTCTCACAGGTCGCGAATCTGCCGCCGAACACGCAAACCGATCGCTAGATCTTTTATAACCGATTTGCGCGCAAAAACACACTGATGCTATGTTCTGGCGTCCTATCCTCTTATTGGTCAGTTAAGTTGGCGTCGGAGTTCTGACCTTACAAATCCCGCCCTTATTTTGACGTCACAACACTTCTCCTCTCTCTCACTCCTTGCCGTGGACCCATCATCGTGGCCTGTCAATGGTCACGTACGCCTCAGCGTCATACCTGATTTTCTCAGAAGAATAAGAATAGCATTGGTTGTGAAACTGTCGGTAGTTTCCAGCCAGCACGTAGCCCGTCTTACCAAGTCCAGTTTGCTTGCTACATCAATTTTACTCAAATATCCAGCATATCATGTATTTAGTATTTCCAGCGTTTTTAATTAATATGAAACATTATTATTGGACACAATGATAAGGGTTCATCTGACCCCTAGTTGATGAAATTCGAACTCAATATGAAGTCGAATTTCACACCCTCTACTTTTCTGGCTCAAATTTGAAGTTGCTGGTCACCCTCAAAATATAATGACTGTCCGCCTCTGTCTGTTTCAGTAGCCGTCTCGCTCCAAACTCGTTAGGAAATTCCTGTTCGCTTGTGCCCTCCGGCATCTTTCCTCGCTACTCGTCTCCCCTCTCACTCTTTCAAAACATCAACATTGCTCATTTACAACTTCCGCCTGAATTTGTAAACACGTCAGGGCCGTCTTTCGAGCGCATTCACCACTAGAGTACCCCCGTATCTTTTGTTGTATGTTATCACGCGAATGTTTAATTTGCTGCAGTAACATTATTTCTCGGTTCGTATGGCTCTCTCTGATGATACAATTTTAAATATTATACACTGCCATGTTTCCTGTGCTCACCTCCATGACTCTGTAGGCGTTCTTACCTAAATTCGTAACCCCTAGTTGAATTTCCTTAAGCCGCTCCTGTCTTTTCTCCATTCTACCGTGATGTCATCTCCTTCTTCTCTCCCGCGTTGCCATCTTCTCCCTTCTCCCTTCTTCTTCTCCGATTCCCGTACAATAACGTTCTTCACCATATTTCGAGACCCTTGCCTGACATGGCCTACGAATCTCTCCTGTTATTCCTCTGTTTCCTATTGTCGGCTGCTCTATTTTCTTCTTCTCCATGCAGCTCCTCCAAATATCTCTGGGTTTCTACATGCATGGCCTCCAGCATTTGATGTGTTCCGTTTTCCTCCTCGTGGGTGTCGGGATTCTTCCGCCGATCTATTGCTCTTTCCCATTTATCCTTATTGTTTCCCTCTATGTTACGTGGATTCTCCAGGTACTGTTGCGGGTCAGCGTGTCTCTCGTTCCAATTTCTTCGGTCCTCCCTTGGATCCGATTGCTCGTTAAACCGCTGGTTATCTTGTGCGTTATATTGTTGGTTGTAACGCCTATTGTCCCTGGGCCTGTATTGTTGATTATAGTGTCCTCCACGCCACCCCCGATTATAAGGTGCGTTATTATTATAATTCCTATTGTATGACGTTTGGTATCCCCTATTATCTCGCCACTGCTGACTGTTTGTGTTCCAGTAGCGGTTAGTTTCTTCCTGATTGTAATGGTTTTTGTCCCTATTTTCATATCTCGGTTGAGATCTCGGCTCATATTCTTCGGTGTTCTGCCGTCTTTGATTATCCCCAGTGTTTGTAGCTTGCGACCTCGTGTTTTTGTTCGGTGTCTTGATTACTTCGACTGCATTAACTAACTCTATCTGTCTCTTCTCTCTCGGGTTGATGTAATTAGTGGTTTCATCTATCCTCCTTAATACCTCTTCTGCCTGGACCACGGTCGTAATATTTGCCGCCACCAAGAATTGCTGAACGCTAATAGGCATCTGTTTTCCTATAGTAGTTATTAGCTCCATTTCGCCCGGGGGATTATCAAGATCCTGCAATTTGACAAGTTGCATGGCGAAAAAATCTGCATATTTCGTCTGATGCGTGGAATGGTATTTGCGCGTGTATAAGTCCATTCGGAAGCTTTGTTGATATGAAACACTCCAATATTTGCTTAGGAAGGCCTTCTGGAACCCTTCCATTGATTTGAATGTTTTCTTAAATCCAAGATACCACGTAAGTGCTGAGCCCGCCAAAAAAAAATCAACCATTCTTAATTGTCGCGTTGAGCTAATATATTGGTCCGAAAAATATTCTGTCAGTTCTCTTAAGAAAGCTTTAGGTGTCCCTCCGCTCTCTGGTAAAAACTTATTCGGTTTAAATTCGTTTCCACGGATGACTTGTATAACTTGCGAGAAAGTTGTGTGTTTTGAGGTGTCGAGCTACGACCCTCATAATTCTGGAATGCTTGCGTGTCTATCGTTCTTGGACTTTGCCCAAGCTCGTGGCTGTCTACTGTGTGCTCTCTTTCCGCATTCTCCCCTTTCCCCTTTTCCATTAGTGTCGCAAATTTCGTATTATGTCCAAGTGACTGCAATTCCGATTTTATCATGCGGTCCTCTTGAATTTGAAATCTTAACTTCATATTTTCTTCTAACGCCTGTATTTTCGCGTTATTTTCCCCTAGCTTCTTGCTTACTGCGAGCCGTTCATCTTTCGAATCAGCGCTCATCTTGGTCCAATCTTTTCTAATAGTATCCTTCAATGTATCAATGTGCTTTTCGACTTCCTGTTGATTAGCCTCCTGATTATCTTCGAGTTTATCTATCATTTCTCCCAGAGAAATGTTGTTCTGCTCTAATGTTTGTTTAATTTCTTCCTGGTCAATTTCTAACTTTTTCCATTTCTCAATTGATTGTATTTCTAATTTGTTGAGTTCCGTCACTAAGCCAGTGATATTGTTATATACTGTAATTATCTGATCTTGCATACCCTGTGTCCCTTGTTCGATCTTCTCAAACCTTTTTTCTAAGTTTGTGTGTGCTTCTTTAATCTCAGATGAGTTGGTCAAACACGCTTGCTCGATTTGTGCTAGTTTTGCCATAACAGTCTCATCCATTCCTTTTATTTCCTTTTTAAACGAATCTTCGATACCTTTTATTATTCCTAATTGTTTGGTATTGTTAGTGCTAACGTCCTTTGCTAATTGGATTAGCTGTTCTTTTGTGTGCTCTTTGATTTCTACCGTTAGCGCAGCTAGATTTTGAGTGTTCCTTTCGTCTTGTGCGTTTAACATTTCATTGTTTTTCTCAGACTGCCTATGTAGTTGTTCACTAACAAGAATGTTTTGTGTAGCGATTTTCTGATTTATATTCTCGTTAACTTCAGATAGTTTTGTGTTTAACTGTGTCTGTATTTCTTCCGGTTGTTTATTATTAGCCGCTAACTGTGTCTGCATTTCTTCCGATTGTTTATTTATAGCTGTTAACTGTGTCTGCGTTTCTTCACTATTCGCCGCTAACTGTGTCTGTATTTCATTGGTTATGTCCTTTCTCATCTCACTAAGTTGTTCTCGCGTACAAGCGGATGCTAATTCAATCACTTCGCGGATTTCTCCCAGAGTTGCCATCACAACATTAATATATTTGAGACATAGGGAAATGACATAAGGGCGGAACACTGGATACGCGCGCTCACATATATTAAATATACACACATTATCCCTTTACATACTCAGTTCATTTACTTGAAATTATTCCCACAAACTATAGCATCACTGAGTATAATTTACCTATTATTCCATTTAATTTTTAAACCTTTGATTCAGTTATAATCGCCTGACCTTACATCAATTACAAATCTTAACCAATTAAAAGAGTATTAATTAGTTTTTAAGGTCTAACCTTCCTGTCAAATAATTCTTTGAGTTTGGCTTTTCTACACAAAGCTAATTTAATTTTATTGGGTGCCTGGAACAGTTTGTTCTAATTTTAATCAAAGTTCAAACACTTAACTTGTTCCAAATTTACTTTATTGCAAACTCCATGACTTTATATTTTCAAACATTTGGCGGTACTATCTTCGCCTCACTTACGTTAATAAACTTACCACATGCCGGTGATCTATTTTTTTACTCTAAAACACAAAATGCCACACGTTCGGAAGCCAAAGTAACTCTTATATACCCTTGGAAAATAGCATATAGACAAGATTCGAAATTTCGGGGTCGTAATGGATTCTTGTGAATGTGATTTAGAGATTTTATGCTATCAATATAACTTCCAGGGTTCATATGGTTAACTAATTATTACAAAGCCAAGAAAACAACAGGATCTAGTAACAAATAACATTTAATAACTGAATCAAACATAAAACATTTAACAATAAACCACCCTTAAATTAGTTCACTCGCACGTGAACAGATCTGACACTGACCAGTCTGACGTACCATGATAACACGGCATGACAGCTGTCAAACAAGCATTGTGACTGCAATGTCACTTAATTCAAAGTAACAAAAGAAAACGGATCACAAGATCCAAAAATAACAAACAAATCAAATAGTACAAGAATTCAATATTTATGAGCGACACGCGTTTTAAGACTAGTTCAAGTAATGAGCACTTTGACGGGCGCTCGTTTCCGACCAAAACAGTCGGTTCGGGAACGAACTCCGTACTGCCAAGACGAATTACGGAAATCTGGGAACAACAATTACATATTTAAATACACTACTGACATGCTCTAACCTTAGATTACCACAACCAATTACACGTGTGAATTATTTAAAATAAGGGCTGCGGAATTACCGTCTTATACCACAAACACTAGGAAAGCATAACATGGCATGAACAAGTTTGGCCGGTTGCCAAATTATATTTATAATGAATACAATAGCCTTGAAAATAAGAGCCAACAACAACAAAATACAAATTTTAAAATTCACGCCAGAAAATTGTGCGTTTTAAAACAATGAATAAATAAGTCGAAGTCATGATAAAAAAAACTTCGGATCGACAACATGGCAACTCCCCAAATTAAACCAAATAAAAATAATCTTAACTCATTAGGCTTTAAAGCAAACATTTACGTGTCATAACAGAGCTGGGGACAGCCGGGTCTGTTATCGCTTATCTGAGTAAGTGGCTGATTCCTTCCCCAAACGTAGTAATGAGTGCCACGCTAAATATAGATTCTGGCCCATAGCCAGCGTCCAGCAACCTTTGCTAATCGCCACCTGTTAAACGCGTAAAAACAAAATATCACATTATCTCAAAACATCCTCTCAGGGTTTTTTAAGAACACATCTCCAGGTCAAACTTACCCCCAAGGGTAACTAATTTGCCGGAATGATGTCGCAGTCAAGGACAGGCCTTACCTTTCCTCATCAACACACTTACACCCAAAACACGTGGCACTTTCTCGAAGATCTCGTCGCAGCATATGAACCAGCACACCCCTCAGATAAATGACACACAACTTGTCCAAATGACAATAAAGAATTAATAACTGGAATCAGAATTAGCCCGCGGTTATCAAAGCAACAAAAATACTAAATTTCCCCCACGTCTAGTTTTGTTTAACATTATCATGAATCCAGTCCATTTATCATTGTCGTTCCTAGGTTCTCATTCATGGCTACACTTTTTATAGATACGTTAATCATAAGCGGCCATTTCGCTATAAGAATTACGTATACATAAGGACAACATTTAAGTTACAAATTTTACTGTACAACATAATTGTCACGCAATGCCAAAATTTACTACACGCATGTCAGTTAAGTAATCAAACCCTAAATTTAAATTAAACCACACAAATAAAATCTGTACAAAGTTCCACACATCTCTCGCGATTCCCCTCGTCCAAATCAATAAATCAATTTTTTAATACTCATCACTTAAACCGCTTTCCAGAGGCCTCCCGCCTCGTCATCTCCCATCATTAGGCCTTTTAGCCCATAACACTCATGGTAATGGAGGATGAAACTTGTTGTCTTCTTTCCATGGACGTCTTCTTGCTGCTGTTAAAACACAATTAAATTAAACTTTTAAAACTGTTCTATCTGCTCTATGAGTATTTTATTTCCTCATATAGTCCTATGCAGAATCGTAGACTTTCCCTATTCTATGGCTAATTGCCATCTCACAATTTATGAAATTTATAACTTCGTTGTCGACACACAACTAGAATTTTAAAACCATACCGTCTTAAGGACGTCTTAAATTGACTGTCGAAGAATAATTAGGAGTGCCCCGGTTCATCACAGACATTTGTTTATATACAGAAAGCCTAAAAGTTCCCATGGAGGGAGAAAACAGCTCCTCAATATTTTAAATAATGGGCCTATAATTATGTGTGACCTCTCAAAAATCTTGTAATTTCTCACAGGTCGCGAATCTGCCGCCGAACACGCAAACCGATCGCTAGATCTTTTATAACCGATTTGCGCGCAAAAACACACTGATGCTATGTTCTGGCGTCCTATACTCTTATTGGTCAGTTAAGTTGGCGTCGGAGTTCTGACCTTACAAATCCCGCCCTGATTTTGACGTCACGACACTTCTCCTCTCTCTCACTCCTTGCCGTGGACCCATCATCGTGGCCTGTCGATGGTCACGTACGCCTCAGCGTCATACCTGATTTTCTCAGAAGAATAAGAATAGCATTGGTTGTGAAACTGTCGGTAGTTTCCAGCCAGCACGTAGCCCGTCTTACCAAGTCCAGTTTGCTTGCTACATCAATTTTACTCAAATATCCAGCATATTATGTATTTAGTATTTCCAGCGTTTTAATAAATATGAAACATTATTATTGGACACAATGATAAGGGTTCAATAGATACAATCTTATTGCACAACTATTTACACCTCACTCTATTATCATAATATGAAAACTTAATTCTATAAATACAACAACATACAGCTAGGTATTACAATTAAATTAAAAAGTAAAATATAATTATAGATTTCATCGCTCCTATACGCTAAGATATTCAACTACTGAGTAAAAACAATGGCACTGCAGATAAGCTTTCAACATTCTATCAAAGGTTTTTATTTTTGGGGGCAGTTTTATATACTGGGGTAGTTTATTGTATAATTTAACTCCAGTGTGAAAAGTTCCTTTTTGATATATGTGTGTGTGTGTGTGTGTGTGAAATATGAATGTTTTGATTTTGTCTTGTGTTATGGCTATGAACATCATTGTTTGTTTTAAGAAAAACATCTTTATTCATTAAATTCTTTTTAAAAACATAATACTTTCAAAGATATACAGGCCAGTGGGAGAATGTTTAAATCTTTAAACAGAGGTCTACATGATTCTCTAGAGTTAACATTTGCGATAATTCTAATCGCCCTCTTTTGTATCCTATACGTGCTTAGTACATCTGGCGACATACCCCAAAATATGATCCCATATCTTAAGTATGAATGGAAATGAGCAAAATAAGTATTTCTTAATGTGTGCATGCTAGTGCAGGTTTTCAAAACACGTAACGCAAAGCACATCGAGTTCAGTTTATTATTCAGATATTGTATATGTTTATTCCATTTCAAGTCATGTTGTATCCATAGTCCTAAAAACTTTGTTTCTGATTTATTTTCTATTTGATGACCATTTAATGTTATATTGGGCTTCGCAGGATTCCTATTCTGTATAGTGTGGAAATTAAGACATACTATTTTTATAGTTTATTATGAGGCGATTATCTTGTGACCATTTGGTTAACTCTCCTGTAACGGAGTCAGCAGACTTCTGTATGACCTGTTTAGTATTACCTTTTATTACGAGTGTTGTATCGTCCGCAAACAAAATTTATGTGAATGAACGTTCTGTGTTATATCATTGATATATAGAAGAAAGAGTAGTGGGCCCAAAACCGATCCCTGGGGTACTCCAAATTTAATAATTCCCTCATTGGACAATGTTTCATTATGTAATTTGTTTCCATCATCCTTGTGTCTCAAGCTTACTATTTGTTTACGCCTTGTTAAGTAACCCTATCCATTTATTAGCTAGACCTCTCATACCATATTGATTTAGTTTTGTAAGGAGGATTTTATGGTCAACAACATCAAATGCTTTCGATAAATCCAAGAATAGGCCACTTACATGTTCCTTATTGTCAATTAATTTCAGTATACAATTACTACATTCGTAAATTGCTGTCTGTGTAGATTTTTCCGTTCTGAATCCATGTTGTGAGTTTGATAATATTTTTTTCTATGAAACTTATCAGTCTCTTATACATATTTTTTTCCACAATTTTTGCAATACCATTTGGTAAGGTAATAGGACGATAGTTATCTAATTCATCTTTTGAACCGTTTTTGTGCACTGGAATTACTTTTGATAACTTCAAAATATCCAGGTAAGTTCCTGAGAGAATTGAACTGTTTAGTAAGCGCGTAAGTGGATTTATTATATTTTCTGCACATTTATTTAAAATTGCATCAGGGATGCTCTTTTATAACTATTCTTTCCTCTTCACTTATGACATGATTTATAAATAAATAATCACTACATATATTTATTTTATTATTAGAATTTAGTGTATTAACCTGTGATTTATTTAATAATTTTTGTGGAATTTCCAGAAAATTGTCATTAAAAGTGTTTGCTATATCCTTTGGATTATTAATCACTTTATTATTTCTGGTCAGTGTAATGTTCCTTTGTATTTTAGCAGATTTTCCAGTTTCTTTATTTATCACGGACCACATAGCCCTGTTTTTATTAGATGATTTGGAAATAAAATTATCATTATGCATTTTCTTTGGTAGTCTTATTACCTTATTTAATATGCTAGTGCATTTTTTGTAGTATAAATTGAATTCAGGTGTTGTGTGGTATTGTTTATATAACTTGTGTAGACATTTCTTTCTTTGACATGAATTTATAATCCCTGTTGTTATCCAATTGCTAGTTTTGTTATTTTGAACAGTTCTTTTTCTAAAGGGGAATGCTGTTTCAAAATAGTGTTTTAGGGTACTGTTCAATGCATTAAATTTATCATTTACTTTTCTAGTTTATACATTTCTGACCATGTTTCCTTATTTAATAAGTCATTGAAATATGTAACATTTGTTTCAGTGAATGACCTGCATTTTGATTTTATTCCATTATCATTATTATTGATTGTTTCGGGTACTTCAAAACTCAGTATTTGTCCATGGTGGTTACTAAAACCCGGACAATAGACTTCTATTGAATGATGATATTTATCTGTATTTAAACAAATTTGATCAGGAGTGGTTTTACTAAATTTTGTAATTCTTGTTGGAGTATTTACTGTAGGTTTCAGTCCATAGGAAATTAGTAACTGTGTTAATAATTCACAATTTCTATCAAATTTTAAGAAATCCACATTTACATCCCCACAAATTATTATATCGAAATTTACTTTGCTCATGTTATTGAGTAACAATTCTAACTTATCTTAAAAAAAAGGAAACTTTCCTGAAGGAGAACGGTACACGCATACAATTATTAACTTAAACTGCTGTATTTGTACGGCAGAGAATTCAAAATCTTGTTCCATAATTAGATAATCATAAGCTGTTAACTGTTCATGATCTAAATTATTTCTTAAGAAGATACAAGTACCACAATGGCTAATATTAGATCTGGAGTATTTACTAGCTTGTATAAACCCTGAGAATTGAATTAATTCGAGTTGTTTCTCTTTCAGCCAATGTTCTGAAATACATAGTGCTGAGATGTCTTTACGTTCGTTTTTAAGCATTAGATTTATGTAATCAATTTTATTATAGAGAGACTGAACATTCTGGTGGTAAATTTTAAATTTGTTACTTTTGCAAGCTTGTGTTGGTGATTTATTTACATTATTACTATCATAATTGTTATTATTATTGTTGCTAGACAAATCCGAAATACCATTGTTGGACTCAGTTAAATTTGACATCAAAAGGTCTGAATGCCAAACCTCACGTTTGGCTTCTTTTACTAGTTTCCCTGCTTCCACTCTAAAGATATTACTGTTGAACTATTCCTACCATTTGAATTTACAATTTTGCAGATTTCATCACTAAGATACTCTTTTCCTTACCTATTTAAGTGTAGGCCATGCAGAGTGTGGAACTTCCTGTCTAATTTACTTACATCTATAATTTGGACATTTGGAAAACTCTTACAAATGTTATGAATTTTTCCATTTGTAGCCTCTATTTCTTCATTTACACATGATTTGGGAATTAAGTCGTATCTCTGCGGAATGTTTACAATGAAGACATTTGTGTTATGCATGGATGGCAATGTACCCTTTAAATATTTGATTACCTTTTTACTCTCGTTTCTATAGACGTCGTTTGCTCCAGCGATGATTACTGCATAGTCCTTTGAAGTAAGGGACGCACACTCTGCTACCA
This sequence comes from Meconema thalassinum, assembly GCA_946902985.2. Taxonomy (NCBI): domain Eukaryota; kingdom Metazoa; phylum Arthropoda; class Insecta; order Orthoptera; family Tettigoniidae; genus Meconema; species Meconema thalassinum. The sequence goes on along the minus strand of OX336388.2, from coordinate 1,605,724,184 downwards.
TCCCGTTCGTGACCGCTGCAATTGGTGCTCCTGGCTTTACTGTCGAAGTGACCTCCATTTCTCCGCTTCTCTCCAATACGCTTGTTGCTACATCTCGCCCGTGACTATCCGCAAATATCCGCATCTTCCTGGATTTTCTCTATATCACGTTCTTCTTTTCTTCTTGAAGAATGTCATCATTTACTTCGACGAGCGCTCCAAATGAATTTGAGACGGGAATTTCAGTTACATATACCGGTACTCCATTTATAGGCCTAGGCATATTCAATCTTACCTTACCAGCAACCGCTGTCGACCAAGTTTCCTTGCTTTCCTCTCTGTTTCCTTTTAATTTATTCTACTCTTCCATTAACTTAGTAATGTCTTCCTATAGCAGCTTTATAATTTCATCTTTTGAGGACAGTTCGTTTCTCAGGTTATGACATTCGCATGACGGTAGCGGTAGGCCTACATTACGACAATCGGTTTCACTTTTCTCCTCACTCAATTTTACCTGGGATCTTGTGATGATTTTATTTGCATTTTTTTACTTTTATTTTGCACGACGAGCATAAATCCGTAACGGTTACACTACCTGACGAGACACTAACACTGTTTACTGTCGACATACTAGAGATAGCCTTGATGTTTACACCAAATAACACTAAATTTATTTTAATTATTACTACCTAAATGAATTAATCTAATTACCTACCAATAAAGAAGAATGTGAAATACGTATATCTTCCAATCGGGTGAAAACTCGTAAAAGCACCACTGCTCTACTTGGTTCAAACCCTGATTGAAGAAGTTACCGGATCTTACGATACACGTTCCCACAACTTAGTTAAAATTTATTAAATTATCAATAAGAATTTCTAAATACTATCAATATTCCATATTTCACTTGACCTAAGGAAAGTAACTTTATAGATTTTAAACCTCTGTTATAATATTTTACCACTTTTATCAAATATTTACACTAGCTGGTATTTCACTACAATTTCACTGTGACGCCATCAAAGATATGAATGAAGCTGTCATTCATGATTGTCGGAAATTACGACCACTGTAAACGTGGGTGTGATGACGAATTTATGAAGAGTAATATTAAGAGGAGGTTTTGTGCGTTCTGGCGCGTGCGATTAATAGCGAGCGGGCTTGTGAAATCCGGTGCAGCGTTGCCGGTTTCCTTCGTTCCCGGCAGTTGTGTAATGGAATGCAAGTGACCTGGCTATGTCCACATGCTATTTTCAGTTTTCCAGTTTACTGCATATTGGCCATGTTAATATTTGAAAGAAAAATAGCACAGTACCGCCACCTGGCGAAATAGATATGTACAATAAAGAAGAAAAAAAGACGAGTCAGTGCAAAGTCTGTGCGTGTTCGCGTGACATGTGACAAGCATCTCAAAAGATGATTTGTATTTTGCATTGTATTTCTCACTTGATAAATAAAGATTTACATTAAAACTAACAGGTTATGGACCCAGGCCACGTGTAAATGGTATCTCGTGAGTGGATCCGAAGTTGAGTGCCTGTGGAACACGTGCTGTATTTTTTGTGAGTTAAGGATAATCTCAAAATGAAAACCGGCAGTGACTACAAAGTTCAATTGGATAAACTTGAAGGACCTGAAGACTGGGCAAAGTGGAAATGGCATGTGTTGATGGTTTTGCGGTCGTATGAACTGGAGAATATTGTTGATGGTTCGAAAAAGTGTCCTGTGTTGCCGGCAGATGCAACTGCGCAACAAAAAGCGGCATATAAGCAGTGGTTGCAAGAAGACGCGAAAGCGGCCAGTTTGCTAGCAGGTGCGCTAGGAAAATCTGTTGCCGAGCTCGTGTTGACGTGCACCAATGCCAGTGAAATTTGGACAAAATTGAGCGCACGGTTCGAATGAAGCAGTACGCAGCGACTGAACATGTTGATCGAGTCATTCTTCCGAGTGACACGTGACGACAAGGAGGACATCAGCACCCATGTCGCGAAGTTACAGAAGCTTTATCAGGATCTGAACGACGAACTCCAAAAGCACAACGAAAACACGTTACCGTATCTGAAAGTATTTTGAACGGTCGAATTTTATCCACGCTGGGAAAAGAATATGATAATTTCAAGGATGTGTGGGACTCGATTCCGACGGAAAATCAAACTGTGAACTTGTTGATTGAAAAATTGTGCACGATTGAACTGCGTGACCAAGGAAACGTGGAATCGACTGCGTTTGTGGTACGTGGTGCTCCCAAGAAGCATTCCCAGTATGACAGTGGCAAAGGCAGCGCTGATGACAAGTCGAAGAAAAATGTTCAACGAGTAAAGCAGAAGTTTCCATGTTTCAAATGTAAGGAATTTGGCCATTGGACAAGTGAATGTCCAGTGAAGAAGAAAGAGGATGACACTAGAAACAAAAATAAGGAGAACAATGCTTCGTTTCTGACACATGCTATGTGTGCGTTAGACGGCGACTTTCTTCAAGCCGACGAGTGGTACTGCGAAGGTGGTGCCACAAATCACATAACCGCAAACAAACAGTATTTTATAACATACGTCAAGTTTGCTGCTCCAGAGAAGATTTTGCTAGGAAAACGAGGTGTGAGCATGCTAGCTCACGGCAAAGGTACTGTAAACATTCAAGTGCGGCTGAACAACGCTTGGTTGAGTGCTGAGATGAATGAAGTTTTGTATGTTCCTGATGCAATGGCGCATCTGTTTTCTGTGAAAGCTGCTGCAAGGAAAGGTTTCTGTGCAAGACTTGACGACCAAACTGTTAGAATTGAAGACAAGGTTATTGGAAAGGCGATGATGGCTGGACGTGTGAGTCATGGTCTGTATGTACTTGACATGCGCGTTGCGAAACCGGCGCAACCCATTCAAGTGAATTTAGCTACATCGTCGGACAAACTGCAGATCTACCATGAACGATTTGGTCATCAACACAAAGCGCACGTCAAGAATGTACTGAAGCAGATGAACATCAATGTAGACATGTGTAAAGAGGATTTCTGCGATGGGTGTGCACTGGGAAAAATGCATCGACTGTCATTCAAGACACGAATGAATCGACCAACAACCACCGGTGAACAAATCCATGCCGATGTGAATGGACCAATGTCTACTGAATCTCTTGGAAAGGCACGCCACTACGTATGTTTCAAGGATGATTTCAGCAAGTTTCGACGAGTTTTCTTTTTAAAGCACAAAATTGAAGTGTACACCGTTCTGGAACAGTTGCTGAATGAAGCCAAAACAAATGGACACGTCGTGAAGCTGTTCAGGTGCGATGGAGGAAAAGTATTTGATAACAAGAAGGTTTCTGAACTACTCGCAAGCAGAAGCATAGAACACAGCATTACTACGCCGTCCACACCACAACAAAACGGAGTTGCGGAACGTGATAATCGGACGATTGTGGAGTGAGCAAAATCTATGCTGAATCCCGGCAAGTTAACGAAACAACTTTGGGCTGAAGCCTGCAACACTGCGGTGTACCTCCTGAATCGCACTGGGAAGTCATCCATTGGAAACAAATCTCCCTATGAATTGTGGTATGGACGACCAGTGGGAAGTCTCAGTCATCTGAAGATCTTCGGAACAGAATGCTACGTGCATATCGACAAGAATTTTTGCTCAAAGTTCGACGACAAAGCTGTTTTTGGACATCTGGTTGGGTACGTGAACGACAGGGATGGATTTAGAGTCTGGATTCCAACTCAGGGAAAGGTTGTTCTAAGCGATGCTGTGAAATTCAAACCTGAAGTTATCTGCAATCTGCGCCTCAACGCCGGAAAGTTTGAAGTCACGCTTGAAGAACCTGTGGAGAGGAATCAGTCTAATTCATCGTCTGATGTAGGCCTAAAGAGGAGGTCAGAGCCAGATGAGATTTTGCTTCGGCGTCCAGTTCCGGAGGAAGCGAAGATGAGGAAGTAGAAGAGGAAGAAGGAGAGACTGAAGAAAGAAGGAAAAGAAAACGTGGAAGTAAGAAGCCATCGTGGATGATCAGTGGAAATTACATATACATGGCTGGACCATCTATCGTTGAAAAGAATCCTGACTCATACTCTGAAGCACTGCAGTAGTGATAAAAATCAGTGGCTGAAAGCAATTAATGAAGAATTGGTGTCCTTAAAGGAAAATGATACCTAGAAATTGGTTAATCGTCCCAATGGTGCACGGGTCCTGAAAAATCGGTGGGTTCTACGACAGAAGACAACGGACAGTGGAGAAGTTCGCTTCAAGGCACGATTGGTAGCCAAAGGCTATGCGCAACAGCAAGGAATCTATTATGAAGAAACATTCAGCCCTGTTGCACGGTATGATACCATTCGAGCTCTGTTTGCAGTAGCTGTTCAAAAGGAGATGAAACTTTGTCAATTTGATGTCAAGACGGCCTTCTTGAACGGCGAGCTTGAAGAAGATATATTCATGGAACAGCCAGAAGGTCATCAGGACGGTACTGGCCGAGAGTGTCATCTAAAAAGAAGCTTATATGGTTTAAAACAGGCTCCACGCTGCTGGAACAAGCGTTTCAAGAAATTCATGGAGAAAGCTGGATTCAAAAACTGATCCTTGTCTCTTTCAGCAACAAAAATGGAAAGTGGTTGGCTGTTGTAAATTTTGTGGATGATGGTCTGGTAATTGGCAAAGAAGAAGACATCGAGCAGTTCATGGAAAATCTTCAGCAGGAATTTCACACGACTAGAGGATCTCTCAACAATTTCCTGGGCATGAAGGTACAACAAATCCATGATGGATCAATTGCAATCAGTCAAGAGGATTATACGAGGAAAATCCTAGAAAAAATTGGGATGGCCGAGTCAAATGGAGTGTCTACCCCAGTTGGACGCGAAGAAAGTGAAGACGGAGAGAAGATTTCGGCCAGGGTTCCTTATCGTGAAGCGGTGGGATCCTTGATGTACCTGACTACAGCTACACGTCCAGATGTCGCATTCGCGGTCAACAAAGCTGCTTGAGCCATGGAGAATCCTACAGGTCAAGACTGGAGTCAAGTGAAACGGATATTTCGATATTTAAAGAGCACAGTGAACCATGGAATCGTCTATAGGAAATAGGACGTTTTGAAGGTCTACAGTGATGCTGACTACGCCGGTGACAAGGGGACGAGACGTTCAACGACGGGTGCCATTTCGACCTACAATCATGGAGCTGTATCGTGGAGAAGTCAGTTACAGAAGTCTGTGACAACATCGACAACTGAAGCTGAAATTGTGTCTGCAAGTGAAGGAGCAAAGGAGTTGATTTGGCTGAAAAGACTGTTTTCTGAATTACTGGGAACTGCTGACAAACCTCCTACGCTTTACATCGACAATGCTGGTGCAGTTTAATTGGCTAAAAATCCGGAGTTCCATCGAAAATCCAAGCATATTGAGGTACGTCATTTCTATGTGAGGGAAAGATTTTTGGACGGAGACCTTGAGCTGGAGCACATCGACGGGACCAATCAATTAGCTGATCTTCTAACTAAACCTCTGGAGAGGGTCAGATTCGAGATGCTGCGTGAGAGGATTGGCGTGCAGAAGATGACATCTTAGAGGCTGAAAAGTGTTCAATAGTTCATCTTGTTTATTTATTTTTCTTATTTTTATTTGATTTTTCTTTGGAGGAAGTGTTAATATTTGAAAGAAAAATAGCACAGTACCGCCACCTGGCGAAATAGACATGTAAAATAAAGAAGAAAAAAGACGAGTCAGTGCAAAGTCTGTGCGTGTTCGCGTGACATGTGACAAGCATCTCAAAAGATGATTTGTATTTTGTATTGTATTTCTCACTTGATAAATAAAGTTTTACATTAAAACTAACAGGCCACATCACAATGATCATTACAGAGGGTACATTCAGGAAATTTATGGATGACACCGTCTGGAGCTGGGAAACGCATCATAACTTTTCATATAGGAAGTGAAGCAGGATTTCTTGACGGTGCAGAACATTGTTTTATCGGAAAGAAAGGGAGTGGTGGTTACCACAACGAAATGAACTCGACTCATCACGAAGAATGGTTCACGAAAGTGCTGAGTTTATTGCCTCAAAGGTCGGCAGTCATTATAGATCAAGCCCCATATCATACGATGGTCGATCCAGCAAATAAAAACCCGAGTATGTTGTGGCTGAAACCTGACATTATAACCTGTATAACATCAGAATACGGTAAATCGCTACCACTTGGAGTTGGCAATTACAACAAGCTGACTAAATCAGAGCGAATTGTCCTTGCCAGGCCTTATTTTCAAACTTCCAGTGAAAAAGCTGGAACAACTAACCAAAACGACTTCGACCGGATGTAAAGCTTGTTTGGTTGCCAGTGGTTCATTGCGAGCTCAATCCAATCGAACTTATTTGGGCTTACGTTAAAGGAAAAATAGCAAAAACAAATATCGCTAACATATTACAAAATGGTAGAAGTATGGAAGTAATGAATGTTTTATGCCGAGAAGCCTTGCGTACCGTTACTCCCGAACTCTGGAGACAATGTATTAAACACGCTAAAAGAATTGAAGACCACTACTGGGAGAAAGATGGACTGTCTGAAAATGTCCCTCATTTCGAGTCAGTCATAATTAACATGAATGACAGCAGTTCTGATTCATCGGAACAGAGCGATTCTTCAGACGAAGAATACTGACTGAATCAAATATTGTAAAGTTATGTAAATAATGTAAATAGCCCATATAGACATTGTGTAGTATGATATTTCCAAATTAGGAAGCAAACCATTTTTAAACCTGCCTATGAAGATCCAAAGTCCTTAGGTGAAAAAGGTGATGGAAAAAGAAATTTGTACGAGGAAAGAAAATAAAAGGTTGAAAGTAAACTTAAAGAAGTGTTCGTTCGTTCCCAGCCGCGAAGACTGCAATTTAACGCGGCAACGCTGCACCGGATTTCACAAGCCCGCTCGCTTTTAATCGCACGGGCCAGAACGCACAAAACGTCCTATTAATATTACTCTTCATGAATTCTTCATCACACTGTACGTTTACAGTGGTCGTAGTTTCCGATAATCATGAATGAGAGCTTCAAAATGAGACCAAGTTTCCTGATGTACGTTTATCCTGGGCTGAGTAAACGTTACGTCAGAAAAAGTATAATAACTTTTTATTGGGTACTTGAAAAAAAAATTCAAACTTGAGATTTGCACTACCAATACTTGCGCCTATAACATATAAAAATTTCATTACACTCAGTCAAGTAGTTTTCCATGAATAGACTATAGTTTTAAGTTAGCGGTTCCTAGAAAAGACGTCAAAAACACGGTCAATTTTTCATACAACCACAAATAAATAAATAATTAATAAACTTGACAACAATTGGCTTATATAGTCTAACGCAGAATTAAACAAGGAAAATAATGGTGTAAGTCATTTTTCAATAGGTCTGTTGGTTTGGTTGCAATTAAAGCCTAAACTCGAGTATCCATAATAAAAAATACGATTAGTAGGTGATATAAAGAAGTTTTTGCCTTATCTCCTAGAGCTTGTAGTATTTCACCAAGAATTGAATCTACTCCAGGAGCTTTTATTTGTTTTAGCTCATTAAGAGCTTTATCAAATTCTTCTCTAAGTATACATGGTCCCAATTCATCTTGTTGTATCTCACTTTCATTTTCTATTACACATCGTCATCTATTTGTCCTTCATACAGACCTTCAAACATATTCTTTCCACATTATAGCTGTCTTATTCTCCTCTATTATCACATCTCCGTTGCTTCCTTTTATTGTACTCAGGGGCTTTATCTTTCTTTGGAACTGTCTGCGGACTTCTGAAAAAGCTTTTTCGGTGTTACCTTTGGTTATATTTTCATCTATCTGTTTGCATTGTGCTTCAATCCACGCTACCTTTGCTTTTTTAGTTTCTCAATGGGTTTTATTTCTTATTTTCTTATATTCTTCATGATTTCCTTTCCTTTTGGCCATCTGGTACGCATTCATTAGTTCCAAAATGTGGGGTGTAACCCAAGGCTTATAGATTTTCCTCTCTTCTTTTCCAAAACAATCTTCTGCTGCATCAATTATTTGCTTCTTGATTTCTTCCCATTTCTCTTGAGCACTACTTCCAGCCAGTTTTTCAGTATTCATTTTGTTATTAGTTTCTTCTTTAACATTTTAATGGCCTCGCCGTCTTTCTTTACTTTACTCAAATTCTATTTTGGGGGTCATCTTTCTATTCTTCTTTTCTTAAGTTTCAGGTGGCCTATCATTACCACGGTGTTATTATCGGAATCAATATCAGCCCCAGGATAGCTTTTACTTGATTATGATACCGTTCTCTAACTATTATATAGCCTATTTGATATCTACTACCATTCCCAGGCATTTTCCTTGTGTATCTGCTCCTTTTAGGTTGTTCAAAGAGAGTATTTGTAATTACAAGTGAAACTTCTATAAAGCTTGGTAGTCAAAGACAACCAACAACCACATGCCCCACATTTGGGCGTTATGAAACTTTTATAATTATATGTTGTTGGTTAGGGGTCGACCAACAGCAAAACCCCACATCGTTGGGCAATCAATGTAACTATATTTCCTTCTTCAAATAATCTCTGGGTCGAGATGATGTTGGACACATAACGAAATAAAAAATACAATGCTATTACTACCCTTTTGTCTACATGCACGCAATCTTCCTTTACCAGCATCTCCTGTTCAGTATCTACAATTATCTTCATAATAAGATTAAATCACTCACAAAGCTTAATATTATTCTGCTCCTATTTTATTATTATACCAACAAACTTTTTTAGACCACCTCCATTTTGCCTGCCTTCTTCACAATCAACAGATGATTCCCATTCTTAAAAAAATAGGTTCCCTTAAGCATGGCAGCCTCCATCTTTTCTCAAACATACCTCTAAACAGATGATCTGGCAACCATGCCATGTCAAGGAATCTTGACCTCTACACAGGTCAAAGCCACCTGTCACCCACTGATGGAAGAACACAAAGAATCTCTGTGCCACAACACATAAGACTCTCCATGGTCCTCCACCAACAGGTGGCCACGTCTGGCAACCTGATAGAACAAAAAAATAACAACAGTTTCTGTAACCTAACAAAAGTTCGGTTACACAAGGGAGTGACTTCGACAAAATTGTTTCTTGAACCAAGACCATAATCGCCCACTGTATCATCTTCTTTGCCTTCTCCAACAACTGCGTTCATATCTCCGAGGATGATGAGATTTTCTTAATCTCGGACCTTTAGTAACACTTCTTCCAGTTGTTCGTACACTTCCTCCACATCGTCTTCTGTGTATGCAGAGGTGGGCATGTACACCAGCACATAATCCACACATCACCATTCTTCTCAACAATTTGATTACTGTCTGAAATCCTAACAATATTCTGCATTCCTCCATTTCCATTCTCATCATGCTACTGTTAATTTTGTTACCTTTTCTTTTCTGTTACGTTCAAAATTTTAATTCTCTCTGCAGTGGGTCCAGCAGGCTGTTGTAAGGATTCATGAATTTATTCTTCAGGATACAAATCAACTGCTTCAAGGATGGTTCCTTTTCTGATTCAATCTATTTCAAGTAAATTCTCCTCATTAGATAAAATACTTCTTGTCTCCAGAAAATTTTCTCTGGATCCACGCAATTCACCATTTCATTTCTCAGAAAAGAAAAGTGGAATTTTCAGACATACTGAATTTTAAACAAATTTATTCTATATAGCATATTCTTGATGTATTAAATGCAAGTTAGCAATGCCACATGAGAAACCACAAACAGTATGTAAATAAAGTATCAGGACAACAAATATAAAAAATAAAACATGCACATAAGAATTCAGTGCATGGTGGTTTATTATGTTGAAAAGTTACACCTATTCAATCGGTAACTGACATGGGCAATAATGCGTAATACATACGTAGTAACTTCTGCTACCGTCAGCCTGTTGATAATAAAAATGCTTACACAGGTCTGACCAGTGGCGGCCTGTTATACGGTTACAGTGTTGCACAACGACCAGGTTTTTTAAATCATCATCATCATGTTTTTCAGTCAAGCGACTGGTCTGCCCCTACAATGAGTCTTTTCCACGTTGTTCGGTCTTGTCCTGTCCTTTTGACCTTTTCATAATTTCGTAGGCCAGAGCTATGTAGGAAAGATCTCATGAAAGTGTTCCGTGGCCTCCCGCGAGGGCGTTTTCCAGGTATTTTGCCTACTAGTATGTCGATCATCAGGCCACCATGTCGTAACCTGTGGCCAAGCCAGGTGGATCTCCTTCTATATATCTGGCGGATCATTTGCCGTTTTTCCTTCATTCGATCCAGCACCGTTATGTTGGTCATTTTCTCTACCCAGCTGATCTTTTCCATTCGGCGCCAACACCACATCTCAAACGCTTCTATTCGTTTAATGTCACCACTATTCATTGACCAGGTCTCACTGCAGTACATTGCAACTGGCCATATGTAGGTCTTAACCAGTTGTTTTCTAAGGCTGAAGGACATCGAGCGTTGACAAATTAGAGAATGCTTTTCACGGAATGCCTGCTTGGCCATGTCTATACGGCTCCTGATTTCAACTTCACATCGTAGGTCTTCTGTGAAGATCTGACCAAGGTATTTAAAACGACTGACCTGTTGTACTGGTTCTTTATTTATGGTAATATTAATTCGTGTTGATGCTTACTTATCACCAGAATCTTGATCTTCTTAAAATTGATTTTCATTCCATATTCTGTAGCTGTATCATTTAAACATTGCAACATGTTTGTTAATGTATGCGGATTTACTGCAAGTAATGCCAGATCATCAGCAAATTTAATATTCTGGATAAGTCTTCCACCAACTTTCACTCCCATATTAGAACCTTTAAAAGCCCACTTAGTTAGGGGGAGACCGGGGATAGATTGGACAAATTTTAATCAACGATTTTTAGCAGGCTCAGTAAGTGCCTTATTGCAATGAAAATCACACCATGCAATTCCTCACGATATGCACTATTCATTTCAGCCTGAGAAATTGGCCTCATATATCCTGGCACTATTTTGAGACAAAAAATCCTACGAGGTGCAAAGTGTCCAATCTATCCCCATAGGTGGGGTTGGATTGGACACTTCAAAGGGATAGTTTGGACAGGCAGACAAAATTTAAAGAAATAATGAAAAGAGTAATAAATGTATTGAAACCTTACATAAATAAAAAGGAACTGAAACACAAATGTTTGCATGATCAATTCAAATTAAAAAATAAAATGTTTCATCTCATCCCTTCGTACATTTGTGAATTTTTGCAGGATCTTTTCTGAAAAGTAATGCTTGCCTCTCCCGACTGATAAGGGGGCAATTTTTTTGCAAATATCTTCAAACACAACAACAGATTTGTCTTCAACAGTGGGATAAATGAAACCCATGCTTTTACGTCGAAGAAACTTAATTTCATACTCGAATATGGGTTTAATCACTTTTACAACATTACCAGTGTAATGCACGACTGTTTTCTTATGAGGAAATTTCACAATTACAAAATCACCTTCCTTCACATCTTCAACGCCGTCATCATACTCATCATCGTCACTCTCTTCAGAAGACTGCGAGGAACTGAAAGGGGAATCACCCGACTCTTCACAAAGGTCTTCAATGTCCTCTTCACTGGAAGATGATGACACCAATATTTGTCTTTTGGCAACTGCGCCACCTTTTCTTTCCTGTAGTTCCATTTTTTCGGGTGTGTCTGTAGCTATCATGCATCTTCCCCACTTCCGGCCACGGTTGGACTGCTGGCCTAACCTAGGTGTTCACTTGGGAAAAGGTCTCACATATTCCGGTGAGATAGGAACTACTACCGCAGAGCTTGATGAAGAACTTGTCGCAGTGCTTGCTGTTTCAGCAACCAAAATACCGGTATTTTGATCTCCCACTTGGGCATTAACTCCAGTTGGAAGGGGACGATCAGACACTGCCGAAGACAAGAAGTCCTGATCAGAAAAGATATCCCTGTCAAAGGGTACAATTCCTGTAGCCCTAAAACCAGATTTTATATTTTCTGGTGTTGCTCCTCGGTCCCAGGCAGAACTGCACAATTTTGGGAGAGCATAGATGTTCAGCGTTAGATTGGGGTTGGAGTTCATCCACGAATTAACTCCTGAACTGAAGAACCTTTTAAACGGACCAAATACACATCGGTCTAGTGGCTGTAGCCTGCTGGATGTGTGCGGCGGAATAGTCAGCACAACAATCCCATTTTCTTACAAAAGTCCAAACTTTGAACACTTAAGTGTGAGTCGTGATTGTCCATAATCAGGAGTACGGGGCTTTCCTTAGAGCACCGCACATTCTCTTTAAAGAACTCAAGGACTTTGACAAAGTTTTCTGATGTCATCCAGCCTGACTTGTGTACTAACCCAAGAGCACCAACTGATGCCCCAGACATCATCCTGTTTCCATCAAAGCGCACCCGTGGAAAAATCCACACTGGTGGCAGTGCATTGCCATTAGCACAGATTATCCCAACCTGTGTAACAATCTCTCCGCGTTCCCGAGATGTTACTTGTCCTACTTGTTTCAATCCCTTCTGCGCAATTATCTTTTCAGTATGTGGAGCCGAGGTTACTCCAGTTTCATCCAAATTGAATATCTGACTTGGACGGAAACTGTGCCTCTTCATTACACATTCAAGTTTGTCGAAGAATATGCTTACAGTATGCCTGTTGAAAGCGGCCATCCTCGCCAAACTCGTAGCCTCTGGCATGCGTAAAGAAAGGTTAGGATGTCTTCTCATAAAACCTGAAAACCGGTCTTGACCAGCTTCTTTTCTTTCATCCCACGTGGGTGGCAAATCTAATCCGTTCTTTTTGGCATACTGGTATGCCAACTTCTTTGTCATCTTTGGAGTTAGTCCGTAAAACATGCTTGAACATTGTAGAAGGTAGTCACCAAGCGCATTCTCCATCACATCCGGAATGACTTGCCTATTTTTGAAATTAGTGCTGAAAACCATGTTGTCGATGCCACACTCTTTGGCTTTCTTTACTAGGTAACCCAGTCGAGACTTCTTCACACCATATAGGTCTGCTGCAACACGCAATGATAATCCTCTATGTATCACATCCCCTACTGTGGCTTTGGAGTCTTCTTCATTTGACTCTCTGTCTGTCCGTTTTCGGTAAATTCGAACCATCTATAAAATAAATAAATAAATAAATAAATAAATACGGTAAATAAATAAATAAATAAATAAATAATGATTATTTTAAAATAATACAAAAAGAAGGGGATACGTTGGACACCTGTCCAACGTAGCCCCAGGCCTGTCCAATGTAACCCCACGTAACAAAGGAAACAATACATACACTGCACTTTTCTCCATGTGAATGCTTTGGTTATTAAATAGTATCATTTCATACGAAACTCATTCACTAATGATACAAATAAATTACAAAGAAATTCTCTGGTAATGAAGTATCTAAATCACAACATTAAGCCCATCAAAATGTTATATATTGTTGTACCCCTAGGGTACGCTACCCCCATCCCCTAAATAAAATCTCCAATAAATCAAAATTCCAAACATTTAATTTAAAAACCTACAAATTACAACTACAAAATTACAAGACTAATAATTAGCACCTACATGAGCCCAGGTAGCCTCGTGTACCAGGCAACGACCCTGGAAAGGTATACGACTTGGTAGGAATGTGAGGATTACGCCGACCTAGCACAAGAAACCTATAAGAACCCCGAAGGTCATACACCCAGGATCACTCAGTCTGTCTTAGTGCTACCGACGTGACGAACCTCTGCTGTTGGCTGGAAGGGTAAGTGTCTCAAGCGATCACTACACTCACCATCACACTACACTCACATCCCCCTGTGCTTGGACTGTAATTATTATTATTATTTGCTATCATTTGAACTGCTATTTGCCAGTGTACCTCAAAATCGAGGTACACATTAAATTTAAAAGTACTAGAAGCCACTGGTCTTATTCTTTTATTTATTTAGCTAATAAGATCCTACCCTATTAGCTTCCCCTTTAGGTAGGACCTAGAATTAGCCTTACTGTTTATTGTTTAATTGCTTCTTGTCATTAGCCGAGCGTTGTTGCCCAACGCTGACACTAGCGAATTCCCCGTTTGCTCGCCTGCCCATGACTCGCAGCAGACCGCGTGACGCAGCTGGCGCGCACAGAGTAATGATTTAATTACCTCCCCAAATACCCCCTTATCTAGAACTACCCCGTCAAGCAGCACATTGGGGAGTTCTCTTTGCTGATCGCACTGACGATCTCAATTCACTAAAAACTCCATACCTCTTACAGCAGTTGACAAGCTCGCCCCCTAATTTAGACTATTTCATCTCTTAGGTTAATTATTTGTACAGGCCACCCTAACAGGAACCTTACAAATGGTGGAAGCGCTAACCGCGACGTTGTATTAAAACAACGCCTAAGGGGGTTCAAACAACGCACCTCTGCGGAAAAGATCCCTAAAACCTCATACTAGCCAAGCAAACGCCACCCAAAATTGGTTTTTTTTGAAATAAGGGTTAGATTATATCTTTATACCCAACCCAAGCCCGCCCCGATAGGTAATACATTTTTAAACGCCACCCTTACCTACCCATACACAATTTATATCCCCATAGATACGCCCTTACAGAAGGACGTACAGTAGCGATCCATGCTTAAATTCCAAAATCTTAGTATGGTCAGGCGTGCATTTAGAGATACAGCACACAACCTCGCCGTTACCACCAAACCACTACGCCCTAAAATCCTGGTTAAGAACCCTGACTTAATAACAGAACATAACGCAGGCCAATTACTTACCGAACTTGAGGACGCAGTTATACATATTAAACTCAAATACCAAAGAACAATCAGACAAAAACGTCCCATCACCCGAGCACAAACACAGAACGCTCATCAGTCGCCCCCAGATAGCGGTGACAGTGAGGAATTCACCCCCACATTACCAGCCGCTTTATTACAACACATTAGTGTCACGCAGCAGACCTACAACGGTTTGCAGGTCCTGTTACAACAGTTAAACGAAATTACACACAATTCTTCAAACGGTAAACTAATCGAAGATATAAACACCGTTGCCTTAACTCTGGGCGACAAGATTAACAAGGCGCTTTCCGCACTACAGGAGGTTAATATTGAGCATAACTTGTCGCTGGATAATATCCAGGGTACGGAGCAATTTAATCCTCAGGACGCTCCACACTCTACCCCTAACCACCCAGGCACTTCCAAAAGCGGGAATACCTATATCACACCAATTCAGATTCACCACCAACCCCTAAGCCACGCACACTCTAACGTTGCATTACAGACCGGCGACTTAGATTCCCCAGTTGAGCGTACCCCTTTATTTACCCCCCCCCAACACTTCCTACAGCGCGGACATGGCCATGCCTACGAAGTATCCAATGATACAACCTAATAAATACCCTGGTGATAAGTAGGACCCCGAGGAATATCTGAGAGCCTGGTGTATTCTTGGAATACACGGTATGATAGAGTATATATTTTAATGCTCTTTTCTTGTTCATTCCTTCCTTTTTATCAAACACCAACACTGATCTTCTAGTTTCTCTTTGGTGGTCATGTCTCTTATGTCATTTGTGAGTCTGTTCTAGATATATATCTTCCATGACCCACCTAGCGTCATCTAGCAGCGAATCTCTGATGTTCCTCAAATCTTCCCTGTGCAAGAGGATCCTTATCAATCTGGCCACCAGAGCTCGTAGCCATCGCTAGCTGTCATCTCCGTGATCAAGAGAACTTCGTCTACTTTTTCACCCACCAGGCTGCGATAGCGTCGCCTACTATCAACTCTTTGAAGACCATTTCCTCAAGAGAATTTAACTTTTGTATGTTGGTGATGCTTATATGTCTTCCTTTTGTCCTCTTTTCCCCTTTCCTGGCCCCCCTGCGCTTAGCTGAGTGTGTCTCACTTGTACGTCGACCGTCGACTCAGTCAAGGCTCAACTAGAGCCAGCCTCCTGAACCCAAGAGACATTTTCTTCATTCCACTCCATGTTGGATCTCTAATGTAAACCTTCAAAGGAAACTTCACCATCGCTATGCAGCAAAGATAAGTACAGACTTCAGGTTTTAACCTCATTCTCATCGTTTTAATTTCTACATGCTTTTAAGGATAATTTTATAGGCAGTGTGAGATTACTATATTTTGGGGCAATAATCATCCTTCGCGGGATTTACCATGTTGGGCTTTTGTCTGTCTAAGCCAACCTTAATAGAAAGTAGCTTTTCTTAAGCTAATTAAATGAGAAATCTTCTCACAATGTGGGATACCAATGAATACCCACTGTCTATCCAATATTTTGCTCGTTCCACCGCTGGAATAACTTTGGCCCTATTCTTCAGTCAAAATTGCTCTGGAACCTTCCAGAATCTACCAGTCACGCCGTCATGTATTTTCCACTCACATGAGTGAATACTTTCTCAAACTAAAGGATCTTCCTTATTATTTAATGCTCAATAGCTAACTTTTCTTCCTCCGTTGGGATTTTCTCTGGTGTACTTAATGACAATCTATAACTTTCTCAAGCAATAGATTCTCGCCTACCTAGTGCAACCAGTTTTTTTTTTTCACAATTGCAATAACTTTTTTGCCATAAACTTTTGTGTTACTACAGTGAACTTTTCATCCATTTAACAGACTATAGTGAAAACTAGTGCTTGTTCAACATTTCTACCGCGTCGCGATCGTCCGATTACCATAAATAAGGCCATGAACATTTATCCTCAATCCCAATTGATCTTTCCTAAACCTTTTACTAACAAACCATAATAATAAAGTTGTTATTTTAAGTCTTTCTTTCAACGAGGTGTCACTCTATAGAAGTTCACTCCCCTTTTTCTTATATAACATTAATTAACTTCTGCATAAATACGTGTCGAGTACACGTTTCAAACTTACATTGTTTCTCCCTTCTAATTAGGGAATACAATTCTTTCAACTCATTTTCGTGGTCTCATGAAAGGGAAACTTGCCCCATTTGTCTCGTGATTCCTACTTAAACAGAGGAAGTCTAGAACCCTCCTTTTGACTTTCCCTTCAGGTTTCACAGTAAGTGACCTGTCCTATTTTGTATAACTATTATAAAAGTAATTCAGCGTAAATATAAGAAGGTATAGGAACTTTTCTTTCATTCTACCTGCTTTCTTTTTTGTTATTTTCGAAGTTGTAACTTTTTCTAAGATAGGTACTTGGAAATTTCTTAAAGTACACACCTTGTACTCGATTTAATGTCTAACTTTAATAACTTCATTTGTCTTTTTTTAAATCATACAAAGATTTTAGTACATATAAAGGTTTGAAACCTAAAGAATTGTTAATTGCCTGGAGCAAAACTTTAAATGTTAGGAGGTCTGCGACCCCAAATTGCTAACAAAAATTGAAACTATATGCTTGTTAAATTTATTAGGCTCTTTTTCATTGTTAAATAAATTCAAACTTTCTTTTATTTGACTCATCATTTCTCTAATACAACGGTTAGGCAAGATCCTGGCTTTCCTAACTCTTCCTAGGTTCATGCCCTACTTAATGCAAATAAATCTCTTAATAGGGTTTTCACCACTTGTCGCATTTGAACAAGAACTCTTAGGCATAACTGATGTCAAACTCTCCTCCTATTTCTCCATCCTTTTTCTTTGGTCCGAAACCCATCTCCTTCTCTTTATCATCTTCCCTTGGTGGTTAGGTTATTCCTCGGCCAATAATCTACCCAGAGCCTTCAATCGAACGGATAAGATTAACGGCTGGACAGCTGAGGATAAAAAACGCCTCTTACCAGCCTACCTCACTAAATCGGCCCTCACGTGGTATGAACTCCATGAAGCCACCTTGGCCGATGCCACGTGGGAACAATTTGCAGCTGCCCTCGTCAATACATTTCAATTGACCCCTGATGAGGATGATTTGTATGACAAAATCCGCGCTCTCACACAAAGTCCCACGGAAGGCACACAGGCATACATTAATGCAAAATTATTAATGTGCGAAAAATATAATAGGGATATGCCAGACAGGCAGAAATTACGGCTCCTTATGCAAGGAATGCGCCCTACCTTAGTGGACAAGCTATGCATATTGCAAAGCAACACAGTACTCGAATTACAAGCAAATATTAGATTCATCGAAGAGGGCAATAAAATGACGCAAAAAGCCGTGGATCAGCACATCCGTACGGATAACGGTGATTTGCATCAACAGATCCGCGATCTGACCAAACAGATGCAGGAAATGCAGATTAAGGCCATCCACGCTAGCCCTAAAGCTCGCCCTCGTAGGGATGACCATAGGGATACATGGCGATCACCAAGGGGCGATCAACAGGATCAGGGTAGACCTAACCACCCCCATTGGCGAAATTCACCCCCGGAAAGAGAGGCGAATTATTATTCGCAATACCAGGAGGAAGTGCCACGCCGTAACGAATCCCATCCCTTCCCGCAGACACAGTATCTGGCAAATACTCGCCCACGCGGCAATCCATCCCCAGATCATACACCAAACCGTCATCCCCATTATAGGGACGGCCGAAATTGGCATCGTAACCAGAACGCCAGATACACACAACCACCCAATGCCCCTCAATATCGTCGGCCAAACACTCCCCCGCAGCAGGAAAGGTATGAGCCTCAATATGAAAGGCCTCCCCCAGCATACCCTCAATACGTCCCTGTCCAAAGAGAAGAGGACTGGAGGACTATCCACTGCCCGACCACCCTCCACGGGATTCACGAAGGCATTCACCCCCGCGTGATAGACGATGCTTACACCCCAACCCCCAATATCAGCCCCGGTCAAACAACTGGCGAAACGAGGCGCCCAGGGGACAACCTCGTTATACAGACAACAGAGGTTATTCCCAGCCAAAAAACTATTAGCTAGGGAAGGGCCATCACCCACACAATCGGATAACCCTTCCCCGGTAACCATTAAGCATTCTAGTCAACCCTCGCAGAACAATTGCCCTGTTGAATCCAGTAAGCCGAAAATCCCCCAACTTCCGCCCACCAGCGTACAGCGCAGGAAATCCCTCCCCGATCGCAGCTCCAGGCACATACGATCAGAGGGGACGGTAACTGCCTCTTTAGAGCACTTAGTTTCCTGCTCCATAAAAATGAGGACCAGCATAAAGAGCTCAGAACGCAGCTGGTCATCTATGTCATGGCACACTGGGACGAGTACAAATATTTCCTCGCCGACGGTAATGATGCCTTATTCCCCAATAAATATGCATATGGGGATTATATGCATCGAGATGGCACCTACGCGGGTGCAACAGAGGTTACCGCCCTAGGCCACGTCCTTAAGACAAACATCCATGTCTATACACTGGACAAGATGGAACCCACTTTTTCCACAGTAGGATATGACACACACCTGTACCTTCTGTTCACGGGCAATCCAAATGCGGGGCACTACAGCCCTCTGACTAACACATCGCCTCACAAACCTCAACCATCCGCCCCTCAGATTGGAAAAGAGCACACTAAAGGCATATTAAAAACCAGTAAACCAGGGGCCTGTTCCACGAATGAACTTTGCAACTTTTCACTTTACACTTTGCACTTTTCAGTTCAGATTTTGTTCCACCATCACTTTTCAGATTTGTCTTGCAAAGTGAAAAGTGAAAAGTTAGGAATCTTTACACCTTTGAAGACTGTTATGTTCCTCCATTGGTGCAGAAATGCAAAGTGCAAAGGAATGATTGAAAAGTTTTCAGAATTCTTTGCAAAGAGACGATTCCCTTTTCAGCTGTTAATGAACAAGTCTCTACACTAGTTTCTCGGCGCAGAATTTGGTTTAGTGTTATAAATATGTTACGCAGGAGCTTTTGTTATCATCAAGTGAGGATAGTGATGAAGAATCCAACAAGAAGACGGACAAAGACGGGATGAATTTTCATAACCTCACTTTAGTATAAACAGGTTAAAAGTCCCGCCTGATCAATACTTTTATTAATTAAGATCACTGTGTGGTATTGATCAGGATGAACTTTTAACCTGTTTATACTAATTAGTTTATCAATACGGAACCAAAATGAACCTTTTAAGTTCTAAAATAACCTCACTTTGACGGAATTTCGTGAGTGTTTTCGTATTACCCCAATACAAACTGACTACATTCTTGAAATAATTGGCCATTTATTGAAACCTGCAACAAAAAGAAGTCGATCTCTTTCTGAAACGGAACAAATTCTTATATGCTTAGGCTACATTGGTTAGGAAACGGTATAGCAGCAATGTATGGGACAGCAAAATCAGCTATTTGCAGAACTGTTACTAAAGTCCTCAAGTTCACCATGAAAAGTAAAGCATTAAATCATGGAATAAATATACTGTTTGTTCATGGAATAAACATGATCGGATCATTCCAATGCAAAGACTTTTCACTTTGCAAAGAAATTGAAAAGTAATACATAGATCATGGTGGAACAGAAAGACTTTGCACTTTGCAAGAATTGAAAAGTGCAAAGTGAAAAGTGAAAAGTTGCAAAGTTCATTCGTGGAACAGGCCCCAGACCACGTAATAGCCTTATGCATAGCATAACTCACTTTCATAGCCAATTTTTCTTTCACACACAATATTTAGGTGTAAGTAGAAGCTAAGAAATGTCGAGGTACGATCCGCTCGCAGCAGTTCCACATTGGCTATATCCACATTTCCCCAGTCCCCAGAGCCATACGAAACGAGAGATTTTAATCACCATTATTAGGGAGTAAAAAAATATATTTTTCCCACACATAGTTCGAACCCAGGAACATATAAATTAAAACCAGCGCCCTACGCGCTATGGCATTTAGTAGCCATGCTCACAACTGGCAGTCACCGACAGTTCCCAACACTGCATGATACGAAGCTTAATTATAAGTTGCATGTTTAGTTATAAATGATATAATAATGTGTATCAGGTTATATTTCTTGTGTACTATGTCCTTATAGAATAATGAATTTTGTTCACACACACTAGCTTCAGATAGAACACGGCTAGATATATATTTAGTAGTACATATGCCTCACATTTCCCATAGGTCCCCATAGACAAGGTACGCCAAATAAGCATTGACAAAAAACGCCAATTGCACTATGACATCTAGTAACCACAGTCTGAAATAGTGGTCAATACCAATCCAGGTTTGGCCCCGCAACATAATTAGTCTTCAATTGTAAAATTCCACATAGGAGATACCGACGTAAAATTCTTAATAATAATTCTATATTTCTAATATGTAAAGTGCATACATGTTTTTGCAGATAATATATTGTAGACAGGATCTTGCACATGTCATATACAGTGCACGTCAAACGAGGTCAATCCTCTAACCCAACACACGGAAGTAACAAGAGGCATAATGCTCAGTCAGCCATACACGATACCTGCCTAGCAACAGTCCTTTCCGCCCAGTCACGTAGACTACCACACTCATACATGGCCGCGCGATACAAGGGTCATTCACACACATGGAGGCCACATGGCAAACCACAGAAGGATTCCTTTACCATAGGAAGATGTCTACACACTTCACATTAATACAAACTTATAAATAGCGCACATTTTAACCTACTTGATCGCATTTAGATTTTCACACACGGTCACGAGCATTAGCGAGCCGATTGAAGATCACCTCACCTGTCATACGGGACTATACAGTGACGTGCCCTTCCCCCACATATATATAATCACAGAACACAGTTGAGGTACACCAATATATAACTTAATTGTTTATATACATACCTTCGGCAGCGACCGATAACCAATTCCGATAGATGTGATAAATGTTAGGCGATTACATATATTTCCCATAACACTAGAGGAACTAACACTCCCATGGATAATGAACACTTTTAAGAGATTAATACACAATATTTTTACTTGGACAACTTTAGAAAGTGCACGGATTCCAACAGTCATCCCATATTAAGGCGGGATGACAGGCCGATACACTACATTATCACAGAATAGGCCAATAAATTGATATATAGAGCCAAATATACTACATTACGAAACATATAATACGATCTCTATAACGAACGCCATTATTCCCGTAATAGCGAAAGCACATACCGAATTACAGACAACACAATAACACAGGTTAGCCGCAGTGCATACACGCAATGGCCTAACACATACAGAAACACAGGTTAGCGAATTTCACTATAGGCCAATGCAGATAAATACTCATAACAGAATACAGCGACACTTAGTATCATTCCTCACACAATTGCGATAGCACACAGGTGGATTATTACCACCACAGCCAATAGGAGGTGACACAATAACACAGGTTATCATACCGTCACAGCATCAGCATATATAGGTCAGCTGAACACACAGTTAGGTAACACTGGGAATACGGTTGACGTATACTTACACATATTACATATCCCATACACTGTAATCCATGAGATGTTTTTTTCATGCATATAAACTAACTTCACATAGGCTACTAAGTAAGGCAGACTCCACACAGACAATGAGTCGTGCTCTGCATGCAATGCCGGATGCTTGCGTACACAGATTATCGATACCCGAGACGCCAGTACTCCCCGACTCACATGTTATACACAGCACTTATGACGTTAACACATACTCCGTTCCACATTTTTTTTATCCTCACAGGGGATCTTTTAAATATTTATTTTCTAAATCACAGTGGAATTGACCACCAAGTACCGTCATAAAGACAGACGAAATGAACAGTTTTCATATGAAGCGACTCCATCTCAGACAACGGAGCAGGCCCCTCATTTAAATTACAGTTATAATTATAATCATCTCATCCTAGCCGACGACCTATTGGACATCTAGAAAACTTTAGATGATTTGGGTATCCCCCAAACAGTCGACCTAGGAACCCATTTATCATCCTTACGCTACGTACAAGCTGTTCATAATTGTCTACTATATGACGAATATTCGTAATTTTATAAATACTTTCATATTTTCGTAAGTGCCACAAGGCTCCAACAGGACCACAAATCCTTACATAGATCCCCTTTCATTTACATCTACACAGTAGATAAACACTTAGTATTACGATCATCACTTGGCCACAGTAAACTTACATATTTTCGTTTTGAGGCAACGTGATACGACATGGCACATATATATATATATATATATATATATATATATATATATATATGTCCAGTAGTAGCACAATAACGCCATGGCCCATAAATGTCCTACAGTAGACCTAAGGCGTCAGAAAGTCAAAGGCAAGTTCAGTCCTACTTTCCTGGGTCAAAACACTATAGGATAGATATCAGCCGTGAGCGTATACATGTAAATATATTCGGCAAATACGTTAATGGTCCATAGCTATTCCACGTTTTCCTAAGGCGTAAATCGAGTCAAGTGCAGGTGTTAGCCTACCCTCCTGGGATCACGATAAGGAATGAGTATCGACCATAGACATAATCACGCCGAATTTTATAGATAATGATTAATAAAGGCCCGATGATTTTCTTTAATATATAACGACTAAATATCCACTTGATTTCACAAACAGCATATACGAAATAGGAATACATCATCTTCACAAGAACACATACGGTTAGGAGAATACACTGTATAATTCTCACTGCCATACAGCGGAATGCCCGATAAAGGTAGCCCACTATGCTACTCCACGGACAATTCAACATGCGGAATGCAATATTAACTGTGAATATACATATTACTACACCCCGCCTTATTTTTTCATTTTCCCGGAGTAGACGGGGATAAACCACGGAAACACTTTTCCTACAGGGTGACACCCAACATTGCTACACTCACATGGAATCGCTACACGCGTCCACACATTCCCAGTGCAAGTTAATACAATTTGTGAATTAAATACAGAGTAAATAAATATATTATATAGGCGCCATTTTCCATTTTCCCGCAGGAAAAGGAAACAAAACACAGAAACATTTGTCTATAGATGGACACCCAGAATATTAATGCGCCCTGCATTATTTTTCATTTTCCCGGAGTAGACGAGTGCAAACCACTGAAACACTTTTCTACATAGTAGTACCCAGAATTGTTACAGCCACAGGGATTCGACATATGCTTCCGGACATGTATAAAACACTCCAGCATATTACATAAATACTATACAAAAAACACAATAGTTATATACATATCATTTGCCACATTTAGGTACGATATGATGACAGCGTAATCCCATTAGAATTCCTCAATAGAAGAACATGCGTAGCTTCCCAATATACAGACGGACATTTAATACCCTCCACCCAGATTACATAATACATCGGCTGTATAGCTTAAAACGATGTATAGATGATAACCATTACATTAGACACATAAAACGTGCTTATGACAGTTCATCAACGGAACAATAACATAGCCTCGTGCTTGACACCCACTGTGGGAGCGCAGGTCCAATCAGAATAGCGCCACGATAAACAGAAACTACTACAGCCCGCCAGTCAATCAATGCTACAGGTAACGCCTCATAGTAGCCAAAGCTGATAACTCCCATATACACACGTTATCACCAGCCACGCCTCCCACGTGACGGGTAACTAGCAAGCAGCCATAATGGATATAGGTCTAATCTCGCGCGCTGAATTCAAACGACACTAGGAGCGAGACATATAATTGTCAGGAATACACTACACACAGCAGGGTAACCAAATATTTTTCTTTTAATTCACCCCCTTCATCCCTCAATACTTAACACCGGGACAGCATATTTCACGGCCAAAAGCCAGTATTCTCGGTGATATTCACACAGCGCCGCGTCACACAAAATGCACCGTATTTTATCTCTCAGCGGGCTTTAATACACTTTTGCCCTCGGATACACCCTTATATAGACACGCCATCCAACATAGGAAAACACGAGCATGTCCCCGTGACCATATAAATATATAAATCTACTTCCCACTCAGGAGGTTTTAATTCATTTTATTCGCGGTACAGCGATATTATACAAAATATTCTCTTCCAGATTTGGACGAGCAGAGTTATTTTAAGCGATAGCACGTTAATATCCCCCCCCGTGCATTTTACCCCTCTTGAAATCCATAATTAAAACGCCACATACAGTGGAATTTATGGCCTTGTTTAACATATAGATGGCATTCATATATACCATCCTCCCAACTAATGGGATGGCAATACACACTTATGAATCCCCCATATTTCCGTAGGGTGGATAGAATATTTTTTTGCAGCGATCAGCCCCCTCTATAGGAAGGACTTACGCCACACATATAGTGCGCTGTAATATAACCTGGTTTAGAATATCTATACATAGTATCTCTAGACAATATCTCTAGTTAAGGGATTATATTATATAATAATCCTAGATGACCAGTTTTTCAATCTAGACTTTATAGTATATAAGTCTAGAATATATTTTACGAGTATGGACAGCGGTATATTATTATTATGGCTCCAGATGCCATATATTGCGACTAGTGCGTCCAAGCTTCAAAGCACATCTCCCTCCCAAGATACATATTAACACTCTACAGATAAACACTAGTACAATTCTCCCCTATTAATGCACGGCACTTGGTAATCATGCAATTACCAGGGTGTACACCATGATTTATCGCTCATGGCTATATGTTAATCAACATTCGGAACCTTAGAGCTAACAGCTTAGCGTTCCAGGCTTAACCCGCTAACACCAATGCATGCAATGTTTGATTTTAATAACCAATATTTTTAACCTGCATGTCAATTCAGAGCATAAATGCTACCCTCACTCCTTCAGCACGGTACCTAACAACCACGCTGAACACCCAGATCCTAAACAATAAAATCCTCACCCACACCGGTCGAGAAGTCCTACCACTTAACGTTTCCATACATCCCAATAGGACCACGATTCCTTGGACCTATCTTACCATCCCGTTACCGCTACTTAAAAATTTAACATACTTACAACTGCCCATTAACACGGGAATACCATTCACATCCTTCCCTTACGTACTAACATGTGAGAAGGAATAATACGCAGCTGACATTAGCTGGATATCCGACGAGCCAGGCGCAATTGAAGTGCACTGTGCCACCACAGTTATCCCCCCCCCCCGTATAACTATAACACCATACACAACATAATACCGCTTGACACTTGCTCTTCATGGTTTGTGCACGGAGGTGCACTTTAATAGATGTGAACCTATTTTCCAAGGGGAAATAGATATTGTTAAGTTGATAAATTGTACCCAGGACTGACGGCAAGGATAGCCCAGGACCTGACATAATAGGACTTCAACGTTGACGACCGACGAGAGGTCATAGTGGTGACGTGTTAGGGCGGGCAAGCGCCTGTGTTAGAGGAAGTACATAACCTGTCTCCCCCAGCATAGGGTCCGTTATACCCATTTTTATGCCCTAACGTCGTCTAAACTATACCTGCGGATGGAGGCTTGATGGTTCGATGAGGGAATAAACTACCCCCACATCGGACAAGATACTTCCTCCTTCCCAAGACGACCCCTATGACTTGTCGTTAGTTAGCATATAAGGCTAAGTAAATGCTCTACAGCGGGAGCAAAGTCCTGCAGCGGCAGGTGAAGATGAATAATATGAATACTGATGAAATGGAATAATGAATTAAGGAAATAAGGAAATAAGGATATAGTGACAGAATATGATAATGAAAGGCTACAATGAAATAAGGGAATAATGACAGAATATAAGAAATGAAATGATAGAATACTGACATGAAATAATGAAATAATGAAATAATGAATATATGATCCCCCGGTCCGAGGTATCTAACACCGATTATCTCTTTTTGGTACCCCCGGAGGGTATCACCCATGATATACAATACTTGAATTATACGACGAATCTACGATTCTCTCCCTGGCCGAGGTTACAGCTATTATTGTGCCCCAGGGAGAGGAATATATTGATATTGCCTAAGTGGCAATATATGAGCGCCGAATGCGGTCTTACGCAGATGTGTAAGCCCGGTAGGAACGGTCCATACCGTTCACGTGATTGTCCTTCAAAGGAAGGGACGATAGAATATTGGAACGGTCCATACCGTTCACGTGATTGTCCTTCAAAGGAAGGGACGATAGAATCTAGGAACGGTCCATACCGTTCACGAGATTGTCCTTCAAGGAAGGGACGATGATATATAGGAACGGTCCATACCGTTCACGAAATTGTCCTTCAAGGAAGGAACGATAATATATACCGTTCACATGAGTGTCCTTCAATGGAAGGGCCAATAGCACAATGCATTACTAAGGCATAGAAAATATTGGATAAAGGAAATGGTAGAACAATTATATAGGACAGAAATGAATAGGAATAAAGTAAAGTGAAGTTATAGGATATAATGAGTAACGAAGAATAAAGAAATACAAAGGTGTATACAATAATGAATAAAGAATGAAGTTGTACAATGATATAGGGCAGAAATGAATAGGAATAAAGTACAGTGAAGTTATAGGAAATAATGAGTAAGAAAGAATAACGAAATACAAAGGTGGATACAATAATGAACGAAGGATGAAGTAGCACAATGATATAGGACAGAAATGAATGGGAGTAAAGTAAAGTGAAGTTATAGGAAAAAGTGAGTAAGAAGGAATAATGAGATTCCAAGATATAGCCATAAAGCAATAAAGGATGAAGTAGCACAATGATATAGGAAAGAAAGAATCGGAATAAAGTAAGGTGAAGTTATAAGAAATAATGAGTAAGAAGGAATAAAGAAATACAAATATATAGCCGGTAAGGAATAAAGGTTGAAGTAGTACAAGGATTTAGGAGAAAGATGAATAAGAATAAGGAAATGCGAAGATATAGAAAATAAGGACTAATGTATAAACCAAATAGAAAGGTATATGAAGGTATAAGAAAAGTAAATAACAAATTGCCAATAATAATTAGAAATCTATATTTTATGATCATAATTATGTATTTATTTTTCAGCACAGGTTGAAAACCTGAGACGCCGAATCCGGACACAGCGCACATAATGGTGCATACTTTGCGCACATGCATTGGGAGTAGCTCCATTTTGGGCACTCGCCGATATTAATAATGACAGTGACAAATGTGATATATTTGCCAAATGAAATGTTTCTCTATATACCTCCACAGGTTCACCCCACACATGCCGAGGGTAGATACCCTCTAATATGATGATTTTACATGTGTCTTATGGATCCCCACAGATGACGACGAGTTATATGCATTAATAATATGTTGTTTGTACTACACAAATTTCCCGCCCCCACATTTCACACACACGGCCAATACACAATCCCCCCACATAATACATATTTCCAAGCGCACATCCGAACCACGGTGGAGATATACCTGTGGGATATCCCCCCACTGGAGGTCGGATCAACAAACAATTTGACACCTATAATGAGAGGTGCACTACGGCCACCCAACTCGCGCCTATTTCTGTAAAGTACGAGTTGTGCTGCCAAGATGACTTCGCTCGCCCACAGGGAGCGAGTCATACAATAGCAATAATATAGACGGGTAGTAATATAACCTGCAGGTCATAGCCAATAGTTTACGCCTAGATAGTAAGTTAGAGTGCACTTGACGTAATGTTAACATGCATAGAATACAATATTGTGGTAAATGAAAAAGGGTTAACAGGGACATAGTTGCGCAATTGCAGTATTGATAGAATATTAATATAATTAATAGAATTTGGTTTTAACATATAGAATATTGGTATAATTAATGTGGGAAACGGTTTCCAGATCATGACACTCACAAGCATCGAATATAGGACTTACTTATTTATTAAAACAATGAAACTGATTAAAATACAGTATATAGAATTAAGAGAATGTGTTTCGCGGCTCATCGGAACTCGGAATATTGCTTCTCTTCTTTTTATTCTCAGACAATGGCGCTGAGCTTACTCCTGCGCCCCCTAGATCTCATACTCGGCCGTCTTGATCCTCATCTGGAGTCCCACATTCGGCCGTCCTGATCCTCATCCAACCCGGATGAAGAAGATCCGTCCGGCCAGGGCTTCATGAACTCCGCACAGGACGATGTGATTCTTGGTCCAGCATGGTCTCCTTCTCTGCTGACGTCATATGTATCGTTGAGTTTAACTCGAGTCACTCGATAAGGTCCAAGACTTTTGGTTTTTAGTTTCAGATGTGGACCGATCTGAGTGCGTTTGATGGCAACCAGGTCGTCGACCTGACACGTCTTAGGCTCCTTACATCGTCGGTTGAATTCAGCACGATTTTCAGATTGTACTTTTTCTATCTGCTTTTTTGCATCTTCTCTCATCTGATCACGTTTTTCGTTGAACGAATCGATGAGCTCCTCTTCGATGAGTTGCACTATACGTAGATCATTTTCGTTGTGCATTCTGACTCCTCTCAGCAGCTCGAAAGGTGACATTCCGATGCTCCTCTGGAACGTAGAGTTGATAGCTCGTTGGACGGATGGTACAACCTTGTAACATTTTGTTGGATCGTCAATGCTAAGTTTAGCGATGATCTTGGTCACTGTTGAGTTGACTCTCTCGATTTGACCATTGGCTCTTGGCAGTCCAGCTGTGATCAAGACGTGCTTGATACTCTGCGATTTACAGTAGTCCTGGAACTCATGGGAAGTGTACGATGGCCCCCTGTCGGTGATCACTTGAACTGGGTTTCCAAAGTTCGTCCTCTGAAACTCCATCTTTTCAATCGTCTCGGCCGATTTGGTAGTTTTCACAGGATACATCCAGGTGAACTTCGTGAAGCCGTCTATCACACAAGAGATGTGTTCATATCCCTTGTGTGTAGACTTAAGTGGTCCAATGTGATCCATGTGGTAGGTGTGCAATGGCACACTCTCCTTGAACATCGGATGTAACCAACCTTCTTCCTTGCCTGCCTTCCGGTTAACCACCAGACACTTCACACAGTTGGCTATGACTCGTTTCACCTTGTTGGCCAAGTCTGGAATATAATATTCCTGCTTCACGTCTTCTTCAGTTCTTTTAACAGCGTAGTGTCCCTTCTCTTGTGCATCTCTGATGATTTCATGGTGCATTGCCCGCGGGACCACCAACGTCTCTCGCCCGTCAACAAATTTAAATAGCAGTCCATCTCTGACGATGAAGTTTTCGTAAGGCCCTTTCTCCAGTGTTGCTGTTGTGTTGGCAGTAAGCACAAGAGTGTAGTGCAATATCTTTGACATAGTCTTTGTTATCAGTGAAGTTCAGTGTCAAAAACAATATGGTGTGTATCGTGTGAATTGTGAACCTTTCCACAACAAATAATAAAATATGCATTCTAGAGGAGTCTATGTGATTTATTAAGAAGTGAACCTAACATTTTATGGCGACCGTGACAGGACTCATTCATAGTAAAAGGCTCCCGTGAATAAAGAAGATGGAAAGACTCGCTAAAGAAAGAACCGTAAAGCGGCGGTTATTTACGCGCTCACACAATCAACTAATGGCGTTGTTAGAAGATGATCAAACTGAAACGGAAAAAGTGCAAGTGCAACTTGAAATCCTTCAAGAAAAGTATGATGATATCTCTAATTTAGATGGATTAATATTTCAACAGAAGATAGACGACGAGTGTGAGGATGACGAAATAGAAACGGAATGTGAATCAGCTGATGATTACAAACACAAATTCCTTAGCTGTAGAACAAAAGCAACACGTTTTATGAATCCCGTTGTTTCCATTACCCCTCCACAAAGTGTAGTGAATGACAATGTTTGTGATAAAAAGAAATATAGACTTCCAAGAATAGAATTTAAGAAATTTTCTGGTGAAATAATTGATTGGTTATATTTTTGGAGCCAGTTCCGTAAAATTCACGAGGATGAGGACATTGGGAAGGAAGATAAATTCCAATATTTAATTCAGGCTATGACAGAAGGTTCCAGAGCATATGAATTAGTTACTAGTTTTCCACCCCTGCCGAGAATTATGACAAAGCTATAGAGAGTCTTCAAGCTCGATTTGGTAGAGAGGACTTGCAGGTGGAAGTTTATGTTCGTGAATTGCTCAAACTAGTGTTGACGAATGCAGTCAATTCCAAAGAAAGGCCAACACTGAGTAGCTTGTATGATAAATTAGAGTCACATCTCAGATCGCTGGAAAGTTTAGGCATTACTACAGAAAAATGTACTGCAATGCTGTATCCCCTCATTGAATCATCTTTGCCAGAAGACCTATTAAGAGCATGGCAGAGGAATACTTCCTTCAGGTGTGATTCCATATCCAAAGATCGTTTGCAGCAGCTCATGGCTTTTCTTCAAAATGAAGTAGTAAGTGAAGAAAGAATTTCATTGGCTATGAAAGGGTTTAGTATTAGCACATCCCAAGGATCTAAGATTAAGGGAGACAAGAAACCAAGGGATGTCATTGAACCAAATATACCTACTGCTTCTGCTTTGTTTGCTGATGTTTCTAAGAGACAGGAGTGTGTTTTTTGTCTTAAACCTCATTCGAGCCCAGAGTGCATTAAAGCTCAAAAAATGACTGTAGGGGAGAAAAGGAAAATCTTAACTGATAAACACTGTTGCTTCAATTGTTTAAAGAAGGGCCATGAAGTAGAGCTTGTAAATCGATTGTCAGGTGCATTGTTTGTGGTGGTAAACATGTGGTATTAATGTGTTATAAGCTCCGTGACAAAGAAAATGAAAGTGGGTCCAAACAGAATTACGAGGGAGACAGGAATTTGGTTCTCCAGGATGTCAATAATG
Organism: Meconema thalassinum; assembly: GCA_946902985.2. Classification (NCBI taxonomy): domain Eukaryota; kingdom Metazoa; phylum Arthropoda; class Insecta; order Orthoptera; family Tettigoniidae; genus Meconema; species Meconema thalassinum. The sequence continues at coordinate 1,605,692,504 of OX336388.2, read as the reverse complement.
TGGATAAGGCTTTAGCTAATGTGTCTTGTTCTCCTGAGGTGTACTTGCAAACCCTGGCAGTTGTCGTTAAAGGAAAGGGTAAACAAAAAACTGTACGAGCTGTCATTGATACTGGGTCTACTAAATCCTACATTGCACGTGACCTAGCCGAAGAAATGGGGTATCAGTCAATCAGGAAGGAAAAGTTAATACATTCCTTGTTTGGTGGAGTACGTTCTCGAGAAGCAAAACACGACTGTTACAGAATAAGTTTAAAGCGATTGGAGGGAAACTATTCCAAGGAGCTGGAAGTTTTAAGCCAAGAGATAATTTGTGAAGATGTCCCATATATTAAGAATGGTTCTTGGAGTGAGGAGATAAGGGATCTGAAAATATGTTTAACTGATGTACGAGAGAGAGGGCCTGTGCAGATTCTGATTGGGGCCGATAAGGCGGGTGAACTGCTCACTGGGAGGAAACATCAACTAAAATGTGGCCTAGTTTTGGTGGAGACTTCCCTAGGGTGGACACTAATGGGAAAAGTCATAGGTAACAAGGCCCAAAGGGATTCGGCATTATTATTAGTGTCATCATCGTTTTCCCAACATACAAGAATTTCTGATCTCTGGGACTTAGAAATTCTTGGAATTACTGACCCTGTTGTGAAAGAATCTATCGTCGAGAGGAATGAGCGTGTTAGAAATAACTTCCTTGAGACTGCACGACTGAATGAAGATAACAGATATGAAGTGTGTCTGCCTTGGAGTGAACAACATCCACCTCTCCCTGACAACAAAGAAATTGCTCAGCACAGATTAGAAATCACTACAAAGAAACTACAAGCTGAAAAACATTATCAGGAGTACGATAATGTCTTACGAAGTTGGTTGGAGCAAGGAATCATCGAGAGGGTACCTGAAGAAGAACTGAAGAATAGTGGACACTATCTACCTCACCGACCTGTCTTCAAAGAAAACAGCACCACCAAGATCAGGCCTGTTTTTGATGCCTCGGCGAAGCAGAGAAACGCTCCATCTCTGAACGAATGTATTGAAAAAGGGCCTAACTTCATAGAGTTGATCCCTAGTTCGCTACTGAAGTTCAGAGAAAATGAGATCGGTGTGACGGCCGATGTAGAAAAAGCATTTCTTCAAATAAGTGTCAATCCTAGAGACCGTGATTTTCTGAGATTCCTTTGGTGGGAGGAGGAAAGTACAGGGAAGGTAGAAGTGTTCCGTCACAATAGAGTTGTCTTTGGACTTGCATGTTCTCCGTTCCTATTGTCGGCAACCATCAAACTCCACTTGAATGAGTTCAAGAGACAAACAGTCGATAATAGTTCCTACTCAACTTCAACAATAGAAAGATTGGAAGAATGTTTTTATGTGGATAACTGTGCTATTAGTGTTAACAACAGAAATGACCTTCATTCATTCATGCGAGAGGCAAGCATAATAATGGATAAGGCATCTTTCAATCTCCGAGGGTGGGAGTATTCTCAGGATGGTACAGCTGAAAATCTTACTCATGTGCTAGGGCTCATTTGGAATAAAGGAGAAGATACCATTGAACTGAATCTAACTCATGTTAACGATTTCAAATATGATGTAATCACCAAAAGAGCTATACTAGGAGCTGCACATAAGGTGTTTGACCCTATTGGCTTCTCATGTCCGGTATTTCTCTGTCCAAAATTAATCTTGCAAGAACTATGGGCCACTGACTTGGGTTGGGACACCAGAGTAGACGAAACAACAAAGAGAAGATTCATGAAGTGGTTGGCAGAACTACCTCAGCTGTCTGAGATTAAGATTCCTAGATGCTTGATCGGTAGTGTCCAGTCGGTTGAAGATATATCTCTTCACGTGTTCTGCGACGCCAGTCAAACTGCGTATGCTGCAGTTATATTCTTGCGAATACAGAGGGTTGACAATATAGAGCTACGATTTGTACAAGCCAAGACAAGAGTGGCACCCAAGAAGAGTATCACCATACCACGCCTGGAATTATTAGCAGCTACAATAGGGGTTCGACTAGTGACGTCAGTACTGCCAACATTAACTGCAAAAGAAATCGTTACTTATTATTGGAGTGACTCGTCGACTGTGTTGTCCTGGATCAAGTTAGACGAACCTTGGGGGACCTTCGTTTGGAACAGAGTGCAAGAAATTCGAAGACTGTCCAGAATAGAACAGTGGCGTCATGTTCCAGGAACCATGAATCCGGCTGACCTGGCATCAAGGGGATGTAGCACAAAACAGTTACTTCAACAGAGATGGTGGGAAGGGCCAAAATGGCTAAAACAATCCACTACACAATGGCCTAGCCTCGAAATTTCAACAAACGATGATGATGTCTTCCAAGAAAGAAAAAAGAAAGTCAACACTATGACGGTGTTAGAAGACAAGTCCAATACCCAAGAATGGCACCTTGACTATTTCTCAAGTTTCCGTAGAACAGTTCGTATGATAGGATGGATCTTGAGGTTTCTGTATAATTGTCGACAGAAAAATAATAGAAGAACTACCGAACTATCCATTGAAGAAACCACAGAAGCAGAAAAAGTCGTGATGAAGTTCATACAAAAGGAGTGTTTTGTTGGTGAAAAGGATGAAAGATTCAACTCACTATGGGTTTTCATGGATGATGAGGGAGTGATGAGACTGAAAACAAAAATTATATCGCGCAAAGATGATTATGCTTTCCGTTGTCCTGCTATCCTTCCTGCGAAGCATACAGCAGTTCACGCTCTCATTAGGGAGAAGCACAAAGACTTATGTCATGCTGGAACCCAGATTCTGCTCAGTGGGCTCAGACAGAAATATTGGATCCTTGGCGGAAGGAGAACGGTGAAGGGTGCAATTAAAACATGTGTTGTCTGCAGAAGGTACCATGGAAAACATCTTGAAGCAGAACAAACTCATCTCCCCATAGACAGAGTAAGAGAAGCCTCAATTTTTGAAATAACAGGGGTCGACTTTGCCGGGCCTCTGATTTTGAAAGGTGGAGAGAAAGTCTGGGTCTGTCTGTTCACGTGTGCGGTTTTTCGTGCAGTACACCTGGAGCTAGTAACATCTTTGGCAACTGCAACATTCCTCGAAGCTTTTCGGCGCTTCGTGTCCAGACGTGGAAGGCCAATGATTGTCTATAGTGACAATGGGACAAACTTTCAAGGCACCTCCAATATGTTGGAGACAATTCAGTGGGATAAAATTGCTGAATATAGTTCTGTACACCAAATAAAATGGAAATTCAATCCTCCCACTGCAGCATGGTGGGGAGGATGGTGGGAGAGGCTGATTGGTGTCCTCAAACAAATGCTCAGGAAAGTTCTGGGAAGGTCATGTCTGTCGTACCATGAAATGATGACTGTTCTGTGCGACATTGAAGCTGTCATGAATTCACGACCACTTACTTACCTGTCCAATGATGGAGAAGACTAGATGGCTATCACCCCTGCAATGTTCCTACAGGAAGTCAAGGAGATTGGAATGCCCGATATCGACATGATCGAGGACATAAAACTTGACAGAAGATTCAGGTACAGACAGAAAGTAAAGGAAACATTAAGGGTAAGATTCAGGAATGAATATCTTGGACAGCTAATACAGAAGAACCACATTAGGAAAAGTCATCACAAACCCTGTGTAGGTGAAGTAGTACTGGTAGCCAATGACAACACGAAGAGACTAGACTGGCCGCTGGCAAGAGTGACGGAGGTCATCCCTGGCAAAGGTGGTGTCGTGAGAGTTGTTCGCTTGGCGACTACAAAAGGAGAGCTACTGAGGCCAGTACAGAGGGTGTATCCACTTGAAGTGACATCTGGAGAAGATCATGCTTTAAGACTGCAAGTTGAGCGGAATGAAAATGAGAAGAAGGAGACAAATCCAAAGACTGTTAAACCATCTACTAATACTTCCGATCTCATCAAAACCAGTAGTGGGAGAGTGGTGGTTAAACCAAAGAGATATTTTGAGTGACTTATTTATTTATGTGTTCATTTATTTTGTGAAAATATATGTGTTATGTTATTTTATTGTTTTGTTGAGTTGTTTCCACAACTCAAGGTGGGAGAATGTTGTGTTGGCAGTAAGCACAAGAGTGTAGTGCAGTATCTTTGACATAGTCTTTGTTATCAGTGAAGTTCAGTGTCAAAAACAATATGGTGTGTATCGTGTGAATTGTGAACCTTTCCACAACAAATAATAAAATATGCATTCTAGAGGAGTCTATGTGATTTATTAAGAAGTGAACCTAACAGTTGCTTTTATCGCTGTCAATCCTTCGTCTTTTCTCTGGGCGATTTTGATCCTCGCTGCAAGGCCATCAGGGAATCCAAACATCACTGCTGGACATCGGCTCAGGGCGTCGACATGTTTCATCCTGGTTGCAGTTCGGTGTTCGATGGTATAGTCAAACTCTTCCAAGGCCATAGCCCATCTCATTACTCGTGGGACCAGGTCCCTTTTGTGCATTGTCTTTTGGAATGCCATACAGTCAGTCACAATCTTGAACGGAATTCCATTTTTCTTTTTGACTACCACCACTTGGCATGTATATTCTGATTGACTCGGTTCTATGATATCTTCCTCCAGCCACGCCTCGACTTGCTCATCGACAAATTCGTTCTCAAGCGGTGCCATTCGTCTGGGCCTGCTAAATATCGGTTTTTCTTCTTTCAATGTGATCTTCATCTTGACATCAGTAGATTTCGTCTTCTTTGGTATATATCTCACTATCAAATCCTGGATCTGTTCCCTTTTTTCCTCATCAACGCAGTTCTCGATATCAAATTCCTGTTCGTCGGCTACCCTGATCACCATCATTGGGACCTCTAGTTTCTTGATGGTAACTCCTTACTTGCTCAGGATGACCTCACCCTGATCCAATAGATCGTTACCAATAACCATGTCCCACTCCATAGTATCATCAGAAACAACATAGACGTTGGTTTGGAACTCCAGCTCGTCTACTTCAACGACTGTTGTGAAGTAACCTTGAGGAGCAACAAAACCATTACCGAATCCTTTCAAAACAAGATCCGTGCTCTTCAATCCTGGGGAACCCATGGTCTTATGGATGTTTTGTCGCAGTAGGTTATAAGGACTGCCACAGTCGATAGGTGCCTGAAGTTTCTGCTGACCCAAACTAACCTCTTTGAACTTGAGGCAGCTTTCCTTTCATTAATAAGATTGATACCTTGATTATTCCTCTTATCGTTCTTCCTCTCTTTTGTGCACTCGGATGAAATGTGGCCAAACTCGTTGCAGTTGAAACATATCTTGCCTTTATTCTTGTGCTCACGTTCCTTTGAACTATGACCAGATCCACCGCAATTATAACATCTATCTCCACTACTCCCCTCTTTCTTCTTTGTACTGCCCCCAGCACTTCCCGTCCTTCTCGTTGGCACTCTTGGCACTTCCTTGAAAATTACTGTTATTATACTTCGTGCTTTTCTTTGGCAAAGACTTCACCGCCATCTCATAACTTCTCATTTTCTCCTTGAAATCTTTGGAATGTTTTGCTCCATAGAGAAGAAGTTTTGATCCTGAATCGTCTTCGATCCCATCAATCACGTACTGACACAGAGATACTAGCTCAACATCACCTCTATTAGCGATTTCCTTCATCACAAGGAAGTACTCCTGTAGAGATTCGTCCCGCTTTTTTCGTCGCTGGGTTAACAACTTGTTGATTTCTGCACTGCTTGCCGTCACGTCAAACTCCTTTTTCAAGGCCTTCTTCAGTGCAGTCCAGGACGTCAGTCCTTTCTCACCTTGAATAAAAAGCTTAGCTAAACCATCGAGTGATTTCTTAGCGAAAATAAACTTTTGCAGCTCACTCCATCCCATCAAGATTGACGTCTCCTCAAAATCTGCGATCAATTTCTTCACTGGGTAACCATCCTTACCGTTAAATGTTTTCATAGCGCCCTCTACGTCGCGGAACGACAATGAAAACTTATGTTGTTCTCTATACCTTCTGTGCTAGTCTTCCTCTTCGCTCTCTTCGTCTTCTTCACCTTCGTCATCATCGTCTATACTAGTTGCGAGTTCATCCTAATTTCTCAAGTAATAACAAATGGTGTTAATCATTACCTCCTTTGTCCCGATCTCGGTATTAAGAATCTCAGAAACACGTAACAGATCAGCCTTGGAAAATGTTTCTTCGATAAATTTCTTCTTCCTCTTCAATGGATTTTTCGTCAAAATCGAATCCAGGAAACTCTCGCAGTCGCTTTCGATTCTTCCTGTCGTCTGGTATATGCTCGAAAATGAGGTTATGTAAAACTTGATAGCTTTGACCGGAGAACCACTTATGTTCTTATTTATTTTCTCTATTGCACCGAGTGTAGTCATCTTATTTGTTTACTCACGTCTATCAAGTAGATTTCCGTCAATATCGCTTCCTCAAAACCTCGCTATCAAACCTGTTTAACCTCATTCACCAAACCGATGATATTTGTAGGTGATAACGTTGAATACCGCTTCCGTCGTTTCTCTCTGACGAGTCGCTATCCTCTTACCACATCCACAATTCTCAGTCGTCGTTTAGATTCTGACCCTCGTCGTCGTAGTCACGGCACCACTAATTGTCACTGAAACTTAAGAACAAATTTTGCTAGCCTATGAATCCTCGTCGTAGATTCGCACGTCGTGGGCTCACAAAACTGCACGTCGTCTCGTCGTCAGCGTCGTAGGCAACAGCAACAAATATGATTAGCCGTCCACTTCGTCGAAAATAGCGTTGTATTTTTCGTCGTGCTTCGTGTCGTGGATTGCGTCGTAACTCGTTGTTTCAGTCCATCCCGGACAACCTCCCTTTTGTGGGGAACGGTTTCCAGATCATGACACTCACAAGCATCGAATATAGGACTTACTTATTTATTAAAACAATGAAACTGATTAAAATACAGTATATAGAATTAAGAGAATGAGTTTCGCGGCTCATCGGAACTCGGAATATTGCTTCTCTTCTTTTTATTCTCAGACAATGGCGCTGAGCTTACTCCTGCGCCCCCTAGATCCCTTACTCGACCGTCTTGATCCTCATCTGGCTCCCACATTAATAGAGTTTTGTTTTTATAGAATATTGGTATCATTAATTGAGTTTTGTTTTGTTTTCAATGATTACACATGGTATGATTGCATTAAAATTTTTGTGGAAAGTATTTAAGATTGATGGTATTATTCAGATAAGATAGCGAATGTATGAAGATATATGGATTGTTTTATTTTACACTTTGTTTTTTCATTTCTATTCTTTTAAACTCCCCATTGTAAAAATGTCGTATTTCTTCCCCACAATAAAACACTTCTAAATTTAACCCTTAAATTACACCCTGCGACATTTATTTCATTCTTTCTCTCCACTCTATCTCTTTTACACACGCGCAGGGCACGCGAGGGCAGTTTTTCATCCACACAGGAGGTACGTTACTTATATATATCCTCCCCCCCCCCACCCCTAGGATGTTTTTTTTCCTCTCGTTGTGTTCCTGCACCCCTTTAATTGAATGGATATTGATAATGTTTTATGTTTATGTTATAAGTACTGTTTTGTTTCAAAAGTTATTTTATAATTTTGTTACAAATACCAATAGGGATAAATGTTGTATCCCGCCAGGTAAATGATGTCACATGAAAACCAGTAAGCTTCACGAAACATTGTTGCATTTTTGAAAATATATGTAAAGAAATATTGTTCCCCTCATCATAAACACTTACACATGATCGCTGAGCACACCCGGACGCACAATCATTAGAAGGCACCTACATACAGCCTTCAACCTTCGACGATTACTACTATCTTAACAATTTCACAACTACCCCCTTACTCACCCCTATCCTCCACGAGGCTACCCACACACCCCCTTCGACGCCACATATACATTTACGAGCTAAATTGTAAGAAGAAAAGAAGAGAAGAACAGCAAACAACCTTGTCGCACAACTTTGCGGATCTTAGCGGGTTCTGATACGTCATTTCCAAGCCGAACAACAGCAGTTTGATTTATATACAGATCAAATATTAATCTGATCAATCGATGGGGACAACCTATTTGATTCAGAAGAGGAAACAGCTTGTGCCAGCTGACCTTATCAAATGCTTTTTCGAAGTCCACAAAGCACACGTAAGGTTTCTGTTTACATTTAACATCTTTTCTCCAAGACATCGCAAGGACCTGATAGCATCACGTGTAGACATATTCTTTCGAAAACCAAATTGATACTGTTCGATGTATATTTCCATCCTTTTCCTTAAAATCTGCAGAAGTATCTTTGATGCATGAGGGATGAGACTAATGGTCCGATAGTCACTACATTCAACTGGTACAGTCTTCTTTTGAATTGGAATGATGATGCTGGTGTAAAACTCCTGAGGCCATTTACCTTCTTCGAAAATTCTTGCTACCAATTTGAATATCCATTCAAGTGTACTATCCCCACTATTCTTGATTAGTTCGGCAAGAACATTGTCAATAACTGGTGTTTTACCCATGGATATTGATTTTAGAGCTTCATCGAACTCTGATCTAATAATTCTATCTTCTGCAATTGACCAGCGAAGGCCTGGATAACTGGACGAAGTCGTGGGGATGGTTTTTGTAAAATCAGAGAGGACAGCAAACAACCTTGTCGCACACCTTTGCGGATCTTAGCGGGTTCTGATACGTCATTTCCAAGCCGAACAACAGCAGTTTGTTTTATATACAGATCAAATATTAATCTGATTAATCGATGGGGACAACCTATTTGATTCAGAAGAGGAAACAGCTTGTACCAGCTGACCTTATCAAATGCTTTTCCGAAGTCCACAAAGCACACGTAAAGGTTTCTGTTTACATTTAACATCTTTTCTCCAAGATATCGCAAGGACCCGATAGCATCACGTGTAGACATATTCTTTCGAAAACCAAATTGATACTGTTCGATGTATATTTCCATCCTTTTCCTTAAAATCTGCAGAAGTATCTTTGATGCATGAGGGATGAGACTAATGGTCCGATAGTCACTACATTCAACTGGTACAGTCTTCTTTGGAATTGGAATGATGGTGCTGGTGTAAAACTCCTGAGGCCATTTACCTTCTTCGCAAATTCTTGCTACCAATTTGAATATCCATTCAAGTGTACTATCCCCACTATTCTTGATTAGTTCGGCAAGAACATTGTCAATAATTGGTGTTTTACCCATGGATATTGATTTTAGAGCTTCATCGAACTCTGATCTAATAATTCTATCTTCTGCAATTGACCTGTCTTCCTCGCCACGTGTTGGCAAAACGAATGGAATTGGTTCTGCGTATAGATCTTCAACATACATCCTCCAGTGTTCCTTCTTGTAATTCAGGTCTGATATAGGATTCCCATGTGTATCACGGAACTGTCTAGTGCGGAATCCTTTTTGTTTCTTAGTAGTTTCCCTGATCTTTTGGTAGGCTAAATCTGTTCTTCCTTGTTTTTGCAGAAATTCGATCTCTTCGCATTTTGACTGCCACCACTCCATTTTCTTCTCCCGACAGAGTTGATCAATCTGGTTCTTTAGCATTCGGTAGTTATTTCTGCCAACTTCTGAAGAGTCGTTTTTAAATTTTCTTCTTTCATCCATCTTTAAGAGAATGTCCTGTGTGATCCATGGTTTGCGATTCACTCTTTCCACAAATCCCACATAGTCTTCAGCAGCCTTTTCGATGGAGAATTTGGCTTTTGACCATAAATGATCAACAGTTTGTGAGTTGTTTGCATATGATGATATGTTGTCATCAGTGGCTTCCTGATATTGCTTTTTAGTCCGCTCGCTTTTAAATGCTTCAAGATTCCACTTCTTTGTTGGTTTTCCCTGAATCCTGCGTTTAAATTTCAGTGTCATACTCATTACTAGTAGAGAATGATCAGAACAGATGTCAGCACCCGGATATGCCATGGATTTCTCCACTTGATTTTGTATCTTTCCTTGACAAGAATATAGTCAATCTGGTAACGTTGATCATCACCTGGCTTTTTCCAAGTATATCTCCGCCTCTTTGGTGAGGTAAACCAAGTGTTACTTATAACGAACCTCTCTTGTTCACAGAATTCGAGGAGACGTTGACCACGTGAATTTCTTCTACCAAGACCATACCCTCCTACTGCAAATCCTTCTTTTCCCTCACCAACCACTGCATTCCAGTCTCCCATTATAATAATGTTCTCGCTAGGCTTTGTCTTACGCAGTAATTCTTCCAGCTTCTCATACATTTCTTCGACCTCATCATCATCACTGCTGGACGTAGGCATATATACCTGCACCACAACTAAATTTACGGGTGTTGCCAGAAAACGTGCTATGATAATTCCGTTTCCAATAGCTTCAACATCCAGTAGGGCTCTTGAAGAGTTAGCATTTAGTACCATACCTACACCGCCTTGACCATTCTCACTTCCGGAGTGCAAGACTTTGAAGTCTCCGCTTGTGAACTCTCCTTCTTCTCTCCAACGTGTTTCAGCTAATCCTAAAATATCTAATTTATGTCGGTCTATTTCTCTTTTCAAGTTATCTAGTTTCCCAGCTTGTAACATAGTTTGAACATTCCATGTTCCAATTTTAAAATTGGGATTTCTCCTGATAACGACCTGAGAGGCCCCATTTCCTCTCCTGCCGGGCCCGACATCATTCCTTTGAGGTGTGATCCTGCAGTTGCCAACTTCACTAACATTTGTCTTTGGACTCATCAGAGGTTTTCTTGGAATACACATAAAGGATTAAATGGAGTGGTTTCCCGTTGCCTTCTCCATTCTTATGCTGTTGACCAAATCCACCTTTAGGAGCGATTTCTCACTCCAAGGACAAAAGAGTGCCCTGACCCTATCTGCAATTTGCGAAAAAGGGGAGCCACTTATGCCGGCGGCTGCTCGGCCCCCTTTTAGTCGCCTTTTACGACAGGCAGGGAATACCGTGGATCTATTCTACAGCCCCAACCCAGAGAGGTCAGGTTTTTCATAGAGAAAAAATATAGTATTTTGACAATAGATTTTTCCCCCTCTTACATGGATAGGAATTGATAATTTTGTTCTTTAATAGTTCAGGAAATCTCATAGTACTGTGTGAACCGCATTGAGAAAGTAAAGCGCGCAAACAGTGTAGGAGCGTTAGCCGTGTGGTCGTTGCATGGCTGGAGCACCAACCAGATCTCAATAGTGAAGGGTATGGCAGAGATGCTAGACCAAGTAAGTCATATCCGAACAGTTAACTCGGCTGGTCGTTGCCTGATGATTGCAACAAGAGAAGAATGGAGCGGGCGATGATACCCGAATTGCTCCGTGAACTGCCGATACGATCGTCTTGCAATGTAACTAGCACATGAGTGAGACACTTCCGGCTATTTCTTACTCTCTGTGCAAGTTACGCTGATGGAATGGACATTCTTTCCCTCGGGGGAGCCTGCTAACCTCTAGAGGGTGCGTCCCCAGGTGGTGGATAGGGAGGGCTATAGCAATGTGGGCTGGTGAGAATACCTCGGAAATTAACCCGCGGACCAACAGGCAGCCCTATTTTCGGGGGCTTTACAATACTGGGACACCCTCTCTCCAGGGGTCTCATAAATATGGAGGACCCAGCTCAGGGTTATGAGTGAAGCCCACAACGGTTGCTACGGCGGAGAAGCTGGAATTCGGTATGGTGTAGCGGGCGGAAGTGGCATCCTAGTACTCGGGATCTGGAAGAGAAAAAGGTATTTGTCCATTTTCTGCTGGCAGTAGCTCTAAAATGCACGACGCTCGGCTGTTGCGACAAGCCGGACGGTAACTCTGTCGCAACCCATGATCATGTCTACGTCAATTTGTTCGAATAATGCTAGGGCATTCTCCAGAAGCGACGTACGTCGCCCTCCCCTGACCGTCGCGATAAATGGACAAGGTCTACTGGTAGCCCAGTCAATAAAGGTTTAGTGTCGCAACTAATTAGAGGAAAGCTGATTTTTTTCAGGATGTTAGTATATAAAGTATAAAGTAAAAAACCACGAAGTCCCGACCCCCACCCCCCTTGCTTCCACCCCCACCCCCTCCCCAACCTTACAAGAGGAGTGCTCTGGTTTAATGCTTACAGTTAAAGAACTAATGAAGTTACAAACGCGATTTTTAATAATCTTACGCCTAACATTATTCTAAGCAAATTATGTCATATAAACTTTTTTGTAGATAGCGTAATTTCACCGTAATACTCCAATATATGCAGAAAACTGCCACTACAAAACACAAAAAGTAACTTCAACCTATTGTACCTTTTTATCCTTCCGTCATACAATGAAATGTTTTGTACAAAACTTATAGACAATTTAATTAGCTTTAAAAATATGTGTCTACTATAATGCTTACCGTTCAAATGATGGCTTCAAAGAGAGCGATGAACAGTAATGGCCACCGCGTCGCCGCGCCAGACAAAGCAGCGCCGCGCCGTTGTCACTCGATGCTGAAGGGCACCGCTGTATGTACTCATATCCTTAATCTTGAATAGTCATTTAGTTTATGATGATGAAATATAAAAACTTTAACTTCAACTTTTCATTACCAAAATCCTGTGCTTAGTACACTTTTATAGCTGACAAATAATAAAGTTTCATTGTATAGTATTTTTGATAACTTATTAATTCCTGCACAACTAACACGGCCTAATAATAAACAACGTTTATGTTTTTGCTTTCTTTTAATATAAAGGATCATTTTCTTATGTTTCATCGGTTTGGTCTGAAGAATTTTTACAATACATTCCCCTGCAGTTCACACACATAGATGTGCAATCGAACCCAGCTTTACGACAACTACAGTTTGTAACACACAATGTTTTGCAATTACAAGATATCAGTAGAAGAAGTTCACTTGGAGCAGCAGGATTCATCATGGGCTTAGGTATCAGTCTGTTATTTGATGTATACTGCCAACCCCATTCTTCTGCCGGATTTTTACAACCTAACCAAGTTTGAATCTGGTGGTAAACCCTCAAAATATGTTGATGAGCAGCATCTGAAGTTGGTGGAAGTTTTGCTAAATCAGAATTAGACTTGAGAGACATTTTTGCGGTTAATTGCTTGAACTTAAAGTACCTGGCGTCATTGAGGGTTTTGAACTTTGATAAGTTGTACAAGCTTAGGATAAACTGTTCTCCACTTTCTAGAAGGATATCTTTTGTAATGTCTTGTTTTGTGAAAACTTCAGCCTGAGATCTAGCTTCAGTTGATTTACGTATCATGTCGGCTGCTTTTTACTTCCCTAGCCCATAGAAAGCAGACATCGTATCACAACCAGTCATTGAATGAGAAAAAAGGCAGTAAAGTTTGCTGCTTGACATGTTGATTTATAAGAAAATCGAAAGAGTACAATTTGGACATTGACGACGAAGGCTTTAAGAAGAAAAGTTTGGCGTCTTGCTGGGGAGCTAATGCTACGAGTAAAACCAAGAGATCTGTATCAGTTCCCACGACAACAACTGTAGTATTATTAGTTTGCACATATTTAATTGCCTGGTCGACAATGACAGTGTCAGCGTCACCTTCCGCAGAAAAAAACGTTAATATCCTCAGTCACACAACGTGTTGTAATTGCTTCTATCAACCTCTTTTTGTTATGAGGGTTTGCTAGAAAGTCTGCTTGTTGTGTTGTGCAAACTGTATTTTCATAAAAAAAAATTGTGTGAGAAGATTCTTTGATGCTCTTCTCTCTTGTTCTTGCTGTTTTGTGGTTGGAAAGTTGGGATAACCGTCGAATACCACTGTAACTTTATTTCCGTATTTACAAAGTATAGAGCTTAAATAAGAATCTATTATTTCCTTAAAAGTGCTGGTTTTTCTCCAAACCTCAGCATGTAACAAATATCCACCATCCATCACAAAAACATCTTCATTTGCCTTGAAGCTTTCTTCAACAATTCCATCTTCAAATAATTTTATAAACGATGCTTTCGCACCTTTACGTATTGATGCCTCGTCAAATAGTGATGCTGGGTGAGATGCTAATTCGAACTCAAAATAAGATTTCAACTTAACGGGGCTGTCACAGATGCATAAAATTCGATTGAATATTTGCTGGGAGTTAATTGAAACTTCTTTAGATCTCACTTTGATAGACTTGAAACTTGCCTGTGTTGTAACCATATCCTTCCGCTGTAGTGCCAATGTTTCAGGAATCAAATCATTTGTTACAGTACTCACTTCCTTTTCACTTGCGTATTTTCCACAGTCATAATTCATTTTTTGTATATCTTCCTTAACGATTTCTGCCGCTGTTTAAACAATTCTTTTACGTTCGTCTTCAGTAGTTGTTTCTCTGTTTTTGTGCCACGAATCTAATACCTTGTGACTAGTATGAGACATGCATAAAATACTTCTCTTTCCAGATAAATTATGTACAACTAGCCGATCTTTGAAAATATCTACAATTTTTGACTTGAGAAAATAATCACTATAGTCTATATCAGAACCACATAACTCCACTACTATCTCTCTTAATTCTTTTAGTGAATACTGGCACTCATTGTCGCTCTCAAGGTAATTGGTAAGCAAATTAAATTTATCTACAGACTCGGCTAATAATGGACGTCCTACCTTTTGTTCATGAGGTTTATGTTTACAAAAGTCCTTATAACATTGCCCATGATAACGGGCTTCGGCCGCAACTAAATCAATAACATCTAAAAGCCTGGACTTAACTTTACAGGCCCAATCATCATTCCTATTATCACGAGCATTAAGGAGAGTTTGCTTTATTTCAATTGTTGAAACCTCATGAATTTTAGGTTCGGTATTCAGAAGGAAGTTTTGGGTCAAACACAGCATTTTTTTCACATAACAAACAGTCATGCTTGAAATCAAATTTGGTGTCTAATTTTCTGAGAAGGCGCTGCGAGGTGGAAGATTCCAAATTTTGAGCTTTTAATGCTGCTTTAATATTGTTAGGTCTGGTATAATCTTGCCTGCATACAGTATGTACTTTTATTACATCGACGTTAACAAGTAACCTATGGATTTCGTCTTTTCTCTCAATACTACATTTTATTAAAGTGTTTATACCTTTAGTGACTGTTACCCCGGCATCTTTCACTTCCTCATTACATATTACGCATATAATGGTAAAATCAGTCATTATTGAAAACTGTTGATAATAAAGAGCGCCTAGCTGTAAAGTTTGTGGGTAACAGTTCAGATTTAACAAGTGTTTACTATTTTTAAGGGTTACCTTTTATCTTGCTTATCTCGCTCAACAATACATAACAATAGCAAAACTATCAGCATTTCACTGCACTTGGCACAACACAACAATTTGTATTTCTGTACAAAAAGTAAAACTATCACGAAACACAAAATGCAACGAACCGCACAATGCCATGGTTAACCGAACACTAAACAGGCAAGGCCCACTAATAACGAAAAGGACTCAATAAGCAGCGTAGTAGAGATAAGAGGGCAGTAAACAAACAAGTTGCAACGTGCAGTCTGACTCATGCAGACAGCCAAGCGGCCGAGTCACCACACCACGCTATACGCGGCTGCCCGGCGGGATGCGCGGTGTCCGCTACTGTTCATTGCTCTGTGAGGCCATCATGTTAACAAATATATTTTGTAGACCCATAACGTTAAAGATAATAACAGTAGCTAAACATTTTAATCGATCATATTTTTTCTACGACATAAGGGTAAATAGTTATAATTAGTATAAATTACTTTTTTTTTGCAATGACAGTTTTCTGCATATATTAAAGTATTATGGCGATAATAGGTTGTCTACATAAAAATTTATTCTTAAATAAATTGTTAAAAATGTTGTAAGGAGTAAAATAAAATACAATCACGTCTGTAGCTTTATTAGTTTTCGAGCTGTAAGCATTTAACCATAGTACTGCTCTAGCAAGGTATAGGAGGGGGGGGGGGGGAAGCAAGAGGGGTGGGAGTCGGGACTTTGTAATTTTTGGCTATTTACTTTGTATACCAACATCCTGCTAAAATTCAGCTTTCCTCTAATTAGTTGCGACAAAGCGTATATTTTTACCTTTATTGACTGGGCTATGGTTCAAGAGCGGAACCGGTTAACGAAGCTAGCCCAGAGCAGACGGCATTTACGTATCGCCACACTCAACATTGGGACTCTTACTGGTCGTAGTCGCGAACTCGCAGCAATGCTGAAAGAACGGAAAGTAGACATTGCATGTGTGCAAGAAACACGTTGGAAGGGTCAAAAATCACGTAACATCGGCGACGGCTATAAACTGATCTACTATGGTGTATCCAATAGGAATGGTATTGCTGTCTTCCTTTGTGCCAGCCTAAGAGATCGAGTTGCTGAAGTTTATCGCTATTCAGGCCGTCTTATGTCCATTACAATTGACACTGCATCCTCACGGCTTCGTGTCTTCTCAGCATATGCACCACAATCTGGCTGCGATAACCTAGAAAAGGAGCAGTTTTGGCAAGAGCTACATGATCATAGGTCAGCATGTCCTCAAGATGAGTTTCCAATTCTCTGTGGTGACTCAACGGGCTACTTGGTCAGGCCAAGGATGGTTACAATTGTCATGGTGGCAATGGCTATGGTACCCAAAATGATGATGGAACTCAAATTTTGGATTTTGCAGAGGCAAATGACTTGGCTATTGGCAACACGTTTTTCAAAAACCGCATTAACCACCTCATCACTTACACCAGTGGTGACTATAGCCGCCAAATTGATTACATTCTTATGCGACGCTATGATCTCCGATTAGTTTTAGATGTGAAGGTCATACCATCTGACTGTGTATCCCCTAAACATAAGCTACTCACCGCAGATTTAAGGATCTCTAAACATAGCAGAGGTAGTAGGATAAATGCTCCGGTGGAGATTAAATGGTGGAAGCTTAAAGACCAAAAGGAGACGTTAGCAGAGAATGTAAATTTTCCTCCTGTCAACCCGAATGCGATTGACAAAACTTGGACCACATTCTGCAAATCTATCACTGCAACCGCCACAGCAACCCTGGGTACAACAAAACCTAGTTCCCGCCGCATTGATATGCAAACGTGGCTATGGACAGTCAAAGTTCAAGATAAGGTGCATGCCAAGAAGAAGCATATAGAAACTGGTTCTCACAAAATACTCCAAAGAACAGGGAGAGGTATGCCATTGACAAACGTGAGGCTATGAAAGCTGTCGCTGAAGCCAGGCACAGTCACTATAGTGACCTGTACACAACTCTGGACTCAAAGGAAGGAGAGGAAACTATCTTCAGGCTGACCAAGGCTAGAGCAAAGTCAGTACTTGACATTGAGCACTATGTGTGTATGAAAGGCAAAGATGGTCAGCGATTACAGAACAAACAGGACATTCTCAAACGTTGGCAACAGCACTTCGAAGAAATTTCCAACATTGAGGTCCCACATCCTCCAATGCCAGGAGGTAATCTAACAGAAGGCTCTATCTTTCACATCACATCAGATAAAGTCACCAGCACAATCAGGAGTATGAAGAATCAAAAAGCGCCAGGATCAGATGACCTTCCGGCAGACTTCTGGAAGTTGCAGGAATCAGAACAACCCGTGATCAACTGGCTGACAAACTTTTTCAATGCTATAGTTGACTGTAGAACTATTCCCAGTGACTGGACTACTAGCATCACTGTACCTATCTTCAAGCAGAAAGGTAACCCTGCAGAATGTGGAAATTACCGTCCAATACGCCTCCTGTCGATCGAAGACTGCGGGACATCATCAGCACTAGTACAAACCAGTGTGGTTTTGTCAAGGGAGCTGGAACAATTGATGCAATCTTCGCTGCCAGAATGCTCATTGAAAAGCACTGTGAGAAACAACATCCACTGCATATCGCCTTCCTTGACCTTGAAGAGGCTTCTGACCGTGTTCCACATCGTCTGATCTGGTATGCACTTCGTGACCATGGTGTACCAGACATGCTTATCAGCTGGATCAAGATGCTATACACGAACACCACCAGTTGTGTAAGTTGCACCGTCGGCACCTCGGAGAGCTACGCAGTGAAAGTTGGTGTACACCAGGGATCCTCATTGTCCCCATTGCTCTTTATCCTAGTCATGGACACAATCACACGAGACCTGCAAAGGAGTGTTCCTTGGACTCTCTTATACGCAGATGATGTTGCACTTGCTGATACCACCAGAGGAGGTCTGCAGCATCAAGTTGAAGTTTGGAACGGACGTCTTTCGGAATACGGTCTCAGACTGAATAAGAAGACCGAATACCTTCAAACCTTCACAAGCAACGGCTCAATGCAACATGGCAGCGACGCGAAATATAAATATTTAAATGGACGTTACTCGCGATTTAACCATCCGAGTGCAGTGAAACTTGGTACGGTAAATGCTTATACAAATTTCAATCCAATGGCACCTAATTTATTTCAATTGCTTTCATAACCACAAGATGGCAGCTGTGCGAAATTTTAAAATCTCATTTTTATTTCTTGTGTCCTAATCTTGCGATTGAAGTTTGAATACTATACCTACACAATTATCTTCTAAGACCTACATAGAAAGATCCAACATGGCGACCATCCGAAATATTTAGACGGTTCTCAATATCTACAAATCTATTACAGCAATCAAAATGAAATTTTGTATGTTGATAGAGGCAATTAACATAATTAGGATATATGAAAATAGGCTGTATAGTACTTCACGGAACTACTTGCTGCTATTGTAATCAGCCTTTTCTTAATAATTGTAGATAATATTTCGATACAATTTGACGATACATCAAGTTAATACACTATTGGAAAGGCATATCCCGCAATCAAATAGTTTAAGGATCCACGTCTACTCCCTAGAATAGAAAGTAAGCACGTGATACAGAGTGAGAAATAGCAGTCATCACTGCCAGCATTGTAAATAGCTCCCTATTCTTCTTTCTTTCGTCTTCTATATGTGAAAATTATACAGCATATTCGATATGATTTCCTAAGCAGTAGACTTGAGTGTGGGCATGTCATCCGATTAGCAAATGTGCTCGCCTTCAAAAGGTTTCCAAACCACACACGATATTATACTATCAAATAGTGCAAAAAGTCTCTCCAAATTTAATATTGAACTTTGATTAATTCATCTGTCAGGAAGGAAACAGTTTTTTTCTTTCCTGTGCAACATGGTCATTTTGATGCCATAGTTTTCTTTATCATTTTCCATCAGTTATTTTTACTTTGTTGTGAGTAATATGTATGATAATCTATGTTATTGTGGTGTCTGTGTGTAGGTGCAGTTAGTTTGGTATAGGGATGACACACACACAGGATGGTGCCATCAGTCTCGAGTTTAAAACATCTAATTTACTAACGCTCGAATGTCCTCTGAGTGGACAGCAACTTAGCACTCCCGGGGATAAGTGGTAGGCTATGCCAATACTTAAGGGAATGGGCATACTGTAAAATACCCTACTGAAGGTGAATGTGCTACGTTGCTGGCTAATATAAGTTTGGCAGGACTACGGATATCTTTATGCAGTCCCACGTATATACACCACAGGAGGCTGATGACTATAATGTCCAAAGCCCCTAAAGAAGAGGTACCACAAAGTACTCAGCTGCACCTCAACTACCGGCGCACCTTTGACATCAATGGGTGACCCTGTGAAAGAGCGATGAGCCAATCTCCGTAACCGGACACATTAGTGCACCTGGAGCTTTTGTTTTATATATAAGATCATCTCAGTATAACCGGGTGAGTAAGCCGTGGTCGTTACGGCATGACTGCTGGCAGTCGCTCACATCCGGGAGGCGAGGAGGTTCGAATCCCCCCGCCGGCAACCTTGAAGATGGTCTTCTGTGGTTTCCCATCTTCCTTCCAGGCAAATGCCGGGGTTGGTCCCTAACTATAGGCCACAGCCGCTACCTTCCAACTCCTCGTTCTTACATTCCCACTTTCCTCCCCAACGGTACTTGTAGCTCACCCATTGGGTGTCCGTCTCGAAGCAGCTACAAAACTGGCGAGCCGAACATGTCCTCGGACACTCCCGGCACTAAAAGCCATACGCTAAAAAAACCTCAGTATAACATAGCTAAATCAGCTGATCAACGCTAACACAAAGTGTTTCTAACATAGTTCTTAATGAGTTTTTCAAACAGTATTTTAGATTTACTGGTATTTTAAGGGAGAAACCATCGAGGTTTTTAATATTTCTTTTACAGTATTTACATCGAATGTTGAAACTATACCCTACTGAGCTGTTGAAGTCGGTCCGCTTCACTTGGCGTTCTTGCTACACCGAAACATCAGACACTAGATGCTTCTCCACCTTCAGGTTCCCTTAGTGGTGTGCACCAATTGGTTAGATTCCATGTTTTTGACAATAAATAAATTAATCAATAAATCAATCAATAAATCAATAAATAATAAATACATAAACATATAAATACCGTACATAAATTAATGATACATAAATACCGTACATAAATTAATGAATACATAAATAAATAAAATAAATAAATAAATAAATAAATAGCCTTACAAATCCCATAAGAGCTATGGCCTCCTGCTTTGCAGGGAATTGCTCAGTTTTAACTCATCAGGTGAGCAAGTCCTGAGGAGCATTCGGGGTTATTCTTTCTGATTGGGCCTTCTATATAGATGTGCAGCTGATTAAAGATTAAGTAAATTATATTACGATGGCATAAAATTCGCTACAACAATCTTCATTTCTGAGTCTGGCGATATCAAGGCCTCAAATATCCATTAGTATTACGGAAATCATAATAGCCATCAATTAATATCTGGGAGCTTCCCATTGCCACTAAGCACAAAGCTTACCCTGTCTAAGCACTTGAACAATGACAGAAACTGCGAAGTCTTCACTCTTCAGTAAAATCTACGTATATTGAACCGTTTCAAATAGGTCTTTTTAAAATGCAATACAAAACCTTACCGGTGGAGTTTTTACATCTAGTTTGGATGCAGATACCTATACACGTTCTTTAACATCCCACAAATCATTCACTATGTTGTGCACATGTGGTCCCGGAACGAATTAATAAGTGTTTCGCAAGATAGTTGAACCTTTTGAATTCCTTGTGATGGAGTAAGGTTATTTTCCCTAGTGAACACGATGATGTTTCCTCAAATTAGAGCGCGAGACAATGTTCCATTAGTTCTGTCCGCCATGCAAATGACTTCTAACATGTGCTACAAGTGTATTACTTCACTCCAGTATGAACAACAGTGTGCTTCTTGAGGTCACCGCTCTGTGAGAAGCCTTTATTGCACACCAGAGATATGTACCGCTTTGCTGCATGCCCACTGAATGGTGTCTTTCTAGTTGATGCATTGTTTTATTGGTCACTGCATGCGAGTCTCCCTAGGTCTTTCCACTCCTGCCTCATCTTCGCTGTTCTTGTCCATTGTTTTCCTCCCCATTTTACGAACCAGTCTGCCCATCTGATTCTTTGTCTCCCAACGTTTCGTCTTCCTGTTCTTGGGTCCCACATCGTCATTTTGTACGTCCATCGGTTAGGATCTAATCTCGCTACATGTCCACCCCATCTCCATTTGATCTGGTCTGCTGATGTCATAGCGTCTTTCATGCCGGTTCTCCTTCTTAAATCTTCGTTCCGTATTCTATCTCTCAATGAGACATGAAGTATCTTCCTTTCCATTTTCCGTTGACATCTCTGGATCATTTGTCTTTGTTTCGATGTTAATGCCCAAGTTTGGCAACCATATAGTAACACCGGTATAACGCATTTTTCCAGAACTTCAGCCTTTAAAGTGTGTTTTTGGGTCTTGTCAGCCAGTATAAACTTTAGGGACCAAAAGCTCTTCCATGCTTGTCCTATTCTTCGTTTGACCTCTTTCTCTGAACGACTTGAAAATGACATGTTCTGACCGAGATATACATATTCTTCAACATATTCCAGTGTTTCTCCGTTCACATTAATTGGGGCTTCTAACGCATTGGTCATCAGCTTCGTTTTCTTCGGGTTCATTGTAAGGCCCACTTCTTTACTTGTTTTGTCTAATTCTTTTATCATTTGTTCCAGCTCTTTCGCTGATTCAGCCACCAAAACAATGTCGTCTGCGAACCGTAAATGGGTTAGTCTTGTCCCATCGATTCTGATGCCATATTTTTCTTCCCAGTCTAGTTTTCTAAACTGATTTTCCAGCAAACAGATGAATAATTTTGGTGAGAAGGGGGTCTCCCTGTTTTACTCCCCTTTCTATCATGATGTTACATCCTTCTCTTTCTGTCTTTATTCTGGCTTGGTTACCGTCGGAGAGTTTGCCAAGGAGTCTAACGAATTTGTTTGGGATGCCTTGTTTTTCCAGTGCTTCTAAGACGCTTCCCTGTTCTACGGAGTCAAATGCTTTGTTGTAATCCACAAATGCGATATACACCACTAGATTAAATTCCTGAACTTTCTCCATGAGTTGATTTATTGCTTGCAAGTGGTCTGATGTACTGAAACTCTTTCTGAATCCTGCTTGCTCTATCGGTTGCTGTTCGTCCAGTGCCTTTGTCATTCTATTGGTTAGGATCTTCATAAATAGCTTGTAGAGGTTTACAATTAGGTTGATCGGTCTGTAGTTGTTTATGTCGTCCTTGGCTCCCCTTTGTGTAGAAGTATGATAATGCTTTGTTTCCACTGCATTGGTATGTCTTCTGATGTGAGTATGGAATTAAATAATGTTGTGATGACTGGGATTAGGTCTTCTTCACCCCATTTTAGAAATTCATTGTAAATTCCATCTTCACCTGGGCATTTTTCGGTTTTCGTTTGTCGAATGGCTGCTCTTACTTCACTGGGTAGTATTGGAGGTGTTTCTTCCTCTAGGTTTTCTTCTGATGTATTCTGGTCCTGATGCAAGTTGGATCTTTGAGAGTTACTTGAGTATAGTGTCCTATAGAACTCTGTCGCTTGCGTCATTATCTCTTCTCTTGAGGCTTGTCTTTTTTCGTTGTTGTCTTTTACTCCCAGTATCCAATGTTTGCCTGGAGTTAATTCTTTTCTAATCTTCTTTATTGATTTTGTGGTATCCATGATTTCTTTGACCACTTTAGTGTTGTGTTCTCTGATGTCTCTTCGGATTTCCCTTTTTGATTGTTTATTGACTTCCGCATATTCCAGCTTTTTGTGTTCGTTTTCTATGACTTGTGATTTTAGGCGTTCTCTTTCTTCGATCAAACATTTGGTGCTATCCTTAAGTTTTATTCTATTTTTCATACTGTTTCCAGGTGTTGACGATTGTTTGGCTGCGCGGGATATGCAATTTACGAGCTCTGTATAGTGTTGTTGGACTTTTTGCTCCGTTTGTTGGTTGAAGTCTCGTAGGTTTTGTTGTAGTGCTTTTACATACTCCGCCCTGTCTATGCATCCTGGATGTGTAGTTTTGTTGTTGAAGTAGTGTCTCCTTTTCTTCTTTATTCTCACTTTCAATCGTACCATTCTGTGATCTGTGTCAAACTTCAGACCATTTATCACTTGTATGTTTTTCACCTCTGTTAGTCTATTGGTTAGGATGAAGTCTATTTCGTTTTTGATTTTCCCATTCGGAGATTTCCATGTCCATTTGCTTTCTGGGCTTTTCTTGTAAAATGTGTTCACAATTTTAAGTCTTTGTCCCAGTGCAAACTGTATTAGTCTTTCTCCTCTTTCGTTCCTTGTTCCGTATCCGTGAATGCCCATAGGTTCTTCTTCTTCGTATTCCTTTCTTCCTACCTTGCTGTTGAAGTCTCCAATTATGAATGTTGTGTGTGCTTCGTACTCGGCTAGTGTGTCTTCGAGGAGCATATAGAAGTCTTCAATTTCTTCTTCCGTACTTGCTTCTGTGGGAGCATAGACTTGAATTATTATGAACGTGCTGTCATTTAATTTTAGGGATAATACTATGATTTTTTCTGAGATTCCCTTTATTTCTTTTATATTGTGTTTTAAATGTCTTTTTATCAAAAAACCTACCCCTTTTTGTCCTTTTGTTTCCCCTATGAAGCTAAAGACATCCCCATTTGTTTTCTCTATTATGTCTTCGCCGTATTGCCTCACCTCACTGAGGCCTAATATATCGTACCTTACGTTTTCTAGTGCGTTTTCGAGTTCTATTTCTTTATCTTGGGTTCTTAAGGTTCTAACGTTTAGTGTACCAAGTATGAGTTCTTCTTCCTTGTGTGAACGTTGTTTCATCGTTGTGTTGTGTTGAATTCTTCTTCCCCGTTTTTTGAGGATAAGTCTTTCCAGTGCACCCACTGGTCATTTAACAGGATTTTCTGGTATCCAACTCTTACATTGTTATTACCCTTTTCCCTTTCTTCCCTGGCTTTCTGTTGGAGTGATGCTTGGATTTCTCTTTCTTTTATTGTGAGGTCATCATCTATGAATATGTCTTGTCCTCTCAGTTTGTGTTTGTTTCGGACTATTTTTAGTTTGTCTGCAAAATTTGTGAAAGTGACTTTCACTATACCTCTATTGTTTCTGTCTTTACCGACGTAGGTTGATTTTTCTGCCGTCACTTCTTTTTCTATCGTGTCCAATATCTTCTTGATTTTGTTCTTTAGTTCGTCTTTGTTACTTTCATCATTAGTGAATTCTTTACTTTTTACCACTATGTTGTTCCTCCTTTCTCTTTTCGCCCGTTGTTCTTTTTGTTCTTCTAGGTCACTTATTCTTTTGGATAATGTTTCTATCTTTTCTTGTATTGTGTTGTCTATGTTAGTGATTTTTTGTTCTAATGACTCATTTGCTCTTTCGCAGTATTCATTTCTTTTTTTAATTTCCTTTCTCATGGACTGAATTTCCTCTCTTGTTTCTTGTTTAAACTCTTCAGTTTGCTTTTTCAAATCTTTAAGTTCTGATAGTATTTCAGAAAACATACCTTTAATGTCGTCTCTTTGGGGTTTTGCATTGTTTGTGTGTTCTTCTTCTCCCGAGCTTTCTGAGGTTGATATTTTGTTTTTTCTCTCTTTTTGCTTTATGTTTTTAGTTGAGGGCTGTGTTTTGGGTGGCATGTTGTTATATTTGCTAGTTACGTACTGTGATATATTTTACTCCTCTTTCTGGCGCGTGTAGTGTATTAATCTGCTTTGGCTTCATTCACTTCGTTTTTGCTATATAGTTCCTCTCACACTCATTCGCTTCTATTTTAGTGCTAAAATATGTCTATGTATATTGTTAAAAGTCTTCACCCCTTAGTAGCAGGTTGCTGGTTTTCTTGTGTGAGC
This sequence comes from Meconema thalassinum, assembly GCA_946902985.2. Classification (NCBI taxonomy): domain Eukaryota; kingdom Metazoa; phylum Arthropoda; class Insecta; order Orthoptera; family Tettigoniidae; genus Meconema; species Meconema thalassinum. The sequence goes on along the minus strand of OX336388.2, from coordinate 1,605,667,346 downwards.
TGATACTATGCCTGTGCTTTGTGCTGTAAGACGTTCGTTATGCGACGAATGTCCTCTTTCATTGTTGACAAGTCAGCGTCTTGTAACCGGTATGTCTCATTCTCCATACAGAGTTTCTTCTGGTCACATGTTATTTTTGTGGTAAGGAAATCAAACGGTTCTTTGTTGCTGTATGCGATTAGTGTTTTGGTGAGCTTGGTGCTATATAACCTCACTAATCTCCTTCTGTTGTGTGATGTAATTAATTTCAGTTAACTTATTTACTTCTTTACCTGCAATTTGGGTGATTCCTGGTTTTCTTTCATTGCGTACGTCTTCCTCGGGTACTTTTTTTTTTACTTTTAAGCTGCACTGATATCGTTTTACCATGTGAAAATGAAAATCCACGGCCTGCTTCCAGTCTCCGACCGGGTCAGGAATGGAATGAATGAAGCCCCTATCTAGCGGCTAGGATATGAACTGTGCCGGCTGCCGAGGCCTGACGCACTCCTCTGGGGCAATGATTAAATGAATGACAGATGAAATGAAATGATAGTGGAGAGTGTTGCTGGAATGAAATTTTTGACAGGGAAAACCGGAGTACCCGGAGAAAAACCTGTCTGCCTCCGTTCTGTCCAGCACAGATCTCACATGGAGTGACCGGGATTTGAACCACGGACTCAGCGGTGAGAGGCCGGCATGCTGCCGCCTGAGCCACGGAGGCTCCGTTTTACCGTGTAAAGATCCAAAAACCGTGGAGCTCGGAAATGGCGCGTGTTTACTTGACTACAGTAATACTACATAAATACCGTACATAAATTAATGAATATATAAATACCGTACATAAATTAATGAATATATAAATACCGTAAGTTACATAAATAAATGAATACATAAATACCGTACATAAATTCATAAATATATAAATACCGTACATAAATTAATGAATATAGAAATACCGTACATAAATTAATGAATACATAAATACCGTACATAAATTAATGAATATATAAATACCGTACATAAATATATAAATACCGTACATAAATTAATAAATGCATAAATAAATATATAAATAAATAAAATAATATTTTTATATTCAGTTTTATCAAGATAACAAAACTTAATGACAGATTTTCAGTGATATAGCCTATGCAAACATTAACGTATTCCTTGCACATGAAATACTAAGACATTCGATAAGTAATGGCAACACTGCTATAACATCACAAATAATATTATTTGGTTAATTTTGACGTTATGAACTTCATTTATAGTTTCCTGCCATGTCAACAATACGTTGCCAAATCCATGGAAGACGACGCACTCCATCTGCAGCACCATTTTTGGATATCTCACTCACTGGTCGGTCTAGAGCTCAGTGAATGGCCTAGTAGAGGTTCATTGATCTTTGAGAATAGGTCATAATCAAAAGAGGTCATATCAGGTGAATTTGGTGGATGTACGAGTACTTCCCAGTTTCACCTTGTAAACAAATTCCTCATTGTTGCGGCTACACGGCAACGAGTATTGTCATGTAACACAATAGAACTCCCAATGGCCTGAGGTCGTTTGCGACGTGTCGTCTCAAAACTCACGAGTCTTAAAACTCACGAGTCTCAAAATTCACAAATTTCAAGATGAGGGTTAGTAAAAGTAGGTTCTAACCGGCTTCTGTACCTGGGCCAGTCTTAAAACTCACGAACCAAGCCACAGCCACCTATAAGGTTATAGGTAGCCATGGCCAAGCCAGTTCATTGGGAAAAGGTCCATTGTTAGAGCCAGACAGAACTGCTTGCCCTCTTGTAATTGGCCCCTCTCTCATCAAGATGTTGTTGTTGTTGAATCATTTAGGGGCTTTACGACATCATGGTCATGCACTTGGGTGTGCTTGGGATTTGTCTGATAACCTGCGTCACTGTGACATCTCTACAATGCAAACGAAATCCCATTCTAAAACTGGGTGGACAAACATGGGTCGAAGGACAGTGTGGTCTCCTTAGTCGTATGTTTTGAGACTATTATTATAATGTTCATTCCGATACTAGTTTATTGTCGTGAGTTTTGATACTATTTGTTACTATTTTTAGCTTGTGAGTTTTGAGACTCATGAGTTTTGAGACGTAACCGTTGGCGACGCCATGCTGGGCGAAAATGATGTTCCAAGTAACGCAAGTAGTAGACAGCATTTACTTTAATACCATGAGGTACAGTATGTACCAAGATTATGCCTTCATAATCGTAACACACAATAATCATCAGTTTCTAAGGATCTCCAATGCTCGACATCTTTTTGGGTGTAGTGATTCTATATGTCGCCATTCGCTTGATTGTCGTTTCAGCTCAGGTGTATACGAACATTCCCATCTCTCATCCACTGTGATAACGCGACGAAGAAAGGCCTCACCTTCATGTTCATATCGTATCGCTCCAAATACATTCTTGCTGTCTCAATTCGCTGCCACTTACCAATTTCGGTTAGTGTTCAGAAACCAGTGGGCACAAACTTTTCACATCTTCAGCCATTTTTCTCAAAATGTGATGGACAGACGATGCTGCAATACCAAGTTTCTAGGAAATCTCCACACATGCCCAGCGGCTATCTTCTTTCAATAATGCCCTTGCAGCCTGAACATGGAGATCGTCAGTTGCAGCAACGGGTCTACCAGAACGTGCTCTGAGTTGGCATTCCTCTCTTCGTTGATGGAAGGCTGCCACCCATCTTGCAATAGTTAGATAAGGTAGGACTTCTCTCTCGCAAGCTTCTTGCAATGCTCTAAAGCACTTAGTTGCACTTTTTCCTCTTGCAACATGAATTTTTATGAAGCACCTTTGTTCATATCTACTGAACATCTTTTAGGGCGGTATTACATTACTTACTGAATGTGAGAAGCAGTTAATGCATTCACAATTATCAGTTATTTCGAGACTTTCAATATTACAGATTTATACAACAAAGACTGCTCAACAATATACTACAAGATTACAACGGTATTATATTATCGAATTACATTTAGTATGATGCTCTCTCAATTTTTCACGGCTCACTATTCGAGCTACGTACATCCCTATTCTCTTGCTCACGAAGCTCTGTTATATACACTGATCACGGCTCACTGTTCGAGCTACGTACAGCCCTATTCTCTGGGTTATATACACCCCTGTTCTCTCAATGTTTCAGGGCTCACGATGCAATCAAGTCTCGCAGTAGTAGAGGAAATGTATGTTTTGAATATTGCGTAATCGCGAGGACATATTGCATCATCATGCGAGCGATCACGTGATATGTCTGCAGTGTTCGCGACAAAAAAAAGTTTGTTTGGCATAAATGAATGGCCTTGACCTGCTCTAGCCCCACACCAAATTTCAACTCTCTAGGACAAAATAAATAGAATTTTGAAAATAGGCTATATTTTCCAAATTTAGGAAATCTATAAAAAAGTTTGTTTGACATAAACGAAAGCTCTCTATTTCCTCTACCAGTAAACCAACTCTCAGGTGTATAGGACAAAATTGAAAAGAAAATGTTCAAATAGCGTCTTTGTTAGCGGAAATGTTTTAGGTGTACTAACATTTGAATGAGACTGTCTGGGCGCGCCCATGGAGAGCCAGTTGGTTATTCACATGCGTTTGCTAATTGGTCTGCATGTGTTAGCACTAAGAAGAGATTGACCCTTGACCGCTTGAATCGGATAACCTTTTGCCCCCGCGGCTGTTATCGTTCTTTGGCTGCTGAACGTGGGAGGTCCTGCTTGCTGCTCCATATAGGATGTGCAGCTCATTTTTTGCGGGCTTGCATGCTCTGCGGTCTCTTTCTGCATAGACTGTTTTATAAGACAAATATATATCATTGACGGCATGAAATGAATATTGGCTTGTTTGTTTTAAATTCGTAACCATCAATATTGAACTCGGATATTATTTTAATGAGAGAACAAGTTTGGATGCCCGTTCACAGAGCCTTATTCATGTGATATGTTTAATGATCTTTTTGTTTCTTTAACATCATAGTAGATAAGAGCAAGATTATTATGATGCAGTACTTACTATTCAACATGTCTCTCTGCTACACTTTTATTGCGAAGATGCAACATCTGAGAGAAGTTAAGACGCTAGCGGAGAAAGCCAGGATGTTGGGGTGTAATTTTATGGTTTCCTCCTCCAAAATGGAGGAGGAAATTATTGTCAGATCTCTCACTGCGCTAGAGAGGGATCTCTTCGACATGGAGATTCATGAAATCCTAAGAGATGAACGCTACCGCACAGAATTTGTGCTTAACGGGTTAACGTTAACCATTCTGGATGTCATCCTATCCAGAGTGGAAGCATTTAGGGCTACTCCCTCTCCCAATGGAGTATACCAAGATTTTGTGCAAAGAGAAGAAAGAGAAGAAGAAGGTGGAGAGCATGTGGAAGAGGAAGGAGAAGAAGAAGAAGAAGACGAAGTGCAAATAATACTTGACTAAAATGGACAGTGAACGGTGAAATGTATATATTTTTTAAAATATATTTATTTTAATCATTGTGGTTTTACATTAATTATATAATACGAAATAGTGAAAACAAAATGGTATGATCTTCGTTCTTAAAGTGGTAAGTAGTTCTTTTTTCCGCCAAGATGCTGAGAATTGAAGATGCTGTCTGCAGAGTTGAATATCCTGGTTATCTTGTGTGGAAGGTAAGTACAATCATTCTTTTCTTTCTTGAGTGTGTTGGTTTTCGTGAGCTGAAAATATATAGAGACACATTAATAATAATAATATTAATAATAATAATAATATTTTTGCGATGAATTAAAAAAAACTTACATTGTTTAATTAGAATATGTTTTTGTTCGAAATCCAAGAGTTGTGAGTTGAATCGAATCCTAGCCAAGATACGAAGGCTTGGGTTCCTTTTCTACGTAGTACTTTGTCAACTAAGTAAATATTAGGATGTTTGGTTCGTTGTAACTCTGCTTCATAAAACGCCCCAAATATCTGCAAATTTTTATTATCTTTTAAAAGATATGTTCGTGGATTAGTATTTTGAACTTTATAAATTGTAAATAATTCCGTAGTCCAATTAGCTTCGTATCCTTTTGTGAAGTGTTTCTTGATTTTTGATATTCTTACAATGTCACCGATTTTATATTTTGGTTTTCTTAAAGTTTCATTATATTGTGTTGGCAAGCGGGGTGGATTGTTTCTTTTTACATCAATAGGTTTCATGCCAATGTTGCGATGTATTTTGTGATTATACTTTACTAATAACTCGGGCAAAATATGTACCCATCGGTATGAACCACGTGTTGTGAACTCTTTCCACATCGATTCCTTAAGAGTTCGATTAAATCTTTCTACTACACTCGCTTTTATGGAGCTCCCAGTGGAATAATGCTTTAGATTTTGTTTCTGAGACCATATTTTGAATTCACGGTTGTAAAATTCCGTTCTTCGATCAATGTGAAAATAATTGGGCAATCTTTTACTTTGAGAATAAACAAATTTTAAACTTTTTACAATCTCACTTCCTTTTTTGGTTTTAAGAGGAAAAAATCATCTTTTTTTTTCTTTTTTGATTTTTTTTTCTTAGTTGACGTTGTATTAGCAATAGCTACAAGCTGATTTAATGAATTTGTTACTGGTTTAAACTTAGTCTCTATATCTAATTCTTGACGTCTAACATCATTTTGAAGTGAAAGATACTTGTCCTTAACATCTTTTTTTAAGCGAGAAAGTTTATCCTTTACTCGACTTTCAGCTTTAATCTTCAAGCTCTTCTCCATGACTAAACTAAAATTGTAGTTGTTTTATTTATTTATAGTATATTCAAAATCAATTTGAAGAGGAAGATCATTGGTTTTATGTTTCTCGGGGTCTCTAAGTCGAAACTGTATTTCATCTTGTTCTTCAACTACAATGTCACTGCCATCCAGTTCAATCTCTTGACGTATATTTAAAATAGCATACACAATTGGAGATCTTGGTGAAACAAAAATTGGTTTTAATATACCTTTATAGGGAAGTTGGTATTGTATATTATGATTATGAAGCGTGTATACCGGTGAATGGATTGATGGTGTGTTGGAGAATTTCAGAATAAATTTCGATAAGTTCTTTTTCTTTACTTCATCTTGTAATATACCATATTCTTCTTTTGATGCGGTAAAACTTTCGAGTGGTTCTTTGTTAACCAATTGCTCAATATTTTCTAGTTCAGTTTTTAACTTGTTATATTCCTCTTTGGATGCAGCAGCGTAACTTTCAAGTTCTTCTTTTTTAACAATATTTAGATTGTTAGCAACACCCTCAATACGAGTTTGTAAATTGCTTAAAATTTCTTTTAGTTGATTAACTTCAGTTCGTGAAGCAGCATAGTGTTCTACAAACCGTTTATTTGTCACATCTTGGTCGTTAACAGGAAACTCAACATTTGTTTGTTTTTGATGTTGTAGATTGTTTATAGTCTGTTTCATTTTTTCAAATTCATCTCGTGAAGCGGCATATTGTTCAACAAACGTCTTATTTGCAACATCGTTATCGTATATGGGATTGTTTACGTGAGTAATTCGTCTACTCATCATATTTAAAGTCCCACCATCGTCTACGTTTAAGAAGTTTTGTTTATTAAATTTAGTGATTAAGTCTTCTAGATCTTTTCGAGAAGCAGCAAAGTTTTCTAAATATTATTTGTTTATTGCATCTAACGAATCGATTGGTTGAGATATGTTTGTTATTCTTCTATTTAACATATCTACAGTTTCATCATCTTTGTTTATATTCAAAAGAGATTTTTTAATTTCATCGAGTTCTTTTGTTACATGAGTTTTAAGAAAAGAATACGATATCGCATCTTGATTTTGAATTGGATCTTTAACATTTCTTATTCTTTTGTTACCCAAGTCGAGACTATCATCATCAAACGGAAAGTGATCTTCTGAAAATTCACTCACTAAACCATGAATGAATTCTACTCGTTGTAACACTTCGGTTATTCGGTTTTCCAGATATTTTTTTATATTCGATGTATGTTGCTGTATTGCAATAAGGTTTACTGCATCATTTGCAGATGGTGGTAAAGCTAAGCCTGCGAGACGTTTGTTTTCAAAGTCAAGTTGTTGTTTCTCTATTTTACAAATTGAAAAAATTAAACATTTAAGGTCGTTAATGTTTTGTTGTATGTCTTCTTTAGACTCAATTTTATTTAGCTCATTCAGTAACTTCAATACATAACCTTTGTTGCAAGCATCTTCAACATGTATGGGCGTTCCAACATCTTTTAACCGTTTACCGTTAATACTTAGATGCCCGTCGCTTGTTGTTGTTGTTACTTGATTTCCATATTGCAGTAGCTTATCATCAACATACGATTTAGTTGCAATATCATGGCGTGAAGTTGGTGGTCTGATAGACACGTTATTGATTTTGTTAAACGATGCCATAGTTATGTTGTTAACCTCACAAAGTGTATAACGCGAATGAGCATTTATCTCTTTTGAACTATTATTTATAACTGAAAATAAACATCAAATCCATTGCGATATCGACCATTTTGTAAATCGCTATCTTTATCGATAACCAAAAATCCAAACTTAGAGTTTTGCCAACAATAAGAACAAATATCGAAGAACTGATCATAGCTCATATCTGTATTTACATGATCGTTATATACATGACGCAAGTTTGTTCCGTCTTGTTTAAAAAGAATTAAAAAATTACCGTTATCTCTAATTAGATGTTTAGGTATACAAGAATATGTTTGACAAAGATAAAATACGTCAACTTCGTGATGACGACCTCTACTGAAATAATCTTTCATGTGTTGTTGTTTATTGCTGGCTACATCATCAAAAACAAATATAGAGTTCTTTCTAGCCATTTCTGGAGGCATAACTTCGTCATTATCGGAAAAAAATCACTTTTTATTTCTTTTATAGAGTCCCAAAACTTTTTTAATTCAACATACTTACTTTGAGCAAGTGATTTAGAATAAATATAAACGTTTTCAAAACGAACGCCATTTTTGTGACATAATAAATTTAGCATTACGTTTGTTTTGCCGCAGTTCGATGGACCGCAAATGATACATCGAATAGTGTTCGGTAGTAAAACACTATGCTTTCTTTTTTCACTTTTACTCTGATTTTCACCATTAGTAAATGAAATTACTGGTAGAGTGTTTGACTGCTTAACAAACTTCAGCATGTCTACGTTTACGTCTGAGAATGCACACTGCACAAAAAATCACATCACATCAACATATATTGTTTCCACACGTATCATCATAACTTGTATTATATGGAATAATAGTAGGATTTTCAGGATTTAAATCAACGTTGCCAACGTAAAACCCTCTTAAATATGGACAATATGGTGCCCATTTTTTATGATCACTTAAAGGAATATCGTTTTCTCTCCAATATTCAATTTCAATCTTACAGAATATACATTTCACCTTATCACCATGACCGGTATAATAAAATCCTGCTGATGCTAAACAAAATTCATTTGGAGAGGGAAGAGGCCAATTTTGAAAAGTTTTAAGTCTTTCATATTCAGATTTTAATTCTATGCTAGGAGAAATATTGTTTACGTAAGGGCAAGAAAAAGCCCATTTCTTATGCTCTTCAAACGGATCAACATCTTCTTCCCAATAACTAAGTTGCAGATTACAGAAAGCACACCTGACCATATCCTTATATCCATAATAGTAAAATCCCGCAGCTGCTAACCATGCAGTGTTCGTAAATCTGTTTGAAGACCAGTTCTTAAATGTTTTTAGCCGATCTCTTTCAGATTTTAAATTCATTCCTTTTTGACCCAATATCATTTGCATTAACTGTTTCTTGGAATACTTTACACAATTAAAATACTTCATGATGATGCTTTACTTCACAAAAAAAAAAAAGATGTTCCCCGCACGAAGCTAAATGTGAGCTGATATGAATCAACAAAACACGCTGGCTAATATGCAAGATTTGCGTGTGTTGGGTTGGCCGAGCGGTCTAAGGCGTTAGACTTAAGATCTAATTTTCAGAAATTGAAAGCGAGGGTTCGAATCCCTCACCTGACAAATATTATTTTATATACATGTGGAGTGAGGAGGTGGTCGATCATTAAAGAAACTTTAATATGAAGTGGTACAAAGACCTTTTCTTCTTTATTCATTTAGAATTACAATTAATACAATTTTATTTCTCTTGTATGAGTGTTGAAGTAATCTCATTCTTTTAGTTGTCCTGATGAGTGTGTGTTGAGATGATCTTGTTCTTTTAGTTGTCCAGATGTTTATTTTCTGTAGACAAAAAGTATACACTGTGTTAAAAAAAGCAAACAAAACAAAATATGTATAGGTGTCAAGAACACTAGTAGATTTAATGAATTACCTTTTATAGATAGCGGTTACAGTTATCACATTTTCAGCGAAGATGAAACAGTTGAAATTTTCTTTTTAGATGATCTGGTAGATGTTCCCACTCCAGACGAATTCGTTGTGGCTCATATATAGTCAGTATGTTTATAGGAAAGTAGTTCCAATCAAACTTATTAAAACCTTGAAGTCCATTGTTTCGAAACTTGTTTATTATCGAACACACGATTTTCATGATGCCATCAGAAGAATTTAACCAATGTTGAACAGCATTGACATTAAATTTAGCACAACTATTGCTTCCCAATGCAAGAGATGGTAAATGTTTTGGACAATCTGTAGGTAATCGTTGGCTATGCTTCAACATTAGATTTGACATTCCATCAATCGTATTAAGATCGATTAATGACCCAGGGGAAAGTGTTTTTAGTGCAAACAAAGAAAATTCTTGTGGCAAATTATACACAACTAAATATTCATATTTATTTTTAATAGAGTCAAAAAAAGAAGAAAGAGTTTTTTCACAATACGCTGCGACCCATGTTAACACAGGACTGAATGAAGGTATATTGCTGTTATTTAACATACAGTAAGCAAGTTCCAAACTGCCGTTTGGTAGCTTGCGAATGTCTGCAACTATTGGCTGCTTCTTATTCCACATGTCAGCATCAGTAGAAGGAGAGTTTGTTGTTGTCAATTCCATGATTGCAACTAAAGTGAGAATACTTCTTTACTTGATTGCTTATAACTTAGCAAATATTGGTTTAGATAATTACTTCATTAGTTAATGGTCTGTAAGATATTTGACGATCATGAATAAGAACACAATAAAGAGTTGTATCTTCAGGTATATTCTCACTTGTCTCGACTTCAATTCGCACGTCAACTGAAGATGTCTTCACTGCCTCCACTTGCTCAAGGCAATTAATTACAATAATCGGACAATGAGACTTAAATTCATCTCGCGAAACTAGAGTCTCTGAACGAAAATCATCGATCTGATAATATACATTACGAAATTTAACAAACATGTCATACAATTCGCTGTAGTCATTTATAGCAATTTCAGAAGTTGGCATTTCATAGGGATAAAAAATTGAATTTAAAAAAACTCTTATAGATTTAATGTTACAATGGTCAAAATAGGAAGAGCACGTATTTAGTACATTTCTTTTAGTTTGAAAACCTAATGAAAATTGACGTGGTTTTTGCGTTTCAGAAGTTGTCATTACAGTCCAACTATATTTAGTTGTTCTAGGAAGAGATGGCAAGACATGAACATCCCATGATCGAAAACCAACCTGAATGGGAATATTTTTCTGCATTAGTTTTAATCTTTTAATTTGTTCTTCGTCCGATAATAATAAAACTGGAATTTTTAGATAAACTTTAAATAACTTGACCTTAGAAAGATCATTTTCGGTTGCAGATTGCAATGCACGTGCGTCACTCGACGATCTGAGAAGTATTAGCTCATGCTTGCAGTTTAAAATCGGTTTTCTATAATCCTCTGCTAAACCTAACAGGTTGCTTAAAGGAAGTATTACATGGAAACGTTTTGTGATACTATCAAAAATATTTGCTTCACTTGCTGGTGTAGTTAAAGAGGGAAAATAACCAGCATTTTGTAAAGCTGTATATTCGTTTTTTGAATATGATGCAAACGTTTTTATAGAACTTGTTATACCTAGATGGCGTGTACGATCAATTTCTTTACCATTTAACGTAACGCGAATTTCGCTAAAAAGATTAGCCCCAACATTTTGGTCAGGATGTGCTGTAGTAGAAGCAGCAGGATTTATGTTAGAAGTAATAATTTGTCCTTCTAAGTGAAGAACACCTTCTGATAATAAAACTATGTTTTCTTCATTTTGAATTGGTATACGAATTTCATCATTATTTTCAAATTTATTAGCTGAATAAGGTTGGTAAACTCTTTCTTCTCGTCGCACAACTCTGTTGTCAACCTCTCTTTTATCGGTTATGTTAAACATGTTAAACATGTTAACAGCTTCAAATATAGATAGAAACTAAATAAGATTAACAATTGCATATATATTTATATTGAAATTAAAGTACACGATAGCCTAAAGATTGTAAGAAATGTTTGTTGTTACTCGATAACTGTTTCTTAGATTTTAAGGTGTGATGGCATTTTTTTTTTTTTTTTTAGAAATTTTAGCTGATTGATTTATATTTCTTTTTCGAATCAGAGTTGACTTCTTTTTTTTTTTCAAACTTTGAGTATTATATATTATAACCATATTTGTGAATGTTTTCTAGTAAGCTTACTCAACTAGAATGAAAATATAACAGTATTTCATTACTTTATATAGCAAGATAACGTGCTGGACGAATAATTAATTCTACAGTTAAATCTTCATCTTGCAAATCAATGAGCTGTTGAAGATGATCTTCAAGTTGCACAGATACATGTTGAATAACCTTGCTGTTCATAGGCAAAAAATTAATTGTTGTTGGTTGTACAACAATCGGATAACCAGCAGGAACATGAGCTTTAAAATTATATAAAGAGTGTGTTGGTTTATGGTTCAAATAAGAACTCGTACCAAGCACGAGGTTGCAACATACTCGAATACTATTAAAAGTGTTAATTTTAATCATATATTCAGAATGATGAGTTGTGTTTGCCTCGAACTTTTTATGAGAAAATCCTAACAAATCTGCAATAGAATCTGCAACACCAAAATCTATAGCAAAGTTTTTCGAATATAGTTTACAATTAGAGAACACTTTATCATAATTAATATAAATATATGAAGGAAATTTGTCTTTTTCACCTAATAAAACTGATAATAAATGTGCTAGTAATAATTCATTAATCTTTGCACTTAATTGTTGAAACGTATAGCTAGCATCAGGTATTATTAAAATTGTTGTATCCACATTGTTCATCTTTATGGCTAAAACGTTATTATTTTCGTTAATTTTTACTTCACTTTCGATTCTATTTCGATCAATCTCAATTTCTTTTTTATTCTCTTTAGGGTAAACTTTCTTTTCAATACCTAAAGCCTCTGCTACACTGTTGGGTACACTGAAATCAATATTAAGCGGAGAAGACAAAACAAGACGGTTGCGTCCTTTTCCATTTATATCCTCTTCCAAATAAAGATTTGTTTTTTGTATATGATTTGTTATAAGTTTCGACAATGAGTGATAACTAAGTAAATCATCAAATGTTGAGGCTAGATCTTCAAATTCATAAATACCTGGTGGTACCACTAAATCAATTGATAACAAAAAATTAGTAAAATGAATGCGAAATTTATTATTTCGGTTGGTAACATTTCGAATAGAATTAGATGTATACAATCCTGCAAGTCCTATTTCAAAAAACTCTGCTCCTACAAGATGAAGCGGATTCTCCAATGTAACATCAATCTTTGAGCCTTTACCTTCAAGAGTTATCCGTCTTTCGAAAGCCATCTTTGAAATGTTTAAAGACAGTCTGTGTTTCCCTTATTTATACAATACAAGAAGACTAAACATAAATGTCCACAAATCGAAGAAGTAATCGATTGATATGAATGAAAATTATATTGTAGATAACAATTTTTTAGATATGTTAAAATTTCTAATGGTGGTCTTAAATTACCGATACTATCAAAATAATGCACGTATTTACCTTGTTTACTGAAAGCCACCCAATGTGAACCAGATTTAACCATCGGTTCAAGGTTAACAATACAGTTTTCATTTTTTCGAGGATGTCTTGGTAACGTATCTCGCATAAAGACTCCTCTAAAATTTGGAATCATTAATTGATGTGCGTATTTAGCTAAATCGAAATTACTTAATGCTTTATTTGGTATTTGGTTAATTATCTTTTGTATGCAGGAGGATTTAAATAAATGCCTTGACCTGCTTTTCCTCGCATTGCTTCTATCATTCGATTGTGTCTTTTCATTTCTTTTAATTCTTCTTGTGCAGCTTTCGCTTTGTTTATAGCAGACGCTACCCCGGCTGCTCCGCCTGCTAGACCCCCCAAGCCCGACAAGGCTGCAAATATCGGAAGTAGGGGTAAAATACCACCTTGCTTTTTCGATGCTCTCTTTTTTTTAATCTTTTCTTGTTTTTTCTTTATATTTAATTTTCGTTTACCTCCACCAAGCTTAGACTTAGCTTTCATTATGCCACTGACTGTTAGTGCAGCCGCTCTCTCTCCTAATGATGCGTCACGAGATTTTACACGAGACCAAGCTTTTGAAGCTAAAATTTCATCAGCCTCTCTTGTTTTGTTTGAATCTTTATGATTTGCGTAAGCAATGTCGTGCTCTTTGCACGCTTTATCTAATATATTTATTCCTGGATCACCACGGCTCAATCGCTTTTCTAATTTTGTTCCTGGTCCACAATATTCATATCCTGGAATGTGTAATTCCACAGGTAAATTATCAATAGTTTTATTAAGTACACGACTAATGAATGATCCACTTCCTGATCGTTTATATTGAGTGGCAGAGTTGTTCCTCTTACAACGCACCATTACTAAATGATAAGTAATATAATGTAATTATATATATTTTTTTTTCAGGAAAATGGGAATGGTGGGGGGAGGAGTTGTAAATAATACACACAAAATTTGGGTTATTATTTATTCGTTTTTTTATATTATTTTTCATAAGCAAAGGAACACACAAAAAAATTAGTATTATTAACAGAATAAAAGTGTGTGTGTGAAAGAAATAAAGTAAGTAAGAGAGATGAATTGCTTTAATCTCAAATTTGTTTCAGAGAAAAATGACCAAACGGTAAAGTATCAATTCCGTTTTCAGTTATGTGTCTTTTATCATCGTTTGATGAAATTGCCAACTTATTTTGCCGAACAGTAAATACAAAATGAGATCTTGAAATTATACAAACTTGAACTTTGCTGGCTTGATCTCTGTTATAAAGACACTTTCGATACTCATCAATAGTCATAGTTTTACTCACGCTCTTCTTAATGCCTTTAGCCTTACACAAGCTATTCATTTCATCACACAATTTTATTGCATACATTTTGGGTCTTAACCCCACAAATTCTTCAACAATCCTTCCAGCATGTCCATCTTTCATTAAACCAATTTCACCTTTATTTTGTCTCACAATGCCAAAAGGATTGTTTGTTTCATAGTTTCCAGTATCAAACAAATTTGAATGCTGTTTCATGAACTCATAAATATCATAATAGAATATATACATAAAACTATCTGTGTCTGTGTATAACAACCTCACATTTGATTCAGGATTTGCTAAAATAACATTGTAATGAAAGTCATTCATTTTACATTTAGACAAATCTAATATAGATGCACCAACATATACTGGTTGATTGTGAAAAATCTTTAGTCTGCTCATCTCGATGACCATACATTGTTCATCGAATATAATTCTATGTTTAAAATTAGCCTTAGCTATTAAAGACTTAGCACCACTGGCTCCATGCCATTTGGTAACCCATTTGATGTCCCTTAACTTCCTCACATTCATCAGTGAACGACCAAAAATTGCATTATTCATCAATTTATAAAAATAAAAATAAATCATTTTTAGCATGTTTTCGTTTCTCTGTGTTCACATCAATATATGGTTTTAGCCATTGGCTCTGATTGAATTCGATTATTCTGTGAATACGTTCTAATTTCATTCCTAGTTGAATACATTGCTTTAACATTCTATATTGCAAAACATAACGTTCTTTATTATCTAGGGTAGTCATTAGCTTTGTCAACTTTTCGGGGCATAGAGGGTAATCTGAATGTTTGTCATGTAACTCTTGAGGATAAGTCAAATCTACTTCCAAGATATATCCGATTTCTGAAGTATCATCAATAGTTAAAACATCAAAGCCTTCAATATTTGCAACCCATTTAAAGCCAGCCGTTGGAAGATATTCCATCATCGCATATCCATATAAATTATTAACGTCAAAGTACATTATGTAGGACTCTTGCTTTTTCTCATCATAAGTTTTCATGTACTTATTATTAGCAATCGCATGTCGTGTTATACACTGAACATTTCCCCCTCGAATAGATCGTTCAAAAAACTGTAACATATCAATATCTTGAAGCAATTCGAGTTGAACGTTGGTTATCTTTTTCATCGCGCACCAAGATATAGATGGAGCAGTGTAAAAATGAGCTGCATCAATGCCATAAGTTTCCATGCCATTCGATCTAAAATTTTCAAAGACATCTGCCAAAAGAAGTGTGTCAACTTTTAAATACAAATCAGCGTATTCTCCTAATGTTTGACAGGAAAACGTTTCCCACACCGATTGAGCAAACTCATACTCCTCGTTCGATATTGTTTGATTATAAAGACTGCTATAAAACTTGGATATTTCAGGTAATTTAGTTTCGTTAAGTACATCCATACTCGTGACGTATTCATAGGGAAACACGCCTTTTCTCGCAGTAAGTCGAAACTGTGCATCATCATTAAAATAACGTCGAGTTATTTGCTTTGAATCTTCACTTAACGAAGATGAACATTGATCTAGTGAACAGGACAAGAAATTATATGTATCGATACATCTTAACTGAAAGAATCCATTCTTAACCCATACATGCTTTGTAAACCCTTTATAACGTTCCATATTCATTGCTAACAATCTTATATGACCAGGATTATGTAACTCCCCACCTTCATGTTTCTCACAAATTTCTTTAATTATAAAATGTCCATCATACGCCGTTAGATTATGAAATGCTATAGGCAGGACCCTTGTTACTTTGGAATTTAAATTACAACTACTGTGTGCGCTTCCTCTATATTTTCCAGTTATGTGACAATGGTCGCGTACTTTGAGTTCATTATCTGCAATCGGTTTCTCGCAAATATGACAAATTTTACTTAACAAAAATAATCTTTCTTCGTTTTCCGTCATCTTTAACATAGGTTTAGCTGATAAATAATATGTTTGAAGTTTATCTACAATACTATAAAGTTCCTTTACAAACAATTCTATGCAATTATTTCCCCTAAAGAGTTTAAAACTGCACAAATCACTATCAAAATTACAATGAAGGTATAAAGAAATGCTGTAAGGAATATGTTTATGGGTTAATGTAGAGTTAGGAATGTCACTATTTGGAAAACAAGAGGAAATAGGAGACAAAACGCATTCAGTATCTGCATAAATTATAAATGGAACTCTATCTTTAAATTTAAATTCTGTAAAATTAACAAATCTTTGTTCGTCAGTTGGCAATATGCTTTTTGCAACAGGAAACTGCTTACAGTCTGCAAAGTGAACATTTAACTCATCCTCAAGAGAATAATATGACAAACAACGTCTAGATATATAAATCCGTCTACAATTCCTAGTGATGCTTGAACGCACAAGGCGAGCGAGATTTCTAATTAAACAAAAGTGATAACTTTCACTGTTTCCAATCTGCAACATCAATAAGTCCACACTCCTTTCATATACTTTATCTGATACATACAAAGGTACAATAGTAAATGGTTTTTTTCCTTTTACTTCGTTTGTTCCCATACACACCCATTTGTTTTCATCATATTGTGCTCCATACACATTCACAGAAATATTGTTTTGATTTTCAAACTTGTTTAAATATTTCATTTGCATTGGAATTGGAATATCATCTAAATTTAAAACATCTCTGTAATTAGGATAGGAAGAAAGATGATTCAAGTTTCGCGTTTTTGGATACAAACCAGCAACCACACTCCACGCAAAACAAGCTTCCTTTGTATCATACAAATTTAGCACTGCATGTTTATTGACTATTACATCAGGCAATCTACTAGTATTGGACATTCCTACTCGAAATCCAACATATTTATTTATATTAATTCTCAAACTATGAATTTTTTCTAAAGCCCACCCAGAGCCATTTGCTTCAAATTCGCTCATTTTTGTCAATGTACCTTCAATGATATGATTATTATAAAATTCATTTACATCCGTATACTCGAAAACTACTTTATTTTTGACAGCAAAATATTTTGTTTCTGATTTGTCGTGAAGCACATACTGTGCACACAAAACTGAATTCACCTTTAAAGCTTGCACAGTTAACGCTTTCTTAACATACTTTGTAAACCAAATATTAGCATTTGCTAAAAATTCGCGGGGATCCAAAAACTCATTCTTAACATTTGAAACTGTAAGTGTGTACACTCTAGAATTGAATGCTGTTTCAATTAACTCACAGCTTAAGAAAGATTCATCCTTTATTTGAAGTGTAATTTCTTCACAATTCACAGCTTGTTGCAATATGTGCTCACTAATAACTCTCCAACATTCAATCAACTCATCACTGTTCTCAATCAAGTCCGTTTGAGTGTATTCCCCGATTTGGTATGATATTGAAATAGCACCGTTTAGTTCACTTCTAAAATTAGAAACACTTTCAAATGCATTGTCCAATTGGTTTCTTATATTTTCACTGTTATTATTATGTATTACAATATCAACCTTTCTACGTTTGTTAGGAGGTGTTGCCATTGTTGTCTAAGCAATCGTCCAATTCGCACTGTTGTTAATACACCACCAGCAGTTGCTGTAACATCGGCTCCCCATAAACCTATAATCTTTCAAAGTGTATTCAAGCCATTGAGATAAATTGCTGCCTGTAATCTCCAGCGAACAATGAATGGCTTCAAAGGGAAATTTGTCCTGAAGTTTACCAAGCAATTTGTTTCTATACTCATTCAATTTTGTTACTTCAAAACAAGTGATGGAAAATTCAATTTTGTAAACCTCATCAAATGTATTGTATCCGAAGAAACAAATAAAATGTTCATCTTCACACAATTCTTGTAACAAATATCTTAGAACTGTTTCTGTCACCTCTCGCTGACTATCATCTGATTTGCTAACATTAGTAACATAGACTGAAAATGTTGAAATTCCACTCGAAGATGTCCATTTGTTAAAACAAGCTTCTTTCTCATTATGACTCACCTCATTATCATCTTCTCCTTCTTCTTCTCCTTCTTCAGACTGATGAAAGCATACACGGTGATACTCTATTACCGGGTGCGATCGATGTTCAGTTCCACTCAGAAAATTAACAGTTTTCCACTTCATTTTGCTGTTCCTTTTTATTAGTTTTTAGATAATCTGAAAAAATTAAACAAATTAAGAAATAATAAGCAACTAAATATATATATAATTCGTTATATCAATCAATATATATATATCAATATATATATCAACATATATAATCTGCATATATATATACTCACCAAAAATTTACAGTTTTAAAACAACTTGATGTGAGCGGTTCTTCAACCCCAAATACACCAACATCAGTTTGCCTCTAAGTGAGTTTAGTTCATCGATCTCTGATGCGCTTAGTTTTGCAAATACTGCTGGTAGAAATACACTTGTTATTTCACCTTCAATGATAATGTCCACCACTATTTTTCTTCCAAATCTCGTCTCCACAGCCCGAATAATTTGGACCACATACGGTAAATCAATTATTAGTTCTGATAGTTTCTTATTAGAATACTCAACGCAAGTGGCTAAGTTATTGAACTTCGTTAGAACATCCATCACACAAACAATTTGTTCCTCGTCGTTGACTTTCTTTATTTCTTTCACACACACACTCTCTCTTCGCGCAAACGTAGAAGTTAAACTCATCCACGCACACATGCATTTATATATCCTTCACCCCCACCTACACTCAAGAAACCAAATGCTACAAAACAAGCTTCTGACGCAATCATCTCATTATATTTTTATCAGTATTACTTAAAGAAGTCAAAGATTACATTCTTACCCAATGACGTGTAAGGTCAACCACGTCTCACGCGAACACTGCAGACATATCACGTGATCGCTCGCACAGCTGCAAACTTGCATGGGTATCAAATGACGTCAACACCCATTAATTTTTATCTCCATCGCATAAATAAGTCAAAGGTTATCTGCTTCAAGCGGTTACCCAAAGGTTATCTTCTTCAAGCGGTTAAAGGTCAACCTCTTCCCACGCTAACATGTGCACGTGCACGTGCTCACATCCGCATAGCTATCAGATGACGTCATGATGATGCAATATGTCCTCGCGATTACGCAATATTCAAAACATACATTTCCTCTACTACTTCTCGCCCTAGGGTGTCGTCGCCGCCGCAGTTACTCCTCAGCAGCAAGTGAAACGCCAGCTTAAATCAGTCGTGTATATCACTGTCTTCCTGTTGCTCTGCCTGCAGACGGTCACAATCTGTCCTGTTCTCTTCTGTATAATTTTATACTCAGACATAATACGTTCCCCCACCCCATAATTTCACCCCTCCCCATGGGCCCGTTATATTGGATTTATTAAAAAACGGCCAAACATCTATTTTGTTATTTTTATGCTGATTTTTTCCGCTGAGTTCCAAACTCCTCGCCTATGTCGTTTAAGAGATACACGCTCGGTTAGGAAACCTTCAACCCCCACTTTTCACCCCTTTCACCTCATAATATACACCACATCGAAAAACCCTCAGACATGTATCTTCTTATTTTTAATGATGAGTTTATATGCCGAGTATCAAATCCCCCAATGAAACCAATCCGGAGATATTGTTATTCAATGATATGCAAGTGTACCCCTTAACACCCATTTAGAACCTGAATATCCAAAAACCCTTCCTTAGTGGGCGTTTTCGACTTACAACGAACATATTCCCAAAATTTCATGTTTCTAACTTTAATAGTTTTATCTGGGCGATGATGAGTCAGTCAGTCAGTCAGTCAGTCAGGACACTTAGTTTTATATAATAGATAAGCATTGGTCCTAGTGGAAAATAATTCTATCACCTGAAACCAAAAATGCAAGGGGACGAAAAAAAAACATCAAAATATCATGTTGGTTTCGGACCCTAAAAGACGTGAAAAATATAATAAAAGTATTGAAAAAAACTATTTTTCGAAATTTCTTTCGAATCAATTTCTATGTCATTCCTGGGACTTAGAAAATTCCGGCCAAAAAGTACAAATTCATTAATAACTCCCTAAGTATTCGTCGTATGATGAAATAGCAAGAGACAAAAAAGATGTAATGTGTTATTGTCTACAACATAGGCCATGTATAATTTTATACTCAGACATATTACGTTCCCCCCCCATAATTTCACCCCTCCCCATGGGCCCGTTATATTGGATTTATTAAAAAACGGTCAAACACCTATTTTGTTATTTTTATGCTGATTTTTTTCCGCTGAGTTCCAAACTCCTCGCCTATGTCGTTTAAGAGATACACGTTCGGTTAGGAAACCTTCAACCCCCACTTTTCACCCCTTTCACCTCATAATATACACCACATCGAAAAACCCTCAGACATGTATCTTCTTATTTTTAATGACGAGTTTATATGCCGAGTATCAAATCCCCCAATGAAACCATTCCGGAGATATTGTTATTCAATGAAATGCAAGTGCACCCCTTAACACCCATTTAGAACCTGAATATCCAAAAACCCTTCCATAGTGGGCGTTTTCGACTTACAACGAACATATTCCCAAAATTTCATGTTTCTAACTTTAATAGTTTTGGCTGGGCGATGATGAGTCAGTCAGTCAGTCAGTCAGGACACTTAGTTTTATATAATAGATTACGCGTCAACAAATGTCCTGTACACCGCGTGTGCTACTCCTCGCTGTATGTTGGCTCGGTTATCGCCCAGTGATCGCCGTTCGCCAGTTGGAGCTTTGTAGCCAGACCGAGGCAGACTTTAGGCTATATGGCTGCAGGGGGGCAAGAGGGGTAGTGTGTTAACAATAACAGCAACGGAGCCACTTCCTTCCAGGGCGAAAAGAACTGCGCATGCTCAGTTTATCCCATCTCTTTCACGACTAATGACAAGTGACAGACTCAGACAAGAGCTTCGATAACAACTATCGCACTAACGGTTGGAGAATTAGTGTACCAAGTAGCAGTTTGAAAGGTTGTGTCTTTTCTCCGCTTGTAGCGCCCTTGTCATTTGATTTACATTGTACATATAAATATCACAGAACAGCCAACTGAATGGTGATTATATAAGCTATAGTTATAACAATTAACTCAGTTTCATAACATTCCTTTATGATTTACAGATTTCTAAGGCCCATTATAATTTTATTTGGATGTACCGTATCAGAGGATTAACATGACCTATGATAGAAAACAAATTTATTCCTTTCGAGAAGTTGGCTATTTTGGCCATGGCAAGTACTTTGTCAGATGTGTGTTTTTCAAGTTGTGGATATTTGAGTGTGTGTTTATTATTAACGTAGGCATTTATGTATATATTTATTATTATGAATACTGTTCAGGAGTTAAAAACCATTACCTTTTCCCAACTTACTCTACAAAAAAAGGTGGCCATAAAAGAAAAGGGAAGGCCTATCCCAAACCTAAATTTAGTTCAAACGACTCAGTGCAAAGGCAAGGCTAGGACTCGCTTATTCCATAATGACGTGTATGGCAAATATGAGTGGGCTTGTGGCTGTGAACTAACCAACAGGATGTATTGTTTCCCGTGCTTAATGTTTTAATGTGACAAAGACAAAAGCAGTGATACCTGGACCAAAACAGGGTTTTCTGACCTAGGACATTTGGAACGCAAAAATGGACAAACATGAGCAAACAAAAACACACATGAATGCCGAATTAGAATTTCAAGTGCTAGGGAAATACGAGATCAGACAGCAGCTTGATTGTGCATTCAGGAGGAACATAGAAAAGCAAAATATCGAGGTATCGAAGAACCGACACGTTCTGTCACAGATTATTGAATGCATCAAGTTTTGTGGAATTTTCGAGCCGGCATTGAGAGGGCACAATGAGAATGAAGATTCTGTAAACCCTGGTATTTTTAGAGGACTAATAGATTTCACATCCGAATTAGATACGCTTCTGAAGGATCATCTAAAAAGTACAACAGTGTTTAGAGGAACATCGAAAGAAATTCAGAATGACTTATTACAGTGTATGCTTGACGTATGCCAAGATGAAATTAAAACAGAAATCCAAGAAGCAGACTTCATCTCCGTAATGGCTGACGAAACGTCGGATGTTTCATCACAATACCAAATGGTAATTGTGTTTCGCTACCTGCTGCCAAATGGTAAGCCTGTTGAAAGGTTCTGGACTTTCCAGAACCCTAGCGGTCATGACGCACAGGCTTTGGCTACATGTGTTAAAGACGCTTTAGAGGATGTGGGGTCAGAAAAGACCAAAGTCATATCACAAAGCTATGATGGAGCTAATGTGATGAGTGGAACGCACTCCAGTGTACAGGAGATTGTAAGAAGAGAATATCCGTACGCTTATTACATACATTGCTACGCCCACAAACTTAATCTAATAATGGCTCAAGCTAGTAGCCAAAATACACAAGTGCGTATATTTTTTGCAGATCTCAATGAAATTCCTCAGTTCTTTTCGAACTCTTCTCAAAGAGTTAATGTGTTAGATGAAGTGGTTAGTAGAAGAATTCCTTCAGGTTCATACGTTAGATGGAATTTCAAATCTCGAACGATACAGACGGTGTATGAACATAGAGAATCTTTGATGGAATGTTTTGAGAAAATTGAAAATGCAAGTAAACAAATAAACACCATCACACAAGCAAGAGGTTTACGTTTGAAAATAGAGCAGCCTATGTTCTTATTCTGGCTTGAATTTTTTCACCACATAATGCCACATGTGGATATTTTATATCAACAGCTCCAAAAGAGGACAATAGACACTGTTACAGTGAGAAAAGCAATACATTCATTTGAATCTGCAGTGGAAAGTGTTCGGGATACAGTGGATAGCATTTCAGAAGAAACCTCTTCAGCAAAACGAAGACGTGAGGAGACTCTAACTTCAAGAAAAATTGCAGCTAAAGAAGTGTGTGATGTTATTTCTATGCAAGCTAAAGAACGTTTCTCCTTCACGGGTCCCTTTGGACTGATCCCTATGGGTTGGCCATGCATTTATCCAAATTATGTCAAAGGGACAGGTCCAAAAGGATTAGTCAAAAGGACCTGTCAACAGGGACCCGTCCACAGGGATCCGTCCACAGTGACCCGTCAGCAGGGGGCCCGTCAAAAATGACTCCCTTCAAAAAGGACCCGTCCAAAGGGGCTAGTCAACAGGGACCAGTCCCAAGGGGCAAATCAACAGGGATCAATCAAAAGGGGTTATCACCTCAAGGTCTACCAATCACGCCTACTATCATTCGCGTCTACTATCAATTACGCCTACTATCAATCGCGCCTACTATCAATCGCGCTTACTAATCGCACCTACTATTTATTGCGCCTAATATCAATCGCGCCTACTACCAATCGCGCCTACTATCAATCGCACTTACTATCAATAGCGCCTACTATCAATAACGTCCACTACCAATCGCGCCTACTATCAATCGCGTCTATTACCAATCGCGCCTGCTATCAATCGCGCCTACTATCAATCGCGCCTACAATCAACCGCGTCTACTAATAGCGCCTGCTATCAATAGCGCCTACTATCAATCGCGCCTACTATCAATAGCGCCTACTATCACTCGCGCCTACTACCAATCGCGCCTACTATCAATCGCGTCTACTAATAGCGCCTGCTACCAATCGCGCCTACTATCAATCGCGCCTACTATCAATCGCACCTACTATCAAAAGCGCCTTCTATCAATTACGTCCACTACCAATCGCGCCTAATATTAATCGCTTCTACTAATAGCGCCTACTATCAGTCGCGCCAAAAGGAAAGTTAATGATGAGTGGACATGAACATTGAAAAGGATTGAGAAAATGGTATTTCTTTGTATTCTATTTTTTAAAGCCATATATGTTGTGAAATAAAAACAAGGTTTACAAGATCACAATGTCTTTTAATTTTAAAATGGTGATAGCCATTTCTTTATTTTCATTTTTTCACACATGAATATTTACAATTTCCACATTTCATTTTTTTTACATTCTCCTTGTTTAGTTTACACATTCTGTACATTTTTGTTGTTGTGAAATAAAAACAAGGTTTACCAGATCACAATGTCTTTTAATTTTAAAATGGTGATAACTATTTCACTTTTTCACGCATGGATATTTACAATTTCCACTTTACATTTTTACATTTCCCTTGTTTAGTTCACACATTCTGTACATTTTTTAAAAATCTTTTTCGTAATATACAAAAGCAAATATTTTACACTAAAATGTATTACTTATCTTATTTTTACTAAACTACAGTAGCCTAACATTATACATTCTACTTACAGTTTTTTACAAAAAAAATATTACAATATAAAAAACACTACAAATATTACAATATAATGATCACTAGACTTAAGTAAAGTAATAGTCGTCAATGCGACTGTTTCCCCAAGCAAAAGTATCAAATGTGTTGGGTATAATGAATCGTTTGTTGTCTTCATTACTTAAAGCAACTTTGTTCAGCAAATTGGTATGTAGCTGATGATTTTTACTTCTAAATACACTCATTTTCTTATATAATACAGGTGGGTTACTAACTATACAGTTTTTATAATCACTTATATCTAACTCTTTACTAACAACATTCTTTTTCACTCCTTTTATTTTTTTTTACTACTACATCATCAATTGTCATATAGCTGTATGATTTAGATTTTGTGCCTACAAAGGTGTCTATAATAACACCAGCACATTCATCCTTAAATTTCCCAAGAACCTTTTTGTTTACTAGAGGTAAATGGTAAATATTATCCTCGGGATAGTCACTTGTATCAAACCTATTTAGCTCAGTTTTGATATCCTCATAAAAATCATCAGTTTTAAACTCATAAATAAA
Organism: Meconema thalassinum; assembly: GCA_946902985.2. Classification (NCBI taxonomy): domain Eukaryota; kingdom Metazoa; phylum Arthropoda; class Insecta; order Orthoptera; family Tettigoniidae; genus Meconema; species Meconema thalassinum. The sequence goes on along the minus strand of OX336388.2, from coordinate 1,605,642,241 downwards.
AGAATCTGTAATTTAGCATTATCAAGATAGTTTTTCTTTACATAATCATAGTGAAATTCATACATAAGTGTTTTTGACAATTCCAGATTGGTGTAACCCACATATATGGGTTTGATGTAAGTTACTTTAAGACGATTCGTTTGTATTACAACTAAATCCTCATGAATAATTGAACAGCTATGAAAGTTAGGCTTGCTTATTAAGTTGCTCGCACCATACCTTTTACCATCATTCTCCCACTTTGTTATCAGCTTTACATCAACTCGTTTATCAACATTCTCCATAGACTTTCCAAAAACACTATTATTCATGAGTTTATACAAATCTTTTTCAAACGCGTTTGTTGACAGTGTTCTTAAATTATTGTTCAGATAAATATACGGTTTGAGCCATGCTGACTGATGAAATTGCAATACGCGATGAATTTTAGTTAATTTCAATCCATGTTGTAGACACTGTTTCAAGTTTTGATAATGTATTACATATTTACATTTATCATTCACATTAGCAATTAACATTTTTGTTCGTGATGTGATGTATGGAGATTTCATATTCTCAGGACAAAATGGTAAATCATTATGATCATCATGTAACTCTTTAGGGTACTCAAGATTTACCTCTAAAATATATCCTTTATCATCGTTATCATTAAGAGTGTCAACATGTGAGACATCAATTTCAGGTTGTGTCAGCCAGCGAAAATCTTTCAGTGTTAGATATTGACACATAGCCCAACCATATTGGTTATTTGCATCGAGGTAGACAATATACTTTGACTCTTCACAAGGGTTGTAGCTAGGCATGTATTTGTTATTCGCTTTAGAGTACCGTCCACTACATTGGCTTAATCCACCTCGAATTGATGATTTTATAAAATTGATCATGTCTATATCAGTCATTAATTCTAAATTTACTTTCGTTTTTTTTCAACATTGAGCTGAAACTTAACCCAGGAGCACTGAAATACTGACAAGGATCAAGGTCATAAGTTTTCATACAAACATTCCGAAAATTTTCAAAAATATCTGCTAATAATAACACATCTGTCTTCAAATATATGTCTGAAAATTCTCCTAAAATTTTGAATGTCAAACTGTGCCCATACACGTTGTGCATGTAAATATTCCTGATCACTGATATGACTTGTGTTTAAGGAACTGTAAAATGCATCTTTCGGTGGTAAAGAACACTCCTCAAGACGGTCCACACAGTTAATATATTCATAAGGGAATATACCCTTTTGACGAATCAAATTAAAATCATCTTCTTTAGGAAAGACACGTTGAATTTCATGAAACTGATCTGATTTTAAATTACTAGCCAGCTTATCAAGACTACTCGGCATAAAGCGGAATGAATCTAAAAATCGCAGTTTTATCGTTTTTTTATTGCTTGTTTTGATGTATTTTGTGAACGATATGTATTGTTCCTTATTATTTGCAATCACATCAATTTTCACATCTGAAGCTCCAAATTCTTTAACGATAAAGTGGTTATCGTATTTGCTACCGTTATGTAGAATGACCGGAGTGAATTTACTTACTCTATAATTTAAATTACATTCTTGGTGAGCAGCACCACGATATTTTCCTGTTAAATGGTCATGATCGCGAACCCTGTCTGAATATAAACATTCACCACATATAAAACAATTAGTTTCAGTTTCGAAATTCATTTGCTCTGATGAAGTTAGTGGCTCCATTGGAATGATCGTATTTAAAATAGAGGATATACGGATGGCATCTTTCTCAAGCCTTTCCATAAAAACTTTAGGTGCTTCAGGTCCTCTATAGAGCTCAAACTTATTTAAAGAGTCATCATAACTACATTTAATATAATATGCAAAGCTAAAAGGTTCATGAATGTGAGTAGTGTTGGTGAAAGGTTGGGCTGGATTCGATGAACATGTATTAAATGGTTTTAGCAAAGCCTCGAAGTCAGCATATATAACAAATGGTACTCGAAGCTGTTTCTCATAATCCTTAAATTTTAAAATGTTATTTTTAGGAGTCGATAATACCGTACACACATGATTACACCCCCATTTTTGATGTTGAGTTAGTTGATCCTCTTTCTGGAAATGTAGCAAACAGCCATCACACAACCACTTCTTAGATTTATCGTTTGATATCTGACTACCAACAAGTCTACTTAAATGTTTTATCCAACAATAGTGGGCATTTTCACCTTCGGTTATGTATAGTAAATTTACATGAATATCCTTTTTTTCCTGAGTATAATATAGAGGACCTACTATTCTCTTATTTTCAATTCCATAAACATTAATACTTACATTGTTCAGCTCTTCAAAACGTTTAATGTCTTTTAGAGCCATAGGAAATTCCATTTCTTTTAAATCTAACACTGAAGAATAGTGAGGATAAGATGATGTTCTATACAGATGCTCCTCTGCTGAATGGAGAGCTGAGGTTACAGCCCATGCAAAACATGCATGGTCACTATTCATAACGTTCACAACAGCTTTCTTTCGTTTGATCCATGCAGGTAAATCAATATATGATGATGCTCGAAGGGGGTTGTATTTATTCATGTTGGTTTCTAAATAAAGTACTTCAACCAACGCCCAGCCTGACTCCCTTTCCTGGAACTCTTCGCTCTTCACAATGATAGCACTTGAAATATTTTGGTATATATCACTAATATTAGTTGATTCGCTAACAATTATGTTTTTTGTATTAAAAGATTTGATATCTGTAATTTCACCTTCGCTCCCAGTTTTTACATAGAGTCCAAAAAGTTCAAAATTCATTTTAATTGTTTTATGCTCTAATAAAACATTTTCTACCAAGTCAAACACTGTAGGTTGAACATTTTTTAAAATGATTCAATACTTTGAGTTTTTTCTTTACTATAAAGTCTATAACTAGCAATTCGACTTTTAAATGTACTGCCAATTTTCTGAATATTTTCAGAATTTCTTTCATGGCAAGCGTTATTTTTATGGTGAATACTGCGTAAATGTCCATGAATGATTGAAGAAGGTATATCAATATTACATACATTACAATGTGTTATCGAAGGTTCACCATTCTTCTTTCTTTTTGTTGCATGACTATTTTCACAATCTTGAGAACGTTTACGCTTTTGAGCATTACATTCATTTAAAGGTTCCGTGCTAGTTGATGGTTTTACAGTTTTTAATTCTTGTTGTTCTCCATGCACTTCAACCATGTGGGATTTATATCGCTTTACAGCAGAAAATCCAAGATCACAAACTGAACACGAAAATGGTGCTGAACTGACATGCTTTAGATTTACATGCCGTCCAAGACTATCCTGTCTGTTAAATGTGGTAGCACAATGACTGCACACAAACATTTTAATGTCATGTTTAACATTTGCGTGCCGTTGAAGGTTGTCAGGTCTTGAGAACTGTTTCTTACAGTCACCACACTTGAACATGATGATCACTTTCGAAATTACCTATAAAAGAAAGAAATCATAAATGTTAATAAATGATAAAAAAGTACAATTTAAATAGTTTAATTATATTCCAGTCAATGGTTATAGCAGGGTATTTAAATCGATCATCTATGAACTCCTAGCAAGTATAACTTCATGTAGTTCTAACTGAGGGTTACTACATACCACTGTCACTGACACTTAGCGGTGAACATTGGAACTTGATAGAGTGGTAGAAACCAGCGGTCACCAGTTAAGTGAGCTAAGTGTGACGTTATAGCTAGTCTTAAAGCAAGTCTAAACTTGTAGAATATGTCACGTGATAGAAACCAGCGATCGCCAGTTAAGTGAGCTAAGTGTGACGTCATAGCCAGTCTTAAAACAAGTCTAAACTTGTAGAACATGTCACGTATTGGAAACCAGCGATCACCAGTTAAGTGACCTAAATGTGACGTCATAGTCAGTCATAAAGCAAGTCTAAACTTGTAAAACATGTCACGTGACAAGGTTAAGTTAGGTAAAGTTAGGTTATGTTAGGTGAATTGAGGTTAAGTCTTTAAATATTCCCTCTGTCACTGACACCTAGCAATGAACATTCGGACTTAATAGAGCGGTAATCAAAATCTAACCTACAAATTTAGCTTTACACATTATGGTCAAGTAGTTCCAACTTTTGACTGCCAAATATACCATTTTCACTGACATGTAGTGGTGAACATTGGAAAATATCACTCTAGCTGTTTAAAAGTTATTAGAGGGGCACTTACCTTTTTATAATTGATCAACTGCTGCCACTGAATGAACAGATTGTAGGAATCTGGTAACCTACAGGTACCCAATTATCTGTAAACAAATTAATCAATCAATCAATCAATAAATACATTCCAATCAATAACTTCAACATCAATTAGTAATAGACTACAATCCATTAATAATAAGTACTTACCTTGCAAAATAATTTAATGATTTTCTACCAAAACGGCTTTTTACAACTCTTGAGCAGTAATAGAGCACTGTTCACTCAAAGCGAGTAATAAAGACTGACAGTAGGGAAATATATAACACCCCTCTTATGTAAACTCTCATCGCTCGCGTCAGCAGTTTTTTGCAGATCATTGCAATTCCTTTCCCAATACAGCTGAGAGTCCAAAGTACACTAGGAACACCTGTGTGGTATCCAATGACTGCTGACTTTGCATGATCATCACCCATTGTCTTGATCAACACCTGAGGTTTCAAATTACTGCAGCGTCAGTCATAGCAACAGCAGTGTGCGCTCTCTGTCATGTCAGCAACATAACACCGGAAGGAAAACCTGTGTAATATCCAATAACTGTTAACTTTACATGATCATCACCCATTGTCTTAATGAACACTTGCGGTTTTAAATTACTGCAGCGTTAGTAATAGCAACAGATCTGTGCGCTCTCTGCCATGTCTGTAATATGACACAGGAAATAACAAGACGTCTTACTGCACATATCATATCCTCAGTTTTAACATCTTAAGAACATGTATTATTCTCTTTCAACTACAAATGACTCGTTAGAACACATCCATCCACCAAGTTAGATCCCTTGTATGCTCACATGTATTTCATCACTTTCCTTTCATATCGTTATCCCATTATAGTAGTCGGGGATTAGTGAACAACGTCATTTCAACACATTGCTTTACACGCAAAATGTAGTTAGGCCCTTTGACATAATTTAAATAAATTCATGGGCTAGTCCATAGGGACCAGTCCAAAGGGGCTCATCCACAAGGACTCGTCCACAAGGACCTGTCCACAAGGACTCGTCAACAATGACCCCATCCACAGGGACTCGTCAACAAGGACCCGTCAACAAGGACTCGTCAACAATGACCCGTCCACAGGGACTCGTCAACAAGGACCCGTCTGCCATGACTCGTCTACAATGACCCGTCCACAGGGACTCGTCAACATGGACCCGTCAGCCATGACTCGTCAACAATGACCCGTCCACAGGGACTCGACAACATGGACCTGCCAACAATAGTCCGTCAACAATGACCCGTCAACAATAACCCATTAGGTTGGGTTAGGTTAGGTTACACTACAGCCGCCATCTTTTAAAATGCCCGCCCTCTTACAAAAGCAAGCATGTTAATTCATAGTGGCTACCCACCGAACACATGCACTTTATGTAGAACAACGTTTCATTCCATATTGGCATTCAAACTCTCTCATGTTGCAATTGGAAAGAGAGATTCTCTAAAAATTACAATTTCACCCCCTAGTAGGGGTAGGTTTTATTTTGGCGTGGAAATATGCTGTCTATTGGAAAGGGAGTGTCTGCCCGAGTTCAATGACACCTCATTCGTCAAAATCCGACCACGGGTTCGGGAGTTATCGGGCTGCCGCCATCTTGTGTGGAGGGTGTGGAGGTGGAGGGCCTTGAACCCGTACAAAACCACTACTCACTTGTATATATTCTATGGGGTTGACTGGCATACAGAGTGGTTCAAGTTTTATTTGCAGATTGCTCTTATTGATATATTCTTTGGCGAGACTTAAGGGATCTTTTTGTGTTTTAAGATTGGGGCTAGAAACTGTTTTTTTAATCCATGCCATTTGAGGTAGTCTTTGTATACTGAGATATGCATTGGCTGTTTGATGTTTCATCTCTTCTTCTAATGGTAAGTTGTGGGTATGTAATTGCAAGGCGGTTATAGGTGTGTTTTTTTTTATTGTGCCTGTTATGATTCGTAGGGCATTATTCTGACACCTCTCGAGGTGATCAATGTTTGACTGGGATGGTGTAGAGAGTACTTTACTGCCATATTTTATGATAGGTTTGATGTAAGTATTGTAGGTTTTGTTGATTGTGTCTTGAGTGCTCCCCCAAGTAGCTCCTGCTAGTCTCTTCAGTATTTTCATCCGTTTGCTTACCTTATCCTCCACATGTTGTATGTGTTTGGTCCAGTTCAGCTTCTTGTCCATGATGATACCTAGGTACTTTGTACTTTCACTTTTTGGAAGGTCTTGATTGCTAAATTTGAGACTGAAAGTTGGATTGTGGTGCCTCAGGGAGAAAAATTGGTATACGGTTTTGGTAGTATTGATTTCCATATTATTGTTTCCAGTCCAGTTTTTGAGTTTTATAAGTGCCTGGTTCATTCTGTGTTCAAGAAGCATTTGCTGATTTGGGCTGTTCCGTGCTGTGGTCCAAATGATAATATCGTCCGCAAACATGCTGATATCACAAAATTTCAGACTGTCGGTAGCATACTGCTCTGCCCAAGATCAGGGGTTCAAACCCGGCCGAAGTCGTCGTATTTATAAGAGCGTTAAAATCCTTCAGTAGTCTAAGCCTTCCTTTGGAGGGGAAGAGAAACCGGCGGGCCCATGTCATAGATTTATGGCATGTAAAAGAACCTACCACTACAATGGTAGTGTGTACCCAAAATTTGTGGGTAACTTGGTTAAAAAGGCTCTATCAAGTTCCAACGTTCGCCACCGGGTGTCAGTGACAGTGACGTCTGGTAGCCAAAGTTGGAACTAATTGAAATTGGGGAGCCTACGGGCGTTCAATTGAAATGCCCTGCTATGGCCATTGGCTGCATTTCAAATATAAATAATATCAATGCATTTTGAAAATTAAGAAAATTAAACGTAAATGATGTCATCACAAACACGTGCCGATATTTAAATTTTCAGGTGTAGAAAATGACTTTCAGATAGTCAGAGTGTTGATTTAATAAATAAAAATGTAGACTATTTTGTACAATAATATAAACTTTTTCTCGAATCGTTTTGAAGTAAGCCAATTTAAGTCGTCAGGATAATGCTCAAAAACTTAGATGTGGTACAGTGTGTCAATTCTCTTATGAAATACCTGGACTCCCACGAGACTGCTGTGAAGGTACGGTACACAGTATTGCTATTGCTGAAATTATTTGTAAAATTGACATTGTATTATATTCTCAAATTCAGGAATGAAAGTTTTCAAAATCACAGAAAAAATATGAAGTACCTACATTTGAGCCATTTAAGACATTAAGATCTTTTTATACATTTCGTTTCACAAATCACACGGATATTTTTTTTAAATTCATTATAATGTTACTCGATTTTACGGAAGAACTAGCATTTGATATGGTTAAGAATTTGATATAGCATAGCTATTTACAATTATACCCTTGCTAGTAACCCACCCCGGCTTCGCCTGGTATATTTAACGGTTTACCCAGCGTATACTTAAAAGGCGCACGGACGGCAGGTCCCAGATGCAATTCAGAAAAGCCGAGGTGAACAGCGAAACTCCAAACTCATATACTCTTCTCCGAAGTCTTAACTCGACACGACTCGAAAGTTGCTGCTGGCCGAAGCTGGGGTGATAGACTCGCTCCCTACCTCGTAAACTCGTTCCGAAGATAGTAATTTATATTTCCACTGGAGATTGTTTGCAGAAATGAAAACGTAAAATCACTTATATTGGGTGATGTATTAAACTCTTCATGCTGAACAATTATTACACTCATAGTAGGCCTATATAGATATTTTTAACGGTTTATCCAGAGTAAGCTGAAATGGCGCACGGATGGCAGGTTTTTCTTCGACTCGATTCACTGAAATCGTTACTGCTCGGCTTCCTGTGGTCACAAATGAATGTTTTTCTACAGAAACCTTCCACGAGAAATCCTTTACAGAATGGTGAAAACTGCATCAAAATTCATCCAGTGGTTCTCGAGATTACGCGTTACATGCAGGAATCGGGGACTCAGTTTTATACTACAGTATGTCGAGATGCCCGCGACTATCATTGAAACAAATACATGAATTTATAACTAGTATGGGCTATGAATTCTACGTATGACTCATTAAATACGTCATACAACTGTACCTAGGGATACTTGTAGAGGACTGAACTAATAAAAACAGAGCATTTTTTTAATGTTCCCATGGATTAAAAGTGAACAGTATATCAACATTGTGACTTGACATGACTTATGTTTACAATGGAAATGATCACTCAGGGGAGTTATAATTCATAAAACCCCTACAAAAGTGAAATCATCAGTACCACGAATAACGCGCTCAAGGCAGTTGCCAACTTGCTGGCCGCCGCGAGCATTAGTGTCACTCCATCTACCAAAAGGATGCAATTTCGTAACGCAGCGAGGTTCGTGACTGTGTATTTTAGACTGCGGTAATACAACTCCAGCCTCCCAGGTTTGCCAATCTAACTTTTCCCCCGCGAAATATAGCTTATTTCAAACTGAGGCTAGTGCCAAATAATTTTGAATCGCACATAGCGGGTCAACATTAGCTCTTTTTTATTTTCTTGGCGGGAGATAAGTTAAATGTTAATTAAACTAGTTTTTATCAAAATTAACGCGTTTTAATAAGGACTTAGAAAGTTCTATGGGCACATTGACACTATTTGTGGGATCGTTATTAACTTCTTGAGCATGAGAACTCCGTCAGCAGAGTTGCTTCATATAACGTTAATACAGTATACTGTATGTCCAACAATTCCCCGAATTACGGTTATCTCCCGGTTACGAATGAGTGAAATTTGTCGCATGTGTAGTGTAAGCAACTGAACCTTTTTTTCCGGCTGCAAATAGCATTTGTAAGGTAAAAAAAAAGGACTTAGTAGGCGATACACATCTTCGAAAATGATATTTTAGGCTTTCATGGCTAATTGCAACATAAAACACAGTATCTTGTTGAAAAAAAAACTAAATACACATAAAAATGAGTAGCCTATTGTATAACTCATAAATCAACATGATACACCGTGAGAGGACATGACTACTTTTGCTGAGACTTCTGTAAATGTTTTTTCTTGTTGAGAGATACGCAGTCTTCATGTTGGTAGCACAAAAAGATTCGAGTTTATTTTGTTCCTGTCAGGGGAACAGGAATGTTCTACATATACCATTTCAGTAAAAAATTAACTTCATATTTTACAGAACTGTTTTTTGTTGTTGTCTTTTGAGCATATTGTATTACTCGAAAACTTATGGAGCAAAATACATGAAACTTTTCTTGTGTAATAATATCTCATTGAGAAATGGAAATATTTGTATAGTTAATTTTAATTCATTTGAGGGGCTTGAGACATCTTGGTCATCCGCCCAGTATAGTTGGGTGTGTGTTGAAGTTGTATTGCTGCTATGATTGTAGTAATGTGTGTAAATGTATGAGGGGCAGGGATGGGGTAGACGCCCCGGGACTTGAAGTAAGACACAATTCCGGCAATTTCCTGTAGGGAGTGTGGAAAACCCGGGAAAAACACACTCAGGATAACCGCTATCAGCACCGAGATTCGAACCTACGATATCCGTACTTACTGCAGCTGCTCTCGCAACCATGGTGCACGTTTGACGAGCGCGGCAAAGCCGCGGGACGAAATGCTTGTAGAATTTGACTTCGAGTATATATAAACCCCCCATCGGCCGATCCTGTCTACGCTACTGAGTAAAGGTTCATTTAGAAACTTTTGACAGAATATTTGCATGGAAATGTCAATTATGATTCTTGGCGTTTCAAAATTAATTTAGCTATGAGAGCAAAAGAATGTTTTGATAATGCAACCGGTTTGACTGTCAAAACATCAGGTACAAACTCCGATCCTGAACGTAATTGGATAAAGAAAGATGTAGAAGCTCAATCGCTTATAGGTTTAAATGCCAGTAGTAATATAGCGAAAAAGCTAGTCAAATACCAAACTGCAAAACAAATGTTAGATAAGCTAGAAAATGTTTATGGTAAAAAGTCTGATATTACTGTTGAGGGTTTGCAAAGGAATTTTTGGTTATGTTTTTGACAGCCAAAAATCAGCTGTTGAGAATTTCTTGGAGATTCAACAAATAGACGAAGACCTGTCATCAGATGACGACAGGGTGAAAGACAGTTGGATCATGACACGAATGCTGAGTATGCTACCACCTAAGCTGCACCATTTCAGAACAGCCTGGGACAATGGGACAGGAGCCGACAAAACTATTGAAACACTCATCGAAATATTCAGACTGGAAGAGGATCGACTCAATGAAGGTAAAAAAGGAAAGTGAAGCAACTGCCGTCAACGCACTCATCGCAAAGGAGAAGAGAACTGGAAATCAGTCTGCTCACAACAATAACAACTATAATAGCAACAGACAAGGTGGAAGCGCGCCAGTCAGCTGCTTTAAGTGTGGACAGAAAGGACATATGAAGAAACACTGCAGAAACAAACCCTGCGCCAAATATCTTGCCTTTTGTAAAGAAAACTACCCTTGCCAGGTGTGTGGACAGAAAAGTCACTTCGCAAGAGACTGTACAAAGAAGGATGACAACAAAAATGGAAATGAACAGAAATGAACGGAGTGAACAGAAGAGCACGAATCGCACATACCGCGCACTAGCGTCAGTGGGGCTGTCAACTGCAGAGCTGAACAGTCTCAATTCGAAATGTAACACACGAAATCACTGGTACCAGGACTGTGGCGCTACACAACATATGACATCACTCAGGAACTGGTTCGTCAAATTGATTGAGTTGGAAACTCCATCTCCTATTGTCATCGGAGATGCGACTGTACTAGAGGGTGTTGGTATCGGAAACGTTCAACTTGAGGCGTTCAACGGAACAGAATGGTACAAGGTCATCCTGGAGGATGCGCTTTACGTGCCTAAGCTCAACTACAATTTGATATCTGTCAGTCAGATACTCGATAGAGGTTATGTCCAAACTGCAAACAAAGATAAGTCAATACCGTATTTGAAACGTCTGATCATCGTGAAATTGTGGCCATGGCAGCCAGAGAAGGTAACCTGTACAGAATGATGCTACGCCAAGTGAAGTCTGAAGCCTGTATGGTAGCCACCTCGATCGTAACGTGGCACGAGAGGTTCGCACACCAAAACCTGAAGTATGTGAAGGATGCTTTGGACAGGAATGGCATTCCATACGTTGATGATTGGAACGACAGAGTCTGCGAAGGATGCACCTACGGGAAAAAGAACATCGGGTATCTCACCCACTGAACGAGAAGGCTGCTACCCCACCATAGGATCTGGTCCTTGTATATATGGGAGAGCTGGCGACATCATCGCAAGGAGGAACAAAATACTTCTTGCTTTTCAAGGATGATTTTTCACATTTCCGAACAGTATACTTCTTGAAGACGAAGGACGAAGCCGCAGCCAAACTGGATGTTTTCATGAAGCTGGTGAAAAACCAATTCAGAAGAAAGGTGAAAATTCTACGATCAGATAATGGAACCGAGATCAAGAATGCCAACACACGTAAGTTGCTGGAGGAACTAGGTGTCTTTCACACTTTTTCAACAGCTTACACCACTGAACAGAACGGTAGAGTGGAACGTGAAATGAGAACAATTGTGGAGTCATCAAGCACAGCAATTCATGCACGAAACCTGATGGACAATTTGTGGGCAGAAGCAGTGAACTATTCTGTGTTCACGATCAACCAGACTGGCACAAGTTCGATCAAAGGAAAGAGTCCAGCCAACCTATGGTTTGGACGACAGGTCAACATGAACAAAATGAAAACCTTCGGAAGCGACTGCTACGTTTTGACTCCCAACCTCAAGAGAAGCAAGCTTGACAAGAAGTCTAGGAAAGGTATATTTGTTGGATACGACAGACTCTCCATCCTACAGAATCTATCTGCCGGAAGAACGTGATGTTGTAAGTTCAGACAACGTCGTGTTTAATGAAGGAGAAAAAGATGAGGAAGCCTGACAGATGTTGAAATGGCCGTGAACGAGAACGAGTTGATTGAAGAAGATGAGTATGAAGACGGCATAGACCTGAGACAAGACAGAAACGAAGAAAGAGATGAAGCCAGAGAAGAAGATGAACAACCAAGAAGACCAGGACTACGCAATCGTCAAAATATTCAGCTACCTGCCAAACTATCAGACCACGTCATGGGCTACCTCCGGGGAGGAAAGGGTGCCAACTTAGCCATGATAGGAGAAATCCAGGATAACTCTATTTCCAAAGCGTTGAAAGATGCCAAGTTGCTGAAAGCCATGACAGAAGAATTTGAATCCTTACAGAAGATGGAAACTTGGAAATTAGTGAAATGTCCAGAAGAAGTTCGACCCCTGACCTGCCGCTGGGTGTAACGAGAAAAGCCTGATGGGAGAATGAAAGCACGACTGGTAGCACGTGGCTTTGACCAGGAAGAAGGAGTTGACTATTCAGAAACATTTAGTCCAGTAGCAAACCATGCTTCAATTCGTCTGATTCTCAGTCATGTCGCTACTGAGAAGATGAAACTTGTTCCCTTTGATGTGAAGACAGCCTTCTTGCAAGGGGACTTGGAGGAGAACTTGTACATGTATCAACCTGAAGGATTTGAAGATGCTAATGGCAGAGTCTGTAAACTGATAAAAAGCATATATGGACTAAAGTAAGCACCAAGAAAGTGGAATGAGAAAATGTCAGATTTTCTTGAGAAGAAACTAGGACCAGTGAACACCGACGATGACCCCTGCATTTACTATAACGAGAAGAGAACTTTGATGATGGCCCTTTTCGTCGACGATGGGCTCATCGCTGGATATAATGAAGAAGAAATCTTTGAAGTCTTGGATGTCATAAATCAGGAATTTGAAATCACTTATCAACGGTCAGTTCAGAAGCAATTCACGTACGTAGGCATGGAAGTCAGAATAGAGAAGGAAATAATTTTGTGAACCAGCCTGGATACACCAGAAAGATCATCAATCGTTTTCGGTTCGACACATGCAACCCAAGTTCAACACCCATGGAAAAAGGAATGGTGACAAACGAAGAAGATCGAATCAACGACAGACCAGCGCCACCGACAACTCCATATCGAAAAGCAGTGGGAAGTCTACCCTACCTGGCTACAATATCCCGACCGGATATCTGCTAAGCCGCTTCAACGGCAAAGCCATGCAGAGCCACTGGGAAATGGTGAAGAAGGCATTTCAGTATTTGAAGGGAACTCCAGACAATGGAATTTTCTTCAATGGAGACGACAAACTTGTGGCATATACAGATTCAGACTACGGCGGGGATACCGTAACAGGACGCTCAACAAGTGGTGTTCTACTGTTGAGAGGAGGACCAATCATTTGGTACACACAGAAGCAGCGACTCGTTGCTGCGTCAACAGCAGAAGCAGAATACCGAGCAGCAGTCTCATCGATAGATGACATCAGCTGGATGAAGAGAATTGGACTGGAACTCGAAATCTTGAAGTCAGACAAACCAGTCACGCTGTTTGTTGACAATCAGTCAGCAATCACCATGCTGCACAATGCACACGAGGGGAAGACTACAAAAGGAAAGAAACATATAGAGATTCCACGCAAATTCATCCAGGAACACGTGGGAAAAACTGTTGCTCTCAAACATGTCGAGAGCTCCAAGCAACTTGCTGATATCCTGACCAAACCCCTCAATAGAAAATTGTTTGAATCGCTTCGTTGTAAAATAATTAAGGACGATTGTTGAAATTTAATTATGTTTACAACTGACTATAACCTCTACTGTAAATCTAAGTTGGCAACAATGTGATCAAAAATGTATTTTACTTTTATAAGTTGGCAATTGTTCTAAACCAGAAGATGTACAGCTAATGGCGAAATGTATGTGTAAGATATTGTCTGTGACATCTGAATGTATGTATTTTTCAACTTGTATTTGAATGAGGTTATATGTTGTATGGAAGCACACCTTAAGTTTACAAAGTGTTCATAATAATAGAAGAAGTTTGTAACTGAGAGTGTAAACCATTATTGTATTATTTCTTTGTTTGCCAGGCGCCTTTTGATGATACTTGCTGTTTAATTTTTGATAAGTAAAAGGACGTCATACATATTGACAACGACTTGATCATTCATCCCTGCTCGGAGCCTAAGAATCACAACAAAAATAAACAAAGAAGGATTGCCACAGGCGTTCGTTGCCTTTGATATCCGGGGATATATAAAGATTGGTGATATAAAGCGTGCTAACTTGAATGGTAAGGGAATATATGAGGGGGAGGGTAAAACGGAATGGGATGACGCGATAAGAAAGCGACTCATGAATTAAAGTAAATACGCCACCATAATTTTGGGCCATCATGGCGTTCGACGGAATACTGTGGAATATGTACGAGAAGGTATGGTGTTACCATGTTTCTTGTAACAGGATTACCTCGGGCTGGTATTCCTGTATTAACATAAGTAATTCATGACGTTTAAATTCATTGTTACATTACATTCTTCTTCTTCTTCTTCTGCTTTTACGGCCTCATTGGACCACTTCAGTCAATCATTTCTTGGTCCTCTTCTTCAGTAAGTTTCCTTTCCGAGTCGCCCAGTAGCTCTTCATTCGCTCTGATCTTCTCAGGCGTTCCTCATCTGTAAATACCCTTTTTACTGTATTAGTTTGTCTATTTTAGCCTGAAATCTTATTTTTATATCTCTCATTTTTTTAATTTTGTTGTTTTGTTTTGCAAGTCATCCAAGTATATTTCCAATTCTTTCATATCTTCTCTAATTTCCTTAATCCATCCTGCTTGTTGTTTCATATTCCAAAGTTTCACTACAATTTTTCTAGATAACCTGGTTTCTGGTGTCCTCATGATGTGACCAAAGAAAGAAAGCCGTTTCTTCCGAATAGTATCAGTGATGGGCTCCAGTTCTCTGTATACCACTTCATTTGGTACTATCCGCCACTGTCCATCTTTCTGATATTTTTTTTATTTATGCAACATTACATTCATACAAATATTTATTTGCAGATGTGGACGCTATCCATGGTGGCAAATTACAAAAAAAAAACATACATACGACTGCAAAAGTACATTGTAGATACAAGGATTAATTGGTATAAGGAAATAATAATAGAGACAATTATAAAATAAGAATAAGGATCATTTACACTATTCTTCATCCATGTCATGTCACTGGCTCCTGATCTGGTGCTTTCTCACCAACTCCTAAAATTTTCCAACATTAGAAGGCAAAGGGCTGAAAATGTCCCCTGGCAAACTTTTCCATTATACTTCCCCCTCCTAATGAAATACTATTTGCCCCAGTTACTATTCCACTGACTTAATTTTAATTTACAACAATGACTGTATCTGCCCATAGGGGAGCGTGATGGCGCAGTGGCTTAGCTGCTCGTCTTTCACCCGGACGACCGGGGTTCGAATCCCGGTGACAGCGGGGTGGAATTTTCACCTGAAAAATCACGTGGCGTCAGGAAGGGCATCCGGCCTTAAGTCTCCCGCCAAAACCAAAATGAGCCTGGTTGGCTCCGGCAACCTCAATTAATTGGGAAAAGCCGAAGAAAGTAAGGTACTGTATCTGCCCATATATGAACCTTCCTTTCCCAATCTCTCATGAATGTCTTCCCATGCCATTTCCCCCTTGTAAGCTAAGAAAATACCCCCATAGTCTTGCTCTCGGACGTCTACCAGCCAGACTTTCCCATCCCAAATCCTGAATCATCCTACTCACACTACTCGTCGATCTGTGGTCGTCCATTACATACCTGGCGGCCTTCCTTTGTACTCCTTCCAATTCCTTTATTAAATAACCTGGCGGCCTTCCTTTGTACTCCTTCCAATTCCTTTATTAAATGCATTTGGTATGGAACCCACACTCCCCCAGCATATTCCAGCCGAGGACGGACTAGGGACATGTATGCTTTTTCCCTAATCTCTCTGCCAGCCCCTTTAAATACTCGCATAACCATATGTAGTGTGCATTTCATTGAAGGATCTTCATGAAAGAGGGGAGGAAACAACTTCCTGGCGTGTCTCAAGGGGTTTGACGGGGTGGGTAAGAGAATGGAACGGCAGGCGAACTATTTTGTCTTAAATGTTTTTTTAAGGCGGGCCCATTGGGCTTTCGTTCCCAAACGTTCCATGAGTTGAAGATAATCTCTAGTTATTTCTGGGGGCACATCTGATTTTGGTGGCACAGAAGGAGGGATGGGGTTTGGGGATCATGTTAGACGTCTAAGGGGAGGCAAAAAAAAGGGTATCGGACGATGCGGATGGTCACTGTGTACAATCGAGAGGTAGGCCTTACGGTCATATCTCAACGGCCCGATAACTTTGTGTGGGCTGTGAACAATAGATGTGAATTTGCGGTTTTTTGTTATCGTAGATTGTGGTGGGGTGCAAGTTTGGGAAAGTGGGGGAAATTCTTGGGGGACGTTGAGCGGTTGAAAAGGGTTGTTAGATTGTGCAACAACTTCTTGATACGACTTGTTTTCGACACTCATTCGGGTTTTGATTTCGACTTGTTTTTGATGATATGTACAGTGGGGTGAGTCACTAATATGGTTCTCCTCACAATGAACACAGCGTACAAGCACCTGGGTGCATGCCTGAGTCTCGTGTCCCTGCGCACATCGTCCACAGCTGGGTGCACGTGCTCGACAATTTGGGCCGGTATGGCCATACCTCCGACAGCGGTTACATATGATTGGGCGAAAGATAAAGACTTGTACCTCGAGGAGGACATGAAAAATGGAGACGTATTGGGGTAGAATCTGGGATTCGATTTTTTTATCGTACCCATGGGGGGTGTCCCGTATTACCCGAAGTAATGGCTTAACCAGCCGACGACAATGGGAAGGGTTATGCAGCCAAGAATATAAATATTCTACCCATTCCAAAATGACAACATAAGTATTTGGGATAAGGTATTTGTCCTATAAAACGTAAAAAGGCTAAAACAATATTAGGTTGGTGTCCTTTCCCAGACCAGTAATAATGACGCGGCATCAAAGTTTATGGACACACATGCTCCATATCCCGCACTTGGAGCTAGCAACTCAAATAAAGGAAAAAGGAAAACTCGTACGAGAGTAGTAAATAAAATAAGCTCAGATAATACACAGAAATTTCACAGTACCTTTGGTCCTTACGGCTTCCAAGCCGTCGTTGATAACCTGGCGCGGTCAAGACCTCGCGTCGAAGGCACACTAGAATAGTCACATTGTGCAGCTCAGAATTGCGATCAGTCTTATTGAAAAGTTCAGATTAGAACTTTAGTTTTATAAATATACCATAGAAAGGGCGGCTATGCTACCGCTATGAACTCGGCACGGGCCGAACCCCGTGCCACGCTTTCCTTTATCGTTACATTGTGCCTCACTGTTTTTCGAACTGTCTCAATCAACAACTCCCAATAGAATGAATACGTCGGTTGGACGCTCTAGCCCGCATAGGCTCTTGGATGCAAATGGCGCACACACGTTGTCTAATTAGATCGTGTCCAGTATTACAAAACATGCTTTTCTGGAATATGGTAGAACACTCTCGAACACCCTCGTAGCATCTCGTTGCTTCCGAGCCGGAAGTACATTATGGCAGAGGGGGAGGGAAGCGGGAATTTGAAATATAAGAAGTGTTTATTAGTCCAGAAGGCTCCCGCCCGGGGTAGCAGGCCCCGAGGAGGACGAGGGGTGAAGGATAAATCTTGTGGCGGTTAACAAACCGGAAGCAGCCTCCCCCTGCCAACGATGACGTAGGAGTGAAATGGGGGGGGGGCGTCCTGACGAGGGGGTGTGCCCCCTGAGTCTGTTAGCAGACATCAGTAACAGTTAGTTTGTAATGCACTTGCACAGTGCCTCCAATAAGTACATGCTCCTCCAGTGTCACAAACTCCCTAGGTGTCGTGATGAATCACCAATGTCATCACCAGTGGACCAGACCAATACCAGATCCAAGAAAGTTCAGTGTGGTCAAGGACGACCGGGTAAGTTTCCCCTTCCGGACCGCCAGCAGCCATCAGGTCCCACCACCAGAAGATGGAAATCGTCGGGGCCGACAGTGAACTTGGCCGAGGTACACTGCCCCGTTAGGTGTGAAGTTTGCACCCTTCACACAGGACCACAGCTGAAACAATCAAGAGAACAGCAGCTGACTGTTCGACACAGCAGATGACTCGAAATGATAGGTTGAGCCGAAACTGTACCTGCCATATAGCAGGACTCTTCACCGAAGATGGTAGGGGGAGGGTCACCAGTCACACGTGACCAAACGTAGCACTCACTGGGATACTTTCTCTTTAATGAGGGAGGGCATGACACATTTCGTGCTCACTTGGCACTAAGGCACAGGCTCTCAATTCACTATGAGGGGTTACTTTGGCAGGACTGAAGCACGCGTACGCACCGGTTGAGCATCACAATAAGGTTAAGCTTTAACTTGAAGTTTAATTTAACACAAGCAAAACTTCAGGACAACCACCAGAAAACCTTAAGACCAATTTACTCTTATTAAGTCACCAAAGGGGAGGGAAGGAACGCAACTAACCCTCAAATTAAATGTACTTGTCTGAAGGACCAAACCCATCTTCCGAACCCAAATCCTAAAATTCACATTCTCAATGAGCAGAATAAAACTTGCGGATGCACCATGTAAAACATAGAACTCTCCCAGAGGGACAGGGTGACTCGGCTCCCATTAACAGTGCGACCAACACTGGGTCAACTTAGCACAAGTGCATCCCGGGTAGCCCAGATTGTACAGTCATTTACATTTAAAATAAGCAGCGTTTCAAACGCACTGACAACAAGTATGGCTCTTACTCGAAGAGACCGCCACCATTGGGCCGAAAAACCCAAACCAGAAACACAACAAAACCTGTCAGGCAATACAATTTATAAAAGAGTACCTGTAGAACAATAAAATTTCAACCAAACGCCAGACTCATAAATTTTACTCCTAACAGAAATAACTTACCAGGACCTCTCCTCAATAACAGCACAGCCACTCGTACAATATTGCCACAGCAACAACACGCAGACATCTCCAATCAAGGCATTCACCCACACACTCAGAACGTTGCTAATAAATTTGCACCATCACATAGAACAGCAATCACTCTAGGCACCAAAACCAGAATTGCACCAGAATCCAGTGCTGCCAATCTCACACAAGAAACACATTGCATAGCCGAGCTAACTCAGGCCACACCCATAACGCACTCCACCGAGTACCTTCCCAAAGCACCACCGAGCAAACTCATGCGACACTATTCTCACCCCAGAGTACCTTCCAGTACCACCGAGCAGACTCAGGCGACACTAACGTCAACAGAGTACCTCTACAATAATCACCAATTACTTGAAGTTCAGCAGTCAATACCAAGCCCGGCAAAATTCAACCTTCCTCCCGAACACGAACTTCCTTTTGAACTCCAGTCGGCTTGCAAAATCAACGGTTCACCACTAAAGGCTTACTAAGCTTCCTCGACAATCCGACCTTACAAATTCCAAACGTCTCCAGGTTCCAGTTCTCATCCGCCGAACATGTTTGGATCATCAAAGGCATCACGCCCATGACCCAACACAGGTGCGAGACCACTAACAGCATAACCTCAAATTCCAATATTACCTCTTCTTCAGGTACCAATCCCACCTTCACTAGAAAATACCAGCCTGTCAACCAACAAGCTCACTCCTGGAGCATGACAGGGGGCATGCCATTCGACGATCACCAATACTTCTATCTCAACAAATACAATGTTGCCAACCACTCACGGGTACCAAAACAACAACAGGGAATTACTCATCTTGCAATTGACCGACTAACTTCTCTCACAATACCACGTTGCAGACCTCACAGGCATCAGAGCAACAACAACAGGGAAACAGCATCCTGCAATTCTCAATAAACCCCAGGGAACAGACCTCCTGGAATTTCAATTCTTCATCAGCTCAGGGAACAGCATCCTGGCATACCTCACTATATACACTCAATCATCAGGGAATGCAACATCCTGGAATACGCAACAAAACCTCAGGGAACCACCTTCCAGAAACCCAAAGCTACAGCAATTACCTGTAGACTTTTAAAACTGAAAACAAAATACCCACAAATATCTCAACGCCAACTTGAGATACCTTGACACACAAATACCAACTCTGCCGCAACTACTTGTAGAACCTTGTAACCATCACAACAAATTGTCCGCCGTCATGGAGGAAAGAAATGAAGGAGATGCCTTCGCTGCGCTGCCTAGCGCAAGCTGCTGAAGCCAAACGGCTCGCCCACTTTGGTTGCAAGAAAATGGCTGTACCTATGCTTAAAGCCGTAAACCACTCCAACTAGTAATGGATTTTAGTGACATAAAACTGCAATGACAAGTCAAGATTTTTTCTTGGATAGGCAGAATACACTCTATACATCACGGTACTTGGCACATATAAGCTGCGTTATCGTTTTAAAAGCCAATTTAAATATAAATATGAGAGCACCTCTGCAAGGCTGGTTTTGTAAGGAAGACGCGGAAAAACTTAATAATACGCTGAAACACTGATTAAATTGAATACAGGTGTCTGAAGATGCGAGTTATACCAAAGAAGGAACATCTTGGGAATTAATGATGCCAAACTAATTACGGTATTTACACCAAATTGAGTTTTATGTTCTTATTGGTGTTGAGGCATTCATCAGTTTTTAGGCCTAATTTCGAGCACAGCCACTTTCACTCATTGGTCGTACACATTTTGATATTCAAGAATACGAACCTCAAAATTAATAAACAGAACAATTAAAAAAGGATGCATATTTGCACAAAAATACGGTATAGCCTATACGTTTCGGTACCGTACGGTACGGTATTTTCTTTGTGGGGGGTAGAAACTTGACGATTAGCCTCGAATTGTTTAATTACGTAGGCCTACCCTAATTATTGACCGCCAGCCGTTTGATAATTTGCGATTTCCAGAGGAATGATTTTTATTTTTTTGATATATAGGGTAGGCCTACACATGCTGAGATGAGAATTGAAGAGTTTTTTTTAATAACTTATCACTACTGTTATTACGTTTCTAAAGCTGCATAACCGGAGCGCGATAAAAACCAGGGCCAAAATAAAGTTTAGCCATGCACAATGCCTCATGCAAGTCACAGAACACCGCATACGAGTTACGGTTACGCCCACTTTGGTTGCAGCGCTTGGCTTCACTCATACGATCTCAGGGCATCTCCTCTTATTCTTTCCTCCATGTCCACCGTCGATAGGCACCAACTCTCTGACACTACAATACCCTGCAAGAGAAATACAACAGACACCCACCACTAATTGCTCCTGTCACCAAGTGAACTCCACCGAGTCACATAACAGAAGGGGGCGAACGAGCTCGACAAGACACACTAGAGGGAAACTTCCTCCTGCTGAACGTAGAGTACTAGGACACCACAGACCAGTCGACCAAGGAGCAGACACATGTCACCAGAGGACGCCGGGGTACCAACGGAGATAGGCACCCTCCCGAGGAAGCACAAGACAATGCCCATTATTACACTGGAAATAGACCCTCAATAGTCTATAAATGCAACAGCAACAACCATTCACACACCAGGTCCCAGCACGTTCTTCTACAGACAAATTCATAGCCTATAAAAAATATGAAGATCCACCTGAAATAAAATTTGCCAAATACAACTCCATGGTTAACCGACCGAAAATAAAAATGTATGACTCAAGAATTTCAAACTGACAATGAACTCATCCCAAATCAGCATACAACAGGAACAGTACACCAGCAGTACGTCGCCACAACATCTGACCACGTCAGATCAGGTTCACCAACACCAGAGTCCACCGGGCTCATCCAACGAAACCCAGGATAGAACACTCGAACGAGAACAGCAACGAAATAACCAGCACTACTGCACTCAGCAGGAACTAACAGGATAAAATTTTCCACCAGCTCAAGACCAAAACACGAGGACTCAACTTCAGGAGTACCAACTCAGCACACATCTGCTCCAACCAACGACAGGTAACAGGCACTCGTACCAACACACACGTAGCAGGTCCCAACAACAAGCGATGACGGGAACACATGGCTAACACAGCCTAGGACTAACTTCACACCTTCTCGATCACCAAACAGGGTTACCAACAACTCCGCCAACACGGACCAGAAACACACTTCACACGTTCACTCTCTGCAGCAGCAGGCACTCAAATACAGCTCACACAATCAGGGCTCAACAACTACACCACACACACCAAAGTCCACCAGTCACACGAACAACAACAGCCGAAACAGAAGTTACATTAACAACCCACTGAAAGAAAATACTACAGAACTGCAGGATGAAACACATGAGTCGCTGAAATATCGTATCAAAGAAGTTCAACCTCAATAGTGAGACCATAGGCACAACACGAGTTTGCAGTCTTGACACCTATCTGAACTCTAGACTTCGCCAACTTGCATCGACAAAACTCTATGCCACTTCGAGAACTCGAATCGGGAGGCACACTATATACATCCAGATACATCCTGCGCCTGGAATCGAACAGAAACTAGTCATACGACCCTGCCAACCCAGACGACAGCAGCTATCCCAGCGATTCTCACACCAACATACTGACGTATCCAAAGAAAATCAGAAATTGCTAAAAATAAAATGAATTTTGAGCTAACCTATTTCTACAATTGACAATTACAATGCAGTTCCTAGGCTGCTTCCCAACGAACTACTAAAACCAAACTAGCTAACTTGCACACAGCACTTAACATTACATTCAGGAACGTAACCATCAACCAGGCTACCGTATCAGCAGTACCAACTTAACTAAAAG
Source organism: Meconema thalassinum (assembly GCA_946902985.2). Taxonomy (NCBI): domain Eukaryota; kingdom Metazoa; phylum Arthropoda; class Insecta; order Orthoptera; family Tettigoniidae; genus Meconema; species Meconema thalassinum. Next base: position 1,605,619,246 of record OX336388.2, on the reverse strand, counting down.
AATTTCACCAACCAGCCAACTCACACCATAACTCAGACACTGACAGAAGTAATTAGACAGTTGACCAAATAACAACTTAACAACACCGAAGCCATAACGCCAACTTCAGTCATGATAACAGGGAATAATTTAACTATCGAAAAATGGGTCAACTGACAACCTCTAACTGCTCATATCGATTCACTCACACAAACGTCACTCACTCCGACACAGTAGCGTAGCCAGGATCGACCAATGGGGGGGTTATAGGTACTCAAGCCAAATCCTACAAGCATTTCGTCCCGCGGCGTAGCCGCGCTTGTCAAACGTGCGCCATGGTGTCGAGGGTAGCTGTGGTAAGTACGGATATCGTAGGTTCGAATTCCGGTGCTGATAGCGGTTATCCTGAGTGTGCTTCTTCCCCGGGTTTCGCCACACTTCCTACAGGAAATTGCCGGGATAGTGCCTTGCTCAGTCCCGGAGCGTCTACTCCATGCCTGTCCCAGATACATTTACGCACACAACTACAATCATCACAGCAATACAGGTTTCCAGACAGCTTCAACACACTCCCAACTACACGGGGTTGATGACCAAGGTGTCTCAAGCCCCTCAAATGAATTATCAACAACTCTACAAGTATTTCCATTTCTCTATGAGATATTATTACACAAGAAAAGTTTCATGTATTTTGATCCCGAATTTTTCGAGTAATACAATATGCTCAAAAGACAAAAACAAATCAGTTTAAAAGAAATTAAGTTAATTTTTGACTAAAATGTCTCACCTCAATAGTAGATTTAGAACATTCCTGTTCCCCTGACAGGAACAAAATAAACTCAAATACGGAATATCTGTGCTAACAACATGAAGACTGCGTATCTCTCAACAAGAGAAATTATTTACAGAGGTCTCAGCAAAAGTCCTCTCACGATGTATCATGTTGATTTATGAGTAATTCAATACCGATACTCATTTTTATGTTTATTCAGTATTTCCAATAAGATCCTGTGATTTATATTGCAATTAGCCCTGAATGCCGAAAGTATCATTTTCGAAGATTTTTGTCACCTACCAAGGTCCTTCTTACCTTACAAATGCTACCTGCAGCCGGAAAAAGGTTTAATTGCTTATACTACTCAGGCGACAAATTTCACTCATTCGTAACTGGGAGATAACCGTAATTCGGGGAATTCTCTCCCGTCAATAAAAGAAAAAAGCTAATATTGTCCCGCTGTGTGGGATTGAAAATTATTTGGTGCTAATCTCAGTTTGAAATGAGCTATAAGTTATTTCGCGGGGGAAAAGTTAGATTGGCAACTCTGGGAGGGCGGAGTTTTATTACCTCAGTCTAAAATACTCAGTTACGAAGCTCGCTGCGTTACGAAATTGCACCCTCTTTGTAGGTGAAGCGACACTAGCGCTCGCGGCGGCCAGCAAGCTGGCAACTGCCTTGAGCACGATATTCGCGGAACAGATGATTTCACTTTTGCAAGGGTTTTTTGAATTTTAACTCACCTGAGTGATTATTTCCATTGTAAACATAAGTCACGTTAAACCACCAACTACTACAGAAAAAAGCCACAATGTTGATATACTGTACACTTTTAATTCATAGAAACATAAAAAGGATGCTGCGTTTTTATTAGTTCAGACCTCTATGAGTATCCCTAGGTACAGTTGTATGACATATTTAATGAGTCTTGCGTAGAATTCATAGTCCATACTAGTTATAAATTCATGTATTTGTTTTAATGATAGTTGCTGGCATCTCTACATTAAACCAAGTCAACGCTTCCTGGATGTAACGGGTAATCTTTAAATCCACTGAATGGATTGTTATGCGGTTTTCACCATTCAGTAAAGAATTTCTCGAGGAAGGTTTCTGTAGGAAAGCATTCATTTATGACCAACGGAAGCCGAGCAGTAACGATTTCAGTGAATCGTATCGAAGGAAAACCTGCCGTCCGTGCGCTTTTTAAGCTCACGCTGGGTAAGCCATTAACAATATCCATATACTATGAGTGTAAGAATTGGTCAGCAAGGAAAGTTCTACAAAGAAGTCCGCGACAGCATATCTTTATCTTTAATACATCGCCAACTATAAGTGATTTTACGTTTTAATTTCTTCCAACAATCTCCATTCAGTGGAAATTTAAATTTCTAGCTTCGGAGCGATTTTACGAGCTAGCGAGCGAGCCCATCACCCTAGCTTCGGCCAGCATTAACTGTTGAGTCGTGTCGAGTTAAGACTTCAGAGAAGAGTAGACTATAAGTGTTTGGAGTTTCGCTGTTCACCTCGGCTTTTCTGAATTGCGTCTGAGACCTACCGTCCGTGCGCCTTTTAAGCTTATGCTGAGTAACCCCTTTAAGATACCAGGCGAAGCCGGGGTGGGTTGATAGTATGGGTATAATAAATTATTAACCATATCAAAACCTAGTTATTCCGTAAAATTGAGTAATATTATAGTTAATTAGTAAAAATACCAGTGTGATTTGTGAAACGAAAAGTATAAAAAGATCTTTAGGTCTTAAATGGCTCAATTGTAGGTACTGTGTATCTTTTATGTGGGTTTGTAACATTTCATTCCTGAATTTGACAAACTAATACAATGCCAATTTTACAAAATATCGGCAATAACAATTGTGTACCATACCTTCACAGCAGCCATGTGGGAGACCAGGTATTTCATAAGAGTTTTAACAAACAGTGTACCACATCTAAGTTTGTGAGCATTATCCTGACGACTTAAATTGGCTTGCTTCCAAAGGATTCAAGAATAAGTTTATATTATTGTACAAAATATGTATTCATTAAATCAGCTCTCTGACTATTAAAAAGCCATTTTCTACATCTGAAAATTAAAATGTCGGCACGTGTTTGAGATGACATATTTTACGTTTACTTGGCCTACCGTCTTAATTTTCAAAATGCATAGATATTTATATTTGATTTGCAGCCAATGGCCAATGGCAGGGCATTTCACATGAACGCCCGTAGGTTCCCCAATTTCAATGTCGAGTAGTTCCAACTTAAGCTACCAGACGCCACTGCCACTGAAACCCAACGGCGAACGTTTGAACTTGATAGAGCGTGTATAACCCAATAGCCTACAAATTTTGGCTACACACTACCAATTGTAGTTGTAAGTTCTTTTACGTACCATAAATCTATGACATGGGTCCGACAACTTCGACTGGGTTTGAACCCGCAAACTTGGGTATAGCAGTTCAGCATGCTACCGACTACGCCACCAAAGCCATGCATAGATATCCTACCGAGACATGCTTCTGATTTATGATCGACTGGCTCCGTGGCTCAGCAGTAACGTTCTTGCCTGCTGTGTCCAAGGTTGCAGGATCTAATCCTGGCGCAGTCCGCTGGCATTTAAGGGTGCATAAATGCGAGGGAACCGTGTCTGTAGATTTACTGGCACGTTAAAGATCCCCTTCAGAGCAAAATTCCGGCTCTCCGGTGTCCCTAAAAGCCACAGTAGTTAAAAGGGACCTAAAACCAATAACAGTATAATTGGTTTATAGCCAGTTAAAGGCCCAATTCCGTTGTTTGATTGAAAAGCTTTATTATACTTTCTACTGCGTATCCCTATTAATTGAGGTCGCCGGAGCCAATCAGGCTCATTTTGGTTTTGGCCTGGGATTTAAGGCCGGATGTCCTTCCTGACGCCACGTAATTTTTCAGGTGAAAATTCCACCCCACTGTCACCGGGATTGGAACTCCGGCCGTCCGGGTGATTGACGAGCAGCTATGCCACTGCACCATCACGCTTCCCTTGAAAAGCTTTATAATATTAGCCTAAAATCCATAGCTCAAATCTTACCTTTTAGGATCCTTTGGAGACTCGCGTGTCGTCTTGCTATTTGAACAGTCTGACTTCCCAGTCGGTCAACACGAATACACCCAATTAGATTGGGCGAGGAGTAACAATTAATTTCTCTGTGTAATTCATAATACAATAATTATTTATACATTTAATAAAGCGCTTCTCATTAAGTGTATAAACGATTCATGCATTTTTATTTCAGGCATTAGGAGATAAATTGTCACTGCCCACCAAATCTAATTGGGTACCGTACACTCGTGTTGACCGACTGAAAAGCGATCATATAGGTTACTTATCAACACTGAAATATTGCGTCTAATATTAGATCTGTTTATTGAACTGCACATCTCCTCTTGTAAAGCACATGTTAAATTAAATATATAACCTTTACACAATGCTCACATACAGTAAATCCAGCATCAATAACATACACCAACATAGCGCAGTCGGCATATTCTTGCTGGCTGCATGAGAACATTATTGTCTGGCGGTAGAAAAATATGAGCGATCTGTAGGTAGACTGTGGTTATACGTTGTCATGAAGACGTGTGTAGCCACAAATGGGGACTCGGGCCGAAAGGCGACAAGAGTACATCATCACAGACACAAATCACAACCAGCCGATTTTCCAATGGGGGGGGGGGGTCTTACCCCCCCCCCCTTGGCTACGCCACTGCTCCGACAGCACTCGACTAAAGCTGAAATAATAAAATTTAGAAATTCACGCACCAGATGATCTCAAAATACCACCGACACAGTTGGCAACCCTGGTTCACATCATCACACACACACACACACACACACACTGTAGTCACACACTAGGCACTCCACGGCTAACGTGAACGTAACCTCATTGACATAGGTTATCAGAACTCAACATATAATACATTTCAAAATAGCAGGTTAAGACTGCACGGATAGCTTCAGCACCGACACTGCTGGCAGGTGTACCAACCGTACACTAATAAATCACTTTCACGTTTCCTGAAAATGTGCATACAATTGTCACAGCAAATAAATTAGGACAGCTCTACTTCAAAAATGGCACTACAGCATCAAATCAACTCCTGTCTACAACTACATTAGTAGAAACAGGTGTACCACTACACAGATGTTGGCCTCGATAAATGCGGATTGACACCGATAAAACTTTCCAAAAGAGAATTAAGATGAATACAGCCATTGGCACACAGCCAGAACATTAACCATAACTCGACAACCCTGCTACAAAACATTTACTTGACTTCCAAAAGGCAACACGGCCAGAAAACTTAACTCGACCCATCAAGTTGGCACCACAGCCAGAAACAATTTGCTCTCGGCTTCCAACTTGGCTTACTGCCAGAAATAATTAACTTGACAATTAACTTCAACTCTTCAACTTGGCAAAACTTGGTGAGGCTGCCAGACCAATGAACTTTAAATCACATCTCGACCAACTGCCAGGAACATTAACTGCGACTTACATGGCAACACTGCCAAACATTAGGCTTTAAATTTCAATAGACACACGGTCAAAATAATTCTACAAATTTCGCCAGGAGAACTTTGCACGATCACACTGAGTGCATCAAACAGCACCACTTCTTCTACTTGAGAAGCTCCAGAACAAATTACAACCGAAAACACGGGGAGTTGAGCGCTATCACTCGTCATACTGTGTAGGAACTTAGGCATCACAATTACGGATTAGAGCAAAACTACTGTACTATACTGGACTCACCACGGCGGATGTCTTCTGCGGCAGAACAGCAAAACGGACAGAGACATGAAAGGGAGAGCAGCAACACCGAGTTCACCGAGCCCTGGGGAATCTTGCCATATTTCTCACTCATCATTACAGTTGATGAAATCAGCATGACAACATATGCTCCATAAATTTGTGGTGCTACAAAGAAGCACATTGCCATGAAATATACCAGAAAACACACAGATGTTAGATAATGCACACAGCACACTTCCTAACACATCCCAATTTCCTAACTTTAAATTGCTTTTACAGAATTTACTTGCCCCAGCAAGAACATGACCGTAGGTAAGGGATAGATTTTGGTGGTAACAAAAATTCCAGCCAAGAGAACACGGGGTAGGCACAGATGCGAAAATCAACTCACGTTCTGCATTCCACACACTGTGGAAGGCAGGGCGCTATCGAAACCACGACTCTGCGAACCACTTACTGTCCCGTATTACCCGAAGTAATGACGGTACAGCCCCCCCTTTGGTCCCCGGGCCTAGATTTTAGGCTACCTTTAACACCCGGGGAGGAGGGACGATGAACAGAATGTGCAGGGAGTGGAGCTCTGGACGTACCCTAAGGGTGGGTATAGGACTCGCTGGATTACAGGATAAATCATAAGTAGTGGTTTTGTAGGGGTTCAGATGCCACCGCCACAACACAAGATGGTGTTGGCGCGATATCTCTTGAACGCATGGTCGGATTTTGACGAATGAGGTGTCATTGAACTCGGGCTGACACCCCCTTTCCAATGGACGACATATTTTCACCTCAAAATAAAACCTACCCCTACTAGGGGGTGAAATTGAATTTATTTAGAGAATCTCTCTTTCCAATTGCAACATGTGAGAGTTTGAATGCCAATATGGAATGAAACGTTGTTCTACACAAGAGACATGTATACGGTGGATAGCCACTATGAATTAACATGCTTGTTTTTGTTTTTTGTTTTTACGCATGCCCACTCATGGCTTTTGTAAGGGGGTGGGGGAGCGGATCCCTGTGGACGGGTTATTGTTGACGGTCATTGTTGGCGGGTCATTGTGGACGGGTCCTTGTTGACGGGTCCTTGTGGATGGGTCCCTGTGGACGGATCCTTGTTGACAGGTCCTTGTGGACGAGTCCTTGAGGACGAATTCCTTTTGACAAATCCCATTGGACCGGCCCCTTTGGACTGGCCCATGAATTTATCCAAATTATGTCAAAGGGCTTAACTAACGGACTAATAAGGCTAGGAACTTGTATGAGGTATTGTAGGACTTGGGATGAAGCCCCCTTTTAGAATGTATTTTTGAAATTTGACAAAGGGCCTAGCCACACTTTTGTTAATATCTCGCTAACCTATCATGCTAGTGACTTGTATGAGGAGTCCTAGCAATTGGGGCGATGTTCCCCTTTGGAGGTGAAACTATCCCCCCACTCCCAAATTGAAAAATCGATATCTTGGAAACTAAGAACCCTAAAATTATGTGTGATAGCTTTAAAAATAGGTCATAAGATACGGTTTTACCACGATAGGTCATTTCACCCCTAAAATAGTAAATAGTAATGTTACAGTGAAAAAAGCGGTTAAACACTTAAAAATGATAAATGAAACTAAGATCATTAGTTTTTGATGAAAAAAATAGTAAGATGGTTAAAACTACCCCCAAAATTTGAAATCGTTATCTTGGAAATTAAGAGCCTTAAAATTAAGTGTGATAGCTTTAAAAATAGGTCATGACATACGCTTATGTCATTTCACCCCTAAAACAGTGAATAGTGATTTTACAGGCAAAAAGGTGTTAAAAGCCTAAAAATGATAAATAAACCTAAGATCTTTTGTTTTTGATGAAAAATAGTAAGGGGGTGAAAACTACCCCAAAATTGAAAAATCGATATCTTGGAAACTAAGAAATCTAAAAATAGGTGTGATAGCTCAAAAAATTGGTCATTTAATACTCTTTTACCACGATTGGTCATTTTACGCCTAAAACAATGCAAGTAGATTTTACAGGAAAAAGGGGGAACCAATAATCAGATTTGGAGACATGAGGTGTTATAAGACTCAGGGCGACAATCTCTTCTTGTATTTATAATTTATTTTTTGAAATTTTGACAAAGGGTCTAACCACACTATTTGAAAATTTAGATTTTTAAATTTTTGAATTAATTTTAATTTTTTTTAGTAGAGAGAGACAGTACCGGTTGTGTTTAAACGAGCATGTCGCCGATCACTGTGGCCATGTTCAATGGATGAATCGATATTTTGTGAAGCATTGATTGAAGAGAGTCATGCGACGACTTGTTTTAAGAATATTTTTATGATTTTTCCTATGATGCTTGCATTTATTTAAATATCCCAAAACGGCAAGGTTACTGATTTGAGTTTTATAAACTAATAATGGGATTTGGACTCATAATGTGTCCTATAACTTGACATGACGCTTTCTGTATATGGATTATGAATTTTCCCAAAAAGATTGAAAACAACAAGGTCATGGACTTTTGTTTCTCTTAATATATTGCAAACCCATAATGTTAGATGTTTATGGTGAGTGATGAAACATAGCTATGTAGAGAAAGAATTATTGTAGGCTTCACGTATGGTGACTGACAAGTCTTTGACCATTGAAACTTGTTTTTAAACCTGACCGCAGTACATAGGGAGAATAGGTTTCAGGCTTGACATGACAAACGGTGTGTACAAAATCCAATTTATCGATTCAAGAATTAAGAGTAGACTATCTTTAATTGATTAGTTAAAGAGGGTAGCTAAGAAAACAAGATGGTGGTTACACTGAACCAAACCGAACCAATACAATCCTTTTTGAATGTATAATGTTACTTGCTAACCATTTTGTGCTGCAGTGGCAAGCACTTTTGGCTCTTGCACTCGAGGCCTTAACTCGATTTAACTTTAAGGCTTAGAACGAACCAAACTAAGAAAGATGGTTATAGTGGTACAGTGGTTAAGCTGTTATCCTTTGACTAAGGTAGACCAGGGTTTGATTTTAGATTAATACGCATGTCAAAAACATATAAAAAAGCAGGGATAATATTTTAAGACTGATTACACTTGTATATTTTTTCAAATTAATACTTGGATTACAATTACAAAAGAGGACTGGGTTCAATATACAATTAATGCAAGTAAGATTTTGTATTTGTTTTTTATTTTAGACTTTAGATTTTAGAATTTACATTTTACATTTTAGATTGTACAAAAAGACCAAACCATAATGTCATGACTTTAAATTTTCGGTAACTAATTATTAAAGAAAAACATATAAGGATTTGTATTACTTGGAATTATGTTTTCTATACTATATTTTATTTTGGTTTTAGATTTTAGAAATTTGATATTGGATTTTAGATTTTAGGTAAAGACCAAACTAATATTGACTTTTCATTAGACACTGGTATGTAGATAGAAAGATGATTAGACTATATGTTAAGATGAATTTTTAGGTGTTGACTGGCCTTGCAATAAGAATTGACTAACCAGACATGAGTTAACTACCAACAAAATAATTTGGCGACTATGCTTGTTATTGACCAGTGAGTAGGGTTTTAGAAAAACTGTTTGCTATTTTGGGTTATATACAACAAATGCATAGACCTACTGAGCGACTATGTTTGCTAAACAAGTTATTATACCACAGATGATTAGGATTCTTATGTAGCTCAGGCAAGGAATGCATTTCTACAGAATTTGTTGACACTGAATATAGATTTAGGTATTAGGATGTCATTTTTGAAGACCTTTGTCTGGAGTGTGACGCTCTATGAAAGGGAAACTTGGACTATTGGTGTAGCAGGAAAGTGGAGAGTTGAAGTGTTTGAAATGTGGTGTTACAGGAGAATGATGAAGATTAGATGGGTAAATTGGGTTACAAACAAAGAGGTATTAAGACAAGTGGGAGAGGAGAGATGTTTTTGGCGACAGCTAATGAAGTAAATCGATAGGTTGGTAGGACACATACACCCAGGAATAGCAAGCTTAGTTATGGAAGAACAGGTTGAGGACAAGAACTGTAGGGGTAGACCAAGGATAGAATATGTTAAACAGATAGCCTTGGATGTAGAGTGTGGTAGCTATATAGAGATGAAACGATCAGCTCAGGACAGGGAGTCATGGAGAGCTGTATTAAACCAGTCAAAAGGCTGAAGACTCAAACAACATGTAGAGCTTACCAAAATAATGTTGTGTAATGGTAAATACTAGTCAACAAACATTAATGCATTACTACAATCCATGACACGATACCTGAGAGCTTTTCTAAAATTATTTTAAGATGCCTTTAACCCTATATTAAACACCCAGTTCTCAAGACTCATAACTACAATGTAATGAAAAAAGAAACAACAACAACAACAACAAAGAACATTTAAAAACGAGCAAGTGGTTGAGTCAATGTACACTGGAAAATTCTGTAAACACTCAAGTGCACAAAACAAATTACATTATTAACTGTCAGGTTGACCGAATGGTTAAGGCGTTTGACTTATGTTCACATTTTGATTACAAGAAAGCAAGGATTTGAACCCCTTGCCTGTCATAACTATTGCTTTAACATAGCTTAGCGATAATGTATTATTATGACACTCGATACACAAACCATAGATAGAGTGTATTGTTTAAGTCCACTCTCTCTTTCTAAACATAGCTAGAGACTGTCAATGGTTAACAATTGCATTAATAGTGGGAGGATGTAGTGATAGTAATTAAGAAAAAGCAGACAATAACCATAAAATATTTTTATTAAATTCATTTTATAATAGATACACACTGAATACAACTCTCTCTATTTACCATTGTTTGATATAGATTTTTTAAACACAACGCTTGTTGTAGATCCTTTTATAACGTTCTCCAGGTACTCTTGTTCTTAAAAACTGGGGAAGTCGCAGTGGTTTTATAGACATAAAACCCTCATCCTTTTCTTTTTCATCATCATCATCATCATCATCATCATCATAATCATCATCATCATCATCATCATCATCATCTTCATTATGAATATTATCATCAAAATAATGATAGTCATTGTCACCATCATTATCATCAACATCATCATCATCATCCTCAACATCACTAGAACAATCCAATTCCTCTTGTTCCTTTTCCACAGGGACCTCTTTTAAAGTCTGCGTTGCTTTTGATAGTGTTAAGGGTTTCTTAGACGTTGACAACTGTCCTAACGTGACTTTTTGAGGACATGATAAGTGATTTTGAACAAACACTGCACTATCTTGAGCAGCAATATTTTTTTCTTGGACTTGCTTTTTTTAAACCTTGGTTAGAGTATTTTGTCCATTTAAATGTGTATTAATTTGAGATTCACAATGATGCTCGTTTGAAGTAAGTACGTTGGAGTCTTTTGTTTTAATCATTCCTCGACACTTTTTAGATCGTTGTTTTGAACATCGCCAAATAACAGTTCCATTTGTATTGGTTGTTTTTACAATATATGTATATCCTTTATAGTAGGCACATGGCTTACCATGGCTGGTTGTTGAGACTTCCATATTAACTAATACACATTAATTTAATTTTAGTAAAGTCACTTTAGTAATAATAACAGTAAAATAAATGAAGTGGATTGATATTTTTTAAAGGTGGAATTTTCAAAGTACTGTCAATAATAATAATCACATGAACAAATTTTAGACTACAAGTGGTTTACACACACATTGCTCAATGTCAAGATTTATACTGAACACAATTTATAGTGATTATGATTTTTATTGACTGTAATTGATAGTAGCCATGGTTAGTAGAGGCAATGTATACTGGGTGCGTTTTATAGCACGCTCAATTTATAGTAGGTACGATTAGTAGACGCGTTTGATACTGGGCGCGTTTTATACTGATTATGATTTATACTGAGCGCGATTTTTACTAGAAGCGATTTTTACCAGGTGTAATTGATAGCAGTTCATACTCAACGCAATTGATAGTAGGCGTAATTGATAGCAGGTGCAATTGGTACTTGGCGCAATTGATAGTAGGCACAATTACTAGTAGGCGCGATTGGTAGTAGGCGCAATTAGTAGTAGGCGCAATTGATAGTAGGTGCGATTGGTAGTGGGCGTAATTGCTAGTAGGCGCTATTGATAGTAGGTGCAATTGACAGTAGGCGCAATTAGTAGTAGGCGTGATTGGTAGTAGGTGCAATTGATAGTAGGTGCAATTAATAGGCGCAATTGATAGTAGGCGCGATTGATAGTAGGCGCAATTGATAGCAGGCGCTATTATTAGACGTGATTGATAGTAGGCGCGATTGGTAGTAGACGTAATTGATAGTAGACGCTATTGATAGCAGGTGCAATTGACAGTAGGCGCGATTGAGAGTAGGCGCGATTAGTAGTAGGCGCGATTAGTAGTAGGCGCAATTGATAGTAGAAGCAATTACTAGTAGGTGCGATTGGTAGTAGGCGCAATTGATAGTAGGCGCAATTGACAGTAGGCGCGATTGGTAGTGGGCGTAATTGCTAGTAGGTGCAATTGTCAGTAGGCGCAATTAGTAGTAGGCGTGATTGTTAGTAGGTGCAATTGATAGTAGGTGCAATTAATAGGCGCAATTGATAGTAGGCGCGATTGATAGTAGGCGCAATTGATAGCAGGCGCTATTAGTAGACGCGATTGATAGTAGGCGCGATTGGTAGTGGACGTAATTGATAGTAGGCGCTATTGATAGTAGGTGCGATTGATAGTAGGCACGATTGATAGTAGGCGCGATTGATATTAGGCGCAATAAGAAGTAGGCGCGATTAGTAGGCGCGATTGATAGTAGGTGCGATTGATAGTAGGCGTAATTGATAGTAGACGCGATTGATAGTAGGCGTGATAGGTAGACCTTGAGGTGATAACCCCTTTTGATTGATCCCTGTTGATTTGTCCCTTTGGACTGGTCCCTGTTGACTAGCCCCTGTCGACCAGCCCCTTGGACGGGTCCTTTATGAAGGGAGTCATTTTTGTCGGGTCCATGTGGACGGGCCCATGCATTTATCCAAATTATGTCAAAGTCACTTAACCTAACCTTGTCACATGACCTGTTCTACAAGTTTAGACTTGCTTTGAGACTGGCTATGACGTCACAGATGAATGGCGGTGGGAGGCTGGATATTACTTTTTATTACACAAAATCATTCTCCTTAAAGTGAGAGAAAAAGTGGGTGCAAAAGTGGATGCAAGAATGGGTGCAAACGTGGGTGCAAAAGAGGGTGCAAAAGTCAGTGTAAAAGTGGGTTCAAAAGAGGGTGCAAAAGTGGGTGCAAAAGTGAGTGCAAAAGTGGGTGCAAAAGTGAGTGCAAAAGTGGGTGCAAAAGTGGGTGCAAAGGTCAGTGTAAAAGTGGGTTCAAAAGTGGGTGCAAGAGTGGGTGCAAAAGTGGGTGCAAAAGTGGGTGCAAAAGTGGGTGCAAAGGTGGGGACAAAATGGGTGCAAAAGTCAGTGTAAAAGTCAGTGTAAGAGGGAGTGCAAAAGTGGGTGTAAAAGTGGGTGCAAAAGTGGGTGAAAAAGTGGGTAAGCCATGTGCCTACTATAAAGGATATACATATATTGTAAAAACAACCAATAAAAATGGAACTGTTATTTGGCGATGTTCAAAACAACGATGTAAAAAGTGTCGAGGAAAGATTAAAACAAAAGACTCCAACGTACTTACTTCAAACGAGCATCATTGTGAATCTCAAATTAATACACATTTAAATGGAAAAAAAAAACTCTAACCAAGGTAAAAAAAAAAGCAAGTCCAAGAAAAAATATTGCTGCTCAAGATAGTGCAGTGTTTGTTCAAAATCACTTATCATGTCCTCAAAAAGTCATGTTAGGACAGTTGTCAATGTCTAAGAAACCCTTAACACTATCAAAAGCAACGCAGACTTTAAAAGAGGTCCCTGTGGATAAGGAACAAGAGGAATTGGATTGTTCTAGTGATGTTGAGGATGATGATGATGATGATGATGATAATGATGGTGACAATGACTATCATTATTTTGATGATAATATTCATAATGAAGATGATGATGATGATGATGATGATGATGATGATGATGATGATGATGATGATGAAAAGGAAAAGGATGAGGGTTTTATGTCTATGAAACCACTGCGACTTCCCCATTTTTTAAGAACAAGAGTACCTGGAGAAAGTTATAAAAGGATCTACAACAAGCGTTGTGTTTAAAAAATCTATACCAAACAATGGCAAATAGAGAGAGTTGTATTCAGTGTGTATCTATTATAAAATGAATTTAATAAAAATAATTTTATGGTTATTGTCTGCTTTTTCTTAATTACTATCACTACATCCTCCCACTATTAATGCAATTGTTAACCATTGACAGTCTCTAGCTATGTTTAGAAAGAGAGAGTGGACTTAAACAATACACTCTATCTATGGTTTGTGTATCGAGTATCATAATAATACAGTATCGCTAAGCTATGTTAAAGCAATAGTTATGTCAGGTAAGGGGTTCAAATCCTTGCTTTCTTGTATTGAAAATGTGATCATAAGTCAAACGCCTTAACCATTCGGTCAACCTGACAGTTAATAATGCAATTTGTTTTGTGCACTTGAGTGTTTACAAAATTTTCCAGTGTACATTGACTAAACCACTTACTCGTTTTTAATGTTTTTTTTTTGTTGTTTTCTTTTTTTTTTTCATTACATTGTAGTTATGAGTCTTTAGAACTGGGTGTTTAATATAGGGCTAAAGGCATCTTAAAATAATTTTAGAAAAGCTCTTAGGTATTGTGTCATGGGTTTTAGTAATGCATTAATGTTTGTTGACTAGTATTTACCATTACACAACATTATTTTGGTAAGCTCTACATGTTGTTTGAGTCTTCAGCCTTTTGACTGGTTTAATACAGCTCTCCATGACTCCCTGTCCTGAGCTGATCGTTTCATCTCTATATAGCTACCACACTCTACATCCAAGGCTATCTGTTTAACATATTCCATCCTTGGTCTACCCCTATAGTTCTTGTCCTAAACCCGTTCTTCCATAACTAAGCTTGCTATTCCTGGGTGTATGTGTCCTACCAACCTATCGATTTACTTCATTAGCTGTCGCCAAAAACATCTCTCCTCTCCCACTTGTCTTAATACCTCTTTGTTTGTAACCCTATTTACCCATCTAATCTTCATCATTCTCCTGTAACACCACATTTCAAACACTTCAACTCTCCACTTTTCTGCTACACCAATAGTCCAAGTTTCCCTTTCATAGAGCGTCACACTCCAGACAAAGGTCATCAAAAATGACATCCTAATACCTAAATCTATATTCAATGTCAACAAATTCTGTAGAAATGCTTTCCTTGCCTGAGCTACATAAGAATCCTAATCATCTGTGGTATAATAACTTGTTTAGCAAACATAGTCGCTCAGTAGGTCTATGCATTTGTTGTATATAACCCAAAATAGCAAACAGTTTTTCTAAAACCCTACTCACTGGTCAATAACAAGCATAGTCGCCAAATTGTTTTGTTAGTAGTTAACTCATGTCTGGTTAGTCAATTCTTATTGCAAGGCCAGTCAACACCTAAAAATTCATCTTAACATATAGTCTAATCATCTTTCTATCGGGCGTGGTGGCTCAGCGGTCTAGCTGTATGCCTCTCACCAAGGCGGTCCGGGTTCGATTCCCGGTCAATGCATGTGAGATTTTCGAAGTGAAATGCCATGTCCTGTGGTTCGGATTCCACGTAAAAAGGAGGTCCCGTGGCTGATGATCTCAAGATTAACGGTCACGTTAAACTACAAGCTTCCTTTTTTTCTTTCTATCTACATACCAGTGTCTAATGAATAGTCAATATTAGTTTGGTCTTTACCTAAAATCTAAAATCCAATATCTAATTTCTAAAATATAAAAACCAAAATAAAATATAGTATAGAAAACATATTTCCAAGTAATACAAATCCTTATATGTTTTTCTTTAATAATTAGTTACCGAAAATTTAAAGTCATGACATTATGGTTTGGTCTTTTTGTACAATCTAAAATGTAAAACGTAAATTCTAAAATCTAAAGTCTAAAATAAAAAACAAATACAAAATCGTACTTGCATTAACTGTATATTGAACCCAGTCCTCCTTTGTAATTATAATCCAAGTAATAATTTGAAAAAATATACAAGTGTAATCAGTCTTAAAATATTATCCCTGCTTTTTTATATGTTTTTGACATGCGTATTAATCTAAAATCAAGCCCTGGTCTACCTTAGTCAAAGGATAACAGCTTAACCACTGCACCACTATAACCATCTTTCTTAATTTGGTTCGTTCTAAGCCTTAAAGTTAAATCGAGTTAAGGCCTCTAGTGCAAGAGCCAAAAGTGCTTGCCACTGCAGCACAAAATGGTTAGCAAGTAACATTATACATTCAAAAAGGATTGTATTGGTTCGGTTTGGTTCAGTGTAACCACCATCTTGTTTTCTTAGCTACCCTCTTTAACTAATCAATTAAAGATAGTCTACTCTTAATTCTTGAATCGATAAATTGGATTTTGTACACACCGTTTGTCATGTCAAGCCTGAAACCTATTCTCCCTATGTACTGCGGTCAGGTTTAAAAACAAGTTTCAATGGTCAAAGACTTGTCAGTCACCATACGTGAAGCCTACAATAATTCTTTCTCTACATAGCTATGTTTCATCACTCACCATAAACATCTAACATTATGGGTTTGCAATATATTAAGAGAAACAAAAGTCCATGACCTTGTTGTTTTCAATCTTTTTGGGAAAATTCATAATCCATATACAGAAAGCGTCATGTCAAGTTATAGGACACATTATGAGTCCAAATCCCATTATTAGTTTATAAAACTCAAATCAGTAACCTTGCCGTTTTGGGATATTTAAATAAATGCAAGCATCATAGGAAAAATCATAAAAATATTCTTAAAACAAGTCGTCGCATGACTCTCTTCAATCAATGCTTCACAAAATATCGATTCATCCATTGAACATGGCCACAGTGATCGGCGACATGCTCGTTTAAACACAACCGGTACTGTCTCTCTCTACTAAAAAAAATATTAAAATTAATTCAAAAATTTAAAAAATCTAAATTTTCAAAATGTGTGGTTAGACCCTTTGTCAAAATTTCAAAAAATAAATAATAAATACAAGAAGAGATTGTCGCCCTGAGTCTTATAACACCTCATGTGTCTAAATCTGATTATTGGTTCCCCCTTTTTCCTGTAAAATCTACATGCATTGTTTTAGGGGTAAAATGACCAATCGTGGTAAAATAGTATTAAATGACCGATTTTTTGAGCTATCACGCCTAATTTTAGATTTCTTAGTTTCCAAGATATCGATTTTTCAATTTTGGGGTAGTTTTCACCTCTTTACTATTTTTCATCAAAAATAAAAGATCTTAGGTTCATTTATCATTTTTAGGCGTTTAACACATTTTTGCCTGTAAAATCACCATTCACTGTTTTAGGGGTGAAATGACATAAGCGTATGTCATGAACTATTTTTAAAGCTATCACACTTAATTTTAAGGCTCTTAATTTCCAAGATAACGATTTTTAAATTTTGGGGGTAGTTTTAACCCTCTTACTATTTTGTCATCAAAAACAAATGATCTTAGGTTCATTTATCATTTTTAAGTGTTTAACCGCTTTTTTCCCTGTAACATTACTATTTACTATTTTAGGGGTGAAATGACCTATCGTGGTAAAATCGTATCTTATGACCTATTTTTAAAGCTATCACACATAATTTTAGGTTTCTTAGTTTCCAAGATATCGATTTTTCAATTTGGGAGTGGGGGGATAGTTTCACCCCCAAAGGGGAACATCGCCCCAATTGGTAGGACCCCTCATACAAGTCACTAGCATGATAGGTTAGCGAGATATTAACAAAAGTGTGGTTAGGCACTTTGTCAAAACTTCAAAAATTCCTTCTAAAAGGGGACTTCATCCCAAGTCCTACAATACCTCATACAAGTTCCTAGCATTATTAGTCCGTTAGTTAAGCCCTCTGACATAATTTGGATAAATTCATGGGCCAGTCCAAAGGGGCCGGTCCAAAGGGATTAGTCAAAAGGAACTCGTCCACAAGGACTCGTCCACAAGGACCTGTCAACAAGGACCCGTCCACAGGGACCCGTCCACAAGGACCCGTCAACAAGGACCCGTCCACAAGGACCTGTCAACAAGGACTCGTCCACTATGACCCGCCAACAATGACCGTCAACAATAACCCGTCCACAGGGATCCGCTCCCCCACCCTCTTACAGAAGCCATGAGTGGGCATGCGTAAAAAACAAAAAAACAAAAACAAGCATGTTAATTCATAGTGGCTATCCACCGTATACATGTCTCGTGTGTAGAACAACGTTTCATTCCATATTGGCATTCAAACTCTCACATGTTGCAATTGGAAAGAGAGATTCTCTAAAAAATTACAATTTCACCCCTAGTAGGGGTAAGTTTTATTTTGGGGTGGAAATATGTCATCCATTGGATAGGGGGTGTCAGCCCGAGTTCAGTGACACCTCATTCGTCAAAATCCGACCATGCGTTCAAGAGATATCGTGCCAACACCATCTTGTGTGGTGGCGGTGGCATCTGAACCCGTACAAAACCACTACTATCATATTCTCCAAATAAAAAAAATAAAAAAATCTGTATTCAAGAAAAGGGATTGCACACGGGGCTGGGACGCAGGTAATAAACAAATACTGGGCCTGATAAAAATGAGCGAGAGGAACCCCTTTAAACTGGTCGGATCCTGGGCACAGCAGGCCCGGAAGGATAACAAGTCAAATGCCAATAACCAAGTACAGGGCTCAGGTGGGCGGAACCAAACTAAAGAATCTGCCAACCGAGGCACCAAGCAGGCGGGGAAACGTGGTATGTGAGACCACAGAAGCTACGTTACTTACACGTGCACGTGATTCCAAACTAGTGGCGAATTTAAATTAAATCAACCTTGGAAGTTTTACCGAGCACCAAACGGCTCATAATAGGATACAATGCATTGCGACAAAAGCAATGACGAAGCAGAGGGCTCTAGGCTAAAAACGGCCTTGTGCCACGATGCACTTAAACAATGGCTTGACCAGCCGACGACAATGGGAAGGTTTATGCAGCCAGGAATTTAAATATTCTCCCCATTCCAAAATGACAACATAAGTATTTTGGATAATGCATTTGACCTTAAAAACATAAGGGCTAAAACAATATTAGGTTGGTGTCCTTTCCCAGACCAGTAATAATGACGCGGCATTAAAGTTTATGGACACACATGCTCCATATCCCGCAGTTGGAGCTAACAACTCAAATAAAGAAAAAAAGAAAACTCGTACGAGAGTAGTAAATAATATATGCTCAGATAATACACAGAAATTTCACATTGCCTTTGGTCCTTAAGGCTTCCAAGCTGTCGTTAATAACCTGGCGAGGTCAAGACCTCGCGTCGAAGACACACTAGAATAGTCACATTGTGCAACTCAGAATTGCGATCAGTCTTATTGAAAAGTTCAGATTTGAACTTTTGTTTTATAAATATATCATAGAAAGGGCGGCTATGCTACCGCTATGAACTCGCTTGCCTTTATCGTTACATTGTGCCGCACTGTTTTTTCGAACTGTCTCAATCAACAACTCCCAATAGAATGAATACGTCGGTTGGACGCTCTAGCCCGCATAGGCTCTTGGGTGCAAATGGCGCACACTCGTTGTCTAATTAGATCGTGTCCAGTATTACAAAACATGCTTTTCTGGAATATGGTAGAACACTCTCGAACACCCTCGTAGCATCTCGTTGCTTCCGAGCCGGAAGTACATTATGGCAGAGGGGGAGGGAAGCGGGAATTTGAAATATAAGAAGTGTTTATTAGTCCAGAAGGCTCCCGCCCAGGGTGCGAGATTGCATTTTCTAGTTCACTTTTAGCATTAGAGAGCGATACGGCTTCTTGATTGGCTGTTCCGACGAAACACGACTGCACCAAGGGCTGTGATTAGTCAGCGTAGTTAAAGAGTGCAACCTATCAGCGATATCGTTCCAGGTTTGAACAAAATATGTAGAACTCCCACTGTTGTAACATCCTATTTTCTTGGTACCTTCTATTGTAATGCGCCTAGCAATAGTTACATGATCATTGTTCCTAGACCATAAGTGTTTCCGTATCTTCTTAAGTCAAGAACTGCGGTGAATGGCAAGCTCATTTTTCGGCTCCGTAGTTGCCATTCATACCCTTCAGGCCGTCGGAAATAAAATATTTTGAGCCACCTCCCATGTGCATACAATTCTTGATCGGGAGTGGTTGATAAGCTACTTCCGCGTTCGTACAGAGTAAATGAGCTAATCGATGAAAAACATTCTGGTAATGATTCTTCTTGACTTACGAAGATACGGAAACACTTATGGCCTAGGATCAATGATCATGCAACTATTGCTTGGCGCATTACAACTCTACGGGTACCTAGGAAATAGGAAGTTAAAACAGTGTGAGTTCCACATATTTTGTTTCAAACCTGGAACGACATCGCTGATAGGCTCCACCCTATAACTTCGCTGACTTATCACAGCCCTTGGTGCAGTAAGGTTTCGTCAGAATAGCCAATTAGGAAGCTGTATCCTTCTCCAATGCTAAAAGTGAACTGGAAATTGCAATCTCGCGCCCGGAGTAGCAGGCCCCGAGGAGGAGGAGGGGTGAAGGAGAAATCTTGTGGCGGTTAACAAACCGGCACAGGGAGCATTTGAACTGTGCCATCTATCTTTTTACGACGCTTCATGCGTTGTACGTTGATTATTGGACATGGAGACTCTATATATGTCATGAGGTCTTCAGGCGATAAGGAGAGGTCAACCCCGCGGATTAAACCAATCCGTTGAATGTTTGAGGATGGGATAAAAGCTTTCAGCTGTTTGTCTGCAAGCAAGGTGTGTTGAAGAAAAAGGTTAGCAGCACGTGCTGTAGTGAAAGTAATTAGTATACGATTACGGCCCTTGACGCGGCATTAAAGTTTATGGACACACATGCTCCATATCCCGCAATACCCTCAATATTGTGCTCATAGAAAAGTATCCCTAAACCCATAGGGTGGAAATTTCTAATATGTGTGTTGGCCGCGGACTCAACGTTAATTAGATAGGGCCCAGAGTGGTTTAATGGGTATGGTCTGGGAGGATCGTTCCCATTGAGATGAGTCGGATGAGACGGAATCGGTGGAGACAAGCTCGTGTCAGTTTGCAAGGTAACAGACGATAATGCCGGGGTAAAGGGTGTGTTCAAAGGGACTGTCTCGGTAAGGATAAATTCGATACTATCTTCGGGGGGCCGATGATTTTTTTCTCCCCCACTGTTTTCGGCCATTCCGCCGGAATAATAATCCGGGAATGGGTCGACTATTTACAGAGTAATATGCACTGGAACACACTAAGTCCCACACAAACAGACGAGAACACACACGGATAACACAATGCAGAAGGAGCCGATAATCCACGCCGCGAGGCAATACGAACGCACAGAACGTACAGAACAACCAACCCGTGCGAGAAGCGAAAATGAACTGCAATAACTGCTGTGTGGTACGTAATACAGAAGTCCGAGGTGCTATCCACCGAGACGCGTGCCGCTGAATGTTTACAAACAACGTGCTGTGCTATCATCTTCTTCTTATATAGCAGTGGTTGACACAGAAACCCTTCTCCCAATAACTTATGTGTGATGCATAATACCTCCATGCATAATACGGTAGTCAATCGACGATTGTTTCTGGTTCTTTCTTCTTCTTCCTCGTTCGTCCTCTGATTCTTAGTTGGAATCCGCCTAAGCCCTAGGCGCAATCACTACATTTTATCAGTCGTGTGTTGGGCTATCTGATGTGCCACTTAGCGGTGAAAACAAGAATCTTACTAAGTAGGATAAATTTACCATGAAGTCACAGTTCGTATTTTTTCTTGCATGGGTGAACATTGTTAGGATCATCGCCATCTATAAGTCTCAAGCTGTGCTGTTAGCATTGGCTACACCACATCTGAATTAGACTCTAAGGTGTGTAAACAAGCTAAGTTTACATGCTAACATTTGTTAATAAATATTGTTTATTTTGATAAGACAGCATTTAAAATCAGTTCCTATTTACTATTTACACACCCGTGAAGTTCCTCGTGGTAAATCAGACCTGCTGAAAGTTGTAGAAGTGAGCATTTTTCTGTATTAAGTTGTATGTATAATCAATGCCTGGTAATGAATTTAAGCAAGAAATTCTTCACTAATATTTCTTTGAAATATCTCAAATGCCTAGGAAGTGCTGTGTGCCTTGCTGTGAGGCAAATTATGCCAGCACTATTAAAATAACTCGTTATAGTTCTCTGTTTTGATCACTTACAGCGTTGAGGACTTTCAGTGCCTAGTAATTTAGTTTCGGTATATATCTTCATGCGACTTTTATATTCCAGTACATTTCATTAGAAAGCTACCTATTTTTAAATTAAGTAACCAGTGGAGCATTACGGTATTGTTGGACTGTCAACATTAAGCTTGAAGACCTGTTGTGACTATGATGAGTGCATCTGTGGACAAAAAGTGAAGGATTTATTATCTAAGGCACGGAGTCTCGAAGTTCGATACAATAGTTTCAAATTATGTTTTTTTCTGTGCGCGTCAAAGGCAGCAGTGAGCATAGCAGCAAGAAAGAAAACTTCAGACATTGAGACATTGAGGTACGGTATAGTACCGCATTTTTAGCCTATTTTCATTTATGAAAAAATAGGCTTATGAGATCACCTTTTGTCCGTGTGGGTGTATGTGTGTGCGTATGTGAGTGTGTCTCGCCCCCGTAATAAAATCTAAATGGCTGGAGCGATTTCAATGAATCTCGGTAAGGCCATAGTACTATTTCATCCGACCCCGACCCAACATCGCGGCTGTGCGAAATATTGCACCGGCATTCTATATCTCCGAAACTATTACTGATATCACCCTGAAATTTTGTACGGTGGTAAAGAACACAATTAGAAGTTCAACTATGTGACATTCGAAAACCCATTAAGTATAAAACGAACGTGGCGGCCAAGCGAATTTGAAACATTTAAATTGACTTTTCTCGCGATTTGACCTTCCGACCGCCGTGAAACATGGTACAGCAAATGTATATGCACATTGTAACTCACTGATATCTAATTTAGTTCAATCGTTTACATAACCTCAATATGGCGACTGTGAGAAATTTTAAAATTAAGTTTTATTTCATGTGTCGTTATCATGTGATCGAAGTCAACGTTTGAATAATGAACCTACGCAATGATCGTCATCTAATAGTACATAACTCTATGGCCTACATAAATAAAAATCCAAAATGCGACCATCCGAAAAATTCAGACGGTGCTCAATATCTACTATTCTATGACAGCAATCAAACTCAAATTTTGTATGTTGATAAAGGTTAGTAACATAAGGACGCCTATGGGACTTTCAATAACCTGGTTATCACAAATATAACATGGCGGCGACACGAAATTTAAATATTTAAAAGGTCGATTCTCGTGATTTAACCATCCGAGTGCAGTGAAACTTGGTACCGTAAATGCTTATATACATTTTAATTCACTGAATTTTATTTTTTTCAATTGCTTTTATAACCACAAAATGGCGGTTGTACGAAATTTTCAAATCTTGTTTATATTTTTGTGTCCTGATCATGCGATTGAAGTTTTAATAATACACGTACGCAATAATCTCCCTGTAATAGTACATAACTCTATGGCCTACATATATAAAAATCCAACATGGCAACCATCCGAAATATTTAGACGGTTCTCAATATCTACGGATCTAATACAGCATTCAAACTGAAATTTTGAATGTTGATAGAGGCAATTAACACAAGTAGGTGACATGAAAATTGGCTACTTAGTTCTTCACGGAACTACTTGTATTATTGTCTTATCGGGAATTGACAGTACATGGCATGCTAATACAGGGCACCCGAGAATGTTCTCCGCAGTGGGTACGTGCGGCTGTGAGTGGTTGAGTCATGAGTTGGCTGCATTGCACTGTGTCCTTCAAAGCGGGACTCTCCCGTGTGGGCTGTCAGTTTGAATTGCGATAAGCCAGCGAGCCTGCATGTCTTCAGTGTGCATTACAGTAAGCCAGCGTTCAGATAGATTATTGGAAGAGTAAACAGTATACAGGCGGTAATGTTTACTACCGGTACTGAAGAGAGAGTTTGTTTTGATGGAATACGTTTTTCGCGAATGCGATCGGTTTACAGAAAATGTAAAATTCAAAGTGTCCAAACCGTGATACCGTTCGGGATTTGGTAGTAAATTTCGTGTGACTGGCTCAGTTCACGATGTACCGGGAACAGGCAGGCCTACGCTTTCAACAGACGAAAAACTTGATGAAACCTCCGATATAATGCTGCGTAGTCCAAGTAAATCAACACAAAAATTAGCTCAACAAACAGGAATCTCTAAGTCGGCAGCACATAAAGCTGTAAGAGACAAGCTTCAGTTGTTCCCTTATAAAATTACCGTGGCTCATGAATTAAAACAAACTGATTACGGAAAAAGAGTGATGTACTCTGAATGGTTCCAGCATCTGTTATGAATGGCTGTGGAGAGTACAAAGTTTACAGTTTATTTGTTATGATGCAAGCGGCAGCCGTGCTACCAACGTAACTTCTGTAGCTAGCTCTCGCAGACGCATGTAGGCGCTGCGGAGAACATTCCCGGACTCACTGTATTTATCCTTTATTTGGGATATTTATGTGTAGATTTAGCGGACGTTATGTTCTGTTGTATTTCCGGCAAAATTTCATGTCAAAATCAATGTGTTTACGCAGTGGTAGCGATTACCATGTTCTTAATCTAGGCCTAGCAGATGACAGATAGGTGGCGTTGCCAAGCGTAATGACACGGCTTGCGAATTATAAACGGCGAGGATAGGATACAACATGAGTATATTGCTCAGTTTATAGCTGCAAACCGATATATAAGAGGGCTACGGATATTTGACGTAACCGAAATTGTGGTTACAATAACTCACCCCCAGGTTTTCGCCTTGTGCGGTTAGTTTTGCATTATTATTTTTTTAGGATACTTACCATGGCCACCTGTTGGTGGGGGACCACAGAGAGTCTGGTGTCCAGTGCCATAGAGATGCTTGGTGGTGGTCGGCCAGTAGGTGGACCAGGTGGCTTTGGCTAATGGCAAGGTTTTGCTGTGCTATGTCTAGGTCACCATGGAGATGTGATTAATAGTGTTGATGCCATGCAGAACGGGAGCTGGTTTGTTTAGAAAATGGGTTGATGATAATATATTATGTTTTGTGGTATGTTGGTGAGAATTTGAAAAATAGATGTTACATCTAGTAAGAAGAATGACAGAAATAAAAGTTTAATAAATGCAGCCAGAAAGGAAAGGAGCAGAAGAATATTAAAATATAGTGAACCCTTATGATATCATCTGATATAATAATGATTCATATTTTATTATATTTGAAAGAGAGTGTTCATACACGCAGCAGTGGATTCGTGTTGAGGAAAAATGTTGCAACTATTGGGAGTTGGACGACAAGGCAAGTATATTTAAACCAAGCTTTTGTGACAAGGAAAGGTGTGCCATAATTCCTGGAACTGAAGAGGTCAACGTCCAATATGCGTGGCTTCTGTTAGCAGGCCATGAGTCGGTTGATACCGATTTACGCGGGCAGGAGTAGGGGTACCAGGATCTGACAGGAAGAAGATGCTTGTACGTCATAAATTGGGGAGGAGTCTCCAGGTCAAACTCTCCGAGATGAATTTGAACCAACGAATGAAGGCCCGCGAAAAACTGGCGTACCTTTGATTTGGCGCAAAATTGAATATTAATAAAACCCATGATCATTTGTATCACCGCCGATCAGATTCGTAACCTGCGCAATAAGAGAAGCTCAATGAAATTAGTCGCAAGTCCGTAACTTAAAAAATTCGTTTTTTTTTTAAATTGTCCCCACTACTGTCAATTTGCTGTGTTCTCTATAAAGGTAGCCAAACTGGTGGTTGAACTGACTTTATTTCGATGTGTCGTGGGCGACACTTGTGTTGACGAAATATTAACTTCTAAACTCTAACGAGTTCTTCAAGTATTTAAATGTGTATAATTTGCGTGTGAATGGTAGAAGCTTCAGGCTTACAAATATTTAGGGAAAGTTTTTCTTCGAATAAATTGCTCAGGACTTTGAGTGGATATTATCAGCTCATTTAGCAATTTTAGTAGTAATTGTAGTACTGTGAAATAACTGAACATTTCTATCCTAAGAAAACCAAGATGTCTGGAATGAGGCCAACAGTTGGAAGGATGACCATGGACACACCAGCGACTACGTCCAAGTCCGGCTAAATAACTGCTGGGTTATGAGTGGCGACCTGAGCTGAGATGTTTTGGCGGAGGAATAAGTACCACATATTGATTATTCAATTTTAGTCGTAGTTAGATAAGCTGGGGAAATGTAAATAATTTTCTTGTATTTTTTTATTGTAGTTTGATTTTTATTCGGTATACCGACACTCGATTATAATGTCGTGCGTGACTATTTTTTGTTCTGATTTAATTGATTGTAATGTAACTTGTAAATGTACAATGCGTGTACAGTGTATTGTTCATATCGCTTGAGCGGAATTTTATGGTTTGAGCGATAAATGGCGCTTTTGTAGATTAAAACTTAACGATAAACTTAGAATTTGGGGGTAACATTTTTAACCTTGTGTTTGATAAACAGGCGTTTTTATTGTGACTTGCCTAGAGCAATTTTATTTGCAGGGAACCATAGTTCTCTTTGTAATCTGTAAAACTAAGGAAGTAATGATTTTATGATCTTTGGGAAAGCAATTTAAGTCTTTCCGTGGAATCCTGAATCTGGACGTATTTCAGATGGAGAGAGTGAGGTGAAGTCATTACCCAGGTGTGCGTTATTTGGTGATGTGTGATGATGTGTGTCTACATGCGCGGGGAACATCGTGGTAATCAGCCCACGATTCCTGTCTGCAGCAAAATATAATTAACGGCAGTATGAACTCCGAGGAGGCTACTGGCTGAGATGTCGTGTCTTATAATTCCTGGGAGAATTATTGGGACAAAATAGGTATTTTATACACACATGTTTTCAGGAAATACAAGGTACTTCTAGGTTCGAGAGCTGCTGTGAGCAAGCTCCCGATATTATTATGCGACGTACTGGGTGAATGACATAATGGCTTCATATGTGACGGACAGATTTAAGATAACACTAATTAGATTTGAGGCCGGGTTACCGTGTCCTCTTCTCTTAAAGTGAGATGAGCCTGTATTCTATTCTTGATTTAAAGGGTAGCTCGCCATACTCAGACCATAATTTTTATGCATTAAGTTGAATTGATATTTTTGTGTGTGTTATAACTAAATGCCATTGGGCATAGTGTTGTTCTTGTTTTTTTAATCCCTTTGGATTTTTGTGGTCATTGTAATTATTAGAATGACGTTCGGTCATGTCCTCGTGTATTTTGTTGTAGTCACGTACGCTTGTGTTGATTTTACCAAGACCCGCTGGGCAATTAGACGTGTTTTGGCACGTTGTCAAGATCTCGTGCGGAGATCTATTTGTATGATATAAGGGTAGCGGGTGTCGGATAATTATTAAGTGTCTTGGTGTGTGTTCCCTAAGCTAATCTAATTTACGCAGAATTGCGGATTCGTTGCTTGACGGGAAACCATATGGTAACGAATCTCGTAATCGTACTTATTTCTTTCATTTAGTCAAAACATCATCACGCGTGCACAAGTATAGATTTGAAGTCGACGTAGTGTTTCAAACGTCTTTTTATTAATAATCTCTCCTGAGATATTTATTTTAAATGTTAAACTGTGGATATTTGAATGCCACTTGATTGATGCAGACACAATTTAGGATTTGCAGTTGTGATCTATTTAGAAGTGTGGGAGTAAATTCGAGATGTTGTTTTTGTTCATTGTTATTTGCTTTGGTTATTAAACTTGTTATTTAGTATACTGGGTTACCTCCTTTCTTTAATTATTGTATTTGCCCTATGTATCCTTGTAATCTTGAGAAGCAAAATGTAACTGCACGGCTATCATGGACCGAAACATTACCCGAAATTGAGTCTCGATACGCTTCTTCTACAAGGGTTCAATAGTGAAGAGTCCCTTTTCCTCATGAAAATTGTTGTGGATGCTGTACAACAGATACAGAGAATGGAAGCTTGCTTATATGTTGACAAACAAGGTATTGTTAGTTTTGATTGCCAGAGATCGACCAGAAGAGAGGAATTATTATTGTTATATGTGTGTCTAGTTTTGGTTATAAATAAATAGTGTGTGTATTAGTGAAGTCGGTGTAACTGTTCTTTGTGCATTCATTTCTGGCGAGTGTTTCGCCTCACTACCCTGAGGTGACAAAGTTTATAATAGTTTCAATGGCGCCCAACGTGAAAGCTCGAAGAATTCAATGAATTACACAAAGATAGGAGTAGGGATGGGGGACAATAGAAGAAATGAGGAATTTTCATCGATGACCATGTTGGAGACGCTTCTGCTCCGATATGAGAGGAGGAATATGATGGAGGAGAGGATTACAAGCCAGATGAACAGTCGGTTGGATGGTATGGAAGTTAGGATGAGCAGCCGGATGGACGGTATGGAGGAGAGGATGAGTAGCATGGAAGAGAGGATGAGCAGCCGGAGTAATGGTATGGAGGTGAGAATGTCTGAGAAGATAGACAGTGTACAAGAGCATTTGTCAGAGATTATCGCGGACAGCCATGTTACTAGCCAGGTCAGTGAAGTCAGTGTAGAAGCCACTTACCTGGAAACTTACCTAGGTGGTCAGATTGCTGTTCAGGAACAGAGCCACCCTGAAGTAGAGAAGTTGGAAAGGGAAATTTTGAGCCAGGCACTGGAGATCAGCCAGAAATTTACCAGGGCAGATAGGAAGTTGGAAGAACACAGAGTGCAGATCATATGCATTGTAGAAGAGAAAGTTGAAATAGTCAAATCTGAGAGTGTGTCTGTAAAGGAAGAGGAAGAGGAGGAGAAATGTGAAGTACGTGATGCTAGGGTGCATAAAGAAGTAATTGAAGAAGTGGAAAAGATAAGGCGAGGTTGTAGAGGTGTATTTCGGAGAGACCATAGCAGGCGAAGAAGAAAAAGAAGTTGTGGAGGTAGACACAGAGGTCGCCGCCGACATAACAGAAGAGGACGTCAAATTGAGGAGGAGAATAAAATTGAAGACAAGGAGGAAGAGGATATACAAGTTAACGTGAAGAAGCGTTGGAGGAGAAGGACGAGGAGGATAGGCAGGAGTACAAGGTGGACAGAGAAAAGGATGAGATGTAAGACAATGAGAAGAAATAAGAAGAGGAAGAGATATCAGGCAAATCGAGATAAGAGAGTGAAGAAGCAGAATAAGAAAAAGGAGAAGAAGATAAAAGGGATAAAGGGAAAGAGGAAAGGAAAGATGAGAAGAAAAGAATTGCTGCGCAACATAAGGCAGATGAAGAAAAAGAAGGAAAAGAGAGGAAGGAGAGACTGAAGGCTGAAGGCAAGTGGCTGACGCCCAGAAGGCAGACCGTGCGCTTGCTCAGGCCCTGCTGCAGGCTCACATGGCCCAAGGCATGGAACAGCCTGCGGCGGACGACCGCAAGCCTCCTCGACCCGGCACCAGAATACGGCCCAACAAGACCAAGCAGCAGCAAGCCACTGCCGACCAAGAAGAACAGAAGGTGGAGGTGGAGATTGTGGACCAGGTCCCCCTGCCGTCAGAGGGCAGCACTGAACACAAGAAGGATGAGGAACAAGAGGATGTGAAGGACACCTGGGATACCGTAGAAATGGTAGAAGAAGTGCAGGAGGCGGACGATAGTGGCGGTGAGGAATTGGAAGGAAGTACTATGAAATCTGCGGCGCAGAAGAAGAGAGAGAAGAAGGAAAGGGAGAAGCAGAAAAAACTGGAACAGAAGAAGAAGGAGGTAGCCAGGAAAACTGAAGGAGCAGGCGAGACACAGCCGGCTCCAGCTGATGTACCTGAAGAAGTACCGCTACCAGCGAAGACTGAAGCAGGAGAAGCACATGCAGAAGGAGACGATGCGGAGGGAGAGGACAAGAAGAAAAGAAGAAGACCGAAAGCATAAGAGAAAGAAACTGGGAGGAAAATCTGATGGTAGTGAAACACAGGACAAAGACCAAAGGAATTAGAGAAAGAAAGGAAAATATGATGATACTGAATCAGAGGAGACAGACTAAAAGAAGACGAAGAAGAAAATAAAGGAAAATATGATGAGACTGAATCAGAGGAGACAGACCAAAAGAAAGAAAGAAAGAAAGAAAGAAAGAAAGAAAGAAAGAAAGAAAGGAAAGGAAAATATGATGATACTGAATCAGAGGACACCGACCAAGAGAAGAAAAAGAAAGGAAAGAGGATTTTGGATTCTCTTAATGATGATAATGATGAAGACGAAGATGATTATGATGACGGCACAGACAGGTCTGATGACGATTCTGCCGTTCCTTCTGACTATGATATTGTTGTCGGATTTCCCCGATGGAGCAAGAGTGTCTGATAGACTCGATGAGATAGTTTCGGCTACTCGTTCAGAAGATAATATTTATGCTGGTGATTCTGGTGAACTTAGAATAATTGTTCCTGGCGATGATAGTGCCAATGGTCTTTCTGAAGATGATATCGCCATTGAAATGGAAGATGGCGATGCCACTATTGGCGAAGATGATCCTGTTATCTTTTCTAAAGAAGATGATCAATGTTTGTTCACTTTGTGTTTTTTGTTTTTGTTAGTGTTTGTTTAATGTATTTTATTTGTCTGTTTTGTGTGATAATCGAGAAAGAATCTGTAACCTTAAGTTACATATTATTTCTCGAGGGGGCGTATGTAACCGAAATTGTGGTTACAATAGCTCACCCTCAGGTTTTCGCCTTGTGCGGTTTGTTTTGCATTGTTATATTTTTAGGTTACCTACCATGGCCACCTATTGGTGGGGACCACAGAGAGTCTGGTGTCCAGTGCCATACAGATTCTTGGTGGTGGTCGGCCAGTAAGTAGGTGGACCAGGTGGCTTTGGCTAATGGCAAGGTTTTGCTTTGCCATGGCAAGGTCACCATGGAGATGTGATTGATAGTGTTGATGCCATGCAGAATGGGAGCTGGTTTGTTTAGAAAAATGGGTTGATGATAATATGTTATGTTCTGTGGTATGTTGGTGAGGATTTTCATTTCATGTTACATCTAGTAAGAATAATGACCGAAAGAAGAGTTTAATAAATGCAGCCAGAAAAGAAAGGAGCAGAAGAATATTAAAATATAGTGAAGAGCCCCTTTTCCTCATGAAAATTGTTGTGGATACTGCACAAGAGATGCAGAGAATGGAAGCTTGCATATATGTTGACAAACAAGGTATTTCTAGTTTTGATTGCCAGAGATCGACCAAAAGAGAGGAATTGTTATTGATATATGTGTGTCTAGTTTTGGTTATAAATAAATAGTGTGTGAATTAGTGAAGTTGGTGTAACTGTTATTTGTGGATTCATTTTTGGCGAGTGTATCGCCTCACTACCCTGAGGTAATAAGCTTTATAATAGTTTCAATGATTTCATTATATTCCAAAAGATGCAAACAGCACTGGTCGAAACGTGACGAAAACGACAGGAACGAGTTGGAATACAGATAGTGTGGACGTTGGGGGACAACTAGCCATTTAAGGTGGCAATAATAATGGACTAATAGGCCCTAATTACCTGTGACTGAGGAAAAGCAATGCTATAACATGTTCGCAACATTCTGATGCATGCCTTATATGAACATTGAAACTCCTTAATTGTTTGTGTTCTCCTTACAATTTCTCCTGTAATCACGTCGTGTGGAACAGCGACGTCTGGATCACAAGAGCGTAAGTTGACCAAAAATGTAATTATGGTGCACTCTTTCAAATAACAGGTTTGACAAATAACACTTCTATCCCTTCTGTAAAATTTCTAAAGTCTGTGGCACAATTAGCAAACTCGACTATAGCTTTCAAACGTAACAGTGTCATGATTTGAAATGCACATAAAAATCCGAGCAGACTAGCAGTGCTTGATAATACGTAATTCACACACATAAGATCCAGTGGGACACACTCATTAGATCACTTGTATCGTACAGTTATACATAAAATTAGCAGAAGTACCCGTTCTTCGGACAGTCTTCGGTATTAATAGCCAGACGTTAGCGATTGACCTACTGTTGCAATCATTCCTTCATCAGTTTACCACAGGGAATTTATTCTCCTGGGAATATCACATACACTGTTCAATTTAGGGCCCTAAAAAGTGGTATTCGGAGACCCGAGCATTGTGTTTCCCATTGAGGGGATGAAAATAAGCTATGGACGTCCATCTAGGATAATTTTCATAGTTCTCCTATTCGAGCATTGAGCCCGTAAGCCTTATGTCTGGCGATCTTTAAAGTTCTACGATATTTGGATGCAAGTTTCAACATGTTGTTGAAAATGAGAACTTTTCTTATTATTTTAGCGATATTGGGAAGTGGTGAATCGGGTAGATTCTTCGACGTTCCAACACATGTAGAAGGAACCACGGAGAGGTCGAACCCATTGCACTTACCTAGCATGATTTCAGTGGTGATGTGAGTTGCTTTTTCCTAGCACATAATTCTACCTTTGAATTTCCACATCTTTGTCAAAGGAAGTTCCTACGCCACTTACTATTTATTCAGAGGACAGGAATAAAACTGCTTAAAAATTGGTAACATTTATGGTATTAACATCTCAGAGATGCGAACCACGCACTTCAAGCACTGCACGACTACGGCAGTATTTCCGGCATCTACGATATCACCGATCGGCGATAGGAGAGGAGTTTGTCTCTTGTTTGAACTCCCGGAAGATGGAGGCGTGTTTGACACACGGATAAACGAACGAACCTTTGCGTGAAATAAGGATCCTGAATATCTTAAAAACAGTGAAATATCCGGCGAAAAGCCGTGGCTTAATATTGTGAAAATGATTACGTACGGTGAAAAATTGCCGAGTAATATTAATGAGATTTACCGACCTCGTGACGAGTGGTCTGCGATGACAATTTTTGAATCAATAATTTATCAATCAGCGTCCGCTGAAAAGTAGTTCTGCTTAATACTGTGTAAAACTGAACTGTGCATCGCAGTGACTTGTGAACAATATCTTTGCTTAAGTAGTAAAATCTGTGAGTAGACACCACCCACGTATTTAAAGGCAGTGGTAGACACATGGCCATTTTTGTTACTGTCTACAAGGTGTAAAATCAGTGCTAGTACCAGCGCTTCGAATCAGTGTTGAAATTATACCTAAAAGCAGTGGTATTTTATTTCTCTTCACCATGGAAATGCAATACAACCAGATGGAACCACCTATTGTCCATGCTTATGAGATGGGCATGGTGAGATAAAAACTTCCCATGGAGAGAGAGTAAGCCACCATTAACCCGCATAAAATGGGAGGATATGCGACGACCTGTTACAGAACCGAGGATCGAGCTCAGGCCTATATACCCTTGGCCAGAAAGCTCGAAGGCAAGGATCAGTCAAGCATGAGCATTATATAAGTGTTACCATTCCAACCATGCTAAGGGTGAAGGCTGCTGTTGAGTAGAATAATGCCGCATTGAACAACCAGATAAGTTAGGCTTACATTTATCACATGTTTTCAGCTTTGCTACATTGAAACAAGGTCAGAGGTCCAGTGATTATGGAAAGTCACCTAATACCGATTAATACTTGGGAGATACCCAAGACAGCACATGTCTAAGCAAGGAGGGTGGCGGGCTCCGCCCTATTGCAATTGGTTGCACTCTAAGAAGGTTAACAGCAAGTCTAGCATGCAATTATGTTCGTGAAGAATTGGCAGAATACTTCAACCCTATCCAAATTGGCTTTGGCACGAAGGGTTCCTGTGAAGCTGCAATCCATTCTGCTCGAGCTTTTGTGAACAAAAATGTCGGAACCAACAAGATTGTACTTAAGATTGACTTCAGAAATGCGTTTAATAGTGTTGATCGAGATGTTCTGCTGACACGTTTCAAAGATAAAGCCCCTTCACTTTACAACTTCTTCTGGCAATGCTATCGAGAACCATCTTATCTAGTTTTTGGAGACAAGATTATCCTTTCTCAATCTGGTCTCCAACAAGGTGACCCTGGAGGGCCCTTAGTCTTTTGCCTGGTCATTCAGCCAATTTTGGAGAAGCTTTCATCTGAACTGAACATTTGGTATTTGGTTGATGGCTCGCTGCTAGGGGATCCGACTGTCGTTCTAGATGATTCTTCCTCGATTATTGCGGAATGTAAATCACTTGGTCTTGACATCAACCCCAGAAAATGTGAGTTGTTCTTCTGCGGTGACAATAAAGATGAGATTTTTTCTCGTTTCAACGAGTTATCTCCAGGCATTGAAGTGGTTCCGTCTCTAACTTTGCTGAAGGCTCCAGTCACTGAAGGCGCCATTGAACCCTCCTTATCCAGAAAATTAGACGAGTTAACTCTTCTGCTTGGGCGTCTGAAAGATTTGAAGTTTCACATTGCTTACTTTCTCCTAAAAAACTATTTCCTTGTTCCTAAGCTCATATATTTGCTTAGAAGTACTCCTCTATGGAAGATTAGACCGTCGATACAGAGAATGGATGATTTTGTGAAATGCACACTAGAGTCAACACTTAATACAAATTTAAATGATAGATCTTGGTAAATAGCCTCACTCCCTGTTCGTTACGGTGGAATCGGAATAAGGAAAATTGAAGATTTAATGCTTCCAGCTTTCATGTCATCGGTGAATAGTGTTTTCTCTCTCGTCCAGTCAATGTTTCCAGTTATTTCGGACATTGAGGAAATCACTTTTTACGCTGAGGCCTTGGAATTATGGAACGATCCATCTATCCCTTCAGCTCCTGCGTTCCAACGTAATTGGGACGGTCTCGTTTGCAAAAAAATAATGGACAACCTGGGATTTCACTCAGATGAGGAAAAGGCTATTCATTTGGCTAGTTTGTAGAAAGAATCGAATTCATGGTTAAATGCCATCCCATCGAGAACAATAGGGACATTACTGGACAACAATAGTTTTAGGATTTCGATGTCTCTCCACCTTGGATCAACGCTTTGTTAACCGCATACTTGTGTATGTGGTGAGGTCGTTTCCGCACGTGGTACACACGGTCTCTCTTGTAAAAGGAGTGCTGGTCGACATTCTCGTCATTTCTCTATAAATAAAACGCTTCGGAGGGCTTTCACTACTGCAAAATTCCCGTCAATTCTTGAACCATCTGGAATTTGCAGAGACGACGGTCGCCGCCCTGACGGGATGACCATAATTCCGTGGTCGAATGGCAAATGCCTAGTCTGGGATGCAAGGTGCTCAGACACGTTGGCTCCTTCCTATATTTCATCATCGTCAAAGGAAGCAGGATCTGTAGCTGAGATCGCCGTCACTCGGAAGAAAAACAAATATAGGAAGATCATGGAGGACTATATTTTCGTGGCCTTTGCCGTGGAGACAATGGGTCCTTGGAGCGAGGACGCAATAAATCTAGTACACAAGCTAGAAAGAGAAATAGGTGGAGTCTCTGGTGATCCTCGTTCCAAGACCTATTTGATGCAGAGAATCGGCATAGCGATTCAAAAGGGAAACGCAGCCTGTGTAATGGGGACTATTCCACATAACACTAACATGGACGAAATATTTAATTTTTATAGGGTAGTTAATTTAATACAGATGTTTTATTTCAAGATTACATTGAACTGGCAGATTTATGTAAAATGTGCCTATTTGTGTAGCTGTAGAAATAAAATTTTGCTTAGTGAAAAAAAAAAACAATTATACCACCAATCCTTTTATTACAATTTTTGTTTGCACATAATCTATCTGCGGAGTAGCAGAATGATTTTCGACACACCATAATTGATGTTAGGACACTACATATATCATTTGGACGCACGTGAGGTTATACGCCGTTCCATTTATAAATGTTAATATTTTGTCAGTTCAACCCGGACGCAATTAAATGCATAAATACCATGAGGTTTGGAATAGCCTGAGAATGTAGGAATCCCATTATCAATCAGGTCACAATGTATCATTTTAACAGTTCCAGTGAGATTAAACTGTTGTTACTACTTGCTATAAATGCCGGGTGACATCTCTGTTAGTTCATTATTATAAAGAATGTGCCAGGAGGGAGACATTAGCTTCCGAACGCACGTGTTTATTGATCAAACAGCCGGAAGCGGAAACCAGCTGAGCGTTAAGCTCTTTGCTATGGAGTGGAGTACCTTCCTGTTTGTGTTCTCTGGTGGTAATGAACAATGCTTATCAGTGTCTGTGAAATCTTATGAACAACATGAATAAGACTACAATACAAGTGTAAATAGGTATTGAGCCGGCATAATAGGGCTGCTTTTGTGCAGCTCAATTAAAGGCTAATTTAAGGTTTTTCTGAAAGTGTATGTTAGCATGAGCGGGCTCCCGATATGAACACGTCAGACGTGATTGCTTGCAGCAGCGCGCTCGTTAATTTTTTGTCCTTCAGGGAAGGCAATGCATTGTGTGAGACGGCGACCGACCTGACTTTACTTAAACATTACATTCGCTGCCAGTGTTGATTTGGTTGTGTGTAGGGCTCACCGATACGCATAATTTAATGGGTTATTGACGCATTCCCGTCAATATTTAGGCTACGCTCAGCTATTAAGAGTTGAATACTCATGATAATGTGCAGTTAGAGTAACCTATAGCAGTCATACGAGTATATCCACTATTATAATAGTTTGAGTCCTGACCAATAAATGTATAAATTTAGTAACAATGTGATTGTTGTGTCTGTGAGAGACAATGGTAATTATGGGATGGATGTTATCACCCATAATTTCTCTACGTTTTGCCGGCAATGATGTTCGTCTTTTGACTCATTGGCCAAAAGTATGCGAGCCATGCACCGCAGGTTTCCCTCTAGTAATGGCGAGTGTTATTGTATTGCCTAATTTTATGGTGACATTTATTTCTTCGTGAGGCTGACACCCATGATAGTGCTTTTAGCTGTCATCGCCAAGTGTCGTAATTGTTCATTAGGGATATAAACTGGTACGATAGGAATAAAACACAACTAAACTGATAATACATCATGAAAATAACTTAATTAAACTTAACTTCTAAATAAGATGATGAAGCAACCTAAACTTGAACTTTGCTTGATTTTATGACCGACACTAAAATGTTTATTTCATTTTTATAACCAAGCTTAGGACGAGCGGACACATTTGGACTTCGCCGTTGCTGATGACACATATTCCCAGTAAGGAGTGACATCCAGCAACAATGTGACATAAGACGTGGTTTTTACTGCACGGTTACCACCCTAACTTACATGCACTCAGATGACCATCAGGCGCAAATAGCGATACCTGATTAGCGTAGTTAGGAGAGTATGTAAATATTTATTTGTAATAAAGAGTGTTTCATTTATTCAGCCCTGTTCCACATGTGTGTATTAGATTTTTATGCTGGTTTGTTATAGCTTTGTTTTTATACGGTTGATAAGCATCCAGTGTTTCATTCAGTTAGGATTAGATAATCAAATTGCTGTAAATGTAAATGTTTGAGGTGACACCATCATAACATCGATGTACTTATTGGTGCTGTAAATGTAAATAACCCTAGCCTTGTGAGCAAATTAAATGTCTTGCGTTGCAGTAAATTCATCGCCTGTCACTATTAGTATTTGTAACTTTGATTCTGTATTTGCTTAGGGTAATATTTACGTGACACACTCCTAGTTTTGCCTGCATTGTTTTTCTTCTGTACAAAGGACACCCAAAGGGCTTAATTTACTTCATTTAGGGATCACATCTTTTTTTTTATTATTATTATTATTATTGCTTATTAGATTTGCGGACTAGCCGAGTTTTCAGCCCTTTGGAGTAGGATAGATGTTTGTTCATTTTTATAATAAATCTGTTAACGTGATTTACAAAACCTGGACTTGTTATTTTTATATTTGCATTTTTTGGGGTGTGTTTCCTTAGGCATGTCTATGACTTTTTCCTCACTCACCTGATCGCCTTGAGCTATCAGTCTCGTACCGGAGCTGGTCTAACAAGGTAACTGTCCACAAGGTCATATCGAAACCGACAATGATATTTCGTAGGGATGATGAGGAAACCATAATTTGGCGATGGACAAAAAATTAGCTGCCATTTCGAACTGGAAGGTATCGAAATCTTGATACAAAATCCGTGTGACAACGCATCTACTGGACAACCCTTGCATCTTGCTGGCTCGTGCGGCGCACAGCGGAGTGGAGTTGCAGTTGTGCTGGAGAGAGCGAGAACGAACTGGCAGGCTACCACGCGTCAAGGACACTTCATTGTTAGGGAACGAATGTGAAACATGAATGAGTTTCGTTAGTCACATGATAAAAACAGAAATAATTTTGGCACCATGCATAACGAATATGCACTTTGAGGCCACATTGTTCCTCACAGTTTTCCTTACTTATTTGAAGGCAATATTTTGCAGGCACTTCGAACTTAGGAGGTCCCTGCGTTGTGTAATTGGATGCGAACCACGAATATTTAACCATGTCCTTGAACCGTGGGGAAGAAAATTGAAAATGAATGAAGGATTGCATTTTCAGTACGCTGTTTCTCTGATATACATCAAACTGAACGTCTCCACAAGCCGACACAATGTCTGTTAAACGGCGATACAAAGCTTACAATTGCCGGAAGAAAAACTTATCCAAGGGCTGTATTTTCCTTGTAGTTCCGGGAGGAATCTGGAGAATTTCTATACCGTTGACTAAAGGAATGTCTTCAAGACATCTTTTATCACTATAAGTAGTCCAGGAATCTAACAGTAGCAAACACTTCTCTTCCGCAAATGGGAAAAAGGATTCTTTAAACCAATATTTTAATTCCTTTTTCCCAATTTTTCCTGATTTTGTGGCTGTTAAAATTATATTTCTGGCATGAAACATTTCTTTGGAAACTCTCGGGCCGAAATTTCCAGTTGCCTCCAGTAGTACAATTAATCATTTCGGGAAAAGTGTACCGGCCATACAAATTGTAGGCATAATTGTGTACGAATGGGTGAGTGCATGAACTGAATGAGCAACTGTTTGTATGTTTCTCAACAAAAAACGATAGCGTCCTTTTCGCTTTCATTTCGCGCACGAAACCACTCGGATCTGTATTGTATATTGAAGAAGATGTGTAGTCTAAAAATCGCTCTGTAGCTGCTTCTACAAATTTCTTTGCGACTTGATGTTTTTCGTCTTCATCTTGCAGATACGTACGGGATACAAATTTCGTTATTTTTTCTACTTTTTATTCTGCACTTTTTAAACGACTCAACCAACTAGTACATGCGCTGACATTAGTCGCCCTATTGAAATCTCTCGTGAAATTTCCAAGGCCCATAGTCGCAGGTCTCCATCGCATACATTACGCTTCAGCCTTCTTGCTTCTGCAAAGCGAGCACAGAGCGCGCTAGGTTACGCGCACGCTTCAGCTGGTCACCAGGGCTGTCCACGTCGAGCTACATGCTAGCGCGTACAATCCTATTAGAAATCTCCGTGCCGATTTCTGGACCTTCCAGTTCGAAATGGCAGCTAATTATTTGTACATCGCTAATTTATGGTTTCCTCATCATCTCTACGAAATATCATTGTCGGTTTCGATATGACCGTATGGACAGTTCCCTTGTAAGGACACACCCGATCCTGTGGCAGTGTGACAGTTGGAGCTGAGAGACTAGATCCGCCAGCTGGTTGTAATCTAATTCAGAATCAGGCGGAATGTACACGTTACTTACTGTTGCCATTACTGGCAAAGAAGTACGAACTGCAACTGCTTCTAGCTGAGTAGGCAATGGCACCTCTTCACTAAAGAGGCTAGAGTGGACGAGAGTGCAGACGCCACCGGCGGCCTCAGCTCCGTCCACCCGGTCTTTAGAGAAGAGTTTGAAGTGACGCATTGTTGTCTTATGTCCAGGACGAAACCTGGATTCCTGAAGACAGACAATGGTTGCCGAAAACAAAGATATTAATTGACGTAACTCAGCCAGATGACCAGTGTAGCTATTACAGTTCCATTGTAATAGTGCCATGGTGTGGACTTAAGTAGAAGTGGGTCTTCTACTTACGCTTGACCGTTTGCCACCCTTCCCCATTTCTAGCTGGAAACGATGGGGCAGGAGAGCACACCTCAATCTCCACATCTCCGTCCGAAGACGAAGAGGATGGAGGGATCGCTCTCTTGGGTGGCGCGCGGTCCTCGTCGGACTTACACATTCTCGCCCTTGGGGAAGAGCGAGAGAGGTGTCGAGGGACCTTCTCCCGGTCCGAAGACTGAGTGTCCGTCCCCGACACATCCCGAACGTTCTTTTTTCTCGACCAGCGCTGACGTCTATTCGGGGAAATAGTTGGTCCTTTCCCTTTTGACGCCAGATCCTTTCTAAACATGGCTGCTCCTGCTGGCACCGCTCCACTGATGGTAGTGGGAGCGGGTTGGCCAGCTTTAGCATGAGAGTTAGAGACACGGCGCTGCACTGTTTCTCTCTGCTCCGCCGGTGATACATTCTTCCTATAGGGGAGTTCCTCCACCCTAACAGGTTTGGCTTCTGCCGGCTTCGCTCCCTTGATGGTCATGGGAGTGGAAGAGCCAGCAGATACAGATGCCAACCCATCAGCAGGAGGGCGAGAGAGACGGCGGCGCACCGTATCCCTCTTCTCCCCTATCTTTTTCATATCAGTTGGGCTGGAAGAAGGACCTGCCCCGGTGGCAAAGTCTTCTTTCCCCCTTTAGCTGGGGAAAACTTGTTCGCCGACCGTTTCGGAGAAGAAGAAGATTTCTTCTCCCATGTTGCTGGTTTAGATAGCTTAACCGGCAATTTACTTTCAGGGGCCGAAGAAGGTTGTGACGCCTTCTTCGGGCTAATAGGGCTCGCTACAACAGCGAGGGGAGATTTTAAAATACTCGTGACACTAGAACTCGAGGGTACTGCACTCGGAAAAGAAGCGGCAGGGGTGATAAGTGGCGTCGCTGCAGCTGCGAACGATTCCCGAAATTCGGGAGCATTCATATCTCGGTTTCTCTTTCGAGCGTCGTGATGCGAAAGCCTGTCCAGTGTTCTTATCTCCTGGATCTTTGTTCTTTCAAGAACTCAGGGCACTGCTTCGATCGTGGAGAGTGGCTTCCTTGGCAGTTGGGACATATCGGGGGAGGCGTACGCCCCTCAGACTCATGTCCCTTACCACACTCTCTACACACGGCCTTGGCAGTGCAACTGGCGGAAACATGCCCGAATTTCTGGCATTGATAACAGCGCATAGGTGGAGGGATGTACTGTCGAACATCGCAGTGGTACGATGTGACCTTCACCTGCTTAGGTACATCACCACCCTCAACGGTATCAACGCTTTTTTCTCCTATCTTTCGGATGATGCACCTAATCTTGGTGACGCCTCTCTTCCCCAGATCCCGCAACAATTCCGCATCGCTATTAAGAATGAGGTCACGATGGATGATAAATCAACGGACCTCATTCAGCGTTTCGAGCCTCGTAACCTTAACTGGAATTTCACCGAATTGCGTACATTC
The DNA here is from genome assembly GCA_946902985.2 of Meconema thalassinum. Taxonomy (NCBI): domain Eukaryota; kingdom Metazoa; phylum Arthropoda; class Insecta; order Orthoptera; family Tettigoniidae; genus Meconema; species Meconema thalassinum. The sequence goes on along the minus strand of OX336388.2, from coordinate 1,605,578,058 downwards.
CAGCAACGCTTCGGTTTGCCTCCGGTCAACGGTGTGCAGCAAGAGCTGCCCATTCCGGAGCTTGGAAATCCCGTTAAGGTCTCTAAGTTTCCCCTAGATTTCTTCCGAAAAAAATATAGATATCACAAGTCTAAAATCTTCCCCGTCTGTTCTGGTAACTACCAGGTAGCGAGGAGACCTATCAACCGGAAATTTCTGATTAAAAGCCTCATCCCAAGGTGTTTCGAACGACACATTAGAGACGGCTTTTTGAAGGAGCCACCCTTGAATTGTTATTGGGGCGCTTTCGCGTCATTCCGAAAACATCCTCCCCGAATACTACCTACTCCAAACGAGGGCCATCGCTGTGGGTGCCACCCAGCCAAGGCAATACCTACCTGGCATTGCAGGTATTGCCCGGGGTCCCAGTGCCTTTAATAGGTACTTCCCCCTCGGCATACACGGCGTAAGTATTCGGTCGTGCAGGGACCTCCGTTGTGAGGCGGATATTACTGCCAGGGTACATGGCGCACCCACCTGACGGGATTGGGAGTACCGTCCAGGCTTTCTGGCCATATGGCCAAGTTGGTGGCCCTTCCCCAGGCAGCATGAACGTTTATTTCTAAGAGTCAAACCAAAAATGGGACCGGAAGTCGATAAAGACCTTAATAAGGCCCTCTTCTTAGTCGCCTTTTACGACAGGCAGGGGATACCGTGGATGAATTCTGCCCTCCCCATCCACAGGGGGTCTTCCAAATCAAAGTCAGTCTTGTCCGTCGGTCTTGACGGCCCTATTAGTCGCCTCCTACGACAGACAGAACATACCGTGGGTGTATTCTAACCCGCAAACCACACGGGAGAAAAAAAAAGAATATAACATGATACACACTATGTACTGCGCCCGAATTCCTCTAGAGCACAGTCCCAAATCCGCACAGATGGTAAAAGGATCGTGAGAATGTCCACACCTGGCTAAGAGTCGAACAACCCTCACCGGACTGATGACTAGGGAACCCTAGGAACACATATATACATCTCTAACTATACTACTAACTAGTTGCATACAGTACAGAAAATATAAACAAATAAAAGTAGAGCACTAACGAGCAACTCGGCTCCCGGGCGATAAGATAGATTGTCGATCATCTGTGCGCATCTAGCTAGCGGTATCGTTCTAGTGTAATTAAGCGTTGAATCAAAGAAACAGTTCTAAAAACTCAGCAAGAATAAAAATGTTCTTGCCATTTATTGACAATAAAGAATATAACATGACAAAAATTATGTTCCCTTCACCAAGAATAAAATATAATATTTATCTGTGCCTCACTTAGGCCTGATGCGCTTAATAAGTGTCTTTCATGCATCTTTACACGAATACAACATGCATCTCTTGCTTGATAATATTTACATAAACACATAGTTTAATTAATGACAGTAGTGTCTGTCCTACTTGTTTACTGAAGTTATGCTTTATCGCTCATCATAACAAACATACTCCCTACGTAATACAATCGTTAAAGTCTTCAAATTTAAGATCTCAAGTTCTTAAATATAATAAAAGCAATAATTAATACTAGAATAATAACGTATTTACATTTTATACATGATCGCGTCCCGCACGATATAAAAACAATTGTCTCTAATTTATTAGGGTTCATTCCACCACTCTCCTCCTGTCTCATTATCTTTCTAACGTGTATCACCATCTTTCTCTGTATCTCACACAATAAACTAGTCAAAATAGGTATTTGTGTGTCAATTCCATGTGAATCATGAATACAAACAGTGAAGTTAATATTTCATCACTAAAGTGTACAACTCTGGTATTTCAATAATTAATAATAAAACAAACTTACAATGCACGACTGTTCAGATAATCTCTACAACCAAAAATCGAGTGTGTGTGGCATGAATCCTCACTCCCACACTCTCTTCTCCAAATACAAAATATAACTTCTCTTAATCACCACAAATTATTACAAAACCTTTCTTCATAAACTCACGTTGCATATCATCGCGTCTCTAGTTACGCCTTCATCAATACAAATGCATTTCATCAACCTTTCTTCTCTTAGCACGTTCACAAAACTTCTACCGTTCCATATCAACTACTTTCATCAAAGTATGATATTTAGTATTCCTACTAGAAATTACAACTGTAATAACGTTCATGAATACGTCTCACTTCCTCCTACAAACTCCTCTATTGGTTATACATCTCGTGCTATGTTCAAATACTTTCCACATACTTCCTCCTCCGTTTCACATATATTTCCTTGTTACAATTTATCGCTTAATTCTGAATCTCAAGTCTGCTTTTGTCTATTATAAAAATAACAATAACATTCCCTCACGTTTATGTTCACAATAAATGTTTATATCTTTCTTTCCAACTTACAGTATCATTGTATTATAAATATACATCCATAACATTTTATAATCACGTTTCTCGTTCAGTTATGCCTTCAACTATCGCATACTGTTCTTTTCCATACCTCAAAATTCTGGGTTTTACAATGTCATTACATTTCTTGCATACAAGAGTTACTTCAATGCCAATATTGAATACTCCTGTCAACTATGTCGTTTTATACATATTATTTCGTTCCTGAAATGAACAAACTCTTTGCTTATAGGATTCTCTGTCCTTCCTTTCCTCACTTCAAGTAGTAAACTGTTTACTTTCGTCAAACACATGACTATATTCTTTCTCTGATACGTTACTTATTTATTTCTCACAAAGTTGTGCTTCATTTCTCTTGTTTCAATACATATATATTATTGTTCTTCAATATTTCCTCAAATTTACAAAGTTCTCTAATATTCCATCAAATCTACGGAGTTCTCCAATGTTACAACCAATCTACGGAATATACGTTCGCAATCGCAACGAAATCGATCGTAAGTAAAATGTTAACGCTCTAAAATTGACAATGAAAAATACTAACTATGTCTAATACCATCGATCGAACCTTCAAAACACGTCTAAGTGACGTATGAAAATAACTATCGCAATTACTCAAAACTTACTAAAACTTCCAAGACAATACAATAACATTGATTATAAATGCAAATATGTTGGTCAATATTTTGAAATAACGTGAACAAAATCTAACTACAGAAATGAAAAATGCACTCCTCTACCTTCTTTCTGAGATCGTTGGTGACAGACCTGATGACTCCTGTGTCCTCGTAACCTCCAAACTGGCTGCATTATGTCACCTCGGTTTTGAGTGGACTGCAGTAAAAGTGAACGACCTGGTGTGCCGTCTCGAAACAGGTTACCAGCTGGCTCCCCGCTTGTCGACCCACTTCTCTCGTACAGGATGATGACACGATCTCGCCTCCGCTCTGCTTGCCTCGCGTCCACCGGTCCTGGGTTCCTCGCCGTCTCCGTCACGAATCCGCTCGTCTTCTTCTTCTCAGCTCTAGATGTTCTTTGAAGTCGGTAGTTTGCATAGTTCTTTCCATCATGAAAAATCACCTCCATGTCATGAATTTATCTTGTAGTATCTTGCAACGTTATGTGTCAGCGAATACTGCGGTGGTCTGCAGCTCGCTATTCATACCGCTATGTCATCCTGGTCATCTCTGGATCTCACCAGTTCAGTATAGTTCTATCTGCCCATCATGGTGAATTTAAAACATCATTCTCACCGCGCAATTGTTTGTAGTCGTAGTTCTTCCCCTCCGACCTAAATTCTTATTCTTTCTTGTTTAGATTTTTGAATTTCCAATTGTTCAAGTCTCCCTTCTTCAGACTTTTCTTCTACGTAGTTACGTATTCGATGTTCAGTTTGTAACTTTCAGTGTTTTATCTAGTCGTAGATTTCTTTTTTAAATACGATGAATAACTTTTCTCAATACTGTTGATTTGTAATATTAATTGTTCGTTTCCATTACTACTTGCTTCAGCCTGAAGTCTCCAGTTCACAAAACCTTTGTCTAATACTTTTGAAGAGTGAATACAATTTACGTCTTGTGTTCTCGACGGTCCATGTAGAAAGAGCCTCGTCTGCTAGCGTCTCCTAGCCTCCTCGGTTAGATTTCCCTCGCAAATCTGATCAACTAGCCTCCAACCGCTATGAGTATTAACAAATTCATACATAACTTCTCTCTGTCTTCTAATTTAAAATCTGTTTTGCCAATTAAATTTCTTTTTCTCTGCTGGTGAATTCAATATGTAACACTCTTATAAAATATTAAAATAATGATTCTAATTTTTGTTCCTTCCTCAGTATTCAAACTATTTTCTTATTGGTTCTCGCCTAAAAGTGGCGCGCTTCAGACACGCGTTCGCTTCTCCCACTCTTGTTACTGGCGTGCGTCTGACCTCTGGTCCACCTTCGCTCTCCCCTCGGATCAAAAACTGGTTTCTCACCACGAACCTTGCTAAAAGTATCGACTTTCAGGACAGTATTTCTATCATTCACTCATGGTTAAAAATTTACCAGATCTTAAAATCTCCATTATTTCATGATATACAAATATTTCTTCAGGAGAAAATTTTCCCAAATGCTTGTATTAACGTTCTCTTCCATCTGGACTGCTAATTTAGTCGAAAATTCCAAATTTAAAATATGCCATTTTTCTGAGGTGGTCCTTGGTTCATACCTCATCCTGTCTTCTCCTCTCTACTAGACATGATTTCCGACCTTAATAGAAAGTGTAAGAATGGACTTTCTGTTACTACATATCGTTACTAATCATAGATATGCTGTCGAAATTGTGTCTCTATTGAATCTGAGGGTAAAATCTCTTTAACTTAGTGTGATTGTATATCCCAATAATACGATCATCGCTCAGTCTAGCTATAGCATAGCAATTATTTCCACAAACCTTCGCTACCTTGAAAGGTCCTTTGAAAATATTACTGAACTTAACGAATATCTTCTTCAAGACGTCAGCCTTCACATTTGTTCTAGTTAGAACCAAATCTCCTTCTCTCAGTGGTCTGCTGAATCGCTTGCCTCTCGTTCTCTTCAATCGCTTTTCTGCGGACTTGTTGAGATGTTCTCTGGCCTCTTCTATCCTTCTGTCCATTGGTATCTGTATATCTTATTGGATATCTATGATTCCATCCCATGGTCTTCTAGGTTTCTCATTATAATGCAGTACTGTTGGAATCTCATTCGTGCTGTCATGAAAGGGGCGTATATACAATTTTTCGGGGGGGGGGGGGCTGACTATCCTGGAAAATTGTGAGTACTTAATGAATGTTCTATTATAGCCTGTGGAGTATGAATGGCAAGTATCTAAATGGATTACTTGTTAATTTATTCAGAAAATTTTACAAATTGATAAGCATTTCTTAAAAGTACTGTGAAATACATTGTATTTTGTACCCAAGTTGGCTTTTTCGGGGGGGGGCTGGAGCCCCCACAGCACCCCTCCTTATATACGCCCCTCTCTCATGACGAGTGCCATTCATGCAGTATTCTACCAGTGGTATCACCTTCACCCAATTCGCATGATTCTCAGAACTGTATACGCGAATGTACTTCGATCGTACCAAAATCGATCTTTCAATAGGATTTGTTTGTGGGCTTCTTACAGAACTATAAATATGACTCATATTCAATCTCTCCATAGTTTCTTCGAATTCTGCAGCTGTATATTGAGTTCAATGATCCGTTTTCAATTTCTCTGGCTTTCCTAGCTTCGGTATCACGTTCTTCTCTAAATGCTTCAGAACTGCTTTTGTTGTTGCTTTCTGCATAGGGTTTAGCATAATGATTTTAGAAAATACATCCATGGTGACAAGTACATATTGATTTCCTCGTAAGCTTTTCGTTTTCGTCTTCGTTCGGTTTATCTATGGCGATCTCCTGCCTCTTTATTGTGTGATCTACACTTCCTTCTCCTAGTTTCTCTTCTGATATGGTGTTTTCTTTTGTCTATTTCTGTCGTGGTTTTGGCCTTCACGACTGGTTCCTGGTTGAGGTTCGTAACTCACTTGTGCTTGTTGTTGGGGTTGTTCCTTTCTTTCTTCTCTGTCTCTCTGATTTCTTCTGTAATCCTGGCTTTCTCTCTCTCGTTCTTCATAATATCTTTGAACATTCCCATCGTCTCTCCATCTGCTCCTCTGATAATTGTTCCTCGGTTGTTGTTGTTGTTGTTGTTGTTGCATAGGACGTCTCTGTTGTTGTTGTTGTTGTTGTTGTTGGTTGCCATCCTTCCAGTTCCTATATCTGGAATACCTTCTCTGATCTCCTTCATTCTGCCTGTCGGGGTAGTTATTTCTTTGAAATCCCCTGTTATTGTAGTTGTTATTTTGGTATCTGGACCCTCTCTGTCTGTCGTACCAGTACCTATTTTATATGGCCAACCTTCTCGGGCTCTGTTGTAACCTGGATCATACGTGGTCCTACCGTAGTTGTTATGCCTTATTGGTCCTGTCCTAGCTGGTGTTACATCAGTTTGTTGTTGTTGATCAACCAACGCTGTGTGTACCTCTCTGTTTTCATGCCTGTTTCTCGAATTCTGACTATTGGTTTGTCCTTGAGATTGCGCTATAGAACTTGTGTGGTCTAATCTTCGCAGCAACTCAGCCATGTCTTCCAAAGTACTGTATTGGCATTAGACGAAATCAGGTGTTTCCTTACCTCGGCTGGTAACTGTCTGGATATGACGTGTATCAGCTCCGGTTCTGCCAATGGAGTATGAAGATGTTGTAAGCGGGCTAATTGATTAGTGAAGTAGCTCGCATATCGTGTAGGTACAGAGTAAGGATATTTCTTCGAATATAGTTCTGCTCTGATGTCTTGTTGCAACTCTTCGCTCCAGAATCGTTTCAACAATGCCTCAGCGAATTCGTCGAACATAGTGTAGGTATATCTGAACGCTCTATGGCAAATTAACGCTTCTGCTGATAAGTACTTCTCTACTACTCTCCTCTCTCTCTCTCTCTCTCTCTCTAGGAATTTTGTTCTCCTCCAGGTAGTAACGCACGTCCCTTAAAAATTCAACGGCGGTGACATTTCCTTCCCCCGTGAACTTACCTGGTTTCTCCTCATGACTTTTAATCACTACCACATTCTGATTGTTCCTACTGGGAAACTGATCATATGTCCTTCCTACCATGTCCGGTTCTCTTATATTCCTCTCGGTGCGTTCCGTTCCAAAAGTGTTATGGCGTGACCTACTAAACATGTGAGTGTCTACGCTCTCCTTATCATCTTCCTGTTCGCCTTGGCTGAATCCTAGTCTGTGCAATTCTCCTCTCAGTTGACTGTCTCTCTCTTTAAAGAAATCATGGAGATCTTGTTTCATGTTAGATGTATCCCTCATCGACAGTGCTTTCATCTGTTCGTTAAGATCACCTATCTCTTTCTCCTGCTTAGACTTGACCTTAGCTATTTCAGTGTTGACCTCATCAACTAATTATCTAATTTTATCTAACTCTTTAAATTTAATTCTATCGGTTTTGCTCGTAATTTCGCTAATTGTTGTAACATGGATTCCTCTAAAGAGTCTATTCGTTTCGTTAATTCCTCTCGCAACCCAGTTACATGAATATTAGTCTTACTTTCTATGTCTTTAACCTCTTTCATGATCTTACCATGCCTTTCATAGATATAGCCTACTCACTACTACTCTTTAACACATCTTCTATCAATTGTAACACAGCTTCAACAATACATTTGTTTATATCAACATTTATGCCCTCAGATATCAATTGTTGATTTGTTACCTTTTGTTGAGGCTCACCAACTGTACCAGTTAAGGTAGTCAGTTGATTCTGCAATTCTCTACATCTGCTTGTGCCTTTTATTTTTTCTCTCTGGCTTCGTTTTGTGCCAGTTGACTTTCTTCCTGAGCTAATCTACTCATTTCCTGTGATATTCTTCCTTCATTTTGCGCCTTCTCTAGAGCTTTCTTGATCTCCTCCTGTGCTTTCTTAGCTTCTTCTTGTGCCAGTCGATATTCTTCTTGCGCCTGTCTGCTTTCTTCTTTCGCCAGTCGACTTTCTTCCTGTGTCCTTTCTAAGGCTGTTTTAATCTCCTCCTGTGCTTTCTTGGTCTCTTCTTGCGCCAACTTACTCTCTTCCTTCAAAGCTGCCTTAGTGTCCTTAATTTCTTTCCCAATCTTTTTTGTGTTTTCATGTGTAATAATGTGGAGGGCTTCAACTTCGGCAGTTAATCCTGCCTGACTGGTCCTCATCTGCTCCAGTATTGACCTGATATAGGTCATGGCCTCAGACGACATAATCTTATACAATGAGAAAATATGGGAAGTATTACTATACTAAACACAGCGAAATTCCAGAATAACCAACATTTATAATTTTTACGATATACTCACGCATTCCGTAGATATGTTTTCCTACCTAACCTACGTCAATACTAACGCTAACGGTATCTAGCACTGTCAATTACCTAACACTGAACTTGCTTCAACACTTAATTCTATCCAAAATTTATTTAAATATGACATCACTTTTACATTTATCGTTATACTTGACCAAAAAGTCTTTCGCCAGAACAATGCAATATATGCCTCACAACAAATTGTACTCCACATATCAAACAACGGGAATTCATCTCCTCAGATTGTTAGATTGGGATTGGCATTTAAAATACAAACAAAACACGACTGTGTCCTACAACAAGCATGCTTAAAATAGCCGTGATTACGAAATATCACCTAGTGTAACAAACTCAACACAACCGCTGGTTACTCAGCACTGGGAATTCAAATTAACAAATTCGATAGACCCATGCAATCGACAACGTCGAAGCCACTCCAGTTGAACGACCATCAATTAAATATATTATATATGCTCCCGAATTCCTCTAGAGCACAGTCCCAAATCCGCACAGATGGTAAAAGGATCGTGAGAATGTCAACACCCGGTTAAGAGTCGAACAACCCTCACCGGACTGATGACTAGGGAACCCTAGGAACACATATGTACATCTCTAACTATACTACTAACTAGTTGAACACAGTCCAGAAAATATAAACAAATAAAAGTAGAGCACTAACGAGCAACTCGGCTCCCGGGCGTTAAGAGAGATTGTCGACCGTGTGCATCTAGCTAGCGGTATCGTTCTAGTGTAATTAAGCATTGAATCAAAGAAACAGTTCTAAAAATCTCAGCAAGAATAAAAATGTTCTTGCCATTTATTGACAATAAAGAATATAACATGACAAAAATTATGTTCCCTTCACCAAGAATAAAATAAAATATTTATCTGTGCCTCACTTAGGCCTATTGCGCTTAATAAGTGTCTTTCTTGCATCTTTACACGAATACAACATGTATCTCTTGCATGATAATATTTACATAAACACATAGTGTAATTAATGACAGTAGTGTCTGTCCTACTTGTTTACTGAAGTTATGCTTTAACGCTCATCATAACAAACATACTCCCTACGTAATACAATCGTTAAAATCTTCAAATTTAAGATCTCAAGTTCTTAAATATAATAAAAGCAATAATTAATACTAGAATAATAACGTATTTACATTTTATACATGATCGCGTCCCGCACGATATAAAAACAACTGTCTCTAATTTATTAGAGTTCATTCCACCACTCTCCTCCTGTCTCATCATCTTTCATACGTGTATCACCATCTTTCTCCGTATCTCACACAATAAACTAGTCAAAATAGGTGTTTGTGTGTCAATTCCATGTGAATCATGAATACAAACAGTGAAGTTAATATTTCATCACTAAAGTGTACAATTCTGGTATGTTGTGTTGTTGTTTGAGTCTTCAGTCTTTTGACTGGTTTGATGCAGCTCTCCATGCCTCCCTGTCCTGAGCTAATCGTTTCATCTCTACATAGCTCCGACACCCTACATCGGAGGCAATCTGTTTAACATATTCTAACCTTGGTCTACCCCTACAGTTTTTGTCCTCGACCCTTCCTTCCATAACTAAGCTTGCTATTCCTGGGTGTCTTAGTATGTGTCCTACCAACCTATCTCTTCTCTTCATTAGCAGTCGCCAGAAACATCTCTCCTCTCCCACTCGTCTTAATACCTCTTTGTTTGTAACCCTATCTACCCATCTGATCTTCATCATTCTCCTGTAACACCACATTTGAAATGCTTCAATTCTCCTCTTTTCTGCTGCACCAATAGTCCAAGTTTCACTTCCAGAGAGCGCCACGCTCCAGACAAAGGCTTTCAAAAATGACTTCCTAATACCTAAATCTATATTCGATGTCAGCAGATTCCTTTTTTGTAGAAATGCTTTCTTTGCCTGAGCCAACCTACTTTTAATATCCTCTTTGCTTCGTCCATCACTGGTTATTCTGCTTCCTAAGTAACAGAAGTCTACTACTTCCTTCAGCTTTTCAGCTGCCAATTTGATCTCCATAGAGGTTTCTGATTTATTTCGGCTGCATTCCAGTATTTTTGTTTTACATTTATTAATTTTCATCATGAATTCTTTCCGTAAGACGGAGTCCATACCATTCAAAAACTCATTCAAATCCTCAGGCTTGTCGGCCAAGATGACGATGTCATCAGCAAATCTCAGAGTTGAAATTAATTCTCCTTGAATCTTCACTCCCACTTTAAATTTTTCTCTAATTTCCTTCATTGCTTGTTCAATGTAAAGATTTAAAAGTATGGGTGATAAGTTGCAGCCTTGCCTTACACCTTTCTGAATACCAGCTTCTCTCTCATGTCCTTCAACTCGAATGACTGCTGTCTGATTTCTGTACAGATTGTATATCACCCTCCTATCCCTGTACTTTATTCCAATTGATTTCAAAATGTCAAACAATTTAGTCCAATCAACGTTATCAAAAGCCTTTTCTAAGTCTACAAAAGCCATGAACGTTCTCTTATCTTTCCTTATTCTACCTTCTAAAATCAGCCTAAGACTTAGTACAGCTTCCCTTGTTCCTACATTTCTCCTGAAACCAAACTGGTCTTCACCCAACTCCGTTTCTATCTGGCTTTCAATCCTCTTGTAAATTATTCTAGACAGGATCTTTGAAGCATGAGTAATTAAGCTGATTGTACGGTAATCTTCACATCTGTCAGCTCCCACTTTCTTTGGTATAGGGATGATTACATTCTTCTTGAAATCAGGGGGTACCTCACCTGTCTCATAAATCCTACACACCAAGTGAAATAACCTGATCAGACCTTCATCTCCTATGCAGCGTAGCAACTCAATCGGTATATCATCTATGCCTGGTGCTTTGTTCCTGCTTAAGTCTTCCAGAGCTCTATCAAATTCTGATCTCAATATTAAATCTCCTTTCGCATCCTCATCAATTTCCTCCTCCCTTTCCATTACATGATTCTCAATCTCCTTTCCCTTATACAAACTCTCTATGTAAGCTTTCCATCTCTCAACCTTTTCTTCCCTATCTGTTAGAGGCTTTCCATTTGTGTCCTTAATATTACAGCACTTAGTCCTCTTTTCCCGAAAAGTATTCTTAATCCTTCGATAAGCTGTGTCTACTTTTCCTAATTTCAGACAATTTTCTATACCTGCACATTTCTCTTTCAACCATTCTTCTTTCGCTTCCTTGCACTTCTTGTTAACCTCATTTCTCAGACGTCTGTATTCTGCTTTCCCCTTTTCATCTCTTACATTCTTGTGTTTCCGCCTTTCATCCATCAATTCTAGTATATCCTGAGTGATCCACGGTTTTCTACCTATTCTTTCTTTCCTACCAATGTTTTCTTCTGCGGATTTTGTTATTTCATTCTTCAAAAGTGCCCATTCGTCTGCAATTGAAGTTTGTTTAGGGTTTTTCATTAGTCCTTCCTTTATACTCTTCTTGAATCTTTCGTTTACATCCTTCTCTTTCAGTCTGTCTATTGCCCACCTTTTTGGCTTTTGGCTTTTCTTCAGTTTCTTCAACTTTAATCTGCATTTCATTACAACCAGATTGTGTTCAGAGTTTATGTCAGCACCAGGATATGTTTTACAATCCAAAATCTGGTTTCGAAACCTCTGCTTGACCATAATGAAGTCGATTTGGTAACGCCCTGTATCTCCTGGTCTCATCCATGTGTATATTCTTCTATTGTGGTTATTGAATAAGGTGTTAGCTATGACCAACTCATGCTCGGTGCAGAATTCTACCAGCCTGCTTCCTCGATCATTCCTTTCACCTAATCCGAAATCTCCTACTATCTTCCCTTCTCTCCCTTTTCCTACCACAGCATTCCAATCTCCCATTACTATAACATTTTCATCACCCTTGATATACCTCAGAATTTCGTCTATTTCTTCGTAGACCTTTTCAACATCCTCATCATCAGCTTGACTGGTAGGCATATAGACTTGTACCACTGTAGTGCAGGTAGGTTTTGTATTGATTTTTGCTACAATAATCCGTTCACTATATTGCTCATAATATTCCACACGCTGTCCAAGTTTCCTACTCAATATGAGGCCAACCCCTGCTTGGCCATTGTTTGATTTAGTGCTAATGACCCTATAGTCTCCTGACCAAAAGTCCTGTTCTTCCTGCCAGCGCATTTCACTAATCCCAACCAAATCCAACCTCAACCTATCCATTTCCCTTTCTAAGTTTTCTAACCTTCCACTTCCTAGCAGACTTCTAACATTCCACGCTCCGATCCGTAGAATGTCAGATTTCCTCTTTGTCACTTCTGTGATGTTAACCCCCTCTCGAGTAGTCGCCACCCGGAGATCCGAACGGGGGACTAGTTTACCTCCGGATTGAAATTTTACAAGGGAGGAGGCCATCATCACATGTAATTATGCATAGAGAGGTGCATATCCTCGGGAATAGCATACGGCTGTAGTTTCCCGTTGCTTTCAGCCGTGCAGCAGGACGCAGTGTAGCCATTATTGGCTTATATTATCAATAACGTCTATAAGACTAGTAAAGAATTGATTTATTCTGAAAGGCTGCTACTCCCTTTCAGAATAAGTAAAGAGCAATTCTACTAACAAAAATACTAACCTTCTACCGTACTAACAATTAAATACCAAAACTCTACTAACAAAAAACTTAAGTTCCACCAACAACAAATACTACCACTAAAACAGTCTGTCAACAGGCACACTCACATGCACCCTCACACATCACAGTCTACTGAAACAATGAACTATAACTAATAAACAATGCAACTGATACCAGACACACTCACACACCACAGTCTAATAGAACAATGACATATATCTAATAGACAAACTAACTCCCTACTTACAACTAAAACTAACTACATACTTACTGTACTTTTATTTGAATTGACAATATTTACAAAATGCAATTTAGATAGAAAATACTTACAAAATGTAATTTAGATTCAAAATTGTCACAAAATGCAATTTAAGGGGGACGTATGCAAAATTGCACTAAGTGAGAGATGGTTTCATTTCGGCTGTATTAAGGTAAATAAGGAGGATTGTGTAGTCGGGAATTGGTTTTTGACGTTTGTAACAGTGTTTGCTATTAGTAGAAAAATATATATCTTGGATGCAGAAGAACGGTACTGTAGGTATACAGATGCTCTTGTTATCGTTGCAAACCATTTATTAGCCGAATGGAATGTTACCTGCTCTGTTGACCCTACACCTATAAATATAGAAGGTGTTGACCAAGGTCAGCTGTGGCTGGGTAGAAAGGGGAAGGGGTGTGTATTCTTGTCTCAGTTCCGCATAGTTCACGGCGATAGATATCGTTCATTGCAGCTTTCAAAATGCCTTGTTAACAGCCTCAACTGTAGTGAAAGATAAGAAAGCAAATCCTCGAGATTTGCCAGTGAAAGGGTCCGTCTTGATATTAATATTCTCAATGTCCCCAAATTTTTGGAAGTACTCTTTCAAAGACTGTTCAGTGGTGTCCCAGCTGGTATTTCAATAATTAATAATAAAACAAACTTACAAAGCACGACTGTTCAGATAAGCTCTACAACCAAAAATCGAGTGTGTGTGGCATGCATCCTCACTCCCACACTCCCTTCTCCAAATACAAAATATGACTTCTCTTAATCACCACAAATTATTACAAAACCTTTCTTCATAAACTCACGTTGCATATCATCGCGTCTCTAGTTACGCCTTCATCAATACAAATGCATTTCATCAACTTTTCTTCTCTTAGCACGTTCACAAAACTGCTACCATTCCATATCAACTACTTTCATCAAAGTATGATATTTAGTATTCCTACTAGAAATTACAACTGTAATAACGTTCATGAATACGTCTCACTTCCTCCTACAAACTCCTCTATTGATTATATATCTCGTGCTATGTTCAAATACTTTCCACATACTACCTCCTTCGTTTCACATATATTTCCTTGTTACAATTTATCGCTTAATTCTGAATCTCAAGTCTGCTTTTGTCTATTATAAAAATAATAATAATAATAATAATAACCATCCCTCACGTTTATGTTCACAATAAATAAGAGTGTAGTGCTTTTCAGTCGGTCAACACGAATGTACCCAAAAGAGATGGGTTATGCCCTAATCCTGAAATAAATTACATGAGATTAATAAAACACTAGGATGACCAGTTTCGATCGTCAAGCGATCAGATCCATTACACTTAGGCTACAAAATCTATTCGTGTTGACCGACTGAAAAGCACTAAACTCTTGTTTTCTAAGGCAACACTGAAAATATGGCTTCAAACACCACAATGTTCACAATAAATGTTTATATCTTTCCTTCCATCTTACAGTATCGTTTTATGATAAATATACATCCATGACATTTTATAATCACGTTTCTCGTTCAGTTATGCCTTCAACTATCGCATACTGTTCTTTTCCATACCTCAAAATTCTGGGTTTTACAATGTCATTACATTTCTTGCATACAAGAGTTACTTCAATGTCAATATTGAATACTCCTGTCAACTATTTCGTTTTATACATATTATTTCGTTCCTGAAATGAACAAACTCTTTGCTTATAGGATTCTCTGTCCTTCCTTTCCTCACTTTAAGTAGTAAACTATTTACTTTCGTCAAACACATGACTATATTCTTTCTCTGATACCTTACTTATTTATTTCTCACAAAGTTGTGCTTCATTTCTCTTGTTTCAATACATATATATTATCGTTCTTCAATATTTCCACAAATTTACAAAATTCTCTAATATTCCATCAAATCTACGGAGTTCTCCAATGTTACAACCAATCTACGGAATATACGTTCGCAATCGCAACGAAATCGATCGTAAGTAAAATTTTAACGCTCTAAAATTGACAATGAAAAATACTAACGATGTCTAATATCATCGATCAAACCTTCAAAATACGTCTAAGTGACGTATGAAAATAACTATCGCAATTACTCAAAACTTACTAAAACTTCCAAGACAAGACAATAACATAGGTTATAAATGCAAATATGTTGGTTAATATTCTGGAATAACGTGAACAAAATCTAACTACAGAAATGAAAAATGCACTCCTCTACCTTCTTTCTGAGATCGTTGGTGACAGACCTGATGACTCCTGTGTCCTCGTAACCTCACCGTGTGGTTGCTGGAATGCAGAGTGCTGCTCCAATCTGGCTGCATTATGTCACCTCGGTTTTGAGTGGACTGCAGTAAAGGTGAACGACCTGGTGTGCCGTCTCGAAACAGGTTACCAGCTGGCTCCCCGCTTGTCGACCCACTTCTCTCGTACAGAATGATGACACGATCTCGCCTCCGCTCTGTTTGCCTCGCGCCTCCCCGCTTGTCGACCCACTTCTCTCGTACAGGATGATGACACGATCTCGCCTCCGCTCTGCTTGCCTCGCGTCCTCCATATCGTGAATTTCTCTTGTAGTAGCTTGCAACGTTATGTGTCATCGTATACTGCGGTGGTCTGCAGCTCGCTATTCATACTGCTATGTCATCGTGGTCATCTCTGGATCTCACCGGTTCAGTGTAGTTCTATCTTCCCATCATGGTGAATTTAAAACATCATTCTCACCGCGCAATTGTTTGTAGTCGTAGTTCTTCCCCTCCGACCTAAATCCTTATTCATTCTTGTTTAGATTGTTGAATTTCCAATTGTTCAAGTCTCCCTTCTTCAGACTTTTCTTCTACGTAGTTACGTATTCGATGTTCAGTTTGTAACTTTAAGTGTTTTATCTCGTCGTAGATTTCTTCTTTAAATACGATGAATAACTTTTCTCAATACTGTTGATTTGTAATATTAATTGTTCGTTTCCTTTACTACTTGCTTCATCTTGAAGTCTCCGGTTCACAAAACCTTTGTCGAATACTTTTGAAGAGTGAATACAATTTACGTCTTGTCTTCTCGACGGTCCATGTAGAAAGAGCCTCGTCTGCTAGCGTCTCCTAGCCTCCTCGGTTAGATTTCCCTCGCAAATCTGATCAACTAGCCTCCAACCGCTATGAGTATTAACAAATACATACATAACTTCTCTCTCAGTCTTCTAATTTAAAATCTGTTTTGCCAATTAAATTTCTTTTTCTCTGCTGGTAAATTCAATATGTAACACTCTTATAAAATATTAAAATAATGATTTTAATATTTGTTCCTTCCTCAGTATTCAAACTATTTTCTTATTGGTTCTCGCCTAAAAGTGGCGCGCTTCAGACACGCGTTTGCTTCTCCCACTCTTGATAGTGGCGTGCGTCTGACCTCTGGTCCACCTTCGCTCTCCCCTCGGATCAAAAACTGGTTTATCACCACGAACCTTGCTAAAAGTGTCGACTTTCAGGACAGTATTTCTATCATTCACTCATGGTTAAAAATTTACCAGATCTTAAAATCTCCA
This sequence comes from Meconema thalassinum, assembly GCA_946902985.2. Lineage (NCBI taxonomy): Eukaryota > Metazoa > Arthropoda > Insecta > Orthoptera > Tettigoniidae > Meconema > Meconema thalassinum. Next base: position 1,605,561,369 of record OX336388.2, on the reverse strand, counting down.
TTATTTCATGATATACAAATATTTCTTCAGGAGAAAATTTTCCCGAATGCTTGTATTAACGTTCTCTTCCATCTGGACTGCTAATTTAGTCGAAAATTCCAAATTTAAAATATGCCATTTTCTGAGGTGGTCCTTGGTTCATACCTCATCCTGTCTTCTCCTCTCTACTAGACATGATTTCGAGCGCAGTACCTAGGTGGCACTATTAACTGGAATCTTCCTAGGTAGCGCTAGTGTCCGCCACAGTACAATTAATGAAAACCACACAAGGAAACTCTGTGTAAATTTGTTTTGCACTAGGACAAATGGAACACCAATCAATTAACATCCAGGGCACCGTTTCCAAGCAATGGACCCCTGTTCAATTACAGACGTGGACATGTAGCTCAGGAAGACAAGGGCGCCCACTTCGCGGCGAGTCTGCAGTTGCTGCGCAACCATGTAGGAAAGCCTCCACCCAACGTGAAAATGTTCGGTAATCACCAACAGCTTCACATATTGCTGCATGACACTGCGTAGCTCTTCTGCCACTGAGAAAAGCAATTTTCACGAATGATCGCTGTTCCAATCTGCTTACATATATCTTGTAGCACGGCCAAGCTCAGAATGAACGTGTATGGCGCTGGTACCTAGCTACTTGCAATTAGAGTCGCCCTTCTGTCGGGCGATTTCTGTGCGGTTTGCCACGGGGTTTCGAAAGTCTACACTGGAATTACCTGATGCCATATGTTCGAAATATATAACGTAGTTGCCATGGCTTATGGAATGACACACTTATATTTAATCTACCTTAATATAATTAATATTAAAATTAATTAATTCATTAGCGCCAGTTTTGGTCACATTGTGGCATTCTTCAGCTGTGTGTAGATCTTAAGACATTAAATCAAATGCGAGCAATGTAATACAATTCGATTGAAATATTTTAGAACAAATTAGAAACTTTTCCCTTTGGAAAAATATCTTAACAATATATCAGATCTGTTAAAATTGAGGAGCAGGGTGGAATAACGACTTAACTACATAACCTGAAACCCGACATAACCTGAAATATTGAGGTTCAAAGTTTTTCTGTATGGAATAACTACTTAGCAGGATACGATGTTAAAATGCATGCAATGCATGCTGTGAAAGTCATATTGAATTCATACTTTCTCAGTTGACAAACAGAGAATGTAGGATATAATTTATGCAATAACCGGAAAACTTACTTTAGGTCATTATTTCACCCAACTCCTCAATTAGTGAAATTAATTTTAGCTTTGTATTGGAAATTACGGAAAAGCAATGTTTCAAATGACTATGAGTAAATTTCGAGAATGTTAGAGAACTGTATATAAATGTCTTGGATGCATGGAGATGAATGAAAGTATGTCTAGATACACAATCTGGCTGTAGGTTGAAATAATTTGGTCTTTATCAAGTTATGAGGTAAAAGGCTTGTTCTCCTATGTAATGCATCCTCCCGTTGAAATAATATATTTACTTAAATAGGTGATTGTTTTTGTAGAATAAAACAAGATTCGTTATGACTCGTGAGACAATTATACTGTATCAACTGTGGATGGTTCTTACCAAGATTTCGTATTACATTATACATTAACGTTTATGTATAGTCCATAGACGTAAATAGTGAATAAACACATGAACCAATTGACATGCTCAGTTCAGCTATGCAAGAAACAATACAAACAGTCACCACGTAGTAAATTTATCCTACTTAGTAAGATCCTAATTTTCACCACTCGATGGCACATAAGACATCTGCAGTTGCCAATTAAATCCTTCACTTTTTGTCCACAGATGCACTAATCATAGTCAATAGGCATAATTGGTCTCCAAACTTACTACTGACAGTCTTGATAAGAATGCTCATCTGGTCATTTTATTTGAAAAATTCACTTGCCAACTGAGTAGAGTTCATAATATAGGCCTACTTGAATGTAGCCTACATCACCAACTTCTATTACCTTTCCCAAAAAACCAGTACAAAGTTCAGAATTTAAAACATGTATCACCGTGTGAAACCTAACTAGATACATACGGTAGGCAAGATGGCGTCACAGTGAAAGTGTAGTGAAATAGCAGCTAGTGTAAATATTTGATAACAGTGGTAAAATATTATAACAGGGGTGTAAAATCTATAAAGTCACTTTCCTTAGGTCAAGTGAAATACGGAATATTGATAGTATTTAGAAATTCTTATTGAAAATTTAATAAACTTAAACTAAGTTGTGGGAACGTGTATCCAAAGATTCGGTGACTTCTTCAATCACTGTTTGAACCAAGTAGAGCAGTGGTGCTTTCACGAGATTTCACCCGATAGGAAGATATACGTATTTCACATTCTCCTTTATTAGTACGGTAGGTCATTAGATTAAATCATTTAGGTAGTAATAATTAAAATAAATTTAGTGAAATTCGGTGTAAACATCTAGGCTAACTTAGATCTCTAGTATGACGTCAGTAAACAGTGTCAGGTCAGGTAGTGTAACCGTTACGGATTTATGCTCGTCGTGCAAAATAAAAGTAAAAAATGCAAATAAAATCATCACAAGATCTCAGATAAAATTGAATGAGGAGAAGAGTGAAACCCATTGTCGTAATGTACCGGAACCGTCATGCGAATGTCATAACCTGAGAAACGAACTGTCCTCAAAAGATGAAATTATAAAGCTGCTAAAGGAAGATATTGCTAAATTAATGGAAGAGATAAATACATTAAAAGGAAACAGAGAAGAAAACAGGGAAACTTGGTTAACGGTGGTTGCTGGTGGAGTAAGATCGCATAAGCCTAGGCCTAAAAACGGAGTAAATGAAATTCCCGTCTCAAATTAATTTGGAGTGCTCGTCAAAGAGAATTATGACTTTCTTCAAGAAGAAAATAAGAAAGTGATAAAGAGAAAATCCAGGAAGATGCGGATAGTCACGGGCGAGATATAGCAGCAAACGTTCTGGAAAGAAGTGTAAATGTGGAGGTCACTTCGACAGTGAAACCAGGAGCTCCCTTTGCAGCGGTCACGGACTGGATGGTAAGTGAATGTGCGTCCCTAACTTAAAAGGATTTTGCTGTTACCATCGCTGGAGCAAACGACGTGTACAGAAACGAGAGTAAAAAGGTAATCAACGATATAAAGGGTACATTGCCATCCATGCATAATGTTCGCATTTGCGAATAAATTAATTAATTTTGCAAGTTTTGTGAAGTGTCTAGTCAGACAAAAAAAATCATAACCTATATTCAGGTCACCATGTGTTCGTGACATTTGGTTTTGTAAGAATTCCTTTATTTAAAATCAAGTACTTTGTAAATTACTTACATATTTTTTCATTAGTCCTTCTCGCTTTAAGACATATTTCCAAGTGTTCTAGTGAAGTGTCGCATTACATCTTCACCACGAGGAAAGTGAAGAGGAACTGGCTGCCATGTATTGTATACATGTATTTGATCAAATGGTATTTATAAAACTATCTTTCTATTAGCTATACTCTCATTGACCGCCTCTCTCGCCTAAGCAGTGCTTCGGCCAATCACCGCCCGCCTTCTTCAACACGTCACATCGAAGCATCGAGAACACCAGCTGTTCGCCTATTTAAGCGGACTGCTGAACTGCTAACTTTGTGATTTCTTTCACAGACACCGAGCTGTCCACCAGTCTTGCATACCGGACTTAAAACTTCATCTAGATCTTCATGTAACACCATAACCTCTGCATCAAAAAGTGATATCCACGCTTCGCAATGCCTTTACGACATTTTAACTTAGTGATCTAGTGTTGATCACCTTTCTTCGTGTTTCTACGACATGTTTGAAAATGAACATTTTCTTATGTGAAATTTACATCTTTCGTGCTACGGAAAATTATTCTTGTACGCACTCTCTACAAAGTGAATAGATTCCTACCTAGGACTTCGTCTTCAATGGCTTACTCAAATGCTCTACTTTTTGTGAATTCTATTACTATTGCTTTAGATATTTCCTTTGGGAAACACTTTCATGGTTCACTTTCAGGTATCACATGCCTACCTGCTTCTGCCATTTCACTTTCTTTTGAAATATTTCATGGCTTACTTTTTGTGCATTTTGCAATTCATATGACTTTCTTTTCATAAGGTACGGCAGGATTCAGCTCCCGACCGCCATTAGCCTCTTCTATAGGCTATGTCTTTTCTTTGTAACTGCTTTTACAGTTTCCCTTTCTTTTCTTTCATAAGGGGCATGGTGGCTCAGCGCTCTAGCTGTATGCCTCTCACCAAGGCGGTCCGGGTTCGATTCCCGGTCAATGCATGTGAGATTTTCGAAGTGAAATGCCATGTCCTGTGGTTCGGATTCCTCGTAAAAAGGAGGTCCCATGGCTCATGATCTCAAGATTAACGGTCACGTAAAACTACATGCTTCCGCTTTCTTTTTCTTTCATAAGGCACGGCAGGATTTGGCCCCTGACAGCCATTAGCCCCTTCTATAGGCTATGTTGCAATTATTTTCTTTTCAAGTTCAAACTAAGCTGTGCATCAAAGCACTTAAAGGTTCTCAAATGTTTAAAGATCAATTAAATGATTTCTCCCTTGTTAGGAAAGCAAAACCTTCCAAGCATAAATAATGTTTCAAGTTGTGCTAACCTGTTTAGCCTAAAAACTTATGTTCTATAAATTGTGTTCTATGGTTGAAGAAAATATATATGTTAAAGGTACTTGCTCTCTCTTTCTCTTTTCTTGCGTCACATATGCTAATAAATTTCCCATGTTCCTTAACGCTCAAACTTTGTTCGATTCTGAATTCACTCATAATTATGCCTGATAATGGAGACCTTTAATTGGTTAATCCAATGGTTAGTGCTAGTTAATCACACCACATAACACAAATGTCATTATTGTAAACATTCCGAAGAGATATGACTTAATTCCCAAATCATGTGTAAATGTAGAAATAGAGGCTACAAATGGAAAAATTAATAAAATTTGTAAGAGTTTTCCAAATGTCCAAATTATAGATGTAAGTAAATTAGACATGGAGTTCCACACTCGGCATTGTCTACACTTAAATAGGTTTGGAAAAAAGTATCTTAGTGATGAAAAATGCAAAATTGTAAATTCAAATGGTAAGAATAATTCAACAGTAATATCTTTAGAGTGGAAGTAGGGAAACTGGTAAAAGAAGCTAAACGTGAGGTTTGGCATTCAGATCTTTTGATGTCAAATTTAACTGAGTGCAACAATGGTATTTCGGATTTGTCGAGCAACAATAATTATAACAATCATGATGATAATAATGTAAATAAATCACCAACACAAGCTTGCAAATGTAACAAATTCACAATTTACCACCAGAATGTTCAGTCTCTCTATAATAAAATTGATTACATATATCTAAAGCTTAAAAATGAACTTGAAGACATCTCAGCACTATGTATTTCAGAACATTGGCTGAAAGAGGAACAACTCGAATTAATTCAATTCACATGGTTTATACTAGCTAGTAATTACTCCAAATCTAATATTAGGCAGGGTAGTACTTGTATCTTCTTAAGAAATAATTTAGATCATGAACAGTTAACAGCTTATGATTATCTAATTATGGAACAGGATTTTGAATTCTCTGCCATAAAAATACAGCAGTTTAAGTTAATAATTGTATGCGTATACCGTTCTCCGTCAGGAAATTTTCGTTTATTTATAGACAAATTAAAATTGTTACTCAATAAGATGAGTAAAGTAAATTTCGATATAATAATTTGTGGGGAAGTTAATGTGGATTTATTCAAATGTGATAGAAATTGTTAATTATTAACACAGTTACTAATTTCCTATGGACTGAAACCTACAGTAAATACCCCAACAAGAATAACAAAATTTAGTAAAACCACTCCTGATCAAATTTTTATAAATACAGATAAATATCACCATTCAATAGAAGTCAATTGTCCGGGTTTTAGTGACCACCATGGACAAATACTGAGTTTTGAAGTACCTGAAACAATCAATAATAATGATAATGGAATAAGATCAAAGTGCAGGTCATTCACTGAAACAAATGTTACATATTTCAATGACTTATTAAATAAGGAAACATGGTCAGAAATTTATAAACTAGAAATTGTAAATGATTAATTTAGTGTATTTAACAGTAACCTAAAACATATTTTGAAACAGCATTCCCCTTTAAACAAAGAACTATTAAAAATAACAAAACTAGCAATTGGATAACAACAGGGATTAGAAATTAATGTCAAAGAAATAAATTTCTACACAAATTATATAAACAATACCACACAACACCTGAATTCAATTTATACTACAAAAAATACACTTGCATATTAAATAAGGTAATAATACTTGCAAAAAAAATGCATAATGATAATTTTATTTCCCAATCATCAAATAAAAACAGGGCTATGTGGTCCATGATAAAGAAAGAAATTGGAAAATCTGCTAAAATACAAAGGAACATTACTCTGACCAGCAATAGTAAAGTGATTAATATTCCAGAGGAAATAGCAAACACTTTTAATGTCTATTTTCTGGAAATTCCACAAAAAATATTAAATAAATCACAGGTAAATACACTAAATTCTAATAATAAAATAAATATATGCAGTGATTATTTCTAAATCATGTCACAGGTGAAGAGGTAAGAATAGTTATAAAAGAGCTAAAAATAAATTCTGTGCTGGCATTGATGGCATCCCTGATGCAATTTTAAAGAAATGTTCAGAAAATATAATAAATCCACTTACGCACTTTATAAAGAGTTCAATTCTCTCAGGAACTTACCCGGATATTTTGAAGTTATAAAAAGTAATTCCAGTGCACAAAAACGGTTCAAAAGATGAATTAGATAACTATCGTCCTATTACCTTACCAACTGGTATTGCAAAATTGTAGAAAAAGTCGTATATAAGAGACTGATAAGTTTTATAGAAAAAAATGAAATACTATCAAACTCACAACATGGATTCAGAACAGAAAGATCTACACAGACAGCAATTTACGAATGTAGTAATAGTATTGTTCAATCCCGGTGTTAGGGGATGGGACGAACAAGTGAGTGTTGATGTCTAATTTAGGGGTGTTTTCCTGAAGGGTGCAAGTTTCCACGTAATTGGGGGAAACTGCAAGTGTACGTGTTGGTAAAAGGATGTAATGTAATGGGGTGGTACAAATCAACGGGGGTGCGATTACTTGCCAAGGGATGTGCGACTATGAGGGAGCTATTAACTAAGAGTAGCGATTAAATATGAGCGAGTATGAGCGAGCCTCTCTGCAGAGTCGGCAGCTCGGCCGCTGGCTGACTTACTACTATGCGAGCACAATGGAATACCTGACGTTGCACTTCCTAGTAATCACGGTCAGGAACAGTTAGGAAAGAACAGGTTGGGCGTAAAGGTGTAAAGTCAGTGTGAAATGAAGTACAGGATGTAGGTTGCTGATCAGTATTTATTTGCTCAGTTATGGTAATTGTGGCGTCCCTTTTAGTGAGGGACAAATGTAATAAAATTGTAAGTGTAGGTGTGGATGAAGGATTACAAGTTAATGAGGAAGTCTGAGCACACTCTCTCACCTGGCGATGACGATGCGTCGGAGCTGGAAACAGATGCACAGAGCCGTGGGCCGCAACAGATATTCGGTCTCCTCGGGGCCTTCCTCTTAAAGTTTCTCCAGTTGCTGTGTCAGCGTGTCGTCATTGTTGATGTCGCAAATACCGGCGATAGTGTCTTTGTGTATGTGTGATGTAAGGTGTTGACTAACCACCTCGTGTCAGGTGGCCGTCTCCTTACAGTGTAAAGAAAATGTATAGGATTGTTATATTCCCAGCCTGGGGCGGATTTTGGGTAGAAGAAGGTGTTTAGGTGTTTTGGAGCATTCTGGTGGTCGTGGGTTCAGATGTTGATGTCCAGCGTGTGAGATCAGTGGTGTAGGTCCTCTCTCCCTTTTAGGGTCGTAGGGTCCTGAGACCTAAGGGCTCGGCCCTTAACAAGACCTCCTCGGCCTTTAGTTCGTGGTCTCACGAACGGGAAACAGTGTAAGTGTTGCAGTGTCGTAGTCCTTCGTCTTCTTCTTCCTCGGTGCTGTGTAGATGTGTGGGCAGAGTGTGCTCATAGGGTTTGGGTATTGGGTATGGAACATAGTTTTTTTATAATCTTGATGTTAAATGTTACAAGTCAAAAATGGCATATACATATATATTTGGTGTTTCATACAGGAAGGGGAAAACACCAGGGTTGGACGGGTGGTTGTGCCGTCCGTGCGCTGTCTGGAAAAAGTTGCTCCCTGTATGTGCATCTTGTAGACAAAATATCAGTGTATAAAAGATGGAAGAAAAAAAAATAGGTGCCTCGGGTGTACGTTAAGTGATTATATCAAAGATAGGTTTATTTTCTGGGGGTAAATGAGACACCTTCACAAATTTTGACGTTAGTAGAAAGAAATGAAAGAAACAAAAGTGTGTTCACAGTGTGGCAGTGTTAAATGGTATGACATATTATGTAAGATTGTGATAACGTTTTTGACAAAGTATAGGATACATTGGTTATGAAGATAGTAATAATACTAATCATAATTCCAATAATAATAATGCGTCCAAAACAAACTCAAGTCAAGTGAGCATGATGGCAAAACATTTCAACATTTCTTTTACCCCAGGGGGCAAGTCTTCGGATAAATCCCTCGTCGTGAAACCTGCGACGCACGAGTCTCATTCGGATTCTGGGGGAGACTCGACATCATGCGAGAGACGAGTCGGAACGTCTCGGTGTATCCCAACCAGTCAGAAACTCAGAACCAAATCAAAAACCTTTCTAGCAACGTTCAACATTAACACCCTTACACAAATTGGCAAACTGAAAACTCTCACCGACGCACTACATGAAAATCAGATATGTATCATTGCCCTACAAGAAACACGTTACCCAGACGAAGAGACTTTCGAATCTGACGGTTACCGCTTTTTCAAGAGCAGAGCTCAAAAGAGGGTCCTCAATGGATCTGTGATGCTTGGAACAGCGTTTGCTGTTAGAGCCAGAATCCTTAAGTCAGTCGCAAATTTTGAGCCAGTTAATGACCGATTATCCATACTAACAATCAAATGCACCAACAAAACCTACAGCCTAGTTAACGCACATGCCCCCACAAATGACAAGAACAGATCTGACCCGGACGAAGTGGATAACTTTTGGGACCTGCTGGATGAAAAGCTCGCCAAAATTCCTAAACACCATGTTAAACTTCTTATGGGGGACTTCAATGCTCAACTTGGTCGAGAACACAAGTATAGGAAAATCATTGGAAACTATCCTGCCCACAAAAGAACCAATCAAAATGGTGAGAGATTGGTCTCCATTTGCGAAAACCATAACTTGCAGATCATGTCGACACACTTTCGCCATCTGCCCAGAAAGCAGACAACATGGCGATCTCCTGTCGACGCCATCGGAGAGTTTAAAATAGATCACGTCGCGATCTCTCAGAAAAACAGTCCTGGGATTATGAATTTTAAGGTTAAAAAAGGCATAAACGTGGATTCAGACCATTATATGTCTATAATTAAATTCAAACCGGTCCCTGAAAACACCAACAAGACGCCCAAACAAATTATTCGCTTCGACACTCATAAACTCAAACAGAATGTAACCGAGTTCCAAGAAAAGCCTCGACCAATCGACTGTGGCTTTAACAACACAAAAAACCGCCTGATCAAGGCTGCCAAGGAAATTGCTGAAATTAAAGGAAGCAAGAAACATGCCTGGTGGAATGATACATGTGTTTCAGTTCTCAAGAAAAGGCTCGATGCATGGAAACAATATTACTTAACAAAATCGCAAACTGATTGGGAAACCTACAAAGCCCAACGAGCCCAGACAGCTAAAGTGATCCGAGCTGAGAAACGTAAATATGAAAAGTCACTTATTGAGAAGATCGACCAAGACTTTAAAAGAAACAACACCAGAGAGTTCTACGGAACGTTCAAAAGGAAACGTATGGGTTATAAACCTCCGTCGTTATGCTTTCAGCGGAAGGACGGTACACTGGCGACCTCAAATGAAGAAAATTGTACCATCCTAGCTGATTACTTTAAGAATTTACTAAATTGCGATCAACCCAAACATCCCATCAAGACCGAGTAACCCATTCGCAGATGCCCAGAATCAAGATCACCCAACAAAGACGAAATCAAGCGTCACATTGCTCGACTAAAAAAACAACAAAGCGCCCGGGGAAGACTCTGTAGTTGCAGAACTTTGGAAATATGCTCCCGAAGAAGCAGTTGAAATCTTGCAGAAGCAAATAGAACAATTTTGGAAAAATGAAATTCTACCAGAAGATTGGAAAACGGCCTTGATCCATCCGTTACAAAATAAAGGCAGCATGAAAAACGTCAACAACTACAGAGGAATATCCCTCCTACCGGAAACATACAAAATTCTCTCACTTGCTATCCTGGAGCGATTAGAAGCTGAAGTCGAGCATCAAATAGGAGAATACCAAGGGGGATTCAGAAAGGGTCGTTCAATTGCCGAACAGATCCACAACCTCAAAACGATCATTAGATATTGCAATCTCAGGTCCAAATCGTACGTATCAGTCTTTGTGGACTTTAAGAAGGCTTACGATTCCATAGACCGCGAAGTTCTGTTGAACATCCTCAACGAATTCGGGGTTGACCTGAAATTGCTGGCATTAATTAGAGCCACCCTAACTGAAACAAAATCCAAAGTAAAGTTCCTGGGATGTCTGTCGGATTCCTTTGAGGTCAAAACGGGAGTCAGACAAGGTGACGGGCTCTCTCCAATGCTTTTCAACTGCGTTCTCGAAAAAGTCATTCGGACCTGGCGAACTAAATTATTAGAAACTGAGTATAGCCCTCTGAGAATGGGAGCAAAATCCAAGGGGATCATAGTCGACTGTCTAGCATTCGCTGATGACATCGCCATTCTGCCGAACGACGTAGAAACTGCTAGGATGCAAATCGACCTTTTAAAAGAAATCCCTGAACAAACTGGCTTGCAGATATCATTCGAAAAAACAGAAGTAATGACTAACATCAAAGACGCCCCAGAAAAACTGCAGACGAAATACGGGAAGATCAACAGAGTGGAAAAATTTAGGTACTTGGGAGAGATCATCATGAAAAGTGGACTGGACAAAGAAGCACTCAAGGAACGAGTCCTCAAACTCGAAATAGCCTATCAAACATCGCGCTCAATATACAACAAAAAATGCCTGTCCAAAAATACTAAACTACGTCATTATGAAACTGTTCTGAAACCAGTAGTTATGTATGCAGCCGAAACCCTATCCCTAAATGCTAATAAAGGACTCCTTGAAGAACTGGAAAAAAAAAGAGCGCAAAATCGTCAGAGGTATAATGGGATCAAATTACAAGAATGGTATCCACTATAAAAAAAATCCAACAAAGAAGTCTACAGTGAAATAGAGAAAATTTCAGAATCGATCCGTAAAAGGTGGGCACGGTATTACGGTCATCTCAAACGAATGGACGGAAACAGGCTGACTAAACAGATTTTTCATTTCTTTGACTCCAAACCCAAAACCACAATGCCTTGGTTTATGAATACCCTCAAAATACTGCATCTAAAACCCGACGACGCCTTCAATAGAGATCTCTTCCGCAAAAAGATACTGACTAATGGGCTAACCCGAGACGAGACATCGAACCCGAAAAAAAGACACGGTACCACCTGGACAGCGGAGCGCAAGATGGCCCACTCACAGAGAATGAGGGAATTCTGGGCTCAGAGGAAGGCGAAACAAATTGCCAAGTGTAGCAAGACTTAACGTGGTCCTAGATGGCCTCAACGAATTATATATATATATATATATATATATATATATAATAATCATGCTAGTACAATAGAACAATGTGAGTATGCGCTTGGCGCTATATGTATGTTGTCAATAGTGGTGTCCATAATGCTGGGGTAATGTTATTTTCTGGATACGGTGAGCCTACCTTTGCTTGTGTACTCTTACCTTAAAACTATAATTAACTTTTTTTTTGTTTTGTACAATACCTTAGAGATCTCTCGCTGTGGCAATTTATCTCTACCTCTTACTCTCGTGCGCACTCGCCCATCATGCCTTGTATGACATTCCCTACTCAGCTGTTCCTGGTGCGGTTTAGTGGCTAGTCCACTATTCTTTCGTTATACTTATTATGGAACCTCGTGGTTTCCCGTCGTGGGTCGGAATCCCACCTTAGGGTCGAAGGTTCGGCACTTACAACCTCCGTGCCGCCCTTAGATCCTGAAGTCACGCTTCATTTGCGTGTGGAGATGTGTTTGCGTTCAGCAATGTTCAGCATCCCACGCATACTGTTCACTGCTGGCCGCTGACGTTGTCACCGTTAAGGGTGCAACTGAAACCGATGAGTAATGTGTTTATGTGTGACATATTTAGTGTAGGATATGTGTGTCTGGGGTTTATATTTACAAGGGGTGAATGCCTGTCTTTGGTCATCTGCAAATAATGGAGATTGCAATTATTGTTGGCATTGCACTTTTTCCTGCTGCCCTGTAATGGAATTTGTTATACAGATACAAGTTTCACATATAAATGCATTGAGCATATATCATTCCATGGCCATTTGTTTCTATGCTAACTTATGCCGGCTAGCAACTTAATCTATTTTGCTTACTGCTATCGTGTTTCTCTTGTGTATTTGTGTGTCATTTCAGTGTATATAAATGTGTAATTGTGTGTATCGTCGTCGGTGCACCTTGCTTTTACCTGTCATCCTGAAGATCTGGTATCCCTCGTTGCTGCAGTGGTGGAGCTCTTTTTCTGAAAAATACATGATTAGTAATAGTACCTTTGGCCAATATCATTGTGCGCACATACCGCGCAGCGCTGTTTAAGGGTTGGCTTCGGCGCCATCGCCCTTGAGACCTCTTTGGACGTCTCGTGTATATATGCACTGTTGAGCCTGTTTAAACTCTAGGGGTCGCTACCCGCTATTTAGAATAGGCTGTGTTAATGTTCATCTGGTCTTAGTGCCAGGAAATTTATTTACTTAGTTATGTCGCGGAATGTTACTTCGCGAAATATGCTTTATTGAGCCTTTCCTCGACGGCCGATTGCTGAACATTTACATCTCTAGGGATCGCTATCCCTATTTAATTTTAGGCTGTATAATTACTCATCTGGCTTTATTGCCAGGAATCTATATTTCTGTCGTGTCGTCACGGAATAATTCGCCGTGGAATAATTAAAATTACGCCTTATCGGCGGTGTGTCGACGCCGTCGTGTCGACGCGTTGTCGACGTATAGAACGTCCCTGTTATCGGGCTTACCTTGTAAACGTGACAGTTTACAAGTGCTGAACGCGATAAGTCGCATTTGTGTCGCATATACTGTTTTTGTAATCGTCGGACTTACCCTAATTGGTGCCGAATTATTATTATGTATTGTAAAAGTGTACTTAACCTAGGTTTATATTAATTAATGCTCCAATTTTTTTTCCAAAATGGTCTTTAATCTAGTGCCGAAATATGTGTTGTAAGCTACTGTTTTGTAACAGTGCTTATTAAATTTGCTTAAGTCTAAGTTGCCTTCCAAATGCAACTGTCTTATGTACTAGAATTTTGACCGGAGCGATCGCCTGGGGCAGTCTCCCCCCCAGGGCACCACACGTGTGTATTTTGGAAACACCGGTTGTTTCCAAAACCACCAGGCCAAAGCCCTTTTGCATTCCGCTGCCTTAATCTAATTGTCGACTGTCCCCCTTAATAACTAATGTGTTTGTGTATGAAGGCCTGTGTAATTTCGTTGCTAAAAGTAGCAAACACTTTCACGCGGATATCCATTATCGTTCTCAGGTACAGGAATAATTCATTTATATATTTGGCTTATAGCCGCCTTATTGTTTATTTATATTTATTATATATTTATATTCATTAATGGGTTGCCAAAGCCCTTCTGGGGGGTCGCTCCTCTCCCCATTTTCATCTCTGGGGGCTCGCTGCTCTCCCATTTACATCTCTGGGGGCTCACTGCTCTCCCATTTAAGCTCTGGGGGGCACGCTGCCCTCCATTTACTTGGGCCGGATCATCGTCCATTGTTTAGTGTGTGTGTGTGTTCTCTTCACCCCATGTCCGGATGAGGGCTGTGTTGTTTCACTTCCTTCGGGCGGAAGACTTGTTCCCCGCCTTAGGAACGTAACTTAGGCTACAAACTAGCTAAGAGTTTAGTCCTAATGTGGTCGTCTCTAGGTTCGTCTCCTGAGTCTAATATTGAGTTGGCTAATTCTCCTACCAGACGTCAAAAGTCTCCCCTGCAGGTCTGGCTTCGATGACCGTAGCGCATAATGGGTATAACCTTCTCCGTCACGGGGGCAGGCTAGGCACACCCGAGATCTCGACGTTTGCCCTCTCTAAGTCATCGTCGCTTCGACCTTTCGTCATTTCGTCTTTAGTCTGGGTCAGGATCTATTGCCATTTTTTCCCGGCTCTGCCCTTCTGTGGCATTCCGGCTCTCGCCGACGTGCATATTTGTCACCACCTAGTGTGACCTCAGATTCCTTTTACTGGGGGAAGTGTAATTTTGTATAGTGTAGTAACTAGTGTGATTGGGCAAAATGTTTAGTGTCCTGGGGTTGTAGAATATTCTAATCGCAGTGCCTGCTTTTGGCCTTCCATTGCCTCACTGGATCTCCAGCGCTGATGCTTTGGTATGTTCCTTGACATGTTAGTAGGTGTATGGAATGTAGTGTCCTTTGCTAGTAGGGTCCGATAGGATGTTATTTAAGTAAGGGTTGGAATGTGGTGGGGAAGGGTTACAGCATCGTTGGACTCTATGTTTATGATGGCCGAGAGTCGGTAATGCTATGAGGATGTTTTTACTGTGAGTGAATGGGGTGGGTTTTCCCCAGGTGTCCAAAATCGAAAATGTGTCATGCAGGTATGAAAAAATATAACCCTTGGTGTTTGGGTGGGATGTCTCATGCATTGCGATGGATATGAGCGCATGTCTGCTCACATTTGAGGATATGGGGTGTGTTAGGGTATAATAAGTTTATGTCTTCTGCATGCGGGATTATTTAATAAAATATTTGTTAGTGTATAAATGTGGCCTCATCTCTATATAGAGATGCGCATTCGGCGCTTAATATTGGTGTCCGAACCACCTCTAATATTCAGGTGGGGGCGGTATGGCACAAGGTTCAGTAGACCCGTACTTGTGAAAAACAGGAATGTCTAATCAACCCCTATGTATAATTCCAATGTAGTGTATGTGTTTTTATGTGTGTGTGTGTGTGTTTGTGCAAGTTTGTGTTAGGTATTAGGATGTATGGAAGGGAGGGTGTGAGGATGTTTGCCCGTAAGCTATGCTGTGGCCATCCTGAGTGCGTTATCCGCCTGTGCTCCTTTCATGGTGTGTCATTCTCTCTTGGCTGTGCCACATTTTCCTCCGCTCTTGGATAGTGCTTTGCGTGAGTTGCCCTACCATTCGTCCAACACTAATTGTAATAAGTTTTTGCCCTGTGTACTTTTGTTTATGTACCATTCCTTGTCGTGGCTACGTGATGAGGCTACGTGTACGGTGAGAGTTGTGTGCTTTGTTCCAACCAATCTCCCGAATGCCCTGTAAAAGATCCTGCGTCTACTCACAATTACCGCGTTCTCAATTTCTGCTTCTTACTGTGCTTGATAAGTGTCTGGCCCTTGATTATGATGTCTCTGTCTGTGGAATTTATGCATCAGTGTATGTGTACTTCACGGCCTCTAGTCGCATGTCTGGCAACTAGGTGTAGGTGGCAGCTTTGTTATTTTGTGCTCATTAAGCTGTGTTATATGGACTGTCTCTTATGTCTGTGGCCTCCATATGGATGGCTCCCGGACCTTGTGTTCCTGGTATGCAGAAGGTCGCGGGTTTGAGACCGTCTTTGTTCAGGAAGATTATTCCTGTTGCCTCTTAGGCCTGTGTCTCTGTGATACCTTTTGTTAGTTTTACTGACTTCTTGCGGCAATTGAGCTTACTGTGTGCCTTCCAAAAATATGTGGGTTTTTCCTAAGTCTGTGATTTCCCCCTATGGTGTTCACACTTAGCTTAGCCACTGTCGAAGGGGATGAGAAAAATTTTCCTGTTCTGTGGCGCACATTTTGCGCAGTGTCTTACAATGTGACATAGTAATATAACATAGAATGTTCATGCCCTTCTTTCCTTTATACATTTATAAGGTATGCTTTCCCTTACTGGATACCTTGCTTAGGCCATCTGGGAAACATGTTTTATAGTGTGTCTCTGTGTGAATGAAGGCTAGGGTCTATGAAAAGTTTTATAATTATATGTTTTCCATTGCCGTGCGTGTAAATGTGTGTTGGTCCTCTCTGGGAGCCTGGGTTCGGTCTCATCCGAATCCCTACCCTTTTTGGCACATTCGGCCTCTTTAATGAGGGCTATATTCTACACGGATATCTCTGTATTACCTTCAGTGTAGGCAAAGTAAGGAATAATGTGCACATGTGAATCACATTTCATATATATACACCGTATAATTTTGGGCCATATATGCGCCCCTATTTTGTGAGGGCGTATTAATGTTTGAGTGTTTCTTATGAAAAATTTTGTGTGTATTGCCCCGTATTGTGAGGGTTTGCGAGTATCTTAGTGGTTTTTTGTGAATATTTTTTTTGTGTATCTGGGCCTGGGAACATTTGGCTTTCCCTGGTCAGTGAATTTCACTGCCGACCGAGTGCCATTGCCCGTCGTGTTGAGTGACTTCGCCCTATGACGAAGGCATAGGCTCTTGGTTCCCATTGGGGTGCTTTACTACCGTTTTCCTGGGGTGTTTTTAGTAAAGTGAGCTGGTGCCTGTTTATGGGCCTAGGTATGCTGGCGCCTGAAGGGCTGCCTTGCCTTCGCACTGCCCTAGCAGTGTCTATAGGGGTGTGTGTCCTCCTGTCTGCCTGGCCTTGTGGGGTAGGTAATAAAACCTTCCTTATGCCCCGCGTACTTTGTGTTTGCGCCTGAGCAGTATGAAAAGGCGTGCGTTTTGCACCCTGAGGATTTGAAAGCAACACTCTCTTATGCATTTGTCCTGAGGGGGCTGGTGTATGCTTTAGCCTTTGTTCTGGCAAAATAGCCCTCTGAACTGACACTGACAATTGTGTATATGTACGTGAATGCCCCTGCAGTGTTTTGGAGCCTAACCTGGCCGGTTTCTGTGGTATGGCCACGGCTGTCTCCTTTCCCTTTGTTTTGTTATGCGTCTCTGTGGGCAATTGCGTGAATCGCTGTGATAGGTCCTCAATGTCGTCAGCCCAGTTTATGGGTTCCTATACTTCCCTTCGTAGGGTTGTAGGGTGGTTACCTACCCTCACCAGCTGCATGCTTCTGCCTGGCAGCTTGGTGTATTGCCTCTGTTCTGGCAGAACTGCCCTCTGCACTGGCGGTTTAGGCCGTGTGGGTGTTATTATGTTGGGGTTTGGAGTGGCCAGCTCGCTGTTCCGGGCCACGACCTCCTCCTTTCTTGTGTTGGTGGTGTCCGAGACAGATATCCGTGTGAATTGTTGTATTAATGTGTCTATCTCGATGTCTTCTCTGTGTTTTGTGAGGTTTCCTATTGCCAGCTCAAAATGAATGTTAGTAGCTTGGAGCTTTACAAATTCGCCCCATAGCTCGGCGTAATCGCCCGTGAGCTCTTAGGCTTGGTCGGCTACTTTTGTGTTCTGTGTTTGCGCCCTATGGTGTTCCTACCTCAGTCTGTAGTATTGTTGTGTCAGCTCATCGTGTCTTTTGTGTAGCCGCCAGTGTGTGAGATTTAATTGTGTTCTAATTGTGGCTATTCTAGCCCTGATATTCCTGGACTTTCCGCTGGTACTGTGCGGGTTGGTAAGTGCCCTCATAATCGGTCCATACTGCATCTGCACGAGCTTTTGCACTTTTCGCAAGCGGTCCTGCTGTGCCCTAATTCTGCTGTGCGATGCTATGATCCCCTGGTACAAATCAATGATCCTTAGCATGGCCTGTCGTGCGGGTGTGTTCATATTTATATGTGTGTTAAAAAACAAAGAGAATTATGTTCTACAATGACTCGCTATACTGGGTTGGTTGGGTGGGTTAAAAATTCCCCCTACTGTTCAAAAAAAATTGCGTAAAAAATTTCTACTTTTTCCTACTTTTGCTTGGCTGCTCTAGGTACATCTACCGATCTACCACGAGGGCTCGTTGTATGAGTCCCTACCCTTAATTTGCGTGGTACCCGGCCTCCACCAATTTGTTCAATCCCGGTGTTAGGGGATGGGACGAACAAGTGAGTGTTGATGTCTAATTTAGGGGTGGTTTCCTGAAGGGTGCAAGTTTCCGCGTAATTGGGGGAAACTGCAAGTGTACTTGTTGGTAAAAGGATGTAATGTAATGGGGGTACAAATCTACGGGGGTGCGATTACTTGCCAAGGGATGTGCGACTATGAGGGAGCTATTAACTAAGAGTAGCGATTAAATATGAGCGAGTAGGAGCGAGCCTCTCTGCAGAGTCGGCAGCTCGGCCGCTGGCTGACTTACTACTATGCGAGCACAATGGAATACCTGACGTTGCACTTCCTAGTAATCACGGTCAGGAACAGTTAGGAAAGAACAGGTTGGGCGTAAAGGTGTAAAGTCAGTGTGAAATGATGTACAGAGTGTAGGTTGCTGATCAGTATTTATTTGCTCAGTTATGGTAATTGTGGCGTCCCTTTTAGTGAGGGACAAATGTAATACAATTGTAAGTGTAGGTGTGGATGAAGGATTACAAGTTAATGAGGAAGTCTGAGCACACTCTCTCACCTGGCGATGACGATGCGTCGGAGCTGGAAACAGATGCACAGAGCCTTGGGCCGCAACAGATATTCGGTCTCCTCGGGGCCTTCCTCTTAAAGTTTCTCCCGTTGCTGTGTCGGCGTGTCGTGATTGTTGATTTCCCAAATACCGGCGATAGTGTCTTTGTGTATGTGTGATGTAAGGTGTTGACTAACCACCTCGTGCCAGGTGGCCGTCTCCTTACAGTGTAAAGAAAATGTATAGGCTTGTTATATTCCCAGCCTGGGGTGGATTTTCGGTAGAAGAAGGTGTTTAGGTGTTTTGGAGCATTCTGGTGGTCTTGGGTTTAGATGTTGATGTCCAGCGTGTGAGGTCAGTGGTGTAGGTCCTCTCTCCCTTTTAGGGTCGTAGGGTCCTGAGTCCTAAGGGCTCGGCCCTTAACAGTATACTGAAATTATTTGACAATAAGGAACATGTAACTGGCCTATTCTTGGATTTATCGAAAGCATTTGATGTTGTTGACCATAAAATCCCCCTTACAAAACTAAATCAATATGGTATTAGAGGTCTAGCTAATAAATGGATCGAGTCTTACTTAACAAGTCAACAAAAAAAAAGTCAACCTCTGGCACTATCCAGCCCATGACGGGCTAAGGCCGACCAAGCGACCGCTGCCCAGCAATTTGGCCTGCAGATATTGGGGTGACGCGTGATCAGCGCGTCGGGTCCCCTGGGCCGTTAATCTTGGTATTCGTGATCGGGGCGCTGTCCCACTGTCAGACAGCTACTCAAATGTCCTCACGAGGCTGAGTGTACCCCGTTCCAACCCTCACGTCAGTTTTAAAAACCCTGACGGAGCCGGGGATCGAACCCGGGGCCTCCGGGTGAGAGGCAGGTGCGCTACCCCAACACCACGGGGCGTAAACAAATATTAAGCTCGAGACGCAAGGATGATGGAACCAAATGATTTAATGAAACATTGTCCAATGAGGGAATTATTAAATTTGGAGTACCCCAGTGATCGGTTTTGGGCCCACTACTCTTTCTTCTATATATCAATGATGTGCCACTCTATGGACTGGCACACGTTTCTGCCCCTCCCGCAGGTCCCCGGCGACCCTTCTGTGACACCCTGTGTCCCTTTGCTTGGGATATTTGAATGTCCAGCCGCTGACGCCAGACTCCCCTCTTCCCGGCGAATGAACTGTCCCGGCCCTATGTGTGAACTGTTCCGGCCAGGCAAGACTAATTCCCGACAGTCTTCTTCGTTGTTATTGGGCCGGCTATTTCAAATGGACTAATGGTGTGCTCCCATATCATCTCCTCGTACTGTGGATAAACTTAGCTAAAGCCTGCCAACTGAAATTGCCTTCTGGCTAGGACAATGTGTGACTTTAGAGACCTACTAATGTTGGTAGCGCCTACCTCCCAAATTCTCCGCAAGGCTCGCGCGACACACTTGCCGCCCGTCGACCCGCGTACTCTGTGAGCGCGTCTCTTCCCACTTCGCCTACAACGATGAAACAAACTGGTTGCTCCGCGACTGGGCTCTTGGAGCTTGGGCATTTAAAGTTCTTATGGCCACATCACAGACTCAGGTAAAGCGTCTGGTCTTATTCCATAAACTATGTGGTTTTCTTCTGACATACAAAGTGATTCTCAACTCACAGTGGCGATGTGAGCAATGCAACTAAATTCAAGATTAATCTACTTAGCCATTTTTAAAACATTTTTGAACTAAGATGAACTACAAGGCGCATAGCCATGGCGGCTTGCCTTTTCAGACAGGATTCTTTCATATCGAACTACATCGTAGTAATCCATAAGCCGTGTGTGCTATTATTTAATTGATTATAATTAACGAGTTTGAATTTTACATGTTTGATGTTATCTTTTGGAGGGCAAGTTATGATAGGACGACAATGCGTACATTGTCCTTGTATGTGGTCTACAATCGCCAACGGCTTGCCTCCTGCTGGGCAGCCGGCAGCAATTTCGCTATGTGGGCAACGGTCACGTTAAGGCGTTCTCTTGGAGCTTCTGCTCTGGGCCAGTGGTTAGCCCTTTTGTCTCTTTTTACTTTATCTTGATATGTTTGTCCTTTTGCCATCCGCTTTGTTTTATCATGTTTCCTTTTATTTTAGAGCTTTCGTCTCATGGATTTCTCCAAAATGCCTCCCGGCATTTTCAATTTTTGGTCAACGTGTAGTATTCATATTTTTAGCTCGTTTTCTCACCTTCAGCCTGTTGCTGGGGCTAGTATTTCTTGTCACCAAATAATACCTTGCTTTGACCTAACATGGTAAATTGTCGTTGCGTGACCGCGGTTTCACTAAGACCACGTGGGGCCTAGATTACTGTTAGGAGTGGCCATTATGTCTTGTTGTTTGTTAAGTGTTTTCTTTTCCACATGTTGTTCTGTACCCAATTCTTTATTATTTCAATATATTTTACACTTACATATTTTCTAACCCATGAGTGTACGTCTACCACCTCATTGCATTAACCAGACCCATGCCTTTGTATCACGAGGCCCTAATCCACACCCCGGGTATTCTACCCGCCTGGTTGGTCATTTCTAGAAATGGTTGCCAGAGTACGGTGCCTGCGAGAGCGCGAGAAGGGGCCGTACAGTAAGTGGTAGCAGAGCGTGGGTTGTCGATTTTGTCTCGTTTTGCTACCGCTGGTGGTAGATGGAAGCCACGTGGCAACATTATCGACTCTGCCCTGATATTTATCAGGATGAAGACACTGAGGAGTGGAATCCCCTTTTCTTTTGTAATTATAACTTCCTACCATGGGCAAATAAGTAAAAATTTGAATTAAAGTCTTGTGGAAAATTAAACCGTTAGACTTAAGGTGTTGTAAAATTCTACTGTCTGACATTTTTGATTTTTTCTTTCATGCTACTGTCATGGAGCGTCACGTACCAGATCCAAAGTATTTGGATCATGAAGAAATCCAATATGAATTGGAGATCAGGAATTTGGAAGTTCCCGCGAGCACGGAGGTGGCTCGAGCAGTTCTGAAGCCTGCCCTAAAGGATCCTGTATTGTTGCCTGTGCTGTCCGAAGCAGAATTTGCAATTGGTGAGTCACAGATTTTCCATAAAGAAGAAGTTTGTGCTAATCTCATTAATTTGTTTTTGCTTGATGATTATGGTACATCTGCCCAATATAAAAAGTTGCGTGCTCGTCTGCAGTACTTGTTCACTCGTTGCGAAGATGTTTTATCGGTTTCATCTCATCGTTCTGACGAGGAATTAACTAACACTTTTGAAATTCAGCGCATGATAGCCGAATGTGCAAATAAAGTTTTCGATGAAAATTCCAGTGGTCATGGTGGTGTAGAGGCACTCCGCCCTGTCAGTGTAGAAAGTGATGAAGTGGGTTTTCCTATCGGTGAAGGTGATAATCAGCCTTACGTTCCAACATGTACCGCTAATCTGTTAGATGCAATTAGGTTGAGTTGTGAAGTTTCGAATAATGCAAGTATGTCTCAATCTGTTGGTCGCAAAAACAATATTTTTCTGGTTTCTACTAAAAATGGTACTACAGTAGGTAGCAATAGTACTGGGTTGCCAGTAATTTCTTTGGCTGAAGTAGACGTTGCTAATCCTTTTTCTTTCCCTACTGTGGATCATTCTGCTTATGTTTATCGTGAAAGAGCTGCTGTAGGCAGGTCACGTGTCATGTCAGGGTTGCCAGCCAGCAGTGTCGATGCTGGTGGTAACACAGGTGTTGTCAAATTGTCTACGCAATACCTCCAGGTCACCGAGAGGCAACCAGTCGATAGTGTTTT
This sequence comes from Meconema thalassinum, assembly GCA_946902985.2. Taxonomy (NCBI): domain Eukaryota; kingdom Metazoa; phylum Arthropoda; class Insecta; order Orthoptera; family Tettigoniidae; genus Meconema; species Meconema thalassinum. The sequence continues at coordinate 1,605,538,810 of OX336388.2, read as the reverse complement.
AGCGACTGAGTTTAGCCGGTTAAATTTTAACCTAGGATTTTCGTCCGACGCGAATTTGGTTGAAGTGTCAAACGCTTCATGGATGAATAATTTGGGTACTAATCCTAGTTTTCAAGTACCAGTGTCCGTTCATTCTGTTTCTGCTGTGAACAATTCTAATGGTGAGGTAAATTGTAATTCTTCCGTTTCCGAAATTTTTCAACCGAGTGCTAGAGAGTTGTTCATGTCAACTGAAATGCCTCGTTCCGTGGGTAACACAACTCCTGTGTACACCACAAGTAACTCCAATGGTGGAGTAATGTATTCTTATTCTAGTGCCTTTTCTCGTCCTACTTGTTCTGTTCTGTTCTGACGCCCAGTACGAGGGGTGTTCAAGAAGTAAATCTCCGCAGTCGGAGCATGTATCCTACTCCGAGACGAAGTGCTCCTCAAGACGTTTCTAGTAGTAGCTATCCTCCTTCGTTAGGTATTAAACCCCTTAATTTCCGTTGGCCTAAAGATAAAGTTTGGTGCAACAAGAACAGAGTTTCTTCTCGTGTAGAACCTAAAGATTGGGATTTGAATAGCCCAAGTGATGATAGTGGACCTGTTCGTGGCGAACAGAGAGATCCTGGTTCTAGTCATTCAGTTTTTTCTAACCGTAATTTTGGGAATCTCGCCCACCCGTTATCTGATTGTGTAGCTAAGTTGAAGCACATGAATACTGATACCACTGATGGTATTATTCATTTTCTGCGTGAGTTGGTGGAAATTTATGAGTATGCTGCTGTATTTGGTGTGAGTTACACTCAGGTGTACCAACTGATGTTCCCGTTCACTTCTGGTATGATGAGAAGTATGGTTGTCGAGGCTATGTCCCGTAATACAGGTATCGAAGTGTTCTGTGAGCAATTACTGTCAAATTTCATTCCGTATAGAAAGATGGGTACTGTAATTCAACGTCATTTGTATCGTGTACAGAAGTATGGTGAATCGTTGGATGTGTACATGCAAGATATGCTAAAGCTAGCTAAGATGTTTTCTGTTAACTTCACCGAGCAAGAGATGATGGAACACATTTTGGATGGTGTGACGCCAGACTATCGTTCATTTTATGCTTAGGGTCTCGCCCGAGCACTATTGCTCAATTGTGTGCTTTTGCCGTACGTGGAGAGTCCGTACGCCAGTCTGATTATGGTAGAGGTTCTGTTGATCAACCCTCACATTTTAATTCATAAAAACCGCAGGGTTCTTCTAATCGTTGGAACAATGCTCGTTCCCAGGGTAGACAAGGTAATTGGGGAAATCGGAAGCCTCAAGTTACAGGAGGCCGATGGTCGAGTAATCAGCCTCAGAATAGTCCTGTTCGTAATGAAGAAGTCAGGGGCTCTGGTAATTTTAATTCTGGAAGGAATGTCCGTTTCCAAGGTCCTTCAAATAGTAGAGGTGATGTCAGACACCCAGAAGCTACTAACCGTGGTGAAAATTCAAATCGTCAAGAAGTTCAAGGTCGAATAAACAGTAGTTCTGTGAAATGTAACGCTTGTGGTCGTTTTGGTCATTCCGACCGCACGTGTAATTCTCCTCAGCAATGACATCCGGAGACCTGGCATCGTGATGTTATGTCGACGTCATCGGTCGTTAATGTAGATAAGAGTAGTGTCGGAGTGTGAGTTGTTGTTGCTTATTTTAGGGTTTTTATTGTATTTTCCTGGACATTGCCTAGTGTTTCCTTGGGTTGGCGCCTGTCTCAGTTGTACCCCGGCGTCCTCTGATGACATGGTGTTCTCTCTTTGGTTAGCTGGCTTGTGTGTTCCTTACTTCAACGCTCGGCAGGAGGAAGTGCTATCCTTATGTGTCATGTGTCGAGCTCGTTCGTCCCCTTCTGTCATGTGAACCGTTAGAGTTCGCCTTGTGACAGGAGCAACTTGTAGTGTGTGTGTGTCTTAGATAGTTGCATAGAGTTTTTATTTTCAGGGTTTTTAGTGTTGAAAAGTTGGTGCCTGTCGACGGAGTCGATTTGTTCTGGTGGCATCGGGTTCTACAGGTAGTTGCGGTGGAATTGTTTTATGTCAAGGTATCTCAAGTTGTTGAGGTATTTGTTGTGGTATTTTTGACGTTATAGAGGAAGCCGAGGAAGCAGAGAACGCAGAATATGAGGTGTAGTGTGAGTTGTAGAATTTTCCTGTGCTGTGATTTGGTAACAGTGATCTCGTTTATTGTGTTTTGGTATCGTGTAGTGTTTTGGGAGTAGTGTGTGTGGTGCTGTCTTGGAATGACTCTGTGTCGACAGACGTAAAGTTGAAGTTGTGCTTCTGTCGTGGCCTATTTCTTCGTTCTGTAATTGGGTACCGTTGTAGTGAACATTGATATGTTCTGAGTCATAGTACTCTTGTTCTGGTGTGTGTGTGGATATCAGGGATTACTGCATTTGCTCGCAGCCCTGGTGTCAGACCCTTTCCTCGTTGAATTTAGTCTGTGCGCTGTGTATAGCGTAGAGTTGTCAAGGACTGTTGATTAGTTTTGTGCGTGCTGCACATTGTGAAGTGGTGACTGTACCTGGTTACGTTGTCGAGGTGATGAAGGTTGCCCTGCATTTGCTCGCATACGCCTTGGTGTCATTGGAGATGACCCGTTGGGTGGAGTGGGTAGATTTTCTGTTCTTGTTTTACTGTTCCTGTCAAGTGTTGGTAAGTTGTAAAGGTTGTAGAGAAGTGTGTGTCTTGTTCTGTTCTCTGCGTTCCGTATTGGTGTGTTTCCTGTTCTGCGTTCCGTGTTCTAGAGGGCATTTGATGTGTAAGTGATGTAATGTAAAAGGTAAATTGTAAATGCAAATGTTGGAAATTTGTTGACACCAGTTGTAATCTGTGTGGTGACAAGGTAACTGTTTCATGTTCTCCCCTGTATTGTGAGAGCTGAGCCATTCCTGTGGTCGTGGGTTCCCCTAGATTTCTTTCGTGCGACCCCATCTCAGTATTTTACCACCAAGGTGGAAAATGTATAAAGATTTTCTGTTTATTCAATATAGCATTGTAACATTAGGATTTTGGTTGGGTACCAGTTCTATGTAGTTACTAACTCCAGTGAAGTGGAGGTAATACAAGTTCAAGAGAACGCTGTCCAGTGTTTCTTCCCATTTTAATGACTTAACATTAACGTAATTCTGCTAAACCTAAAGTCTGCGTGTGCATTGTGTGTGCATCACCCCTATGAAAGTGAATGTGATCTCGTATCACTAAGGCAAGTGAATTGCCAAGTCCTTGCTCGCACAGTGAAAAGTCCTAACATGTGCTACGGAAGTTGCTCAAGCTCTCGTCCTGGCCCTTCTCAGGCCAGTGGCATTCTTCGACCCTGCTGGTGAAGAGGCCAACCCAACCTCGTGTTGCGTCTCTGAGTGCTGTGTCTGCTCTTGTCCTTGGCTGTTTCAGTGGTGGTCCAGTGTGAGGGTGGCACCCCTCATTTCTGGAGATGGTGGTGGCCTGTGCCAAGGTCACTGTCATGACGTCGTCCTCCATCTGATGGTGATCCTGATGCCTGCTGGTCGGTGCGGATGGTGATCTCTTCCCTGATGTCGACCCTGGATGCTGAACGACTGGAGCGGTACTATGGTGATGTTGGAGCGGTGATATGGTGGTCATCTGGTATGGTGATATGGTGCTGTTGGTGTTCCTTCTTGCCAACCCCTGGGGTCTTCACGACATCATTAGTTGGGCACTTCTACCTTCCTGCAGATTCAACTTCCTGGTGCAGTGAGTGACGCATGGACAAACATTATTTTGCCTGCTGGCGAACCTAGCTATATTCAAGAGAACTTACAAGGGGGGGCCTTCTTCCTGTTGGCTCACCCCCACTGTCTGCTTTATGAGGGGGAGGCTGTGCCACTCTATGGACTGGCACACGTTTCTGCCCCTCCCGCAGGTCCCCGGCGACCCTTCTGTGACACCCTGTGTCCCTTTGCTTGGGATATTTGAATGTCCCGCCGCTGACGCCGGACTCCCCTCTTCCCGGCGAATGAACTGTCCCGGCCCTATGTGTGAACTGTTCCGGCCAGGCAAGACTAATTCCCGACCTTCTTCTTCGTTGCTATTGGGCCGGCTATTTCAAATGGACCAATGGTGTGCTCCCATATCATCTCCTTGTACTGTGGATAAACTTAGCTAAAGCCTGCCAACTGAAATTGCCTTCTGGCTAGGCCAATGTGTGACTTTAGAGACCTACTAATGTTGGTAGCGCCTACCACCCAAATTCTCCGCAAGGCGCGCGCGACACACTTGCCGCCCGTCCACCCACGTGCTCTGTGAGCGCGCCCCTTCCCACTTCGCCTACAACGATGAAACAAACTGGTTGCTCCGGGACCGGGCTCTTGGAGCTTGGGCATTTAAAGTTCTTATGGCCACATCACAGACTCAGGTAAAGCGTCTGGTCTTATTCCATAAACTATGTGGTTTTCTTCTGACATACAAAGTGATTCTCAACTCACAGTGGCGATGTGAGCAATGCAACTAAATTCAAGATTAATCTACTTAGCCATTTTTAAAACATTTTTGAACTAAGATGAACTACAAGGCGCATAGCCATGGCGGCTTGCCTTTTCAGACAGGATTCTTTCATATCGAACTACATCGTAGTAATCCATAAGCCGTGTGTGCTATTATTTAATTGATTATAATTAACGAGTTTGAATTTTACATGTTTGATGTTATCTTTTGGAGGGCAAGTTATGATAGGACGACAATGCGTACATTGTCCTTGTATGTGGTCTACAATCGCCAACGGCTTGCCTCCTGCTGGGCAGCCGGCAGCAATTTCGCTATGTGGGCAACGGTCACGTTAAGGCGTTCTCTTGGAGCTTCTGCTCTGGGCCAGTGGTTAGCCCTTTTGTCTCTTTTTACTTTATCTTGATATGTTTGTCCTTTTGCCATCCGCTTTGTTTTATCATGTTTCCTTTTATTTTAGAGCTTTCGTCTCATGGATTTCTCCAAAATGCCTCCCGGCATTTTCAATTTTTGGTTAACGTGTAGTATTCATATTTTTAGCTCGTTTTCTCACCTTCAGCCTGTTGCTGGGGCTAGTATTTCTTGTCACCAAATAATACCTTGCTTTGACCTAACATGGTAAATTGTCGTTGCGTGACCGCGGTTTCACTAAGACCACGTGGGGCCTAGATTACTGTTAGGAGTGGCCATTATGTCTTGTTGTTTGTTAAGTGTTTTCTTTTCCACATGTTGTTCTGTACCCAATTCTTTATTATTTCAATATATTTTACACTTACATATTTTCTAACCCATGAGTGTACGTCTACCACCTCATTGCATTAACCAGACCCATGCCTTTGTATCACGAGGCCCTAATCCACACCCCGGGTATTCTACCCGCCTGGTTGGTCATTTCTAGAAATGGTTGCCAGAGTACGGTGCCTGCGAGAGCGCGAGAAGGGGCCGTACAAATGTTATAACACAGAACGTTCGTTGTCATAAGGAAATTTTGTTTGCGGACGATACAACACTCGTAATAAAAGGTGAAACTAAGCAGGTCTTACAGCAGTCTGCTGACTCCGTTACAGAAGAGTTAACCAAATGGTCACAACATAATCGCCTCATAATAAACTATAAGAAAAGAGTATCTCTAAATTTCCACACTATACAGAATAGGAATCTTGCGAAGCCTAATATAACATTAAATGGTTATCAAATTGAAAATAAATCAGAAACAAAGTTTTTAGGACTATGGATACAACATGCTTTGAAATGGAATAAACATATACAATATCTGAATACTAAACTGAACTCGATGTGCTTTGCGTTACGTATTTTATAAACTTGCACAAGCATGCACACATTTAGAACTACTTATTTTGCTTATTTCCAATCATATTTAAGATATGGGGTCATATTTTGGGGTATGTCACCGGATGTACTAAGCACGTTTAGGATACAAAAGAGGGCGATTAGAATTATGGCAAATGTAAACACTAGAGAATCATGCAGACCTCTGTTTAAAGAGTTAAACATTCTCCCACTGCCCTGCATTCATATCTTTGAAAGAATTATGTTTTTTTTAATAATTTAATGAATAAAGACGTTTTTCTTAAAACAAACAATGATGTTCATAGGCATAACACAAGACAAAATCAAAACATTCATATTTCACACACACACAAGCATATAGCAAAAAGGAACTTTTCACACAGGAGTTATATTATACAATAAACTTCCCAGTATAAAAAATTTGCCCCAAAAATAAAAACCTTTGAAAGAATGTGGAAAGCTTATCTGCAGTACCATTGTTTTTACTCTGCAGTTGAATATCTTAGTGTATAGAAACGATGAAAACTATAATTATATTTTACTTTTCTATTTTAATTGTAATACCTAGCTGTAAGTTGTTGTATATATAAAATTAAGTTTTCATATTGTGATAATAGAGTAGGCCTAAGGTGTAAATAGTTGTCCAATAAGATTGTATCTCTTAAGATCTGTTAGTATAATAAGTTATAAATAGCTATTGTATTAGTAATATATACCTGTAAGTTCTTTTATTTTATAGATGTAATTGCTGACGTGTCCTATATCAAAAATGTATTGTATACTTGTAATTGATCAAATGGATTAATAAAAATCTAATCTAATCTAATCAAATCTACTTCTAAGCTCAATTGGCAAGGTACCTAGGATACTATCAGGTAGGCAGATATCGCAGTGCCCGCTTTAGTCACCAGGCGGCTCCCTTTACGCTGACGTCATTCCGTGGACAAGTTACTGTCGCCTGCAGTTGAAAACGTGCTTTGTAATATAGTTGTATGATCCGTTTCGATGAGAAATAATGCGCTTTTAAAAATGGGTAGCCACAGTAACTGTGCCGTTTCTGAGTACAAGAACAAATTCTGAAATGATTAACCTCTCTTTTCTTAACGATAAGGACGTTAGAGAGCTGTGGATTTTAAGATGCAGACGAAAAAAATAGCGGCAATGCTAGAACTGCCCAAGTTTGATCTGTACATGTTTTTTTTTTTTTTTTACCTTAGGACTACGAACGTGACCTCAAAAATGAGTTGTTGGGTTTGCCTCTGAAGAAGAAATTACGCGTTGGTGCAGTTCCTACGCAGAATATACCTAACTGGCATCAGGCCCGACGAGAGGGAGGTGCAAGTGGGGCTGAAACTCCGGGCCCGGATGAGCTGAGGGGCCCGAGGTGGTAAAAGTACTTAGAGAGGGCAACTTAATGTCAAAACTATTATAAAATTTTCTGATGACACACTTTGATGTAAACACAGGCAGTGAACAATATACAAAATATTACAAAGAGAATATATTATAATTAATTTTATAAATAACCATTGTGTTTTTCTTTCTCCGGGGACATGGTTAAGTTGCCGGAGTCATCCAAGTTATAACGTGTTAGAGTTCAAGAGTCCTTAACCTTTCTAATTCAATCTCAGAAAAAAAAAATGACTCCTTACTTCATACCGGTACTGTACATTTCTGAAAGGAGTGTGGGTTATTGTTGTAGAGACTGAACACATTCAGATACAATGAAAACTGAATTTTTAAGGCACAGTGATCATATCGTAAAGTAAAAGAACAACCAATGAGGGACGAAAATAAAGGAGAGTGGCTGAATACCTAAAAAAAGTAAATTAATAATCAGTTGGGCAAGCAAAATTCCACGGATGCTAATGACGATTGAAGTTTTATGGGGCAGAACAGCGAGGGGCTTTTTCTTTGAGGCGGGGGCTAAAATTTGCAAGCTTAATGTCGTAATTTCAAAATTATGTCCCAGGTTGAATAAAAAAAGGAGGGGCCCGGAAGACCCGTGATCGCTCTCTACGGCCCTGGCCGGCATTGGGACATTGTGCTACTGAGCAACAGGTTTGTTAAAGAGACTACTGTTTTTTTTTTATTTTAAATTGAGAACTAGATCTGTCATGAAAGGACCGACAGCTACGCTCGCTAATGCGCAGCACTAGGCAATGGGGACAAGCTCTATGAGCTCAGTAGACGTGGTTTCGATCCCCACCGTCAGCCGTCCTTGAAATGATTTTCCATTTTCAACTCCAGGCAAATGCTGGGATGGTACCTTCTGACAGGCCACGGCCGCTTCCTTTCACATCCTTGCCCAGTTTCATTCACCATCATTCATTTAATCTCTCATTACCTCCTCTCATGAGGTTGGCGTCAGGAAGGCATCAGGCCGTAAAAACAATCCGCCATAAAGACGTTCACCACATCTCATCCCCGACCTCGTTGGAAAACGGGAATAATAATAAGGGATAGACATACATATCTGTCACGAATGGGGAGAAGCACATTAAAATAAATCTTATGTATTTGCACTTCGATTGTCGAAGCTTGAGTAAGCCGTGACGTGAGTTGGCTGATGTAAATATGTTTATTTCAAGACATATCACAGACTAACATCCTTGCTTACAAGGATACACCATGCACTGTACATATTTGTGATGAGACGGAGCTGCAGCATATTTATAATGCGAGTAAATGGTTGACTCTTATGGTTTAAGGTGCCATTGGCACTTGTTTTGACGTATTGAGGCAGCAGTAAGGTAATTGCAAGATCAGGTGTATTACACTTTCACGAATTGATTGCCGGCGGTGGAGATGGGAATTATTCTTTGTTTACTTGTGTCACATGTCAGCCTGCTTCGTTGACAGGTACAGTTGCGCGAGTAGGATATGACTCAGCTCTAGTAGCCTTAGTCATCGTTTAACTGTCCGTGGTAACAAGGGCTCCTGTGACGCAATGCTGCTTGACTTAAGTGCATACTGCACTCGGTCATCGCGGTGTCCGCTTCGCCTCGCGGGGCTCATGCTACAATAAACAACAAACGCTGGCGCAGTCATGCTCAGCGAAAAGCAAATGTTGAATGGGTAATAAGAGGGTTTGATGACTCACTTGATAATCTGTGAATATCACGAGGTGACATGTACTGGCATGGATGTCGCAAAACAGTTCTATTGCATGTGTCTCAATGAAGCCATTCGCAAGATATTAATCACTTCACACCGATCGTGGAGTGCTGAAATTTAATTGTGAATATTTCCAGCTAATGACATTTATGATGGAATGAATTCCTACCAGATAAATGCGATAATCTGTCCAGGAAAGTAAAACATTTCTTCAAATCTGTAATCACTTCCTCTCCTCACAGATCAACTGGCTTCGACTCTCGTCGTCACCCCTCAGTAGTCTTCCTGTCAATACTTAATTTTAAGCAGAACATTGTACTGTGTCAAAATTGCGAAATTGCACATTCTAGTCATCTAGCTAAGCTAATCATGTCACCAGTCTCCCAAAGGCAAATTTTTGTTACCCTTACAACGCAACTCCGTCAACGACGGGTTAAGAAATGCTAATCATGAAATAAACATAACAAAATACCTACTTTTAAACCCGGGCATAGAGCCTAAAAGTTCGCCTTGTTGCGTAGCGACTATCACTCTTGACTGTCACCGCGGAGGCCTGGGTACGATTCCCGTTACCAAGATATACAATTCTGGTCTGAAGGCTCTGAAGGCTCTGAAGGCTGGCACGGGGTACACTCAACCTCGTGAGGCATAACTGAGAAGAGGCGGGTTCGATTCCCACCTTAGTCATCCTGGCAATGGTTTTCCGTAGTTTCCCACTTCTACTTCAGGCGAATACCGAGATGGCTCCTAAATTAAGGCCACGGCAACCTCCTTCCCAATCCGCATCTGAATTACAAATACACACACTAATACAGCCATCACAATAACACACACTATCAGGTAAATTCCATACACACACCCAAGTACACGGGGCTACACAATCACAATGTCGCAAAAGCCCTAAACTAATCATCAACAACATACAGCCTAAAGTGAGTACGGTAGTGCAGCACTTCTACAAGACCACATTATAGCCAAAAAAAATCCTCTCGGCACGCCGGAAGGCGGAGGTAGATTTCACTGGGCAAACTAGGGGATAGACTATAATAGGCAAAATATGCAGGTTTTCGTAGAGGGATCAGACCTCATTTATTGCGAGAAAGTATTTTACAATGTAATTGGAGCTCAATTGACTTTTCTTTCGTCTTACTATGCATATTTTTAACATTTTATTGTGTTAGGGGGACGGTAATCTTCTTGTCATTTGGGGTCCATTTTTATACTTGTGGTCACACCGTCCTTATGCAAGGTTTGGAACTGATGTGTAACTATCTAACGGTCTGTTACTTCTTCACGTCAAATTTTATCTACCGCAGAGATGTTGGTTGATTCCTCAGTTTAGGGCTGCGACAACGCGGTCATGTTGCCCCGTGTACTTTGGGAGTGTGTAGAATCTGTATGATAAACGGTGTTAATTGTGATGGCTGAATTAGTCTATAATTCAGGTAAGGACTGCAGACGGTCAATTTCAAGTAGTAGTTCCTAATGTTGGTACCAAATATACCGTCAACGACACCTAGCTGTGAACTTGGCAACTAGATGCCACCGCAACCAGTAACTTGCAACGAACGTTGGACTTCCCCTCTGAAGGAAAGCATACTGAGGGAGTTTCAGCGCTCTTTGAAAATCCGACGACTTCGGCCGGCTTTGAACCCGCGACCTTGGGCATAGAAGTTCAGCATGCTACCAGCTAGGCTACGTCACCGAAGCCGCTTTCCCCATAGTCAGATGGAAAACTGAATGTGATCTCGTTGTCATGGCAACCTCTGATAGCTCATCCCTCATCAATTTAGAAGCGTTGTCATGGTAATCTCTGATGGCTCTTGGCATTTTCTTCTAATTTTTCTCATCCCTTGGCGTAATGGTGGGTTGTATCAAAAATTCTTTCAGACAAAAGTTTTAGGTAATTATTAGGGGAATATCGTCCATTTTGTACGGTTTTGATATTATGCCTATTAAGAGAGATATGATTAATGTTTCCCGAAAAACTCACTTTTTTCCACCCCATTGGCCACTGGTTGGTGCTATCAAAAAACGTTTTAAACATAAATGTTTGGCACTTACCCGACACATAACATGAACTTTGAAGAGATTCGATATTTCACATATTAAGAGAGTTATAGTGATATTTCACTTTTTCGAAAAAAGCCTCCCATTTTTACCCCCTTAAACCGATTGTGCCCATTAACGAACTCGACCGAGATTTTATAGGGATACATATTATGTAAAAAATTCAAAGTGATTGGTGCAGAATTACGGCAGTTATCGTGTACAAAAGAAACTGATATATATATATATATAGATACATATTGTACCCGTTCGTCCTGGGGATGCGATGACCCATCTGCTATAACATCGCATTCCTGGAGTTCCAGGACAGAGCGGAGTTAAATGAACCTCTAGTCAAATAAGGAATGTGTCGGAAATTCAGCTGAGTTATCGAAGAAGCAGCGGGTATCACGAGACAAAGTATCTCTAGGGTCGTTACGGGCTTAAGTTTAATAGAAATAATGCAAATATAAATGGGCGCCATCAACTGAATTCCTAGCAAACCACTTCCTTTCCGGATAAGCCTTACTCAAGACAAGGAAAGAAAAAGGAACATCACACCATCATCAGATCACAACTAAGATAAAAACAAATTTATTTTACTTTGATAGTCAGACAGACATTTTAAATAACTCCTACCTGAGAGTATGATGGAATGCAACGTTAAATTGTCATTGTCCAAAATCGAACCATCTCTTTTCTAATCCAAAAATTATTTCATCCACATAACAAGAAAAATCTCTAAAGTTCTCTTGGGTTCTCAGGATCACTGTAGCACTATGTCTTTCGTCACTGACATTTGTGAAACCTGAGACCTAATTTCTCTTTAATTTAACATCATCAAGGTGGATTTAAAAAAGTTATTAATCTGTCTAAACATACACATATTATAATCACATATATTAAACATCACGTAATTTATGGTTTGCATGGCATAATTTAAATGTTGAACATGTTAGTCAAATGCTCCTAAACATCGAATAATTAATTTACACTATTTACATTGTCATTAACAATCTCTTATCTGTGAATTACAGAAAATTCATGGCTCATTGGTCATCGTTATCGTCATCATCAAAATTAAACATTCCTCACATTAATTCTCACCTCAAAATTCTACATATTCCTGTCAGAATCGTTAATTCTTCACCATTACATCATTTAAATTCTCAACTCAAGTTGCAATTCCTTCAAATTATATCTCAATTAAATTTATTTAATTCCATATAAATTCATTAATCATCAGCTTCTTTAGTTAATTATCACCTTCTAATTCAGTTATTCATCATCATTACAATCGTCTATTAATTTATTTCAATCAGTTTAATTATCCAATCTTTAATTCATCCATCTATTTAATTCATTGATTTATTCCAAAATTTAATTTATCAACTTATTTAAATTTCAATCTTCTGGTTATTTAGATTTTCATTATTTCATCTAGTCATTCTGATTTTTATTTCATTAGGTCAGATCGTTAATATGCTTAAATCTCAGATTATTATTTCATTAATTATTATTCTCAGAAAATCTTGTATTATCAACTTCATTTATTTGTTTAATTTCCTAACAAATTGTTTAATATGGTTTATAGAACGTTGTCTTACAGTTTTATCACTTCCAAGTTATATCTCGTATTTAATTTATCATGCCAAAAATATTATTGCCTCCACGACATCACGTTGGATCTAACTATCCACAACGACATTACATTTCCTCAATACTTCAAATATCACATTTGAATACAATAATTATTCCACAAAACTCCATAAATATTCAGCACATACAGCATGAATCTCAACAATTACGCTAGACTGGGTACGACGACCTCATGTCTGCTTCAAAATACATTATCAACGTTGCAACTATCACATGGCAACTTCCACAAAATGCCTACCACAAACTCCACTTAACCATGTTGCATGATCTACAAAAAATATATAACTGGCTTCAAATTATCAACGCACACAATCTCCAATAACTGTAATTAATCTGATCACATCTAGACAACTTCTTAAACAATTGGAAAAATATTACCTCAGTAATTTAGGATCTGCTTTCAAATAGCATAAATTCTCTTACAATTTTCATAACTCACATCACAGAAAAATACAAAACACCAATGTGCTATAATCTCATATCAAAATCTGCAATACTGATCTGCCTTAAAATAAATATGACCATTAATGATTAATCTTACAAGATTCAATTACTTTAAATCCTTCTCAAAGGTATCAAACACAATTATAAAACTCATCAAAGCATCAGCTGTAACAGCTGTTAAACTGAAATTACTCTCAAAAGAGTATAGCAACAAAATATTGGATTGGCAAACAAGAATTACTAAATGCAATCCTGCTGACATTTATCGTTACTTTATTTAACAAAATCTCGACTGATATGTGACTAGTAGTTCCTTGTTTGATTCACTTACAATCTCGTGTACACTCGGATGATAAAAATGAGTCCCTCAATGGCGAGTAAGATGTGTAACCACCGTACAGTCGTATAAATACGAAAGACCTCGCCCCGTCGATTTGGATGATAGTGCCCTGAACGATGGGTAAGATGAGTACCACCATACAATCGTATAAATACGAAAGACCCCATCTCGTAGGCTATATGAGTGAATGTACCAGATAGGAATCAACAAGTTTCTAGTTGTCATATAAAAGCGATGTTCATTCACTAAAGTGAATAACTTCTTAATATCTCCAAACAATCCAATGGAAAAAAATCCCTACTGATGAATAATACACACTCGCTAGTATGCAATGAACTGACGAAGTAATTTTAGATAATCAATTGCAGATCACGAGTTCGAAATACTCGTTACACAAAAAAACTATTTATGAAAAAAATATCCTAGCTGGAAAAATGTCTAAAAGACCAAACATCTGCTTAATAAAGCCAACCAATGGTGAGAATTTCGTATAATGATGCCTGCCATATCATATGGTCACTCCATATTCTAGCAAATTCGAAGTATATAAAGTCAAACCATGTCTATATAATCGTATCACTCCTATTAGAAAAATATACATGTGTGCCCAGTATTCATGAAAATAATCGTATCAGGTAGTTATAACACTTACAGTACCTTTCATAGTCAGCTGTAATTAAATTTCCAAGATCGTCGATTTTCCCTACATAATGAATTTCTCGAAAGATCGGCGTGAATAGCATTCCATCCATGAAATGACGATTGCATTCGAAATCCCAAGTGAATCAGCTGGTGGACCTCCTCTCGTCAGGAATCGAATCCATCGCTCTGCGGTGCCATCTTGTCTCTATCTGCGTCTACTCTGACATGTTGAACTTCGGATTACCCATAGCGGATATTGTCCAACTCCTCTCGAAAAAGTTCATGGAAACAGCGGACCCCCTATTCCACTTCTAAGTTACGCCACTGTTCCATTAAATGTTCAGTTTGAGTATTGAAAGATCAATCTCTAATAACTGCTAAGTCTCACTTTCGTAAAATAAAATTTTACTTGAGAGTGTTCAAGTTTACTAAACACCCTGTAGTTGTCTGTATTTGATAATTCATGAAACTGCATAAGAAATAAATTTCATTAATGCACGATCTAATGTTCATCAGTGCCTATGCTAACAACATTCCGTTTGCTTGAAATTGTTAAAGTAGCTTTGAATGCGTTACGAAAAAGCATAGTCATAAAGTTATTCATAAAACTGTGTTCAAACTGCGTTGAAATGTAGCTTGTAATAAAGTCTCCAACTACTTGCAGTGCTGTTCTAACATATCCCGGCCGTCTGTGATTGCTTCCTCGGCAAGTCCGCCTGGATCAATGACCTGCTTGGCGTTCGCTGCTCGGCGATGCTGAAACTGTCGCCTACACTCTGCCGTGACAGTTTCGGTATGCTGCGCGACCTTCACCGTGCGTCTCGCTAGCGCTATAGAGCTCGACCCTACTTGCTCGACTGACAGAGCTCCACTGAATGTGCTGGCACTGTCTTCACGCTTATCTGCCTGGCGCAGACACGTGGTGTAGTCCCCCACCACTGTGCTCTCGCGTAACGATCATAGTCTCGAACCCACATCATCTCGGCTATTCCGTTATAAAATAACTTAAGGGTTATCTAACTTCCTTACAATTATTTCCACATATAATGCATGTTATATATCCTCTTCTAAGATGTTTAATTACCATATTCCATATATATCTTAATAAAGCTTAGTAGTGGGGTAACACGGGAGCTGCTTACAAAAGCAAGTGGTGAGCCCCTGCGACCTTGGAATGGAAGGAGCCATGCTAGGAGGGCGTGCTTGGATTCGTTTTTTTCGTCTCGTTGTGCTCTTTACGGGAATGTAGGTATCGAAAAGGTGAACTTAGGGTTTTGGGTCAAAAAATGCGTTTTTCACATTTTTGTCGATTTTCGGAAAATGGGCCATGCTAGGAGGGCGTGCTTGGATTCGTTTTTTTCGTCTCGTCATGCTCTTTACGGGAATGTAGGTATCGAAAAGGTGAACTTAGGGTTTTGGGTCAAAAAATGCGTTTTTCACATTTTTTTCGATTTTCGGAAAACGGGCCATGCTAGGAGGGCGTGCTTGGATTCCTTTTTTTCGTCTCATGGTGCTCTTTACGCGAATGTAGGTGTCGAAAAGGTGAACTTAGGGTTTTGGGTCAAAAATGCGTTTTTCACATTTTTGTCGATTTTCGGAAAACGAGCCATGTTAGGAGGGCGTGCTTGGATTCCTTTTTTTCGTCTCGTCGTGCTCTTTACGGGAATGTAGGTGTCGAAAAGGTGAACTTAGGGTTTTGGGTCGAAAAATGCGTTTTTCACATTTTTGCCGATTTTTGGAAAACGGGCCATGCTGGGAGAGCGTGCTTGGATTCGTTTTTTTCGTCTCGTTGTGCTCTTTACGGGAATGTAGGTGTCGAAAAGGTGAACTTAGGGTTTTGGGTCGAAAAATGCGTTTTTCACATTTTTGCCGATTTTTGGAAAACGGATAACGTGATGATGACGTGCGTGATAGTTTGTTTTCGTCTCGTTGTGCTCTTTACGGGGATATAGATATGGAATAGGTTAAAAGCTGGAAACATGTTTTTTTAGTCACAAATGGGTTTTGTGATTTTCCCTCATATTGTGAAAACCGAAAACGTGAGAATGACGTGTGTGATAGTATTTATTTCGTTTCATTGTCCTCTTTACGGGGATATAGATATGAAAAAGGCAAAAAGCTGGAAACATGGTTTTCTTATGGAAAAGGTGTTTTTTGTTCATTTCGCGTTATTTGGAAAACGAATGAGGCGATTTTTATGATGGTCATGTCGATGTATTTGTGTCGTTCTGTTTACGGGAAATGTAGGTATGGAAAACCTAAAATGATGGTTTCCGTTATTTTTTTCGAGATCGTTGAGGAAAACGGGGAAAAAAGTAAGAAACCAGATTTGAAGTCACGTTATGTTATGCGCTATGATGTTAGTAAAACATTTATGCATTATTATTATTATTATTATTTGTCTTGACTGGTCAGGGCTCACACGCAGAGAGAGAACTTGCTTAATGCAATGAGAATTGAAATCATTGAGGCTGACCCACGGCGATCCAGACAGACACAGGTCTTATCATTGTACGTGCCTCGCAGCAGAGAGAGATAAGAGGCAGGTGTCATTATACAGTGTGCGGATTTATACTGTGTATGTCATAGCCTAGGTTCATTATGGACTCATCATGCAACGCAAAGTTTGAAACAATGAGTGAGTGTATAACATCATGATAACAGATTGGCATGGGCTCGAACAAAGCGGTTATTGGACATGTAATAAACAAAAGGGTGGGAATAATGAAAGGTCATATGATACATTTTTTTGAAATGTTTTTTTTTTTTTTCAAAATAATTAAATAGGGTTTTATTACAAAAAATTATGTTTATTGACCCATGAATTATACGTGGAAGGAAAACCTAACCACTTTACAAAATATTTTGCACCTTTGACTTTAATTACTCGTTCAATGAGATAATCGTTGGGATATAATGTTTTTTGCACTTCTTCATAATAGAATCGTCCCTGAATGGGTTGACCGCTCTGATCTTCTAAGAGATACGTCACTGGTTGACCTAGCTTGACTTGGCGAATTTTAAAAATTTCTGTCGACCATTGTGGAGTATACGATTTTGAAAACACACTTCTATGTTTACTAATGCGAACAAAATCTCCAATTTTAAGGCGATGTCGCCTTGGGTCTACCCTTTTTATAGGGTTAAACAGTCTATTGAGTCTGGGTAGGTTCTTGGTGACGAGGCGAGGTTTCATGCCGATGGTGGAATGAATGGTGTTGTTGTAGCGAGACACAAGTTGAGGTAACCAGTCCATCCATCGATAGGAACCATGTATTGTAAACTCTTTCCACATATAACTTTTTAATGTTCCATTGAAGCGTTCAACTACACTAGCTTTGAGATTGCTATAGGTGGTATAATGGTGAATATCCTTAGATTTGAGAAAACTGGAGAAATCCTTGTTGAAAAATTCTTTCCCCTGGTCGGTTTGTAACAAGTGAGGTTGACGTATTGATTGTTCAATAATATGTTGAAAGGCCTTTGTGACTAAGACACCAGTTTTATTTTTTACTGGTTGAACAAAAGCCATTTTGGAATAGACATCAATGACGGTCAACATATAGCGTACACCGTCGTTAACGTTAGAATAAGGTATCATTTCAACCAGGTCTGCCTGCCAAAGTTCATCGATTCCTTTGGAAATGACACGACGACGTTCATAAATGCGTCGGGCTGGTTTATGCAATTCATGAGCAATGCCCACTTTGATGGGGGATGGCTTATATGATAATTTTAGCATCTCGGAGTTGTTGTTCAATGTGGGCGATTTCCGCCTCATGTCCAGTGTGACCAGCTTGTTTTGATGCATGAAGCAAGTATAAGCGCTCTACTAACTGATTGGGATTATTCCAAAAGGTTATATCTAGGTAGGGTTTTAATTTCTTAAACCTTACACCAGAGGCAGAGTGATGTTTTTGCTTACCAAAGATGTTTGCAATGATGGTCTTATATTTTTGGGATATATTGGCATTGACCTGCTGAGAGGATTTATAGTTTCTTTTGTGAGCGTTGGTGTCTAATAAAATGGATTTATATTTAGCAAGGTCCTCGGACGTAAGATCTTGTGTCGAGGGGGTGCGAGAAAATAGCAGCTTTAACAGACCTGGTGTTAATTTATAGTTGATCTTTTTAATGACAGCTTTCGTACGAGCAAATTTAATGGAAGAATCCCCAATTTTAAAACTATCATTCTCATAGCGAACACCATACGTGGTATCTGTCTTTCCAATAAATAAAAGGGTCAAATACGGTTCCAGGGTTGCCCCATAATGTTTGATTAAAATGTTTTTGAGTTGAGCTTTATTTTGAGGGGTTGCCAAGACTTGTGAAAACGGAGACGATGTGGAGGAAGACGGTGTTGGCGCTATGACGGAAGATTTTTGTTTTGTTTTTAGAAACTGTTGAAGGGGTGACGATTTCTTTTTTCTTTCAGGACTAAATACGCTTTCGCTGTCACTTTCACTTTGTTCATGTTGTTGTTCTTCTTTTTCTTCTTTTTCATGTTCTTGATGTTCTTGTTCACTAACATTGGAGGAGGAGGAGGAGGAGGAGGAGGAGGATTTTACCTGTCGTGTGGAATCTGTTTGAGTAAATTTTGAACTTGTTATGGGTTTGGTTTGAGAGGTAGTAGCAGCAGAAGCATTAGGTTTAAATCTCATGGGATCAACCGATGATGGAGCATGTGTTATCATGGGTAAAGGATTGACGTTTTTTAAACGTTGCAATTCACGAAATTTATGTCGAATCGTATTTCGTGCCTCAATAATACGCTGCATGATTTGAACATGTTTCTTGTACCCTATGGCGTTCGCCATGGTAAAGGTAAAGACACACTAACAGGAAATGTCCAACCCCAGGTCTTTTTAAACAGAAATAAAATGATCAAAACCCAAGCGATAACGTCCCTCACATCGTTCACTCTGTTTATTTATGACCAAACAGGCATGGGGATGATGGTTCCAACACGAAGCACACAATTGCGTGAAAGCTGTAAAGGACATATCTGGATTCACATGATCTTGAAAAATATGATAGAGATTTCTAGAGTCTTGGCGGAAGAGAACGATGAGATTGGCATTGTCACGAATCAACTGTTTGGGGATTTTGGAATAGGTCTGAGCCAGATAAAAACAATCCACTTGTTTATGGCGTCCCATACTAAAATACTCTTGAATAATGGCCTGTCGTTGAGTGGCAATATCATCAAAAATTATAATGGAATCTGGTTGAATGCGGTCTGGTTGAATGACATCTTGAGGTGAGGTGAATGTAAAATAGCCCATGGCTTCTTTATTTAACGAAGACATAATTTGTTCCAGATACACGTACAGAGGCTGGTACAAGGATTTGGCAAAAATATAAATATTTTGAAATCGTAGGCCATGAGGTGCGGTAATAATGTTCAGCAAAACATTGGTCTTTCCACAACCCGAAGGCCCTACCATAATACATCGAACGGTAGATGGGAATAGGGTGCCATGACGTTTAGGTTCGCACACGGACAGTGATAGCTCTGAAACCAAATCAGAGACGGGCAAAGCATGGGGTTGTTTCATTAATTCCATTGTGTCGATGACTGAGTTTTTTTCATGTGTGTATAAGGTTTATATATATATAGGCAAGCGGTGAGTAGGATAGGTTAGTTAACGTCTATCACCATGGACGTGTTTGGGAGAGCTCATGTAACCATGGCCACGGCCGCCTCTTTGTCAAAACAGTCACGAGAGGTGGCAACAAAAAGCTATGTCGATCGCAAAGTGCAAAGTGTCTATCACATGGCCCCGAGACTAACCGCTGAGGGCTATTCAGCCAATCATCATCGTATTATTGATGTGCAAGATCCTCGAGACGAAAATGATGTCTGCACGAAACGTTATGTGACCTATCAAATGAAAAGGCTTTATAAATTTGTCCCATCTGTATTTTTAGTGTACCTGTCAAATCAAAAACTGGACAATGACAGAAACCATTCCCCACCACCACTACCACTGGTGAATGATGATCTTACCTATATGCTTGCTTCCGGTTTAAGTCGATATCGACTGCATTATGATGGTGTCATTCATATTAAATATGCCATGCCTGATGAGAAACATTTAAAAATACAACTAAACGGTGATAGAGTGTTGGCTCACAACCATCAAAGAGTAAATGTGGGAGAAGAATTATCCTTTCATCTTATGCTTACGTTTGAGGAAAAGGAAGCTGGGAAAACGGTGAATGATTTTCCGCTTTATATAGAATTGGAATATACTGCTATGAAATAAGGTTCTCTACGTTAGTTGTTATCGAATGTTTGCTGTGAAAGGTTCACCAAGTAGCAGCATGGTGAAAAAAAGATATGCTATGAACATGAAAAAAACAAATCTCAAAAAGAGAAAAAAGCCAGGTCGGAAACCAAGTCGATCGGCCTCACACCCAATGTTAAAACGTAAAAAAACAAAAAAAATCTAAAAAGAGTGGCTATCGAAAAAGCTTTACAAGCGGTGCGATTGTCTACAGCTCCGAAATCGCAGCATTATGTATCGATAAAAAGAAAAGAAAGAAAGCAAAAACGTGGGCGAGTCATTTCTGTTGCTAAGCGTGGGGGTTTTTTGCCGGCTTTATTTGCAGGGTTGGCAGCTTTGGGGTCCCTTTTGGGTGGTGCCAGCGCTGTAGCGAAAACCATAAAAGCCGTCGAGCAAGGCAAGCAACAACTCAAAGAAAGCGAGCGACACAATAAAACGTTAGAAGCCATTGCGATGGGAGCTAGAAATGGCAATCCTTTAAAGCCAGTCTTTTATCCACAAGGTAGTGGCCTACCGTCTAAGAAAAAAAAAATGTCCATCATCGATAAGCGCTTAAGCCAACTACCTCGTCATGCCATGACCCATGAAGAAGTGGAAAGCTATGCCAAACAACTAATGATTTCTCATTTTCGAGGTGTATTTATGCGAAATGAATTACCTAAAGCACCGTGGAAAGAAGAACGAGCCATGATGAATTTAGATGATGATGCAGGCCCAGGAACCCATTTTGTAGCCTACGTGAAACAAGGTTCCACAGTATGGTACTTTGACAGTTATGGAAATTTACCACCCCCGATCGAGTTGCTACGTTATTTGGGAAACCGGGTAAAGATATTCTATAATGTGAATCGTCAACAAACCTTTGACAGTCAAGAGTGTGGCCGTTTGAGTTTACATTTTTTATATAAGAGGTCGCGTTAAGCCATCAGTTTCATCATTATGAATGTCAACGCCAAGACCTTTACCGTGAACAGTCGCGGGCCTGAAGTGTCCCTGGATTTCCCCCCCATTGAATTGCAACCAGAACAATCCTATGTCTAAGGATTAATTTCTTTGGAAAGTTACAACAGAATTTACAATATTCAAGTGGATATTAATGACAAATTTTATTATGATGATTATATGTTGACACTACCCCCTGGAGGTTATACCATAGACGATGTGCATGAGGCCATTAGCGTGTCGATGATAAAACAATTTGGTGTCAAACCATTTGCGGATGGGACACACAAATTTGAACTTACAGCCAATACAATAACTCATCGCTGTCGTATTTTCTCTACGTTTAACATTGACTTTGAAACAGGAGTTCATTCTATTGGTCCTTTATTAGGATTTAAACCAAGAGTGTTGGCAGCTCACCATCCCCATGAATCAGATTATCCAGTGAAATTCATCGAGGACCATCACATTTCTGTAACTTGCAATATTATTAGAGACGTATTTACGAATCAAGAACAAAGCCATTCCCTGTATGATTTTATTGTCACCTCTCCTTGTGGCTATATTATTCGTGAAAACCCTTCAGTGGTTCTCTATCATCCTGTGTGTGTCAGTGATATTAGTAATATTACCTTACGCTTAGTGAATAGAAACCAACAACTGATTGCTTTGGACGCCAACACCCCTGTGACCTACAAGTTGGTTTTAAAGACGCTATGAAATGTATCTATAAAGCAACAACAACGTCTACGAGGTCGGTTAGTTGCCCGCCGTGTATGAAACGGTTGACACGAGTAAACCGACAACGCTTACAACGCCTTGGTTATACGCTACACCCCAATCATGAACAAAGAGCTGTTGCAAGTGTTAAATCCCATACAAGTGGAAGATGGCGTCGTGCGCATTGATATGCATTCCTATCAACCTCAAGCAACAGGACTGAATAACAATGACGAGATTCAATTCATCATTAACAATCAAGATATTTTTACTCTACCTCATGAAAGTGCCCTTCAAATTGAGGGTAAATTAATGAAAGCAGATGGCAGTACGCCCACAACGTCTGCGTTGGCGAATCATGGTTTGGCTTTTCTGTTTTCTGAAGTACGTTATGTGATAAATGATATTGTCATAGATATGACTCGAAATGTGGGCATGACTAGTCTTATGAAATTATATCCATCCTATAGCGAGGAGGAAAGTAAAACGCTTTCTATGGCAGGATGGTGTCCCAACAGTAGCAATAACTGGCTAGTTCATACCGATGGCACTTTTACAGGCTTTCTACCCTTAAAATTACTCCTTGGCTTTGCCGAAGATCACAAGCGTATTATTTTAAACGCAAGACAAAGTTTGTATCTGGTGAGAGACCGCAGTGATTATAATGCACTGAAAGGAGCCTCGGACCAAGTGATAGACTCAAAAATTCAACTGCTTCTTTTACTATGGAAAGTGCCCCATGTGACGCTATCGGATCGTAAAAAGCTAAGCATGTTAAATTTGGTGCAAAAAGATAAAGCCTTGCCTATTGCCTTTCGAAGTTGGTGTCTGCATGAACACCCCTTGCTACCTACCACTGACACTCATAGTTGGAGTGTCAAATCGGCTCGCTCTACCGAGAGACCCCTCTATGTTATTATTGGTTTTCAAACCAATAGAAAATACCAACAAAGCAAAGATGTCACCTTGTTTGATCACATTCACTTGAGAAATATACGACTATTTTTAAATAATGTTTGCTTTCCCTATGAGGGGTTGGAACTCAATTTTTCAAAAAATAAGTTTGGTCCCCTTTATGACATGTTCGCTAAATTTCAATCGTCTTATTATGAAAAACAGGATTGTCCTATGTTGTCGCCACAAGGGTTTAAAGCAAAAGCACCACTGATTGTTTTCGACTGTTCGTATCTAGAAGAATCTATGAAAATCACCACCATTGATTTAAGGGTAGATTTTGAAACACAAGAAAATGTCCCAGACCATACCAGTGCCTACTGTTTGATAATTCATGCTAGACAAGTGAAATATCATCCTTTGTCCAATTATGTCACCAGCATGTAAGCCACCTGTGGTCGAATGAAAAAAAAAAGATCATCATTCATAGGATTGATAATAAGCGTCTGCATGCACAGTATCTGTTGCGCTCTGGCACTGTGCGCACATACGACAACAACAAACATCATGTGTCCCTCAATAAGCAACAGCAACAACAACAACAAAAACGTGACAGACAAACCATGGAATTTAAAATGTGAATTTAATCGTTTGAAAACTTTTGAAACATGGACAGTTCCCTTTATGGATTGTGGAGAATTGGCTGCGAGCGGATTTTATTACTTAAAACGTGGGGATGTGGTCAAGTGTATTTTTTGCAACATTGAAATTGGAAACTGGGAAATAGGGGATCGACCCTTTAGCGATCATCAGCGATGGAGTCCATCCTGCCCTTACCTCAATCGCTATGATGTGGGCAATATTCCATGGAGTTTGAATTATCCGGTTATTGTACCAGACACTACAAAACTAGGAGATACCTGTGGACCGTATGTGCAAACTATTCATTTGAATGCTGTTCCAAATTAAGCCAACAAACTTTTTGTAATAAAAGTGTAAGTTTTTTTTGTTATGAATAAAACCTCAAAAAATATTTAGCTGTTGTTCAATTCATTTGTTCCTTTTTTTTTCCTAAAGTCCTTTGACTTTGCCATGTTAAACCATGGCATGGGTTAGTTGTTGATTAGACGTCAATGAGGTAACAAGTAAAAATTAAAAAAAAAGCATGATGCGTACACTCATTGTGGATTGTCAGGGGTTTAAAATTGCAGACAACAAATTTATATTTAAGGAAGTCGCTTTTATCGATTGTAGTACGTTTTGGGTGTCTAGCCCTATTCATTTGGTGTTTAAACCTCCCTATGCTTTCGAGTTGCTTAGTGAAAAAGATAAAAAACAGAGCCAATGGATTGAAAATCATTTGCAGTTAGCATGGAACCAGGGTGATATTTCTTACAAGTATCTTGACATTGTCATGAAAGCCCATTTGTCCTCGGCCAATGTCTTATTTGTTAAAGGGAGTGAAAAACGCCAGTGGCTTCAACCATTTCTACCCTCTCACTGTCAATGTATTGACCTTTTAGATCTGGGTTGTCCATCCCTGCAAACGCTCATGGACACTTGTCCTTGCGACAATATTCAGAATAAAGCCTTAGCGCATGCATGGCAATTGTTTCATTGGCTCATCACGAGTGCATGTTGGGAGTTGTTCAATAAAATTAAAACTGAAAGTGTATCGTCCAATGATAGCAGTGAGACGTGTACACGTGAAGTGATAACATCAACGTTATAGACATGGACGTCACTACAATCGACAAGGCTATTGGAAAATTATTTGTGTGCAAGAAAAAACTGATTACCTTTACACAACATGAATTATTAGCACTACCTAAATCATTTCTTTTTTATGTTGCTGCCAACGCTGTCAAAGAAATTTGGGAAAAGGCACCTGCCGAGTGGACTAACGACTCTGTATTGAGTGAACTACAACCATGCAGTCATTTTTCCCATCACAAGCAATTAACCATGGCAAAAAATACCTTCCATTCGACAGTGTGCCACATGCCAATTAATGAAATTATATCATGGTCATAAAACTCAGTGTAAAGACATTGTTACATCATTCCATGGCTGTCATGCGGAAAACAACCACCACCTACCATGCTCGTCAGGAGCCGCCGACAAACAACAACAACAACAGCAGCAAGAACAAGAACAAGAAGAAGAAGAAGAAGAAGAAGAACAACAAAAAAGTGTTTTTCACCGATTGAAACCTCTATGTCCCAGGTGTACTGGCCGTGGAATTATTGATAACATTATTAAAAACTTACCATTCGAAGCTCACTTACCTGCTTACAGCTTTTGCGGCTCTGGTACTCGTCTTGAAGATCGTTTGAGGAGAGGGGATATGGGAATCAATGCTTTGGATCATGCATGCCTTAATCACGATAAAGCCTATGAAAACAGTGATCCCACACTAAGACGCATTGCCGACAAAGTCTTGTTAAGCATTGCCAAGCAACGATTAACAGCTTCAGATGCCAGTCTAGCAGAACGAATGGCAGCATTTATAGTGATTGGTGCTATGAAGAGCAAATTACTTTTATCTAGATATGGACTTTAACGTGATGAATTTATGTTAAAAAAATGTATAGTATCACTGTTATCATGACAAAAAATAAATAAAAAGACAAGAGTCCATGTTGTGTTTCTTTTTTCCATTATTATTATTCACTCTTAGTTTCATTATTATAATTATAAATGACAAACAATAAAAAAGGGACAGCAGTGCATCGTTAAAAAATATTACTAATTGTAGTAAATCTATTTTTTCAATCACAAACAATAAAAAAGGACAAAAGTCCATTATTTTAACTAATAGTTTCATCATTATTATTATAAAAAATTATATATACATGGTAATTGTACTAAACCTATTTTTTTTAAATCACAAACAATCAAAAAAAAGGACAAAAGTCCATCATTATTCATCAGCTTCAAATGCCAGTCTAGCAGAACGAATGACAGCACGAAATCTTTTATTTACTCTAGAACCAGTTTTTTTTGTTAAACGCTTATTATTATTGAATAAAATAACATGTTACTAGAATTTAATCATTATAAATTATAATAAAAATTGCTTAAAAATTGCTATTTTAAATCACAAACAATAAAAAAGGACAAAAGTCCATCATTTTAACTAATAGTTTCATCATTATTATAAAAAATTATATACATGGTAATTGTACTAAACCTATAAACAAACAAAAAATCTACCATTAAGCATAAGTTTTGAAAATTTATTTTTATTATTATTATTTATCATGGTAAACGTTGAACAACAATTAATAAACGTTAAACTGTTGAGCACCAAAAAATAATAATTTTATTTTATTATAGTTATTGAAGAGTAGGGCATGAATAAACAAAAAAGTTACTGCTAACGTACAATAATTATTCGTTTTCAATTTTTACAAAACGAACCATGCATCGATTATTTTTTCACCCTCATAAATTAAATAGACAGGGTGAATACTGGAATTGACATCTTCCATGACATTATCAGGTAGGTTATTAAATCGTGTGGGAAGAAATGTCTCAAAGTCTTGACAAATGCAAAGAGCTCGTTCACCATATTTGGTTATCAGTTTTTGAATTTTATGTATGCGAAAGGGTGTTTGCGTAGGCAATTCACTCATTTTCTTGCGTGCAAAGCCACAATCTTGACCAATGGCGTTCAAGGCGTCCATGGCTGTCTATAACCAAAGAAAAGAGTGTTACTTTCTAACACTCTCGTTCTTATATTACAACAACAATAACTTTTGTACATTAAAGTATGTTGTTGGCTTTTTTTATCCTGAGTGTTTAAGACCTGAAGTTGTAGATAGATAGTATTGGATAAAAATATAATAATAATGTTTGTATCATTTTTTCAGTCAAAACATACATTTGGAAATTATTTAATAGGAAATGTTTTATCAAAATTAAGTGTGAATCTCTCTTGGAGGTAAATGCATGTCTCTGTTGTGAATGGGAATTAGCCTATCATTCCCTTGTCGAATGACTTGTATTCGTTTGCTCTGTTGTTGTGCAAATTCACACAACATTCTGTTAAATAAATAGTATCAACAAATACTAAGAGCAAACATGTGAATGCTTTTGGTAACCTATAAAAAGGCAAAGTTAACACGCTATGCATTTAATAACCATGTCTACATCCAACAAAACAAAATTCAAAACTACAAATTTAAACCAGTGTGTATGTGTTCATCAACGTGAATACACGATAAACTAAAACAAACAAACAAACAAACAAAATAGCCAAATGTATTCTAAACGTCAAGTATGCACCTGAAAGCCGAATGTAAACAAAAAAAGCGATAATCATGATATAATGTGGTTAGTTTCTAACAAATCTAATTCTATGAGGCGAATATTGATTCATAGGTAAGCTAAGACAAATTTGGCGAAATGCTTGTTCTCGATACGAAGTGATTCGTTCCTCAGCAGGAAATTTATAAAAATGAAAACAAAACATTTGAGAGGTTATTGGAAAATAAACATTAAACAGGGGTTTTGTACATATTGTACACCAGAAATCTGGAAAATGATCCTCGTCAGCTAATTTAACAATCACTTGATTCATGGTTAAACCGTACCATGCTTTATGAATCACTTGCGTGGATACATTATTTTCAAAGCCAAAATTTAGCATACAGGATTTACAAAAGTGATGCCCTGGGTCATGAAACAAATCATCATCATTATCATCACGATTCATGAAGCTGTCATAAAATGTGGTGTCAATGAGTACTTTCGTGTTTCTATATTCTGAAGGATAGGCCACACGTTGAGGATTATGAGACATCATCGTGGCATATTCATTGAACGTGGTGTGTTTTGTGACGATAAAACAATCTTCACCGTGGCTCATGATTGAATCTGAAAAGTAGTCATTGCCGTTTACTAAGTGAATAAATAAAAAAATTACAATGTACTATATACACTGTCTGTCCCCTAAGTCAATAGCAAAAATAAAATAAAAAATAAGCAAAACACAAATAAATAACCATATATCTGTTGACTTCTTTAGTTGTAGGCCTCAAGCATAACATGCAACAGATGAAAAGAAACAATTTCTGTTCAGATATTGGACTGGTGTTGTTTTCAAATATATCACCACTCATAACTCTAGCCATAAAGTGAGAGTTTTGTCCACAGTAAAAGCAGCAGATTATTATTATTCTTTTGTTCTTGCATGAGACCTACTAAGCCACACCCTAGTGTGGCCTATTAAACCGCATGCCTACTGAGGATGAATGGTCACTTTGCTGAAACATGAGGCCTACTAAGCGACAACAATAGTGAGGGTGGCTACTTGTTTTTTTTCCTAACCTAACCTAAAGAAGTCAACATGTTTTTAATCTAGCCTGTGCACAGTGAACCATGCAAACGTTGATGCATGGCTCTCTTTATGCGTTGACAGGCAAATAGCACAAGATATACAGTTTATGTACAACTATTTACAGGCATTCACACATCCATGCATACACACATGCACACAGGTTAAAAACAAAAATTATATGATACACTACAATTTTTTATTTTTATTCCGAGGCTCAGGATGGCATCTCGCATTTGATAGCAACCAAACCAAACACTTGCCGTGTTGTACAACAACAATAGCTACAACCACTACTGGTTGTAACCAAATGGGACGCTTGTCATCATATCCTGACACCATTGTCTCTTGTCGTCTAACAAAGCGAGTGTTTGTTTTCGCTGCTTCATTAAAAATAAATCATGATTTTTTGAGAGAATCCTAAACTGACTATGTGCCATGGCTGTGTGGGTCTGAAGGACATGTAAATAATCATCCACACAGAGACGTTTAACCACATGCTGGCTAATCCCTTTGGCTCGCATAGATTCGCATCGATCCACCTGTCGAAAACTATACATTTTCGGAGCGAGACCTACAAACTCACTCATCATGGTGTCTGAACACTCATCTTTCATTAAACCAATTTCTTTTTTGTTCAGACGGGGGATATCGAACACGTTCTTCTCACTAAACGCGGACGTGTCAAACCATTTTGGGTTTTGTTTCATAACGACATACGGATCACAGTCATGGATATGGTAAATAAAACTATCCGTGTCTGTATATAACAAGGAAATGGTACCAAATCGCTGTATTGCAAAACCATAATGGAATTTATACATGTGCAATTTTGAAAAATCTAAAATGACTTGGCCTAAATAGATAGGCTTATCCATGACCACTTTAGTTTTAGCAAGTTCAATAGTCAGTAGATCATGATCAATAATGTTTAAAGATTTGAAATTTGGTTTTGCAATATATTTTTGAGCCCCCCATCTGCCATGCCATGTATTGACCAACTTAATGTCCCTATACTGCCGTACATTTTCCAAACTCTTGCCATAAATACAATTATTCATCAGTTTAAAAAAATTGATTTGAAATGGCTGAGTGGCACTTTGTCTGTGACTGGTATTTAAATCCATGTATGGTTTCAACCACGGTTTCTGACAAAAAGAAATACCTCTATGGATTTTTTTCAGGGTTAAGCCCTGGGCTAAACATTCTACCAGCATGTCAATATGCAACACATAGTGACTTTTATCATACAAGGTACCCATTAATTTCTTATGATTGCCCTTACTCTCGGGCGGCACCATTTTCTCTATGCAAAAGGGGAAATCACCATGTCGCTGTCTGAGATGGGGGGGATAAGCTAAGTCGACGTCAAGAACATACCCTACGTCCTGTTGCTTGCTGGCGCTATGCACATTAAAATCTTTAATTTCATCCTCAGACAGCCAGACAAAGTTTCTGTACGGCAGTGGTCGACTCATAGCGTGACCGTATAAATTGTTTACGTCGAAATACATTAGATAGGATTCTGGTTCTTCGGGACAGTAAACAGGCATGTAATGATTTTTTGCCTTGGCATGTCGCTGATTGAGCGATACGAATCCCCCACGAATCCCTTTTTCCATCATGAGTACCATATCGGGATCCGTCAGTAAATCAAGCTCAATGTGGGTAAATTTGAGGGCGGCGTCCCAACTTAACCCTGGACTGGTATAGTAGTGGGCGGGGTCAAGGCCATAAATCGTGTGACATAGCTGACGAAACGTTTCAAAAACGTCGGTCAACAACAACACGTCTAATTTTAAGTAGTGCATAGCATACTGGCCCATGGTTTCTATGCCAAACACTCGCCAAACATGCTGTGCGTGGGCATAGTCTTCTTCACTGACGGTGCTTTGTGTTAACTGAGAAAAGAATTTTTCTCTTGGCGGCAAAGTCGTTTCTTCAAGCACTTCGTAACTTTCCACATAATCGTATGGAAAATGGCCTTTACGAACACACAATTTAAATTGATTTGTATCCGTAAAGTGGGAATGGGTATGTTTCAACTCATCTTCGCTTAAGCCTTTCACAAGACTATCCAGCGAACTAGACATAAACTTGAATGAGTCGAGAGAAAGCGAATGCTCATGCTTCCTTTTCTCCATGAAAGTGAGGTAAAGCTCTCATGGTTCTTAGCCAAAATGCTGAATTTGCTCTTATCTACATGAGCAAATTGTTTTACAATGAAGTGGAGGTCATACCGGGAGAAATTGTGTAAGAAGACAGGGAGGAAGCGAGGTGTAGAGTACTTCAAATTGCATTCGTTATGGGCAGCACCTCTAAAATGCCCTGTCCTGTGGCTGTGGTCTCTTACTTTTTTTTCTCCGCCTAAGATTGGCTTTTCACGTATGTGGCAGGTGGTGGCTTGATCATATTCTCTTTGCTGTACTTCATTCATCTGAATTGGTACAGGGTTGTTCAAAATAGTTTCTACTTTGCCTGCTAAAGCCGCCATTTGATCAACAAACCATCGCGCACAATCCTGACCTTTATGACTTACGTACTCACATTGTGAATTATCATAGTGACAGACAACATAATAGGCTACAGCAAAAGGCTCATGTTTCTGCACTGGATAGGTTGAGCTTGTATGGGGGCTTGGTTCACATCCCTGAATGGGAACAGTAAGGGCCTCAAAATCAGCGTAAACAGTAAATGGTACCATTTCTTGTTTATTAGTGGCCTTAAATTTTAAGACTGCATCATTTCCTTCGGGCAAGACTAGCTTTACTGCCGTCTGCCCTTCACAGTCTTCCGTATGTCGTTTCAAAAGTTCATCAGTTCCAAAATACTGAAGGCAGCGCTCGCAAATGTGTTTTGCACACTTATCTTTAGACATTTGACTGCTCACCAATTTACTTAAATTCTTTATCCAACAATAATGGCTTTTATCCCCATCAGACAGGAAAAGCAGGTGAATGTGATGTTGCTTTACCTGTTTGGTGGCATACAAGGGGCCCACAATATTTGACCCGTCGATGCCATACACCATGAAAGAGAAATTTGGATTATCTTTCTCAAATAAATGAATTTTATCTAGAGGCATGGGAAATGAAACACGCTCGAGATTGAGAGTTTGTTTCATGTGGTTAAACAATTCTTTGTACTGCCGTGGCAAATGACCATTTCTGTCTTGACAGGGTTGCAGACAGCTCACTATACTCCACAAAAAGCAGTAATCGTCTTTGTTGCGTATGTTGATCACTGCCTTTCTCGAAGCGATAAAGCTCGACGTGGCAATATAGCTACTTCCTGCATTCAATGGATTGTATTTACAAATATTGATTTGCAAATAGGCAATGCTATCGAGGGCCAAGCCACTGGGACCCTGTTGCAACTTATCAAATTTAGAGATAAGCGCTTGAATAGCTTTCTCCTGATACCACGTTTCCAAATTATCGGCTATCAGTACTTTCTCCATTTTTGTACAAAGGTTGAAGGTGTGTTTCTCTTCAACATTATTTTTTATCAACGTAAATTCACATAGTAGTTCGAAGTTTATTTTTAAAGCGTGATGCAATCTTAAGCCTTGTTCACATTCACTCAAAAAAATGGGAAAACGTAATTCCACAAAATCTTTAGGCGACAGACAGTGATTCGCATTGTAAATTCGGCCTGAGCATACTCGCGTTTTGAAACATTTGGCCAAAGGCTGCCACACTAACACTTCACTCTCCGATATAGACATGATTATAAAATGGACAAATAAACGTGCAACCCTTACCTTAAAATAGGCTAATCCAAAATCTGCAATTCCAAACGACCACACTTATCGATTTTTACTGACTGGCACACAATCTCGTTCACAGGTACACAATGGTTGTAGCAATTTGGTCCCCCAGCAGGAAATGATCACCAACAAGGTTGATATAGTTTTAATATCAACGACAAGGTTTATCTTGTTTTTTGTTTCCAATGATTTATCTGAAAAACAAACCAATACAATCCGTTATTAGTCATGGTTATATACATTAAACATGTGCATTCATTCATTCATTCATCCATTCATTCATCCATTCATTCATTCATTCATTCATTCATAAGACTTACTAAAAACAAAAGGTTTCATGTGTGCACACATAAATAAGACACTCACTCGAAAATAACAAAGTCATTTACACTCACCTCTTTTTTTAATATCGAAAGCGTCAAAGTAGTTAAAACCTATTCACTCCATATATATCTTCATTCTGAAACAATAATAAATACACGCCATAAGTATATAAATTTCCGTGAAATAAATAACATACATTTAACAACAACAACAACAACAATAAAAGTAATGGAACAACATGTACTCACCATATAATGAATTATAATACTTTCAGCAAATGTGCTCTTTGCCGCCACTGTCACTGTCACTGTCACTGTCTCTCTCTGTCTGCTTTCCCAGACTTAATGATGTTGTTTTTAAAAATCTGCAACAAACGAAATCCCCCAAAAATACCATCAGTCACTAACTTACTTTTCATGCATACACAAAATAACAATAAAACCAATCATGTCATAATTAACAATAATGAACCTACCTTAGTACAAGTATGGCCGCAGTTCACGTAATATTTCACAAAGAGCATAAGGCACTTGCATCCGTCACCTTCAAAGATGAACACGAGAATGATGAGTCTCTCTTACCCTCAGAACATATATGTCTCCTCAACAAGATGCAAAGTTAACACTTTACTTTTTTTTTGTTCCTACGAGTAGGATGTCATGGAGCGCACAAGTCAGAGCGATTCTCACAAGCTTTTGCAATCTCTGCATGAGTATGCGTGGGAATGCAATGATCAGCTTTTTGACAGAGCTGTATGTCCTTCATCGAGATATCGAGTAACACGTCTGGGTCAGATAACATCCTCCTGCATGCGAACAACAGGCTGTTATCTCTCTCTGCTGCGAGGCACGTACGATGATAAGACCTGTGTCTGTCTGGATCGCCGTGGGCTAGCTTCAATGCTTTCAATTCTCATTGCATTAAACAAGTTCTCTCTCTGCGTGTGAGCCCTGACCAGTCAAGACAAATAATAATAATAATAATAATAATGCATAAATGTTTTACTAACATCATAGCGCATAACATAACGTGACTTCAAATCTGGTTTCTTACTTTTTTCCCCGTTTTCCTCAACGATCTCGAAAAAAATAACGGAAACCATCATTTTAGGTTTTCCATACCTACATTCCCGTAAACAGAACAACGACACAAATACATCGACATGACCATCATAAAAATCGCCTCATTCGTTTTCCAAATAACGCGAAAATGAACAAAAAACACCTTTTCCATAAGAAAACCATGTTTCCAGCTTTTTGCCTTTTTCATAGCTATATCCCCGTAAAGAGGACAATGAAACGAAATAAATACTATCACACACGTCATTCTCACGTTTTCGGTTTTCACAATATGAGGGAAAATCACAAAACCCATTTGTGACTAAAAAAACATGTTTCCAGCTTTTAACCTATTCCATATCTATATCCCCGTAAAGAGCACAACGAGACGAAAACATACTATCACGCACGTCATCATCACGTTATCCGTTTTCCAAAAATCGGCAAAAATGTGAAAAACGCATTTTTCGACCCAAAACCCTAAGTTCACCTTTTCGACACCTACATTCCCGTAAAGAGCACAATGAGACGAAAAAAACGAATCCAAGCACGCTCTCCCAGCATGGCCCGTTTTCCAAAAATCGGCAAAAATGTGAAAAACGCATTTTTCGACCCAAAACCCTAAGTTCACCTTTTCGACACCTACATTCCCGTAACGAGCACGACGAGACGAAAAAAAGGAATCCAAGCACGCCCTCCTAGCATGGCTCGTTTTCCGAAAATCGACAAAAATGTGAAAAACGCATTTTTTGACCCAAAACCCTAAGTTCACCTTTTCGACACCTACATTCGCGTAAAGAGCACCATGAGACGAAAAAAAGGAATCCAAGCACGCCCTCCTAGCATGGCCCGTTTTCCGAAAATCGACAAAAATGTGAAAAACGCATTTTTGACCCAAAACCCTAAGTTCACCTTTTCGATACCTACATTCCCGTAAAGAGCATGACGAGACGAAAAAAACGAATCCAAGCACGCCCTCCTAGCATGGCCCATTTTCCGAAAATCGACAAAAATGTGAAAAACGCATTTTTTGACCCAAAACCCTAAGTTCACCTTTTCGATACCTACATTCCCGTAAAGAGCACAACGAGACGAAAAAAACGAATCCAAGCACGCCCTCCTAGCATGGCTCCTTCCATTCCAAGGTCGCAAGGGCTCACCACTTGCTTTTGTAAGCAGCTCCCGTGTTACCCCACTACTAAGCTTCACATCTCTATCCATAATTCCATCTTCTTACAGATGTCAGTGCCTCCTTGATCCTAGACCTCCTACGTCATCTTGACATTCTTCTTGACTCGATCGGTGCGCTATCTTTTCCTAACTCTTCCCAAAACCTCAACTACGACTTAATGTCTGCTGGCGTAGCCGATAGCCTAAAATAGGTATCGGGTACATCATATACATAAATTATATATAAACTTTTGAACTGACGGTGGTTTTGGGGTCTGGGGGATGTGAAAGGCGAAGATATGTCGAAATTTTCCGGAAGTTGAAACATGGTACTGCGCCCGAATAAACCCATCAGTACTTATATCCGCTGCACTGTAAAGGATTGCAGACATGTAAATTACCCAGCTCACAAACTTACCATGCCTACTAAGTAAAATTGGGAATTTCAGGAACATACAGAAAAAAAATCCACAACCTGTTTCCAGTCTCCGACCGGGTCAGGAATGGAATGAATGAAGGAACATACAGGATAGATATTATTCGTAAGAAAATAGTACTACCAGCCAAGGTACAAATTTCTACTATCATTTACATTTAGAGCAAATCGAGAAACTCCAATCTCGAGGGGTGATAAGGTCTAATCTATAGTGAGCGCCTGTATCTATACCTCGCAGTACTATTTTCGACGATGACGACAATGAAAACGGTGTCAGTTAAGATAAAAAGTTGACTGAGTCGCTAAAAAGCGCCAGCCGTTTATTGTGCTGAAACAAGTACAATAAAACTGGATTCCTGCCTGAATATGGTGTCCCCTTAACACTCTCACAAAAATGAACTTCAAAAATAAACTTGCACGTGGCACTGATGTAATAAGAAATGTGAAACGGTGTGATACTAAGCATTACCCTACTTTATACTGTACCGGTTCGTCCTGGGGATGCGATGACCCATCTGCTATTACATCGCATTCCTGGATTTCCAGGACAGAGCGGAGTTAAATGAACATGAAGTCAAATAAGGAATGTGTCGGAAATTCAGTGGAAATATCACAAAAGCAGAGGGTAACACGAGATAAAGTATCTCCAGGGTCGTTACGGGCTTAAATTTAATTTAAAAAATACAAATAGAAATGGGCGCCACCAACTGAATCCCTAGCAAACCACATCCTCCCTGGTTAAGCCTTACTTAAGACAAGGAAAGAATTAGGAAAATCACATCATCATCAGATCACAACAAAGATAAAAACAAATTTATTCAACTTTGATAGTCAGACAGACATATTAAACACATATCCTACCTAAGAGTATGGTCGAATGCCAACGTTAAATTGTCATTGTCCTGAAAATCGAACCATCTCTATTCTATTCAAAGTGTAATTTATCCACATAAAATAGGAAAAATTTCTAAAGTTCACTTGGGTTCTCAGGTTCACCGTAGCACTAGCACTATGTCTATGCGTCACTGACATTCGTGATACCTGAAACCTAACTTCTCTTTAAGTTAACATCATGAATGTGGATGTAAAAAATAATGAATCTGTCTAAACACATATATTCTAATCACATATTTAAATATCAAATAATTTTATGGCTCGAATGGCATTATTCAAATGCTGAAAATCTTAGTAAATGCTCCTATAAATCGAATAATTAATTTACACTGTATTTACACTGTCATTAATAATTGCTTGTTTGTGAATCACAGAAAATCCACTACTCATTGGTTATAATCATCATCATATCAAAATTAAATATTTCTCACATTAGTTCTCATCTCAAAATTCATTATATTCATTTCAGAATAATTAACCTATTACCATTAAAGCATTTAAATGAATATTATAATCATCAATTCATTATATTCTCTAATTATTCACACACTCTCATTTCATCATCTCATTCAGATTAAATCATCTTAAATCATCCATATAAATTGTTTAATTCATTAATTCAAATAGCAATTCTTCAAATCATTCACATCATATCTCTCATATAAATTTATTTAAATCCATTTAAATTTATTAATCATCAGCTTCTTAAATTAATTATCACCTTCTAATTCAGTTATTCATCATCTATTTAATCATCTATTAATTTATTTAAATCAGCTTATTTATTCAATCTTTAATTCATCCAATTATTTAATTCATTGATTTATTCCAAAATTTAATTTATCAATTTATTTAAATTTTATTCATCTGGTTATTTAGATTTTTAATTTCATCAAGTCATTCAGATTTTTATTTCATTAGGTCAGATCATTAATATGCTTAAACTTCAGATTATTATTTCATTAATTTTTATTATCAGAAAATCGTGTATTATCAACATTATTTATTTGTTTAATTTCCTAACAAATTGTTTAATATAGGTTATAGAACGTTGTCTTACAGTTTTATCACTTCCAAGTTATATCTCGTATCTAATTATCATGCCAAAAAATATTATTGCCTTCACAAAATCACGTTGGATCTCACTATCCAAATTTTCATCATATACTCTCACTTTATCAAATACCATATTTGAATACCATAATTATTCCACGTAACAACATAAATATTCCACATAACACCATAACTATTCAGCGCACAGCATGAATCTCAAAAATTATGCTAGACTGGGTTCGACAACCTCATGTCTGCCTCAAAATACATTAGCAATATTGCAACTTCCACTTGGCAACTTCCATAAAATTCCTATCACAAACTTCACTTAATCACGTTGCATGATCTACAAAAAATATATAACTGGCTTCAAATTATTAACGCACACAATCTCCAATAACTGTAATTAATCTGATCACATCTAGACAACTTCTTAAACAATTAGGAAAAATATTACCTTAGTAATCGAAATCCAATTCAAGATCTGCTTTCAAATAGAGCATGAATTCTCTTAAAATTCTCAAAATTCACTTCACAGAAAAACACCAATGTGTTTTAATCTCTCACATCAAAACTATGTAATACTGATCTGCCTCAAAATACATCTGGCCATTAATGATTCATCTTACGAGATTCAATTACTTGAAATCCTTCTCAAAGGTATCAAACTCAATCATAAAAAAGTATCAAAAGTATCAAAAGCAACAGCTGTTAAATGAATGTACTCTCAAAAGAGTATAGCAACAAAATATTGGATTGGCAAACAAGAATTACAAAATGTAACCCTGCTGACATTTATTTTTAATTTATTTTACCAAATTCGACTGATATGTGTCTAGTAGTTTCTTGTTTGATCCTCTTACAATCTCAAGTACACTCGGATGATAAAAATGAGTTCCTCAATGGCAGGTCAGGTGTGTACCACCACGCAATCACCTAAAGCGAAAGGCCCTGCCCCGTTGACTATCATGATAATGCCCTAGGCGATGGGCAATCGTATAAAACGAAAGGCCCCATCTCGTTGACTAATGAGTGAATGTACCAGATTGGAATCAACAAGTCTCTAGTTGTCACATAAAAGCGATATTCATTCACTTGAGTGAATAAAATCTTAATATCTCCAAACAATCCAATAGAAAAAATCCCTACTGATGAATAATACACACTCGCTAGTATGCAATGAACTGACGAAGTAATTTAAATAATCCAATTGCAGATCACGAGTTCGAAATACTCGCCACAAAAAAATAACTATCCAAGAAATACTATCCTTACTGAAAAATGACAAAAAGACCAAACATCTGCTTAATAAAGTCAACCAATGGTGAGAATATCGTATAATGGTGCCTGCCATATCATATGGTAACGCCATATTCTAGCAAAATGCAGCAAATAATGTCTAAGCCATGTCAAAATAATCGTAGAACTCCTACTAGAAATATATACAAGTATGCCCAGTGTTCATGAAAAATACCTTCTTATATCAGCTGTTAATATATTTCAAAGATCGTCGATTATCCTCGTGTGTGCAACAAATTTCTCGAAAGATCGACGGAAATATCGCATCACCCACTAAAAAAACGATTGCCATCATATTCCAAGTGAATCAGCTGTTGGACATCCTCTTCTTCAGGAACCGAATTCATCGCTCTGTGGTGCCATCACGTCTCCGTATTCGCCTACTCCGACATAATGAACTGCATATTATCCATCACGGATACTGTCCAAATTCTTCCGTAAAAGTTCATAAACGTAGAGTTCCCCCTACTCTTCGACTATGTCACACCACTGTCCCATACAATGTTCGGTTTGCTTATGAAAAAAGTTAATCTCCACAGCGGCTGAAATTTCACTTGCAGAAAATAAATAAATTTATAAAAGTGTATAAATTTCTGAAACACCCTGTATCTGTGTTCGCAATTGATATTTCATAATAGTTCATGAAAAATAACTATATTAATGCACGTGCCAATGTTCCGTAAGTGCATATACTCGTAACTGTTCATTTGCCTAAAAGCATTAATGTTGGCTTGACCCCATGGTCGCTTTAAATATTCCGGTATGAAATGCATTATTTGGTAAGCTGTAATATCATTGGAATATATCTAAGTCCATTTGAAAGTTCACAATAGCAGTATATAATTACTGTCTGCCTGCACAATTCGACTGTTGGATACAAGTCCAAACTTATAAAGTTGTAACAAAATGTCGAAAGAATGTTCGGTTGCTTGCACGTTGTCTGCTTATAAAAATGTCGGAACCAGCACGCCCTGCTCTATCTCACTGTTCTCGAATGATCGACGCGTAAAACTTGCCTCGTCATATCGCTTCGCTGTGCTGTCCTGTGTTACGAATGCGGCTTGAAATACTGTTCTCAATTCTGTTATAATGCTGCTTATCCCTTTAACAAACTGTAACATTTGAAAAGCATTGCTGTTCGCATAACCGTAACCACGATGTTGGAAATACTACTGTCCGAACACCGGCTCTTCTTTCGCTTTCACGGCCTGTATAGCTTGCCTCGCTAACCATTCCTCGCGCTGCCTACCGTGCTTCTCTTGTCTTGACAGACTGACCTACTTTCGTTCGCCCAGCGTATGCTGCTATCAGCCCCGCTTGCTGAACTAATACTGTCGTTTTTCTCCGTGCACCAAGTGCTGTACACAGCTCGACTGGCTGGACTGCTACTGCTGTTCTCCGCGCACCATGTGTTGTACTTGGCTCTGCTGGCTGA
This sequence comes from Meconema thalassinum, assembly GCA_946902985.2. NCBI lineage: Eukaryota > Metazoa > Arthropoda > Insecta > Orthoptera > Tettigoniidae > Meconema > Meconema thalassinum. The sequence goes on along the minus strand of OX336388.2, from coordinate 1,605,499,148 downwards.
ACTGATACTGCTGTCTCTAGACTGCGTTGATGAGCTCCTACTCGGCGCTGTCACGTGACGTTCCCCTACATTCCGCGGTCATACGTCACAAGTATAATCTCGACCACCATCATCTCGGCTATTAAGTTATACAATAACTTAAGGAGTTATATGCCTTTCTTCAAGTTATCACCATAAAGATTGCTTGATATTTCTTCTCTTTTGAGATGATATAATATTATGTTCCACATAGATCTTGATAATACTTCAATATTCCTCCCATAATTCCATCTGCTTGACTGGTAGTGCCACCTTCATCCTTGGCCTCCTACGTCATTTCCTAACATTCTTCTCGACTCGATCTGAGCGCTATCTTTTCTACTTTTCCCATAATTCTCAACTACGGCTCGATGTCAACTGGCGTAGCCGATAGCCTCAACTAGGTATCGGGTACATCTCTCCCGTACATTTCCTTTTTTTATCAGGCTTGAGAAAAAAAATACTCTCAGGCATTCTATACACAACATATGTACACGATAGCTCTGCAATCATCCTCTTACTCAGCATAATGATACTTTCTAATGCTAGCTGCGTTAAAAGTCCCCACAACTTCATTAGTATCCATTCCCTCGGTGTACTATATCTTCTTAAATTAAATCCTCGTCCTTGACTTGATATGTCTCTACAATGATGATTGATTCCCAATGATTAGTATCCTGATTCGTCGTTAATTTGTCGTTTTTTCCTTCCTTCTCCACTCGTGCTTGCTCGATTGACATCTCTAATTATCTCCTCGGGAGGTGCACTAGGCTGTCTACTCTCTTGCCTTGATCTCCCATACTCTTGATTATCCTGTCTTTCGTTTTGATCATTCCTTCTAGTATCTTGCCTATTGTTTTGATTGGACTGCTGATTTTGGTTCCAGTTGTATCTACCTCGATATCGATTATTATATCTGTTCCTGTTTTGATATCTGGAATTCTGATCGTAGTTACTGTATCTACTGTTTCTTGTATCTTGATCATATGGCTTCTCATATGGTCCTTGATATCTATCATTTCCACGAACGTTGTGAATATTTCCTCTATTCCCTTCGTTTCTTCTGTTTCCCCAGGAATCTCTTCTATCTGTCTGTGCTGCGTTATCGACAATTACCGCATTCACTTCTTGCGTGTTTCGATTATCATTCCTTGGAGTTCTGGGTGTAATCTGAGCGCTCGTATAATCCAATCGGCGTAGGATATCATCATAGTGCTCAAGTGTGTTCGCTCCCGATGCTATGAGTGATCGTTGTACCTCAATTGGCAACTGTCTTGCCATAGCTTGCAAAAGTTCTTCTTCTGGCAATGGAGGAATCAAAAATTGTAATTTAGCCAATTTCGAAGTAAAGTAATTTGCATAATGCGTCGGATGCGACGTAGAGTAACGTTTCGAGTACATTTCTGCTCTTACGTTCAGCTGATCCTCTGCACTCCAAAATCTCCTTAAAAATGCTATGGCAAATTGTTCCATGTTCGCAAAGTTACTCCTAAATGCGCGAAGCCAAGTTAACGCTGGCCCGTCTAAGGCGCGTTCGACTACCCTTAGTTCTCTCTCCTTGGCTACTCTATGTTCCGCCATGTAATCGCGAATATCTCTCAGAAATTCGACTGGTGTGACTCCTGTGTTCCCCGAAAACTTCCTTGGTTTATCATCCAGATTTCTGATTATGGTCACCGGACCTGAGTATCGTTCACTCATACTAAACGTACTTCTATTCGTATTCGAATTATCTTGAGGGGTTGAATTAGTCCTTTCGAAAGTAACATTCTGTTGCGTTTGACTATCTTCTCCCACGCTAACCTCTTGACTGTTCTTACTGCGATCTATCGGTGTCTGATTTATCGATACTTCCCCCGTTGTAACACCTTGACTTGTGAAACTATTTATTATAGACTCTATTTTAGTCATCCTATCTTCTGTTCGTTTTTCTACTGTCTTGACCTTAGTCTCCAAATTATCTAACGACATAACATTCTGTGTTCTGTTACTCTCTTCCAAATCGTTCTTCAATTTGTCTATCTTATCTTCACATGTTGCCTTTACTGACGCGACTTGTTCTTTTAACTGATCAACATCTGTCCTAAACTGAGCTGAATCTATCTTCATCGCTTCCTTATTCTCAGTAAATCTCGCTTCCAAATTCGCCATACCTGCGATTAATTTCTCATCCAACCCTGCATGTTTTTCTTTTGCTTCGGCATCGACCTCACTATACCGTTCTTCCACTATTGCACCGACTCTATTTTTGAATAAAGCTAAGTTTTCATTAACCTTTTGATCTATGTCATCATAAATTTTCCTAATGTCTGCCTGCAATTGGTTTTCTAAGGATTTCACGTTAGAATTAACCTCTCCTAAGACTTCCTCTTTAACTGTCCCAATTACTGACTTTAAACTTTTGATTTCATTACCTAGATTCATTTCTAGACCTTTGATTTTGGATTCGAAAGATACTTCGGTAGACCACTCTTGTATTTTGCCTACATCTGCCACTAAACCATCAATGTCGAATCTTAATTTCGATACATCTGACTTGATATCTTTCTGTATAGACATAACATCTGTTCTCAAATTAAGAATATTTTCTTCTTCTCTATTTTCTAACTCAATAATATTTTTCTTAACATTTGCAAATTTTTCTCTCCTTTTATTTCTACTGCCTTTATATCTAATTGTAAAGCCTTGAATATTTCATCATTCTTTAACGTTAATCTATTCTCCAAACTAGTTAAATTGTCTTTCAACTCTGTGTTATTTTCTTCACTACGAGCTTGTAATCTAGTTTCTAACAATTTAAAACTATCCTTTAAGTTAGCTTCACTAGCTTTCAAATTGCTTTCAGTACCGGTCTGTAATCTAGCCTCTAATGACTTTAATTCATCTCTACTATTTGACTGTAATCTTTCTTCCAATAATCTCAAATTATTTTCGTTACTAGTCTGCAATGACTTCAAGTTAGTTTCGTTACTAATCTGTAATGACTTCAACTCATCCCTACTACTGGACTGTAATCTGGTCTCTAATGACTTTAAATTATTTTCATTGCTAGCCTGTAATGACTTTAAATTTTCTTTACATCTAGTTTCCGAATCATTTATCTGTTCTTTGCTTTCTGATTCCATTCTAGCAATAGTTACTGCAATAATAGACATCATTCCGTAACTCTCCTAACACCTTAGCTAAATCTTCTGCTGACATAATTATACCTTTCAATAAACGTTTTATTCAGAGGCATTAGATAGCAACACATCACAATGTATTAATTCCTGATTTCACTTGGGTATAAGAAAAATTTGACTTATAACTAAACATGATATAACACTAATATGATTAACATGATCACTGGAATGGGCATACAAGTATATTTTCTGAGCAAGTTTAATAAATTTTATAACACCATTAAATGAAATTGAGATCAATCTCTTCGTAATCTAAATCTGATGTGCTTTCATAGAATAAACAAAATCGAAGCCCCACGTTGGGCGCCAATTCTCCCTCTCTCTGTACCCGTTCGTCCTGGGGATGCGATGACACATCTGCTATTACATCGCATTCCTGGATTTCCAGGACAGAGCGGAGTTAAATGAACATGAAGTCAAATAAGGAATGTGTCGGAAATTCAGTGGAAATATCACAAAAGCAGAGGGTAACACGAGATAAAGTATCTCCAGGGTCGTTACGGGCTTAAATTTAATTTTTTAAAAATACAAATAGAAATGGGCGCCACCAACTGAATCCCTAGCAAACCACATACTCCCTGGTTAAGCCTTACTTAAGACAAGGAAAGAATTAGGAAAATCACATCATCATCAGATCACAACTAAGATAAAAACAAATGTATTCAACTTTGATAGTCAGACAGACATATTAAACACATATCCTACCTAAGAGTATGGTCGAATGCCAACGTTAAATTGTCATTGTCCTGAAAATCGAACCATCTCTACTCTATTCAAAGTGTAATTTATCCACATAAAATAGGAAAAATTTCTAAAGTTCACTTGGGTTCTCAGGTTCACCGTAGCACTATGTCTATGCGTCACTGACATTCGTGATACCTGAGACCTTACTTCTCTTTAAGTTAACATCATGAATGTGGATGTAAAAAATAATGAATCTGTCTAAACACATATATTCTAATCACATATTTAAATATCAAATAATTTTATGGCTTGAATGGCATTATTCAAATGCTGAAAATCTTAGTAAATGCTCCTATAAATCGAATAATTAATTTACACTATATTTACACTGTCATTAATAATTGCTTGTTTGTGAATCACAGAAAATCCACTACTCATTGGTTATAATCATCATCATATCAAAATTAAATATTTCTCACATTAGTTCTCATCTCAAAATTCATTATATTCATTTCAGAATAATTAACTTATTACCATTAAAGCATTTAAATGAATATTATAATCATCAATTCATTATATTCTCTAATTATTCACACACTCTCATTTCATCATCTCATTCAGATTAAATCATCTTAAATCATCCATATAAATTGTTTAATTCATTAATTCAAGTAGCAATTCTTCAAATCATTCAAATCATATCTCTCATATAAATTTATTTAAATCCATTTAAATTTATTAATCATCAGCTTCTTTAATTAATTATCACCTTCTAATTCAGTTATTCATCATCTATTTAATCATCTATTAATTTATTTAAATCAGCTTATTTATTCAATCTTTAATTCATCCAATTATTTAATTCATTGATTTATTCCAAAATTTAATTTATCAATTTATTTAAATTTTATTCATCTGGTTATTTAGATTTTTAATTTCATCGAGTCATTCAGATTTTTATTTCATTAGGTCAGATCATTAATATGCTTAAACTTCAGATTATTATTTCATTAATTATTATTATCAGAAAATCGTGTATTATCAACATTATTTATTTGTTTAATTTCCTAACAAATTGTTTAATATAGGTTATAGAACGTTGTCTTACAGTTTTATCACTTCCAAGTTATATCTCGTATCTAATTATCATGCCAAAAAATATTATTGCCTTCACAAAATCACGTTGGATCTCACTATCCAAATTTTCATCATATACTCTCACTTTATCAAATACCATATTTGAATACCATAATTATTCCACGTAACACCATAAATATTCCACATAACACCATAACTATTCAGCGCACAGCATGAATCTCAAAAATTATGCTAGACTGGGTTCGACAACCTCATGTCTGCCTCAAAATACATTAGCAATATTGCAACTTCCACTTGGCAACTTCCATAAAATTCCTATCACAAACTTCACTTAATCACGTTGCATGATCTACAAAAAATATATAACTGGCTTCAAATTATTAACGCACACAATCTCCAATAACTGTAATTAATCTGATCACATCTAGACAACTTCTTAAACAATTAGGAAAAATATTACCTTAGTAATCGAAATCCAATTCAAGATCTGCTTTCAAATAGAGCATGAATTCTCTTAAAATTCTCAAAATTCACTTCACAGAAAAACACCAATGTGTTTTAATCTCTCACATCAAAACTATGTAATACTGATCTGCCTCAAAATACATCTGGCCATTAATGATTCATCTTACGAGATTCAATTACTTGAAATCCTTCTCAAAGGTATCAAACTCAATCATAAAAAAGTATCAAAAGTATCAAAAGCAACAGCTGTTAAATGAATGTACTCTCAAAAGAGTATAGCAACAAAATATTGGATTGGCAAACAAGAATTACAAAATGTAACCCTGCTGACATTTATTTTTAATTTATTTTACCAAATTCGACTGATATGTGTCTAGTAGTTTCTTGTTTGATCCTCTTACAATCTCAAGTACACTCGGATGATAAAAATGAGTTCCTCAATGGCAGGTCAGGTGTGTACCACCACGCAATCACCTAAAGCGAAAGGCCCTGCCCCGTTGACTATCATGATAATGCCCTAGGCGATGGGCAATCGTATAAAACGAAAGGCCCCATCTCGTTGACTAATGAGTGAATGTACCAGATTGGAATCAACAAGTCTCTAGTTGTCACATAAAAGCGATATTCATTCACTTGAGTGAATAAAATCTTAATATCTCCAAACAATCCAATAGAAAAAATCCCTACTGATGAATAATACACACTCGCTAGTATGCAATGAACTGACGAAGTAATTTAAATAATCCAATTGCAGATCACGAGTTCGAAATACTCGCCACAAAAAAATAACTATCCAAGAAATACTATCCTTACTGAAAAATGACAAAAAGACCAAACATCTGCTTAATAAAGTCAACCAATGGTGAGAATATCGTATAATGGGGCCTGCCATATCATATGGTAACGCCATATTCTAGCAAAATGGAGCAAATAATGTCTAAGCCATGTCAAAATAATCGTAGAACTCCTACTAGAAATATATACAAGTATGCCCAGTGTTCATGAAAAATACCTTCTTATATCAGCTGTTAATATATTTCAAAGATCGTCGATTATCCTCGTGTGTGCAACAAATTTCTCGAAAGATCGACGGAAATATCGCATCACCCACTAAAATAACGATTGCCTTCATATTCCAAGTGAATCAGCTGTTGGACAGCCTCTTCTTCATGAACCGAATCCATCGCTCTGTGGTGCCATTACGTCTCCGTATTCGCCTACTCCGACATAATGAACTGCATATTATCCATCACGGATACTGTCCAAATTCTTCCGTAAAAGTTCATAAACGTAGAGTACCCCATACTCTTCAACTATGTCACGCCACCGTCCCATACAATGTTCGGTTTCCTTATGAAAAAGTTAATCTCCACAGCGGCTGAAATTTCACTTGCAGAAAATAAATTTATAAAAGTGTATAAATTTCTGAAACACCCTGTATCTGTGTTCGCAATTGATATTTCATAATAGTTCATGAAAAATAACTATATTAATGCACGTGCCAATGTTCCTTAAGTGCATATACTCGTAACTGTTCATTTGCCTAAAAGCATAAATGTTGGCTTGACCCCATGGTCGCTTTAAATATTCCGGTATGAAATGCATTATTTGGTAAGCTGTAATATCATTGGAATATATCTAAGTCCATTTGAAAGTTCACAATAGCAGTATATAATTACTGTCTGCCTGCACAATTCGACTGTTGGATACAAGTCCAAACTTATAAAGTTGTAACAAAATGTCGAAAGAATGTTCGGTTGCTTGCACATTGCCTGCTTATAAAAATGTCGGAACCAGCACGCCCTGCTCTATCTCACTGTTCTCGAATGATCGACGCGTAAAACTTGCCTCGTCATATCGCTTCGCTGTGCTGTCCTGTGTTACGAATGCGGCTTGAAATACTGTTCTCAATTCTGTTATAATGCTGCTTATCCCTTTAACAAACTGTAACATTTGAAAATCATTGCTGTTCGCATAACCGTAACCACGATGTTGGAAATACTACTGTCCGAACACCGGCTCTTCTTTCGCTTTCACGGCCTGTATAGCTTGCCTCGCTAACCATTCCTCGCGCTGCCTACCGTGCTTCTCTTGTCTTGACAGACTGACTACTTTCGTTCGCCCAGCGTATGCTGCTATCAGCCCCACTTGCTGAACTAATACTGTCGTTTTTCTCCGCGAACCAAGTGCTGTACACAGCTCGACTGGCTGGACTGCTACTGCTGTTCTCCGCGCACCATGTGTTGTACTTGGCTCTGCTGGCTGAACTGATACTGCTGTCTCTAGACTGCGTTGATGAGCTCCTACTCGGCGCTGTCACGTGACGTTCCCCTACATTCCGCGGTCATACGTCACAAGTATAATCTCGACCACCATCATCTCGGCTATTAAGTTATACAATAACTTAAGGAGTTATCTGCCTTTCTTCAAGTTATCACCATAAAGAGTGCTTGATATTTCTTCTCTTTTGAGATGATATAATATTATGTTCCACATAGATCTTGATAATACTTCAATATTCCTCCCATAATTCCATCTGCTTGACTGGTAGTGCCACCTTCATCCTTGGCCTCCTACGTCATTTCCTAACATTCTTCTCGACTCGATCTGAGCGCTATCTTTTCTACTTTTCCCATAATTCTCAACTACGGCTCGATGTCAACTGGCGTAGCCGATAGCCTCAACTAGGTATCGGGTACAATACAAATCCGCTTCAACTGTGAACCGTAGTTCCATATCTAAGCAAAATCATTCATTAACTATGTGCATATATACATTCATTTATGGTTCACACAAATTATACACTCTATTGTGTCGAAAAGATTAAATTGTCTATCTTCCAATGAGTCTTTTATCTACTCAACTTCCTTAACAATCAAATAACAAACATACACCGCAACTATCGTGTTGAAAGTAATAAATACTCGTCTTAATCAATTGAACATAAGTGACGAACATTTAAGCTAAGCACTGTTCCTTTTATCTTTTATCTTTTGATTATAAAATACTGAAAAATTTCTGAAATTCTTTACTTTGTTAAAAATTCTCTGATAAACGTGAATACTAGAAGTGCATGGCATTAACCTTCATTCTCACACTCCTCTTTCAAAATTATACAACAATTACCTCCTTTCTTAAACACCCCGTACAGAATCTTCCTTTAATACACTCAAATAACTTCACAATCACTGCGATCAATACTAGAAAAACTTGAGACTCCTCAGCCTCCTCTCGTAAAAATACGTAACTCATTTACGTCTATATCTCCTTACTTTGCACGGTATTTCAACTATAAACTTCCATTTCAATACACTTTCTTCTTAACTTTAACATTCTTCTCTATCCTGATACAACTTCACCTCGTGCTTACAATTCCACTTCTGCAATAAATTTCTGTACTTTCACTTTCTGATCACCCTGTGATTTAACTTTGTTAACTTTCTTTTTCACGTGTTTAAATTCAGTTTTACATTCAATTACAACCTTTAAATAAATATCAGTAAGAATTCATATTTTTAACAAATGATATAAGTTTGACTTCCTTCCATGAATATATTTGTTTAACAAATTCATCTATGCTTTTTAATGCTCTAAATTTCATTAGACATATGTGTATAAGCGTTCTCGTAATACTTTCTTTCATAGTTAGTTGAAAATAAATTTCTGACACTCGAATCAACATCATGAGTTGTCGAAATATTCTTTACACTTCGTGACATAACTTCTTAAATATGCGGTACTTAAATTTGCTTCAATAAACTTCCTTTACTTCATTTACAATTATGCTCCTTCTTTAGTTCGTTCAACGTTATACTCCTTTTAAATAGTTCACTCTACATTCTTTTAATAATTCATTCTACATTCCTTTAAACAATTCATTCTACATTCCTTTAAATAGTTCATTCTACATTCCATCGCTGCGATAAAACAGATTTAATTAGTTTAAATCTAACGCAAATATGAAAAATTCTACACGGTTTGACTCTGAAAAGACTTTAGCGTTAATAGCAGCGCTATGCAAAATTTCGTCCAAGTGACTGGAATTTTCAAGAACAAGAAAAAAATAACTCCTAAGAAAAATACGAAAAATTACTACTTCAAAAAATTACATAATTCAATTATACTGACAAAATTATACTGTTGAAATAATACGGTTGAAATAATACGAACAAAATTATACGGTTGGTCAATTGGATAATCACAGAACATAACTACAATTCTACATTATATAAAACAATCCTTTTCTACCTTGAGTTGACTCTGGTCTGGAGAATACCTTCGTCTCGCCTGCCAAACCAAACGTGTCTCGGAGCTCATCGTATCGCCCACAGCTATGAAGACCGGTTTGTGTCAGAACCAGCTGGCCTCTTCCCCCAGTGGAACAAGGTCGGTGACGTCCTCGGTGAACGACCTCGCCGTGAAACAGTCCGCTCTGCCTGCACTCCGTCTCCCGTTCACTGCAAGTCGTCTGGCTTCGACTCCCCATCTCTTCAGAATTGACATCTCGTCTCAGGTTGAAAATTGTCGTTCATACAAGCGTTTGCGAGTATTCAAGATGTATTAGAACTCTTGTAGAAAAGTAGAGGTTTGTTCGGTGATTTTGCGCATCACGTGGATATTCTGCTGCGCCTTCCATAATAGTGAATTCTGGAATTCAACTGTACATCTTTGTAGTTTCCACTTCCCTATGCTTTAGCTTAGCACATGGTAATTCTCATTTCACTGATGATATATTTAAGACTTCCCCGTTGCTGCTTTGTAACTTGCATTTTTAATGTAATGTTCAAGTATGCGTTTAAACGTAGTAATAGTGAATATCTTCTTGTCGAAATGTATTTATATAAGCGATGTAAAAACACCTTTGTATTAAACACTGTAATACTCGGCTATATACTGTTCTATTCTGCGTGACAAATGTAGCTTGCTCCTCAAGTTACAGTCTTGCTGTACTACACTCTTCTTCACTTCCAACTTTGATAAAACGTGGCACTGTTATAATAATACTGGCTTCTTCTCGAGGTCTTGACTCGATGAAATCTCAAATTGGAAAGAACTCTCTCGTCTCATTCTCTGCGCTCGGCAAGTTGCAGTCTCTGCCTCCCCTCTCGTGGTGTGACGTAACTTCTACCACCTCTCCTCACTTCAGTCCGTAGTTCGACCTTCGTCTCTTCCCCTCTTTCATGACGTAACTCTCGCTTCAAGTGACGTGATGTCTCTCGCAATGTAGACCTCCCACATTCATATAATAGAATATATATCCATCTTTAAATCATTCCTTCTTTCTTGCCTTTCATACTTGCATGAGATGTATAGTATTTCACTCATTTCCATACAGATTTTCCCATATTTCTCGAATTTTTAATGAATAAAAGATTTTCATCCACTCTTTTATTTTTCCTGGGTCTTGGTTCATATCCAGATTGGTTCTTTGGTAATGGCCTTAAATAAATTCTGGCGCATTTCCCCGTTGCTAATTTAAAGTAAAGTATAGCCTGTACTTTCTTTAATAACAGTAAGTGTCTCTGTTCTTGGGCCTGAATTTATTTATTTTACTGTATCTTTGGGTAAAATCTTTTAAATTTGGAATGGTTGAATTTTCCAATGGATCTGTTATCTTCAACTCTTACAATTTTATAACAATTGTTACCGTAGACTGTATCTACTTTGAACGGTCCTCTGAAAAGGCTACTGAATTTGATATACACCTTCTTCAGTACGTCTGCTTTCACAGGAATCCTGACTAATACAATGTCACCTTCTCGTAGCGGTCCACTGAATCTCTTCCCTTCTAAACGTTTCAATCTCTTCTTAGCCGCTTTGTTCAACTGGACTCTCGCTGCTTCGATTCTCTGGTCCATCGGTGGTTTGTTATCTTCCGGAATATTGAAGATTCCGTTCCATGGTCGTACGGGTTTCTCCTCAAAATGCAACATAACTGGAATATCGTTGGTGCTCTCATGTCTCGTGTTATTGATGCAAAATTCTACTAGTGGTACAATCTTCACCCAATTCGCATGATTATGTGCACTATACAAGCGAATGTACTTTGAAAATTCAAGCATTGTTCTTTCAATAGGATTCGTCTCTGGGCTTCGAACTGATGAAAATAGGTGAACAATATCCAACTTATCCATCGCTCCCTGAAATTCTGCAGAGGTAAATTGGGTTCCATGGTCTGTTAAAAGTCTTTCTGGGTTTCCCAACTTTGGAATAATGTTCCTCTCCAGGTGATATAAAACAGTTTTCGTTGTTGCTTTCTGCATTGGATTAAGCATTACAACTTTGGAAAATACATCCATTGTGACTAACACATATTGGTTTCCTCTGTCTCCTTTAGGTGCAGGTCCAAAAATATCCTGACTAAACAATTCCAGTGGTTTCGTAGGAATAATTGCTTTAGGCCTTTCCTTCAATAGTTCAGAATTATATTTGTTTTTCTGACCCAGTTCACAAGATCTGATTACTATGGTTATGGATTCTCTCATATCAATCCAATTGAACTTTTCTAACATGGTATAGTATGTTTTGTCAACTCCTCCGTGGCCTATACTTTTGTGTACTAACCAAATTAGTGGCACAATAAGTTCTGGTGGAATGGTAACTCGTACTTTCGTGTGTCTAGCATCGATGTATTTACATACAGTTTCTCCCGCGAGAATATAGTGTCTAGCTTTCCTTCTCGTCTCGAAGTATGAGGCGTGCCTCCTTGTCATTCTCCCTGACAAAAATCTATAAATGTTCCTGAATGGTGCATGCTTCTTTTGAAATAAAAAGGAATTCTTCTCAGTTTATCCAGCGTTTCCTGATCTTCTGCATCTGTCTGGATAACATTAATTCTCACATCCTTCTCAGGAATCGGATGTCTGGAAAGAATATCCGCTAGTAGGTTGTCTTTACCAGGAACATGGACTATCGTGGCATCAAATTGCTGCAAAAACATGGTCCATCTGGTCATCCTATCGCTTGACAAGTCTGACTTCAACATGAATTCCAGTGCTTTGTGATCCGTTCTGATTATAATCTTGTGTCCCAGCAATAATTTCTTCCAGTTTTGTAGAGCATTTATGACGGCTAAAGCTTCAAGCTCCGTCGTAAAATAATTCAGCTCGTGCGTGCGTAACTTCCTACTGCTGAATGAAATATAGTGATGATTGCCATCTTGATCCTTCTGATATAAGACTGCGCTAATACCAATTCGTGAAGCGTCCGTTTCTATGATGAATGTTCTTTCAAAATCTGGGTACTCTAACTTGATGATATCTCTGAGCATTTCCTTTGCTTGAATAAAGGCATTCTCAGCAGCTGCATCCCATTTCCATCTATTGTTTTTCTTTAGAAGCTCATGTAGTGGTGCCATGATCTCTGAATAACGTGGACAATGACTACTGAAAAACTGACAAAGACCCGCAAAAGCTCGGATGTCTTTGATTCTCTTGGGTTTGGGAAAGTTCAATATCGCTTCGATCTTGTCTTCATTCGGGTGGTAACCGAATCTGTCTATAGTATGACCAAGAAAGTTGATCTTTTCTTGAAAGAAATGGCATTTATTCAATTTCACTTTGATGTTTGCACTTCTGAGGTTTTCAAATAGCTTCGTCAAATGCATGAAATGTTGCTCTGGCGTTTCTGAAGATATGATAATATCATCCACGTAGCAAATGGCAAATTGTTTTACTTCATCACTCAACTTGTCATCCAAGGCTCTGATAAGTGCTGGACTTGAATTTACCAATCCATATGGTACTCTCTGGTATACATAACAGGTTTGATTGAACATGAACCCTGTATAACATTTGCTGTCTTCTGTAAGCTCTATTTGATGAAATGCTGCAGTTAAATCAATCACTGAGAAACAGGTTTTATTCTTGAATCTCCTCAGTAGTTCTCTAATTTTTGGTGGCCTGTCGAATTCTTTCAGCAGAAGAGTATTTATGCCCCTGGCATCTAAACATAATCTAAGACTACCGTCTGCTTTCTTCACAACCGTGAGTGGGTTTAAATAAGGAGTGGCTTGCATTATTATAATCCCGTCCTTTTCCATGCCTTTTATGAGCTCTGTCACTTCAGCTTGATACTTCTCCGGTATTGGATACAATTTCTTCTGAAAAGGTGTGTCATCAGCGAGCTTGATCTGATATTTATATCCTCTGATAATGCCTGGTTTGTCATCAAATACGTCTGCATAAGTCGTGACCAATTCTTCTAATTTCTCCCTCTGATCTTCAAAATTCTCAATTTTTCTGCCATAGTGAGGTATTCCTTCTGCTTCAACTTCCATAACTATCTTCACAAGATTTTCTTCTGTAGTTTCGTCAATCAGACTACACTCATTCTCCTCCTTCTTCGTGTCCTCTGGTTGATGTTGTCCTTCATTAAATCTTATGACTCCATTTCGTAAATCAATCACAGCTCCAGTCTTCGTTATAAAATCAATGCCTAAAATAGCATCGAAATTTATCTGGCTCAAGACTATGAATATCTGCTCATATTTGTATTCATTTATGGAGAATTCCATTAATGCTTGGACTTTACATTTCATAGTCTTGTCGTTAAATACACCCCTGACTTTAATAGTTGAAACGGGCATTGCTATATGTGAATTTCCATCCTTCAATCTGTGAAATCAGTTCTCTGATAAAATTGATGCTGTCGCTCCCGTATCTAGTAGTGTTCTCAGGCATTCTACTTCTGATATGATTTCTATAATGGGTAATCTCGCTACTCTTCCTGTTTTCGGCTCTTCTCTTTCATACAGGAGATCTTCATTCGTGGCTTCATATAACTCATTGGTCTGGATTTCATGTCTGGTTACGGTGCTGTTTTCTTCCTCCTTCACTTTTTGGAATTTGAAGTTTTTTGTACCCCTCCTGGGTCTTCATTCCTCCGATCTCTGCTTGTTCCGGGCTGAGATTCTTGATTCTGGTCTCTCGCGTTCCTTTCTCTGAGATTTCTTAGGTATTCTTGACTTTCTCTTTCCCTATCATCGTAATACCTTCTTACATTGTTGTTATTTCTCCAACCTTGATTTTGTTGGCTTTGCTGTTGTCGCTGTCTCGAATAATTATTCATGTTCCTCCAGTTCTGATATCCCCGATATCCATAATTATTCGTAGGGTTATTTCGATTATAATATCCCTCTCTGCGAGAATCATTGTTTCTGTTGTGGTAGCTATTTCTCCATCTTTGATTTTCATCCCATCTTTGATTTTGGTATGGTCTTCCTTCTCGAGGTCTCTGATAACCTGGTTGAAATCGATTTTGTCCATACATTCTTGATCTCGTTGGGCCTACCCCATATTTGTTCTCTTCTGTCTGCTGCGTTTGATCGATGTGGATGGTGTGAATCTCTCTCTGTTCCTGATTTCTACCTCTCTGGTTTTAGTTTCCAGTTGAGTTGTTGGACACATTAGACGTGTGATCCAGTCTCCTCAAAATTTCTGCCATCCCCACCAAAGTTTTTACATTTGCCGAAATGAGGTGCCTCCTAACTTCCGTTGGTAACTGGCATGAAATAGCATGAACCAAGTCTTCTTCCGCCAAAGGAGGTTGCAAATACTGCAAGCGTGCTAATTGTTTCGTGAAGAAACTTGCGTACTTCGTTGGACTAGAATAAGCATACTTTTTAGAGTAAATTTCGGCTCGTATGTCTTGTTGAAGTTCCTTGCTCCAAAATCGCTTCTGCAGAGCTATAGCAAATTCTTCAAATGTCTGATAAGTATACCTGAAAGCTCTGTGCCAAATTAACGCTTCTGAGTCCAAGTATTTCTCAACGACCCTCATATGTCTTTCACGAGGTATTCTATTGTCCTCTAAATACGATCTCATGTCTCTAAGAAACTCTACAGCAGTAATATTCCTACTCCGCTGAATTTATTCGGCTTCTCATCGTTATTCTTAATCACGATAACGTTGGCATTTGACCTACTCTGGTAAGGTTCAAAGTCTTCTCCAAGTTCCCCTATTTCTGTTTGAAATGGCTCTCGACTTAAGTTGAAATTGGACTTCGGAATCTGCTGTTGACTAACCACGCTTTCCTTATCCTCTTCTATCTTGTCTGTCCTAGCCTCTAATTTCCTTATTTCGTCTTTCAATTTTTCATCTCTTGCTTGAAAAAATCTCGTTAAGTCCTTTCTGATGTCTTCCCTGACTTCAGCTCTTAACGTAGATGAAAATGTAGCATCCCCTATCGTAAGTGACCTTAATTGCTGTTCTATGTCGCTGGTTTCCTTATCCTGCTTTGATCGAATTTTCGCCAGTTCTGTGCTTATCTCATCGACTGTGCGTTTAACCTTGTCAAATTCATCTGAGTTATTTAAATCTGTTTTATTAACAATGTCTGTCAGCGTGGCTACATTATTAATTTGCAATGTATCTATCCGCTTAGATAGATCTTCCCGTACCTTACTAACATTTATATTTGAACATAACTCTATGGCTTTAATGTCATTTGCTAATTTATGATGAATTTCTGATACAATTTTAGTTGTGACTGTTACGACCTCCTCCTTCATGTCCGTAACTGCCTTTACAATAGAAGCATTTATATCCACATTAATACCCTCTTCAATCAGTTTACTTTGACCTTCTAACTTGTCCTGTAATTCACCAACAGTGTCATTTAGACTGTCAAGTTGCTCCTTGAGTTTGTTCTGGGCACCTGAAATGTGTACATGATGAGTATTGTTCTCTTCCTTAATGGAGCTAATACTAGCCTGTAATTTCTTTTCTAGCTCTATCATGTGATTACTGTTAGCTAATTGGACTTCTAACACCTTTCCTGCCATTTCGGATCTTAAATTTCCTACTTCTGTCTTCGTAAGATTTATGTCCTGTTTGACTTGATCAAATGAATTTTTAATTCTTCCTGTGCATGTCCTGCCCTTTCTAAAATTCTCTGAGCCTTTTCCTGATTTTTCCTAGCTTCTTCCTGAGTTTTTTCCTGATTTTTCCTAACCTCATCATGAATTTTCCTAGCTTCTTCCTGAGCTTTTTCCTGATTTTTCCTAACCTCTTCATGAATTTTCCTAGCTTCTTCCTGAGCTGCTCTTATTTCGGTTTGGATTTTTCTATCTTCTAATCTAGCCTGCTCCTGACTTAACCTGTCCTCCTCGCGAGCTTTTTCCTGAGCTAATCTCATCTCTGCTCTTATCCTATTTGCCTCTTCCAAAGCTAACTTGGCTTCTTCTCTTTCCTTTTCTCTAGCTAGTCTATCTTCCTTTCTGGCCTTTTCTAAAGCTAACATAGCTTCTTCCTGTGCTAATGTTATACTAGCCTTAGTAAGTGTTTGAGCAACTGATAACTCTGCCTTGACTTCCGATTTTACAGTAGCTGCTGATTTCTGAATCTCGGCTTTCATCTGTTCAGTGTTGTTGTGTGTCAATTGGTGGAGGGCTTCAAGGTCTTTGGTCAACGTACTTTGACCTTCCTTCATGGTTTCGAGCATCGTTCTAATGAACGTCATGTCGTTCGCTGACATAATTCTTCTTTCTTGAGAATAAGGGAAGTATCAACTACAAAAATTACCAGTGAATATCCAGATTGACCAACGTATACATTTTATACCAGTGATGGAACATATTGAACATCTTAATCCTACTTAAATCTATTTGAATTGCGAGTTATCTCGTATATCTTATCGTCCCATTTTACTGAACCGACATCGTTACATTCTATCATCCCACTTAACCTATGTTTTACAACATGAATTTACTTTTAAATTTAATATTACATGACAAATGTCGTTAGCTGGTTTTTAAAAATATGCCTCACAACTATAATGTACTCCACTAATCTGCTGATGTTGTGTTCATCTCAACAATCATTAAATTTGGGATCGGCATTTTTCTTTTTCTCAAAACTAAATATGGCCTCACTCTCGAGTACTTCCAAACTGCTTCTCTCGAGTGCTCTTTCGAGTGCTCTTTCGAATGCTCTTTCGAATGCCCCACGGATGGGCTTGCCATTTAAATAATTATCTATCTATATGCGCCCGAATAAACCCATCAGTACTTATATCCGCTGCACTGTAAAGGATTGCAGACATGTAAATTACCCAGCTCACAAACTTACCATGCCTACTAAGTAAAATTGGGAATTTCAGGAACATACAGGATAGATATAATTCGTACGAAAATAGTACTACCAGCCATGGTACAAATTTCTACTATCATTTACATTTAGAGCAAATCGAGAAACTCCAATCTCGAGGGGTGATAAGGTCTAATCTATAGTAAAAAAAGGAAGCTTGTAGTTTAACGTGACCGTTAATCTTGAGATCATGAGCCACGGGACCTCCTTTTTACGTGGAATCCGAACCACAGGACATGGCATTTCACTTCGAAAATCTCACATGCATTGCTAATCTATAGTGAGCGCCTGTATCTATACCTCGCAGTACTATTTTCGACGATGACGACAATGAAAACGGTGTCAGTTAAGATAAAAAGTTGACTCAGTCGCTAAAAAGCGCCAGCCGTTTATTGTGCTGAAACAAGTACAATAAAACTGGCTTCCTGCCTGAATATGGTGTCCCCTTGACACTCTCACAAAAATGAACTTCAAAAATAAGCTTGCACGTTGCACTGATGTAATAAAAAATGTGAAACGGTGTGATACTAAGCATTACCCTACTTTATACAAATCCGCTTCAACTCTGAACCGTAGTTCCATATCTAAGCAAAATCATTCATTAACTATGTGCATATATACATTCATTTATGGTTCGCACAAATTATACACTCTATTGTGTCGAAAAGATTAAATTGTCTATCTTTCAATGAGTCTTTTATCTACTCAACTTCCTTAACAATCAAATAACAAACATACACCGCAACTATCGTGTTGAAAGTAATAAATACTCGTCTTAATCAATTGAACATAAGTGACGAACATTTAAGCTAAGCACTGTTCCTTTTATCTTTTATCTTTTGATTATAAAATACTGAAAAATTTCTGAAATTCTTTACTGTGTTAATAATTCTCTGATAAACGTGAATACTAGAAGTGCATGGCATTAACCTTCATTCCCACACTCCTCTTTCAAAATTATACAACAATTACCTCCTTCCTTAAACACCCTGTACAGAATCTTCCTTTAATACACTCAAATAACTTCACAATCACTGCGATCAATACTAGAAAAACTTGAGACTCCTCAGCCTCCTCTCGTAAAAATACGTAACTCATTTACGTCTACATCTCCTTACTTTGCACGGTATTTCAACTATAAACTTCCATTTCAATACACTTTCTTCCTAACTTTAACATTCTTCTCTATCCTGATACAACTTCACCTCGTGCTTAAAATTCCACTTCTGCAATAAATTTCTGTACTTTCACTTTCTGAACACCCTGTGATTTAACTTTGTTAACTTTCTTTTTCACGTGTTTAAATTTAGTTTTACATTCAATTACAACCTTTAAAGAAATATCAGTAAGAATTCATATTTTTAACAAATGATATAAGTTTGACTTCCTTCCATGAATATATTTGTTTAACAAATTCATCTATGCTTTTTAATGCTCTAAATTTCATTAGACATATGTGTATAAGCGTTCTCGTAATACTTTGGTTCATAGTTGAAAATAAATTTCTGACACTCGAATCAACATCATGAGTTGTCGAAATATTCTTTACACTTCGTGACATAACTTCTTAAATATGCGGTACTTAAATTTGCTTCCATAAACTTCCTTTACTTCATTTACAATTATGCTCCTTCTTTAGTTCGTTCAACGTTATACTCCTTTTAAATAGTTCACTCTACATTCTTTTAATAATTCATTCTACATTCCTTTAAACAATTCATTCTACATTCCTTTAAATAGTTCATTCTACATTCCATCGCTGCGATAAAACAGATTTAATTAGTTTAAATCTAACGCAAATATGAAAAATTCTACACGGTTTGACTCTGAAAAGACTTTAGCGTTAATAGCAGCGCTATGCAAAATTTCGTCCAAGTGACTGGAATTTTCAAGAACAAGAAAAAAAATAACTCCTAAGAAAAATACGAAAAATTACTACTTCAAAAAATTACATAATTCAATTCATCATCATCATCATCATCATTTCCCCTTATCCAGCTCCTGCCGGGTCGGGGTATTTATGGCACTTCTCCACTTTCCTCTTTCCTTCCACAATTCTTCTTCCACGATCTTGTCCCAGTCCAGATTCATTTTTCTCACGCTGTTCTTCACTGAATCGATCCACCTTGTTCGAGGTCTTCCCCTTGCTCTCTTACCCTTGCACTTCGCCTCCAGCATCTGTCTTGGTATTCTATTTTCCTCCATCCTCTTTACATGTCCAAACCACCTTAGTTTATTCTTCTCAATTTTCTCATTTAGTTTTCCCATCCCAACTTCCTTCCTAACATCTTCATTCTTCACTCTGTCTTTCCTTGTCTTTCCTATCATACTTCGTAGGAATTTCATTTCACTGGCTTGGATTCTACTCTCTTGCCTGCTCGTCAGGGTCCAAGTCTCAGCTGCATAAGTTAATATGGGTACATAGTACATTTTATACATTACCTCCTTGCTTTTCCTTGGTACTTCCTTATCCCAAACAAGTTTTCTTACACTTTGATAGAATGCATTGCTCTGCTGTACCCTCCTGCCAATCTCCATGTCCAACCTACCAGTTTGCATCAATTCACTTCCTAGGTATTTGAAAGTGTCCACAATTTCCAAACTCTGACTTCCAATTTTCACAGTGCCCTTTCCTTGTCTTTCCCCTCTTGTCATCACCATGGTCTTGCTTTTCTCTATACTGATTTTCAGGCCATAATTCTGAATATTTTCGTTTAGTGCATCTAGTTGTTTTTGCACTTCTTCGGTGTTCCTTCCCCAGACCACAATATCATCTGCAAATAATAGTAACTTCATTTCTTTATGTCCATATGCTTCCTTTGTTTCCTTTACAATTTCATCCATTACCATTAAGAATAAAAGAGGTGACAGCACACTCCCCTGTCTTAGTCCAGTCTTGTTCCTAAACCAGTCTGTCTTTCCAACTGGGGTCAGTACCCTGCTAACACAGTTGTTGTACATTGCTTGCACCATTTCCAACATTTCTCTTCCCAGTCTCTTCTTAACCATGGTTTCCCATACCTTCTCTCTGGGGACACTATCATATGCCTTTTCCAGATCTATGAAAGTCATGATCAAATCCTCTCCATATTCCCAGTTCTTTTCCATCACCTGCCTCAAGCTAAAGATTGGGTCCACTGTGGATCTTCCACTCCTGAAGCCATACTGTTCCTCATGCAACTCTCCTTCCACCTTTCTTCTCATTCTTCTTTCTAATATCCTTTCCAGTATTTTTACTATCTGTGATATGAGGGTGATCCCTCTATAGTTATCACACACTTTCTTGTCCCCTTTCTTAAACACTGGTATTATTAGCCCTTTCTCCCAGTCTTCTGGTACACATTTCCGTTTCCACACACACTTTAGCAGTCGATACAGCCATTGCATACCAACAGGTCCAGCAGCCTTTATCATTTCTACACTGATTTCATCCACCCCTGTTGCTTTTCCCATCTTCATTTTCTGTACTGCTAATTCCACCTCCAGCATTGTTATATCATCTTCTGTTATAGAGTCGTCAGGCTGTGTCACTTCGATCTCACCAGTACAATTGCTCACATTCAATAGCTTATCGAAATACTCCTTCCATCGTCCCTTTATCTCTTCTGGGTGTGTTAACAACTCTCCATCTTCCTTTTTCACCAGCTTTGTAGTAACTCTTTCTTTCCTCTTACTTCTTAGAAGCCCATACAGCATCCTTTTACTGCCACTTACATCTGTTTCTATTCTTCGTGTAAATTCTTCCCTTCTTTTCTTCTCCTACCACTTTCTTACACCTCCGTTTGCTGTCGTGATACTTCCTTTTGCTTTCTTCTGTTTGATCTCGGTTCCATTCTTTCCATGCAGACGTCTTTTCTTTCACTGCTTTCCTCACTTCCTCATTCCACCACAGTGTCTCCTTCTCTTTCACTCTTGACGTCCTACCACAAGCAGTCTCTGCTGCACCAGCTAATGCCTTTTTAAAGTGGGACCATTCCTCTTCTACGTTTTCCACTTCAGTAACTGGGATTTGTTGCTTCAATCTATCCTGAAAATCATCCTGTACAGCTTCGTCTTTCAATTTCCATACTTTTATTTTACTTTCTCTGATCTCCTTTAGGTTTTCCAATTTTCCCCATCTAAATTTTGCCACCACAGCTCTATGGTCCCCATCAAATGCTTCTCCTGGTAAAGCTGTCACATCCATCAGCTTTCTGCGATTTGTCCTTTCCACCAGGAAGTAGTCAATTACTGATTTTGTTCTTCTATCACCCCACCCATATCTCGTAATTTTCCTGCTGTTTTTCTTCCGAAACCATGAATTACCCACTATCAGTCCATTCCTTTCACAAAAGTTTACAAGTTCCTCTCCTTCCCGGTTCTTTTTCCCATATCCATATGGTCCAACGACTTCTTCCTTTCCTTGTCTCTCAATTCCGACTTGTGCATTCATGTCTCCCATGATCACCACTTCTACATCTGAGATTACTCTTTCTACGTCCTCCAGGAATACTGCAATATCTTCTTCTCTGTTTCCAGTCTGTGGTGCATACACTTGTATGAAGTCCATCACGTCATTCTTCATCTTCATTCTAATTTTCATTATTCTGTCACTCACACACTCTACCACTTCAACATACTCCTCCAGTTGTTTCGAGGTTATCAGTCCCACGCCATTTTTTGCCTCTTGGCCACCACTCCAGTATAATGTATATCCTTTCCTCAATTTCTTCCTTCCTTTACCTTTCCATTTCACTTCACTCAGCCCCATCATTCCAACCTTCTCCCTCTCCATGAAGTCTACCACCTCCTCCACCTTGCCTGTCAGGGTCATGACATTCATGATTCCCACTTTCATTTCGGTTACTGGTCGCCCATTTCTCACAGTTCCCCCAGTATCAAAGGAACTGCGCGTCACCTGCAGGGTACGCCCTAGCCTTTTCCGAATCATTGGAAGTGCCATTTCCATTTTAGGCTATTATTACGATGGGGTCGCCACTCCCAAAGGCATTTTATGAAGCTACTGCCAGCTATTATTCAGGCCGCCCCTAACATGGAGAACAGACGCCCTTGCAGCCGCCCCTAACCTGGGAAACAGACGCTGCCGATTGATGCTGTACTCATACTATTCCCTGAGTACTGGGTTGCCTCTTCCGCAATCTCCTCCGTTCTGAAGTCCATCTTCTTCGCTGTAGATTCCGTTGAGGTCTTCGCACGTAACCCTGTGCACGGGGCCTATGTTATACCCCATTTTCAATTATACTGACAAAATTATACTGTTGAAATAATACGGTTGAAATAATACGAACAAAATTATACGGTTGGTCAATTGGATAATCACAGAACATAACTACAATTCTACATTATATAAAACAATCCTTTTCTACCTTGAGTTGACTCTGGTCTGGAGAATACCTTCGTCTCGCCTGCCAAACCAAACGTGTCTCGGAGCTCATCGTATCGCCCACAGCTATGAAGAAAGGTTTGTGTCAGAACCAGCTGGCCTCTTCCCCCAGTGGAACAAGGTCGGTGACGTCCTCGGTGAACGACCTCGCCGTGAAACAGTCCGCTCTGCCTGCACTCCGTCTCCCGTTCACTGCAAGTCGTCTGGCTTCGACTCCCCATCTCTTCAGAATTGACATCTCGTCTCAGGTTGAAAATTGTCGTTCATACAAGCGTTTGCGAATATTCAAGATGTATTAGAACTCTTGTAGAAAAGTAGAGGTTTGTTCGGTGATTTTGCGCATCACGTGGATATTCTGCTGCGCCTTCCATAATAGTGAATTCTGGAATTCAACTGTACATCTTTGTAGTTTCCACTTCCCTATGCTTTAGCTTAGCACATGGTAATTCTCATTTCACTGATGATATATTTAAGACTTCCCCATTGCTGCTTTGTAACTTGCATTTTTAATGTAATGTTCAAGTATGCGTTTAAACGTAGTAATAGTGAATATCTTCTTGTCGAAATGTATTTATATAAGCGATGTAAAAACACCTTTGTATTAAACACTGTAATACTCGGCTATATACTGTTCTATTCTGCATGATAAATGTAGCTTGCTCCTCACGTTACAGTCTTGCTGTACTACACTCTTCTTCACTTCCAACTTTGATAAAACGTGGCACTGTTATAATAATACTGGCTTCTTCTCGAGGTCTTGACTCGATGAAATCTCAAATTGGAAAGAAATCTCTCGTCTCATTCTCTGCGCTCGGCAAGTTGCAGTCTCTGCCTCCCCTCTCGTGGTGTGACGTAACTTCTACCACCTCTCCTCACTTCAGTCCGTAGTTCGACCTTCGTCTCTTCCCCTCTTTCATGACGTAACTCTCGCTTCAAGTGGCGTGATGTCTCTCGCAATGTAGACCTCCCACATTCATATAATAGAATATATATCCATCTTTAAATCATTCCTTCTTTCTCGCCTTTCATAATTGCATAAGATGTATAGTATTTCACTCATTTCCATACAGATTTTCCCATATTTCTCGAATTCTTTATGAATAAAAGATTTTCATCCACTCTTTTATTTTTCCTGGATCTTGGTTCATATCCAGATTGGTTCTTTGGTAATGGCCTTAAATAAATTCTGGCGCAGTACCCATTGCAATAGTTAGCTTTCTAATGAAATCTACCTAAAATGCAGTACCGGTATCTAAAAAACTAGGGGATTATTGCCATCCTATTCCACAAACAATTTTAAAACATTACAATTAATTGTTCGATCATCTCAATACAGCGATACTCTGCACAGCAGGGGCAAGGGTGGGTGAGCGACAGGTCACCAATAAAAAATATAATTATCTGAAAACACTAGGATTATTGTCTTGTTCCGCCCGCCCTAAAATCTTTATATAGGGCTGATGACATTGACGTTTCTATCTCATAGGCGTATTGCAATATAATAAAATGGAATACTTCCTTTAGGCCGATAGAAATGTGCCTCCCAAATTTTCAAGTCTGCAGCCGCTCTTTCCGTTCAGTGCATGGTGCCTCCTTGTCAACGCCTTATCCCTGATTATCGGGGACGTGTGGATTTGCATTCCACCGTTTGCCGGACTTAAGTGGTTTTCCATTTCAAGTCCAGTATGCCGGGGATGGTACCTACCTCACAGATCATGAGCGCTTTCTTCTGAATTCCTAGCACAACCCATTCTTTGGAACCGTAGACCATAACATTATATGCCATAGCACGTACAGTATATAAATAAATCGAGATGGGCGTCTCATGTTTCGACAGTATATTATTATTATTAATAATAATAATAATAATTGTAATATTAGTAATCATAATAATAGTAATATAGCCTAGATAATCTCATAAGGGCAAAGGCCTCCTGCGAACAGGGACGTGCTCTGGTTTAAACTCGTTAGGCGAGCAGGTCCTAAGGAGTTGTGTACAAGTTTTTACTCCACTTTCTACACTTCACTGTAGTTCACTTCACTAACACTATATTTCACTTAGCTTTACGTGCGTTGTTTGGCTTGTAACAGGTTGCAGAAGTGTATCTTTCATGTCATAGGTGTGCTGTCTACCAGCATCTTTCGTTGTTGAAGCTCTCCTTCTCTTCCCTTCTTATAGTTCCATACGTCTCCATTCTTGTCTCTCCCCTGCTATCCTCGTTCAGTGTTTGCCTGGCTTCCTTACGATTGAGTCATCCCAGCGGGTTCTCTGTCTACCCACGTTCCTTCTTCCTGTCCTGGGGTCCCATACCGTTAGCTTGTGTGTCCATCGATCGTCTTTCATTGTGGCCACGTGGCCTCCCCACTTCCATTTTAGCCTGTCAGCTGTTGTCATAGTATCTTTCATGGCAGTTCTTCTTCTTATCTCCTCGTTTCGTAATCTGTCCCTCAAGGAAACTTGAAGGATTTTCCGTTCCATTTTGCGTTGACATACCCGGATTGTTTGCCTTTCCTTCTCTGTTAAAGCCCAGGTTTGACAGCCGTATAGCAGTACCGGTATTACACACTTTTCTAGCACTTCTGACTTTAGACTTATTTTCTGGGATTTGCCCATCAATATAAATTTTAAGGACCAGAACTTCTTCCATGCTTATCCAACTCGTCTCTTGATTTCCTTCTCCTGGGAGCAGTCAAATGACAGGTTTTGTCCAAGATAGACGTATTCCTGTGTGTACGCTAGTGGTTTGCCATTGATGAGGATTTGTACTTCCAGTGAGTTGGTCATCAGTTTTGTTTTTAGGGGGTTCTTCACTGACAGTGTCCAGGTCCGCTAGCATTTGTTCCAAGTCTGTTGCCGATTTTGCTAGCAGCGCAATATCGACTGCGAACCGTAAGTGTGTCAGCCTTTCCCCGTTTATTTCGAGCCGTATTTGTTGTCCCATTGCAACTTACGAAACACTTAAGTTAATTATACGCCAAATCAATACTAATAATAACACACTTAAATGTCTACAATTTATAGATCATTTGAAGTGTACATGTTTCGAAACAACAATGGCTTCTTCTTCATCACAATTGAGAGAGAAAAACTTATTCTAAGGAAAAACTTAAATTAAAAGTGGATATCCTTACAATACGTCTTTAAAGAATAATTTTGAAAAACATTTATAAATCCTTAAAATTATCTATGAAATTTTAGGCAATTATATGGTTAATCTTCTGAAAAATATATATGAAAAATATTGTAAAAAATCCTCTTCTCTTTACAATATTTTTCATATATATTTTTCAGAAGATTAACCATATAATTGCCTAAATTTTCATAGATAATTTTAAGGATTTATAAATGTTTTTCAAAATTATTCTTTTAAGACGTATTGTAAGGATATCCATTTTTAATTTAAGTTTTTCCTTAGAATAAGTTTTTCTCTCTCAATTGACCTGAAGAAGAAACCATTGTTGTTTCGAAACATGTACACTTCAAATGATCTATAAATTGTCGACATTTAAGTGTGTTATTATTAGTATTCATTTGGCGTATAATTAACTTAAGTGTTTCCTTAGTTATTCAGTCAATACGGATCAAAACAATTTGCTATTATGGCAAATATTTTTGCTTACCATTGCTACTTCCTAAATTGGTTCTCCAGTAGGCATGTGAACAACTTTGGTGAGAGGGGCAGGGGCGGCCGCTCCTTATGTGCTGAAGTGCTGCAGCACATTGCTTTATTTGAAAATAAATTATTTTAATATTAGGCCTATTATCTACAAATACAACGCTTTAAGAAATACGTCAAGCAAAGAGTAGGAAATATTTCTACTCCCCTCACAGAACAGGCACGGTACGAGGTATCTAGGCGTACGCTCCACTCCGTGCACTACCTTAGCTGTGCAGATCACAGCCCAGCGAGAATTTCCAAGTTTATTGGCAGGAAGCGTGGATTTTGTCTTCTGCGCATGCGCGCCCAACTTTTCCCTTGTGTTCTGGATGTGCTGTTGGGACAACAGCTAAGACCAGTCATCACAGCGATTCTTTGTTCGACCACAGAGAAGCAGCACTGGTCACACGGAATGTGAACGTGGCCAGTGGCACTATCTGGACTCAGGAATAGGATTTAAGAGGGAATCGCTCAAAGAAAATGGGGTATTAAAAAGCAGAGGAACCCATCAGCTGTTCCCGCCAGAAGGTCTTTTTCAATACTCCTAACTTATTTATTCTATAGCCACATTTTGTAAATCGATGTACTATAAAAATTATAATGTTTATGTCGTCAATTAAGGACATGATTATTGTGATGCCTAGTTCATAAATTTCACTATAGCAAAATAACATGTGATTTTGCATTACGGCGTTGCTGGTTTCATTTTAATGCTTTTGAGTAGTACTGTTTTTGAGCGGTCACAGCAAGTGTTTCCGAGTTCGTGAATATTTTGTAATTGCAGGTGTTTTTGTCTGCAGTGCTTAGTTAATTTTGTATGAGGAATGCGTATATGTGTTGAGTTTGTTTGCGTGTTTGGGCAATATGGAAAACTCAGAGGAGAGCCTCTTGAAAACCCCATTTTCAACCAGAACTCTTGAAGAAAAAACTAAGGTAAAGAAGTTAGGTAGACCTACCCCGGACTGCATTAAGTTTTGAGGTGCGTTTGAATTAGCTTTAAGAGGGCACGACGAAAGTGATAATTCAGACAATCCTGGCGTTTTCATGGGCCGTCTAGCAGATTTAATTTCTAGTATAGACAGTTCAGTAAAGGAGCACATTGAATCTAATAGAGTTTTCAAAGGGACCTCAAAAACCATCCAGAACGAGCTGTTGGACTGCATGCTTGAAACCTTCAGAGAAGTGATAGCAGAAGAAATGCAGCAAGCATATTTTGTTTGTGTGATGGCCGATGAAACTACCGATGTTTCAGAGCAGACACAGTTAGTGTTGGTATTTCGGTATGAGGAAGATGGTATTCCATACGAACGATTTTGGGGCTTCTTTAAACCGGAAGGTCAGAATGCGGATTCCCTTGCATCATGTATTTTAAGTGTAATGGACAACATGTTAAACGCTACACCACACAAAGTTATTGCGCAGACCTACGGCGGGGCATCAGTAATGAGTGGTGGTAAAGGTGAAGTGCAAGCAAAGATAAAAGCCTGTTATCCCAACGCACATTACATCCACTGCTATGCACACCAACTGAATTTAACAATGGAACATGCAGCTTCGCAGAATCAGTCGGCTAGGATGTTCTTCGCTCACCTGTCAGCGTTCCCTGCTTTCTTATCAAGGTCGCCGCAACGGACGTCTGCTTTAGAAGCAGTGGCAGCTCGAAGAATCCCAACAGGACCAGCGACTAGATGGAATTTCAGGTCGCGCACCGTAAATGTGGTGTACGAGCAAAGGGTATCCATAAGAGAGTGTTTATTAATGCTAGAGCCTGAGAGGTGTTTCTCATCGCTGAAGAGGATCAAGAGCTTTCTGCGGAACACCATGGCACAAGAAAGACTAAGTGCCCTCGCTATGCTCTCCATTTAGAAGAAGATGGTCTCCAGTATTGGGGGTGGGGGTAAATGCCAGGGTGATTGACAAGTTCTGCAACAAGAAGGAGCGGCGTATGGACTTCATTTTTTCGACACTGAGTGAGTGTTTCTATATGTTTATATATAAAAAAAATGGAGGGAGGGTTAGGCCTACAGCACACAACTAATTTTCTACACCAGCCGCCACTGGAGAGGGGGTCGCCTTGTTTCACACCTCTCTCTAAGTTAATGTTCGCACCCTCCCTCTCCGTTCTTACCCTTGCTTGGCAGCCTTCGTAGAGCTTTTCCAGTAGTCTGACATATCTCTTTTGTATGCCTTGGCTTATCAATGCCTCTAGCACACAACTATGCTCCACAGAATCGAAGGCTTTGTTATAGTCTACGAATGCAATGTATAGTTCGAGATTAAATTCCTGCGTTCTTTCCAAGAGCTGGTTCATTGCTTGCAGGTGGTCAATTGTGCTAAAGACTGTCCTAAAACCAGCTTGTTCCACTGCCTGGTTTTCATCTAGTAGTTTAGACATCTTTCTAGTCATGATTTTCGTGAAAAGTTTGTAGAGACTGGCCATTAAACTGATTGGTCTGTAGTTATTAATGTCATCTTTAGCGCCTTTCTTGTGAAGCAGAACAATAACGCTCTGTTTCCATTCTGTTGGAATTTCTTCTGTTTCAAGTATCATGTTGAATAGCCTTGTTATCACTTCTATGAGATCCTCACCACCCATTTTCAGATATTCGTTGTAGATGGCATCCTCTCCGGGGCATTTCTCGTTTTTCGCCTCCTTTATTGCTGCTCTGACTTCACTGGTCATGATGGGAGGAATTTCTTTGTCGTGTAGTGCCTCCAGCCCCTTATCACTTTGGTCTGAGTCTCTTCTTTGGTGTGTACTGGAGTACAGTTCTCTGTAGAAGTCTGTGGCCTGTTTCGTTATTTCCTCCCTTGTTGCTTGTCTTTTACCTCTTTTGTCTTTCACTCCAAGCATCCACTGTTTGTCTGGTGTTAGTTCTTTTCTCATCTTTCTTATTGATTTTGAATCTTCTGCGTACTTTCTGATGATTTCTGTGTTGTGGTCTCGAATGTCCTTTCTAATTTCCCTTTTTGTGCGCTTATTAAGCTCCCCGTACTCTAACTTTTTCTGGTTGTTATCTACAGCTTGTGCTTTCAATATTTCCCTTTCGTCGATGAGGCGTTTGGTACTGTCTTTTAGCTTATCGCGTCGTCCCTTCTTACTTCTTGGTATTGCTGAGTTGTTAGATGCAGATGTTATACAATTTATGAGTTCTGTGTAGAGGTGCTGTGTGCTTAGGTGGTTTTGTTGCTTCAGGTGATTTAGATTTTGCTGGATTTCTTTGGCGTATTCGGTATGGTTGATCTGTCCAGGGCTAGTTTTCCTAGTCTTGAAGTATGGCCGTCTATTCTTCTTCACTGTCAGCTTTAAGCGCACCATTCTATGGTCGGTGTCAATTTTAGCCCGTTGATCACTTGAATATCCATTACTTCCTTTAAGTTGTCGGTAAGTATAAAGTCAATTTCGTTTTTTTGTCCTGCCGTTCGGGCCTCTCCATGTCCATCTACTCTCTGGCAATTTCTTGAAGAAGGTGTTCACAATTTTCATGTTGTGTCCTTGAGCAAACTGGATCAATCTGTCTCCTCTCACGTTTCTAATTCCGTATCCGAATGGTCCCATAGGTGCTTCGTCTGTATGTTCCTTGATACCTACTTTACTGTTAAAGTCACCTATTACGAAAGTTCTTTGTGTTTTGGAGTTGTCCAGTGTGTCTTCTAGATGCTCGTAAAACTTTTCAATTTCCTCCTCTGTTCTGTTCTCTGTGGGGGCATAGATTTGTATAATTACGATGGTATTCCCTTCTAGATCTAAGGACAGTAGCGCAATTCTCTCTGAGATTCCTCGAATTTCCCGAATGTTGTTTTTTAGGTGCTTCTTGATCATAAAGCCCACTCCTTTTTGCTCTTTGGTTTCACCGATGTAGCTGAAGATGTCTCCATTCGGTTTTTCTCGGATTCCTTCGCCGAGTTGTCTTACTTCACTAAGTCCTAGTATGTCGTACTTTATGTTTAAGAGAGCATTTCCAGTTCAAGTTCCTTGTCTTCAGTTCTCAGAGACCTTACGTTGAGTGTGGCAAGTATTAGTTCTTTCTTCGTTACCGCCGGTTGCTTGATCACAATGCGGCGGTCAGCTCCCCGTTTTTTAGATCCTCCCAATTAATCCATTGACCGTTTAGGAGGATCTTCTGATAGCCCACTTTCACCTCGCTGTTACCTTTGCTCCTCTCCTCCCTGGCTATCTGTCTTAATTTCGCTTGTACTGCTCTTTCTTTCTTTCTTTCTTTCTTTCTTTCTTTCTTTCTTGGTGAGGTCGTCGTCAACATAGAGGTCTTGCCCCTTTAGCTTGTGTTTGTTTCTCATAATTTTCAGCTTGTCTGCAAAGTGTTTAAATGTGACTCTCACTATCCCTTTAATACAAGTATAGTAGGCTAAATATTTAAAGGTCAATAGTAAACGGGAGATGCGCCAGCAGAAGAGACCAGTGCTTAGAGAACAATGTCAACGATGGAAGCATAGGCCCTAGAACCTCCAGACACGGAAATTGAGACACACAATTGACCACGGCCACCTATCCAAATCCTAACCCCAATTACAAACAAACACATTAGTACGGCCAACATAATGACACACGTTATCAGACAGATTTAACTCAACCAAGTAGATATTTGAAATGTTGTTTGTAGTTGATCCATTTATGGACTATGCCAACTCACCATAACTGGATTGGTTTAAATATTGACATTTCCAGTATTCTTTTAGAAATATTATTTGACCCCACAGCATAGCCATAGTCGTGCACTACAACTGCAAGTTCGAATTCTGACACCGTGTGTTGTTTACCTGAGAGTACTCCAGAAAAATGTCGGTATGGTGAATATTTCAAGTCTTGAGGCTCCTACCTCAATCCTAAATGCTGGAAATTACAATTACACACAATATTACAAAAACTCAAGTTATCCGGCAAATTCAACACGTCCAAGTACATGGGACTGATGACCAAATGTCCCAATCCCCTAAAATGAATAGTTAAGAACAGCAATATTGGATTCTAAGATGTGTAAAATTTCATAGCCGTTAATTAACTCATATTCATCACGTGTTAATTCACCGTCAACATTTCCAACATCATTCAGAATTATTCTAACATGAGTAGATCGAAAGGTGTGTGCAATTACGTAGCTATTAACTTGTATATATTAAGAAAACGAGTCTCAAGCAAAATATATGCAGGTGCTGCAGTGCTGTGGGACTCGCCTGTGTCCGCGAGGTGACGTCACATATTGCTAGACCAATGGCTACCATTACTCGCGCAGAGCTCGTAACGGTACCCCCCTGTCAATTGGTATACGGTACTAGGGTAGTACGGGGGCACTGCATCTGGTGAGTTTGGGATATCACAGAGCCTGTTTTGTCACTGTGCCATCTGGTTGCATCCAATTTTCGAAGGCTAATACATCCTTTTCATCATGTGCACAAACACTTCATGTTGATGTTGGTTGGCAATCTTTTCGTGGAATGGCACGAATCCTGGCCTGTTTCCTTACCTCGTATTTAGGAAAGGAAAACTCAGTAATATCATCAGTTCATAATCTATACTAATATAATAAAGCTGAAAAGTTTGTGTGTGTGTTTGTGTCTTTAAACGCGCTAATCTCTGGAACTACCAGTCGGATTCAAAAAAATATTTTTGTATATGATAGCCAGATTCAAGAGGAATAGTTTAGGCTATGTTAAATTTCGGACAGACCACTCCATTCCCTGCAATTAAGTCCTTTTGCAAAATTCTACACCGTTTCACCGATCGAATAACATCGACGGACATATTGGTCGCTAGGCGACAACGACTAACACTGTATCATGATAGTCAACGCCGCACCATTGATGGACAGGTTGTCACTAAGCAACACTGATTTACTCTGTATCATGATAGTCCGGTAAAATTTGCTAAAGTAGTTAGTTATTGTTGTTTTAAGGGGCGGAACTACGCGGATACAAGGGAAAACTGACCGATTAACAATCAAGGATTGTATTGGACTGCAGTATTCTATATGCTATCATATGCACAGTTAATCAGCATATTAGCAAAATGTAATGTAATGCTATCCTATATAACAAAGGAGAAACTGTTCCGCCAAGTCAATGCATTTATTTACAACAAGTTATAAAATTGCTATTATCTGGTACATGTTTCGGGGCCTCTAGTGCTGGTCCCTTCTTCAGCCATAAATTAAGTTGCAAAATCCTGCATAATTAAAGATATCATAGTAAAATAATAATAAAAAATACATAAAATGATGAGTGAATGGATGAAGTGAGGCGAAAAAGAACATATTACTCATGAGAAGGAATATGAGTGCTCATCAGTAAAAAGTAACACCATTGGTAGTGCTAGGTTCTTTAGAATACACTTATATAGCACTGTTCTAATGTTTGTGCACGTGGAAATCACTTCATTTGGGATTTATGGCCTGTTGTTTACAATGCTGTTGACTGAAACTTGCTGTTCAAGCTGGGGCTTCTGAGCTTATAGTCTTGTATTAGAGGGAAAACACCGAATGTCATGTAATGAAATACATCATCATCCCCAGCTTGAACAGCAAGTTTCAGTCAACAGCATTGTAAACAACAGGCCATAAATCCCAAGTGAAGTGATTTCCACGTGCACAAACATTAGAATAGTGCTATATAAGTGTATTCTCAAGAACCTAGCACTACCAATGGTGTTACTTTTTACTGATGCGCACTCATATTCCTTCTCATGAGTAATATGTTCTTATTCGCCTCACTTCATCCATTCACTCATCATTTTATGTATTTTTTTTTATTATTTTACTATGATATCTTTAATTATGCTGGATTTTGCAACTTAATTTATGGCTGAAGAAGGGACCAGCACTAGAGGCCCCGAAACATGTACCAGATAATAGCAAGTTTATAACTTGTTGTAGATAAATGTATTGACTAGGCGGAACAGTTTCTCCTTTGTTATTTAGTGAATCTGTCAATACGGAAAATGAACTTCTTTCAGAGCACAATTTATAATGCTATCCTGTCAGAGAAACATAGTGGTAAACATTCCTACATTATACTAACACCATTTTGCAGTTTTCATGTGTAGACAGTTGTTATTTCATTTGTGGGGCTTGACATCGTGGTCATGTTGCCCCTTGTACATGGGTGTGTGTGTAGAATTTTTGTGATAACCTGCGTTATTGTGATTGTTGAACTAGCATGTGTAAATTGGAGATAGAATATGGTATTTGAAGCCATTTTTCAGTGTTTTTCAAGGATTTATTGGACTGTAGTATTCTCTATGCTATCGTATGCACAGTAAATCACATATTAGCAAATTGTAATGTACTGTAATGCTAACCTGTCAGAGAAAAATAGTGGCAAACATTCCTACATTCTCCTATCATCGTTTTGCAGTTTTCATGAGTAGACAGTTGTTATTTCATTTGCGGGGCTTAGACATCGTGGTCATGTTGCCCCGTGTACATGGGTGTGTGTGTAGAATGTTTGTGATCACCTGCGTTATTGTGATTGTTGTACTAGCATGTGTAAATTGGAGATAGGATATGGTAGTTGAAGCCATTTTTCAGTGTTTCTCAAGGATTTATTGGACTGTAGTATTCTCTATGCAATCGTATCCACAGTTAATAATTCATTTGCGGGGCTTGAACATCGTGGTCATGTTGCCCCGAGTACATGGGTGTGTGTGTGTGTAGAATTTTTGTGATAACCTGCGTTATTGTGATTGTTGCACTAGCATGTGTAAATACGGTATAAAGCTCAATGTTGGTTTGTCTGTCTGTTATTTATACAAATCTACACTGTTTCACCGATCTGAACCAAAATATGTATACTTACCCTTTGAAACCCTGCGAGTAACACTGTTTACATGAAATTTCGGACAGACCACTCCATTCCCTGCATTTAGGCCCTTTGGCACAAATCCACACCGTTTCCCCGATCTGAACCAAAATGAGTATTCTTACCCTTTGGAAACCTGCGAGTAACACTGTCTTCATGAAATTTCGGACAGACCACTCCATTCCCTACATTTAGGCCCTTTGGCACAAATCTACACCGTTTCACCGATCTGAACCAAATTTTACATACTTACCGTTTGGAACCCGACGAGTAACACTGTCTACGTGAAATGTAGGACAGACCACTCCATTCCCTGCATTTAGGCCCTTTGGCACAAGTCTACATCGTTTCACCGATCTTAACCAAACTTAATGTACTTACCCTTTGGAACCCTGCGGGTAACACTGTCCACTTGATATTTTGGACAACTCTCTCCATTTCCTACATTTAGAACAACAGACAAAATGAACTTGAAAACTACGTTTTAAGGTCCTAGAACCATTCATGTCCGTATAGTGCAGAGGTGGGCACAATTTGGCTCATTGAGCTGCGCTCCCGCTCCGGCAGGAGAAAGAGCCGAGAATGCGCTCTCACCGAAGTAGCTGCTTGCACAGCTTGCAGCCCTGTTTGTTGTGCATTAGATGATTAGATTATGGTGCTACGTACATACGCTTAATTATATTCCTTTTATTAGGTTCTGTGTAGGAAACATAAATAATTACTTTGACAGCTGATACGTACACACTCCTTTGCCCACTACCGATAGTCCTGAAACTGCAATAAGCCAACCTAACATCTTGTTTAGAACACAAGGAACGGAAACTTGCTCTAGGAGTACAGAAATAAAATAAATACATGAATAAATATCATTCACTATAAACAAAACATAGGCCTATTTGTTCTTATCTGAACTGTCATTCTGCAGATGAGGAGGTGTGCGTATCCTTCCGCTGAAGCAGACGGGTTACATTTGGAGCGATCGATCTTGCACTTGCAATTCGAAGAACGGCATTGGGATGTGCGTCAGTTAGAGTGGCTCTTCGTGGAGATTTATTTATCTTCATTAGAGAGAACAGTTTCTCACGCAGATATGTTGAACCAAACATTGATAGAAGTTTGGCAGTCATTTTGTGCATGTTGGGAAATCTGTTTGCGAAAACTGTTCATAAAAATGTGCTAAGCGTGTTCGTGAATCATATTTAGCGTACAGCCTACTCAGCCCGGTACAATGCTGTATCTATGCTTGCGCCTTGACTGCGCATATTGCCATCTAGTCGTTCCAGCACGAAATATTAGCGAGCAGTCAGCTGGTCCCAGCTCCTTGGCTCCGCTCGCGCTCATGCAGTTGGCTCCAGGAGCTGCGCTCTCTCATTGCCCACCTATGGTATGGTGTAACTAAGAATATTTTAATAAGTCAATTATTGGCTGGCAATGCGAGCTGCATCACGTCACCCCTGCCAGAATTGCGAAAATAGTTACAACTTGCGCTGCTTATAAATTGGAGTCACTGGGAGTAATTAGTGCAAGAAGATTTCTCAGGCCCCTTAAAACAGTTATCATCTTGAAAATAGGATGCCTCTGCATAAGTGCGATGGTGTTGGTGCAGTACATAGAGGTAATCAGCTGCAATAAGCGTTGGTGCTTTCAAATTTACTTTCATTTATTCATATCCTTATCCTTGAGCGGTATGTTGCGATAAATGACACTATTGCTACTTCAGGATCTCGGGACAGCCGAAGTTTTCCAAAGTGCTCTGATTATTTTCCTATGGCACTATGTGACAAAAGACGACACTATTGATCTCTACTTTTCTAACAGCCAATGAGATATAGGCCCTAGGCAGTGTCTTTTATTTCACATACTCCTCTTTCTAATCATATTTTTCAATTCGTTTGTAAATTACATGTGTCAGTACTGTAGTTAGTAAATACCGGTTTCCCTATTCATTGTTGTCATTATCATTACGGGAAAATGACCTGAATATTTGTCCATTATACTGTACTACTTATCACCCCACCACCACCACCACCCCCACAAAAAGTTATATTTTTAAAATATTTTGTCTGTTAGTTTAAGTACTATGTGCCAGTTCTGTAGTAGTATTCATTATCATCCATAAAACAAACAAATCCACCGGGCGAAGCCGGGCACTACTGCTAGTGCTGTCATAATTTGCCTTAGAGCAGTGTTTTCCAAACTATTCTGTGTGTGTACAACTTTAAGAGATGAGAATCTTTCGCGTACCACCTAATGGTTGGGAGATACAGTAACTATAACCCCCACCACCACCACCACTACGTAGCAGACCAAAGGATGGATTGTAAATTGTGTTTGTTACAGTTAGACTGTTAAAGTTTAAATAATAAAAAGTGTGTCCACTTGTTTTATTATGTAATTCAATTCAAACATTCAGAAACGACATTGTACAAATAATATTATTAAAAACTCTAAATAATTAACATAAAAACCAAAGGTCAACTAACAACTTGAATGTGAAGGTGAGAGCTTGAAGATTAGAAGCCAACTTAGAAATGTCTGGTCTAAGATTGCTGAGTCTCAAACGAAGATCGTTTTCCACTGTTACGAGCGTATTCCGGTATTTATTCTTGAGATAAACAAGTGAAGAAAATGCAGTCTCACACAAGTATGAAGTAGTGAATGGCAGTAAAAATCTAACTGCTTTGTCAGCTATGTCTGCATATCTGCACGCCTCTATACCCAAAAGTTCACAAGAGCCATTTTTGAAAAAGTTTGCCTTATTTCTGAATCACAATTCAATTCATAAAACTGCTGCTTATCTTTTGCCTTAAAGTCCTCCAGCAACATATCAATGTTTGTATATTTTTATATCTTTCGTAACATATCTAATATTTTTTAGCCTACTTTTCACATTTAGTAAAAAGTAGACTTATGAGATCGGGCAAATGTGTGTCTGTCTGTCTGTCCTTCTATATGTCGGTCCTTCTGTCTGTCTGTCTGTGTGTGTGTCCCCCTATCAACTCCTAAACGGCTGGAGTAATCAAAACAAAATTTGGTAGGAGTAAAGATCTCTACCTGAATATCTCACGGCCATATTTGAAAATGATGTCAGTGCAACCAACTGCTGAAAAATCGCAATTGAAATTTGAGCTCCATGTTGGATATCTTGGAAGGTATTAATGGGAGCCTACTGATAGGTCCAATTTTTAAATGCATATAACTTCTACACTATCAATTGGAATTCAACCAAATTTCGTATGTGCTATGTGTACATAAACGGATATGACTGAGCGAATTCTAAAGAGCCTCCAGGACTGCCAACTGTTAATAAATGCTCTCAATTTTTTTATCCAAATACCCATATATCAGAAATTATGCAAGCCGACAGCTTTAAACTATGCACACGTATAGTACCTGACATTCTATATTAATTTGGAGTAACTTATATACGTCAGTGCTACCAACATGATTCTAAGCCTGCTGAGAGGTCCAACTTTAAATACATGTAACTTCTATACTTTCATTTGGATTTAAACCAAATTTCGTGTGTGCTATGTGTACCACAGATATGACTATACAGATTCTTAAGAGTAACCAGAGCTGCCAACTGTTAATAAATGATGTCTCTATTTTTGTTACCCTAATATCAATATATCAGAAAGTATGCAAGCCAATAGCTCTAAACGTTGCACACGTATAGCACCTGGCATTCTAGATTAATTTGGAGTAACTAATATAGGCCTACGCCAGTGCTGCCAACATGATTCTAAGCCTGCTGATAGGTCCAATTTTAAAATGCATGTAACTTCTATACTAACCAATGGATTTCATTCAAAATTGACACAACAATAGATCATATTATTTCAGATTATTTCTGACCAATACATGTATGTCATTGTTGCCAACATGTTTTTACGCGCGCTGTTAGATCCAATGTTTAACTGCATGTAACGTACATGCTATCCATTGGACTTCAACCAAATTTTGTATTCTGTACCTTAAGAGATGGAACTAAGAATATATTCAGTCACCAGGGCTGCCAACTGTAGTTCTCTATTAGGCTATATTATGCCAGTATACAGTATTTCGAACTAATTAGAAATTTTGATATTACCAACTTAATTTCGTCATTATTCTAGATAGATCCATATAGATTAATCATTGGCATGAATCTTAAAGTTTAAGAAAAGTAGGCTCTTTAGTTCGTCACGGAACTTCTTGTTAATTTTTCGTACCACAGTTTGGGGAACGCTGCCTTAGAGCATACATTTATAGCAATAATTCATGAGTGAATTTCAAAGTGAAATTGACATAATTGAAAGATAACACAGTAGTGAAATAAACTTTCGGCGTTGTGAATTACGGACAATTGAGGCAGCAAACATAAATATTTTACGCCATTCGCTAAGAAGAGAACTTTAATTTGAGGTGTTCTACAAACATTGCGCATTCAATAAAAGAATATACAGAGCTACGATCAGTGACGATCATAAGTTATAGCAACGCTCTCACGCAAACATCATACAACCCGACGTGATTAAATGTACATAATCTACAAGAAAATAAGTAGTGGAATTATACACTTTAATAATGTACACTATGTTATTTTATTTCGAAATTGAGAGGAATGTTGACTAACTACATTATCGGAGTGACTATGGAAGAGTAGAGAATTATGCGCTAGGGACACATTGTATAGAGAGGGAGGAAGGATACTTGGAGCAACGACAGCAGCAACACCCGCTCAATGAAATTAATTATTCGAAATTATGATGAAATTAAAACGTAAATACTCAGATACGAATTATCAACTTTAAAAGAAGAAGACGACTCATTGACGATCTCCGCTAAGAAGAGACTAAGCAGATGAGATTAGGGACGATCCCAATCTAAAGCATGAAGACTGGTACATTCGAATACGAAGTCCGGGGGTACGCAGTTCGAGACCCGAGGGAGCAGTTCGCACAGATGAAGATGAAGGAAGACACAAGACTCGCCAGGATGGAGAATGCTGATCATCACGGTATTATCTATACCGATATACATCTAGATGCTTCGAAAGGTAGAAGACGATTTCATTATCTGTAGTTTGAAGTAGTTTGAAAACTTTTAGAGCAAACCATTTTACCATGTTTTTATTAATTTAATAATTATTCAAATTTGGATTAGATTTGGATTTTCATCATCCGTAAATTTCATTGATAATTTATATTCGTCATTTCTAACTACGATTTGGACTTTGGAGATTTGAAGCAGAATTACAAAATTTAAGAATTATGTTGAATCATTTATAACGATTTTTATTAACTATTTTCGATTAAAATTTAAGAATGCTCTCTCAAATTTTTATTAAGAGTTTTCGTTTGGAATAAAGAGTTTGGGAATATTAGCCGTAAGAAGAATATAGTCAGGAAGAAGATTATTACGATCAACATTTCGAATAAAACATAATTGTGATGTTTCATTAAAACGATTACGACGATCTATGCAAGAACATTGGCGACGATATAATTTAACGTTATATTGCCATGACGGTAAATAGAACTGGAACAGTATTCACGTTTAAAATGAATTTGAATGTTATTATTATTATTATTATTATTATTATTATTATTATTATTATTATTATTATTATTAGAAAGCTTTGTTCTTTCTTGAATTTAATTAAATTTCAGGAATAGTTCCCTTTGAAAGGAATAGACATTTTATATTCGAGATTTAGGGGATTTCTAAATCCAGTATAAATTATGATATGGTGGATACAGTACTGAATAACATAATTGTTATTAAACCTTATTGCAACATTATGCATTGTTGTCGACATGAGTATTGCATTGTAGCAATAGTTAATAGGAACGCTCAGTAAGGAGTTGTAAACTTCAGTATTATTATTAAATATTAACAACGATTGTTGCAGACATAGTAGCAAACTGAAGTAAACCATCGGAGATCATGCATTGATGTACAAGTGTCATTATTAGTAGGAATGTAAAAGCACAAGGTAACATAATTTTTATATAGGCCTACACTGTATATAAATATATTGTGAAAGGAAATATAAAGCAGTTTTTATGTGATGAAATATGTAGAAGTATAATTGGATTCATGACGTGATTCTGATGTTAGTTATACAAAGGAAAGGAATGACGTATATAAGTGTTATAAAGAAAGAATCTAATTTGAAATATTTAAGCTCTAATATGGGATTGTTAACGTATTATGGAGGATTGTGATGCTATAGAGAGAAAGAGTTAAATACTATTTAAAGTAATGTTGGTGTATGGAGATAAGTTATCTATTGTAACTTATGCTTATTTTTATTTTTGAATGATAGCTTGGAGGCATAACAAGGAGGATGTTGGCGTAAAAATGTAAGCGAGGTGGGTATGAGCTAATCGTTTCATCTCTACATAGCTACCACAACCTACATCCGATGCAATCTGTTTAACATATTCTAACCTTGGTCTACCCCTACAGTTCTTATCCTCGACCCTTCCTTCCATAACTAACTTTGCTATTCCTGGGTATCTTAGTATGTGTCCTACCAACCTATCTCTTCTCTTCATTAGCAGTCGCCAGAAACATCTCTCCTCTCCCACTCGCTTAATATCTCTTCATTTGTAACCCTATCTATCCATCTGATCTTCATTTTTCTCCTGTAACACCACATTTCAAACGCTTCAATTCTCCTCTTTTCTGCTGCACCAATAGTCCAAGTTTTACTTCCATAGAGTGCCACGCTCCAGACAAAGGTTTTCAAAACTACTTCCTAATACCGTACCTAAATCAATATTCGAGCTGATCAAACCAGTCAAAAGACTGAAGACTCATACAACAACAACAACGTCACCAGATGTTGTGGGTTGATACAATTCCGATAAACAAGAATTCAACACCACATTTACTGTATATAATACGACCGCTTATATTTATTCCTCCCACAGTCTATCAACATAAAACAGTTTTTACAGAAATATAATATATATATACAGTATATATATATATAATATATTCTCTTCATATTATGAAGAGGTATTACAAAAACAATGACGAAAGAACTGAGCATCAGAACCCTCAGAACATGCAATTTACATACAATGCACAGAATAAGCGGCCATGTTTTTGCTTGGTAACAAGAGTTCATCTTCAGGCTGAATTAGCCAAACGAACATGACATCCTCCCACCTAAGTTAATTCTAAATCACTCTTCAAATTAACTTACAAAATTTACACTAATGAAAACATACACAACATGAATGAATTATTATATAAATACTGTCCAGATTTACAGATTCAGTCTGTTTGGGCTTTTCACCAGCCTACCACTTTGTGTAGCCAATGGTTTGTTCACTGTATAGTTATCTGCATCGGTTGGTATCACAGATTTCGTCTTCTTTGGCACACCCAAGTCTGTGGCTGATTCTCTTGCAACTTCTCGTAGTCGTCCGCCGATGACCTGACTGTCATTCTCTGGCTTCAACTCCTGTTCCAGGGGATAGATCCGCTGAACAGGACGTACCAGTTCTCCAGTAGAAGTTATAACACGGACAACTCTTACATGTCCATCGTTTCCCTTAATAAGTTCAGTGACTCGAGCTAAGGGCCAGTCGAGCTTTTTCTTATTGTCGCTCCCAATTAACACAATTTCTCCCACAGAAATCTCTCTCTCTGTGTTCTTATTAGCTAGCAACCGTAGTTGACCCAAATACTCTGAACCATAACGTTCACGCAGATTTTGCCTTAACTTGTTTCGGTAATGCAACCGACGATTGAAATCAGTGGCCTCTACCAAGTCAAAGTCGGGAACTCCTACGTCTTCTACGTCTTGTAAGAACATGCTGGGTGTAAGAGGGGTCAAATCCATGGGGTCTTGTGAGACGTATGTTAGTGGACGAGAATTGATGATGCTTTCACAATCACATAAGATGGTCTGTACCTCTCCATAATCTACAGAAGCATGGCCTAGCACTCTTCGCAAAATATTCTTAACAGCAGCAACCAAGCGCTCCCACCAACCACCCCACCATGGAGCAGCTGGTGAATTAAATTTTCATACAATTTTCTTACAGAATTGTACTCTTGAATAAAGGCCCAATCAAGTTTCCGTAGTGCATTGTCCGCTCCGAGGAAGTTGGTGCCTTGATCACTGTATACTGTGTGAGGTCTCCCTCTTCGACTCATGAATCTTCTGAATGCTAGTAGAAAACTATCCGTGGATAGCGAAGACACAAGTTCTAGGTGCACAGCCCTATGCACACCACACGTGAAAAGACAAATCCATGCCTTCTTATGTTCATCTTTTCCTGCTTTTAGGTATAATGGACCGGCCATGTCCACTCCCGTTATCTCAAATACCTTTGCATTGCGCACTCTTTCTTCTGGAAGCGGAGTAGGTATTGTTTCAATCTTCTTGGCAGTGTGCCTCTTACATCGAACACATGGATTAACAACTGCTCTCACAGTTCGCCTGCCTCCCAGAATCCAAAATTGTTCTCTCAGTATTGACATGATCATTTGTACTCCTGCGTGACAGCTCTCCTGATGTACATCCGTGATCATATGTCTGACAACGGGGTGGTCGTGGTTTGGAAGGACAGCTGGATCACGAAATTTATTGGTATCCCTCTTGTTCGAGATTTTTGTCGTTAATCTAATGACCCCATTGCCATCAATAAAGGGGAGGAAATTGGTCAGCCTTGGATCAAAAACTCCTACAAAAGCTTCTTCTTGTATCAGAAAAATAACTTTGTTCTCTGCTAATTTATACTCATCAGCATTTAGATCCTGATGAATCCGCTCAGACCTATCCCTCTTGCTATTCATTCCAAAACGTAGAATCCATCCTACTAAACGGACAATTTTCTTGTAGTGTGAGAAATACTTGTAATACCAGTCTTTATTTCCATACTCACATACCATAGAAGATACAATAGTTTTCTTTCTTTCTCCCGCGATCTCTTATTCATCATACGTACGATCTACTTTAGGCCAATGTCTGGGAGATTCTCTGAGCCTGTTTGGTCCCTCCCACCAACGAGATTCCAATAATTTCTTAGCTATGCAATCTCCCGATGGAAGATCTGCTGGGTTCACGTGTCCAGGAACTTGTCTTCATTCTCAATTGCCTGTTAGTTCCCTAATCTCCTTCACCATATTAGAAACAAAAAAATCCCATGGCTCCTTACGTTTAACCCAGGCCAGCACTGTAGTTGCATCCGTCCAAAAGATAGTCTCAACTTTTGCCACATCAAAGTCCTCAACAATGATAGTGTACATTTTTGCTGCAATTAAAGCAGCCAATAGTTCAAGTCTTGGTGTAGTCGTCTTCTTGTTGGGTTTGCTGATAGGAGACACTCTTGCTTTAGCTGTCACAAGTGGGACCCTGACACTCCTTTCCAGTTCCACACGCAGGAATGCCATTGCTGCATAAGATGTTTGACATGCATCTGAGAACATGTGCAATGTCCATGTGCCTTGCTCATTGCATCCAGGTAACCATCGACGGATCCTAATTTGTTTGAGATCGGGTAGACTCTCCATCCAACATAAGATCTGGGACTGTATCTCTGCATCAACTTCTTGATCCCAGCTAATACCGCTTTTCCAAGTTTGCTGCAATAGGAGTTTGGGTACTAGTGTGACACTACATGTAACACCTATGGGGTCAAATATTCTGTGAGCAGCTCTCAGCATGGTTTTCTTAGTGACCCGCTCTGTATCCAAAGAAGAAAGACTTGCCATATTTATCTCCAGTGTGTCTGCAGACGGATTCCAGGAAAGCCCTAAAACATTGTCAGGTACGGAAATGTGTACAGAGGAAGTCACCTCCCTCCCCTTAGTTCAAATTGTCGTTCACGCATGACTGATGTAGCCAAATTGATGAATTTCTGTGCTTCCTCTTCATCATTCATGCTAGACACACAATTATCAACATAAAAACTACGAGCGAGTTCCTCAACCAACGAAATGGGCCCCTTTATAATTTCTTCCTTACAATGGGCTAATGTAGTCTCAAGGTGAAGATTCATGCAGGCTTCTAAGAGAAAAGGGCTGGCAGAAACCCCAAATACAACACGACAGGGCGCCTCCTTCCGTTATCCATAAAAACCGCAGGAAATTACGGTCATTAGGATTTAAACTGATTTGGAGGAAGGCACGCCGGATGTCCCAAACTACTCCAATCTTCTTGAGACGAAACCGAGCGAGGACAGCAAGTATCTTCTCAATCTGATTTGGTCCCTTCTCTAAGCAATGATTAAGGCTAGGGTTCTTCCCATTCCGAGCAGAGGCATTAAAGACTGGACGTACAGGTGTCGTACTGTTCGGCTTCACCACATGGGGTAGGTAATGCCCTGACAAATTCATATCTTGGAGAGGCACTTCCTCGATGACTCCTTCTGAAATCCATTCATCCAAAACTTGTTGGTAAGCTTCAAACAATCCCTCGACTTTCAATTTCTTCACTGTGGAATTCGTCCTCTTCAGGGCTAAGTCGTAGTTGTCAGGCAGAGTTGGATGACCTGTACTCCAGGGTAAGTGAACTTCGTAGCGCCCTTCGTCTGTGATAGTCACTGC
This sequence comes from Meconema thalassinum, assembly GCA_946902985.2. NCBI lineage: Eukaryota > Metazoa > Arthropoda > Insecta > Orthoptera > Tettigoniidae > Meconema > Meconema thalassinum. The sequence goes on along the minus strand of OX336388.2, from coordinate 1,605,454,206 downwards.
CTTAATGAAATGTTGCTGAACTGTGGCCTGAAGTTCCATTGTATTCAACTTCTCAGAAGGATCTGTGATTCCAAGGGTGTCTAGTGTCCACAGACCTGATAACGCAGCATCCTTAACAAACATGTTTGTTACAACCATGGCAAGGTTATCTTTGGAATGAGGTTGTGCTGGAATCCTTCCCATTAATGTCCACCCAAGTTTGGTATCGATCACCACTAACCCACAAGTGAGCATTCTCCTACCTCCAGTGAGAATTTACCAGCAATGTCAGCTCCAATTAAAATTTCTATAGGCCCTGAACATTGCAAATCACTGAGTCTGATATTTTGCTTAGCAAGCTCGTGAATCCATGGTCTTGGATTGACAGGAGAAATATTACCACATATTCTACTTTGATCTAATGCTTGAAAATTACATCTATACTTATTGTCTGAACTTGAGAGAAGAACGCTGAAAACATTGTGCTGGACCACACCCGTACTAGTACCACCAAAATGTGAATGCTGGATTATTTCCTTGCCTTTCGATTGGTAGCCCATTTCTGTCGCTGTGCTCGACAGAATATATGAACGTTGAGAAGCGGTGTCTATCAATGCTCTAGCTGGATGATTACCATTGTCACTTCTTACATTGACTACAAGCGTTTGCATCTGAACGTTACAACTGTTTGATAGGCTTGTGAGTGCTTCTTCATGCTGTAGTTTAGACACTGTAAGACTATTCTGAGTGTTTGTCTTTCCCTCCCTAGAACTAGGTCTATCAAGCACCTGAGGTAGGGTATCACAAACAATCACAAAATGTGACTTGCCACAAACAATACACTTTGGTTGACTTTTGCACCTTTTAGCTTGACGACCTTGTCTAAGACAACAAAAACAAGTCCTCTTACTGTCTAAAATGTGACGTCTTTCTGCCATAGTCATAGCCTGGGCCATTAAACAACCCTGCGCCCTGGGGTTGGATGAGCAGAAAATGCACTCAGATCCTACCTTAGCAATAGTAATTAACCCAGCAGCCGTTGGAATATTTTCACTAGTGTGAACAGGTTGCTTTGATCCCCTTTTCTTTTCATTGACATTATTTGAGGTCACTGATAAGCCGAACCTAGATAGAGCAAGAGTTACTTTCTGTTCTCCTTCAACTTCCACCCTGAGGAACTGAATAAGATTCTCTAAGACATCTTTCGAGAACGACTCAGGATTATTCGATCTCTGCGAGAAAAGGGTACTACTCCTCTCCCACACCTTCAAAATATCCTCTGATAGACATGAGGATACTAAAGGAAAAAGTATGGGGACACATTTTTCTGATGTTACACCTAGCGTGTGAAGATTTCGAAGGTGACACTGCAACTTCCCGTACAGAACAGATAAAGGCATCTTCTTGATGGAAATCGTGTTCTGCAAGATGATTTTCAAAAGTTCCCTAATATAAAATTCAGTCAACAAGTCTTCCCTTCCAAAACGATCTTTAAGTGCTTTTATCACCTCTGGATGCATCTCAGCTGTACCAGGGTAACTCTCAACAAATTCTCTAGCAACAGAGTTGGGAACTGTGGCCATGACAAGATACTGCAATTTATCACTTGGGTCCAAATTAGGATCACTGTCAATCTTTTTAAACTGGGACCAAAACAGCAACCAATCTTTCAAGTCCCCATTGAATTCCTTAAGTTTCAACTGAGGGAGTTTATAAGCACATCTTGAAGCATTTACATGGGATGAAGTTCGGACCGTTGGGTTCGACTGGGTAGACCTAACCTCATCTTCATCTATCTTATTGACTTTACGTTTCATCCTAAAATACTTCATAACGTATTCTTCCTCTTTATCCATCTCCGACTCGAGCTTTTTCTCGGGCAAAGCACCATCATTGATCATATGTTCATAAATCATTGCGTCCTTACCTTACAATTCCTGAAAACGTAACTCGAGCACATCCATATGTGTACGTATTTGCTCACGATTTAACTCTGCTCCACCGACTAGTAACTCTTCGAGTTCTCGGTATATCTTATTGAAGGATCTCCTTATAATCGTACATGATCCCTTCTCTATTTCAATAGCCATGATGTCTTGAATTAAACTGCTTTCTGTGTTCAGAATAACAATTCGTCGTTAATTACAATATCCTCTCTGCAGTGCCAAATGTTGTGGGTTGATATAATTCCGATAAACGAGAATTCAACACCACATTTACTGTATATAATACGACCGCTTATACTGTATTTATTCCTCCCACAGTCTATCAACATAAAACAGTTTTTACAGAAATATATGAAGAAGTATTACAAAAACAATGACGAAAGAACTGAGCATCAGAACCCTCAGAACATGCAATTTACTTACAATGCACAGAACAAGCGGCCATGTTTGTGCTCGGTAACAAGAGTCCATCTTCAGGCTTAATTAGCCAAACGAACATGACACCAGAAGTGCTTATTTTAATTTTTGAAATGCACTCATCTCAAAACTACGGTACTCTAAAATAACATAACTTATACACACTCGCCTACTGACACCACACAGGTTCTTAGATAAATTTCACTCACAGTCAAGTACAAGAAAGGTTAAAGCAGTCACAATTAAAGCAACAACATTAACAACAATGCCAGTTATTGGATATAAGAAGGCTAACTTCCCCCCTTTAAGGGTAGCCTTAACAAACATACATTTAAAAACTCATAAGTATTTGTACTAGGTTGGTTAGACAGTGTATTAATTACGTCACAGGTACTGGTATGGAAAAGAAAGCAATCATCCTACGTTAAACGTTGATCTGCGTATTTCTTCGATGCACTCGACCTCATTCTTTTGTTATGTCTTATATTTAGGAAAAAATAAGGCGAAATATCACTTGTTAATTTTAGAAAACTGGACAGAATTTTACAATATCTGTTAGTTTTCTTTTTATAGATATAATTTTCATAAACAGAGAAAAGCTTGAGCATAACGTTCAATTACACATTAAACGCAGTGATATTTTTACGTTTCTTATCACCATTCCTTTAGTTTCAGTCACGCGGCAACACCGCCACTTGAGAATGCGAATACCGGTAGTAAGAAGTACGTGTAATAGTTTGTTTTTATCTATTTTACTTTGTGGTTAATAATAATCAAGCAAAATATTTTTATTGCTTAAACATATGTTTACTAAAACCATGGGCTCACGCTACGAGTTTATCACTTCGTAGGTTGCAAGTGGTTCATGATTGGTTGTGAAGAAGAGGAGAAACGTGATGATCTGCTGTAACGGCCAGAAACAATGCTCTTTGAATTATTGAGGGCAGATGACCTGGTAGTTCCGCTCCTTAAAACAACAATAACTAACTAACTGAATTATTGGGCAGATTCAGATGTAGGGATATTTCCACAAATTAATTTAACTTAGTAATTTGGGATTACCTGAAAACATGTCCAGTTATTTAGAGAGCTGGCGAACTGGATTTACATTATCATTTTAATGAACTACTTTTTTTAATTTTTGTCAACATCACTTGTTTTTATCTGGTTTTAAGGACAAATACTCAAACAAAATATTCCTCCCATTCTGGCCATAAAGGAGCTAACGGTTTCAGAGCAGTCAAATAATGAATTTCACGAAGCGAGTAAGAAAATAAACGAAAATTTGGACGGGGGTGGGGGTAGTAGTATGTCTCATCATCACGTAGTGACGGGTAGGTAATGAAACGAAAATTGTTACTGAAAAATATCCTGCGGGCCCTGTCTAACCCTAATCTGACAATTACCTAATCTCAATGAGGACACCAAATGCAGAAGGCAAAAATAGAAATCACATGTAAATTTACATGCCAAGCCTTAGGGGCAAAGAAGGTTGTAACAACTCCTAATTAGGAATGACGTCAATTTAAGTTAAAGACAAAGATTAAAAATATTTAAAAAAAGAAGCTTGTAGTTTAACGTGACTGTTAATCTCGCGATCATAAGCCACGGGACCTCCTTTTCACGTGGAATCTGAACCACAGGGCATGGCATTTCACTTCGACCACATGCATTGGCTGGGAATCGAACCCGGTCCGCCTTGGTGAGAGGCATACAGCTTGACCGCTGCACCACCACACCCCCTATTTATGACTGGACATCAATAAATAACGTGGTTTACGACCTACCCACAGAGTACACCATGCTTCAATGTATATCTTAAGAAGAAAAAAAAGCTTACAGCCGTTGACTAAAAAACAAACAAATGATTTCCTACATTTAATGAATCCACCAAAATGAATCGATTTACTTTACATTTACAATTTACCAAACCTTTGTCAACACAAAACACACACACGACTGACTTCCATCTGGCCATGATTAAGACAATTGCTTCAGAATCACAATGCCTTATATACAAAAAATAACAATGGCCACTCAAAAGCAAATGAAGTTATGGTGTCACAGATTGCTATATGGTGGTTCACATAAAGGCTATTCTAGCTAACAAATTACGAAAATCCTCAGAGAGATAGTGAAACTTTCTTTCAACTAACTGAGAGAAATCACACGTTACAATTTCGAGAAAATACAATCTAAAACTAATGAAATAACAAAAATCTATTTTATCCAGTAACACCTTTGAATCGAGAAGAAATAAAAGAAGAAGAATAACTTAGGAGCTCCATCAAATTTTCAAATTTCACTTCAGATGGTACCAACATATCACCGTTCAAAAATGTACGTCTAGATAAAATTAAAATAAAATAACGTACCTCTTAAGTACGTTTTTCCGGGAGACACACTAATGAAATATAAAGAAACATATTATACAATTACCAGATTTTAAATACAAATATAACTATAACATTTTTCAACCAATGGCTGCTACTTCACATTGTGACTGAAATCCAGTCATGTGACTCAGCTACCCCAGCCGTGATCTAGAAAGAAACGAAGGATCGCTGGCCAATCTACACTGAGAGCTTAAGGGCGAGTCTCCGAACCCAGGATTAATTTATTTTATATGTCCAGCATGCAACTCCATTTTTATGACATCTTACTGATCACAATTAATTAGAACATCTTTTAGTGAATCTTCGTTACTTATTATTGTCAAACAAAGATAACAGAATATATCAATTGACAAACGGTTAATCAATGTAGCAGAAAGCCGAGTATTTCTTATCAATCTAATGTGAAACTTCTCATTATGACGACAATAATGTGAGTTTGCTTTCACAAATTCTCATAGTGTACTTCTTTTGTTTTTGTATTTTTCAGCGTTCTTCTTTTGATTTTTGTATACCATACAAGTCAAATGTACTTTCTGAATATAACTGCGCTTCTATTCCAAGGAGGTGGTCAACAGCAGCAAGAGTGTCAACAAGCCAACAGGTAGTGGTGGATTCATGTGCTACAAGTGCCAAGAACAGGGACATATTGCGAAGTTCTGTGATGTAGTTCACGAAACAAGAAAGAAAGGTTATATAGGAATAATAATGCATTTTATTAATCCCTTAACGAGTCAAGGACTCATATACAAAGGAATCTTACAGTTTTATCTAGTTGGTGACAAAGTACAATTCAATGTTTAGTTTACAAAGTTTTCAGTACGGTATGAAAATATATTCAACATTTTGCAGCTTTCATAAGTTTTTACACAATGTGGTTTTCTGTCTTCTCAGATTTCGGAATTTCTTCAAACTGACATTTTATAATCATTCCACATAAACTGTTTTAGCCTCCCTTTAAAGATTGGTAGGCTAGGTGCATTTTTTTATTTTCTGGTAGTCTATTGAACTTTACAAAGGCACTACATTTAAAGCTAAAACTGCCATATTGTTTGGAATTGATTTGGAAAAGTTATATGTCATCTGCATGTCTAGTTTGTAAGCATGTAAATCAGATTGCTTAGTGAAGTTTAAATTTGTTTGGATACTTTTATGTAGGATTTGGTACATCAGGACATTTGATTTGATTTCTGCATTTAGAGCTACAGGTTGAATTTTACTTGTAATATAAAGGTGTTTGGTTGGTGTTAAAAAAGGGTAGTTATAAATATTTCTTATGACTCTATTCTGAATTAACTCAATTTCCTTTTTAGGTAATTTGAGCATTTTATCCAAATTGTATTCAAATATTGTAAGTGTCCATGTATTAAGGAAAAATACACTTTCCTGAGTAGATATTTCGGGATATAGTAGCTCAATTTTTTTTATCATCCCAGCGGCAGGTGATATTTTTTTACTAATGCATCAATGTGCTTTTGCCATGAGAGATTTCATCTATTATTAGGCCTTGGTATTTGACAGATGAGACCCTTTTAACTGCCTTTCCATTCAGCATTATATTCTGAGTTATGTCTAACTTTGTTCTACGCTTAGATATTATTAAAAAATTTGTTTTATATTTATTTATTGTTAATGTATTACACTGGATCCAGCCAAGTGTTGTATTCATGTCCTCCTACATGTGTGTAATCAGCGTGTTGGTGGTGTACGCATTGTAAAAGATGCTTAAGTCGTCTGCAAACAACGTTATATTACTATGAAAACGGAGTGTTGCTATGTCATTAATATATATTAAGAAGAGGGAAGGACCCAATATTGATCCTTGGGGCACACCGTGGGTAATATTTACTTCCTCATTTCTGTAGCCATTTATTTCAATACTAGCAACCCGACCCGGCTTTGCCCGGGAGAATGCATTGCGTGATAAGCGCTTTTTTTTCTCCAATGTCAATGAACAACGACCAATATCCGTTTTACGTCTCGGCATGATGGGTTAAAATCACTGACTGGACTATTAGTTATATCATCATGGAGATGCATGTGCAACAAATTTTTGTCAGACGTAATTTAAGAGTGGCGACGTGCATGAAACACAAATCCCCCTTCCGTCCAATCTTAACTTGACTGTGAATTTTGCGGAACGAAAATTTCACAGGCGAAATGAAGAAAACCCGAGTTGCACTTCCAGGGAAACTCCAAACACAACCACCCTTCTCAGAAGTCTTAACTCAACACGACTCAACGGTTTGCTGCTGGCTGTATCTGGGGCAATAGGTTCGCCCGCTAGCCAGGCTGCAACAGGGATGATAGTCGCCCTTAGATAGCTCGTAAACTGTTGCCTCAGTATTTGAATGGACATGGTTGGAAGAAATTAAAACGTAAAAACACTCACAGTGGGCGATGTATTGAAGATAACCATATGCTCTCGCGGAATTTTTGAAGAACATTTCATGCTCAACTATTCTTACACTCATAGTATTTAGATATTTTTAACAGTTTGCCCAGCGTAAGCTTACAAAGCGCTCAGACGCCAGGTTATTTTTTTACTTTTCCACCGAAATCGTTACTGCTCGGCTTCCTTTGATCATAAATAAATTATTTTCTACTGAAATCATTCTCGAGATATCCTTTACAGAATGGTGAAAACCGCATGAAAATCCATCCAGTGGTTCCCGAATTTACCCGTAACATCCAAGAATCAGGGACTTTGTTTTATACTAAGTAGAGATTATACGCCATTCAGTACAATTTAATATAATCAATAATCCGTCCAATCAAAATTGACTGTGAATTTTGCTGAACGAAAAGTTCACAGGCGAAATAAGAGTTGCACTTCCAGGGAATGGCGAGGTGAATGAAACTCAAATCCCCCTTCCGTCCAATCTTAACTTGACTGTGTTTCACAGGCGAAATGAAGAAAACTTGAGTTACACTTCCAGGGAAACTCCAAACACAACCACCCATCTCAGGAGTGTTAACTCAACACGACTGGACGGTTTGCTGCTGGCTTCTATCTGGGTCAATAGGTTCGCCCGATAGCTAGGCTGTAACAGAGATGATAGACTCGCCCTTAACTAGCTCGTACTCTGTCGCCTCAGTAGTTGAATGGACATGTTTGGAAGAAATTAAAACGTAAAAACACGTATAGTGGGCGATGTATTGAAGATAGACAAATGCTCTCCCGGACTTTTTTGTAGAACTTTTCATGCTGAACAATTCTTACACTCATAGTATTGAGATATTTTTAACGGTTTGCCCAGCGTAAGCTTATAAAGCGCTCGGACGCCATTTTTTTTTTTTTACTTTTCCACTGAAATCGTTACTGCTCGGCTTTCTTTAATCATAAAAAAATTATTTTCTACAGAAATAATCCTCGAGATATCCTTTACAGAATGGTGGAAACCGCATCAAAATCCATCAAGTGGTTCTCGAGTTTACCCGTAACAAACACAAATCGGGGACTTGGTTTTATACTAAGTAGATATACTGCTTACGATTGGATAGGTAATTTTTAAACCATGTCCAATCTACTCCTCGAATACCTGCTTTATCAAGTTTCCCTAAAAGAATTTCATGGTCAACAGTATCAAACGCCTTTCTCAGGTCTATGAAAAGGCCACTTGCTGTCATCTTTTTGTCTATCACATCCTGCAAGTTAGAGATAATATCAATTGTGGCTATTTCTGTGCTTGAGTTTTCTCGGAATCCATACTGCCCTTTGTAGAAGTAATCATTTTTATTTAAGAAATTAACAATTCTGTTTTTTACTACTGCTTCGAGTACCTTGGATATGGGTGGGAGGATGGAAATGGGTCTGTAATTGTCTGGATTGCTTTTGTCTCCTTCTTTATAGACTGGTGTGACTCGTGCTATTTTTAGATCATCAGGCACCAGGCCAGTCTCTAACGATAAATTTATTAAAGTAGTTAGTGGGCTACTTAGCATGTCAATGGAGTTTTTTAACAATTTTACTGACATACCACCTTTGTCTTGGCTACTTTTCATTTTAAGGCTTAATATAATATTGCGAATTTCCATCTCATTAGTCGGGGTCATAAATATGGAATCTGTGTCGACATTAATTTCATTAACTTTCTTCCCTGGGAGGATGTTTTTGGCTAACCTGTGTGCTATGTTTATAAAGTGAGTGTTTAGAGCATTGCATTTTTGTGTTTTAATTGTGCCAAGATAGGTCATACTATTAAAATACTAATAATCACGAATAGTATCCATCCATGGTTTTGAACAGTATTTGGGGAAAATAACCATTTAAATGAGGGAAGAAAACAACTTTCCCTATCGTCTTCATAGACCATGTGAACAAAACCAAGTTGAAATCTTGCTGTACGAGGTTGGGAGGGTACAATGAAATAGTTAAAAAATATATATTGCCGCCGTTGGATAGTCTTGAACCCGGCGTCTTCAAAACGGCGAGCGGGCGCTATACCACTCGCACGCTTTTCCAACACACTCTAGAGCATTTTGTTGCGCTTCTTATTAACGCGTATGGTAAAATATTCAATTATTACAGTTAGATCTTAAATATTGATTGGAATGCATTCATCCAGTACCTGGCATGTTTTCAAATTTTCTTAAAGACGTTTCACGACCGCTTTGCGTTAATAAGGCGAATGAACGTCAAATAACACCCTCAAACGACAACCCTTCGCCATGTTTTATTTCATATAACTTGACGTACAAAATGCTAGCGTGTAATACACATCGGTCATAAAGGCAGGTGTACGGACGAGGATGAACAGAATCATACAGGATTTTGTACCAACGATCACAACAGCTTCCTTACCATCAAGTGTCGTGTGATACGGGCTTTTAGGGAGAAAAGTCATGTTAAAAGTCTAATTAACTCAATAAACTACGGTATTTCCCATAAGTGGGTCAATTAATACTTTTTTTTGTCAAACGTAAGAATGAGGATTAGATTATATTCCGCGGTTACAGAGGGCTTTGACTTGACATGCTTGACACGTGTGGCGGCCTGAGTGAGTCTGAGTTTTCCTATAAACCAAGGTGGTCAACATTTCGAACACTTGCTACCCTGAATATACAGCATAACTTGCTTTCGTTCTACAGATCATTATGTCGTCGTCCAATCTGGCTAAGTGTCATCGGATAAAAACGGTCCATTACAGGACCATATAAAATCACTCGTTGGAACAGGTAGATATGCGTCCATAATACATCCACAATAAACGACATTAAGCAACAACAAAAAGGTACTAGTTCGAGGTTCGAACCTACTACAATGCCACTTCGCTGACGCTACTCTAGCAATTCTTGATTTAGCCACCATAGCTACCGAGAACCATGGTGTATTGCTGGCACGTATTGCATCTATTCGTAGACACTTCCTGTCCAAACGTAAGAAGGTGTTATTCGGAGCTGTGATCGTTTTAATCATGCATTATAATTGAGGTCATTGAAATAACACTGCCACTATCGATTTCTACTATATTCGCGAGCATGTACTCAACGGTAAAGTTGTACTAAGGTCGTTAAGGTGCAGGTACTAATGTGATTAGGTTGACTATGATATACGCGTTAGTTGGGTTGCCTTCCTCCAAAAAAGTAAGGGGCTGGTGGAACACCCTGTATATATAAAAATGAAAGTTTGTCTGTTTTTTCTGAATTTCTACGGAAAGTTGCGTTATTAACACGTTTGAGACTGTCTTAAGAAGGATGCGCAAGAAAATATTTTTTTGCTTGTCTGTCTGTCTGTCTGTCTGTTTGTTTGTTTGTTTGTCAGTCTGTCTGTCTGTGGACAATTTTGTCCCCTTATAACTCGAAAACGGTTGGGTGGATCAACGGTAAATTTTGTACAGATATCCATCAGAGGCACAACACCAATCATTGATGTAACTCTTCCCCGTATTGATCATAAAAGGTGGGTACACCCTTAAAATACAAACTGAAATAGGCGTAGAAGCACGAGACAATGCTTTTTTTTTCATCCCCTCGATGTGACAAGCAAAAATCAGGGGCCCTAAAAGGATCCTGAAAACCAACAGTTTCTGAGATATTGTGAGAAAACTAATTTCATGTAATAAACTAACGAAGGAATGCCTTGATGAATACCTTTTTTTTACGTGTGTTGCTTTTCGTGTATGAGTGTGTCAAAAATGATTTTATCTGAAGAAGGAGATCTTTCGTAAATATAGCTTCAGATATGATTTGTTACAAATATTCTAATATTTGTCGTTAAATTTCACCATCTCATCGAACCTGGTTCCATATGGTGTATGGTTTTCACCTCCAGATTTGGTCATCTGGTTGATATGGTGTCAGAATAAGGTTATTTTGTCTCACAGCCACCAAATGTCTCTTCAGTTGTCATTTATATAACTCTCCTCAGTACTTCTCATTAAAGTGTGGCTACAGGGAAGAACATTTCAAAATACATACTGTGCCCGTTGGACAAGCTCGCCAGGTAGCCATCTGACGCAGATAACCCTTCTGGTCACCAATCCTCCAGGCCCACACTGTCACAGGATTGGGTGTGTCCTTAGACCAGCTCCGGCACGAGACTGATATCTCGAGGCGATCAGGTGAGTGAGGAAAAAGTCATAGTCACGCCCAAGGAAACAAACCCAAAAAAATGCAAAGGTAAAAATAACAAGTCCAGGTTTATGTAAAACACGTTAACAGATTTATTATAAAAATGAACAAACTACTATTGTACTCCGAAGGGTTGAAAAATCGGCTAGCCCGCAAATCTAATAAGCAATAATAATAAAAATGTGATCCCTAAATGAAGTAAATTAAGCCCTTTGGGTGTCCTTTGTACAGAAGAAAAACAATGAAGACAAAACTAGGAGTGTGACACGTAAAGATTACCCTAAGCAAATACAGAATCAAAGTTACAAATACTAATAGTGACAGGCGATGAATTTACTGCAACGCAAGACATTTAATTTGCTCACAAGGCTAGGGTTTATTTACATTTACAGCACCAATAAGTATCATCGATGTTATGATGGTGTCTCCTCAAACATTTACATTTACAGCAATTTGATTATCTAATCCTAACTGAATGAAACACTGGATGCTAATCATCCGTATAAAAACAAAGCTATAACAAACCAGCATAAAAATCTAATACACACATGTGGAACAGGGCTGAATAAATGAAACACTCTTTATAACAAATAAATATTTACATACTCTCCTAACTACGCTAATCAGGTATCGCTATTTGCGCCTGATGGTCATCTGAGTGCATGTAAGTTAGGGTGGTAACCGCGCAGTAAAAACCACGTCTTATGCCACATTGTTGCTGGATGTCCACTCCTTACTGGGAATATGTGGCATCAGCAACGTCGAAGTCCAAATGTGTCACCTCGTCCTAAGCATGGTTATAAAAAATATGAAGTAAACATCAGCTTCCCCCATAGTGTCGGTTATAAAATCAAGCAAAGTTCAAGTTTAGGTTGCTTCATCATCTTATTTAGAAGTGCAGTTTAATTAAGTTATTTTCATGATGTATTATCAGTTTAGTTGAGTTTTATTCCTATCGTACCAGTTTATATCCCTAATGAACAATTGCGACACTTGGCGATGACAGCAAAAAGCACTATCATGGGTGTCAGCCTCACGAAGAAATAAATATCACCCTAAAATTAGGCAATACAATAACACTCGCCATTACTAGGCGGAAACCTGCGGCTCATGGCTCGTATACCTTCGGTCAATGAGTCAAAAGAAAAACATCAATGCCGGTAAAACGTAGAGAAATTATGGGTGATAACATCCATCCCATAATTTCCATTGTCTCTCACAAACACAACAATCACGTTGTTACTAAATTTATACATTCATTGATCAGGTCTCAGAATATTATAATAGTGGATATACTCGTATGACTGCTATAGCTTACTCTAACTGCACATTATCAAGTGTATTCAACTCTTAATAGCTGAGCGTAACCTAAATATTGACGGGAATGCGTCAATAAACCATTAAATTATGCGTAACAGTGAGCACTACTCACAACCAAATCAACACGGGCAGCGAATGTAATGTTTAAGTAAAGTCAGGTCGGCCGCCGTCTCACACAATGGATAGCCTTCCCAAAGGACAAACAATGGACGAGCGTTCTGCAGCAAGCAAGCGCGCCTGACTTACTCCTAGCGGGAGCCCGCTCATGCTTACACTTTCAGAAAAACCTTAAATTAGCCTTTAATTGAGCTGCACAAAAGCAGCCCTATTATGCCAGCTCAATTCCTATTTACACTTGTATTGTAGTCTTGTTCATGTTGTTCATAAGATTTAACAGACACTGATAAGCATTGTTCATTACCACCAGAGAACACAAACAGGAAGGTACTCCACTCCATAGCAAATAGCCTAGCGCTCAACTGGTCTCCGCTTCCAGCTGTTTGATCAAAAAACACGTGCGTTCGGACACTAATGTCTCCCTCCTGGCACATTCTTTATAATAATGAACTAACAGAGATGTCACTCCGCATTTATAGCAAGTAGTAACAACAGTTTAATCTCACTGGAACTGTTAAAATGATACGTTGTGACCTGATTGATAATGGGATTTCTACATTCTCAGGCTATTCCAAACCTCATGGTATTTATATATTTAATTGCGTCCGAGCTGAACTGACAAAATTTTAACATTTATAAATGGAACGGCGTGTAACCTCTCGCCCGGACCCTTAACATGGTTGGAATTGTAATGCTTACATAATAGTCATGCTCGACTGATCCTTGACTTCCAGCTTTCTGGCCAAGGGTATATAGGTCTGAGCTCAATCCTCGGCTCTGTAACTGGTCGTCGCATATCCTCCCATTTTTTTGCGTGTTAATGGTCGCTTACTCTCTCTACATGGGAAGTTTTTATCTCATCATGTCCATCTCATATGCATGGACAATAGGCGGTTCCATCTGGTTGTATTGCATTTCCATGGTGAAGAGAAATAAAATACCACTGCTTTTAGGTATACGATCGACACTGATTCGAAGCGCTGGTACTAGCACTGATTTTACACCTCGTAGACAGTAACAAAAATGGCCTTGTGTCTACCACTGCCTTTAAACACGAGGGTGGTATCTACTCACAGATTTTACTACTTAAGCAAAATATCGTTCACAAGTCACTGCGATGCACAGTTCAGTTTTACACGGTTTTAAGCTGAACTACTTTTTAACAGACGCTGATTGATAAATTATTGATTCAAAAATTGTCCTCGCAGACCACTCGTCACTAGGTCGGTAAATCTCATTAATATTACTCGGCAATTTTCACCGTACGTACTTACAAAGTTTCACAATATTAAGCCATGGCTTTTCGCCGGATATTTCACTGTTTTTAAGATATACTGGACCCTTATTTCACGCAAAGGTTCGTGCGTTTACCCGTGGAGATAAACGTCTCCATCTTCCGGGAGTTCAAACAAGAGACAAACTCCTCGCCTATCGCCGATCGGTGATAGCGTAGATGCCGGAAGTACTGCCGTAGTCGTGGAGCGCTTGAAGTCAGTGGTTCGTATCTATGCGATGTTAATACCATAAATGTTACCAATTTTTAAGCAGTTTTATCCCTTTCTTCTGTATAAATAGTAAGAGTCGTGGGAACTTCGTTTAACAAGGATGTAGAAATTCGAAGATAGAAATATGTGCTAGGAAAAAGCAACTCACGGTCACCACTGAAGTCATGCTAGATAACTGTAATGGGTTTGACCTCTCGATGGGATCCCTTTTACATGTGTAAACTTTCATTCAAATATCATAGAACTTGAAAGATCGCCAGACGTGAGGCTTACGGTCTCATACGCCCCTCCTTGGGTTTAATTAAAAATGTAGGCACTGCATCTTTATTTGCGATTCCTCTTGTTCTTTAATTCTGGTGATACTTCTTCAAGTTTGCAGCGTTATAGGTTCCAATACGTTCTCCAGTGTACATATCACTGATTATATTGCTACTATTTTGTAGGCTTTCAGCGACTACATGTGGGCCGTAGTATAGGGATAGGAATTTGCCATATACTCGCTCTAGTGGATTAGAGATGCCTGGCCTTCTAATTAGTACTAGGTCTCCAACGTTCAGTGGGTTCCTGTACCTCATATTACGCGATCTTAGACGTTTCTGTGCTTGATGGTTCATTCTTTCTCTAGCGCCTTCAATCCTGCTGGCTAAAGAAGATTGTAGCGAAGGTGGCGTCGCTACGACGTTGTTCCAAATCTTCTGAGGTACTCGATTTCGATTTAGGTGTAGCACGGCTGGAATGTGGCCGGTGCTCTCGTGTACAGTAGAGTTATGGCATTGTGCCATCACAACTAGGACCTCAATCCACCTCCAGCGCTTTTCCTGGCAGTACATTCTGCAATACTTAGCCAATTCAGACATAATCCTCTCCGAAGGATTCGATTCGGGGTGTCTAATAGACGAGAGAGCATGCCCAATCTCGAGTTCTCGCATCTCATCAGCTAATTCCGCGGATGTATATTGGGATCCATGGCCTGTCAGTAAAAATAGAGGCTTACTGGCCTCCGTAATCACCTGTCGTTTGATCTGCTGTATTATCTGGTGTGCTGTCGCCTTCTGAATGGGATGAAGCATCGTGAACTTGGTAAACACGTCCATTGTTACGACAACTTAACGGCTCCCACGTCTGGACTTTGGAATAGGCCCATAAATGTCCTCAGCATATAACTCCCTGGGTTGAGTAGGTAGTATGGGTCTCGCTAGTTCACCTAATAACTGCGACGTGTACTTGTTCCGCTGACATGCGTCACAAGCACGTTAACAGCGTCTTACGGAGTGTCTCATGTTTTTTCAAACGAAAGTCTCGCGGATCGTTGCCATAGTCTTGTCCGTGCCTCCATGACCAATGGATAAGTGTACCATTTCAATGACCAAACTCTGGTATCGCTGAGGAATAACGGCACGTAGTTGAGTGTGGTCTGGATACACAAATTTATATAGCACCCTCTGATAGTCACCTGAAATAGCAGCAGTTCCAGCATAATCAGGATCCTGGTCATCCACCCTTCCTGTCAGGTAGCGTACTATTCTGCGCAGTTCCTGGTCACGTCTCTGCCCTTCTGGCATGTGTCTCAACCTACTCAAGTGTTCCTCGTACTCTCACTCGATGTCAATGACATTCAGGGTTGGCTCAGGGTTGCGACTGGGGATATCAGCTAACACATTTTCATTCCCTGGTCGATGTTCTATAGTAATGTCGAACTGTTGGATGAATAACGTCCAACGAGTTATAGGATCGTTTGCGTCTTATTTTTAGTATGAAAGGGAGTGCGTTTTGGTCCGTGCGTACACAATACGTTGTCCCCACAACAACTTCCTCCACTGTTCCAGAGCGTAGATGACAGCTAGTGCTTCCAAATCCGTTTTGAAATAGGTCCTCTCGTGCGCACCTAATTTCCGGCTAAGGAAAGCGATTCACTGCCTATTACGATTCTCGTCCTCTTGTAATAAGATCGCCGCTGATTCCAACGGCGGACGCATCAGTTTCTAGGACAAAGGTACGTGAATAGTCAGGATACTCGAGTGTGATCTATCTGCGAGCATTTGCCTTGCCTGTGCGAATGCCAGATCGCATTCAGGATTCCAGACCCATCTGGAGTTTTTTTTCAACAAGTTCTGCATTGGAGAAACTGTCTCGGAATAGCGTGGACAGTGCACAGCAAAGAACTGAGTTATGCCAAGGAACTGCCTAATGTGCTTAACACGTGTAGGATAAGGGAACTCTGAAATGGCTTGGATTTTCACCGGGTTCGGTCGATATCCGTCCCCACTGATAATGTGGCGTACAAACTTGATCCCTGTCCTGAATAATTTGCATTTGCTTCGAATAACCTTGAAATTGGCTGAGCGCAAGTTTTCAAATACGAACCGAAAAGTTCGAAAATGTTCCTCTTCGGTCTCGGACGTGATGATTATGTCACCTACATAAACCAAATCTTCTCCTTGACTTCAGGTGTTAAATTGGCATCTAGTGCTTTGATTAACACCGCACCTGCATTCTTGAGGCCGAAAGGTAGCTTACAAAACACATAGGTTGTCTGGCCGAACTAGAAAGCAGTGTATGTTCCGAACGCTTAATATGATAATAAGACTGAAGTAAGTCAAGCGAAATTAGGTATTTCTTTCCCTTAAATTTTCTCAGGATGTCACGGATTCTAGGTGGTCTATCGAGTTCTGGCACCAGGCGTTCGTTCAAAGCCCTGGCATCGAGGCATAGTTCATGAGTAGGGGGATGATGACAGTTCATAGCCCAGTCAATCAAGGTAAAAATATACGCTTTGTCGCAACTAATTAGAGGAAAGCTGAATTTTTGCAGGATGTTAGTATACAAAGTAAATAGCCAAAAATTACAAAGTCCCGACCCCCACCCCTCTTGCTTACCCCCCCCCCCTATACCTTGCTAGAGCAGTACTATGGTTAAATGCTTACAGCTCGAAAACGAATAAAGCTACAGACGTGATTGTTTTTTTTATTTTACTCCTTACAATATTTTTAACAATTTATCTAAAAATAAATTTTTATGTAGACAACCAATTATCGCCATAATACATTAATACATGCAGAAAACTGTCATTGCAAAAAACAAAAAGTAATTTATACTAATTATAACTATTTACCCTTATGTCGTAGAAAAAAATATGTTCTATTAAAATGTTTAGCTACTGTTATTATCTTTAACGTTATGGGTCTACAAAATATATTTGTTAACATGATGGCTTCACAGAGCGATGAACAGTAGCGGACACCGCGCATCCCGCCGGGCAGCCGCGGATAGCGTGGTGTGGTGACTCGGCCGCTTGGCTGTCTGCATGAGTCAGTCTGCACGTTGCAACTTGTTTGTTTACTGCCCTCTTATCTCTACTACGCTGCTTATTGAGTCCTTTTCGTTATTAGTGGGCCTTGCCTGTTTAGTGTTCGGTTAACCATGGCATTGTGCGGTTCGCTGCATTTTGTGTTTCGTGATAGTTTTACTTTTTGTACAGAAATACAAGTTGTTGTGTTGTGCCAAGTGCAGTGAAATGCTGATAGTTTTGCTATTGTTATGTATTGTTGAGCAAGATAAGCAAGATAAAAGGCAACCCTTAAAAATAGTAAAAACTTGTTAAATCTGAACTGTTACCCACAAACTTTACAGCTAGGCGCTCTTTATTATCAACAGTTTTCAATAATGACTGATTTTACCAATATATGCGTAATATGTAATGAGGAAGTGAAAGATGCCGGGGTAACAGTCACTAAAGGTATAAACACTTTAATAAAATGTAGTATTGAGAGAAAAGACGAAATCCATAGGTTACTTGTTAACGTCGATGTAATAAAGGTACATACTGTATGCAGGCAAAATTATACCAGACCTAGCAATATTAAAGCAGCTTTAAAAGCTCAAAATTCGGAATCTTCCACTTCGCAGCGCCTTCTCAGAGAATTAGACACCAAATTTCATTTCAAGCATGACTGTTTGTTATGTGAAAAAAATGCTGTGTTTGACCCAAAACTTCCTTCTCAATACCGAACCCAAATTCATGAGGTTTCAACAATTGAAATAAAGCAAACTCTCCTTAATGCTTGTGATAATAGGAATGATGATTGGGCCTGTTAAGTTAAGTCCAGGCTTTTAGATGTGATTGATTTAGTTGCGGCCGAAGCCCGTTATCATGGGCAATGTTATAAGGACTTTTGTAAACCTAAACCTCATGAACAAAAGGTAGGACGTCCATTATTAGCTGAGTCTGTAGATAAATTTAATTTGCTTACTATTTACCTTGAGAGCGACAATGAGTGCCAGTATTCACTAAAAGAATTAAGAGAGATAGTAGTGGAGTTATGTGGTTCTGATATAGACTATAGTGATTATTATCTCAAGTCAAAACTTGTAGATTTTTTCAAAGATCGGCTAGTTGTACATAATTTATCTGAAAAGAGAAGTATTTTATGTGCCACATACTAGTCACAAGGTATTAGATTCGTGGTACAAAAACAGAGAAACAACTACTGAAGACGAACGTAAAAGAATTGTTAGAACAGCAGCAGAAATCGTTAGGGAAGATATACAAAAAATGATGACTGTGGAAAATACGCAAGTGAAAAGGAAGTGAGTACTGTATCAAATGATTTGATTCCTGAAACATTGGCACTACAGCGGAAGGATATGGTTACAACACAGGCAAGTTTCAAGTCTATCAAAGTGAGATCTAAAGAAGTTTCAATTAACTCCCAGCAAATATTCAATCGAATTTTATGCATCTGTGACAGCCCCGTTAAGTTGAAATCTTATTTTGAGTTCGAATTAACATCTCACCCACCGTCACTATTTGACGAGGCATCAATACGTAAAGGTACGAAAACATCGTTTATGAAATTATTTGAAGATGGAATTGTTGAAGAAAGCTTCAAGGCAAATGAAGATGTTTTTGTGATGGATGGTGGATATCTGTTGCATGCTGTGGTTTGGAGAAAAAACAGCACTTTTAAGGAAATAATAGATTCTTATTTAAGCTCTATACTTTGTAAATACGGAAATAAAGTTACAGTGGTATTCGACGGTTATCCCAACTTTCCAACCACAAAACAGCAAGAACAAGAGAGAAGAGCATCAAAGAAATCTTCTCACACAATTTTTTTTAATGAAAATACAGTTTGCACAACACAACAAGCAGACTTTCTAGCAAACCCTCATAACAAAAAGAGGTTGATAGAAGCAATTACAACATTTTGTGTGACTGAGGATATTAACGTTTTTTCTGCGGAAGGTGACGCTGACACTGTCATTGTCGACCAGGCAATTAAATATGTGCAAACTAATAATACTACAGTTGTTGTTGTGGGAACTGATACAGATCTCTTGGTTTTACTCGTAGCATTAGCTCCCCAGCAAGACGCCAAACTTTTCTTCTTAAAGCCTTCGTCGTCAATGTCGAAACTGTACTCTGTCGATTTTCTTATAAATCAACATGTCAAGCAGCAAACTTTACTGCTTTTTTTCTCATTCAATGACTGGTTGTGATACGACGTCTGCTTTCTATGGGCTAGGGAAGTTAAAAGCAGCCGACATGATACGTAAATCAACTGAAGCTAGATCTCAGGCTGAGCTTTTCACAAAACAAGAAGACATTACAAAGGATATCCTTCTAGAAAGTGGAGAACAGTACAACTTATCAAAACCCTCAATGAAGCCAGGTACTTTAAGTTCAAGCAATTAACCACAGAAATGTCTCTCAAGTCTAATTTTGATTTAGCAAAACTTCCACCAACTTCAGATGCTGCTCATCAACATATTTTGAGGGTTTACCACCAGATTGGTTAGGTTGTAAAATTCCGGCAGAAGAATGGGGTTGGCAGTATACATCAAATAACAGACTGATACCTAAGCCCATGACGAATCCTGCTGCTCCAAGTGAACTTCTTCTACTGAAAACTTGTAATTGAAAAACATTGTGTGTTACAAACTGTAGTTGTCGTAAAGCTGGGTTCAATTGCACATCTATGTGTGTGAACTGCAGTGGAATGTATTGTAAAAATTCTTCAGACCAAACCGATGAAACATTAGAAAATGACCCTTTATACAAAAATAAAAAGGAAAAACATAAACGTTGTTTATTATTAGGCCGTGTTAGTTGTGCAGGAATTAATAAGTTATCAAAAATACTATACAATGAAACTTTATTATTTGTCAGCTATAAAAGTGTACTAAGTACAGGATTTTGGTAATGAAAAGTTGAAGTTAAAGTTTTTATATTTCATCATCATAAACTATTCAAGATTAAGGATATGAGTAGATACAGCGGTGCCCTTCAGCATTGAGTGACAACGGCGCGGCGCTGCTTCGTCTGGCGCGGCGACGCGGTGGCCATTACTGTTCATAGCTCTCTTTGAAGCCATCATTTGAACGATAAGCATTATAGTAGACACATATTTTTAAAGCTAATTAAATTGTCTATAAGTTTTGTGCAAAACATTTCATTGTATGACGGAAGGATAAAAAGGTACAATAGGTTGAAGTTACTTTTTGTGTTTTGTAGTGGCAGTTTTTTTTTTGCATATATTGGAGTATTACGGTGAAATTACGCTATCTACATAAAAAGTTTATATGACATAATTTGTTTAGAATAATGATAGGCGTAAGATTATTAAAAATCGCGTTTGTAACTTCATTAGTTCTTTAACTGTAAGCATTAAACCAGAGTACTCCTCTTGTAAGGTTAGGGAGGGGGTGGGGGTGGAAGCAAGGGGGGTGGGGGTCGGGACTTTGTGTTTTTTTACTTTATACTTTATATACTAACATCCTGAAAAAAATCAGCTTTCCTCTAATTAGTTGCGACACTAAACCTTTATTGACTGGGCTATTAAACGCACAGCCTACTTTCCTGGGAACATTGCCGATATCTCTCGAACGCCTGGTGGGATTTTTACAAATGAGGTGTCGTTCGACTCGAGCTGACGGGGGTTTTGCTATGGACCACTCGTTATATTTTTGAAATTTTTTTGAAAATTTTTGTTTTTGAAAATAAACGATAGTTAAAAAACAAACATGATAGAACGTTGGGCAATAGCTTAAACGAACTATATTTATGTCCTTTATTTTTTATAATAAAACGTTTTAATTTTTAACATTTTTTGAAAAAAGTTCCATTTTGAATTTTTATATTTTGGAAACCAAAGAGTTTACAAAACAATTTGTTTGACATAAATGAATGGCCCTGACCCCCTCTACCCCCAAAATAAATTTCATGCCTCTAGGACTAAAACTGTGCAGGTAGTACTGGGGTACAGAGAGTTCTACTCCCCCCCCCCTACTTTCATATAAACTTTGCCGATATCTCCCTAATGCGTGGTCGGATTTTAACGAACGAGGTATTGCTGGCATTGGGATGACGTTCTCTTGGCTAAGCATGTGTGATGGTATTTAAACTAATTGAAAATTCTTGTTTTTTGGATTGGCGTTATTTTGGAAACGGTGAATTTTGGGAAAAGGTTTGTTTGACGTTAATGAAAGGTGGGTATGCCCTCTAGGTGGACAGCAAGTTTCAAGGGTGTAGGAGGAAATAAATGATAGCCTACTTTCTCGCGAACATTGGTGACCATTGGCGAACGGGTGGTCGGATTTTAAAAAATGAGGTGTCGTTGGACTCGAGCTAACGTTCTCTTTCATATAGACCACTCGTAATTTTTTTTTGTTTTTTTTAAGTTGGCGATAGTTTGAAAACCAAACATGATAGAACGTTGCTCAATAGTTCAAACCAATGGTCTCTATGACCATTATTTTTATAATAAAACATTTTATATTTTGAGATTTTTTGAAAACACTGAAATTTTGAATTTTTACTATTTTGGAAACTAACACGTTGACAAATACGTTTGTTTGACATAAATGAAAGGTACCTACCCTCTCTAACAAGAAAATAAATGTCAAGACTCTAGGTCAAAAAACTAGGCATTTAAAATATATTTTTTTAATTTTTTTTAAATAAAAGCGTGTTTGTAGACAGAGAGCCGGTAGCGCTTGACGTATGTTACAAGGAGGCTATGATTGGCCATGGTGGATATGGGAAATGGCTATTTCGACGAGGGCGATGTATGGCAAAACGAGGGGTCGCTTTTCGATATTTTTTTTCCTATGACAGATGAATGAAGGCAAATATTTCAAAAATCCCTCATGACGATCTTTAAACAGGTTGGTAAACACTGACCAGTAACCAGACAAAATTCATAATGCTATGAGACGTATAAAAAGCAAGGCTTTTTATAGTTGTTAACAACAGAACTTGCTTTGTATGTATGTATGTCTGCCTGGCAGCCAGAACGAAAAAAAACAGAATATCTGCTCGAGAGACCCGCTTGGTGCCTGGCTAGTCGGCTAACAGAATGGAATGTCAGTCAAGCTGACAACACTGCTGTCACATGATAGCAGTTGGAACCATGTGGCAACTCTGTAAAAAGGTGATAACGGCAAGCCAGGCAAGCTGAGCAGTAGCAGCAGGCAGGGGCCTCGCAGTGAGGAAATGGGGAGAGAGAGGGGAAAGGGGGAACACAAATAGAGAAAACAGGAAACCACGTTACCCACTGCAGAGTGGTGAGGGGGCGGGGCCAGAGAGCCGGGGAAGAGGTGAGGGGAGGATTGGGGGAACCCATGACAGCCAATAGCTGAACGAATTGTATGTCATTATGGAGTGAAGGAGTGAGACGCGAGTGTGGAGAGGGAAAGAGAAACATGTATGGACATGCATGAAGCGTGGAGCGCCGTAGACAGAGCTTTCGTACATCATGATTCAATAAATAAATAAATAAATAAATTTAAAAATAAAAAAGTGTACAAGTTCACACAACATGTAATTTATTGATCCAAGAATTAAACGTTGAGTCAAATCCTAACCATTTGACATATAGTTTATTTCCTTTTTGTTTCAACACTTTTCCACAAGATAATGCTTAGGAAATGCTGTTTTCTGAAGTTCATGGAGATAAAATCTACCTTTTATGGGTTGATGGTTGAGGGCTTGGAGTAAATAGGTGACTGGACTGTCCAAATTGACTTGACGAATTCGAAATAGTTCAGTCCCCCACTGAGGTGTGTAGCCCTTATTGAAGGCAGACTTAAATTTGCTCACACGAACAAAATCCCTAATTTTCAGTCGGTGACGTTTAGGATCGGCTGTTTTTATGGGGTTAAACAGTTTGTCCAGTCGCTGAATATTTTTGGTCACGAGACGTGGCTTGGTCCCAATCGTTCTATGTTTGGTGTCATTGTAACGTGACACTAGCTCAGGTAACATGTCCAACCAGCGATAACTGCCCTGAGCGGTAAACGCTTTCCACATATGGGTTTTCAATGTTCGGTTAAAGCGCTCGACCACGCTGGCTTTGAGATTGCTGTACGTGGTGTAATGGTGAATATCCTTAGATTTGAGAAATCTGGAGAAATCCTTGTTGAAAAATTCTTTCTCCTGGTCGGTTTGTAGCAACTGAGGTTGACGTTTGGAGTGTTGAATAATATGTTGAAAGGCCTAGGTAACTAGTGGACCAGACTTGCGACGCACAGGTTCAACAAAGGACATTTTGGAATAGACATCAATGACGGTCAACATATAGCGTCACCGTCGTTAACGCCAGCATAGGGTACCATTTCAACCAAGTCGGCCTGCTAAGGTTCATCCACACCTCGTGAAATCACATTGAGTCGCGGATAGTGACGCCTAGCTGGGCGATGCAACTCGTGAGCAATACCCATTTTAATGGGTGAGGGCTTAAACAATAATTTTGGCATTTCGAAGTTCTTGTTCAATTTCTTGAATTTCCCAATCGTGACCGGTATAGCCGGCTTGACGTGAAGCACGCAACAACTGTAGCCGCTGGACGAGCTTATTGGGATTGTGCCAGTAGGTAACCTCCACAACGGGTTTTAATGGTTTAAATGTCACTCCCGAAGTGGATGCTTTACGACGACCACTTTGACTGGTGGGAAACATTTTGGCAATGATGGTTTTATATTTTTGAGATATATTGGCATTCACTTGTTGAGCTGGATCATACTGTCTTTTGTGGGCATGGGTGTCCAATAAAATGGATATATATTTGCCAAGGTCCTCTGACGTATAATCATGGGAAGAGGGAGTCCGAGAGAAGAGCAGCTTTTACAGTCCTGGCGTTAATTTATAGTTGATGTTTTTAATGACAGCTTTAGTACGAGCAAATTTAATGGATGAATCCCCAATTTTAAAAGTATCATCCTCATAGCGAACACCATACGTGGAATCTGTGTTTGCAATAAATAGATCGGTGAAAATGGGTTCCAGTGTTGATCCATAATATTTTATTAAAATGGTTTTCAGTTGAGATTTATGTTGAGGGGTGGCCAAGAGTTGTGAAAACGGAGACGCTCTGGAAGGGCAAGGTGTTTCGACCATGACCAAAGATTTCTTTTTTCTCAAAAACTCTGCAAGGGGTGCCGCCTTTTTTTGAGGCGTAAACAATTGTTCCTCCTCATCCTCAACTTCGCTAACACTAGTCAAATCTTCCTGTTCCTGTTCCTCTTCCTCAGGGTCCTCGTGCAGCGTCTGCGTGGCTTGTGAAACGGTGGGTAGCGTTTCAGATGGCTTGAAAGTGGGTTTCAACATGGCTTTTAGCGGAGGTGCTAAATGTTGTTGAATAAACAAAGCATGATTTGCACGTGATCGTTTCAATTGATGAAACTTTTGGCGAATAGTATTTTTTGCTCTAATAATATGCTTTTTCAATCGACTCTCTGCTAACGCCATGATGTCTTGTCAAATGACTTGACAGGGAATGAGACAGGGCCTTAAATAGCAATAAAATGATCAAACCCTAAGCGATACCGTCCTTGGTTGAGTTCACTTTGTTTGTCAATCACTAAACAGGCATGACGTTGAGTGTTCCAGCACTTGGCACACAATTCTGTAAACATTTGAAAGGTCATATCAGGATTCACATGTTCATTATAAATGTGACGACTGTTCCTCTCGTCCAGGCGAAATAAAACAATGACATTGGCATTGTCACGAATCAACTGTTTGGACATTTTAGAATACGTTTGTCCAAGATAGAAGCAATCGATATGCTTGTGACGACCCATGCTGAAATTGCTTTGAATGATGCCTTGACGTTCAGTGGATACATCATCGAAAATCATGAGTGAATCGGGCTTTACCTCATCCGGTGAAATAACATTTTCTTGCATGGAAAATGTGAAATAACCCATATTCTCTTTTTGTAATCCAGACATGACTTGATCCAGAAACACTTAGAGGGGTTGGTAGAGAGATTTTGCAAAAATATAAATATTTTGAAAACGCAGACCATTGGGCGCTGTAATGAGAGTCAGCAAGAGATTAGTCTTTCCACAGCCGGAAGGCCCCACAATGATGCAGCGAATGGAAGATGGAAACAGTGAACCATGGCCTTGTTCACGTGATGTGGGACAGAGATGGGAAACCATGTCCCCCACGGGGAATGACTCTTGTTGCTTAATAATCTTCATATCAACTAAGGCTTAGAGAGGCTAGCAGGCTGTCTATATACAGGACACCGAGCCTTGTCATATAAACAGTAGACTCATACTACAGGTTGGCGATGGATGTCTTTGGACGTGCGTTGATGGCCAAAGCTAGGTCTGTCCCCATACATGATCATAAACAAGAAACAGATCCTGCTAATTAACACTATGTGGATCTGTCAGTAGTGCCACGCACTAAACAGGGAGATTATGACTTTAAGGGAAAACGGTTAACCCATGTGGAACATCCTCAAGTGTCTACAGACGTTACTACAAAAAGGTATGTGGATAACAAAGTGTATGAGTTTTATGACAAAGTGCCTCAGCTTACGGTGAATGGCTATAGCGCTAATCACCATCGGATTATTCACGTGGAAGACCCGCAAGACGAAGACGATGTCTGTACCAAGCGTTACATGACCTATGAAATGAAAAGGCTTTACAAATTTATCCCATCTGTATTTTTAGTGTATCTGACAAATGAAAAACCTGTGAATGACAGAAACCATTTACCGCTAGTCCATGATCAGCACTTGACCTATGTGCTTACTTCGGGTTTAAGCCACTATCGATTACACTATGATGGAACCATTCACATCAACTATGCCATACCTGATGAGAACCATTTACAAATAAAGATAACTGATCATAGGATGTTAGTCCATAACCATGAAATGGTCAATGCAGGTGCCGAATTATCTTTTCATCTCATGTTGACATGGAATGAAAAGCAAGCGGCAAAAACCATAAACGATTTCCCACTTTATGTGGAATTGGAATATACAGCCATGAAATAACAACCTGACGTTAGTTGTGATTTAAACTTTCTTGTGAAAGGTTGTTGGTCATTATCATCATGGTGAAACAAAGGTATGTCGTGAGAAAGACTAAAAAGACTAAAAATAAGGCCCTGTCCTTGGCAAAGCCTGGGCTTACGATATTCGTAGACAAGCCCACGCGAAAGAAAAAATAATAATTTGTTGACCATAAGGAAAGCCCTTCGAGCTGCACAGAGACATGTTATTCCAAAACGTCGGCGATAGGGTTCAAAACAAGGGCGAGTGATTCCCGTCCCCAAACGAGCGGGATTTTACCTGCTTTATTTGCCTGTCTGGCTGCTCTGGGTTCACCTTTGGGTGGTGCCAGTGCAGTGGAGAAAACCATTAAAGCCGTGCAGCAGGGCAAGCAACAACTAAAAGAAAGTCAGCGACATAATGAAACGATTGAAGCGATTGCTGTGAGGGCTGGAAATGCCAATTTAAAGCCAGCCTTTTATCAACAAGGATTTGGGATTTCACCGTTTCGAAATATTAAAAAAAAAAACTCAGCCATAGCAAGACATGCCCTGACGCATCAACAAGTGGAAAGCTATACTATACAACTAAAGCTTTCTCTTTTTCGAGGTGTGTTTATGCGAAACCAATTACCCACACGACCCTGGAAACAGGAATGTGCTGTTGTCAATTCGGATGATCACCTAGGACCAGGAACGCATAATGTAGCTTATGTCAAAGAGGGATCCATCGTATGGTACTTTGACAGTTTTGGGAATTTGCCTCCGCCCATGGAACTAGTGACCTATTTTGGAAACAGGATCAAGATATATTATAATGTTAAACGTGAGCAAACGTTTAACAGCCAACAGTGTGGACGTTTGTGTTTAATTTTTTATATAAGACGCAGCATAAGCAAAAACGCCAACAGTATGTCGGCAGAAAGTAAAACGTTTATACTGCATGGACGTGGACCGGAAGTCAGCCTAGACTCTTGCCCACCTATCAAATTAAGTGAAAGGCCTTATAGTTTGGGACTTGTTTCTCTTGAAACGTACAATCGAATATACAACATACGTGAAAATGTGAACAACAAGTTTTACTATGATGATTCTGTGCTCACCCTGAACTCTGGTGGAAAAACGATCGATTACATTTATGAACACATTTATGTGGTGTTGATCAATGAATATGGTTTAAAGTCATTTCTCGATGGAACGCGCAAGTTTGAACTTGTAGGAAATACCAACACTCATCGCTGCAGTATTTTCTCCACATTCAAAATTGACTTTAAACACGCCCCGATTCCATTGGTCCATTACTAGGATTTAAACCACGCGTGTTGGAGCCCAACAAGAAACATGAATCGGATCATGAAGTGAAATTCATTGAGAACCATCATGTGTCGGTAACGTGTAATATTATTAGCCAAGTGTACACTAATCAAGAACCATCGCATTCGCTTCATGACTTTATTGTAACATCGCCCAATGGCTATATTATTCGTGAAAACCCTCCAGTGGTGCTTTTTTCATTCTGTGGTTGTCAATGGTATTAGTAATATAACATAAAGACTGATCAATAGAGAGCAACAACTCATTGATCTAGATTCTACCACAGCAGTGACTTACAAGTTGGTGCTAAAGCCACTATGA
This sequence comes from Meconema thalassinum, assembly GCA_946902985.2. Lineage (NCBI taxonomy): Eukaryota > Metazoa > Arthropoda > Insecta > Orthoptera > Tettigoniidae > Meconema > Meconema thalassinum. Next base: position 1,605,426,026 of record OX336388.2, on the reverse strand, counting down.
AGTTTGTGTATAAAGCAACAAAACCGTCTAGGAATGGTGTTAGTTGTTTGCCACATGAATACACGTTAACATCTAAGGACAAGCAGATTTTACAGCATTTGGGTTACCCCATAATGAATTCTATCCTAGAGATAGCGAACCACATCGAGGAGCAATCAGGGGTGGTAAGAATTGATCTCCATTCCTATCAAGCTCAATCACCTGGACTCAATAACAATGATGAAATTCAATTTGTTATCAACAGATATTTACACCCTACCGCATGAAAGTGTCATTCAGATCGAAGGTCGGCTCACCAAAGCCGATGGCTCTACACCCACCACATCCAAGTTGGCCAAACATGGTTTGGCCTTTCTCTTTTCTCAGGTGCGGTATGTCATTAACGATATCGTGGTGGATAGCACTCGAAATGTGGGTATTTCCAGTGTCATGAAACTATATCCCTCTTATAGAGCTTCCACGAGTTAAAATGGCACCGGAGCTTATGCATAGCGAACTTCCGGTCCGTGAATCTCCATTTGATTTTCATTGGCAGTGAATCGCCCGTGATTAATTTCATTATTATTTCGAATTGTGGTTTTGTTTTCGGCGTTCAATTTATGAAATAAACACTAGAGGGTTGGCCTTTCTTGAATATTCCAAAGACAAGTGTCTCCTAAAGGAGTAATTAGTAAAAATTCGCAACAGAAACGACCATAACAAACAGCTTGGTTACAAACTGTGCGATCTGCACATATCAAACGGCAGTGGTGTAACATATCTTAGACTACAATTGTATTAAATTGGTGCCAATTAAATATGTTATATGTGAGAATATTATAACCATTGGCTATCCGGTTGTTATATTGGTATATTATGCATTAACTTTACCCGTTGAAGTGTTAAAACGTGACGAAACGAGTTATAGGCTATTCGCCATACCGGTAGGCCTAATATTTACTAACAACTCGTTGTTTCTTCTTTAACATTTGTTTAATCATTATAATTATAATAGTGTAGGTATTTATTAAAACGTATTTAGGCCTAACCAATAATCATTTTATAATTACATAGACCTACATATTCTACGTACTTCGGCGATATTTGATAGCACATTCGGTTCCACCTTAAAATCCAACCGTGCCTAGTTTTCAGTGTGGAAAATATTACCGTAAGTTAATAGACCAAACAACTGGCGAAAAACTTTTTAAAGAAATGTCTACGTTAAAAGTACGGTACGCTACCATACGGTAGGGTAAATTTCACAAACGAACGAACTTAATTTTGCATGTATTATTGAACCCGAAACATTCTAATGGAAGCATGGATTGTCTGTCTTTAGAAATATTTTAGTCAATAATTTAAAACAAGTTGCCTGAAAACTAAATACAAAGAGCTGCGTGCCTACTACGGTGTGAAGTTGCTCTGTGAGAAAAACAACCTTGCCAAGAGTATACGACGTGCATACAGTTAAATACAATCATTCAATTGGAGAAACACTTTCTTCGTCACGATGTTTTAAAAAAATTCAAACGTAATCTGTTGTACATTGACGGGAAAATGTGCAAAATTTAGAGACTGCGAGTGTTGTAAGTGGCACAACGCGAGCCGACATTTCGCATCATTAATACTTAAGAAATAAACACATGCAGAGCTTTCTCATTGCACACAGCGGAAGATCATATCGCTCTTGGTGCATTTTACAACTTTTATTTCTCCTAACAACACTAATTTGCTTAGTTACTTGCAAGGAAAATCGTAGTACACAGTTCCCATTGCTTCCATTACCTGTCTACTAAACCGGAAGCTGGTAATGCATAACCATACGCCGGTGGCGCGTCCTATGGCAAGTGAAAGAACGAAAGAAAGTGTAAGCTCTATAGTGAGGAAGAAGATAAAACACTTTGCATGGCAGGTTGGTGCCCTGACTCGACCAATGACTGGATGGTACACACCGATGGCACCTTTACTGGATATTTACCTCTTAAACTGATTTTAGGCCTTGCCGAAGACCACCAGCGCATTGTGGTCAACGCAAGGCAAGTGCTTTATCTGGTGAGAGACAGGAGTGATAATAATGTGCTCAAGGGAGCTGACAATGCCCCCATAGATTCAAAAATTCAACTACAACGCTTGCTATGGAAAGTGCCCCATGTGACCCTTGACGATAGCAAAAAACTGGACATACTCAAGATGGTAAAGAGAGATATGCCTCTACCCACAGAATGTAGAAGCTGGGCACTCCATGAGTACCTGCTATTGCCCACCACCAACACACACAGTTGGTCTGTAAAAACAGCCCGCTATACAGAGAGACCTCTCCACATGATCGTGGGTTTTCAAACGAATCGCAAGTATCAACAAAACAAAGATGCCACGCAATTTGATCACCTGCAATTGAGAAATGCACGTCTTTTCCTCAACGGAGCTGTGTTTCCCTATGAAGGACTGGATTTGGATTTTTCAAAAAATAAGTTTGGCCCCATGTACAACTTGTTTTATAAATTTCGATGGTCGTATTATCAAAAAGAGAACAGCCCCATGCTGCTACCCCAAGCGTATAAAGCAAGGGCTCCACTGATTGTCTTTGAGTGTTCTTACCTGGAAGAGTCTGTCAAGCCATCCAATATTGACATTCGACTAGATTTTGAAACGCATGACAATGTACCTGCCAATACGACAGCCTACTGTTTGATTATTCATCACAAACAAGTCAACTATTATCCACTGTCCAACCAAGTGACGAGTGTATAAATAACAGGTCAACCCACGTCAAGCCGCTCAGTCATGTCTTGCTTTAAAGCATCAAGAGAAGTCACATCCATGAATTTAAACTCTGAGGAACAACGTTTCAAGACTTTTGCAACATGGCCAGTGCCTTTCATAAACCCTCAAGCCTTGGCGGCCGCTGGATTCTACTATTTAAAAACAAGAGATGAAGTGAAAGGTGCCTTTTGTCCCATCATCATAGACCAATGGCAAGAGAGCGTTGAACCCATGCAGGAACATCAGCGCTGGTCACCTGCCTGCCCCTACCTGTGCAGAATGGAGGTGGGAAATATACCCTGTCATTCAAGCTATCCCTCACTCATGCCTCTGAGTAATGAAAAAAAATCAAGCTACGATACGTATGGACTGTATGGTGTCAACTGTGCTTCGGCGAGCAGCTCACCGTCAAAAACGCCTAGTTTAGAGACATTGGGACATCATCGGTGTTATGGACGTTACAAACACAAGAGACTATATTGTTGTATCAGTTGGTATCGTCCTTATCCCAAAAGCCTGTAAGACGTGTTATGATAATAAAATGATGTAATTCTTAAATTCTTATTTTTTTCATGTCCCCCCTGTCCTACCCTAACCTCAATTTTTTTAACTAACATGGCAGGTAAGTCCGTGTCATGACCACACCTTATTGGCCAATGGTTAGTCAGTCGTCAGTTGAACTTGGTCCAGGCAAGCGGCAACATGTTGCGCACACTTATAGAAATTGCCAATGGTTTAAAATTGGTGACAACAAATTTATATTTAAACGAGTGGCCATTATCGATTGTACCACGTTTTGGATATCGCAAACTACGCATTTGCTATTTAAACCGCCCCATGCTTTTGATTTGCTGTGTGAAAAAGATCGTAAACAAACCCAGTGGATTGAAAATCATAAGCAACTAGACTGGAATCAAGGAACCATTTCCTATAAATATGTGGACGTGGTCATGAAAGCACACTTGTCCTCGGCCAATGTGGTATTTCTGAAAGGTAATGAAAAACGTGAATGGTTGCAACCATTTTTGGCGTCTTACTGTCAATGTATCGACCACATGGACCTGGGCTGCCCCTCCCTGCAAACGCTGATGGATACTTGTTCCTGTGGCAACATTATCCATACAGCCCTAGCGCATGCGTGGCATCTCTTTCATTGGTTAACCACCCATGCCTGCTGGGAGTTGTTGAACAAAATTATAACTCAAGATTTACCTGTGAATGACGCCAGTGAGATTTCTACAAGCGACGTGTAAACATCTACAACACGTGATACCATGGAGAAAGCCATCGGGAAGTTCTTTGTGTGCAAAAAGAAACTAGACAGCTTTACCAAAGAGGAACTCTTAGCGTTGCCCAAGTCGTTCTTGTATTATGTGGCCGCCAACGCGGTGAAAGAAATCTGGCAACATGTACCAAAATCATGGACTCAAGACCCTGTGTTGAGTGAATTGCAACCCTGTACGGATTACGATCACCATAAGCAAGTGGCCATGGCAAAAATACCCTCTATGCGTCAGTGCGCGACTTGTCAGCTAGTGAAACTGTATCACGGTCATAAAAGTCCGTGTAAAGACTTTGTTGTATCATTCCACGGGTGTCATGGCGAGAAAAAGCAACAATAACAACAAACACGAACATCGTCCAGAGAGGAGGAGGAAGACCAAACCTTTTCACCATCGATGGAAAAGGATATGCCAGACCTATACTGGCAGTGGCGTCATTGACAAAGTGATTCAATACTTACCTTTCGAAATCCATCTTCCAGGTTATAGTTTTTGTGGCCGTGGAACTCATCTTGAAAAACGTTTGCAGCGTGGTGATGTACCCATTAATCTTTTGGATCAAGCATGCAAAGAACATAACTTATCTTATCACCATAGTCATCCTGGTTTAAGACATGTGGCAGATAAATTGTTATTGAAAAAAAGCTAAACAACGCTTCACATACTCTGATGCCTCAGTGGGTGAAAGGATGGCAGCCCTGATTGTGATGAGTGCTATGAAAGGAAAGTTGATGATGCGTGGACATGAACATTAAGGAATTGAGGATTATGGAATTGCGATGTGTTTTATTCTATTTTCTTTTGTCAATTCCCTATGGTTATGAAATAAAAAACAAAGGTTTACCAGAACACAATGTTTCATTTTAATTTAAAAGAAATCATGATCTTGATGGGCTGATTTTTTCATTTTCACATTTTCACACATTGTCATTTGCCAATTTGCAATTTACAGTTTTTAAAAATGTCTGTTTCAAGCTTTGCGTTTTCGATGATATGGATTTTCCATTTTGTTGATGACACTTTTTAAAAATGTCCGTTTTATGTTTTTTGAATTTTTATATTTCACACATGGCCATTTCCAGATTTTAACCCTCTTAGTGCAAGCCATTTCCTGAAATGCTTGCCAAGAATGCCAAGCCATTTTCAATGATCATGCAGGCTATTCGAAAAGAAATCATAAATACCACATTCCAACGATAGAATCATTATTTTTGATTTGCATTATAACCAATACCTCATTCTTTCATATATTATGTTCACACACGTAAATACGGCATCTAAACCTTTATAATTGAGGTTATTCTCATAAATGTTCAATTTTTCAATATCTTCTTGTAAAAAAATCAGTTTTGAGCCTAAATTAAGGACACCTAAGAGTCATATTCGAAGAAACACTATGTTTCCAGCTGTAGAAAATTCTTAAAAACACCTGTAGGCAGAAAACTTCAACAAGAAATTAACAACTGCACCGCAATTTTGGCGGGAACACGCGTGATTGGGGGAGCGCAAAGGGAGGGCGTGAATACAAACTCAAACTTATCGCGTAACGGACTTCGAAGGAAGAAAGTAAACACCACACAGGCAATCTTGAAACCTCCCCTTTCCAACAGTATGAGAAAATCACGGACATATGCCTACAGAAATCTACAAATATACGATAAACAGCGCGCCGATTGAATCGGCCTTGGCACTTTTGGCGCGAGCAGCGAGAGCCGATCTGATCGGTGCGTGGCACTGAGAGAGTTAAAATTACTGTTTTACGTTTTTTTTTTATTTTTTTATTTTTTTATTTTGGTGTTATCAAAACATGGATTTTCCATTTGGTGTATGTCGAAAGTTGAGATTTGTCAATGATGTTGATCTGAGTGCTTGACCCTAATAATGCTGCAACGTGTTTATGTGTGTTTTGAGAAACATCGAGGTCTACGACTACTGCAGGTAAGACTGTTTTTACAAAAATAATGTATATTGACCACTACATTTCAAAGGAAAAAAAACTATCGACAAAACAAAATGAGTATATAAGTGAAAATTTCCCCCTACCCACCCACCCTACCTCGCCGTGTTTGCTCTGGTCATACATACACACCAGCTTTCTCTCTATTCATTCATTCACACCTGTCTTTTTGGGAATAAACACAACCACTTTATTTATTCCCAAAAGCACATTCTCGAAATGTACACTCATCCCAAAAGAACTTTTTTTTAGTTAAAATTTTACCATTACAAAAAATATATAAATACTAGTCATTAAAGTTACTAAAAATACTATTACTCATTTCATATTTACAAAAAAACACAACTTTGTACAGCTTTAAAAGAATCAAACTACATATACCATTTTCCAATTCCCAACTCGGTTAAATTTAAAATTAAAATAAGGTTGCATAGAACTTTTAAAAGAGCAAAAGGTCCAAGTGGGTTGCCACTACTTACAAAATACTAAAATCTACTATTTACAATGCCAAAAACCAATATTTACAAAATACTAAATCAACGAGTTACAAAAAGCCATGTCTCTAAACGAACAAACAGAAAAATCACACCTCCTCCTCCTTGCGGTCATAACCCCATGGCAGGCTGGTGAGCAGGTCATCAGCCCACACACGTTTGTTATCCATGGAGGCGAGGGTGCGTTTTCTCTGTTCAACAAGATACAAATGATGGTTGTTGGATTGTATCCTGCACTGTGTAATGGACATAGCTTTGCCAGTGCGTAAAACCGCTAAGTAATCGTCTACACGTAGCGATTTTACCACTGCCCTACCTACACCTTTTGCTCTTTTGGCTTCCTTACAGTCTAGTGTGCGATAAGCATACATCTTCGAGGCCAAACCTGCGAATTCCGTCATAAGGGAATCACCGCATTCATCTTTTAAAACGCCCATTTCCTTATGGGCAGCTGAAACATGTTGTCAACACTATACGAACAGGTGTCAAACCAGTCACTATGCTGCCTCATGACGTCATAGGGCTTGCAGTGGCGAATGTGGTAAATCAATGAGTCCGTATCCATATACAAAAGAGATACGTCCTCAAAATGGCGTTTGGCAAACTCATAGTGGAATCGATACATGACTGATTTAGAAAAGTCTAAAATGGGCTTATCCATGGTCACGCTGGTCCTACTCATTTCAATAGTGGCCAAATCCTCATCGATAATTTTGATCGATTTGAAATTTGGCTTGGCAATCTACCGCCGGGCACCCCACTGCCCCTCCCAGACATTCACCAATTTAATGTCGCGGTATTTGCGGACATTCTCCATGGACTTGCCATAGATGCAGTTGTTCATTAATTTTAAAAAAATAATTTCAAACTGCTGTGTTGCCATTTGTCGGTGCTCTGTGTTAAGTTGCATGTATGGCTTGAGCCATGGTTTTTGGGCAAAGGAAATACCCCTATGGATTTTCTTCAACACCAAGCCTTGGGCTAGACATTGCACCAGCATTTGGATATGCAGCTCATACCGATTTTTGTTGTAAAGTGTGCCCATGAGTTTTTCAATTTTCACTTTACTGTCAGGGGGAACCATTTGCTCAAGACAGAATGGGAAATCAGCATGTTCAACATACAAGGATGACGGATATTCAATATCCACTTCTAGCACATATCCACGACCTGTTTCTACGCTAGCCATGTTCACATCAAATTCTGACACTTGTTTCTCTGTCAGCCAAGCAAACTTTCCATAGGGCAAAGGCTGACTCATGGCGTAACCATACAAATTATTCACGTCATAGTACATTAAGTACGATTCTGGTTTGTCTGGTGAATAATCAGGCATGTAGACATTGTTCGCTTCGGCATGGCGCTGGTTAAGCGACACAAAGCCACCGCGAATGTCCTTTTCAAAAAATAGAACCATGTCTACATCAGTGAGTAAATCCAATTCCACTTGAGTGTATTTTAAAGCGGCACCAAACGAGAGCCCAGGAGTCGTATAATAGTGAGCCGGGTCAAGACCATAAATGTGCTGACACAACTCACGAAATTTTTCAAACACATCAGTGAGCAGCAATACATCCAGTTTTAGGTAATGCATAGCATATTCACTTAGCGTCTCAATGCCAAACACTCGCCAAACTTGACATGCGTGTGCATAGTCTTCATCGGAAACGGTACTACGTGTTAGTTTTGAGTAAAATTTCTCTTCTGGTGGGAGTTTTGTTTGCTTTAACACGTCCCAGCTGTTGCAGAAATCAGACGGGAATATACCTTTCCGAATGCACAATTGATATTGCTTAGGATCATTAAAATGCATTCTGGTATTTTTTAATTCCTCTTCATCCAAGCCATTCACAAGACTGTCTAGCGAGGATGCCATAAACTTAAAGGCATCCAAAAATCGAATGCTAAAGTTGCTCAACCGCCATGCCAGGGCTGTAAAACGCTCATGGTTCTGGGGGATAATGGTAAAAGAGCCCTTGTTGACATGACCCAATTCACGAATCAAAAACTGAATGTCATAATTTGCCAGATTGTGGAAAAATACACTGATGAAACGAGGAGCTGAAAAGTTCAAATTGTATTTTCTATGCGTAGCTCCACGAAACTCTCCCGTAAAGTGTGAGTGATCACGAACGGTGTCTTCAGCACTGATCAGTGGCTTTTCCCAAATATGGCATGTCGTGGCATACGCATACTGCTGCTGTTGTTGTGGCGTTAGGCTCATGGGTACTGGGTGGTCCAGTAATCCCTGTACATGGTCGGCCAACTTAACAAGTTCGTCCAAAAACCATCTGGCACAATCTGGCCCCTCACGGTATTTGTAAACGGATTGTGTAGGGTCGTAGGCACACACCACATTAAATCCTATGGCAAAAGGTTCATGTTTTTGAATGGGTGTGGTTGAGCTAATGGTGGGATCCGGTTCACATCCCGCCATGGGTGTAGTGAGTGCTTCGAAATCTGCATACACCACATAGAGGACAGTGTCACGCCTGTGATTGTCCTTAAACTTTAACACAGCCTTGTCCCCTTGTGGCAATATCAGTCTCACCGCTTCCTGAGAAACGCAATTTACCCTATGGCGTTCCAAAACCGTATGGGTTGTAAAATATTGCAAGCATCGATCACAAATGTGCTTCTTTACCCTCATGTTTGGACATTTGACTGCTTAGCAATCTACTGAGGTTTTAATGAGGCAATAGTGATTCACTTCTCCGTAAGACAGATATAAAAGATGAATGTGGTGTCGTTTCGGTTCTTTTGTGGCATAAAGAGGACCCACAATCTCATTACCATCAAGGCCATACACCATGAACGAACAGTCCTGGTTGTCTTGTTCAAACCTATGGATTTCCGTTAAGTCCATAGGGAACGATACTCGAGTTAAATTTAATTTTTGTTTTAATTCTTCAAACTTGGCCTTGTACTTTCCTGGTCGAGAACCATTACGGTCTTATGCTGGCTGCAAATACACAGCCACAGCTCACAGGAAGCAGTCATTGGCATGATTCTCAATATTCACCACAGCCTTTTTCGAAGCTATTGCTGGCGGTGTTTTAATAAAGCTAGACCCAGCATTCAAACGGATTGAAATGACAAATGTTGATTTGCAGGTAATGGATTTTGTCTAACGCTAAACCACTTGGTCCTTGTTGTAGTTTATCAAATTTTGATGGCAAGGCATTGACCACATGGCATTGATACCACTCGTTCAGATTATCGGCTATCAAAAGCTCTTGCATTTTACTGCCAATATAAACTGGTTTTTTATGCTCACCGTCCTTGTTTTTATAAATGAAATCGCACACGAGTTGTGTATTAACCTTTAAACCCGTATGCAACCTTTGCGCTGTACAAATTTGTTCTTTAAAAATTTCAAAACATGATTCCATAAAGTCTTTTGGGATCAAACTCTCTCTCTCTAACATTCACTATGCGGCCAGAGCACACACGTGACTTGAAACAGGACTCGAGAGGCTCCCAAGTTAATGTATCGGTAGCAGTGGAAAAAAACATGATTTTTATTAAAAGAACAATCTCACCAGAGTTTTCAGCCGTAGACTTCCTGGTAAGCAATAGCCCCAAACACACACGTTGCGGGTTTTCAGCAGTGGTTGTAGTGGACAAGCCTTTTTCCAACACACACTAAAAAAATGAAATTAAATAAACCACCATGAGTATATCTATTTCAAATAGCACCTTTCATAAACAAAATAAATAAATAAATAAAATAAAGATAAAACAGGTTTTTTATATATAACAAAGAATCTCACCTTGCTTTGTAAAAATCCCTGCGTTTGCCTTTCCCTAGGTTCGAGTGGAATAGGGTTTCTCTCTCCCACAACAGGTATATAGATTATCTAAAACAAACAAAATAAAAAACAATTTATCAATCAAATGGTAAACCAATAATCATTTAATCATTGATTAGCATAAAATAAAATAAACAGTGTTATTCCAACACTTACCTCAAATATATAATGTATTCGATATAGTAACCAACTGGGGTTGAGCACACGAATGCAATCACTTTTATACACATACGACACAGCCTATGTTTACACTGCAGCGTTTAAAACAGTAATGACTGACTGCGTGTCATATCATGATCAACACTCTAATACCCCCTGCCCTCCTCTCCTCGACCAGCCCCTCGCCCTGTGTCCCTCTTACCACAGCTGTTAACATAGCTCTTGCCCTGCAATTGGCTATGGAAATGGTAGGGGGGAGGAGTTATACTCGCAAACTGCATTATTTCTCTGACGTCGTTGCGATAATGTTCGACCTCCAAGTGACCACTACGTCACTGTAATTTTCCATTGGCCTGTTGTCAGCTCTGGCCACATTCCCGAAACGCGTTAACATGTTGCATCCTGTCACCCAGCCAGGCAAGCTTCTGGCAGGCCTCTCGAGCAGATATTCTGTTTTTTTTTTCATTCTGGCTGCTAAGCTCATTCGTCTCATAGCAATATGAATTTTGTCTGGTTGCAGGTCAGTGTTTACCAACATGTTTAAAGATCGTCATGAGGGATTTTCGAAAATATTCGCCTTCATTCATCTGCCATGGGAAAATATCGAAAAGCGACCCCTCGTTTTGGCATACATCGCCCCGTCGAAATTGCCATTTCCAGTATTCACCATGGCCATCATAGCCTCCTTTTAACATACGCCAAGCGCTACCGGCTCTCTGTCTACAAACACGCTTTTATTAATATATATATATATATATATATATATATATATATTTAAAATGCCTAGTTTTTTGTCCGAGAGACTTGACATTTATTTTCATGGTAGAGGGGGTAGGGGCCTTTCATTTATGTCAAACAAACTTATTTTTCAACGTGTTAGTTTCCAAAATAGTAAAAATTAAAAAATTTAAGGGTTTTCAAAAAATCTCAGAATATAAAAAAGTTTTATTATAAAAAAAATTAAGGTCATAGAGACCATTGGTTTGAACTATTGAACAACGTTCTATCATGTTTGGTTTTCAAACTATCGACTACTTTTAAAAATAAAAATATTCTAAAAAAAATAAAACAAATAACGAGTGGTCTATAGGAAAGAGGGCGTTAGCTCGAGTCCAACGACACCTCATTTATTAAAATCCGACCATCCGTTCGCCAATGATCACCAATGTTCGCGAAAAAGTAGGCTATCATTTTGTCCTCCTACACCCTTGAAACTTGCTGTCCCCCTAGAGGGCATACCCACCTTTCATTAACGTCAAACAAACTTTTTCCCAAAATTCACCGATTCCAAAATCCAAAAAACAAAAATTTTCATTTTTTAAATACCATCACACATGCTTAGCCAAGAGAACGTCATCCCAACGCCAACAATACCTCGTTCGTTAAAATCCGACCACGCGTTCGGGAGATATCGGCAAAGTTTATATGAAAGTAGGGGGGGAGTAGAACTCTCTGTACCCCACTACTACCTACACAGTTTTAGTCCTAGAGGCTTGAAATTATTTTGGGGGTAGAGGAGGACAGGGCCATTCATTTAGGTCAAACAAATTGTTTTGTAAACTCTTTAGTTTCCGAAATATGAAAAATGAAAATCCACAGCCTGCTTCCAGTCTCCGACCGGGTCAGGAATGGAATGAATGAAGCCCCTATCTAGCGGCGAGGATAGGAACTGTGCCGGCTGCCGAGGCCTGACGCACTCCTCTGGGGCAATGATTAAATGAATGATAGATGAAATTAAATGATAATGGAGAGTGTTGCTGGAATGAAAGTTTGACAGGGAAAACCGGAGTACCCGGAGAAAAACCTGTCTGCCTCCGTTCTGTCCAGCACAGATCTCACATGGAGTGACCGGGATTTGAACCACGGACTCAGCGGTGAGAGGCCGGCGTGCTGCCGCCTAAGCCACGGAGGCTCGCAGTTTCCAAAATATAAAAATTCAAAATTGAACTTTTTTTCAAAAAATGTAAAAAATTAAAACGTTTTATTATAAAAAAATAAAGGACATAAAGATAGTTCGTTTAAGCTATTGCCCAACGTTCTATCATGTTTGGTTTTTTAACTATCGTTTATTTTCAAAAACAAACATTTTCAAAAAAAAACAATAATATAACGAGTAGTCCATAGCAAAGCCCCCGTCAGCTCGAGACGAACGACACCTCATTTGTAAAAATCCCACCAGGCGTTCGAGAGATATCGGCAATGTTCCCAGGAAAGTAGGCTGTGCGTTTAAACTGTCATCACCCCCCTACTTTCATGACTTCCGTCGGTTTTCACCACAGTAGTTAAGAGGTTCACATATGAAGTAGGAGCTTTGCTTATCATATTAACCTCTTCCATTTCTTTCAATTTTCTTCCTGCTTCTTCCAGATGTTTCTCGGCAACCGGGTACACCTTTCGTTGAAATGGTGAGTCATCCAGCACCAACAAATCATATTCATAATTTTTGATGACACCTGGAGTGGTATCGATGATATCATTAAAATCCTCCAGTAATTTCTCCAATTCTTCCTTCACCTGCGGTACCTCTTGCTCCATAGATTCACGTCTCTCCTGTTCGTCAGAAATAGCCATCTCATCCTATAACTTCACCATGTTTACGGTTCCAGATCCATCTTCGTTCACTCCAGTCGTGCGCATAGGAATGGATTCAAATTCTTCAAATTGGATGGTATTGTCCCTCAAATTAATGACTCCATCATACTTCCTCATGAAGTCGGCTCCGAGTATGGCCGCGAATCTGAGGTCTTTAAGTATCAGAAATGAGTGTGTGAATTTATGACCGCCAATTTCCACCTCGCCTAAAATTTGGACCCTGCACTCAACTGTGCGGTCTGGTATGATCCCTCGAACCTTTACTGTTGAGACGGGAAGTTCAGCGACTTAAGTCATCTCTTTCAATATGGCATAAAAGTCTGTCGAAATGACACTAATCATAGCTCCTGTGTCAACCAGTATTTTGACAGCGACATTGTCAATTTTACCTCAATCATAGGTAATTCGGTGTGTATCGTGGTTCGTAAATCGTCGTTCCTGAAGGAGGTTTTCCTGAACAGGCTCCCAGAGTAGCACAGCTGCTGTTACTCTGGCGCGCTGGTCAGTCTCCTCTAGTGACATTCGGAAATTTCCGTTTGTTTAAGACGCCTGCGGCTCCTGGTTGATCATTAACCGGTGATTCCTCTTGTGTCTCCTGCAATTCTCGCGGTGCGCGATCTCGCTCTTCGTCTCGTCTTCCTCTCAGTTGACGAATATACTCCCGGCTCTCTCTAGCACATCCCTGCCAGTGTCTATCTAGTTATAACTGCGATCTCTATTACGACGATATCCACCACTGTAGCGATAGTCTTGTCTGACGTCACCTCGGTTTTGGGGGTTTTGTTCGTTCCCTGAGGGTTGATTATTTCGGCGTTGGTTTCGGTCATCTCTCTTGGGATTGTATCGGCGTCTACCCTGATTTTTGTTATCGAACCTCCAGTTCCGATCATATGTTGTGCCAAACGATAAGTCCTCCTAGAAGGTCCTTCAAACTTTCTTTGTTCTCCGTATTTTTCTGATTTTGGTACCGGTGTTGGTGTTTGCATGGTCTTGTCGATGGATGTTACCATGACATCACGTGTCTCCGTTCGGTGTCGGTGTGGTGTAAATTGTTCGCTACTCGTGTCGAGTCTGCGCTACATTCCAAAAATGTCGTGGCTGGAGCTGCGTTCAACACTTTCTGAACCTCAGGTGGATACTGACGTATGATCGTCTGAATCAGCTCGCTTCCCGGCAGTGACGGTTGTAAGCACTGCAATTTTGCCAGTTGGATTGCAAAATAATTTGCGTACTTACTAGGCTGATTTGACTATACCTCTTGGTGTACATTTCCGCGCGTATATTTGCTGGATGTCGCTGGACCAATACATACGTAATAGAGCTTCTTTAAACTCCTGATATCCAACAAAAGAGTAACGGAAGGCCCTAAACCAGACGGCCGCCTGTCCGTCTAAAAGCTCCTCTATGACTCGGAGTTATTTGTCGGGAGTAACCCTAGTATCACTGAAATATGCCTCAACGTTGCGAAGGAATTCTACGGGAGTGACACCTGATGTTCCCAAAAATCGTGCAGGTTTCTCGTCCTAAGTACGAATAATCATGACATTACCCAGAGTTTGTGGAGTAAAAGTCGGTGCATCGAATCGAAGTCTGAATGGTTTCGTAGGCCACGAAGGTAGTTCAAAACTCTGCCTCTGAGGTGTAGTTTCCTGTTGAGTCTTGCCACACTCAGGTTTCGCTTGAGCCCTTACCTTCTCTAACAACCGCTGCTCAAGTTGTTCGATATCGGGTGTCGTCAAGCTAGGTTTAACCTTCTCTAATAACCTCCGTTCGAGCTGTTCAATCTTGGGTGTTGTCAAATTAGGTTTCACCTTCTCCAATAACCTCTGGTCAAGCTGTTCGATCTCCGGTGTTGTCAAATTAGGTGCCTTGGTTTGGAGTGTATTCAATTGGAGTTCGATTCGCTCGATTTTCCCTTTTACGCAAGAATCAACCCCTTCTACGGTCTTATTGGTCTTTATTAACTCACGCTCAGTAAACAATCTCATGGAAATAACTTCCTTCTCAATATGCCTGCGTAGGAAGTCTACGTCTCCTTTAACATTCTCCACGGCTGCCTCAATCATTGTCCGATGTTCGGTGAGTTCATCATTGACGTTATCTAAGTCTATTCGCATCTCGTCTCCTGTATTCTGGACATGGTCTCCCAATTCTTCCACTTTAATCGACATGTTCTCTATGGTTTGTGTGTTATTCGTCATCCCTTTCCTGAATCCTACGAGATCAGCTACAGCTGCTTTCACGTTTCGGTTGACTCCTAAGCGATTCCTCGCATTAGCCCTAATCCGGTATTAACTAAGACAACATCTTGCCTCTTAGTCTGGACAACGTCATTCGCCTGTTCGAATTTCCCCTCTAACGTAGCTACACGACCTTCAAGGTCGGATGTTGAATCATTCAATTCCTTCCTCAAGCTATTCAAGCATTCATTAATCTCCGTTCGGGTAGCTTCTAATTCGAGTCGTGTATCTTCCCTACTTTTCTTCAAATCACCCTTGACTTGAGTAATTGCTGTGTCAAATATCTCGGTAGCTGCATCCAGGTTAACGTGGACTGTGACAAAACTAGCCTGCAGATCAGCCGTAGCAGTAGTGAGGTTTGTGTCTAAACCAGTCAGCCTAGTATTGATGTAATCTCTTTGATTAATTAGGTCTGTCCTAACGACACGCATTCCTGTTATCAAGTTAGTATTGGCTTCTGCCCTATTTGCTTCTATTTCACCTCTGATGTTATTTATATCAGCTCGGACATTATTTGTGTCAGACATAATATTATTTATCATACCAGCGTTGTTGTTCAATGTCGTTGTGTTTGCATCATGATTACCTCTAACATTGTTTAGATCACCGCTAACATCGTTTTGTGTTGCCGTGTTTGCGTCAAGAATGCCTCTGACATTGTTTATCATTTCAGTGTTGATGTTCAGTGTCGCTGTGTTTGCATCAAGATTGCCTCTGACATTGTTTAGTGTCTCTGTGTTTGCATCAAGATCACCTCTAACATTGTTCAGTATCACTGTGTTTGCGTCAATCGACTGGCGCAACTCTCCCATAATCTGAGCCATCATGCCTCTGATGATGTCCACATCCATATTTAATTAGCACCTAAGAAAAATGAGGGAAGGTATCCATCACCACCACACATAAATAATTGGGCAAATGCTACTGTTGAAAGTTTTCATTTTCAAATAAATCTAACTGTTACCACTGGACTTTATCAAATAACTGATTCTACATTTTACTAACAACAACAAGCAAACAAAACAGATTGCATTTAATAAGGACAAGGCAGTAGCAAATCAAACATTCTATCTTGACTGTTTAAATATTATTTCCTCCTTACTCCATGGTCTAACATCGTAAAAGAACAGCAGTACGAATTCTCAATTCGTCCCAGAACTATCAGATCACCATTACGAATATATATATATATCAGATCCTGTCAAAACATCAAAATAGGACCTCGACTCCTCACACGTCGACTGACCCATAAAGTTGGGTCGCCAAGAAATATAATGTATGTGCCACTTGGACAAGGTCGCCAGGAAGCCATATGCCAAAGATAACCCTTCTGGTCCCCCCTCTTTTTCTCCTTCTGGGAGATGTAAATGCCCACAACACCATCTGGGGCTCCGCTACCACAAGCGGTAGAGGGAGAGATTTTGAGAGGCTGATCAGGCGGCTGGACCTGTGTTTTTTGAATACAGGGGAACCTACGCACTTCTCTATTGCACACGGCACTTATTCAAGTGTCGATATTACCTTGTGCAGTCGTGCGCTGGTTCCCCTGCTACAGTGGGATGTACACGGCGACCTTTGTAATAGTGGCCATTTCTCGATTATCGTTAATCTTCCGAACCAGAGAGCCATCGAGTTACCAAGTCGATGGCTTCTCCGTCGGGCTGATTGGCCAACTCTCATGGCACGTGCGGTGTTGCCGAAGGTACCTTTGAGAGTGTAGACGATCATACCATTCACATAACGAATGGTATTTTGGCTGCTGCTGAGGAAACAATACCATTCTCATCCGGCAACTCACGCCGGAAGCTTGTCCCTTGGTGGACAGCCGATATTGCAGCAGCCATTAAAGATCGTTGGCGTACTTTCAAATGCTATCGGAGGCAAAACACTCTGGCCAACCTTATCACCTTCAAAAGGATGCGTGCTAGAGCCCGATATCTGATTCGGGAGAGTAAGAAAACGACGTGGGAAAAGTATGTGTCGTCTATGACGGCGCATACTCCTTCATCTCAAGTGTGGACTAAGCTTCGTCGGATCTCCGGACTTCCGACATCATTGTCGATACCCGGAGTATCCATCAATTGAGACATCATCACGGACCATCTTGCCATTGCCAACAATATTGGATCGCACTTCTCCGATGTATCCTGCTCAGGGAGTTACGATCCTACATTTCTGACTCTGAAGCGGGAGGCAGAAACTCACCACTTGTCCTTTGCCACTCCTGCTTCGGCGTCCTACAATGTACCATTCTCTGAATGGGAACTGTGCAATGCGCTTGCACTGTGCAGGGATACGGTTCCTGGACCGGATAACATACATGATCAAATGTTAAAACGTCTGCGCGAATCCAGTATGAAACAACTGTTGGTCCTCTTCAAACGTATATGGATTGAAAGGGAGTTTCTATCTCAATGGCGAGAGGGGATCGTGGTACCGATTCCCAAGGCTGGAAATGATCCCAAGTTTGTAAGCAGCTATAGGCCCATTTGTCTGACAAATGGCCTATGTAAGCTACTGGAGAAGATGGTGAACCGTCGATTGGTGTGGTTCTTGGAGGGGAGAGGTCTCCTGTCTGAGTACCAGTGTGGATTTCGTTCTCATAGGTCCACCACTGACCATCTGGTGCGACTTGAGAGCGCCATTCAGGAGGCATCTCTCCGAAAGCACCACCTAGTCACGGTTTTCTTTGACCTCGAAAAAACCTACGACACCACATGGCGCTAAGGGATCCTTTCCACCCACCAGAAGTGGGGACTCGGTGGTAATCTACCGACTTTAATTGCGAATTTCATGTCCGTCCGACTCTTCCGTGTAAGGGTCGGTAGGACATTATCGCAATACTATACACAAGGAAATGGAGTTCCTCAGGGTTCTGTGCTGAATATCACCTTGTCCGCGATTGCCATAAATGACATTGTTGCCACTGCCGGGTCCGCGGTAGTTCCATCGCTGTATGTAGACGACTTAGCTCTGCATTACAGCTCTGGAAGTATGGCAGTCGTGGAACGTCAATTGCAGCTAGCTGTCAACCGGGTCGACAGGTGGGCTCACGACCGGGGTTTTCGTTTTTCAACATCGAAAACATCCGTCGTCCATTTTTGTCGGTTCCGGAGGCTACCTTTACACCCTGAACTACATCTCAAGGTTGCTGCGTTGCCGTTGGTTGACACTTATCACTTCCGGGGGCTCCATTTTGACAGCATATTAACGTAGCTGCACCATATACGGCAACTAAAAACGGCGTGTCTCAGGAAACTGAACATGCTCAAGTTTTTTAGTGGCACTAAGTGGGGGGCTGACCGTGCGATGCTGCTACGGTTCTACCAAGCCCTCGTCCTGTCCCGGCTAGACTAGCCTATGGTTCTGCGGCATACGGTTCAGCAAGGCCGACAACCTTGACAATGCTAGACAGTATCCAGCATAGTGGCGTTATGCTGGCTACCGGAGCCTTCCGGACCAGCCCGATACCCAGCCTACTCGCCGAATCGGATGTTCCACCTTTAAATTATAGACGCCAACATATGCTTATAGCATATGCTGCCAATGTGCGTCAAATGCCGCAACACCCGAGCTATCAAGCTCTCTTCAGTACCCAAAAACCACCAGGGGTACGCCAATCAGCCTCGTGCTACTCTGCCAGTTGGTATTAGACTTGATAGCTCGTGTACTGAAAAAGGAGTGGCTGTAGGTCCCTGTATGATCCGGACACCTAGCGAGGTTCCTCCGTGGCAAGTCTCGCGTCCGGAAATTCGGTTAGATCTGCACTGAGGTCCTAAGGTGAACACGGATGCCTCCGTTTATCGCAGGCAGTTCCACAGCATAGTTCACCAATTTCCGGACGCTGGCATTCTCTACACGGATGGTTCGAATGTGGACGAGAAAGTGGGTTGTGCTTACGTTATTGATGGTGCAAATACCAAGATCTCTTTGCCTGAGGCCTGCAGTGTGTTTACTGCGGAGATCGTTACCATCTATGAAGCTCTGCAGTTTGCACTACAGGATGCACGAATCCACTTTCTCATGTGTACCGACTCTTTGAGTTCGTTGCAGTCAATTGATACATGTTTCCCGCAACACCCCCTAGTGCAGCGAATCCACGACTTACTAGCCGGGCTGTGCCACGCTGACACTCAAATCACCTTTCTGTGGCTCCCAAGCCACATGGGAATTGCGGGAAATGAGTTAGCGGATCAAGCTGCAAAAGAGGCGGTATCACTACCACCTCGACCAATGGAGGTACTCGCTAGAGATATTCGCTCTCAGTTACGCCGACAAGTTCTGGCTTTTGGGAGAGTCAGTGGCTAGCTGACCCACTGCCCAGTAAACTGAGAGCGATCAAGGGAACTACTCGCGTGTGGCGGAGTTCTTTCCGGTCACGGAGAGAGTCCGTAATTTTGTGTAGGCTAAGGATAGGTCATACAAGATCTACCCACTCGTACTGTACCTAATGAGAAGAGTAGACCCCCCCCCACTTTGTACCTGTGGAGCCGTTTTCACCATGGACCACATTTTAACCGAGTGTGTGGATCTTGCTGACTTATGAAGAAACCTTGGTTTGCAGATGACACTCAAACTTATATTATCCGATGACGCGGTGGCTGCTGATCGCGTTATCCTCTTTATAAGTGAGAGTGGGTTAGGGCCAACAATCTAAATTTTCCAGTATAAATTGACTCAACGACTTGTTCGTTTTTGAATGATATTATTTTTCCCGTAATTTTTGTTTATTTTTTATAATTTTTATTTTTATTCATTTTGTTGGTTTTTTTTTTTATTAATTTTTGGTCTTTTAAAATTTAGATGTCGACCTCAAAATTTCAAATTCGATTCTAAATTTGTATTCTTTAATCTGTGTTAAGAGGGGCAGATGACCTCGTAGTTCCGCCCCTTAAAACAACAATAACTAACTTTTTTCTCTTTGTTCTTCTCTGTTGTTAAATAAACAAGAATCAAGCACATCCACTGTTGGCCTATTATATATCATTTATATTGTATACTGAAACCTTCATTATATTACCGTATATCTGAAACCTTCTACAATTGGTGACCCTGACGTGATCTACGATGCCAAACGACAACGCAAGAAATTCAGGTGGGTCGCAACCTCAAAATAATAGTGCCAGTGACAACACGGAGATAGCTCGTGTTCCAGTCAAGATACCGCCGATTTGGCGAAAAAACATCAAAGTGTGGTTTGTGCAAATTGAAGCACAGTTTTTTTACGGCAGGTATTACAGCGTTACTAACTAAATGTAACCATATGCTACGTTCTTTAGAAGCAGACGTAGCAGCATTGATTTCTGATTTTTTAAGTAGACCTACCTCACCTTCCCCATTCACGGATATGAAGAAACAGCTTATACAGGAGTTTTAGGAGTCTGAAGGAAGAGAAGTAAATAAACTGCTCACAGAATTAGATCTAGGGGATAGAAAACCTTCTCAGCTTTTGAGAGAGATGCGTAACTTGGCTGGTACACAACTCCAGGATGATTTTTTACGCACTGTATTCATCCAGCGCCTGCCGGTCACAGTACGTTCTATTTTAGCGTCTAGTAACGACAGTTTAGACAGTCTGGCTGCTATGGCTGACAAGATAATAGAATTTTCGACCTCAGGACATTGTGTTTACAGCTCTCAAACCACTCAACCTAACCCTCAAGTTCCATCTCATGAAGCAATACCGACAGACAGATTATCACGCCTAGAAGCTCAAATAGCCCCGCTGACCTCCTGCATTAATGAAATGAGAACAAGATCTCACTGAAGGTCAAGGAGCTCAAGAGCACGTTCTAGCACACCAGACCGTTACAACCCTATAGGAGTATTTTTCTGGTATTACTATAAGTTCGGTGATAAGGCAAAAAAAAGTGCATAGATCCATGTTCATATCGTCCTACAGCTAACAACACAAATGTATTGGGAAACTAGTTCGCTCTTCACTGGACACGGCAGGTGATCAGAGCTCAACGTCTCGCCGCCTATTCATCACCGATAACCTAATATGCTATCGCTTCCTGATAGATTTCGGGGCCGATATATCAGTGGTTCCACACTCTGCTACGAAACACAATCAAGTGGCAAAAAGGCAACTGTATGCAGCCAATGGTGCCGCTATCAAAACTTATGGCGAGCGACTGCTATGGCTTGACTTAGGGTTACGCAGGAATTTCTGCTGGAATTTTCTAATAGCTGATGTTCAAACACCCATCATTGGAGCGGATTTTATCCATCATTTCAATCTTTTGATTGATCCTAAGAACAGACATCTCTTAGATCGTACAACTAGTCTTTCATCAAAAGGTACTCTTGTCAAAATGACTGGAATCGAATCACTTCTCATCATACCTCCTAATCAGATATATGCCGATAATATTAAAGAATATCCACATCTGTTGAGAGAAAATATCAGTTTTTCTGCTCCATCAACCGATGTGGTGCACACCATTGTAACGATTGGACACCCAGTTGCAGCCAAGACTAGACGATTACCACCGAAGAAGCTCGCAGCTGTCAAATCAGAGTTTCAACAAATGCTTGACATGGAGATTTGTCAACCCTCCAATAGTTGCTGGGCCAGCCCTTTTCATCTCGTGCCCAGGAAGGATGGATCTTGACGCCCGTGTGGTGATTATCGAGTTTTAAATAACATCACACAACCAGACAAGTACCCAATACCTAACATACAGGACTTCAATGGCCAGCTGGATGGCAAGAAAATATTTTCAAAGATTGACCCAATTCGTGCGTACCGCCACATACCAGTTCACCCAGATGACGTTCCGAAGACTGCGGTGATTACCCCTTTTGGATTGTTTGAATTTTTGTATCTTCCATTCGGCTTGTGAAATGCAGCACAGTCCTTCCAACGATACAGAGATTCCATGTTACGTGATTTTGATTTTGTCTACTGCTACATTGTCGATATTCTGATTGCTTCTAAGAGTGAAGAAGATCAGACACACCACCTTCGTCTACTCTTCAAACGACTCAGCCAATTTAATATCAACATAAGCAAATGCCTTTTTGGTTTAACCGAAGTACCATTTTTAGATTACCTCATAAATGAAAAGGGTATAGGTCCACTGCCAGATCATGTACAAATAATCACCACCTACCCAGTTCCACAAACAGTTCAGGATTTACGACGTTTCCTTGGCCTAATCAATTTTTACAGACGAGCTCTTCCTCATGCAGCAACCATGCAGGCTAGTCTTTTTGGCCTCACTCGTGGCGCATCAAAGAATGACAAAAGGAAAATCACATGGGCAGATAAACTTCTCACCACATTCAGTAAACTGAAGATCCGTCAATAAATGTGACACTCCTAGCTCACCCTTCTCAAGTTTGCCACTGGTGTTGATGGTCGATGCCTCTGATTTCGCTGTGGGTGCTTCACTTGAGCAACTTAAAGAAGATAGGCTAGAATCTTTAGGATTTTTCTCCAAAAAGCTCAATGACGCTCAACAGAACTATTCCACATACGACAGAGAACTTCTTGCTATGCAGTCCGCCGTCAAGCATTTTCAACACATGCTAGAAGGAAGGGGATTCCCAATATAAACTGACCATAAGCCTTTGACGTTTATGTTCAAACAGCGATCTGAAAAAGCTACACCAAGACAATTACGTCACATGACCTTTATTGTGCAGTTCACCACTGATATTCGATATGTAGAAGGAAAGAGCAACGCAGCAGCTGACGCTTGCTCCCGGATCTGCTTCATTGGTATTCACTCAAGTTTTACTACCGAAGAGATCGCCAATGCTCAGGCAATGGACGAAAAATTGAATCAGTTACGACAATCAAACACCTGCTTATTGAAATTCCAAACCTTCACTCTACCCAATAACTTCCAACTTATCTGCGACGATGTAAATGGTAAACTCCGACCATACATCCCAGCAAGATTTCGTCAACACAATTTTGAATCTCTCCACAACCTGTCCCATCCAGGAATAAAAGGATCAACTGCCATCATCAAGTCAAGATACGTTTGGCCACCCATGAAAAAGGACATCAAACTATGGACAACATCATGCATTCCATGTCAACGAGCAAAAATCTTGCGACATACAAATAGTGCGGTTGGCAAATACCAGCCGGTTATGGAACGATTCAGCCATGTCAACATTGATATTGTTGGACCATTTCCACCATCTCAAGGATTTGCAGGCCTTGTCACGATGATTGATCGTTTCTCCAGATGGCCAGAAGCTTTACCAGTACACGATATCATCGCCGAAACTATCGCAGCCACCATTTTGACCACATGGATTGCTCGTTTTGGAGTCCCTAAGACTCTCACAACTGACCAAGAACGACAGTTCGATTGCACACTTTTCACCTGTCTCACACAATCTCTCGGCATTCAACAGAACAAAACCACAGCATATCATCCTGCAGCAAATGGAATGATTGAACGGTGGCATCGGGAACTCAAATCGTCGCTAAAAGCACAACTTACAGATGACTGGGTTCCTAAACTTCCCTTGATTTCACTTGGACTGAGATCTTACATAATTCCCAATTACCACACCTCTCCTGAAGAAATCACCTACGGTGTGCCTATCAAGCTTTCTGCGGATTTCTTGCATCATCAAGAAAATTTGCAAAACATACCGACTTTCCTTTACAAATTAAATGAACAAATGCGCGCTCTTCAACCTGTTCAAGCAGAACATCACTCCACCAAGAAAGTTTTCGTTCACCCGCAACTAATGAAGTTTAATCAGGTTTTCATTCGACATGATGCGACCAGACAACCACTGCAATCTGTTTATGAAGGTCCCTACCAAGTTCTCACACGAACGGCAAAACACTTCGACATCGACACTCCAAGAGGTAAAGAGACGATTTCTGTTGACAGACTGAAACCAGCATTCATCCTGCATGACCTCCAAACCCCTGCATATGGAACAGACAATCCACCGCCACCCACAATCCCCAATACTGCCGATCAAGACAACAACCATCAGACCAGGACTACCAAATCTGGTCGACAAGTTACCTTCCCTCGTAGATTCCTGGACGTTGTTACTGGGAAGGGAGTGTGTGGCGGATGTTAGCGCCACCTAAGTATGTGGTGGGTACTAGTGCCACGGACACGGTGCTACCTAGGTATGGCAGTTAATAGTGCCACCTAGGTACATAGTGTGTATCATGTTAAATTCTTTGTTTTTTTTTTTCTCTTTGCTCTTCTCTGTTGTTAAATAAACAAGAATTAAGCACATCAACTGTTGGCCTATTATATATCATTTATATTGTTTACTGAAACCCTCATTATATTAGGCCTATATCTGGAAAACTCCACAGTACCTAAGCCGTTAACTCCTGTACTCGAACCCTAAATTCTATTGGCATTGAGATATCACACGGCCATAACAGTTCAATGAACATCGTGGATTTGCCATGCTGTAGCATTATCGAAAGATATAGCATAGTTGCTATAACTTATGGAATGACCTTCGTATTTAATACCATTTAATTTTTATACACCATTAGTGAGTTTTACTTATTGTTAGAATACAAAATGAGTAAAAGCTAAGTATATTGCTCAGTTTATGGCTGCAGGCCGATGAATAAGAGGGCTAAGGATATTGATAGAAGAAAAGTTAAGACGCCACATAGCTGTGGATTAACACGCTCTTCCCATTGGTCAGATTGTGCAGCGGTTCAGTTCTCGAAAGAATATTCTGCAGAGCTATCTTTGCCCGTATTCTTTGATATACAGGAGCTAATGGTAATATGAACAATACAGTCAAGGAAATTGGACGAGAATCCAACTACGTTGCTGAGTATATACAATTTGTGGAAAGTCCTAGGACGAGCGGCGTGTGTATCAAAATAACCGATTTTTGAGAACGCCGCCGTGTGCGTGAATGTATTTGAGGGTTATGTTTTGCAATTGAAATATAAATCATTCCTGGGATGCCGTATAAAAAATGTAATGTTCATAAAGCTCATGTGAACAAACAGTTGCGCAAGGTCTAGGGATTGCTGTAGTTTTCTAATCTAATGAGAAATGATGAAAAATTGTTAGGCTTGGTAGAAAAAAGTCTCTAGGTTTTTGCATTTTGCAGTTAAGTGCTATTTTGGAAGGCGGTACCAGTATGCCCTACACATGTGCGTTAATTGTATAAAGAAAGTATTGGGGGACATTGAAGCAAACACACCAAAGTTAAAGATCGGAGAAATATCATGACTTTACGCAATCGCTGCCCTCTCGATCGTTTTGAGAGATTTACATTGTTGGACACCGAACGTGATATTATGCAAACGGCGCCATTCAACAATTGTCTGCCTATCTATCCTAGCAGAATGGTGGAGGCAATTTCGAGGTTGGGATGGTTAAAATATGCGTGCAGTTATGGACATGTTGTAAGGTCGGCGCCACTCATAAGTGGTTCCCGTTGTCCCAATACTGTGGATGGGAGTTCACGGTGGATCACGAGGTGAAATGATAGTTAATGGCGATTTTAAGTTGGTTGATGCTATTTCACTACCCGTACGCTTTGAAGTATACGGTCATGTCTAGTAGGTTTCGGGATGGGCGCCCAATCAACTTGGGCAGGATTCCTGCAGTTCTCGTGGTCACAAGTTTGCGATCGGGCAAGATTTTGTGATTTTGCACAACCGGCGTTGATCTCGATTCCCGAAGGCAAGTCGTGCGGTCAGCTGGCAGTCTTGAGGATGCAATTTTTGAGGATGAATGTTCGAAGTAGGTATAAAATTATACGAACTATCCTGAGAGGATTGCACGAATAATACCACAAGACGACGCATTTTCTTTCGAATTCGAATAATGAATTATACAAGTTTTCGAGATAACCCGTTAGATCATATATCAGATGGGACCAAAGTTCGAAAGGAAAATCGACATAAACAGCATTTCGAATTAACCATGCTGGATGTCGCAAACTTACGAATCTGAGAGATTTTAATTGTATATGTTATTTTCAGATTTTTTTCGAAACGGTATCATTTCGCAAAATTGCGACATGAAATTATTTCGCATTATTTCTGTACTTCAATTGGAGGCAATCTCCAAATTTAGAGATCAATAACAGAAATGCGAAGTTTCTGTTGAGTTTCGGAAGGTTTCGCAAATAAATGTCTCGCGAAAAGTCAGGATCCGTAATAAAACACAAAAATATTTCACACAAAACTAAAACTCTTCTTGATGCGGAAAAGATACCACTCGTGGTATCCTCAGTATGCCTTTCCTTGAGGTCGGACACGGGAAAATACATTTTTATTACACAGTCGGCGTCGCTTGCATGAAAGTTGCTCCATCGCGATCTGTGAGCCTAGCGGCGCGAGTTTATAAATCATTCAAACCGACCTAAGGGAATTTTTGTTACCCCTTTGTAAAATTTGCTACTTTTTCGTTACTTTCGTTACCGGTGGACACCCTGAACATAGCAACTCAGTCGGTACCGGTATATCATAAATGTCTAGTGCTTCGTTTCTGCTTAGTTCTTCTAGTGCTCTATCAAATCTTCTCTATTTGTTAGAGGTTTTCAAGCCAAATCCTTAATATTGCAGCACTTCTTCTTTTCCCCAAAGGTACTCTTAATCCTTCGATAAGCTGTATCTGCATTTCCTACTTTCAGACAAATTTCTAGCTTGCACATTTCTCTTTCAGTCATTCTTCTTTAGCTTCTTGTTTACCTCATTTCTCAACTTCTGTATTCTGCGTTCCTCCTTTTGTCTCTTGCATTCTCATGCTTCGTCCATTAATTCTAGTACGGTATATCCTGAGTAATCCCCGGTTTGCTACCTATTCTCTCTTCTCTATCAATGTTTCCTTCTGGGGATTTTGTTATTTCAATCTGTAAAAGTGCCCATTCCTCTGCAATTGAAGCTTATTCAGGGTTCTCCATTTATTATATTTATTTATTTATAAATTGAAGCTTATTCAGGGTTCTCCATTAATTCTTCCTCTATATTCGTATTGAATATTCCGTTGACGTCCTCCTTCAATTTGACTCTTGCTACCTTTGTGGCTCTTCACTTTTCTTAAACTTTAATCTGCATATCATAACCAGATTGTAGTCAGAATTTATGTCAGCTCTGGGATATGTTTTGTAATCCAAAATCTGGTTTCGGAATCTCTGCTTGACCATAATGAAGTCGATTTGGTAACATACGGTACTGTCTCTGCTTGACCATAATGAAGTCGATTTGGTAACATACGGTACCGTTCTGTATCTCCTGGTCTCATCCATGTGAATATTCCTCTTTTGTGGTTATTGAATAAGGTGTTAGCTATGAATAACTCTTGGTTGGTGCAGAATTCCATTAGCCTGCTTCCTCGATCATTCTTTCACCTACTTGTACTACTGTGGTGTACATAGATTTTAGCTACAATAACCCGTTCACTATATTGCTCATAATAATCCCCCCGCTGGCCAAGTTCCTAGTCAGTATGAGACCTACCTACCTCGGCGTGGCCGTTGTTTGATTTAGTGCTAATAATCCTATATTCTCCTTACCAAAAAGTCCTGTTCTTCATGCCAGCGCACTTCAGTAATCCCAATCAAATACAACCTCAACCTACTTTCCTAAATTCATGCTCAGATTCAATATTTTTGTGTAAATTAGGCATCCTTTGCATTAAAGGGAAATTTGTAAGAACTCAATTAGCATACCTTGTTGCACAGTCAGTTCTGCAAATTGTGCAATGCATTGTCCTTATAGCCAACAAATAGACAAAATATGAAAATGTAAAATTTCATATTATCCCAGTTGCGATTTTCCTGTATAGCCCAGGCAAGGAAGGCCGAATTTCAGCAAATAAAAATAATAAATACGAAAGTTTTGAAATTTGGTGAAAATGTTTATTAGAGCTTACTATTGAACCTGTCAAAAGTCCTGACCAATTAAAGGTCCGCAATCGCCGCCATCTTGGAAAATGGGTGCACTTTTATGGTTTTTAGTCTATAGCTCTTTATTTATTAACTTTATCGAAAACGTTGTAGTGATCAAATTTTGAGAAAATTTAATTTTCTACAAAAAAGGTTCAATTCAGTTGTTTCATAAAACCAACATTTACCGAGTAAATGGACGACGAACTTGAAGCATATCGTAGAATTGCTCAAAACAACCAATCTACGCACAGCTTAAGAATCATAACAGTGTGTCCTGTGTAAATATCGATAGTTTTGGGTCAGGTATACTACTGTTACAGTCTGTCGAGAGTACAGTCGTATGTTTTCGTAAAGTACATAATGGATAGCTCTGGCATACAAACACTGAAATATAATAATACTTCTCCACTTTGGTCGCGTTGGAGCATTCCAGTATTACTATATTTCCGTGCGTACTAACTTCTACATAATATAATGCCCACCAAGGACGGTGTTTGACGGTTGTGTACCTGCTCGGATCGGGCGCGGGGGCTGTATAGGGTCCGACCGTCAGCTGTTTAGTTCTGGAATTCAGTAGGACGTACGTTGTTACGATGGCTAAAAGTGAGAAGTGTTTCATTTGCGATGAAAATATTTGTAGTGGCGATATTGTGGAAGTGAAAGAAAAGGGAATTATTACTTTAAAAAAAAGCTAGTGTGGAAAGGAAGGATAATAAACACTTAGTGCTTGAAGGTGTAAGAACTGTGACAGTTCATGTCATTTGTCGAAAGAACTATACGCGATCGGATAGTATAAAAAAAAAATCTTACCGATGCTACAACGTCATCTTGCAACCCGGAGCTTACAGAAAGTTTGCGATCATCTTTGCTTATATTTGATTTTAAAGGAACATGTTTTTATTGCGCCGAGAATATTGATGAGACATTCTATGCAAAAGAAGAAAAGCAGCCTATAGCTAAACGTAGAAAATTTTATTACGTTCGCAGTATAGCTTTAAGGGAAAAAGTAATAGAAGCGGCGAACAAAAGAAACGACAAAAGGGGAGGCGAAGTTAAGCATCGTGTCATAAATACTGCTGATTTAGTTGCTTCCAACTCTTTTGCATTCCACGGCAACCGGGACAAAACGTGGACGTCCTGAGGTTGAAGATGTTACAACAGCTATGGAAAATATGTATTTGTACCTTGATAATCACGAGGATTGTCAAGTATCACTATCCGAGTTAATGTCCCAGTGTACAGAATATGTTCCCAATTAATTAACTGTTAAAAGTAGGTTGAAGCAAAAACATGGGGACAGAATTATAATCACACAAAATCCAAAAAAAGGTTCCTATCGTTTGATACGTGACACGGGAATGAAAATATTGACCGATTCCTGGTATGAAAAAAAAACTGACGTGCGTGAGGAACGACTTCGAATAGTTCAAACTGCAGCAGCTATTATAAAAGAAGACATTCAATCAAAAGTCTATGAGAATTCTGCTTATCCTTCAACTGATGATTTTTTTAGTAATGCGATTACTGACATTCCGGGAACTCTGAGAGCCTTTGTAGGCCATGTTGTCGTTCATAAAAAATATAAAAGTAACGCAAATACCAACAGGAAGAGTATTGCCATAGCCCATGCTATTATTTCAGCAGTAAGACCACGTTCTATATTTTATCGTCTTTGCAAATAAGTCTCGCCGTATTTTTATACAGGAAATATGGAAGTAAAAATTTGGTTACTCTCGTCTCGTTTTTGGGCTTCTGCTCTTCATATCACGATGCTCAAATATTTGAAACGTCAGCAATTTATCATCCTGCACCAAAGTTACTTCCAGGAGCATTTTGTCAATTTGTGCACTTTTATGGTTTTTAGTCTATAGCTCTTTATTTATTAACTTTATCGAAAACGTTGTAGTGATCAAATTTTGAGAAAATTTAATTCTCTACAAAAAAGGTTCAATTCAGTTGTTTCATAAAACCACGTCATCTATCCTATCGTTTGATACGTGACACGGGAATGAAAATATTGACCGATTCCTGGTATGAAAAAAAAAACTGACGTGCGTGAGGAAATAGTAGAAATCAATAGTGGCGATGTTCTTTCAATGACCTCAAATATAATGCATGATTGAAACGATCAGAGCTCCGAATAACACCTTCTTACGTTTGGACAGGAAAAGTCTACGAATAGATTCAATACGTGCCAGCCATTGATCATGGTTCTCGGTAGCTATGGTGGCTAAATCAAGAATTGCTAGAGTAGCGTCAACGAAATCGCATAGTAGTAGGTTCGAACCTTGAACTAGTACATTTTTTTTCTTAATGTCGTTTATTGTGGATGTATTATGGACGCATATCTATCTGTTCCAACGAGTGATTTTTTATTTGGTCCTCAAAAGGACCGTACTTATCCGATGGTACGCAGCCAGACTGGACGACGGCATAATGATCTGTAGAACGAAAGCAATGTATCCTGTATATTCAAGGTAGCAAGTGTTCGAAATTTTGACCACCTTGGTTTAAAGAAAAACTCCGACTCACTCCGACGACCCACATAACAAATAGATTTGTTATGTGGGTAGGCTCACGAATAAATACGTCAGACCGAAACTATAATTTCTTTCAACGGCGTCTGTGCGCAAAGCGCTTGCTATACACTTATAGATAGATTTTTATTAATTCCATTTGATCAAATACATGCATTCAATACATTTTTGATATAGGACACGTCAGAATTTACATGCATAAAATAAAAGAACTAACAGGTATATATTACTAAGATTATAACTATTTATAACTTATTATAATAGCAAATCTTAATAGATACAATCATATTGCACAACTATTTACACCTCACTCTATTATCATAATATGAAAACTTAATTCTATAAATACAACAACATACAGCTAGGTATTAAAATTAAATTAAAAAAGTAAAATATAGTTATAGATTCCATCACTCCTATACGCTAAAATATTCAACTACTGAGTAAAAACAATGGCACTGCAGATAAGCTTTCAACATTCTATCAAAGGTTTTTATTTTTGGGGCCAGTTTTATATACTGGGGTAGTTTATTGTATAATTTAACTCCAGTGTGAAAAGTTCCTTTTTGATATATGCTTGTGTGTGTGTGTGAAATATGAATGTTTTGATTTTGTCTTGTGTTATGCCTATGAACATCATTGTTTGTTTTAAGAAAAACATCTTTATTCATTAAATTCTTTTTAAAAAACATAATACTTTCAAAGATATATATGCAGGGCAGTGGGAGAATGTTTAAATCTTTAAACAGAGGTCTACATGATTCTCTAGAGTTTACATTTGCCATAATTCTAATCGCTCTCTTTTGTATCCTAAACGTGCTTAGTACATCTGGCGACATACCCCAAAATATGATCCCATATCTTAAGTATGAATGGAAATAAGCAAAATAAGTATTTCTTAATGTGTGCATGCTAGTGCAGGTTTTCAAAATACGTAACGCAAAGCACATCGAGTTCAGTTTAGTATTCAGATATTGTATATGTTTATTCCATTTCAAGTCTTGTTGTATCCATAGTCCTAAAAACTTTGTTTCTGATTTATTTTCTATTTGATGACCATTTAATGTTATATTGGGCATCGCAGGATTCCTATTCTGTATAGTGTGGAAATTTAGACATACTGTCTTTTTATAGTTTATTATGAGGCGATTATCTTGTGACCATTTGGTTAACTCTCCTGTAACGGAGTCAGCAGACTGCTGTATGACCTGTTTAGTTTCACCTTTTATTACGAGTGTTGTATCGTCCGCAAACAAAATTTCCTTATGTGAATGAACGTTCTGTGTTATATCATTGATATATAGAAGAAAGAGTAGTGGGCCCAAAACCGATCCCTGGGGTACTCCAAATTCAATAATTCCCTCATTGGACAATGTTTCATTAAGTAATTTGGTTCCATCATCCTTGTGTCTCAAGCTTACTATTTGTTTACGCCTTGTTAAGTAAGACTTTATCCATTTATTAGCTAGACCTCTAACACCATATTGATTTAGTTTGGTAAGGAGGATTTTATGGTCAACTACATCAAATGCTTTCGATAAATCCAAGAATAGGCCAGTTACATGTTCCTTATTGTCAATTAATTTCAGTATACTATTACTACATTCGTAAATTGCTGTCTGTGTAGATTTTTCCGTTCTAAATCCATGTTGTGAGTTTGATAATATTTTATTTTTTTCTATGAAACTTATCAGTCTCTTATACATAATTTTTTCCACAATTTTTGCAATACCAGTTGGTAAGGTAATAGGACGATAGTTATCTAATTCATCTTTTGAACCGTTTTTGTGCACTGGAATTACTTTTGATAACTTCAAAATATCCGGGTAAGTTCCTGAGAGAATTGAACTGTTTATTAAGTGCGTAAGTGGATTTATTATATTTTCTGCACATTTCTTTAAAATTGCATCAGGGATGCCATCAATGCCAGCACAGAATTTATTTTTTAGCTCTTTTATAACTATTCTTACCTCTTCACTTGTGACATGATTTATAAATAAAGAATCACTGCATATATTTATTTTATTATTAGAATTTAGTGTATTTACCTGTGATTTATTTAATAATTTTTGCGGAATTTCCAGAAAATAGTCATTAAAAGTGTTTGCTATTTCCTCTGGATTATTAATCACTTTATTATTTCTGGTCAGTGTAATGTTCCTTTGTATTTTAGCAGATTTTCCAGTTTCTTTCTTTATTACGGACCACATAGCCCTGTTTTTATTAGATGATTGGGAAATAAAATTATCATTATGCATTTTCTTTGCTAGTCTTATTACCTTATTTAATATGCTAGTGTATTTTTTGTAGTATAAATTGAATTCAGGTGTTGTGTGGTATTGTTTATATAATTTGTGTAGAAATTTCTTTCTTTGACATGAATTTATAATCCCTGTTGTTATCCAATTGCTAGTTTTGTTATTTTGAACAGTTCTTCGTTTAAAGGGGAATGCTATTTCAAAATAGTGTTTTAGGGTACTGTTAAATGCATTAAATTTATCATTTACATTTTCTAGTTCATACATTTCTGACCATGTTTCCTTATTTAATAAGTCATTGAAATATGTAACATTTGATTCAGTGAATGACCTGCACTTTGATTTTACTCCATTATCATTATTATTGATTACTTCGGATACTTCAAAACTCAGTATTTGTCCATGGTGGTCACTAAAACCCGGACAATAGACTTCTATTGAATGGTGATATTTATCTGTATTTATAAAAATTTGATCAGGAGTGGTTTTACTAAATTTTGTTATTCTTGTTGGTGTATTTACTGTAGGTTTCAGTCCATAGGAAATTAGTAACTGGTTTAATAATTCACAATTTCTATCAAGTTTTAAGAAATCCACATTTACATCCCCACAAATTATTATATCGAAATTTACTTTGCTCATGTTATTGAGTAACAATTCTAGTTTATCTATAAATAGAGGAAACTTTCCTGACGGAGAACGGTATACGCATACAATTATTAACTTAAACTGCTGAATTTTTACGGCAGAGAATTCAAAATCCTGTTCCATAATTAGATAATCATAAGCTGTTATCTGTTCATGATCTAAATTATTTCTTAAGAAGATGCAAGTACCACCATGGCTAATATTAGATCTAGAGTATTTACTAGCTTGTATAAACCCTGGGAATTGAATTAATTTGAGTTGTTCCTCTTTCAGCCAATGTTCTGAAATACATAGTGCTGAGATGTCTTTAAGTTCATTTTTAAGCATTAGATTTATGTAATCAATTTTATTATAAAGAGACTGGACATTCTGGTGGTAAATTTTAAATTTGTTACTTTTGCAAGCTTGTGTTGGTGATTTATTTACATTATTATCATAATTGTTATTATTATTGTTGCTAGACAAATCCGAAATACCATTGTTGCACTCCGTTAAATTTGACTTCAAAAGATGTGAATGCCAAACCTCACGTTTGGCTTCTTCTACCAGTTTCCCTGCTTCCACTCTAATGATATTACTGTTGAATTATTCTTACCATTTGAATTTACAATTTTGCAGATTTCATCACTAAGATACTCTTTTCCTAATCTATTTAAGTGTAGGCCATGCCGAGTGTGGAACTTCCTGTCTAATTTACTTACATCTACAATTTGGACATTTGGAAAACTCTTACAAATTTTATGAATTTTTCCATTTGTAGCCTCTATTTCTACATTTACACATGACTTGGGAATTAAATCGTGTCTCTGCGGAATGTTTACAATAATGACATTTGTTTTTTGCATGGATGGCAATGTACCCTTTAAATCTTTGATTACCTTTTTACTCTCATTTCTATAGACGTCGTTTGCTCCAGCGATGATCACTGCGTAGTCCTTTGCAGTAAGGGACGCACACTCTCCTATCATCCCGTTCGTGACTTCTGCAATCTGAGCTCCTGGCTTCACTGTCGAAGTGACCTCCATTTCTCGGCTTCTCTCCAAAACGCTTGCTGCTACATCTCGCCCGTGGCTATCCGCAAATATCCGCATCTTCCTGGATTTTCTCTTTATCACTTTCTTCTTTTCTTCTTGAGGAAAGTCATCATTTTCTTCGACAAGCACTCCAAATGAATTTGAGACGGGAATTTCAGTTACATGTACTCCATTTATAGGCCTAGGCTTATTCAATCTTACCTTACCAGCAATCACTGTCGACCAAGTTTCCTTGCTTTCCTCTCTGTTTCCTTTTAATTTATTCAACTCTTCCATTAACTTAGCAATATCTTCCTTTAGCAGCTTTATAATTTCGTCTTTTGAGGACAGTTCGTTTCTCAGGTTATGACATTCGCATGACGGTAGCGGTAGGCCTACATTACGACAATCGGTTTCACTTTTCTCCTCATTCAATTTTACCTGAGATCTTGTGATGATTTTATTTGCATTTTTTACTTTTATTTTGCACGACGAGCA
This sequence comes from Meconema thalassinum, assembly GCA_946902985.2. NCBI lineage: Eukaryota > Metazoa > Arthropoda > Insecta > Orthoptera > Tettigoniidae > Meconema > Meconema thalassinum. The sequence goes on along the minus strand of OX336388.2, from coordinate 1,605,390,917 downwards.
TAAATCCGTTACGGTTACACAACCTGACGAGATACTAACACTGTTTACTGTCGTCATACTAGAGATCTAAGTGAGCCTAGATGTTTACACCAAATTACACTAAATTTAATTTAATTATTACTACCTAATAGAATTAATCTAATAACCTACCAATAAAGAAGAATGTGAAATACGTATATCTTCCAATCGGGTGAAGTCTCGTAAAAGCACCACTGCTCTACTTGGTTCAAACAGTGATTGAAGAAGTCACCGAATCTTTGGATACACGTTCCCACAACTTAGTTTAAGTTTATTAAATTATCAACAAGAATTTCTAAATACTATCAATATTCCGTATTACACTTGATCTAAGGAAAGTAACTTTATAGATTTTAAGCCTCTGTTATAATATTTTACCACTTTTATCAAATATTTACACTAGCTGCTATTTCACTACACTTTCACTGTGACGCCATCTTGACTGGGAGAAAAAGTATGTTCTGGTGGCGCTTTATTGAATTACTGAGCCAGAGCCAACCGGCACTACCTACGAACATCAGACCGCATCAGACACTGTACTGCAATAAGGACTAGTTTGGCTTGAGTTTGTTTGTGTTGTGTTGAGACGCATATTACCCTAAGGTAGAGCCAACGGCCTCGTGACGCGGAGCTTCAATTCTATCCACGAGATAGCAGCACGTCACAGGTACAAGCACACATTACATACACGTTAGAACTGCTGAACTGCTTAATCTTTCAACCACTAGAGTACAGCATATGGCAGCACACCTCCAGTGGTACCAGCTTGACGATATATCACTGTGTCTTGACTATTAAATACATTCAAACCACAAAATAGTTTTAGTTCTTTATTGTTTGACATTTAGCAACTTTTTAGGCTCATGTTGATAACGGGGATTATTTGTTCTCATAAGTGGTTCCCGTTGTCCCAATACTGTGGATGGGAGTTCACGGTGGATCACGAGGTGAAATGATAGTTAATGGCGATTTTAAGTTACAGTAATAGTTAGTTAGTTAGTTAGTGAGGTTTTAAGGGGCGGAACTACGAGGCTCTGACCCACACATACAGTAAATACAGATAATTATAACATTATTGGTTTTACGTCCCTTTTAACGCATGTCAGTTTGCGTGCTCGTTCAAATAAATGCAGAATATGCATACAATTTCCTCAAAATGTAAATGTAATATAAACTGTTCTTGAGAGGGAAAAGTCACATATTCTCTCTTCATTACACTGGTGGTGCCATGGCACACGGGCACCACCTCAGGAGCCGCCCCTGGACAACATACCTTTATGTATAGAGAATCTTTTGACCACACTACAAGGTCATCAGGCCAATAATGTGCGGATAGCGGCCATGTATGTGTGCAAATCGATTCCCCCTATCTTTTCAAACACGGTGAAACCGAATGGAACGAAGTTTGGTACAGAGGTAGCACTAGCAAAGGCCACCTCAGTGTCATGTTTTATATTGCCGCCATCTTGACGGAAACATAATGGTGGCCACCCAAATGTTAAAAGCTTAAATCAAATTGCGACCAACCTAACCATTTGATCTCTATCAAATTTTTCAACAACTTACCTTCTTGTGGGAAGCATCTTTTGACTGAACTATAAGGTCATCAGCCCAATAGTTTGCAGATAGCGGCCATGTATGTGTACAAATCGATTCCCCATATCAATTCAAACACGGTGAAACCGAATTGAATGATTTTTTTTTTTTCAGAGGTAGCACTAACAAAGGGCACATCATATTCATGTATAATATCCGTATATCACGTTGTATTTCAAGAAGCTACTACAACCAACATTCAACTGCTCTGGCTTTTAGATACGCCGGGGTGCCGGAATTTTGCTCCGAAGGGGATCTGCAACGTGCCAGTAAATCTACTGACAAGGCTCCCTCGCATTTGCGCACCCTCAAATGCCAGCTGACTATGCCAGGATACGAACCGGCAACCTTGGGCACAGCAAGCGAGAACGTTACCGCTGAGCCTCGCAGCAAGGCAGTTAATACAGAACGTGTCATATTATTATAAATATTGAACTATTAAAATTATAATTATCACGAATAGAGTCGCCTCGGTTGCGTAGTAGTCAGCGTGATTAGCTGCCACCCCGGGCGTCCTGGGTTCGACTCCCGGCTCTGCCACGAAATTTGAAAAGTGGTATGAGGACTGGAACAGTGTCTACTCAGCCTCGGGTGGTCCAAATGAGTAGAGGGGGTTCGATTCCCACCTCAGCTAGGTTCCTTAATAAAATTTGATTTGTTTCATGTTTGAAGATCGCATAGCTCGAGCGCAACGTACGAAGCCGTAGGAATCTCAATGAGCTCTGCGTCACCTTTCGGAAGTGTAACAATGAATAAAATAAGCGAGTTGTTACAATCTCCATTTAGCAATAGGACCGCTCTTATTAATTCAAATGAAGGTGTCGATCGAGGTTTTGGAACAAATATTTTTGATGAGTAGGCCTAGCATATGTTGTTTTTTTTTTCAAATTATTTTTCTGAGACGTTTGTTCAATTATAATTCTTAAAAGTGGTTTTTATTTAAAATGCATATGGATCAAAATATGTGTATGATATAATATCGTATGGCCTCGGTGCCAGGTGCAAGCGTTGTTGTTTGACACCCAAAGGGCAGCTTGCTTGTCGAATTTTTGTTGTTTCTTGGAGGGCCATGAAAGTCAAGGAGGTTAGATATCTAAGCTCCTTGACACTTTAGCGCTTTCTAGTAGAGAAAGGAGGAACTTTTGTTTTGGCGAAAAATCCCGAGATTAAAATATTTGTAGTAGTTACGCAATTTCTCAATTCACTTCAGCTGACACTTCAATTAAAAACGTCTTCTACAATAGCACAGTTAAATAATGTTAAACATATAACTTATTGCATAAAATATGCACTATCCGTACCTGAAACTTTGAATGATTTTATTGCAAATTTTGAATATGCTGGCACCACCAAGTGAAAAATCACCAGCCGCCACTGATGTTGTCCCAAAATTTGGTAGAGATCAGATTATTTGGTTGGTCGTAATTTGATTCAAGCTTTTAACATTAGGATGGCCGCCATTACGTTTTCGTCAAGATGGCGGCGATATAAAACATGACACTAGAGTGCCCTTTGCTAGTGCTACATCTGTACCAAATTTCGCTCAATTCGGTTTCACCGTGTTTGAATTGATAGGGGGAATAGATTTGCACACATACATGGCCACCATCTGCAAACTATTGGGCAGATTACCTAGTAGTTTAGTCAAAAGACGCTCGCCACATAAATAGATGTTGTTGCAAAATTTGGTAGAGATCGGATGGTTAGGTTATTCGTAATTTGATTTAAGCTTTGAACGTTTGGGTGGCCACCATTACGTTTCCGTCAAGATGGCGGCGATATAAATCATGACACTGAGGTGCCCCTTTGCTAGTTCTACCTCTTTACCAAATTTCGTTCAATTCAGTTTCACCGTGTTCGAATTGATGGGGGGATGGGGAAGACATTCAGAGTACACACACACACACAGACACACAGTCACACACACAGACAGACACACAATTTTTGGCCCTGTGTAGATCTCATAAAACTACTTTCATTTTTTGCAAAAATCGAAAGTATGCTAATAATACCATGGGAATTTCTAAGGAATACGTATACTTCGATGCAAGCACTGGCGATCAGAATATCCTTCGATATGTTGTTGTTTTGTTTCATTTGAGGGGCTAGAACATCGCGGTCATTTAGCCCCGTTTACTTGGGTGAGTGTAGAATTTTTCTGATAACCTGAGTTATTGAGGGCTTGTTATGTGTATTTGCAATTAAGGATTGGGAAGGAGGCGGCCGTGGCCTTAAGATAGAATCCGTCCCGGAATTTGGCCGGAGTAGAAGTGGGAAACCACGGAAAACCATTTCCAGGGTGGCTGAGGTGGGAATCGAACCCACTTCTTCTCATATTTGATTCACGAGGCTACGTGTACCGAATTTCAGCCCTCAGACAAGTATTGCATTTCTTGGCAGAGCTGGGAATCGAACCCGGACCTCCGGAGCAACACTTCGATATGTTATGTTAATATTCATGTCAGTTTTTAATTTTCTGCCATTACAGGTCACGTGGCATAACGTACCAATTCGATCGTATTCTCTTCATAAATCAGCAGAATTCAACGTACTCTTCTCAAAAATACGTCTTAAGGCAATAAATGTGGCATGTAGTTACATCCCGACTAAAATGGAATGTGGGCTTTCGTTCAAAAAAGTATGCCTACTACTAGATTCGAAGCAGCATTCTACCCGCACGCGCCCATCACGTATGGTCAGGCTTCAACCCTCTCAGCCACCTACACATGGTAGATACCGCACGCTAAACGTGCTGTTGTTACTGTAGCCGTCCCACCTCAAACGTTTAAGTCCATCTCAAAGTCTTCAATCACGGTTTATGGTGTTGATTTAACTTTCTACTATTACAGATCACGTGGCGTAAGCTATTAATTCGATCGTATTACGTGTATGTGTGTTATTTCAAGGAGCAGTATGTCATATGTTAGTAGAATGGGCCATAGTATTAGGCGGGGAAAAGTTTAAGGTCGGTTTTTCTTTGCTAGACCCATGACCCAATTACATTGCTGTCACACAGTCAGAGCGCAGAGCAATATCGACCATCGGGAGAAATGCGATGTTAGTTAGGTTTCATAAAACTAAATAATAAGGGGCGGGTGGACCACACTGTATAATGGCAGGAAGTGGATTGAAAGAAATGTTAAGTAGGATTTATGCTCCAAATTCTGCAGAAAAAATGATGCAGGGCCATGCTTATGCTAGAGCTGTCCGGGCTCATTTATTAATTCAGAAATCATTGGCGAAAATAATTTTCGAGAATCTGGGTAGCCTATCACGATTGAAGAGCAAGAAAGTTTTAAAGAAATTTTCAGAGATTTCGTCATCGATCCTCCAACATCGGATAACATTAGTCAGAACGAAATGCTGATAGAAGTCAAAATAAGAGTACAAGAAAAATTACAGGAATTGAAGGAAAATGGAGCAAAGGCATCCCTCTGGATTCAGTACTTTAAAATGGTTACATTGATGAAGGAATATATTGACGCAGAACGGTCGGGTGATTGGAATTAACATCTTCGTAGCGTTCAGCAAATGTTCCAATTTTTTCACGCCAGTGGCCATTTACTATACGCTAAATCTTGCCTCCTATATCTGCAGGATATGTTTAACCTTCAATCTTCGATAACAACGGTGGAATTCGAAAAGGTTGTCCACGAAGGATATTTTACGATGAGAAGGACAGATTCATTTTGGGCTGGAGTCTGGTCTGATATACAATAGAACAGACACTAATGCGAAGTATGAAAAGCTCAGGTGGTCTTACTCGTGGAAGGATAATTACAGACAGTGTTTTGATCAAATGGATTTTAGGAACAAGGGTTACACTCAACGTTTGCGCATCGTTAGAAGACTTCTGTGGCATGGTTTTTACCACTGGTGAACAGCACGTTGATTTTCAAGAATCAAGGATACAAAGAAACGCCAAGGATACCAAAAGGATTTCCGATTGGTTCTCGAATCATCCTCCATTCCCAGTTCTCAAATATATTATGTCATTAGCGACCGGACTAATTGGCGGTACAACTGTAAACTGTTACAAGGCTATTGAAGTTGGTAAAATAGCAAAGGAAAAGATGATTGGAAACAATTTTTTCGAAGTGAAGTTATCCCGGAAGTACAAAGTTCTGTCTCTAGCTACTGAAAATTCACGGAGAGATAGTACCACTTGACCCCCTACTAATTTTTCAAAGAATAACCATTTAAAAAAACGACGAAGAACTAGAAGACCATTTGGAATACGAGTTAGCTCCATACCCATTGTCGCTTTTTAATGAAGCTGGCATGCGAAAAACAAAACAAAAAGACGTTATGTATTAAATCTTTCCATTATCAAACGAAGACATTACCCTGCAAGACTGTGTTAACATTGTTGATAGCGGATTCCTCTTACATCGAGTCATTTGGAAACCAAACTCAACTTATTCAACCATTTGCACAAGCTACATTACTTATATTCAGAGACATTACGGTAAAAATTGCACAGTAGTATTCGATGGTTATTCCAATACCAATGACAGTACAAAGAAAACGGAGCAAAATCGCCATTCTGCTGCTAAAAAGTCTATGGTCATCAATTTTTAAGAAACTATGAGTATCACCGTTCGACAGGATCAATTTCTTTCAAACGACAAAAACAAAAGCAGGTTAATTGACATGCTATCAACCAAGCTAAACAATCAGGCAATAGGATGTCGACAGAGCACAGATGATGCAGATTTTTTGATCGTGAACACTGCAATCCAATTATCTTCATCGAAAAGTAACGTGGCTTTTATTGGCGAAGTTGTTGATCTTTTAGTTTTGCTGGTTGCATTGGCTCCATCGGAAAAAAAAAATTTTGTCAAATCGGGAAAGGGAAAAATCGCGAGAATAGTGTATTTATCACAGCAGTCACAATCATCCGGACATGCGATTAACATTCTTTTCTTGCTTGCCTTTAGTGGCTGCGACACTACTTCAGCGATTTTCAATAAAGGAAAAGTTAGGCGCGTAAAGTTATTTAACAAAAGTAAAGAGTTGCATGATATCGCTGATAGTTTCAACAACCATGATTCTTCACACAACGTTATCGCTGAAGCTTGAGAACGTTTTTCCTTGCAATCTACGGTGTACGTTCTACAGACAATTCTTTGAATAAACATCGATATCATTGTTTCACGAAATCTGTGACGAAAATAAAGCCCGACATAGCCTCACTACCACCAACAGAATGAGCATCCAGGCAACATTCTTTTCGAGTGTACAATCAAGTGCAAAAATGGCTGGGAAATGAATTACCCCCTGAATTATGGGGTTGGAAACGAATCCAAGGATACTTCAGTCCGATTACAACAATGGATTCCATTGCACCCGAGGCTTTATTAAATCTGATTTTTTGCAAATGTACAACTGGCTGTGCAGGGTTGTGTGGGTGTAGAAAAGAAGGGATTGATTGTACAACGGTTTGCAAAAATGTCATGGAGACTGCTTCAATGGATCGAAAATAGTCTATGAAGAAAATGAAGACGGAGACGAGGTCGATAACGCGAATGAAGAAAGGGCAGTGTCAACCAAAAGCTCGAGACGATCTTCCTATGCGGGGAGCATTGATTTATCGTATTATGCTGATGTAGTCGATAATAATAGCCCCAGTACCAGTCGGACTGCAAAAAACGATGCACTCAAACGTAATAAAAAAGTGAGTAAATAAAAAAATGTGGAAAATGAAAAAGTAATAACAATGATTGAATTTTACGTGACGAATATAAATTTATGTTTGCAGAATTCCCACAGAGATTTATATGGACCGTTATGCGCCATTGAATTCATATTTTTCTGCTGAAGCCAACAGTGAGAGCGATTCCCCGATCTGCATCAAGTTTGTCGTCCATTCACACGGAAAATATTAGTTTTATGAAAAAACAGAATTGAACCTCTTTTTGTAGAGAATTGAATGTTCTCAAATTTTGATCACTACAATTTTTTCGATAAAGTTAATAAATAAAGAGTTACAGTCCAAAAACCATAAAAGTGCACCCTTTTTCCAAGATGGCGGCGATTGCGGACCTTTAATTGGTCAAAACTTTTGAAAGGTTCAAGAGTAAGCCCTAATAAACATTTTCACCAAATTTAAAAACTTTCGGATTTATTATTTTTATTTTCGCCTCGTTGCCTGGGCTGGTATCTCTACACGTGGTCTATGCAAGTGTGCCGACTCATAGTCGACACATTTCTTCGCCCCGCCTACATCCACCCACCACCCCCTCCTCGGCAGCCTCTGGACATGAAATAATAAAATGTCAAAAACCTATATTTCAAATTTCCGCTCGCCGCCGCCATCTTGTGCCGGTCGTACAAGATCGAGAATGACCCAGTACATTCTGAACATATTTATCCGCCTTCTTCTTCGTTATGTATTGAGCAGTGAACTCTGGGTGATTATGGAACTGTGGGCAAGGTAATGCTGCCATCCTGGCTCGCACTCTCGCGATGTTTTCTTAGGCAATGTACTGCCTCTTCTTGGTGCCGCTATTGGCACCACTGCTGCTTCGTGCAATCTTCGGAAACGCTCGGTCTCCCTCGGTAGCCGTTACATGTAGCCAAGCGTTGGTGAAGCTTCATCATTACGAGATTAAAAATGTGACTGAAAGGACGTGCGTGGCCGTGCAGGATCAGCTTTAGTTTAGTTAACGGTAGGCTACTTAAGTAGTTTGATATGCGGTAGGGCCTACCCATGTCCATAATTTTCCTATCTATGCTATTTTTTTTATAATACTTGCATGCTTGCAGCTATCTCAATCAAATACTACTAGTACAGTATTAAAGATACAAAGTGACTTGTGATCGAAGCACCCAGGTTTGGACCCTGGTCCTATTTTGACATACACTCTGCATGGCTGTGACTTCATAGAACTGAGAAAGGCGTTTGATACTGTTGACCATGAAATTCTTTTAGGGAAACTTGATAAAGCAGGTATCCGAAGAGTAGCTTGGACATGGTTTAAAAATTACCTGTCTAATCGTAAGCAGTATGTTGAAATAAATGGCTACAGAAGTGACGAAGTAAATATTACACATGGTGTGCCCCAAGTTTCAATATTGGGTCCTTCCCTCTTCTTAGTATATATTAATGGCATAGCAACACTCAATTTTCATGGTAATATAACGTTGTTTGCAGATGACTTAAGCATTTTTAGCCTACTTTTCACATTTTGCAAAAATGAGGAAAAAGTAGACTTATGAGAACGGGCAACTGTCTGTCTATCTGTCTGTCCTTCTGTCTGTCTGGCTGTGTGTGTGTCCCCCCCCTATCAACTCCTAAACGGCTGCAGCAATCGAAACAAAATTTGGTAGGAGTAAAGATCTATCATGGAGGAAAGAATAAGAGGAGATGCCCTGAGCTCGTTTGAGTGAAGCCAAGCGCTGCAACCAAAGTGGGCGTAACCTTAACTCTTATTCGGTGTTCTGTGACTTGCATGAGGCATTGTGCATGGCTAAACCATATTTTAGCCCTGGTTTTTATCGCGTTCCGGTTATGCAACTTTGGAAACGTAATAACAGTAGTGATAAGTTATTTAAAAAAACTCTTCAATTCTAATCTCAGGATGTGTAGGCCTACCCTCCATACCAAAAAAATAAAAATCATTCCTCTGCAAATCCCAAATTATCAAACGGCTGTCGGTCAATAATTACGGCAGGCCTACGTAATTAAACAATTCGAGGCTAATCGTCAAGTTTCTACCCCCCCCACAAAGAAAATACCGTACGGTACCGAAACGTATAGGCTATACCGTATTTTTTGTACAAATATGCATCCTTTTTTAATTGTTCTGTTTATTAATTTTGAGGTTCGTATTCTTGAATATCAAAATGTGTACGACCATTGAATGAAAGAGGCTGTGCTCGAAATTAGGCCTAAAAACTAATGAATGCCTCAACAGCAATATGAACATAAAACCCATTTTGGTGTAAATACCGTAATTAGTTCGGCATAATTAATTCCCAAGATGTTCCTTCTTTGGTATAACTCGCATCTTCAGACACCTATATTCAATTTAATCAGTGTTTCAGCGTATTATTACGTTTTGCCGCGTCTTCCTTACAAAACTAGCCACGCAAAGGTGCTCTCATATTTATATTTTAATTGGCTTTTAAAACGATAACGCAGATTATTTGTGCCAAGTACCGTGATGTACAGAGTGTATTCTGCCTATCCAAGAAAAAATCTTGACTTGTCATTGCAGTTTTATATCACTAAAATCCATTACTAGTTAGAGTGGTTTACGGCTTTAAGCATAGGGACAGCCATTTTCTTGCAACCAAAGTGGGCGAGCCGTTTGGCTTCAACAGCTTGCGCTAGGTAGCGCAGCGAAGGCATCTCCTTCATTTCTTTCCTCCATGAGATCTATACCTGAATATCTCACGCAGGGCCGTGGAGAGCGACGACGGGCCCTGGGGCTGGAATCTCCCGGGGCCCCCTCTAAAACCAAATTCTGTAAAATCCTCGCAAATTTGCACAAGTGGTTTTGCACATTTTTTATTTGCACTAAATGTTCATCACGAAATCAATTACAAGAACATAAAGAGCCAGCAAGCAAGCAATAATAATAATAATAATAATAATAATAATAATTGTAGCATGCTGAACTGCAATGCCCAAGATCGCGGGTATAAACCCGGCCGAAGTCGTCGGATATTTAAGAGCGTTAAAATCCTTCAGTATGCCTGTATTCGGAGGGGAAGTAAAGCCGACGGGCCCATGTCATAGATTTATGGCATGAAAAGGAACCTACCACTACAATTGGTAGTGTGTAGCCAAAATTTGTAGGTTATTTGGTTAGAAACGCTCTATCAAGTTCCAACGTTCCCCGCTGGGTGCCAGTGACAGTGGCGTCTGGTAGCCAAAGTTGGAACTACTTGAAATTGAACTTGTTGCGGAGCCTACGGATGTTCAATTGAAATGACCAATGGCTGCAATTCATATATAATAATATTTCAATGATATATTCCACTAAATCCAGAGTGTGAATTACTATCAATATAAAATAATAAGTTAATGCTGGTATGTAAAATTTACAACATTGCAATTGGAGGAATGCATCCAAAATTATTCAATGTTTATATCTGACAAGTGCGTATTAATGCATTATTTTCAATTAACAAAAATTAATATCAGATTAAAGCCATCAAAAACTCGGTACCGTAGTAATTTTCATTAAATTCACTATACTGTTTTGGCGTTTGACAAATCTAAATTTGTCTCGATGAGGTAACACTTTAAGCATGCACAGTGTTCAGATTGAAAGTTCTGCAGATCCTCCTTGATATCAACAATTTTAGAACTTCTGTGATACTCATAAACTCAATAGCCTATACTCGTTTGTCGTACACAAATTTGAAAAAATTGCATATACCGGACCAGTAATTGCATCGCTTTTACAGTATTTAACTTTGGGAAAATGCTCACATTGAAAAAAGCTGTTGTCCATGAACTCGGAAACAGGTGGGTTAGAATTCCACCGTCGGTTATTCTATGCTTGTTTTCCATGATTCATCGTTTTAATCCGTACATTCATTTCCTCCTCAATTCTATCCCTACGTCATAAGACCCAAAAATTTATCAACAAGAAGTTCATCTCACATTGAACTGCATGTTAAAAGAGGTGGAAAGGGTATACTGTACACTGTGCTGTACTACGGCCTCGGCGACATATGACGTAATCTCTTTTCATAATGAAAACGTAATTTTTACACAAAGTCAAGATGTATTTTAAAATACGTTTTACATATAGTGTTTTTATGTTGACATTCTTAAAATTTGCTGCCCTCGAAGAGGGTCTAAACCTAAACACTGATAAGTGTTTGGTTGAACGGCGATCACACATATTTGTATATTGAAATGAAAATCCACAGCCTGCTTCCAGTCTCCGACCGGGTCAGGAATGGAATGAATGAAGCCCCCATCTAGCGGCGAGGATATGGACTGTGCCGGCTGCCGAGGCCTGACGCACTCCTCTGGGGCAATGATTAAATGAATGACAGATGAAATGAAATGATAGTGGAGAGTGTTGCTGGAATGAAATTGTGACAGGGAAAACCGGAGTACCCGGAGAAAAACCTGTCTGCCTCCGTTTTGTCCAGCACAGATCTCACATGGAGTGACCGGGATTTGAACCACGGACTCAGCGGTGAGAGGCCGGCGTGCTGCCGCCTAAGCCACGGAGGCTTCATTTGTATATTAAACAAAGCAAAATATATTTTCATAACTAACCACATGTATTGTTTTCACAAAAGAAGAAAATGAATTTGAACTATATTTTGTAATTGGCAGTCAGTGGATTTCTTATCATTTAATATTGCTTTGCAGTAAGCAAAACTAGAGCCAGATTTTCCTAAATATCCTCAATCCTATCTATGACTGGAGACCATCATGGGCGGATTTAAGCCAAGATTATGGGGGAGTGGATACACCGAGGATCATGGGGTATGGAATATCACCAAGCTCAGAGAGGGGTCCGTTGGCCCTTCCCCGGAAAAGTTTGCAAAAATTAGGTCCAAATTATTGAGTTATAGGATAGGCTATTTGGGTGATTATTTTTGGGATATTTTGAGGTAAAAATTTGGTGACCATTGACATTTAGTGGCTATAAAAAAGACTCTCCGATATTGAAGTAAAAGCTCTCACATCTTCAAGTAAAACCCCGCGGTGTAGCTCACCGTGATGGGGGCCAACAGCAAGTCTACAGATCGGAGGTTCGAATCCGGGAGCTGACAGCGGCTATCCTGAGTGTGATTTTTCACACTCCCTCCAGACCAATGCCGGGACAGTATATACCTTATTATTTTCAAGTCCATGTACACCTACCCTACTCTTAACCCTAATAATTACAGTAATAGTCGCGACGGCCAACGCATTCCCAGTCGGCAACTAAGAATACGACATGCGATTTATCATGTCACAGAGACCATAGCACAGCACAGTGTATACCCCGCTTTTCGTCCAGCAGTTGATGGTTTTAAGAGGGTCTAAGTTTAGTTACAACAATGTTGCCAATACACCTCACTTATTATACAACAACCACTAGCCTCCCCTTCAGTCTACACAATTCGCACAATTTTTGGTTTTCTATTTTGTTCGCTTCATTAATATTTGTGAAAACTACTGCTTTACAGTCAACTTCATTCAATAACGTGGAGGCCTTCAGAAACAAACCGTAAAACTAACGCGTCAGCAAATACTGAATTATATCTGCAATACTATTTGATGCAAACCATCCCCAAACTCTTTGATATCAACAATTTTAGAACTTCTGTGATACTCATAAACTCAATAGCCTATGCTCGTTTGTCGTACACAAATTTGAAAAAAATTGCATTTACCGGACCAGTAATTGCATCGCTTTTACAGAATTTAACTTTGGGAAAATGCTCACATTGAAAAAACTGTTGTCCATGAACTCGGAAACAGGTGGTTCGTTGTCCGCCAGTGATACTAGACCTACTAGCTACCAAGTACTGTACACGGTTGAATGTTGCAAGCCCCTAAATGAATAGCATCTGTAACGACAAATAGGCCTTTTTTTTTACTGTTGAGTAAGACTACGAATAACACCGCAGTCGGGAAGCCAAATCCTGCATTCCTGCCGCGGCTTCGTCAGGAACCGGAGTCATTTCTAAGTCGTAGATAAAGAAGGGCAATTAATTTTATGTTTAACGGTACTGAGACGTTAAAGCGTATCACGAAAGGGCTTGATTCGCAAGGGAAAATATCTCTTCACGTCCTGAAAAATAAGTGCTTTGCACATCCTCCTAGGACGCCGGGCCCCCCTGGAAGGGTCGGGCCCCGGGGCACCAGCCCTGCCTGACCCCCCCTCTCGTCGGGCCTGATCTCACGGCCATATTTGAAAATGATGTCAGTGCTACCAACTGCTGAAAAATCGCAATTGAAATTTGAGCTCTATGATGGATATCTCGGAAGGTATGAATGGGAGCTATTTGAAACTTGGCACACGTATAGATAATGATATTGCAGTTTAATTTCCAGGAGGCCATACATGGCAGTGTTGCCAAAATGATTATAAGCCTGCTGATAGGTCCAATATTTAAATGCATATAACGTCTACACTATCAATTGGAATTCAACCAAATTTCGTATGTGCTATGTGTTCATAAACAGATATAACTGAGCGTATTCCTAAGATCCACCAGGGCTGCCAACTGTTAATAAATGCTCTCAATTTATTTTTTCCAAATACCAATATATCAGAAAGTATGCAAGCCGACAACTTTAAACTATGCACACGTATAGTACCTGACATTCTGTAATAATTTGGAGTAACTTATATACGTCAGTGCTACCAACATGATTCTAAGCCTGCTGAGAGGTCCAACTTTAAATACATGTAGCTTCTATACTATCATTTGGATTTCAACCAAAATTTGTATGTGCTATGTGCACCATAACAGATACGACTATGCGTATTCTTAAGAGCAACCAGTGTTGCCAACTGTTAAAAAATGGTGTCTCTATTTTTGTTTCCCTAATATCAATATATCATAAAATATGCAAGCCAATAGCTCTAAAATTTGCACACGTATAGTACCTGACATTCTAGATTAATTTGGAGTAATTAATATACGTCAGTGCTGCCAACATGATTCTAAGCCTGCTGATAGGTCCAATTTTAAAATGCCTGTAACTTCTATACTAACAAATGGATTTCATTCAAAATTAACACAACAATAGATCATATTATTGCAGATTATTTCTGACCAATACATGTATGTCATTGTTGCCAACAGGATTTTAAGCGCACTGTTAGATCCAATGTTTAACTGCATGCAACGTCCATGCTATCCATTGGACTTCAACCAAATTTTGTATTCTGTACCTTAAGAGATGGAAACAAGAATATATTCAGTCACCAGGGCTGCCAACTGTAGTTCTTTATTAGGCTAAATTATGCCAGGTATACAGTATTTCGAACTAATTAGAAATTTCTATATTACCAATTTAATTTTGCCATTATTCTAGATAGATCCATATAGATTAATCAATGGCATGAATTTTAAATTTTAAGAAAAGTAGGCTCTTTAGTTCGTCACGGAACTTCTTGTTTACAATGCGTACACCACCAACACGCTGATTAGACACATGCAGGAGGACATGAATACAATACTTGGCTGGACCCAGTCAAATAAATTAACAATAAATGAAGATAAAACAAATTATTTAATAATATCTAAGCGTAGAACAAAGTTAGACATCTCTCAGAATATAATGCTGAATGGAAAGGCAGTTAAAAGGGTCTCATCTGTCAAATACCTAGGCCTGATAATAGATGAAAATCTCTCCTGGCAAATGCACATTGATGCATTAGTAAAAAAATATCACCTGCTGCTGGGATGATAAAAAATGAGCTATTATATCCCAAAATATCTACTCAGGGAAGTGTATTTTTCCTTAATCCATAGCCACCTACAATATTTGAATACAATTTGGATAAAATGCTCAAATTACCTATAAAAGGAAATTGAGGTAATTCAGAATAGTGCCATAAGAAATATGTATAACTACCCTTTTTTAACACCAACCAAACACCTTTATATTACGAGTAAAATTCAACCAGTAGCCCTAAATGCAGAAATCAAATCAAATGTCCTGATGTACCAAATCCTACACAAAAGTATCCACACAAATTTAAACTTCACTAAACAATCTGATTTACACGCTTACAAAACTAGACATGCAGATGACATATCACTTTTCCATATCAATTCCAAACAATATGGCAGTAATAGCATTAAGTATAGTGCCTTTGTTAAGTTCAATAGACTACCAGTAAATATAAAAATTGCACCTAGCCTACCAATCTTTAAAAGGAGGCTAAAACAGTTTAATTTGAATGATTATAAAATGTCAGTTTGAAGAAATTCCAAAATCTGAGAAGACAAAAGAAGACTATATTGTGTACAAAAACTTATGAAAGCTACAAAATGTTGTATATATTTTCATACTGAAAACTTTGTAAACTAAACATTGAATTGTAAGTTGTCGCCAACAAGATAAAACTGTACGATTCCTTTGTATATGAGTCCTTGACTCGTTAAGGGATTAATAAAATGCATTATTATTATTATTATTATGCACCAGGGAATAAGGCAAGGATTGATACAATCCTAGGCATGGGCGAAAAAGTCGAAATGAAGTCGACAAAGAATGTTTGTTGGCTCGAGAAATATATGTTAATATTGTTTGTGTACTTGCTAGAAGATATTAATACAGATACCTTCCAGCAAAATAATAGTAGGCTTTATTGACTACTTTGTTATCTTCCCTCTGGTCCTCTATTATGCTTAGCCTAAAGCCTGCAAGGTGTAGGCCTACTACATTTTTGTATGTAAAAGCCTAGGAGTACAGTAGGGCTTCATTCAGTAGTGTACGTTAGCCCGTAGCTCCTTTTGGGTGCTGCTTCATTGTAGGTTTCAGTCTTACTGTGTTAATAATCATCATTTTATGTATGCAGCATGTCAAATTGTACCTCCCTATTTGATGGTGGAGCCTGCTAACATGCATTTTATAGCTGAGAGAACAAGGGTTGTTCTGACATCGTAGGGACATTTTTCTTACACTGAGGGTTAAAGTTCTCTTAGCTTGACCACCCAAAATATGTAAGAAAGTTAGCTTTGTATTGGCAACTCCAGCTATCTGATATGACATCTAGCGGTAAAAATGAGAAACTTACCAAGTAGGGTACATTTGTCTCGTGGTAACTGTTTGTATATGGTTTCTTGTGTTGGTAAGCGGATCGTGGTAAATTCTTCTTGTTTATACATAAGTAATAAGTTTTACTCGTTGATAAGAGTGCAAAATGAGTACAAGCAGAGTTTATTAATCAGTTTACGGCTGTAAGTCGATGTGTAAGAGGGCTGCGGATATACGTTTTCATCACTTTCCAAAAGATGCAAATTGCAATAGCAGAAAGGTGACGATACCAAATAAATACGGGCAACAAGAGCGGGTTGGACCACTCACCACTACACTCGCTGACGACAGGATGGGTTCTTCACTTACGCCGTGCCAAGCAGCACCCAGACAGCCAAGCACAGTCTCGCCGAGCCAAGCCGTACCAAGACAGCCAAGCCTAGGCCTACACCAGCCGAGGACAGCCAAGCTTCATCAGTCAGGTATCCTTTCCCGCTCCCTAGTTCATTTCCAATAACCCTACCAACCGTCATCACCTCGCTCTGCGATATCCGAGCCATTCCACTACGAGTCATATAGGCCTAATTTGACTTCGCAAGGTAAATACTTACCATCCAAATCAAGCAATTCCTGTCTACCCCGAGTTTTAATACAAGTTAAACTCATCCCTTCGCCCAATCAAGCAGCAATAATTTCTAGAGTCTATGGTACAATGAGCAAACTCAAATATAGCTTTTAAACGTAACAGCGCCATGACTCAAACTGCACAAAAACAAATACCAGCAGTCAACCGATGCTTGATAATATGCAATTGACACATAAAATCCAGTGGAACACACAAATTAGATCACGTGTATAGCACAGTTATACATATATACAATTGAAAATAACACTGTCATTACTTTAGGGACCACATTTACTGATTATAACCGATAAATAAAAAGTGTTCCATATCAAACGCGTGTTAATGAGTATTTTTACCCTACTTATCCAGACGACCGCAGCGCCCCAAGTGTTAGTTTGAGTTGCCAATTCCTGTGCATGACAATGGAGTTCAGTACCTATTATTTGTTCTAGGTGCTGAATTGCACCCAAATCTGTAATGGGTTCTTTACAATCTAGCTGGAAACTGTTCTCAATGAGTGAATGACAATTTATAGTTCCAGGAAGAAAGGCTACCATGTTTTCAGCTCCCCTGTACCTTGTAGACACACAACTCCCTAGTCTTACCCATTAGGCCTAGATAGGCTACATGCCTGGACACAATTCTTGTTTGACCACCTCGTGTAGTGGCTAGCATTCTCGGTTCTTTCCCCAGAGGTCTGGGTTCGTTTCCCGTCCCTGCCCATAAAAGTAATGCTGGTCTGAGGGCTGAAACGGGGTATGCTAAGCCTCATGTGGCAATCCTGGGGCGAGGTGGATTCGATTACCACCTAGGCCATCTTGGAAGTGGTTTACCACGTCTACTGCAAGCAAATGCCGAGGTGGTTCCTTATTTATGGCCACGGCTGCCTCCCTCCCAATCCTCACCTAAAGTACAAAGACACTAATAGCCTGCAGTCACCATATTACAACAGGTTATCGTAAAAAATTACACACACCTAAGTACATGGGTCTCAATGACCACCGTGTCCAAGCCCCTCAAATGATAAAAGCAACAACAAAACAACTTGTGTTAAAAGTGGTCGTGCTACAGTGTTGCAAACTTCTGAACTATAAGAGAACCCTGGACAAACATTTCTGTTCACAAATCTGTTTCAGCTTTATCACATTCGTCATTTGAGACCTTCTCTAGCTTCATGAAGATAAGGGGTAATAAATGAAACAAGTATCAGGCGCCCAGCCTACACTAGGACTGGGCAGAAGAGCAACTCACGTGTACTGCTCCTGTTCACAGTCCTACTGCAAACAAACATTCCCCCACTCTGCCTCTGCTATATTGAAAGGAGGATTACCGACCATTTGCATATATGTGGTGTTCATTTACAATAATACTACTACATGCATTGCATTTATCTGTGTAGGCCAACATTGAAATTTAATTTTTGCTTCGACTTGTGCTTTGGACATTTGCAGTTTATCTTCCACCCGGGGCTGGTCCAGTTTCCGAAAGAGGGTTTCCGAGTCTGGAGTTTGCGGTCGGGTGGCTTAAAACAGTGTGCCATCAACCATCCAAGTAGCCTACTGACCACGTTCAAGATCTCATGTGTTTCTGTGTTCTCAACTAGCTTAACCATTGGTATTCAAATCTCTGAAGGTTGTTTTCAGCTGCACAATCAAATGTAAAAGCAAAATGTAAACATGCAGAAAGCGGTATTCAAATAAATGAAATCTGTCTTTCACAAAGTAATTATCATTTCTCGAAACCTACTCCTCATCCTGAATCCACATTACTGTATAGAATATTGAGTTTAAATTGATCTCATGCGGTAGAGGCGGGTGGGGGTAGAATTTATGGGAGAAAGAAATATATGAACATAGCATTTCATTGTAGCTACATTAGTGGTAAATAAAGTAACTGGCCGAAAACGCCCTTGTGCAGCATGGTTGGGGGCGAGGAGGGGTTACGAATGTTTTGAGGTTATGATGGCACAATGAAGCAAACTCTAATTACTCTCGATTACATCATTTTTAACTGCTTCTAGTCATTATTAAGAACATTTATATTGTATTAAAAGCACAGGTAAGCTTTCTTCTTCTTCTCCTTGGAACGGTAGTGGGCACAGGAAACTTTTTACAGTGGTATGTATCATTGGGTAACCATCGACTACCGATTGAAAGCGTAAGACCAGTAAGTAGCGGGGAATCACAAACAAGAGTATGACGCAACGCAGAGAGATACATATGAGGAAAAACATAGGAATAGAGACGAGGACACAAATGGGACTTAACTCTTCACACCGAAGCGACCCACCTTGGTGACTCACTACACATACACACACGACCGGGTCACAAATATGGATCAAGGGAAAGGAGTAACCATTCAAATCTTTAAATTAATATTGTCGAAAAATGCTACTATGTTACTAACCAGTGGAATTGTAGGCGCATGTACTAATGTGGCAACATTTAAAGGAAGGGTATAACCTAAATCGTATAAAGCTCGCAACATTAAGGCACGTTGATAGTCATATTGAGGACATTGAAAGAGAATATGATTTAGGGAACCCTCCATTTGTAAACATGAACACAGAGGATCATCACGTCGTTTTATGCGAAATAAATACACCGGCATTAATGCATGGTTAAAACGGAGACGAATGATTGTAATGATATGCCGTCGTGTATATTTCCCTCCCTGAAACCATGGTTTGTTTAAAATAGTCAGTTGTAACCCAAAATAGTGCTTGGCCTGAATTCTTGCATAGTTAGTCCACTTGACTTGCCAGTCATCCTGTATCGTCGAACGAATTATAGAACGCAAATCGAACATTGGTTTGGCGATGTTGTAAAGCTTACCTTGGCCATTAGCAGCATCTTTGGCGAGTTTATCCGCTATTTCGTTTCCCTCAATATGAGAACGGCCGGGTACCCACGTGATACTGACTTCAAAACCCTCCGTGTGTAAAGTGTGCAATTGTTGAACAAACTGACATAAAAAGCAATTATCGGCCTCTAGAACATTTTGAAGTGCTTGCTCTACACTCATTGAATCGGTGCAAATTAAAGAATGACGAATGGTATGTTGTTTGATATAAAAACACGTCTGACGTATGGCAAAAATTTCGGCTGTAAATATCGAGACGTCTGGGGGTAAAGTATACTGAAATGAGATTTTTAAATCCGGGGCAAAGAAAGCTGCTCCCACACGAGAAGGGTTCGCCATTTTAGAACCATCGGTATAAAAATGATGCAGGAGATCAAAGGTTTCGTTATCTCCCGAAAAATACTGGGAATGATTACAGGATGATGTTGAAAGGACTGGTGTACTTGGGGTAAGGAGTTCTGAAGAATATGGGGTTGAAAATACGTTGCAGCATACGGAATAGTATATATCGGTAACCGCATGACTTTTAATATATTATGGCGGTACAGTTGAAGCATGGAATACGCGGTTAGTAAAGCTGGACGAGAATCGGTGGGCAATAATCGACGCGTATAATATTCCTCAAATAGTTGTAATTTAGGGACGATAGGTGATGTAGTTATCATCATTTTTCTTAGCAGGTACATACATGCAAGATATCTACGCCGATGATGAAGTGACATTTCTCCGGTTTCAACTAACAGGGCTCCTGTGGGGGTTGATTTAAGCGCGCCTATAATTATACGCAAGGCGGAAAACTGTATTCTATCTAACCGGAGGAGCCTAATGCTGGACATTGAATCAAAAAAAAAAAGGAATTGTAATCCAGTACAGAACGGATGATGTTACGATAAACCGTTAATAATGATTCTGGGTCCGCCCCCCAATTGCGTCGAGTGAGTGCCTTTAGAACATTAATTTTGCTGGCGAGATGACTCTGAAGGTATTGCGTATGACTCTCCCATTGCAATTTCCTGTCAATGTGAATCCCTAAGTATTTGACACTCGTCACCACCGGAATATGATCTTGACGGTATAATATAGGAGAACTGTCGTAAATTCGTTTGTGCGTAAAGATCATCGCAGCTTTTTTTTTTCCTAAAGATGTTTCAAATCCGTATTGATGTAACCATTCATGAGCATGAGATAATGCGTGGTATATATCCCTGCGACAGTAGGAGAGCTCTTCTCTAGTGCAATATATTAGAATGTCATCCGCATATTGAAGTATGCGAGCGTGCGGTAATATGACCAGTAGCGGCTCGTGAATTTTACCGAGGGGGCACTCAACCGTATAAAATACGCATATTTCAATATAATTCTATTTACCTCACAAAATCACTCATTTGCAGTGGAACTCCATTCTTCTGGACTTGCCAGTATCACTAATGGACTTCTCTATCACTTAATTGTTGAAGTAAGGAATTTCTTTCACCATTTGTTTCTCAATTGACATCTTCCCTAAAGCTGTTAACCCTGTTAACCAGGTCAAGGATAATTCACACAAAAAATATAGGAAATATTCCAATAACAGTGTACAGTACATTAATGCATTCCTGTTTTATAGCATCACTTTTCGAACATGCTGGTTTGCCCGTTGCTCACGGTAAAATTTTCCTTCAAATTTATTGTACAATAATTTAATTTTATAAAATTTCTGGTGCTCACGGTCAAATTCAAGTTTTATAAAACCTTTGATAAAACTTTCCATAAAATAGGACATGTTCTGTTCCCTAAAATTAATTTTACGAAACGAATCAATCAGGGAAGCTGATATGAATATGATGCTGGCGTCACGTGGTGAGAAGATTGTGAAGCTCGCTTGTAAACAAACACTTTGAAAATGGTATAAAAAATGGTATAGGCTCCGGATGGACTAAGGCAGCTGTTAGTGTTTTCTGGACGAGTACCAGAAATATCAGTTTGTGTGGGGTTAAAACGCCCATATACCACAATAGAAATGCAAGAAGGGAGGCAGAAATCTCAATCGCCGAATATGTTTCACAAATTCCACCGAACACAAGCCAAGCTGATATGAAGGCGATGATAAACGGTCTTCGAACTCACTCGCAGTCTCATTTCAGGTGAAATGGCTTGCCTCATGTTAGTGTCCTGTCGAATAATTTTGGGACCAACAAGATCTAGGAGTTTTTTAAAACTGCTTTCCTCCATTCTTAGAAAATTCCTATATGGATTTTGATCTTCTAACCTAACTCATTTTCGACCAAGGACAGCATTCCTCTACTCTTCTCTTTTTTTTTAATCCATTCCCGAGTCCAGGACTTCCTAGCATTTCTTGTCTTCCTTTTTTTACCATTGTACGACATATAATTGTAGCTAAAGTAGCAATTTTTACTTTGTTTGTTGGAGCCATACTCTTAATCCAATGTGTGTTGAACAGCTGATTCTTGGTTCAGAAGTTTATCGGTAGATGGCGATCCTGATACATCCACGGATTTTATAAAATAGTTTTACCGAGAACAAACCAGCTTGCTTTCGTCAAATTTTTATAAAATTAGTTGTAAAATAAATTTTGAGAAACATTTTACTGTGAGCAACGGGCATAGTTAGTTCACATTGCATGTTACTTCAAATTTCAGCGTTGGCTGTAACTCGTTTCCAAGTATAATGTTCTTCCTAATGATCCTTTCCATCAAATGTACGTACACAAATATAGAACACACACACAATTTTGAAACATAATTGCAGTGCCATTCTTAAGACAAATGGAAGACTTATTGGAGTACATATGGATTGCATATTGTATTAAGGCACCTGTTCTTCTCGATTGCAACACGATACTTGTACACCTTTCCATTTCATTATAATTCTTACATCCCTGTGCTTGCTTCCTTCCTTGCTGTGGCATGATTGATTCTCAATTCAATTCAATTCAAATAAATTATTACATAAAATGCGCACAAATGTGCATTCAATTCAAATAAATAATCAAAATACCGGCGAACAAAATAACCAACAACACGAGGCAAATGAATCCAAAAAAGACCAACTACAGAACCATAGTACTAAAATTAATTCTTCATTGGTTGGCAAAATATCTGGAACAGAGCTTTACCGCGACCCACGCGCTCCCTATGATCTGTCATCCGCCTGGCTTGGCTCAGACGCAAGCAGACTGAGTCCACTTCGCTGCCTGGCGTTGCGGGAGAGGGGATACATGGAGGTATTCGTTGTCATGACAACGTACATTACCAAGCAGGCGATTTCTGCCGAGTCCTAACGAGTTTCAGGAGCCATCTGCCGGTAAGAAGAGGAACTTGGTTGCGACGGCAAATCATTGAGTACGCCCTAGCGGCAAGCAGAAATAACACTGCGATTGCAGGAGCAGGGTGGAGGGGCAGCGTCCGTGCGTCCAATACCACCGTCCGCCTCTGAATATGACTGTTTCTAAAGTACGGGTGTAAATTAAGTATAAAAGCCCGTTTGGAACGTCTCCCTGCGGAACACCATAAGAAGTATGTCGAGAATGAAAGACACTGGCTGGGGAGTTTAAAGTTATATGACGATGACATAGCATATTATGTATTAAGCACCTGAAGGGAAGGGGAAAATTAAGTTCCTTTAGAATTTGAATAAGAAGATATGGATCAACAGAATCATATGCATTTTTGAGGTCAAGGAACACAGCTACTGTGTGCATTTTCTTTCCTTTTGCTAGGAGTAGATCAGTAAGGAATATATTTATGGGGTCAGATGTACCAAGATTTTTTCTAAATGCAAATTGGGTTTTTGGAAACAGGTTATAATATTCTAGGCACCATTGAAGCCGTCGGAGAAGAATATGTTGAAAGATTTTTCGGATACAAGATCCAAGTTGGATACCACGATAACTACTCGGTAATCGAGCATCTTTCATAAGTTTAAGAAACGATACAGTGTGAAAAACGTTCCAATCCTCCGGGAAGGTCCCTGTGCGTAAGATGGAATTATATAATTGAAGAATGATACACTGAGCGTTTACTGGAAATCGAGCGATCATTTTATAAGTCACCCCATCAAACCCTGGGCTGGATTATTTTTTGTGACGAAATGTGTGACGTAATTCGCTACTTGTGATAGGCTGCATTAAACTGGAAAAACGGTCCAGTGAACCAGAGGTACATGATGTAGGCAAACGAATAACTATATCCGGTGTCCAAGTATGATACAGGTCATGGTATCCCTGCGCCGAAATTTGGGAGGAGGCGGAAATAGTTCGATTATTAGAGAAATGTTTAATCGCCGTCCAAATACTGTTTAGGGATGTAGTACTGCTTAATTGGGTAATGTATAATTTCCACGCTTCACGTCGTTTATGATTAAATACACGTTGGATTTGCGTGGTGAGGCTTTTGTATCTCAAATAAGATGTTGGAGAGCCATAATGTCGAAAAGCTTTTAGACTCGCCTTGCGCCGTCTTACCAGCTGTCCGCACTCTTGATCCCACCATGATGGTAAGGTACCACGATTTTTCGGAGGACCTGTCGTTGTAATTAGAGGGTGATATATATTAAAATAGGCTCTGATATTCTCTAATACAAATGTATAACTGTTACTAGGCGCCGGTGTATGCTGTGAAAGCCTATCCTCTAAAAATTGAGAAAACAACTCATAATCAAAAAGTCGTAAATTTCGCTTAACCTTAGATACGTTTTGGGGGTTATGTCGGGTACGCGAGACATCATAGTCTATTATGATTGGATAATGATCGCTTTGATGCGTATCCTGCACGGTCTTCCATGTCATCTTTAAAGTCTAAAGTAGTAGTATAATTCGCTAGACTTTGAATATTGCGTAATCCTGACCACGTGGTCCAGGAGCGGGGCATGTGCACTGCACGTGTTAGCGTGGGAAGGGGTTGACCTTGTGGCTTGTTTATGTGATTGTGATAAAAAGTTAGCACTGCATGTGTTAGCGTGGGAAGGGGTTGACCTTTTGGCTTGTTTATGTGATTGTGATAAAAAGTTAATGGGTGTTGACGGCATGGGCGTTGTTTATTAGGATGGTAACTCGAAATTCAGACTCCTCTTCCACTCCTACAGGGGAGTTTCTTGGTTCGATTCCGTGTTTTGTTATTTAATTCCCGTGGGGGGGCAGCCTGTGTATTATGGTTATTAAGTATTGATTGATTATTGAATTATATTTTGGTAATTTCCCAAGGAAGTGTAGAGAGTCTTGGGTGTCATAACTTTTGAATGAGAGTGTACGGTGAGGCACTCGACATAGCCGGATCGCTACCAGACATGTGGTGTGCGGCTGTTCCGTTTTTGCTCGCGCCGTGCGGCAAGCAATGAGAGCACTTAGCGTATGTAGTGCATGGTTGTCGTTAAAGTTTTTGCTCGCGCAAGCTAAATAAGTAATCATATGTTGTAATGCGACACTCTGTTTAAGTACGACATATATTACCACAGCGTGGGAGTGGAGTGGTGTTACTCCTTCTCGCTATGATATGTCTGTTTAATTTAAATGATGTTAACATTTTTTGTGTTCTGGCTTGCTTCATGATCTCAATCTGGTTAAAGTGTTTTATATGCCATGTATAACTTTGAGTGTGTGAAATGAATTTCGATCTGTTTGTTTTTAGATTCACAGATGTCATTAGTCAAGTCTGCAATTTTTAATGCGAGAACGAGATTGGATGTCGGTTCCCAGAGCTTCATGTGAAATGTTTTAAAGAGGTTTTTTGGCGCTCTAACTTCTTAATATATATATAAGAGGAGATTGCTATGGAGCAGTAGTTAGCTATCTTTATCTGCAATATCATGAGTCTGTGCGAGGGGTTGATAGAAAAGTTAGTAAAATTGCAACGCATTATGATGTTTGCGGAAAGTGCCCTGAATCAAGGGTTGCATTTCATCGTCAGTGCAACGAAAATAGAGGAGGAGGTGTGGTATAACACCTTAACACCGGGAGAAAAGGAGGTTTTAAGCGCCGAAATATTCGAGCTGATGAGGGATCAACACCACTGCCGTGAAATTATTTTCAACGGCATGACATTTCACATTGTCAATATTATTATTGACAAGTTGAGATCCATCGGCTCGATGAATTTCAACGTGTTTGAACCTACATTGGCGGAAGAGCTAATGGCCGTGTTTGAACGGGCATTAGAGGAACAGCATATGGAAGAGCATATGGAAGAAGTGCAAGAAGAAGCAGAAGAAGAAGAAGAAGAAGACCATCGAATGGAAGAAGAAGAAGAAGAACATCGAGCGGAAGGAGAAGAAGAAGAAGACCGACAAGAAGAAGAAGAAGAAGAAGAAGAAGATGATGATGATGATGAAGATGATGATGATGATGATGATGATGATGATGTTCAAATCTTAAATTAAATTCAATGGACAGTGGACAGTGGATTAATATTGTGCAGTGTAAATTTTATTTTTTAAATATATTTATTTGATCATTTGTGGTTTACATTAATTATATAATATGAATTAGTGAAAAATGATATGATCTTCGTTCTTAAAGTGGTAAGTAGTTCCTTTTCCAACAAGCTGCAGAGAGAATTGAAGATGCTGTGTTGTTTGCAGAGTGGAATATGCTGGTCTTGTGCACGGGGTAAGTAGAATCATTCTTTTCTTTCTTGCGTGTGTTGGTTTTAGCGAGCTGAAAAATATATATATATAGAGACACATTAATAATAATAATAATAATAATAATAATAATAATAATAATAATAATAATAATAATAATAATATCTTTGTGAGGAATAAAAAATAAAAATAAAAAAAAAAACTTACACTGTTCTAATTATAAGATATTTTTGTTGGGGATCCAAGAGTTGTGAGTTGAATCGAATCCAAGCCAAGATACGAAGGCTCGGGTTCCTTTTCTACGTAGTACTTTGTTGACTAAGTAAATATTAGGATGTTTTGTTCGTTGTAACTCTGCTTCGTAGAACGCACCAAATATTGGAGTATTTTTATTATCTTTTAAAAGATATGTTCGTGGATTAGTATTTTGAACTTTATAAATTGTAAATAATTCTGTTGTCCAATTACCTTCGTACCCTTTACTGAAGTGTTTCTTGATTTTTGATATCCTTACAATATCGCCGATTTTATATTTTGGTTTTCTTAAAGTTTCATTATATTGTGTTGGCAAGCGGGGTGGATTGTTTCTTTTCACATCATTAGGTTTCATGCCAATGCTGCGATGTATTTTGTGATTATACTTTACTAGTAACTCAGGCAAAATATGTACCCATCGGTAAGAACCTCGTGTTGTGAATTCTTTCCACATCGATTCCTTAAGAGTTCGATTTAATCTTTCTATCACACTCGCTTTAATGGAGCTGCCAGTGGAATAATGCTTTAGATTTTGTTTCTGAGACCATGTTTTGAATTCACTGTTATAAAATTCCGTTCCTCGATCGGTGTGAAAATAATTGGGCAATCTTTTACTTTGAGAATAAACAAATTTTAAGCTGTTCACAATCTCACTTCCTTTTTTGGTTTTAAGAGGAATTGCCCATGCATATTTCGAGTAAACGTCAATAATGGTTAATAAATATTTAAATCCATTATTCCATTTTGCAAGTTTGGACATGTCCACAATGTCAGCTTCATGGAGGTCATCGATTCCTTTGCTAATAACACGTCGTCTTTTAAACTTTTTTCTAAGCGGTGCGTGAAGTTCTTTTGCAATTTCTCGTCTGATTTCGTTCATAGTTATTTTCCAAACAATGTTTTATAACATACTGTGCATTGTTTTACAAACGTTGGAATTTTTATTCAATATATCCAGCATTTCTTAGTTCTTCTTCTATTGCAAAGATTTCGCTGTCTACTCCTGTGTGACCTGCAGCTTTCGATGCAATTAATGTTTTAAGTCTTGATACCAATTTGTTTGGTTCATTCCAGTGAACGAATTCAATATTGTTTCCGCCTTCAAATTTCCAAATGGCTTGTGGCGCGATGTGTTTTTTTTGACCATATTCAGTATGCATTGTAGTATTTGCTTCTTCATTTTCATCTGCTGTTTTTATAATTCCATCTATGTCTTCAGTGAGAAGGGGTTCAATTATATGTCTATACTTATAAGATTGCCTTCCTCTTGGAGCTGCATTGCTTGTATAATTTCTTTTGTGCACGTTTGAAACATTTAATAATTTCAAATATGAACTTAAATCACTCCTATCTATTAGAGTGGGGTCTGGTACTTTCCTTTGAATCAATTCAAGTAGACCTTCTGTAATAGGAAATTTTTCACCGCCAACTTTTATCCACTTTTTATCGAAGAAAACTCGTTCGCGTCCCAAGTATTGTTTATCATTTCTTATCGTTATACCAAATGTTCTATCCACGTTTTGTTTAATGAACGGATCAAAGTAGCGGTTAAGTAGTGAAATTATTTTGATGCTATCTCCATCTTCTTCGTCTGAAGTAGCAGTGGATTCAGAATCGTTATATTTTCCTTTTCTTTTTCGATTTTCTTTATTTTGAGTCGACGTATTAGCAATAGCTACAAGTTGATTTAATGAACTTGTTACTGGTTTAAAGTTAGTCTCTATATCTAATTCTTTTCGTCTAACATCATCTTGAAGTGAAAGATACTTGTCTTTAACATCTTTTTTTAAGCGAGAAAGTTTATCCTTTACACGACTTTCAGCTTTAATCTTTGAGCTCTTCTCCATGACTAAACGGAAATTGTGGTTGTTTTACTTATTTATAGTATATTCAAAATCGATTTGAAGAGGAAGATCATCAGTTTTATGTTTTTTCGGGTCTCTAACTCGAAACTGAATTTCATCTTGCTCTTCAACGACAATATCACTACCATCCAGTTCAATCTCTTGACGTATATTTAAAATTGCATACACAATTGGAGATCTTGGTGAAACAAAAATTGGTTTTAATACGCCTTTGTAGGGAAGTTGGTACTGTATGTTATGATTATGAAGCGTGTATACTGGTGAATGGATTGATGGTGTGTTGGAGAATTTCAGAATAAATTTCGATAAGTTCTTTTTCTTTACTTCATCTTTTAATATACCATATTCTTCTTTGGATGCAGTAAAACTTTCGAGTGGTTCTTTGTTAACCATTTGCTCAATTTTTCCCAGTTCAGTTTTTAACTTGTTATATTCTTCTTTGGATTCAGCAGCATAACTTTCAAGATCTTCTTTTTTAACAATATTGAGATTGTTAGCAACACCCTCAATACGAGTTTGTAAATTGCTTAAAATTTCTTTTAGTTGATTAACTTCAGTTCGTGACGCAGCATAGTGTTCTACAAACCGTTTATTTGTCACGTCTTGGTCGTTAACAGGGAACTCAACATTTGTTTGTTTTTGATGTTGTAGATTGGTTACAGTTTGTTTCAATTGATCAAATTCACGTTGGGAAGCGGCATATTGCTCAACAAACGTCTTATTTGCAACATCGTTATCGTATATGGGGTTGTTTACGTGAGTAATTCGTCCACTCATCATATTTAAAGTTCCACCATCGTCTACGTTTAAAACGTTTTGTTTATTAAATTTAGCGATTAAGTCTTCTAGATCTTTTCGAGAGGCAGCAAAGTTTTCTAAGTAATATTTGTTTATTGCATCTAACGAATCGATTGGTTGAGATATGTTTGTTATTCTTCTATTTAACATATCTACAGTTTCATCATCTCTGTTTATATTCAAAAGAGATTTTTTAATTTCATCGAGTTCATTTGTTACATGAGTTTTAAGAAAAGAATACGTTACCGCATCTTGATTTTGAATTGGATCTTTAACATTTCTTATTCTTTTGTTACCCAAGTCGAGAGTATCTTGATCATACGGAAAGTGATCTTCTGAAAATTCTCGCACTAAACCATGAATGAATTCTACTCGTTGTAACACTTCGGTTATTCGGGTCTCAAGATATTTTTTTATATTCGATGTATGTTGCTGCATTGCAATAAGGTTTACTGCATCATTTGCAGATGATGGTAAAGCTAAGCCCGCGAGACGTTTGTTTTGAAAGTCAAGTTCTTTTTTCTCTATTTTACAAATTGAAAAAATTAAACCTTTAAGCTCGTTAAAGTTTCGTTGTATGTCTTCTTTAGACTCGATTTTATTTAGCTCATTTAATAACTTCACTACATAACCTTTGTTGCATGCATCTTCAACATGTATTGGCATTCCGACATTTTTTAACCGTTTGCCGTTAATACTTAGATGTCCGTCGCTTGTTGTTGTTGTTAGTTGATTTTCATATTGCACTAGCTTATCATCAACATATGATTTAGTTGCAATATCATGTCGTGAAGTCGGTCGTCCGATAGACACATTATTGGTTTTGTTAAACGATGTCATAGTTAAGTTGTTAACCACGCAAAAGCTATAACACGAATGGCCATTTACCTCTTTTTGAAGTCATATTTATAACTGAAAATAAACATCAAAACCATTGCGATATCGACCATTTTGTAAATCGCTATCTTTATCGATAACCAAAAAACCAAACTTAGAGTTTTGCCAACAATACGAACAAATATCAAAGAACTGTTCATAGCTCATATCTGTATTTACATGATCGTTATATACGTGACGCAAGTTTGTTCCGTCTTGTTTAAAAAGAATTAAAAAATTAGCGTTATCTCTAATTAGATGTTTAGGTATACAAGAATATGTTTGACAAAGATAAAATACGTCAACGTCGTGATGACGACCTCTACTGAAATAATCTTTCATGTGTTGTTGTTTATTGCTGGCTACATCATCAAAAACAAATATAGAGTTTTTTCTAGCCATTTCTGGAGGCATTACTTCATCATTATCGGAAAAAAAATCACTTTTTATTTCTTTTATGGAGTCCAAAAACTTTTTTAATTCAACATATTTACTTTGAGCAAGTGATTTAGAATAAATATAAACGTTTTCAAAACGAACTCCATTTTTGTGGCATAATAAATTTAGCATTACGTTTGTTTTACCGCAGTTCGATGGACCGCAAATGATACATCGAATTGTGTTCGGTAGTAAAACACCATGCTTTCTTTTTTCACTTTTACTCTGGTTTTCAGCATTAGTAAATGAAATTACTGGTAGAGTGTTTGACTGCTTAACAAACTTCAACATGTCTACGTTTACGTCTGAGAATGCACACTGCACAAAAAATCACATCACATCAACATATATTGCTTCCACATGTATCATAACTTGTATTATGTGGAATAATAGTAGGATTTTCAGGATTTAAATCAACGTTGCCGACGTAAAACCCTCTTATATATGGACAATATGGCGCCCATTTTTCATGATCATTTAAAGGATTATCGTTTTCCCTCCAATTTTCAATTTCAATCTTACAGAATATACATTTCACCTTATCACCATGTCCAGTATAATAAAACCCTGCTGGTGCTAAACAAAATTCGTTTGGACAGGGAAGAGGCCAATTTTGAAAAGTTTTAAGTCTTTCATATTCGCATTTCAATTCTATGCTAGGAGAAATATTGTTTACGTAGGGGCAAGAAAAAGCCCATTTCTTATGTTCTTCAAACGGATCATCATCTTCTTCCCAATAACTAAGTTGCAGATTACAGAAAGCACACCTAACCATATCCTTATATCCAAAATAGAAAAATCCTGCGGCTGCTAACCATGCAGTGTTCGTAAAACTGTCTGAAGACCAGGTCTTAAATGTTTTTAGCCGATCTCTTTCAGATTTTAAATTCATTTCTTTTTGACTCAATATCATTTGCATTAACTGTTTTTTGGAATACTTTACACAATTAAAATACTTCATGATGCTGGTTTACTTCACAAAGAAAAGATGTTCACCACACAAAGCTAAATGCGAACTGACATGAATCAACAAAACACGTTGGCTAATATGCACGTGTTGGGTTGGCCGAGCGGTCTAAGGCGTTAGACTTAAGATCTAATTTTCAGAAATTGAAAGCGAGGGTTCGAATCCCTCACCTGACAATATTATTATTATTATTATTATTATTATTTTATTTACATGTAGAGTGAGGAGGTAATTGATCATTAATAAGAACTTTCATATGAAATGGTACAAAAGACATTTTTTTTTTTCTTCTTTATTCATTTAGAATTACAATTAATACAATTTTATTTCTCTTGAAGTAATCTCATTCTTTTTTTAGTTGTCCAGATGAGTGTGGCTGTGTTGAGATGATCTTCTTCTTTTTAGTTGTCCAGATGATTATTTTCTGTAAACAAAAAAAAAAGATACACTGTGTTAAAAAGCGAACTAAAAACAAAATATGTATAGCTGTCAACTACAGTAGTAGATCTAAATTATTCACCTTTTATAGATAGCGATTACAGTTGTCACATTTGCAGCGAAGATGAAACAGTTGAAATTTCCTCTTTAGATGATCTGGTAGATGTTCCCACTCTAGACGAATTCGTTGTGGTTCATATATAGTCAGCACGTTTATAGGAAAGTAGTTCCAATCAAACTTATTAAAACCTCGAAGTCCACTGTTTCGAAACTTGTTTATTATCGAACACACGATTTTCATGATGCCATCAGAAGA
This sequence comes from Meconema thalassinum, assembly GCA_946902985.2. Classification (NCBI taxonomy): domain Eukaryota; kingdom Metazoa; phylum Arthropoda; class Insecta; order Orthoptera; family Tettigoniidae; genus Meconema; species Meconema thalassinum. The sequence goes on along the minus strand of OX336388.2, from coordinate 1,605,358,604 downwards.
ATTTAACCAATGTTGAACAGCATTGACGTTGAATTTAGCACAACTATTGCTTCCCATTGCTAGAGATGGTAAATGTTTTGGACAATCTGTAGGTAAACGATGGCTATGCCTCAACATTAGGTCTGACATTCCATCAATCGTATTAAGATCGAATAATGAGTCTGGGGAAAGTGCTTTTAGTGCAAACAAAGAAAATTCCTGTGGCAAATTATATACAACTAAATAATCATATTTATTCTTAATAGACTCAAAAAAAGAAGAAAGAGTTTTTTCACAATATGCTGCAACCCATGTGATCACGGGGCTGAATGAAGGTATATTGCCGTTATTTAACATACAGTAAGCAAGTTCCAAACTGCCGTTTGGTAGCTTGCGAATGTCTGCAACTATTGGTTGCTTCTTATTCCACGTGCCAGCATCAGTAGAAGGAGAGTTTGTTGTTGTCAATTCCATGATTGCAACTAAAGTGAGAATACTTGTTTACTTGCTTGCTTATAACTTAGCAAATATTGGTTTAGATAATTACTTCATTCGTTAATGGTCTGTAAGATATTTGACGATCATGAATAAGAACACAATAAAGAGTTGTATCTTCAGGTATATTCTCACTTGTCTCGATTTCAATTCGCACATCAACTGAAGATGTCTTCACTGCTTCCACTTGTTCGAGACAATTAATTACAATAATCGGACAAAGAGACTTAAATTCATCTCGTGAAACCAGAGTCTCTGAACGAACATCATCGATCTGATAATATACATTACGAAATTTAACAAACATGTCATACAACTCGCTGTAGTCATTTATGGCAATTTCAGAAGTTGGCATTTCATAGGGATAAAAAATTGAATTTAAAAAAACTCTTATAGATTTAATGTTACAATGGTCGAAATAGGAAGAGCATGTGTTTAGTAAATTTCTTCTAGTTTGAAAACCTAATAAAAATTGACGTGGTTTTTGAGTTTCAGAAGTTGTCATTACAGTCCAACTATATTTAGTTGTTCTAGGAAGAGAAGGCAAGACGTGAACATCCCACGATCGATAACCAACCTGAATGGGAATATTTTTCTGCATTAGTTTTAATCTTTTAATTTGTTCTTCGTCCGATAATAATAAAACGGGAATTTTTAGATAAACTTTAAATAACCTGACCTTAGAAAGATCGTTTTCGGTTGTCGATTGCAACGCACGTGCGTCACTTGACGATCGGAGAAGTATTACCTCATGCTTGCAGTTTAAAATCGGCTTTCTGTAATCCTCTGCTATTCCTAACAGGTTGCTTAAAGGAAGTATTATATGAAAACGTTTTGTGTTACTATCAACAATATTTGCTTCACTTGCTGGCGTTGTTAAAGAGGGAAAATAACCGGCATTTTGTAAAGCTGTATATTCGTTTTTTGAATATGATGCAAAGGTTTTTATAGAACTTGTTATACCTAGATGGCGTGTACGATCAATTTCTTTACCATTTAACGTGATGCGAATTTCGCTAAAAAGATTAGCCCCAAAATTTTGGTCAGGATGCGCTGTAGTAGAAGCAGCTGGATTTATGTTAGAAGTAATAATTTGACCTTCTAAGTGAAGAACACCTTCTGATAATAAAACTATGTTTTCTTCATTTTGAATCGGTATTCGAATTTCATCATTATTTTCGAATTTATTAGCTGAATAAGGTTGATAAACTCTTTCTTCTCGTCGCACAACTCTGTTGTCAACCTCTCTTTTATCTGTTATGTTAAACATGTTAACAGCTTCAACTATAGATAGAAACTAAATAAGATTAACAATTGCATATATATTTATATTGAAATTAAAGTACGCGATAGCCTAAAGACTGTAAGAATTGTTTGTTGTTACTCGATAACTGTTTCTTAGATTTCAAGGTGCGATGTCGTTGTTTGTTTTTTTTTTTTACAAATTTTAGCTGATTGATTTATATTATTTTTTCGAATCAGAGTCGACTTCTTTTTTTTCAAACTTTGAGTATTATATAGTATAGCCATATTTGTGATTGTTTTCTAGTATGCTTACTCAAGTAGAATGAAAACATAACAGTATTTCATTACTTTATATAGCAAGATATCGTGCTGGACGAATAATTAATTCTACAGTTAAATCTTCATCTTGCAAATCAATGAGCTGTTGAAGATGATCTTCAAGTTGCACAGATACATGTTGAATAAGCTTGGTGTTCATGGGCAAAAAATTAATCGTTGTTGGTTGTACAACAATCGGGTAACCAGCAGGAACATGAGCTTTAAAATTATATAAAGAGTGTGTTGGTTTATGGTTCAAATAAGAACTCGTACCAAGCACAAGGTTGCAACATACTCGAATACTATTAACAGTGTTAATTTTAATCATATATTCAGAATGATGAGTTGTGTTTGCCTTGAACTTTCTATGAGAAAAGCCTAACAAATCTGCAATAGAATCTGCAACACCAAAATCTATAGCAAACACTTTCGAATGTAGTTTACAATGATAAAAGACTTTATCATAATTAATATAAAATGATGGGAATTTGTCTTTGTCGCCTAATAAATGTTCAACTAATAAATCATCAATCTTTTCACTTAATTGTTTTAACGTATAGCTAGCATTGGGTATTATTAAAATCGCTCTATCCGCTTCGTTCAACTTTATAGCCAAAATGTTATTATTCTCGTTAATTGCAAACTTCATTATCGATTCTATTTTTCGATGAATTTCAATTTCTCTTTTATTCTCTTTAGGGTAAACTTTCTTTTCAATACCTAAAGGCCCTGCTACACTGTTGGCTACAGTGAAATCAATATTAAACGGGGAAGACAAAACGAGACGGTTGTCTCTTTTTCCATCTATATCCTCTTCCACATACAATTTTGTTTTTTCTAAATGTTCTGGTATAAGTTTCGACAATGAGTGATAACTAAGTAAATCATCAAAAGCCGAGGCTAGATCTTCAAATTCATAAATACCCGGTGGTACCACTAAATCAATTGATAAAAAATTAGTAAAATGAATGCGAAATTTATTATTTCTGTTGGTAACATTTCGAATAGAATTAGATGTATACAATCCTGCAAGTCCTATTTCAAAAAACTCTGCTCCTACAAGATGAATCGGGTTCTCCAATGTAACATCAATCTTCGAGCCTTTACCTTCAAGAGTTATCCGTCTTTCGAAAGCCATCTTTGAAATGTTTAAAGACGGTCTGTGTTTCCCTTATTTATACAATACAAGAAGACTAAACATAAATGTCCACAAATCGAAGAAGTAATCGATTGATATGAATGAAAATTATATTGTAGATAGCAATTTTTAAGATATGTTAAAATTTCAAATGGTGGTCTTAAATTACCAATACTATCAAAATAATGCACATATTTACCATGTTTACTGAAAGCTACCCAATGTGAACCGGATTTATCCATCGGTTCAAGGTTGACAATACAGTTTTCATTTTTTCGAGGATATCTTGGTAACGTATCTCGCATAAAGACTCCTCTAAAATTTGGAATCTTTAATTGATGTGCGTATTTAGCTAAATCGAAATTACTTAATGCTTTATTTGGTATTTGGTTAATTATCTTTTGTATGCAGGAGGATTTAAATAAATGCCTTGACCTCCTTTTCCTCGCATTGCTTCTATCATTCGATTGTGTCTTTTCATTTCTTTTAGTTCTTCTTGAGCAGCTTTCGCCTTGTTTATAGCAGACGCCACCCCTGCTGCTCCGCCTGCTAGACCCCCCAAGCCCGACAAGGCTGCAAATATCGGAAGTAGGGGTAAAATACCACCTTGCTTTTTCGATGTTCTTCTTCTTCTTTTTTTTAATCTTTTCTTGTTTTTTTTTTTTATTATTTAAGTTTCGCTTACCTCCTCCAATCTTAGACTTAGCTTTCATGATGCCACCCACTGTTAGTGCAGCCGCTCTCTCTCCAAATGATGCGTCACGGGATTTTACACGAGACCAAGCTTTTGAAGCTAAAATTTCATCAGCCTCTCTTCTTTTGTTTGAATCTTTATGCTTTGCGTAAGCAATGTCGTGCTCTTTGCACGCTTTATCTAATATATTTATTCCTGGATCACCACGGCTCAATCGCTTTTCTAATTTTGTTCCTGGTCCGCAATATTCATATCCCGGGATGTGTAATTCCACGGGTAAATTATCAATAGTTTTATTAAGTACACGACTGATTAATGATCCACTTCCTGTTCGTTTATATTGAGTGGTAGAGTTGCTCCTCTTACAACGCACCATTACTAAATGATATGTAATATAAAGTAATTATACATATATATTTCTGGAAAATGGGAATGGTGGGGGGAGGTGTTTTTTTTTTAAATAATACACACAAAATTTGGGGTTATTATTTATTCTTTTTTTTCATAAGCAAAGGAACACACAAAAAATTAGTATTATTATTAACAGCATAAAAGTGTGTGTGTGAAAGAAATAAAGTAAGTGAGATGAAGTGCTTTAATCTCAAATTTGTTTCTAATCATTTTTTCAGAGAAAAATGACCAAACGGTAAAGTATCAATTCCGTTTTCAGTTATGTGTCTTTTATCTTCGTTTGATGAAATTGCCAACTTATTTTGCCGAACAGTAAATACAGAATGAGATTTTGAAATTATACAAACTTGAACTTTGTTGACTTTTTCTCTGTTATAAAGACACTTTCGATACTCATCAATATTCATACTTTTACTCACACTCTTCTTAATGCCTTTAGCCTTACACAAGCTATTCATTTCATCACACAATTTTATTGCATACATTTTGGGTCGTAACCCCACAAATTCTTCAACAATCCTTCCAGCATTTTCATCTTTCATTAAACCAATTTCACCTTTATTTTGTCTCACAATGCCAAAAGGATTGTTTGTTTCATAGTTTCCAGTATCAAACAAATTTGAATGCTGTTTCATGAACTCATAAATATCATCATAGAATATATACATAAAACTATCGGTGTCTGTGTATAACAACCTCACATTTGATTCAGGATTTGCTAAAATAACATTGTAATGAAAGTCATTCATTTTACATTTAGACAAATCTAATATAGATGCACCAACATATACTGGTTGATTGTGAAAAATCTTTAGTCTACTCATCTCGATGACCATACATTGTTCATCGAATATAATTCTATGTTTAAAATTAGCCTTAGCTATTAAAGACCTAGCACCACAAGCTCCATGCCATTTGGTGACCCATTTGATGTCCCTTAACTTCCTCACATTCATCAGTGAACGACCAAAAATTGCATTATTCATCAATTTATAAAAATTCTTTTCAAAATCATTTTTGGCATGTTTTCGTTTCTCGGTGTTCACATCAATATATGGTTTTAGCCATTGGCTCTGATTGAATTCAATTATTCTGTGAATACGATCTAATTTCATTCCTAGTTGAATACATTGCTTTAACAATCTATAATGCAAAACATAACGTTCTTTATTATCTAGGGTAGCCATTAGCTTTGTCAACTTTTCGGGACATAGAGGGTAATCTGAATGTTTGTCATGTAACTCTTGAGGATAAGTCAAATCTACTTCCAAAATATATCCAATTTCTGAAGTATCATCAATAGTTAAAACATCAAAGCCTTCAACATTTGCAACCCATTTAAACCCGCCCGTTGGAAGATATTCCATCATCGCATATCCATATAAATTATTAACGTCAAAGTACATTATGTAGGACTCTTGCTTTTTCTCATCATAAGTTTTCATATACTTATTATTAGCAATCGCATGTCGTGTTATACACTGAACATTTCCTCCTCGAATAGATCGTTCAAAAAAGTGTAACATATCAATATCTTGAAGCAATTCAAGTTGAACGTTGGTTATCTTTTTCATAGCACACCAAGACATAGATGGAGCAGTGTAAAAATGAGCTGCATCAATGCCATAAGTTTCCATGCCATTCGATCTAAAATTTTCAAAGACATCCGCCAAAAGAAGTGTGTCAACTTTTAAATACAAATCGGCGTATTCTCCTAATGTTTGACATGAAAACGTTTCCCACACCGATTGAGCAAACTCATACTCTTCATTCGATATTGTTTGATCATTAAGACTGCTATAAAACTTGGATATTTCAGGTAATTTAGTTTCGTTAAGTACATCCATACTCGTGACGTATTCATAGGGAAACACGCCTTTTCTCGCAGTAAGTCGAAACTGTGCATCATCATCATTAAAATAACGTCGAGTTATTTGCTTTGAATCTTCACTTAACGAAGATGAACATTGATCTAGTGAACAGGACAAGAAATTATATGTATCGAAAAATCTTAACTGAATGAATCCATTCTTAACCCGTACATACTTTGTAAACCCTTTATAACGTTCCATATTCACCGCCAACAAACTTATATTACCAGGATTATGTAACACCTCTCCATCACGTTTCTCACAAATTTCTTTAATTATAAAATGTCCATCATAGGCCGTTAGATTATGAAATGCTATAGGCAAAACCTTTGTTACTTTGTAATTTAAATTACAACTATTGTGTGCGCTTCCTCTATATTTTCCAGTTAAGTGACAATGATCGCGTACTTTGAGTTCATTAACTGCAATCGGTTTCTCGCAAATGTGACACATTTTACTTGACAAAAATAATCTTTCTTCATTTTCGGTCATCTTTAACATTGGCTTAACCGATAAGTAATATGTTTGAAGTTTATCCACAATACTATAAAGTTCCTTTACAAACAATTCAATGCAATTATTTCCCCTAAAGAGTTTGAAACTGCACAATTCACTATCGAAATTACAATGAAGGTATAAAGAAATGCTGTAAGGAATATGTTTATGTGTTAAAGTAGAGTTAGGAATGTCACTATTTGGAAAACAGGAGGAAATTGGAGACAAGACGCATTCAGTGTCTGCATATATTATAAATGGAACTGTATCTTTAACTCGGAATTCTGTAAAATTAACAAATCTTTGTTCATCAGTCGGCATTATGCTTTTTGCAACAGGAAACTGTTTACAGTCTGCAAAGTGAACATTTAACTCATCCTCAAGAAAATAATATGACAAACAACGTCTGCATATATAAATCCTTCTCTGAGTGCTAGTGACGCTTGAACGCACAAGGCGAGCAAGATTTCTAATTAAACAAAAGTGATAACTTTCACTGTTTCCAATCTGCAACATCAATAAGTCTACACTCCTTTCATATACTTTATCTGATACATACAAAGGTACAATAGTAAAAGTTTTTTTTCCTTTTACTTCGTTTGTTCCCATACATACCCAATTGTTTTCATCATATTGTGCTCCATACACATTTACAGAAATATTGTTTTGGTTTTCAAACTTGTTTAAATATTTCATTTCCATCGGAATTGGAATTCCATCTAAATTTAAAACATCTCTGTAATTAGGATAGGAAGAAAGATGATTCACGTTTCGAGTTTTTGGATACAAACCAGCAACCACACTCCACGCAAAACAAGCTTCCTTTGTATCATACAAATTTAGCACTGCATGTTTATTGACTATTACATCAGGCAATCTACTAGTATTGGACATTCCTACTCGAAATCCAACATATTTATTTATATTAATTCTCAAACTATGAATTTTTTCTAAAGCCCACCCGGAACCATTTACTTCAAATTCGCTCATTTTTGTCAATGTACCTTCAATGATATTCTTATTATAAAATTCATTTAAATCAGTATACTCGAAAACTACCTCATTTTTGATAGCAAAATATTTTGTTTCTGATATGTCGCGAAGCACGTATTGTGCACACAAAACTGAATTCACCTTTAAAGCTTGTACAGTTAACGCTTTCTTAACATACTTTGTAAACCAAATATTAGCATTCGCTAAAAATTCGCGAGGATCCAAAAACTCATTCTTAACATTTGATAATGCAAGTGTGTACACTCTAGAATTGAATGCCGTTTCAATTAACTCACAGCTCAAGAAAGATTCATCCTTTATTTGAATTGTAATTTCTTTGAAATTCACAGCTTGTTGCAATATGTGCTCACTAATAACTCTCCAACATTCAATCAACTCATCACTGTTCTCAATCAACTCGGTTTGAGTGTTTTCCCCGATTTGGTATGATACTGAAATAGCACCGTTTAGTTCACTTCGAAAATTAGAAACACTTTCAAATGCATTGTCCAATTGGTTTCTTATATTTTCACTGTTATTATGTAATACAATATCAACCTTTCTACGTTTGCTAGGAGGCGAGGTCATTGTTGCTGTTGTCTAAGCAAATGTCCAATTTGCACTAAAGTTAATACACCACCAACAGTTGGTGTACCATCACTGATGTCTAAGCATACGTCCAATTTGCACTATTGTTAATACACCACCAGCAGTTGCTGTAACATCGGTTTACCATAAACCTATAATCTTTTAAAGTATATTCAAGCCATTGTGATAAATTACTGCCTGTAATCTCCAATGAACAATGAACAGCCTCAAAAGGAAATTCATCCTGAAGTTTACCAAGCAAATTGTTTCTATACACATTCAATTTTGTTACATCGTAACACGTCATGGAAAATTCTATTTTGAAAACTTCATCAAATGTATTGTATCCGAAGAAACAAATAAAATGTTCATCTTCACATAATTCTTTCAATAGATATCTTAGAACTGTTTCTGTCACCTCTCGCTGACTATCCTCTGATTTGCTAACATTGGTAACGTAGACTGAAAATGTTGAAATTCCACTCGAAGATGTCCATTTGTTAAAACAAGCTTCTTTCTCATTACGACTCACCTCGTTATCATCTTCTTCCTCTTCTTCCGGTTGTTGAAAGCATACACGATGATACTCTATTAGCGGGTGCGATCGATGTTCAGTTCCACTCAGGAAATTAACAGTTTTCCACTTCATTATGCTGGTTGTTTTATTAGTTTATTTAGATAATCTGAAAAATTAAACAAATTAAGAAATAATTAGCAACTAAATATATCAATCGTTATATCAATCAATACATAATATATAATCCAATACTCACCAAAACATGTCGATGTGAGCGGTTCTTCAACCCAAAATACACCGTCATCAGTTTGCCCTCGAGTACTGTTTCAAAATGACTTGATGTGAGCGGTTCTTCACCCCCAAATACACCAGCATCAGTGTGCCTCCCATTGAGTTTAGTTCATCGATCTCTGATGCGCTTAATTTCGAAAATACTGCTGGTAGAAATACACTTGTTACTTCATCTTCAATGTTAATGTCCACCACTATTTTTCTTCCAAACCTCGTCTGTACGGGGCGAATAATTTGCACCACATATGGTAAATCAATGACTAGTTCTGCTAGTTTCTTATTAGAATACTCAGTACAAGATGATAAGTTATTGAACTTCGTTAGAGCTTCCATCACACAATTTGTTCCTCGTCGTTGACTTTCTTTATTTCTTTCACACACACACTCTTCGCGCAAAAGTAGAAGTTAAACTCTTCCATGCACTCGTCCATTTATATATCCTTCACCCCCACCCACACTCCAGAAACCATATGCTGCAAACATTTATTTTTTTCCACTATTGCTTAAAGAAGTCAAAGATTACATTCTTAGCCAATGACGTTAAAGGTCAACTCTGTCTCACGCGAACACAGCAGACGAGATCAATCACACTGCTGCACATGGTCAAACTTGCACGGGTGTCAAATGACGGTTAGCATCCTAAGCAAAAACAATAACAGCTGCACACCACATGTGTGGATTGTTGATAGTGGCACACATGCTCACACTCGCATGAGTGTCAGATGACGGTTAACATCCTAATAAACAACCACATGACGTCAACACCCATTAACTTTTTATCACCATCACATAAACAAGCCAAAAGGTCAACCTCTTCCCACGCTAACACGTGCACTGCACATGCTCGCTCCTGGACCACGTGCTCGCTCTAAGGACCCATGACGTCATCCCATGACGTCATCAGGATTACGCAATATTCAAAGTCTAGCGAATTATACTACTTAAAGTAGTAACACTTAAATCCACCGCACTTTGGGGACTATTGGGGGGGGGGGGGGGGTTAATGCGCGTGGGTGATCCATCATTGAGGAGATGTAGGTGTAATTCCTGAATAGCTGCAGCGATGTGATGTCCTTTCGGATTAATTCGGCCACTGCCCCATAAATCGTGATGTGCATTAAAATCCCCCACTGTAAGATGTTTAGGAAATTGTTGTATGAACCGAAAATATGCCTGCCATTGCCGACGGGAACCTTGTATACCCGGGAGACAATAAATGTGACTTACATGGATATCTTGCACAAGGAATGTGTGATGATAAGTGCCAGGAATATAAACTTGATTAGAGAGGGGAGTGTATCGTAAGTTATTTCTGAAGAGCGTCATGATGCCACGATATCCTGGACCATCCTGACGTTCAACCTGATAGTTGGGGATCGAAAAGTTATACGAGGAACGAAGCCACGATTCTTGTATGAATATGATATCCGGATCATATTCCTGGATTAAATGCAATAATTCATGCTTTTTTATTTAGAATACTACGGCAATTCCACTGGAGGAGTAACATATAGCACGTATCAAAATTAGTCCACTGTAGGACTACTACTGACTAAGGTATTAATTTTTGTGGAAGGGGGATTGGGAAGTAATGGTACTATTTTTTCCAGTAGTTTTTTCACGTAAAAGCTCCACTGAGCGTTGTGCCCTAATAATTCTTGTAATTTCTGGAAATCTTCCATGATGTCATGCGACGGGTCCTGCGAAGTGCCAGGTGTTTGAGAAGACCGTTTCTGCGAAACTTCCGCACCCATGGTCTCGGTTGCAAAGCCACCCCTACACCACTGCCAGACGGTTGCTTTAAGATATCTAAATAGGCACGTCGGTCGTAACCTATGGGATTCACCACTTTCGGCTTTGGGGACACTAGTTCTGTATACTTTCGTTTTCTCGGCGGAACCTCCTGACGCGTAATATTAGACTGTTCTAAGGTCGGAAATTGCTGCGGGAGGGTAAGAGGATTGAACGGTACACTGTAGTTAGCCGTAATAACTTCGTGGTACGATTTATTATCGGTATAAATTTGACGTTTTATGGACTTCTGTTTTTCCAATTCGGGGCAGCGTGCGGCGCGTGTCGGATGGTTGTCACCACAATTTGCACATTTAAAAAGAGTCTTCTTACACGTTTCCGTCGAGTGACCTTGCGCACAGTTACCGCAAACTGGGGAGCGATCCCGACAGTGTAGTTTGACATGCCCGTATCGTTGACCGTTCAGACATCTAATGGGGGAAAATATGAATAAGGTTACCTCTAGTAGCACGTTAAAAATAGATACATAATCCGGTAGCCGTTGTGTTTTAAAGAAAATTTTCACTGTTCCTGTAGGAAGGGATTCTAACTTGTCATTGATCATCTTTTTCCTAAAAAAAAAGTTGGACTCTCACGATTGGGACTGGCGAATCAATATATTTTAAGATTTCCTCATGTGTTAAGGATGTGTCGACGCCCCTAATTAGCCCAACACGTTGGACGTTGGCGGACGGGACAAAGGCGACCAAGTGCTTTGCTGGTAATAAGGGATTTTGTAAGAAGGAATTCGCTTCTATTGCCTTGTGAAATTGTACCTGAACACGATTGCGTCCTTTGCGTTGAATATTCTTTATGCCCGCGATCTTATTTTCGAAAAAAAAAGTTTGCCCAATGCCATCGGATGTAAATTGCCAATATGTTGATCTCCCTCACCTTGCCCAAACACCGTGTACGGCCCTGTGTGATGGTCATAATACCGGTTGTCATTTGACGATGGCTGTCTTTTAGCAATAACTGGAGATGTTTCAGTAATGGTAGTTGTTGGAGTTAATACTAGCTCAGACTCCGACACTACTAGCATGCTTTCAACGGACGCTACACCCTCGTATTCCACGTTTTCTAGTTCGTCCGGAGGTCGCCCCATCTGACTACCATCACTTTCTGACGCCATGAGGAATAGTTATCCCCTATAAAGAAGAGGGTACGAACCTGATAAAACACTTACGAGACACTAACACACTAAACAATTAACAGACCTCAAAACCGACGTCCACACAACACTCAAAAGCACGTTCCCTACAGAAACGTCTAGCTAGCGGAAGGTTTTGCTCCAGTGCGCATGCGTCAGTGTTGAACAACCAAAGCTTTTTTCTCCGTGGCCAAGGTAACCGGAAGCCTCTACCTATCTTCTTTGGGAAGCCGCTTTATCAAATCAAATATGGCGTGGTAAATTTTTGGCCTGGTGATTTGAAGCAATAAAGCATTCGCAAATTTTTCAAGATGGAAATTGCATTAAGTCACGGAATTAAACTTCTTTGATGTGACGGTTCATGTTTTCCTCAATGATGTAGGCTACTGTGTAATGAAATTGTGGCAATGAAGCTTTCAGTGATATTTTACTACGGTCAAGTAATTATACTTTCTATGGAAATGCAATTTTGGTCAGACAATTTATGATTGGGCTGCAATTGTACATACTGTATCTTATGAATCGGTAGCGATATTTTTCTGACAAAGAAATTCGTTCATGGAAGTTATGGTAGGCTATTGTTCAATTACGGTTTCAATAAATCTGTTCACTTTAAAGTATTTGCTGCTATACAGTATATACTGTAGATAGGGTACGTCCTGATATTCTGTGGGAAAGAAGTCGTAATCTTGGCGTTATTGCTTGGATGTAACCACACTTTTTTAGTGGTTTAGTTTTGTGATCTTCGACGCCACTGTTTAGAACCATTTTATACTGTGATACCGTACCTGATTGAGATGGGTTAGGTTATGTTAAATATGTGGTTTTAAGGAATGTAACGAGTAGCTCATCTGTCCTTTAATGTCGGAGATGACTGAAATGCAAGAAACACGTGTAAATCTGAGAAGACAAAAGAAGAACATATTGTGTACAAAAACTTATGAAAGCTACAAAATGTTGTATATATTTTCATACTGAAAACTTTGTAAACTAAACATTGTATTGTAATTTGTCGCCAACAAGATAAAACTGTACAATTCCTTTGTATATGAGTCCTTGACTCGTTAAGGGATTAATAAAATGCATTATTATTAACCGGTACTTTAAACTTTTGAGATAAGTATTAGGCCTACAAAATGGTCGGTGATTGTATGACCTGTCTTTCTTGATATTTTATTTGAAGAAACTGGCATCATCCTAGATTTTGGGCTAGGAAATGGTTTGCTATGGAGACATTTGCAAATGTGCAGGGCCAGTGGGGTGCAGTACTACCTGCAATAAGAAAGTTATGAAAAGAGTGATATGTTGTATACTGTCCGTCCACCAGCTCATGGTCTTAAGGGGCTGAAGGGAAGAGGAGAGACATTCCAGCTGCGTTGATTGAGTGGACGTGCCGCTTCTGCAGGTATTGCCAACTCAGAACCGATGCTATTCACGCTATGGTTACTCACTGCTACTTCCGTTTAGTTTCAATTATGAAATCGTACGGGTCAGAAGTAGGTTGGCACTATTGTCGTTCGCGCAGAGGCCAGCTGTCTCCAGCTGACTCGTTGCATTCCTGCCACGGACATTAAGCTGGTGGACGGACAGTAGGCCTACAGTGTAGTTGCAAGTGGAGTCCTGTTGTAAATATTGACCAGTTTTGCTCATGCATTGAAAGTCTTAAAAAAAGGTATCTCTCTAGCCATTAATTTCATCATTACAGTGCAGCATTGTGTGTGGAAATGGAACAACATTCAAGAAGGAATATAATGCCCCAATAAAGAAACCCTTATTCCCTTCATTTCACACCATGTCCTGTACAGTACCAATATTTCTGTCTTGCAGAAAGTCACCAAATACCAGGTTTATTAAAAATTGTTGCATTTGTATATTTTGCGAAAGTTAAAATAGTAATTGTGTACACCATGACAAAAACAGGCTGAAGTACACAAACTGATGTGTAGATAGCTTTTGAGATTATGGTTAATGAATTTGACGCTTGGAAGTGTATGGAAGACTGCGATTATTACTTCATTGTGTAAACCTAACAGCTTTGAGGTGAAAGGAGGAGAATAAGGTACTGCTGTACTCCTGGGAGAGAGATTAATATGGAGTACAGTTACAGTAGGAACTGGTGTGAACATTTCTGTAACAAGCAAAGTGAATGTTCCTCCACCTTACAGTTGTGCTGCATCACGTGGACTCTCCTGCATACGAAACTCATTGTGTGCCCATGTGACATCAAGTAATAATTACAGTCTTCGATATTTCCTATATACCTCCATGTTGTCAAGTCAATACTCTTAAAAACAGCTTAATAGCCTCAACATTGATATAGTCAACATTCAGGAGACACACACAAAAGATGAACAGGACCTTGCTAGAAGAGGACAAATACCGGGCTATACATTAGTTGAAGCCATCCATCACCAACAGTATGGAATTGCCACTTACGCCAAATCTGGCTTGACTGGAGTACAAGTTGTTGAATCGAGTGACAAAGATCTTATCTTCTCTATAGTAGTAAAAATTAATGACCTAATCGTCGTTAATGTGTACAAGCCTCCTTGCATCAGATGGACTTCGAAAGTTTTGCCCACCTTCAACCATCCCTGCATTTATACTGGGGATTTTAATAGCCACCACACAAACTGGCGGTATGACACAGTAGATGATGACGGCGAGGTACTAACTCAATGGGCAGAAATATCCGATCTGCATCTAGTTTTTGACGCGAAAGACAAAGGCTCCTTCCATTCTGCTCGTTGGGGAAGAGACTACAATCCCGACCTAACATTTGTGTCCAAGGATTGTCTTGATCAGCCTCTTAACACTGCACGTGAAATACTGTCTAACTTCCCAAACAGCCAACACCGACCAGTTCTTCTGGAAACTGGCACGAAGATACCCCTGGTGAACTCAGTACCTCTACCCAGGTGGAATTTCAACCGTGCAAATTGGGACAAATTCTCTGAAGATCTTGATCGGAAGCTATTTGATTCAAAACTAGAGCCAATTGCCAATAACTATGATGACTTCGTTAACCTAGTAATTTCAGCTGCTAAATTAAACATCCCGAGAGGTTTCAGAAAAGACTATGTGCCAGGCTGGAATCCTGAAAGCGAGGCGCTATACGAAGAATATCTAACAACAGGCAATCATGAAGTTGGTTCGAAGCTTCTACAATCACTAGAGAAGAATAGGAAACAAAAGTGGGAAGAAACAGTGAAAAACATGGACTTCACGAAATCGAGCAGAAAGGCTTGGAGAGTCTTAAATCGTCTTACTGGAAAACATGTCTCCAAAAAGCAGTATACTAACTTGAGCCCAGATGCCATTGCAAATAGAATGGTGGACATTACACGATCCAAAAGAGATAAATGCCACACGAAAACAGTGAAACAAAAGCTCACCGAACTCAAACGTAGAACTCAGAAGAATGAGAAACTGTCTAGGCCATTTTCTGTTCAGGAAGTTGAAACCGCTATCAAGATGTTGAAAACTGGTAAAGCTGCTGGTCCAGATGGCATCTATAATGAATTCCTGAGAAACATGGGTCCACATAGCATCAGCTGGCTTACTTCACTTTTTACTTTCACCCTTCAGACTAACAACCTACCAAAGCAGTTTAAACGGTCAAAGGTGATCGCCCTTCTTAAACCTGGCAAGTCGGAGCAGAGACCTGAAAACTACCGTCCAATAGCACTTCTTAGCTGCATTTATAAACTTTTAGAACGAGTCCTTCTTGCCAGGATAGCACCACTCATTGAAGCTGTAACCCCACCAGAACAAGCTGGATTCAGGAAAAACCGAAGCTGTACTGATCAAGTCTTGGCCCTCACCACTCACATTGAAGCAGCGTTTCAAAAGAAGCTAAAATCAACAGCTGTCTTTATCGACCTGACTAGCGCATATGATACTGTCTGGCGACATGGACTGATCCTCAAAGTGCTGGAAGCTATCCCCTGTTTGGAAATGGCAAATCTTATCTCCAACATGCTTTGTGAAAGAGAGTTCGTAGTATTTCTAGATGATGCTAAAAGTCGCAAAAGGAAACTAAATAATGGTCTACCCCAAGGATCAGTTTTGGCCCCAGTTCTATTCAATCTGTACATTCATGACTTGCCACCAACAACAGCTACTAAGTTCATTTACGCAGATGACATTGCACTGGTAACTCAAAGCAGAACTTTTGAAGATGCAGAAGGCACTCTTACAACCGATCTGGAGAAAATGTCAACGTTCTTCAAGTCCTGGCGACTGATCCCAAGTATGTCTAAGACAGAGGTTTCATGCTTCCATCTTGCCAACCGACTAGCAAACTACAAGCCAAATGTTGTATTCCGTGGTGAAAAACTGAAGTACAACCCATTCCCGAAATACCTAGGTGTCACCCTGGACCGAACTTTGAGCTACAAAGAACACCTCACCAAGCTCTCTCACAAAATTTCCACCAGAAATAACATCCTGCACAAGCTTTGCGGTAGTTCATGGGGAGCCACGGCGGACTGCTTAAGACTAACGGGTATCAGTCTAGTCTATTCTGCAGCGGAATACTGTGCTCCAGTATGGTTGGAAAGTGCACATGTGCATAAAGTGGATACCAAGCTGAATGATACTATGCGTTGCATAACCGGCACCATAAAGTCAACCCCTCGCCACTGGCTACCAGTACTCAGCCACATTCCACCACCTCACCTGAGGAGGAAGGAAGCTCTGGTCAGAGAAGCAAAGAAGATCTATGCTTCTCCCTCATTACCAATACACCAGGAGTTCTGCCACCCACCACCGAAGCGACTTCATTCGAGGAGACCAACCAGTTTATTGGCCGACCAACTTCTGACAAATCGATTCAACCTAAACCAATGCTGGCAGGACGAGTGGTCAAACTCAACGTCTGGGACTAGTGCCCAGGAGATCAACCCAACGGTAAAAATACAAGGATTTGACCTTCCTAGAAAATTATGGTGTCGCCTCAATAGACTGAGAACCAGGCACGGCCGTTGCAATTACCTATGCCATAAGTGGGGTTGGATAGATTCCCCATTGTGTCAATGCAATGAGGAGGAACAGACCATGGACCATATCATCCAGCGCTGCCCTCTACACGCCTACTCCGGGAGCCCTAGTGATCTGTTTCATCTTCGAGAATGTACTGTGGAATGGCTCCAAAACTTGAACTTGGATTTGTGATTTGTTTTTATGTAATTCACCATACGATTAAATAAATAAATAAATACTCTTAAATGGCTTTCAATTAAGTAAATGGTCACATGCTTGTCATGATCTCTAGTAGTTTCGTTCAGATACACTGCACGGGTTCATGGCAAGTAATTGAAGAGATGAAATCTACTTCAATTTGCCATGGTCTTTTAGGTACAAGGGGAAATTTCTATTGGCAATTACGCCATAAAACTTGGGTGGCATGAACTACGGTACAATTAAGTTATGTGTTTCTTGTTCTAGAGTATGCATATCAACTAGCCAATAAAAAAAAAAGCACCAGTTCTTACAAAAAAAATCTAATAATGAGATTTAATGGCAAATTTAGAAGTGGTTTCACAAATAATACTATGGTATATACCTTGGAACTGTTTTCATTTTAAAGGTTAATGAACTGAATACGAACACAGTGAGTCGCCATCGACAGCTAGTCGAAACTGAATAGGTCCCTTTCAGTTCATCAACAAGATCCACGCCTGCCTTTGTCATGTTGAAATGGTTAAAAGTTCAGGCGTCCTGGATTCTCCAGAACTCTCATCGATTTTGTCAGAATCATGGAAAATGGAAATCATTAGGATGGCCTTAATTTTCTTGGAAGAATAAGAGAGCAACATACAGTCAACTCTAAATCCAAAACTACTGCTGTTGACTGGCATTTTTGGTGCAATAAATATTGGAGGAATCTCTTACTTTTTCGGAGTGTTCCGACAATATTGTTAGACGGTGGTTTTCAAGAAGATAGGTGGCCAGGGGGAAGGACATATCAATTGTCAAATCCTCCCACTGCCTGACTTTGGCTGTACTATTCTTTCAACAATGGCTCGTGGTGAAGTTTCACTTCTAAAGGGTCCTTCTGGTTGTTGACCAGGATAAATTTCCATATGAACTGTGTAATATGTTCTGGCTCAAACTAAGGCAAAACTTGTTTTCGCCACACTTGACCGGTTTGCTTGGTATAAAAATAAATCGAATTTCCCTGGAAACGACCCGAGCATTTCGTCCACTGTACAATATTCACCTGGTGAATAAGACTGCAAGCATCGATCACCAAAACCCTGAAATATCTCGTGGATTAAAGAAAGACGATCTGATTGAGTTATCTTATCTCTGTCATGAACGATATCGAATCTCATAGCTCGAAGCAAAAAATTGAAGCGACGCTGATTCATAGTCGTTCTGAATATTTCTGCACCTGTCCGATCTGTTACCAACATGTCTTCAAGATTTTGATACAATGAACGAAGAACGCCAGCAAGGTAAAAAGCCCAAACACGACTTTCAAATCCCAAACATCTGTAGAAAGAACATCACATTCTTGTGTGAAGTTCGCTCGTCTTTGTTCAATCCACATATTTGTAAATCCCACAATCTTTTTAATTTCGGAGTCTGGAAAATAAATACTCCAAGCTTCTATCGCATTGCGAGCATCCCCCTTGGGTCCAGGTGGGTGAGAAGTTAGATTGCGTCGGCGTGTCCTTCCCCTTCGTTGAGAGGAATGTACTTGCTATGTTGTAACACCTTCTTTAGCCATGTACACTGGTTCCAGCATTACTAGTACTTCTTCCGGTACAGGCTAAAAATGGTGCATTTTCTCGGTGTTGTATCGTATTTCAATTATGCGACAGGTTACCATAATATTGTTTCATCTACAGATTCCTCTGAGTCTTGGTTGTGTTCACTACAAGCCAAGTTGTCCTCTGCACTTCCATCATCATCTTCTTTAAACTCCCCTGCTCCCTATTGTTCCACGTCAAACAGTTCCCTTCGTACTCTGTCTTGTTGCACTCGGAGTACTTCTTTTCTGTTCAGTTCTTCTTTCTCCACACTCTCTAAGAGCGTTCTAATCCTATCTTCTTCTACGGAGTCCATCATAAAATGCAAAACTCAACAGGTCGCGTGTGGTGGAAAAGACCAGGTCTGGTATAATTGGTAAATAGTTCAACTTACCACGCAAAATTGGACTGGCGGACAAGAGGAAACTGTTGCTGATGCTATCAGTGACATTAGATGAAGTATGGTGGTGGGGGAGTGCAGCAAACAAGAATGGTGGCGTGAACAAATCGAACCTGGTCTAAAAGACCGCAATGCAACCTCTCCCGGGTTAATGGAAGGGAGGCTAGGTTTATCAGGGTTGGGGAGTATGTAACCAACACGTTATGCAGAAACGACGTAATTAATTGACTGTAAAACCACTGCTTTTAAAAGTGGTTGGTTCCTTAGTATAGGGGCTGCGACAACGCTGTCATGTAGCCCCGTGTACTTTGGGTGTGTGTAGAATCTGTCTGATAACCGGTATTAATTGTGATGGCTGTATTAGTGTGTGTTATCTGTGATTCAGACGATTAATTGTTTCAAGTAGTTCCTACTATTGCCACCAAATGCTACCATCCACGACACCTAGCTGTGGACGCGGCTACTAAATGCCACCGCAGTCAGCACCCCGTGGCGAACGTTGGAACTAATAGAGCGTTATCAAACTAACCTACAAATTTTTGCTTCCACAAGTGTAATTAGTGGAAGAATTTTTTTTCATGCCATAAATCTATGACATGGGACTGCCGGCTTTACTTCCCCCCTGAAGGAAGGCATACTGACGGATTTTTAACGCTCTTAAAAAATCCGACGACTTTGGCCGTGTTTAAACCCGCGATCTTGGGCATGGAAGCTAAGCAAATGCAATTGCTTGTTAGTTTTTCATGATGGAACAATTTGGGGATTATCCTAGATGCATGAAACAGGCGGAGAGTGAACATAATATACTGTATTTCCTTGACAGAAAAGTAATGAGTAACCTTTAAACAATGCCAGCCCAAGAGATTTTTCCTTGCTTAATTTAGCAACTCTTGGATTCTTGAATGTGTGTGGAATCTATCTGATGACCTGGGTTATTGTGGTGATGTTACTAGAGCTCAGAAGAAAGCTAGACAGGGGAATGTAGCCAGCAATAACATTGTGATATGTCTTCCCAAAAACATTGGGCCATAACTTCCGAATAGTGTCCACTCATCCTTCTGAGTGCACAACGGGCCGATATATATTCTGCCGAGAAGGAAGCTGGTTGCCATAGCATTGAATGACTGTATGTCATTGTCCTCCACCTCACCACACACTCGCATTCTTCTGAGCTCTGTACAGTACTTGAAACTAGGAGTTAAGTTGGGAAGGAATCAGCTGCGATCTGAATTTACTTTGGGAAACTACGGATAACCACTTCTTCAATGACCGAGAATAGGATATTAATCTACTACTCATCTCTCCTGTTAACTGTCCTCTAGATGCTTGCAAACCTCATACTAGAATTAAAATTCATGACAGAGCTGGGAATTAAACCTAGGCCACCATCATAGAAAAAAAATTAGCCATGGCCAATTGCCAGATTACAGGAATTCACTATTCCATTCAAATCAAGCAAACTATAGTCATATTGCCCTCAACAATTCCTAATTGAGATTTTACATTGTAGCCGATAGCTCCCCAGACCATAAAGCCCAGAGTTGGTTCTGTGCCTCTGGACAATAATGTCTGGGCACCTCTCTCTTCAGCTTGCCACGGTGGGTGAGTGGATAGCGTGTCGGTCTACTAACCCCAAGATTGCAGATTCGCTCCTGGTCGTGGTAAGTGATTTTTGAAAGGCGTCAAAAATACGACACGCATGTCATACGATGTTGGCATGTCATACGATGTTGGCATGTCAAAGAAACCATTTGAATTCAGTTGGCCGTGTTCATAATGGCAAAATTAATCTCGGGAGTTTCCGTCAACACAAAGTTCCTCATTTCTTACTAGAAAGCGCTATAGTGTTCAAGGAGCTTAGATATCTAACCTCCTTGACTTTCATAGTGATTCAAGCAACAACGAAATTCGACTAGCAAGCTATCCTCTGGGTGTCAAATTGCAAAGCTTGCACCCGGGACTCGAGGCCATACGATATTATTATTATTATCTCTCTTTTCGTATGTTGTCGCACACGATTGTGGCAATCAGTGCGAGAAAGACAGAGGAACAATTCATCAATAATGACACTATGTCATTTGTCAACCCACACTGATTTTCTCAACAGGACACGAGTCTTCCACGTCGATTTTGTAGAGTCGATGGAACTCCTGAAGGAATACTGGCCTGTAAGCCACCAGTACGCAGACGATTCGCCACTGTATGTTATGTAATGTAGGGTGCTATTAGTCCTCAAATTTGTGCTGATGTTGTACGGGAGTCGATCCTGACCATCCAAATGATGCACCGATCCTTCCACAATAGTTTGTCAAGTTGAGCCTGTGCCAGGTCTAAGAGTGTGTGTACCTTCACTTGTCTCCGGGAATTTTGAATCCATCGTTTTGGGTCCATATTGACAAGTTACAAAATATGACAAAGATTTTGAGTATCTGCCTATTCAATACCTTAATATTCCAAGATCAATTAAAATACATTTCAGTACATGTTTCGGGGGCTATGAATGCCATAGTGTTAAAATTGGTAGTACATTACATTAATAGAAACATTGATTAAAACAGTACAGCACCACTCAGAAAGACATGCAATAACATAATAGCAAACTTACAGATGTTTCTACAGTCTACTTCTAGCATCAAGGTATTTTCAAACTTCCGCAACGGTGGGAAATTGTGTCCAAAAGAATGGAGACTATGTTGAATACTAAACAAAAGTTTATAGTTTGAAATGCTGTATTCAGTGTATCGCAATATTAGTAAACATATTTCTATAAATAAATGTTGTTCATGACTTTCAGTATGCCCCTTGTATAATTTTAAACCAAGCCTTGTGATGAGGATGTGATGATGACCGTGTGACGGTCGAAAAACATTATCAGTGAACAATATTAAGGTACATGCAATTTATTTATTTATTTATTTTCAGATAGGAAGTATATTGATGCTTTTGAGCTCTGTTGGAGCTGTGTTGGAGAAGGATACTGCATATTCCTTGGACAGCCAAGAAGACAAATATATGGGTAATTCAAAAAATCAAACCAGATCTGTCTCTTCAAGCACTGATAACAAGATTACAGCCGTCATATTTTGGACACATTATGAGACGTTCTGATTCGTTGGAAAAGACAATAATGCTTGGAAAGGTGGGAGGGTCTCGGAGACGAGGGCGGCCAGCATTGAGATGGATCGACTCCATCAAATCCAACATGAATAATATGTCAGTGAAGGATCTGAAGTATATGGATGAAGGCCGAATCATATGGAGACAGTCTATCCATGCAGTCGCTAGGAGTCGACGAATACTTGATGGCACATGATCATCATCAATTTTTTTCAGAAAAATGTGATATACAAAATTACCTTGCCTAATCTAATAGGGCGAAAGAGTTTTGACCGATTGAAAGGTATAAATTAATTGTACAGTCAACACTGAAAATGACTTCTAAACTTCACACAGTTTCCCCATTTTCGACTCCATGCAAAAGTTGCCTTCCAGTAGACAACTGCCTCTACCTTCCAACTCTTTGCCCAGTTTCATTCACTTCCTCTCTTGAGGTTGCTGTCTAGAAGGGGATCCGGCAGTAAACCTCCCCCTCCACATTACATCTCCAACCCCATTGATATGGGAATAATAATGAATAGACATACACAATGAAGTATTTTAATTAAAAAGTAGATTCTGATTTATAAAAATCATCTCTCAGTACAGAAATCAGTTGTTTCTGGAATAGACTAAATGAAATGATGAGTAAGAGTTTCCCTTTTTCACTTGTAGGACTTTCCATTTCAGTTGTTTGTCCCCTTTTTATTATGTGTTGAAGACATGATTGCAAATAGTCAAGTTAGGAACTAAGCAAGTGCTGACCTAGTGTTGGCGCAGCAGTCTCCCCCTGCCCCCTCCCCCTAAGCTGTATCATAAATTTAATTGTCCACTTTTCAATACAATTTTCAGTTTGTCCCTATTGGTACATGTTTTGGCATATCTTCAATATTCAATATCTTAAATGGTTGACAAAGGAAGGATTCCTGGAATAAATTTTATTTCAAACAACATTATAAGAATTTTAAATCTATGCAGATAAAACAATGTGAATCAAAATTAGTGTATTTTTTTAAGGAATGTGTGATAAAAATTTATGCTAATGCTGTAGTAGTGTAGTTGTATGGTAATATTGTATAGGCTGAAGATGGCACGGCACGTGTGCTGAAACATGTACTGATAGGGACAAACTGAAAATTGTATTGAAAAGTGGACAACTAAATTTATGATATTGATATAAATACGGAAAAACTGAAACCATGATGAATGTGAAATTGATTGAGCAGGCAACACTGAAAAATGGCTGTACAAACCATGCACAGCCTTGCACTGTGGCAATTCTATCTCTATGGTGAGGGTTGTTGAGGCAGAACAGCAAGGTCATATGCCCCTCGTAACACAGTTTTTAAATATAAATTTTGTTCAGTTAACATTTAGATATGGATGTCTAAAAATGAAAACAGTCCATTATTAATAAAAGAACTAATAATTATAATAACAAACAAAAATATTGTTGTTGTTTCCTATGGCTAGCCCGGATTCCAATCCATCAGCTTTCTTGCGTTCGAATAGAGTTGTGTGAGGTTTCCTGAAGTTCTAGCAGTCACATCAAGTTTGTTGCAATGTAGCAGGTGCCCCTTATCCATTTTACTTCCAGGTTCGTGACAAAGTGTGCATTCTTCAGATCTCAAGATGTTGATTCTTTTCAGATGAGCTGCAAGGCAGTCATGGCCAGTGTTAAGTCTGAAGAAGGCTACAGCTTCTCTTCTTGGTGTTAATTTATATTGATCCCATTTAGCATCAATGACTTTCCATAATTTGGTTTCTGCTGTTTTCTTTGCCATTTCTTCATACCTGTTTTTGATAGTATTTTTCAAGATCCTTTTTGCTGACATAAAATCAGTCTGACTGGCAGGTGGTTGTAGTGTGGTACCTTTTTTTGCTAATCTGTCTGCCTCTTCATTTCCTGCTATTCCAACATGAGAAGTGATCCACTGAAATGAGATCTGTTTGTGGAGTCTTTGAAGGGTTTTTATCATACAAAAAATGTTTTTCAGTTCTTTATTTTGAGGCTTATAATTTGACGAGACGGCTTGGATGGCTGCTTTTGAATCTGTAATGATAACACATTTTTGATAATCAATATTTCTGCCTAATAACTGATGGAGTGCATGTGAAATTGCTCTTATCTCAGCATCAAATTTTGTTTTGGCCTTTTTCGAAGTGAAATGCCATGTCCTGTGGTTCGGATTCCACGTAAAAAGGAGGTCCCGTGGATCATGATCTCAAGATTAACGGTCACGTTAAACTACAAGCTTCCTTCCTTTTCTTTGTTTTGGCCTACTGGGAAGTATGTGAGAAGAGAGATGAATGTATTCCTGCTCCAGTTCTATTTTATTTGTCTTGTGAGCCTTCGTAAATATTTTTAACCATTGATTAGACGGATATCTTTCTTCTGTTGTACGGAGGGCCAGCTGTTTTATATCATGTGGTGAAGAGTCTTTCTTGCAGACCTCTTCTAGCAAAGTAAGATCTGTAGTCACTTGTATATATTCAATGGGGGTGACTGGCATACAGAATGGTTCAAGTTTTATTTGCAGATTGCTCTTATTGATATATTCCTTGGCGAGACTTAAGGGATCTTTTTGTGTTTTAAGATTGGGGCTAGAAACTGGTTTTTTGATCCATGTCATTTGAGGTAGTTTTTGTATACTGAGATATGCATTGGCTGTTTGATGTTTCATCTCTTCTTCTCTTGGTAAGTTGTGGGTAAATAATTGCGAGGCGGTTATAGGTGTGGTTTTTATTGCGCCTGTTATGATTCGTAGGGCATTATTCTGACACCTCTCGAGGTGATCAATGTTTGACTGGGGTGCTGTAGAGAGTACTTCACTGCCATATTTTATGATAGGTTTGATGTAATTATTGTAGGTTTTGTCGAGTGTGTCTTGAGAGCTCCCCCAAGTAGCTCCTGCTAGTCTCTTCAGTAATTTCATCCGTTTGCTTACCTTATCCTCCACATGTTTTATGTGTTTGGTCCAGTTCAGCTTCTTGTCCATGATGATACCTAGGTACTTTGTACTTTCACTTTTTGGAAGGTCTTGATTACTGAAAGTTGGATTGTGGTGTCTCAGGGAGAAAAACTGGTATACTGTTTTGGTAGTATTGATTTCCATATTATAGTTTTCAGTCCAGTTTTTGAGTTTTATAAGTGCCTGGTTCATTCTGTGTTCAAGAAGCATTTGCTGATTTGGGCTGTTACGTGCTGTGGTCCAATAACATCGTCTGCAAACATGCTGATATTCACATTACCTACTTCCTTTATTGCTTTTTGGAAGATCGTTGATGTACACATTGAATAAAGTTGTGCTTGATACAGCTCCTTGTGGGAGGCCTAGTTTTGATTGCTTGCAACCTGAAGTTTTGGTGTCGTAACGAACATTGATCATTCTTTGTGAAAGGAATCTTGAAAACCAGTTTAACATACATCCGTTTACTTTGAAGTTGATAAGCTTCTTAAGCAGCATGTTTCGCCATACAGTATCGTAGGCTCCTTTAAAATCGATGAAAACTGCAAGAACAGTTTCCCTTTAGTTAAAGGATTCTTTAACAGCTTGTGTAAATCTCATTATTTGGTGGGAGGAGGACCTGTTTTGTCTAAACCCTGCTTGTTCTTCGGATAGAAGAGATTTTGTTTCCAATTAGCCTACCAATTGAGTCTATTTGTAATCATCCTTTCTAGAATTTTTACCAGAATGGAGGTAAGTGCTATAGGTCGGTACAAGGGGACTTGGATTTTTGGCTTGCCTGGTTTTAAGATTGGAATGATGGTTGCTTTAGTCCAGTCTTTAGATAGGTTATCATTTGATGTCCAAAATTTGTTGAATATGTGTAGCAGTATGTTTAGAGCAGATGGACCTAGATTTTTCAGGAATTCTGGGAATATCTCATCAGGTCCTGGTTGTTTTCTGACTTGTGTGGTCTTTATTGCTAACATTAACTCTTCCATTGAAAATTCATTGTTAAAGATATCGTCTGCATTATTATTCATGCGTTTTTGTACTATTTTTTGAGAGGCTTGGCTTCTTTCTTTTTCTGTTTTGATAGTCTAATTGAAGTGAAATGTTTACAGAAGTGGTTTGCTATTTTATGACAGTCTGTAGTTTCCTTATCATTTGTCATAATAGGATTCAAAGGAGTGACTACGTGTTTGTTGTTTAGAGAATTGATAAGTTTTTGAGCTTTATTGCTGCCTGTCCTATAGTCAACTGTTGTTAGAAACGTGTTCCAAGATTCTCTTTTTGATATTGTTATTGCTTGTTTTAATTTTGCTGTTGCTTGTCGCCATTTCCGTACATCATTTTGATCCTGAGTAAGTTCAGCTGTTCTTCTTGCTTTGTCTCTGACGGACTTAAGATTGTTCAATTCATCTGACCAGAAAGGTTTATATTTTGTTTTGGTACCTCTGGGTATGCACAGTTTGGCTATGTCTTTTATGGCTGTAGTAAATTTATTCAGGATGATGTTAGGAGGTGCATCAAGATCCATTTCCGACATTTTAGTTTCAAGTTTGTTTCTGAAATTTTCCCAGACTGCCTTTTGTAAGTTCCACCGAATCTTCTGGTCTGCACTTTGAGCAGATTCACTGTATAATGTAATAGTAAGAAGGGACATTCTATGTCCACTGCCTGGATCTTCGAGTACTGATCGATGACTGTGGTTTGTAAGATCTGTTGAGACTAATATGAGATCTGGGTTAGTTGTGGAACCAGAGTGGTGAATGACTGTTGCTGAGTCTTTGTTACTATATAATAGTTCAAGATAGCTACTCTCTATAAGGTCTTTTATTGTTTTACCAGCTGAATGTGTGTAGTTGTAGCTCCAGACTGGAGAAGCTGCATTGAAGTCTCCTATAAAAAAGTAGCTGTTTTGATTTCTAAAAGGTGAAGATCCAGATTTTTATTGTTTGTCGAATAAAAAAGGGAAGAGAGAGAGAAAAATCTTGCGAAAGATACTAGGGCCTGAAAAACGAAATGATAGTACATGGAGAAAGAGGAAAAATGAGGATCTACATAGACAGGCAGAGAAGATCACAGACACCATGCGTAAGAGGAGACTGGAGTTTTATGGGCACCTCCTGAGAATGGATGAGAATCGAATAACGAAAAGAATCTTTAATTACATCAGCAAGCAAAAGGCGACTACAATGCGGGTAGAAGAAAAGACATGGAGTAAGTTGGCATACATGCAAAAGACAGCTGGAATAGGGCTGTGTTTCGAGCTAAAATTGATAACTTCAAGGGGTTCAAGGATAGACCCAGTAGAACAACCAAGAACACCTGGTCAGAAGAAAGGAGGAGGAACCACAGCAAAAGGATGAAGAAATTCTGGGTGAAGAAAAAGGAACTGAATTGCTTCCCATGGTCCACAGTAGGCCAAATTCAAAGAAAGAAGAAGAAACAAAAATATAGGGAATGCCAAACAACAATGTCAAGCTAGCTAGGAGGTCATGGGTTTGTTGCACTAATGGGTGTTGCGGGAAACATGAAGCAATTGACTGCGACAAATTCAAAGAGTCAGTACACACAAGAGAGTGGAATCATGCATTCTGTAGGGCAAACTGTAGAGCTTCATAGATAGCAACGAGCTCTGCAGTAAAGATGATATAAGTTTGTGCCAAAGAGATCTTCATATTTGCACCATCAATGATTTAAGCTCAACCCACTTTCTTGTCCACCTCCGATCCATCGGCTAACATCCAGAAATTGATGAACTGTGCTGTTCACCTTAAGACCTCGATGTAGACCTAGCCAAATTTACGGCAGCATATGATGAAAACATATCTTGGCGTCTGACACAAAGAGGTGGAACACCTGATTAGGCGAGTAGGCTGGAAATCGGGCTGGTACGGAAAGCATTGGCTTTCAGCCTAATTCTGCTATACTGTCCAGCATTTTCAAAGTTGCTGACTTTGCTGAACTGTACGCTGCAAAATCATAGTCTAGTCAGGACAGGCTGAGGACTTGGTAAAACAATAACAGGTTCAAAGCTATCTCAAATTATCAGTAATTTGCTGCCTTTGGTTGATTTCAGGGGCTTTTTTGTTGTTGTTGTGTGGCCTCCTGAGAGGCCGAGTGCAGGTCCCTCTAGTCGACGCCCGTGGGCGATCTGCACGCCGGGATGAGAGATGGAATGATGAAGATAATGAAACTGGACAAGGATGTGGAAGGAAGTGGCCGTGGCCTGTAAGTAGGTACTGTCCCAGCATTTGCCTGGTATTGAATATGGGAACCCACAGAAACCCATTTCAAGGACGATCGACGGTGGGGCTCGAACCCACGCGTCTACCGAGTCAGCCGAGGATTTGGCGCCATGACCTAACGCTGCGCTATACCGAGTGTAGCCACTGCTATCGGTATGTTTCAGGAGCTAGACTATTGTGATTGTGTACTTTTGTACGATACCAGAATAAAAACATTATTGTGATGTCTGTAATAAGGTAAGATTTTAGATGAAATGAGAAAATTGTGATTAGGCCGAATGAATAGTTGCTGTGTGCATCGCAAGAAGCAAACAGTAAGGTAATGGGACCAGAAGATGACAGTGGACCAGTAGATGGCACTTACATAGTTAATGCAATTTGTTAAGCTTGTAAGAGAAGTTTGAGTGTATTTGGATTAATAGTCCCAAGTATGATTCTAGAGTGCAGCACACAAAATTAAATGAAATGTTGTAGTACCTTCTATGAGTTTCCAAAGAAGTTCTATAGGCAGCTGTGTGAGCATTGGATGTAAAATGGCGTCAGCTTAAAGGTGCTGTTAACGAAGAGGTTAGAATACAGGTACGTTACTTGTAAGAGTTATGCTTTATCGTGGTTACGAGAATATTTTTAACCAAATAGACACTTAGGGAGAGTTTAATATTAGCATATTCAGAAGGTATAACTAGGATTGAAATAATATATTGTTAATGCCATCTACTGGTTCACAAAATAGCTAGTGGACTAGTAGTTGGCAGGGTATGCCATCTTCCCAACCCTTCCAGAAAACCTTGTGGATCTATAGTTGGCATGGCAACCTAAATGTGCATACTTCATTGTTATGGTTTATTCTACTCAATACACTTGTTGATTTTGACTTGTAAATGGTAAATTAAGTTGTAATAGAATAAAAAAAACATGGAATGCTGCTTTAATGATTCCGTGAATAAAGATAATGGCCGTTCTTAATCTATTTGACTCAAGCCATAATGAACAGTTTGGGATATTAAATTTAGCTTCATAGATCCATAAAATTAATTTCAATTTTAATTGTATAGCGCAGTTAAGCTATAAATTATGAAACCTTGGTATGTTTTATTTGCTAGTAAGTTAAACTCTGAGCAAAACATCGTTCTTTATTTTCAGGACACTGAATCTATCTTATCATGCTTGCAAAGGGGAAAGGATATCTGTTTAAATACTCAACTGAGGCTATGCAGAATGTCATCGAAGCAGTTAGAAATGGCACACCATATGCCACAGCAGCCACTAAAGTGGATTTAAAAAGTGTGGTTTGGGTTTGCCACCATGGGATCGAAACGCAGTTGATTTTTCAAGGATCCTTTCCACAGAAAGGGAGGAAGAAGTCCCAGTTTTTCGGCAGCACGACAGTATGTGGCATGAATACCAAGTAGCCGTAAAAGTAATGGAAAAAGAAATTGGTGAAAGTAAAATTGGCTATTTTAAACAAAAAAAAAGAACTGTGCCAACTGGATAAAGAAATTGAAGAAAACGACAGAAGCTTATTTTTACTGTGGAGGAATTTGCAGGAAATTGTTGAAATCCGCTCACCTCCCTCGATGAACAGCCCATTAATAATTGATGAGCAAGTACCAGTTCTTACTGCCTTATCACCTGCTGACATGAATCAAGTCACTGTTCTAGCAGTTGCAAATGAAGACACACCACATATGCATAAATATAATTTGTCTTTCTCATGAGGTTCTCTTTCAACACAATCATCAAATCAAAGATCACCCAATGTTCAACCCATTCCTTCAACATCAACAAGCCAAACTGAAAGTACACCAATTGCTCCAAGAACACCACCTTCATTTGAGGACAAAAGGAGTGATGCAAATACAGCTGGTTCAGGAAGTTCCACAACCAATATCCCTTCCCCTTTCAAACGAGCGTTATTTTACCCGAAAGAACTGTCTTCAACAACGTCAAAAAAGATATTTTTTTTAGATATTTTATTCAATTAATTCCAAAGAGCCATAGGCTCGTACAGAGGAATTGTACAGTAATATGTGTGTTTACACACCAAGGAAGAAAATTCTGAAGGTAACACAAATTGATGAATAAGGACATAGGCCTATTATAAGGTTGATAACATATCTAAGATTGTTTAGACCAAGGTCCCTTAAAATGATAAGCACTTAGGATTTTTAATCTTATACATAACTTAACTTATTTGATGTATTAAGATGCATCGAATTTTTCCCACAATACTTCCATAGTTTTCCTCTTAAATACCGACAAAGTTGGTGCACTTTTTACTTCATCACGAAGTTTATTATATGACTGTGATGCAGAGAACTTGAAACTATTTCTACCATATTTAGAAGAGTGAATGATATATAAGGCTACGTCCTTCGCATGCCTAGTTCCATAAGAATGATTGTCTGAGTTCAAGATGTAGGGAGAGCTATAGAGTATTGTGTTGTGTTTAATCTTGTATATTAGCATAGCTGCTCGGAGTTCTGCACTTATGCTGAGGGGTAGAATTTTACTTTTGATGTACAGATCTTTTACTGGAGTGCAGTAAGGAAGGTTAAATATGTTTCTAATAGCCCTATTCTGAATAGTCATTAAATCATTCAGTGTGGATTTCCTGCAGTGAGCCCAAATAACATTTAAATATTGGAGCTTGCTATGTACAAGTGAATAGTAGATTTGTTTTACAAGGTTTAGGGGAATAAGATACCGAAGTTTCCTTAGGATCCCCACTACAGGTGAGAGTTTCTTAGCAATTCGTTCAACGTGTTCAATCCAGGTCAGGTGTTTGTCGATGATTAGACCTAAATACTTTGCCTGATTAACCTCTTTTATTTCAATATTATTTATATATATTTTGTCATGTGTGATTTCTTTCATGCTTTGTTTTGAAATTACCATGTAATTGGTCTTCTGTAGGTTCATTGTTAATTTATTGGCCTGGAACCATTGTGAGAGAGTATTTATATCTTGTTGCACATTTTGTATGATTTCAATTATGTCTTTCCCAGTGTAGAAGATATTTGTATCATCTGCATACAATTTGATATGCCCTCTCAAATTACATTCCACAATATCATTTATATACATTAAGAATAATGTAGGTCCAAGTATAGATCCTTGTGGAACACCATGAGTTATATATTTTCCTGAACTTATGCATTTATTCAAAGCTACATGCTGCTTTCTTCCAAGAAGGTAGCTTTGGAACCATTTTAGAGCTATACCTCGGACACCAGCATTTTCTAATTTTGACAACAGTATTTTATGATCTACTGTATCAAAGGCTTTTGTGAGATCAATAAATAACCCAACTGCCATATTATTTTTGTCAATAGTTTCTTGTAGCATTGTTATTAGGTCAATAGTTGCTGCCTCAGTACTAGATTTTTCCCTGAATCCATATTGCATATTATGAAAGAATGTATTCTTGTTCAGAAATGAAAGCAATCTTGTTTTTACCACTTCTTCCAGAATTTTTGAAACTACCGATAAAATAGAAACAGGTCTATAATTATTTGGATTTCTTTTGTCACCACCCTTAAATATAGGAACTACTTTGGCCACTTTTAAGTCATCTGGTATCATGCCAGTAACTAAGGACTCATTAATCATTTCAACCAAGATTTTAATAAATGATTGCATATTGTTTTTAATGAAATTTGTCTTGATCCTATCTAAGCCACAGCTCTTTTTATTCTTTAAATTTGTGATGATGGACTTGACCTCTGCTTCATCTGTTGGGTATAAGTAGAGGGAATTTGACTGCTTGTGCAATGTGTACATCAACGATCTTCCAAAAACAATAAAGAAAGTAGGTAATGTGAATATCAGCATGTTTGCATCATTTGGACCACAGCACGTAACAGCCCAAATCAGCAAATGCTTCTTGAACACAGAATGAACCAGGCAATTATAAATCTCAAAAACTGGACCGAAAACAATAATATGGAAATCAATACTTCCAAAACAGTATACCAGTTTTTCTCCCTGAGACACCACAATCCAACTTTTAGTCTCAAATTTAGTAATCAAGACCTTCCAAAAAGTGAAAGTACAAACTACCTAGGTATCATCATGGACAAGAAGTTGAACTGGACCAAACACATAAAACATGTGGAGGATAAGGTAAGCAAACGGATGAAATTACTGAAGAGACTAGCAGGAGCTACTTGGGGGAGAACTCAAGACACACTCAACAAAACCTACAATACTTACATCAAACCTATCATAAAATGTGGCAGTGAAGTACTCTCTACAGCATCCCAGTCAAACATTGATCGCCTCGAGAGGTGTCAGAATAATGTCCTACGTATCATAACAGGTGCAATAAAAACCACACCTATAACCGCCTTGCAATTATATACCCACAAATTACCAATAGAAGAAGAGATGAAACATCAAACAGCCAATGCATACCTCAGTATACAAAGACTTCCTCAAATGACATGGATCAAAAAAACAGTTTCTAGCCCCAATCTTAAAACGCAAAAAGATCCCTTAAGCCTCGCCAAAGAATTCATAAATAAGAGCAATCTGCAAATAAAACTTGAACCACTCTGTATGCCAGTCAACCCCATTGAATATATACAAGTGACTACAGATCTTACTTTGTTAGAAGAGGTCTGCAAGAAAGACTCTTCACCACAAGATCTAAAACAACTGGCCCTCTGTACAATAGAAGAAAGATATCCATCTAATCAATGGCTAAAAATATTTACAGATGGCTCACAAGACAAAGAAAATAGAACTGGGGCAGGAATACATTCATCTCTCTTCTCACTCTACTTCCCAGTAGGCCAAAACAAAACAAACTTTGATGCTGAGATAAGAGCAATTTCACATGCACTCCATCAGTTATTAGGCAGAAACATTGATTATCAAAAATGCATTATCATTACAGATTCAAAAGCAGCCATCCAAGCCATCTCGTCAAATTATAAGCCCCAAAATAAAGAACTGAAAGAAATTTTTTGTATGATAAAAACCCTTCAAAGACTCCACAAACAGATCTCATTTCAGTGGATCCCTTCTCATGTTGGAATAGCAGGAAATGAAGAGGCAGACAGATTAGCAAAAAAGGTACCACACTACAACAACCTGTCAGCCAGACTGATTATATGTCAGCAAAAAGGATCTTGAAAAATACTATCAAAAACAGGTATGAAGAAATGGCAAGGAAAACAGCCGAAACCAAATTATGGAAAGACATTGATGCTAAATGGGATCAATATAAATTAACACCAAGAAAAGAAGCTGTAGCCTTCTTCAGACTTAACACTGGCCACGACCGCCTTGCAGCTCATCTGAAACGAATCAACATCCTGAGATCTGAAGAATGCACACTTTGTCACGAACCTGGAAGTAAAATGGATAAGGGACACCTGCTACATTGCAACAAACTTGATGTGACTGCTAGAACTTCTGGAAACCTCACACAACTCTATTGGAACGCAAGAAAGCTGATGGATTGGAATCCGGGCTAGCCATAGGAAACAACAACAACAACAATTTACCAAGAAACTATAATCCATGTTTCTCAATCTATTTTACCAGTGTTTCACCCCAGTTCACCATTGGGCTTATTAGTTGGTATAGTACACTTCTTCTTCTTCTTCTGCCATATCCTCATTGGATGTTAGTTATTGTTGTTTTTAAGGGGCAGAACTATTAGGTCATCTGCCTCTCTCATTGGAAGTTGGTTGTCGTCAGGGCGATTTCTTTTACCAGCTTGGAATAGTTCAGGAGTGTTTATTCCATACCATTTGCGTAGGTTCTTTAGCCTTCCTCGACCTCTCCTACCTTCAATTATGATCTGTAGGAGTTTATATATTTATCATTGCAAATGATATGGCCAATGTATTCAAGTTTTTTCTGTTTTTTGTTATGCAAATCCTTCAGTTCTTTATGCAGGCGTTCCAGCACTTCCATGTTTCGTACTCTATCGATCCATAACATTCTGAGCAGGTGCCAATAGCACCACATCTCGAAGGCTTGAAGTCTTTTACTGGTGTTCTTCGTGAGGGTCCAGGCTTCAATAGAGAAAAATTAACACCATAGTAAACGGATACGAAGAGCAATATTAAAGACTCTGTTGCACAGTGATTTTTTCATTTTCTTGAATGCAGCTCTAGCCAATTCAATGCGGGATAGCATTATTCCAATAATGATCAAGTATGCATCCAAGGTATTTCACGTGTTGAGCTTGTTCCAGTGTTGTCCCAGCTACAGTAAGATTAACAGGTGGAATTACATGTTTGCTCAAAACCATTAGTTTTGTCCTTTTCGTATTCAAATTCAGACCTCTCTTGCACTGTGTTGTACTACAGAGTTTAGTAAGGTTTGCAGATCTTCAGCACTTGTTGCAAGCAGAGCTGTATCGTTTGCATACTACAAATAATTTATGGTGTTTCCATTAACAATACCTTACTGTTTCCTTCCTGTGCTTCAGAAATATTTCCTCAGAGTAGATATAGAAAGGAAGTGGAGATAGAGCATAAGACTTGTCTCACATCTCGTTTATATTTTCTACCACCGGTGTTGGTTCAATCTACTTTTACTGAAGCCGTCCGATTCCAGTACAAGTTGACAACAATTCGTATGTCTTGCTCATCTAGACTAATATCATATTTCACACAATCAAATCATAGTTGATAAAGCAAGCATAAACATCTACAGATATATCTATATTTATTTACACCAAAACCTGCATCACCAGTATGCCTCTCTGGTGCCAACCCCAATTCCACTACGGAATCCTAACTGGGTATTTCCAATGTATGTTTCACATTTGCTGTATATGCTGGTTATTTATTTCAAGTCATAAGCGTAGCAAAAAAAACATAGGAAACAAACCAAAGGTTGATAAAATATAATACCGTACAATGTAACACAAATCTAAGATGTCAACCTAAACAATGTCAGCCCAAAATTGTGCAACAGTGTAAGAGCATTGTCTGAAGCATCTACAAGCTCTTGTGAGGAATATGATGTAGGACATCTAGGACAGTTAATTAAGTGTTTAGTTGTGTTTCCCTCCCCGCAGTCACACAAGTTGGAAGATTCCTTCAACAAGCCCCATTTGAACAGGTTGTCCTTAGTTCGTCCAACGCCACTCCTGAGCCGATTTAAGGACTTCCACACTTTCCAGACTTGATTTCCACCAGGAGGAAGGTTCTCAGAAGGAAACATCCAACCATTGCAATCCGATCTTGCTGTCCACTGGCTGCTCCAGGCTGACCGGTGAGGGGAGTAGTACTTCTCATGAAGCTCTTCCTAGATTTGAGCCTACTAAGTGGTGGCTGGTAACCATGATCAGTGTTATGTTCTGCTTTATGTCCTTCAAGTTTGGCTGCAACTTCACGCCTTACATCTGAAGGAGCAATCTCCGTTAGCTTGTGGAGTTTATCAATAGGTGTAGCTTTGAGACATCTCGTTACTATCCTGCAGGTTTCATTTAGAGCCACATCAACTTGCTTTGCATGAGATGATTTGCGCCACACAGGGCATGCATATTCAGCTGCAGAATAACAGAAAGCCAAGGCTGATGTTCTTAGTAAATTGGGATCTGCACCCCATATACTGCCAGTAAGCTTCCGCAAGATGTTGTTACGAGCAGCAACTTTCTGCTTGGTGTTAGTGCAGTGTTTACTGTAGGTCAACGTTCGATCTAAGGTAACACCCAGATATTCGGGGTAGAAACAATGTTCAAGTCTTTATCTTCCCATAACACTGTAAGCTTTCTATAGGCTTCTCGATTTCGTAGGTGGAAAGCACAAATTTGAGTTTTAGCAGGGTTAGGTCTCAAATTATTGACTCTATAGTACTCAGAGGTCCTTCAGAGCAACAGTCAACTGGTTTTCTACTGCCTCAAAATATCTGGCCTGTGTGACTAAAGCAAGATCATCTGCATAGATTAAGCTCTTTGTAAGGGAAGGTTGAGGCTGATCATTTGTAAATATGTTGAACAATATGGGGTAAAGGACACTACCCTGAGGCAAGCCATTCCTTTGACTTCTCCATCTACTCTTTCTACCTTGGAACTCCTAATAGAATCGCCGATTTTCTAAACGCGTCTGCACAGTTCTGGTGATGTAGTAGACTTTGTGCAGTTGTTGTTGATGCTGAGTGGTATCATATGCTGCTGTGAGATCCACGAAGACAGCCCCAGAGATGTATCCTTTTCAGGAAGATCTTGAGGACATGACTCATTAAGCTTATGATTCTATAATCCCCACAAGGTTTTGCTGCTGCTTTCTTTGGAATGGTATTAAAAGTTGACGTCAACCAGTCAGAAGAGATATTTTCAGTTGTATACACTTGGCTGAATAGCCTTTTTTGGGGATATCCAGTGATTGGTGTTCTTTAAGTATTTATAATATTTTCTGAAGTGCTGGAAGGAAAATCAATGTTGTCACACAGGTGTTCACACTCGACTAACTTACAGATCATAGAATAAACTCATGCCCGTTGCTCACGGTAAAATGTTTCTTAAAATTTATTTTACAACTAATGCCCGTTGCTCACGGTAAAATTTTCCTTCAAATTTATTGTACAATAATTTAATTTTATAAAATTTATGTTGCTCACGGTCAAATTCATGTTTTATAAAACCTTTGATAAAACGTTTCATCAAATAGGACATGTTCTATTCCGTAAAATTAATTTTACGAAACGAACCAATCAGGGAAGCTGACATGAAGATGATGCTGGTGCCACGTGGTGAGAAGATTGTGAAGCTCGCTTGTAAACAAACTCTTCGAAAATAAAACATGGAGGACGGTTGTCGTTTGGGGGTAAAATTTACAGTCGATTCGCATTATTAACGCAAAGCGATCATGAAACTTGCTTTAAGTACATTTGAAAATATGCGTGGTACTGAATGAATTAATTCCAATCAATATTTAAGATATAATTGTAATAATTGGATATTAAACCATACGCGCTGATAAGAAGTGCAACAAATTGCTGTATCGTCAGTTGGAAAAGTGCAAGGCTAGTAAACTACAGAGGTTGCCTCAATATGGAGCTCTTTGGCGAGGGGATCGCGGAGGGAAGGGAAAGGACGTGACGTCACACGTTTCCTCGTAGCGCGCGAGGTGCGAGATATGCAAGGAAAGTCAACTTATATTGTATGGATTGCAGTGGTTTAAACACGTGTTTTAAGCCCTTTTGTTTATAATCATGCCAGGCCAAAGATGTGCTGTGGCAGTTTGTGACAGTTATTATAAAGTTGGAAATGACTTGTCGTTTTTCACGATGCCTAAAGACGCATGCCTTAGCAATCAGTGGATTGCTGCATGTAAGCGAAAAGATCATTGCAACCCTCAAACAAGTAGGATATGTTCCCTGCACTTTACGAGTGAAGACTTCGAATTAGACTACAGGGCCGAATTGTTTAATATGAAGCCAAGATTTCCAAGGAACATTGTGGTGTTTGAAGCCATATTTTCAGTGTTGCCTTAGTAAACAAGAGTTTAGTGCTTTTCAGTCGGTCAACACGAATGTACCCAAAAGAGATGGGTTATGCCCTAATCCTGAAATAAATTACATGAGATTAATAAAACACTAGGATGACCAGTTTCGATCGTCAAGCGATCATCATCAGATCCAATACACTTAGGCTATAAAATCTATGTTTGAAATACAGGTGAAAATATTTACAATATGTACAATTATTTAGTTGCAGTATTGGTACTGCAACTGTCAGTGTATGCTAAATGCAGTATATATGTTAGGTGAAATGCTAAATGGTGATGGCTATCCGGAGATTGTACTTTAGAGAGATTATATGGTTGAAAACTATGGTTAAACTATAAAATTTTAGGCTAACTACTTATCTGATTGTCTTCCGTACTACAGCTATTCGCAGTTTCCGTGCTCACTTGAACTCGCTGTGCGGTCGACTGCGGTGGTTATCTTAACGACCGGTTTTTCCCTGCCTTCCCCCCCCTGTCCCTACGTGCTGTGGGGAGTGATCGCGATGTGTTTATGTGAGGTGTTGCCAACCTAGATAAGATGTATGTTATTGAATGAGGTGG
Organism: Meconema thalassinum; assembly: GCA_946902985.2. Classification (NCBI taxonomy): domain Eukaryota; kingdom Metazoa; phylum Arthropoda; class Insecta; order Orthoptera; family Tettigoniidae; genus Meconema; species Meconema thalassinum. Next base: position 1,605,320,135 of record OX336388.2, on the reverse strand, counting down.
ATCTACAACTATTAAAGACCGTGGATTAGTCCTCGCCACGCGTGGAGCATAACCCATTCGAACTAAGCGTTGACGGTCTTATGAGGACGTCCCGGCACCTTTAATACTGCCGCGAATATGGGCCTTGGTTTATTGCAGAAGAAAAGTACATCGTACACCTGATCCAGATAACATTTACCTATTAAAAACCCCCTAATTTCCCCCCCCTTTTTTTATCTAGCTTGGCTGTGTCGCTAAATTGTGTTTTGTTTCCGACAGGGTGTGTTTTTTAGTAGCGTGAAGAGGGGTGAGCTCTCCATGAACGTGTGTTCATTTAGATTGTTGGGATTGTTTCGTTTGGCTAGGTGTATCTCGATTGCTTCCTTTATGTCAAGAGCTCTGCCTTTCGATTCGTGATGGATTATTTTAAGGTCCGACTCTATGTTGGTAAAGCTATGCCCTGCGTCACACATATGTTCGCACACGGCTGAATGTGTTCCGTATCTTATCGCATTTCTATGTTCATTATAACGTGTGTCTACTCGCCTTCCACTCTGCCCGATGTAATTAGCTTGACAATCGGTGTCTTGGCACGTTATAGAATATACCCCTGACCTTGAATACGGGTCACGTTTATTTAGATTACTATTTAGGAGGTGCCTAGCGGTTGTGTTTTTCGTCGTGAAAGCTATCTTTATGCCTAACATATATACATATATACTGCATTTAGCATACACTGACAGTTGCAGTACCAATACTGCAACTAAATAATTGTACATATTGTAAATATTTTCACCTGTATTTCAAACATAGATTTTATAGCCTAAGTGTATTGGATCTGATGATGATCGCTTGACGATCGAAACTGATCATCCTAGTGTTTTATTAATCTCATGTAATTTATTTCAGGATTAGGGCATAACCCATCTCTTTTGGGTACATTCGTGTTGACCGACTGAAAAGCACTAAACTCTTATTTCCAAGGAATCTAAAACCAAATGGTAAGTGAGCCTAGCTGGCCTACTCTTAAGTTTTGATGACCTGCTAGGATGATTTTAAAGCTGTTAATATTTTTGACGTATTTCGTACATGGTATCAGGGGCGTGCATACAAATTTTAGAGGGGGGGGAGGGGCTGACTATCGTGGAAAATTGTGAGTACTTAATGAATTTTCTATTATAGCCTATGGAGTATGAATGGAAAATATCTAAATGGGCTACTTGTCATTTTATAAAGCACAAAGGTAAACACTCATTTCCTTTTACAAATTGATAATTATTTCTTAAAAGTAGACTACTGTGAAATACATTGTATGTTGTACCCAAGTTGGCTTTTATCGGTGAGGATCTGGAGCCCCCTCAGTCCCCCCCCCCCCCCCTTATATACACCCAGGCATGGTATTTTGTTTTTGGACAAGATGGAAAATTTCATGAGTAATTCTCTTTGTATTGGTAAAAATTATTTGCAAATATTACAGAAAGCAGTCATCCTTTCAATAAAATCCCTTCGACTTCTGTTCCAAGATATGGCCCGTAGGCATAATACAAAGTACATTCTCACACATAGGCTAAATCAAGATGTACTGGAAAACCTCTTTTCACAATTGCAAACTCGTGGTGGCTCCCCTTGACTGCATTTATAGACTGAGGATGATTATTTTAGGGGAAAAATCCAGGAGTTGTTCAAAAGCAAACCAACACTGCTGATCCAGATTCAGATGAATATGTAGTTGCTAAAGCACTAAACAAAGCTGGCATAGTGTCTGAATCAAGTAACGTGCTTCCAGAACCAACCTTAGGGAGCAATGTTCAACCTGCGTCCTTCATTGCCAATATCATGGAACAAAGTGAGGAAGATGGCAAGGCTTATGTTGCAGGTTATGTAGCCCACAAGTTCCAAGGTAAATTTCCACAACTTGGGAACTTAACCTATGGAATGCAAACTTAACACGATTATGCATTACCAACCTGATTTTTTTTTTCGTGTAGCCTCCTGAGAGGCCGAGTGCAGGTCTTTCTATTCGACGCCCGTGGGCGAGCTGCGCGTCGGGATGAGAGATGAGATGAATGGATGAAAGTGGGCAAGGATGTGGAAGGAAGCGGCCGTGGCCTGTCAGAAGGTACTGTCCCAGCATTTGCCTGGTGTTGAAAATGGGAAACCACGGAAAACCATTTCAAGGACAGCCGACGGTGGGGCTCGAACCCACGCGTCTACCGAGTCAGCAGAGAGCTTGGCCCCATGACCTAACGCCGCGCTTTAGCCAGCGTAGCCACTACTGTCGGTACCAACCTGAATTAAACACTTGTCATACGGTGGTATGACCGATCCCTCAGAAACTTGGCTAAACCAGTTCCGGCACATTTCAGCAAAATTCGTCACATTTCACGGAAAATACGGATTTCAACGAGGCAAGAACGTTCTAAGAAGAACGACATATTTTGTGTCGAGAGAAGTTTCTGATGTACCGTCTGGTGGGGTTGAGGCAGCTGTGATAACAATTTTCTTTATCAGATTGAAACATTCAAATTCTATCTTGCATAAGAAGTGGTTATTGGAAGTCACTAACACCCACGATACTGCTACCTAGTCTAGGCGAATTTCCAAGAAATTCAAGAAGATCACAACATAAAATGTAAGTAGGCTACATTCAGTTATTTTATCACCCATTTACCAATAATTTCATGAGAATAAACTGTTCTTTGCGTACTCAACAGCTGATGTTGACAGTTTCGTTACGTTCCCCACATGGCGCGTTTGGTATCTTGTGACGTCATCCGCCTTGTGAGCGCTGATTGGTGAGTGAAATTTGAGGCAACCTCTGTAGTTTATAAGCCTTGGGAAAAGTGTGCTAGTGGTATCGCGCTCGCTTGCTGATCAGAAGATCCCGCGTTCAAGGCTATCCAGGCGCGGAAATTTTTACTTCCTTTTAATTATTTTATAATTTCCTCCTTACATCGTACAGCAATATTGCAACATTGTTTTGTGTTTTCTCCCATTTAAAATGTTTATTTTCCCTAAATACTGTAACCATGGACGGATACCATTCGTGATAACTATTAGAATTTAAATAGTTAAATATTTATCCCAGAATAATAATAATAATATGACACGTTGTGTATTTACTGGATATAGCTAGGAGTTTTTTAAAACTGCTTTCCTCCATTCTTAGAAAATTCCTATATGAATTTTGATTTCTAACCTCAACTCATTTTCGACCAAGGAGAGTATTCCTCTACTCTTCTCTTCTCCATTCCCGAGTCCAGGACTTCCTAGCATTTCTTTTCTTCCTTTTTACCACTGTACGACATTTAATTGTAGCTAAATTAAGCAGCAATTTTTGCAATGCTTGCTTTGTTTGTTGGAGCCATACTCTCAAACAAGGATCATGTAAGTATAAGAGATTTGTCACTTTTGGTTATAGAATTTCCGAGAGAGAACACCGCCTTAGGCTATGGATTGTACTGCCAAGTCTGGCAACATAAATAGTAAAAAGCCATATGAATGTAGCCTTTATTACACGTAAATGAACAGTATGTTCTGTGACGAGTTATTGATTATTGATGAATATAACTCAAACATAACTGCGCCTTTCGCTAGGTGCTGAAATATACGTCCAGATAGGAAAAGAATACATTTTGATATATATCAATGTTGGCAATGGATTTGTCACGAAAGACACAGTTATGCCGTTCTAGAGCTTAATTCACCTCTAGGCTAATTAAAAAATGCTCTCATACTCTACAGAATAGTTGGGATATTCGATGAATATAAAGAAAATCGTCCAAATGCACACACTACATTGCCATAACCTCACTTTTTGCCTAGCATGCCCGCAACCACCCACCCCTCCCCGTAGCCCTAAACCACAAATTTTATTGCAATGCAAAGGAGAATGGGTAAGGAAACAAACAAGAGATGAAATGCACACATTTATTCTCTATATATTTTTATTCGCGAGTAGTCCATATTGCCCACTAGTTTTACACATGGTCAACACCAGGAAGATGAAAATTGCCGTATTGTTCTTACTATCATTATAATTCTTACATCCCGGTGCTTAGCAATTTTTCCTCCCTTGCAGTGGCATGATTGACTCTCAATTCAATTCAAATAAACAATGAAAATACTGAACAAATCAAAACAACCAACAACACCACGAGGAAAATCAATCAAAACAGACTATTCCCGCTTCCGCCATTCGGTTTGATGTGAACGTTCATGAGTGCCAACTACGGAACCTTAGTGCTAAAATTAATTCTTCATTGGTTGGCAGAACAAACAGTACAGGGCCTTACCCCGACCCACGCGCTCCCTATGAACTGTCGTCCCCCTGCTCTCAAACCAATGTGTGTTGAACAGCTGATTCTTGGTTCAGAAGTTTATCGGTAGATGGCGATCCTGATACATCCACGGATTTTATAAAATAATTTTACCGTGAACAACACAGCTTGCTTTCGTCAAATTTTTATAAAATTATAACATTAACTAGACAAGCTAAACATATTTCTAAATAATTGTACAATCTCAAACTTCAACGCTAGTGATCAGATGACCACGTGACGGTCGAAACGGGTAATCATAAAATTACTTGAGAATATCAGTGTGGGTTGACAAATGGCATAATGTCATCATTAGTGATGATTTGTTCCTCTGTCTTTCTCACATTGATTGCCACAATCGTGTGCGACAACATACGAAGAGAGAGGTGCCCTGACATTATTGTCGAGAGGCACAGAACCAACTCTGGGCATTATGGTTTGGGGAGCTGTCGGTTATAATGTAAAATCTCAATTAGGGATTGTTGAGGGCAATATGACTATAGTTTGCTTGATTTGAATGGAATAGTGAATTCCAGTAATTTGGCAATTGGCCATGGCTTCTATGATGGTGGCCTAGTAGTCCAGTGAATAGAGCAAAAAATGGGGGGTTACCTTACAAACGGTCCGGTAGTTCTAAATTTTTTATATGTTGTCTAGGATGGTTAGTAGGTGTTTAAAATGGAAAATGCACAATTTTCCCCCCTCCGCGCCCGCCGCCATATTGAAAAAATCGCCAATAATCGGCCTTTTCTTGATATTCTCGCCTGTATCTCCGTTTCGGTGCGTTTTAGCGAAAAAAGGGTTCTAATCAATGTTGTAGACAATTAAATTTCCTATAATTTACGTTTGATATTTTGTTTCTAGGACTTATGGTTACAGAAATATTTACTTTGTTAAACAATAAAAAATCACATTTTTCAGATATTTTGTCAAAATTCTAACTTTGGAACGCTGAAATTCAGTTATGGCCTGGAGAGTGTGGTAAAACCAGGTACTTGGGATGATTTAGGTTATGTCAGTTTTAACCCGGTAAGTGGTGGTACCTAGGGGCCAACGCCAGAACTACGTTCCCTACTGAAAGGGAGAGCGGCAGACACTGAGGTTAAGAAGTTCACAATGGAGGCTCATTTCACTGTTCGAAGATCAGACAAGTTCTGGTCCGGTATTTGGACCGACATGACAATCGAACAAATGCTAATGAAGGATATGAAAATAGGGGGAGGATTAATCGGAAGGGGCATGTCTGAGAGCACTCTGTTGAGTGGGATGACCTGCCTGCAAAATATTGCTCATGAAATCGAGAAGTACAGCAACGTAACATCAACGTTCTCTGAGCAGCACGTGGAAATGAGGCCTACTAGAATGAGTCGTGACGCTCATGATGTGGGGATTCTATTTGATTGGTTTTCCAAACACCCACCCTTTCCCGAAACTAATTTAATCATCAACATTAACTCTGGCGTAGTGGGAAGTGACCAGGTTAATTGTCACCAAGCCCAAGTGGTAGGAGGTGCAGGGGTAGCAAAAATAGTTGGAAACACATTCGGAGAGGCGTCTTTTAAGAAAAAAGGCAAAGTGATCACACTGATGTTCGATAAAAACTCAATGAAGGTGGGAGGCAAGAAGTTATCTGTTGACCCACTCACGCTTTTTAACCGCATGTGTATAGCGAAACAATCAGAAGATGATCTGCAGAACTACCTTTCTCTATGTCTTTGTTTAATGAGGACGGTATGCGTAAAGGGACGAAATCATTATTACACACAGCTTTCTCGCCACTTCCACAAGACTTCCAACTACCTCAACGTTCCATGGTCGTTATTGATGGAGGGTACCTTCTGCACAAAGTTGTATGGAACAGCAGCTTGACCTTTGGAGGAATTTGCCAGGGTTACGTCAAGTACGTTCGACGTCATTATGGCACCGATGTGATGGTGATTTTTGATGGCTACATTACAGATCCTTCTCATCAAGGGACCAAGACTGCAGAACGAGCAAGAAGGTACAAGCCAAACTCATCACCAGACGTGGTCTTTAACAAAGCAATTGTTAACACCACATCTCAGGATAAGTTCTTAGCCAATGAGGGGAACAAGGACAGATTTGTGAAGCTGCTCTCCAGTGAATTGCAAGCGTCAAACATATCTACAGACCAAGCTTCCGAAGATGCTGACAGGTTGATAGTTGCCACAGCTAAACACCTCTCCCCCACGTACGACGCCGTTATCATTGTCGGGGAAGACATTGACCTACTTGTACTGCAGACTGGCACAACACCTGCGGTAAGTAATGTTTACCTAAAAAAATCAGCGAGGGGAAAACATCCAGAAGCAATCTACTCCGCCTCCTCCTACAAGTACAACTCCAAAGGCTGTATCTTGCTCCTGCACGCAATATCGGGCTGTGACACCACTTCAAACATTTTTGGGTTTGGAAAGAATAAATTCTGGCAACATTTTACGAAAGACCCATCATTGCAGGAGCAGGCTAAGAGGTTCGAAGACCCTGCTGCCAGTCCCTAAGAAATTTCAGCAGCAGGGGAGAAAATCTTGATATCCCTGTATGGTGGCAGTGGAGAACATTCGTTGAACTCCCTTCGCTATAGCAAATTGAAGACTAGTGCCATTAAACTCAACCTGGCTAAACTACCTCCAACTACTGACGCAGCACATTTCCACTTTCTGAGGACATATCACCAGGTCATGCAGTGGATGAGGATTGACAAGGACCCTATCGATTTGGGCTGGTGTAGAAAAGCTGGAAGACTGGAGCCCATCAGGATGAGTAGAGACGCTGCTCCCCCAAACCTGCTTAACAACATCTCATGCAGATGCACAACTGGCTGTATGGGGGCGTGTGGCTGTAGTAAGGCGGGCCTAAGTTGTTCCGCCCTTTGCAAAGTATGTAGTAGAGAAGAATGTAATAACAGGGAGGAAGTCACCTCGACGACGAAGACGATCTACTAACTTCACTATTTGAGGAGGACAATGAAGACTCCGACTTCATTCACTCATCCCCTACAAAACGAGCGAAGCTCCAGTAAATCAGTTTTATTTTATGTTCTTAGTTTATTCACTACTGATTTTTGTAAGATTATTGCTGTATTTTGATCTTATTTTGTTTAAATAAATGAATCTTTAAAAATGTACTTGCTGTGTTGGTGGATTGTTTGGAATTGAACATCTCCTCTCACCAGTGGATATTTAAGTGAAATATAGTACCTGCCTCATTATAATTGCACTGTTACATGTAAGAAGCTCAAGTATGGTTAGTATTAACTAAAAATTCAAGCCATAGCTGGAAAATAGTTTGTGCATTTTCTTTATGTGGAGTCACAAAAGCGAAAAAAGCAATATACCCATTGTTTTAATTTTTATACTTACCCCCACTTCAAATGGTTGGCTAAAGAATGACATGCATTTTGTAGGTAATTAAATTCTCTACAAATTATATTGTGATACTTGTTTTTCTAGAATAGGCCATAACAGAATTACAGCGTTCTAAAGTTATAATTTTGGCAAAATATCTGAAAAATGTGATTTTTTTATTGTTTAAAAAGTAAATATTTCCGTAACCATAAGTCCTAGAAACAAAATAATGAACGTAAATTGTAGGAAATTTAATTATCTACAACATTGACTAGAACTCTATTTTCACTAAAACACACCAAAACGGAGATATAGGCGAAAATATCAAGAAAGTGCCGATTTTTTGCGATTTTTCCAATATGGCGGCGGGCGCGGAGGGAGGAAAATTGTGCATTTTACATTTTAAACACCTACTAGCCGTCCTAGACAACATATAAAAAAATTAGAACTACCGGACCGTTTGTAAGGTAACAGACCTCTATTCACTGGACTATAGGTTTAATTCCCAGCTCAGTCATGAATTTTAATTCTAGTATGAGGTTTGCAAGCTTCTAGAGGACAGTTGAGAGGACAGGTGAGTGAGTAGTGGATTCATATCCTATTCTCGGTCATTGTAGAAGTGGTTATCCGTAGTATCCCAAAGTAAATTCAGATCGCAGCTGATTCCTTCCCAACTTAACTCCTAGTTACAAGTACTGTACAGAGCTCAGAAGAATGCGAGCATGTGGTGAGGTAGAGGACAATGACATACAGTCATTCATTGCTATGGCGGGTGAGTTAGCCGCGGTCGTTACAACGTGGCTGTAGGCAGTCGCTCACATCCGGGAGGCGAGGAGGTTCGAATCCCCCCGCCAGCAACCTTGAAGATGGTCTTCTGTGGTTTCCCATCTTCCTTCCAGGCAAATGCCGGAGTTGGTCCCGAACTATAGGCCACAGCCGCTACCTTCCAACTCCTCGTCCTTACATTTAAACTTTCCTCCCCAGACAACACTCCACACGTGGCGGTACTTGTAGCTCACCTCATGGGTGTCCGCATAGAAGCAGCTACAGCCTCTGGTGACCCGACCATGTCCTCGGACACTCCCGGCACTAAACGCCACACGCTAATAAATAAATATATATATATATATTGCTATGGCAACCTGCTTCCTTCACGGCAGAATATATATCGGCCCGTTGTGCACTCAGAAGGACGAGTGGACACTGTTCGGAAGATATATCACAATGTTATCGCTAGCTACTGTACATTTCCCTACCTAGCATTATTCTGAGGTTGAGTAATGTCACTATAATAACCCAGGTTATCAGATAGATTCCACACACATTCAAGAATCCAGGAGTTGCTAAATTAAGCAAAGAAAAATCTCTTGGGCTGGCATTGTTTAAAGGTTACTCATTACTGTTCTGTCAAGGAAATACAGTATATTATGTTCACTCTCCGCCTGTTTCATGCATCTAGGATAATCCCCAAATTGTTCCATTATGAAAAACTAACAAGCATTTGCATTGCTGTTAAACACAGTGGTTTTACAGTTAATTAATTATATCATTACTGCATAAAGTGATGGTTACATACTCCCCACCCCGATAAACATAGCCTCCCTTCCAACCTTTTGGAAATGAATAGCAGACACCCTTCATTTCAGTTGAATCAATGCCTCTGAGCTCTGCAGGCATTGCCAGAGCCATCAAGAGATCATTACTACCGCGGATGAGGCTTGGAATCGAATGCAGCAGGTGTGGGATGTAAATGTAAATAAGAGGACAGTTCAACAACACCTCAGAGAACGAAGTATTCAATCAAGGTGAACTGGTATGGGACCTGATCTGACAGAGAATACAGAGTCACCCAACTTCAGTTTGCTTGTCAGCACGCACAATGGAGCCGTGTACTATTCTTTGAAGAGCTCAGGTTCTCCCTGAAATCTCCAGATGGTAACGAGTATGTCTGGAGATAACTCTGGAGAGTGATTTACAAAGTGCACGGTATCCATAAGGACTCCATGATGATGTGGGGCGGCATTGCCATATAGGATCGGATAGACTGGTTTTCATTGAAAATGACAGCCTCAGTGAGATGGATTCATGTTCATGCATGACAATACTTGTCCACTGCAGCACAATATGTACTACAGTGCTTAGCCAGCTCACAGTACCAACTTAAACCCTCATAGAGGATCTTTGGGATAGGTTGGCAATACGCATCCGAGTTCAAGATGTGCTCCAGAGGCATTATGTGATCTGCAGGCAGCATTTCAAGAGGATTGGGATTAACTTCAGCAGAGAAATATCAGAGCCCTAACTCAAATGATGGTCCAGATTACGATCAGAGGTGGACACTAGATATTGAGTGTTAGTTTGTTCCACTAGACGAAAGTGTCAGCATAATCATGATATTTTTTCACATTGGTGATGTATAGAAGTGAGTGAAATATAAGCAACAATATTGAAAAAACAATAAAAAGTGTGCATTTATTATTATTATATATATAACTATTTTTGTAGTCTCCGTGGCTTAGGTGGCAGCACGCCGGCCTCTCACTGCTGGGTCCGTGGTTCAAATCCCGGTCACTCCATGTGAGATCTGTACTGGACAAAACGGAGGCAGACAGGTTTTTCTCCGGGTACTCCGGTTTTCCCTGTCAAAATTTCATTCCAGCAACACTCTCCACTATCATTTCATTTAATCATTGCCCCAGAGGAGTGCGTCAGGCCTGGGCAGCCGGCACGGTTCATATCCTCGCCGCTAGACGGGGACTTCATTCATTCCATTCCTGACCTGGTCGGAGACTGGAAGCAGGCTTTGGATTTTCATTTTCATAACTATTTTTGTACATGACAGTTCCAAGGTATATAGTATTGTTTGTGAAACCACTTCTAAATTTGCCATTAAAACTCATTATTAGAAATTTTTGTAAGACCTGGTGTTTTTCTTTTTTTATGCATTCTCTAGAACAAGAAACACATAATTGTAACGTAGTTCATGCCACCCGAGTTTTATGTCGTAATTGCCAATAAAAAATTTCCCTTGTACCGTACCTACAAGACCAATTGAAACACATTATTTAAAGTAGATTTCATCTCTTCAATTACTTACCATGAACCCGTACAGTGTAACTGAACGAAACTAATAGAGATCTCAGCTTTATTCGACTCCATAATGGAATCCATTAGGTCCGTATTGACAAGAAATGTTATGCCACAATTCGAGGAAAAACTCCGTCAATCAATACCTTTTATTTTTTAATTTTTTAAAACAGTTAAATAGGGGACATGTTTCGAACTACTCTACTTAGCCCTTCATCAGCCCTGACTTTAGTATTAGACAATCAAACCTTGTACATATCATCATCAAATAAAAACATACAAACATACTACTGACAAACATGTTAAAAACACTATAAAACATTAAAACACACTAAAAAACACTGAAATAACTCTGTAAAGCTGCGTCAAGTTTGAGGAAGCTTATTTCCAACATTGCTTATTGTTCCAATGTGAGCAAATTGTACATTGTATCATTGATTAAGCCACTTCCTGTGTTACATCTTCTGGATGGGGCAGTTTTGCCACGTAAAAATCAACGTAAAAAAGAACGTTAGCGTCCCAATATATCCCATTAAGATTTTCGGCTGGGTTGGATTTCTGTGCTATATTAATTTCAATTTGTTCTAGTGCATTCATTGTTGAACCTTTGCTGTCGTAATGGAGAATGTGCATATCCTTGTTTATGTCTGAAAAATTGTGGCCCGTTTCCTACCATGTGGTTTGCCATTGCCGAAATTTTTTTATGTTTAATGGCGTTACAATGCTCAGTGTATCAGGTAAAAAAAAAGCTCTCCCCGTTTGACCGATGTAATCTGAATTGCACTGTTGGCATTTTAATTTGTAAATGCCTGATCTATTAAATTTATTTCCTTGATTAATTTTTGTGGAATTAAAGATTTTTTTCTGATTGGTGTTGACTGTTTTGTAGGCTATTTTGCAATCGTTCTTCTTGAAAATTTTGGTGATGTTATAGGTTAATTTGTTGTGATAGGTAAACAATGCAAAATTCGATTTGCTTCTGTTATCGGGTTGCAGTTTAGTGACTGGTTTATTTCTAATTCTATGGATAATACTGTCAACGTCCTCCATTTGCCTGGGCTATTTGATAAATGATTGAGATTTCTGCTTTAAAGTTATTCTCTGACATGGGTATGTTAAGCGCCCTATTGACGAAACTTATAAGAGCGGCTCTTTTGTGAGCTTCTGGGTGGTGCGAAGATATTTAACTGTTTTAAAAAATTAAAAAATAAAAGGTATTGATTGACGGAGTTTTTCCTCGAATTGTGTAGTGATGTAAAATACCTAGGTATTTATAAACCGGGGTAAATACCCAGGGTATATACCTGGGTAAATACCTAATTTGGGTAAATACCTGGGTATTTTAGATTTTTTTTATTAAAAATCCTGTTTCGTGGTAAGTTGAACCTTAAACTATGCAAACTATTCTACATTAACTTTTTAGAAATGTAACAACATCAGATAGTTAATATAATTAAATTTAATTAGAATTGGGACTTAAAACCAGAATTAGAATTGGGAATTAGATCAGGAGATAAAATTCAATAGTTATAGCTTGAAAAACTCAGGGATAGAATTGAACTAGGCTTTTTTGCAAACATGAGATAAAAGTTGGGGGAAATTTATTCAGAGCATTGGCCAAGTTCTACAAAAGTTGTAATGTACAGTTTTTCAGAACAGTTTGTAAAATCATCTCTACTTAGTATAAAAAAAAGTCCCCGATTCTTGGATGTCACGGGTAATCTCAAGAACCTCTGGATATATTTTGATGCGGGTTTCACAATTCTGTAAAGGATATCTCGAGGATGATTTCTGTAGAAAATAATTTATTTATGATCAAAGGAAGCAGAGCAGTAACGATTTCAGTGAAAAAATAAACAAAAAAAAACTGGCATCCGAGCGCTTTTTAAGTTTATTTTGGGCAAACCGTGAAACATATCTAAATACTATGAGTGTAAGAATTGTTCAGCATGAAAAGTTCTACATAAAATCCAGGAGAGCATATCTCGATCTTCAATACAACGACCACGATAAGTATTTTTACGTTTTCATTTCTTCCAACCATGTCCATTCTAATATTGGGGTGACGGTTTAGCTAGCTAAGGGCGAGTTATCACCCCTGTTACAGCCTAACTAGCGGGCGAGCCTATTACCCCAGATACAGCCAGCAGCAAACCGACGAGTCGTGTTGAGTTAAGACTTCAGAGAAGGCTGGTTGTGTTTGGAGTTTCCCTGGAAGTTCAACTTGGTTTTTCTTCATTTCGCCTGTGAACTTTCCGTTCCGCAAAATACACAGTCAATTTAAGGTTGGACGGAAGGAAGATTTGTGTTTCATGCACCTCGCCATTCTTACATTACGTCTGACAAGAATTCGCTATAATTAATAGTCCAGTCAGTGATGTTAAGCCATCATGCCGAGATGTAAAACGGATCTAGGTCATAGTTCATTGACATCGCAAAATAAAAAAGTGCTTATCACGTAACAATGGAACAGAGCAACAAACAATTTCTAGATTGCCACAAGAGAAAGAAAGACTTCGTTCTCGGCACCTTCAAACCGTTGCTCAAGAAGAACACCGTCTGAACCACGATCAGAAATAAGCTTTATAACACTAAGAAGGAAGGTAAGATATTTTTTCTCGATGTCCCTGTAGGCACAGGTAAAACGTTCTTGATTTATGTGTTCCTCGCCAAAGTGAGGTCTGGTGGTAATATTGCTCTTGCCGTCACATCATCTGGAATAGCAGCCACTCTTTTGGAAGGAGGAAGAACAGCACATGTAACATTTAAACATCCTTTGAAAGTCAGCAATAATGATGGAAATGTATGTAATATTTCAAAACAAAGTAACACTGCCAGATTAATCCAAAATTGTTCTTTAGTTGTAAGGGTTGAGGCTACAATGTCGCACAAAGCTTCCGTTGAAGCTGTAGACAGGACCTTGCGTGATTTAAGGAATCGGAACACCTATGGGTGGCTGCACAGTTTTGTTCGCCGGAGATTTTCGTCAAATCTTACCAGTTGTTACCAGAGGAACGAGAGTCGACGAAGTGAACGCTTCATTAAAAATATCTTACATCTGGCCAGATATAACAAATTGGCACTCAAAACTAACATGAGAGTAGGCTACTCTTATCTTCAAAAGATAATAGTTTGTTTGCTAATTTGTTACTTAGAGTCGGAAATGGAGATTTACCGGTCATTGACGGGAAAATTACCCTCAGTGACGATTTCTGTGCTTTAGTAAGCAGTATTCAAGAATTGATTGATAGCGTTTATCCTCAAATCCATGGCCTATCTAACAAGTCAAATTCATGGTTTAAAGAAAGAGCAATATTATCGCCGACAAACGAACAAGTTGTGAAAACTAATGACTTGGTATTCTCCAAATTCACTGCCCAGGCTCTAGTATATTACTCAGTAGGCTAGACGCAGTAGTCAATAGTGAAGAAGCTGTTCATCACCCTACAGAATTTCTAAATTCTTTATTTCCTTCTGGCTTGCCACCACACAAGCTTATTTAAAAGGTAGGAGTGTCTATTATATTGCTGCGTAATTTACAACCAAAATTATGCAATGGGACACGATTGGTAGTGAAAACTTTGAAAAACTGTTCCATTGAATCAACTATCTTAACTAGCTGTGGTACAGGAGAAATGGTCTAGTATCCAGAATCCCTACGATTCCTTCAGATTTGCCTTATCGTTTCAAACGAGTACAATTTCCAGTAAGAGTCTGCTTTGGCATGACTATAAACAAAGCACAGGATCAGACACTTAGCGTGACGGAGTTGATCTAAATGGAGAATGTTTTTCTCATGGACAGCTTTACGTTGCTCTATCGCTTGTTACATCAAACCGAAATCTTTTCGTGTTCACTGCTGGAGGGAAAACGACTAATGTTGTATACAAGGATATCTTATAAGACCTCCGTTAGAAGTAGCCTATCACCTTGCATTCATAACTGTTCCCGGGCGAAGCCGGGATGGGTTGCTAGTTCATATATAAAATAAATAATCAAATAACCAAAAAGGCTAGTAAATAGTAAATAGAAAATCAAACAAAGAATAGAAAATGAAAGGGAAGTACAGTGTCAGTTTGAATTCTGGGTAGGATGAGCTAAGCAGTGTTGCCAACCCATATGCTTGCTGGCATACAGTACATCTTCACCCATTATAGAGCCCACATACTACAAAAACTTCCTGACATGCATTTGTGTTATTTAGAGTATGATTTAAAAAGTTAATATTTCTTTAATATTTAAAATTGAATGAAAAATAACTTAAAAGCACTTTTACTAAGCTTTTTTTTTTTCAAATGTCCTTTCTATTGAATATATTTTATTACCTTTTGAGTTTTGGCATACACTTTCAATTAATATGCAACTAGCTTACTCGTATTACTACAAAAGTAACTTTTCCCTCCCACATCGTTGTTGCTCATTTCCAGTATCGTAATAAATCTCGACCTTCTCAATATCTTAGTATTTATTAAAAATTTAAAAAACAAAACAACCAAAAGGTTTTATTCAATATTTTACTTTAGTTTAAGGAGAAAAAAAAGGTTACAGTGTCAAAACATAACATATAAATACCCAAAAATACCTGGACATCCATTTTCCTTTTTTTAGTTTTGAAGGATCAATATTGTTCCTGATTTCAATTTAAGGCATCAAATACCTGTGTTTCAGTCCTTGTTTGTCCAACACTTCATCAACACATCAAAAAGTGTTGTACAAAGCTAAAAAACTGAAAATACCTTCATTTTGGGTATTTGAAAGACCACTGGGTAAATACCCAATTTATATTTACCTTCCCACTGGGTATTTACCCGTCCCACATCACTAGAATTGTGGCATATCACTACTAGAGATCATGATAAGCATGTGACCATTTACTTAATTGAAAGCCATTTAAGAGTACTGACTTGACAACATGGAGGTATAATAATAAATATAGCCTAGATAATCCCATAAGGGCAAAGGCCTCCTGCGAACAGGGACGTGCTCTGGTTTAAACTCGTTAGGCGAGCAAGTCCTAAGGAGTTGTGTACAAGTTTTTACTCCACTTGCTACACTTCACTGTAGTTCACTTCACAAACACTACATTTCACTTCGCTTTACGTGCGTTGTTTGGCTTGTTACAAGTTGAAGAAGTGTATCTTTCATGTCATAGGTATGCTGTCTACCAGGATTTTTCATTGTTGAAGCTCTCCTTCTCTTCCCTTCTTATAGTTCCATACGTCTCCATTCTTGTCTCTCCCGTGCTATCCTCGTCCAGTGTTTGCCTGTCTTCCTTACGATTGAGTCATCCCAGCGGGTCCTCTGTCTACCCACGTTCCTTCTTCCTGTCCTGGGGTCCCATACCGTTAGTTTGTGCGTCCATCGATCGTCTTTCATTCTGGCCACGTGGCCTCCCCACTTCCATTTTAGCCTGTCAGCTGTTGTCACGGCATCTTTCATGGCAGTTCTTCTTCTTATCTCCTCGTTTCGTAATCTGTCCCTCAAGGAAACTTGAAGGATCTTCCGTTCCATTTTGCGTTGAAATACCCGGATTGTTTGCCTTTGCTTCTCTGTTAACGCCCAGGTTTGACAGCCGTATAGCAGTACCGGCATTACACACTTTTCTAGCACTTCTGACTTTAGACTTATTTTCTGGGATTTTTCCATCAATATAAATTTTAAGGACCAGAACTTCTTCCATGCTTGTCCAACTCGTCTCTTGATTTCCTTCTCCTGGGAGCAATCAAATGACAGGTTTTGTCCAAGGTAGACGTATTCCTGTGTGTACGCTAGTGGTTTGCCATTGATGAGGATTTGTACTTCCGGTGAGTTGGTCATCAGTTTTGTTTTTAGGGGGTTCATAGATAGACCTACTTCTTTACTGACAGTGTCCAGGTCCGCTAGCATTTGTTCCAAGTCTGTTGCCGATTTTGCTAGCAGTGCAATATCGTCTGCGAACCGTAAGTGTGTCAGCCTTTCCCCGTTTATTTCGATGCCGTATTTGTTGTCCCATTCCAACTTCCTAAATTGGTTCTCCAGTAGGCATGTGAACAACTTTGGTGAGAGGGGGTCGCCTTGTTTCACGCCTCTCTCTAAGTTGATGTTCGCACCCTCCCTCTCCGTTCTTACCCTCGCTTGGCAGCCTTCGTAGAGCTTTTCGAGTAGTCTGACATATCTCTTTTGTATGCCTTGGCTTCTCAATGCCTCTAGCACACAACTATGTTCCACAGAATCGAAGGCTTTGTTATAGTCTACGAATGCAATGTATAGTTCGAGATTAAATTCCTGCGTTTTTTCCAAGAGCTGGTTCATTGCTTGCAGGTGGTCAATTGTGCTAAAGCCTGTCCTGAAACCGGCTTGTTCCACTGCTTGGTTTTCATCTAGTAGTTTAGACATCCTTCTAGTCATGATTTTCGTGAAAAGTTTGTAGAGACTGGCCATTAAACTGATTGGTCTGTAGTTATTTATGTCATCTTTAGCGCCTTTCTTGTGAAGCAGAACAATAACGCTCTGTTTCCATTCTGTTGGAATTTCTTCTGTTTCAAGTATCATGTTGAATAGCCTTGTTATCACTTCTATGAGATCCTCACCACCCATTTTCAGATATTCGTTGTAGATGGCATCCTCTCCGGGGCATTTCTCATTTTTCGCCTCCTTTATTGCTGCTCTGACTTCACTGGTCATGATGGGAGGAATTTCTTCGTCGTGTAGTGCCTCCAGCCCTTTATCACTTTGGTCTGAGTCTCTTCTCTGGTGTGTACTGGAGTACAGCTCTCTGTAGAAGTCTGTGGCCTGTTTCGTTATTTCCTCCCTTGTTGCTTGTCTTTTACCTCTTTTGTCTTTCACTCCAAGCATCCATTGTTTGTCTGGTGCTAGTTCTTTTCTCATCTTTCTGATTGATTTTGATTCTTCTGCGTACTTTCTGAGGAAATAACGAAGACTAATTATTACTTGATGGCACATGGGCACACAATGAGTTTCGTATGCAGGAGAGTCCACATGATGCAGCACAACTGTAAGGTGGAGGAACATTCACTTTGCTTGTTACAGAAATGTTCACACCAGTTCCTACTGTAACTGTACTCCACATTAATCTCTCTCCCAGGAGTACAGCAGTACCTTATTCTCCTCCTTTCACCTCAAATCAGTTAGGTTTACACAATGAAGTAATAATCGCAGTCTTCCATACTCTTCCAAGCATCAAATTCATTAACCACAATCTCAAGAGCTATCTACACATCAGTTTGTGTACTTCAGCCTGTTGTCATGGTGTACACAATTACTATTTTAACTTTCACAAAATATACAAATGCAACAATTTTTAATAAACCTGGAATTTGGTGACTTTCTGCAAGACAGAAATATTGGTACAGGACATGGTGTGAAATGAAATGAAGGGAATAAGGGTTTCTTTATTGGGGCATTATATTCTTTATTGCTTGTTGTTCCATTTCCACACACAATGCTGCACTAATGATGAAATAAATGGCTAGAGAGATACCTTTTTTTAATGCTTTCAATGAACGAGCAAAACTGGTCAGAATTTACAACAGGACTCCACTTGCAACTACATTGTAGGCCTCTACAACATATCACTCTTTTCAGAACTTTTTTATTACAGGTACTACTGCACCCTACTCCTTTCCAAATGTCTCCATAGCAAACCATTTTCTAGCCCAAAATCTAGAATGATGCCTAATACTTATCTCAAAAGTTTTAAGTACCGGTTACCCGTGAATCTAGCATTTCAGTCATCTCCGACTTTTAAGGACAGATGAGCTCCTTGTTACGTTCCTTAAAACCACATCTTTGTCATATCCTAATCAATCTCAATCAGGTACGGTATCACAGTATAAAATGGTTGTAAACAGTGGCATCGAAGATTACATAACTAAACCACTACATAATATCTACAGTATATACTGTATAGCAGCAAATACTTTAAAGTGAAGAGATTTATTGAAACCGTATTGAACAATAGCCTACCATAACCTCCATGAGCGAATTTCTTTGTCAGAAAAATCGCTACCGATTTAATAGATACAGTATGTACAAGTGTAGCCTAATCATAAATTGTCTGACCAAAATTGCATTTCCATCGAAAGTATAATTATTTTACCGTAGTAAAATATCACTGAAAGCTTCGTCGCCACAATTTCAATGCACAGTAGCCTACATCATTGTGGAAAACGATGAACCGTCACATCAAAGAAGTTTAATTCGGTGACATAATGCAATTTATAGATTGCTATATATGCCAGTCTCAATCACCGTTTCTATCCTGAAAAATTTGCGAATGCTTTATCGCTTCAAATCATGGTTGGTTGGTTGGTTCCTTAGTTTAGGGGCTGCGACAACGCGGTCATGTAGCCCCGTGTACTTTGGGTGTGTGTAGAATCTGCCTGATAACCGGTGTTAATTGTGATGACTGTATTAGTGTGTGTATCTGTTTTTTTTATTCAAGTAGGGACTGCAACTTTGAATTTTCAAATAGTTCCTACTTTTGCCACCAAACGCCACCGTCAACGACTACTAGGCCTAGTTCAGAACTAGCTACTAGACGCCACCGCAGTCGGCTCTTGGCAACGAACGTAGCAACCTAAGAGCGTTGTTTACATTCTTAACCTATCCAATTTAGTTTCACACAGGTGTAATTAGTGGAAAGATCTTTAACATGCCATAAATCTATGACATGGGACCGCCGGCTTTACTTCCCCTCCGAAGGAAGGCATACTGAGGGATTTTTAACGCTCTTAAAAAATCCAACGGCTTCGGCCGGGTTTGAACCCGCTATCTTGGGCATAGAAGCTCAGCATGCTACCAACTACGCCACCAAAGCCAATTCGCTTCAAATCACCAGGCCAAAAAATTTACCACGCCATATTTGATTTGAAAAAACGGCTTCCCAAAGAAGATAGGTAGCGGCTTCCGGTTACTTTGGCCAAGGAGAAAAAAAAAACTTTGGTTGTTCAACACTGACGCATGTGCACTGGAGCAAGACCTTCCGCTCGCTAGACGTGTCTGTTCCCTACACCCGATACCACTCACCAAGGATCATGTACCTAAGTAGAGAGATTCATCACTTTTGGTTATAGAATATCCGAGAGAGAGCACCGCCTGAGGCTATGTACCACTATACCAAGTCTGGCAACATAAAAAGTAAAAAGCCATATGAATGTAGCCTTTATTACACGTAATTGAACAGTATGTTCTGCGATGAGTTATTGATTATTGACGAAAATAACACAAACATAATTGCGCCTTTCGCTAGGCGTAGAAATGTACGTCCAGATAGGAAAATAGTACCCTTTGATATATATCAATGTTGGCAATAGATTTGTCACGAATGACAGAATTGTGCAGTTCTAGAGCTTAATTCACCTTTAGGCTAATTAAATATTGCTCTCCTACTCTACAGAATCGTTGGGATATTCGATGAATATAAAGAAAACTGTCCAAATGCACACACTATATTGCCATAACCTCACTTTTGCCTAGCATGCCGGCTGCCTCCCACCCCTCCCCGTAGCCCTAAACCACAAATTGTATTGCAATGCAAAGGAGAATGGGTAAGGAAACAAACAAGGGATAAAAAGCACACATTTATTCTCTATATATTTTTATTCGAGAGTTGTCCATATTGTGCCCTAGTTTTACACATTGTCAACACCAAGAAGATGAAAATTGTCGTATTGTTCTCACTATCATTATAATTCTTACACCCCGGTGCTTGGCAATTTTTCCTCCCTTGCAGTGGCATGATTGACTCTCAATCCAATTCAAATAAATAATCAAAACACCGAACAAATCAAAACAAACAACACCACCACGAGGAACATCAATCTTCTTATTATTATTCTTGGTACGGTAGTGGGCATAGTAAACTCTTTACCCAATTGCTACTGTGCAGTGGTATGTATCATTGGGTAACCGTCGACTACCGATTGAAAGCGTAAGACCAGTAAGTAGCGGGGAATCGCAAACAAGAGTATGACGCAAAGCGGAGAGATACATATGAGGAAAACATAGGAATTAGAGACGAGGACACAAATGGTATTAACGCTTCACACCGAAGCGACCCACCTTGGTGACTCCTACACATACACACACATGACCGGGTCACAAATATGGATATGGGAAAGGATTACCCTTTCAAATCTTTAAATTAATATTGTCGAAAAATGCTACTATGCTACTAACTAGTGGAATTGTAGGCGATTGTACCAATTTGGCCACATTTAAAGGAAGTGCATACCCTAAATCGTATAAAGCTCTCAACAGTAAAGCACGTTGATGGTCGTATAGTGGACATTGAAATAGAATATGATTTAAGGAACCCTCCATTTGTAAACACGAACATAGAGGATCATCACGTCGTTTTATGCGGAATAAATACACCGGCGTTAATGCATGGGTAAAACGTAGACGAATGATTGTAATGATATGTTGTCGTGTGTATTTCCCTCCCTGAAACCATGGTTTGTTTAAAATAGTCGGTTGTAACCCAAAATAGTGTTTGGCCTTCATTCTGGCGTAGTTAGTCCACGTGACTTGCCAGTCCTCCTGTATCGTCGAACTAATTATAGAACGCAGATCTGACATTGGTATGGCGATGTTGTAAGTTTTTCTGTGTCCCTTTGCTGCATCTTTGGCAAGGTTATCCGCTATTTCGTTTCCCTCAATGTGAGAATGGCCGGGTACCCACATGATACTGACTTCAAAACCCTCCATATGTAAAGTGTACAATTGTTGCACTAATTGACATAAAAACCAGTTGTCGACCCCTCTAACATTTTGAAGTGCTTGCACTACACTCATTGAATCAGTACAAATTAAAGCATGACGAATGGCATGTTTTTGATATAAAAACACGTCTGACTTATGGCAAAAATTTCGGCTGTAAATATCGAGACGTCAGGGGGTAAAGTATACTGAAAGGAGATTTGTAAGTCCAGAGCACAGAAGGCTGCTCCCACACGCGCAGGGTTAACCATTTTAGAACCATCTGTGTAAAAAAAAAGATGCAGGAGATCAAAGGATTCGTTATTTCCCGAAAAATACGGGGAATGATTACAGGATGATGTTGAAACGTCTGATAGACTTGGGGTAAGGAGTTCTGAAGAATAGGAGGTTGAAAGTACGTTGCAGCATACGGAATAGTGTATATCGGTAACCGCATGACTTTTAATATATTATGGCGGTACGGTTGAAGCATGGAATATGCGGTTAGTAACGCAGGACGAGAAAAGGTGGGCAATAATCGACGAGTATAATATTCCTCTAATAGTTGTAATTTAGGGACGATAGGTGATGTTGTTATCATCATTTTTCGTAGCAGGTACATACATGCAAGATATCTACGCCGATGCTGAAATGACATTTCTCCGGTTTCAACTAACAGAGGGTTGATTGAAGCGCACCTATAATTATACGCAAGGCAGAAAACTGGATTCTATCTAACCGAAGGAGCCTAATGCTGGGCATTGAATAAAAAAAAGGAATTGTAATCCAGTACAGAACGGATGATGTTACGATAACCGTTAATAATAATTCTGGGTCCGCCCCCCAATTGCGTCTAGTGAGTGACTTTAGAACATTAATTTTACTGGCGAGATGACCCTGAAGGTATTGCGTATGTCTCTCCCATTGCATTTTCCTGTCAATATGAATCCCTAAATATTTTACACTTGTCACCACCGGAATGTGACCTTGACGGTATAATATAGGAGAACTGTCGTAAATTCGTTTGTGCGTAAAAATCATCGCAGCGTTTTTTTTCCTACAAATGTGCCAAATCCGTATTGATGTAGCCAATCATGAGCATGAGATAAGGCGTGGTATATATCTCTTCGACATGAGGAAAACTCTTCTCGAGTGCAATATATTAGAATGTCATCCGCATATTGAAGAATGCGAGCGTGCGGTAATATGACTGTTTCTAAAGTACGGGTGTAAATTAAGTATAAAGCCCGCTTAGAACGCCGCCCTGTGGAACACCATAAGAAGTATGTCGAGAATCAAAGACACTGGCTGGGGAGTTTAACGTAATATGACGATGACATAGCATATTATGTATTAAGCACCTGAAGGGAAGGGGAAAA
Source organism: Meconema thalassinum (assembly GCA_946902985.2). Lineage (NCBI taxonomy): Eukaryota > Metazoa > Arthropoda > Insecta > Orthoptera > Tettigoniidae > Meconema > Meconema thalassinum. Next base: position 1,605,297,302 of record OX336388.2, on the reverse strand, counting down.
TTTAGTTCCTTTAGAAGTTGAATAAGAAGATATGGATCAACAGAATCATATGCATTTTTGAGGTCAAGGAACACAGCTACTGTGTGCATTTTCTTTCCTTTTGCTAGGAGTAGATCAGTAAGGAATATATTTATGGGGTCAGATGTACCAAGATTTTTTCTAAATGCAAATTGGGTTTTTGGAAACAGGTTATAATATTCTAGGCACCACTGAAGCCGTCGGAGAAGAATATGTTGGAACATTTTTCGGAAACAAGATCCAAGTTGAATATCACGATAACTACTCGGTAATCGAGCATCTTTCATGGTTTTAAGAATTGGTACAGTTTGAAAAACATTCCAATCCTCCGGGAAGGTCCCTGTGCATAAGATGGAATTATATAGTTGAAGAATGATACTCTGAGCGTTTACTGGAAATCGAGCGATCATTTTATAAGTCACTCTATCAATCCCTGGGCTGGATGATTTTTTGTGACGAAATGTGTGGCTTAATTCGCTACTTGTAATAGGCTGCATTAAACTGGAAAAACGTTCCAGGGAACCAGATGTACAAGATGTAGGCAAGCGAATAACTATTTCTGGTGTCCAAGTGTGATACGGGTCATGGTATCCCTGCGCCGAAAGTTGGGAGGGGGATGAGATAGTACGATTATTAGAGAAATGTTTAATCGCCGTCCAAATACTGTTTAGGGACGTAGTACTGCTTAATTGGGTAGTATATAATTTCCACGCTTCCCGTCTTTTATCGTTAAATACACGTTGGATTTGCGCATTGAGACTTTTGTATCGCAAATAAGATGTTGGAGAGCCATAATGTCGAAAAGCTTTTAAACTCGCCTTGCGCCGTCTTACCAGCTGTCCGCATTCTTGATCCCACTATGAGGGTAAGGCACCACGATTATTTGGAGGACCTGTCGTTGGAATTAAAGGGTGATATATATTAAGATAGGCTCGGATATTCTCTAATAAAAAGGCATAACTGTTACTGAACCCCTGTGTATGCTGTGAAAGTCTATCCTCTAAAGATCGAGAAAACAACTCATAATCAAAAAATCGTAAATTTCGCTTAACCTTAGATACGTTTTTTGGGATATGTCGGGTACGCGAGACGCCATAGTCGATTATAATTGGATAATGATCGCTTTGATGCGTATCCTGCACGGTCTTCCATGTCATCTTATGAGATAAGTCTAAAGTAGTGACACTTAAATCCACCGCACTTTGGGGACTATTTGGTGGGGTAATGCGCGTTGGTGATCCATCATTCAAGAGATGTAGGTGTAAATCCTGTATAACTGCAGCGATGTGACGTCCTTTTGGATTAATGCGACCACTGCCCCACAAGGCGTGATGTGCATTAAAATCCCCCACGGTAATATGTTTAGGAAATTGTTTTATGAACAGGAAATATGCCTGCCATTGCCGACGGGAACCTTGTATACCCGGGGGACAATAAATGTGACTTACATGGATATCTTGTACAAGGAATGTGTGATGATGAGTATGAGGAATATAGAATTGAGTAGATAGAGGAGTGTATCGTAAGGTCTTTTTGAATAGCGTCATTATGCCACGATATCCTGGACCATCCTGACGTTTGACCAGGTAGTTGGGAATCGAAAATCTATAAGAGGCACAAAGCCATGTTTCCTGTAGGAATATGATATCCGGATCATACTCCTGGATAAAAAGCAAAAATCCATGCTTCTTATTTAAAATACTACGGCAATTCCACTGGAGGAGTAACATGTAGCACGCATCTAAATTAGGCCACTGTAGGACTACGACTTACTAGGGTTTTATATTTTGTGGTAGGAGGATTGGGAAGTAATGGAACTATTTTGTCCAATAATTGTTTCACATAAAAGCTCCATTGAGCGTTGTGCCCTAATAATTCTTGTAATTTCAGGAAATCTTCAATGATGTCATGGGACGGGTCTTGTGAAGTGCCAGGTGTTTGAGAAGACTGTTTCTTCGAAATGTCCTCACCCATTGTGGCGGGTTGCAAAGCCACCCCTACACCACTACCAGATGGTTGCTTTAAGATATCGAGATAGGCCCGTCGGTCGTAACCTATGGGATTCACCACTTTCGGCTTTGGGGACACTAGTTCTGTATATTTTCGTTTCCTCGGCGGATCCTCTCTACGCGTGATATGAGACTGTTCTAAGGTTGGAAATTGCTGCGGGAGTGTAAGAGGATTAAACGGTACATTGTAATTAGCCGTAATAACTTAGTGGTACGATTTATTTTCGGTACACATTTGACGTTTTATGAACTTTTGTTTCTCCAATTCGGGGCAGCGTGCGACGCCTGCCGGATGATTATCACCACAATTAGCACATTTGAACAGAGTCTCCTTACATGTTTCCGTCGAGTGTCCTTGCGCACAGTTACCGCAAACTGGGGCGCGAGCCCGGCAGTGTAGTTTTACATGCCCGTATCCTTGACAGTTCAAATATCTAATGGGGGAAAATATGAATAATGTTACCTCTAGGAGCACATTAAAAATAGATACGTAATCAGGTAGCCGTTGTGTTTTAAAGAAAATTTTCACTGTTCCTGTAGGAAGGGATTCTAACTTGTCATTGATCATCTTTTTCCGAAAGAAAAAAAACCGCTGGACTCGCACAATTGGGACAGGCGAATCAATATATTTTAGGATTTCATCGTGCTTTAAGGATGTGTCCACGCCCCTAATTAGCCCAACACGTTGGACGTTAGCGGACGGGACAAATGCGACCGAGTGCTTTGCTGGTAATAAGGGATTTTGTAAGAAGGAGTTAGCTTATATGGCCTTGTTAAATTGTACCTGAACACGATTGCGTCCTTTGCGTTGAATATTCTTTATACCCACGATCTTATTTTCGAAAAAGAGCTTTCCTAATGCCATCGGATGTAAATTGCCAATATGTTGATCCCCCCTCACCTTGCACAAACACCGTGTACGGCCCTGTGTGATGGTCATAATATCGATTGTCATTTGACAATGGCTGTCGATTAGCAATAATTGGAGATGTTTCAGAAATGGAAGTTGTTGGAGTTGATACTAGCTCAACCTCCGACCTTACAAGCATACTTTCAACGGACGCTACACCCTCGTATTCCACGTGTTCAAATTCGTCCGGTGGTCGCCCCATCTGACTACCACCACTGTCGGACGACATGTTGAATAGTTATCCCCTATAAAGGAGGGGGTACTAACCTGATTAAACACTAACGAGAACTAACACACTAAACAAATAACAGGCCACAAACCCGGCGTCCACACAACACTCAAAAGCACGATCCCTACACCCGATACCACTCACTGCACAGATGCACACCGTATGGAGGTTGGGATACGAATGGAACATCAATCAAAACAGACTAGTCCCGCTTCCGCCAGTCGGTTTGGTGTGAGCGTTGGGTGAGTGCCAACTACGGAAACATACCGTAGAGGGGGGTTACTTTGTGACAGATTTTGAGATTTTTGTGTTTCCAGTGCACCATTTTTCAACTGAACCCAAAACTAACTACTGAATTTGGTTGCTCCATCCTTCTGTTACCTGCTAGTATATTGTTTGAGTCTCAATCTTATATAACCACAGAGAAATTTGCATTAACATTTGTCACAATGTCACCCCGGCATGCGGGGTGACTTAGTGACAGGCTATTTTTTGACTTACAACTTATGTGAAAAACACAGTGTCACAAAGTCACCCCATTAAATGTTTATTTAACGTATTAGAACATAATTTAATAATAGTAATTACATATTTATACAATATTTTTGATATATAAACAGTAATGTCGCAATTTCTTTACCAACAGGTACCGTAGAGGGGGTGGCTTTGTGACTAATAGGGTGACTTTGTGACACATGTTTATTTCTTAAAATTTTGAATATCGCGCGTAATTGTAATGGTAAAATGTCAAAGAGTAACTGCAAAGGGTGGCCGCATATGCAGAGCTACCTATTATCAGACTCTCGAATCTGCTGCAATTCATTTGTTTCCAAAAACAATTTTCAAATTCAAACCGTTCGTCACGTTGATTCTGGAAAGTCTGTGTACTTTGTTTTGTGGAGTGCGGTGCGTTTGCAGACAGAGCAAGACAGGTCATAATTCTTGAAGATAAATATGTACGCTACAGTATAATATAATATAATATTAAGTGTGTATGACGCTTATTGTTGAAGTTATTCGTGAGTTTGTAAAAAGTCGACGGTTTGCTGGGCGACTTTGTGACAGTCCGTTCAGATGAAATTTTGTATTCAAGGGACGAGGTCCTCTTCAAAATAGATCCAGCCAAGCAAATTAGCAAACGCGGGATCTACCAAGTTCGAGAATTAAATAATTTTGCATTATCTGATTAGAATTTGATTTAATTAGATTAGAATACCTGTTGATAAAAATGGTAAAATTACTGTTTATTTATCTAAAATATTGTATAAATATGCAATTACTATTATTAAATGATGTTCTAATATGTTAAATAAACATTTAATGGGGTGACTTTGTGACACTGTGTTTTCCACATACGATATAAGCCAAAAAATAGCCTGTCACTAAGTCACCCCGCATGCTGGGGTGACATTGTGACAAATGTTAATGCAAATTTCTCTGTGGTTATGTAAGATTGAGACTCAAACAATATACTAGCAGGTAACAGAAGGACGGAGCAACCGAATTCAGTCGTTAGTTTTGGGTTCAGTTGAAAAATAGTGTACTGGAAACACAAAAACATCAAAATCTGTCACAAAGTAACCCCCCCTCTACGGTATTCTAAACAAATTAAATCAAATTCTTATCAGACAATGCAAAATTATTTAATTCTCGAACTTGGTACATTCCGCGTTTGCTAATTTGCTTGGATGGATCTATTTTGAATAAAGACCTCGTCCCTTGAATACAAAATTTCATATGAACGGACTGTCACAAAGTCGCCCAGCAAACCGTCGACTATTCACAAACTCACGAATAACTTCAACAATAAGCGTCATACATAATTAATATTATATTATACTGTAGCGAACATATTTATCTTCAAGAGACCTGTCTAGCTATGTCTGCAAACACACCGCACTCCACAAAACAAAGTACACAGACTTTCCAGAATCAACGTGACGAACGGTTTGAATTTGAAAATTGTTGCTGGAAACAAATGAATTGCAGCAGGTTCGAGAGTCAGCTAAAAGGTAGCTCTGCAGATGCGGCCACCCTCTGCAGTTACTCTTTGACATTTTTCCATGACAAATACGGCGCGATATTCAAATTTTTAGAAAATAACCATGTGTCACAAAGTCACCCTCTTAGTCACAAAGCCACCCCCTCTACGGTAGAACTGAAATTAATTCTTCATTGGTTGGCAGAACATCTATAGCGGAGCTTTATCGAAACCCACGCGCTCCCTATGATCTGTCATCTCCCTGCCAAGAAGCCACTCACTGCACAGATGCACACCGTTAGTGTAAGATATAGAACTCCGAGAGTGCATGTATCATCTATCGACCTACGACACGAGCGGCTAGGTACAAAGCTGATCCACTGTTTGACCATTAAAAACTTTCGCGTTTCACTCTCATTGCGTTTTAACTTGAGGTGAAGAATCAGCTGACCGTTAACGCCACGGGGTGCCATTATTAAAATGCCACATGAGACTGCCTAGCTCCCTGGACAATGTGCCAACAATTTTTGTTTTGATTCTGAAGGATCGGTAGGCATTATATACATTATATACTCTATATACATTTAAACAGTGGAATGGCGGGACCTTGGTGACATTGAAATCTACGATAAAAAGTGACTTATCAAGAGGAATTAAGGTGAATATTAATCAGTATATCAGGTAAAGTGACGATGGATCAGCAAATATACGCATTGACATAAAGTTTTGTATAGAACTTAAGAAATTATAACGGAAAGGGGTTTTAACTTCATAAGTCACGACGTAATATTGCCACGGCCACTAAAATAATATGCAGGGCGGAAACACGCAAGATGCAATGAATCCGAGAGATTGCACAATCACCGATAACTGCCCCATCTGCAAGCGGAGAGTCGAAGACGAAACAGCTGTTGCATGTGATGGTTTGTGTCAAAGATGGCATCACCTCACATGTGCAGAGCTTCAGCAAGGGCAATTCAATGCCCTAAAAACAACGCATAAAAGGAAATCGAAATTAATGTGGTTGTGTTATGATTGTGAACAAGACTACTTGCAATATAAAGCAGGAAGATCAATGCATATGGAGCTAGAGTTATTAGAGTTATTAAGAAAGGATGTTAATGAAAAATTAGACAAAATGGCAATAAATATTGGTAAGCTACGGGAAGAGATGGTAGATAAAGGCCGAGGTACTGTTACCAAGAGGTTGGCTCCACAACCAGAAATTAAACCACGCACGCAGACAAAAACATCAAATCAGGAAAATATGGTTTCCGGTATGAAAGGAAATGAAAATGGTCAACATCAGCCAAAGGATCAAATATTTATAGAAATGCAATACGATAATAAAACAGATTCTCAACACCAGGACAATATAGAGAGCAAAGAAGAAGAAAGCCTGAACGACAACCAGAAACTAGTGGTCAAAGAATCAAGAGGAGCTACCGCGGTTAAGGAAGGAAGGGAGGTAATGGAAGAACGAGAACCCGGAAATTACCGATTAGAAAATGAGAGTAACTGGAATACACACGAGCGGAAAAGGAGGGACAAAAGAGGAAAGAGGTTCACTGACAGTGATCCCGACAACACTCTCGATACAACCACTCAACAAGGCAGACCAATAATCATAGGACAGAGAAAAGGCGAGAGCAGGATAAGGGCAGCAGAGCCAAACGCATGGTTGTATGTGGGAAGACAGGAACCAAATACAACCAAGGAAGACGTCTGTGAATATCTTAAGGAAAATGGCATTGATGGCAAGGTGTTCTGTGATATAGTCAGCGAGAGGCCAACCGGCTCAGCTTTTAAAATAGAACTCCCATACAAAGACCTAGTAAGAGTGCATGATAGTTCTTTCTGGCCTGCCCGTGTAACATGCCGACATTTTCGGAAACCCTGGACATTTCGTAGCTCTCATCAATGACAGGGTTAGTGCCATGACGTGGAATGTAGAAGGGCTGAGAGGTGCACTAAATCTAACGTCAAGTAACATACTAGAGGAATTTGGCATATGTGTTCTAACAGAAACATTCATCAGGGAGGACTCGGTAATAAATGTCCAAGGCTTCTACAACTATCACGTGTACGCCAACCAACTCAAAGAAAGGGGACGACCATCAGGAGGGGTATCAGTACTTGTCAAACCTCAACTAACCCCACGCAAACAACTGCTGAAAGATGACAACCGGTTGATATTACGAACGAAAATTCTAGTGATCATGGCGGTATACTTCAGCCCTGAGCGCACAGCAGTAGACATAGTTGATACGCTTGGAAATGCGTTGAATGTGATAGGGGAAGAAGAAAATGTGCTAATCGCTGGTGACCTAAACTGTCCAGTAGATAAACACAGTGGGAAAACTGAAGAAGTTATGGACTACCTGAGACACAATGGATTCGTGCTACTAAACAAGAAACAGGAATGGACATATGTAGGACCAAATGGTGGCAGCACAATAGATCTAATGCTTTCAAGGGGTCTCATAACATCGGGACCAACAAAGCTGGTCCTCAAAGAAGGCGCCGTTGTAAGAAAGCACTTACCAGTGAGCACAGATATCATCATGAAGAAAGAAGAAGCAACTGATCCAAGAAGAGGAGTCAAAATCAGAAAGAACATAGACATAAACAAAGTGAAAGCAAAGACGAGCCAGATCGATCAGGTGAAGAAAATTATAGATGAAGGGGAAATAGACTATGCAGCACGGTGGATAGAAAATTGCTATGAAGAAGCGGCCCCTTTAAGGCTGGGGACAAGAAAGTCAAAACCTTGGTTCGACAAACAATGTTATGAGGCAAGGAGATGCACATTAGAAAAACTGAACAAAGCAAGAGAAAGAAGGAACATGGAAAACCTGGAAGAGTACCGGCAACAGAGAGTTCAGTACAAAGAGCTCGTGAAGAGGAAAAAAATCCAGTACATAGATGAACAACAGAAAAGGGCCATAGAAGAAGCTGAGTCGGACCCATACAAGGCTCTACGACCGAAAAGGAGCAAAATACACTCTAATATCGACATGGAAGCATGGAAACTACACCTCAACAAAACAATTGCTTCAAGAGACACGAGACCAACTCCCAGGTACCCAGAATACACAGAACCATCAGAGGTCATAACGGAAAACGAAATCGTCCAGGCCATCAACGAAGGAAGAAGCAATAGAACACCAGGTCCAGATGGTAACAGGAATGAGCATCTAAAAGAGACGGTGAGGGAAATGCTACCGGTATGGAGTGCTCTACTGAACAAATGTCTCGAAACTGGAAGGGTCCCAACAGACTGGAGGAAAGCAACAATCCGAATGCTGTACAAGGGGAAAGGAGATGACGATGACCCGAATGCTTACAGAGGGATTGCGATGGAACAAACAGGTTTGAAACTCCTGACGAGGATCCTAACAAAGAGAGTGATGAACAAACTGGACCCATTACTACCGGAGGAGCAATTTGGGTTCAGACGGAAAAGATCGACAACGATGGCACTGGAGAATCTACTGAATCACATTCATCTTGCCCTAGAAAAGCCAAGAGGTAAATTATTTGTGGCATTCATTGACTACTCCAAGGCATTCGATTGGGTAAACAGACGGCTACTCATAGATAAGCTGGAGAAACTAATCGGAACATCTAACGTCACAATACTCATATCAAACCTGTTGGCTGAGAACTACATACAGGTGGATGATGGCATCGGTTTGTCAGATTGGATGACACAGACAATAGGAGTCCTCCAAGGTAACCCACTCAGCCCTATATTATTCAACGCTTTCACCTCCGATGTAGGGGCAGAGATAAAGGAAAAGACAGACACAGAGATGTACTTGTATGCCGATGACATGGCAATCGCGGCTGAGGACATAATAGAACTACAACGTGCAATGAACCTACTAGCGGACTGGGCAAAGAGGAACGAAATGAAAATTAATGAGGAGAAGACTGAACTAATCGTATTCAGGAAAGGAGGTAAACTAAGGGAAGCGGCGTACATAACGTGCAATGGCGTTCGCCTTCGCAGAACTAACAGCTTCAGATACCTAGGCGTGACCTTGCAGACCACATGCAGCAGCTTCAGGATCCACATAAGAACTAGAATGATTGCAGCTCTGAAAGCAGTGAATGACATTGATAACATCGCGCAAATTGCAGTAGAGACAGCCATGGTGCTTTTTCGAGTTAAAGTGCTACCAGTACTAACCTATGGACTCGAAATCATAGGCGAATTTCTGAATGCAAAGCAACTAGAAGACCTGGAAAAGATTAAATCCAGATACCTGAAGCGAGTCCTGAGTGTATCAAAAACTACAAGATCCCGACTCGTATATGAGCTCGCGAGGGAGACTTTCCTGATCGAGGACCTGAGATGCAACCTTATTCTACCAGGAGGAGCAGCATATGATAAACTGTTGCATAAGCTAAGGGAAAAAAGGAGGGACATTTGGGAGGACTTCTATTCAACGGAGGCCATGACGGATCGGAAATGGATGGAAACGGGCTACCAACTGAGGCATATAGTCACAAGACTGGCGGTCCACGGGTTCCATTTCAAGATGTGTAAAAACAAGGTTTTCCATGAACCAAACACAAACTGTGTGTGCAGACTATGTGACCAGATATGTGAAAGATATCACATCCAGAAGTGTTCCTCGAGGTCAGTTTCGATTAGTGAGTTTATCAAGGATTAACAAACACTTATTGAGTGCTCATTTGGTCGCCACGTTGTTATACCGGTATGTTATATTTTTCTGTATCATCTATGCACATTGTGCGCAATAAAGTTTATATAAATCTGCACACCGTATGGAGGTTGGGATACGAAAAATAGGTAGGCTTTCAAATAGGCAAATAAATGGAAAAAATGTTTTCGTAGATTTGGAAATCATACCAACATGTCACACCAAAACTCATCATTAGTATTTCATTTTTGGAACGATATCGCCTCCTGAGGTGCAATAACGAATGCTTTTGATTCAATGTCAGACACTGCAAATCAGTTCCGAATGTAGTAATGTGCGTTCGTAATGATCACAGGCAACCGTAGTTACTTCATATGCGAGATTGGTAGCCATTGTAGCCCAAACATTGCCACGTGGACCTGTAATTCTAGCCAATATAAGCGTCCAGAAAATTAGCATTGAGTGTCGTCTCTCCTTATTATATGCTCCTTGGCAATGGAGTAAAAATTTGTGTGGGTTTCGTGGTAATGATACATTTTTATGTATGCTATGTCATTTATAGATACGTTTGTCGTAGTGTTGACGGGAGAATTGTTCAAATAGACTAGATTGTTTAAGGAACGTATCTATCGTAAGGAGACATTTTACTTTGATATTTGTTCTGAGGATTTTTTAAATAACAGGCAGAAATTTTGGGGTTATACTACAACCAACAAACCTTCAATACATTATTTATAGGGAATTTTGTCCATCCGTAAGATTCGTTGAGTAACAATGTCATATCAGCTGTATAGAAATACAACTTTGGGAAACACATTGCAAGAGAGCCTTGATGAACTCATTCAGGTATGTATCACACAATTGCATTCTTGGTTATGCTGATGGATTTGATGTGTATTCTGCAATGATTTTGCTAGTGTGAATCGTGTGAAGTTTTAAATCAGCCTTAGTACAAGATCTGGAACTTCTCTACTGAAAATATCCTCTTGAACATATGGCCTTATCAAGAGTTTAGTGCTTTTCAGTCGGTCAACACGAATGTACCCAAAAGAGATGGGTTATGCCCTAATCCTGAAATAAATTACATGAGATTAATAAAACACTAGGATGACCAGTTTCGATCGTCAAGCGATCATCATCAGATCCATTACACTTAGGCTACAAAATCTATGTTTGAAATACAGGTGAAAATATTTACAATATGTACAATTATTTAGTTGCAGTATTGGTACTGCAACTGTCAGTGTATGCTAAATGCAGTATATATGTTAGGTAAATGCTAAATGGTGATAGCTATCCGGAGATTGTACTTTAGAGAGATTATATGGTTGTAAACTATGGTTAAACTATAAAATTTTTGGCTAACTACTTATCTGATTGTCTTCCGTATTACAGCTACTCGCAGTTTTCGTGCTCACTGGAACTCGCTGTGCGGTCGACTGCGGTGGTTATCTTAACGACTGGTTTTTCCCCTGCCTCCTTCCCCCTGTCCCTACGTGCTGTGGGGAGTGATAGCGATGTGTTTATGTGAGGTGTTGCCAACCTAGATAAGATGTATGTTATTGAATGAGGTGGGTCCACAACTATTAAAGACCGAGGATTGGCCCTCGCCACGCGTGGAGCATAACCCATTCGAACTAAGCATTGACGGTCTTATGAGGACGTCCCGGCACCTTTAATACTGCCGCGAATATGGGCCTTGGTTTATTGCAGAAGCAAAGTACATCGTACACCTGATCCAGATAACATTTACCTATTAAAAAAACCCTAATTTCCCCCCTTTTTTATCTAGCTTGGCTGTGTCGCTAAATTGTGTTTTGTTTCCGACAGGGTGTGTTTTTAGTAGCGTGAAGAGGGGTGAGCTCTCCATGAACGTGTGTTCATTTAGATTGTTGGGATTATGCGATAAGATACGGAACACATTCAGCCGTGTGCGAACATATGTGTGACGCAGGGCACAGCTTTACCAACATAGAGTCGGACCTTAAAATAATCCATCACGAATCGAAAGGCAGAGCTCTTGACATAAAGGAAGCAATCGAGATACACCTAGCCAAACGAAACAATCCCAACAATCTAAATGAACACACGTTCATGGAGAGCTCACCCCTCTTCACGCTACTAAAAAACACACCCTGTCGGAAACAAAACACAATTTAGCGACACAGCCAAGCTAGATAAAAAAGGGGGGAAATTAGGGGGTTTTTAATAGGTAAATGTTATCTGGATCAGGTGTACGATGTGCTTTGCTTCTGCAATAAACCAAGGCCCATATTCGCGGCAGTATTAAAGGTGCCGGGACGTCCTTATAAGACCGTCAACGCTTAGTTCGAATGGGTTATGCTCCACGCGTGGCGAGGGCCAATCCACAGTCTTTAATAGTTGTGGACCCACCTCATTCAATAACATACAACTTATCTAGGTTGGCAACACCTCACATAAACACATCGCTATCACTCCCCACAGCACGTAGGGACAGGGGGGAGGAGGCAGGGGAAAAACCAGTCGTTAAGATAACCACCGCAGTCGACCGCACAGCGAGTTCCAGTGAGCACGAAAACTGCGAGTAGCTGTAATACGGAAGACAATCAGATAAGTAGTTAGCCAAAAATTTTATAGTTTAACCATAGTTTACAACCATATAATCTCTCTAAAGTACAATCTCCGGATAGCTATCACCATTTAGCATTTACCTAACATATATACTGCATTTAGCATACACTGACAGTTGCAGTACCAATACTGCAACTAAATAATTGTACATATTGTAAATATTTTCACCTGTATTTCAAACATAGATTTTGTAGCCTAAGTGTAATGGATCTGATGATGATCGCTTGACGATCGAAACTGGTCATCCTAGTGTTTTATTAATCTCGTGTAATTTATTTCAGGATTAGGGCATAACCCATCTCTTTTGGGTACATTCGTGTTGACCGACTGAAAAGCACTAAACTCTTGTTTACTAAGGCAACACTGAAAATATGGCTTCAAACACCACAATATGGCCTTATCTTTCTTCAACCCTCGGATACTCGCGCAGGCTACGGGTGTAGCCCATTGATATATTTTTTGCTAGGAATATTGAGAATCTTTGTAGCTGCCTGTTGATGCTGTATTTAACAGACGGGTGTGATGCCAACTGAACCAATTGCACCAAACTGGCACCAAATGCATTAGAAGTCGTCTGGGCTACAATAGTACCGGTATCCCGCGCGAGCATCGCTGTTTCAGACTTAAACGTGCAAAGGAACGTTGCCTCGCAGGAGGCGGTCATGTAGATGACTTTCAAATAAGTCAGTGTTTAGATGAAAGCAATGATAGGTTGAGTGCAGTGGAAATAAAGTAGGCTGTGCAATACAATACAATACAAAACTCTTTATTTCCAGAACCTGCTTCATACAGAATTGGATACGTCACACAACTTACAGTTAAATTTACATATTTGCAACTTTTTTTTTACATAATTAAACAGTTAGGCCTACATGTATCTTTAATAATAAATTTTATTTCAGCCAATGGCCATAATAATAGGAATACCATACAAGTTCATTCGGTGCAAAATTTTGTAATAGACATCTGACGTTCACCGCATGTTAATACACGATATCTCTCACTTTGTCTCTTACATAAAATACACACGCAGTTTAAGTTTGGCTGGTGATACTTCTTTTCTGTGCAAACTTTATAGTGAAAACCGTGCACTGCCATTCGTGTCATCATATGACGGAGTTCATAATTCGGGTTCATCCACTCACAAGTCGTCATGGCATCTGTACAGTAGAAGTCACTCCAAATATGTCTCCTCTTGTCACGAAGTTCACTCGGTAAAGCATCATATGCTCCAGTGGCAGGCAGCATCCATTGATTTCTTAAATCTTCGATATAAAATTGCTCTTTGTCCAATACATATACAAGGTGAGAGGATGTGTATTTTGAAAGATTGAGTAACTTTTTTAAGTATACTGCCTTCACTCTTTCCATTTTCATCAAGTCATTCTTTGTCAGGTGTTGCCATATATTTTCCAATGCATATGCAACTATGGGAGTAATTTTGAGCTTAAATAACGCCATGCCTGTATCAAGGGACAATTTTCCGAGTTGTCTTATGTCATTCATTGCTACAATTGCTGTGTCAACTTTGTCTTGTATGTGCTTCGTAAATACAACTCCCTGTGTTTGGAATGTTACTCCTAAGTACTTAAAATTGTTCACTAATTGTAATCTTTTGCCTTTATATTCCAAATGATGATTGACTGACAGTCTACCTCCTTTTCTAAAGGCCATGAACATTGTCTTGTTTTCGTTCAATTTAAATTCATTTTCGTCCGCCCAGTTTACTAGTCTGTTGAAAGTCTGTAACCTTTCAAGTGATGTGGATGTTAGCACCATGTCATCCGCATACATGTATATGGAGACATCTTGATCCTCTATAATCTGGGTCACATCCATGGTTGCAATATTGAACAAGAGAGGACTTAGTGGGTCCCCCTGTAGCACACCGATTGTCTGTTCAATGCAATGCGATTCCATTCTGTTGTCATCAATTCGTACTTGGTTACTGGCAGTTAAGATATTTCTTATCAGTCTCGTTATATAGTGCTGGTGTCCTATCAGTGAATGTAGCTTCTCCAACATCTTCTTCCTGTTTACTGAATCAAACGCTTTCGAATAGTCGATAAATACCACATTCAACTTGCCTCTTCCGTGTCGTAAGGCTTCCTCAGTGTCACCTTGAAGACATTTAATTGCATGTGTAGTTGACCTGCCTCTCCTAAATCCGAATTGTTCATCTGGAATTTGATGTTCCGTTAGATCTGTCAGTCTCAATCGTAGTTCTGCCCCTTGAAACAACAATAACTAACTAACTCAGTCTCAATGTTAGTAGTTTTGTTAACAATTTAAATCCTGAGCATTCCAGAGCTATGCCTCTGTATGCATCTGGACTACCTGCATCTCCCTTTCCCTTATACAGAACTTTTATTGTGGAGTGGCTCTACTTGTCCGGTATATTCGCTTGTATTAAGCACTGATTGAGAAGGGCCAGCCAGTCTTCTTTCATTTCTTCAAAACTACCTTTAATGTGTTCATTAAATATCCTATCAGGACCATATGCTTTTTGGTTCTTCAACTGTTGCACAGCCAATTCAACCTCGCCACTTGTAAAGGGAACAATTACACTACTTCTCTGGTATTCGCCATTGTAAACTGGTCTTGTGTCATTTGCTTGCAACACTCTCGTATCTTTAAAATTCACTTAAAGAATACAACACTTTCTGGGCTAGGTATATCTTGAGAGACTTTCTGAACCCAGTTCCAGTCAAAGATTTTAAGTGGTTTGGAAGCTTATTGTGGTATATAGCTCCTTTTTTTTAATGATCCTTTTCTGCATATTGTTTATTTACCCTCTTTTGAAAATAGTCATTCTGTCCTCTGGTTTCATGATTGTGGACATTGTTGATTGTGACAACTTCATGTTGATTTTCCCTTACAAGCAAGATAACTTTGAAAATATAACTTACAATGAAAATATTGTTGAAATATTATGCTTCTTTAATGCAACTCGGCATGATTCTCTCAATTTCAACCCAAACAAGTATCGTATCACTAGTTTCTGCAGTTTAAATATTCTCTCCATATTCCTATTTGCTGCCCCACCCCATATCTCAATACCGTATGATATCTGTGAATGTATTAATCCATAGTAGGCTGTTAATTGGTATTCGCTGCTTAAGTATATTTAAATTCTCTTTAAAACGAAGGAGTTTTTGTAACTTTTTTTTAACCGATTTCATTTATATGCTCTTCTCATGATAATTTATGATCTATTGTAATACCCAAAAATTTTGCTGAGGCTACCTGTTGAATATCATCAGATCCACAGTAAAGATTTCGATCTACTTCTAAATTAGTTCCCTTATGCTTGTTAAATATTACAAAGTTTTTTTTGAAGGGTTTACAATTAACATTATCTCATTAAATTATTGAGTGACAAGATCAATACTATTTTGAGTTTCTTGAAGAGTAATTGTTTTATTACAGTTCCAGTTCAAAATTGAGGTATCGTCTGCATACGAAACAATCGAACTATTTTTTGACTGTGGTACATCATTTATATAGAGAATAAAAAGGAGGGGACCAAGGATTGAACCTTGAGGTACACCTTTTTTTATTAAACCCGGAGTGGATTGGAACTTGGAGATATTTTCACCATTCTTGAGAGGAATTTCTGTAAATTGCCATCTATTATTCAAATATGATCTTAACAGTTCTAATGCTAATCCCCTTATACCATAAGCCTCTACCTTATCCAATAATAATTGATGATCTACTGTATCAAATGCTTTTGTCAAATCGACGAAAACCCCAACAGCACATTTATTATCTTCGAGGATCATTGTGTCCATTTGCACAGAATGCTTGAGTGACAAATTTGTTTGAGCACGCTTATGGATTTCCTGGGCTATAGATTGTAGCCAAAAGGGCAAAAATAAACTTCAAAACTCCGAGAAAATATAAATGTAAATACTGAAATTGTTCATAATAAGGGCAGATTTTCTAAGGAAATTATCTAACCTAGTTTTATTTTTGTTTAATTCCAATCCAAATATGCTCTAAAGTAAGTATTTAGGTTTACATAAAAAGTAATATAACAGTTCTAGTTCCATTAGTTTTATTTTTGTTGCAGTTTTGCCAAAGATGTACGATAAAATTGAATTTTCTTCTTAACTTTGTATTTTCTCTCCATATGAAGATAAATGCCTACATAAAATCTTCAGATTTAGCTTAGAATACTTATATATACTACTATTTATCATATTATTGAAATTGAACACCGAAAATAACGTGTGCTAGTCCATCAGATTGAATAACTGTTTGGGCTACATGTCTATTACTAGTGCGAGTGTCCAAGGGCTAATTGAAAGAAAAAAAAAACGCAGTAGCGCGTTTATTATATATCATACCTAGGGCCCGGATTTTTTAAAATGCATATGCGCATATGCATATTTTGACATATTTTGAGGTTTAGTGCATATTCTAGACGTAACAGCATATTCTGGTATTTATGTCTGAATTTAAGGACAATTACAAGAACTACTAAAATAAATCTGTTTTGTGCATCCCTAGCTAGTTGCCTATATTATGTGCGTCCCTCACTAATTGGTGTTTTCGACTCTCTGTGTAACGGCACTTGACTTTCACAACTGACAATGGCAACAGATAGCTTAGGTATGGGTTGGCAGGCTGGCTGGACTTCCCGGAATTCCTTTCTCTACCACAGTAGATAATAATCTCAGGGGGTTGGGCAATTGGTCAGGACAGAAGTATCTTCAGTTCACTAGTTACGTTCCAGTTTAATGCCCTGCATCTCAAGGAAAAGAGCAGGAGAAGAGATTTACTAAATCAGTGGGTGTCGGGTAATAGGGACTATTCAACAGATGGTGTCATCGTGTACTGTCAAGTTTGCTCAAAGGAAGTAAAATGTGAAAAGAAATTTCAGCTTGAACAGCATTCAAAAACAACTGCACATATTAAAGCAAAGGAGGAGAAGAACAGCACACCACAACAACTTCTTCTTACGCAGGTAAAGCCTAAGTCCGGTATTCTTAATACATTTTCAAATGATCTTTGTAGGGCTTTCGTATGCAGCAACATTCCATGGAATAAATTAAACAATCCAGTTCTGCGATCATTTCTTGAGAAATATTGTGTAAATCAAAAAATACCAGATGAATCAACTCTTAGGAAAAAATTACCTACCTCCGCTATATGAATCTACCCTGTAATTGATCCGTTCTGATATCGGAAGGAACTATGTCTGGATATCGGTGGATGAGACAACGGATTCATGTGGCCGTTACATAGCAAATTTCGTGGTTGGTAAATTACATCCAGACGAACCCGGTAAGCCGCATCTTCTTGCTTGTAAAGTACTAGAGAAAACCAACCATAGCACAATAGCAAGATTTGTAAATGATTCTCTGCGACTATTGTGGCCATCTGAAATTGAGGATAATTGTTGTAAAGTGCTTGTACTGCTCACAGATGCAGCTTCATATATGTTGAAAGCAGCGAAGACCCTCCAAGTATTTTATCCGAAACTCATACACGTAACCTGTTTAGCGCACGGATTACACCGCATTGCAGAAGAAATACGCACACAGTTTCCAGCTGTTAACAATTTAATTGGATGTGGGAAGAAGCTGTTTCTGAAAGCACCAGCTCGTGTCCAGTTCTACAAAGATTGTCTACCTGAAGTTCCTTTGCCACCTGAACCTGTCCTGACTAGGTGGGGGACATGGTTATCTGCAGTATCATTTTATCAGGAGACTTTTAATGAAGTGAAAGAAGTGGTTACCAAACTTGAAGATGAGCATATTGCATGTGTCCGTGATGCAAAAGTTGTGTTTGAAACCGCTACTGTTTATCAAGATGTGAATTTCATTCATGCACATTTTTCTAAACTTCCAAAAGCCATTGAGAGCTTAGAATCTTCTGGTACTCCCCTCCATGAATCACTTGATCTCGTTGAGAAAGCTGCATCTTCATTGAATTCCGCTCCAGGCGAAATTGGAGAGAAGATTAAATGCAAGTTAGAAAAGGTGTTGAATTCGAACCCAGGACTGAAGAAGATTAAGTTAATTAGTCAATACTTGAGTGGAACTAGGGTATCCTTGCCAGATGTATGCTCTGAAACTTTGGTGCCCGTGTATAAGTACTGTCCAATCACGTCAGTTGATGTAGAACGATCATTCTCAGCCTATAAACTCATTTTGACGGACAATAGACAAAGTTTGAAAGACTACTAGTTATCAATTGTGATGCTTGTTTTGCAACAAATGATACCTGTAAATAGGTAAGTGAATAAAATTGCATGTTTTAAGTGCATATTTCATTATTTTCCGTGCATATGTTCTAACTTTTTAGTGCATATTTGCATGCATATTTTCAGGTTTTTTAGTGCATATAAATCCGGGCCCTAATCATAACGAATTAAGTGTGGTAAAAACTAAACAACGATCACTCCATCATAACTTTTCTTGAGTACAAAAATTAGCCAATTTTTTTCCCTCCTGATGAGAACCGCATTGATGCGCTGCTTTTTCCACTTAAGTGGCGATCCATCTTTGAGAGTTCACATTCTTGTCTGAAGTCACTTTAAGCGGCAGTTTTGTATGAGAACAAGTCTCAGATTTACCCTAAGGACAGCAGACTAACGCGCTACCTCGTGCCTCGCTGGCATCGGGAGAGCGTGGGTTCTAATCCCGCCTAGGCCATCCTGAAAGTGGCTTTCGTGGTTTCTTCATTTTTCACCACCAGGCAAATGATGGGACGGTTCCTTTCGTTAGGTCCACGGCCAATTTCCTTCCAATATCCCTTCCCTGACCCGCCCTAAAAAGAAAAGACATGGCCATTAGCTGCATTAATAAAATTATTAAAAATTAGCCAAAATACCTGTAACTTAGTGATTGTCAGGAAAAGATCAGGAGATGATGTAGTAATAAATGTTTACTCCTCCACGGTCTATAATCCACCCACTTTCCCAAATATGATCACGACTTACATAGAGGAAATTCCAGTGCATGAATTATCATCAAAGACAGTACAAGTAGATCAGTTGTATACACACCGGACCACAAGCAGCATGGCACTTGACCTACCTATATCGCATTGCACTAGCATTCACGTCGGTGCATGAGCCGATCACCCAGCACTATAGCATGTCACAGGCGCATTGCTATTCAAATCGTTCCCACGTCTGTGGAGCTGTTAGTACAAGATAGCACATCCACTTAACGGGTCAATGCAAATTTCAAGTCAATTAGTTGAACGAGTTGTCCCTGATTTCATGGTGCCAACAACACATCTATAGCCACATGCCAGCGCACTTTAAAACAAAGTGCTAGAATCAAAGTTTCCACTTCGTCATCATTTTACCCACCAATATTGCAAGCTATTGGGTCATGGACACTAACAAAATGCTCATTGTTTTTCTTGACACACAAGTGATTTATGACTGTGCATTTTAACCAGCGCACACTAAACAAGAATGTTCATAATAGCGATTACATATTTAAGTGGCTGCAAACAGCAGGAATGTTTTAATTGTTCATAAGTTTGTCATGTTTTAATTTTTTAATAGTTTTTATAGTGTTTTAATATCAGTGTATTATATGTTTCGACGTTGACGAGGTCAATTTGGTCTGTGTAATGGTGTTTCCTAATATTAATGTAAAGGGCTGAAGAAGGAATTAACAGAAATTCCGAAACGTGTACCCATGAGACGCTAACTTAAAATTAAATGTGTGTTGATTAGGCGGAAACTTGTTATATTCAATTCAACCTGACTATTCTAACCTTCGTTTTGGCCAATCCAATGGTTGCAGCTTAACGCATCCAGATCAATGTTTTTTTTTGTCAACCGTGCCCCGCTAGCACGTTTCGTGTGTCGAGTGGTGTATTTTCTATCGGACATGTTGGCAACTAGTGACGTCAAAGTGTGTAGGCTACCTTGTTGTGAGGGCCTTGGCGGCAGTTTAAAATACTAAATACGTGTCGAACATGGCTGCCCTTGTGAAATGAAGAATAAATAAAAACACATATTTACGTGATTAAGCACATATATCCGGTGCAGAAGTGACCAGGGTTAGTAATTACAATTCATAATGTCCCCCAGGAAGATGAAATCATCATCATCATTTTCCATCTCCAGTTTCCCGGGTATGGCAAACAAGCACTCTCTATTTTGCCTGATCTTGGTACACCGTTTGTTCTTGGACATCGTCCCAGTTAAAACCATTCTTCTCCATCTCTGATCGAACTGTCTCTAAACATCGTCCTCTTGGTCTTCCTCTTCGTCTCTTCCCTCTGACATCCAGGTTGAAGTACTTCTTAGCTGTTCTAGAGCTATCTTCCTCTTCGTCTCTTCCCTCTGACATCCAGGTTGAAGTACTTATTAACTGTTCTAGAGCTATCCTTCCTCATTACATGGCCATACCACTGAAGTCTGCATTTTCCCAGAAAGTTGACGACGGGGACCCTGATGCCAGCTGTTGCTTTGTGTACCTCATTTTTGATCTTGTCTCTCCAGGTTCTTTGGTTCATAGTCCTAGTAAATCTCATTTTTGTGGCTTGAATTCTACTGTAATCCTTACTTAGCAATGTACTGTACATGTTTCCATACCAAAAGTAAGGATTGGAACAAAGTAGGTGTGATAGCCTACAACATTGCCTTTGCTGTCAAGAGGAAGATGAAAAAGGTATATAAAAAAAATCATATAACTTATTATCGAAATGAAAGCGAAAAAAAAAAAAAAGAGTGACAGTTGTTTCATAATTAATTTAAGTTTCCAGGAAGTGGTTTGGAACTGAAACTAACCGCCAACGACAGAAGAGTGTGGTTGAATCGACAAGGCATTATCCTTTAGAATATATGAGGAAATGGTCATTAATACAAGGAACAAATTTTTCTAGGTAACACTATAGGAGGCCCAAACAAACTAAAAATTTTCTACACCACTGAAATTAGCCGAAATACCTTTTGTAATATTGAATAATAATTCTGAAAATGATTTACTAACTTAATAGATGTTTTCTCTTCCACTGTCTGTAACCCACCTACCATTCCCTTTTTAGATCACGAGTAATAGTAAAATTCCGTGTGTGTCCGCCATGTTCCTGGTGAATTATTGGACAAATACCAAATTGCCAACCCCACACTTGCGGTAGTATAGGACCCCCTTGCTTGTACAGTGAGAGCCTTCCATATAGCAATAAACTTTTCTTGAGCCGCATGATGAGCGGAGAGCGTTGTCAGCGCTACTTGACTAGCATCTACCGTTACACAACAGTGGGGCAGGAATAACCGCATGTGGTCATAGCATTGATTACATTCCCAGCTGGTAAGATATCTTAGTTCAGAGAGTAAAGACTTGTGGTGAAGTAGGCTACTGTAGCCTGTCTCGTATCCCATATAATTAATAAATACGTTAAAAAGTTTCAAGTGTTAAACTAGTTGGGCGCTATGCTGTTGCTAGCGCCAGTGCCTTGCTCGGTACACGGCTACACGTGGTGGCCCGTCCGTCACTCGGCTACTGCAAAGCCCGTTCACTAGGGAGGACCCTCACTGTACGAGCAGTAAGGCTTCGCTGAAACATTCATGGACCAATAGTTTCTCGCTTCACTCGCTTTGCATGACCTGTGTGGTGTAATTTGTCCCCCACGGGTTGGCAACAGTAATGTGAGGTCATTGTGTCGCATTGGTAAAAGTTGAAGAAATCTCATGACAAGCCATGACAATTGACGTCATTGAATGAGCAAGAAATAAAGACGATAGACATATTATATTTACATAATTCAGCAAATATTTCCATTGTAGCAGTGATAATAGCAGTAATTTTGTTTGGTAATGACTCCTAGAATATGAAATAAGGTATGAAAATAATATATTTTATATTGTCAGGTGCCGCATTTCGAATGATAATTTTGTTAGCATCCTCTTAAACTTGTTTATACTTCTTGTGCCATGTTATTGAGGTTAAGGAAACACCAAATTCACATTTAATAAGGAAATCATGAACATATTAACCTTGCAGTAATATACTGACGAAAAAACAAGTCTCCATGTTGGATAAGGCTTGTCAGGCAGTGCTGCCAACTTCACTTCACCAGCGAGGTTAGACAACTGTTTGGACAAAAATTACTGATTGCACTAAAATTGAATGAGAGAAAGCTATTGGCCGCTACGTGGTTAGACGACAGTCTGGGCCAAACCATTGGTCACTACTATGTTAGATGTCTGGAAAAACCACTGGCTGGCACTGCACAATAATTAGGCCTACTGATTGTACTCCAAGCAAGGGGGTCTGGGGCATAAGCCCAAGGTTTGGTTTGTGTATGTATTTAGGTTAGGTTTGTTTTTGTATGTAGCTTAAAGCCTTATTCTGCATTCACCACTGCAATGGCTGCACTATATCCATCATCTTGTTAGGGTCACACTTGCCCAATAATTTACACTGCTGGCGAAACATGAAATCTTATGTTGGCACAGAAAAGAAAATGCAATAACACACTTGTGCAATAAAATGTTCAGGACTAGTATAGATCGCGATACATTTCCGTATAAAATTCCCCTACAAACAAAATGGCGGCATTGATGATGTCTTCGACGACATCACGAAAGACACTAAAAGACGCTAAGACACTGGCAAGCTTATGGTGGGGAAAACATAGACAGTAATGGCATTTGCAATAACAATTGGAAACGAGATGTGTATCACATACTTTACTTGATCTATATTATAGGGATAGTAAAGATCCTATTACACATCCAAATTTTTGCATTCCAGCTAATATTTACAAAATGTGTATCCCCATCTTTACTTGACCTATATAGGTATACTTAAGATCCTGATACACATCCAAATATTTACATTCTACCTAACATTTACAAAGTATGTATCCCCATTGTAACTTGACCTATAGAGGTATAGTAAAGATCCTGATACACATCCAAATTTTTGCATTCTAACTAATATTTACAAAACATGTATCCCCATCTTTACTTGGCCTATATATGTAAACTAAAGATTCTGATACACATGTATATCAATGACTTTAGTCAAGATTAATTTTTTCCCGTATTGAATTTCTGCTCTTTAATTATGCTTATCCACTTTTCAATAAAATATTTCAATTTTATTATTCATTGTCATCATCATCATCATCATCCTTTCATGTGTTAGTCCTGGAAGAACTGTTACGGTCTACACAAAAAACTTGAATTTTCACGCCATCTTTTCCTGGGGCGACCTAGAGATCTCTTCCCACTGGGGCAGTAGTTGACGACTGCTTTAGGGATCCTGCTTCTGTCCATCCTGTTGAGGTGTCTTAGCCAATTTCTTTGGTATTCATGGATGTATTCCAATATAGGACTGCTGTTAAGACCATTCAGCACTTCTGTATTTCGTTTGTGATCCCACTTAGTGACTCCTGCTGTTCGTCGCATATATTTCATTTCGGCGGTAGTTATTCGTCTCTCATCACATTTCCTCAGGGTCCACGCTTCGCTACCATAGCAAAGTACTGGTCTTGCTAAGGTTTTGTATATTCTTGTTCGGGTGTGTTTTTGAACTAATGATGGTCCAAAAACTTTATTGATGATTCCTAAACATTTGTTGAATTTAAAGATTTTCTCGGATATGTCCATTTCTTCAAGGAAAGACAGTTTGTAACCAAGGTATTTAATTATTATAATTATTATTATTATTTTTATTATTGAAAAGTGGATAAGCATAATTAAAGATCCTGATGTACACATCCAAATTTTTGCATTCTACCACTTCGGAAGTCCAGGTTCGATTCCTGGCTCTGCTGAGAAATTATAATTCTGGTGCGAGGGCTGGAACGGGGCACACTCAGCCGTGAGGCAAAACTGCGAAGAGGAGGGTTTGATTTCCACCTCAGCCATCTTGGAAGTTGTTTTCCGTTGTTCCACTTCTACTCCAGGTAAATGTTGGTATGGTTCCTAACGAAAGGCCACCAAAGCCTCCTTCCCAATCCTATTCCCAATTTACAAATACACACACTAGTACAGCCATCACAAAAACACAGGTTATCAGACAAATTCCACACACACCCAAAAATACACGGGTCTATATGACTGTGATGCCGCAACATCTAGAATAAACAACAACTGCTTGTGACGAAAGCCATGGACTACATAACATAAAGGTCTGTAATTGGGATTTTTCAATCTGATGTAATCAGAGCGTCTGTAGTGTAGAATTTGTAGTAAAAGTACAGTATACAGTTAAAATTTTCTATACTTCTGAAATTAGCCTAAGTACCTTTTGTAATGATGAATAATGATTCTGAAAATCATGTAGTAATAGATGTTTAACTCCTCCTCCTGTCTATAACCCATCCAGCATCCCTTTTTAGATCACGAGTTATAATAGTAAAATTTCACTGTCTGTCCGCCATTATCCATGTAAATGGCGGACAAATATAGTATTTCTAACACTACCCATACGATAGCCCGCATCTTGCATCAAGAAAACGCGGGTTTTGCTACGACCAATAATTCCTAGCACCCCTGGATTTTGTCACGCACAGTGGGAGTCCCTGCGCACCAATAATCGTTAGCCAGACCAAATGTTTTGCCAATTAATGCACTAGCCTACTATGTCTTGTATCCCACCTATTGGTAACAGTTGCTGTGTAATGTGACTACAATAGAAACATGACTGCCATCATTGAATGACCAAGAAATAAAGATACATATTTTTGTAATTTAGAGATATTTCCAAGTGCAGTAGTGTTAATGGACTTTAATTTCAATTCGTATGGACTCCCTGAATATGATACAGGTATGTGAATCATTTATTATCAATGTGGCAGTGTAAAAAGCCACGTCCCAGTCTCGTTATTTTGTAGGTGAGGATTGGTTAGAATCTCGGCTTTAAAAAGAAGGTTTGCTGATTTCAGGGTTAGTTTTATGTTTTTAATGTCAAAAATAACTTTTGTGGCTCAGGCTTTTCCCTTTGTATGGAGTTTTCTGTAGGGTGATGCCGAACGTTTTCAAGATACGAGTGCCGCTGAACTTGAGCCTTGCAGAATGATGTCTGCACATAAGTCGAGTAGCACTGCACACACTACTTGTGTTAGAAGTCATATTGTGAATTGTGAAGAGAAAAATTAATAATGGCGAATTAAGAATGGTTGATATCTAATTGTTTCACCACAGCACAACTAAGCATATTTCAATACGAACAATAAAAATGACAATAGTCATCCATATACATACTGATGATGTTACTGGAGCTGAGTAATATCCTACCCTCACAACTGTAGACCTACCTGTCAAACAAGCAGGGTGACAGCATGACACAAGTAAACATACAGAATAGTTCCCATCTCGCCCACCGGCACTTGCATCTTGAAAGGCTATTATTTACTATTTCTAGAGGTTAGTTCTTGAAGGTGATGACGTCCACTGTGGCTCCAACCCCTTTCCAGAAAAGCATATGTTAACGGAAATGCTTTTCGGTCGGTGAGCAGAAATCATACCCCTCTCCAAAAAAGCATACATTACCGGAATTGCTTTTCAGTTGGTTAACAGAAATCGGGCGAGGATTAACAATTATTTTAACAACCTAATACCTGAAAAAAATGATTACATGTATTATTTATACACTTCGTACATTTCTCGAACGAATGGAGGAGGAATTAATTTGATGACATGTTTCATTCATCAGGCGAACATCATCAGGTCCAGTTCATTTAGGCTTAAATTAATTTCAGCAAATTGTATTGTACCCGTAATCGTCATCATATCCCAGATGGAATGAATCGCACACACGCAATGAACCCGGCTAAAAAAAACTCACCGTATACTGCTGATAACACACTTCCATTTAATATTTATGCTATGAAAACTAACCACTCGGCAGGAAACTAACATACGGAAAAGTGAGAAAGTTAAATATCTTAGGGCGTCAATGGTTGGGTTTTCTCAGTCTACTTTCATAGCATAAATTAATTTAAGTCCTGTATTTTCTATATAAAACATTCAAAAATGTACTCTGCATTTATTGATCCTTAGCATATTTACAAATTAATAATAATCTGAACAACTTCCCTAATATGCATCATAATATCTCGTAAGATTATCGTTTAAAATATTTTCTTGATGAATAACTTTCATTATTAAGTTGCATTCTCCTGACACTTAGTGTGTATTTAAGGAGATTTTAAAAATAAAATAATTTAAAAGAAATAAAGTTCTTCTGTCACTCATTGTATTATTTTTCACAGTTTCTTTCAGCAGCTTTTAAATCTTCACTTTGCATTTCAAAAATTAAAAAATCATTTCTGGTGACGTTGTTGTTACTGTTGTTGTTTGAGTGTTCAGTCTTTTGACTGGTTTGATCAGCTCTCCATGCCTCCCTGTCCTGAGTTAATCGTTTCATCTCTACATAGCTACCACACCCTACATCCGAGGCAATCTGTTTAACATATTCTAAGCTTGGTCTTTCCCTACAGTTCTTGTCCTCTACCCTTCCTTCCATAACTAAACTTGCTGTTCCTGGATGTCTTTGTAAGTGTCCTACCAACCTATCTCTTCTCTTCATTAACAGTCGCCAGAAACATCTCTCCTCTCCCACTCTTCTTAATACCTCTTCGTTTGTAACCCTATCTACCCATCTGATCTTCATCATTCTCCTGTGACACCACATTTCAAACACTTCAATTCTCCTCTTTTCTGCTGCACCAATAGTCCAATTCACTTCCATAGAGTGCTACGCTCCAGACAAAGGCTTTCAAAAGAGTCTTCCTAATACCTAAATCTATATTCGATGTCAACAGATTCCTTTTTTGTAGAAATGCTTTCCTTTCCTGAGCCAACCTACTTTTTATATCTTCTTTGCTTCGTCCATCACTGGTTATTTTGCTTCCTAAGTAACAGAAGTCTCCTACTTCCTTAAGCTTTTCACCTGCCAATTTGATGTCCATAGAGGTTTCTGATTGTTTTTTGGCTGCATTCCAATATTTTTGTTTTACATTTATTTTCATCATGAATTCTTTCCTCAAGACTGAGTCCATACCATTCAAAAACTCATTCAAATTCTCAGGCGTGTCAGCCAAGATGACTATGTCATCGGCAAATCTCAGAGTTTAAATTATTTCTCCTTGAATCTTCACTCCCGCTTTAACTTTTTCTCCTATTTCCTTCATTGCTTGTTCAATGAAAAGTAGGCTATGGGTGATAAGTTGCTGCCTTGCCTTACACCTTTCTGAATACCAGCTTCTCTCTCATGTCCTTCAGCTCGAATGCCTGCTGTCTGGTTTCTGTATAGATTGTAGATCACCCTCCTATCCCTGTACTTTAACTTTATACAATTAATCTCCTTTTCCTAGTTAACAATTGTATCTATTTGATTTGGTATTCATGTTCTAATGATTTACGGCTGGCTGACGGGCTCAGCGGTAACGTTATCGCCACTGTGCCCAAGGCTGCTGGCACAGTCCGTTGGCATTTGAGGGTGCGCAAATGCAAGGAAGCAGTGTCAGTAGATTTACACTGCCATGTTAATGATCCCCTTCAAGACAAAATTCCGGCGCACCAGCATCTCTAAAAGCTGCGGTAGTTAAAAGGGATGAAAACAAATAACATCAATTATTATCTAATGATTATTATATTATTTAATTATGCAAATAATTTTCCTAAAAATATTACACTCAAAGAAACAGGATTGTGAAGCAATTTGGAAATTTGACATTACAAAAAATTTAAAAAGTTGCCATATAAATGGCTGTAATTTTAAGTAATGTACAAGAATCATACTAATATATAAAAATGAGATGGTGTGTGTCTGTCTTTCTATCTGTCTGTCTGTGTGTTACTCAATAACGCAAGAACCACTGGTCCGATTTAAATGAAATTTTGCATGGATGTAGCTGATTTACCATGTTTACATATAGGATACTTTTCATTTCGATATTTTGCACTATTAAAAAATCGCGACCATTTTAGTGACGTTACTACACCCTTTGGTTTCAAAATTTCATATTTCCGTAGCAAATAAAAAGAGAACGCTAAGAAATAGCAAACTTTTGATGGCACATACGAGCTTCAAAATTTAATTTCCTATCCGAAAGGTCCTTATCACTTTTCGTGTATCTCTAACGGTTAGCGAGTAAAACCCACATATGTGACGTCACTACAACCTTTTGGTTTCAAAATTTCATATTTCCATTTCAAATAAAAAGAGAACGCTAAGTAATAGCAAACTTTTGATGCATACACGAGCTTTAACATTTAATTTTCTATCCAAAAGGTCCTTATCACTTTTCGTGTATCTCCAACGGTTAGCGAGTAAAACCTAAATTTGTGCAATAAAACACGGTCAACACCGAGCGGTGCAGTATATCTCTACATACATAAAAATTAAAGTTTGTATGTTATCTTCGCAATTTATACGGAAATTTGAGTTATTTACGCGTTTCAGACTGTTTTATTATGGATGAGCGCGAAAAAAAATGTTTGGTCTTTCTGTTTGTCTGTGGACAACTTTGTTCCCTTATAACTGGAGAACGGCTGGGTGTATCAATGTAAAGTTTGGTACAGATACCCATCAGAGGCACGAGGCTAATCATTGATGTAACCCTTCTCCGTACCTCTCATAAAAGGGGGCCTACCCCCCTTAAAATACATGCTGAAATAGGAGTAGAAGGACGAGACAAAGCTCATTTTCAGCCCCTCAGTGTGAGAGACAAAACTCGGGGGCCCTAAAACCACATCTTAAGGTCCTAAGTCCAACCGTTTTTGAGATATTCCCAGAAAACTAATTTCATTTAATAAACTAATGAACGAATGCAAGCCGATAACCATGGCAACAGATTCTCAGATGTCCATCTATTGCTCTAAGACGCAATGCAATTCCATTAATTACATTAGTGTGAAAGTTTGCAAACGGCTAGATGGTTATTACGGAACCAAATTAAGCTGTAAATTTCATCAACACATAAAATGCGCTTAAGGAGGTCAAGGGGTAATCTAGAGTTTTTTCACGCGATTTACACTTGCGGGTGTGGTACAGCAGGTCTATTATATTCCTATCCCTATATTATATTATTATTATTAGTATTATATTATGGCGTACAACGACGAGACAAAGCCCCTCGGTGCCAGAAACAAAACTCGAGGGTCCTCGAAAACTAAATTATAAGGCTCTAAAACCAACAGTTTCTGAAATATTCCCAGAAAACTAATTTAATTTAACAAACTAATGAAGGAATGCAAATCGGTAACCATGACAACATTATCTCAAGGGGTGGCATCCAACTTTCCATCTATTTCAGTAAGAAGCAATTTATTACATTTCTGTGAAAGTTTGCAAATATAAGGTTATCACGGAACCAACGTAGACTGTATAATTAATCAATGCAATTAAGGGGGTCAAGCGGTAACCTAGAATTTTTTCATGCAATTTTCACGTGCGCCATATAGTACAGAAGTTCTATTATATCTCCAAACAGCAACATTATTTTCAAAAATTCCTGAATTGAATCAGCATTCTTTGCGGCTTTTAGGAATTTGGGCCATTTGAGACTAAAGAACCTGAATTTTCATGCACCACAAGCTTTTATAATTTATGATAGAAGTCTCCCTGTGTATGGGGACCTAACACAACGTAGAGGGTCAGTTTTTATGTGACGTGTATTGCGTTTCATCTACAAGGCTTTCAATTCTATTTCATGTCAGGTAGTACACGTTAGGTGAATTTAGTTTGTGAGCACATTTTAACTAATCTTTTTTCTTTTCTTTTTGTCGACATACGGGTTTATCGTAAGGATGATTTTGTTTGATACTGTGTGGTAGATATACCCATATTTGGATTTCTGGGTGATATGTTGTAGACAATAGAATTGTCTGTCAGTCTTTCTGTGTATCTTTATGTACGCCTATAACTCGTGTTCGGATGCTTGGTGCATCATAAAATTAGGTATGGTAAACATGAGTCAATACACCAATCATTTATAAAACCCTTCATCGTACTTTTCATACAGTAGAAGGGTGGATATAGGGAAAAACTTCTCAAAATACATGCTAAAATAGGCGAAATATAAAAATTATCCTAGAAGGACGACCAAAGCATATGTTGCACTTCTCAATGTGAGACACAAAATTCGCGAATCTATAAAGGGTCTCCGAAAACCACATTTTAAGGCCCTTAAATTAACAGTGTGTGTGATATTCCCAGAAAACTAACTTCGTTCTGATGAACTTATGAAGGAATGACAAACCGCTAACCATTGCAACAGTAGCTCAATTGATAATGTCTGGTGTTAACACCGAACACCGTTCGAAGAACGGGTACTTCTGCTAGTTATTAATAAAATAAATGATATAAAACAACAACTGGACAAAGGCTCTTCTTAATCCCCGGGTGAGTGCATAGATCCTGAAAGGAACTGGCTCGTGCATAGGCCTTGCCAAAAC
Source organism: Meconema thalassinum (assembly GCA_946902985.2). Taxonomy (NCBI): domain Eukaryota; kingdom Metazoa; phylum Arthropoda; class Insecta; order Orthoptera; family Tettigoniidae; genus Meconema; species Meconema thalassinum. Next base: position 1,605,266,475 of record OX336388.2, on the reverse strand, counting down.
CTCCTCAAAACGTATGAAATGTAGGAAGGCTACCTACAGGCATCTAACTAAAAAGAACTGTACTACCCTATTTAAATTAATTCTATATTCTGAAACTTAGCAATAAATGGCTCTAATTTACACAACAAAATATAAAAGTTGACCCTAAAATTAAGCCTGATATTGATTGATTCACCTAATATGTACAGAGGTCCACATTACCAACTGACAGATCAAACTTACAAACTAATAGAAAAAAATCACTTTATTACTAGCTGCACCCGGCATGTATTACAATGCCATTCAAAGAAAGCGTTGGCGTTGTAATTTTGTTTGTTGAAGTGCTTTTGGATACACAATATATACTTTTTTCCCCCGTTAACTGCCTCTAAGCTATTGTAAAATGGATTTACTAATTGAAAAACATTCGTGGGACGAATAGAAAAAATTGATAAGGCAAAGAAATGTGAATTAAAAGATGCTGCCTATATCTCATTGGCGGATAGAAAAGTGGAGATCATTAGTGTCGTCTTTAGCCACATAGCGCCGTAGGAAAATGATTGGACCCCTTTGGATAATTTTGGCTGTCTGGAGCTCCCTAGGTAGCAATAGTTTCAAGTTCCGCCACATAGCTCTGTAGGAAAATGATTGGGGTACGTCAAAATTTGAAAGCAGCAACACTTATTACAGCTGATAACCTCAGTATTGTAAAATCCACAATTTATGATCTGGAGAACCAAAAAGGTGAAATTATGCATCGAAGTTAGATAGTGAAGAAGGGTCTGAAAAGAGAAAAACCATGAGATCAGCTACGGATTAAAAATTGGAAGAAGCGGCGTACTTATGGTTTATTCAGACAAGAAGTAAGGGTGATCCCATTTCTGGATCTTGGTTATGTGAGAAAGCGTTGCTGCTAAATGAGAAGTTTTGTAGTAATCATCATTATGTACTGTGCATGTTTTTTTCCTATGAAATAAATGCATGTTTGATTATCTGGAAAAATCGTTATTCGGAACAATTTCGGTCCCAATTAGTCTGGATAAACGACATTCTACTGTGTAATGCAATCAAAGATCACATTTATTTAAAATTACAGTACATGTTTCGGGATCCAAATTATCATGATCCCTTTATCAGCTTTTATAAGACAGGCCCAACAAATTAAGATAATGCTCCTTTGTGCAAACATATGTTAAAACAGGGTGATAAAATGAAAATGGAATGTATGGTGTGTGAAAACATATGGGCAAGATGTGGCAGACACTAAAACTTAGTACACTCGAAACAACATAGTCATATCACAGAATTAATAACATTAAAGAAAAGAAGTCTCATTTCATTAAAACTGCATAAAAATCAGCATATTAAGTAAACTATTTCTTCGTGAAGTGGTTATTCCTTGTCATGATAAAACTCTACTTCTTGTGTGTCCACACTGTGCTGAGTATAAGTCTTGAAGTCTATGAAATCTTGAAGTATGCGCTGTTGTTTTAACTTCACAAATTAAGCCTTGATTGTCCTTTACTGTTATACCATTTGTTATTACTGACGACAAGGTCCAATACATAAACCAATTTGTGAACTCACTGAATAATTTAGATGATAGTATTAAATTCACCCATGAACCGGCTGTCAATGGTAAAATTAATTATTTGGACACAACAGTCTCAAAGACAAATAGCAGACTCAGTTATCAAATTTTCCGCAAACCAACCCAAACCCATTCAATAATCAGAAACGATTCTAACCATCCAGGTGCTCACTAAAGGCCACTTTCAGAAGCCTTATCAATAGAGCGATGAATCTACCTTTGTCCAACAAGAATTCAATAAAGAACTGAGTATCATAATGCAGATTGCTAAAATTAATGGATTTAATAAATCTTATGTTCTTAATATATTGAAAAGTATTAAGAATAAACTTAAAACTCGTTTATGCAAAGACACCAATGATAAGAAAAGAACTACCGGTACTTATTCGGTTTTTACTTTAATTATTCAACATATAGTATCACAAATGTTTTCAAGAAATTAAATATGAAAATAGCACTAAAAACCAGTAACACTAACAGCAGATTGTTTTTCAACTCCAATGAAGTTCACAATTCAATTAAATTTAGTAAATCAGGCATTTACCAATTAACATGCGACAATTGTAACGTCAACTACATTGGACAAACGGGACGCAGTTTTACTATAAGATACGGGGAACATTTAACGCCATAAAATACCGAAAATTTTCAGCAAAGGCTAATCGCATGAAGGAAACAGGCATTCTTTCACCAATACGGAAAAAGACTTTAAAATTTTACATTATGCAACAAAGGGCATTTCCTTAAACGCACGGCGCAAAGACCTTCAAACATGATAAATTTGAATGATATTAACTTCGATGTTAACATCGTTTTTGACACTTTAGCTGATTATATCCTTCTAAATAAATCTAAACACAGAAGGAAACCACCATAATTCATAAAGGTGCTCCTCTGGATGCGAGTTTTTGTTGATATATTTTTTCGTTACACACACCCCTCTTAGGTCTACTTTATCCCGAGATCCAGGCATTGTTTTTCATTTTGGTCATTGACCTTCGCGGGAGCTCAACCTCACACGCTTCCTACTGAAGGTTACAGCACGTTGCACCATTGATGTCACTCTCCCAACGTTCCAATTCTGTTGACCGTCAGTACAACTTGTTTTAATCATTCGCTTCCACACTGGGGCTTGTGCAACACCTAGATTATCACCTTTAATAAGATCATGTAAGTTTTAAAGGGTTTATATCATAAGGCCCTCTTCTTTATTAAGATCTTGATTATTTTTATTTTTCTGTTAATTCATTCGGCTTATTTCTTCATTTCGCAGTTGCCAACAATATCTCGGATCTGGCTCATTATACTGTTCCATTCTGCACTCTTGCAAATAAAAACGCATCTTACTAACGGTATAACAGTAAAGGACAATCAAGGCTTAATTTGTGAAGTTAAAACAACAGCGCATACTTCAAGATTTCATAGACTTCAAGACTTATACTCAGCACAATGTGGACACACAAGAAGTAGAGTTTTATTATGACAAGGAATAACCACTTCACGAAGAAATAGTTACTTAATATGCTGAATTTTATGCAATTTTAAAGAACTGAGACTTCTTTTCTTTAATGTTATTAATTCTGTGATTTGACTATGTTGTTTCGAGTGTACTAAGTTTTAGTGTCTGCCACATCTTGCCCATATATTTTCACACACCATACATTCCATTTTCATTTTATCACCCTGTTTTAACATATGTTTGCACAAAGGAGCATTATCTTAATTTGTTGGGCCTGTCTTATAAAAGCTGATAAAGGGATCATGATGATTTGGATCCCAAAACATGTACTGTAATTTTAAATAGATGTGATCTTTGATTGCATTATAATTAAAAGCATTGACTGGGCAGACCCATAATTTAAAGGATATTTATTTATTCTAGTTATACAGTACTTCAACACCGAAATACAGCCAACTCTGTTGGTTCTAGGGCCTTTTCAAGTCCCTTGGTTTTTTATTTATACAAACCTATACCATCAGACAGAACTGAACCAAATTTTATATCCTGAGTTTTTGTTTCTTGCATTGTGAGGCTTAAGATGAGCCTAGGTTGGTCCTTCTATGATGATGATGATGATGATGATGATGATGATAATTGTTGTTTTAAGGGGCCTAACGTGTAGGTTATCGGCCCCTAGGTCCTTCTATGACAAATTTGATTTGTTCCAAAGGGTAAGTACATAAAATTTGGCTCAGTTTGATGAAACAATGTTGATTTATGCCAAAGGGGCCTAAATCTAGGGAATGGAGAGGTCTGTCCAAATTTTATGTTGACAGTCCAGCAGGGTTCCCTAAGGTAAGTACAGTGAAACCTCTCTTAACGGACACTCCTCTAAGGCGGACACCCCTTCATAACGGACGATTTTCTAGGTCTGTGACCAAACCCCTATTAAGCATATTAGCAATTAATCTCTCTTATGCGGACACTCGCTATTACGGACACGGACACCCCGGCCGCATTAAAAAGAAATCAAACAACCTCTCCTAGCGGACACTTGTTTTGAAAATAAATCGCATCTCTGTAGGTCTATTAGTCTTGTATTAACACTCTGGTGTGTTAATGTACTATGTGGGTTGGCGACCAAGGGACCCCAGCCGAGTCCGGCATTACTTCCACTTACTTGTGATGGGCTCCTCTCCGTCTTCTTTCCTGTCGACCTCCCTTGGTCAACTCTTGTTCTTTTCCGACCCCGATGGTATTAGGGTATCCGAGGCCTAGGGAGTCTTTCACTTTCCCGCCTTAATTGGCCCTTGCCTCATCTTTCCTGATCCCTCCTTCTTCGAGGGGTCAGACCTCTTGGTATCTTTTCATTATATTTCCTTTTCTCTTTAAGATTCCTGCATTGTTTTTATTAATTGGCTCCCCGTTTATCTAAATTCCCTTTAGCGTATTTTTTTTCATCTACACTACATTTTGTAGGTATTTTTAATGTACGTTGCATTTTGTAAGTTTTTTCGATATAAATTGCATTTCATGATTGTTTTCAACCTCAATTGCATGTTGTAAAGATTGACAATCTAAATTGCTTTTTCATAAGTCATTCAATGTAGGTGCAGGGCATTTTAGTGAGTTTTTTGAATTTCAATTGCATTTTGTAAGTATTTTAACCAAAACTGCATTTCGCAAGAATTTTAAATCTGCATTGCATTTTGTGTGGTGGGCATTTTGCAAGTATTTTGATTCTCAATTGCATTTTGTGGGTATTTTGAATCTAAATTATATTTTGTCAAGTATTTTCAATCTAAATTGCATTTTGTAAGTATTTTGAATTTCAATTGCACTTTGTGAATATTTTGGATTGGAAATGGGATCTTTCAATCTGAATTGCATTGTGTATTTTCAATTTTAATTACATTTTGTAAGTATTTTGAACTTCAATTGCATTTTGTATGTATTTTCGATCTCATTTGCATTTTGTAAGTATTGTGAATTTCAATTGCATTTTGTAAGTATTTCGACTCTACATTGCATTTTGTACGTATTTTGAACCTAGCCTACATTTTGTGTGTCTTTTTTTTTTCTATCTTTTCCTTTTACGAATCTTTTCGTTCTTAATTCCCATTTGTAAGAACATTGTGTGAGATGTTTCAATCTGAGCTCCTTTTTGTAAGTATTTTCCGTCTCACTTAATTTTCGTTCTGGTTTCCATTTCATTGTCATTTTTGCTATCACCCAGACCATTAGGGGCCGATAACCTAAATGTTAGGCCCTTAAAACAACAATTATCATCATCATGTTAATGTACTTTTGACATATCCTGTTCTTCCTGGAAGCCAGTTAGCGCTGACCTGTTGTTGTTGTTTCCTATGGCTAGCCCGGATTCCAATCCATCAGCTTTCTTGCGTTCCAATAGAGTTGTGTGAGGTTTCCAGAAGTTCTAGCAGTCACATCAAGTTTGTTGCAATGTAGCAGGTGTCCCTTATCCATTTTACTTCCAGGTTCGTGACAAAGTGTGCATTCTTCAGATCTCAGGATGTTGATTCGTTTCAGATGAGCTGCAAGGCAGTCGTGGCCAGTGTTAAGTCTGAAGAAGGCTACAGCTTCTCTTCTTGGTGTTAATTTATATTGATCCCATTTAGCATCAATGTCTTTCCATAATTTGGTTTCTGCTGTTTTCTTTGTCATTTCTTCATACCTGTTTTTGATAGTATTTTTCAAGATCCTTTTTGCTGACATAAAATCAGTCTGACTGACAGGTTGTTGTAGTGTGGTACCTTTTTTTGCTAATCTGTCTGCCTCTTCATTTCCTGCTATTCCAACATGAGAAGGGATCCACTGAAATGAGATCTGTTTGTGGAGTCTTTGAAGGGTTTTTATCATACAAAAAATTTCTTTCAGTTCTTTATTTTGGGGCTTATAATTTGACGAGATGGCTTGGATGGCTGCTTTTGAATCTGTAATGATAACGCATTTTTGACAATCAATGTTTCTGCCTAATAACTGATGGAGTGCATGTGAAATTGCTCTTATCTCAGCATCAAAGTTTGTTTTGTTTTGGCCTACTGGGAAGTCGAGTGAGAAGAGAGATGAATGTATTCCTGCTCCAGTTCTATTTTCTTTGTCTTGTGAGCTATCTGTAAATATTTTTAGCCATTGATTAGATGGATATCTTTCTTCTATTGTACAGAGGGCCAGTTGTTTTAGATCTTGTGGTGAGGAGTCTTTCTTGCAGACCTCTTCTAACAAAGTAAGATCTGTAGTCACTTGTATATATTCAATGGGGTTGACTGGCATACAGAGTGGTTCAAGTTTTATTTGCAGATTGCTCTTATTTATGAATTCTTTGGCGAGGCTTAAGGGATATTTTTGCGTTTTAAGATTGGGGCTAGAAACTGTTTTTTTGATCCATGTCATTTGAGGTAGTCTTTGTATACGGAGGTATGCATTGGCTGTTTGATGTTTCATCTCTTCTTCTATTGGTAAGTTGTGGGTATATAATTGCAAGGCGGTTATAGGTGTAGTTCTTATTGCACCTGTTATGATTCGTAGAGAGTACTTCACTGCCATATTTTATGATAGGTTTGATGTAAGTATTGTAGGTTTTGTTGAGTGTCTCTTGAGTGCTCCCCCAAGTAGCTCCTGCTAGTCTCTTCAGTAATTTCATCCGTTTGCTTACCTTATCCTCCACATGTTTTATGTGTTTGGTCCAGTTCAGCTTCTTGTCCATGATGATACCTAGGTACTTTGTACTTTCACTTTTTGGAAGGTCTTGATTACTAAATTTGAGACTAAAAGTTGGATTGTGGTGTCTCAGGGAGAAAAACTGGTATACTGTTTTGGAAGTATTGATTTCCATATTATTGTTTTCGGTCCAGTTTTTGAGTTTTATAAGTGCCTGGTTCATTCTGTGTTCAAGAAGCATTTGCTGATTTGGGCTGTTACGTACTGTGTTCCAAATGATAACATCGTCTGCAAACATGTTGATATTCACATTACCTACTTTCTTTATTGTTTTTGGAAGATCGTTGATGTACACATTGAATAAAGTTGTGCTTGATACAGCTCCTTGTGGGAGGCCTAGTTTTGATTGCTTGCAACCTGAAGTTTTGTTGTTGTAACGAACATTGATCATTCTTTGTGAAAGGAATCTTGAAAACCAGTTTAACATACATCCATTTACTTTGAATTTGATAAGTTTCTTTAGCAGCATGTTTCGCCATACAGTATCATAGGCTCCTTTAAAATCGATGAAAACTGCAAGAACACTTTCCCTTTTGTTAAAGGCTTCTTTAACAGCTTGTGTAAATCTCATTATTTGGTGGGAGGAGGACCTGTTTTGTCTAAACCCTGCTTGTTCTTCTGATAGAAGAGATTTTGTTTCCAAGTACCAATTGAGTCTATTTGTAATCATCCTTTCTAGAATTTTTACCAGAATGGAGGTAAGTGCTATAGGTCGGTACGAGGGGACTTAGTTTTTTGGCTTGCCTGGTTTTAAGATTGGAATGATGGTTGCTTTGGTCCAGTCTTTAGGTAGGTTATCATTTGATGTCCTAAATTTGTTGAATATGTGTAGCAGGATGTTTAGAGCAGATGGACCTAGATTTCTTATGAATTCTGGGAATATCTCATCTGGTCCTGGTTGTTTTTTGACTTGTGTGTTCTTTATTGCTAACATTAACTCTTCCATTGAAAATGTATTGTTAAAGATATCATATGCATTATTATTCATGAATTTTTTGACTATTTTTTTGAGAGTCTTGTCTTCTTTCTTTTTCTGTTTTGATAGTCTAATTGAAGTGAAATGTTTACAGAAGTGGTTTGCTATTTTATGACAGTCTGTAATTTCCTTATCATTTATCATAATAGGTTTCAAAGGAGTGACTACGTGTTTGTTGTTTAGAGAATTGATAAGTTTGTGAGCTTTATTGCTGTCTGTCCTATAGTCAACCGTTGTTAAAAATTTATTCCAAGATTCTCTTTTTGATATTGTTATTGCTTGTTTTAATTTTGCTGTTGCTTGTCGCCATTTCCGTACATCATTTTGATCCTGAGTAAGTTCAGCTGTTCTTCTTGCTTTGTCTCTGGCGGACTTAAGATTGTTCAATTCATCTGACCAGAAAGGTTTATATTTTGTTTGGGCACCTCTGGGTATGCACAGTTTGGCTATGTCTTTTATGGCTGTAGTAAATGTATTCAGGATGATGTTAGGAGGTGCATCAAGATCAATTTCAGACATTTTTGCTTCAAGTTTGTTTCTGAAATTTTCCCAGTCTGCCTTTTTAAAGTTCCACCGAATCTTCTGGTCTGCACTTTGCGCAGATTCACTGTATAATGTAATAGTAAGAAGGGACATTCTATGTCCACTGCCTGGATCTTCGAGTACTGATCGATGACTGTGGTTTGTAAGATCTGTTGAGACTAATATGAGATCTGGGTTAGTTGTGGAACCAGAGTGGTGAATGAATGTTGCTGGGTCTTTGTTACTATATAATAGCTCAAGAGAGCTACTCTCTATAAGGTCTTTTATTGTTTTACCAGCTGAATTTGTGTAGTTGTAGCCCCAGACTGGAGAAGCTGCATTGAAGTCTTGTATAAAAATAGTAGCTGTTTTGATTTCTAAAAGGTGAAGATTCAGATTTTTATTGTTTGGAGGACTGTAAACACAGAATATTGTTATTTTCTTGTTGTTGATCCATATGGATAATTAGATAATTTCTGATGTATCTGTTGGGTCCATTTCTTTTACAATTCTGAATTTTGACATGATGCTGTTCTTCACTGCTGCAAATATTCCACTTACTATTTGTCTTGTTTTGAAGAGAGTGTAGATGGTATACCCTTGGATCTTTAAATATTGTATGTTTTCAGGTGTAGTGTTGGCTTCATTGATTAGAAGGATGTCTATATCTCTGTCTATCATGATTTTCTTTACTTCCAAAAGTTTCTTTGTTAATAGACCACCTGCATTCCATTGCAGTATTCTTACTTCGTGTTGTTTTGCTTTGAAAAGAGCAGTTTTATTTGTTTGCATTTGTTTGCTCATGTTTCTCTATTCTGGAACGTTTTTGCCAAAATTATTACTTGTTTAGCACCACCCAGGGGACACGTACAGCTTAAGGTATGCTGCGGACGTGAGTAACTTCATCCCCCAGCGCTGACCTTCCCATCCTCTATCTTCTGCACTGCTCCAAAAATAAACCTAGGCCTAACGGTATCGCTTTCATTGTTCACTTGAACTTGAAATGGTTGGGATAAGGGAATTCATACTTCCACTATCTGGTCAGTTTTACCGTGAAACTTCTTAAATCTATTGTAGGACCTGTGCGTTACAGTAGCAAGTGAGTGCATCTGAAATGGCTCCTCGTAAAAGTTTAACTTCAAAAAAGAAATTAGGCATCGTAGATTATCACAAACGTGAGATGTGGTGTACGGAAACTATTTGAAGTGTTATTGGAAAGACACAGGCAGAAGAAATTGTGAGAAAACAAGAAGAGATAATTAAGGTATGGCGTCTTAATGGTAATGAGCTGAACATTAGTCGATCTCAACGTGGTAAACTTGCTGTTATTGATAAGGCAGTGATAGGGTGGTTCAGCAAAATAAGAAGGCAGAATAAGGTATCGGAGATTCCAAAGCCTCAAGTGGCTGGTTCGAGAATTTCAGAAAGCGCCACGATGTAAAATTTAGAGAAATTTGCAAAGAATCTTCCACTATTGATATGGATAATGTTTCAAGCTGGGAAGAAAAATTGCCTTCCATCACTGACGGCTATCCACCGTAAAACATTTTAAATACGGGCGAAACTGGACTGTTTTTACCGCATGTTACCCTACGTTTTCATGTATGTACACATAATGCATAAGTACATGTGCCAAATTGCAATAATTTTCTCTAAACCCCTCTATAGTGGACACCCCTCCTTAGCAGACAGTATTTACTGTCCCAAGGGTGTCCGTTATAGAGAGGTTTCACTGAACATTAAATTTGGTTCAGTTCGGCGGTAGGGTGTAGATTTGTATAAATAAGACAGACAAACCAACATTCAGTTTTATATACTGTATAGAGATACATGGTGTAGGCTATAACAGTAGTTCCCAACCTTTTTCAGCTGGGGACCCACCTTTCCTTATCGGAATACCTCCTCGATCCATCGGTCCAGTGTGGATTAATTAAGTATAACAAATTTAAAGTGTGGATTAAGGCGACACTCCGAAGATAAAAGTCGATATTTTGTTCATTTTGGTGAAATTTTTTTTATGACTGAAATTGAAAGGATTGGGTTTCTTCTTTCTTGTCACAAAGTTATTCCATTAAATTCAAACAATTTATCACCTTAATAATGCTTTGTTTGTCAGTCTGCACACAGCAGAAATGGGCGTGGCATCTGCTGAACTGCTTGTGAGATTATTTATGTCATTGTCATGTTTTCATTCAATCAAATCAATAAAATATCCCTGTTCATTGCAATTACGCATGCCGGGGATGGGCCAACAGCCCCCCCTCCCGCATATATTTCTACAGAATAGAGCTGTAAGATCTACCATGTTTCTGAATGAAGCCTGCAAAGGACTAATACTTCAGTACTTCAATCTACTGTCATTGAGCAACATTGTATGCTTGTATTGGTATTCCTGATGTCACTACAATAATGCCGACAACTATAAGTTTTGTTATTCTTGTATGTTTCTTCTTTCTTGAGAGTTCTGTGGCGGTAGCCTGTCTGTTGACTTTTGTGAAGTTCGTGCGCAAGAATCCTCTTGTAGTTGTGCATCAAGATACTAGACAAGCTTCCAGAATTACCATTATTCGTACAGAAGCTGCTAAGAAACAAAAGGAAGGAAAAACATATGATTCTGGTGACTTACAGGTAATGGATCAGGAAGATAACGTCACTTGAACTTTGCTTTAATTTTACCGCCAATTGTAATTTCACATTTAAATCCTATTTTTCTCCCATAATATTCTGCCAAATGTAACAAAATTTGTATGGTATATGTATCACAGCTATATTAGGAAACCTGCGTATGGAATTCTTGAGTGCAGAATTCTTCCCAGTAGTAGGGATTTAAAAGTCCCAACATTTTTGAACAAAAAATTATACAAATTTAGTACTGTACTATAATATCTCATTATATAAATTATTTCTGGGGCGTGGTGGCTCAGCGGTCTAGCTGTATGCCTCTCACCAAGGCGGTCCGGGTTCGATTCCCGGTCAATGCATGTGAGATTTTCGAAGTGAAATGCCATGTCCTGTGGTTCGGATTCCACGTAAAAAGGAGGTCCCGTGGCTTATAATCACAAGATTCACGGTCACGTAAAACTACAATCTTCCTTTTTTATATAAATTATTTACAGAAAAATCATACATAGTATTTTTTAAAGAAGTATTATCTACCTAATTCCAAATTTCCATTAACATTTCATTTGAAATCTATGGAAAAAAAAATGGAATTAAAAATTCAAAAAAAATTTTTTTTTTTTAATATTTTGGAAAAACTATTAATTGTATATGAAACAAATGTTTGTGATATCTCTACTTTTGTTTGGGCGACATTCCCACAAAGTTTCGTGAAAATCCATGCATTAGGTAGGAAGATAACGTCACTTGAACTTTAGTTTAATTTTCCCGCCAATTGAAATTTTACATTTCAATCCCATTTTTCTCCCATAATATTCTGCCAAATGTAACAAAATTTGTCTGGTATATGTATCACAGCTATATTAGGAATCCTGCGTATGGAATTCTTGATTGCAGAATTCTTCCCAGTAGTAGAGATTTAAAAGTCCAAAATTTTTGAAAAAAAAAATTACACAAATTTAGTACTATAATATCTCATTATATAAATTATTTACAGAAAAATCGATACTTAGTGTTTTTTAAAGAAGTATATTCTACTTAATTCCAAATTTCCATTAACATGTCATTTGAAATTTATGGGAAAAAATTGAATTAAAAATTCCAAAAAAATAAAATAAAAATACTTTGGAAAAACTATTAATTGTATATGAAACAAATGTTTGTGATATCTCTACTTTTGTTTGGGTGACATTCCCACAAAGTTTCGTGAAAATCCATGCATTAGGTAGGAAGATAACACCACTTGAACTTTGGTTTAATATTCCCGCCAATTGAAATTTTACATTTAAATCCCATTTTTCTCCCATAATATTCTGCCAAATGTAACAAAATTTGTATGGTATATGTATCACAGCTATATTAGGAAACCTGCGTATGGAATTCTTGATTGCAGAATTCTTCCCAGTAGTAGGGATTTAAAAGTCCAAAATTTTTGAGCAAAGAAAATACACAAATTTAGTACTATAATATCTCATTATATAAATTATTTACAGAAAAATCGATATGTAGTGTTTTTTAAAGAAGTATATTCTACTTAATTCCAAATTTCCATTAACATGTCATTTGAAATTTATGAAAAAAATTGAATTAAAAATTCCAAAAAAATAAAATAAAAATATTTTGGAAAAACTATTAATTGTATGTGAAACAAATGTTTGTGATATCTCTACTTTTGTTTGGGCGACATTCCCACAAAGTTTCGTGAAAATCCATGCATTAGGTAAAAATGTGTGTTTATCTCAGGAGTGTCGCCTTAAAAAATCTTATTTGTACCGTATCCCGTATATTTAATTTACCATCAAATATTGCAAATATATATGGTTTTATGAAGATATAGATTGATTATTGATAAACAATTTGTGCTCTGATTTGAAAATGGTTGACAAAATATAAGCACTTTGTAGCAAAACAGTTATTTAACAATAGTGGATAGATGTGTATGTTTGCACTATATGCAACAAGGCCCTAGCTGAAGTTAATAACTACAATTATTAGAGTATATAAAGACCATTTTAATTTTCAGGCTAAAAAAATTCATACAACTTTGATATGATTACAGATAAGAAAATTGTTATCGCAATCAATATGTAGTTTCTGTTTTTAAGTAAGAATACTATATTAAATAGAATTTTGGGACTGTTTCGATTGAACTAACACGTCAATGTCAGGATTGAATGAAGATGTTTTTAATCTTAAGTCACTTTCATCATTGAGTTGATTTTTGTATTTGTCGTTTATGAAAACCAAAGATGAAAATATACGTTCACATAAATATGTAGTGGTGAATACCATCAGAAATCTCGATGCAGTTACGGATATTGTTGGCTATGCTGTCCTCGTTTCCATCCAAAATGTTTTTAAATCTTTCTCCTTATAGACTGACTTCATCATGGAATCACAAGACAGTTTAATGAGTTCATTTTCCTGCAAAATAAAACAAAACAATTAATTACTGGTTTTTCAAAAAACACACCCAATAAAATAAAGGGAAAGCTAAAATAGCCACACATTTCAAACTTAGTATTTGAATATGAAACTTCACAAAACTGACTTCTTAATTTGGAATAAAATATTTAATAAATAATTACAGCATTATTTTTAGAAAGAATTCAATTTTGTTAAAATACACTCACCCGCATAAAAAGCGAAACACAAAGAATATCAGACAAAACTCGACATTTGGCCGTTTCATACCTGGTATAAATTGAATGCTGTGATTTTGTAGCGATATGGAAATGTGCCGTGATATAATGATCTCATTTGAGAAGTTTCAGCGCAATAAAAATCATAAACATTGTTGATCGTGATAATCACAACGCCAATGTTACCGTTTCCCGCCTTTGGACAACAATAACCACAAACGGCTGTCTTAAGGTTTATTGCTGTGAATTCTCTTGTTACGTATTTTTGTGAACCTTACGGTTTGTCTACAGCATTTGCAAACACACATTGCAACAGCTCGGAGGAAAGTACAATGAATTTCAGGTTTCGACATTTCCAAATTCGTGTATGAGCAAAGTTGTGAGTGTCATGGCCATTAATGTTAACAACTATTAATTATTGTGCTAATTAGGGTAATTAACTTATGATGCATTGCCATATTGTTGTAATGCCATAGTATTTGATTAATACCAGGTTTGGAACGTCCAACATTGAGTTGAGTCTGAAATTCGTAGTGTTTCGCTTTCTTTGCCGGTGAGTGTATTTTAAATTGATGCATTCACATTTTATGATTGTGATTAGTTATACATTTCAAATTGTTGAAAAGAAATAAAACATATGCTTAGTTACGGTAATATTTTAAGATTTAAAAGAGTAGTAGCTTACCTGGGAGGTCATGAGGTTAAGATTCCTTAAGTTATCCTCATAGAATGGATTTTTAATACCCTGGCGCATGATCTCGCTATTAACGGCCAAGTAAAACTACAATCTTCCTTCTTTTAATACACTGCTTTCCTTCTATGGGTGGGAAGTAGCATCTTAAGTTAGAAGCCAAGGCTTCGAGATGATTAAAGATCATATTTGAAGATTCTTCATTTACTTTAAGATCATTCTCGTCCTAAAAATCGTTCAGAAGTGGGAAGGCATCAAAGATATTTTTCTGAACTTTATCAGGCCACCGTTGTATCTTTTTGATAGTAGCATCAACTTTGTCTTGCACAAAGAATTTGTGGACAATTTTTCCTTGTTAGGTCAAATTAAGAGTATTTATCAAGGGCGGCTGGTGATATTGTTGCAGCGTTGCACAACTCCCAATAATTTTACAACTAATTCGTCGTTTTTTTTTCTTTAATGTTTTAGTTTTATAGATCTAATGCACTCAAAAATGTGTTTAAATCATCGATATTTCGTTATTACTTATCGTAATGCTTCACACTGTACCTATAAAAGCTGCCGCCTTCAAATCAAACTCCAGGGGGTTAGCTCTCTTGTTGCGACTCCCAAGTAGACAGCGCGGCCGGCAGGGACGAGGCCAAGCTTGTACATGCTTGCTGGCCAGCATGGGTTGTAGGGAGTTGCAGACGAGCTGCCAGCCCCCTGGCAATACTCAGTTCCAAATGGCCCCGTTAGATTGCACCACTCATTGGAAATAACAACACCCTCGATTTCTCTTATCCCGCGAAGGGTAGTTTAGTTAGTTACTGTTGTTTTAAGGGGCGGAACTACGAGGTCATCCACCCCTGAAGGGTAGTTTCTTTCCCACACCACTAGGGAATGCTACACCACCCGCAACAGTACAAATATCGGAATTTCATAGGGAGACATTAGTTGGTTCACACCCAATTATTTTTAGATGTTTTCTCATCATAACTTCATTTAATATGTTTGTCAATTGTTCTGTGAAGCGAGCCTAAGAACGCCACCATTGCTATAAGTACAGTAGATAATTGGCTGAACTATTTTGCGACGTATTGTTGGTGTACTGTAGCGGTTTATGTTTGCTTTTACCACTCTTGTTCTTGCGGGATTTGGGTTGCGATTAGTTCTGTATTTAGTTGATTGAGTATTTTGGTTCCAGGCAGATACATAACCGTGCATTATTATTATTATTGTTTGGTTGATTCACTACTATGCATTCACTACGAAATTTCAGGCTAGAAAAATTCAGTGTTTTGTTAGTTTGCCTTTCGCGCCACTTTCTGATATAGCACCCAGATGTATCATCTGTGCATCTTGTAAGTTAGTATTTTATTTAAACGGAATGTTTAGTTTGAAACATTAATTTGTGGAGTGTAAGTGAAAATTAATAGAGCAAGTAATTTACTAGTTAGACAGCTTTCCCAGCTCCCTGATGACGATAAACTCACAGTAAAAACACTCGGTTGACCATTACCAGATAAGTATTGTCCAAAATATAAGTATAGGCTACGAGGGCGTTTAAAGGATATATTTAAGGCAATAATAATGAGAGGAGGAGAAACCACAGCGAAAGGATGAAGAAATTTTGGGAGAAGAAAAAAAGACTAACCAACAAATCAGTTGTTTTCCGTGGTCCACAGTAGGCCAAAATCGAAGGAAGAAGAAGAATTGGTTATGTGAATGCGACATTTAAAAAAACTTTATTCTGTTTTCCATGTTTGTTGGTGGAGAATCCGCGTGTACCAAAATAGGAGTTACGGAAATTAATCCCTAAAATAAAGAAACATGAATCTTCAGCTGAGTGGCTTTGGTGCCGTGGTTGGTAGCATGCTGAGCCTCTATGTCCAAGATCGCGGGTTCAAACCCGGCCGAAGTCGTCGGATTTTTAAGAGCGTTAAAAATCCCTCAGTATGCATTCCTTCGGAGGGGAAGTAAAGCCGGCGGTCCCATGTCATAGATTTATGGCATGTTAAAGAATCTTCCACTAATTATACCTGTGTGAAGCTAAATTATAGGTTAAAATTTGAACAACGCTCTTAGGTTCCAACGTTCGTCGCCAGGAGCCGACTGCGGTGGCGTGTAGTAACCAAGTTCTGAACTAGTAGTCGTTTACGGTGGCCTTTGGCGCCAAAAGTAGGAACTGCTTGAAATTCAATGTCTGCAGTCCTCACTTGAATTAAAAACAGATGACACTCACTAATACAGCCATCACAATTAACACCGGTTATCAGACAGATTCTCCACACACCCAAAGTACAGGATATGACCGCGTTGTCGCAGCTCCTAAACTGAGGAACCAACCAATCTTCAGCTGTTTGAAATTGACACTTTTTGGAACTGTTAACGAAGCTGCACAATTGGACAGTGTCTATTGACGTCCGAAACGGGGGAGGAGCTTACGGTCAGCTGTTTGCAATATGGCGGCGATATAGTGACGTGAAGTAATTGGGTGTGCGTTTGTTATGGCTTCTAATTTATGATGGCAAAATACTTCATATTTCCTTTCATTGATAGAAATATTTTTATAATCAATATAAATGCAGTGCCTAATTACTACCAGTTAAAAATATTACCCACATGTAGATAGTTAATTTACTGTCTGCTGTTACATATATGAAGCCTGTACTTGGGAGCCTAGCGGTATCGATGTTTTTATTAATTTCACAATATATATATCTCACATAACACAAAGGACGACTCCCTGATAATAAATCGAATCAAGCAACCCTGAATTTGCATGAATGTTTTGGGTTCAAAGAAGCGTTACTTGGGATGCTCAAATCATTCTTCAATGTTGCAAATATTGACCTACATACTTACTGTTCAATGGCAAGAATGTTAATTTATTAATCTCTTGCCACAGGCAAGTTAAAATGGAGACATCCTCTTTATCAATATATTTAATTAACTTAAATATTTAAAATACAGATATTTAACAGAGCTGGAGTCTCCATTTGAACTTGTCATAAGCAAACGGAACAGATCAAAAACTACACTTTAAGCCAAACCAAATTAATTCCTAAGCTCGACATAAACCATAATACCAATTAAAACCTATACAAAACAAACTCTCCTTACTGTTGTACAACTTTCAAACCAACTATTCGCACTCAAAACTGTAAAACCCTGAAATGGGAACTAATTAAAGTTAGAATAGCCTAGGCCGATCCGGTCTCCTGCTACATTACCGCATATGTATACTTAACATCACTATAACTTCAAAATTACGACTAAGTGACCTATCTGCCTGAGTAGTATTGGTGTTGCCGGCCTGCCTGGGATGATGGGTCACCAAACCGGTACTTAAAACTAAGATTTTACATTTTAATTAGCTAAATTCAACAGTAGGGAGATCATAGCCAAAAACACAATTTAAGCCAAATCATACTGCAATGACCTACATACTTGCTGTTCAAAGGCAAGAATATAAATTCTCTGGCGAATTAAGGCTAGGAACAGCACTTTTCTTAAGTTTTCTAACCATTCGGCTATTGTCAATCGGAAGAACCCCTAAAATAAGTTTACGAAGAGCGGATTACATTCTTTGTACGGCACAGAAGTAATAGGCTATAAGTTTATCAGTATTTTTGATGTAGCTAAATCCATGTGAATACAAATTAGAGACAATAACTATCAATAATCAACAGTACCGGTGGAAAGAAGTCGTCTTCACATAAATGCAGACTGCACACTGTCATGTAACATGTAACACGTTTTCCAATTGACAGCGCCGAAGCCAATCTTTCTCTCTGAACTTTTTGTACAGGAAAGTAGTGAAGATATTTCGTAGCCGTTTTATACTATTTGCAACTGTATACAGAGCAGTATCTCCTCGAATGTGACAAATTTCTTTCTGTTTCCATCACGACGTCAATGCTTCACCATCGAAATAAATCTCACCAGTCACAATGTTACAGCTTCAACATTCTGCCGCGTGGCTGCGCCATCCAACTTTTCTGACGTCAATAGAAGGTAAATTGCGGAATATAACGAAGAAGTTAGGCACAATAGGTATGTGTTAAATATTGTAATAAACTGTATTCGTTTCTGTGGCTCTTTCGAACTGGCCTTGCGTGATCATGATGAAAGTGTAACATCAACAAATCCAGGTGTTTTGAGAGAACTAATTAATTTTAGCGTTGAGTTGGATGCTGTGTTAAAGGTCTTTTTGGTAAGAGCAACTGTTTTAAAAGGAACGTCCAAAACAATTCAAAATTAAATTTTACAGATTATGTTGGTGGTTTGCCAAGAAGAAGTATCAAAGCAAATAAAGGAATCGGAAATTTTAGCCATTATAGCAGATGAAACTTGTGATATTTCAAACATATTTCAGATGGCTGTTGTGTACCGATAAGTTACGTAGTAAGAGGCAAACAAAACATGATGCACACACATTAGCAGCGTGTTTACTGGATTAATTAAAGAAGCAGAAATTGAACGAAACTCCGCAAAAATGAATTGCGCAGACGTATGACAGAGCGCATTTCATGGCTGGTTCCTCTGATGGGGTTCAAGCTATAGTAAAAAAAAAATCCTATCCTTATGCAGAATATGTGCCCGTCTTTGTTAGTAATATCATTTTTCGTAACGTACAAACTTTTCGGTTGCCATGTTTTTATGTTGAGAATGTTTATTATCCTGGAGATAGAGACCCAACCTTAGACAACCTGCTGTGTTTTAAATTCTTCCAATGAACTCAGGCATAGGGCGTAAATACATACATCTGATTTTTTATGAATTCCTATAGGAAGAAGCCCAAAAGAGCCATTAAAATTTGTCTATTTGTCGATCATACAGTTATTTTCGAAAACCCATGTATTTTAGTTTTATAGAAATGTAGTTTATCTAACGTTAATTGATTTTTGTTACATGTGTAAATTTCCCATATAAAATTGCGACATCAGAAATGTTGGTGCAACACCCAGCTTTATATGCCACCGGCCGCCACTGGTATTTATAGAACTGAAAATATCCGCTAAGTGGCCTAATCCAACTTTATTAACCAAATATCATCATTAAGCAGTTGTCTAAAAAGACTTGAGCTTTCAACTTTCCTTCTGCTTGCAATTGTAATATGAACAACCCTACCTCATCACGAAGCTCAAACAACCAGGCCAGAACGTTTCCTCTGGATAGTTAACAGATTTTACAATGCATGAATAGTTGTTTATGCTCACTCCCCATTTCATCGCACAACACTCCAAGACTCTTTGAGTTTTTATGTTGGGACTTTATTGAATTTACGATTTCAATTAAATTGTCAAGTGTGTCTTTGAGGTTTTCTTTCATTCCTTTCACCGCTAAAGCCTCTCTGTGAATACTTCAGTGAACCCATTCAACTAATGGAGAAACTGCCTTAATTTTCGCTGCTAGTCCTGAGTATTTGCCTGTCATGGCACGGGCTCCATCGGTTGTTACTCAAATACACTTAGACCAGTCAATTTCCTTTTCTTTCATAAAACCATCCAAACAGTTGAAAATATCAGCCCCAGTCGACTGGTAGGTAAAGGTGTGCAAAATAACATTTCTTCTTCTATTGATTCATTGGTCTCAAATCTTACAAAAGCTAATAAATTAGCATTATCAGCTATATCAGTGCTTTCATCCAATTGTGAGGAGTAAAAGTCACTTCGCTTTAAAGCAGAAATAAGTTGCTGTTTTATATTTTCTGACATTCCTTCTAGTCTCCTTTTAACCGTGTTATTTGATAGTGGTATTCCCCCTATTTTCTTCGTTGCTTTTTCGTCAAAACAAAGAGGCAGTAATAAGCTTAGCAGCTGGCAAAATGATATTGTCACCTGCTGTATGAGGTGCACCTTTCTTTGGCAACCACAATGACAGTTGGTACGAAACCATTGTAATCTTTTTATTTTTACGTCCTGTTGAGACATTTTCCATACTGGCCCTGGTCGATATTACATCTCATATCTTATTTAAAAAAAAAGCTATAGGCTTATTAACACATTCTGGGTGTTTGGTTGAAATGCATCTTTCTAGCTTAGAAGGCTTCATGCTTTGATTTGCCAATGTTTCAAAGCAAATTACACATTGAGGTAATGGTTCTTCCCCTGTGCCTAAACCCATATTTAATATAATCGGTACTATATTTCCTGAAGATATTTTTTGGTTTCTTTGCATTCGCCTGTACTTGACCCTTTTCAAAATTCATTAGGCTCACCTTCATCAATAGTTACTTGCGACATTGTCCTCTTACCAAAAGATCCTGTTTTCAACCATTGTCCATCCTCAAAATTTTACTAAACCACTACACAACCACAAAGCTAAAATTCAAAACACAAACACCAACACGTTGAACAACTAGCTGCACCAAATATGTAACTCACTGCACGAAATCCACAGTAAGACTGAGTGACTGAAGTTAGTAAACAATAGTGCTCACGTGGCGTGAGAATGGGAGGGGGAGCGGCGTTGCCAGAGTGTGCACCCCCTGTTTGACTGTGTGAGTCATCTGGGAGGGATGTATCAAGAACAAAGAAAACAATCAAAACACATTTTGATTTGTTTCGATTATTCTTATCTTTTCTGATGGCTTATTATTTGATGGTTTCTGATAGTTTTAGGATAGAGTCGCGACCCACCGGTTGGGAATCGCTGGGCTATAATATACCGGTAATAGACGCAGTAAGAGAAAAGAAAATTGCCTTTTTCTGTCATTTGTTGTGATTAAATGACAATAGACTATTAAAATAACTATTAAACTACTTTGGAAAAGTAAAACAAAAAATAATTGGTTCAAAGTTCAAAATTATATAGAAGAGTTTATTACAATGCAACAAATTGCACAAAAAAAAGAAGAAAAAAGGTTTTTGAAGAACAAAAATATAATGCTTACTCTAAAAACCAAGCAACAAAAACAATGTCATATCTGATGATGAGATTTTGTGAGAGGAGGAAGATGATGACAGCTAAATTCCCTATTGGTGCTCCAATGTGGGCATAAACTATGTAAATAAATAATAGATATATGTATTTGAGGTCGTTTGCTCCGAGATACCATGGCGACCGAATGCCAAATCAGCCACCGCGAGATCTCTTCCCAAACAAATCACACATGAGGGGATCAGATATGCATTCCGACTATCCTCAGCACAAGAGTGTTATCTCGGGTAATGTCGGGTTGGGAAAGGTATAGTAATGAAATTAGCCCAAAATACACATCCGCAGGAAAATTCAAAGCTAGAAGAATAACCCAATCTTGAAATAAAATCTCCCGCAATTTATTAAAGCTCAGATCCCTAGCCTACTCTTTATGGGGATCTGACGGCTAATCTATAATCGAATCTAACTAAATAATGCCCTTCTGAAAAATAACATCCTATTATAAAGTCCTAACAACCCCTCAAGAAGTCCTACTAAACAAAAATTTAATGAATAGCATCCCTGAGGATGAGTGCGAGTAGTCCTCCTTCGACTTTTGTCCTGTCGATTTCACTGCATAAGTCATGTGTTATTATATGATTAAAGTATAAGGTTCCCGATTAATATTAGACTGACCTGAAGTGTTAGAAATTCATTTAATAATTTTGCTCTATTGTAGCCTATAGACAATTTAGCCGAGTTTGTAGTATGGTATTTGCCTTTAAGTCAAAAGTATATCACGGCCTCCTGGATCCTTATGTGATTATTCATTCCCAGACTAGAACACATATTTTTACAGGTCATATTCCGACACTCTGCGTTTCCTAAATCATTATTCTTTCTTCTAGCTGTTGAATCAATATTTTCGTAACATTGTGACGTTATGACGGATTTCAATATGTACACACACTTATAATAAAATTGTCATCTTATTCTGGTTGGTTCCTTAGTTTAGGGGCTGCGACAACGTGGTCATGTAGCCCCATGCACTTGGGGTGTGTGTAGAATCTCTGATAACCGGTGTTAATTGTGATGACTGTATTAATGTGTGTTATCTGTTTTAAATTCAAGTAAGGACTGCAGACAATAATTTCATGTAGTTCCTACTTTCGCTACCAAATGCTACCATCCACGACACCTAGCTGTGAACTTGGCTACTACTAGATGCCATTGCTACCATCGTCCGGTGACGAACGTTGGAACTTAAGAGCATTAATCAAACCTAACCTACAAATTTTGCTTCACACTAGTTTAGTTAGTGGAAGGTTCTTTTACATGCCATATTCTGCCATACATGCCTACCAGCTTTACTTCCCCTCCGGAGGGAGGCAGAAGGGATTTTTAACGCTCTTAAAAATCCGATGACTTCAGCCGGGTTTGAACCCGCAACATTGTCTTCTTATTCTACCCATCCCCAAAATTGTTTGTTTTAAAGACCATATTGGAAACCAGCAAAGTGGATGACCTAGATTTCTCATTCTAAAAAAAAAAAAAAAAAAAAAAAAATGTCATTATTAATGTACCGTATGCATACAATATTCTTACATTTAAATTATTTCCAAATAAAATCTCAAATTTTAAAATATGTATTTTCAGTACATAGTTCCTCAAGAATGGCCATTGATTTAACTAACAGAAAATCATGAGTGCTGAGTGCATTAGGATGGTGTGCCATGACGGTGGCCCAAATTTAATTCCTGTCACAGATATGGTGTAACTATTATCCTTTCATGGGTGTTGGAGGGATGAACTTGTGACAATTGAGAACTGGTGGGTTTTTGTGGGTTTGAGTAGATTTCTACTTCAACAATAATAACAAACATAACATTAATAAATCCTACAGGAGGACACCATTTAACTGACTCTGGATGTATGAAATTGTTTTCGTCCAGAATATTTACTCTTATCAGATTAAAGAACAGCTGTATTGTGGTAGAAACCAAATACTGTAGCTCCATATATTTTTTTTAAATTAGTAGAGGACAGTGGTGGAGGAAAAATGGTGGCAGGGCAGACAGCTATGGAAGGGGCTTGTTCATTCCCACACCCGGCCTGCTGGAGTGGAGAATCGATGATGATGATGATGAGTAGTAGAGGTGATGTGCTTCTAACCGGAAAGGAGTAGGTTCAATTTCCACCCAGGTGGTCGATTTTAGAAACAAAGCTACCATTCCTAGACATGCATATGGCCCTGGGTTTCACTCAGTGTACAGCAGTTATGAGTACCAGGACAATTCCTGGAAGCAAAGACAGCCCTGTGTGGAGCTGATGACTCCATCATATTTAGTGTTGTCACAAAATGTGGAAGGCTCTACTTTCTGCTACTCCGTGGGCATCCATAGTGAGATAAAATATAATAAACATTTCTTTCAAATACAGAATTGTAGCGTATCCATTTTAGCCCGAGGATAAGCAGTCTCGTTCATCTCACATGCATAGCACCTTTTAGCTCACAGATTTAGCCATGTCTTGTAAAAACAATTCTTGCCCCTGTGTTCCTCCCTGATGGTTGTAATACCTTCCCCTTAATGTGTGTTAATTTCTTTTCAGTATGGTCAAATAACTCCACAGTTGGCAATTAAAGTGCTGCTTCAGTTCGACAGATCAATCAACAATGCCTTAGCAACCAGAGTGAAGTCTAGGCTAACCTTCAAAGTAAGTAGTCTATATTATTAGTCTACTGTATGTTGATGGCGTACTGCAATTTTCTTCAAATTTAGTGCACAAAATTCATTCATACAGGGTGGCGCACGAAATGTCATACACTGGAAATTGTTTATAGCACATTTAATATACAACATATTTAATAAAGAATGGCATTACAACATTCACTGAAATATGCTTGATTAGTCAGTATGCAGGACATGTTCAAGATGCCCACCTTCTTGGCGTACAACAGCTTCGAGACGAACCTGCATGTTTGTGACCACTCTACGACACAATGTCCTCGCTCAACTCTCGGAAGAAAGTCACAATGGCTGCTTGAAATCGCAGTACATTTTCTGGTTTCTGGCGGTATATTGTCTCCTTCAAATACCTAGGTATACCCACAGGAAGAAGTCACAGGGATTAAGATCGGGGCTATGTGGTGGCCAAATTGAGCCGCTCTGAAAACGTTCGGAATATCGATGGGACATCACACGGGGCCCAAAATGTCTATCCAGGAAGTCCAGAACAACATTAGCTGTGTGCGGATGAGCTCCATCTTGCATGAACCATTGTGTCTGTATTGGTAGTCGTGATGCAAAGAGATGTGGATGGAAACTGTTTGCAACATGTCCATGTAACGCGCACCATTGATTGTGTCAGTGATAAAGATTGGCCCAATAATTCCATGACTGGACATTGCAGCCCACACACTTTCACACCATGACTTTCAATCTCTTGCTCAATAGCAGGCCGTTTTTTCGCCCAAAACCGGGCATTCCGTTTGTTCAAACCACCGTGCCTCATCACTGAACCATGTCTTTACGGGATTACCTTCTGCAATTGCCCATGCAGCAAACTGTACTCGCCGTTGCTTGTCAAGCACCGTTAGTTTATGACCTGTTGTCATTTTGTATGGGAATTGGTTAAGCTCAGACTGCAGTATTCTCTGAATTGTCCGACGAGAGATGCCCAGCTGAACACAGGCAGTTCTGGTGGATTTGGAGGGGCTCCGAGCCACAGCCGATCTCACAGCAGCAATATTATCCGTTGAGCGGACTGGTTCGTTTTCTCTCCAGTCTAAACACCGTCTGCCGGCAGAGAGCCCACCGGGTACGGAAATGAACACGAAACCTTTCCTAAGTCCCAGGTACACCCTTTGCATCCGCATAAGACAACACTGTTTTCACCTTCTGTTCGCGCATCAACCTCCCTTTGTCCGCCATGCTGTATAAATGGAAGCCGGTACGCATGCGCGACATGTGCTACTGTATGTTGAATCACGCATGAAATAAGGTTTCTGTTCACGAAAGGACATGGTTGTGAGCCCAGATTTACACATTTTATAAACCATTTTCGATGTATGACATTTCGTGCGTCACCCTGTACATTTAACACATCTTGTATGGGGCTAGTAAATAGCTAACAACATCAATCCATCACAAAATGGCTTTTAACTATTGGTGTTTTCATATCACAATTTTGCACAAATAAGGATAAACATCCAAAAATTCTGATACGTTATTCACCACATTATACTAAGCCATTGATGTTCTGTTTTCAGTTCTTACATGAATTGAATTGGTTATTCCATGAAATTAAATAATTGAATCTGTTATTTGGAAATATATATATAAAATATAATATTAGTATATACAATTAAATACACAATTGAATTGATTATTTGGAAAACACCAATCTCCATAAAATCATTGCTGATAGTTCTCATTATTAGGGACCCTATTTTATGGTGAAATAAATAGCTCCACAGTGGTGCTATGAATGGTGCCAGAGTCGTGACTATTTGTGTATACAAATCACTATAAACAAAAACTATCCACCCTTGAATTTAATGATTTTAGGGCACTATACAATGAATACAATTGTTTTTCTCCCCCTTTGCTTGATAATCTTTAATTTTTTGTTGATATGCTTAATGTACAATTTCAAGGGTAAAAAGTGTTAAAGTAAGTTGATTCAGAAGTAAGGAAAATTAAAATGACTAGCTAATATGAAATGAAGGCTAAGTAAATGGTTATCATCGCAAATATTTAACGTATCCGTCAATAGGATATTCCAGGATAGGACTCTTATCTTGAAACGTTTTGGCTGCCCCTACTGTTGGGTGACAAATGTAATGGTTTCCCTTTGCCTAAGCTATGTTGTTTTAATGGGCGCCAAGACCTCAATGTAATGTTGAAATCTAAATTTGTATTTAACAACGTCTAGCTCTGGCAGAACACCTTCAAGACACTATTCACTCAGATCGTGGTATGATTTGATCATTAACCCAACAAACAATTGTATCAGGAGAAGGAATTGGTCTATATCTAATGCTACCTACTGAAAGCAAAGATTGCATTGTAAAAGAAATGAATTTATTATATAAAACAAGTATAGCAAAATTAATAATAATAATAAGTACAAACTTTAAATTGGAGCGTTGTGATTTGAATATTACCGATAGAAAATTACGTGAAAACGGAGTCTGATAAATTGATTTTACTCTTATTTCCAAGCTATGAAGTTACTGAAATATGAAATGTAAAACAAAGAAAAATGAGAGATTGCGTATTTCTGCGTCATTTGCGCTTACCATTGGAAATTGCCAAGGCATTTCCCTCGTACTTGCTGATGCTGTGAGCTTCCCACAGTCTCCTGGACGTCGTCATCTCCGTCGGAATTTGATGATATTCTGGTAGATTAGATAATTCTATGGTCCGTACCTCGGACCCAAACACTCGTACAACCGCACTGGTTAAGTTTTGCAAAAGTTAGTCTTCAACTCCACTGAACATCGGAGCGACACGCACTTCCAACCGTACTCCGCAAGTTCTACACAGGTAGTCCCTAACTCCACCGAACATCGGAGCGACACGCACTTGCGACCGTACTCTGCAAGTTCTACACAGATAGTCCATGTTTCACGGCGCGTCGAACGATATATGCACCTGTTGGCTCCCCCACCACGGTACCGTCTTCTAGCTTACGTTGTCTCCCCTGATTGGCTGAGCACGCCGCCAGTTCCCCTCCTCTGCCTCATTACACTCGGCGCGCGAGAGGGAGAAGTCTTTTTCCGTCCCAACAATTCGCCTTTTCTAGACCTTGCGACCCAGCCTTGCGTAATACTTCTCGACAGGAATCAGCTTGTATTCGAATTCCCAGTGAGTCATGTCTCTCAAATACCCTAACTGACAAAACTCCGTAAAATTCCGTAATCACATAATTTTCTATAATATTGTCGTTCGTAATAATTTGCTTGATAGCGTTTTCTAAAACATAGAAAACCTATCTGAATGCTAATAATTTTTATAAAATGCTCCGAAAATACCTTAATAATAATTATAATAAATTAATAATAATAATAAATTACCATGAAAAATTCTCTTGGCTGAACAATTTGCCGCGTAAATAAATATAGAATGGCTTCCTACTGACTTATGCCAGTTGCATGAAACCCCTCGAAAAACACGTTACATATTCGCCTCGGATCATCGGATGATTTACCGTGACGACGGTCCATTATCCGATTATCCCAGACACGTTAATAAACCTCATCCAAAATACATGTTACATAAATGAAGTCACCCTAAATTACAGATATATACACTCATATTTTTTCTTCACGCACTTTGCGTCAAAGTTTGTTGTCACTATGGATTGCACTTTGCAACCAGTCCAATGTTTTACATATGGAATAGTGTTCCACGGATATTTCCGCCTCTCAAATTTCTCTATGTTGGAGAAATAGACATAATTAATGTGTGAGCACTATGTATTTATGATGTCATATCACTCGCATTGAAGGTGTTCTGATATATTTATATCACCATAGAACTTCCTAATTTCACTGGAGGTCCCCTCCTTATGGTGACATTTAATTCCACTTATCACTGAGCACACGATCACACTATTGTGGCAGCGCCTCGTGACCATAATACTTAATCTCTCTTTAAAGTAGATTAAATTAATATTGACTTCTGAAAAAAAAAACAGTAAATGCGCATTACATATAACACCAAATATTTCTGTGCCGTAATCGCCCTGTCTTGTTAAGTTCCCGTTAACCATATTCTACTTAATACTAGTTCTCAACACAGACCATTTCTCCTCACACAAATAATACCATTGTACAAATTATCTTAAATTACACACTAACAAATCTTACATGGCGAGGCCATAAACAGAAATCACGTGTGCTGATATGTATGAGTTTCATGAAGGACTGTCTCGCATTCTGATGGCCCATCTTTTATCTCGTGGACGCCTTAAGCTAACAAGCCCTATACAAGCGCTCCCCCATCTCTTGGAGATAAATGGGAACCCATCAGCGCTGCCAAAATGGCCTTGGTGCATCGAGACAATTTAGTGCTCAACAGCATCCGACAATCCCGTCATATTTCCCTGTACCTTAAAAACTCTCATTTACTTACATACTACCCCCCTGTGTGACTTCTGATACGCCTGCCTGGAAGACCATCTCCCACGCACCAGACACCACACTTACTCATTTGATAGGCTGGCTCGCCAGCTAAACACACTCACTTTATGACACATTTTCGTAGACTATGTATATTATACGTTCCGTATAATCTGTTTCCCTCACTATTCTCCAGCACATATGCTGTTTTCCCAATACGTTTGGAAACTATAAATGTTTCTGCGTCACCTGCTTCCAACCTTGCAAGTGGCTCCCTTAAATGAACGTCCTCACGTTGCTCTACCTAGCATATTTCTCAGTGTCTGTAACGATGCCCTGTTGCTACTGTTCACACATGCTAACCCTACTTTCCTCTGGTGTAACACCTCTACTTGACACTCTATGACCTAAAAATGTCACTTCTGACTGACAGAATGACGACTTAGACAGCTTCAAAGTGAACCCTGCCTGATCTAACTTCTGAAAAACTATATTTAAATGACATAGATGCTCCTCAAAACTGCGTGAACTAATTACCATATCATCAATGTAAATGGTTACAAACTCTCCTGTGTCATCCCCTAATGCGATGTTTAAAGCCCTAATTAAAGCTGCTGAACTACTCTTTAACCCATAAGGTGTTCTACAAAATTGATAAAGGTTATATTTATGACTAAAAGCTGTAAATGGTCTATCTTCGTACATAAGTGGCACTTGCCAAAAACTGGAACTCAAATCTACACAAGTGAAATACTTCTTCCCCTCAAATGTTTGCATTAATTCTTCTATTGACATAGATTTCAGCTGATCTGAACTAATTCTATTGTTAACCAAACGAGCGTCTAAACAAATACGAACAGTGCCGTCGGTCTTGGGTACCGTTATCAAAGAATTAACATACGGACTGTTCGAGTGCTCAATAATCCCATCTTCAAGCATCTGATTAATTTGTGCCTCAACTGCACTCTGATAAGCGAAAGGTACAGGATATCTATGTCCTGTGAATACTGACCTATCAATAACGTTCAATGAATGGGTATAGCAATTGGCCATACCAATGCGATCCTCAAACACTCTCCTATTACACCATAACACATCATAGAGCCGAACACACTGTTCATCCTCTATATTTCCCTGAAATGCAGCCTCACGTAACGAGTCCTCTAGACTTCCGTTCGTAATCACACTGCCCACAAAACATGGAGAACCCCGCTCTACGGCTGGCGATATCTCATTTAAAGTACAAATCACACCTACAATACTACTTCTCTGAATATGGTCATTGAACGCTACTTCTACTTCAGAATCTCCCCATTTAAATTTCAAACTCCCTACATCATAACATAAGTTACCAGACACTCTACTTAGCCACTCTGAACCCAAGATAACACTGAATACTAAATTTGGAATTACAAGACAAATCTGCTTCTCTACATGATTATTAATTTTAATGTCTACTAAAACTTGCTTAGAAATTACTTTAGACCTCTTCCCAACAGCTGTGATAACAAAAGTGCTTTTAATTGGCATCTCCTCAAAATTTACTCCAGTTCCTTTCATTTTATCATAAAATGCACTACTTATGCAACTCTTCATACAACCACTATCAATTAAAACATCTGTGTACGCCTCGGACACGTTAAATTTAACTATGGGGCTCTTACTAACCACTTCCTGAATAATACCTTCATCATTTAGTTCATGTAATAATTCATTTCTTACATTTAGGTCATAGTGTTCCTGTATAATTGTATGGACAGGGCATGCTACAGACTGAGATTCTGACCTTACTTCGCAGCCTGGTTCGCGTTTAAAGAACCGCTACAGCTGGCCGTAGTACTACTAACTACTAAACTGGTCTGGTTGTTCTGGGCTGTGTTGTCATTGTTTGGCTGTATATTACTACCACTAGGCTGTCCTCTTCCTTGACCCCTATTCTGGTTGTAATTATTGTCATTATAATTTCTCCCTTGATTTCCCCTGAAATCATTGTTTCTCCCTTGATTTCCCCTGTAATCATTGTTCCTCCCTTGATTTCCCCTGAAATCATTGTTCCTCCCTTGATAGTGATTACCATAGCCATTTCCTCTGTTCTGATATAGCTGATTATTATTATTTCTATTTTGAGCGTTGGCCCCTTCGCCACCGTTCCCTTGAACTTCTTGATGCCTGGCTTCATTAGGTCTATTATTATTATTACCCTGGTTCCGATTGAAATTGTCCTCATAACCCCCTCTCCCTAGTGCATCAAATGTGCTTAACAAATTTTCTACTTGTGATATTGTCTTTACATTCTGGATACAAGCAGCCTCCTTGATCCTATAGGGAAAGTGCCTAAGTAGCAACCTTACCACATCACTTTCCTCCTTCAAGCCATCCAGATATTTACACACTAATACCTGCCCTAAAAAGTATTCGGTCATGGTGGAGCTTCCTTTAGGGTTATATTTACCACACACTACTCCCTCACGATGCTGCGACTGAATGACCTCATTCCAGAACTTTTCACAGAATTTCATTTTAAAATCATTCATATCAGTAAACTTGTCTCTGTAGACAGCAAACCAATTCCTCGTTTCCCCCACAAACACTTGTTCTAAAATTTCAACTACCTGGCACCACTCAATACTACCATTTTCCAACCTTTCCCCGAATTTATTTTCTATAGTGTTCATGAACTCCATTGGGCACCCCTGTCGATTGCTGAACTTACCCAGTTCTACCTCCCTGTGTGTGCTATTCACAAAAACTGGCCTATTCTGACTATTTTCTTGCCTGATCCTAGCTTTTAATTTTAACTCTAATTCTGCGATTTTCTCCTCAGCCTTCCTCTCAATACTGTTTACTGTTAATTTAATGTTTCCTTCTGATTCTTCTACTTTATCATATAGCTTTGCTTGTTTCTCCTCAATCTTGCTAATGCTCTCTCTATTACTCTCTCTTAAATCATTTACTTCTGCAACTATTTGCGAGTGGACTTTCTCAATTCTACCCCCCAGCTGTTCCTTAACCTCTTTAGTAGCCACCTGAATTTTGTCAATTTCTCCCCCCAATTGCTTTTTGACCTGCTGTGTTTCCAGTTGCACTAGTTCTTTTAAATTTTCAGCCTGTGTACTGATTCTAATTTCCAACTCCTCCTGTACTTTTCCTAATTTTCTGTCTACATCTGCAATAATCTCTTTAGCCTTTTCTTCCATCACCCCCCCTGATCTCACCTCTAATCAGTTCGAATTTGTCACTCATTTCCCTACTGTTTTGTTCTAATTTAGCATTTAAAGTTTCAGTACTCTCTCTATTTTCCTTACTGTTTTGTTCTAATCTGGCGTTTAAAGTTTCATTACTCTCTCTATTTTCCCTACTGTTTTGTTCTAATCTGGCGTTTAATGTTTCATTACTCTCTCTATTTTCCCTACTGTTTTGTTCTAATTTAGCGTTGTTTTGTTCCAGTTTAGCATTTAAAGCATCTGTACTTTCTTTATTTTCCCTACTGTTTTGTTCTAATTTTGCATTATTCTGTTCTAATTTTGCATTTAAGGCATCACTACTAACTTTGTTCTGATACATGAACTCGAGAAGTAAAGTTTTTAATTCTGGTTGGCCGCCTACACTCCCTGTTTCAGTATCGGGATTTACCTCCGCTACCCCGGTACTACCATCACTGGACATACTGCTCGTAGCATCACTCTCCAGTTGATGACCACTACGTAACCTCATCTGTCTTTCTTTCTCATCCCCCATAATGATATACACTGATACAGACAAATAACCCCCAAAATACAGGCACAGAAATATATACCCTTCTCCTTCCACAAATGTTATTAGGTTTTCAGCCCCAAGTTGTTGGCAACAAATGAAACGTTATCTACTTAGGCTGGGATGACAAGTGAAACGGTATTTACTTTGCTCCACGTTGGGCGCCAAATGTAATGGTTTCTTTCGCCCTCACGTTGAGCGACAAGTGTAACGTTTTGCTAGCCCCTAACGTTGAGCGTACAATGTGGCAGTTTGGCTAGCCCACACTGTTGGGAGATAAATGTAACTGTTTACCTTTGCCTAAGCTATGTTGTTTTAATGGGCGCCAAGACTTCAACGCAATGCTGAAATCTAAATTTGTATTTAACAACGTCTAGCTCTGGTAGAACACCGTCAAGAATCTATTCACTCAGATCGTGGTATGATTTGATCATTTACCCAACAAACAATTGTATCAGGAGAAGGAATTGGTCTATATCTAATGCTACCTACTGAAAGCAAAGATTGCATTGTAAAAGAAATGAATTTATTATATAAAACAAGTATAGCAAAATTAATAATAATAATAAGTACAAACTTTAAATTGGAGCGTTGTGATTTGAATATTACCGATAGAAAATTACGTGAAAACGGAGTCTGATAAATTGATTTTACTCTTATTTCCAAGCTATGAAGTTACTGAAATATGAAATGTAAAACAAAGAAAAATGAGAGATTGCGTATTTCTGCGTCATTTGCGCTTACCATTGGAAATTGCCAAGGCATTTCCCTCGTACTTGCTGATGCTGTGAGCTTCCCACAGTCTCCTGGACGTCGTCATCTCCGTCGGAATTTGATGATATTCTGGTAGATTAGATAATTCTATGGTCCGTACCTCGGACCCAAACACTCGTACAACCGCACTGGTTAAGTTTTGCAAAAGTTAGTCTTCAACTCCACTGAACATCGGAGCGACACGCACTTCCAACCGTACTCCGCAAGTTCTACACAGGTAGTCCCTAACTCCACCGAACATCGGAGCGACACGCACTTGCGACCGTACTCTGCAAGTTCTACACAGATAGTCCATGTTTCACGGCGCGTCGAACGATATATGCACCTGTTGGCTCCCCCACCACGGTACCGTCTTCTAGCTTACGTTGTCTCCCCTGATTGGCTGAGCACGCCGCCAGTTCCCCTCCTCTGCCTCATTACACTCGGCGCGCGAGAGGGAGAAGTCGTTTTCCGTCCCAACAATTCGCCTTTTCTAGACCTTGCGACCCAGCCTTGCGTAATACTTCTCGACAGGAATCAGCTTGTATTCGAATTCCCAGTGAGTCATGTCTCTCAAATACCCTAACTGACAAAACTCCGTAAAATTCCGTAATCACATAATTTTCTATAATATTGTCGTTCGTAATAATTTGCTTGATAGCGTTTTCTAAGACATAGAAAACCTATCTGAATGCTAATAATTTTTATAAAATGCTCCGAAAATACCTTAATAATAATTATAATAAATTAATAATAATAATAAATTACCATGAAAAATTCTCTTGGTTGAACAATTTGCCGCGTAAATAAATATAGAATGGCTTCCTACTGACTTATGCCAGTTGCATAAAACCCCTCGAAAAACACGTTACAATCTCTGGGCCGTGCCAGTCCACTACTTAACTTAATTTGAACTATCCTGGGAAATTTAAATGAGATCATGCGGCTGATTACCAAACCTACACACTCATATTAGCTTTTAACACAAAAAGATTTCTATATTAATGCATTTCAGTTGATCAACAAGATTTTACCCAATTGTGATGAGTATTTCCCTTAATCTGAAAAAAATTTACATGATAATAAATTCACTTGAATGGCCAGTTTCAATCCTAAAGTGATCATCATCAGATCCTTTACACTTAAGTTGGCTACACATGTAACTGCAAGCTTGACAAGCATGCATGATCAATCGTTTTGTACAGGAATGCAAAATTTCCCTACGACACCGCACGGTACACGTATGCTTGAACAAGCGCCAGTTGGCCCTTGCACTATGACGAGCTTGGATGACGATGCTCCCTCTTTGGCTGCTGATTGCCTTGTCCACTAAAGGAAAACACGAAAGAAGCAGCGTAATGTGTGCTGCAATGAGTGGTTATTGAAGAGAATTACCTATTCCCACGTTAATTTGCTCAGTGAATTGAAGATATATCCGCGTGATTGGCATAATTATATCAGAATGAATGAATAAACTTTTCTGAACCTTTTGTCAATCGTAACCCCTTTAATTAAAATGAAGAATACGATCACTGGCGGATATGTTTACATTCCATGTCTGCGGGAAGCCAAGGCTTTCTTTGCGCAAGGCACAGTGTTGCCAACCTTACACCGTAGCCGCTGAGAGCAAGCAGCGAGACTGGACAGAACTGTGTGCAACTGTACAACACTGTGACACCTGCATAAAACGCCCAGCTGGCCGCCAGGGCGGGACATGGCTGTTCACGTGGAGTGATAGAGGAGGTATGGTAGACTGGTTAAGAACCGTCAGCTATAGGTCAGTAGCGAACAATGGTTATTGACGGTTGACCTTTTTCAGATCACTAGACATGGTACTAATTATATCACCACCTATAGAGCTCATTCACGACTGACGTCTGCTTGTACAAGTTGGTACATCCGTGGTACACATGCTCCGTTTCGCTTGGGCAAACGCGGCTTGTACAAGCTTGCATGGTTTCAATTCAATCCATCTTCAAGCTGCTTGTACAATTAAAATGCTTGCCCAGAATTATCTTACAGACGCTAAAGCCTGCTTGCACAACAAGATTGATCAAGCATGCTTATCAAGCTTGCAGTTACGTGTGTAGCCACCATTAGGGGGCGTGGTGGTACAGCGGTCAAGCTGTTGGCCTCTCACCAAGGTGGACTGGGTTCAATTCCCGGTCAATACACGAGATTTTCGAAGTGAAATGCCATGTCCTGTTGTTTGGATTCCACGTAAATAGGAGGTCCCGTGACTAATAATCACAAGATTCACGGTCACGTAAAACTGCAATCTTTCTTCCTTTACACTTAGGGCCGTTTTCACCAACTCTTTAATAATGATTATTTAGTTAATTTCTTCTTCTTCTTTCCTAGCGTTTATCCCAGTACGGGGTCCGCAACGTCAGCTGCTCTACTACATCTTCTGCACTTTTTCCTGTCGGTAACATCTGCAGGTTGTAAGTTAACATCGTGCATATCCGTCCTAATGTTGTCGATCCAACGCTTCGCAGGTCGTCCGCGTGGTCGCATTCCACTTGGGTCCAGTTTGAAAGCTACTTTGGCGACAGATTCGCCCGGCATTCTCATAACATGACCATGCCAACGGAGACGAGCTTCTATCACTTTCTCCGTAATTGGTGTGACACCTAATTGTTGTCGAACATTTGCATTTCTGACATGGTCATATCTAGTCAGTCCAAGTGTCCAATGGAGCATCTTCTTCTCCATCGTGCGCAGAGTCTGTTCATGCTTTCTTGTCATTGGTTGGGATTCTGCCCCATTAATTGCTGCCGGACGTACAACTCTCTTATAAACTTTTGCCTTTAGGTATTTAGGCATCTTTTTGTCGCAGAGGACACCAGTGACCTGTTTCCATTTGAGCCAGACCGCATTTACCCTCGCCCGAGTATCTAAAGTGACATCACCATTTGACGTGATACCTGACCCTAGATATTTAAAGTTATTTGTCTTGGGCAGATCTTGATCGCTAATTTGGACAGTGCCATCGGTTTGCGGGCCATATTCAAGATATTCTGTCTTCTGGATGTTAAGGTGCAGTCCATAGGCAGCCAGCCTTTCCATCCATTTGTGCTCGATGCTGGAGTTCAAGGCGTGTTTCTTGTACAAGTACAATATCGTCAGCGAAAAGAAGGGTCCATGTGTTTGTATGTCAGTCGTAACCGTATCCACGCAGAGAATAAACAACAGTGGTGATAGTGCAGAGCCTCGATGAACACCGACGGTGATATCAAAAGGCAGGGAGATTCTGGCTGGTCAGCATATTACACTAGTTACATTCCAATAAAGAAGTTGCACCCATTTTATATAGGTTTCAGGAACCCCATGGGAACGCAGAGCACACCAGATAAGGTCATGTGGGACCCTGTCAAAGGTCTTTTCTAGATCTAGGAAGTCCATGTGTAAACTCTTCTGTCTCTCTCTGTGTTTTTCCAACAATTGGCGTGTGGCATAGATTGCATCAGTGGTGCTGCAACCTGGAACAAAACCACATTGATTTGGTGTGACAGTGGCAATATTTCTGAGCCTCCTATCCAGCACCCTTTCAAATATTTTCAATGTTAGGTCGATAAGTTAAGCAATCATTAACATCATCTTTACGCTTCCAGATTGGGACTGTAATACTAGTTGTCCATGCATGTGGGAGTTTATTTTCGGTGATGATCTGCTGGAAGAGCGAGGCAAGGAATTCTGCAGAAGGCTTCCCAAATATTTTCCAGTTTTCCGCTGGGATGTCATCTGGACCTCTGGCTTTCCCATTTTTAGCCTACTTTTCGCATTTTGCAAAAATGAGAAAAAAGTAGACTTGAGATCGATCCGGAAAAATGTGTGTCTGTCTGTCCTTCTGTCTGTCTGGCTGTGTGTGTGTGTGTCCCCCCCCCCCCCCCCCTCAACTCCCAAACGGCTGTAGCAATCGAACCCAAATTTGGTATGAGTAAATATCTCTATCTGAATATCTCAATGCCGTATTTGAAAATGTTGTCAGTGCTACCAACTGCTGAAAAATTGCAATTGAAATTTCAGCTCCATGTTGTATATCCTGGAAGGTATGCATGGGAGCTACACCAAAATTGGCACACATATAGATAGTAATATTTCAGTTTAATTTCCAGGAGGCCATACATGACAGTGTTGCCAAAATAATTCTAAGCCTGCTGATAGGTCCAATTTTTAAATGCATATAACTTCTACGCTATCAATTGGATTTCAACCACATTTCGTATGTACTGTGTGTATATAGACAGATATGACTGAGCATAATCTTAAGAGCCACCAGGGCTACCAACTGTTAATAAATGCACTCTATTGTGTTTATCCAAATACCAATATATCAGAAAGTATGCAAGCCGACAGCTTTAAACTAGGCATACGTATAGTACCTGACATTCTAGATTAATTTGGAGGAACTAATGGACCTCAGTACTACCAACATGATTCTAAGCCTGCTGATA
Source organism: Meconema thalassinum (assembly GCA_946902985.2). Lineage (NCBI taxonomy): Eukaryota > Metazoa > Arthropoda > Insecta > Orthoptera > Tettigoniidae > Meconema > Meconema thalassinum. Next base: position 1,605,229,338 of record OX336388.2, on the reverse strand, counting down.
GGACCAATTGTAAATACATGTAGCTTCTATACTATCAATTGGATTTCAATCAAATTTCGTATATGCTATGTGTATTATAACAGATATGACTATGCGTATTCTTAAGAGCAACCAGATCTGCCAACTGTTAATAAATGCTGTCTCTATTTTTTTACCCTAATATCAATATATCAGAAAGTATTCAAGCCAACAGCTCTAAACTTTGCTCACGTATAGTACCTTACATTCTAGATGAATTTGGAGTAACTAATATGTGTCAGTGCTTCTAACATGATTCTAAGTCTGCTGATTGGTCCAATTTTAAAATACATGTAACTTCTATACAAATAAATGGATTTCATTCAAAATTGGCACAATAGATTATAATAGTTCAGATTATTTCTGACCAATACATGCATGACATTGTTGCCAACACGATTTTATGCCCGCTGATAGGTCCAGTGTCTAACTACATGCAACTTCCATGCTATCCATTGGACTTAAACCAAATTTTGTATTCTGTACGTTAAGAGATGGAACTAAGTATATCTTCAGTCACCAGGGCTGCCAACTGTAGTGCTCTATTAGGCTACATTATGCCAGTTATATTTTGAACTAATTAGAAATTTCGATATTACCAACTCAATTTTGTCATTATTCTAATTAGGTCCATATAGATTAATCATTGGAATGAATCTTACATTTCGAGAAAAGTAGGCTCTTTAGTTCGTCACGGAACTTCTTGTTAATTTTTGTTATGGCTGTTTGTACCTCATCAGCTGTAATTTGGGGCACAGATCCGAAGGTGGGATCAGGGCTTACAATAGCAGGATGTGTAAAATCTTCATTGCTTAAAATAAAATAAAAAATGCTGACCATCATTGAAGGATAGCTGTTTGGTCTCGCAGTATTTTGATGTCTGAGCCTTTAATGTGCATGACGTGTCCAATATCCTGAGTTGAGCGGTGATGAGATTTGGCAATGCGATAAATGTTGTTCTCGCCAGATGACCTTTCAAGTTGGTAGAACATATTTTGGCAACAACGGTCTTTTGCAGCAGCCACTGCTCGTTTTGCTGCTAAATTGTGCTCATTGGTATCCTGAAGGTCTATATCTAGATGGGAGTTCCACCAGGTTTTATATGCTACCTGCTGGACGTGTTCATCCCACCACCAGGTCTGTTTGTCAATATAGCGTCGATTAGGTATGGTCTTCCCCAGAGTCTCTGTTGCTGCTTGATGTATCTGTTGCACAGCATCATTCCATATGTCGTTCACCGATTGATTGGAGTTTACTGAGAAGTTGGTTCAAGCTGTCAGCAGTTTCCACCATCTAATTCACGCTGGTCCAGTCATAGGCATTTTGGGTTGCTTGTTATATTTCCGAAAATATAGAACAAGCAAACGGTGTTTGGGGGCGATACTGTTATATGGGATCACTTTGGTGTCTTGTCACCAACTTCAGATCTAGTTGTCGTGTTATCCAGTAGTCAATCTGCGTAGCATGTCCTCCACTGATGTACGTAGCCAGGTGTGTTGGCCTTTTCTTGAAATAGGAAGGTCATGAGCCTCTGCACAATCAAGTATGTGACAGCCATCATCGTTTCGCACACCTGATCCGTGTCCGCCATGGCATCGCACATACCCGTCTCGTTGCAACCCAACATGCCCATTTAAATATCCTCCCAGGAAGATGGACTCACCTGGTGGAATTGTTTGAAGAAGAGCATCAAGACTGTTTGGACACTGATGGATTGTGCACATTTCCCGCATGTGGTATTTTTATATGTGTAGTTGGTACTACTTTGTTTGTTTTTTGTTTGCTTTATTCTTATTGGTCAGGGGATATATTACGACGACACTGGGATATAATAATGGTGGCAAGTCACCTGAATGATAATGTTCCGCAAGTTATGATGTACAGATTAGAATTATATATAAAATACAGTCCTACCAGATCGTTTTTGTTGTTCCCTTGAGCGTTGCGCTTAAGGCCGGTATGGTATCATCCATATTGTTGGTCCTCAGAGCCCGGATAGAATCAATCTATCAGGTCACTATTAAAAGATGTGGTTTTCTGCAAACGAGACGCTTCTAACAAGATAAGTAGTCATAAGGCAATACCTTATTTCCTTCCCATTTGTTATTCCCCTTTTTACATGTAACACGTTTAATCATGACCTCTGAAAGTGAAACCAAAGTTCTTGTCAGGAAGAGAAGCATTATTAGAGCTTCACTCACTAGGCTACATAATCAAGTGTACGGTTTTGACGACAGTACTCCCATTGAACTTCTACATGTTAAAAATGAACGGTTATTAACGCTCTTGCCAGAATTTAATGAAATTCAGTCACAGCTTGAAATTCTCGATGAATCAGGCAGTCATGAAGAGGTTAGAGTAGAATTTGAAGACACGTTCGATGAATTGAAGGCTAGATTACAGCAGTTAATCAATGCTCACCTTCCATACGTCTCACCTCCTCCTAGTGAAAGTAGTGGATCTCAAAGCAATAATACAGTCTCATACAGTCTTCCAAAAATACGTTTGCCTGAATTTTCTGGCGACGTTACGCAGTTTATGCATTTTCATGATCTCTTTGAATCCCTAATATTAAGAAATCACTCATTAGGGAATGTAGAGAGATTCCATTACTTAGCTTCATCGTTACGTGGCAGTGCACATGACCTCATAAAGAATATTCCTGTCACAGCAGAAAACTTCACTCTAGCATGGGATACAGTGTGTAAGAGATTTCATATTGCTAGACTTATCGTAAATGCACACATCAAATTACTTTTATCTGCAGATACAGTTCATAGGGAATTTGCTTCTAGCTTGCGTATCCTACTCAATCAGGTTCAATCAAATCTGAAGGCTGTCGAGTCATTAAATTTAAGTGTTCCGTTGCATGAAGTAATTATCAGCCAAATCATACTTGACAGGCTCCCAGAATCCACCAGGAAACAATGGGAAATGACAAGCAAGTCCAAGGAGCTTTCTACATTATTAGAACTCTCAGATTATTTGGAAAAGAGGAGCTCAAACCTTAGAAGTGATAGATTTTTCTCCCAAGGTTCAATCTTGTGAGAAGGGCATTAGATCTTATCAGGATAAGTATTCCAGGCATGGGTTCAAGAATGATAATAAGTTACCCCCTAGTGGTTCGTATGCAGTTATCAGTGATAACTGTAAGATATGCAATGGTCAACATCCAATCTACAAGTGTGACACATTTTTAGGTTATGAGTCACAAAAAATGCGTAACATTGTCAGACAACATGGGCTTTGTTACAATTGTCTACGAGTATCACACAGTGTTGTATCATGTCCTTTCAAGTCATTCTGTAAGATATATGCAACAGTCAACAAAGCACATTATTACATATTGATTCAAACAATCAGTCCTCTAACAATCAGCATCCTACTCAGTCTCATCATGCAGCTAAAAACAGATGCTCCAACACACCGCCCACCCAACCTCATAATGGTTGGAATGAAAGCAATTCATCTACTTATTGCAGTATGAAAATCAAGCCACAGCATCATGTCCTACTTTCTACAGCTGTAGTCAAGGTTGAGAATAACGTTGGCAGACTATATTTAGCTCGTTGTCTCTTAGACAGTGGAAGCCAAAGCAATTTCATAACAGAAGGTTTAGCACAAGTTCTAGGTTTGAAGAGAACAAGGAATCCTACGCCCATAGAAGGCATTTCGCAATCTATGTCTGAAGCTAAGTACAGTGTTAATGTTACTGTACAGTCTTGTATAAATTCTAGCAGCTACAATATTGATTGTCTTGTTTTATCAAAAATCACTAGTGACATGAAAACTCAAAGGGTGCCTTACGACACTTGGAATATTCCAGGTGACATTCAGTTAGCTGATGTTAATTTTCATTCACCAGTCAAGATAGACATGCTTTTAGGGGCTGAGATTTTCTTCAGAATGCTCAGAGCTGGACAGTTGACCAGGCCAGGCAAATTTCCAGCTCTGCAGAATACAACATTAGGTTGGATTGTGTCGGGAAGTTATGAATCGACAACGAGAGACACCCCGTCTGGAACCTTTTTCCTCTTCAATGATATTGACCTTCACGCACAAGTACAAAGATTTTGCGAGGTTGAAGAACTTCATGAAACAATAAGATCTAGTGAATAGAGGGAATGTGAACAGCATTTTTCACAACATGTGTCAAGAGATGCTACAGGGCGCTATGTTGTCAGACTCCCACTCAGGCAAGATCCTAGCACATTAGGCAAGTCATTGCAAACTGCCACTAATAGATTTCAACGTCTCGAGCTCAGACTACGACGTGATGAACAGCTAAGGGTTGAATATACCAAATTTCTCTCAGAGTACGAAGAGTTAGGTCACATGCAACCTATAACTGCCTCTTCAGAGACATCGACATCATATTACATGCCGCATCATCCAGTATTCAAGACGTCCAGCTCTACAACTAAGACCAGAGTTGTGTTTGATGCTTCATGTAAGTCATGTTCAGGAATTTCTCTCAATGACATTCAACAAGATCTATGTTCTATTGTTGATGCCAGGTTCAGAACCCGTCCAGTATGTTTCACTGCTGACATTGAGAAAATGTATAGACAGAACCCGTCCAGTATGTTTCACTGCTGACATTGAGAAAATGTATAGACAGATTATTATTGATGACAGAGATAAGAACTTCCAACGTATCTTGTGGAGGCCGTCCTCTAATGAACCCATCAAGGAGTACCAACATAACACTGTTACATACGGGACATCCTCAGCACCTTTCTTAGCTGTCAGGTGTTTACAACAATTTGGGAATATTTGGTGTCATTTTGGTCCGTATTGACAAATTACTATTTGATTTATTGAACAATCTCCGTCAATCAATACATTGATTATGTGCTACAACGCACTAGTTGTGGGACATGTTTCGAACCCTGGAACGGTCCTTCATCAGCCACAAAATTGACGCCGTTAAAACATTATACATAAAACACTGAACAAGGTAAAAAGAACATCATGCACATACAGTCACTCATAAAAACACAATACAGTCTTGAACAAATTAAACATAATACACATTAAAAAACTTTAAAATATTTTTGTATAGTTCATTCTCTTCCTGTCTTCAGTTGTTCAGACTATTGTCATGAAATCCTGTCCATTTCAAGAGTCCTTTGCTTGGCGTGGTATAAGATGGGAAGTTGTTCTTATGGTCAAAAGGTGCCATTACTTGTATGAGGACGAAAAAATCACGCAAACATTCCCATTGAGCGGCTCGAAAATGAGAACTTACTGTTCCAGAAAACAAAATCCTCTGTGGACAAGAAGAAAAAGTAAAAATAAAATAAAATGATGAACGCGAAACTGATCAACAGCAAGATTCGCTGCGGGAAGAAGAAATCTTACCTTACATGTGCCTGCAATGGCCTGCTGGCTAGGGCCAGGTGATGCAACTGAATGCTATGTCAGGTCAGCCGAGGTCGCGGAGAGAATGAAGGGGTGGGAACTCGCTGCCGAATGATGAGTGGGGAAACACTGGGGAAAGGGGGGGGGGGGGAATGGGGGGGGGGGGTGTAATCGCGCCTAACTCTTGCAACTACGGAGGTTTTTTTAAGCGTTTGTTGTTAACGACGTAATTGGTCAGAGTTTCATACAAAATATTGTTATCATAGTTAATTTCATTTGAATTGTGTGACGGATTAATTCTTAAAGCCAGATCTATTTCCAGTTGTTCCAAGATGTTGAGCTTGGTTCCTTTACTGCAATAATGTAGGATTTCCAGATCGTGTTCTATATTGGAGAAATTATGGTTATATTCTATCATATGACTATTAATGGCCGAAAACTTTTTATGCCAACGGTGTTAAAATGTTCGTAGTATCTTACGTTAAAACTACGTCCCGTTTGACCTACGTAGTCTGAAGGACAATCCTTACATTTGATTCTATAGATGCCTGATTTCTGAAATTTATCCTGTTTGTTAATAGAACTAGAATTAAACAATTACGTCGTTAACAACAAACGCTTAAAAAAACCTCCCTAGTTGCAAGCGTTATGCGTGATTACACTACACCCCCCCCCCCCCTTTCCCCCCTTTCCCCAGTGTTTCCCCACTCATCATTCGGCAGCGAGTTCCCGCCCCCTTCATCCTCTCCGCGACCTCGGCTGACCTGACCAAGGAGGATGTATGGCTAGAGCTGCATCTTGATGCAAAATTTTGACACCAACCTATTGCTCGGCGCAAGTAGTTCCAACTGACAATATGAGATGGTGCGACGATGCGCTTTTCCCGACCTGGCCTACTGCCCCTCCCGGCCCGTGCCTACTTGACCCTTTCCCCAATTCTATCCCCCCCCACCTCTACTTTATATCCCTTTCTTTCTTTCTATCTTTCTTTCTTTCTTTCTTTCCCCTGCCTTATAATGGTCATATTTTAGTAATTGGTCTATTAATAGGCGATTTCTTCCCCCTGTGATATCAGGTAGAGAAGGAAACATAGGTTCTATCAGAATAGTTGTGGATGTTTCAAGGTTAACAGCCCATGTTTCCACAAAGCACATAGCATGACATAGGCCTACCCCACAGATATGTACAAATAGAAAGAGTAGGCTACTATACTACAATATTAAAAATGAATTGTAAGACAATATTACAGCTGCACTTATCACTAAAGCCCTGCGCGGATATCCGTAAATATTTTTGCTACGCGGATATAGTTTGCATGGCTGTGCGGATAGCGGATATGCTGCGGATAATGTTTCGAGTAAATTTGCGGATAGTTTTTAGAGTACTAACTTACAATAATATTACTTATTTGATATGCCAATCTACAGCTTCATACTTAAAAGAGGAATGAATACTCCTATAGTCTATTGCGTACGAAATATTCAGGCACGTATTGCACTTAAACAAGAGAAGATTATTTTACCCACATGCTTTCAACTACATTTTATTAAGTACCGTTAGTGATGTGGGCCGGGTAAATACCCAGTGGCAAGGTAAATATAAATTGGGTATTTACCCAGTGGTCAATTAAATACCCAAAATGAGGGTATTTTCAGTTTTTGTGCTTTGTTCAAAACTTTTTCATGAGCTAATGAAGTGTTGGACAAACAAGGACTGAAACACAGGTATTTGATGCCTTAAATTGCAATCAGGAACAATATTGATCCTTCAAAACAAAACAAAAGGAAAATGGACGTCCGGGTATTTATGAGTATTTATATGTTTTGGCACTGTAACCTTGTCTTTAAGTGTGTTTTTTCCTTAAACTAAAGTAAAATATTGGATAAAACCTTTTGGTTGTTTTGTGTTTAAAATTTTAATAAAAAGCTAGATATTGAGAAGGTTGAGTTTTATTATGGTTCTGGAAATGACCAACAAAGATGTGGGAGGGAAAAGCTACTTTTGTAGTAATAAGAGTAGACTATATGCATATTAATTCAAAGTGTATGCCAAAACTCAAAAGGTAATAAAATATATTCGATAGAAAGGACATTTGAAAGAGAAAAAAGAAATGCGTAGTAAAAGTGCTTTAAGTTATTTTTCATTCAACTTTAAATATTAAAAAAATATTAATTTTTTAAATCATACTCTAAATAATATAAATGCATGTCAGGAAGTTTTTGTAGTATGTAGGTTCTATAATGGGTGAAGCAAGCATGTCAGTTGGCAATACTGCTCAGCTCATCCTACCCAGAATTCAAACTGTTTGATGCCTACTGTACTTAACCTAACTTTTTCAGTATAGTGGAGTTGTTAGTTTATATCTCCTGATCTAATTCTAATTCTGTTTTTAAGTCCCAATTCTAATTAAATTTAATTTTATTAATTATCTAATGTTGTTACATTTCTAAAAAAGTTAATGTAGAATAGTTTGCATACCGGTACCCTTTCATAAGGTTCAACTTACCAGGACACAGGATTTTTAATGAAAAATCTAAAATACCCGGGTATTTACCCAAATTGGGTATTTACCAGAGTATATACCCTGGGTATTTACCCCGATTTATAAATACCTGGGTATTTTACATCACTAAGTATGGTATGTTTGTAGTAGATGGTCTTGATATCTCATCACCATCAATTCTCACTGCCATTATTACTATTCGTATAAGATATAATGCTGTTAATAAGCTTGTTAGTTCATCGTGGTGACATCATTAACATTCCTCATGTCAGCTACTTCGCCATCTAAGCTATCCTGCAAGATATGGTTCCAGGTTTATCTGTAGATTTATTTCCAACTTGGCACTGAAGCACGAGTTATGACATCAACTATGCGAACATGGATGGGTCAAGAAACAGAAGGTTGATGACTGACTTAGAATTTCCGGCCAAATGTCAATCCCTTTCCCCAAGCGTAAAGAGAAGTTCACTTATTAGTGAATGTTACTGCAACCGTGAGTATGAACATCATTTTACCAACATGGATAAACTATCTATTAAAATAAAACAAGGTGAATATTCAATAGCGCGTGAAACAAAGCTCAAGTCAACGATATGGCAGACATTTAGTTACATTTTCAAAGGAAACGAAAAGGTGAACGATATAGTAGGATGTTTTACCTGTAAAAAAGTGTGTTCATACTCAGGACACAAATCGGCCACATCAAACTTACTGAGGCACAAGTGCGAAAGTAGCCAAAAAAGTATAGCCAATTTTTTGTCTAAAGCGGAGGTCAAGGAACCAGAAGTCCCTTGCAATGAAGCAAATTGTCAGGAACGACTTTCTCCTCAAATGTCTAAATATGTTGATTTAACCCTTTATGCTTTATCTAATAAATTAAACATAATATTGAAATATCAGCGGATTTGGATAAAAGTCATGCGGGGCGGATGCGGTTAACAGTCGTGCGGATGCGGATAACAGTCGTGCGGATAAAAGTCGTGCGGATGCGGATAACGTTTCGCATATCCGTGCAGGGCTCTACTTATCACACACCAGTATTATTTAATTGTCAGTGCGGTACTTCCTATCAATCGAATTAAGAATTATCACGTTTGAATTACGGGAAGCGTTGGAACAACCAGCTCTTATTGTGAATTATATCGATAGTATCTGATATCGTTTTAGAGCGCAGTGTATCGACTAAAATTGATGTGTGATTCAATATAATTCAATGTCTTCGTATAATATTGTTCGAAACCGATTGTATTCTTTTCTAAGCACTGCAATATGTATTTACTATTGATATATATTCAAATATTAATTAAATATACAACATTAACAAGAATACTCACCAATTTTCCGATTTTGCTGCCATCTATAGAAGTACAACTCAACTACATCGTCGTACGCGATGACTGCTAGTGTTTTTAACGTTGTCAGCAGGCAAGCTAGCGTTGGCACCAAAACACCCTATATAGTTTCACCCACTCGGACCTGACATAGCATTCAGTTGCATCACCTGGCCCTAGCCAGCAGGCCATTGCAGGCACATGTAAGGTAAGATTTCTTCTTCCCGCGGCGAATCTTGTTGTTGATAGTTTCGCGTTCGTCATTTTATTTTATTTTTACTTTTTCTTCTTGTCCACACAGGATTTTGTTTTCTGGAACATTAAGTTCTCATTTTTGAGCCGCTCAATGGGAATGTTTGCGTGATTTTTTCGTCCTCATACAAGTAATGGCACCTTTTGGCCATAAGAACAACTTCCCATCTTATACCGCGCCAAGCAAAGGACTCTTGAAATGGACAGGATTTCATGTCAATAGTCTGATCAACTGAAGACAGGAAGAGAATGAACTATACAAAAATATTTTAAAGTTTTTTAATGTGTATTATGTTTAATTTGTTCAAGACTATATTGTGTTTTTATGAGTGACTGTATGTGCATGATGTTCTTTTTACCTTGTTCAGTGTTTTATGTATAATGTTTTAACGACGTCAATTTTGTGGCTGATGAAGGACCGTTCCAGGGTACGAAACATGTCCCACAACTAGTGCGTTGTAGCACATAATCAATATATTTATTTATCGTATGGCTTTTAGTGCCAGGAGTGTCCGAGGACATGTTCGGCTCGCCTGAGTCTGTAGCTGCTTCCAGCGGACACCCTTAAGGGTGAACTACAAGTTCCGTTCAATTTCAAGTAGTTCCATTTTTCGCCACCAGATATCAATGATACCTAGTGGTAAATGTTGGAACTTTTGATAGAGCGTTCAGACGAAATCTAACCTAACAATTTTGCTTTACACAAGTTTAGTCTGTGAAAGGATCTTTTACATGCCATAAATCTATGACATGGGACCGCCGGCTTTACTTCCCCTCCGAAGGAAGGCATACTGAAGGATTTTTAACACTCTTAAAAATTCCGACGACTTCGGCCGGGTTTGAACCCGCTATCTTGGGCACAGCAGTTCAGCATGCTACCGACTACGCCACCGAAGCCGATCAATGTATTGATTGACGGAGATTGTTCAATAAATCAAATAGTTTACAACAATTGGCAGAAGATGAGAAGGAGCTTTTTCCGAATGCAACTAGTCTTACTTCGTGATTTCTACATAGATGATTGCATATCAGGTGCAGCCAATGCTGATGATGCATTAATTTTACAGCAAGAATTGATTCAACTGTTAGCCAGTGGCAGTTTCAAACTTCGGAAATGGTGTTCCAACCATCCAGTGTTGCTACAGGCTGTTCCAGAAGACTGCAGAGAGACTCAGCTTCCTCTCCGTTTCGAATCTGATGACGGCGTCAAAACTTCAGGACTTTGTGGCATCCAGCCATTGACAGGCTTCAGATCTCTTGCATCAAGCAAGCAGTTAATTCCTCAGTCACAAAACGCAAGGTCCTGTCAGTTGTATCCTCAATTTACGATCCTCTTGGTCAATTAGCCCTTTCGTTATTGCATTAAAAATGTTCCTACAGCAATTATGGCAAGAAAAGACATCGTGGGATGAGGAGCTTCCAGACGAGCTTGCAAAATGTTGGGATAAGCTGTACTCACAAATTCCATTGATTAGAAAGGTTTGCTCTTTGCAACGTATACACGCAAATACAATTACATGGGTTTGCAGATGCATCGACGAAAGGTTATGGTGCATGCTTATTTCTTCGTTCTTCATCTTCGTGTGGTCAAATCACCACTCATTTGTTATGCGCCAAGTCAAGAGTGGTTCCAATTAAGCAAGTGACGTTGCCGAGACTAGAATTGTGTGCTGCTCTTCTTCTCTCACGACTGGTCACGAAAATGATTCCAGTTCTATCACTTCAGTTCCATAGTGTTCACCTGTGGACAGACTCTACCATTGTCCTCTCATGGATCACTTCTCCACCATCGAAATAGAAAACATTTGTTGCCAATAGAGTTGCTGAAGTGCAACGCAACACTTCCATCGGTGATTGGAAACATGTCGCTTCTGAATCAAATCCTGCTGACATTATTTCACGAGGCACCAATGCAGCAAATCTTGTCAAAAATGACCTTTGGTGGCATGGCCCGTCCTGGATTAATGCCTCAGAGTCTCATTGGCCCATTCCTACTGATGAAACTTCAATTCAAGTTACAGAACAACGCAACTCTACCATTAGTTGCGTGGTCTCATCCCAGTCGGAGGAGATAATTTCAAGATTTTCACCCTGCCACTTGAAGAGTGACAATCAGTTTTTAACTCAATTGTTCAGTTATTTCATGTTATTTTCTTTCAGGTACATATTTTATTGTTTATTGTTGAAATCTGTGTATTTCAAGGGGAGTATGCTTGGACACTGATGGATTGTGCACATTTCCTGCTTGTGGTATTTTTATGTGTAGTTGGTACTACTTTGTTTTTTGTTTGCTTGATTCTTATTGGTCAGGGGATATATTACGACACTGGGATATAATAATGGTGGCATGTCACCTGAATGATAGTTTCCGCAAGTTATGATGTACAGATTAGAATTATATATAAAATACAGTCCTACCAGATCGTTTTTGTTGTTCCCTTGAGCGTTGCGCTTAAGGCCGGTATGGTATCATCCAAAGACTGTTCCAGAATTCATCTTTTTCATCTTCTGTACATCCTGTTTGAGGTGCATAGCAAGATATTATGTGGGCAGTTATGGATGGCGAATCTATCACGATAGACATGAAGCTCATTTTTAGACATGAAGCTATCGGACACTCTTTGTACATTTGTGACATTGTTGCAGCAGTGCTCGTCAACCACTATTGCTACACCATTTTGCACGGAGCTGGTGCCATGATAAATGAGTTTATAGCCGTCTCCAATTTCTTTTGCTTTTGAACCTCACCACTTTGTCTCCTGGATGCATGCAATATTAACACGTCTGTATTTCAGCATTTCTGCTAGTTCACGATGTCGGGCAGTCGACATTCCAATATTGAGTGTTGCAAATCGAAGTCTTAAATCTTGTTGGACTAGCTTCTTTAACCCACCCCGTCCGTGGGAGAGTAACCCTCGCTCATTTCTCATGTCGCTCGGGCGCATGTGACGCGTGTCGCTTTGGGAGGACGCCTTAGCATTTTCCGAATTATGGAGAGACGTAGCCATGTGATGCGACAAAAAGAAACCCAACCGACGGGTCGCACCGTCTGTCGTTGAGTGCATTTTAGAGCTACTGCCAGCATATGATATTTGGCCGCCCCTAACCTGGGGTACAGACGCCATTTGTGTGCGCCCGCTCCGGGTCAGACGCTACGACTGCCAGGGCTGCCCCTTCCGCTATCCACACTGTTTCAAAGTCCTTTTCCACTGTGGATACCGTTGAGGTCATCACCGTCACCCTGGCAAGGGACCCTTACATAGTACTATCAGCCGGGTCAGCTGAACCAAGGTTTTTTAACGAGGTGTTACTCCTCCAACTACTCCTTCCCCATTTCTCCAAGCATTTTATAGCTGCTGCCAGCACATAATTAGGCCGCCCCTAATATGGAGAACAGACACCTTTTGCAGCCGTCCCACTGGAGTACAGACGCTGCAGCTAATGGGATTTCAGCAGCATTTCCTTCTGCTGAGGGCCCATTACCCTCTCACAAGAGCTCATCCCCCCTGATCCATTGACATAATAATAAAGGATGTATATTTAAAAAGTTTCATGTAAAATTTGCTATCAATACTAAAGATAATATAAAAGGTAGGAATCGCCAGCTACTTCTATTTGACTTAAATAGGAGTTAATGCATGATTATCGTCGATGCATTTCATGAGGCCATTCAGGTCTGTAATTACTTAAATGACCATTACAGCTCTCGCGCATGCGTAGACTCGGTTTCATCTTCGAGAACAATGGCGGACAGAACAAAAAAAGCTTGTAGCACTGAACTGTTGTTTGCGATGCTTCCTTGAGATTTTCTGTAAGATAATTACAAAGGATGGTGACTCTCCACCCATCTTTTACCAGCAGATGAATAATGATAAATTAAGAGAAGTAGAAGGACTACAGCGACCAATAACTCAGGAAATTTAAAATACTGATACAGAATCTTCAAATGAAGGAAAAACACAGAAGTAAATTTAGGGAATAATATAATTCTTTCAAATAGATTAACAATTTATTTATTTATCGTATGGTTTCTAGTGCCGGGAGTGTCCGAGGACTTGTTCGGCTCGCCTGAGTCTGTAGCTGCTTCCAGCGGACACCCTTAAGGCGAGCTACAAGTTATGTTCAATTTCAAGTAGTTCCAACTTTCGATACCAGATATCAATGATACCTAGTGGTGAACGTTGGAACTTTGATAGAGCGCTCCAACGAAATCTAACCTAACAATTGAGCTTCACACAAGTTTAGTCTGTGGAGGGATCTTTTACATGCCATAAATCTATGACATGGGACCGTCGGCTTTATTTCCCCTCCGAAGGAAGGCATACTGAAGGATTTTTAACGCTTTTAAAAATTCCGACTACTTCGGCCGGGTTTGAACCCGCTATCTTGGGCACAGCAGTTCAGCATGCTACCGACTATGCCACCGAAGCCGCTAGATTAACGTTAATTACATGCAATTAAAAATATTTAGTATTTAAGTAACACATATCAGGCTTAGGCATGAAAACATAAAGATAAAAAGAAATTAAGTAAGGAATCCCAAAGTATCCCAATTAAAACAGCATGAGGATGGTAAATAAAATAAAATACTGGGGAATGATAACGGATTCAAAGAAGGGCAAATTAATCAAATTACAGAACAAGAACAATTACTTCAAGACTACTAATCAGTAAAGATATGAAAATCAAAATGACATTAAATAGGATAATTACCTTAAGTGTGTTGAGGGAAGCCTCCGTGGCTTAGGCGGCAGCACGCCGGCCTCTCACCGCTGGGTCCGTGGTTCAAATCCCGGTCACTCCATGTGAGATCTGTGCTGGACAAAACGGAGGCAGACAGGTTTTTCTCCGGGTACTCCGGTTTTCCCTGTCAACATTTCATTCCAGCAACACTCTCCACTATCATTTCATTTCATCCGTCATTCATTTAATCATTGCCCCAGAGGAGTGCGTCAGGCCTCGGCAGCCGGCACAGTTCATATCCTCGCCGCTAGATAGGGGCTTCATTCATTCCATTCCTGACCCGGTCGGAGACTGGAAGCAGGCTGTGGATTTTCATTTCACCTTAAGTGTGTTGAGGACACAATAGCTTACAAATAGTTTAAGTCCAACTAGGACAGAATGACGCATCTGTAAAATTGAAGTAAAATCTAATTAAAATCAGAATACTGGAACCGTATTAATTAGACTCAAAAATTTTTATTTTTAAATAACAACTTACCCCATTGGAGAAACACACTTTACAACAATGTTTTAATTCTTCAACTATTAACGAGCTCAGTAATAACACGTCTGTCTTCAATAAAATCAATTATGTATTCTTACATATTATCTTAAGAGAAAGACAACAGATAATTGTTTTTACAAAACTATTTTGCATTAACAATAACCTACACGGTTTTCATGGTAACGCTGCATTACTTCTGAATAAAATAGCTATCATTGATGATCTATAAAGATAATGTCCACTTTACAATACAAATTTCTTTTTACTATCACTCCTCTTTTACTCCTAGAAATGATACATGTTTCGGCTATTATAAGCCTTCATCAGTCATTAGCAGTACGCATACACTCCGTCATATTCAATCTTAAAATATGCTAACACTTGTTTGTTTAAAAAAAATAATGTACGTGTCAAATTGCGTCAACGCCATAAATACAGGGATAAAAATCTTAAAGTTAATCTTGAATCCAGGCGACTCCCTTTGTCGAAATTATATTTACAATCAATTTGATAAAATATTTTAATTTTCCTTCCAATCTTCCGGGACGCATCTGTACAGGGGCGTATTCTTAGGGCTACCGGGGCTACCGGCGGTAGCCCAAGAAAATTACATTAAAAATAAATAACACTTTATTACAGGTTCAACAAAGCATTCAAACAATCGTGACTTTCATGCACATTCTTCTTTATCGAAATAAATAATGGTTAGTGAGTAGTCAACGCGGCAACGCAGAATAGCCTACACCACGCTATAAAATTCACTAAGGAATCCAAAATAGACCGGAAAATAAATTATCTCGATATAACTATTGAACGTAAAGACAACGACCTTTCATATTCCATGTTCCGGAAAGCAACACAAACCTCGCATGCAATCGACAGTCTAATCACCCCAGTACGCACAAACTAGCGGGTTTCAATTCAATGGTGCACAGGGCTTTAAACATACCCATGTCAAAAGACAACTATAATAAGGAAATAAGAACTATTAAGCAAATAGCAAAGGAAAACAACTTCCCGCCAAGCAAAATAAATCAAATTATAGCCAAACATAAAAATAAGGATAAAACGATTCCCAAACCGGACAGTAATGAGAAAAAATTTGCGCGTTTCAACTATGTGAATGCGAATACATATAAAATCACTAACCTATTCAAAAAGCAAGGCATAAAGATAGCTTTCACGACGAAAAACACAACCGCTAGGCACCTCCTAAATAGTAATCTAAATAAACGTGACCCGTATTCAAGGTCAGGGGTATATTCTATAACGTGCCAAGACACCGATTGTCAAGCTAATTACATCGGGCAGAGTGGAAGGCGAGTAGACACACGTTATAATGAACATAGGAATGCGATAAGATACGGAACACATTCAGCCGTGTGCGAACATATGTGTGACGCAGGGCACAGCTTTACCAACATAGAGTCGGACCTTAAAATAATCCATCACGAATCGAAAGGCAGAGCTCTTGACATAAAGGAAGCAATCGAGATACACCTAGCCAAACGAAACAATCCCAACAATCTAAATGAACACACGTTCATGGAGAGCTCACCCCTCTTCACGCTACTAAAAACACACCCTGTCGGAAACAAGACACAATTTAGCGACACAGCCAAGCTAGATAAAAAAGGGGGGGGGGGATTAGGGTTTTTTTAATAGGTAAATGTTATCTGGATCAGGTGTACGGTGTACTTTTCTTCTGCAATAAACCAAGGCCCATATTCGCGGCAGTATTAAGGGTGCCGGGACGTCCTCATAAGACCGTCAACGCTTAGTTCGAATGGCTTATGGTCCACGCGTGGCGAGGGCTAATCCACGGTCTTTAATAGTTGTAGACCCACCTCATTCAATAACATACATCTTATCTAGGTTGGCAACACCTCACAGAAACACATCGCTATCACTCCCCACAGCACGTATGGGCAGGGGAGGAGAAGGCAGGGAAAAACCAGTCGTTAAGATAACCACCGCAGTCGACCGCACAGTGAGTTCCAGTGAGCACGAAAACTGCGAGTAGCTGTATTAAGGAAGACAATCAGATAAGTAGTTAGCCTACAATTTTATAGTTTATCCATCGTTTACAACCATATAATCTCTCTAAAGTACAAACTCCGGATAGCTATCACCATTTAGCATTTCACCTAACATCATATATACTGCATTTAGCATACACTGACAGTTGCAGTACCAATACTGCAACTAAAAAATTGTACATATTGTAAATATTTTCACCTGTATTTTAAACATAGATTTTATAGCCCAAGTGTAATGGATCTTATGATGATCGCTTGACGATCGAAACTGGTCATCCTAGTGTTTTATTAATCTCATGTAATTTATTTTAGGATTAGGGCATAACCCATCTATTTTGGGTACATTCGTGTTGACCGACTGAAAAGCACTAAACTCTCGGTTTAAATCATTTAAACCCGCGCCGCTAGGCTCACAGATTGTGATGAAGCGAGTTTCACGCAAGCGGCGCCGATTGCGTAGGCTTCCCCGTGCACGACCTCAAGGAAATGCATACTGAGGATACCTTCAGTGGTACTGTCTACATCGGTTCAACGTATATCTTCGGCATCAAGAAGAGAGTTTAATTTTGTGTAAAATGTTTTTCTGTACCGTATTATTCGGAAACCTGACTTTTTGCGAGACGTTTATTCGCGATAACTTCCGAAACTCAACAGAAACCTCTCATTTCTGATATTGACCTATAAATTTGGATATCTCAAATTGAAGTCCAGAAATAATGCGATATAATTTATTGTTGCGATCTTGCGAAATGATACAGTTTCGAAAGAAAATCGCAAAAATGCTCCGAAATACATAGCCGATGGTATATTTTAAAAATCTATCCGTCTCGTAAATTTGCGACTCCAGTTTGGTTAATTCGAAACTTCGTTATATGTCTATTTTTCCTTCGAACTTTGGTTCCATTAGATATATAATCTGACCGGTTATCTCGGAGATTTGTATAATTTGAATTCGAAAGAAAATGTGTCTCTTGTCGTATTATTCGTGCCATCCTCTCTGAATAATTCGTAATATCCGATACCTACTTCGAACGTTCATCCTCAAGACGGCCGGCTGTCCGCACGACTTACCCGCGGGATTCTCGTCAAACGGACCGAGATCGACGCCCGTTGCGTAAGTCATAAAACCCGTGCCCGGTCGTGAACTTGTGTCCACGAGGACTGCGGGAATCCTGTCAAAGGTGGTTGGGCACCCATCACGAAACATACCGAACCCTACTAGCCACTTTTTCCATTACCGAATACTTAAAAGTGTACGGGGAGCGAGAAGTGCATCAACCCACTTAAAAATAACAGATTACGTAGCATCGCGATACTCATTTCTTCTCGTGATCCACCGTGAACTTCCATCACGGCGCCGACCATACAACATGTCCATAAATGCTCGTGAATTTTAACCATGCCCAACCTCGAGCTTGCCTCCGCCATTCTATCAGGACAGATAGACAGGCAGACAATCGTTGAACGGCCGGATGCGGTGCCGATTGCATAATATCTCGTTCTCAGTGTCCAACCGCGAGGACAACGTGAATCTCGTAAAACGACCGAGAGCGGCAGCGATTGCGATATTTCTCCGCATTCGGTGACGAGTACAACTGGATTCTTGTCAAACGGACAGCAAGCGGCGCCTATTGCGTAATAATACTATATTTTCCGTGCCCGACCTCATGGACAATAGAGATCTCGTCGAACGACTAAAAGTGACACCGATTTTGTAAATCGCGATTTTTCTCCGTATTCGATCGGGAAAACTACAAATCGCGTCAAACGGCTGAGACCAGCGCCGATCGTGTAATGTCTCGATATTTCTCCGTACTTGACTGCGAAGACATGATTCGGCGACGATCACGTAACGTCGCATATATTTCGTGATCTTCCGCGGGGACAAAGGAAATTACCCAAACGGTCAAGATCAGAGCAACTTCTTGGTAATCATAACTTCTTGTACATAAGACGGCATATTAACTGAAACAACTCATTTGATATTAAATATCTAATGTTGGAATAAATGTATCAGTTGACAGTTTCTAGATACTTTTATTGTGATTGACTAGAAAGTAAGAATTGGTGCTTGATTCCTTTCTTCACAGTTATTTTTTTAAAATTTGATGTTAGCAAATTAACATTTATTGTAAAAATGTGTTCCTGTTCTTATCGTAACAAACGTTATTTATTACAGTAAGGAACTTTTTTTTAAATTTATTTTTTGATTTGTTTTTATACTTTTAACCCTTCGTTACACGCGTCCTGGAGTGTGAGTCCGCATTTTACTTTTTTTGCTACCAGAAGGCTAAAAATGGAGTTGGAAGAGAGTGGCTTCTACTAGCTTCATTTTACAACAATATAAGCACTCTGGTAATGTGATATTTTGTCAATAATAATCGAGCTGTTGCTGGTGTAGGTCTATATCGTCACGCGCAGACTTGCAGAGTCTCAGTCCGTAGCGTGTATTGGTGATTCATAAATCATCCTCTCATTTTTGGTAAGTAATGCATTTTTCCGTTGTTTTATATTATAATATCTATATCATATCAATCATATATTATACAATTACATAATATATTGGTTGCAAGTGCTGTAGTATGTGTATTTAGAAGTAGTTTCTGTACTTCATTATCTGTAGTGGAATATGGATTGCAATAATGACCTATGAATAATACCCGTGTGTCCTCTTATCAGGCAGATATTTTGATTTATTCCTGGAGCAATGGATCACATCAAACAGTGGTTGGGCGACGATGAAATGGGAGCGAGTGATGACAGTGATTAGGATGCCGTGAATTATAGTGATCATAATTCTGACAGTGAGCAGTCACAAGATGAAGACGTGACTGAATGTGAGCAGCAAGAAATAGCCTATATTGTGAAACACTTGCCTGGAGTAGTAGGCGTCGCTAAGAATGGTAAGACACCTGTTGAAGCACTGCAACTATTTTTTTACCGATGAAATCGTAACATGCATAAATCGTTACATATCAACAACCCGTCCAAAATACTCTCGATCCCAAGATGCAGCAGAGATGGGCCACTGAAAGTCTCCCACACCAATTTACAAGAGCTCTGGAAAAATGATGGTACAGGTGTCGAATATTTCAGGCTACCAATGGGCATAAACCGTTTCCGTTTCTTGTTGAAGTGTTTGAAATTTGATGACATCAACTCCCGAGAGCATCGTAAACAGGCGGACAAACTCGCTGCTGTGTGGTATTTAGTAGACACGTTCATAGGTAACTGCAAGAAACCCTACAGTTTGGCGGAACTAGTGACAATTGATGAAATGTTAGATGCATTTCGGGGAATATATTCCGTCCAAGCCTGCTAAGTACGGTATAAAGATTTTTGCACTAGCTGATGCTAAAGTAATATGGAGATATACTGCGGAAGACAACCTGAGAGCCCATACCAATGCGAAAACACGCCACACCAAATTGCAAAGAGATTGGTGAAACCAATATCAAAAACTGGTAGAAATGTACTTGCGACAACTGATTTGGGTCTGTTCATCTTGCTCAAGATTTGCTTGCAAATGATAAATTGACGCTTGGTGGAACGATTCGCAAGAATAAACGTGAAATCCCACCATTTATGACCACTACTAAGAACCGACCAGTGGAATCAAGCATATTTGATTTTGTAGAATATTTTCACGTCAAGTAATTTTTATTGTATTGCGTAAAATATATAATAAGTAATTTGCTAAATTCTGCGATAAAATATTTTGATGAAAATATCATTTTGTATCAATTTATGAACATATAGTTATAAGCTGGTCATATACTGTAAACCAGATTGAGGAACGGAAGGAAAAAAGAACGAAAGGAACCGCACAAACGGTTTCAGACTGACAGTCCGCGTGCGTGTAGTGGTGTAGGGCTGGGCATGCGTGTAACGGAGGGTTAAAGAAACTTGTTAATTTATACAGAGAGCTACATATAAGTCCGGTTTATATAATGAAACATTGCTCGGATATTTTTTATCACTATTATTTTCATCTACAACAACATTTATCCTCGCGTCTACGAATAGCCTTGCACAAATAATTAGTCTAAAATCAGTTTTTCTAACGTAATCTTAATCGATCATACAGAAGAACGTTTCCTAAAGGTAAATGCACTTTTGCTAGGTTTGGAAATCCTAAGGAACAGCGAGGTAAATGTCGCCACTGTGGTTAATGAATTTTCTATACTTTGCTCTGGAAAATCGGAAAAATTCAGGGAAATAAACGACTCTGCGGTCAGGGAATTTCTTACATTTTGGTCTGGAAAACCGGGAAAAGTCAGGGTAATTTGAAATCCTGAAAGCGTATCAACCCTGAAGTGGCAAAGGAGCAAAGCCGGGTTGGCCTGGTTCCCCCACTTGGCCTTGACAACCCAAGAGCAGCCACTCCAAAATGATGTTATGTGGTTTCAAAATATAAGAAGACATTATTATGAATAATGTTTCATTGAAAGTAACAAAAGATGTATACATAAGATACATTTACATAAGATGTTTATGTAAACGATAAAGATATAAATTATGTACAGAAAGATGTATTAGTTGTGTACATGAAACATCATAACTTGAAAGATGTACAAGGTACTCATGTTGACGATTTCTTTCGCCGTTTAGGAGATAA
This sequence comes from Meconema thalassinum, assembly GCA_946902985.2. Classification (NCBI taxonomy): domain Eukaryota; kingdom Metazoa; phylum Arthropoda; class Insecta; order Orthoptera; family Tettigoniidae; genus Meconema; species Meconema thalassinum. The sequence goes on along the minus strand of OX336388.2, from coordinate 1,605,207,986 downwards.
CGGTGGCTCTTCGCCGATCACGTCATCTAGCTCCTCATCCTCGGAATCTTGAGAATGAGGGTTCATTCCTTGCTCTTCTTCGATGATATCAATCTCCTCGTCACACTGGGTGGGATCCAGTATAACATCCTTGTCTTCAGAGATGGAATTAAGGCATGTGTGCCCTTGGCAGGTCATGCAGATGGTGGTGAATTTAACCCAGCTTTCCTACTGGGACAAGTTGCTTTGCACCCTTTTTTACATGTGCACGATATGGAGTTGAGAAGTTCTTGTGGAGCCGGTGGATCAGTCGTTGTGATGGGAGTTAAGCCATTGGTGGTTATTTTCCATCCCCATCTCTCTGGATCTAGTACATTACTCCTCCATACCTGCACCTGTAAATAAGCTCTGAAGGAGTGCTGGGGAGCAGCCGCTTCTGTAGGAGGCAAGGACGCCAGGTTGAAATTATGTTATGAAAGCGACCTCTGGAAGAGGTCAAACCTCACTTGATTGAGGGACTTACTGCTGCCACCCGTGTACAGGTTTTTTATGTGAACACCTGCATTTGCAACTTGGTCAGGGGTTGAGATCGGGTCAAGGAAAATAGAGGCCTGATGAAAGAGGTTTTGGTCTGCCATGAATTTCTTGATACATTTTATTTTCCCCTGGCAGAAAAATGAGGATGTGGTGTCGCACCCCGTGAAGGCATGGAGAAACAGGGTATGCTTCCTCATGTCTTCAGGCAGCTGGCAATTGCTCGGACTGTAAACGACAGTTTCCTGGTTCTGTTTCCCGGGTTTGATGAGGAACACGTTGGAGATGGGCTCTTCAAAGACAGCAACATGAAAAGTGAGTATGACCAATAGATCGGTGTCCTCTCCCACTATGGAAACATTGCCTCCTTCCTTAGACCTCTCGATGGCTGTGCTCACACTCAGAGAATCTGCATCTTCAACGGCTTGTTTCACGTGAATGCCCTCGTCCATCAGTTTGCTTGTTAGCATCAATATGAGACGTTTCTAATTGTGATCATTCAACAAGAAACTACCTTTGGACATTGTGGCCTTGGTATTTTCCTGGAATATAACCGACGAAAATGACATAACACGGGCTCTTCGCGCTCCTTCAGCTGACTTTATACTCTTCTCGGCCACATCCTCTGGGTACCCATCGAAAACTATGGCGATACTGTCAGACTTGTAGTTGGATTTCACGTAATTTACGTACTTCTGAATGATATTGGAAAACTGTTCTCCGCTGTTCCACACAACTCTGTGCAGGAGGAAACCACCATCCACTGCGTAGTCTGCATTCACAGTGAGATCTACTTTGACTGGAGTGAATAGCTTGTACAGTTCTGTTTTCTACTCTTCCGCATCATGCCATCATCATCAAACAGTGAGAGTGGGTACGGGGCCAATTCAAATTCAAATTATGATTTAAGCTGAAGCTGGGATTTCATGTGAAATGGAATGTGGCGGAAAATCATATCCGGACTGATGGGGACTGATTCTCCGTTGATCTTTGCTGTAGCCTTCACGGCTAGTAGAGACACCACTCGGTTTTTCTGCTAAGTTTAAGTTCTTTGAAGTTTTTCCCTTCAATGGTTTTCAACTGGCTGCGCCCTTTTCTATAGTTGTTTCACCTGCCGAGCACTGATTGCACTGGTATAAATTGAAGAAGGGAGAGGTTGACAATGCCAAGTGGGGGAACCGGGCCAACCCAGATTTGCTCCTTTGCCACTTCGAAAACTCCACGATTGGAAAAGCAAATTACATGAGACATGAGAGATGGTATAAATGGCCCAACACAAAAAGTCGATTGCGGCTAAGCAGCTGGGCCGATTTTGACAAACTAAAAACCATTCGACGCAGAATTTAATGCTCTTAAAAACGCTTCAAATACAGTTTTCTATAGGATGCGTTGTTTAGGAGTTTAAAGCGAAAAACTAAACAAAGAATCAACTTTTTAACCAATTTGGTAAAATTGGCCCAAATTCAGAAATCGATTGCGGCTAAACAACTGGCTGATTTAGACGGAATTAAAACCATTCAACGCAGAATTTAATGTTCTTTAAAACTGTTACGAGGAAACTTTTCTGTAGAATCCGTCGTTTAGAAGTTATAAGCAAAAAAATGAAAAAGTGCGCAAATTTCCCGGTTTTTTGACTCCCAAAAATTAAGCAGAAGTCAGAATCCGTCGCAAACTCACAGGACTCTTATTTGGGACCCCCAAAGGGTATTAAAACACATTCCAGCTTTGGACGATTTTTCGGGAAGCATGTGTCTAATTTGCCGGGGGCTATAAATGCTCTCAGGCATTTTAGTATGTCATCCAAATCATCTCTTTGGCTGTGAATTACCCACTGCATGCTTCTTTAAATAAAGAATAAAATATGCTAAATTATAACATAAAAGCATGCTATATTAAAAGAAAACTTAAGTATCAGAGTCATTTTATTATCATGGTGGCAGCCATTTTTCAGTGGTGCCAATAATCGAAATTAATGCTTAACAGTCGGTCAACATAATTGTACCCAATTGTGATGGGTGTGTGTCTCCACCCAAACGAATTTACATGATATCTCTGCTTACTATAAAACTAAGTCCCCGATTCTTGGATGTTACGGGTAATCTCGAGAACCACTGGATGGATTTTGATGCGGTTTTCACCATTCTGTAAAGGATATCTCGAGGAAGATTGCTGTAGAAAATAATTAATTTATGATCAAAGGAAGCCAAGCAGTAACGATTTCAGTGAAAAAGTCGAAACAAACCCTGGCGTCCGTGCGCTTTGTAAGCTTACGCTGGGCTAACCATTAAAAATAACAATATACTATGACAAGAGTTTAGTGCTTTTCAGTCGGTCAACACGAATGTACCCAAAAGAGATGGGTTATGCCCTAATCCTGAAATAAATTACATGAGATTAATAAAATGTAATTTATTTCAGGATTAGGGCATAACCCATCTCTTTTGGGCACATTCGTGTTGACAGACTGAAAAGCACTAAACTCTTGTTTACTGAGGCAACACTCAAAATATGGCTTCAAACACCACAATATACTATAAGTAAGAATTGTTCAGCATGACAAGTTCTACAAAAAAGTCCGTGAGAGCATATCTCGATCTTCAATACATCATCCACTGTAAGTGTTTTTAGATCGGACGGAAGGGGGATTTGTGTTTCATGCACCTCGCCATTCTTAAATTACTTCTGACAAGAATTCGTTGCACATGCATCTCCATGATAAAATAATTAATAGTCCAGTCAGTGATTTTAACCCATCATGCCAATATGTAAAACGGATATAGGTCGTAGTTCATCGACATCGAGAAAAAAAACGCTTATCACGTAATGTATTGATAACTGTTCCGGGGCGAACAGTTAATTTATTTTTTATTTATTTATTTTTTTTTATTTTTTTTTCAGGCTTAGGGAAACAGCCATTACAATTGGGTACAATCATGCTGACCGACTGTAAAGCATTAATTTCAATATCAGAGTAATGGTAGGCTACTTGATTGCAATAAATTCATACTTACATTTCCTTATTCGGGAATCTGAAGACAAATTTCAGTTCACTTTGTTGTTTATAATATTACGGCGTATGAAACAAATACTCCCCGTACCAACCATTACAATTGGGTAATCAGATCATTTACAGGTTGATATTACTTACAGTGTTTGGTTGGATCTCACCGTTGCAATTCAGGTGATCCTTTGAGATGTCCGTTTTCGAACTTGGATTGCTAGGGGGTGCTGGGGAGCACTTCCGCTCATTTTGGCGAGGAGTATCCGCTATTTTCTTCATAAACTATTTGGTATAAGTAACTCAATATTCAGAGAATAGAATATAAACAAGTGATGAAATGTATAATTTGGTGCAAATTTAAACATCAATTTTTTACTAAATTGTTCAAAGAAGCAAAAGTGGCAAAATGCCTTGAAGAGTATAATAATGCAATGCAATTATTACCTTAATACAGTATTTATATTTATGAGGTTACTATCTTTTGCTAAAACATCAACATGATTATTCTGTTTACCTTTTTTCAGGCTGGTAAACTGAACACCTATCGATTTTGTGATAATGTATGGACTTTCATGTTAAATGATGTGGAATTTAGAGAAGTCCATGAAGTTGCCAAAGTTGACAAAGTGAAGATAGTTGCTTGTGATGGAAAGAGTAAGTATTTTAAATGCTGTACGGTATGTAAATCCTAAGAATATAAAGACTGGTATCCAGTTGGCTCTGTGGGCAGCGGCAAAATGCCACTGCTGATATTACACAGTAATTATTGGTTATAAAAACATCAACACACATGCTGGTGATACCAACTTAATTTTGCTGAAAAACATTATAGTAATTAAAAGTCTCATTGCTTAGTAAGCAAAGTGTAGGCTACTTCCTTTCCACCAGCTCAATCATTTTATCTATTGGCCAATGCTGAGGTTCTCAAGTTAAGGGGAGATTGAAATGCATTGGAATGTTCCCTCAGGAAGTCAATGAAGGGTAGGTATGGTACATGCATTGTGCATTACTGCTGGTTTTAGAACTCTAAATTGATAACCAGTATTTTTAATATTTTTTCCTGAAAGTCTAATTTTTCTCAATTTTTTCATGGAAAACATGTAGGTTAATACTTTCGTCCCCTTAGGTTAGGAACATTGAAAACTAGCAATTATTTGCCTTCATGACTATTGTAATTAAATTTATATAACCTAGCTTTTTTGCTTGCCACCTCAGGGTAGCAGGGCGATGTACTCGCTAAATGAATCACACAAAAGTAAAGTAACTTTACTAAAATATACACTGATTTATTAATACCTTAACATTAAGAAAAGATCTGTATCTCTGACATGTATGAGATACAAGTAATACCGTACATTCAATATATATATAGCACCAAACACTCACTGCCTGGGAACATGGCTCTAGTTTGGGAAAATCCCTGGGAAAAAAGGTTGAAGTCACGTTCTACACAATATGTCTCTTCTTCATCAAAATATAATAATGGTTCTTCTCCACTTTCAGATCCTTCCTTTCTGGTTGTTACTTCACAATGCACATCATTTTCTCGATCCTAATCACTTCTGAGTTTAGGATGCCTCTTTTCATCTTGTGCCTTCCATAATAAATTTCTGGCAACTCAATTCCCATCTCTCCATACGCATCAATTTCCTCCGACTGTCGTGACAGTCAAATTCAAATGCCTTCTCGGATAATCTTCCTCAATATTCGATGGTCCACTCTGGCAATTGCAAACACAACTCAAAGCCTTTCTCTGACTTGTTGGCACTTCCACAAGAAAAGTCTCTTTCCTTATTACTCCATCTTCTCTGGGAAACACAACACACAATACTTGTCTGTCTGCATGGACAAACTAAATCACAATGCTTGATACTCTTGTTATTGCATATTCCCCAAGCTTTACTAGCAATATTAGACAGTGTCTACACCTAGAAAGAGAGAAAATGGTTGTTTCAGAAGCTACTAAGTCCAGGATGCATTTACTACTTTCTAAATAATCAGCAATTATTTTTTAATTACTAATAATATAATAATGTTATTGGTTTTACGTCCCTTTTAACTACCCTGGCTTTTAGAGATGCCGGGGTGCCGGAATTTTGCCCCGAAGGGGATCTTTTACGTGCCAGTAAATCTACTGACACGGCTCCCTCGCATTTGCGCACCCTCAAATGCCAGCTGACTGTGCCAGGTTTCGAACCTGCAACCTTGGGCTCAGCAAGCGAGAACGTTACCCCTGAGCCACGCAGCCAGACTTTTTAATTACTACTTCAACAGGAAATTCTGATTAAATATAGACCAAAAGGATCAGTTGTTAACATAACATAGGTCTAATTCTTAAACCACACATTTAAATGATGAAATCCATTAAATTCAGCTATGGAACTGAAAATCATATAACCGTAATACACGCCATATCACACAAGGGATAACAATCCTCGTCACGTGTGGGACAAACTTCAATGCCTAACCTAACCTAACCTATAATTGACATGACAAAAATCTTAAAAATTATGATAGGTTTAGAACATAAAACAAACTTATAAAATTAAAAAAACAGGTAAAATTATTGAAGCATATTCACAAGAGGCAAAAATTGTAATTTTCTGTCACGTGTGGGACAAAGAAGTTCTCAACTAATCATGGCTTAATTACTGTTCATAATTATCAAAATTATTATACTGATTACTGAAAATGTGTTATCAAGTACTTACTTTCTACAAAGAGCACAGTCAAAATTTCTGAAGATCCTTTGTCTGCCCTGACAAAGCCTCCAAAACCGACCAATTTTTTTACTGCTTCAGAACAAATCAGCAGGTTCCATCTTAGATCAGAAATGCCAATGCAAATTTTATTCAATATATTAAATTTAAAGCTTAAATACATTTTAACATTTGAATTGTTGACTTTTGGACTAAATGTCCTGTTTTCTGTGGAATGCTCCATTATCGTGTTGGGCTGTATATCTTGTACGTGCTCTAACATGACTAACTCCTACTGCTCTTCTGGACCTTGCTCTTATCATTTCTTCTAAAACTGGAAGTATCCCCAGTACCATTTTCATAATTTTCTCGCCTTCGATATCCACCCCCTCCATTCTTGTTAAAACGTCCTCTTCTGCTACGTCGGCGTCGACCTCTGTGTCTACCTCCGCAACATCTCTCTCTTCTTCTCTTGCTATGGCCTTTCCTATGTCTGCCTCTATAACTTCGGTGATTTCGACCTCTACAACCACGGCGTCTACCTCCACATCTGATCCCTCTTCGTCGCCTACTACGGCCTCTCCAATATATGCCTCTACAACATCGCCTTATCTTGACCACTTCTTCATTTGGTTTTCTGTCATTTCCTTTTATTTCATATACTCAATTATCACATACTTCAAGTCTCTCCTCTACTTTCTCTAACCTGCTGCTCATTTCCATCTTATGTTCCTGAATATCTTTGATTGGCTTGTCTATTCTGTCATCAGTTACAACTGCCTGCTCCTTAACTGATTCATAAACATATTCCTTAATCGACTCTACTTATTTAGTAACAGACTCCTTTACTACATTAATTTTTGAACTAATGGTGGCTATTTTCTTACTCACAGACTCACCTAGCTGTTACATAGACTCTTGCACCTCTATGATCTTGCTAAACATAACAAATCCGATTCCATATCCCCCCCATCCTTTTTCTACCTGTAATATTATCCTTGACATTGTATTGCTCAAAACTCTCTGATCTTTCTCTTTCCTTCTACAACAGTTTTGGTTTCAAAGAGGTCTTCCCTGTCTCGTTGAACATCGCCAATTTCTTAACCTTCTTCTAGACACTGTTTAAATTTTCCACCTCAATTAGATTTCCAACTCTTTCTTCTTTAACCTCACCATCACTGTCACTCTCTTCTTCCGACTATTCAGAATCACCCTTAGTCTTAGCATCATCCTCTAATGTCACATCAAATTTAACCTCACTTTCCGTATCTAGCTTGCACTGTACTTACATTATACTGATTTTATTTCATTTTAGTCACCATATTCTCAACTTTCTTATTCGTGCCTACAATCTTCTCCTGCCTTTGTGTGATTCATTAATTTCTTCGTGCCTTACAGTTGGGCGCCATTGTAATATAACCTCACTCGATCTACACAATATGTCTCTTCTTCATCAAAATATAATAATGGTTCTTCTCCACTATCAGATCCTTCCTTTCTGGTTGTTACGTCACAATGAACCTAATTTTCTCAATCCTAATCGCTTCTGTGTTTAGGATGCCTCTTTTCATCTTGTTCCTTCCATACTTCCTGGCAACTCAATTCCCATCTTCCATACGCATCAATTTCCTCCGACTGTCGTGACAGTCAAATTCAAATTCCTTCTCGGAAAATCTTCCTCAATATTTGAAGATCCATTCTGGCAATTCCAAACACAACTCGGAGCCTTCCTCCTGACTTGTTGGCTCTTCCACAAAAAAAGTCTCTTTCCTTATTCTTATTACTCCATCTTCTCTGGGAAACACAACCCTCAATACTTGTCTGTCTGCATGGACAAACTGAATCACAATGCTTGATACACTTCCATTCTTGTTATTGCATATTCCCCAAGCTTTCTACATATTACTCCATCTTCCTCAAGCTTTTTTGTAGTTGGTAGCATGCTGAGCTTCTATGCCCAAGATAGCGGGTTCAAACCCGGCCGAAGCCGTCGGATTTTTTAAGAGCGTTAAAAATCCCTCAGTATGCCTTCCTTCGGAGGGGAAGTAAAGCCGGCGGTCCCATGTCATAGATTTATGGCATGTTAAAGATCTTTCCACTAATTACACCTGTGTGAAACTAAATTGGTTAGGTTAAGAATGTAAACAACGCTCTTAGGTTGCTACGTTCGTTGCCAAGAGCCGACTGCGGTGGCGTCTAGTAGCTAGTTCTGAACTAGGCCTAGTAGTCGTTGACGGTGGCGTTTGGCGGCAAAAGTAGGAACTATTTGAAAATTCAAAGTTGCAGTCCCTACTTGAATTAAAAAAACAGATACACACACTAATACAGTCATCACAATTAACACCGGTTATCAGACAAATTCTACACACACCCAAAGTACACGGGGCTACATGACCGCGTTGTCGCAGCCCCTAAACTAAGGAACCAACCAACCAACCATTCCTCAAGCTTTCTATCAGGTCCATTGTTAGTGCGTTCTCAAGGAGATTTGTCAATGACTAAGGCCACTATATAAAATGTTTAACCCAGGCAGTAAGGCGGCCATTTTGGTAACCTCATTTTCTCACATCACATCACACATCACGGCGCTAATACATACTTACAGAATTACTAAATAAATAAAGTTGATACCCATATCCAAAATAAAATAGTGACTTCATCAGGTAATAGTTATTCCTGTCCTCAATATAATAAAATATTAACCGCATAAGGTGAAAACCCGAGGGTGAGCTATGTAACTGAATAATTTACAATTTACAATATCAAGTGGTTAACATTTCGAAACTCGGCTATTAGTAGTCTGCTTGTTGAGCAAAAGTTACACAAAGTGCAGAAAATTAAACAGCTTACAGGAAATCACACTTGTATGTGGATGCACATGCAGGTCTACTTACAACAACAATCATCATCCTCATCATTTCCCCTTTTCCAGTTGACACTGGGTGGGGGAAAATATTGTTCCTCTCCACTTTGTTCTGTCGTTCCACCATTCCTCTTCCGACACAGTGTTCCAATCCAGGTTCCGTTTTCTAATACTATTCTCCACTGAGTCCATCCAACGCATTCTTGGTCTTCCTCGTCCTCTCTTCCCTGTCATCCGTCGTTCCAGTCCTCGTCTTGGTAGCCTTACTTCATTCATCCTTTTGATATGTCCAAACCATCTCAATCTGTTTTACTACAGTTTGTCATTGAGTTTCTGTACTCCCAGTACAACAATATTTATCCTACGTATACTGCTGGATGTAATAGGTATTGTATCCAAATATTTATAGATTCTCCATTAGCAGAACTATGAAAAGAGCTGTCTACTTTCAATGGCCGGCCAAGCCACCTTTCTTCTTCCTAACACTTTTTAAGAGCAAAATCTGATCAACGTGTTAAAACATGACCAACAACAATAGACAGTACAACATAGGGCACCCAACTGAGTGTTTGTGAAAGAAAAATTAATACATCAGGTTCTATGATATCCAGAGAAATATCTTTACTGAAGTGGTTGTGGCTCCTATCATATTAGACTTTTAATTAGTATTTAATCAAGACATTAACAGAAAACACATACGAAGAATAGCTGAGCAGGTTACAAAAAAAAAACCATCAGAACTTAGTGACAACTAGGCCACGAATACCAGCTGTATTGACGAATGGTAGTACTCAATTCAACTAGTTGGGAGTTGCATCAGCTCTTGTATAGAACAGTGCCGATAGTAATACTGTAACTGGGCACACACATTTTCTCTATATTTGGGCTGATGAGGTTATAACTTGAAAATGAAAGATCAGTGAAGAGGACTTTGTTACAAAGTTTGGAGTAGAAAGACAATGATTAAGTCATGCCCCACAACAGTAATGGGGACCTGAATATTCGAGGTTTAAATCCCAGCGCTGACAGCGACCATCCTCAGTGTTCTTTTTTCCACATGCCCTCCAGACAAATTATGAGATAATATTGTATTTACAGTACTGGGGCACCAAACCCCTAACATTGATCCTAATGAATACAGTTGCACACCCCAGCACTGAGAATGATGCTCCAGACGTTTCAAGCTCCTAAATGAAATAACGAGTAATTGAGGAATACTGTTCTGTAGATATCCAGGTCAAATGTAAGACCAGGCATGAGGAGTACAGAGAAAGGTTAGTGGAGTTAAGAAAATGGGTAACAGTACAGTAAGCTGAGTTGTGGTGGCTAGGAAGCTTGGAATTTTGTGAATAGGTTTTTCCATGATTTTCTAAGAAAGTTTTGGAAGAGTAGTTTTGGTATATGAAGTCATAGTAAACAATTTTTACATTCGTGAATGTCAAGCGTGTGTTACAAGAGATACATTTTCAGTATCACTATGAGCACTGTAAGTACACATTATTGAACAGACTGGTAAAAGTGTAAAAGTGCACGCCAACAACCGGCTGAACCGTGTAGGTGCGCCCGTGATCGGCGCCAGTCAAAGCCGGCTTAGCTTGCCGTGTTTATCGGGGCGCACGTAGATAATGACCCTGTACAATGCAAATTAAGTTTTGTTCAGAACAGATTATCACTACACAGCATGAAATATGTGCCAAACATGAACAGTGAGATTCTCACTCACCTGAACAAGAGTGGTCCCGGAAATATCCGCAAACTCAATGTGATCCTTGCTTGACGGCATAAGTGCAGTGCTGGAAATGCCTGAAAATTTTAACAGTGGTGCAGAAAATACCTGCAAACTCAAACACTGAAATTATTGCTTAATAGTACAAGTGCAGTGCTATAAATGCTCACAAACACAAATGATAAGATTTTCACCAAAGGCCCAAATGCGGTGCCGGAAATTACTGCAAATTCGAAGTGTGAATTTTTCTTAATGATGTAAGAACGGCTTTGGAAATACCCTGGAAATTGAACAGTGTCATTTTTTAACTGTTAGACCTGACAAGAGAGCCAACAGCGAACAATGGTTATTGTTAGCCGCTTGGTACTGCCCAACATTTAAGTAGGCAGTCATTAACAACGAAAGTGAGAGAACTATACCCGCAGCTCAGGACTGGGAGATTTCTTGCTAACAAGGGGAGGATACGATGCATGGGTCACCAATTTGAACCATCTTTAGTACACTTGTAGGATATGACCAGGCGTATACCAGGTGCAAGTAGCAAGGTGCGCTTCTCAGCTGTTTATGAGAAATTAATTATTCGCAATTGCAGTGCGGCGTCCATGTGCGTTGTACGCGAGTAAGAAGCCAACGAGCGCGTGTTGTAGCGGTAAGAGCCCTGCTTCGTAAGCGAGGGATTGATGGATTGAATCTCACAGGAGTGCCGTTGCAGTGTGTTGTGTCTTTTTTCTTTGTAATCATTGGCAATTTCCAACCAATACGCATAGCATGAGTCAGTGCTTGCAGGGTATGGGATGGTCTGATGGTACAGAGACGTGCAATGAACGGAACTGACTGGGATTTCAATGTATAAATGTATATCGTTTCATATAATAGAATACACTTGACCGTGTATAATGTATTTGCAATGCCGATACTGTACATTATGTTATGTCACAAACGCTGACCCCCATACGAGTACGATGATTTAAGAATCCCTTTTTCTGCTCACTTAACACGTTATTACAATTGACTGCAAAATAAATATTGTTCACGACACCTACATTTGTACGAATTGCCAATGTAAAAAGAAAAAAAGAAATACACTGCAAAAGTTCACCGGTGGGATTCGATCCAGCGATCCCGTGCTTACGAAGCAGGGCTCTCACCGGTGCACTACGCGCTCGTTGGCTTCTTGCTAGTGTACAACGCACATAGACGCCGCACTGCAATTGCAATTCATTTCTCGGAAACGGCTGAGAAGCGTACCTTACTACTTGCACCTGGTATACGCCTGATCATGCTCTACACTTGTACTAAAGATGGTTCGAATCGGTGACCCATTCATTGTATCCTCCCCTTGTAAGCAATATGAGACCCACATAGAAACGTGTGTTCACCGTCTGTTAGGTAGTTAATCCATAGGTTGGTCGAATCCTCCAACATGGGAAAACTGTTCAGATGGTAAAACACTATTCTAAACAATTGAACAACATTGATTTGGTTTGGTTTACCAACTTAAAATTTCTTCCAAATGCAAGGCATTGCATTGCAACAAGCATGTTTTTTTTTTTTCTTTTTTTTTTTTCAAAAGCCTGACAACATTGACCTAAAGGTATTGTACTACACATAAGTTTTTTAAAAGTTAATTTACCTTATTTCTTGTTCAGTCCTTGCTGCAGTGCTTTCCTCAGAAGCTGTACTTTTTATTGCCCTTATGTTTTACTAGAGGCATGCATTTTATGGACTTGATCAACAAATTGTTCCTTTTCTTTGACCATTATTTATTTATTTATCGTATGACTTTTAGTGCCGGGAGTGTCCGAGGACATGTTCGGCTCGCCTGAGTCTGTAGCTGCTTCCAGCGGACACCCTTAGGGTGAGCTACAAGTTCCGTTCAATTTCAAATAGTTCCAACTTTCGCTACCAGATATCAATGATACCTAGTGGTGAACGTAGCTGTACACATGTTTAGCCTGTGGGAGGATCTTTTACATGCCATAAATCTATGACATGGGACCGCCGGCTTTACTTCCCCTCCGAAGAAAGGCTTACTGAGGGATTTTTAACGCTCTTAAAAAAATCTGACGACTTTGGCCGGGTTTTAGCCAGCTATCTTGGGCACAGCAGTTCAGCATGCTACCAACTACGCCACCGAAGCCGCTTCTTTGTCCATTGAGAACAGATGATGGAAAACACACAATCGAGATATTGCCACCTGGAATGGCAAATGATCAAAACTTCTTGGAAAGTTATGATATTCTGGTTTATATGAAAGATTATTGTGAAATTGGGACAGTGAGATTCCTACGAAACTGAGCAAGAGTGGTGCTGGAAATACCCATGAACTTCAGGGGAGAGATCATCACTAAATGGCACAAAATATGTGCAGAACTGCTTGATTTTTTTTTACCTACTACTTGGGCATTTTTAATTATATGGAGTCAGTTTACAATACAGTCGAACTTGGATAACTCAGAAGATTTTCACCGGTCCCTTGAATTTCCTATACTGACAATGAAAAAAAAATCGTGGATAACTCTAAGTTATGGTTCCGGAAGTCATAAAGATTTGTTTAGCTGAAACAGGTTTTGTCAGTTTCAAGCCCAGTCCCAGTTTGATTTTCGGTTCCGCTCAAGGTCAGATATTGCCACCTGGAATGGCAAATGATCAAAACTTCAGGAAAAGTTATGATATTCTCTTTCTCTCTCACTTTATCGCTCCTCCTCCCCCCCCCCCCTCTTGCTTCGACAACACCTCGGAAGGGAAGCAGACTTCGTAGGTTAATTTAGGTGTTCTTGGACGATCGGCCAAGTTCGGATAGCGTTTCTTCCCCCTCCCCTGCTTCGTCAGTGTACGGTGAGTCTTCAAGCCGGTAGCATCGTGTGTTAACAGGCAAGTGAGCGTTTGCTTACAATCACAGCAAGTGAGCTGGATTTAAGTGCAAATTTCTTTGTTTATGGGTCGCTCAACATCGGTCTCAAAGCTAAAGACACTGATGCTAGCTGAGAAGATTAAAGTCATTAAAAAGCATCGAATAAAACAATTTGATGTTTTCCGTTATTATACACCCAAACGACCGTGCATGATTAACGGTCATGTAAAACTAAAAGCTTCCTTCCTTCCAAACGACCGTTTTGGTTAACTCGAAGTTTTTTTTTGGTCCCTTGAGCTTCGAATTATCCAAGTTCAACTGTATTATAAAATGTTGCTTACAGCTTAAAACCCAAATTAAACTGAAAAGAATGCTGAACATCTTGAAATGTTTGCTGGATGATTGAACGAAGAAGGGTAAAAACACATAAAAAGGAATGCAGTTTTCCCTCACGGAGGGAGAGGTCAGGTGAGAGACAAGGACTATTTCCACAGCTGGTCACATGAGGTTGACATTCTTGCCATCAATCCAATCCATAGTTCTTCGATGCTCCTCTTGAGTTTCATCAGGATGACGGGCAACAACCAGTTATTCTGTTGCTCATAATAGTGCTTGGTGAGAAGATATTCTTTAATGATATCTTCTGTCTTTTAAGTGTAGGGTGGAGTGTAAACCAAACTAGTACAGGAGAAAAAAAGTAGTAAAATGAAGAAAAAAAGATCATGACAGGACAAATAAAAAATACAAACACACAGGTCAAACATAAAAGGCAAAAAGAACAATTTTAAGGTTATGTACTGTAAATCTATATTGATAAATACAGCAAAGTGCACATACAATCAATGGACAGGAAAAAAAGGATAGAAACATGGAAAAGACAGAAACTAAGACAGTTAGGAGTAGACAGAAGGACAGATAAAGGGGAAAGCAAGGTCAGTCCTCACAGATGGACACACTCTTATGTATTTGATGACTAATGCCTCTCGAGAAACCCAGCAAATGCAAGTTTCATGACCTGTCATTTGTGTATTAGCTTAGATTAGTATGCAGTTTTTGTTTTAGCATAAATTGAGCTAACACACTGTTGTTGTATTTATTGGTATGATGTGGTTTTTAACCTGCTGGGAGCAATATTTATCCACTTCTTTTCAGGGTACCTAGCAATAGCTGAATTAATACTGGATCATTTATTTCAGATGTGAGTGAAGAAACAGCACCTACCAGGCGGTGATTCCTAGCTATGAGCAACGAAGCATCAGTTTTGAATTAAGGTAAACAGAGAATACAGCTTAAAAGAGTTAAAATATTAAAGGGACAAGAATTCCGCCTGATCAATACACAACTTTTCACAGTCAAGGGGCTATATTATACCCATTTGGTACATGTTTCGAAGCCTTCCATAATGGCCCCTTCATCAGCCATGCACATAAACATATTGTCAGTACAATCTTGGAATTACATTAAAAAGGTTAAAACTAACATGAGAAAACTTGATGAAAATGAGACCTAAAAATCATGAGGACAGTTATGGTACAAATACATTGAGTAAAACTTGTCCTGAGAAAACCTTACGAATATTACAAACAAATGGAAAAACGCATTAAAAATAGTATGTTAAAATGCAAACTTAAAGTGCAATTTATATGACTCTTGCAATAATCTTCGAGTTTTGATAAAATATAATAGCAGGATTCTGTGTCCGAAAAATCTAGGGAATTCAACCCATAGAAAGAGTTAAAAGTATGTTAAAAAACTCATGGTCATATTAAGACTTGGTTGACTTCATACGAAGGATCGTTGGTAGAAAGAACAATACATCACCATGTATGAAAGTCAAATCTGCCAAGCTTGATGAAAGCCTCTTGAAAATGGAGACGAAAGGAAAGTTGAGCATCTTGTGTTTAGGAAATCCAAACTTTTCTTCTAGTAGACCTATGGGCCTTAGGAGAAACCTAATGGGGAGATAAATCTAGTATTAAGAAAATAAAAGCAATTAAATAAACGGCAAATGAAATTGGGACAAACAAAAGGCATAGAAAGGAAAAGAGCTGTTTAACAGAAAAAATAACGAACTTACGTCATAGCAGAGGGAACGTGACTTCCGACGCAGGAAAACGTAGAGAATCTGGCCAGCTTAAACGAGTGAAAGTGAACAGCTGAGCACGCAAAACAAAGCAGAGTGTTGGACAGGGGAGGGGAGGTGAAGGAGCGCTGCCGTGGAGTGGCGGAGGTGGGGAAATAAGGGAGGGAAGAATGGAGATGAGGGAGGGAAGCCAGCCGCGTAAAGAGAGCTTAGGGCGGTTTATTATAACCTTTGTTTGCTGTTATGATAAAATCTGACAAGGTGTCAAATAAAATATTAGGGTCAAAGCATATTTCTTTTAAGTTGTGGGGATTGAAAATTCTCTGTGCAGAGTTAATTTCAATGGACTCTAGGATGTTCATTAGAGAACCCTTGTTAACCGTAGAACTGCTGCAGGTTTATCTGTCAAATGCTGCAGTAAATTCCCATAAAGTACACACTAAAGGAATTTGGTATCGGTAAGCATACTGTGTTCATAAATATGACTTATCGTACAGCAATAGAAAGCTGAAAGACTGTTCTATATTATATTGATATAGGTGAATCATTCAGACTCATCAGTTTGAATTAATCATAAAAAGTATTTTATAAAAAATAAAAAAATAAAAAATTATTTACTTTTCTGCTTTAGAAAGCCATATTTACGAGTTAAATGTTCGTCAGAGACATCATCAATGAAAAGTTCATAGTTTTTTGTTACTAATTCAAGAACCAGTTTCAAATAATTCCTGTTATTTACTAAAAAGAAAATTATTTTTACAAAAATATGACATTTCTCTATTTTGAAGTACATAATCAGCGCGCGATTACGGGGAGGCAAGTTCACAGGACCAGGATGATGAACGATAAACGGTACATTTTTACCTGGAAAGTCAATTTCTTCGGGTTGAATATCAGTCTAGTTCACACTTACCCCTTCACGGCTAACATTAGGCATGTGTACAGGGTCTGTCGGAACATGATAAACATCGCTTGCATTGATGGGGATTTCCATAACTTGCGTGACATCCTGTTCGCTGGTATCACTGCCACTACTTTCACCATCTTCATTTTCATACGAATCCACACAATAATCACTGTTATCGTCCATACTATCACACGAATCGTCAAAAATCAAGTGCTCAATTTTTGAATCGTCTACATAGTTGGTGGCCATTTTGCTCAATGCAACTTCAATATCAACATGGAAATACTTCCACTTCTGCAGCCAAATAGTAGCTTGCATACTGTCATTTGTTTGCCAAAGACTTACACTACGAAAGATAAAAGCATCGGAAACCAGCATGATTTGAAATTAGTGCCATCTGAAGGCTAACAGTAGTACTATATTTGAATTCCAAGACCGTCTTTCAGAGAGACGGTCGCACTTGATTAAACAACACACCGTCTTCCTGGAAGACGGTCCGCAGTTCTAGGGTTAACATGATGCAGAATGTCGAGGTCATTGTCAAATGTTGGTGAATTTATGGTTCATCTCACTCGTGTGAGAAGCCATGTCTGAAAATCTCCTGTATTTGGTAGCGTTGACATGCTCAGAAAATCTGGTAGTGAAACTTCTCCCCATTTGACCTATGTAGTTGGTTTTGCAGTATTACAACTTAATTTATAAATACCAGAAGCACCGTATTTATCTTTGCGGTTCAAAGTGTGTGAATTGAAAAACAAGTTACATTAGTATGACAGGTTTTATAGGCTATTTACATATTGCATTTTTTGAAGATGTTAGTGATACTGTAAACGAAATTAAGATAGGTGAAAACTGCATACAAAGGTTTTTCGGCTTTGTCTGGAATTAGGTGGGTGGCTGGTTTATTTTTAATTTTCTTGATGATGTCGTTTACATAATTCCGATTGAAACCATTAATTTCGGCTATTTGATAAATAATTTTAATTTCTGTATTACGGTCCTGTTTAGAAAGGCCCTGTTAACAAAACTGATAAAGGTTGCTTTTTTATGGGAACCTGGGTGGGTAGAATCATGTCTGATGGTGGTGTGCGCTTGCGTAGGCTTTCTGAAAATTTTATAATGAAGCCTGTTCACTTTGGCAACAGAGGTGTCTAGAAAATTAATCTTATTGTCGATAGCTGACTCCAAAGTGAATTTAATGTTGAGGTCTATACTATTTAAATCATTGAAAATTCGGTCAATACTCTGGATGTTGTCATTGACAATGATAAAAACATCAACATACCTGCCCCAAAATCTATTCCCTTAATATTGTTAATTATTTTAGTATACTCCAGATGGTCTAGGTAAATATTGGCAATGATGCCCGAAAGCGGGGAGCCCATGGCTAATCCTTCTTTCTGCTTGTAGATGGCATTATTAAAAGTGAAAAAGTTATTGCTTAAGGTGAGATCAAGGATTGTCATAAACTCTTCAATTTCAACCTTTGACAATTTGTCATTTTCAATTAAATTATTCCTAATGATGTTTGAAACGGACTGTACTGGGATGTTGGTGTACATATCTATTATATCCACATTGTGGAGCGAGTGCTCATTATTTAGGTACAAATTTGAAGTCTTGGTGCAAAAATCTAAGGTGTTGGTAAAAAATTTATTGGCTTTGAAAACGTAATTATTTTTTAAGAAATTTTGAATAAACTGCGTAGTTTTGTAAAGGGGACTATTTCTGAAGTTTACTATGGGTCTTATGGGAATATTAATTTTGTGAATTTTGGGTAAAGCTCGCAAGGTTGAAAGTCCCGGATTCATGGCAACAAGAGATGGCAATTTTTGAAAAATTCCAGGGTTTTGTTTACATAGACCTGTTTATCCATTAAAACTATTGTATTGCCTTTGTCGGCCTTAGTAACAATAATGTCATTATCATTAATCTTCTTTTTCAAGCCGGAATGGTTAGGGTCGACAACGGGGGAGATGTTTTTACTGTTCGCTATGATCTTTTTGATTTGCTTGTTTGCCTCGTGCCTAGCTGCACTTTGTTCTTCTATGGGAAGTAGGCGGACTGCTGCTTCGGTTTCAGCTACTAAAGTAGTAAGGGAACTACTGTTGATGTTAGTGTTCGAATTGTGCTTTGGACCTTTACTGAGAATATTCATTTCAGATTCGTCAAATTGGACGTTAGTTAAATTTTTAACCGGATCTTGAAACTTATGCGGTCCTGCGTCGGAGCGCGTTGATCGTGCTGCACGTTTGTTAAACAAAGTTTTGAATTTATTGTCTAAGGTATTTATTTTCCTGGCTAACTTAGCATGGGCAATATTGTCCACCCATGGAATGAATTTGTCCCAATCTTCTTTGCAGGATAAGTTGGCTGCCTTCAAGTGAGTGAGGTATAGTTTGAGGTTAATGTGGTTCTTTTTGATGTAGAGAAACTTAATCTCTCTTTGAAAGATGCGCTTGTTTATAATTTTTTGCATTCTATTTTCATACTGGTTAAGGGGGGCCTCTCTTTTGATAAGTGATCATGTGCTGCGGGATTAGGTTGTTAGCTCTACTCCTCTTCAAAAATCAATATCCTTGATAATACTCGATAATACTCCTAGCATCGTTAGCTTGGCTTGCTTTGATAGTATTAGTAGAATCAATCATGGTTCCGTATTGATTAAAAGACAAAATATTAAAGGGACAGGAATTCCGCCTGATCAATACACAACTTTTCACAGTCAAGGGGCTATATTATACCCATTTGGTACATGTTTCGAAGCCTTCCATAATGGCCCCTTCATCAGCCATACACATAAATATATTGTCAGTACAATCTTGGAATTACATTAAAAAGGTTAAAACTAACATGAGAAAACTTGATGAAAATGAGACCTAAAAATCATGAAGACAGTTATGGTACAAATACATTGAGTAAAACTTGTCCTGAGAAAACCTTACGAATATTACAAACAAATGGAAAAACACATTAAAAAATAGTATGTTAAAATGCAAACTTAAAGTGCAATTTATATGACTCTTGCAATAATCTTCGAGTTTTGATAAAATATAATAGCAGGATTCTGTGTCCGAAAAATCTAGGGAATTCAACCCATAGAAAGAGTTAAAAGTATGTTAAAAAACTCATGGTCATATTAAGACTTTGTTGACTTCATACGAAGGATCGTTGGTAGAAAGAACAATACATCGCCATGTATGAAAGTCAAATCGGCCAAGCTTGATGAAAGCCTCTTGAAAATGGAGACGAAAGGAAAGTTGAGCATCTTGTGTTTAGGAAATCCAAACTTTTCTTCTAGTAGACATATGGGCTTCCTTGGATTTATATTACCATGTGGTAAGGATCAGTCGATTTAAGACCTCACGTATCGGGAGAGAACTCAAAAGGATACTTTGAGTTAAGGTTAAGTTCAGCATTACAAAAAATAATTTAAACATCAAGGGAAAACAAAGTAATTGTAAAGAGGGAACAAGCTGCTTAAATATTGCAATTTTATTAACAGTGTAAATAAGTATTTAACAAGAAGGGACAAGCCCATAAATATTTGTATAGTTTAACTATATTATCTTTTAATAAACAACAATGTAGACCCAATCTTTAGCTTGAGGCAGGTGATGGAAAAGAACTGGGAATATGGAGAGGATTTGATCATGACTTTCATAGATCTAGAAAAGGCATATGATAGTGTCCCCAGAGAGAAGGTATGGGAAACCATGGTTAAGAAGAGACTGGGAAGAGAAATGGTGCAAGCAATGTACAACAACTGTGTTAGCAGGGTACTGACCCCAGTTGGAAAGACAGATTGGTTTAGGAACAAGACTGGACTAAGACAGGGGAGTATGCTGTCACCTCTCTTGTTCATAATGGTGATGGATGAAATTGTAAAGGAAACAAAGGAAGCATATGGACATAAAGAAATGAAGTTACTGTTATTTGCAGATGATATTGTGGTCTGGGGAAGGAACACCGAAGAAGTGCAAAAACAACTAGATGCACTGAACGAAATATTCAGAAGTACGGCCTGAAAATCAGTATAGAGAAAAGCAAGACCATGGTGATGACAAGAGGGGAAAGACAAGGAAAGGGCACTGTGAAAATTGGAAGTCAGAGTTTGGAAATTGTGGACACGTTCAAGTACCTAGGAAGTGAATTGATGCAAACTGGTAGGTTGGACATGGAGATTGGCAGGAGAGTACAGCAGAGCAATGCATTCTATCAAAGTGTAAGAAAACTTGTTTGGGATAAGGAAGTACCAAGGAAAAGCAAGGAGGTAATGTATAAAGTGTACTATGTTCCCATATTAACTTATGCAGCTGAGACTTGGACCCTGACGAGCAGACAAGAGAGTAGAATCCAAGCCAGTGAAATGAAATTCCTAAGAAGTATGATAGGAAAGACAAGGAAAGACAGAGTGAGGAATGAAGATGTTAGGAAGGAAGTTGGGATGGGAAAACTAAATGAGAGAATTGAGAAGAATGGTTTGGACATGTAAAGAGAATGGAGGAAAATAGAATACCAAGACAGATGCTGGAGGCAAAGTGCAAGGGTAAGAGAGCAAGAGGAAGACCTAGAACAAGGTGGATTGATTCAGTGAAGAACAGCATAAGAAAAAGAAATCTGGACTGGGACATGATCATGGAAGAAGAATGGTGGAAGGAAAGAGGAAAGTGGAGAAGTGCCATAAATACCCCGACCCGGCAGGAGCTGGATAAGGGGAAATGATGATGATGATGATGAAACAACAATGTAAACAATTAGCAGTTAGCAAATAAACTGGTTTCTGCCAGTGAAGTTGCAATATAAGGTTTAGCACCAAACTTGTGTGCATTACAAGAAAATTTAAATGCAAACAAGCAAAATGAAGAACTGATTATTCATACTTGACAAGTGATCTTGTCCTCATAAAAAGCAATTTTAAAGCCTTTGAATAATAAAAAAATGACACAGGAACTACTGAGCTGGAAAGCTTCAGAAACAAAGTTGAGCGGCCTGATACCAGGGTCCTGTAGAAAAGTTTCTAAATAAGGTTTACTAGAAGATTTCGTATGGAGAAAGTTAATGACACATTTTTACTTATCCTTTGGTTGTTTCCTGAGGTGACGTTTCCTTGGGTTAATTTAACCATGAGTAGAGAAGCAGTTGAAAAATATTAAAGACCAAGTGGTCCATAAACCAGGTACCTCGCTAGGAGGATTGACATTTGTAGTAAAAGGCATCTAGCTTTGAACGTCGCCATGTGAAGAACACTTGCACATAAGTCATTTGTAGGATTAGAAACACTTAAAAGCAGTCGACATGCTTTTCGATGAAGCTTAAAGAAAGTTAAGAGTTCCTCGACAGGAAACTTAATTTGTAGAATAGGTGCAAGGCCTTCATTGCACTAAGTACTTTCCAAGTACCTCGGTTAGCCGTAGAGTGTTTGCATGTCGAAGGTCTCAATGTAGTCTCGAAGTCCGGTGGACTGAGAAGCGGCGACAGCTAGGTGACGAGTTGACTGTAGTCTTAAACGTGGCAACGAGATGTGTCGTGAAGAGGTAGGAAAATGCAACTGTTTAAATAGCAGCAAACGGATGCATCTAGAAACATCGATGAACGGAGAACAGCGATTGGTCAGTATAACAGGCGACCAATGAGAAGCGACGACAGTAGAAAAGATGGCTGTCACTATGAATCAAACATTTGTAGGAATCGGAGTTGCGAGTTTCAATGTAACAGTTCTAAAAAGAGTGTCTTACAACCTTGTATTTTTTAATACAGAACAAGTAAGTGTGAAATATAATTAATAATTTAAGAAAGCAGTTTATAAAGATTTAAACAAGGTTATGTTAAACACGTGTAAGCACATTTCACATTTATAGGTTAAGATAAGATGACGTTTCACATTCTTTTTCTTTCTCTCGACAATTACATAAAATGAAATTAATAACATATAGGCTTTTGTAGCCTTCGCAAATGAGAGAAAAAAGAGAACACAAGAGGAGCAGAGCCCTAGAATGGTAAAGGAGAAATAAATGAAATTAGACGTACACAGTGTCCATTAGGAGTAATTAATTTCACCACTCATAAGACTTAAGCAGGAACAAAGCACCAGGCATAGATGATATACCGATTGTGTTGCTACGCTGCATAGGAGATGAAGGTCTGATCAGGTTATTTGACTTGGTGTGTAGGATTTATGAGACAGGTGAGGTCCCCCCGATTTCAAGAAGAATGTAATCATCCCTATACCAAAGAAAGTGGGAGCTGACAGATGTGAAGATTACCGTACAATCAGCTTGGTTACTCATGCTTCAAAGATCCTGTCTAGAATAATTTACAAGAGGATTGAAAGCCAGATAGAAACGGAGTTGGGTGGAGACCAGTTTGGTTTCAGGAGAAATGTAGGAACAAGGGAAGCTGTACTAAGTCTTAGGCTGATTTTGGAAGGTAGAATAAGGAATGTTAAGAGAACGTTCATGGCATTTGTAGACTTAGGAAAGGCTTTTGATAACGTTGATTGGACTAAATTGTTTGACATTTTGAAATAGATTGGAATAAAGTACAGGGATAGGAGGGTGATATACAATCTATACAGAAACCAGACAGCAGTCATTCGAGTTGAAGGACGTGAGAGAGAAGCTGGTATTCAGAAAGGTGTAAGGCAAGGCTGCAACTTATCACCCATACTTTTCAATCCTTACATTGAACAAGCAATGAAGGAAATTAGAGAAAAATTTAAAGTGGGAGTGAAGATTCAAGAAGAAATAATTTCAACTCTGCGATTTGCTGATGACATCGTCATCTTGGCCGACAAGCCTGAGGATTTGAATGAGTTTTTGAATGGTATGGACTCCGTCTTACGGAAAGAATTCATGATGAAAATTAATAAATGTAAAACAAAAATACTGGAATGCAGCCGAAATAAATCAGAAACCTCTATGGAGATCAAATTGGCAGGTGAAAAGCTGAAGGAAGTAGGAGACTTCTGTTACTTAGGAAGCAGAATAACCAGTGATGGACGAAGCAAAGAGGATATAAAAAGTAGGTTGGCTCAGGCAAAGAAAGCATTTCTACAAAAAAGGAATCTGCTGACATCGAATATAGATTTAGGTATTAGGAAGTCATTTTTGAAAGCCTTTGTCTGGAGCGTGGCGCTCTATGGAAGTGAAACTTGGACTATTGGTGCAGCAGAAAAGAGGAGAATTGAAGCATTTGAAATGTGGTGTTACAGGAGAATGATGAAGATCAGATGGGTAGATAGGGTTACAAACAAAGAGGTATTAAGACGAGTGGGAGAGGAGAGATGTTTCTGGCGACTGTTAATGAAGAGAAGAGATAGGTTGGTAGGACACATACTAAGACACCCTGGAATAGCAAGCTTAGTTATGGAAGGAAGGGTCGAGGACAAAAACTGTAGGGGTAGACCAAGGTTAGAATATGTTAAACAGATTGCCTCGGATGTAGGGTGTCGGAGCTATGTAGAGATGAAATGATTAGCTCAGGACAGGGAGGCATGGAGAGCTGCATCAAACCAGTCAAAAGACTGAAGACTCAAACAACAACAACAACTCTACCATCACGACCGGTGAACCACTTCTCGATTCTACCGGTGTGCCAAACTAGAGGAGGACTTGGGTCTCTTAAGAGGACCAAATCACCCTCTTTTTGGTTTGGATGAGAGAGCTGCCACTTCCCTCTCATCTGTAACGAGTTTAACCCTTTGGATGCCGACCCTGAATAGGTCATCATATGCATAGAATGCCAGGCATGTTTCAATGGATTGTGCATCATTGCATAAAAAAAATTAATAAAAGCCTCAGTTTAAAAGATATGGAAATACAATTTGGTATGTCATTTTGATGTACTCCAAGGACTATAAACATGTGACTTACATTTGACAAAAAATATTTCATGGAATACTGTGCACAAAATTATAATTATTTTTTTTTATAAAAAATAAAAAAGGTATGATTTGTAATGAATTAGCACATTGTACACTAAATCAAAAGTGTAAAATTGAAGATAATTAATGTTAACTCATATTTAGGATCATATATACCAATTTATACTGTTATAGTAGGCCTACTTTGCAATTTCTTCACCCGAAATTTATTTAATCGTATGGTAATTTACACAATATACAATTATACATAACAAGCTATATTCAAACTTTAAAGTCCATCCTTCTCAACTTCGGTTAAGTCGGGTGTGAGAGCTTACAAATCGTCAGGAATGCCAGGGTACGAATAAAGAGGACAGCTTTGGACCAGATGTTCGATCGTCTGTTCTTCCAGGTTACACTCACACATTGGTGAGCTGATCCAGCCCCACTTGTACCTGAAATAATTGCTGCAACCATGTCCAGTCCTCAGCCTGTTGATGCGCCACCAGAAGATCCTCGGTAAGTCAAAGCCGTTTGGTTTCTTCGTGGGATCAAGATGGCGGGCACTTGTTCCCAATGTTTTAGTTGACCACTCTTGCTTCCAGCAGGTCAAATCCAGCAGTAATGAGTTGCCCCGCAGTGACACTTACTGGTCTTCTAGATTTCAGTCGTTGCTGTGATAGATGGCAGAATTCTTGGTGCAATGGCAAAGAGAGTGATGCAAAGATTTTCTTAGCTTCCCTTAGTAGAGCTTGCTTCCTCCTCAAGTGTGGTGGAGGGATGAGACTCAGCATGGGTAACCAGTGACATGGAGTTAATGTGATGGAACCAGTAATGCAACGCATTGTATCATTCAATTTTGTGTCTATCTTCTTCACATGTACGCTTTCCAACCGGACGGGTGCACAGTACTCAGCAGCCGAGTAGACAAGACTGATGGCAGATAAGCGTAAACAGTCAGCAGAGGCTCCCCAGGATGTACCACTGAGCTTATGCAATATGTTGTTTCTTGCAGCGACTTTGTGGGAAAGCTTAGTGATGTGTTCTTTGTAGCTCAGGGATCTATCTAAAGTGACTCCAAGATATTTTGAAAAAGGATTGTACCTCAGATTTCGTTCGTTGAACAAAACTCTTGGATTGTAGTTTGCAGCACGATTCGATAGATGGAAACAAGAGACTTCAGTTTTTGAAGTGCTGGTAATCAATCTCCAGGTCTTAAAGAAAGTTGACATCATCTTGAGATCCTCTGTAAGAATTTGTTCACCATCTTCAAAGTTAATATTTTGCAAGAGTTCCGCCTAATCAATACCTTTAATGCACTATATATAAATGATCACTTAGTGGTCATTGGTACATGTTTCGAGGCCTAATTGTTTTGGCCCCTTCATCAGCCGATATAGATAAAAAGTGGTTGGATAGCTTAACACTAATACTAATATTAATACTAATTGTTTCATCAATACGGATCCAGAATGAACCATTCAAATACTAAAATCTTCAAAGTTATTACTCTGTGCTACAAGAGTGATGTCATCAGCATACTGTATATGAACTTAGTCGATGTGACTGGTAAATCATGAATGTACAAATTGAAGAGCAATGGGGCTAAAACAGATCCCTGTGGTAGACCATTATTTAGTTTTCGTTCGTGGCTTTTAGTGCTGCCTAGAAACACTTCGAATTGTCTTTCACTAAGCATACTAGATATTAGATCCACGACTTCTCGACTTGGTACAACTTGCAATAGTTTGTAGACAAGTCCTTGTCGCCAAACAGTGCCATATGCTCCAGTCAAGTCGATGAAAACGGCTGTTGATTTCAGTTGTCTTTGAAAACCTTCTTCGATATGTATAGTTAGAGCAAGAACTTGATCAATGCAGCTGCGTCCATGTCTGAATCCAGCTTGTTCAGGAGGCATAACAGCTTCAATGAAAAGTGCTATTCTGGTTAGGAGGATTCGTTCAAGAAGCTTGAATATGAAACTGAGCAGTGCTATTGGTCGATAACTTTCGAGGCTATCTTCGGGTTTGGCAGGTTTGAGAATGGCTATAACTTTTGATAATTTGAAATGACTGGACAGTCTGTTCTGTTGGAGAATGTAAGTGAAGAGAGAAGTAAGCCAGCATATACAATACTGACCCATGTTCTTAATAAATTTGGGGCCGATAACCTCGATGTTAGGCCCCTTAAAACAACAATTATCATCATCATCTTAATAAATTCATTATAGATGTTGTCCGGACCAGCAGCCTTGCCGAAATAGGCCTACATGACGGCATGCCTTCTTGCGACAAATGTACTATTTACAACTTTACTAAGTTCTAGATAAATTGCTATTATACTATTACTACAGTAGAAATAATAATAGACTTAATATATCTCGATAAATAACTCAAATGTGTCAGTTAGAGCGTAAAATGATCAAAAATAAATCACAGCACGCGGACATAAACAAACAAGGTGGCTGCCATATTGGATCATAGACGTCAAGCGCGCGCAGACTATACTCTCATAATGTACGAGTGAACAAGCAAAAAATAAGCTATGTCAATGCCATCTGATGACATACGAAGGAATTACAAACATTCTACCTTCTTACTACGTGATTTGTAGAGCAATCTAGCACCACACCGCATAACTACTACACATCGGCATCTTGGCATTTTTCGTACGGAATTTAAGTGCCGATGCATCGGCATCTTGGCACTGTAAGGGTTAAGTACTCCAGCTTCCACCGTTTCCAGAATTGATCTCTTAGAGCTTCAATTTTTTTCTAGAGAATTGGCAAAGAGAGGTCCAACCTGCGATCAATGAGGGGAGGTGGAGCATTTAATGAACTACCTTTAAAAGATAATGACCTGGAGTAAGAGGGAGTAAATCTGAAGGATCATTAGACAGAGGGGATAAAGGTCGGGAATTGACAGTACCCTCAATAAGAATTACTAGAGAGTTAAACTCTTCAAAAGACAATGTAGTGAATCCAAGTGTGTTTTTTTTTAGGTTTTGGTTAGCTTAACACAAGACTCCCCAGCGTCCGCTATGATGGGGAGCGTAGGGTGGAATAAAGTGCCGTTAATTTTTTTTTTAAATGAGCCTAGTTTGAAATTTGTTCGTTAGCAATAGGAAGAGCTCTTCTCCATTGTTCGGAGGCCCAAGAAAATTTCTGGCGTTGTCAGAAAATACCTCTGACGGAATGCCTCTTCTGGCAACGAAGCGAGAGAAAGCAGAAAGAAAGTAGGAAGTAGAAACGTTTGTAACGAGTTCCAAAGGGATGGCAGCAGTTATAATACACACAAAGAGCTAAGGCTAGCGTACCACCTACTCTCAATAAACCATTGTCATCGAGTAAGGGACAAAGAGCAAAGAGTTTGTTGTGTTTCTTAAGAGACTGATCCTTGGATAAAGTACTGATTTCCTGAGAAAAGATTTCATACTGTGTAAGCCATAAAACTTCAGTGGTAGCCGTTTGAAGTTCAAAAGTAGAAAGAAAAGCTTGAGGAACTAATGGTCGATCTATTATGAAAAATTTCCAACGAAGTAGATATGCTACGACATGAATTACCTTTGAAAGGAAGAATAGCGTTCAAGGAAAGAAGGAGAAACATCAGTTACAAAGGAAGAAGCAACTTTAAGAATTCCAGGAATGCTCGTTACGGTTGAAGTTGTGAAAATTGGCCAGTTAGAAGGTTCTTCTAACAGCCACACAGGACCATGCCAGTATAGTGTGGACTTAGCTAATTGCTTAGGAGAACATCCACAAGAGATGATGTCAGCAGGATTTTTTTTTTGCCAGAAACTTGTTTCCATTGAGAGGAGCTTGAAATTTGTTGAATTTTTCCCACACGGTTTGCAACAAAGGATTGCCAGTGAGAGGGGGCTTTCATAATCCAAGCTAACGTAATAGCAGAATCTGTCCAATAATAAGTGTGAACAAATTTACAATTCAAATTTTGAATAAGCTCATTGGCTAATTCGGCAGCGAGGAGAGCTGCACATAGCTCTAAATGAGGCGGAGAAATAGATTTTAAAGGGGCTACCATTGATTTGGCACATATTAGGTTAGAGAAAGAGAAAGGAGAAGTGCGATTAACAACATAAGCGTAACATCCGTAAGCTTTAGAAGAGCTATCGGCAAAAGGATGTAACAACAAATTAGGAGAGGATGAAGAAGGAATCAAAACCCTTGGGATATCTATGATAGATAAATCACAACGATTATTACGAAAAGAAAGCCTTCTTTCTAAGAGAGAGGGCGGGATAAGATCATCCTAGTCTGCTTTCAAAGACCATAATTTTTGCATGAACATTTTAGCTAAAACTATAACTGGAGCTATGAATTGAAGAGGTTCATAAATTTTTAGCAATTTCAGAAAGAACTTGTCGCTTTGTTTGAGAAAGCGAGGTGGATAGGTTACCTTGATAGAAAAAAGATTCTGAAATAGGATACCAATGAATCCCTAAAACTTTAGTAGAATTATCCATTTGAAGGAGCTCTACGGGTGAATCAAACTTTCTATTAGAAAGAAGTTTAGTTAGTAAATCTTTAAAGTTGGAATTCCATTTATGGAGAAGGAAACCTCCTCCTTGAAGTAAAGCTTTTGAGATTTTGAGAATGCTCGAATGCTTCAGAAGGAGTATGAAAAGAATTAAGAAAGTCATCTACGTAGAGAGAATAAGTTATAATCTTGGTCGGTGAGTTGCCCTAAAGTACATATAGCAAGAAAGGCAGATGGCTTGAGACCATAAGTAACAGTTTTTAATTTGAAAATCTTAATGGGTTTGGAGGGGCTATCATGCCAAAGTATTCTCTGGAGATTTTGTTGTTCGGATTCAATTAATATTTGTCTGTACATTTGTTTTATGTCTGCTATGACACCAACAGGGAATAATCGAAAGTTAAGTAGAACGGAAGGAAGATCAGGCTGAATAGTGGGTCCTGCTAATAAAGTATCGTTCAAAGAAATGCCATTAGAATCAGAAGCAGATCCGTTGAAGATTATCCTAATTTGTTCCCTAGTAGAGGGATTTTTTCATACAGGATAGTGGTTTAAGTAAACGCTATCATCAAGAAGGTTAGGATTATTAACAACTTCCATGTGATCAGAAGCTTCATAATCTTCCATAAATTCATGATATTGCTTTTGAGCGGAGAGATCTTGCTTAAGTTGGTTTTCTACTGCGAACGGAGCTTTAAGAGCTCGTGGATGAGAATTTAATAAAGTGGGAGGAAAATGAATGCAAGGCATGGATACAATGAACTTACCCTCTGAATTGCGAATGGTTATTTATGTAGCGAATGGCTTATACAGACATTATCAGTAAAATATATATACACATATTTACAGAAGAGAAACAAAGTAATTTGTGCTTTACAACTGAATATCCAGATTTTCAATCCAGCGTACAGCATCTGGAGTTCCAACATGAGTTCCAACATGAAGTCCGGTTGATCACCGTGATAAGCTCGAATCTTGCATTCTGTGACAATGTGATGAATAGTATGGTGTGGAGCTCAACAGTCACGGTCTGGATTAGGTAGTTTCTTCCACTTGTGAAGATCGTCTCTGCACCGACCTTGTCCTGTTCTGATTCTGTTCAGGGCAATCCAGGTCTTGCGTGGTTTGTGGAATCCACTTGGAAATCTGGGGCCTGAGAAGAAGGTATGCAGGCGCATATCTGTTGCTGCTTCCCACCGACCTTTCCATTCATCAAGAGATTTAAAATCCTTAGCATCCTTGTCAGCAGTATCACGCAGAGTTGGATTGCGTGATTTTAGTCTTTTAAGATTCAAAAGTGGCAGGTCATTATGCACGGATAGACTAGACCAAGATTCCTGGAGATCTTGTGGAATTCCTTCATAAGGGCATTAGATTGGCATAGATATGGTGGCATTATACCGGTTAGCAGTGGAAGCCAATGAACTGGAGTAGATGTGATTGCAGATTGTGGATGTAGCTATGGATAGTTATAAGATGTACCTGGCAGTGCCCTATGGGATTTCCAGGTATAACAATATGGTGCGCATTGTGGTATTAAGTTGGGTGTCAACAAGTCTTGTGTGATGA
This sequence comes from Meconema thalassinum, assembly GCA_946902985.2. Lineage (NCBI taxonomy): Eukaryota > Metazoa > Arthropoda > Insecta > Orthoptera > Tettigoniidae > Meconema > Meconema thalassinum. The sequence continues at coordinate 1,605,177,411 of OX336388.2, read as the reverse complement.
CTGTTCAACCCAACAGGTGCACAATACTCAGCACTTGAATACATCAAACCCAAGGCTGAAGATCGCAAGGTGGTTGCTGAAGATCCCCAGGTAGTCTCAAGATAGAGTTGTTCGCATAATTCATCTTCTAAATAAAGAGAAGATGTGGAATCGATAGCTTCAATTAGCCAAAATTTTTCCAAATTTTGATTTAAATCAGTGTGAGTAAAGTGGCACTGTGAAGAAGATTGTATGTTTTTAAGTGGAATGTGACCTGTGACAAGCCAGCCAAATTTTGTGTGATGAGCAAAAATGCCAGGAGCTATATTGACTCTTGAAGGTAAAAGATTTTGCCAAAATACATTTGCACCAAGAAGAATATCAACAGTAGAACTTTGATGAAAATAGGGGTCGGCTAATTTCAAATCTGAGGGAATGTTCCAAGTGTCGATAGAAAAATAATGACTAGGGGTCGGAATTCCAATAACTGGAATGGACAAACAATTAAGGCGAAGACTAGTACCGTATTGTACTGAATCCTTAATGTTAAGTGTTACAAAATGCAAAGAGGTGGACTTACTATTATTAATGCCAGATATTTCTATCGAAGTGGTGTGAGGCTGAAGGCCTAATTTCTCGACAAAAGATAGAGTTATAAAGTCGTGTGTGGCAGCATTGTCGAGCAGGGCTCGTGCAGAGTGCCAGTTGCCTTTGGAATCTTGAACAGTTTGCACAGTTGATAAAAGAATTTGAGCACTGCGCCAAGAGTACGTGATTTGATTATAAGACTGGGCGTTTATTTTAGAATCCGATTGAGTGCTAGAGGTTAGGTAGGAATGATTTACTGTTGGGAGCTAAATTTGTTTGAGAATTAAAACAAGCAGTAGTCTCAGAGGATTTACTAGAAAAGGGGTTATGTTTCTGTTTTTCAAAACTATGTAACGAAGAGTGATGACGTAATTTGCAATGCATGCAGACTCCCTTTGAAGGACAATCTGTAAGGGCATGTTTTTCAGAAAGACAATTGAAACCTCATTTACATTGAGAGATGGTTTTTCTACGATCATCTACTGTTAATGCTTTAAAAGTAGAACACAAGTAAAGAGGGTAAGAATTATTACAAAGTATGCAGGTATACTGATGGCTTTGCACTGAAATCACTTGGGAACGAGAGGATTTTTTGTTGAATGTGGGCTTACTGTATGTACTTTTACTAGAATTAGTAGGAAGTTCTGCCTGATGGGCTACTGCAGAGAGTACCTGACAACGATTTTTTATAAAACCAGTTAAAGTTTGAAAAGTAGGGTCAGGTTTATTAATTAATTCAGATTCCCATGCCTTTAAAGTATGGGGATCGAACTTAGAGGTACCGGTAGTGAGATAAATCAGAAACAGTCCAATGCTCAAGAGCTCATACGTGAAGTTCAACCGTATCGCCCAACTTGCGAAGAGTTGAAAGATTATCATTACGACAAGGGGGGAGATTAAATAAAGAAGTGATGTGTCGGTGATTACAGAGTTTGGAATTTCCATATCTTGTTTGCAATAGCCTAACTGGAAAGCAACTGATTATCGGACGTGAGAGTTAGTGCCTCTATGAGTTTAAGTGGAGGACCTTGCAATATCGACTTTAGGTATTGAAATTTTTGGATATTCGGTATGGAAGAATTATTATGCCCCAAGGACTGAGAAAATTCCTCAAAAGAATCCCATCCATTTTCGTCGCCTGAGAAAGAAGGCAAAGGAATTTTGGGAAGTAAAGGTTTGACAGGAATGGCAGGGTTATCTTTTTGATTATTAATTAAAGTTTTAATTAAAGTTTCAACTTCAGCAAATCCTTCATAATAGCTCTCTTCCACTTCCCCTCGATCTTGCTCTTGGGTAGAGTCAAGGAACTCAATTTCAGTTTGAAGAGAATCATATGATTTAAAGTCACTTTGAGTTTGATAAAGCTTAAAACGTTCTGTAAGAATACTTGCTGTCAACCAAAGTATTATGTGCACTCGAATTTGAAGGTTGTTTGTTAAGTAACCAATAGACTTGCATAAAATCCAATAACGTCATCATTTTCGTTGTTCTATTTTATGTTAGTTTATGAAGGTTTGGAATTTTTAATTTTTATTTTAATATTTTTCATCCCAGTTGGAACGCAAAAAGTGCCCGTTTTTAAGCGTGTTTCAACTAGGCGTCACATTTAAGAATTATTATCTCAAAAACCCGTGATCAGATCGAATCCAAATTTTAACACAATATACATTGGAATGTTGTATAACTGGTTTATTAATTTCCAAATTTTGCGTGTCCAAGAAACAGAGTTGTTATCATTTTTGTAAGGTCACTTTTTCTCGGCTCGGGGGGGTTGGAAAATGTAGTTCTTGGTCGCGTTGTAAACCTTATACATCAAAAGGTTATGCTGTATGACTGTGAAATACGTAAATTAATTCACTTATTTTATATCGGTTTGTATTTGTTCGGCGAAATAAGGCATGGTTCACCAGCTAGCCGCTCCGGGAAAGGCAGTACAGCATTGCCAAGATGGAGCCCATATCGCGTCATGGCGTGCCTCGCTCGGAAGTGATGGGCTCCATCTTAGCAACGCTGTACAGCTTTCCGCGGAACGGCTAGCTGGTGAACCATGCCTTATTTCCCTGAACAAATACAAACCGATATAAAATAAGTGAATTAATTTACGTATTTCACAGTCATACAGCATAACATTTTGATGTATAAGGATTACAACGTGACCAGGAACTACATTTTCCAACCACCCCCCGCCGAGAAAAAGTTACCTTACAAAAATTATAACAATCCTGTTTCTTGGGCACACAAAATTTGGAAATTAATAAACCAGTTATACAACATTCCAATGTATGTTGTGTTAACATTTGGATTCGATCTGATGACGGGTTTTTGAGATACTAATTCTTAAATGTGACGCATGGTTGAAACACGCTTAAAAACGGGCACTTTTTGTGTTCTAACTGCGATAAAAAATATTAAAACATAAATTAAAAATTCCAAACCTACATGAACTAACGTAAAATAGAACGACGAAAATGATGTTATTGGATTTTATGTAAGTCTATTGGTTACTTAACAAACAACCTTCAAACTCGAGTGCACATTATACTTTGGTCGACAGTAGATTGTGATCATCGAGACTTTTTTCTGTTAGAAAATATCGAAACCTCACTAAATTCTTTTTGAGTACGGCACGAGTGCCAATTAATTTGTCTGCTGTAAACTTGGTGGAAACTGTAGAACAACTCACCAGACCTTATGGAGATTTTGAAGTAGTTTGAGGGTTAGTAGAGGCAGGGGGTTGCAGAAGCTTGTCCTCCTGCTCCAGCTTGATTGACTCAGTCTTAGCTGTGAAAAATCATATATTAGAACAAAGAATAATTTGCAAAGCAACTTGTTCCATAAATTGAAAGTTACATTTAAATTTAAAGTTGACTGAAGCGATTCCGTGGGTTTCTGTACCAACTTATGGTAAGGATCGGTCGATTTAAGACCTCCCGTATCGGAGAGAACTCAAAAGGATACTTGGAGTTAAGGTTAAGTTCAGCATTACAAAAAAATAATTTAAACATCAAGGGAAAACAAAGTAATTGTAAAGAGAGAACAAGTTGCTTAAATATTGCAATTCTATTATCAGTGTAAATAAGTATTTAACAAGAAGGGATATAGTATAGTTTAACAATATTATCTTTTAACAAACAACAATCTAAAATTAGCATTTAGCATATAAACTGGTTTCTGCCAGTGATGTTGCAATATAAGGTTTAGCACCAAACTTGTGTGCATTGCAAGAAAACCTAAATGCGAACAAGCAAAATAAAGAACTGATTATTCATACTTGACAAGTGATCTTGTCCACAAAAAAAGGCAATTTTAAAGCTTTTGAATAATTAAAATATAACACAGAAACAACTGATCTGAAAAGCTTCAAAAACAAAGTTGAGCAGCCTGATAACAGAGCTCTGTAGAAAAGTTTGTAAATAGGTTTTACTTGAAGATATCGTACGGAGAAAGTTAATGATACATTTTTACTTATCCTTTGGTTGTTTCCTTGGGTTAATTTAACCATGAGTAGAGAAGCAGTTGAAAAATATTCAAGACCAAGTGGTTCTTAAACCAGGTACCTCGCCAGGTGGATTGACATTTGTAGTAAAAAGCAACTAGCTTTGAATGTCGCCATATGAAGACCACTTGCACATAAGTTGTCACTTGTTGCATTAAAAGCACTTAAAAGCAGTTGACATGCTTTTCGATGAAGCTTGAAGAAAGTTCCGTGATAGGAAACTTAATTTGAAGAATAGGTGCAAGGCCTACATCGCACTAAGTACTTTCCAAGTACGTTGGTTAGCCGTAGAGTGTTTGCATGTCGAAGGTCTCTACGTATCTCGAAGTCCGGTGGACTGAGAGCGTCGACAGCTAGGTGACGAGTTGATTGTAGTCTTAATCGTGGCGACGAGATGTGTCGTGAAGAGGTAGGAAAATGCAGATGTTTAAATAGCAGCAGATGGATGCATCTAGAAATAACAATGAACGGAGAACTGCGGTTAGTCGGTATAATGGGTGACCAATGAGAAGCAACGACAGCAGAAAAGATGGCTGTCACTATGAATCAAACATTTGTAGGAATCGGAGTTGCGAGTTTCACTGTAACAGTTCTAAAAAGAGTGTCTTACAAGCTTGTATTTTTAATACAGAACAAGTAAGTGTAGAATATAATAAATAATTTAAGAAAGCAGTTTATAAAGATTTAAACAAGGTTACGTAAAAACGTATAAGCACATTTCACATATATACCCTGTGACCATTTGACCTAAGTCCCACGTTCACACGGGCATGAATTTCAACATCCGCCGAGCATAAGACTCAAAACATCTCGGGGTCAAACTGAATATAGCAAACAAAATTTTAATCAATATCAGCCGGACGGATATCGAAATTCACACTCCATAAAGGATGGAAGGCAGTGCAAATAATTTGTGAATAACACCAATTTCTTAAAACACCTCAGTTTAATTTAACTAGGGGCCGATAACCTAGATGTTGGGCCCCTTAAAACAACAATTATCATCATCATCAATTTAATTTAACTGTCTGCTGGTCCTATTAGAATACAATGATCCCCCAGGGAAAAATCTAATATTCCAGTCCTGAAAAATAAAGACATCCTGCGCTTTCCCTGGGCCCCTCATCTACATATAATTTACATAACGCATAAAATAAATTATTCACAGCCTTTAACAAAATAAATTCACTATTTTCAAAATTTAATTTGATGTCTGAGAAAATCTTTAGTCCATCTCAGCATCTGTTTTAAATTAATTGTGTAAACTGTACATTTATCACTGATGTGCAGGAAAATATCAGTCCATCCTGACACCATGATTTTAATATTTACAAAAGTATCACTTGAATCAAATTTCCAGAATTGTTTCAACCTCTGCGGTGAAATTTACATATCCCAACTCATATCTGGAAAATCACATTCCCAAAACGATGTGAAATCAAAATCACTAACACCATGACCATCATTCCAAATTTAAAATTTTTGAATGTACTCCAAACATTCTTCCACATTTTTATCATAAATAAATGTTATTCCACATTACATATTTTACTTAAATACTCTGATTTAATTGCTTCAATTTAATTTACTTTAATTTAATTCCTTTATTTATTTCCTTTGATTTATTTTATTATTATTATTATTTAGAATAATCCAAACTGGTATTTTATGAAAATTAATGGATCCACAAACCAATCAGCTATCAGCTTAAATTGGATACCTATCAGTAGAAAGGTGCTAAGTGCCATTTTTTGAAAAAAGCCGTTTTTTTGCTCGAATGGTGCTATGTGCGATGTAGCATTACATATCAAAAGGGCTAACTCCTCAGTGGTTTCGAAGGACCTTCCAAGAGCATCACAAGATGGCACTAGTGGTAAGTCCTGCAGCTCTTTCAGAAGAAAGGTGCAATGTGCAAATCATTTGTTCTCATTTCCCTCCAATATGGGCATCGTTGACAGAATTGTTCAAGGAACTTAGAATACTCAATTATTAGCAGTTCGTACTGATGGGAACCTGTGTACGGATAGCACAGTTTGTTTCCTGTTAGAAACGCGACTTTGCCGTGCATTAGTCTCGCAAAATCTCGTAAACTACTGCTCCGATTTCATGAAAATTTTACAATTTGTTCTCATTATGGTAGACAGTGTTTAGAAAGTGGTTTGAGCAAAAATAGAATTGGCAGTATTTTTAAATTAATTTACATTAAAAAAGCCATGCCAATATTGAATTTAATAACTTGACTGACAGATGGGGACACAGTGCATCCACTTCAAAATCTTCTATGAGCGAAGATAACATCCCGTACCATACCCTTGCAATAAAATAATACGTAACGTAACAGAATCTTACTGTATAATCTAATTACAGCATATTAAAGTATGTTATAATAATATTACATTTCACGTTAATGTGTTTCGACCAACATATCTAATGTGAGAATGTACTACTAACGGAAAGGATGTCAATATTGTCAAGTTCTCAAGGTAAGTTCGATAGATTTGAGTTACTATGAAAACAATTCCGTGTCGTTTTACAGTGTACATTACATTACTAAAATTCCATGTCGTTTTAGTGCCCATTACAATGCCAAGGAGAGGAAGAGCTGACAGAGGTCGTCGAAGCCAGTTAAATGCGCGGCGAGCTACTTCACGTGCAGACCACACTGATGACCAAAGAGCGACGGATAATGAAAATAGTCGTATGGGCATGTCTGACTTACGTTCGAGAGCGACTGAAAATGAACGAACAGCGAATAGATTCAGAATGCAATGAGGTCGTGAATATCAAACACAACTCCAGCGAGCACGACACAATGGACATGACTGATTGCGCCGACGCGATGCTCCTATGAACCTGGAAGATCAGTTGACCGAATCAAAAGAGGTGCTCATTCGGCTTGTTTTCCGAACGTAGCGCAGAACTTCAAAAACCATAATTGGCTGAGCGAACGAGCCATATTGGCAGCTAAAAATAAAGATCCCAACGAGACCATTCAAAATTTCATTCCGGGACAGTTGTTTTCCTTCAAATCGGTTGACACAGTTATCAACCAAGATGAGGTAGTCAGCCATCTCACATAATTTTTGAATTCGCTGGAATTGCCTGGATTACCACCTCACAATTTGCAATTGAAAGTAGGCTCAGTCATCATCATGTTGCGTAACATCAATCAACTTCGACTATGCAATGGAACACGACTGGCTGTGGAAAAGCAAATGAACTACGTCATCGATGGAGAAGTTGTTATGATTCCACGCATCCCAATGATTCCTCCGAACGTGCTATTCGATTTTAAACGGTTGCAATTTCCCATGCTTCTGGCCTTCGCAATGACCATCAACAAATCACAAGGTGAGTCGTTGGAAGTTTGTGGAATTAACTTGGAATTTCAGTGTTTCGTGCATGGACAACCGTATGTTACGTGTTTGCGTGTCGGAAAGTCGTCATCTTTGTTTAATTAGCACGTAGCACATTCGTAAAGACTAGTGGACTTTGCACCTTTCACAACTTTTAACATTTCACTCAAACAGAATTCCACAATTTTCATAGTATGAACCAATATCTGTCACTGGATAACAAGGAATACTATATCTGTATGTTATTCAAATTAGAACAATAAATACTCACAAATAAACTGACTAAACACTTTTTACTATAATACTCAATGTTCATAAAAATGGCACTTAGCACCTTTCTACTGATAGGTATCCAATTATTAATTTATTTACCATCCTCTGGACAAAATGCCTCTCATACTGTAAATATGTAGAATAGGACACGGTAGGCCTTCAGCAAAACTAGGATGAGACATCAACTTACTCATATTTAAACGACTACTCCATGTCTAGGAATGTAGAATTTCACTGACGATCAGCCTCTGGCTTCCCATATGAGCGACTGTATTGTCCTCCTTTTAATCATATTTGAGCATGGAGCAATTTTTTTGACCCTCCAAACTCAACTTCATAAACATCCTTCATTAATTCATATTTTATTTTCACTTAACATTTGACCATTATATTCTTATTTTTATAATGACCCCTCAGCTACGCAGGCTGGGTTCAGTGGCTTCTAAATAACCATCATATGGGATCATGCTCTCCCTCACAATCACCTTAAATATCTCGGCCTCTTGCATAGGTGTAATAAACTTTTAATGTCTTCTCCAACACACCCCTGTTTAACTGCCGCATTATTTCCAATACATAGTTCCTCATTTTATACAAAATTCTTATATGAATGACCTTCCGCTCCCAGTAACAAAAATCACGTTTTCGGCATGTCCCTCTATTCAAAATATACTCCCATATTATCAACTATGTTCCATTATCCAATTATCAACCGCTATTATTACCCGGAATTATTTTTATTATTATTGGAAAACGTTCCAAACAATATAATCATTTACTTATTATTATCATTATGGCTTGACTACCAGTCATACAGCCTTCCGATATCATATCTCAACTTCATTTACAAAGAAAATATTTTACAACATTTATCTTAAATTCGTATATAAAAATTTATAAATTCACAGAAAATTCCCTTCCAGTAAATTATTATTCCCGAGAAATAATATTTAAACGCAATGTGGCTATCCACATTCCTCATCTATCAAAATACTCAAAAGAGAAACTCCTAACTAAATCATGAAAATATTATCAACAAAATTAATTTAATTATAAACCATTAAATTTAAACAAATCCAAATATTATTTCAAAGTTCCCTAACATAACGTTTAGGCGTGGAATGGTGTAAAATAACCTCCACACAATAGTCTACTGCTATATCGAAGCATATCAGGCTGAAATCCCAAACGCACTAGATTTCCATCAAAGAGATCCATTAGAATAAATTGGCTGATAAATCCTCAAATGTACTGTAACTTCTTGAAATAAATATCCAGATGCAGAAACCTACTTAGCAGCCAGTATAGTCGAAATTGAGAATGCAGTAACACTAGTAACTAATAATAAAGTTGGCTTACATCGTGAAGTTCTTGTAGGCAGAATCCTTTTGACGTAGAATCCGTGTATACCAGCTGATACACGTCTTCTCGTGCTCAGACGTTCCGTTTCACGTTTCGCCTAACTCCATCACTCAAGACGATGTTCCCGAAAATCCCCTGACATCTCACCTCCAGTTCTCTTAGCAACTCATGATGACGGTTCGATCTATCATTTTCAAACAAATATGATGCATGTCTAGCAACATAATGTTATAAATATTAGAGTCCCAATCTAACACTTGCAGCTTTGTGCCACAGAAAATCTTCCTAACTCGAATGGTTCACTTTCCCGTTCTAGAATATTTACACCGTGTTCGAAATCATTTTGCAACCACGACAGCTGGTTCGATCCTCGCGTACTGTACTTGCTTTTGGCCTTGATGTTTGGAGCGGTACACTGACAATCTTTAGGAGTGGTTTACGTAGTACACTAGTACCATTTCTAGTTTCTAGGCTACATTCCCTAGATGAGTAAGGAATATTCTTCCCCAATGCCCTGCACACACAAAAGCAATGGCTCATACGTCGGCTAAGATATCCTGACTGCAAGTAAGGAATATTGTTCCCCAAAGCTCTGCACACACAAAAGCAATGGCTTGCCTACGTTGCCTATTTATGATATATGGATTTTAAGGCCCACATCATATTCGTTGATTGCTTTCCAACTCTTTTAGACTGGTACCCTCAAACTCAATTACCAAGCATACATGACCATGTGCGTGCGAAGCCACAAGTCCTAGTGGTCGTGCTTCACTCCACACCTGCTGCGTGCGGCATAACTCCTACCAGCCACGCGGATGGAAAACAATCCTTGCGCCTTGGATTCTTCATCTCCAATATCTTCTGATCCAAACGACGGATTCTCTCGATCTTTTCGGTATTCTTCCTAGAAATAGTACAGTATCTTCCCACGATGTTTTGGTAGTTCAACCTCTTCACCTTAAAACTCGTAAACCAACCATGTGAGGTTCCTCAAGTCGATGCTCTCCCCATCTGGTGTCATCTTGATGAAACAATACACCTTAGTTCCGCGCGCTCTTCAAACAGTTGATTCATTCAAAGAAAAACAATCGGTGGCCCTCATCTAAATGGGCACAACCCTAAGATAAGATGACGTTTAACATTCTTTTTCTTTCTCTAGACAATAACCTAAAATGAAATTAATAACTTAGAGGCTTTTATAGCCTTCGCAAATGCGAACACCCTGGAAGACAATCATACTTGTCTCACGAGTGATACCCATACAATAATAATAATATAATACTGTGGAGTGACAAATCCACCACATTAGGTTTCGGCAAAGATCTTTGTTATGGCAGTAATAGGACGTATCTCAACTCGGAATAAAGAGAGAAATGGTCTTACTGTTCGTGAGATTTCATGCCCTATAAATTTGAAATATATTTAGCGGTCTTAATGCAATCAAAATAGAGGACACGCCATTGACTATGCTGCACAAAAGCAGGCCTACCATCCTTAGTATTTCATTGTATACTTCCTGGTAGCTGCCCGCTGCTCATACGGGCATGGTACTGTTAGTTATGTTGGTCATTGTTGTTTTTAAGGGGCGGAACTATGAGGTCATCTGCCCCTACAGACGTGGTAGTACGCAACCAAAGTTGCCAGGGATTTTATGCTGGCAGATAGTTTATCTCCTATGCAGCTTCCAGCAGGTGTACCCGGAGATGGTAGAACCGGCCCTTCTACAGACATAACAATATTATTACTAATAATAATATATATTGGGGGCTCTGACGCATCCCGAATGCGATTTGGGGCTTTGCTCTTTTCAGAGACTCCCTTCAGTGTATTGTAAATATGATGTAAGGCACTGATAAATAAATATGAAATGAAATATAAATAACCCCTGGCACGACAGCCCGTGAAGGGCCTAGGCCTACCAAGCGACCGCTGCCCAGCCATTTGGCCTGCAGATATTGGGGTGACGCATGATCAGCGCATCGGGTCCCCACGGCCGTTAATCTTGGTTTTCGTGATCGGGGCGCTGCCTCACTGTCAGACAGCTACTCAGTTGTCCTCACGAGGCTGAGTGCACCCCGTTCCAGCCCTCACATCAGTTTCTAAAATCCCTGACGGAGCCGGGAATCGAACCCGGGGCCTCCGGGTGAGAGACAGCCGTGCTACCCCAACACCACGGGGCCGGCACATAACAATAATGCTAGCTCTAAATTATACAATCAAGTCATTCAAAAAGTAAAAGGGATTTTTAATCATCCTCTCATGAAATCATTCACTAAGTTCTCCATTTACACACAAATAAAATGATCATCATTCATAAATAACAATAAATACTTTAATAATTCAGCTTCTATAAGCTAGCGGCTTTGGTGGCGTAGTTGGTAGCATGCTGAACTGCTGTGCCCAAGATAGGGGGTTCTAACACAGCTGAAGTCGTCGGATTTTTTAAGAGCATTAAAAATCCTTCAGTATGCCTTCCTTCGGAGAGGAAGTAAAGCCGGTGGTCCCATGTCATAGATTTATGGCATGTAAAAGATCCTTCCACAAACTAAACTTGTCTGAAGCTAAATTGTTAGGTTAAATTTTGTCGGAACGCTCTATCAAAGTTCCAACGTTCACCACTAGGTATCATTGACATCTGGTAGTGAAAGTTGGAACTACTTGAAATTGAACGGAACTTGTAGCTCACCTTAAGGATGTCCACTGGAAGCATTTACAGACTCAGGCGAGCCGAACATGTCCTCGGACACTCCCGGCACTAAAAACCATACGATAAATAAAATTCTATAAGCTTGGATCCACTAGATGTTCCATCGAACACACGTCCTAATGCGCTTAAAGCCTCCTAGTATTTCAAGTCAATTCGTCGTCTTATCATGTCGTTTATCACGTGAAAATAAAGTACCTCCACTCCCGTAATGCACAGCTGTGTGCTATAGAAACTTGTTCTAATACAGGTTTAGTTCGCAGACAAGGCTATCAACTCACTGCCTTCTACAACAAGGAAAATAATCTGTACAATCATACAGCATAGCATTCAATCTGACTTCTCCAGTCCATCACATGGCTCATGATCTCAAGATTAACGGTCACGTTAAACTACAAGCTTCCTTTCCTTCCATCACAAAAATGAAAAGAATAATCTGCTGTGCTGCCAGCTTAATACAATCTCTCCCCCGCCACAGCAAAGCTTGTATGAGAGCTCATTCCAAAGCAGTTGTGAAGAAATTTCCAAGGTTCGTTTGGGGAAGATTAAATAACCTGCGTGATCCTCGTAGTGAAGTGATACGTTTCAAAACTACAGAATAATATTGCCTGCCTAACAGTTTGTGGTCATAGTATGGTCTTAAATTAATCTAACCACTCAACTGGACAGTGTGTCCTACAAATCAAGTGTGATTGTGTAACTCACATACTGGCAGATTGGCGGTACGTTTGAGCCTCAGTCACGGGTGTTAGACCTAAGCTCCTCATGGGCTTAACCAGGCTCATCTCTGGTCTCCATAGTTCGTGTTCCAATCTCAGCTCTCCCATAACTTGGTGAAATTAGTGCACCTTACACCCTTGTAAGACTATGTGAAGTTCGTCTACGTGGTTGGAACATAATCCATGTTCTGATGTCATGGTGTTGAATATCTTTGTAGCACAGATATTATGTTAAGAGTCTCGCAGAAAAATTAACAAAACACTGAAATTGCACTGGCAGATTAATCAAAATTGCCCTTTTACATCCGCAAACACAGATTCTAATTATGTTACTTGTGTAACGTGAGCACACTCTTTAATTTGCAACCATGCGCCTTTGAAAATTGCAGAATATTAATTCAATCGCTTTGGCGATAATAGCAATTTATACATCAAAAATGTTCTCACGCAAAGATATAATGTTACACAGAAATATTGCAATTTAAGCACTCTCTATGCCACTTCAAAACGCTGATCTGACTACTATGCATTTATTACAGTATTGAGTTCGAAGCGTTGGTAAAAATACTCTACTGCCAAAAATTCCAAATTTCACACACAATCTCGTCTACAATGTCTGTAGCATTATATTCTCACTAGATTCACTAGAAATATCGCCTACTGCGGCTGATATAACACGATGAAACGAGACATGTTTTTGTGAAGGGCGGAGCAATATGTCAGTATCACATCAAAGCTCCGGACGTAGTAGGAGTATTTCCTCGTGTCCTTCCTTCTCGCAGCTCAATTCCAGAGTTATATAAAAAACTTTGATATTCAACATTCACCTTTCTGTGGGGTATTGTTAGTGATGTGGGCCGGGTAAATACCCAGTGGGAAGGTTAATATAAATTGGGTATTTACCCGGGTATATACCCAGTGGTCATTTAAATATCCAAAATGAGGGTATTTTCAGTTTTTTGAGCTTTGTACAACACTTCTTGATGTGTTGATGAAGTGTTGGACAAACAAGGACTGAAACACAGGTATTTCATGCCTTAAATTGAAATCAGGAACAATATTGATCCTTCAAAACTAAAAGAAAAGTAAAATGGACGTCCGGGTATTTTTGAGTATTTATATGTTTTGGCACTGTAACCTTGTCTTTAAGTGTGTTTTTTCCTTAAACTGAAGTAAAATATTGGATAAAACCTTTTGGTTGTTTTTTGTTTTAAATTTTTAATAAATACCAAGATATTGAGAAGGTAGAGTTTTATTATGGTACTGGAAATGAGCAACAAAGATGTGGGTGGGAAAAGCTACTTTTGTAGTAATGAGTAGGCTATATGCATATTAATTGAAATGTGTATGTCTAAACTCAAAAGGTAATAAAATATATTCAATAGAAAGGACATTTGAAAGAAAAAGAAAATGCGCAGTAAAAGTGCTTTAAGTTATTTTTCATTCTGTTTTAAATATTAAAAAAATATTAATTTTTTAAAATCATACACTAAATAATATAAATGCATGTCAAGAAGTTTTTGTAGTATGTGGGCTCTATAATGGGTGAAGATGTATGCCAGCAAGCATGTTAGGTGGCAACACTGCTCAGCTCATCCTACCCAGAATTTAAACTGACACTGTACTTCCCTCCCATTCTCTAATCTCTGTTTGATGCCTACTGTACTTAACCTAACATTTTCAGTGTAGTGGAGTTGTTAGTTTATATCTCCTGATCTAATTCCCAGTTCTAATTCTTTTCAAAGTGAAATGCCATGTCCTGTGGTTCGGATTCCACGTAAAAAGGAGGTCCCGTGGCTCATGATCTCGAGATTAACGGTCACGTAAAACTACAATATTCCTTTCAATTCTAATTCTGTTTTCAAGTCCCAATTCTAATTAAATTTAATTTTATTAATTATCTAATGTTGTTACATTTCTAAAAAGTTAATGTAGAATAGTTTGCATACCTTTAAGGTTCAACTTACCAGAACACAGGATTTTTAATGAAAAATCTAAAATACCCGGGTATTTACCCAAATTGGGTATTTTACATCACTAGGTATTGTGTATTCCAAAAATTCGTAAAAATCACACAATGAATTTTGGTAAGTTCCAAATTGACAATAAACACGTAGAAAAATATAAAATGATGGAAATCAAAGAATTAATTCCATGGCCTTCTGAATATGTCATATACTGCCCTCATAAAAAATAGGATCTGTGCGAGCGCACTCTTGTTAAGATGCTTGTTCCGGGCAGTCGCTCTCGACTATTATCGATTGTGTCATCGATCATGAGCCGGTAGGGCTCAGTACATACATACATTTTCATTTGGGACTGTTTTATCTTTCAGCGTCCAGTCTAGACTGCATGCCTCTGTTTGTGAACAAGTCGCCTCCATGATCCCCTATTAGCAGTTAGCACTGAGGCCTCCTCTGCTTCTACACTTCTTACTTTGAAATCGTCCTACACTGAATCTAACCATCACCTCCTAGGTCTACCTCTGCTTCTCTTACCCTCTACAGTTGAACTCATTAACCTTTTAGGTAATCTCTCCTCCCCCGTTCTCTTTACATAATATCAGCATCAGCTCACACGAGCAGCTCTACCCAGTTCTCACTTCCACACAGCAAGGTTGGTCTAATAATGTTATACTGGTATTAAAAAAAGATTGTGGATTTTCTTCCTTGACCATTTTATATTCTTTGCTTAATCGTTGCATCCTGCTTTTCTTCTCTGAATTTAGGCTAAAAATAAGCAACGATTATGCCAGGAAATAGGTAATTTGTTGTCAAATCTGAGTACCAGGAAGCGATAACTGTCGACCATGAGATATAATTCGGGGTGTAGATGTGGCTTTCGGAGCTGACAGAAATGGACAACGGAGGTCTTCGCTGCTGAAAAAGGATTAATTTGGGTCGCGAGCCCATCTCTTGACCCGTTGATAACTATCAATTGCCATTCTAGATCACTGTACTTCCATAGCTATAATGTAGAGATAAATCTTTTATGGCAATTACGAACATAGTAAGAATGTTGGCTAGCCACAAGGAGACATAAACAACAGCTGCATGTCATGGGAATGAAGATGCTTCGCTGGCTAATGGGACTCGCAAGACTGGATCACATCAGAAATGGCATTTGGTGTGGCCCCAATCCCTGAGAAGATGAGAGAGAACCGTTTGCGATGGTATGGCCACGTGCTACGCAGAAGCGATTCTTCCGTTGCGAGAAGAGCCTTAAACATCAGCCCTGAGGGCCGCAGACCACAAGGGCGGCCAAAGAACCGCTGGTTTGACACACTGCAGGAGGATATGCTTGTGGCTAAAGTCTCTCCTGAAGATGCACGAGATCGCATCATGTGGAAAGGAAAGTGCAGAACAGCAGACCGTGCAATTCAGCGGGTTAAATGCTAAGAAGAAGAAGACGAACAGAGTGACACTTAACACCAAACTCTGTGGAACTCCTTTGCAACAATGTCCTCCCGATTGTCAGATATCAACAGCACCTTAACCAGGGAAAAAGTTTCCATACAATTGTAACACTTGATATGCATTTCGCCAGAATTACTGTTCTGTAGTTTATTGTTACAGCCTGTGCTCTGATTGTGTTTCAGGTATTTTCAGCAGAGACTGTGTTTGTGAAGATAGAAGAGCATGGTTGTTTGTCAAGACTGTTTTCTTTTCTTGCTGTTTCTTTTGTGAGATACTGTAATTTTAGTTAACTTTGTGTGTGTGTGTTATGTGAGTTCAGTCAACTGTAGATTTAATGATGGTCTTTACTTTTGATTTGTGCAATATGGCCATGGCTAGCCTGTCTGGGATGATGTAATACATAGGACAGTTGGAATATAAGGTTCCCTGGTCTGCTATCTTCAGGAAACTTGATTGACAATATACAGAATGATGTGGCCAGATGAGGGCTATAGTTGGCTTTCATTCTGCATAGTCCTCGCCACTTTAATTGAATAACCTCTGTTGGTAAGAGTCTACGTCCTCCAATGTTGTAAATTGCCCTATATTGTAGGGAAACTGGTGGTACGTTGAACTGTAAGGGATTAGGTCAGGCACTTCCAACCATTGCTGCTGCTATGTGGAGTCTCGGAATGTTTTGCAGAAGGATGACTCCTAGTCAAGAGCAAGCCAGGTCTTTTCCAGGCATTGTTCTGTTCTCTCTGTACTGGAGTGGTCACATTCTGCTGTCCCTTCTTCAACACAGCCCTGCACAATAAAGGAATGGTTCCTTTGTAAACCCAGCATAATGACAACCCACCAATTTCTTAAGTCCTACCAGAAATACAATGAGGAAACTTATTTTCCAACTCTCTTATGTAAGATACCAGCAGGGTATTTACCTCAAAGTCAGTGACCATAAGAATGTAAAATGCAATGGGGCCATTAACTATATTAAAATAGAAAAAGGTAATAAAAACTGTTACATTTTGCATTTACTTGACCCTACTGTGTTGCCCATTTTCCATCTATGTCATCCTGGTCCTCAGTAGTCTGTATGTGCGCTCAAAGCTAGAAACTGTGTCAATTTAATCTGTTTCTTCTTAGTTTTAAATTAAGATGAATTTGACCACAATTATTTACATTTTATTTTTAAATTTAATGTGCAACATCACATCACAAAAATGAAAACCAAGACAATTTAATCTGTTTCTTCATGGTTCAATTTAGTAAGAATGAATTTGATCACAATTATTTACATTTATTTTGAATTGAAAATGTAACATTGCATTACGAATCTAGAAAGTATGAAATAACTTGTTATTTTTCAGAGGCAGAGTTGTAATGTGAGTGCAGCTTGTTCTCTGCAAACCTTTTGCAAATTATCCCAACTTTAACTATTTTAACCATATTCACTTGCATATTGTTCACAGTTTTTATAGGTCTCAACATTGGGAGTGAGGCTAATGTGTGAAAACTCTTCACTCGTTGAGTGACTCCAACACTTTGTTTCGAACAAGTATTTTCCTTCTGCAGTGCAATATATCTGATGCATACAAAATAATACAGTATATTTGATGTGTGTGCTAAGAAATGATTGTCAGTGTGGACATCTTTGCCAGGCATAAACACAAGTAAAAATGTATGCTCAAGTCAACACATGCAACCTATCTGCTGTCGTTTTGTTTTCTTTCTTTCTTTCTTTCTTTCTTTCTTTCTTTCTTTCTCTCTTCTTAGGATTTCAAACAGATTTTGCTTAGGGTGATACCATATATACAGGATTGTAAGGCAAGGTTTGATGTTCTTATCTCCGATACCTCTAAGTTTGTAGCCCCATGTACAGTATTGATTACCTGGGATAGTGCTGGGGAAGAGTTTTGAGAAGAATACCTTTGAAACAGTAATGGGAGGTTAAAATTGCCATGGATGTAAATTATTGATTTTCATTTGTTCAGGAACGTGTATAGATCAAATATAATACCATATTCATACCTGCCAACTTTTACGGTTTATCCGTAAAATTTACGGAAATTGCATCATTTTACGGTCTTACGGATGAACGGTGTCATTTTACGATTTTGCGGACAAACATTTGAAACGATAATTTACATTCGATAATACCGCCCACTTCCGTACAATCGATTGTTTGCGTGGGTCGAAGGCAAGTCCACGATAGTCGATAGCTCGTTCTTTGATATGATTCGTACTTTTAACCGTGTGATGGTTGTGTCGTCGTTTGTAATTGAATTTGAAGCCGGGATAACCGTTCTTCCATGTGTCGACAGGCTCTGCTTCGCATATTCTTTGTTCCGCTCCGTTCGCTCGTTGCGATTTAAACCATATTCTTTGACCACGTTAGCATTGTTCATTGTTCGCGAAGTTGGCGTTCCTTGAATGTTTTCGTCTTTTAAGGTTATGGCATATTTTAATGAAGCGTTCGAGTTTTTGTGCTATAACTTCGTGCATCGCAGTTTCCTGTATTCCTTGGACTAATTACATTCGTTCCACGTGTGTGTGTGTTTTTTTTTCTCTACCATGTGCATATTCTTTCTTCACGAGGTTGGCGTCGTTTTCATTTAATGGTTTTGTGTGTCTTGACATGTTTTAATGAAGTGTTGGCTGTCTTAAGTGTTTTGTTATAATTTTATGTGACGTTCAGTGATCCAGGTTCCTTTCGATGTTTTAGTAGATATCGAGAATGAACAAATCCAACAAGAAACAGTACTTCCAGACATTTAAAGAATCATACTCGGTGGATTTTCCGTGCATACTAAAATCAAGAAAGGGAGAAAAATTTGCCTTTTGCACGGTATGTGGGTGTGATATTAATATTGCACATGGTGGAAAAAACGATTTAAGTAATCATGTGAAGTGCGGTAAACACATTAGTTATGTTAAATCGAAGGAAGATAAGCAAGAAAATAAACACCTTTTTTGCTAAGTCTGGAAACGTTGACAGTGACGTAATTAGGGCCGAGTGTCTGTTTACTTCCTTTTTGGTGGAACACAATGTGCCCTTAAGTGCGGCTGATCATGCTGGTGCTTTATTTAAGAAGATGTTTCCCACATCAGAAGTTGCAAAGAAATATAGTTGTGGTCGCACGAAAACGACATGTATTGTAAATAAAATGGCAAAAAATGCATCATCTGAAGTTGTTAAGGCCTTCAGAACGGACCGGATACAGATAAATCCCTTTTCTTTTCATCAGTGAGAAACTACTTTTGTACTGCCTGTGACTACATCAACAAGTTTCCACTCAAGGATGACGTGTTAAAGAATGCTCAAGTTGCTAGGTTAGACAAAATTGAAGATGCACAGTTATCTTCCATTCGTTTTTTCTTGGAAAAGTTTCCTATCATGTTATGCAAGGAAGAGAATGAAACTACAGATGAGGTGGTGAATGAGCTTCAGAGGCAGTTCACAGTTCTTCAGGTAGATGACACTTTGGCTGCACATCAAGATGCTGCAAGTGATTCCAGTTGGGCACAAATATCAAGAATTCGTGGAGCCGAAGGACTTCTTAAGTATAACCGAATTTCTAGAGTATTGCTCTCTATTCTCACCATACCCCATAGCAATGCAGAATGTGAACGTTTTTTTTTAGCCTTGTGAAGAAAAATAGAACACTGTTCAGGTCATCCATGTCCAATGAATCTCTGGAGTCTATTTCTATTTTGAAGACCAGGAGTTCTGGTCCCTGTTATGACAAAACATTTTCTCAAGACTGTTTGCAGGAAGCTAAAAAGGCCACAACCATGACTTAAAAGTCGAACTAGCATGTGATTTGCAGTGTGTATTATATTATTTCTTGCCTGTGTTACGTTAAACAAGTTTTATTGTTTAAAGCCTTTTTCAATTATCGTATATCAGCTTAATCTATCAAGGAAGTCCTGTTATGTCTGCTCCAAACCAATATTCACCACGCCTGCTGCTGATTAACATGGATTTCTTCTTGATTGTTATGTTCATCTACAAATCATGTAAGTAGATATGATTTCATTGAAGTATCCTGTTTAAAGCATGAATTAATGTATTTTGTAGCCCAGAAGTATTATTATTTTCGTCAAGCCGGGGTATGTCGAAAATCGTTAATTTTTTTTGTCGCGCGTGAGTTTTACTGATAGCCCTTTTCAAAAGTTGGCAGGTATGCATATTATTCCATTACACAGTAATTTTTAAAAACTGGTGTCTCTTTCTATGTACATAGGGGTCTACTGTATGTCACAAAAACAAAAATTAAGCATTATTATTGCAGTTAGGCCTAATGTTACATCTTGACTGATGTCAGTGTTAACAAAAATCTTAAATATGATCATAGATTCTTAAAACAAGTCATCATCATCATCATCATCCATTTACAGTTCCAGTTGGGCAGATGACATAGTTCCGCCCCTTAAAACAACAATAATACAGTTCCAGTTTCCCGGGTACTGTTGACAAGCCTCTTCCACTCTCCTCTGTCCATGTACGTCTTGTTCTTCATGACATCATCTAGTGTCCTTCCGTTGGTTGCAATGTCTCCCTTGACCATGCCCATCCAACAAATTCTTGGTCTTCCCACCCTTCGTTTACCATCCACTTCTCTTTCTAGCTGTATTCTTGCCGACCTCATAGGTTCCATTTTCATCACGTGTCCAAACCACTGAAGTCGTGATGAGGTGACTCTGGAAAGTAGACATGTCTTCAGTCTTGATCCCGGCTTTCCTCCTTACCACTTCACTCCTTAACTTATCCATCTTGGTTCTCTGGATGGTGGACCTCAGGAATTTCATCTCTGATTCTTGAAGTTTTTATGAGTCTCGCTTCGTGAGGGTGCATGTTTCGATACCATACGTCAAGATTGGTACAAAGGAACTGTTGAACATAGTTAATTTTGCTTTTTTTTTAATCTTGTCATCCCAGAGAAGGGGCCGCTCTTATTGGTAGAAGATGGAATTCTTCTGTACCCTGTTGGTGATTTCTTTCGTGGCTAGATTGTCCTTGGAAACTATTCTACTCAGGCATGTGAATTTGTCCACAGTCTTCAGCTGGTAGTCACCAAGTTTGATGCTTGTTGGACGGGCATTTCTGTTAACTGTCATTACGACAGTCTTAGTCTCGCTGATCTTGAGGTTAAATTCCTGGAACTTAGCTATTCATGCGTTGAGCCTTGTATGGACGTCTTCGGTTTCTCCCCAGATCATGACGTTATCAGCAAAGGCAACTTCACTGAGTTCACCCGATGTTTCCTTAATGCTCTTCGTTATATCATCCATAATTGTGATGAATAGTAGCAGGGACAGTGCACTGCCCTGCTGGACTCCACTCTTTGTCTGGAACCATGATGAGTGACCTTCTCCTTGTCGCACACAGCTGGTACAGTTCTCATACAGCATCTTGATTTTCCTTACCAGTCCTTCCGGCACCTTCCTCTTCCTCAAGCATTGCCAAATCTTCTCTCTTGCGATACTGTCAAATGCCTTTTCGATGTCAAGGAAGACCATGAACAGGTCCTTGTCTTTCTGCCAGTGCTTCTCTATTAGCATTCGGGCACTGAAGATAAGGTCTATATATAATTGATCTGTTGGCTCTGAAGCCATACTGCTCCTCTTCTAGCTGAAGCTCTATGATGGTTCGTAGCCTCTTCTCTATTATCTTTTCAAGAATTTTTAGTCAGTGTGATAGGAGAGTAATCCCTCTGTATTTGGAGAGTTTCTGCCTACTCCCTTTCTTGAATAGAGGAATGATAACACCTTTGCTCCAGTCGGGAGGTATCTTGCTTCACAACTCAGCTTCAAAACTCCTCTAGCCAGATATGCCATTCGGTACTTAATGATTTCCCCCACAGTCAGCACAGACCTATTATTTTAGAGACTGGGATATGTGTACCAATTGTACAGTCCCATCCAAAACCAAGGTGGAACTTTAAAAAGGCCAACTGGTCTGAATTTGCAAAGCAAACGGACTCCAACATCAGATGGATCAAGCCAACATGTAGTAATTACACACGATTTATTGGCATAATTAAAGGAGCAGCTAGACAATGTATTCCGAGAGGTTATCGTAAAGTATACACACCCAGTTGGAGTGAGGATAGTGAAAGCTTACTGGAAAAATATTAAGCAAATCCATCTGCTGATAATGCTACTGGCCTCCTACATTCACTAGATGAGAATAGAAAAAAGATCTGGCATGAAACCGTGGAATCATTCGACCACACACACTCGAGTCGGAAAGCTTGGTCTGTTGTCAGAAAACTAGACCCAACGAATTCAACACCAATTAGGTCGAAAACTGCCATTAAGCTAAATTACTTTGCCAATCATCTAATCTCAAATTCCATGAGCCCAAAAGAAAAGCAGACAATAAGGGAAATCAAATCTCAGCTGAAAATCAAGAAAAGAGCAGCCAAAAATTCTTCAAAATTTTCCACTCTATTAACTGTAGAGGAAGTCGGAGATGCCATCACAAACATGAAACTTGGGAAAGCAGCTGGATTCGACGGAATCTATCCTGAATTCCTCGCTCACTGTGGACCAGCTACAATTAAATGGCTTACTAACTTCTTTTCAGATATCCTTAATACTGGAAATCTCCCTGTATTGTAACCTAACATTTGTAGGTTACAGAGACTCCTAGTTTCTTTCTGGTTATTTCTTTTTTTGTTTTAATTGGGTTGCCAGCCATGGACACTTGTCGGTGGGCTGGCATGGAGAATCTTGTGTGGTCTGTGCCCATAGGATTCTTCATTTGGTGGTCTATCGATAGGTGGCCTTGGCTGGTCCAAGACCAACTACAATACTCAGACCTTAATGCAGGTCTCGAAAGTGTGAAAATGGCTTATGCTGAAGCCCCGGCATATTGTTTGTTTACATTCGTTGCTGGGATACACTATTTAGCTTTGATTAGCTTAGTTTGATGAAAGTTGGGATAAACTGTCGCTCATCTGTAATTTTTAGTGTCTTCTGTATGTCTGTAAAGTCCAGTTCGCGTTAATGTACTGCAATCGTATGTACATATGTGACAATACGCTTAATATGGACTGGTTAGTTTGTGTGATGATTGACCAGTCAACCGATGGCATTGTGTCATTTACTTCGGATGTTGAAGTACCTAAGACTAAAGAATAATAGAAGGGTCTCAAGAATATACACCGCAATGATTTGCTAGTTAGTGACAATATAATAATAGCTTCGTACACTTCAGAAGTGTCGAACTTGAGTAGGCCTACGTAAAGGGAAAACCCAATGAGCATCTACGGCTAGACCAAACCATTGACGTTATCTTGAACGCTCAGCAATATGTGCCTCTGTAAACCCTTACCAGTCTGACAGATGTTCTACACTGCCTTGTATATGCGCCAAATAATACAGTGAACTTCTGTTTTATTGGTTAAGGAAGATGTTTCCCCTGTGCCAAACAGTGAACTCATTGTGTTCCGTCATTATTCATACTTCTGTGATTCTTACAGCTTGCAAGTTATTTTTTATTATGATGTGTGTTATAAAGTGTTGTGATTACCTTGCCAATTATGTAGCCTACTTATATGCGAGATGGTGTGCCGCGATAATTCCGTAAGAGGGAGATGGTGCTTTCCAACCTAAAGTACTTTACTAAATCAACTATTTCCAGCGTACAACTATTCCAAACGGTAACAGCGAAAGTTGAATAGGTTAGATGGTAACATATCGTGTCCCTTGTGTGTATTATATTCTCCATAATTATGTTCTGATATCCACACGGCGACTTCTTTGCATATTTCAATCAACTAATTCGGTGTGATGTTTTACCCGAGATTTTAGACAATTCCACGAGAGGTCTTAATTGAATTGTATCTCTATGGCGTTGGTTCGATTATTTCAGGCAACTATTCACATTCCGATTGTGTACACAAATACCCTGCATGTGCTGGGACAGCACTTCAGTAACTAGGTAATTTCTTCTCTCCTACTTCAGTCTGTTTGATTTTTTGCTATTAATATTAATCTATAATTACTGAACTTAAATAAAAATCGTGATAACTCGCCAAAAAGCTTCTTATTCAATCACAGAAACAGTGAGACTATTGTAGCTACCCCTTGGGTGAAGACGAAGAAACCTATAATTCGAGGCCAGCACTATATAGATAAATTAATTCAGGTAAGTCTAAATTATTGATGCATATTTCTTCGGAACCTAGTCTCATCTTGTGATATCTTTTATGCTCTTAGGCGAGTAAAAATATTAATTTACACGAACTGTGACAAGCCCGATGACATGATCTTAGCTATTGGTAGGGCAACCATCGCCGCCATGTTTTTTCTACATTAAGGTCTGAGGATTGTAGTTGGTCTTGGCTGGTCAATAGGTGCCTTGATCATAGGGCAAGTTACCATGGTGATGATGTTGATTTGGTTGGAATGCTAGTTAGGGGAAGCTAATTTTGTTTGTTTTGGTGAATCTATTGTATAGCTCTTAATGTTGAGTATTGTTTGTAGGCTGGCTTATGGAAGAGTTAATGTTCTGCTGTTTAGTAATAGAAGAAGGAAAGAAAGCCATGTTAAAGAGAATGCGAGAAGAATATTACAATATACAGTATTGTGAAGTCTATCCAAATGTCTTGTGGATTCATTTTAAGCAAGCATATTGCCCCATTACTCAGAGGTAAGATTTATTAAGAATTACTATATCGCCCAACTGAGGGGCAAGTATTAAGAAGACATTACAATATCACCCAACGATGTGGCATGTTGCTGTTTAGTCAACCCCTAACCAACTGAGGAGAAAGATATATAAATTACAGTATTATACAAGAAAACAAAAATAATAGCAATCCTCATACCGAACAAAGATCCGACAAAAGTCGAAAGTTATCGCCCCATAGCTCGACTAAGTGTCACTTACAAACTACTTGAGCGAATCATCTACAACAGAATTTTTGATGCAATTAACATCCACATCCCCATAGAACAAGCTGGATTCAGCCCTGGCAGAAGCTGTAATGATCAAGTGTTTGCATTAACAACTCGTATTGAAAATGGGTACGAGAAGAAATTTGCTGGAGTCTGTAATTAGTAATGTAGCTTTTCATTTAATCTCTTTTATTTACTTTTACGTTTATTCCTTGGTATGTTCGTGCGTGTTAGTTGATCCTGATTTTCTTTTTCGTGCGTAACTTTGTAATTCGTCCTTTTCATTGTGCAACCTCACGGTGGTATGTTTAAGTTATGTTTGTTCTGGGGATTTGTGTGCACGCGTTTCCAAGCTCAAACTTTGTGTACCTGATTACTAATCCCAAGATATTACCTTATGTGTACCTGTTCTTTTCTTAATTCTGTTGAGGTCCTAAAAGCATGTTAAGTGGTGTGTCGTGACTCCCTAGAGGGCCTGCCAACCTGAAGGAAACTTACCAACGGCGACCCCAAGACATCCTTTACGGGACTTGATGGCCTTACCTCGGCGGCCGGTGTTGACGACGCACTCGGGTGACCCCCTCAGGTGTACAAGAGAGGTAGTACGTCGTTTTATCCACAAGCTTGAAAAGTGGAAGACTTACCTGGTGAGGGTCCTTCCACCGCAGCCGTCTTGAGGGTGGGGGTGGGACGTTAAAGGCTAAATAAAGTCGAAATCAAAATATAAAAGGGGTCTGTATTATAAAATATCAAAATATATAAAAATAGGAACTACACTCGGTTACAAACAGGCATTTCATGAGAAATTGGTACTGAGAGGATGATAAATGTCGTTGACGTCACGTGGCACGACACACCACTTAACATGCTTTTAGGACCTCAACAGAATTAAGAAAAAACAGGTACACATGAGGTAATATCTTGGGATTAGTAATCAGGTACACAAAGTTTGAGCTTGGAAACGCGTGCACACAAATCCCCAGAACAAACATAACTTAAACATACCACCGTGAGGTTGCACAATGAAAAGGACGAATTACAAAGTTACGCACGAAAAAGAAAATCAGGATCAACTAACACGCACGAACATACCAAGGAATAAACGTAAAAATAAATAAAAGAGATTAAATGAAAAGCTACATTACTAATTACAGGCTCCAGAAAAGCGGAGCGGAAGGTATCACACGACCGCCATAGGACCCGACGCGAGCTAGACTCTACTCTTAAAATGGCGGAAGCTAACGGCACACCAAGGATGATTGCACCACAAGGCGCTACTCCTAAAATTTGGGATTTGAACCAATCCCATAGGTTAAGCAGAAATACAAGCCAATGAGAAATGCAAAAAATGGAACGCACTAGGGCGTAAAGGAGGAAAACCAAGGCAAAATGTCACGTAAACCACAACGAGCACGTGTACGTAAGGTGATGCAACTTTAGGAACAGGGCCCCCTTAAAACTAAAATACCAAAATTCTACATGGCTGAAATCGGGGAAACTCCAAGGAGCGTGATCACAGAAAATTAAATGAATAAATTTGGACCCAAACTAAAGGACGCACACGGTTGCACAACAAGGAAAATCCTCGCCCAAAACAAGAGAGATCTCCCACCATGAAAACTACTTCCGAAGAAGAAAATTGATAAACAATTTAGATATTAAACAGTGGGAGGCATCAACCCATTATTTGGCCGAAGCTCAACCTGTTGCGCCATACCCACGAGGTATGTAATTCCACGACGCAATTACACAGAAGAAAAAAAAACAAGGCCCCGAAAATAGGTAGATAAACAACAAATACAATATCACACTTCCTGGAACTTACCTGTGCCACTACATGTTAAGGAAACTAAAAAAATAATATCGCCCCACGAGGAAGCTGATACCTGTCCTATATGCCTGGGGTATCCGAATCCCCGGGAGATGTTTCCTTTTTGAAAGTCAGGCACCAAGAGGAAGAGTTCGCACGCAAACATTCAACATATATCAAAATGGCACGATAATTTCTAAAGAGCAGTAGTAGCACACACGCACACTAGAATCCCCTGGCTTCTTGAACGTAGTCCATAAGACGCTTCCGTGAGAGTTGGCCACACTGGTCGGTCGCTGTGCGCTCGTCACTTGTCATCTCCCGGCGTTCGATACATCTCGCGATGATCCTGGTTGGAACAATCGATACAGGCGATGTTGTTTTTTTTTATGCGTAAATCCAACGTGTTTTTTGAGGTTAGGGAACACATTAATTCCAGAACCAGTGCACATCAGTTCAAGAGTTGTACCTCGCGTGTTCAGACTGCGAGTGCGATGTTATATCCAGGTTTTTGTGTCCACAAGGTGTTTACAGTTCGAATTTGCAACTGCTGGAATAGGCCACAATGTTCTTCAGATTTTAGGTAAGTGAAGGAATTTATGAAGCGTTCGCTCCAACTGGAAATACAGGGACGGGTAAATTTGGCAGGAAAGAATATCTTAGGTTAGGTATATTTTTATGTCAGCTAAGTGGCGTGAAACACGTCACATCCTCCTCCCCCGAAAGCAAACTGCGGGGTGGACAGCATTTGCGTAGTGTTGATGTGACAGATCTGGAGTGGATCAGCTCATATGTACGGCTGCAGATTTACATATGTCCAAACATATTCGAAGGAATTTTTGGCATAGACTTCATTGAATGGCAGGCAGAATGTTCGAGGTTCGAATTCACACAGCGACAAGCTGAGTTCATGGCACTGTCTCTGTGATAGTTCCGCTCCTCATGTTAGCTGGAAGGGTCTAGGTAGAAATGTCCTGATGACCCAGTTACAGATGGAGAACGGGCGATGACGAGCCCAGGTCCCCGCCAGCAGTTTCCCAGTCACGCCACCATCCACATGTCCACCAGGGTATCTTTGACGCCCCGAGCTGCACTGGATCCCGCGGAGAAACAGCACAGTCCGACACATCCACAGGGAGCTCCATTTCCAACGGGCCAAGCACTGAAATGCTAAGCACACGAGTAGCAGGACATACCAGAGTGACAGACACAGTTCATGGTGCAATTACTAGTTGCCAGAAGGGTAGTTACAGTTCTTTTCATGAATAGCTTAAGTTTTCACCAGGTATCAGCTTGGGGTACATCAGATTTGATTTCGAAAACACACAATTGCATTGCCTTTAAAGGCGGGCCCCCCCCCCCCCCCGGTTACTATAGAAATCACATTACGTTAACCAAACGGGAAGTTACCATAACTAAAACCATCCCGAATCCTACCCCTTACACAATATTGCCTCGACAAAGCAGGCATAACCACTTATCACCTCCACATCGAGGTCACCTTAGCTTCAAATAACCAACACCGAGTTCTACTATTAACTAAGTCTTACCAATCTTGGGAAAAGCCTGTCACACGTCATAAAGACCGATAAACGATCTGTTTGTTCATACAACAAGGTGCAACACGCTTCTCACAACATTTTCGGTAAGCAACGCCTCCAGAGACGCAAGTTCTCTGTAGATTTGGGGGGAAACTTTACAAAAGATCACATTACCAGTTATGAAAAAAGGGCATGAAATAAAACAAAGATACCACCAGTTTAGTTGTCGACTAACCCGAGACTCGCTTGGGCGTCTCGTGTGCGGGCTTGCACTGTGAGAGGTGAGTCCTGAAGATCCTCTTCCTTTCAGGATCGCTCACCAGCACTGAAACAGGACTGACAAAGGATAAAATTTTAAATGGCCCGCGGTATCGCGGCCGCAATTTTCCTGACACTTGGTTTCCTAAAAGCTTAGGTGAATGGTCCTGGACATATATCATGTCTCCCACGTTGAGGTTGACGGGCTTCCGTCCCTGGTTGTACCTTTGAGCGAGTCGCTCGTGAGAAACCTGAATGGACTTGCGGGCCTCCTTCCAGATCTGCTTCACCTTGTCGGCAGACGGCTGATCAGGCAACAGGTCATGAATCGACCACAAGTTCGTCAACGGAGAATTAGGTACATAAGCAAACATCAGAGAAAATGGAGTAGTGTTATGCGTTTCGTGGACAGCGGTGTTGAACGCAAAAGCTAGCCAATGGACCGATGAATCCCACTTAGCGTGATCATCATGGTGGTATGCGATCGACGCGGAACGCAGGTTCCGATTGACACGCTCGGCCAACGACGGGTTGGGGTAATATGGACTCGTGGTCACATGGGAGATACCGAAGTCGAAACAAAACTTACGGAACAGGTGAGACGTAAAGGTTTTAGCATTGTCCGATACCAGGAACTGGCATGGACCAAATGAAGTAAAGATAGAATTCAGACATCTGATGACCGTGTGGGTCGTCGACAATCTAGTTGGGAAAATCCAGCTGAAACGGGTGAACCCATCAACACAAACCAGTGCAAACCGGTTTCCCAACTTCGACCGAGGGAACGGCCCGACGAAGTCGATAAAAATCCTCTCCATGGGGCGGGAGGCAGGCTCGGAAGACAATAATCCAACACGAGTATTGACGGCGGGTTTACTGATACTACAATGCCTACAGCATCTGACCATGTTACGAATGTCACCATCCATTGACTTCCAGATAAAGTTTGTTCTGATCTTTTGGCGAGTTTTAAACACACCGAGGTGACCCCCAACAGGAGACTCATGAAAGTATTTGAAAATTTCAGGAACAAGTACGGCAGGCAACACAATTTTACTTCTCTTGTCGTGGCGAGCAACGCAAAACAGAATACCTCTTTTCAATTCATACGGCTTTACAAGTTCTCCACCTGACATCCGGGTGATTAATGGTCCCAATACAGGGTCTTCTTTCTGATACTCTGCTAAATCACGGAACAACAAAGGTGAGTTGGTAAGGACAGGCTTCACTGCATTAACTAAAACTGAAGACACGGGAGATTCTACCTCGGCAGATCCAGACTGATCCCTAGGGACTTCCTCAAACATTCGACTCAGCGAGTCTGCGATTACATTGTCGGTTCCACGGATGTGGCGAACAGTGAAACTGAAGGAAGAGATTCTGGTCGCCCAACGAGCAATACGACCAGTGTTACGGGGTTTTGCCAGAACCCAGCTGAGAGCCTGATTGTCAGTCTCCAGCTCAAATGAAATGTTTAATATAATTTCTAAAGCGCTCAAGGGCGAACAAAACGGCGAGACCCTCCAGCTCGTACACAGAGTACTTAGCCTCAACAGGAGAGAGGGAACGAGACGCATAAGAAATGGGCTGCCTACCCAATTCTCCTTCTTGGAGCAGGACCCGAGCACGAAGCATCGGTCTGCACAATGAACGGTTTTGAAAAATCAGGGATGGCAAGAACGGGAGCGTTACATAAAGCAAGTTTGAGGTCTTCGAAAGCAGCCTTCTGAGAAGGACCCCAACTAAATTTCTGGTCCTTACGACGGAGAGAGTTCAACGGAGCTGCACGCTGTGCAAAATTGGGAATAAATTTCCGGAAGAAGTTGACATTAGTGGGAGGTTTGAAATCACGGATACCCTGAGTCCTGGACTGATCTATGGACACACCGGCAGCTGACACAATATGACCAAGGAAGGAAATTTCTGGTTTCGCGAATGAAACCTTAGATAGTTTTACAGTAAGACCAGCACGCTTCAGTCTTTCCAAGACTTCCCGAATGTGCTTCACATGTTCGTCGAACGTCTCGCTGTAGATCACAACGTCGTCCAAATAATGGTAAAGAAATTCAAATTTGATACCTGAGAAGACATTATTAAGCAGGCGGCTCAACACAGCTCCACCTGTTGACAAACCGAACGGTACACGATTGAATTGATACAAATTCCTATCGGTGGCAAACGCAGTCATGGGTTTAGACTCCTCGGCCAAGGGAGTTTGATAATAGGCCTGGTTCAGATCGAGGAGTGTAAAGAATTTTGCCTTGTGGAACCACGAAAAACAAGAATGGAGGTCAGGCAAGGGAATAGATTGAAGAACAACCTTCTGATTCAGTCGCCTATAGTCAACGACTGGCCGAGAACCACCATTAGGCTTGGGTACAAGAAACATCGGGGATGAATACGCAGAAGTTGAAGGGCTAATGACACCATCAGCAAGCATTCGGTCGATAATTTCCTTAAGAGCCTTCATCCTGGGCGGAGCCAAGCGATAGGGAGGATGTCTGATAGGGATACTGTCGGTGACTTCGATCTTATACTCGAGCAGCTTGGTCACGCCTAACTCATCCGTGAACACCTCTGGATACTCCCGGCACAAGTTCCGTATCATATCGACCTGGGAATCGCTTAAGCTACTCAAATCAAGTGTATCAATGGTGACGGGATCAGAAGTCCGATTGACCGAACTACCCAACGGCTGGGGATAAGGTTCGATGAAATTAAATTTAAGTTTAGGTCGAAATCTGAAAGTCCTCGCTTGGAGGTCAAGGATCAAGCCAACGGACGACATGAAATTGGTCCCGATGAGAAGGGGGGGGGGCAAGAGAGATTTCGAATTACCCACACCGGAAATTTCCAAGTGAAACCTTGGATCCTGAATTCAACCAAAATACTACCAAGTACATCTAAAGGCGAGCAATTTGCCGACACCAGGCGGGTTTGCAACGGATTCAATTTAGGAAAATTACAGACTGTCTTCATGGAATTGTACCACTTTTCGCTCAATAGTGTCACGACACTTCCGGAGTCAAGAATGCCACAGACTGGCTCGTTATTTATCAAAACACCTATGACCGGAGGAGAATGAGAAACTGAAGAGACCTTGTTACAAGAATCAATACCCAGAACGTTTCCTACGGGGTCTTGGTCTACACCAAATGAAACACAACCAGGTTCGTCGCCATCACGAAAATCAATTGCAGGCTCGGAACAACTCCTTTCATCACTTTCGTTACCTTCACAGACATTACTCATGGGAAAAATTAAATTGGGCCCGGCAGGCTCACCGCCTTCGCAACCTACATTGACAGGTAACGGAAGGTTACACTCAACGGACACATAATTACTTGGGCCAGGATGCGGGACCTCATCCACAGGTTGACCTTCGGTACACCCTTCTGAGGTTTCATCCCGACTCCTGGCAAATGGCAGTCAATTAGAGGTACGTTTAGGCTGGCCGCAATACCTAGCGACGTGGCCCACGCCGTTACAATTATAGCAGCGACTATTGCCGCAGGTGGAGGAACACTAACGACTCGCTGTAAGTCCCCGTGACGAACAGACTCGGCAGATATGGCAAGAGCACCTAACTCCCTAAAGGTGGTTGGACGGGTCTGCATACTGAGATAGGACCGGAATTCAGGTGATATTCCGTCGACAATGGAAGACACAATATAACCCTCGGAGAAATCGAGCGCGAAGACCTTCGCATAGTTCCTAATGTCCTGAATATAGGCGTTCAGACTCTCATCGAAGCGCTGAACCCTGTAGAAATATCTTTGAGTGAGAGAACCCATGAGACGAGCAGGAATAATAGAGACCAAAACGTCGCGAAGAAAACTTTGGATAGAAACAGTGGATGACATGGCCTCGACCACCTTGTCGCGCATGGTACCTGACGTGTGGGGGAACAATAACTGAAACACCTGGCCTTCAGATAAGGCGAACACTGCTGCATACTCGTTAATCCTAACTAACTCAAAAATTGGATGACCCCATTCACACTATCAGTGTTGAACTCCTTCAGTTTTGCGAGCGATGTGCTTAATGGATGATTTAGGTTGCCAATACCACCAATTGGGTGAACTGAACGCTCAGAAATGGCAGGCGCAGGTCGGGGAACAGCGACAATTTGGTTATCGGGCAAGGCGATCAAGTTGTTTGGCGCAGCAGCCAAAGAATGACAAGAATGTGCACATTCACAAGATGGGCATCTGACCCCGGATACAGGTTCTGAAATAGCTACGTGACCATGGGGGCGAGAAGCAGGTAAATTAAAATTCTGTTGAACTGCCAAGTTCCTTTCAGAACGAGGCATGGCAAGGGTTTCATGACCAACAGGGTTTGCAGCAGAATTAACAAAGCGTGAAGCGCAGGAAGCCGAAACGGTGACAGGCACTCGAGACATACAATGAGAGTAATAGGGTGCGGAATTGGTACTCGACATGCGTTGCCCACTCAGGGTCGCATTGACATTAAATGTTGAAGAAATAGGCAAGTTAGACAATGAGGCTACGTTACTAGCACTGAAAGGCTGACACTCAGAGGCCACATACTGTTCGAACCCAGTGGACATGATGGGCGCAGTGGGCAAGACCGGTGCGGACGGATGGCACATGGGAACCAATGCCGCGGCAGACGTCCCTATATTTCCTCCTAGATACGCACTAGGCAGGGATACGCTGGACATGGATCCGCCACACACGGGGATGGCCAAAGACATATCTGTCACACGAAGGACATCGTGGACACTATCAGGGTGGATTACCGACAGATTACCGGATTGCACTGCAGGCAGATCTCGCAATGTTAAATTGTGGAAGGGATTACACAGGGAACAATTAACGTCAGAGCACTCGTGGTGACGTGAACCGGAAGGATACTCGCCCGATAAACTTAACATGGCCATGGCACCATCACTCGGTTGCCCTCGAGCCAAGTCGTTCGGGATGCTCACATGCAGAGACTCAGGACTTGATACGGCAGTTACGTTACATGCGCTATTATTCAACGGTACAGAAACCGAATGGGGGCTTTCCCCTGACATGGCTTCAAAGTACATCTCACAATCTCGTACCTTCGCGGTACATTCACAAAGAGAAGTCTGAAGGTTTATCAATTCTTCCAAAACTGGAACGCTGCGATCACCAGCTACTGAAATCATATCGGATAACCTCCCAAACAGATGCTGGACAGAGGCGCGCACTTGGGCTAATTCACCCTTACTAGAGCAATGAATTTGCAAGTAGTTACACATATTAAGCAGATGGGACACTTTAAGTACAATCAGGGACTTACCCCGATCAAGCTCTTCATCTGTGAGTTCCGGAGGGCACACTGGAATTTCTGAAGCTCCTTCCAGCATTTTCTGGTCTTGGCTTAGATCGCCTGAAGACTGCAGGCCACGTATGGTCAACTCGTAATTCGCCTCATCTCGTGTCAGACGAGCCGCAAACTGCACACTTCTCGCAGCAGACATTTTTGCATGAAACAGATTAACAGGGCAATTAAGACAGGTTATAGGTGGGACATCTTTACCACCAAAATTGAAACTGATTTAAAATATTAACAGGGGATTTTACAGCCAACACTCCCCCCTAGACAGCAGCAAGTGGAAACCGGGAAACCACGGTACTGCTACCAAATGTCAGTAGCAGTACCGTGCTCTCTACTCTCTCTCAGCTCGACAGACTCCCTAGAGGGCCTGCCAACCTGAAGGAAACATGGATCCGCCACACACGGGGATGGCCAAAGACATGTCTGTCACATGAAGGACATCGTGGACACTATCAGGGTGGATTACCGACCCCAAGACATCCTTTACGGGACTTGATGGCCTTACCTCGGCGGCCGGTGTTGACGACGCACTCGGGTGACCCCCTCAGGTGTACAAGAGAGGTAGTACGTCGTTTTATCCACAAGCTTGAAAAGTGGAAGACTTACCTGGTGAGGGTCCTTCCACCGCAGCCGTCTTGAGGGTGGGGGTGGGACGTTAAAGGCTAAATAAAGTCGAAATCAAAATATGAAAGGGATCTGTATTATAAAATATCAAAATATATAAAAATAGGAACTACACTCGGTTACAAACAGGCATTTCATGAGAAATTGGTACTGAGAGGATGATAAATGTCGTTGACGTCACGTGGCACGACACACCACTTAACATGCTTTTAGGACCTCAACAGAATTAAGAAAAAACAGGTACACATGAGGTAATATCTTGGGATTAGTAATCAGGTACACAAAGTTTGAGCTTGGAAACGCGTGCACACAAATCCCCAGAACAAACATAACTTAAACATACCACCGTGAGGTTGCACAATGAAAAGGACGAATTACAAAGTTACGCACGAAAAAGAAAATCAGGATCAACTAACACGCACGAACATGCCAAGGAATAAACGTAAAAATAAATAAAAGAGATTAAATGAAAAGCTACATTACTAATTACAGGCTCCAGAAAAGCGGAGCGGAAGGTATCACACGACCGCCATAGGACCCGACGCGAGCTAGACTCTACTCTTAAAATGGCGGAAGCTAACGGCACACCAAGGATGATTGCACCACAAGGCGCTACTCCTAAAATTTGGGATTTGAACCAATCCCATAGGTTAAGCAGAAATACAAGCCAATGAGAAATGCAAAAAATGGAACGCACTAGGGCGTAAAGGAGGAAAACCAAGGCAAAATGTCACGTAAACCACAACGAGCACGTGTACGTAAGGTGATGCAACTTTAGGAACAGGGCCCCCTTAAAACTAAAATACCAAAATTCTACATGGCTGAAATCGGGAAAACTCCAAGAAGCGTGATCACAGAAAAATAAATGAATAAATTTGGACCCAAACTAAAGGACGCACACGGTTGCACAACAAGGAAAATCCTCGCCCAAAACAAGAGAGATCTCCCACCATGAAAACTACTTCCGAAGAAGAAAATTGATAAACAATTTAGATATTAAACAGTGGGAGGCATCAACCCATTATTTGGCCGAAGCTCAACCTGTTGCGCCATACCCACGAGGTATGTAATTCCACGACGCAATTACACAGAAGAAAAAAAAACAAGGCCCCGAAAATAGGTAGATAAACAACAAATACAATATCACACTTCCTGGAACTTGCCTGTGCCACTACATGTTAAGGAAACTAAAAAAATAATATCGCCCCACGAGGAAGCTGATACCTGTCCTATATGCCCGGGGTATCCGAATCCCCGGGAGATGTTTCCTTTTTGAAAGTCAGGCACCAAGAGGAAGAGTTCGCACGCAAACATTCAACATATATCAAAATGGCATGATAATTTCTAAAGAGCAGTAGTAGCACACACGCACACTAGAATCCCCTGGCTTCTTGAACGTAGTCATAAGACACTTCCGTGAGAGTTGGCCACACTGGTCGGTCGCTGTGCGCTCGTCACTTGTCATCTCCCGGCGTTCGATACATCTCGCGATGATCCTGGTTGGAACAATCGATACAGGCGATGTTTTTTTTAATGCGTAAATCCAAAGTGTTTTTTGAGGTTAGGAAACACATTAATTCCAGAACCAGTGCACATCAGTTCAAGAGTTGTACCTCGCGTGTTCAGACTGCGAGTGCGATGTTATATCCAGGTTTTTGTATCCACAAGGTGTTTACAGTTCGAATTTGCAACTGCTGGAATAGGCCACAATGTTCTTCAGATTTTAGGTAATTGAAGGAATTTATGAAGCGTTCGCTCCAACTGGAAATACAGGGACGGGTAAATTTGGCAGGAAAGAATATCTTAGGTTAGGTATATTTTTATGTCAGCTAAGTGGCGTGAAACACGTCACAATCTACAACAGAATTTTTGATGCAACTAACATCCACATCCCCATAGAACAAGCTGGATTCAGGCCTGGCAGAAGCTGTAATGATCAAGTGTTTGCATTAACAACTCATATTGAAAATGGGTACGAGAAGAAA
Organism: Meconema thalassinum; assembly: GCA_946902985.2. Taxonomy (NCBI): domain Eukaryota; kingdom Metazoa; phylum Arthropoda; class Insecta; order Orthoptera; family Tettigoniidae; genus Meconema; species Meconema thalassinum. The sequence goes on along the minus strand of OX336388.2, from coordinate 1,605,141,077 downwards.
TTTGTAAGCCTAGCTGCTTTCTTGGATCTATCTGCCGCTTATGATACAGTATGGCGAGAAGGCCTCCTTCTGAAATTTGTGAGCATCATTCCGTGTCTCAAACTCACAAACCTAATTAACAACATGCTGTGCAATAGAGTTTTCCAGGCTTACTCTGGCAATGATAGAAGCAAGTTCTTCAAATTAAATGATGGATTACCCCATGGATCTGTCTTGGCTCCTCTCATTTTAAGCTTGTACATATATGACCTGCAAGAAACTTCTTCAAGGAAATTCATATATGCTGATGACATCTGTTTGGTAACCCAGAACTCCAACTTCACCGATGCTGAAAATACACTAACTGCCGACTTGGAAGTCTTGGACACATATTTCAAGAAATGGTGCCTCCGCCTAAATGATCAGAAAACGGTTGTATCCGCATTTCACTTACGCAATAGGTTCTCTAATTACAAACTAGAAGTTAAATTCAGAGGACGAACTTTGCAGTTCTGCAGCATGCCTAAGTACCTTGGGATAAACTTGATAGGTTTTTGACCTTCAAACATCATCTCACGAACGTGGCTGCAAAAGTGAAGACCCGTAATAGCATCCTTCAGAAGCTTGTTGGTACCTCCTGGGGTTCCAGCGCTCAAACTTTACGATCAACTGCTCTGGCACTGTCATACTCCGTTGCTGACTACTGCTGCCCATCTTGGCTAATCAGTGTCCACTCCAAGAAGATAGATATGCAACTTAACCAGACAATGCGACTGATTATGGGCTGCATACGTAGCACACCCACTACATGGTTACCTGTTCTAAGTAACATCCAACCTCCAGCTCTTCGAAGATCAGAGGCTCTCCTGAAGATCTGGAAAACCATTCAGAAGAACCCCCAGCTACCCATACATACTGATGTAGCAAAAGCAGGTAATCAACGGTTGAAGTCAAGTAAACCACCTTGGCGCTCTGCAGTACTTCTTGAAGACTCTTCATTTAATATCTCAGAAGCATGGAAAACTATGTGGGAAGAATCATCAGTATTCAATGCACATCTGATTGAAAACCCTTCCAACCAGATGGAAGGTTTCAAACTCCCCAGACGCCAATGGAGAATCATTAACCGGATCCGTACAGGACAAGGCAAATGTGGATTCCTGCTTCACAAATGGGGTTGGGTTACTTCTGCTAACTGCGATTGTGGAGTTACCCTGCAAACCATCGAACATATTGTTGGTGAATGTCCGCAACGAGCGTTCCAAGGATCAGTAGGTGACATTCATCATGCATCTTCTGAGGCACTTCAGTAGATTGATGGCCTGGATTTAGAAGATTAAAGCAAGGACTTGTGTTTATGACTATGTATATAACTGTATGAAAAAATCCACAGCCTGCTTCCAGTCTCCGACCGGGTCAGGAATGGAATGAATGAAGCCCCCATCTAGCGGCGAGGATATGAAGTGTGCCGGCTGCCGAAGCCTGTCGCACTCCTCTGGGGCAATGATTAAATGAATGGCAGATGAATTGAAATGATAGTGGAGAGTTGCTGGAATGAAATTGTGACAGGGAAAACCGGAGTACACGGAGAAAGACCTGTCTGCCTCCGTTTTGTCCAGCACAGATCTCACATGGAGTGACCGGGTTTTGAACCACGGACCCTGCGGTGAGAGGCCGGCGTGCTGCCGCCTAAGCCACGGAGGCATATAACTTTATATGTAGTGTATATAACTTTTATTTTAACTCTGTATCATCATACGATAAATAATAATAATCCCTCCATACTGGATTCTGCACTCTGTGCAACCATTGGATGTCTTGTTGGCCTGCTGCTTTGATCATGTCAGCACTTACTTCGTCCATTCCTGGTGATTTTCCCTTTGGCATGGCTTTTAATGCTGTCTCTGTTTCTGTCCAGGTGATTGGGGGGTTCCTCTACACAGGCTTCCACATCTGGTTCTATGTTTTCCTGCCCTTCCTCTGATCTATAAGGTGCATTCAAAAAGTAACGAGCCGGAGGCTGGTATGCGCAAACTGGTGACTACATCGGCTAATCGTGGTGTGTGTAACGAGGTGTGGTTCCGACCAGAGCGTGGAAGGTCACAGCCCATCGCAAGTGGGCTCGCGTGACTATACAAAGCGAGCAGCAGCATGCATCAATCGTCGAACCATGTCCAAGACAGTAGGCCATTCGACATGCTTCCTGTTGTGGTTGAAGACTGTGGGGCACCCATTGGGCACACACCTCCCACAAGTGCAGTCGTTCCTTCATGATGGTGTGCACACTTCCGACGCTCAATCCGACCACGGCGGCTATGGCGTTCACTGTCACTCGGCGGTCCTGGGTAATGAGTGCATCAACCAGCTGGACGTTGTCATCGGTAATGCAGGGGGGTGTCCCAGACCGGGCATCATCGGCTAATGACACCCGTCCTTGTGCCACGCCTTGACCCTTGCAAGGGGCAGGCAGTGTTCGCCGTACATTTGTGACATTCGGCGATGAATGTCCGTTCCCCCTTCTCCTTTCGCTGTCAGAAACTGAACAACACCTCTTTGCTCTTCGTTTGACGCCTCCATGTCACTGTTTGCAATACGACTGGCAGTGTTGGATGATTGATGCATGCTGATGCTCGCTTTGTATCGTCACGTGACGTGCACGCGTGCCCTCTAGCGACGGGCTGTGACCTCCCATGCTCTCGTCGGAACCACACCTCGTTACACACGCCACAATTAGCCGATATCGTCACCAGTTTGCTCATTACAGCCTCCGGCTCGTTACTTTTTGAACGCACCTTATATTTAACAGGTAATCAAAATGTTTCTTCAGGATCTCTCTGATGTCACTGTCCTTCCTGACAAGGTTCCTGTTGTCATCTTCTAGTGTTTTGATCTCCTCTACTTGATTCCTTTTACCTTTGACTACCCTGTATAACAGTTTCATGTTGCCACTGCTATCCTCCTCCAATCTCTGAGTGAATGTCTTGGCTTTCTCTTCTTGAACTATCCTTTGACTTCCAGTTTCTTCTCTTGGTATGTCTGTACAAGGTCTTCAATCATTGCCTCATCCCTTCTGATTCCTGATGTTATTTTCTCTCGATCCCTTGCTTTCCGAGATGCATTCTTTTCCTTGATGGCCGCTCTCACCCTTTCATTCCACCACGAAGTTTCCTTCTCCCTCACTTTCACGCTTGTTTTCCCACATACTTCAATTGCTTCCTTTACAGCAATGTTCCTTAGTCTGTCCCATTCTTCATCTCCAGTCTTCACTTCATCTCGGGGCAATTGCCGTCTTATCCTGTCCTGATATTCTGATTTTTGGAGCTCCCACACTTCGATTCGGCAACTTCCTGGTCAGAAACTTTGGTATGTGAAAGTCTTTCATTTCTGCTACTAATAATCGGTGGTCACTATCGAGGCTCTCACAAGGTATTACTTTGACATCTGTCACAAGCCTGCTACTTTCCTCGTCTATGATGAAATAATCTACAGTGAAGAAAATGGAAATTGCAACACCATGAAGGCATTGGTCGTTTCTGTTGATTTTCAAGATATGGAACGATGCCATATAGGTATGTAAATGATCAAAGTTTCAGACCCATTGGATTGTTGCTACAGGTCTCCCCACGTGATTGGTCACGGAGGAATCAACTCCAGTATACGGACTCTGGTGTAGCGTAGATGACTTGCAGTCTGTGCAGTGAAGTGTTCCCCGTCAAACATGCCTCAACGACAGAGAAGAGCATGCTATCAACAACTGTCGCCGTTTAGGGCTCGGATAATTGGGCTGTGTGAGGCTGGATTATCGCTAAGGACTGTCCCTGCACGTGTTGGCCGACAGGCATCTACGGTACAATGTGTATGGCAGCAGTGGTTAAATGAAGGTACCCACACTCGTAGACCTGGCACAGGCCCAGCGCGACAGACAACTGTGAGAGAGCATCGCCGCATCATTCGGATGGCCCGGATGGAACCCCATGCAACAGCAGCGCAAATTCGAGCAGCTGTGGAACCCCACGCTACACAAAAAACAGTTGGTAATCGCCTGCGTGCAGCTGGCTTACGATCCCATGTCCCTGCAGAAGGTGTTCCATTGACCCCACAACAGCGACGTGTAAGGCTCGCCTGGTGTCGAGAACGATCGACGTGGGTCGACGAATGGCATAGGGTCATCTTTAGTGATGAATCGCGCTTCTGTCTTGCCCGCAGTGATCGCCGGAATCGTGTGCGCCGACGTACCAGGGAGAGGGGCCGCCCAGACCTTATTGTCGAGAGGCACACAGGGCTAACACCAAGCATTATGGTCTGGGGAGCTATTGGCATTAATGTGAAATCACAATTAGTGCTTGTTGAGGGCACTATGACTGCTCGACCGTACGTTGATAGGGTACTCAATCCAGTGGTTGTCCCTATGATGGCGACTATTGCTAATGGGATGTTTCAGCAGGACAATGCCCGGGTTCACACTGCACGCATCTCCAGAAAAGCTCGCCACGACATCACAACCTTAGAATGGCCCGCCAGATCCCCGGACCTCAGTCCTATTGAGCATGTGCGGGACATGATGGGTCGACAACTGGCCTCGGCCACCCACAACTCTGGAACAACTGACCCGTGCAGTGCAGCAAGCATGGGCCACAATTCCTCAGGAAGCGATCCAGGGCCTTATTGACTCCATGCCTTGACGAATTTATCAATGTATTGCAGCTCGTGGTGGGCACATCCTGTATTGATTGTTGTCCAAACTTGCGGTCAGAGGGACCTGAAAGTGTGATCATCGAATCGCAACCGAACACTCGACCTGCATGTTCAATTGCAGCAATGTAGCACCACTCCTGCTGGGTGTTGCAATTTCCATTTTCATCAGTGTATTATGGACTTATGTTGTCCATCCCAACTGTATCTTATGATCTTGTGACTAACTCCTTTTTTGAACCTACTGTTTTTCACCACCAAATTATTCCTCATACAGAAATTAAGAAGGTGTTCCCCTTCTATATTCCTCTTACCAAAGCCATGTGGCCCCATTATCTTTTCATAGCCAGTCCTTACTGTTCCGATCTGTGCACTTAGATCCCCCATGATTATGCAGCTGTCTTCATTGATGGCCTCTGCTAGGTCCTCCAGGAATTGGTATTTATCTTCCTGACTGCAACAATTCTGTGGTGCGTACACCTGTATCAGTGTTAGCTTTCTCTTGCCTAGCTTCACGGTTGCTTTTATAATTCTTTCAGTCACATACTGAAATCGGTGATACCTTCCAGGTCATTTGACACAATGAATCCACCTCTATTTCTCATCTCTTTGTTGTGACCATGCCAGTGGAGGGTATATTGTTTCCTTAATGTTTTCTTCCCTTTCCCCTTCCACTAGTCTCACTTAGACCCAGGATTGCTATTTTCCTTCTCTCCATGAGATCCACCACTTCTTCACACTTTCCTGTAAGGCTAAGTAGTTGATGGTTCCAATCCGTAAAAATTCAGACTTTCACGACTGGCGTTGAAATAGGAATCTTTGTTTCGCGGGCTTATATGCCGTGTTATAAGGACATTTTGTCGTCCTGACGTTTCGCTGAAGACTGCGTTCAGCATGTTCACAGGTTATTTTAAGCGAGGTAAAACAAGTAAACAGAAGATAATTATATAAACAGTCAACAACCCACACATTGAGGCTACCATAGCAACGGCGTACCACATAAAAGTAATGCATCAAGGACAGGGCTGCTCTTCTGTTGCATCTTCTAGTCTACGACGGTCAATGAGGGCAGGCTTGAGGAGATTAAGGACTGGAAGCCAAGCTCTGTTCACACGTTCTGCTTCCTCCGCAAGATTGAAGCTGTTAGTATGCTTCAGGATTTCAATGGCCTCCCTTTGTAGCCTGGCATGATATGACACCGTGGTGGACAGAACTTCGGTGTCTCCATATCTTATGTCGTGACCTGCGAGTAGCGAGTGTGCTGCAACAGTGGATTTATCTGTTTGTCCTAGCCGGCTGTGTCGTTCGTGCTCCTTGAGGCGAGTGGCAATACTTCTTTTCGTTGTTCCATTATATACTTGGCCACAATCACACGGGATTTTATAAACCCCTGCCCCGGTATGAGGATGCCATTTATCTTAATTTTTCGCGTAGGCCTGTATATGGTCTTTATATCATGGGACTTGAGTAGCCTCCCTATTCTGTCCGTGACCTTTTTTATATATGGAAGGAAAACTTTAGCCAGGAGCTGCTTGTCTCCAATTACCCTTGTAGTTGGACGTCTTGGATGGAGTGCTCGCTGGATATCTTCCTGGCTGTACCCATTGGAGCGTAGGGCCTCGTTGAGGTGTTTAATTTCTTGGTTTAGGCGCTGCTTTTCACAAATTCTTTTCGCGCGGTCTGCCACTGTTTTTATCACTCCGTATTTCTGTCGTGGTTGGTGGTTGGACGTCTAATGTAAATATTGGTCAATATGGGTCGGCTTACGTAAACTGTATGTCCCAAGGTTAGATCAACGGTCTTCGTTACCATAACGTCAAGAAAAGCGATTTTCTGTTTATTCTCTACCTCCATGGTAAACTAAATGTTAGAGTTCAGGCTGTTAAGATGCAGTAAAAACAGATTTAATTGATCTTTACCATGGCCCCATATTACAAAAGTATCGTCCACATATCTTAGCCACGCCTTAGGTTTCAAAGGTGCAGTCTCGAGTGCTATTTGTTCAAATTTTTCCATGAAGAAATTCGCGATCACCGGACTCGGGACTGCCCATGGCGACCCCATCAATTTGTTCATAGAAATCACCTATCCACAGGAAGTAGCTAGCGGTGAGGCAGTGGCGGAATAAGGCGGCGATATCATCTGGAAAAGTCTATGCGATGTACTCCAGGGCTGCCTTTATAGGTACTTTCATGAAAAGAGAGACCACGTCAAAATTGACTAGTAAGTCGCCAGCTTCTAGTTGAATAGTTTTCAATTTTTCAATGACATGGCCGGAATCTTTGACGTACGACTGTGTACCGCCGATATGTGGTTGAAGTAAGGTAGCTAGATGTTTGGCAATGCTATAAGTTGGTGATCCAATAGCACTCACGATAGGACGAAGAGGAACATTATCTTTGTGCATCTTAGGTAAGCCATATAGTCTTGGTGGTAAAGCTTCACTTCTGGTAGTTCCCTTATTTACGTTTTCAGGTAGCGAAGATACCTTGATCAGGCCGTTCGTTTCACGAAGAATCCGGTTGGTAGGATCTCTCAGTAGTTTGCGGTAGGTACCCGGGTCTAAAAGTTCCAAAACCTTGCCAGTGTAATCATCCATGTCCAAGATAACCGTTGCGTTCCCTTTGTCTGCAGGAAGAATGATTATGCTCTCGTCCATATTGAGAGTCTTTATAGCCTTCCTCTCCTGAGGTGTGAGGTTACTCTGCAGTGATGGTGCCTTCTTAATTATATGTGAGGCTTCATGACGAATTTCATCTGCTTGTTCAGATGGTAGCTCACAGAATGCCGCTTCAATATTGACGACAATGTCTTCCACGGGAATCGAAGGAGGGGTCACTGCGTAATTTCCTCCTTTCGCTAGTATAGAGATTTCCCCCTCTGATAGCTGGCGATTGATCAGGTTAACAATTGTCCGTGAGATGTCCAGCGTAGGCGCAGGTACCGGTGCGGGTTGGTCTCTCTGTAACATCTCGAACTTTTTCTTCTGTCGGATGCTAGACTGTTCAAATGTTGAACGCATAGAGTAGAAGGTGATACGATCTACATTTTCCCAGTCCTGATATGGGAGTGTGGTGCTGATTCGGTAGTGCAGCTGTAAGAGTGCCTGATCTGTAGTAGCGAGCCCCTTACGTGCGAAGCTTATTCGTTCACGTAACAGCGAACGTTCAGTTCGATCATATATTCTAAGAGCTCGAGCTGAAGTTAGTGGTCTCTTAGTTTTATTAAACTTGGGAATCATACCTGGATCTCGGCATCGAAGAAGAAACGCGAGTGATGAGAGAAGTTGCGACTTTTTCTTCCTTAACCTCTCAAAGCGACGAACTAAGTGTGATATTTCCTCCCCGTAGAGGCGAATCAAGTAAAAATTCAGACTTTCACGACCAGCGTTAAAATAGGAATCTCTGTTTCGCGTGCTTATAAGTCGTGTTCTAAGGACATTTTGTCGTCCTGACGTTTCGCCGAAGACTGCGTTCAGCATTTTCACAGGTTATAATAAGTGAGGTAAAACAAGTAAACAGAAGATATATAAATAGTCAACAACCCACACATAGAGGCTACCATAGCAACAGCGTACCACATAAAAGTAATGCATCAAGGCCAGGGCTGCTCTTCTGTTGCATCTCCTCGTCTACGGCGGTCAATGAGGGCAGGCTTGAGGGGATTAAGAACTGGAAGCCAAGCTCTGTTCACACGTTCTGCTTCCTCCTTAAGATTGAAGATGTTAGTATGCTTCAGGATTTCAATAGCCTCCCTTTGTAGCGTGGCATGATAAGACACCGTGGTAGACAGAACTTCGGTGTCTCCATATCTTATGTCGTGACCTGCGAGTAGTGAGTGTGCTGCAACACAGCCGGCTAGGACAAACAGATAAATCCACTGTTGCAGCACACTCGCTACTCGCAGGTCACGACATAAGATATGGAGACACCGAAGTTCTGTGCATCACGGTGTCTTATCATGCCATGCTACAAAGGGAGGCCATTGAAATCCTGAAGCATACTAACAGCTTCAATCTTAAGGAGGAAGCAGAACGTGTGAACAGAGCTTGGCTTCCAGTCCTTAATCCCCTCAAGCCTGCCCTCATGACCGTCGTAGAAGAGAAGATGTAACAGAAGAGCAGCCCTGTCCTTGATGCATTACTTTTATGTGGTACGCTGTTGCTATGGTAGCCTCTATGTGTGGGTTGTTGACTATTTATATATCTTCTGTTTACTTGTTTTACCTCGCTTAATATAACCTGTGAACATGCTGAACGCAGTCTTCAGCGAAACGTCAGGACGACAAGTCCTTAAACCACGGCCTATAAGCAGGCGCGGATCTAGAGTTTGGTTTTGGGGGGGGTCAGCGAATCGATCTAGAGTTTGGCTTGCGGGGGGGGGGGGGGGGGTCAGAGAATCGAAATTGTTAAGAGAAATGGTATCACTAAAAACGCAATCACAAAATAACCAAACGTACAAAACCAGACCAATTTTTTTGCAAGCTTCATGGATAGAAACGTGATGCGTTTAGCGCACCAAAAATATTCGTACAAATTGCAACGGCGTGTTTTGCGACTTTTACATCGAGCTTCGAGAAAAGGATCAAGGTACGTAACAGTTTCGGCAAGTCGAGTTGGTACCGACAAAGGGAGAAAGTCACAGCTTAAATTGCCAGCCAAGCTTGCAGTTTGGACGTCGGCAAAAATTTTTGGTGCGAAAAAAGTCCCAGTTTCCTATCCGTGCATTGCTGCACATTCATCGTGACATCACTATAAACATCGATTCGGTAATCACAAGGTTTGGTAAACAAAATAGACGAGTTGATTTTGTTGTGTAACTAATAGTTCTTATACAAGAGGTTAGAAGTTGTAAATATGTACAGTTGTAACAGAACATAATAATTCCAATAAAGATAATTCAGTATTGAATAAAATGAAAAAAATCTGTTTTTCAGTTAAAATTCGTTAAGTTTTATTTGTCTGGTAATTGTGTTTTCGTTTTTTGAGTTTGCAAAAAAATTTGGTCTCCGTTTGGGGGGGGGGGGGGGGGTCATGACCCCCGTGACCCCCCCCCCCCCCTTGAATCCGCGCCTGCCTATAAGCCCGCGAAACAGAGATTCCTATTTCAACGCCGGTCGTGAAAGTCTGAATTATTACTTAATTCGCCTCTACGGGGAGGAAATATCACACTTAGTTCATCGCTTTGAGAGGTTAAGGAAGAAAAAGTCGTAGCTTCTGTCATCACTCGCGTTTCTTCTTCGATGCCGCGACACAGGTATGATTCCCAAATATATTAAAATGAAGAGACCACTAACTTCAGCTCGAGCTCATAGAATATATGATCGAACTGAATGTTCACTGTTACGTGAACGCATAAGCTTCGCACGTAAGGGGCTCGCTACTACAGATCAGGCACTCTTACAGCTGCACTACCGCATCAGCACCACACTCTCATATCAGTACTGGGAAAATGTAGATCGTATCACCTTCTACTCTATGCGTTCAACATTTGAACAATCTAGCATCCGGCTGAAGAAAAAGTTCGAGCCGTTACAGAGAGACAAACCCGAGCCGGTACCTGCGCCTACGCTGGATATCTCACGGACAATTGTTAACCTGACCAATCACCACCTGTCAGAGGGGGAAATCTCTATACTAGCGAAAGGAGGAAATTACGCAGTGACCCATCCTTCGATTCCCGTGGAAGACATTGTCGCCAATATTGAAGTGGCCATCCGTGAGCTACCATCTGAACAAGCAGATGAAATTCGTCTTGAAGCCTCACGTATAATTAAGAAGGCACCATCACCGCAGAGTAACCTCACTCCTCAGGAGAGGAAGGCTATAAAGACTCTCAATATGGACGAGAGCATAATCATTCTTCCTGCAGACAAAGGGGACGCAACGGTTATCTTTGACATGGACGATTACACTGGCAAGGTTTTGGAACTGTTAGACCCGGGTACCTACCGCAAACTACTGAGAGATCCTACCAACCGGATTCTTCGTGAAACGAATGGCCTGCTCAAGGTATCTTCGTTACCTGAAAACTTAAAGAAGGGAAACACCAGAAGTGAAGCTTTGCCACCAAGACTATATGGCTTAACTAAGATAAAGATAATGTTCCTCTTCGTCCTATCGTGAGTGCTATTGGATCACCAACTTATAGCATTGCCAAACATCTAGCTACCTTACTTCAACCACATATCGGAGGGTACACAGTCGTACGTCAGAGATTCCGGCCATTTCAATGAAAAATTGAAAACTATTCAACTAGAAGCTGGTGACTTACTAGTCAGTTTTGACGTGGTCTCTCTTTTCATGAAAGTACCTATAAAGGCAGCCCTGGAGTACATCGCACGGATTTTTCCAGATGATTCCGCCACTGCCTAACCGCTAGCTACTTCCTGTGGAAAGGTGATTTCAATGAACAAATTGATGGGGTCGCCATGGGCAGTCCCCTGAGTCCGGTGATTGCGAATTTCTTCATGGAAAAATTTGAACAAATAGCACTCGAGACCGCACCTTTGAAACCTTTGGACGATACTTTTGTAATATGGGTCCATGGTAAAGATCAATTAAATTATTTTTACTACATCTTAACAGCCTGAACTCTAACATTCAGTTTACCATGGAATTAGAGAATGAACAGAAAATCGCTATTCTCGACGTTATGGTAACGAAGACTGCTGATCTAACCTTGGGACATAAAGTTTACCATAAGCCGACCCATACTGACCGATATTTACATTAGACGTTAACCACCACCCACGACGGAAATACGGAGTGATAAAAACACTGGCTGACCGCGCGAAAAGAATTTGTGAAAAGCAGTGCCTAAACCAAGAAATTAAACACTTCAACGAGGCCCTACGCGCCAATGGGTACAGCCAGGAAAATATCCAGCGAGCACTCGATCCAAGACGTCCAACTATAAGAGTAATTGGAGACGAGCAGCCCCTGGTTAGAGCTTTCCTTCCATATATAAAAAAGGTCACCGACAGAATAGGGAGGCTACTCGAGTCCCATGATATAAAGACCATATACAGGCCTACGCGAAAAATTAAGGACATGTTTAGGTCCGCTAAAGATAAGTGACATCCTCATACCGCAGCAGGGGTTTATAAAATCCCAAGTATATACACCCTGGAACAACGAAAAGAAGTATTGCCACTCGCCTCAAGGAGCACGAACGACACAGCCGGCTAGGACAAACAGATAAAACCACTGCTGCAGCACACTCGCTACTCGCTGGTCACGACATAAGATATGGAGACACCGAAGTTCTGTCCACCACGGTGTCTTATCATGCCGGGCTACAAACGGATGCCATTGAAATCCTGAAGCATACTAACAGCTTCAATCTTACGGAGGAAGCAGAACGTGTGAACAGAGCTTGGCTTCCAGTCCTTAATCCCCTCAAGCCTGCCCTCATTGACCGTCGTAGACGAGAAGATGCAACAGAAGAGCAGCCCTGTCCTTGATGCATTACTTTTATGTGGTACGCCGTTGCTATGGTAGCCTCTACGTGTGGGTTGTTGACTTTTAATATATCTTCTGTTTACTTGTTTTACCTTACTTAATATAACCTGTGAACATGCTGAACGCAGTCTTCAGCGAAACGTCAGGACGACAAAATGTCCTTTTAACACGGCCTATAAGCCCGCGAAACAGAGATTCCTGTACTATATTCGTGTTTTGTTACCTTGTTTCCTCCGGTGTTAATGCATGGACACACAACCCTGTCTAACATCAAGCTGTAAGCCATCATACCTGTGTCATGGGTCTGCTCATGCTGGCGTCTTAATCGGTTATTAATATGCGTTCCGAGGCTCGTATTTGTTTTGAAAGCGTATTCAAAATTTCTCTCTTACTGGCTTGCTAGGCCTAACGTAATTGAGGATTTTTCTGTCGGGGTTTACTCCCTTAGCCTTTGAGGATCCCTCCTCATCCCACAAGGCAGTGGGCTCTATCTGTACTACTCTCAGAAAGGTAGGTTGCCTCCTCCGCCATACTGAATTCCACATTCTCCGCCTTGACCGCCGTTGAGGTCTTCACACATCACCCTTTGCAATGGCCTATGTTATACCCCACAGGACTGGGTCCCCACTAGAGCTTAGTCGCGACTATAGTACCGTTGGCCACCCCCGCGACTTGGCCGCGCCTGTTGAGAATTATTCATATAAGTACAGATTTCATGGATTGGGTTAAGGAGACTGTATGGTTATATGCCTCCAAGGCATAATGAACGACGGATGACAGGGAAGATGTAACGTGTTTTTTGAGGGTTTTTTATGCAACTGCATAAGTCAGTAGGAAGCCATTCTATATTTATTTACGCGGCAAATTGTTCAGCCAAGAGAATTTTTCATGTTAATTTATTATTATTATTAATTTATTATAATTATTATTAAGGTATTTTCGGAGCATTTTATAAAAATTATTAGCATTCAGATAGGTTTTCTATGTCTTAGAAAACGCTATCAAGCAAATTATTACGAACGACAATATCATAGAAAATTATGTGATTGCGGAATTTTACGGAGTTTTCGTCAGTTAGGGTATATCGAGAGACGTGACTCACTGGGAATTCAAGTACACGCTTAATCTTGTCGGAAAGCATGACGCAATCCTGGGTCGCAGCGTCCAGGAAAGGCGAATAGTTGGAACGGAAATCGACTTCATCATCGCCGCGCCGTGTGTAATGACCCGGAGGAGGGGAAGATCGCGTGGTGGGTCAGCCAATCAGTGAGGACCACGCAAGCTACAAGTCGGATAAAGAGTGGGGAAACGGCGGGTGCATATATCGTTCGACGCGCCGGGGAACGAGGACAATCTGTGTAGTTCTTGCCGAGTGTGGTTATACGCAGGAGTCGCTCCGATGTTCGGTGGAGTTAGCGACTATCTGTATAGAATTTAACGAGTACGGTTGTACGCGGGAATCGCTCCGATGTTCCGTGGATTGGAGGACTAACTTTTGTAAAACTTAACCAGTGCGGTTGTACGAGTGTTTGGGTCCGAGGTACGGACCATAGAATTATCTAATCTACCAGAATCTCATCAAATATCGACGAAGATGTCGACGTCCAGGAGACTGTGGGAAGCTCACAGCATCATCCAGTACGAGGGAAATGTTTCAGCAATTTCCAATGGTAAGCGCGAATGACGCAGAAATACGCAATCTCTCATTTCTCTTGGTTTTATATTTCATATTTCAGTAACTTCATAGCTTGGGAATAAGAGTAAAATCAATAATTTATCAGACTCCGTTTTCATGTAATTTTCTATCGGTAATATTAAAATCACAACGCTCCTATTTAAATTTTAAACTTATTATTATTATTAATTTTGCTATTCTTGTTTTATATAATAAATTCATTTCTTTTACAATGCAATCTTTGCTTTCAGTAGGTAGCATTAGATATAGACCAATTCCTTCTCCTGATACAATTGTTTGTTGGGTTAATGATCAAATCATACCACGATCTGAGTGAATAGAGTCTTGAAGGTGTTCTGCCAGAGCTAGACGTTGTTAAATACAAATTTAGATTTCAACATTGCATTGAGGTCTTGGCGTCCATTAAAACAACATAGCTTAGGCAAAGGGGGGGCTAGCAATTCTGCTACATTTGTACACTCAACGTGGAGCAAAGTAAATACCGTTTCACTTGTCATCCCAGCCTAAGCGAACCTGCTACAATTGGCGCCCAAGCTATGAAGTTAGAAGATAGAATTTAACGAGTACGGTTGTACGCGGGAATCGCTCCGATGTTCCGTGGATTGGAGGACTAACTTTTGTAAAACTTAACCAGTGCGGTTGTACGAGTGTGAGGAAGACCAAGAATGCGTTGGATGGACTCGGTGGAGAATAGTGTTAGAAAACGGAACCTGGATTGGAACACTGTGTCGGAAGAGGAATGGTGGAACGACAGAACAAAGTGGAGAGGATCCATATTTGCCCCCACCGAGTGTCAACTGGAAAAGGGGAAATGATGATGATGATGATGACTGCAGCATCTGATTGTGAGGAAAGATAGTGTGGTAGTTTAATATTGATTTTAATCACAGTTAGCTTCTCCTGGTCACCATGAAGTATTTAAACAGCTCGCTTCACAAACTACCCAAGAGTACCATTAGTGTTTTCATTTAAGCATATGCTGTTTTAAAATACTTGGTACTGTCATCTGTTTCTGTGAAGCAAAACACTTGATCGATATTTAAATGTGTAGCTAATGTCGGGCAGAAGTTTTCTCCGCGACCATACTAGTGATATTGACTTTACATTTTCACATGCTGAATGCACTTTATATCAAGGATGCTGAAATCACTCCAGAAACATTTCAAGTTATATCATTCGTTGGTCCTTCTCAACAACTGTCGCTGTTATTTCATGTCTGATAACCAGTAATTATGTGATGACTGTAGTAGTGTGTGTAGCTGTAATAGGGACAGGGATTAGGTAGGTGCCCCGGGACTTGAAGTAAGATACTATACCAGCATTTGCCTGGAGGGAGTGTGGAGAAACCACACTCGGAATAGCCACTGTCAATGTTGGGATTCGAAACTGTGATCTCTGGAGCTGCCCTAGTGGCCATGGTGCACGATTTAATGAGCACAGCTACGCAGCAAGCTCAATAATCCCGAGCGATATTGCCTCTTCACGGAAGAATGTTACATTACACCTCACAAAAATATCTTCTCATCTTCCAATTTCAGTATGGTTTCAGAGGGTGTTGACAAGTAATAGTATGACTTTCTCCATTAGTCCTCTTGACCTCTGGTATTCTCAAACTTATGGCACATATTTATCATGGAATCACCTTTTAAAAATGTGTCTATCCATCCAGGCGCCCTTCTGATTATAACTGGGTGGAATTTACCTTCAGTTCCATGCTTTACCTGTCGCTAGTAGTTTCAGCTTATGCTAACCAGTAGCATTTGAACATGTCATGACCGTAAGCCTTCTTTACTTGATTTGTGCCCCTGAAGTACGCCTTTCATTTTTAAAACCTAACGTGCGAGAAGGCAGTCATTTCCAATCTCATCTGTGTTGTAAATAAGTTCTGCAAGTAAATTTTATAGAAGCATAAATTCTTGAAATTCTTTGCAAAATTAATCAGTGGCTTCTTGTTTCCGCTTAGAAACTCTCCCTGAATGTTAACTTCACAGAGACCGTGCCTGTTGGAAGCGAGTGAACCAACGAGACGAAGCATCAAATTCACTCTCCATACCAAGAACCTCATGTAATATTTGGCTTGGTTCATGCAGATCGGCCCAGAAAGTGCAGTCCCCTGTGCTCTTTGCTGGGAAAACCATTCCAGAATCGCCTGATCTGGCTGTTCAAAAGTAGACTTTTCTATTGTTTTACGGTTTCCCATGCCACTTGGATTTGGATGAAATTGATGGTAGGCATGGTCTCCTTGTAAGCTAAGAAAATTATTTCCTTATACACTTCACCGGTCGATTAGAAGAGCCTGTATCCATTAATTCAAATTACTGTATATGCATTGAATATGCCCTTCACGTGTTTTTAAAACCAACGTTTTTCTCTTTTAGTTTTTAAGACTTAAGTACCTGCCAGTATCAATGTATTTTAAATTTGACAAAACGAAGAGTTTGATGTTCAGAACTTGAAACATGTACACTACTAATTGAATGTTCAAATAATGAAAAAATTAAGTATGACTGGGTAGAATTTTATATGTATCCTGACAAATAAAAATAGAATACAGTGGATTCACTGACAGACTTCAAGCACTCCCCGCAGACCGGTGCTAGTGAGGCAATACACCATCACTACATGATCAGCTGTTTAAAAGCAAATTACCCTGATTACAGCACAACACCTAATTGTTTAGACTCTTGAATAATACTGGCACCAGATTGCATATAACACTGACACTTTTCTCAAATGGAGCAAATTTCTCACCAAAACTAGCTTGTGGCCACTTTTGGTAGTTTTCGAGCAGACTTAGTAGATTCCCAAGCTTGAAGATCGTTGCGGATTTCTCTCGATCTGGAGAAGAGTTGTTATCTGGTGTTGCTTATTATACAAAAACCAAAGTTAAAAATCCATCTGCAGAAATTTTAGAAGAATATAAAATTATTAGCAACCAAGTAACAAAACTTAAGAGAAACCTACAAAGAGACTACTTTGACCAAAAAATTCAAAATGCAAATAATCAGAGGGAAGTGTGGAGTGTTGTTAATGAGATGTTAAATAGGCCAAAGAAAGGGAAAAATGAAATTGTCAAACTTATAGTCGACGGCACAAATGTCGAAAAAAAGGAAAATATATGTGATGAAATTAATAAATATTATGTCAATATTGCTAACAGTATATGGGAAAATCAAGGAAACGGTTCTACCTCGGACATTACAAGCTATAAAAATACTACTAGCACTAAGACAATCTTTGTTACCTACTGATGCTAATGAAATACAATCAATTATAAACTCCCTAAAACACAAAAACAATATAAGTGAGGACAACACTACTAATGTCATGCTACAATTGTGTCTTGAGGGCATTACACCATATCTTGTCAAAATAATAAATCTTTCACTGATGACTGGTATATTCCCCGATGCCTGTAAAGTCTCTAGGGTGGTCCCGATCTACAAAAAAGGAGACAAAACCCACCCATCAAATTACAGACCCATTAATATTATATCTGCCATCAGCAAGGTTCTAGAAAGCGTTGTTAAACGAAGACTTATGAATTTCTTCATGAAAAATGATTACTTTGCAAACTGCCAATATGGATTTATTCCAAATAGAGGAGCGGATAGTGCTATATTTGAAGTAGTAACTGATGTAGAAAAGACATTAGATGAAAACAAACTAGCTGCTGGTGTACTAATTGACCTTCAAAAAGCCTTCGATCTGGTTAACCATAAGATTCTCCTTAATAAACTAGAATTTGCAGGCATCAGAGGAGTGGCACATGATTGGTTCAAGAACTACCTTACTAACAGAAAACAATATGTTGCAATCGATAATGTAAAAGGATCTCAAATGAGAATTGACACAGGAGTACCTCAAGGTTCTGTCTTAGGACCAATTCTTTTCTTGGCCTATATTAATGATATAGTATTATTAGAATTGAAAGGCAAGCTTAAACTATTTGCAGATGATATTTTTATACTCTATCTGGGAACATCTGAACAGGAAATTATGCTAAATATTAATTATGATCTCAATAAGCTGGTGGATTGGTTGAGAGCACACAAAATGGTTATCAATATCACTAAAACAAAATATTTATTCTTCCATAAACCATCATACAAGATTGAGACCACAAACATAGTCAACATAGCCAACAAAGAAATAGAAAGGGTTAAATCAGCAACTTACTTAGGTATCACACTAGATAGTACACTAACCTGGGAAAATCATGTAGAAAATGTGAAACATAAAATCAACCCTATAATTGGTATTATTTTCAGATTAAGATATAGCTGTCTTACTAGCCAACAATTGAAAAATATATACTTTGCTCTGATACATTCACATCTAATGTACATGAATTTCATATGGGGATATTGTAAGAAGGAGCTGATAAAAGAACTTGAGATACTCCAGAAACGTGCTATAAAATCTATCTTTGGATTTCCTTGGCTAACACCCTCAAATGAATTATACTCAAGAACTAAAATTATGCCACTGCAAAAACAAATAGCTATGTCAGCAACAGTATTTGTATACAAATTAGAAAACAAATTGATACACACACACATCCATTTTACCCATGCAAATGACATTCATCATTATGCAACAAGAGGAGTAAATCAAATATTCACCAGCCATTCCCAATCCATTAAATTTGGAACTAAAGGAATTATGTCCTCTATAATAAAAGAATACAACTCGCTACCATTAGGCATAAGGGAAAGTTTCTCTATAAAAACATTTAAGAGGAAAACAAAAGACTTCCTATTAAGGAATGAATAGCCCATGTACAATAGCCTTAAGCAATGCAATGTATCATACCGAATTATCTCTGTAAAGTTAGTCACTAGCAATCTAATATAAGTTAGCCTACTATTAAACTAAACAATAATGTTACAAAAATTATATATATGCCATGCTGTGACTATGTTACTTGATTGTCCCTAACACGAGCTCAGGCTCATTGGGACCTATGTAAATAAATAAATAAATAAATAAAAAACTAATTTTTTCATTAAGTCTAGCAAATTAAATTTATATCAGTGGGAACATTTATGCATTTACCATACTATAGCCATGACGAATAGAAGGACCTAGTGTGAGGACTCCGCCATTATAGAACAGTAGTTCGTGGTCCCGCCGCTACAAGCACTGCAAGCGATTATGTCCAACACGTGTCCTGTTGTTCCGTCGAACCGGGTCATAGAAAAGTGCGGGGGAAGCTACTGTGTGAGAGATTTGTGTGAATTAAATTGAATTTTCTTTGCTTTCAGTTCATTGTGTCTTGTGTACATCAGCGTTTTATGTTTTGTGTAGGCCTACTTCAAACATATTTCTTTGTTAATATTACTGTTTCGTGCCATCATCATTCCGAGTCCAGCATCCAAGCAAACTGCACGCCACTGCTTAAGGCTCCGTCTTCTAACGCCAATTGACGACAATGATCCGCAAGCCTTGCCAGCCTTTCTACCAAACCTAGTCCTCGCTATCGCCTCGACTTCGATATTCCAAGCCATTTCACTACGTTCCTATAGGCTTAATTTGCATCCCTCGTGGTAACAGTGCAGATTAAGTCACTCCTCTACCATTCAAATATCCAACACCATACCCACCCTGTAACCATCCTAGTCAAGCAAAGTTTAGCTCATCCCCTCACCCTACCAAGCAGCCAATAATTAATTATTTAATTAATTATTATTTCAAGTAACTTCAAATTTCATCAGCGCACTCAACGTCACAGCTCCAACTATATTTAAACTGGATAACTTTGAGTGACTGGTAAATTTGTTTTTCTCTTTCCTTATTCTCTGGTCGACCAAGGTATTTGACCACTATCTCTCATCACCTCTTACTCATTACACACACTTACACACGAACACAAACCTGTCGCGCACTGACACTAAACCTCGCACATTAACGTACCAGGGTATAACATTCCTGATAACTCAGGACCCTGATGACCCTAAAAGCCCTGTCAATCCAAAAACACTAATTCCGAATGGGGCTACCCAAAAACGAGATGGTATACTCGTTCCACTCAAACCAGCTTCACCAAAATCAGATTCCTCACTATCTAGCTCACCTCCTCCCTCACCGGGCCACGTCTCATTCCCGACATTTGATTTCGAGAAAGAGCTGCGGTACGCTTCACCCAATGGCAGTAACCTTCAGACCACGATGGTCCTCATCCACCCACCTATTGGTATTAGCCTTTGTAAATCAGTCAGGCAAGCGGTAATTAACACGCTCAATCCCATAGCCCAATTTATTTCCCTCATTGAGGAATTAGGTAATCGCCACATAGGCATCACTCCCTCTGAGGATAGCCATCTCAACTCGGTCACTAGTGCTCTCAAGAGCCGCTCTGCCATTCCCCCATTTTCATTAATTAGATTCTGACCCCCAAATTCACCTTCTTTAGTCTCTCAATCTGAGGAAACTAAATTGCCACAACAAGAAACAACAAAAGTCTGTATAGCCTACTCCAGGAATCTGTGCTTTCCGTAACATGTAATGGAGACCGTAGGTAGTACTTATTTCCGTGAATTATATTTTCCATTGTGCCCTGCCGTGTTATTTTAATTGTAATCGCTAATTACTTTTTAAAAGAGTATCAGTTACAAAGTAATTCGTTTCCCTTGGCATTATCCCTAAGACCAGCTAACCGGCAGCGTGGAACTTGCCCACTCTAGCGCTGCCGGGCGGGGTGCGCTTGAACTTGAGGAGTCCTCTCACTTTCTCTTTCATTCGTCATGCTATAGCCTTAAATTGGATCTAAGTACTTAACAACACATTTTTCTGTTGGAAACATAATATTTCATTGACTTTGTCACCGAACATAGTTTTGGTTGGTATTTCTGAATGTCCTGTCCAACACAAACAAAGCACACACATTTTTCACATTGGCAGTAGCAAATTCAAACTGCATAGTATTTGAATATGTGTACAATAAACCTTGGAAATGTAAAATATGCATCGTACCGTATTTCAATGAATACCGAGCTTGTGCATTTTGCTCTAATGCTGGTAGAGACAAATTATGTTGAGCTAAATGTAAGTACAGTATTGGAAAATCTATTTAAAGTTTCACAAACAAAGATTTGTTAAAAAATTTATTCTTTTTTCCTGAAGATGCACAAAACTCTCATCATATATTTAGATTTGTAGTTGCATAGTAGCAAGCAACGGATGAGCACAGTTGCACAGCATTTTCCAGCATGAATTTTCAATGGCAACAATATTTAATAATAATAATTGATAATTAAATATTGATAATAATTGCAAGGAGTCTTGCATCCAACATGTAGTGTAATACTTTGCTTGTGTGGACATGTTTTTACAGCTGATCTGCTTTCCTTCCAATTTGTGTCGCATGTCTCACTCTTTCTCCAAGGTCAACCAACCACACAGCCAACTTCACGTTCAACTTGTTTGTTCCACAAGACTTGGGAGCAGTGCACCAACAGTAACAATTTTTTCACTAGATCGACAACTTTTTATAGTTTTAAGCAGCCAGATATATTAACATTTCTGTTCTTTTAATATGGATTTTGCAACCTCAACACTCCCTTTAGAGGGAGAAGTAGCTTTTTCCCCACCAATGTGCCTAAGGTTGTTTGCTGGAATTTATTGTGTGTACTGAAATTTAAGTTGGCAAGTTGGACGGCGACAGGTGTTCTAGCACACAATATAAAACTAGGAATAGATTACACTTCAGAAACTGATATTTTTGTAAAAATGCTATGATAAACACAGGGATGATTTATTTTTAATTAGACTAATTTTTTGGGCTAAAAGAAGTGGGGCCTATCATCATTGCACCACCGGGGGAGGGAGGGGGAGAGAAGAAAGATATGCTCTCGAGAAGATTCACAAAAGACTGAAAACAGAATGATGTCAGGAGAACTTGCACAACCCCAACTTACCCATCTGGCGGATTTCTCCCCACATGGACAAACGTGCTGGATCACTGCTACCTGTTTTCAGAGGTCCACGATGTGATATTGTTGATGCACCAATGCCTGAAAAAGATGTTAGATCCCCAGGATAGAGTGACAGGGATGAGGGGGATACTCATAATAAAAATCTGCAACTCGTTCCCTCCAAGCCCTGACTAGTCCTGATCAATGAATAGTGACACAGACGGATTTAATGTAATAAGATTTATTTTAAAAAAAACTTTCAGCACGCCGGAAGACGGAGGTAGATTTAGATTTCACCGGGCAAAGTAGGGGATAGGCAAAATATGGAGGTTTTCGTTGAAGGATCAGACCTCATTTTATACCCCTCATTGCGAGAAAGTATTTTACAATTGGGAGGTTAATAAACTTTGTTTTTTGTCTTTTTGTGCATATTTTTAACATTTTATTGTTTTATGGGGACGGTAACCTTTTCGTCATTTGGTGTCCTTTTTTATTATACTTGTGGTCACACTGTCCTTGTGCAAGGTTTCGACACTGATGTGTAACTATCTAATGGTCTGTTACTTCTTCACGCAAAATTTTATCTCCCGCAGAGATGTTGGTTCCTCAGTTTAGGGGCTGCGACAACGTGGTCATGTAGCCCCGTGTACTTTGGGTGTGTGTAGAATCTGTCTGATAACCGGTGTTAATTGTGATGGCTGTATTAGTTTGTAATTCAGGTAAGGACTGCAGACAGTCAATTTCAAGTATTAGTTCCTAATTTTGCTACCAAATGCTATCTGCTATTGTCAACGACACCTAGCTGTGAACTTGGCTACTAGATGCCACTGGCAACGAACATTGGAACTTCCCCTCCAAAGGAAGACATACTGAGGGCTTTTTAACACTCTTAAAAAATCCGACGACTTCGAATCCGCGACCTTGGGCATAGAAGTTCAGCATACTACCAGTTATGCCACCGAAGCCGCTTCCCACAGAGACAGATGGAAAACTGAATTTGATCTCGTGCAGTGGCGTTGTCGTGGCAAACTCTGATGGCTCATCCCTCATCAATTTAGTAGCGTTGTCATGGCAACCTCTGATGTCTCTTGGCATTTTCTTATAATTCCGATATCATTCTGCTCATCCCTTGGCGTAATGGTGAGTCATATCAAAACTTTCAGACAAAAGTTTTAGGTAATTATTAAGGGATCATTGTTCATTTCATACGGTTTTGACATTGTTCCTATTAAGAGAGATATGATTTTTGTTTCCCGAAAAACCCACCTTTTCCCATCCCTTTGGTCAATGGTTGGTGCTATCAAAAACCTTTTCAGACATATATTTTTGGCCTTATCCGACACATAGTAAGAACTTTGAATGGATTCGATATTTTACATATTAAAAGAGTTATAGTGATATTTCACTTTTTCGAAAAAAGCCCCTCATTTTCATCCCCTTAGACCAATTTTGCCCAGTAACAAACTCGACCGAGATTTTAAAGGGACACATATTATGTGTCCACAAGAAAGTGATATATATATATATATATACATATGCAGGATGATTCTAAATTACTTTCGCAAACTTTGGGAATGGGTTCCTTACACCGAACCAAGAAATAAAGTTCATGTAAATATATGTCCCAAATTCATTTGTTTGCGCGTTATTAATTTATTAACAGAATTTTGTTACGATCAACAACTTTCGAGGTCAACCAAACAACTGTATTTAACTATGCACTCATTCATAGAAGGCTTTCTACGTAGGTATCATGCCATACAGATGCATACCTGCCAACTCTCACGATTTAGGCGGGAGACTCCCGATTTTACACCACTTCTCCTGCGCTTAACATATTAAATCTCCCGATTTTTTTCAAAAATTCCACGCGTAATTTCGGACCAGTTCGTTAGCCTGCATGTTCCCCCGAACTCAATCCCTTGGATTTTTATCTTTGGGGGCACCTTAAACAATTGGTGTATGCAGCAGACAACCCGGATGAAGAAACCTTGGTTTACGTGTCATGGAAGCTTGCGAAACCATTCGACACCGTCAGGAAGTCTTTGAAAGGGTGCATGCGTGTCTAGATGCAAAAGGAGGACATTTCGAGCATTTGATATGAGTTTGTTAAACACTTCCTAACAGGCTGTCAATGTCAAAAACAGATTAATGTGTCACATTAAGAATATTTTGAACTTAAATAAATCGAAAACAAAGGATTTTGGGACATATGTGTATATGAACTTTTTTTTTCTTGTTTTGGTGTTAGGAACCCATCCCAAAAGTTTGTAAAAATATTTTAGAATCACCCTGTATATATATAAATATATACATAAATACATATATACATAAATTATATATAAACTTTTTAACCGACAGTGGTTTTGGGGTCTGGGTGATGTGAAACGCGAAGATACCGTATGCCGAAATTTTCCGGAAGTCGACACATGGTACCCATTGCAATAGTTAGCTATCTAAAAGAAAACCTAACGTTTACTTTACATGAATAAGAATAAGACAGATAAGGTGTGCTTCTACTAAGGAACGAAACGAAAATAAATGTACTTAATTTACCTACTATCTCGCTAGGCACACACATGTGCTGATGGCAAATTAAAAATCTAACATGGGCTAGTACACGAACTGAATTAAAAGAAAATCTAACAATTCCATAACAAAATAAGATAAACAAGATAAAATAAAATGAATTTAAAATCGCAAGCAATGTGAGGACACCCAAGCACGTTTACAAAAATCGGCAACAATGGATATCAGTTCCATAAAATCCCCATTACCATTACATAAAACAAATTACTCTTTAGAATATGCTTGGTGCTTGCTTACTTGCTTATCCTGCGCTACAGCCCATGTAGGGCCTGGGCCTTGCCGACCACATATCTTCTCCAGTCGTCTCTTGAAATCGCCAGTCTCCTCCAATTCCGGACTCCCAGCCTTCTCAGATCAGACTCTACATCATCCAACCATCGTAATCTTGGTCTCCCCACTAAACGGCTACCCTCTGGCTTGGTAAATAACACCTTCCTTGGTACTCGCTGTTCCTCCATTCTCTGCACATGTCCCAGCCAGCGCCTTTATGTCTGTCGAGATTGATGGGTTCTTATAAAGTTCGTATATCTCTGAGTTAGTTCTTATTCTCCATGTACCTTTCACACATACCGCACCTTATATTTTCCGTAATACTTTGCGTTCCCGTGTGTTCAAAATATTTCTGGTTTGTTGTTTTAAGGTCCAGGTTTCAGACCCATACATGACCACCGGTTTTATAATTGTTTTATAGACTGTCATCTTCAGCTGTCTTGAGATGTTTCGGGATCGCAACATGTTAATACAACTATAGTAGCACCTATTACCAGCAGTTATTCTTGCCTTTATCTCTGTTGGTACTGTATTTCCTTCAGGGACAATTCCTCCCAAATACTTAAACTGATTTACTCTTTCGAACTCCTCAAACTGGTCAGTGCCTCTCCACCTTGTTTTATTTCTGGTGTTGATCATATATTTAGTTTTCTCCTTATTTATAACCAAGTGTAGCCGCTTCTCGTTCCAAAGTTGCATAGTTCTCCCGCAGATATTCTCTATTCCTCCCAAGCATGGCTATATCATCAGCAAATGCCATATTCTGAGTCGTTCGGTTGAAAATAGTACCATCTGATTTACTTGGTAACTTCCGTATGACGACACCCTCCAATGCCAAATTAAACAATGTTGGTGACGAGGAATCCCCTTACTTGAGGCCTTGGTTGATTGGAAAATCTACCATTAACTTTAATTTTACTGTTTGTGACTGTTCTTGTTGTTAAGAGTCATTTTCACAAGTCTTACTAACTTCGGTGGTATCCCCAGATCCTGCAGCACCTTGAAGAGGCCATTTCTCTTAACACAATCATAGGCTGCTTTGAAGTCCACATACAATTGGTGTACCGTTATATTGAACTGGTAACACTTCATTATTATACTAAGGGTGAACATCTGGTCTGTTGTTGCTCTCTCCTCCCTGAACCCACACTGATACTCCCCTATAGTGCCTTCAGCTTATGGTCGTAATCTCTTATTCAGTATCTTTGCCAATATTTTGTAGGCAGCATTAACCAGTGCTATTCCTCGATGATTATTGCAGATTATCCTGTCACCGTTCTTGTGTATTGGTACAATAATGGATGTGTTCCAGCTTGTTGGCATTGTTTCACTTCTCCAAATCTTTTGAATCAGTCTGTGCATTTCTTTTAATTGTTCCCTACCACCATACTAGAATATTTCACTTGGTATCTTATCTTCGCCCATAGCTCTAAAATTTCTCATCACCTTAACAGCTTCAGTTACTTCTTCCAACGTTGGTTCCTCTTCGCCATCATTGCTGTAATTTTGTTCCACCTGATCCTCTTCTTCCGATCCCTGGGTTTCACCTGATTTCAACTGTTCTTTAAAATATTCCTCCCATCTTTCTAGTATTCTCACTTCGTCTCCAATCATATTTCCTTCTTTATCCCTACAGATTGTTGTTTGAGGCTGCCAACCATGTTTTATCTCCTTTATTCCCCTAAACATTCTTTTAAGATCCTTTTCATTTCTACATTCATCAATGGCTTTCAGTTTATCTTTCTCAAATTCTCTCTTTTTTCTTCTGCATATGGCTTTTGCAATATGTCTCTTTTCCTCATAGTGCTGTCTGGAGGACTTAGTGTCTCGCTGGAGCATCTTTCTTCTTGCACTATTTCGTTCTTCGATAGCTCTCTTGCAGTCATCATCATACCAACTACTTTGCCTAACTCTATTTTCCACCTCCAGTTTGGATTCCATTGTTTGGCGTATTGTTCTTTCCATTATTCCTCAATGTTCATCCGCGTTCGCCTCCTCGTCAACATTTATCGCCCTTATAGTTTTATCCATTTCTCTTTGCAATTCTGTTCTTTCTTTCTCGATATTAATAATTGAAGCCATATTATACTTCCTATCTCTTTCTCTTGATATCCTCTGTCTATACTTGACCATACTTGACCATCACCATGTAGTGGTCTGAATCCACATCAGCCCCCCTTCTCACCTTGACATTCAAAATGTCCGAGCCGTGCCTTCTTTGTATAAGTACATGATCGATCTGGTAGACTCTGGTCCCATCCGGAAATCTCCATGTCCCTTTATGAATATTCTTATGTGGGAAGATGGTGCTGCTTATTGTGAGGTTTTTGCTTATCGCTAAGTCCACCAGCGTTGATCCATTATCATTATACTCTTCATGTAAACTGTACTTTCCCACATGTGGTTGAAACATGGTTTCCCTTCCAACTTTGGCTTCATATCTCCTAGAATCACTTTTACATCATTTTCTGCTACAGAATCATATGTGTATTCTAGCTGTTCATAAAAGGAGTCTTTCTCATCGTCATTCGCCTCTTCTGTTGGAGCATTAGCACAAATCAGTGACATGTTAGAGGATTTCAATTTGACTCTCAGTGTGCATATCCTGCCATTTATTGGTTTAAAGTTCAATATCACCGACTTATATGCTCTGTGGACCAAGAATCTGGTTCCAAAACAAGCTGTCCCATTACTACTGCAAAACATCGTATAATCGCCAGAGTCCATTGTACACGTTTCCTGCAGAGCAGCTATTCCTATATGATGCATGCTCATTTGGTCTTTCAAGTTTCTAAATGCCCCTGCTCTGTTGAGACTCAATACATTCCACATAGCCGTCATTAGATCAGTCCGTGTCTGTTGCCTGGTCTTCATCCTAGAGACTGTCCGGTTTCCATATGTGTTTTACATTTTCGTGACCAATTACTTTTTAAATGGCTGGGAAGTCATCCCTGCGCAATACCAACAGGAGGGCTGCCCCTTCACAGCCTGTGTTGGGTGGCTGCCTTTTCTGTCAGGGTTGGTCCCTTAGCCTTTGAAGGTCCCTCTTCTACCTACAAGGCAGTAGGTTGGGTTGCTTCTTAGTCTGGATCTTCACCATTGACCTGTACGGCATGGGAGGCCCTACCAGTAGCTATGCTACCGCCGGCTTAGCCCAATGGATCATTAGAACCCTAGGGAGTGATATGCTTGGTACTGCTATACCTTAATTAGGAATCACTTATTGCCATTGGTAACAGTACGGTACCAAAACAATAGTAAACATTTCTTCAAAATGTTACGAGAATCACGGCCTTCAGTCTAATGTACGTCTAATACCATTCACTGCCAGTCATGAACTCAGCATGCAAGTACCAGCATTCTCATCAAAACAATAGAATGACAGGAAAACATAAGAAAGGTTATTTGGTGTCCATCTACGAATTAAATTGGCTTCCAAAAAACAATTTTGAACAACTATAAATTTATATCAATAGCCTAGCGAGATGGAGAAGTGTCTTCAACTCTAAAGAAAATAATCAAATGAAATTAAAACATGGAGAAATATGTTTACAATTAATAATAAAACAAAGCGGTCTCTAGTGAGAGATAAAAATGGGAAAATTTTAATAAATAATGATGAAATCAGTCCATGGTGGAAGGAACACATTGAAGAACTTTATGATGGAGGTAATGTACTGAATGAACTACAGTATTTTGAACAAGAAGTAGAGGAAGATGATCAAGGTCCTGTAATCACGTGGAAGGAGTTTGAATCAGCACTTGAGAGATTAAATGGCAATAAAGCTACTGGTCCAGATAATATATCTGGAGAATTACTAAAGAATCTGGGAGAGGATATGAAACAACTTTTATATGACATAATATGGAGATGTTACGATGATTATGAAATTCCAGAAGACTTCATCAAGAGTAGAACGGTTATGATGCCAAAGAAAGGGAATAGTATAGAATGTTCTGATTACAGAACCATAACTCACCTCTCTCATACATCTAAAATACTACCATCAATAATAAAGAACGGGATAAATAATAAGTTGAACTCACAAATTGATCCAGATCAGTTTGGATTTCGAATAGGAACAGGAACTATAGAACATGGTGGCCACTACTCCTGGAAATCCTGGAAAACTTCTGGATATTTAACAGGTTTGGAATACTCCTGGAAAATGACGAAAAATTTGAAAACTCCTGGAAAATGGCCACTGTTTCGAAACCAGATTTTGGATTGCAAAACATATCCTGGTGCTGACATAAACTCTGACCACAATCTGGTTGTAATGAAATGCAGATTAAAGTTGAAGAAACTGAAGAAAAGTCAAAAGCCAAAAAGGTGGGCAATAGACAGACTGAAAGAGAAGGATGTAAACGAAAGATTCAAGAAGAGTATAAAGGAAGGACTAATGAAAAACCCTAAACAAACTTCAATTGCAGACGAATGGGCACTTTTGAGGAATGAAATAACAAAATCCGCAGAAGAAAACATTGGTAGGAAAGAGAGAATAGGTAGAAAACCGTGGATCACTCAGGATATACTCGAATTGATGGATGAAAGGCGGAAGCACAAGAATGTAAGAGATGAAAAGGGGAAAGCAGAATACAGACGTCTGAGAAATGAGGTTAACAAGAAGTGCAAGGAAGCGAAAGAAGAATGGTTGAAAGAGAAATGTGCTGGTATAGAAAATTGTCTGAAATTAGGAAAAGTAGACACAGCTTATCGAAGGATTAAGAATACTTTTGGGGAAAAGAAGACTAAGTGCTGTAATATTAAGGACACAAATGGAAAGCCTCTAACAGATAGGGAAGAAAAGGATGAGAGATGGAAAGCTTACATAGAGAGTTTGTATAAGGGAAAGGAGATTGAGAATCATGTAATGGAAAGGGAGGAGGAAATTGATGAGGATGCGAAAGGAGATTTAATATTGAGATCAGAATTTGATAGAGCTTTGGAGGACTTAAGCAGGAACAAAGCACCAGGCATAGATGACATACCGATTGAGTTGCTACGCTGCATAGGAGAGGAAGGTCTGATCAGGTTATTTCACTTGGTGTGTAGGATTTATGAGACAGGTGAGGTACCCCCTGATTTCAAGAAGAATGTAATCATCCCTATACCAAAGAAAGTGGGAGCTGACAGATGTGAAGATTACCGTACAATCAGCTTGATTACTCATGCTTCAAAGATCCTGTCTAGAATAATTTACAAGAGGATTGAGAGACAGATAGAAACGGAGTTGGGTGAAGACCAGTTTGGTTTCAGGAGAAATGTAGGAACAAGGGAAGCTGTACTAAGTCTTAGACTGATTTTGGAAGGTAGAATAAGGAAAGATAAGAGAACGTTCATGGCTTTTGTAGACTTAGAAAAGGCTTTTGATAACGTTGATTGGACTAAATTGTTTGACATTTTGAAATCGATTGGAATAAAGTACAGGGATAGGAGGGTGATATACAATCTATACAGATACCAGACAGCAGTCATTCGAGTTGAAGGACATGAGAGAGAAGCTGGTATTCAGAAAGGTGTAAGGCAAGGCTGCAACTTATCACCCATACTTTTCAATCTTTACATTGAACAAGCAATGAAGGAAATTAGAGAAAAATTTAAAGTGGGAGTGAAGATTCAAGGAGAAATAATTTCAACTCTGAGATTTGCTGATGACATCGTCATCTTGGCCAACAAGCCTGAGGATTTGAATGAGTTTTTGAATGGTATGGACTCCGTCTTACGGAAAGAATTCATGATGAAAATTAATAAATGTAAAACAAAAATACTGGAATGCAGCCGAAATAAATCAGAAACCTCTATGGAGATCAAATTGGCAGGTGAAAAGCTGAAGGAAGTAGGAGATTTCTGTTACTTAGGAAGCAGAATAACCAGTGATGGACGAAGCAAAGAGGATATAAAAAGTAGGTTGGCTCAGGCAAGAAAAGCATTTCTACAAAAAAGGAATCTGCTGACATCGAATATAGATTTAGGTATTAGGAAGTCATTTTTGAAAGCCTTTGTCTGGAGCGTGGCGCTCTATGGAAGTGAAACTTGGACTATTGGTGCAGCAGAAAAGAGGAGAATTGAAGCATTTGAAATGTGGTGTTACAGGAGAATGATGAAGATCAGATGGGTAGATAGTGTTACAAACAAAGAGGTATTAAGACGCGTGGGAGAGGAGAGATGTTTCTGGCGACTGCTAATGAAGAGAAGAGATAGGTTGGTAGGACACATACTAAGACACCCAGGAATAGCAAGCTTAGTTATGGATGGAAGGGTCGAGGACAAGAACTGTAGGGGTAGACCAAGGTTAGAATATGTTAAACAGATTGCCTCGGATGTAGGGTGTGGTAGCTATGTTGAGATGAAACGATTAGCTCAGGACAGGGAGGCATGGAGAGCTGCATCAAACCAGTCAAAAGACTGAAGACTCAAACAACAACAATTAATTATAAAAATCTTTCCATCCACTACTAAAATTCCAAGTCTGCTCTTAGTCCTCGAAGTCATGATATCGTGGATGGGGTAGCAATGGCCATCTAGCGGTCGCTCTGCAAACCCTGCTTATTTTTAACCGGAAATTTACGCACCATGTTTTATCTTAAATCATACTCCCGCTGCGGTTTTGGGTGAGCACTCGATCGTTAACGAAAGAAATTTCCTCAGGCTACCTGTTTCTGTGTGGGAGAGCACGCGATAATATTTTTGTAAAACATATTGAGTATAGACAACTTCACCGCAATAAGATTGCAGGTGGATTTTTTTTAAGCGGATATTTGAGTAACAAAGGCTTTTTTAAAACAACAATTAAATCATTTGTGTGTAGGCTTGCGTATCAATAATGCAATGAACACTAATTTTTGTCCACATCTGTGTAAGTAAACCAAACACAACTGCTTTATTTTGGTCTTGAGTAGGCAACCGATAAAGTCCCCCTCCCCCGGACTCGCGCTTATTTTTAAGTCTGGAAAAATGAGAATTACTCCTGAAAAACTCCTGGAAAATTGTTGACCGATTTCAGTGGCCACCATGATAGAACGACTTTGGAAATGAATTTGGAGATGAATAGAAACACATACCTGCCGTCTGTAGACATCGAAAAGGCTTAGTTAGTTGAGTTTTAATTCACAGGTCGTGAAAGCCAATATATCAACTTTTTGGAAGCCTTTATAGTGTACTGCCTGGGGGGGCAGTACCCCCTGAGAGCCACCCCTCCATCTTCTACCAAAACCACCCCAACTGGAAACACTATAATTCCAGAACATATCTCTACACAGCAAGCGGCGACCACCTAAGTCTAGGAGGTTGGCCAACGGCTTGCAAAACTCACACAAACATTTACACTAACAACTATCTGGAGCAGCTACACTGATGCAATGCTGACCAAGCAGCGCCGAAACGTATAAGAGTGGAACCTGGACAGGAGGAATTATCTGTTCTGTTCTGTTCTTCGCCAGCGGCCCTGCCCGACGTCCGTTCCAGCTCTTCACCAGGTGAGAACTAGTTTGTGCTCAGACTCCTTTATTTTTGTAAACACTTACCCCAAACATTTGTACACTTCACTAATTGTATTTCATATTTGTTTAAACTCCCCAAGAGGGACATCACATTACATCAACTGACCAATAAATGCATGGTCAGTAAACTACACGCTTGTCACTAATTACACTCCACTTCACATCCTCATACCCAACCTGACCTTAGTCATAATTGCCCGTGACCGTAGAAGCCAATAACTGCATCGTCAGATTCCATTGTACTCGAGCACACGGCTCGACTGCAGAGCACTGAATCACTGACGCTGCACATTCATTTAATAGCTCATCCTTCTCAGCTGGCAAGCTAGTTTAGCAGCCGGCGCTAGACATTCATCCCCTGGCAGATAATTGCATTCTGCAGGAACGCCCCCAATAGATTAAGTACTTACACCAACACACTACACTGGTAGTCTCTCCCAATTACGGGGAACTACTCTCATTTTGGAAGCAGTTCTCTAAATTGGCACATCTACACTATCGTGTTTTTCCCACCCCCAACCAAGGGATAAAACATATTTGGTGGAGGCGCGGCTACCACGCAAAATAAGGGTAGGGACTCAAACAACGAGCCCTCGTGGTAGAAGCGATCCGTACCGCAAACAGCCAAGCGAAAAAGTTGTTTTTTTTTTAGAGAAAGCATTATTTTTCCCTTCACTCTAGCAACACAAGGGAAATTTTAATCACCCCCCCCCCTGCAAAGAATCAGAAATCTCACACACATTTCCTTTTATACCCACCCTTAACTCAGAATGGCACCACATGCAGAAGCAACAGGGATTGTAAGCCATAGAGGCCATAGGGGTACACCAATACTATTTACATTATTACTAAGGTGCCAGAGGCATATATAAAGGCGACAGGCACAAATGCGGGCACTCCAGATAGAGGTTGGAGCAATACAGGGCAAACAGCCATGCACCCCGTCAGAGCGTAGGACAGCGCAATTGAGACGCACACACAAACACTTAAGAAGTAACATACATGAACACCTCAATAGGAGCCATGTCCAAAGGAACAGGATATACGACCAATTAATCACTACACATGGCCCTACAATAGATAACACAACCCTAGAGAGGATGAGGGAGCAATAAACAATTTTATATGCCCAATGTTGTTGTTAGGTAGTCAGCCCGAAGGCTGGTTGGATCCTCAAAAAGCACCGCCGTTACGTTATGTGAGTAGATACCCACAAAAACCCAAGGCAGTGCTATATTGAGGCATTCTAGGCAAGAAGAGGAGCTTATTCGCGAACAGGCGTTTCTCCAGTTGGCGGCCACAGAACCGTATAGGACGCAAACACGTTAACACAGCAATTTGCCTACAGGCCATATGCCTCAGTAGGCAGTACGCCCAAATTTGGGAAAAGTACCAGGAACTCCAAACCAACAAGGCCATTTTTGAGTTCGCGGCAGGGCCACCAGCCCAGCTAGGAGAGGACATAGGCGTAGATACGCTGACTCAGCAATTCGCGAGGATGTCCTTCTCGACACGTACCGCCAAACAAGGGGAAAGGGGTCTGCCGTGGCCATAGGCCAGGAATCGGTCAGGCTAGCCTCCAACACACTACAGGGCCAAGCTCACATGGACACACGTCCCTCAGCTCCGGTCCGGGAGGCAATTTTGCCAGACCGAGGGGCAGAACCTACGCCAACCCCCTCAGAACGGACGAACGAGAGGGAGTTGACGCCAGGGCTCTCAGGCACATACAATAACACAGAGAGAAACCTGGAGGAAACTATGTCATGGGCTGAGGACGTAGAGCCCGTGCCACAGCACGATAAGCCCACACAAACCTACACACATAGACAGACGCGAGGGAAGGAGTCTACCGTGGCCATGGGCCAGAAATCGGTCAGACCACCCTCCAATACGTTGCTCAAGCACTCACAGACAATTACACGATCCTTACCGCCAGTTCAGAGGGCAATTTTGCCAGAATAGAGGCGGGCACCAACATATGCACCCCCAGTGCAAACAAATACACGGGGATTCCGTACAGTCCACCAGGGTGTCACGCACACGCCTGCCTCCTCAACAAAATACACGGGGTTTCAGGAAAATTTTACTGCCCACCCCACGCGGCCAGGCAGACAGGAGGGCGTACACGCGCACAGACACTAATAGGGTAGCGCGAAGCCAACACACCACTTCAGACACCAGCATACCTACGCCTATTAACAGGCAGTACGGGGAACGTAGGCTTAGGCCTGCTTTACTTAAAACACCCCTGAAAGATAGTAAAGAAGCCCCTCAATGGGAACCTGAGGCCTATGCCTTCATAACAGGGCGCAGTAATTCACCCCGACGGGCGAGAAAGCGCGCAATGTAGTAAAATTCACTGACCGCGCAAGCCCATGGATAAATATTCCCACACACAGAATTTTCCACTTAAAATGCCGAAACATTCCCAAGACCTTCACGGGGGCGCGTCCACACAATTAACACTAAAGACAGGTTCTACCCCTGTAGAGGGTAAACACACAAAAACTCATGCACAAAACTGTACAATTTACATGCATATATACATACATTTGGTCCATAAGTGCACGTTATATCGTATACTGCCCATAGCAGATTTTTTTAGTTCCCCATAACAGCGCTCAAGCTAAGCATAAATACCACGGGATAACACTCACGCCTCAGGGGAAAATACTATAATTTATTTTTGAGGTCACACACTAAACGTAAACACCATACAAACAGTCAATAACACTGACAAAACTGTCCCGGAGACACAGGCCCAAAAGGCAACAGGAATGATTATCCTGAGCAAAGACGGTCTCGAACCCGCAACCTTCTGAATACCAGGAGCGCAAGGTCGGGTAGCCATCCAAGTGAAGGATACAGCGATAAGGGACAGGCACGCTAACAGGAATATATTCACCCCAGGCCCACAATAACACAAAAATTTCGGGACACAATATATATGAACAGAGGTAGGGTTTTTTACATAACGAGGAACCCAAAGCACACTGTATATGCAGACAATAGAAAGGCGCGTCAGCAAACCCACGCATATTGTCTCAACACATGTGATAACCGGACCGCTGGACTAAGCGAGCAAGTACTTCCTACACAATTGAAACTTGCACTATCGCCAGTCAGCGATAAGAAGCAATGGAGCAGGTGGCCTTCACAAGTATCAGACGGGCTAGAAACACTTTCACTCCAGCTGTAACATACACAATCATTCACACCATTTCCAAAGCCGGACAACTCCTGAAATTAAGATAAGAGGGTCGTTCCGAATTGCATAAAACACTCATACTAACGTACATTTTCATACGCGTGTCTCAAACATACAATACACGCCATGGTACATAAAACACAAAAAACGTGGTCCCGAGGCATTAGCCTAAAGCACTAGCATAAGGCATATGCGAGCACACAGAAACACGATACAAACGTGCCAAAAGGGAAGCTAACCAATGGCATTTTTGGCGCGACAACACGATTAGAGGCCACACTAGGGACGTACAAAATCCCAACAGACAACGCAGACATTAAACACGGAGCGCTGCACGGGATCGCGGGTCCGAATACCCAATAAAATCGGACGCCATGGAAAACAAAAAATGGCGACCGACGAAAGATCAATTACATACAACACACGGGTTTTTCAACATAGAAAGTCAAAAAACTCAGCCAGCGCGACTAGACACCAGATAGACCCATTCACAGGGGGAAAATTCACTCCCACCTAGACGGAAATTGGCCAAAATTAAGGCAATCCGCAAGTACGTCCAAATTAATCCAGGAATATGGACACGGGAACAGACAATTACACGGGCAGCATCGCACAAACAGCATGCATACACAATCCCATACAGAAAAAACCTTGGGAGGTCCCACATAAACACTGTACCCCATAGAGTATAGCCAAAAGTGAAGATAGGCATGCGAATATTTAAATTATATGCATATGAATGGCATATTATTACTGTGCACACGCTTTAAACATACACTAGAGGTGGCAGACGCACTGCACTAATGCCATATACAAGCACATAAACGATTGAGCCACACAATCATGAACCCAGGAAGGTTCTTTAACATACATATAGGGGCGTAGGTTAGTTCTAAGGTACTCGCTACAACAGCCCACTTAGGGCATTAGCGACCACGGGACTACCAATAGTGAACGTACCGGGGACGCCAGGCCTCCACAGAGACCACGAGACACTTTTCTTGGAACCATAGCGCCGGACACCTGAATACGGGGGACGTAACTATCACAAACAAACGCCCACACTAAACAGGTAACACCACATCTCTACGGCCAAAAATCATGGCAAATTTGGATTACCCCGAACATAGGCAATAGACTTGCTAGACACAAATCATAGATAATTACACAAAGCAGAGGTTTTGCGGAAGCAAAGTCCACACAAGCTTGGGAGCGAAAGCATGACAGATTGACACATTGGCCCTCCTAGAATGCACAACACATGTCCACATACAGACAGTGGCGAAAGTCACGTTCCGTCAGCCCTCATACATAACATTAGAAACTTTCTGTATACAAGGACGCAAAAACAAATACAACAAAACACTGAGTTGCGAATAAGCGAATTCCCGCGCGTTGCAACACTGTTGCCGGTAGACATTTTTTTCATAACAAGACGTGACAATGACTTGCAAACATGATGACACCGACACAGAAAACAATAATAATAACGACATACAGTGACACGGATGTTGACATAGGAAATGAGAGCGTCATTATAACAGGCTCCGCTTCCAATAATGCACAGATACTGTGGGCCGTATTAATCTCGGGAACACAGGATCCCATAGCCCTACCATTACCGACACTAGGAACGTGTCTACAAGGGCGATAACAAGCTACACGCGCCACCTGACAATTAGCCACGCGACACAAGATAAGACTTATCCGATAACGTCCCACGCGCCAGCGTGCGGCAGCGGTACGCGACCTTACACACGCAGCCGCGCTAATTACAGCCACGGACACTCCCTTCCCACACGCGCCCAACAATCAGGGGCGGATGCAGACAGATTCCATGAGGGAACAACCCCCCCCCCCCTAATAACTTATTTTCTTGTTTTTTATTATCTTTAAGAACCATTATAGGCGATCAGGCCATGACAATTTATACCTACAGTCACTTGTTACTCTAACGTTATGAACAGGAGACCAGACTAGGCCGTGACGTCACAGCGTCACCGCGCTTGAACATCCCAAAGGGCAGCCCGAGGGCGGTGCCCACAGACACATACATTTTTACACAATGTGGGTATCACAGACCCACAGCAACTCCACAGACTGGTAGATGCTTTATGGCATCTCAACTTAGCCAGCGTACATCCCAAGGAGCATATAGTGACTAAGAGAGGATGACTCACCACAATAGGAGTAGAGATGGATAGTGCCATCAGGATGGCCATGGTACAAACTACGGGCTACCATACCAGCACCCTTCTTCCTACACAACCTGTCACCTATACCACTATCCCACACAGACACATAAAAACAGCAAGACTACATTTCAAAAATATACATCGGGGTTGATAGACTTCATGCTTTTAACAAATTAAGGTATGCTACACCTTGGCCCCAAACGCCTACACCTGAGTATTA
The DNA here is from genome assembly GCA_946902985.2 of Meconema thalassinum. NCBI lineage: Eukaryota > Metazoa > Arthropoda > Insecta > Orthoptera > Tettigoniidae > Meconema > Meconema thalassinum. Next base: position 1,605,103,344 of record OX336388.2, on the reverse strand, counting down.
GAGGTGAGTCGGAAACAATATCAAGCGTAATGCACATCTCTAGGTAGAGAGATGAGACCACATTTATATTAACAAGTATTTTTATTAAATAATCCCGCATGCAAGGGACATAGACTTATTATACCTTGACACATGCTTTATCCTCAAGTGAGAGCGGATACGCCTCATATCCATCCCCATGCATGGAATATCCTATCCACATACCAGGGATATTATTACACCTGCATGGCATTTTTAAAATTTTGCACACCTGGGAAAAGCCTACCCCATCCACTCACTGTAAAGACCTCCTAGCAGCATCATCGGCTCCCGGCCACCATGAACATGGAGTCCAACGATGCACGACTCCCTCCTACCACGCTTTAAGCCCATTCAGCAAATAACACCCCCGGATCCTAACAAGGGACCCAACGCCATAAAAACCTACTAACACCTCTAGGAAATTACCAAGGCATTACCGCTGGAAATCCGACATGGCACTTACGAGCCTAAAGTAGACTATGCAATTAGAAGATCCTACAACCCCAGAACACTAAAATGTTTTACATAATTACATGATACACACAAACTTATTTACATATCACACTTATTTTATTTTATTTTTAAGGAGTCTGTCATCACCCTGGATGGTGATGAGATATAAACGGAGGGAGCAGAAGCGCCTCACAAGAACGGAGCTGGAGAAGGCGATGATGAGGCCTGACCCAGTTGAATGACTGATAGACGAAGGGTTGAAGCTTCGATGACTTGGCGCGGGCAAACGTCAAGATCTAGGGTGTGTCTAGCCTACCCCCTTGTCAGAGAAAGTTACACCCACTATGCGCCACGGTCATCGAAGCCAGACCTGCAGGGGAGACTTTTGACGGCTTAAAATTTTGCACACCTGGGAAAACCTACCCCATCCACTCACTGTAAAGACCTCCTAGCAGCATCATCGGCTCCCGGCCACCATGAACATGGAGTCCAACGATTAGCCAGCTCCACACTGGACTCAGGAGACGAACCTAGAGACGACCACACTAGGACTAGACTGTAGTTAGCATGTAACCTAGGTAGAGCTCCTATGGCGGGGAGCAAGTCTTCCATTTCGCGGAAGTGAAGCAGGGTCTCAGGATTCAGCGGGACCAATCCTAGATCTGCCAAGTCCTTTTCCCGGAAGAGAAGGTGAAGACGATTTAACAAATAAATTATAACAAATGAATAATACATAATGCATATGGAATGAATGCGATCATTCGGGCCCGTGCCCACATAAATGGATGACACCGGGTCTCCAGAGCTTAAATGGTCACGCACCGGGCGGCCAGAGATACTAAATAGGTATGCAACGGGCTGCCAAAAGGGGTTTTGTGGGCAAACCCAATGATAAATCTATATATATAAAGCACAAAGTTTGTCTGTCTGTCTGTTATGTATACAAATCTACACCGTTTCACCGATCTGAACCAAAATTTGTATACTTACCCTTTGGAACCTTGCGGGTAACCCTGTCAACATTAAATTTCGGACCGACCACCCCATGCCCTGCATTTAGGCCCTTTTGCACAAATCTACACCGTTTCACCGATCTGAACCAAAAGTTGTATATTTAACCTTTGGAACCCTGCGAGTAACACTGTCCACTTGAAATTTCGGACAGACCACCCCATTTCCTGCATTTAGGCCCTTTGGTCCAAATCCACACCGTTTCACCGATCTCAACCAAAATTTGTATATTTACCCTTTGGAACCCTGCGAGTAACACTGACCACTTAAAATTTCGGACAGGCCACCCCATTCCCTGCATTTAGGCCCTTTGGTCCAAATCTACATCGTTTCACCGATCAGAACCAAAATTCGTATTCTTACCCTTTGGTGCCCTGCGAGTAACACTGTCTGCTTGAAATTGCGGACAGACCACTCCATTCCCTGCATTTAGGCCCTTTGGCCCAAATCTACACCGTTTCACCGATCTCAACCAAAATTTGTATATTTACCCTATGGAACACTGCGACTAACACTGTCTGCTTGAAATTTCGGACAGACCACGCCATTCCCTGCATTTAGGCCCTTTTTGCACAAATCTACACCGTTTCACCGATCTGAACCAAAATGTGTATACTTACCCTTTGGAACCCTGCGAGTAACACTGTCAGCTTGAAATTGTGGACTGACCACTCCATTCCCTCCATTTAGGCCCTTTGGCCCAAATCTACACCGTTCCACCGATCTCAACCAAAATTTGTATATTTACCCTTTGGAACACTGCGACTAACACTGTCTGCTTGAAATTGCGAAGAGGCTACTCCATCCCCTGCATTTAGGCCCTTTGGCACAAATCTACACCGATTCACCGATCTGAACCAAACTTTGTATACTTACCCTTTAGAACCCTGCGAGTAACACTGTCCACTTGAAATTTCGGACAGACCACCCCATTCCCTGCATTTAGGCACTTTAGCACAAATCTACACCGTTTCACCGATCAGAACCAATATTCGGAAACTTACCCTTTGGTACCCAGCGAGTAACACTGTCTGCTTGAAAGTGCGGACAGACCACTCCATTCCCTGCATTTAGGCCCTTTGTCCCAAATCTACACCGTTTCACCGATTTTACATAATTACCGTTTGGAACTCGACGAGTAACACTGTCCACTCGAAATTTCGGACAGACCACTCCATTTCCCGCATTAAGGCCCTTTGGTACAAATCTACATCGTTCACCAATCGAAAACAAAGTGTGTATACTTACCCTTTGGAACCCGATGCGTATCACTGTCCACTTGAAATTTCTGACATACCACTCCATTCCCTGCATGTAGCTCAGGAATTCCTCGGGGTTGCCAGCTTCCTAACTCACCAGTCATGAGCCCTTGAGGGTGTACCAGAAGTGGTGGGTCTACACACACCCTGCCTCTTTGAGGGCCTTGAGCAGAAGACAGGAGATATTATGAAAAGGAAAAGAAGGCAGACCCCTCGAAGAATGAGGGTATCAGGAAAGACGAGACAAAGCCAATTAAGGCGGGAAATTGAAAGACTCCCTAGCCCTCGGATACCCTAATACAGTCTGGGTCGGAAGAGAACAAGAGTTGACCAAGGGAGGCCGACAGGAAAGAGAACTGAAATGAACCCGGCACCAGGAAGTAGAAGCGATGCCAGACTCAGCTGGGTCGCCAACCCACGTCCCACAAGTTGTGAGACCCTGGGGGGGGTCAGTTGTGAGAATAGCTTTCTGATTCATCGCGAGGTGACTTGAGATTACTTTCCAGAGCCCGCCGTGTTATCTCCTGTTGTCTATGCTGATGCCAGCAAAGGGCCGTTCAGTGAGTGATTCCCGGACAATCTGTATAGGACGGGGAACCCCGAACGTGTGTCATCATATTTCGTCATCATCTGCGATCATCTCAGATTCGTGCAGCTTGGACCTATATTCTTTGTCTTTGCCGAGCAGTACGCTCTTTCACTAGACGCATCCAGTACAGGCCTAAGCCAGAAAATAAGGTTGAGACTTTGGAAGACATCGAAGCTAGACACCTGAATTACCTATATCAGTTTTAAAATAACACCATGTTCGTTTAGTAGTCATTTTTCATTACCTTATTATTATCATCATAAGTGCAAATGACCTAGATGTTACGCGCATCATACCAATAATCACCGCCGCATAAAGTCTTTCTCGACTGTGATTTTTAAAATATTTATTTTTGGTTGGTTGGTTCTTAAGTTTAGGGGCTGCGACAACTCGGTCATGTAGCCCCGTGTACTTTGGCTGGGTGTAGAATCTGTCTGATAACCGGTGTTAATTGTGATGACTGTATTAGCGTGTGTTATCTGTTTTTTAATTTAAGTACAAACTGCAACTTAGAATTCTTCAAATAGTTCGTACTTTTGCCGCCAAGCGCCACCGTCAACGACTACTAGGCCAAGTTCGGAACTTAGCTACTAGACGCCACTACAGTCGGCTCTTGGCAACGGACGTAGACATCTAAGAGTGTTGTTTACCTACCCAAGTTAGCTTCACACAGGTGTAATTAGTGGAAGGTTCTTTAACATGCCATAAATCTGACATGGGACCGCTGGCTTTACTTTCCCTCCGAAGAAAGGCATACTGACGGATTTTTAACGCTCGTAAAATATCAGACGGCTTCGGCCGGGTTTGAACCCGCTATCTTGGGCATAGAAGCTCAGCATGCTACCGACTACGCCACCGAAGCCGCCATATAGTTATTTTTATTACAGTACATTGTGTACATTATACGTTGAAGTGTCAATTCAATACCGGTAGTAGTTTCCCTTATCATCCTCATCATAAGAGCAAATGACCTACAGTAGATGTTACGCCCATTACACCATTAATCACCACACACAATAAGTCTTCCTCGCCTGTGAATTTTGAATTATATATTTCTATTACGGTAGTTTGTAAGTTTGACGTGTCAATTCAACAGTAGTTTTTATTATCATCCTTATCAAAAGGGCAAATGACCTAGATATTACTCCCTCATTGTCTTTGGGGGCAAATGACTTAGATTTTAAGTCCATTATATTTCTAAGGAGACCTTAAAACATTATCATCATTCCACCGGGCGAAGCCGGGTACTACTGCTAGTATACAAATAAATGACAAATGGCGAATAATGCCAACACAGGCAGGTATAAGATGAGCGGACAGGATATCCGAGCGAGGCGTTTGCTCTGTAGCAGCGCAGTCGCCCAGGCCTATACTAATTATTAAGAGGGGGATGTCGACAATTAGTATTAAGGGAGGGGACTACGGGCCACTGCTGGGTTCCGGTCCCAACAGTAGGTCACAAGGGCCCCCCGGAAGAGAAATCGACCGGGACGAGCCTCCGATCAAAATTCTAGTATATAAGACACAGTTACCTTTAAAAGGCAACTTAGACTTAAGCAAATTTAATAAGCGCTGTTGTAAAACAGCAGCTACAGCACATTTCGGCACTAGACTAAGGACCATTTCGGCTTGTAAATACAAAATATATATATTTTTTTAGTATTAATATAGCTTAGGTTAAACACTTTTTAACTAAGATTGAGCGTTCGGCACCTGGCAACCAGACGTTACCAGGGTAAGTCCGACAACACATTAAAATAAGTATGAAATATGCGATGCGAACGCGACATCGAGCGTTCGGCACTTGGCAACTAAATTCGTTACCAGGGTAAGACCGACAACACGCATCGAAACCACGCGTATGCGACGCGAACGCGACACAGAGCGTTCGGCACCTGGCGGCTAGACGTTGCCAGGATAAGTCCGATAAATCAATAGAGTAATATAGGTAACTACAACGGGGCGGAGGCACTGAAGCCGTCCGACCCATCAGCGAGGCATACGGTGCAGCCTCTGGAGCTGACCGACCCCGATAATACACGAGACGTCCGAAGAGGTCTCAAGGGCGGTGGCATTATCCAAGCCGACCCTTAAAAAAGCGCTGTGCGACATATGCGAATAATAATATTTGGCCAAGGGCATATTCATAACCTGTCTTTATATTTCAGCACAGAGCTCCACCACTGCAGCATCGTGGGAGCACAAACAACCAGGTTCATGACATCAGGTAAAGGTGACGTCACATACACACTTCACACAATGAGTACACACTGAGGAGACATACAATCACACAGGTACACAAGAGGGTAGAAATTAGTAGCATCATAGTATACGGCCACCTTAGACTAAGCTAGATTTAGTGGCGCTATATATATTAAGATATATCAACATAAAGGGTATTTTTATAAATGTCGTGTAATCCACTTTTTCAGATGGACAGCGAGCTAACACGGGTGCGCACAATGGCGCATGACCGGCATTAATAGATTCCATTTTTTTTTTCAGGGCAAGCAGACACATATGCATTCACCCCTTGTAAATATAGCCCCCAAACACACATACCCTACACTAATCATGCCACACACACATACACTGTTTTTCACCCATTTCAGTCGCGCCCGTAAGGCGACGGCGCTGCGATCAGCATCGTCAAGTGACCGTGGGGCACCCAGCGATGCTGACGAAACCACACATATAGAAACGCTTCATCAATGAGCGACATACGGTAGACAGGGGCAGCGCAGAGGTTGTAAGCGCCCACCCTCGCTACCAAGGTGATTTTTTCCTACCCACGAGGAAAAACTCACGATAGGTAAATAGATGAATTAGCGGCATGACCACTAAACAGCGGCTACAAAGGAAATAGCAAACGAAGGGAGAAGGAGTAGCCAAACGAGAGCGCTCAAGGAAGGCCTAGAGAGTGAAAAAGAAGGTATCAGGCTCATGAGCAGAAAGGTATAGTAATAAGTACTTTATATTGTATCATAATTGTAGAAATATTGTAAATCCTAGACACACACAACAATACTAACACACGAGTGTATACCTATACGTATGTAACACCACTCAACACTGAGTATACTGTTTTTCTTTCCTTTCTTTCTACTAACGACAAAATTTGTGAAGGTGTCCCGTTTCATCCCAACAATAAATCATTCTGATATACCTTTAACTTATACCCTGGGGCACCTGTTTTTCTATTTTCTTCCATCTTTTATACAATACCTTGCAGGGAGCAATTTTTTTTCTCCACACAGCGTCGGACGGCACAACCACCCGTCCAACCATGGTTTTTTTCCTTCCTGCATAATACCAACATGCATATAACTTCAAAAACATGTATTTTCTTTGTATTTTATATTTTTATTATTTTTAATGTCGAATTTCATAGTGATTAGTTTTAGATAAACAATTAACTATGTATACCCACAACCCACCCCCTCTGAGCACACGCTAAACTCACAACACCACCGGAACAACACGACACCGACACTGAAGAAAAAGAAGAAGAGGGACACGCAGAAAACGACGAAACACCATCACAACGACACGCCCACTCTACTTCCCGTTTGCGAGGACGCGAACTAACGACGGAGGAGTCTTGTACAGCCTGGGGGGCAGTACCCCCTGAGAGCCACCCCTCCATCTTCTACCAAAACCACCCCAACTGGAAACACTATAATTCCAGAACATATCTCTACACAGCAAGCGGCGACCACCTAAGCCTAGGAGGTTGGCCAACGGCTTGCAAAACTCACACAAACATTTACACTAACAACTATCTGGGGCAGCTACACTGATGAAATGCTGACCAAGCAGCGCCGAAACGATAAGAGTGGAACCTGGACAGGAGGGATTATCAGTTCTGTTCTGTTCTTCGCCAGCGGCCCTGCCCGACGTCCGTTCCAGCTCTTCACCAGGTGAGAACTAGTTTGTGCTCAGTCTCCTTTATTTTTGTAAACACTTACCCCAAACATTTGTACACTTCACAAATTGTATTTCATATTTGTTTAAACTCCCCAAGAGGGACATCACATTACATCAACTGACCAATAAATGCATGGTCAGTAAACTACACGCTTGTCACTAATTACACTCCACTTCACATCCTCATACCCAACCTGACCTTAGTCATAATTGCCCGTGGCCGTAGAAGCCAATAACTGCATCGTCAGATTCCATTGTACTCGAGCACACGACTCGACTGCAGAGCACTGAATCACTGACGCTGCACATTCATTTAATAGCTCATCCTTCTCAGCTGGCAAGCTAGTTTAGCAGCCGGCGCTAGACATTCATCCCCTGGCAGATAATTGCATTCTGCAGGAACGCCCCCAATAGATTAAGTACTTACACCAACACACTACTACTCTCATTTCGGAAGCAGTTCTCTAAATTGGCACATCTACACTATCGTGTTTTTCCCACCCCCAACCAAGGGATAAAACAATAGGGAGGTGAAAGGCTGCTTGAGCTTTTAGCTCTCGCAGTTAGAGGCGCACGTGCGCTACATAAGAAGGGAGGTAGTGCACAGTTCGCTGCTCCTGTGGGGGTTTGGGTACGGAACATCAAGAGCCCGCTGATGAGCCAGCTTGGTGTTCCTGGGCGAACCCCCACACAAGACATGGCATAAACTTAGAAAAATTGCTGAGTTTTAGTTGAGACATACTATTCAAAATTCTTAAAACTACAGGGTTGGACTGGAAAGACCGGAGTATGATACTGAAACACTATGGAAGACAGATCACGATGGTCAATATTGGAGGATGTATTCAGACAGCAACAATCAGAGAGGGTGTGAGACAGGGCTGCTCGCTCTCACCGTACCTCTTTAACTTATTCATTGAGAAAGCCATGAAGAAGTTTAAGACAAATACGAAAGGACAACAGAAATGGGCTTCTTATTCAATGTATTAGATTTGCAAATGCCATAGCAATAGGGATGTATAGAACTAGCACCGATAGAGCGCACTGCTGTTGTACTGGGTAAGCGCAAGGCGCTCTTCATTTGTCTCCTGTGTTCTCATGCCGCTAATATCCACGAATTTAATTTGTTGTTTAAATTGCTATTTTCGTGACTATGCCGAGCTATTGCAGTGTTCCTCTTTGCAAAAATCAGGGAAGCCCGTTTTCGTTTCACCAATTTCCAAAAAATAAAGAAATGAGGAAGAAATGGTTACGTGCTATTAGAAGGTAAAATTTCGGTGAGGAAAATCTGACCGAATATATTCAAGTGTGTTCCCATCATTTACAACCCGATGACTTCACGAAAACTGTGTTGGATAAGTGTGATATACAAAGGGAAATAATTTCTATTTTGTACCTATAAACTGATTAAACATTTCGATAATAACCACTGATTTTAAGCGTTTGTATTTGAAGGTGAGAGCGCAAGATTAAAACCGGGCGCTGTTCCATCGCTTTTTCCGTGGACCACGAACACAACAAAAATAAGGAAGAGGCCATACACAAGAAGATTGCCTGATTATCACGATAAGCCTACAATATCGGAATCTGCAGAAATCATCTCCACTGAAGTAGGTTACGGGAAGAAATCGTCAATATACACGAAGAAGTGAATGTAACATTTCAAAGACATCAATACTCGGACAAATACTTCAAGAATAAATGTCGCAACATTAACAGTCACAAACGTATTATGGTTGGTTTCTTGAAATCAGAATTAATCATCAACTTCCATCTGCCCGACGGAGAATGTGGTAGCGACTGACTTATACATTCTTGAGACATAGATGAATGGAAACAGTTAGTGGTCCTAAAGCAGGGATTCTTAAACTTTTAAAAAATTGTACCCCCAAGTCCTTTCCCAGGGGTACGGGAACGATTCTTATTGAGAAATTGACAAAATTAGGCAACATAAGAACCAAACGTTGCGATGCATTTTCGAGATACCGGTATACCGGTACAATACCGGTATCAACTTCCTTTGATTATGTTTACCTTAAAACATGACACTTTCATGTAAGGTATCAACCTCAAAAAAGACATGAATCGAAGTCTATAAGCAAGGGCAGCAAGTGAATATTTAAATCTCTATTTATGATTTAAATCCTATGGAGATATGCAGGGCCGTGGAGAGCGGTGACGGGCCCCGGGGCTGGAATCTCCCGGGCCCCCAAGACCCTAAAATTAATCAACAGGAAGTTCAGTTCACTGAACTGCTTCTTAAAAGAGATGGACAGGGTATACTGTACACTGTGCAGTACTACGGCCTCTGTGACATATGGCGTAATCTCTTTTCATAATGAAAACATGATTTTTACACAAAGTGAAGACGTATTTTAAAATACGTTTTACATAGGGCTTTCATGTTGATATTCTTAAAGCTTGCTGCCCTTGAAGAATCACGCCCTTGGGACCAAGCCTAAACACTGGTAAGTGTTTTGGTTGAACGGCGATCACACATCATTGTACAGTAAACAAAGCAAAATATATTTTCATAATTAACCACAGGTATACCCATACGTAAGTCAAGTTATTTATTATGTGCTATCAGTATATTGCAGCTGATCAGCGATTGTTTTCACAAAAGAAGAAAAAGTGAATTTGAACTATATTTTGTAATTTGCAGTCAGTGGACTTCTTATAATTTAATATTGCTTTGCAGTAAGCAAACTTAGAGCCAGGTTCTCCTGAAAATCCCCAATCCTATCTATGACTGGTGACCATAGGGGGCGGATTTAAGCCAAGATTATGTGGGAGTAGACACACAGCGGATCTGGGGGTATGGAATATCACCAAGCTCAGTGTGGGTTCTGGGGGTCCTCCTCCGGAAAATTTTGCAAAATTTAGGTCCAAATTATTGAGTTATAGGCCATTTTGGTGATTATTTTTGTGATATTTTGGAGTAAAAATTTGGTGACCATTGACATTTAATGGCTATAGAAAAGACTCTCCGTTATTGAAGTAAACGCCTCTGAACCTTCAAGTAAGACCCCGCGGTGTAGCTCACCAATGACCGTGATGGGGGTCTACAGGAAGTCCGCAGATCAGAGGTTCCAATCGCGGTGCTGACAGCGGCTATCCTGAGTGTGGTTTTTCACACTCCCTCCAGACAAATGCCGGGATAGTACCTTATTTCAAGTCCAGGGACACCTACCCTACTCTTAACCCTAATAATTACAGTAATGGTCGTGACGGGCAACGCATTCCCACATTTCCCAGTCGGCAACTAGGAATACGGCATGCGATTGATCATATCACAGAGGCCATATTACAGCACAGTGTATACCCTGCGTTTCGTCCAGTAGTGGGTGGTTGTAAGCCGAATCCTGCATTCCTGCCGCGGCTTCGTCAGGACGCGGAGTCATTTCCAATTCATAGGGAGCAACTCATTTTATGTTTAACGGTATTGAGGCGTTAAGGCGTATCATGAAAGGGTTTGTATTCGCAACGGAAAATATATCTTTGCATCCTGAGCAAGAAGTTCCGTAACGAACTAAAGAGCCTACTTTTCTTAAAATTTAAGATTCATGCTAATGATTAATCTATATGGATCTACCTAGAATAATGACGAAATTAAGTTGGTAATATCGAAATGTCTAATTAGTTCGAAATACTGTATAGGCTACCTGGCATAATGTAGCCTAATAGAGAACTACAGTTGGCAGCCCTGGTGACTGAATATATTCTTAGTTCCATCTCTTAAGGTACAGAATACAAAATTTGGTTGAAGTCCAATGGATAGCATGGGCGTTATATGCAGTTAAACATTGGATCTAACAGCGCGTAAAATCATGTTGGCAACAATGACATACATGTATCGGTCAGAAATACTCTGAAATAATATGATCTACTGTTGTGTCAATTTTGAATGAGATCCATTAGTTAGTATAGAAGTTACATGCATTTTAAAATTGGACCTATCAGCAGGCTTAGAATCATGTTGGCAGCACTGGCGTAGGCCTATATTAGTTACTCCAAATTAAACTAGACTATACGTGTGCAAAGTTTAGAGCTATTGGCTTGCATACTTTCTGATATATTGATATTACGGTAACAAAACTAGAGACAGTATTTATTAACAGTCGGCAGCCCTGGTTACTCTTAAGAATCGGCATAGTCATATCTGTTATGGTACACATAGCACACACGAAATTTGGTTGAAATCGAAATGATAGTATAGAAGTTACATGTATTTTAAGTTGGACTTCTCAGCAGGCTTAGAATCATGCTGGTAGCACTGACGTATATAAGTTACTCCAAATTAATATAGAATGTCAGGTACTATACGTCTATATAGTTTAAAGCTGTCAGCTTGCATACATTCTGATATATGGGTATTTGGATTTTAAAAAATTGAGAGCATTTATTAACAGTTGGCAGCCCTGGTGGCTCTTAAGAATACGCTCAGTCATATCTGTTTATGTACACATAGCACATACGAAATATGGTTGAATTTCAATTGATAGTGTAGAAGGTCTATGCATTTAAAAATTAGACCTATCAGCAGGCTTATAATCATTTTGGCAACACTGCCATGTATGGCCTCCTGGAAATTAAACTGCAATATTATTATCTATACGTGTGCCAATTTTGACATAGCTCTCATTCATACCTTCCAAGATATCCAACATGGAGCTCAAATTTCAATTGCGATTTTTCAGCAGTTGGTAGCACTGACATCATTTTCAAATGTGGCCGTGAGATATTCAGGTATAGATCTTTACTCCTACCAAATTTTGTTTCGATTGCTGCAGCCGTTTAGGAGTTGATAGGGGGAGGGGACACACACACACACAGACAGACAGACAGAAGGACAGACAGACACACATTTGCCAGATCTCATAAGTCTACTTTTCCTCATTTTTGCAAAATGTGAAAAGTAGGCTAAAAATAAGTGATTTGCAGATCGATGCTGCTCTTTGGAATATACGGCGTAGAAATGTCCAATAATATTATCAGCCACTGCACCAGCTCAAAACAAAATTGTATTTATATTAATATTCGACAATTCTTCATCTTAATTTTCTTCTAAATTAAGCAGAGTTCAATATTTGGTCTTAGAAAAGTTTGCGCGGTTGCGTACATGCAATATACACACATCAAAAAAAGTTTTGCATCACCTCGGTTCCCAGATCTCCGGCATATAGACGTTGACTGTGTATATTGTATCCAAGATACAGTCCCTTTGACTGTTCATAGATGTCACTAAAACTGCTCAAAGATGTAAACAACCATGCATGAGCAGGGCCTATTAGACGGAGGGGGTACGACAGCCGATCAGTTCCAGTCATTCCACCAGGACGAAGGTACGCTGCTCATGTTGTCTGTAGTTCTACCATGCCTAGAAGGTCAATACCGCAGTTCGATCGCGTCCGCATTGTTACTTTGTGTCAAGAAGGGCTCTCAACAAGGGAAGTTTCCAGGCGTCTCAGAGTGAACCAAAGCGATGTTGTTCGGACATGGAGGAGGTACAGAGATACAGGAACTGTCGATGACAGGCCTCGCTCAGGCCGCCCAAGGGCTACTACTGTAGTGGATGACCGCTACTTACGGATTGCCGCTCGGAGGAACCCTGACAGCAATGCCACCATGTTGAATAATGCGTTTCGTTCAGCCACAGGACGTCGTGTTTCAACTCAAACTGTGCGCAATAGGCTGCATGATGCGCAACTTCACTCCCGACGTCCATGGCGAGGTCCAGCTTTGCAACCCCGACACCATGCAGCGCGGTACAGATGGGCCCAACAACATGCTGAATGGACCCCACGGAATTGGCATCACGTTCTCTTCACCGATGAGTGTCGCATATGCCTTCAACCAGACAATCGTCGGAGACGTGTTTGGAGGCACCCTGGTCAGGCTGAACGTCTTAGACACACTGTCCAGCGAGTGCAGCAAGGTGGTGGTTCCCTGATGTTTTGGGGTGGCATTATGTGGGGCCGACGTACGCCACTGGTGGTCATGGAAGGCTCCGAAACGGCTTTACGATACCTGAATGACATCCTCCGACCCATAGTGCAACCATATCGGCAGAATATTGGAGAGGCATTTGTCTTCATGGACGACAATTCTCGACCTCATCGTGCACATCTTGTGAATGCGTTCCTTCAAGATAACGACATCGCTCGACTACAGTGGCCAGCATGTTCGCCAGACATGAACCCTATCGAACATGCCTGGGATATGTTGAAAAGGGCTGTTTATGGACGTCTTGACCCACCAACCACTCTGAGAGATTTACGCCGAATTGTCGTTGAGGAGTGGGACAATTTGGACCAACAGTGTCTTGATGAACTTGTGGATAGTATGCCACGGCGAATACAGGCATGCATCAATGCAAGAGGACGTGCTACTGGGTATTAGAGGTAGTGGTGTGTACTGCAATCTGGACCACAAATGCTGAAAGTCTAGCTGTATGATGGTACAACATGCAATGTGTAGGTCTCATGAGCAATAAAACGAGCTGAAATGTTGTTTGTGTTGATCTCTATTCCCTTTGTATTTAACGGTTCCGGAACTCTTGGAACCGAGGTGATGCAAAACTTTTTTTGATGTGTGTATTAATTTCTCCATCGCCATGCACACCACTGACGTTACTTATTGCTGTTTTAAGGGACGGAACAGCTGCTGTAGGTCATCTGTCCTTACAACTGACGTCCCATGAGAGGAATTGGAAAACAAAGTTGAGTGGTTCAATGTCCTAGCTTAATGGTAATTTTTCTTCTGGTTAATTAAACACACGGTCCAGAAAAATATTGGATTGTTACTTTAGTTTCAGTCTTTGGATACATTTCCCAACTCTAGTACCAATAGTAATAGCCTATAGGTTTTAAATAAATCCCTTAATCTGAAATGATTTGCGCACGAACCCAAGTACCTAGAATTGTTGATCGTATTTAATGAACCAGTTATAATAATTATTATACTGCACCTAAACATAGGCTACAGATTATTCAAATGTTAGCATTGTTTTCTCAGTTCAGTATACGAGAAGATGAACAATTCCGCATGCATTTCTTCTATCTACGTTTGACATCAGAATCATCCCACCCTTTCGCAAGATATTTAGCCAGCAATGATAATTTTTCACATAGTGCGAAAGTGAATTACTAGGGAACGAGGACTCCCTGTTCTGTCCCTTCTATCAACTATAAAGTGAATTACTGTGTGGACGCTACTTTAAAATGTTTTTTACTTACCTGCCTGCACGGCATACGAATTTATACGTCTAGCTAGACAATATATCAATTTCAGACACTAACACCTCTAAATATCTAAGCTCGACATGACGCACCAAACTTGATACTCTTGAGTAGCTGACCAAACACACCAGGGCAGCACAGGCTCTCGTGACCTTAGCGAAATAACTGAAGAGATGAGAACGTTATTTGAAGGATTGGTGCATAAGCCGAATAAGCTAAATTTAGAATAATGGTATGCTCTCTCTGTCTTCAGGTATATCCCCCAGGGGCTCACTTCTAGTGGGCGTGGGTTGGCGACCACGGGGCCCCAGCTGAGTCCGGCATTGCTTCCACTTACTTGTGCCGGGCTCCTCTCCGTCTTCTTTCCTGTCGACCTCACTTTGTCAACTCTTGTTCTCTTCCGACCCCGACGGTATTAGGGTATCCGAGGCCTAGGGAGTCTCTTCCTTTCCCGCCTTAATTGGCCCTTGTCTCATCTTTCCTGACACCCTCCTTCTGTGAGGGGTCAGCCTTCTTTTTATTTTCCTTTTACCTCCTGCCTTGTGCTCAAGGCCCTTAAGGAGGCAGGGTGTATGTAGCCCCACCACTTCTGGTGCACCCTAGATAATGCTACACCCTCAGGGGCTCACGGCTGGTGAGTTCGGGAGTTGACGACCCCGAGGGATTCCTGAGCTGGGTCCGTTTTCCCCTTTTGTCCCTTACCTTCGGGGCGGACCCTCTCCTCTTTCACTTTCCTATCTGCCTTTCATGGCTCTCCTTCCTTCCAAGTCCCTCAAACCGCATTCTTCGAGGGTTGAGGGCATTTCTTTTCCTCCTGTCCTTTATTTGCCTTATTCTCCTTTAGTTTTCCATTTCTTCTTCTAGTATGTAGGTTGGTAGTTAGTTTTAGTTTTAAGTTTACATTTCATTTTCATCTTCACGATCACCCAAACCATCAGGGGCCGATAGCCTAGATGTTAGGCCCCTTAAAACAACAATTATCATCATCATCATCATCATCAGGTAACAATACATAGCGAAGCCCCATCGCCTAAGTTGACCACTTTGAGACAGTTTTCTTCCCACAAACGCTTCGTAAAGGAAAATATTGTCCACTTGACATAATAAGTTTCTCAATCTTTGTAACATTGTTTACAGACAGTTCATTGCATTCACTAAATGACTGCCAGTAGCAAATTCAAGTCACATAAAGGCAATAATAAATCAATGCCCGATCGGGCCCATCCTACTAGGACGCCGGGCCCCGGGGCACCAGGCCTGCCTGACCCCCCCCCCCCCCCCCCCCTCTCGTCGGGCCTGGAGATATGTTTATCAATATAGGCCTACAATACTCAAGTAATTGTAATCTTTAGGAGAAAGCATGCTGAGTCATATTCATTATTTGAATAATAAAGCGTGTTAGAATTTTGTTATTACCGCTGTATTAATTCTTTCTACCTCCCGCTAGTTTTTTAGCGCCTCTGGTCCGTAGCTCATTTTGCAGCTGTTTAACACTTAAACGCTGAAAATCGTCCATAATATATTCGGAGATATACCTATAGAATTAATTAATATAGTCTTGGAGTAAAATTAGAGAAGATATAATTTACTTTAGCTTAGAAAACTCGGTCACAATTTATACATTCCTCGCAGCTGACTGGGAGAAACATAAGACGATCGCCTTGCGCATACCCAGTACTACACGAGCGCTATCTGGCGCGAACTTTCTCCAGCTACATCCCTATTGTAGCAGACTCCGAGAAGATGTTTTCCAGAATGTTAAATGTATTGTTATCAAATTAATGCAAATTTGGATCTTGCAATTTAAAAAAATTGTTATGTCCTTTGTTTGGAGTGTGCTTCTGTGTGGATGTGAATCTTGGACGATCAGGATTGGAAGCGACTTGAAGCGTTTGAGATGTGGGTCTGGTGGAGAATATTATGGGTTAAGTGGATTGAAACAGGACTAACATCAGCATCCTGCAAGAAATTCTTGGGAAAAGAGAGCTGAGACCAACGATCCATAAAAGAAAAGCTAAATTCACAGGCCACATCTTGCAACATAACACTTTCTTAACTAATCTCCTGGAAGAAAAATCACAGGGAAGAAAGGTTGAGGTCGACCGAGAAAAATTTCCCTTCAAGACATCACACTAACTCTTCATTATGGTTCCTACTGTGAAATGAAACGAGGTGCTGAAGACAGAGAGCAATGGTTGCGGAGACAAGGCATTGCCTTTAGAAGTTGATTGATAAAAAGAATTTAGCACGGATCCGTATAACATAATTAAACTACTTAACTAATAACAAAAATATTCTATTAGAAAACACACTAAATGTGTTCCCAGAATAAGAACAAATTAAGGTACGTTAAAAATATAAATAAACAAGAAAATATAGGCCAACAAACCCACAGACAATATTATCTTAACGTACGGAAAGCAACCATAAGTCAAGTACAGTTTTTTTTTATGAACAGAACAACGAATGAAAAATAAAAACACTACACGTACGTTCACTATCTAGAACACTTTGTGAATACAAACCATTCACCCTCTTAGGGGTTATAACCAAATAAAATGCACACGCTGCTGCCGCACCCTCCTTCCTTTTCCGCGACCAACACAAACCTGTTGCGTTCACATTATGCATCAAGTGTTTAGTCATGTTCTTCACATTGTAACAAATTTGAATTTCTTCTTAAACAACCCACCCCAGCAAAGGAAAAACTTTGCTTGGGGAGGCAATTACAAACACCACCGTTCAAGCCAAGTTCAAAGCGAATGGTCATGTCGTCAACATGTCTGCCAAAACAACTGACGAATCAGTATTCCTGCCGGCACTAATGTTAAAAGGGTCCAATTAAAATACTTGCCACGGTTATTAACAATGCACAAGTCAACTGGTGCACACTACCCCACGATACACATTTACGCGGGCAATAAAGTCTATTCAACTGTTAGGTTCATGTCATTTAGAATATTTCAAGTCCAAAGCACTCCAACTTCACTCTCACACCACAGAGCGTTAGCTACAAGAACAAGCAGAGCAAAGCCCTACTGCAAGAGCGCGCCAGTTTGAAACACCAATTAATACTTGGCATAAAATGTCTCCAAGTAACATGTCATGAGCCGAAATCACGGCTCAATCATTAAAAAAAATAGGCTTAAGAGATCACATCTTGCCTGTCTATGTGTCCCTATTAAATACTGAACGGCTGGAGAGATTTCGATGAAACTTTGTAAGGACATACTACTAGAGCGCAGCAACTCCAACTGAAACCCCGGAAAAAATGCGAACTACAAGCCCGCTGTACTCTCTGTCACTCTGGCTGACGGAGCTAGCGCTCACGCAGGGTCACACTTCAAGTTGCTGAGCTCTACCTCATTCGACCTTGACCGTGCATTTCAAATTTTAATATGTTTCACTAATCTGACATGGTGGCCGCAAGAAATATTTCACCGGCCTTCTATATCTCAGAAACTGTTGCTGACATCGCCCTGAAATTTTGTATGGTAATAGAGAATACTAAGATAAGTTCACCTATGTGACTTTTAAAAATCTGTTAAGTACAAAACCAATATGGCGGCCAAGCAAATTTACAATATTTATATGGAATTTTCTCGTGTAGGTCTACCCGGTTCTAACCTTCAAACCAGCATGGAATTTCTTGGCAGAGCCAGGAATTGAACCTAGAATCTTTGGGGCCAGTGTCTCAATAATGTCAAGAATGTTTGAATCTTTGCTACCAACGAGAAATTACACCATACTGTCAAAGTACATTTTCCTTGGACTTTTAGGTTAAGATCATGGCAACTCTTTGCTGGTAGGATATTTTATAACAGGCCTTAGTGCTGGAGCTAAAAGGATTCCTTGCAATGGTTCAGCACTACGGTAGGAGGGGGCCATGTTCATTAGAGTTCCATATCTGTATGAATATTTCCTTTTATGATTTTGTATTGGTTTTATTTTATTTTTATTATTCTATGACTTCTTTGGGTGAGAGTTAGGTTTTGATTATTGTTCTTCATGGTTAGATGTGAAAAGGTGGGCTTTTGAAAGTATGAGAGTTACATGGTCTGAGGGATTGGTTTGCTTGAAATATGGAAAAGAAAATGAGAGAGGATCTTGTTGTAAGACGAATGAAAATGAAATGTGGAGTGTTATGTTTTATAGTGGAATCAATGAAAATATATGATTATTTCTACGAAACTCCCTTGTGTGCGATAACATGCACGGCCCCCTAAACCACGAAAAATAAAACCCCGATATGATACATATTGCGCCTCAACGTGGAGCACGAATAAGGGAAAGAAGAAAGAGAAGTAAATAAAGTGAGTACAGGGCAAGTAGGAAAAGAAATGGCGGTGGCTATAAATCGGGATGTGTTACTAATGCTGCTTAGCCAGATCACTGGGATGGAAAAGTATGTGAAAAAGGAAATAGAATCTTGGAAAGTGTCTGTAGGTGTGGCTGTGGAGGAGGAGTAAGGGAAGTTGTAAGAGCACAGAGTGGAGATCATATGTATTGTAGTGAGATAGTACGAGATGCTGGGGGGGGGTCTAGAAGATGGTAATGGAGAAGAAGAAGAAATGAAAGATGGACAAGATCTTGAGGAGATGTGTGAAGTACGTGATGCTGGGGGCGTGTAGAAGATGAGATAGAGGGCAAGGTAGAAGAGAAAGGTGAAACGAAAGGGCATAAGAAAGCAGGTGATATGGCAGAAACTGAAGGAGGTGAAAGAAAGGAGAAACGGATAAGGGAGAAGGTGAAATGGAAGAACGTAAGAAAGTAAGCGATATGGGAGAAAATGAAGAAGAGAAAGGAGAATCAGATGAGGTTGGTCATGAGGACAGTAGCAGTCAAGAAAAAGAGGTTAAAGATGAGGGTGAAAGTGCAGGAGTGAATCATAAAGAAGACAACATTGGAGAAGGGGATGAAAAGGATTAGATGTAAAACGAAGAGAAAGGAGTTGTTGAATAGTATGAGACAGACGAGAAAGAAGAGGAGAAAATGAGGAAGGGAAGGAGAGAGAAACGGTGGAGATGTAAGATGAAGAAAAAGGAGTTGTTGAATGTTATGAGACAGACCAAAAGAAGAAAAAGAGAGGAAGATATGATGATACTAAATCAGAGGAGACAGACCAAAATAAGAAAAAGAAAGGAAAATATGATGTTACTGAATCAGAGAAGACAGACCAAAAGAAGAAAAAGAAAGGAAAATATGATTATACTGAATCAGAGGAGACAGACCAAAGGAAGAAGAAGAAGAAAGGAAAATATGACGATACTGAATCAGAGGAGACAGACCAAAGGAAGAAGAAGAAATACAGAGGTTTGGAAGACAGGAGACATCGAGAAGGTAGGATATGTAGAAGACGACGAGGCGGAAGGCGTAGGAGACGCAGGAGTTGCAAAAGACGGCGCAGGCGTGGAGACAAGCGAAGAGGAGAACGAAGATGAGGATGGTTCTTTAAACGATGATGAAAGGGAGGACGGGAATGATTCTGATAGCGAAATGGACTGGCTTGATGACGATTATGTAGTTCACGTATTTCACACGCGAGAATTACATAAGGGGGGGGGGGGCGAATTATCACAGTACATTTTCCTTGGACTTTTAAGTTAAGATCATGGCTACTCTTTGCTGGTAGGATATTTTATAACAGGCCTTAGTGCTGGAGCTAAAATGATTCGTTGCAATGGTTCAGCACTAGTTGTCCGGGACAACTTAAATAAGTTACTCGATCAAAACAGGGTAGGCAACATTAACAGCCGTCCCCTATGCCTACGTAAATGTTGGTTTATGGTTGCATTTCTTGAAGGTAAGTTGTTTTCAGGTGCGAGCACATTGTCGCCAACCCTGCTTAAAATCTCGCCATCTCCAAAGACCATAATACCAGTAAAATTCCGTACCACACAGTTGCCGACATGTTTCTGGCAATAACTCCCAGAATGCATTTTTCACAAAGTCAGCCAACATTATAATTACGACTTTAACTAATGACTTATTATTTAAATAATTTCACAGTTTCCTTTGGAAATTCATGTCTAATGAAGTTGTGACAAGTTGTACAAGGTAAGTACTACTAATATACATCGATTAAAACAGTGTTTACAGTTATTATAGACTCTTGATATGTGTGTGTCAAATCCACTTGTCTGAGATGTTTCGAAGCTTTTATTTAATTAATTTTTGGATAAATTCTTATTTAGATTTCATCATGACGCCTAAAAAAACACGAGAACAAGATTGGAGTAACTCTACGAAGATCACTACAATTTAAGTAAGTAGGCCTAGCCTAGACCTACAAAATTAAAAGTACAGAGTTATTTAATCGTTGTTTTATTTATTTTTATAGTCAGTCAGAGCACAAATAACGTAATAAAAACCTTAATGGTCTTTGGAAATTTCGAAATAGTCTTCCGACTGCATTTTCCGTATAGGCCTAATTCAAACATAACCTAAAATATAGCCTATGTAAGTTCTCTCTCGGGAATATATTCTTAGGTTCAATTCGCCTTCTAATATAGTAATGTATATTATTCTCGACGGTAGCGGTTCACTTTAGACCATCCTTTGTATAAATATTTTTTTAAACTGGATTTAATAGTCGGGAGGATATCAGGAGAGGATTGAGTATTAGATGTTCACTGCCCCGCTGTCATAGACCCCCCCGTCCCGCCCAAATAGCGACACGACTTATAGTTGAAATCAAAAGTTCTCACCCCCATCTTTCTCACTGAGTCAGTATTGCCAACCCCACGCAATTTGTACTATTTCGCACGTGATGTATGAAATCACTAAGTGAACTCAATTACAGTGTTTATTTATGTATTTATAATGTTTAACATACAAAAACAGACCTAACCTGGGGCTTACGCCCCAGACCCCCTTGCTTGTGGTACTAGCATTAATTTTCGACCAGGCAGTACCTAACCTAGTAGCGGACATAAATTGTATGTTATTAATGTTTTACATAAAAAAGCCTCCGTGGCTTAGGCGGCAGCACGCCGGCCTCTCACCGCTGGGTCCGTGTTTCAAATCCCGGTCACTCCATGTGAGATCTGTGCTGGACAAAACGGAGGCAGACAGGTTTTTCTCCGGGTACTCCGGTTTTCCCTGTCAAAATTTCATTCCAGCAACACACTCCACTATCATTTCATTTCATCTGTCGTTCATTTAATCATTGCCCCAGAGGAGTGCGTCAGGCCTCGGCAGCCGGCACAGTTCATATCCTCGCCGCTAGATAGGGGCTTCATTCATTCCATTCCTGACCCGGTCGGAGACTGGAAGCAGGCTGTGGATTTTCATTTCATTAATGTTTTACATACAAAAACAGACCTAACCTGGGGCTTATGCCCCAGACCCCCTTGCTTGCAGTACTAGCAGTAATTTTCCACAAGACAGTGCCTAACTTAGTAGCGAAGGCGTGTGGTGAATTTCTTTATTCAAGTTGGTAACGTAGTCACATGATCGACTTTCGGGTGTCACATGACTGTCAAAGATGGCATCCGTAAGTGAAGAAAGTGAAGAAAAATTTCATTCTTTCCGTGAAATAACAATTATTGCGGTGCAGCAGTGGCTATTGAGTATGAAGAGATTGTGAAACGACTCCCAACAACTCCCCGAAAGGTATGTATAGCATAAATGATATATTTTCAATAAGCTAAGGTGTTGAAAGTTGTTAAAAGTGATGAAAAGGGAGGATGGTCTAAACTGAACAATAAATTTCTCGACTTCCAAATGCCGTCAGCCATAATATTATAATACATTGCACATGTAACTCTTAAGCTTGGAAGTAGGCCTAGTCTATGATTCACACTCGGTTGGTGGTAGTGAATGTATTGGTGATTATTTATGAAGCTTATAACTTATGTACTTGGCTACTGACCTATAGCCTACTTAGTAGTAGGCAGAGTAAATATTTATATTAGGCCTATTTTTATTTGTTTCAGTCATGGTTGCGACAGAGTAGTGTGATGCCCTTCAACGAACTTCAAGGGTTGTGCAACATGAATCGATCATCATTCTGAATAGCCATATACTCACATGTGCATGGTATATGCACTGCGCAGGAGTCACATATGCAAATTTTCAGAGAATAGTATCGGATATGTTGGTAACTAATGACGTCAATGTGGCAGTTTCACATACCAAATATGCTGTCGAACATGGCTGCGGTTGTTAAATATACAATAAATAAAAACACATATTTAAGTGATTTAGCACATATATCCGGTGCAGAAGTGATCAAGGTTAGTAGTTACAATTGATAATGTCCCCCCTCCCGCCAAAAGATGAAATAATGTATGAAAATGATATATTATCAAAGTGAAAGCGAAAAGAAAAAAGAGTGATACATGGTACAGAATTAATCTGAAATTTCACTACAGTATATGTCGTTTTATAAAAGGGCATAGCGGGTGGGTTACAGACAGCGAAGGAGAAAACATCTATTAGGACATCACTTCCATAATTATTATTCATCATTACACAAGGTATTTAGGCTAATTTAAGTATTCTACTTGGTTTATCACTCCTGAAGTGTTACCTCTATTACGTATGTTGTTTTGCCTTGAACATTTTTGGTTGAAGGCGGGCTATTTTTTTATTTTAGAATATGCACTGAAAATTTTATGTAATCAGCGTAACCGCAGCCTTCGTAAAGAGGTTTACGCAGGCCAGCGCGTATCCCATTTTTGAACAGCTGACTGCGGTTGACTGTAGCGTTGGGGGGCTGCACCACTAGCGCTGGAAAACAGCGGGGCGCGCTTGAACTCGGTCAGTGATAACACTATGTATTCTATTCGTCATGATAATGCTATTATTATGATCATGTAGAAATGAGTATTTATTTATTTATTCGTGTCAGAACTACAAAGTATGTGTTGAACAGACGACTTCAAACAGTTTCTGCCTAGAACTTAGCCACTTCGATAGCACTTGAATTAGCTTCAGTCAAGTCATTCATTGTGCAGCTGTACGATCACAATGGACAGGAGAAGAGGTGTTGTGTTGTCTGGGTTGCGCCACAATCACACAGGACTGTCTTGGTCGGAAAATGCCACTTATATAAATTGTCGCTGGATCTTGCAACTTCCACCCTCAGTCTGTTCAGGGACTTCCAGATTAGCCAGTTCTCTGTGTGACCAGGAGGTAGAGATTCCTTCGGTTCCATCCATTCAGACAGACTGCTGGTCCTCTCCTTCCACACGGCAACTCGAGCTGTTGCTGCTGTTCCTTGTAATGGTTGAGTAGTTGTTAGGAATCTCTTTCTCGATTTTAATCTCCTCACAGCAGGTTGATATCCGAAGAGTGGGTGTAAGGTCATAGCAGATGATTTACTTCTTTCGTTGTTTGCAGCCACTTCTCTTCTGATGTCAGGTGGAGCAATCCCTGCAAGATAGTGCACTTTACTGATGAGAGTTGGCCTCAAGCAACCTGTAATAATCCTGCAGCTCTCATTTAAGGCTACATCCACCTGCTTTGTATGGGCTGACTTGTACCACACAGGACTGGCATATTCTCCTGCTGAATAGCATAAGGCCAATGCTGTTGACCTTAACGTTTGGGGGTGGGTGCCCCAGTTAGTCCCTGCCAGTCTACGGAGGAGGCTGTTCCTCGAAGAGATCTTCTGTTTTAGCTTAAAGCACTGCTCCTTGAATGTGAGTGTACGGTCCAAGGTGACACCTAGATATTTGGGACGGAAACAATGATCCAATAACTTACCATTCCAGAATACTTCAAGTTTCCGAGTAGATTGTTTATGTTTCAGGTGGAAGGCACATACTTGAGTCTTATTAGGATTGGGCATGAGTTGGTTCCTTTCATAGTAAGTTCCCAGCTGTTTGAGAGCACGACTGAGTGTATGCTCTACAACTTCAAACTGTTCTGATTGGGCAGAAAGAGCAAGATCGTCAGCGTAAATGAAGCTTTTGCACCCTTGAGGCTGTGGTTGATCATTGATGTACACATTGAATAAAATAGGAGACAATACACTTCCCTGGGGCAATCCATTCTTCTGAGTTCTCCATCGGCTACGATGTCCTTGGAAGTCGACGAAGAACCGGTGATCCTGAAGAAGTGTAGCTATCATGTTAGTGAATCCATAGTTGTTCGTTAGGTTATAGAGTTTATGTAACAGTATTCTGTGGTTTACGGTGTCATATGCAGCAGAGAGATCAACAAAAGCTACACCTGTGATCTTTTTCCTTTCAAAACCATCTTCTATGAACTGAGTAAGGTGTAGGACTTGAGAAGTGCAATTTTTGCCTGGTCTGAACCCAGCTTGTTGAGGGATTAGAAGAGGATCAACTACAGGAGTTAAACGATTCAGGATCATTCTCTCTAGGATCTTATAAAGATGACAAAGAAGAGAGATTGGTCTGAAACTTTTAGGATCATTTGGTACTTTACCAGGCTTTAAAATAGCTATTACACGAGCCTTGCGCCATAACTTTGGAATCTTGAAAAATGCAATGCAGTGATTATAAAGATTTAGAAGCCAAATTTTCGTGACATTGCCAAAATGTTTAATTTGTTCAACACAAATATCATCCAGTCCTGCTGCCTTGCCATTCCGACATATACGGACGGCAGCTTCTAGTTCATGAAGATCAAATGATCTTGTGAGTTCACTGTTCTGATTGTGTACCTTATCCTGAAGTTTGAAATCTGATTTTCTAAATGACGATCTTGTGGTGCTATTATTTATGAGCTGTGATGCGATTTTATTGACAGTGATGTTTGCATGTGGGGAACTCTTAGTTGGATCATTATTTAATTTCTTTAGCAGCCTCCAAGCCTTCTGACTATTAACAGAGAAGTCAGTTTCCTCCATAAGTTTCAACCATCTTTCTCTCTTGTTCAATGCTATGGTGGATATTAGCTCTTTTCCTGCTGAAATGGTTTCGTCACTAAATGGATTATCTTCGAAGTGTGAAAGATAATTACTCATCAGATCAGCTGTTTTAGGTGTTAAGCCATGGAAGTATTGTGTCCTGCACCCTCGAGGCATCGACAACCGTGAAGCCTTCTTCACTGCATTCACAAATGTATCGTATTCATCTGGCGTTGGCTGGATACCAGCTACAAAACTATCCAAAGTAGAACTAAATTTCTCCCAATTAGCTTTCCGGAAGTTGAATCTTCTACGGTAGGGTATAGTGATCGGTTGGGCTAATGCAGTAACTTGGCACATCACAGGCCGATGTTGAGAGTTAGGAACTGGAGAGCACACTGTCTTCATGCATTGTTGGCTTATGTGCTCACTGGCAAAGATCAGATCTGGATTGTATCCACGATGCCAACGCCCACTATTGAAGGATGGAGGAAGATTACTGTCATGTATGAGGGTTAATTGGAAGGTATCGGCCCATTTTAACACCTCATCTCCATTATCATCGTCTTGAGCATAACCCCATACTGTACTGTGACTGTTAAAGTCACCAACTACAAAATTGACACTATGCTTAAGGAAACTATCAGGGGTAGCAAAGAAAAAAGCAGCACCTGGTGGTTTGTATACAGAAGATGCGGTGCAATTACTCAGCTCAGCAGTTAATATTTCAATATCCTCGTGTTCAGAGATGGAAGTGGACATGATTTGAAGATCAGGTCGAACGAATAAAGCACTTCCGTACTGTCTGTGAGGTCTCTCGGCAATAAGTCTCAAGCCAGCAATTTTGGGACGTCGTTGGTGATTGTCTCTGTGGGTCTCTTGTATGCAAAGTATGTCACAGTTTTTACTTCGACATATTTCACTCAGGAGCTCTTCTTTTGGGGATGAAAGTCCCTCTGTATTAAACGTAATTATAGTTAGCCTTGAAAAAGGCCTTTGTGGAACAGATATCATCTTGTTTGTACTTCTGGAATGCTGATGCTCAGTTCAGTACTGGAAAGTGTAATCCAGGTACCTATGCAGGGGCACCACGTGCAGGAATCAGCTTCACCCCCTAAAAATGAGTGGAAGTGTCGAGGACGTACGCATTCGCGACAACGCTGCCTTCAGTTCAATTCCCTCTCATATATTCCGCTCTCGTAATTTAAATATCTCAGCTCTCCACAGAAAATTGTTTTGTGCTGGTATCTTATAATTATAATTTTCGAGATATTACTCCGTCAATAAAGCTTGTCTTTCAACGCCTGTACTTAACTCGTCAATTTCTCAGTGAATTCATTGAATTTTCTACAAGTGGCTTTTAATGTGCCGGTTGACGAGAGGTCAGGAGACTATTCTACCAACCATCTCGTGTTGTGTGGCTAGCATTTTTTGGCAGTTGGTCCAGGTTCAATTTCCAGCTCTGCCAAGAAATTTTAATTTTGGTCTGAGGGATGGAACAAGGCACACTCAGCCTCGTGAGGCAAAACTGAGAAAAGGAGGGTTCGATTCCCATCTTAGCCATCTTGGAAGTGGTTTCCACGCTTCTACTCCTGGCAAATGCCGGCATGGTTCCTAATTTAAGGCCATGACTACCTCGTTCCCAATCCTCATCTGAATAATAAATGCACACACTAATTCAGCCATCACAATAACACAGGTTATCAGACAAATTCCACATGCCCAAGTACACAGATCTACATGACCATGATATCACAAAGCCCCAAAATCAACCAACTGCTGCTTTCTACCATTCCAAGACGAAATCTTCGAGTTGCCATTAATCTTATGCCCCTAAAATCCACGACTAGTTCGAATGGTTTTAGGCCTAAGCATTGGATCAACCGTCTTCTTGCATCTCAATAGGGATTTGCCAATAGGCTTTCTACAGCTTGTCTCAATTCTGCCTTCATATATGTAGGCCTATACATGCAAGAAATGAGTACGGTAACTTACTTATCAAAAATAAAGAAATAATAAGCTAATATATGCCCTACTATTATATTTCTCTCCTACTCCTAAATCCTTCTCTGAACACTCATCTTAAAACAGAATGGTCTGCATTTTTGGACTAATTATAAAAATATAGCCTATAAGAAGAAATGAACATGCTCATCTTTAGCTCCCTGGCGAAAATAATTGAGTAAGTACGGTATTAATGTTTCTGTTCTTATGCATTTTATATGATGCTTGAAAAATCAATCTAGACGAGATAATTTAAGTTAACTTCACTACCATAATACTGCTTAAGAGTTACTGTCGAGGGCTGATGACCAAGATGTCCCTAACTTGAGCAAGGACTGCTTCACAACTTCATGTAAAATGTATTTTCGTAAAAGGGCCTTTACTTAGTTTAGATCATTTGCGATACGTGTTACATGGATGTGTGTGCTGACTTTATGGTGTTAAATGATGTAAGTTGGCAACACCAAATGTGGCGGCCATGTTGGTTTTCTAGTAACTTATTTAAGGTGTCCTGGACTATAAGAGGGAGCCATGTTCATTAGAGTTCCATATCTGTATGAATATTTCCTTTTATGATTTTGTATTGTATTTTTATTTTTTATTTTTTTTATTTTTTTTGGGTGAGAGTTAGGTTTTGATTATTGTTCTTCATGGTTAGATGTGAAAAGGTAGGCTTTTGAAAGTATGAGAGTTACATGGTCTGAGGGATTGGTTTGCTTGAAATATGGAAAAGAAAATGAGAGAGGATCTTGTTGTAAGACTAATGAAAATGAAATGTGGAGTTATGTTTTATAGAGGAATCAATGAAAATATATGATTATTTCAACGAAACTCCGTTGTGTGCGATAACATGCACGGCCCCAAAACCACAATACCCAGGTATGTTACACTACCTTCTTTAAGAGATCCTAAAGCAGGTGAATAGTGAGGGCTCATGGCTACCAGGGTTGGCAACCCTGAGGGATTGCTGAGCTGCCCAGACTGAGTAATTTGTTGGAGCATGACTGCCGCTATCCAAGATACCTTGTGCCATGGTGCTAGCAGCAGCTACACACGCACTTGGCCGGCCGGCAGTCGTGCTCCATCAAAATACTTACTCTGAAGTAAGTGGAATAACGAGCCCATGGTATTGGGGTGGCCCCGAGTTCAATTCCCGGCTCCGTCAAAGATTTTATAAATTGGGTGAACTCAGCCTTGTGAGGACAATCGGCACCCTAGTCAAGAAAGCCGATATACAGGGCGGAGGGGACCTGTCGCGCTGACCTCATATCACCCTGCAATCCAAAGGCCAAAAGACTGAGCTATTGTCGTTTGGTAGACCAAGGCTCTTAATTGACTGTAGTGCCACAGAGGGGTTGCATTATATCATTGATTGGTTGGTATAGAAATGCTGATGAGGATAGTCGTTTGAACTTATGGCAACACCAATATATGCAGACCTATTGAAGAATGAAGAGAATTCAGATACTAGACACAGAGGAGGAAAGTCAAGGACATACAGCTCAGGAAATTTTGAGGAAAATAGATGGAGTCTGGTGTGAGGCAGTAAAGGAAGGCACTTTGTAGTTCTATGCAACCGTTAATCTCACAATCGTGGGACCTTTTTATTTGAAATCCAAACCACCAGATATGACATTTCAACTTGTAAATCATGATGCCTCAAAGGTCAAGTTGCTTGCCTCTTTCCAAGGCAGACTGGGTTGAGTTCCCAGTCAGTGCACAAGGACATTTTTGAGATGAAATATCATGTTGCGTGGTTTGGATTCCACTTAAAAAGAAGGTCCCATGGCTGATGATTGTGAGATTAACGGTCATGTAGCTTTGTAGAAATGTAGAAGACATGCAACAGGCGATTCAGGGCACAGCAGAAAGCTGTAACCGAATTTTTGGTTACAGAGCTCACCTTTGGGTTTCTGTAAGTATGTATTAGCGCCATGGTGTGTGATGTGGGTAAATAGGTTACCAACCTTGGCCACCTATTGATGGAGCACCACAGAGAGTCCAGTGTTTAATGCCTACTGGATTCTTTTGTGGTGGTCCACCAGTAGGTAGCAGGTGGCTTTGCTAATGGCAGGTTATAATTATGTTCCTTTTGTTTTGAGTCCTTTTTGTTGGTTGATAAGTTGATAGAGAGTAGTTAAAAAGAGGGAGGATAATAGTATGGATGGGGTTATGTTTAGTGAAAATGTATAGAGGCTTTGATGAAAGAATAGTTATGAAGAGATTGGAATTTGCGGTTAGAAATTGTATCGGAGGCAGTTAGAATCAAGATAGTTCTGAGGAATTGCAATGTTATGTTTAGGGATAAATATATGTTATGTCTTAAAGAATGCTGATGTATAAAAGATGTTTTAAGAAATTGCAAGAAGAAAAGAATAGCAGAAGAATAACTAAGAATTGTGAGGGGTATTTACCACATGTAAGTGAAGCCTCCGTGGCTTAGGCGGCAGTGCGCCGGCCTCTAACCGCTGGGTCCGTGGTTCAAATCCCGGTCACTCCATGTGCGATCTGTGCTGGACAAAACGGAGGCAGACAGGTTTTTCTCCGGGTACTCCGGTTTTCCCTGTCACAATTTCATTCCAGCAACACTCTCTACTATCATTTCATTTCATCTGTCATTCATTCAATCATTGCCCCAGAGCAGTGCGTCAGGCCTCGGCAGCCGGCACAGTTCATATCGTCGCCGCTAGATGGGGGCTTCATTCATTCCATTCCTGACCCGGTCGGAGACTGGAAGCAGGCTGTGGATTTTCATTCATTTACCACATGTAAGTAGCTGTGGATACTGTGTGAGAGATGCAGGCACTGTAATGGAAGCTTGCTTACATGTAGACAAACAAGTAATATAAGTATTGTATTTCTTATTTCCTTGCGTGTTTAACGCTATATACCGGTAGACCCCGAAGATTATTATATTATTAGAAGGAAGAGATTAGTTACATTGATTGCCCAATGTAGGTGGGATATTGTTGTTGGTTGACCGACTATCAGTTTGAAGAACAGATTAGTTACATTGATTGCCCAACGGTGGTGGTGTTGTTGGTTGACCCCGACCAATACTATTATTTTAATTTATTACATTGACGCCCAACTGTGAAGCGAATATTATTATAAGAAAGAAGATAAGTTTACCAATTTTAAAGAAGTACTATTTAAATAGTTACGAAGCAGAGGCTCAAGGATGTAATTGATGCTCTAAGCTATGTATTTCTTTGACATACAGTAAGTCATAATTTGTCCATGTTGAATTGTTGTTTATATTCAAGCTTTTTTTTTCTTGCACTAATGGTAGTACATGTTTCGGTCTAAAACTCTAAAAGACCACCTTTAGCTACACTGTAGTAATGTCTTATACATAAAATTATTACACAATAAAATCATTTTGCAACACATGTAAGTTAAAAACACTGTCATTTGCTTTACAATGATTTTTTTTATTAAAGATTAAAAACTTAAAAATTCACTTAAAATATTTTTGGAATGTTATTCCATGTCTAAAAAAAAGTATTCCAAATGCGATGCAAATAAAATTGTTGATTAAGTCTCACATTGAGGTCTAACTTAGTCCATATTATAAAATATTGCAATTAAGGAAGCTATTTTGGCAGCAACGGTCCAATTTTTCCATATGTAGCTGCATTATTCTTGTGTTGATTTTTGATAGAATATATTTGATATTTTATCATATGGACTAGACCTCGATTTGAGGCTTTATCAACAATTTTATTTGTATAATATTTGGAGTGTAATCTAATGGCACTTGTTTTTAGACATGGAATAACATTCCAAAGTATTTTAAAGTTTTAACCTTCCTAAATTTTTATTTTTTAATCATTGTAAAGCAAATGACAGTAGTTTTAACTTACATATGTTGCAATATGATTTAATTGTATAATAATTTTATACAGCTACAATATAACAGAAGAAGGTCTTTTAGACCAAAACAGTGTTAGAATGAAATTATTGCATTGAAAAGATGAAAAAGTCTTGAATAATGCTCCAAACTTTTTAGCCTAAGGGCCACACTGACTCCTCGACTAAGTCCCAAGGCAGAAGACCTAGCTAGCTCATACCAACATACTGTAGTTTTGAATTATGCGTAAGGTTTCGTGACTGGCCAGTATGTGTTTTATCTATGGTGCAGTGCGCGGGGGGTAATTTTCACTGTAGCGACATTTTAAAATAAATATATTAAAAGTGATCATTGCTGGAATGTTATAAGAGTCTTTTACACACACACAGTTTATTAGCTCTCGGCACTACTTATTTGTGTGCAATAACATTCTCCAAAATTAAATATACAAAAAATATTTACAGATCCAAATTGACTGATGAGTATCTGAAGTCTTTGCTGATAATCTCCACTAGTAAACTTGGTCCACAACTGCCAACAATTGTCATCGGAAAGTTACAGCTACATAAATATCGTTAAACATAGTAATACTAATGAATAATTACCTATGTATTTCACATTTACGTATTAAGTTTATAGGATAAATCTCATGTCATTAATTACAGTAAAATGTTCAATTTCATTACACAGTTATTGTGTTTCTTAATTGGTCGTTAAATAAAAACATCCGATTATATTATGATTTGTATGATTTACTTCAATTCTAAATTTTTACAATCAAACCAAAGTAAGCTATGGCGGGCCGGATACTGGGCATGGCTGGCTACTGCAGGCCAGATTGGTGGTGCTCGCGGGCTTGTGTTGGCCCGTAGCTTGGAGACCTCTGCTCTAAGCTATTCACTAGGAAATTACTTTCCTTCAGATGACCAATTCATTAGAATTGTGACAGTCACCTGTGCTCTGTCAGAAATGTCGGAAAAACTGCTACAGACATATAATGATGCACTCGAGAAACAGTCAAGGGATACAAATATGAAACCTTTCAGGGATGAGAGAGATCATGCCATGAAATGTCCCAGTTTCCTTGACATTTCCAGCAAGAGAAGGAACCCAGACAAGCCACAAATGTTAACTCAAACCTTGTTTTAATATAAACACCCTGCAGTCATATACAGGTACAGGTTCCATACTTTATTTTTCTATCGTAACCAAGACAACATAACAACACATAAAACAATACCGTGCACATGATACCAATACCAAGAAATTAATTACTTTACCCTGACATTCTCCCACCTTGCAATTTTCAGCCCTCAATAAAATTGCAACATTCAATGTACGGCGTTTATCTCATTGCAGGAATCGCATCGGACACCTCACTGCTCTCCCACTCCGAGTATGATATCTCTGCAACATCATGTGCTCTTGTTCCATGGCCTCTTTTTCGGTCTCAATTACTCGTTCCACCTCTTCAGACACTGACATAGAGCACTCGAATGGGATCAAACGTTGAACAGGACGCATGACAACTCCCCTTTGCGTTCGAAGTCTCACAACACGTACTCGTCCATCCTTTCCAGGCAACAGTTCATCAATAATTCCCATCGGCCATTCAAGCTTATTACGATTGTCCATCTCAATGAACACTACCGTCTCCCATGCTAATGCTGTCATGCTGATTCCGCTTAAGCAACAGTTGCCCGAGGTACTCCTTTCGAAATCTCTGACGAAGGGCGTTTCTTAGTTGCAGACGATAGGCCACTCTCTTTCTCAGCTGATTTCCATCTATCGAATCTAGATCAGGTACTCCTATCTCATAACCCTCCTGTAGGAACATCGCTGGTGTGATAGGTCTCAAGTCATGAGGATTTTCCGTCTCGGCCGTTAGGGGACGACTATTGATGACTGCTTAACACTCACACAACACAGTCATTAATTCTTCACATGTCAGGGAAGATTTCCCCAGAACCTTCCGAAGGAGACTTTTCATCAGTCCGATCAGTCTCTCCCAAAACGCACCCCACCACGATGCTGTGGGAGGGTTGAATTTCCATGCAATTCTTTGGATGCCACAATAAGACTCGATATTATTCCAGTTGAGCTTAGACATCATGTTATATGCTCCTCTAAAATTTGTCCCATTATCACTATAAATCGTCGTAGGCCTTCCTCTGCGCGATATAAATCTTCGTAGACATTGCAGAAACGAGTCCGTAGATAACGAGACAAGCAGTTCCAAATGCACTGCTCGATAGACAGCACATGTGAACAAGCAAACCCACACCTTCTGGTTACCTTTCACAATCAGCGGACCAGCTATGTCAATGCCAATAACTTCGAAAACCTTGGCCTCTCTCACACGATCATTAGGCAGAGGTGGGGTAGAAACTTTCAGTCGCTCTTTCTTGTACCTTTGGCAAACAACACATTTTTGTACAGATGATCTCACGACTCGTCTTCCATTCAATATCCAGTACTTCTCTCTAATAATACCCAACAGAGTCTTTGGGCCTACATGACACTGCCGAATGTGCGTGTCATGAATAAGTCGCTGCACAACAGGGTGATCTCCCGGCAATATAGCAGGCTGGCGAAACTCATTGTTGTCCTCCCTCTCTGTTATTCTGGTGTTTACTCGCAAAATGCCATGATTGTCTAAGAATGGCACTATTGAAGCCAGTTTCTGATCCTCGGGCCCTTGAAAACTTTCATTCTGGACAAGTTTAATTACTATTCTTTCACTGTCTTCTAATTCTGAACAAGTCAGTTCTCCATTCTGCCTGCTATTATATTTACAATTGAACATAAACCGTCTTATCCACCCGATCAGCCTCACTATTTTGTCAAATCGAGAGAAATACTTGTAATACCAGTTGGAACTTGAAGGCTCTTCTGCGACCAATAGTGTCGTGGCAGTCCTTCTTCTTTCAAGCATGATTTCATCTTCATTTCTGTTGCTATTATCTGAAGGCCATTCTTCTTTGGGAAGATACATCCATGACAGTCCCTCCCACCATCTCGATGCTATAAGATCTCTTGTTGTACAGCCTTGGGTAGGCAGATCAGCAGGATTGAGTGCCCCAGGTACATGCCTCCACGATTCTTTTGAAGTTAGTTGCCTGATTTCTCTAACCCTGTTCTCAACAAAAACAGACCAGAGAACTTCTCGCTGTATCCA
The DNA here is from genome assembly GCA_946902985.2 of Meconema thalassinum. Taxonomy (NCBI): domain Eukaryota; kingdom Metazoa; phylum Arthropoda; class Insecta; order Orthoptera; family Tettigoniidae; genus Meconema; species Meconema thalassinum. The sequence continues at coordinate 1,605,068,986 of OX336388.2, read as the reverse complement.
TGTCAACACTTGGGTAGATTATTGGCTGAGGAATAACCTAACCCCCAAGGGAAGATGATTAAGAAAAGGAAGTGGGTTTCGGACCAGAGAAAAAAGGATGGAGAAATAGGAAGAGAGTTTGACATAAGTTATAATTATGAGTACTTGCTCAAATGCGACAAGTGGTGAAAACCCTATTAATAGATTTATTTGCATTAAGTAGGGCATGAACCTAGGAAGAGTCAGGGAAGACAGGATCTTGCCTAACTGTTGTGTTAGAGAAATTATGAGTCAAAGAAATAAACTTTAAATTTATTTTAACAATGCAAAAGAGCGTAATGAATTTAACAAATAAGTAGTAGTTTTTTGACAAATATATAATTTAGACTTCATAACAAATGGGGTCACAGACCTCCCAAAAAACATCTAAAGTTTGCGCCAGGCAATTAACAATTCTTTTGGTTTCAAACCTTTATATGTTTTAAAATCCTCGCAAGATTTTAAAATAGAGAGGATAAAGCACAAAAGTTAAAGACAATTAAAGTGATTAAAGTTAGACAGTAAATCGAGTACAAGGTGTGTACTTCAAGAAATTTCTGAGAAAATATTCTAGAAAAAGTAACAACTTCGGAAATAACAATAACAAAAACAGGAAGAATAAAATAGAAGTTCCTATAACTTCTTATCTCTAAGCTGAATTACTTTTTTTTGTGGTTATACAAATAGGGCAGGTCAATGTGAAACCTGGAGAGAAAGTCGAAAGGAAGTTTCTAGACATCCCATGTTTAAGTAGGAATCACGAACAAAATGGGGCAAGTTTCCCTTTCGTGAAACCTAGAAATAACTCACTTATGAGTTGAAAGAATTGTATTCCCTAATTATAAGGGAGAAACAATGTAAGTTTGAAACGTGTACCAAACACGTAGTTATGCAGGAATTAATTAGTGAGATATAAGCAAAGGGGGAGGGCACGGGTTTAGAGTGACACCTCATTGAAAAAGACCTAAAGTAACAATTTTATTTTGGTTAGTTAGTAAAGGGTTTAGGAGGGATCAACTGGGATGGAGGATAAATGTTCATGGCCGTATTTATAATAATCGGACGATCGCGACGCGGTAGAAATGTTGAACAAGCACTGGTTTTCACTATAGTCTGTTAAAATGGATGAAAAGTTCACTGTAGTAGCACGAAAGTTTATGGCAAAGAAAGTTATTGCAATGAAGGAAAATAACTAGTTACACTAGATAGACGAGAGTCTATTGCTTGAGGAGGTCGTAGATTATCATTAAATACGACAGAGCAAATTCCAACGGAGGAAGAAAGATTAGCTATTGAGCAGTAATTCATAAGGAAGATTTCTTAGTTTGAAACAGTATTCCCACATGTAAGTGGAAAATACATGACGGTACGACTTGTAGATAGAGTGCAGATTCTAGAAGGTTCCAGAGCAATTCTAACTGAAGAATGGGCCAAAGTTATTCCGGCAGTGGAACGAGCTTAGTATTTTATAGACAGTGGGTATTCAATAGTATCCCACGTTGTGAGAAGTTCTCTCATTTAACAAGCATAAGAAGTGTTGCTTTTTACAAAGATTGGCTTAGACAGACAAAAGCCCAACATAGAAAATCCCGCGAAGGTTGATTATTGCCCCAAATATAGTAATCTCACACTGCCTATAAAACAATAGTTAAAAGCATGTAGCTATTAAAAGACGACGAAGATGAGGTTAAAACCTGAAGTCTGTACTTATCTTTGCTGCATGGCGAAGGTGAAGTTCCCTTTGACGGTTGAGATTACAGTTCCAACATGGCGTGGAATTAAAAGAATGCCTCTTTAGGTCAGGAGGCTGGCTCTAGTTGAGCTCTGACTGAATCGACTGCCGACGTCCAAGTGAAACCCACTCAGCGAAGCGCAGAGGGACCTTTAAAGGGAAAAGAGAGGGGGTAGGAGACAAAAGGAAAACATATAAGCATAACCAACATTGAAAAGTTAAATTCTCTTGATAAGATGGTCTCCAAAGAGTTGATAGTAGGCGACACTATCGCAGCCTGGTGGGTGAAAAAGTAGACGAAGTTCTCTTGATCATGGAGATGATAGCTGGCGATGGCGACGAGATCTGGTGGCCAGATCGATAAGGAAGTCCTCTTGCACAGGGAAGAATTGAGGAACTTCAGAGATTCGCTACTAGATGACGTTAGGTGAGTCATGGAAGATATATATCTAGAACAGACTCTCGAATAACATGGGAACCCTAAACAGCAAAGAGAACATAGGAGATCACTGTTGGTGTTTGAGAAAAAGGAAGGAATGAACAAGCAAAGAGCATTAAAAATATACTCTATCTTACCGTGTATTCCAAGAATACACCAAGCTGGGAGGGAAAAACACCAACAGAGAGAAGGATAAACAATTAAACATTTAAAGGTAATGGAGCAATTAAAGACAGTGGTCTTGTGATCTGACCGTTAGTGGTCAAGATTCTGGCCCCCCTGACCCTCCCATCCCTTCCAGGATAACACTCGGTCACTCTACCAGAAATCCAGACCAGGGGAGGAGAAACATCCCTAACCAGGACCAGGTCCCCCACTTTAATGTCGGGACTGGAAAGAAACCACTTCTGTCTCCGTAGCAAGGAAGTTAAATATTCCAAGTTCCACCTCTTCCAGAAAGAATTGCGGAGGGCTTCAAGTTTACGCCAAACAATAGGTAGATTAGAATCCCTGTAAGAGCTGGAAAGTGGAGGAGGAGCGGAAAGAAAAGTGCCTATAAAGAAGTGACCAGGTGTGAGTGGAAGCAGGTCATCAGGGTCATTGGAAAGCGGAGTTAAAGGGCGAGTACTAACAACATCTTCAATCAGAAAGTAGCTAGAAGCTGCGGGAAATAAAGCTCTAGTAAAGATTGCGATAAGATGCGAAAGGAGAATTAACAAGTTTAAACAAAGCGTATAGAAACAAGTACATCGATTAAGGATAAGAATATACCAAATAAACAAAGAAACTATGCCAGTAGGAGGCAAGAACGCCATACGTAACAACAATCTAGTAGCCATAAACAATGACCTCAAGTTATAATAAGCATCAAAGGGGTTAATCAGAAAAATACTTAAGTCAGCGAGAAACGTGACGTGACAAACATAAATACAAAAACACATCGAATGTAACGACGAGAAAAAACAAGTTTGTTCATCAATGAACAGTAAAAGTGCAAAATATGTACGCAAGGTGCAATACATGAGCGCGTAAAAAATATGCAACGATGTTATGAAACAGGAATCAAAGCAGCTATAGGATACGAGCGTGAGCAAGTGGGAGACATAGGTATGAACGACCTTGACCCGCATAGTACAGCGAGATAACGAATATAAATAGCTGAAAGAGTCCTTGACCAGAACAAGTTTATTTTGGAAAGGAGGTGAGCAGCTTCCGAGATTACGGGAGCAACTCGCAAGACAATGGTTGGCAGTCAGCCAGAGTTGAGATAAGGAAAACTTGCTCTGACCTTTGGCAAGCATAAAGGAAATAAACGGCAGCTTGGCCTTACCCGAGCTTGTATACAAACAAGATTGACAAACAAGCAGTTCGAAATAAACAAACAAAACTAGTTCAATCAGCTGTGACTTAAAGCGGAACCAGTAACACGGCATGCAGTCAATCGTAGCTTGGACGTGAAAAACCAATTTAGAGACATATGAAATAAAGTAAGAAATCAATTTCGCATAACTTTGAGGATCACGGAATCCGACAATTTTCAACAGAAAAAAGCTTAATTCTTCCGAACAAAGAAGAGAAGCTGGGACGTTGAGAAGGAGTTTATGCGTAAGAATAGTTATTCTAGATGCTAGAGAATTCAGATTTTCAAGCGGTTTCAAAAGCGGCTTCCGATTGTGAGGAAGGGGGAAGGAGCCGGCCGTGGCCATCCTAATAAATAGCGAAAGAAGTGAAACATAGCTTACAGCGAAATGATGGTGACTGATAGCCATGGTTTTACACAAGGGGAAGATAGTTTTCGGTAGAAAGTTTAAACAATTACCTGCTATAAAAATGACATGAGAAAGTAAACTAAGTGACACAAGGCGAGGCGAACTTGAATTGCCATTTTATGCGGGAAGAAGGCAAAACCATGTAAACAACTTACAAAGGTGGCGTAGTTGTTTACAATGAGACATCGTTTCGGCAAGTGTTTTTCAAAAGTATTGAGATCGAAAACATAAGTGTTCTCTTTTTCAGAAAAGGGATTTATATCAGCAGTAACAAAATGACATTGCGATTTGGTTTGAAGACTGGGATGTTGGATTTCACCAGTAATAACCCAACCAAAATCGGTGTCTCTGGCGACCACGTTTGAGGATAACTTGCGGGTTTGTTTACGAAGGCAATTCCAGAAAGTATTGGCACTGAAAAGCATATCAATGGGACCTTGAGCATTAAACTGAGGATCAGCTAACCTTAAGTGCGAAGGAATCTTTAAACCGGAAGTATTGATAGAGCTGCTAGGAGTGTCCTTGCCAATACTGTTAAGAATGAGACAGTTTAAGTTAAGATTGGTGTTTCTTTGACAAAAGTCTCTGATTTTCAATTTTGAAGACTGCAAGGCTTGGGTTTTCAAATTGTCAATGCCGGATACATTGATGGAAGTAGGCGATGAAGAAAGACCTAGTTTTTTAATTAATGATTGCGAAACAAAGTTGTGAGTTGAAGCGGAATCGAGAAGACCGCGAGTTCGAAACCAAATTCCAAATTTATCTTGGATTTCGAATTGTACAGTGGACAAAAGGGCTTGCGCACTGTGAGAAGTTTCGGCGTCAGAAATGCAGGAAGAAGCATTAGTTTGTTCGGAGCTGCTCTGCATGGAATTTAAAGAAGCTGGTACTGGTGACCTCGATTGATCATGAACGTGCAATAAAGAATGATGCGGTCTTTTGCAATGAAAACAGAGGTTGTATGACGTACAATTAGAAGAAGAATGCTTAGGTGACAAGCAGTTGTAGCAATGTTTACTATTGAAGACAAACTTCCTTCGGTCTTCAACAGACAATTATTTAAAGGATTTGCACGAGTACAAGGTGTGAAACTTTTTACAGAGCGTGCATTTTAAAGATTTGTTGAGCGGCCTGATATGTTCTCTTGGATGGTTGAAAGAAGCAGAACGGGTTTGCTTGTTCTCGACAGATGGGGCTGATGACCATTTGAAGAGACAAGTTTTTTCTCAAGAATGTGACACTGATGACTCGTTTCGACATTTTCGCACTGAAATGAGAGTGCTGTAAGAACTTGGCACCGGCTGTTCCGAAACGAGATAAGGTGTTCAAAAGAATATTCCTCATTGCGAGTGAGTTCGTTCTCCCAAGCCTTTAATGTCGAAAAATCGAATCTGGATGTAGCTAGATGAATAAGGACGGTGTCCCAAGTTTGGACTGGCTGCTTGAGTTGATATAACGCTCTAACGTTTAATTGCATGGAGTCTAACAGGTCTCTTAAGGAGGTGACGTCATTAGGTTTGACGACTGGCAGGATGAACAGACAGCGGATGTGGCGAGCGACACACAAACGTAAATTACGATATCTCTCTTTAAGGAGATTAAAGGCGATGTGGTAGTTATCTGCGCTTAAAGGCAGTGACTCAACCAAGGCCAAGGCCTCGCCTTCCAAGGACGCATGCAGGAAATAGAACTTATGAATGTCGACAACGTCTGAATTTTCATGAATAAGTGAGCAGTAAAGTTCGTAAAAAGAATACCATTCACCTTCCTGGCCTGAGAAGTGAGGTAGAGTTATCTTAGGAAGTAAAGGTTTCGGTTTATCCTTATGAACTGAAGCGGGTGCGAACTGGGCCGGATTGATGACCCTAGTGTCCGGTTCTGAGATACTGCGGATCAGTTGGTGGGCCTTGGCAATCCCTTCGAAATACAAGTGTTCAACCTCGTCCCTATCCGATTGAAGTTCTGGGCAAGCGGATTCAATCTCGGTTTGAATTTGATCGTAGTAATCATAGGACCGTTCGTACAACTTAAGGCGTTGTGTCAAGATGTCTAGATCACACTCGGCGGGATTTATTTTGTTAATGAAATTTCTAAATCTGGTGAGTTGCCCTTTGTAGGAAGAACGTCTGGCAATGAGAGTTTCATCCTTTTCCTTTTCAGTAGGAGCCATGACAAAGTAAGTAGATTAAAGTATAACTTACGAAAGTGTGGAACCTTGGAAATGCTGTCAGGCTGGCAGCAGCAAATAAGTTGAAAGAAAGGGACACACCAAAGGAGACAGGAGCGGCCTCTTTCCCCTTCACAGGCTTTGCACGATGTAGTTATAGCTTGAAGATTCAAAGCAGATATTAATAATTTGCAAAGTATTGTCAAATAACCTTTGAAAGAGAATAAAAAATGATATAAATGGACTCTCCCGGGTTTCTGGGACCAAAATTTGGGTAGATTATTGGATGAGGAATAACCTACCCCCCAAGGGAAGATGATTAAGAAAAGGAAGTGGGTTTCGGACCAGAGAAAAAAGGATGGAGAAATAGGAAGAGAGTTTGACGTAAGTTATAATTATGAGTACTTGCTCAAATGTGACAAGTGGTGAAAACCCTATTAATAGATTTATTTGCATTAAGTAGGGCATGAACCTAGGAAGAGTCAGGGAAGACAGGATCTTGCCTAACTGTTGTGTTAGAGAAATGGTGAGTCAAAGAAATAAACTTTAAATTTATTTTAACAATGCAAAAGAGCGTAATGAATTTAACAAATAAGTAGTAGTTTTTTGACAAATATATAATTTAGACTTCATAACAAATGGGGTCACAGACCTCCCAAAAAACATCTAAAGTTTGCGCCAGGCAATTAACAATTCTTTTGGTTTCAAACCTTTATATGTTTTAAAATCCTCGCAAGATTTTAAAATAGAGAGGATAAAGCACAAAAGTTAAAGACAATTAAAGTGATTAAAGTTAGACAGTAAATCGAGTACAAGGTGTGTACTTCAAGAAATTTCTGAGAAAATATTCTAGAAAAAGTAACAACTTCGGAAATAACAATAACAAAAACAGGAAGAATAAAATAGAAGTTCCTATAACTTCTTATCTCTAAGCTGAATTACTTTTTTTGTGGTTATACAAATAGGGCAGGTCAATGTGAAACCTGGAGAGAAAGTCGAAAGGAAGTTTCTAGACATCCCATGTTTAAGTAGGAATCACGAACAAAATGGGGCAAGTTTCCCTTTCGTGAAACCTAGAAATAACTCACTTATGAGTTGAAAGAATTGTATTCCCTAATTATAAGGGAGAAACAATGTAAGTTTGAAACGTGTACCAAACACGTAGTTATGCAGGAATTAATTAGTGAGATATAAGCAAAGGGGGAGGGCACGGGTTTAGAGTGACACCTCATTGAAAAAGACCTAAAGTAACAATTTTATTTTGGTTTGTTAGTAAAGGGTTTAGGAGAGATCAACTGGGATGGAGGATAAATGTTCATGGCCGTATTTATAATAATCGGACGATCGCGACGCGGTAGAAATGTTGAACAAGCACTGGTTTTCACTATAGTCTGTTAAAATGGATGAAAAGTTCACTGTAGTAGCACGAAAGTTTATGGCAAAGAAAGTTATTGCAATGAAGGAAAATAACTAGTTACACTAGATAGACGAGAGTCTATTGCTTGAGGAGGTCGTAGATTATCATTAAATACGACAGAGCAAATTCCAACGGAGGAAGAAAGATTAGCTATTGAGCAGTAATTCATAAGGAAGATTTCTTAGTTTGAAACAGTATTCCCACATGTAAGTGGAAAATACATGACGGTACGACTTGTAGATAGAGTGCAGATTCTAGAAGGTTCCAGAGCAATTCTAACTGAAGAATGGGCCAAAGTTATTCCGGCAGTGGAACGAGCTTAGTATTTTATAGACAGTGGGTATTCAATAGTATCCCACGTTGTGAGAAGTTCTCTCATTTAACAAGCATAAGAAGTGTTGCTTTTTACAAAGATTGGCTTAGACAGACAAAAGCCCAACATAGAAAATCCCGCGAAGGTTGATTATTGCCCCAAATATAGTAATCTCACACTGCCTATAAAACAATAGTTAAAAGCATGTAGCTATTAAAAGACGACGAAGATGAGGTTAAAACCTGAAGTCTGTACTTATCTTTGCTGCATGGCGAAGGTGAAGTTCCCTTTGACGGTTGAGATTACAGTTCCAACATGGCGTGGAATTAAAAGAATGCCTCTTTAGGTCAGGAGGCTGGCTCTAGTTGAGCTCTGACTGAATCGACTGCCGACGTCCAAGTGAGACCCACTCAGCGAAGCGCAGAGGGACCAGGAAAGGGAAAAGAGAGGGGGTAGGAGACAAAAGGAAAACATATAAGCATAACCAACATTGAAAAGTTAAATTCTCTTGATAAGATGGTCTCCAAAGAGTTGATAGTAGGCGACACTATCGCAGCCTGGTGGGTGAAAAAGTAGACGAAGTTCTCTTGATCACGGAGATGATAGCTGGCGATGGCGACGACATCTGGTGGCCAGATCGATAAGGAAGTCCTCTTGCACCGGGAAGAATTGAGGAACTTCAGAGATTCGCTGCTAGATGACGTTAGGTGAGTCCCGGAAGATATATATCTAGAACAGACTCACGAATAACATGAGAATCCTAAACAGCAAAGAGAACAGGAGATCACTGTTGGTGTTTGAGAAAAAGGAAGGAATGAACAAGCAAAGAGCATTAAAAAATATACTCTATCTTACCGTGTATTCCAAGAATACACCAACACTGTCGTCGAATTAGTCCACAAATAAACTGTTTCAGTGCAAACTCTTTTCTTATAGATGCCAGCAATCGGGCACTAATTGCAGCTCCCATAAGTTCGAGTCGAGGAATGGTCGGTCGAGGTGATGGAGCCACTCTTGATTTTGCTTGGAGAAGCTGAACATGAACTCCTGTCACTGTCTGCGTGCGTAAAAATACCACTGAAGCATTGGCATCTTGACTCGCATCGCAAAAGGCATGGAGACTACGTTCCTCATATACCTCAGGGAGTCTTCTTGGGATCGTCAACTGGCCTAATTCTCCTATTTCACGAAGCCATTTTTCAAACTTGATTCGGATTTCCTGCGGTACCTCCGTGTCCCAAGAAACTTCGTTTATTTTCTGCAGTAACAGCTTTGGTGATAGCATAACCGGTGCAGAAAATCCAATTGGGTCATAAATCCTATGGGCAGCAGATAGTATCGACCTCTTGGTTGCTTTTATAGGTGATAGCTTCGTCAGGGGTTCACTGTTCAAGCTAAGCGTGTCTTCCTTGCGATTCCACATTATTCCTAGGACGGGTGACATTTTTTCATCATCTTGAAGCACTGGATTACTACTCTCCCAACCTCTAAGCTCAAACTTGTGTTGGGCAAGAACATCTTGAACAGTTTTAATAAACAATTCCAGCTCCTGTTTATTTGAGACACTTGTCACACAATTATCAACATAAAAACTGTCTTTCAGTTGCTCAATAATATTGACAGTCATACTGTTCCACCTTTCCTGATCATTTTTCAAGGCTTGGTCTAAAAGGTGTTCAATCACAGCTGCCAGTAGGAAGGGGCTTGATGTCACTCCAAAAAAACTCGTTTGTGTCTATATGTTTTCATTTTCTCTTTTCCCCACAGGAATCTCAAAAAATCTCGATCTTCTGGTGCTACCAAAACTTGCAGGAAAGCCTTGCGAATATCACCAATAACTCCAATTGACTTCTTTCGAAACTTGTGTAGGAGAGATGGAATAAGTTGGATCAGATTTGGACCCTTTTCCAAACAATCGTTGAGTGATGGGTTGTTACCTCTTGTAGCGGAAGCATCGAACACTGGTCGAACAGGTGTTGTTCCATAATCCTTGATCACAGGTCGATGAGGCAGATAATGGCCACATATTTCAGTCTGATCACCATTAATCTCTTCTATTATCCCTTCAGCTAGCCATTCTTGAAAGACTTTATCATATTCTTCCAAGTATCCGTTATTATCTAGCTTTCTCCTCGTTATATCAAGGCGCTTCACTACCATCTCGTACAAGGTTTCCAAGGGAAGATGATCCTTCAACAATGGCAGTCAAACTTCGTATCTACCATCTTCTTTTATTTCTACGGTTTCAATGAAATTTAATCTCGCTTCCTCTTCAAGTTCGCATCTCTTCTTTTCAGTGATAGGATCTTCTATTCCCAATACGTCAAGTTCCCAGATGTTGCTAACCTTCTCTATATTCAGCATAATAGGTGTAGTTTTACTCATGCCACACCCCGAGCGTTGGTCTCTACCATATACTGTCCACCCCAATGTAGTGCGCAACGCTGTTAACTCTCCCACCGTTTTACGATCATTGGAGAGAATTGATCCTAGAAAATCAGCACCAATAAGGATCTCAATATCCTTATCCTTTCCTACATCTAGATGGGACAGTCCAAGTTTCACGACTTGCTCTGTTGTAAGGCTAGGAACCTGACTGCAAATAACAGGCTGACTAAGAGCAGTCAGTCTCAGCTGACAGGAGTTATCGAGATTATGAAGAACAAGTTCATATACGCCATGTTCCACCGGAGATCCAGTTCTGCCACCAAACACAGCATGGCTTAAAGTAACCTTCCTGACTTCCTTGAGACCCAATCTCTCTGCCAGTTCTTCTTTAATGTAAGAATGCTGTGAGGCAGAGTCTAGAAGAGCGCGTACAAGCTCTATATTATACCCGTGAACAATCTTAACCAAAACTGTTTGTAGATATACACAGGTGGAATTTATGCAGAAGTTCGTCACTGACCTGGCCTGAGATGAGACCTGGGTCTCCGTTTTAAGATTCCTTTCTGAAAAATCACACATAACTGGATAATGCTGCCGCTTACATAACTTGCAGGAGAGGCGAGTATGGCATCTTCTTGCAACATGACCAACCCTGAGACATTTGAAGCATGCGCCATTCTTTGTCAACCTGGCCTTCCTTTCTTCGAGAGTCATGTTCTTTGCTTCCGTGCATCCATATGAAGGATGTTTCTCTTCACTACAAAAAGCACATGTACCTCCCACTCCTCCAGTTGATACCAAACCCTGAGCAGTAGGAACATCACACCGTTTGAAGGGTTTCGAAATTTGTTTCTTTTCCGCAGTAACATTACCGATCTTTCTAGTAAGTTGTAAGTACTCTTCATTTTCTACTTCAGATTTCAAAAATGTCAAAAGGTTTTTAAGCTTATCTTGTGACCCATTTTCTTGTATACAATCTCCTCTTCTCTGCCACACACGAATTAATTCATCCGTCAAACAAGACTCTACCAGGGGAAATAATAATGCAGCATAATTGTCGGTAGTCAGGCCCATTGACTCTAGGGACCTAACATTAACCTCAATTCGATCATACAATACTGAAAGGGAAGGTTTCTCTGTCACTAGATTTATTATGTCCCTCACGTAAAGTTCTATCAATAGATCTTTTCGACCATAGCGGGCTTCTAACAACTGCACAGCCTTGCTATAATTCTCGGCAACAGGAGGAAAACCACTCACTAGCTCATACGCCCTTGTTCCAGGAGTCATAGATTCTCTTAGATAAAGAATCTTTTCTGCAGCATCCAGCTCAGCACTCTCATGTATTCGCTTGAACTGGGCCCAAAATGATAACCAATGTTTAATATCTCCTGAGAACTTCACAAGCGACAACTTGGGTAATTTACTAATCACTTTACCCGTTTGAGAAACACTAGTTCTTATGGAATGAGTGTCACACGGTATTTCACATTCGTATTTTTCGTACTTACACTTCACTGTTGTCCATTTATCTCGATATGTTTCGACTTCTTCATATTCCTTGTCTTCATCTTCGCTGTTGCATTCACGTCCATGCCAAGCTTCGCGGATTCTCTTGTCAAGTGGAAACAGTCGATCGGCTTTATCTTCGAGTAGCTTAAAACTAGTAAATATATCTTCCTGCTTCACATTTTCCTCCTTAATCTTGTTCTGGAACGTGTTAAAGGCTCTTGTGAACACACGACGTAACTGTGCTCTTTCTCTTTTTAATGCAGTCACTTCAGCCATGTTGAAAGATTTTGCTAGTCGAAATCAAACAGTTGTTGTGTACCTTAAGTTCTTATTTTACTTTCACTGCACGGCAATCAGTCCTGTCTATCGGTTGCCAAATGTTAACTCTAACCTTGTTTTAATATAAACACCGTGCAGTCATATACAGGTACAGGTTCCATACTTTATTTTTCTATCGTAACCAAGACAACATAACAACACATAAAACAATACCGTGTACATGATACCAATACCAAGAAATTAATTACTTTACCCTGACAATGATGATGAGGGGCAAAATACCTTGATGTACCTCTCCCTAGAACAACAATCACCCTGTCTCCTTGATGAGTTTCAAATAAATATTATTTACTAGTAACCTTAGATACAGTAGATGGATTCATTATTGGAATTAATATAAAGTTCAGGTTAAAGACAAGCATCCTATCGTTTAAATGGAGAGTCGTTCTTCAAAAAAACGCGGTACTGTTCGAAAGCAATCTATAGATCAACCAACAGCCTCTAAATATTCCATAAAACATGGCAAAAAAGGCACTCCGTCACTGTTCGAACAAACGGATTCATCCACTGTGAAATATGGGACTGATATGTTTAAATTTTGGAATGATGATATATATCTTGGAGGTTTCCATGCTACTGTTCATGGAATTATACACCGGCAAGGTAAATGTGTACTAGCATCACACCAGAATTTTATTTAGACATCACAAAGTCCCATTACCCCCTATGTATTACATAGATGGTAATGAATTGTTGGGTCTTATTTTTGTGGGATCATGGCAGAGGACAACTTTGAGGTAGTGTGACTATTCGTTATTATTTATTCCAGGGTGTCTGTGTGTACACCATCGTTTTCATAACAGAGTATGATTCTCCTTCATGTACGATGTGAAATTCTCCTCAACATTGCTGGCGTGATGGTAGTAAATGCAGGTCGAACAGCATCCTTAAGTTCGTTAACTGTCTCGTAACGTGTGGCAGCAACCTTCTGTTTAGTGAACCCCCATAATGCATTATTGCAGGATGAGTGATCAGGACTTTGGGGTGGCCACTCCAAAGGCGCAGGCAACTGAACAGAACCACGTCCAATCCATTTATCAGGCAATACCTCATTGAGATATTCTCTAACGGCAATAGCATAATGGGCTGGTACTCCATCCTGCTGGAACCATATACGACCTAGCAGTCCTCGGTCTTGAAGATATGGAATAAACCAGTCACGTAACATGGTGAGATACGTAATTTTAGGGTCAATCCAGGCCAAGTGGTCCAGCACTAGTTGCTTGACCATCTCAGAAAAATTTGATACTTGCTGGGTTTGTTCCTTATCATGTAGTTAGCTTAAAAATATTTTTTTGAACTTTTTTTGAATTACAGTTTTTAAATGGCGGCCATTTTGTTATAGGCCGATCGTGGTTTTTTTTTTTGGTGTTTGTAAGCATCTTTTCGTTTCTTTCCTGTTTAATTGCCATCCTTTGCTTTTGTCCATCTAAATACTGTAGGCACAGCTGTCTTTTGCAAGGTCTTCTTAAGAGGTACCGTATATTGCCTCCTGAAAATGAACACATTGTGGCATGTTATGGAATAGCAGATATTATTTTAGGATTAAGATTTAATGTACCGTAACTTAAATAGGCTAGCAGATCTTTCTGATATATAGGCCTAGGGCAATAGCTACAGGCCTACTGCACATGGCTGTCGTAAGTGCAGGATTAAAGGTTAGAACTAAATAGGAAATTCTGGAGGCGCTAATCAGACATTTATGGGACAATTAGTTTCTAAATACGTTACTGATGATTGAATTGCACGTCCTACCTCGCCAAGTAGAGGTTTTATAATCCTTGGGTGCGAAATGGTCGAAACAAACAACACTGCTGCCAGTTGGATTCCATTTAATACGCCAAATTTGTTTTGCCCATTGTTTTCTCAAACTGGGATCCTTTGGAAACCTATGCCCACCTCTATTTTTACACAGTGGTACACAGCAGCACGTACTAGGCATTATTCACGCATGTAAATGTCAGAATCTATGAACTTAGCATAGCATTCGCCATTAGCCATATTACGTACTGGACCCATGCTAGTCATGCTGCACTCTGGTGACAACGTTTGACAGGTACACGCCCAATGCAGAGCCAAGACCGACTACAATATCTCAGACCGTAACATCAAAACCAAGATGGCGGAAATCGTAGGGGAACAGCTGTAGCAACTGGCGGGCATGGCGCCATCGAAATAGCGGCAAATTCGAAGACAAACATTCGCATATTTGATTAAATTCCGCCAGAAATTACAGGTTTTTATGTAATAAGGCACAAATTCAATATAAAACCCTGGCGTATTTCGCTACAAGCAACGAGAACAGACAGTAGCTAAAAATACAGACATAAATAAAGCAGAGGTAAGACATTATGTTAAAAATATGCAAATACTTCTAAATGGAACTACAAGAATAGTCAACCAACAACAAAGTCAACCCCTCACACTATACAGCCCATGAAGGGCCTAGGCAAATATAAAATGCAAATATAAATGGTTGTTGCTTATATTAGGGGCTACGACATCGTGGTCTTGTAGCCCCATGTATTTGTGTGTGGAATTTGTGTGATAACCTGTGTTATTGTTATAGCTGAACTAGTGTGTTTGTAAATTGGGGATTATAGTGGGAAGGAAGCGGCCATGGCCTTAAGTTAGGAACCATCCTGGCATTTGCCTGGATTAGAAGTGGGGAAACCATGGAAAACCACTTCCAGGATGACTGAGGTGGGAATTGAACCCTCCTCTACTAAGTTGCTTCATGAGGCTGAGTGCACCCCATCCCAGCCCTCACATGAGAATTAAATTTCTTGGCAGAGCCGGAGAATCAAACCCGGACCTCCGGGATGACAGCCAAGAATGCTAGGCACTACACAACGAGGTGGTCTAAAACAGAATGGTACCACTGAACGAAAGTAGAACGAGCGATAATATTCTCCATAGTACATTAATTAGCCAAAATACCTTATCAAACAACGAGAAATAAATCAGGGAATGATGTTTTAAAAGATGCTTCCTCCTCCGCTGTATGTGACCCACCCAGCCATCCCGAATAGCATTGTGACTCACAATTTGGCTTTAGGAGAGAAAGATGCACAATCCAGGCAATTCGAGGTCTTCAAACTGAGATTGCGTCTACCCTGTCAGTACCGAAGGGAAAGTTACAATCCATATTCATTGACTTCTCTAAAGCTTTTGACTCGATTAGCAGGAAGAAAATATTGGAAAAACTAGACAGACTATTGAGAGGTAACAGCTACACTAAACATCTTGTCAAAAGTATTTTAGGCTCTAACAATATAGTCATTAACAATGGCATTACAACATCAAGCCCAATTGAGCAGACTACAGGCATGCTGCTACAAGGAGACCCATTAAGCCCTCGTGTTATTTATCACTGCTATGGCAGATAATATCACAGATATATTATCAGGGCGGGTAATCTCATTTATATACGCAGATGACATGGTGCTCGCTTCAAGTTCACAGGTCGAATTGCAATCTGCTCTCGACCCCTTTGAATTATGGGTGTTACACAATGACCTTAGGTTAAACAGAAACAAGACTACATCTATGACCTTTAGGAAAGGGGGAAAGCCAGAAATTTTCCACATTGCAGGAAAACCGCTCGAGGGTGTACCACATTACAAGTAGTCCTACTTAGGTCCTACATTAGTCAACTGGCAATGTTTTCACACTGCACATCAAGGATAGACCCAGCGTCACTACCAAAGCCTTCAACGACATAAAACATTTGACTAAGCTATCTATAAAAACAGCCTTAAAACTTTTGCGGTTAAATGTTACCCGTATTGTGACTTATGGACTGGAGAGCATTTGGACACATTTAAATATGAAGTATTTGGAACAATATGGAGAAACTGAAGGCGACTTACATAAAGAAGGCCTTGGGTTTATCAAATTATGCACATGCTCGGAAAAGGACACCACGCCTGGAGGAGCCATATTCATGTGTTTTATGACAATACATGTGTGCTTCGAGAGTATATTTGAAGAGACGCATGGTTATCCACAGCGGTGAGATGTCAAATTCCTAGAGAGAAGGCAATTGAAGGAGCACATGTTTACCGTAGGGGGGGGAAACGATATTCAAGTTACCTATGAAAAACCACACTCTTCCAGATGAAGTTCGAAAAAAGACAACTTTGTCCATAGTATGAAATGCAATATTAATTTGGCAAATCGGAGCAAAAATAGCTATCAAAGATACTTCGAAGTCGCACATGCTTTCACATTGTGGCTAGACTCCATATACCTGCACCATATCCAATGATTAAAAGTTTTTAACGGTCTTGGCAATCCATAGTGACAAGAATGCATATTTATAGCGCACATGGGTAACAAATTACTATTTGCACACTAGTGTAAAGCCATAGCGAGGAGAAACCATATTCATGTAGAATTTTTCGGGAAAAATTAGATAAGATTCATAGTAAACCACATTGACTTTATTCATGTAGCATACCCAATATTCTATCAAAGATGCTTTGATGACGCAAGATATCCCATAGTGGCTAGACGGAAAATTAGAGTGGGACATGCGAATGTATATTGGTCACAGAGGACAATTTTAGAGTCACATTTAAAAGAAGAAAACATTTTTAACTGACAGTAAGGGCACTTCAGACTGTTAGGATCCAGTGTAGCCAAGTTATGCTTTTTTGAAAATCGAGCCAAAAGTTGAATAGCTAGGAGACCGGGAATAGAACAAAATGTTTGCTTTGAAAAGTTGTATAATATTTCATATTTCGCCGCTATGTGTCAGTGATAGTGGCTTCTGGAAGCCAATGAAATTTGAACTATTTGATATTGGAGATGCTGATAGCTCACGGGCATTCAATTAAAATGCCTGGCTATGGTCATTGACTGCAAATCATATCTAATAAAATTACTTGAAAATTACTTCTGGCTTAAATGATATTTAAAAAGACATGTTAATAACGCTTTCATTTTAAATAAACTTTGTACAACGGATTTAATTGAAATTATTCAACATTCACCGGAAGCTGTTTCCCGATAGTGAGAACTAGATTTTCCTCACTAGGCGGTTCATCTAAATCTTTCAGCCTTAACATTTGTTGGACAAAGAATTCTGAATATTTCGTGAGGTTGGTACTATGGTATTTACGTGAATATAATTCCATCCTTAAGCTTTGCTGGTACGAGGGACTCCAAAACTTCCTTAAAAACGCCTCCTTGAATTTGTCCATCGTTACACCAAAGAAGTATTTTCTATCTAAATTGCATTTTGTAAATATTGTCAATTCAAATAACAGTACAGTAAGTATGTAGTTAGTTTTAGTTGTAAGTATGTAGTTAGTTTGTCTATTAGATATATTTCATTGTTCTATTAGACTGTGGTGTGTGAGTGTGTCTGGTAGCAGTTGCATTGTTTATTAGTTATAGTTCATTGTTTCAGTAGACTGTGATGTGTGAGGGTGCATGTGAGTGTGCCTGGTGACAGACTGTTTTAGTGGTAGTATTTGTTGTTGGTGGAACTTAAGTATTTTTTTTGTTAGTAGAATTTGGGTATTTAATTGTTAGTACGGTAGAAGGTTAGTATTTTTGTTAGTAGAATTGCTCTTTACTTATTCTGAAAGGGAGTAGCAGCCTTTCAGAAAAAATCAAATCTTTACTAGTCTTATAGACTCCTCCCTTGTAAAATTTCAATCCAGAGGTAAACTAGTCCCCCGTTCGGATCTCCGGGTGGGGACTACTCGAGAGGGGGTTAACATCACAGAAGTGACAAAGAGGAAATCTGACATTCTACGGATCGGAGCGTGGAATGTTAGAAGTCTGCTAGGAAGTGGAAGGTTAGAAAACTTAGAAAGGGAAATGGATAGGTTGAGGTTGGATTTGGTTGGGATTAGTGAAATGCGCTGGCAGGAAGAACAGGACTTTTGGTCAGGAGACTATAGGGTCATTAGCACTAAATCAAACAATGGCCAAGCAGGGGTTGGCCTCATATTGAGTAGGAAACTTGGACAGCGGGTGGAATATTATGAGCAATATAGTGAACAGATTATTGTAGCAAAAATCAATACTAAACCTACCTGCACCACAGTGGTACAAGTCCATATGCCTACCAGTCAAGCTGATGATGAGGATGTTGAAAAGGTCTACGAAGAAATAGACGAAATTCTGAGGTATATCAAGGGTGATGAAAATGTTATAGTAATGGGAAATTGGAATGCTGTGGTAGGAAAAGGGAGAGAAGGGAAGATAGTAGGAGATTTAGGATTAGGTGAAAGGAATGATCGAGGAAGCAGGCTGGTAGAATTCTGCACCGAGCATGAATTGGTCATAGCTAACACCTTATTCAATAACCACAATAGAAGAATATACACATGGATGAGACCAGGAGATACAGGGCGTTACCAAATCGACTTCATTATGGTCAAGCAGAGGTTTCGAAACCAGATTTTGGATTGTAAAACATATCCTGGTGCTGACATAAACTCTGACCACAATCTGGTTGTAATGAAATGCAGATTAAAGTTGAAGAAACTGAAGAAAAGTCAAAAGCCAAAAAGGTGGGCAATAGACAGACTGAAAGAGAAGGAGGTAAACGAAAGATTCAAGAAGAGTATAAAGGAAGGACTAATGAAAAATTCTAACCAAACTTCAATTGCAGACGAATGGGCACTTTTGAAGAATGAAATAACAAAATCCGCAGAAGAAAACATTGGTAGGAAAGAAAGAATAGGTAGAAAACCGTGGATCACTCAGGATATACTAGAATTGATGGATGAAAGGCGGAAACACAAGAATGTAAGAGATGAAAAGGGGAAAGCAGAATACAGACGTCTGAGAAATGAGGTTAACAAGAAGTGCAAGGAAGCGAAAGAAGAATGGTTGAAAGAGAAATGTGCAGGTATAGAAAATTGTCTGAAATTAGGAAAAGTAGACACAGCTTATCGAAGGATTAAGAATACTTTTGGGGAAAAGAAGACTAAGTGCTGTAATATTAAGGACACAAATGGAAAGCCTCTAACAGATAGGGAAGAAAAGGTTGAGAGATGGAAAGCTTACATAGAGAGTTTGTATAAGGGAAAAGTGATTGAGAATCATGTAATGGAAAGGGAGGAGGAAATTGATGAGGATGCGAAAGGAGATTTAATATTGAGATCAGAATTTGATAGAGCTTTGGAAGACTTAAGCAGGAACAAAGCACCAGGCATAGATGATATACCGATTGAGTTGCTATGCTGCATAGGAGATGAAGGTCTGATCAGGTTATTTCACTTGGTGTGTAGGATTTATGAGGTAGGTGAGGTACCCCCTGATTTCAAGAAGAATGTAATCATCCCTATACCAAAGAAAGTGGGAGCTGACAGATGTTAAGATTACCATACAATCAGCTTGATTACTCATGCTTCAAAGATCCTGTCTAGAATAATTTACAAGAGGATTGAAAGCCAGATAGAAACGGAGTTGGGTGAAGACCAGTTTGGTTTCAGGAGAAATGTAGGAACAAAGGAAGCTGTACTAAGTCTTAGACTGATTTTGGAAGGTAGAATAAGGAAAGATAAGAGAACGTTCATGGCTTTTGTAGACTTAGAAAAGGCTTTTGATAACGTTGATTGGACTAAATTGTTTGACATTTTGAAATCGATTGGAATAAAGTACAGGGATAGGAGGGTGATATACAATCTGTACAGAAACCAGACAGCAGTCATTCGAGTTGAAGGACATGAGAGAGAAGCTGGTATTCAGAAAGGTGTAAGGCAAGGCTGCAACTTATCACCCATACTTTTCAATCTTTACATTGAACAAGCAATGAAGGAAATTAGAGAAAAATTTAAAGTGGGAGTGAAGATTCAAGGAGAAATAATTTCAACTCTGAGATTTGCTGATGACATCGTCATCTTGGCCGACAAGCCTGAGGATTTGAATGAGTTTTTGAATGGTATGGACTCCGTCTTACGGAAAGAATTCATGATGAAAATTAATAAATGAAAAACAAAATACTGGAATGCAGCCGACATAAATCAGAAACCTCTATGGAGATCAAATTGGCAGGTGAAAAGCTAAAGGAAGTAGGAGACTTCTGTTACTTAGGAAGCAGAATAACCAGTGATGGACGAAGCAAAGAGGATATAAAAAGTAGGTTGGCTCAGGCAAAGAAAGCATTTCTACAAAAAAGGAATCTGCTGACATCGAATATAGATTTAGGTATTAGGAAGTCATTTTTGAAAGCCTTTGTCTGGAGCGTGGCACTCTATGGAAGTGAAACTTGGACTATTGGTGCAGCAGAAAAGAGGAGAATTGAAGCATTTGAAATGTGGTGTTACAGGAGAATGATGAAGATCAGATGGGTAGATAGGGTTACAAACGAAGAGGTATTAAGACGAGTGAGAGAGGAGAGATGTTTCTGGCGACTGCTAATGAAGAGAAGAGATAGGTTGGTAGGACACATACTAAGACACCCAGGAATAGCAAGCTTAGTTATGGAAGGAAGGGTCGAGGACAAGAACTGTAGGGGTAGACCAAGGTTAGAATATGTTAAACAGATTGCCTCGGATGTAGGGTGTCGGAGCTATGTAGAGATGAAACGATTAGCTCAGGACAGGGAGGTATGGAGAGCTGCATCAAACCAGTCAAAAGTCTGAAGACTCAAACAACAAACACAAGCATCTGCAGTTTTTTAAATATCTCGACAATGGGTTGCTCTAGGCCTATGAAATAAAAAGCATTGAATTCAGTACACTTTGGCCTACACATTGAACCCATTATCACGGGTTCATGTGTCTTTTACAGATTTTTAATTAATCAAAATTTTTGTTTTAAAATTCAAAAATCTGAATTTTCAATCAATAATTTTTCTAAGAAAGGACAGTGTCTCATCCCTAACATTTTTTGTGCGTCTACACTTCATAGTAGTGTAATTGTTTATAAAGTTTCAGTGGTGAGAAGTTACCCCTTAAAAAGTTACAGGCTTTTAAAAAACTGATTTTTGAAAAATTTTCAATTTTTGACCTGCAATATTTTGGTTGAGGGACCAGATAAAAATCTGGAAATTTCACATATTAAAGATCTTTATAGTAGTAAACTTCAGTATAAATTTAAAGTTTGAGATTTAATTGGAAGTCGGTTAAAAAAAAAATAATATTAGTAAAATTACGTTCGCAATTACTCTACTTTTGAGGCACAAAATGTTTAATAAAATACACAAGTTTCATAGTAATGAATTTGTATTTAATTGTTAGAACTAATTAAATAAAGAATTTTAAGTAAAAAATTGGCTAGACCATTCTTATTTACAGTTGTGCAATGATGTGTATGTGTCGTTTAAACGAAATAATAAAGTATACAAATTGTAAAATAAAAAACAATCGAGACTTTGAATGTCAATTCTTAAGTTTAAACCTTTTTAAAAGAAATTTAACAACATTTATAGGTTTATAAATAGCTAAACTGACAGTTATTTTTTATTTACTTAGTAGCTCGTTGAATATCTGGGAGATTTCTTCACACACTTTGGGAGTTAAGTTAAATGTTCACCCTGTCACAGTAGTAAACTCCAGAGAAGACAGCTTCCTTAGGGTGATAAATTATGACGTGCAAATCTTGGTTTTGGTTATCAACATTGTCGACTTCTACAATCCACCACTGACCATCATAGACACAAGTCACTATGTCTTTATTTTGAATTGTCAGTGGCACAGCTTTGCCAGTTTTGTGGAGTACACTGTCCGGAGATGATGTTAACTGACACTTCAGCAGGTTGTCTGACTGTGGTATGAAACAATGAAAAGATCGAGTACCTTTTATCTTTTTGCAGGTGTTGAACCTTTCCTCCAAGACGTTGACATACATTTCTTGGACTTCCTCTGACCTAACAAAACATAGAATTCAAACATTTGTTGAGGAGTCAGAATCTGGTTTTCACATGCTCGCTGAAGACTTGCTTTTGTGACAGCTCACTTTGTTGTACCACTGACACCGTCGCACGCATTCTTTCCATGGCATGATGCAAAAAAATGCTACTCTACATTCATACTAAAGTCTTCTTGGTGGTAGCATATGTTAACAAAGTTTTTTGTTTTTGTTTTTATACTGACATGAAGCCCCGTCAGAAAAATAAATCAGTTTTTTAATGGACGGGTGGTGTTCTTTAATGTATTTAACTAACTGAACTTGGAAGGCATGTACTGTTGAAGTGTTGTGCTCAAGGTGGTCACTTATGACACAGAAACTGTGACTTTTAAGGCAGTCTAGTTCATCTTTGTAATAAAACACAAAGGTATGAACTGTAGCTTGTCTGTTCACCCAGTGGTGTCCTTGCACTTCATCTTGCACAACAAACAAGAAGTTTTCTGAAAAGTCTGCAAGAACTAAGCATTCATGAATATTGTCAAAGACTGCTTTTTATCTTTCATATATTTACCTTGAGCTTTTGCAATAAAATGATGCATTTTAAGATTTTCAAGTTTCGCTACAAACACTTCAAAAAATTCTTCTCGTGGTTTTATGATTGTTACCATTTCTGTTCTTTCTTGAGTTACCCATTGTTTATATTCAATATTGTCTGGCATCAAATCTTCCTCCTCTGATTCTCCAAACATGTCAAATAACGCTTGTTTGCCAGGACACTCCTGACATTTTCCCATCATACAGTTATAGCTGTCAATACTACAAACTAGAATTTCTAAGAGGTCTTTGTAGTCTACTTTAAGGTTAGCTCCACTAATCATCAATTTTACGTTTTGGTGGTACAAACAAACACAAACATTATGAGTGCCAGATCCTCCAGCGATAATACACCATTTTGGTCTCAACTCACAAAACTTTGATCTTCCAATTTTAATTTCAGGATTTTCTTTCTTAAACTCACTGAAAAGCTCATTTAAATTACACAAAAGTAACCTCTTTTGTCTATAAATCTTAGTACCATTTTCTTTCACAGGAACACAATCTTTTTTTCCAGGCATCAAACGGCTATTGTTGTCATCTTCGTAAAACATGATGACCTTTTTGATTATGCTATCATCTATCAAATTATTTGCATCTTTCTTTTGCAAAACAGGTAAGATTCCCTGTTCTTGTACTAATTGCCTTGTTATTATAAGCATTCTGACACTTTGAATTCATCACTTATTTTTGCCCTACTCCAAGAATTTGGCAGTAAACTGATAATCTTAATCTTTTCTTCTTTATTTGAAATCTCACATTTATTTTTTAGGTTTTCAATCAAATCTTCATATTCTGCTGGCAAACTTTGTGAACTAGTTCCTGGGTTTAAACTAATTTCCTTTTCAAAGGAGATTTCTAAATTTCTTTTAATTGAAGTTGAAACTTTCTCAATTTTGGCTTTCAAAGCTCTTCATTTAATTTCCTAATTTTACTTGCAGGAGATACACCAAGGATTTTACAAGTTGAGTCTACTTTTGTTATTGTTTCTTCTAAATTACAAAATTCTTCATCAGAACTATCACTAGCCCTATCTTTGTTAGCCACAAATACCTTTGTATAACAGGTTGGACATAATGATTTCCCTGGTATTAGGTTAATGACAGGATTTTAATTTTTATAGTTTTGATCTAAAGTTATTTCTCACAGTCCTTTAGTTATAGGCTTCTTGTATTTCTTCAATGGGTCCAAACAAGATTGTCCATAGAGGTGATGAAATTTGTTCAAGTATTTTACTTCATGGTACTTACAGCTTGATTTGACATCTAGGTGAACTCTTAAACGAAACAACACTTTCCTTCTTCACTGTAATTTTCAATCACTGTAATTTCTTTAGAAAACACTCCATATACACTTTTGTGACATACTTCATTAGTAAAACTGCCAATTGAACACTGAGGCTCCTTTTAACTACAATAATACAACTGCTCACTGTAAAAGCTCATGGACAACTAAGTGGGAGAGAACAGATTGAGTGGAAGGGGAAACAAGATAGCTAGCTCACAGACTTGTACAGACTTGCAGTGTTTGACTAGGTACCGTAACTCACAGACATGTTGAGACTCGTGGTGTATTGTCTATCAGTGAGCCTGTACAGACTTGCACATGCTGCCAAACAGCCTCTTTCAGTTTTCTATTTAGAAATGTTGAGCAATAAATAAGGCCTAAATATTGTTTGCATAAATTGAATGTATTTAGATCTTAAGTTGAAAATACTTACCCACATTAGACTAGATGTATTGCGAATGATAAAAACCTTCTTTTTATCATATTTGTGATTTCTTTTTAACTAACTTCCAATTAAATCTCAAACTTGAAATTTATACTGAAGTTTACTACTGTAAAGATCTTTAAAATGTGAAATTTTCAGATTTTTATCTGGTCCCCCAACCAAAATATTGCAGGTCAAAAATTGAAAATTTTTCAAAAATCACTTTTTTAAAAGCCTGTAACTTTTTAAGGGGTAACTTCTCACCACTGAAACTTTATAAACAATTACACTACTATGAAGTGTAGAAGCACAAAAAATGTTAGGGATGAGAAACTGTCCTTTCTTAGAAACATTATTGATTGAAAATTCAGATTTTTGAATTTCAAAACAAAGAATTTGAGTGATTAAAAATCTGTAAAAAGACACATGAACCCTAGTGATAATGGGTTCAATGTGTAGGCCAAAGTGTACTGAATTCAATGCTTTTTATTTGATAGGCCTAGAGCAACCCATTGCCGAGATATTTAAAAACTTACAAACACGAAAAACCACGATCGGCCTATAACAAAATGGCCGCCATTTAAAAACGGTAACTCAAAAAAAGTTCAAAAAAATATTTTTAAGCTCACTTCATGGTAAGGAACAAACCCAGCAAGTATCAAATTTTTCTGAGATGGTCAAGCAACCATTTATTGTTATTTTGGACCACTTGGCCTGGATTGACCCTTTATTCGCTGCACTGTCAAATAAGTATGGACCTACCAATTGGGTTGCAGACATTGCAGCCCAGATCATGACATGTGGTGGGGTGTGTTCAAGTTCTTCGTAAAATTGTAGGTTTTCTATATAGCCCGGTGAAGTTAGACATACAAGGTTACCAAAATTCGCATAGAGCTGAAAATTTGTACTAATGGTCGAAACACCATTATAAATGAAATGTGAAAAGTCCCCATCGGTCCGACAATGGCAAAAAAAATTATTCTAGGTTGAAGTTCGCAAATATGGTTTTTTTTTTTGCGGGTTTCAGCCAAACAGTAAGTTTATCATAAAAATAGATCAGACTATTGTATATCATGCAAGTACGGTATCTATAAAAATTGTCTCAACACTTTTTCTCCTGTGAGTCAACCGTTTTTGAGATATAACGATTGAAAAAGTTGTATTCTTCATAATATGCACACATTTCCACGCCATCTGTGAGGTAGTATACTTGGCACGTTTTTTAACGTGGTTTCCCCGGTAGGCCTATTCTACTATCTATTGTGATCCTGTTTAATTCAATAATATTTAATAATAAAAAATGGTACTATTGGAAATGCTGAAAGCGGTGTGAATTTTCAGAAATTGGGGGAAATTATTCGGAATCATCTAATATTTCTGCTTCCTCATGTTCTTGTTATTCTTGTTCCTCTTCTTGCTCTTCTACTTCTTCTTGCTGCTGGGTGCAGGTAAATTGTCCTAACAGCGATGAATCAGATGTCTCCTCACTGATATCGTATGAACACTCTTCTGATGGCAAATCAACATTGGAGCATGACTGGCCTTGACAACTGGTACATGCTAATGAACAAATAATGCAACTTTTTTGCAGCCGCATTTAGCATTACATCCCTTTTTACAATTGCAAAAAACTTTGTTGATGAGTTTTTCCAGTGCAAGTGGGAGTAAAGTCTGGATTGGTTCCAATGTATTGTCGATTAACTTCCAACCCCACTCTTCTGGGTCTATTGATTACCAAGCCACATTTGAACTTGATAATATACCCAAAATAGATGTTGATGAGCAGAAGCAGAGGTTGGAGGAAGACAAGCTAATTGCACTTGTTTTTTGCTCCGACTGATGTTGAGCTTTCCCAGGTTTTAAAAATAAATAATTTCTTCGGTTGGAGTTCGAGCAGTAAGTAATATCAGTAAGTCAACCTCTTCACTAACAACAATAGTTGTATTTGTCAAGTTGAACTGTTCATCAGCAATTGTAAAAAGGAACGTAATGCTAAATGCAGCTGCAAAAAGTTGGATTATTTTGTTCATTAGCATGTTCCAGTTGTCAAGGCCAGTTATGCTCCAATGCTGATAGGAGACATCTGATTCATCGCTGTTAAGACAATTTACCTGTACCCAGCAGGAAGAAGAAGAAGAGGAACAAGAAGAAGAAGAAGAAGAAGAGGAACAAGAAGAAAAGGAAGAAAAAGAAAATGAGGAAGCAGAAATATTAGATGATTCCGAATAATTTCCCCAATTTCTTAAAATTCACACCGCTTTCATCATTTCCAATAGTATCATTTTTCATTATTAAATATTATTGAATTAAACAGGATCACAATAGATAGTGGAATAGGCCTACGGGGAAACCACGTAAAAAAAAAAAAATGCGTCAAGTACGGTAAACTACCTCACAGGTGGCGTGGAAACATGTGCATTTTATGAAGAATACAACTTTTTCAACTTTTTGAATCGTTATATCTCATAAACGGTGATTCTTAGGAGAAAAAGTGTTTAGACAAATTTTATAAATAATTGCATGATATACAGTTTTAGTCTGATCTATTTTTATGATAAAACATACCGTTTGGCTGAAAAACGCAAAAAAAAACATATTTGCAAACATTGACCTTGAATATTTTATTTGCCGTTGTCGGACCGATAGGGGCTTTTCACATTTCATTCATAATGGTGTATCAACCATTAGTACACATTTTCAGCTCTATGCGAATTTTGGTAACCTTAGTCCTATTTTTTGGGCTAACTTGACCGGGCTAATACTCCAGAAATGAATGTTTCTCGCTTTTGTTGTTGTTTGAGTCTTCAGTCTTTCGACTGGTTTGATGCAGATCTCCATGCTTCCCTGTCCTGAGCTAATCGTTTCATCTCTACATAGCTACTATACCCTACATCCGAGGCAATCTGTTTAACATATTGTTGTGCCTCCACCAAGTCTTGTGTCCCCACCTGATGGCACGACTTAAGCCATAGGCCGATCAGGGGTTTTGAGAGATCAAGTACCAGGATCGTTATCGTGTCCTACCGATATCTTCTAATAGCGATCATTAGCGCACCCCTATACATAAGGAAATGGGATTGGGAGGCGATACATAAATTAGGGGATGCTCCCCAATAAAAGAGATCTATGCTTAACTGCCAGTTTATTCCTTCAAGGAATCCACCATACAGATGAAAGGAAATAGAAATGTTGGTTCTCACCTGATCTCCCAGCTGGTGCTCTCAAGTACCGGCTCAGCTCTGTACCCCTTGGTCAATGAGCGTTCGACGCAATTTGCCCGATCTCCCGATCGGCAGGCAAACGACCTCTCACTCCCAGACTTCCGTCTCTGCCGTGCCTGACTGACCCCTCACACCTGAGTTCGCAGCTTTTATTGTCATGCAGCATGGTAGTTGCTGACCATGATGAAAGGGTTGAACCGGGGTTGAATGTACGGTTTCACCTTGAACCGACACCGGGACATAACTATATTCTAACCTTGGTCTACCCCTACTGTTCTCATCCTCGACCCTTCCTTCTATAACTAAGTTTGCTATTCCTGGGTGTCTTGTTCCGAAATCTATATTCGATGTCAACAGATTCCTTTTCTGTAGAAATGCTTTCCTTGCCTGTGCTAACCTACTTTTTATATCCTCTTCGCTTTTGCACTGCGATATATTGCACATTCGTCCGAGAAAAACACTTTCTCCCTCGAAGGAATAGTCTTGAAGACATCGAGCATTCGCCCACAAGCCTGATGACGTTTTTGCATGTCATCTCTCAATTCGTTTACAAACGAAGGTTTAAATGCCTTTAACTTCAAATTCTTCTTCATATATTTGTGTAATGTCGTGTATGGAATTCCCAATTCCTGTGACCGCTTACGAATGGACATTTTGGCAAGCGTTCGATAGACGCTGCAGCCTCCACACAAGTTTCCAGTCGTATTGAAGGTTGTCATGAGCAAGGCTTATCTTTTATGGAACCAGTTGCAAAGAGCTTTCTCTCCCACCGTAAAACTGTTGGTTTTGGTGGGGAAAGTTTCTGAAACCTTACAGTGAAATCATGCTGAATATCTCTTATTGATTTTCCTATATGCGGTAGAAACTAATTTTTATATATATTGATGGTCGGAGTCAACCAACAACAACAAACCCCCTACCGTTGGGCAATCAATATAACTAATCTGTTCTTCTATTGTTCGGGGTCAACAAACAACAACATGCCCCACCGTTGGACAATCAATGTAACTAATCTCTTCCTTCTAATAATATAATACTCTTCGGGGTCAGTATAGCGTTAAACACGCAAGAAAATAAGAAATACAATACTTTTATTCCTTGTTTGTCTACATGTAAGCAAGCTTTCGTTACCTGCATCTCTTGTTCAGTATCCACAACAACCTTTATGAGAAAGACCCCTCACAAAGCTTAATATTCTTCTGCTCCATTCTTTTCTTCTTAAATTTTCTTAAAACATCTTTTTTCTACATCAGCATACATATGACCGTAACATCTATTTACGAAACATAATATTGCCTTCTAGCCTCCGTGGCTTCGGCGGCAGCACGCCGGCCTCTTGCCGCTGGGTCCGTGGTTCAAATCCCGGTCATTCCATGTGAGATCTGTGCTGGACAAAACGGAGGCAGACAGGTTTTTCTCCGGGTACTCCGGTTTTCCCTGTCAACATTTCATTCCAGCAACACTCTCCACTATCATTACATTTCATCTGTCATTCATTTAATCATTGCCCCAGAGGAGTGCGTCAGGCCTCGGCAGCCGGCACAGTCCATATCCTCGCCGCTAGATGGGGGCTTCATTCATTCCATTCCTGACCCGGTCGGAGACTGGAAGCAGGCTGTGGATTTTCAATATTGCCTTACCTCAGAACTTAACCCCTTAACCAAGGGTTTATTTTCCACTTGTTGCGTATTTTTAAAAATGCGTTTTCTGTTCGTCCAAATTGTGAACATTTCATGGGAATAGCAAACAGATCTGAGGTATAACAAAAAAATAAGTACTTTTGAATGGCGACAAAAATCACGGCACGCATGTCATACGTTGTTGGCATGTTAAAGAACCCATTTGAATTCAGTAGGCCGTGTTCATAATGGCAAAAATACGGGAATTTTAGCTCGTAAAATATTTTGTTATATTTATATATATATATATATATTTATATATATTTACATTTATGTATATACAGTGCACCCTAAATCTATTTCAATGTCGGATTTTCATTTAAATTGTTGGACATTTCTGGTAGTTTTTTCAGACTGGAAGGTTGCATACTAAATCATAATAATGCAATACACCTTTCAAAGTGGAATACAATATAACAGAATCAACAGTTCATGTAAACAATCACTCACATGAACACACGAGTTAGAAGTTTTTCACAGTGTGGTACACCTTGAAGCATGGAACAGCACACAGTGGCACATCACATTCCCTGCAGCAGTAGATTGTTTCTTTTCTCACCTTGTGAGAGAGACAGACCACACACCTTTTCCTCGAATGCGCTTGCGAAGAAGTTCCGGGGTTCATGTCCATGAAGTGCCGTGCCGTGAGTCGAGCTACGGATTCAATACTCGGACGTCCAACTCTCCTTGGCTTGGAGGTAGCTGTTATATACTTTTCAGTGAGTCCTTCTACTAACTTCAGTCTGAAATTCAGCTGGGACTCGTAATGTCCCATCTTCGTGTACAGGGTAAATGAATTGAAAACACTGATGTCTACTAAATGCCTGAACATTTGTATGTAGAACTTCTTCAGCCTTCTCCTTGAAATAGTGTAAGTAACAATGCACTGATCTGCCAAGTCTACTCCACCCATTCCTTTACTGTAAGCGACACTGATTGTTGGTTTCATTTTCTGGCCCCCACCTTTCTTATTTACTATAGTCACTTCCTTATCGTGAACTGTGGAAATCATACAAACGTCTTTCTTGTCCTTCCAATTCATGACCATCAATTTGTTTCTGTACCATGTACTAAATTCTCCTTTCTCCAGCTTCTTCTTCTTCAAGTCTTTCGGGAGCTCCTTCCTATTTATTCGCACCGTCCCGACAGCATCAGTGTTCTTCATTGCGAGCTGATCGAAAAGTATTGGTGAAGCATAGTAGTTGTCTACAAAGAGCATGTAGCCCTTATTCAGAAGACCTTCAAGGAGGGTGAAGATGACGCGCGATGGTTTGTCAGTGTCCTTGAAATTGATGTCTAGAACACTTTCGGGAAACTCTGTAGTCTTTCCAGTGTACACCAACATGTTATAAACATAACCTGATGAACTTTCACAGAGTTGAAACGACTCCATCCCGAAATGTGCTCTCTTTTTTGGGATGAAAACTTTCCAACCAAGCCTACCTTTCCAGAGAAGTAAGCTTTCATCTATTGCTATGTCACTTTCCGGTGTGTAAGTGGTTTGAAATTTATGGATTAGGTACTGTAAAACCGGTCTAATTTTGAAAAGTTTTGGATTCGGGTCAGTTGTAGCGTCAAATTTCGTATTGTCATTGAAATGGAGGTACCTAAGAAGAAGATGAAATCTGTGGTCCGTCATAATTTCTCGAAAGAATGGGGTGTCAATACATTTTTTCTTGCTGAAAACATACTTGTGGTGGGCTTCTGAACGATACCCTGAAGAATTAGGAGACCTATTAGGAGTTTTATTTCCCCAGCGTTTGTTTCCACCCATTCGTGGTCCCTGCTCCTGGGTTTGAGCAATCCTAGCACACCTTTCTGTTCAATCGATTGCTTGGCATAAAGATTTGTTTCCCGTGCTATAAGTTCAGCGAGTTCGTCAGAAAAGAAATGTTCAAAGATAGTTAGGGGTTCACAGTCATCGCCGAAATGCACATGCATACCACTATTGCTGGTGAAAGCAAACCTTTCGCGGGCCGCTCCGAACTCCACCCACTCTGTTTACGTGTTGCCATTCACTAAATCTGGGATGTTTTCTTCGGTATCTTGATCATCACTATCCCTTTAATCACTGAAGTAATTATCACTGTCACTCTCTTCCGAATCTAATAGCATATGTGCTATATCCGTTTCAGCTAATTCCTTGAGCGTTGTTTTACTCTGCTTACCATTACAAGATGCCATGGCGAAATGATTGCCCGCCAGACGAAGAGTAGTGGCTTGGCGGGAACGCAACAACAACTACGACTAACTCCCAATAGGTGGCAGAAGCGAACACAAAGTTCAAACAAGTACGAATAACTCCCAAAAGATGGCAGAAGCGAATGCAGTACATTTGACGCCTAGAAGCGGTTCACGCAACGTGCGAAGTACATTATAAATGGGCTGACGCTTAGAAGCGGTTCACGCAACTTGCGATCAACGCGTATACGCGGTTGACGCGGTCAAGCGGTTAACATAATATTGATTAAAACAAGACATCACCATAGTAACATTGTCTGTAGTCAAAGCCACCCGTCACCCACTGCTGGACCACCACAAAGAATCTCTATGGCACAAAACACTAGACTCTCTGCGGTGCTCCATCAATAGGTGGCCATGGTTGGTAACCTACAAACCAAACATAATACCAACAGAAAATGGGGGGGGGGGTGAACACTGTAACCAAATAAATTCGGTTACAGCACGCCCCCTCGAGGATTAATCTCTAACTCAAGGTTATAGATTCATCTTCGACCCTCACACAAATACATTAATAAAATACACATCAATCATACACTGACTAAAACTATCAATGAACACTATGTTCACAGTAATCAGATGTTACTTTTTAGTCTCTTAGATCATTCAACAACACATTGTTAACGGAAAGAAAGAATACAACTGTTTCTCCATGATCATCACCCTTCGGACCTCTCTGGGGCCTGTCTCCATTATTTCTTCTAAAGCGCGGAGTATCACCAGTACCATTTTCTTATTATCACGCCTTCTCCTTTATCAATTTCTTCTGTCCCTTTTATTTCTTCCCTTCCTTCGCCTGTTTCCTTTCCTTCTTCATCTTCCTTTTCCCTTCCTTCATCTGCCTCCTTTT